>CM060396.1:9116908-11971074 GCA_030545235.1 Helianthus tuberosus
TTTAAGTGATGAAATAGGATATGTTTAGTGATAATTGTTTGTGAAATGTTGATAGGTTGGTTCCTGGTGTGCAGAAGTATATTGATGCTGAGAAACAAAAGGTATGGTGTGTATGTTGTTTCATATAGTTTTTTGTTATTAATGTTTAGGTTACAGAGGTTAATTTGGGAGTATGTGGTACATTTATTGAAGTTTTTTTGATTTATATGTGACATGTGGTTAAGAGTTCATGCTTTTTGAGTGATTTATTAGTCATGCTACATTGATGCACATACAAACTTTAGAGTTGTTTTACTAATTTCGTGAAAATAACGTTAAAAGCGGCTGATGGTTAATCATGCATCATGTGGTGGCGTTGATAGCTGAAAGACACGTGGGTACATGCACTAATCGGTCTCTGTCCCGATGGTTTGAGTGTTATGTGCCTTAGGTCCAAGGCTTGATACAAAACTACAATCGAGCCGGGGTTCTCACTTGAAGCAGCCTCTCTATTGCTACAGGGTAGAGGTAAGGCTGTCTACATCTACCCTCCTCAGACCCTGCCTTAGCTTTGCTATTTGTGGGATTTACTGGGTTTGATGATGATGATGATGATGATGATGATGATGGAAATAAAAGTATCAAACAGTAGCTAGTTTAGAGTTGATTATTTTGATTAGTTTAAACCTATGATATTCCGAATAAGGAATTAATTTGGGAGTGTTTGTAGTACATTTAGTGAAGTTATTTGTGTGACATGTGATTAGGCGTTCATACTTTTTGAGTGATTTAATAGTCATGCCACATTGATGCACATGGAAATCAAACAGTAGCTAGTTTAGAGTTTATCATTTTAAACCTATGATATTCTGAATAAGGAAACGGTTTGGGTATTTGTAGCTAATCTACGTGTAGTATCCTTTGATTTGTATTTTCTATCGGTTGTAGAGTTTAGGGATTGTTTATCTAAACAGCTTATTGTCACGGAATTGTTATTGTGAGCATTGTGCCAAGTACTCCGATCCCTAAGGAAGTGCTATATCGACCCACTTATGGTCATGGGTTAGTGGTTTCTCCTGCCTTAAATTTATTGACCGGTGAGGTGTAAAGTGCTTATGAGTATATATACATGAGTGACTAGGAACATAAGTGTTTAAACATGTTTCCGAGTAGATACGGTCTTCAAACATTTGGCCCGCCACATTATGCTGATAAATAGAAGCAGATGGTCAACTTATTGAAAGCAACTTATTCAACTTAATGGTAAACTTGTAATTTTAAACGGGCAAGAATAGCCGGTTTAAAATAAGCATCTCACTGTTTTATTGAATATGACTTATTTTACTCTAAAATTAGTTAATAACTATTCATCTGCTTTCAATAATGCAATAAGCTGTTTAAATGCAATATTTCATGGCTTCATTTAACTGAAAAGTGGTCAAAGCAATCTTTAATAGTATCCAAACTATGACATGTCAACTTGCTGATTAATATATCCTTTTGTGAAAAGGGGAAATTGATTATATTAAAACAAGTGTTCATGTTCTACTACATAGGTTGTTGACAAATTGCAATCTTCTGGTAAATCTTCAAGGGATGGTTGGAAAACCGAGCTCCCAAATACGGGATTAGGAACAAAGGTTCTAGAACAAATGAAAGACCTCAAACAAAAAGATCCAGCTTGGCAAGGCAAATGTTCTGGTACAGTGTATGTTCTACAAACCTTTTCTACAATATTACTAGATTTTGGTGTTTTACTTGAAAGTTAGAAACATAACAACGAAAATCTATTGCTTTTTTTTGCAGATATATTGGAGGAAATGAATCTGAAGGTCACTTTTCATTAATAAACGAGGCATGTTCAATGTTAGTAAGATGCTGATTTTTAATCCTCACATGCTATTCTATGTTTTAGACCATAAAATCTTTTCAGTTATTTAAACATTACATTATAATCTTAGGTTTGCACATACCAACCCGTTACATTTAGATGTATTCAAGAGTGTTGTGAGATTTGAGGCAGAAGTGGTTGCAATGACTGGTGCTCTTTTCGGAAGTAAAGAAAAGGCATCTGGAGGGAAAATATGTGGCAATATGACTTCAGGAGGAACGGAGAGTATATTAATGGCTGTCAAATCATCACGTGATTATATGAGGGCGAAAAAGAATATTACATGTCCGGAAATGTGGGTTTGATTTTTTTTGTCCTAAGTTTACTTTTAAGGGGGCAATATGGGTGGGCGGGTCGGTCATTTGGAATAATACAAGCGGTTTTAAGTTTTAATGAGCCCGTCAAATGGGTTTGGGCTGACCTTTGACCCTTTTTGCCCGAATTTTGTTTATTGTGAATAATTAAATTTGATACATTAGATACAATAAAATCCATACTATTAAAATAGTCAAATAATTTCTTTTAATTGAAACAATTTAGGTCAAAGTGGGTGGGTTGGGTAACAGGTCAAAATGGCTTCGGGTCAAATGGGTGGTTTTAATTTGCTGGTGAAACGGTTCTGGTGGGGTTGGGCCAACCATCGACCTATCAACCATTTTTGTTCGTTTTTTATGTTTTGTAAATAACTAATGCATTACATATGATCTTAATTCACATGGTTGGGTTGGTTAACCAGTCAAAAGTGACCCAGCTTAAAATGGAAAATTTTAACATGCGGGTCAACTGACCAACAGACTTTTGCAAATCTTATAGACTTTTGTAAGTAATTGATGTGTTGAAAAGGATTAAAATAAATAATCAGGACACTGTAAGCATTTTAATACACGTAGAGACTTTTGACCTGTTAAACCTGTTTGACCCGTTATCACTTATCAGTAAATAATTGACTCTTTTTCATATAATTCAGTTGAACTTTCCACCTATAATCTATAAAGTTTTTTTCTCTCTCTCTTTCCGAGTGCAGGATAATACCTGAATCTGCACACTCAGCTTATGACAAAGCTTGTCAATATTTCAAAATCAAATTGTGGCGTGTTCCCGTGAATAAGGAATTTCAAGCAGATATTAAAGCTATCAAGAAATATATCAACAAAAACACCATAATGGTACGTGGTTGTTGAACTGGTACACTGATTGTCATCTTTTCAGTCTTACTTAATATGCCTAAATCATAACAACTCAACATTTTAATCGCAAATCAGATTGTTGGATCAGCTCCTGGTTTTCCACATGGAATCATTGACCCAATAGAGGTAAGGTGTATGATCTAGCAAAGTTTATCAGTCACTAACTTGTTAAATAATTTGTTTACTGGTGATGATTTGTGGGTTATATACTTATATCTTGCAGGAGCTCGGTGAATTAGCAGTTAGTTACGGGATTTGTCTGCATGTAGACCTTTGTCTTGGTGGTTTTGTGTTGCCTTTTGCACGCAAACTCGGGTGTGATTATCTTAGCGTTTTGTTCATTACTATTGTTGCTTATATTATATTACCAATATGCACTAATGCCAAAATATAATAAATTATATGATTTAATTTATTATTTTGCAGGTACCCAATTCCACCATTTGATTTTACAGTTCAAGGAGTGACCTCTATATCAGCAGATGTTCATAAGTATGGGTTGGCACCCAAAGGGACTAGTATAGTTTTATACAGAAATCATGATATTCGGAAGGTAACTAGTCTCTATTAAGTCACTATAATTCAACATTTTGTAGCATATAAGCTGTTTACAAACTTCTAATAACACACGTGAACAATGATTATTTTTAAAAAATGACTTATTGATACTGTTTGCCTATCTTACCTTTTGGTCGTTCTTCCAAAACACAATGTGTGGCTTCTATATGTATGTGTGTGTGTATAAAATCAGAATCAAATAGGAACTTAAATATTGGTTAAAACCTATGAACTAACCAAAATATGATGTTTGATTGTTTGGTTTATATGAGTCAAGCCAAATCACAAAATTCACACTTTTCTTGCTTTCTCATATTTGACGGTGGCTGGCGTTCTGGAAATTGGCTAACTTGTGCATCCTTCTGACTTAAACAGCATCAGTTTGTTGCTGGTAAGATTCTTTCTTCTGAATCATGCTATCCTTAAAAAAAAGAGTGCATCACATGCTACAAAAAACCCAATCTAACTTGAACACTTTTTGTAAAAAAAAGTAGTTTTAATTAATAATCAGTGTGTCAAATATGATACTTGAAGTTATACATTTGCGGTAATAATCCATTTTTTTAATAACCGATTTAGGAGATATTATGCAGAACGTTAAAGCATAACCCACGTCACGTCTTACGTGTTTGACCCATTAACGATAAAGCATGACTCAAATCAATCCAATTATAAGTAGATAGGTTGAATTTTCCAATCTACGTGTGAGCTTGATGCATGAAATTATGTGATATGTGTGTATTTAAAGTGCGTTTTTTGTTAATACTACAGTTACGGAGTGGTCTGGTGGTCTATATGTATCTCCAACAATTGCTGGTAGCCGACCTGGAAACGTGATTGCCGGAGCTTGGGCAGCTATGATTTCATTAGGGCAAGAAGGTTGCGTATTTAAAATTTGATTTTATAATTTCTGGCCCTTTTTTGTCACATTTTTATAGTTAAAATGATCATTATTTTGTATGTATTATAGGTTACCTTGAGCACACAAGAGAGATAATGGAAGCATCAAAAAGGATACAGCAAGGGTATGCATATCTCTCTCTCTCTCTTTTTAATTCTATGGTGGAAATTACTTATTTGCCCTTTTTTTGAATGTTCTGTAGAGTGAAAGAGATCCCCGAATTGTTTATTGTTGGAAGGCCAGATATGACAATTGTGGCGTTTGGCTCTAATGTCATTGACATATTTGAAGTGAATGACATATTGTCCTCTAAAGGCTGGCATTTGAGTCCCTTACAGAGACCCAACAGGTATATGATTATAATAATTTTATTTCGTGAAATGATAATCGGGAAATGACATTTCGAACGTATTGTTCATATTTCAGCATTCATATCTGTGTGACCCTTCAACATGTGCCTATTGTTAATGAATTCCTCAATGATTTAAAGGATTCAGTGCAAACTGTAAGTCTCCAAATTTTCTTGTTTAGAAAACTTTTCATTTATTTGGATTAGGATCAAATACAAACTGAATATTACTTGAGAAGGGTACTAAGTGCCTTTGGACCGTTGGTTACACTATTTCATTGGTTAAGATTGAGGTGGTTGCAAGATCGTAATTATGAAGGAAAAATTGGCTCAAAAGGGCAAAAAATCGTAATTATGAAGGAAACATTTAAAATTGGCTAAAAGGGGCAAAAAAGGGATTTAGACAAATGTTTTTTTTTTGGCTTAAAGCTAGTTGCACCTTTTTGTTAAAACTCAAAGAACTTTTTTATACTTTATTATTTTTTTATAAAAAAAATCGAGGATTTATTATCATTGGTTACTTTGGATATAGTATCGGACTATTTGTATATTATTTGTAAAGATGTCGATGCACTATCGATTATAACGGTGCATCTAAACTAGTTACAATGGTTCGTCAAAGTTGTCCCAGTCTGACACATGAACGAACCTTGTGATTACAATTGTGCGCCCAAACCATTACAACGTTACGTCTAAAGCCGCCTTTAGTTCAACAGACGCATCTACCCTTACCCTAAAATACATGTGTCGCATCCTGGACATACTTCGCACTCTTCAGTACAGCCCCTATATATGTACTTCGCACTCTTCAGTTCAACCGGTACAATCGGCCGGATTGTAAAACATTGCTCTTCACACGCAAAATCACTTTGTACAAGAACAACCCCTATATATGTATTTCACCTTGCCGATAAATTTTTCGTTATTTTTTTAGGTAAAAAAGAATCCCGGGCCAATAAGCGGAGGACTTGCGCCGATATATGGTGCAGCCGGGAAGATTCCGGATAGAGGTATGGTTAGCGAATTACTGGTAGACTACATGGATAATGCATGCTAATATGATTGTTGGGGTGTTTGGATCCCCTTATCTGTCAAAAGCTTTCGAAGGAAAGGATAGTGGAAATTGTGTGTTGATGATATGTAAACTGTTTTATACAAGTTTGTAGATGTATATGTAAAAGTAATTCAAATACCATCTATTTTTAACCCTGAATTTGCAAGTGTTGGTTGAATTGAAAATCTTGTTTTTTGACCATGGAAAGATTAGTCGGCTAAAAATGGAATTGGTCAGTATGATAACGATAACGACAATGATAATGATGGTAATGGTAAGCCAAAGAGTTCTGGATCAATTCGTTCGGGAGGAAGTAACCCATGACCTTCCAATGTGGAGGATATGGGTTGGAGTACCACTTGGTGCAATTTGTTTCATGTGAGCCATGGGTTTTACCACTATGGGCCATGGCGGTGGGTTTCCCCCGGAATGAGAGATACTTTTATAATCTAATATGTTGCTGAGATTACAGAAGAAAACCATATCCTATCGTGCCCATTGGCGTTCCTATGCCCATGTTAAACCCGTAAAAAAATATTTTGTGCTTTTTATACTAGTACAATTATTTAAAAACATTGTATTTTTAACTAGTACAATTGTTTAATAACATTGTATTTTTAGTAATTTCAAGTTTTTAATACGCGTGATACGATTTTTATGATTATATAATGAACTTGTTCATTTCCCTTATATGGAAACAATATCGTGTAATTGAATGGATAAAATTTAATATCATACCCATCCTAAACTCATGATGAATATTGGCTATAAATTGACACAAATAAAATTGGCGGAGACTAGAGGTGGATGGCGGACGGAGTAGCGCTGGAACTTGAAGGCCTAATCATGGAATAGAGGTCAATAGTATTTGTCGATCTGAATGATGAGCAGGAAATGGGAAGTGGGGAACGGTGCATAACCATGTTGGGAATGGGGTTTTCTATTTTATTTGTTAGGATAATAAATAAATAAATAAATAAGAATTAAAGAATATAAAAAGTTTAGATAAAATAATTAAATGCACAAAATCTTTAATGACCAACATAAACACGCAAGTATGAACAAACATAAATGAATGAACGTTCACGAACACATTACTGAACGTTCACAAACACAATTGAACGAACGAGACCTCTGGTCGTGTTCGTTCATTTAACTAATCGAACGGAATTTTTTGTTCATGTTATCTCGTTTATTAAACGAACGAACGTAAACAAACCTTCCGCCGAACAGTTCACAAATGATTCATTGAATGTTTGGTTCATTTGTAGCCCTAAAGTATTCCTATAAGTAATATCATACTCGGTTAAATACCCGAATATTCTCGTACATTTTCTCCTTATATCCGCACAACAAACGACATTTCAATTCAAAAAACAACTAATGCATACAAAGCTGCTAAAGACATGTGGATTACAAAGCAAACACATGTATCAACTTCAATTTGTTTAGTACATCGTTTTGTATTTAAAAGAAGAAAAGATTAAACAGAAAAGACTTCAACTATAATGTCAACGTGTGTGGTCGGTCACCTTACTTGATGAGAAAACAAATAGCTTAGTTTTTTTCTTCACAAAGACGCTTCATACAACGGTAGCAAATTGCAAACTCACAAGTTAAACACTTAAAGATCATCTCGTAATGGAGGCTGTCACCACACTTGCCACATTGACCATCGCTTTCAACCCCTTGAACGAATGAAAGGGGGTGTGGATGCACTTCAATATTGTTATATGTGCCCCCAAATTTCACATTTACATAGCGATGAACGTCTCCAAAATAGCTACGATAATCGGCATATGTTTCATACCGAAGTATTGACGGAGCACAATCTGTATGCATAGACTGCATACACTCACGACAATGATAGAATGTATACTCAGGATCAAACTCCTCCTCACAAATTTCACAAAAATAGTCACCCATATGGTTCTCAATGGGAAAGTAACTCAGTGTCATAGGATGCTTGTCACACTTGTGTGTAGTTGTCTCTGGTATCAACAAAGCCATCCTCAAGTGTATTCTAAAGTGATCACAAGTATGGCAAATGAAGAATGGACTATCTAATGTAAGGAGGTGATTCGGGTGAGAATTGTGAGTGATTTCTTTAGGTACGAAGGCACAATTAACATCGATGTAGTAATCGCATTCAAGACAACAATAAGCAAATCCATTGCAATATAACCCGCAAAGACGACAAATGAAGACCCCGAAAAACTTACCGAGGATTTTTGAATGGAGAATCAGGGGGTGTTGTGGGTGATGAGGGTTGCCTTTTAGTTCAATAGGCAATCGGGAGCACCACTCGTGGAGCACAAAGTTGCAATGCTCCCCTTCCTCATTAGAACACGCGTAAACTGGCCCACTCATAATTGGCCTTAAGCATCCATTGCACAAAAGTTCAATCCTCTTTGTTGGGTCATGGTAGGGTATTCTTGAAGAGGTGGGGCTATCTTCCAGAATGAGTGGGTGTTGATGACTCACTTCATGTGTTTTTGATCCACTTTCTTTGAAAAACAAGTGTTTTAGTATGCTATAAGATGGATCAGGAAATGGAAGATGAAGAAGATCAGGGTGTTCAGCATCGTCATAGTTTTTAATCATTTTGCCCGTACCTAGTGAAAACAAAATTGAAATATTAGATAAACATATAACCAATAATATATTTAGAAATAACTATAAACATATGTACTAGGTGGGGTAGTAGATCTACCTGGAGATGTAAGGATGGACATGAAGGGCTCCTTTCTTGATGTTGCACAATCTAGATGGGTATAGTATCTGCATTTTTCACATTTATATAGCCAAAGATGTGAACTATCATAAAACCCGCGAAGGCATACCCTACACCGTGGGTCTCTTTTGGATTCTATATCCGTTTTTGGAAATGAGTAAGCAAGGGTGAGAGGATGAATATGGGAGTAGATATCATTTGTCGTACGTTGGATTTGCAATTTTTTCGGTAGAAAAGCACAATCACTATGAATGAAATTAGAACTAGCACACATGGGACAATGATAAAAGAGCCCTTTATGCTCCTTACCGCATGCATCACACTCGCCTAAAATTTGTTTGGGGATGCAAACTAGTGGGTGTTTGTGGCTAGGATGATAGATGATATTCTTTTGTAGCCTTTTTGTAGCACAATTTGCATCAACCTTAAAATAACAAAGATTACAGCGGTAAAGTAGCTCTCTAGGCTTACTAAGTCGACGACAAATATTACACCTCCATTCGCGGTTAAGTAGGTAGAAGCCAAGAGTATGACCAACCTCACAAATGTCTTCCAATCTTTCGGGAAGCTCTGCACAAAACTTATGGATAGAAAAATCACTACATGTAGAACAAGAGTAGTAATACCTATGGAACCAGTTGATTTCTTCATGACACCGGGAACACAAACATCGGAATTCTTGTTTTGCATCTACTTCATCCTCGTCCTCTTCCTTGTCTTCTTCATAGTCTCCGTCACGTTCTTGTTCCGACCACAAATCTGTAAGATTCAATGGATGTTCGTGCTCAAACATCATAAGTTTTTTTTTTCTTTTTGTAGTAAAAAAATAGTATGAGAAGGAACAGACACAAAAGTAAACAACAAATGAAATGAGAAGAGAATTGGGAAGATAGAGCAACTGAAGATGTGATGGGGTGAGTTATGAAAAGGATGAGCTAGCATTTATAGGCATACATATACATACTTAACTTCATTACCAAGTTTATGTTACCCATAACGTACTAAAAGTATATATATTTATATGAGTTAAATGACATTTTAGTCCCTGTGGTTTTGGTTATTTTGCCAGTTTAGTCTAAAGATTTTATTTTTCATCTGTGGATCCAAAAAGGTTTCACCGTTGCCATTTTAGTCCACTGGGTTGAATTCATCCATTTTTTATGTTAACGAGAAGGGCAATTCGGCCATTTTATATGTAATTATGTTAACTGGAAGGGCAATTCGACCATATAAATGACCGAATTGCCATTCTCGTTAACAGAAAAATTGATGAAGTTAATCCAGTGGACTAAAATGGCAATAGTGAAACCTTTTTGGACCCACAGGAGAAAAATGAAACATTTGGACTAAACTGACAAAATGGCATAAACCACAGGGACTAAAATGCCATTTAACTCTATTTATATGATTGCGGATTAAAAACACATTTTGCAAATTAAATTATCTTCATTATCAAGTCTTGTATTTAAAAAAAACATGCTGGATGGTATTCATGAAATTGTGAGCTGTTAATGTTATTATTTCTAATTATAATAACATTAGCATATTAAATGATGTTTTAGAATATTATAAGATTTTTCGATGAATCATAAAAGCGCCATTGTCAATTTCATTAATTAGTTGTTATCTAATTTATGATTTTTTTTATCAAAGTGCATCAAGTGTATGAGTATCTTGATGTGTTAAATGATGAACTCTTTCCTAGAAGTTAATTTTTACAAAGTGGGATGGCGGTCTAAATCTCAGCTGACCACGACTTCTGAGCTGTGGAAGAATTTAACCGTATCACAGCATTGTACAGCCCATATTTATCTCGGTTCAGCTGGACGAATGGTCTTGGATAGGGGTAGATTCGGTCGATTTCTCGGTGGGTGCAGTTAAGCGTTTATTGGCTAAGGGTCGCGATCACAACAACTATGTTTTTAGTTGGTGTAAGTGGTTACCCTAAAATGTAATATCTTTGCTTGGCGCGCCGAAATGGGTAGGATACATACGGCTTTGGCGTTAAGAAGCAGAAATATTATATTGGAAGATGTGACTTGCCCATTTTGCAATTCTGAAGAAGAGTCAGGTGAGCAACTTTTCACGTCTTGCATGCTCACCACCATTCTTTGGCAACATATAAGCATGTGGTGCTGTGTGTCTAATGTCTTCGCCTTTTCGTGTTTCTCTTGGAGTTACACAAATTTGTCGGATTGAACGAACAAGCCCGCAAAGAGTGTTTTCCAACGAATTATCATCATTGGATGTTGGAGTCTTTGGCGCGCAAGGAATAAGCTAAAATTTCAAGGAAAGACGGTTTGTATCGAAAATATCATAGCCGAGGTTTTCTTTGGGTTTGAAGTAGATCGAAGTTAGAATTCCTTTCGTGGACGGATTTGTGTAAATTTGTAATTATGTAGTTTGTTTGCTTGTTTTGTGGCCGCCTCATTTTGTGGGTTGGATTGTTGGTTTCTAATGAAATTCACCTTTCAAACCAGTTGTAATATTTTTTAAATATCATTGTATGAAAAAGTTATTTCTGTTTAAAAATACAAAGGGGAAAGAAAAGGGAAAGACTACATACCTTTTCCTCCATGTGAAATTGTTAATGCACTTTAGGTGATAAGTGCATGTCTCCCATTCTATAGGGTCTTTATTGTACATTTGTTGAAAGATAGTCCCAACTTTATCCTTGAGACATTTTGTCCAAGTTTTATGTCTAGGAAAAAGGTCAGGGGTTTATGTTAGGGACAAAAGTCAGAGTTTTGCTTTGTGTAGTTTGTTGTCCGAGCTTTCTAGTTTGTCTTGAAAGTCCAGGTTTTGCCTTGTATATATACCTTTATGTGGAATAGACAAGGTAGCGATTCTGTGCACCTAACCCTAATCGTTGTGTGTGTTTTTGTCTGGCGACTGCTTTGTGTGAGTGACGTCATTCATCTTCATCATCAAGAATACTCAGTGTATTCTTGATTTCTCTCACAAATCTTTGCATACTAGTGTTTCATCTGCAGTGGTTAATCATCAGGTGGATTCCGCACACCTGTTGGTGGCTTTAGCTGAGTGAGATCTTGGATTGGGAGGCCTAACAAGTGGTATCAGAGCAGTGTGCTCATACTACTGTAGGTGTTTCTTAGTTTGAAGGTTTTGTGAGAAAAGTTCAAACTTTGATAGGGTTTAGTGAGTTTTTGTGTTTTATTCATGATTCTTCATTCATATCTAGTGATTTGATGATGGATTTTGAGTAGTTTGGTGATTTTTAGTGTTATTCTTCATCTGGGTTTTACAGGGGTTTTGGTTCTTATTCATACAGTGTTTGAAGGTGGAAAAAGATTCCTGAGTTTGATCTTTGGAAGATTTGTCCGTAGTTTAAATTATGTCTTTGTGTCTCCGGGGTATTGTTGAACCAGTGTGAAGTCACATTGGGGAGATAGTCCGGGGATTGGTTCTTCTGAGTTTTGAACCTGTTCTGAGTTTCAAATCTCTGTTACCTTGTCCGAATTTTGTTCTTAGGTTATAGTCTGAGTTTTATTATCTCAGGTCCGAATTTTACCCTAGTTTATTTAGGTCCGTGTTTTGTTTTCTCTTTAGTTAAGTCCGAATTCTCATTAGTCCGAATTTTATTCACACATTACACTATTGTGAGTCTGACCTTTAGATCTTATTTTCAGAGAAGATGATCCGAGTTTTAAGTCTAAGATACCTTGTCCGAATTTGTGTCTAGTAACCTTTACCTTGTCCGAGTTTTTTGTTTTGAGTTTTATAACTTAGAGTCCGAGTTTTGAGTCATTTGTCAGAGTTTTAAGTTATCTTGTTCATCCGAGTTTCTTTAGAGTCCGAGTCATTAGATCTGAGTTTTAATTTTTGTTAGTTTTATAGAGTCCAACTTTTAAAACAGTTAATTCAGTCCGAGCTTTATTGTATTGTTTAGTCCGTAGTTTAACCTCTTATTTGAGTCAGTTGTTTTATTTGAGTCCGTTGTTTTGTCCTAGGTAGTTCGAAGTTTATCTTATATTTAGGTAGTCCGAATTATTATAAGTTAGTCCGACTTTCATAATTTATTTAGATAGTCCGACCTTTGTTTGCTTATTTATATAGAGTCCGACTTTTAGTTATTATAGAGTCCGAATTTTTTTATTTTGTTTAGTCCGAGGTTTTGTTCTTTATTGTTAATGAAGTATTAGTCCGAATTTGTAGTCCAAAGTTCACTGTGTCCGAATTTTAACCTAACCTTTAGGTAGTCTGAGTTTAAATTCCTAACTGTGTAGTGTCTGAGTTTTTCTGTTTGTGTTTTGTTTCAGGTTTTTGTGATCCGGGTTTTCACACTCTGATTAAAGCTCAGACACTTCACTCCGTGTTTTCTCTCCGAATTTAGACTTAGAAAATCCTTTCAGTAACACAGTTCTTGCTTGGAAATCTACTGTTGTTTTCTGAAATGGCAAACAACAATCTGACTGCAATGGTGCAAAACCTCAAGCACAATGCTGAGGTAGGGAGTAACGACAAACCTCCGTTGTTGATAAACGAGCTTGATTTTCCTGAGTGGAGGGAGCGTTTTGAGAGGTATGTACGAGCGAAAGACATCAAAATCTGGTTGTGTATCGTTAAAGGATGTGGAGCTACTCCAGTACGTACGTTGACGATTGATACGTACTTGGCACTCACTGACGACCAGAAGAGATTTTTTGACTGTGAAGAGAAAGCTATGTCAATGATAACGATGGCAATGTCACAGTCTATACTTCATACGTTCCGTAAGAGAAATAGCTCGAAGGAGTTGTGGGATAGCATGATCGAGCGATATGAAGGAAACGCAATTTACAAGAAACGACGACTCGAACGTTTGAAGACTCAATTCGTTGTGTTTAAAGCTTTAAGAAATGAATCATTTGATGATACAGTGAACCGGTTTTATCATTTGTTGAGCGAACTTGATAGAAGTCAAGAGGGTATCTACACTGAATTTGAGAAGGTTGAGAAGTTTCTGAATTGTCTTTCCAAATAATGGAATATGTACACCGCTTTGATTAGAGAAGGTGTTCTCTATGAGGAGCTCTCATTGGAAGAAGTTATACAAAAACTGAAGGGTTATGCTTGGAATATGGAAGATCAAGCATCCGGTTTCGAGAAGATCCAAGATCCTCAGTTATATAAAGCTTCAAAACCGACGGATAAGGGTAGTAATGGAGGAGCCGGTGTTGCCCTATATTCAGAGAATGAAGTTCCCGCAAGTGAACACGCCTTTATGAGCAACAATGTCAGTTCAAGTGGAACAACAAATTCCAATCAAGGAATGTACTCTTCTAGTGGAGTTCAGAAATCTCAAGCAACAAACTTGAACATTCCAAAGTTAGATGCAAGCGGCTTAAAGTTGATAGAAGAAAACATGAGCCTTTTGGCGTCCTTCATGACTGCCTACGAGAACTTCTGTCTTGGAAAGCTCGTTGAACCGTCAAGTCTCGATGAGGACTTTGACCAGATAGACCAAGACGAAATGGAAGAACTTGATCTACAACTCAATATGGCACTCTTAGTCCGTAGAGCGAAGAAATTTCTGTTGAGAACGGGTAGGAAGTTCATAGGAGGTCAGACAAAGACTCGAATGGGATTCGACATGTCAAAGGTGAAATGTCACAACTGCGGCATCTACGGGCATTTCGCACGTGATTGTCGGAAGCCGAAGATGGAAAGATTGAACAGAGAAAACTACTCTCAAGGAAACAACTCAAGACCTCACAACAATTCAGCAACTACTTCAAACTCAAGTGCTCGTCCAAGTGGTTCTGAAAATCTTGCACCTTCAACAAACAATGCTATGGTGGCTCAATCTTTACAAAAAGTGACTGAGCCTGGCGACTGGGGTTGTGCATTGGAAGACATTTCAGGAGCTATTGTGTCACAAGCCTTTATAGCTGAAATTGTCAACGAAGAAGTGTGTGAAGAGATTGTCGAAGAGACTAGCATTGAGGAACTTGCGGTTGTAGCTGAAGAAGTGTGTGAAGAGATTGTTGAAGAGACTAGCATTGAGGAACTTGCGGTTGTAGCTGAGGTTTTAGGGGAAGAGTTGGATTCGGGAAATGTTGTTGAGAATGAAGATAACTTGAATGAGGAGTCTGTTGAAAAGGCTAACAAAACAGAAGATGATGAAAAAGGAGAATGCTTTGAGTTCAACATCTCCACAGCTGAAATGCAGCAATTTGCGGATGCAGAAGCTAAAAGGTTGGAAGAAAAATCCGGAGAAAGCGAAGCGTGTGCATTCATGGCTGGCATTGAGGTAAAATCATCTTCTGTAGATAAGCGATGTGCTAGATGTGTTGAGTTTGTCACCAAGATTGATAGATATGCACTTTATAACACAAACTTAATTGCAGATTTAGAAAAATCCAGAGAACTCATTGCTGTTTTGTCTAATTCGGATAAAGAACACCGAATTAAGATAAAAGCGCTGAAAAATGATATCTCTGAATTTGAGAGACTTGTGGCTCAGAGAACTGTTAAAAACCAGGAATTAAAATCTGAACTTGAAATGAACCAAAATTGTGTTTTGGAAAAGAACAAAATTATTTTGGAAAAAGATAATCTGATTTTAGACTTGCAACGAAAAATTGAAAAGTTCGGGGATTCATCTGAAGTAATGAATTTCTGTATTAACAGCCAACGTCTCAAAGAATCTGAGGAAGAAATGTTCGGCATCGGTTATAAGAAAGTGCCTCCTCCGGTAAACCATAACTATACATCGATGCCAAGCATTGATCCTGAATTGGCAAATTTTGTGCCAAAGACCCCTCTAACGGTTGAACCGCAAAGTGAGTCGGAATCTGAGCCAGATGAAGTTACTGACTCAGATCAGTCGAAGATGAGTGGAGTTTCAAAGAAAAATGAAGTAAATCTTGAAAACATTGAAAATTTGATAAACAATAAGATTTTGGAAATGTTTAATCAAGTTCAAAATGTGAAGTCAAAACCAAAGTCACGTGGGAAATCTAAAAGGTCTTTGAAAAATACCCCTAAAACTGAGTTTGTTAAAGGGGAGGATTTTGTCAAAGAAGAAGTAAAGATCGAAACTGGTTCCAACTCTCAGTTTGTGAACCAAATTTTGAAAAATTCCACCAACGACTCATCATCTTCGACCACTCATGAGGAACGTCCAAAGAATGCTGCGAAAGTTCGCAAATGTTATAAGTGTTGTGGGAAAGGACACTTAGCAGCAGTTTGTCCAGATGACAAGGGTAAATCACTTGTTGATCCTGATCAGAAGAAACCTTTTGTTGAAAAACCACAAAATGAAACAGTTAATGTTGAAAAGAAAAACGGTAAAAATCAGAAGGTTGAGAAAAACAAAGTGATTAAACAAGAAGTAAAACCAGTTGTCAAAACAAATGTTAAATCACAACAAAATCAGGATCATGGGGAGACACCAGTTGTTATAAATCGTGGTAAAGGATCGGAAAGTTCATCTCAAAAACATGATACTCGTGAGAAAACCCCTCACAGACGACAAAATCATGTTACTTTCCAAACACATGAGAATGACCAATGTTCTGGAGGTTCGGACAACAACTATGTTAGACCTCATGCACAAAACAGATTCGTGAATGACCGAAATGCGTCACCCCCTCGATTTCCAAATCAAAGACAGCATTCGGATAATCATCCACGATCATTCTCAAGACACGATGATGTTCCTAGATTTGGTAGGAATTTTGAGCCACCCAGGAATCAAAATTATAGTTACCAAAACTATGGAAGTCGAGGTTATGGAAACTCTGGTTATACCAACAGATCGTCAACTCCGTATAATCCACGATTTGCGGGGAGTCATTCCAACAATTTCCGAAATGGAAATGAAGGACACAATGGCAATGATGGTTATTTCAAAGAGTTTTCTTATGTTGATGAATCGGGACGACCCAAGACCATCATGGCTTGGGTCCCACACTCTAACTAATTTTCTTGTTGGGGAGTGTAGGAGCAGCTGAAAAGAGCTATCTATATTTGGTATATCGATAGTGGCTGTTCCAGACACATGACAGGAAATAAAGAGTTATTGAACAATTTTAAACAAATTCGTGGTGGTTATGTGAATTTTGCCGGTGAGAAGGGTGGTTACATCACCGGTGAAGGTTCTGTGTCAAATGGAAAAATTACGCTCCATAAAGTGAACTACGTTGAAGAACTGAAGCATAACTTGATGTCGGTTTCTCAAATTTGTGATAACAAGTACACGATGTTGTTCATAGATAAAGCTTGCTTCGTTTTACGTCCGGGATTTGTTGCTCCTGAAGATTGGATTGTTATGAGGGCTCCAAGGGTGAATAACACATATGTCATGGATATGCGCCCGTTGGTTAACTCGTCTGCTCCAGTGACTTGTCTACTTTCAAAGGCGACTGAAGATCAATCGTATCTCTGGCATAGGAGAATGGGCCATGTGCATCTACGAAAAATGAACCACTTAGTGAAAAACAACTTGGTGTTGGGGGTTCCTTTACGTGGTTTCAATATGCACAACAAATGTGAATCATGTGAAAAAGGAAAAATCAAACGAAAGCCTCATAAACCGAAAACAGTTAACTCAATCCAAAAACCACTTGAATTGCTTCACATGGATCTTTTCGGCCCGATCCATGTTGCTAGCATTGGTGGGATGTCTTATTGCTTAGTTGTCACTGACGATTTCTCACGTTACTCATGGGTATTTTTCTTAAAAACAAAGGATCAAACTGCTGGTATTTTAAGAGACTTATTCAAACAACTTGAGAAAAATTATTCACTTCCTATTAAGAAAATCCGAAGTGACAACGACACTGAGTTTAAAAATCATTATATGGATGAGTTATGTCAGGAAATGGGAATAGTTCATCAGTTCAGCGCTCCATATGTTCCTCAACAGAACGGAGTTGCAGAACGGAAGAATCGTACCCTAATTGAGGCGGCCCGAACTATGCTTTCTGAATCAAAATTGCCAATTTTCTTCTGGGCCGAGGCGGTAAACACTGCATGTTATGTGTTAAATCATGTGCTTACGGTCAAAAGAGAAGATAAAACGTGTTATGAATTGCTTGAAAACAAGAAACCGAACTTATCTGGTTTTCAAGCTTTTGGGATCAAGTGTGTTATCAAACGCACCAAAGATACTCCTAAAATGGGGGAAGTTGGTGAAATTGGGTTCTTTTTGGGTTATGCCAATGGAACTCCAAACAAACGCGTTTATAACGTTAAGAAGCGAACAGTGGAGATCGTGTTTGATATAACTCCTTTGAGTTTCGATCCTCCACCGTCCGAGTTCGGTCCCAAAAGCGGTTATGATTATGATAAATTATTTGATTCATTTGATCTTCCTGATGTTTTAGAAGAAGATTCGGAGGTTGTCTACACACATCTTGTGAACAAAGATGAAGTGGATGCAAGCTGGAGAACAAGTATTCCTACTAATGTGTCTTCGAATGTTCACTCAGGAGATCCAGTTGCTGATTCTTCGATTGTAAACGAAGTTGTTGCTGAGCAGATCCCCAATGCAACTGCTCAAACTACAAGTGGTGATCTTTATGTTGATTTTTCAGCATATCCAAATGTTAATGTATCTTCTGGAAATGATCAAGCTTCTAGTAGTAATGCAAATGTTGAGGGGGAGATTCAATCGAATTTGGGAAACAATCTTCAAGATCCGGCAATCCCAGTTCCAAGAACAAACATTCATCATCCTGTTGATAATATTATTGGGAATCCAAATGCGGGAGTGCAAACGCGAAGGAGTATTTCAGAGATGCAGTGTTTGTTCTCTGCTATCAAGAAAGAAGAAATCTACAATCTTAGCCTCCATGAATGTTTTATCTCTCAGATAGAGCCGAAGAACTATCAAATGGCTCTGAAGGATAATTCTTGGTGTGAGGCGATGCAAGAAGAGTTAGCTCAGTTCGACAAGTTAAAGGTGTGGAATTTGGTCGATCTTCCAAAGGGCCAACATGCAATCAACACGAAATGGGTCTTCAAGTGCAAGAAAGACGATAAGGGTGTCGTTGTCAGAAACAAAGCACGGTTGGTTGTTCAAGGCTTCAATCAGGAGGAAGGGATTGATTATACCGAAGTTTATGCACCGGTGGCAAGACTGGAAGCTATTCGTTTGTTTCTAGCCTTTGCTGCACACATGCGTTTCAAAGTCTATCAGTTGGATGTGAAAAGCGCCTTCCTTTACGGGAAATTGCATGAAACTGTGTATGTGTCCCAACCACCGGGTTTCGAAGCTCCAGGGTTAGACAACAAGGTCTATCTGTTGGACAAGGCTCTTTATGGTCTCCATCAGGCCCCTCGAGCATGGTACGAGACGTTGTCAAAGCATCTATTGGAGCATGGGTTCTCGCGTGGTGCAATTGACTCCACACTGTTCATTTTGAAGAAAGGGGGAGATTTTCTGATCGTGCAAATTTACGTTGATGACATAATTTTTGGTTCTTCAAATGAAGAATTGTGTCGTGAGTTCGAAGCGGTAATGAAGTCCAAATTTGAAATGAGCACGATGGGCGAGTTATCCTTCTTTTTAGGTCTTCAAGTGAGTCAAGGGAAAACCGGGACGTACGTGCATCAGACAAAGTATGTCCACGAGATTCTCAAAAGATTTGGATTGGAAGATAGCTTACCCTATGACACGCCTCTCCCGACAAATATCAAGCTTTCATCCGATGATGTGAAAGATCCTGAAGTGGATCCGACTCTATATCGAGCAATGATAGGTTCATTGATGTATCTTACTGCTTCACGACCAGATATTATGTTCTCTGTTTGTTTGTGTGCTAGGTACCAATCAACTCCGAAGGAGTCTCACTTGAAAGCAGTCAAGCGTATTTTCAGATATCTGAAAGGGACGCCTAAGCTTGGATTGTGGTATCCAGCTGAAGGTGGTCTGGATTTGATGGCGTATGCTGACGCAGATTTCGGAGGGTGCCGGATGAACAGAAAGTCAACCTCTGGCAGTGCACAACTTCTTGGGAACCGTCTTGTCTCTTGGCAATGCAAAAAGCAAGTTGCCGTTTCTTTATCCACGTGCGAGGCCGAGTACATTGCTGCATCAAGCTGTTGTGCTCAGGTCTTGTGGATTCAACAGCAAATGAGGGACTACGGTTTGAATTTTACTCGAACTCCTATTCTTGTCGATAACAACTCTGCCATTTCCATAACTAACAATCCAGTTAATCACTCACGCACTAAGCACATAGATGTTAGGCATCATTTCATTCGTGACTGTGCTGAGAAGGGTTTAATAGAAGTGGTTAGGGTAGACACCTTGGATAATCTTGCCGACCTGTTTACTAAGACATTCGATCGGGCTAGATTTGAAAATCTGGTCCGAATGATTGGCATGATCAACCCCGAGTAAAATGCTTTTCAAAACTCGCATAGAAACTTTATTTTATGTTTACTGTACAGTTCTTACCGCTTTCGAAAAATTGAAAAACTCCAAAAATATTTTACTTAGTTGTAGGATAAATTTTAAGAAAAATACAAAAACATTTGAAAAATATAAAATGAAGTCGTGTTGAGATATAAGGGAAATGATAGTACGTCGGTTAGTCGTATCTGGTGCAGGATTATAGTAATATATAAAATTAACCGTTAACTGTAACAGCTTCATTATACGTTGCTTCGGTAGGTTTTACGCGTCAATAAGAACCTGTTTTTGGTATATAAACATAATGAACTGCGTAACTTGTGTGGTACATCTCTCGGATATATGGTCTTGGTACCGTAATTTCGTTTGATAGATTGCCGAGGTTCTGAGATACGTGGTCTTTATGCTGTTTATCATCTGGGTATCATGGTTGTTTCTTTTACCGAAAAAACGGGGACGCAAGTCTAGATCTTCCATGATACCATACATACGTGTAAATATATTTAATACATGATGCATTCGACCCAAATAAGTGATAAACAATCACATGTCCCACAAAATCATGCGGGAGTCAAGTTCGTCTCTTTGTCTGTACGATGGTACTAACCTGTTCACGGACTTGCTCCTGTGCCCTCATGCATCTGAAAATCAAGTTCCTCATCAATAAGTGATTCTATCACATAGGGCTTGTTTTCAATTCCCAAATAAGTGAGTATCTCACATTAGCTTATACGTCAAAACAGATGATAAATGGTATACTCACCAGTAAGATGATCTCTCGTGCATACCTTGATACGGGAGTATATTCTGAGGTGGGTAAACATAGTTACTGTCAGCTTAATACACTTAATTCCATATCTCGAAAACAGTGTTCGAAAGCGTGCTAAAACTTAAGTGGACCACAATACCGTTGAACGTCTTGAACTGTTAATATCATTCTAAAAGCTTAAACTGATAAACTATGTTCTTGTGTTGGATATTGACAGAAAAACCGATATGATCCCTTTGCTCCGATTTCACAAAAAGATAATTAGGTTCTGTTTGTTTTTTGCTAGAAGCACTTCAGAACCACTTATGTCTGCGCCGCGCAGACCACGCGCAGACATAAGGGTCTGCAGCTTGTTAGATTTTCAGAAGTCTTTTCATTAAAAAACATCTGCTTGGCCTCTTTTTCGCGCAGACATAAGCACAAGTCTTCTGGCCTCTTCAAATCACTTCTCCAAACCCTAAAAAAAGAAACACCAGCTCTACCTCCGCACATCATCTCCTCTCCACCATCTCCACCACCGCACATCATCTCCGGCGCCGCAACCAGCTCCGACGACCCACCCCAGCTCCGACGACCTACCCCAGCCCCTCGACAACCCACCCCAGCCCCTCGATAACCCACCCCAGCCACTCGCGACCCAACCCAGCTCCTCGAAGAGAGAGAGACCGTAGAGAGAGAGGGGGCAGCAGGAGAGAGAGAGAGGGAAAGAAGAGAGAGAGATCGGCGGTGGTGGTGGGTTTTGATGGCGGTGGTGGTGGTTTTGATGGCGGTGGTGGCGGGTTTGATGGTGGTGGTGGAACGAAGAGAGAGAGAGGGGGGGCGGCAGGAGAGATCGGCGGTGGTGGTGGGTTTTGATGGCGGTGGTGGTGGGTTTTGATGGCGTTGGTGGTAGCTGACGTGGTGGTGGCGGATGGTTGTGGTGGTGGTGGTAGATGAAGGCAGAGAGAGAAGAAGGAGAAGGTCTGTGTGTTGTGTGTGTGTGTTGAAGAGGTTTTATGGTAAAAAACAAACCCTCTTCTCCTTGCAGACTGCAGACATTTAGTCCACCTCTTCTCCTGCAGATGCCTGCAGAGATGTGGTCCGCAGACTGCAGACCTTTTCCTGCAGAAAAAACAAACAGCACCTTAGTGTAAATACGTTCGTAGTTTTAACTTCTTTATTTAGTCAAAAATTCAAAAAAAAAAAATCAAAAACCTCAAAAAGATTTTGCTTTCTTGTTTCTATGTGCGAGTTATCATTTGAAAATTCTCTAAGGGTTGTGAACATTCTTTAATAAGGTGTTAAACATCAAGTTAGGTAATCTTAAAATAAGTCTTTTTGTATAAAAATCGGTCGTGCAAGTTCCATCTAAGTGTGTGGGTAATCACGTCATTTTAAGGTGTTTCGGTAAATCTGCTTCCAAGTTGTGATATTTTTCCAAAAGTATAAGTTTTGAAGTAACTTGTTCTAAATGATCGTGTTTTGAAATACAAATTATTAAATATTGGTTGTTTAATATTTCAATTAGTGATTCCGGGGTATTGAAATTATTTTTGGGATCCAGGTTTGGGCTGAGTATCTCCGGGTTTAAGATTCTTAATCCGGTGTTAAGTGCTTCAGGTCTGGATCGCTCATCTCAAGATGGAAGATTTGAAGAACCTGTGTGCATCTGGATCATTCATCTCAAGATGGAAGATTTGAAGAAGCTAAGACGTCTGCAGTTGCATTCCTTTGAAGAAGATCAACCGTTAGCTGATCAATACATCAAAGTCGTGCAGTTCTGTGTGAAAAACCAGGCAGCGAGTACTCGAAGAAAGTATGAAGATCTCAAGTCCAATGAAGACCATGCACTGATCAAGGGGGAGTTTGTTAATGCACTTTAGGTGATAAGTGCATGTCTCCCATTCTATAGGGTCTTTATTGTACATTTGTTGAAAGATAGTCCCAACTTTATCCTTGGGACATTTTGTCCAAGTTTTATGTCTAGGAAAAAGGTCAGGGGTTTATGTTAGGGACAAAAGTCAGAGTTTTGCTTTGTGTAGTTTGTTGTCCGGGCTTTCTAGTTTGTCTTGAAAGTCCGGGTTTTGCCTTGTATATATACCTTTATGTGGAATAGACAAGGTAGCGATTCTGTGTGAAATTCTGTGCACCTAACCCTAATCGTTGTGTGTGTTTTTGTCTGGCGGCTGCTTTGTATGAGTGACGTCATTCATCTTCATCATCAAGAATACTCAGTGTATTCTTGATTTCTCTCACAAATCTTTGCATACTAGTGTTTCATCTGCAGTGGTTAATCATCAGGTGGATTCCGCACACCTGTTGGTGGCTTTAGCTGAGTGAGATCTTGGATTGGGAGGCCTAACAGAAATCCCTACACATGGCAGCTTCCGATGTCTATTTTGGCTTTTACCTCCGGTCAATGCGTTTGTGATTTTCCTATATCAAACTATATTTAAGTGTTTTATAAATTTCCTATAAATCAAACTATATTTAAGTGTTTTATAAAGTAACCTAACATATGAATTACATTAACAAAAATATTGAATAGTTACATTAAATGTTTAATAAAATAGTTTTAATATATAAAATAAATACGTACATATTCTAAGGCCAGAGGGTGTGGTATAAAGCCCCCCACCACATAAGCGCCGTTAACGCCCTATAGCGCCCCATAGCCACCCCTGGGCGGCAAAGTGGACGCAATGGGGAGGGCTCCATTGCATTAACGCCGGTTAAAGGGGAAAGAAGGTGAGACCATTCTTTTCAACCAATCAAATCTCCTCTTTATTATTTCTTTTTTTGTATTTTGTTTAATAAGTGCTTTAATTAAAGAGATGGTTTTTAAGCCCCCTATGTGACATGACACTGATGTGACATGATAAAGCCCCTAGGAGTTTTATACCACACCCTCCAACCTAAATAGATGAAGGGAAAATTACCAAATTAGCCGCTTGACCAAGCCTTTTACCAAAATAGCCATTTGACCAGGCTTTATGCACCTTCAATGCAAGTGAACTCTCATTTTTATGCACCTTCATAAATTCAGGGTGTAGCGGCTTGGGCATGGGTTGAAAGCTCATAAATTCAGGGTGTAGCGGCTTGGGCATGGGTTGAAAGCTCATAAATTCAGGTGCATAAAAATGAGAGTTCACTTGCATTGAAGGTGCATAAAGCCTGGTCAAATGGCTATTTTGGAAAAGTGTCTGATCAAACGACTAATTTGGTAATTTTCCCCCATAGATGAAACATACTCATTTCCCTAAAATTTAGGAAAGTGTAAATTTCAACTAACTGAAATTCCTATAAAGATGTTTATGCTTGGTATTTTTTAAAGGGAAAGGAAAATATGTTTGAAGTCATGAATATTCCTATGAAGATGTTTAAGCATTGTATTTATTAAAGGGAAAGGAAAATATGTTTGAAGTCATGAATTATTCATATCAAAACATATCTATTACACGTAAGGAAAAAGAGAAGAAGGTGTGATTATATGTCATTTATTTTATGTTTTCTTATTTTTTTTATACCCTTAAAGTTTTTTTCTTTTAAAAAATTTAAAATCTGTTCTCTTTTACTAAACAGACGTTTAGTGTAAGTGATACCAAAATAAGATAAACACTAATTAATCTTGCAAGAAAAGAAATTAATACAAGAATTTATGTGTTTCACATGAATATGGATTTACATCCAAGACCGTATTAAAGATTTCATTATTTTTGTATTAATGTGTTATTAGTTTACAATATACAGTAGAAACTTGATAAATTAATACTCGATTATTTAATAATCTCTCTAAGATAATATTTTTTTGCCGGTCCCGACTCGGGGATAGGGTGCTAAATTAACAATTCGTTAAAATTATAAGATAATACATTTTTGATAATTTCTTTAGACCCCATATAAAATATAAATTAATAATTCCTTATATATAGCATATTACATGAATGATTTATGAAGGTTTCTTGAAAAATGACTCAATTGTCTTTTGTTTTTTGTTGAAATATGACTCTAAAGACCGCTTAACTGTATTCGATATTGTCGCTTGAGTCACATGCAAACCATAGTTACTATGAACCCATTCTTGCAATTGCTTTTGAGTGAGACTTGGATTATCCTTCTTGTGCTTGCATAATGCTCTTCGAATCTCGTCTGTCATTGTTGTTTTTTTTCACACCTTTAAGATGGGAAGCCATGTTGTGTGTATGATTTGTTTGTGTTAACCTATTTTGATCTTGTATTTATATAGAAAATATTTTTAATGTCTATAAAGTGATACATTGAACACAAGAAGCATAATAAGGTGGGAGATGGAAGGTTTCTTTCAAATTGGGCCGTTCATTTGATATACATGCATTGTATACAATAATTAAGTGAAAGCTTGAAAGGTGTTTGTAAACTAAGTATTCTACTATAAATTAATAAAATATTAATTAATATATAAATTAATAATTATTAATTTATCGATTAATTAATAACTCTTTTAATTAATAAATTTTGGTGGTCCCAAGTGTATTATTTTATAGAATTTCTACTGTATGTAGCATTATGCAGGGAAGATTAATCCTATATTGTTGCTAATTTGTCAAGTTACTTGTTTTTTCAAGTTGCTTACAAACAGACTTGTAAAATCAGGCCTAAAATCCATACAAGCCAAACCGTATCATTCTATTTTTTCCTCTTCTCGTCCTAGTTTTCGCCCGCTCGGTTGGGAGTGGGACCTAAACAAGGTACTACAATCTCAGTATTCCGTGATGTGGCCGCTATCACATTCCTACAACAAAAGTCATACTTCACAACTTAACAAACCGCTATCACATTCCTACAACAAAAGTCATACTTCACAACTTAACAAACCTAGCAACTAATTTTTTTTCCATTAAAACTATTTTCTTCTTATAATTTTTTAGTTGATTTTAGCATTTGAATAAAGATATAAAGATGCAACTGTATATAACAAGGCAAGTTACATATTTGACACGTATGAATATGCAATCCCTCTTTACTCACTCTACCAAGATTCAAAAGGAATTCGGAGTAGCATCCCTTTGTTTCTTTATCAATTTTTTCTTTTGCTTTTTTTCTTTTGTACAATACACGTAGATTGTTCAAATATATTATTCCAATTATTTTTTTCTTTTGCTTTTTTTCTTTTTTCTTTTTTCTTTTGTACTGTTCAAATCTAATATTCCAATTATTTTTTTCTTTTGCTTTTTTTCTTTTTTCTTTTTTCTTTTGTACAATACACCATAAACGTAAATTGTTCAAATCTAATATTCCAATTATTTTTTTCTTTTGCTTTTTTTCTTTTTCCTTTTGTATTCTTTTGCTTTTTTTTCTTTTGTACAATACACCATAAACGTAAATTGTTCAAATCTAATATTCCAATTATTTTTTTCTTTTGCTTTTTTTCTTTTGTACAATACACGTAAATTGTTCAAATCTAATATTCCAATTATTTTTTCTTTTGCTTTTTTTTCTTTTTTTCTTTTGTACAACACACATATGGTTGAAGTATAATATTCCAATTATTACTTAGAAGTAAAGAAAAAGACGTGATGGCCTTTTTACAACTTTACATCTTTCTAATTTTCTTACACGTAATTCTTTTTCTAGACAGATGAAGATAATATATAATGTCGGATATTTTAGTGTAATTGGGATTGATTTGGCGACTAAAATGAATTTAATATGGATAAATTACTTTTTGAGCCACTGTGTTTTAGTGGTTTTAACTACTTGAATCCAAAATCAAAAAGTTTAACGCACTGAGTCACTAACCGCTCATTTTATAACGTTTTGAGTTCAATTTTTAACACTTGTACTTTTGTTTTTGGACTCAAGTGATTAAAACCACTAAAACACAGGACTCAAAAAGTAATTTACTCATTTAATACACATCAAACAAGTTAGGTGGTGCACGAGTGCACGCTTGTATGAGTTGTTATAATTCTAAGTGTTCCAAGGGTGCAACAACGGGGGTTCGGGGGCAGCACCCCCGGGTAGTAGGGTCCAAGGGGCGGCAGCTACTAGAGGGTCCAAGGAGAAGAGCCCCTGGCTGGGGTCGAAACGGAAGATTAATGCACTTTTTAAGGCATTAAAAGAAAACAATTAGGAAACGTGTCATCAGACATCTACATTTTGGTTTTACTGCTTCCCTCTCCTACTAAATTATGGATACTTATTTTTTTAAATTAAAGATAGTTAATATCTCATTAAACAAATGAATTTAATTATAATATTTTTAAATAAACTTATATGTTTTACTTCAAGTTCAAAAGTTATGTTTCTTTAAATATTAAAAAAACGAAAAATAATGATGATAGTTGTTTTAATGAATGTTTCTAAAAATTTTCAAATATTTAATGTGGTTGGATGGTAAAAATACAACATGTTAAATAAAAAAAATAGGTAGCACTTGGCTACAAAGCCTATTTTTCCTACAAAGTGTAGGAAGCAATCTACTTGTGACATGTGGCATCTAGTGTTATTTTACTAAAGGGCATTAAGGTAATTGAATAATTACAACTATTTATAGAAGATTTTATATCATAAGAATAAAAGGCTCTTTTTATAGAAAGTTATGTCTATTAACTATTCAAAATTGGCAGTTACATCATTCACATCCACAATTAATTTATCCGATTCGAAACATAAAACAAATTCATCATTTCTTAACATTGTGTTTTATCAGTTTACGGTTTCTTCACACCGTGTTATATCAATTTTCACAATTAAACACACCCCTCATATATTTCGAAACATAAAACACATTCATTATTTCTTGACGTTGTTTTTTATCAACTGATTTCTTCACATTGTGTTATACTGGTTTTCACAATTAAACACACCCCTCACTCATAAATCACAATAGTGTCTAAAATGTACAATATAAAACACACCAGCGAAATACATAATATAAAACACGTAGACATTATATAAAACACACTAGTGTCTGGATTATTTGAATCTTAATTTTTTAGATATGTAGCAATATGGTAATCATATTAAAGATAAAAACGCTCATTATTATGGTATAATTTCTTTTAAAACAAATTATTTATAAAAAAATATTGACGTTTTTAAAAGATGGGGGGAAGTTACATGTGAGTTGCATGTGATTCCTAAATTTAAGGCATACGAAATTTACTTTTATACCCTTAATTCAATAAATTAATCAATTTAATTAAAATAAATATTACAATTTTGTCATTCATTTAATCTTATCCATCAATTACCAAATCTAATGGCTATAATCACTTCTTACACTTTTTAGACAAAACACACTTTGTATAGGAACATCACCTATATATTAAATAAATAATGATTTAAAAATTAACTTAACAAAATTTATAACTGTCACTTCAATATTACATTTTTTAAATACATATCTTGACTACTATACGTTGACAAATTACATTATATTATATTATACTAGTATAATATACATGTTTATTTTATCATGCAATGCATATTTAAAAAATATATATTATTAGTTATATAACGTTACATTTATCAACCCGTGTAATAGACGGGATTGTAACCTAGTTTTTTATAATAAAAACTATCTAGAGGCAGTATCTGGCAGTTGATCTCTTCATCCCCCAATTCGAAATCCATTTTTGGTTA
Source organism: Helianthus tuberosus (assembly GCA_030545235.1). NCBI lineage: Eukaryota > Viridiplantae > Streptophyta > Magnoliopsida > Asterales > Asteraceae > Helianthus > Helianthus tuberosus. The sequence continues at coordinate 9,145,301 of CM060396.1, forward strand.
CACCCTATTCTGGTTCATACGAATTACACAACACACACATACTAGCTAGGTTCTATTTTTCAATCTTAGTTGTATTAGGTTTGATATTTCGAGAGAACTACCAAAATTATTCGATCTAAAGTGAACACACACCTCTTGAAACAACCATTGCATTCTAAATTCTCCAACAAATAATTTAAATAATATACTGAAGGTAATCATGTACCAGAAATTTTGGGGACTAAACACTCATGGATCATGCCAAAGGCCCCCAACAAATAAAGACCGAAACTAATTTTGTACTAGGGATGAGCATGGTACCGAACCGGTATCGAAAGTACCGGTACCGGAAAATGAGGAAAACGGGTACCAGTATCGAACTGGTACCGGAAAATGAAAAGAATGGGTACTGGTACCGAATATAATCGGTACCCAGTACCAAATGCTTATCCTTATTTTATACCAAGAATTTAGGAGTCTTTTTAAAGATATTAATCGCTTCTAGTCCTAATCAACTCCTATTAACCAGCTATACATAGACCTTCCAAGAATTGAACTTTTCACCTTAAGATGTTCTTTGAGGACACGTGATCAAACTTGCTGAAGTGCTTTGTATGGATTAGTATATGGCGGCTCGGCTTTAATAAATAGCAATTAGCGAAATACCTTTGGATGGTCTATTTAGTGTTGTTTTTCAAACCGTGATTTTTTATGCCTTCTTTTGTAACAAAAACATGTAAGATATATGTACTTGCTAGAATAAGATTCAACTATGGTACATTTCTTCTTGGGACTAAAACCTTATAATTCTTTGTTTGAACAACATAGCCACTATGAGGGTGTATTCACCATTGATATTGTTGATAAACAAGCTTTAGCTATGGTACATTTTCTTGACTTATCAAATATAATACAATATTTGAGCAAATACAGTACGCTAAATAATTGCTTAACTTACACATGCCATGTGTAAATATCCACATCTAGTCAACATAATGAATGAACCATCCCTTCTAGGAGCAAAAATTGTGTCTACGGCTACAAGTAGTGAAGTGGAGTTTTGCAAAACTTATTGAGTCATATTCAATTAGACATGTAGACATTATAGTTAAATGTGTATTCAGAACAACTTATTTGAGATCATGTTTCTCTTAGGTTGTTTGTGAACTAGTTGCAATTGAATATTCAAGTTCAATACGGAGAACATATTCTTCTAATGGGAGATATCACATTTATTGTTGTTTATTAAACATGATGGAAACATCTTTTATTTATTTATATACGTTTTTGGCAATTTTGTGTGATGTTTGACAATCTTATGAGATATTTGAATGTCGGCCCTTGATACCAACGGGAGATAAGCCACATGTCATGGTGAACCCGTTGTAAATCCACATGTAGTCTTGTGGGATGTGGAGTCTCGCGATTTAAACTTTGCAATATTAATCACTATTTTAATATAAACGGATAATCTTTTTACAGATAACAAAAATATGTTTTACATGGTATTTTAATGTTATTTTTGTACTTTTCCCACTCAACACAAAAGAGTAAGTAAAATTAAAATAACTGATATCTATAATACTATATAAAGCATTTCAGATGGACGAGATTGTAATTTTACCGTATAGATTCTAAAGCATTATGTACAAGTGAGATTAAGCCATTTTAAAGGGGCCAAATTGAGACAATATCCAAATTTTTAAGACGCCTTAGGAGCAATACAAGTGATTTCATCTTCGCATTTAATTAACTTTCACCAGCGTCTCTCCTTCTATCTGCCTCTTAGGGCATGTTTGGCTAAACTTTTTGAAACAACTTATTGGCTTTTTGAAAAGTCATAAGCTTCAAAATGATGTTTGGCAATAACGCTCTGTTCCCGAGTTAACTTAATGAGGGATAAGAAAAGAAAGCAAAAGTGAGAAAGTAAAGGACGAGAAAGGAAAAAAAAAGATGTCTTTCCCACCGTTTCCTCCCAAATCGGAAGGAAAGAAAAATTAAAGAATTTAGCCTAGTTTTCCTGTCATTTCCTTTATTTTCCTTCCTTAAATGAAACTCGGGAATACGACATGTTTTATTTTCCTTTCTTTTCCTTCCTTAAATGAAACTCTGGAACACAAAATATTTTTACTTTCTTTTTGTTTCATTTCCTTTCCTTTCGTTAGTAAACTCTGGAACACAGTGTAAGGGTGTATGTGAGGAGGAAAAGCCAATAAGTCATTCCGTATTGACTTTTCTAAAAAGCCAATGTTTTGAAAAGCTTAGCCAAACATAATCCTTAAACCCTAAGAAGCAGTTGATCGGTCCATCCCCTTTTATGAATCTCCTATCGCTCTTAAGGGTGAAGATGGTGGATGACAGCGACGCAGACGGTTGGAATATGTTCGGATTATTAGGGTTGGAGTATGACGGCTGGGGAGTCACGAAACGGTAGTGGAGAAGAAACATTTGGATTGGACCAGCCGATTGATTATCTCTTCTAAAAGTGACAGAGTTCCGCTAATAAAAAGATGTAAGATTTTCATTAATTCTTGACCGATTGCTCGTCTTTCCATTGTATTTTTTACTATAATCTTAAATTTATCAAATTTATATTGTGGGGTTTGGTAAAAATTTGATCTCGGGAGAAAACCCTAATGGTGGTAGCTGTGAAGCAACCAGTAGAATCTCAATTTTCAGTTATTTGTTTTGAGTTTTGTTGAAATTATTAATGGGATTTTGGAATTTAGGGTTTAATATGGAATGTGGTTTGGTAAATTATATATGCTAATTGAAAATGCATGCTGTGTTTGGTAAAGATAACAAGCAGTTTTAGGGGGTGTTTGGATGGCACTATTAAATCTTTAAGATGTGGAACCTGGGAGCTTTCCTCTTTGATAACAGTTGTCTGGAGTTGCAGTTATCAATCATGAGTGTTTCTTGAGATGCATAACCTATAAGGTTTCAAAACTTGATTTAAGATTGGATTTTTATGATGCGATTTTAGTAAAACTTTGAATTAAGATTGCGTCTTTATGTTCTTTTTGACATCGGTTATGAAGCTGTGATATGATTTTGGTCAAAGTTTGAGTTAATGTTGGGTTTTTATGACATGAATTATGACGTTGTGATGTAATTTTTGTCCAAGTTTGAGTCAAGATTGAAATTCTTATGATCTTTATTTCATGGGTTATGAAGAGGGCCTTATTTTTGTCTTCTTAAAATTGTTGATGTAGAAAGGAATTGGAGTATGACCGTCGTTGAAGAGAAGCTGAATTCAATAGGTGTCAACACTGTGACACATAGTTTAGTTGAGGAAATGAAATAGTTGAAGGAAATGCAAGACCATTCTGGTATTTTTTTTTTTTCAACAATTATCCTAACTTGTTTTATTGTCGTATTAATCTTGTTTTTGTAATTATAATAAATGTGTTCATTATTTATGGTTTGAGTAAAATGCCATTTTCGTCCCTGAAGTTTGGCCACTTTTGTGACTTTCGTCCAAAGGTTTGTTTTTCCACATTTGGATCCAAAAGGTTTGAAATCTTGCCATTTTCATCGAACTTGTTAACTCCATCCATATTTTCTCCGTTAAATGAGGGGCATTTCCGTCTTTTTAGACATTTTTAATAATAATAAAAACTCTATAAGAAATAAAGATCCACCTGTCTTAACTTTCTCCCCACCCAAACCCTTTAATCATAAAAAATATGTCAAAAAAGATGAAAATACCCCTGACTTAATGTTAAAAAAAATGGATGGAGTTAACGAGTCGAATGAAAATGGCAGTGTTTCAAACCTTTTGGATCCAGATGCGGAAAAACAAACCTTTGGTTGAAAGTCGAAAAAGTAGCCAAACCTCAGGGTTGAAAACGGCATTTTACTCTTATGGTTTTCTTAAATGGACAAAAAAGCTTTAGCAAGAATGGCCTATATTCTTTAAAAAGACTAGAAGTGCTAACTCGGGCAGTCTATTTAATATTAAGTGTATCTTTCAGTCTTTTTAAAATCTATATTCTTACATCCAGACCAACAGTTATTTTCATGAAAAGAATATGAATGGTTTGATTTCAAACCTTGCATAAGTAACTATTTTCTTGTTTGTTAGTCTACCTTTTCTTTCTCATTTATTATTTGATGCCATAGTAACATTATTTGCGTCTTTCTACACTTATCCTGATCTCCCTATTTTTTTCTTTTCTATTTTATGTTGTTAGCTGCAATGTTCAACACATATAAGAACTATACTTTGTTGCGGAATCCGAAATCCAAAAATGATGGAAGGCTTATGACCTTGTCTGACTTTTTGGACTTTGCAAGTATTCAAGGCAAAAAGCAACCGGCACGAGCTTGTAATATCCGTGATGCTCTAAATTCAACAATCTCTGAAATCAGTGAGATGGCTAACTCTGTAGTTATAGGAAAAGAATCGGTTTTCCCGAAGGATGCGGGATTTCTTGTTGATCAAACGGACGTTGTGGCAAAGCTTCAGGCGTTTAACCTCCTGGTTTTACATACAGCTTATGAATAATGAGTTCGTTTCACAGCCGTGGGATTTCTTTTTTCTGACTGTAATTAGCTACGGTTTACAAACGAATTCTACACCCATTGCAAAAAGAGGGGATTGGGAAGATCCAACATTCAAATTCCAAATACCACTCCAAATTGCTGCTGAACGTGAAATTGCAAGGTCTTTAATTGGAGGTATAATATAACACACGCACATCACTTTATTATATACTATCGTGTCTTTCATCATTTCTACAAATATCTGAACATTTTAAAATCTGACAGATCCTGGTTTCAGCTGGGTTGTCAATCTGAAGGAATTTGCACATCCTGTAGCTGAAACATTCTCTTCTGTCGGCACCATTGGACCAAGTTTTTCCTTGGCGATTGCCATGTTTGGTTTTGTGTTACAGATCAGTTCTTTGATTGTTGAGAAAGAACTGAAGCTTCGGCAGGTACTATTTTTTTTTTCTAATGGCATATTTGAACTAATTTCTCATAATTCTGTATTGTTTTCTTTATAGGCGATGGCAATGATGGGGCTTTATGATACGGCCTATTGGTTATCATGGCTTACATAGGAGGGGATTATCACCCTATATCACAAACGGACCTTAGATCTGTCCATTTCATTTTAAGTTCGGATCTTCTTTCCGTTGCGTACTCCAATTAACATCACTTTGTGTAGCAATTGAAGTGATTATGTTGATAGCTATTGCAAATAGCAGGTGTTCTTTTGGTTCATTTATAGGCCTACCTACCTCCATATTATTTAATTAAATACTGATTTTTTGTCGTGATGTGAATAGGTCATTTACCGTTAACGTTTAGAACACCTCTTGTGAGTCCTCCAAAACCAAGTTACTTAACCAGAATGCGAAGGGTCTGTTCGCTTGAATTCAGACCACATTCAATGGACTCGGGGCTAGCCGACCCGCTTTTGGGTTCATCCGGGGTTTCCGGATCATCATCAGATCGCAGTTTTCTTCCGCAATCAACAACCTACAATCAGGGGCAGACCTTGCTTTGTTCCAGGCGTAGCACGGGCTACGGCTCAACCTTTTACCAGTAGTGCAGATTTTTTTTTTCCGATTTTTATACAAAGGACACCCCTAAACAACCACGAGGACACCCCTCAAAAAAAAATTTACAAACCAATAATAAGCCCAATGAGAAGGTAAATAATAAGCCCAAATAATAGCACATTAAATTAGCCCAACTAACTAAATAATAGCCTAAGATTGAATGGGCGATAGATTAATCAGGGGATACCCCTGATTACACGGTATTTTTTTTTTTTGGGATACCCCTGAATTAATGTTCTAGTTCCGCCACTGCCTACAATGTTACTGCCATGGTTGGTACATATTCGAGCTCAATTGTCAGCAGCATGTTGAAGTTTTTATTTATGTTATTTTTTGGTTTTAGGTTGGATTTGGTTAGCAGCAGCTGGTTCTTGGAATGAGGCCGGGTGGTGGTCGTAGGTTTCTACTAGCTGTCTGATTAGGTCAAAGCCGTGGGACTGGTTCCGTCCAAACAACTTCCATGCAGCAACAGATATGTAAATGATGTTTACTAATTACAATACCAACATGTTGTCTTACTATTGAATTAATTAAATATAAACTCTATTATGATAAATTATTAATTGTGTAGTTTATTGATGACAAAAAGTATGTATTTGGAGCATAATGAACTTTCCATTACAGATTTTATATTGTTAGTAGTAACCAATATTGCATCATCAACAACTTATGCTTGATAGAGTTTCAGGTAGTATTCTTGAAGAATATATATATATAAATTTGCCATTAATTATCCGTTTCTTTTTATAGCAGCCTAGATTGCATTTTCTTTTATTGTATAAATGGGTATTTGGCATGTGGTTTAAGTTATCTATTGAACGGTCTGATAGTTGTCAAAAGTGGCCATGAGCGAGCTTCAGGCGGATATGCGTGTGACTTAATTTTTGACCTAATAAAACACCCTATGTGGCAATGGCGTGAGGCATTAATGCATAACACATGACTTGTTGGATCTGTCAAAGGTTTATCGTAGGCTACTTAAGAGAAAAGTGTTTCCAATTCAGAACTATAAACCACCTGAAAGCGTCACAGCTTATATATGATATTTTTTTTTTATCATTTTAAGGGTTGAATTATGATCCCTCCCTATATTTTTGACTCCGCTGTAACGCGCGGGTTCCCCACTAGTATTTTAAAAGGGCTTAGAGTTGGACAAAGTTGAGAAATTTCAACTTTGTACTTGTAAGCTTAAAGACTACATTATTTGAAATGGGCTTCATATCAATCTCTTCTTAGGCTAAATTCTTGCATTAGTTCAAGTAAACTATTACAATCAAGTTATTTTTCACAAAACTCACAAACTAGGATACTTAACTATTTGAATCATACTCAGGAAAATCATTTCGAACCAAATTTGAAGAAAGAGTTCAAATCTGGGCTCCAAATATTCGAATCGGTTTGTGAACCGAGTTTGAATCTATGAATTTCCCAGAATCAATTATTCGAATTATATAATATATTTTATTTGTATAAAAACGACATACACTTTTAATTATTTTTGTATATATTATTTTAGAGGGTCGTGAGGCGCAATCCAAACATAACCCTTAAATTAAACTTGTTAACCAGATCAACATAACGAACCATTTATTAAATGAGTTAAGCATGAGAAAATCCAATTATATTCGTGTCAAATATCGAGTTAATAAAAGAAACTCCTTAAATTCACGGGCCACCAATACCAGGGCCAACCCTGGGGTGGGCGGGGAGGACCACCGGCCAGTGCCCGATATTTCGGAGGGCACGCTTTTTTTAGAAAAAACCTGATGTGTATACGTAAAAATTTCTTTTTTATATGGTATAACTATACAAACACTAACATAGGCCCAATTACAAAATTATTCTTATGCTTTAGATTAGTTATTAGCCCATTGGCATTAGGTTTAGACCTTTATTGAGCCCAATACCCAATTTCGTTAAGGCCTAAGGACATGTTTTTTGAAGTTCGAACAGGGTACACGAATTCTCAGGGTCGACTGTGACCAATACACTCCCAATGAGCGAGTACAAGGTAAAAGCACAACTCACAGTTGCTTTTGAATCTTTTTAAAGAATATATTTATATGGACAGTAAAAGACTTCATTAAATCCACATCAAACATTTCACAAATTAATGTATCTTAGGAATATAAGTTAATCTTTATGCATGGCTCATGCATTTGATAACTATATTCCATTTTATTCTTTTCAACTTCACAAACTTCAACAATACAATGCTCATAAACACTTGTCATTATATCACTTACCAACTGGAAAACTCATACACTCACACTATCATATATCTTGCTTCTTCCAGCCCAAATTCAACCAATCACAACCTTGCATGCCACTTTCTTTTTATCTTTTGCCTTCTACAGTTCCAGCACCAGGTCTGCATGAAATAGCAATCATGTGTCATGAACAATAAGAAAATATAACATTGTTGTTGGTTGGAGTATTAACATATGGATGTTCATTCAATACAGAACTAGTTTTTAGATAGAAAACTGCGAGAACCATATAAACACGTGTACCTATTGCTTTAACTGTTATATTTAACCTGGTTTTTACACTTCTATACTTAAAATTGATTATGTAATGAATGAGCCCCATTATATACATACATGGACACGTTCTTTTCAAAACCAATTCTATGTTAAGAACCGCGACAACTGCATAAAACAATTGTATGTAGTGCATTGACAGTTTAGTGAGATACGGGGTAGTCAGTTATGTAACCACATTCTATATCACTTAAAGCAAAAGATACAAGTGCATTAGGTGGTTCTAACAGTTCTCAAAGTAACTATGGTTCTGAAATGCATGCCCCTCTATAAATATACATATATATATATATATGTGTGTGTGTGTGTGTATGTGTGTTTATGAGATGATAGATGGTGGATGTTTGTTTGCATGCTTACAGTCAGCATCTGAATTAATCCAACATTCTCTGTTCCCATCTGAATCAGTCATACAACAGTCAGAGGGCATGTGGCTGATAATGCAGTTTGCACCCTTTTTAGAACCATCCACCATAGGAAATAGTTTATCATCTTCAAACAACATTTGATTTTTGTTTTTATACTCCTGAACAAAGTTGCCCTCTGAAGCATGTTTCAAATGATTTTCAGACTTGGGTTCAACAGCTACTCCTTCAGGGTGAACTTTCCTATGAAACATTTGCAAAATCTGCATGTATGTTCCACATAACATGTTAGAATACTTAACAAAAAAATATGTCACTAGCTAGGGCTGTAAACAAGCCAAGCTACTCGTGAGCAACTCGAAATCGGCTCGCTAAAAAGTTCAAATAGAGCCTAGCTTAAACGAGCTTAAGCCCGAGACTGAGCCTAAAAGTAAGCTTGTTTGAGCTCAGTAGCCTCATTTGGAGGATTCGTTGTCCGTTCAAAAAAAATATATTAAAAAACAATTAAACATGCATATAAATTACTCAATATATATTAAACAAGCCGAGCACAAACTTGAAAAACTACCCACCGAAAAGATTAAACACGTGTACCTTTCACGGTTTTTTATCAGATGTGGAGTGCTTAGATGAAGAATAATGTGTTCTTCCTTTTAGTATCTTCTTCATCAAACAAACAGCAGACTTTTCAGTTTCTTTCTCTTTTATCTTTTCAGTTTTGTTAACTTTACCTCCAGTAGTAACTTTCTCAACTGTTTTAGTTCTCTGAAACAGCTCTCCAAGTGAGGTTCTATGCTCCTTTTCTTTCTTAGCCGTCACTGTTTCTGACAGTTCAATTACCGAAACAAACAGATAATCTTGAAGCGGACAAACAACCGCTGCATTCTCCTTTCCTTCGGGTTCTAAGACCTTCTCTAACTCATCATTAATGAGCTTCAGTTCATTCTCCATTGCTTCGGGTTCTAGGACCACCATATCGTTCTCAATGTAGGTGGCAAACGTCGGTGTTTTTGTTTTGTTAGTGATGGTTTCTGCAGCTAGAGTTCCTATTGCAAGGAACCCGTGAAAAAGTTCAGAAAAACCAGCAGCTGATTCTTCTTCTTCTGCTGCTGCTGCTGCTGTTTGTTTTGCAGTCTCTATGCATGTGAATGATTTACGAAACTGCCCTTCTCGTTGCGGTTTGCTTGAAGCCTTTGTGTAAAAGTTCGATTTGGGATAGTATTGTAGGTCGTGATCGAGTGATGGTTGTCCCGGAAGACATGAACAGGAGTTTCCTCCTCATCGGTTATAGAATATCGTCTCGTTAAGTTAAGGAAATAGGCGATAGATGGGCGGGTAACGGGTTGGGTTGATTGAGGCAGAAGTGGTTGCAATGACTGGCGCTCTTTTCGGAAGTAAAGAAAAGGCATCCGGAGGGAAAATATGTGGCAATTTGACTTCAGGAGGAACAGAGAGTATATTAATGGCTGTCAAATCGTCACGTGATTATATTATATGAGGGGGAAAAAGAATATTACATGTCCGGAAATATGGATGGGCGGGTCAGTCATTTGGAATAATATAAGCGGTTTTAAGTTTTAATGAGCCGGTCAAATGGGTTTGGGCTGACCTTTTTGCCCAATTTTGTTTATTGTGAATAATTAAATTCGATGCATTAGATACGATAAAATCCATATTATTAAAACAGTCAGATAATTTCTTTTAATTGAAACAATTTAGGTCAAAGTGGGTGGGTTGGGTAACAGGTCAAAATGGCTTCAGGTCAAATGGGTGGTTTTAATTTGCTGGTGAAACGGTTTGGGTGGGGTTGGGCCAACCGTCGACCTATCAACCATTTTTGTTCGTTTTTTTATGTTTTGTAAATAACTAATGCGTTACATATGATCTTAATTCACATGGTTGGGTTGGTTAACCAGTCAAAAGTGACCTAGCTTAAAATGGAAAGTTTTAGCATGCGGGTCAACCGACCAACAGACTTTTGCAAATCTTATAGACTTTTGTAAGTAATTGATGTGTTGAAAAGGATTAAAGTAAATAATCAGGACACTGTAAGCATTTTAATACACGTAGAGACTTTTGACCTGTTAAACCTGTTTGACCCGTTATCACTTATCAGTAAATAATTGACTCTTTTTCATATAATTCAGTTAAATCATAACAACTCAACATTTTAATCGCAAATCAGATTGTTGGATCGGCTCCTGGTTTTCCACATGGAATCATTGACCCAATTGAGGTAAAGTGTATGATCTAGCATAGTTTTTCGGTCACTATTAAATAATTTGTGTACTGGTGATGATTTGTGGGTTATATGCTTATATCTTGCAGGAGCTCGGTGAATTAGCAGTTAGTTACGGGATTTGTCTGCATGTAGACCTTTGTCTTGGTGGGTTTGTGTTACCTTTTGCACGCAAACTCGGGTGTGATTATCTTAGCGTTTTGTTCATTACTATTGTTGCTTATATTACCAATATGCACAAATGCCAAAATATAATAAATTATATGATTTAATTTATTATTTTGCAGGTACCCAATTCCACCATTTGATTTTACAGTTCAAGGAGTGACCTCTATATCAGCAAATGTTCATAAGTATGGGTTGGCACCCAAAGGGACTAGTATAGTTTTATACAGAAATCATGATATTCGGAAGGTAACTAGTCTCTATTAAGTCCCTGTAATTCAACATTTTGTAGCATATAAGCTGTTTGCCTACCTTTCCATTTGATCGTTTTTCCAAAACAGAACGTTTGACTTCCATATGTATGTGTATGTGTGTGTATATAGTCAGAATCAAATAAGAACTAACCAAAATATGATGTTTGATTGTTTGGTTTATATGAGTCGAGCCAAATCACAAAATTCACACTTTTCTTGCTTTCTCATATTTGACGGTGGCTGGCGTTCTGGAAATTGGCTTTCTCATATTTGTTGCTGGTAAGATTCTTTCTTCTGAATCATGTTATCCTTAAAAAAAAGAGTGCATCTCATGCTACTAAAAACCCAATCTAAAGTAGTTTTTTTAATAACTGATTTAGGAGATATTATGCAGAATGTTAAAGCAAAACCCACGTCACGTCTTACGTGTTTGACCCATTAACGATAAAGCATGACTCAAATCAATCCAGTTATAAGTAGATAGGTTGAATTTTCCAATCTACGTGTGAACTTGATGCATGAAATTATGAAATATGTGTGTATTTAAAGTGCGTTTTATGTTAATACTACAGTTACCGAGTGGTCTGGTGGTCTATATGTATCTCCAACAATTGCTGGTAGCCGACCTGGAAACGTGATTGCCGGAGCTTGGGCAGCTATGATTTCATTAGGGCAAGAAGGTTGCGTATTTAAAATTTGATTTTATAATTTCTGGCCCTTTTTTGTCACATTTTTATGTTAAAATGATCATTATTTTGTATGTATAGGTTACCTTGAGCACACAAGAGAGATAATGGAAGCATCAAAGAGGATACAACAAGGGTATGTCTCTCTGTCTCTTTTTTTAATTCTAAGGTGGAAATTACTTATTTGCCCTTTTTTGAATGTTCTGTAGAGTGAAAGATCCCTGAATTGTTCATCGTTGGAAGGCCAGATATGAAAATTGTGGCGTTTGGCTCTAATGTAATTGACATATTTGAAGTGAATGACATATTGTCCTCTAAAGGCTGGCATTTGAGCCCCTTGCAGAGACACCTCGAAAATTCACGTCCTATAATGTGTTGACACGTGTCATATGTTTGAACGTGTGAAATAATGTTCTAGAAGGACTAAAGTTGACAATCATGGAAAGTATGTAAATATACGAGTTCTAAATGTCAACAGTGAATAAATGTATTGCACATTAGCCCTACATGATGCTCATACCTTCAAACGAATAAATCATAGATCATACGAAGCTAAAAGTGAGAGGTTACAAACTTCAGGGGTTAAATGTGTCAACATGTTTAAGTTATGCCACTGAGTGACCTTTTAGCAAACCCAAAGCTTTGTAACGGTTAATTATGCTCACTAGAATGCATGATTAAAATTTCATAAAGTTTCGTTATCGTATGAGAAAGTTATGATCAAATTCGTGTACGAGGGGTTAAAGCGTCAACGGTGAAAGTTATGACTTTTCGGGTTAACCGGAAGTGTCCAGGGACTTGGCAAAGTGAGTATAAGTCATAAAGCCCTTGTATATAAATAATAAGGGGTCAAAATGCAAGAATTAAGCTTGGTTGACCTTTCGGAGCACCAAGAGCCAGGGATGCAAACTGAAAAATGGAAGAATTGCCCCTGAGGAGGGCTAGCGGTGCGCTACATCAGAAGTGTAGCGGTGCGCTACCAGTCTACCAGCGACCAGAAACAGGCTGTTGCCTGTTTTACGCCATTTTAACCCATTGCACCGGTTTTCCTCACATGTGCACGACCCCTAGACATCCCTAGGCACTAGTAACAAGTGTTAATCAATTGTGGATGGTCCTAGACTTTGTTGTCATCATGTTGTGGTGATTGGAGGCACTATATAAGACCCACAAACTTGCAAACTTTCACCATTCATCTTCTGATCAATTGTGGGACTTCCAAGCTGAATCACAAGCTCCCTAATCATCATTAATCATTTTGTAAGTTGCCTAACCTTTCTAAATTACTTCTAGCTTAGTAATTAGCTTAAAAGTCAAACCGACGTAACTACGGTTTGACTTCGCGATTAAATAATGATAGCTCAGTCGTAACCCGAATTAAAAGTACCGTTAAGTAGGTAATTATATGGGTATTAAACCCTTGTAAGGGCACGTACCGATTCCAGACCTAACTAGGTCGTTTGTCGAGTCAAAGGTTGACCGAAAAAGTCAACAGAATTGTAAAATATGATTTAATGCACGATTTGCAATCCGAGAGGCGTGTAATCTGTTTTAACCTTAATATAAATTGGTAATAAGTATAAAAACTTGTTTACGCTTGTCCGCCTCGACAGATATCTGTTTAAACCTGGTTCGGAACCGAAAGGCGCAAAACGTTGACTTTTGCTTTGACTTAGGTTCTGACCCGTTTTAATTTGATTCGGTATTGCCTTAGTACTTCATTAGGGTTGGGTTACATGATAGTATAAGCCTCGGTACTTGTTTCGTTGATTATCCGATGCATGCACACGTTTCCGTTAATCGCTTAAAATGGACCATAATGCCCTTATGACCATACAACGAGAATTTTGAAAATGTGGAAGTACAATAATCTTAGTTACTGATTATTAAACATGTACGTAAATTTTCACGCCAATTGGAAGTCTAGATTAGGAGATATGCGCATTAGCGTAAATAATAAGCTTTTTAATAATTAAACGGCGCGATTAGCGCATAGCCTATCTAAACCCGATTTTTGGCACCAAATCTTTTCCCCAATAATGTTAAATAATAATTTGGGATTTTTGAAGATTTTTAATTATTTTTAAACTGATCATAAGCTAGGTTTATCGCCTTAATTCGGTAATACCGAAAATGCCCTTTTAGGCCATAAAACGAGTTTTACAAGTCCAAACGATGCAAATCCAATTGCTACTGATTTTAAATAATAAATGTAGTGTTTTGAACCTGTGAAACTGATTAGAACACTCAGAATCCTAGTTTAACCCGTACGTCGCTTAAAACGGCTTTATACGCGTATTATACGCGTAGTTTGGGTTTAAAACCATTTTGCCACATAAGACTTAATACCAATAGATATAACCTGTTAAAATATGTTGTTTTACGGATAAAATCAGACCCGAACATCAGCAACGTATTAAATCCTTTTTATAATCGTTAAAATGACCAAAATACCCCTACGGGGCATAATAAAAGATTAAACTCGTTTCGGGCATTACGGAAGGTATCATTCTGATATCACAACATATTTAAAGCGTATTAACTTAGGAAACCTGTTCGTGATTCATTCGGTCACCCGTTACGCGTTAATTGCGTTCGGTTCGGTTTATGAAACAAGTTTACATAAATTAGCCGAAACGGGTCAAACCTTATCGGTTTTATCTCAAAATCCAGAATGTGTTTAGTTTACCCATATTATACAAGTCTCCAAACTTGTCGGGTCTAAATCACATTCTATTCCGGTCTTCGCGTAATCGTGCGTACGAACCGTATCTCCCTGTAAGACTAACCGGTCTAAGCTTAGGCTTAATTAAAGACCCGTTAGCATTCTAATTAATTATTTATGCCATCATTCCAGACTAGAGCTTTCCGGTAAATTGTACCTACGCTTACTTAAGTGACTACGGCTGAGTTATTAGATTCTTGCTATTTAAGACAGGAGCTAGCTCAGGTAAATACTCTTAACTTATTTTCCCTATACGGGCTTGGGATACGGTATAATAATACCGCTTGGTCGGGTATTGAATATTTAATCTTAATGAAGGTTAAATTATTGAGGTAACCCGGTTTAATCTGTATTGTTTGAAATAAAAGCCTTTAGGGGTTAATGACCATGTCCCGGATATCCTTGACATCATTGTATTATAAAATGGCCACGTCTTAGGTACGGGGTGTAGGCATACACCTGACAGTTACTAAGTAATAACGGTATCTCACTCTCTTGTGGGCCTATACTTGTGGCGTGTCTGTTAATCTTGACTCGGTTTCTACATCGGGCCCTGAACGTATAACGAACATGTAAATCTGTATACAAGGTTATAAATATAATTGTTCCAAGTGTAAAAAGATTAATTTTTCCTCTGTGCATTTTAATCAAAGTGTCAATATATTTTGTGCCATGTGCATCCAAACCAATTTTTAATCATTTTCCAAAATGAGTCGGTTGAGTGTATTTACCAGTGAAAACTGGCGTATTTTCCAAAAGGGTTAAGTGACAGGTACTGAACATAATTGGCTGGAAGCTCAGGGCGGTTCTAAAGAATCTTGGAGGTTCTAGGCGCCTAAAGTCTGTTGAACAAATGATATGTTTTAAGATCCGCCTGTGGATCTTTTACTTTCCGTTGTAATATTGGATATTACTTTATATTCGAAAATGTAATAATATTTATCTTTTGCTTCCGCTGTGCATTTATATATATATTGTGTTGTTTGACTATTATGTTGCCAACCACGTCACGATACTCCCCACCGGGCCCACCGGTGACACGTGGAAAGTCGGGGTGTGACAGTTGATTACACTATTTCAATGGTTAAGATTGATTGGCAAGATCGTAATTAAGAGTGAAGGTTAATGTTGATTTTTTTGCTTAAATCTAGCTGCAACGTTTTTCTTCTAAAAACTCAAATAACTTATATATACCTTATTATTTTTTTATTATAAAAAAGTATACCATAACATTGAGGATTTATCATCTTTGTTTCGAATATAGTACTGGTATATTATTTGTAAAGATGTTGATGCACTATTAATTATAACGTACGTCTAAACTAGTTACAACAATGCGTTTAACATACAACGGTTCGTTCAAGTTGTCCTGGCCTGACAAATGAGCGAACCGCGTGATTACAATTGTGTGTCCTAACCATTACAACGTCACGTCTAAAACCACCTTTAATTTATCAGAAGTATCTACCCATCACACACAAAAATCACTTTGTACAAGAACCGGCTTCTATATATATTTCACCTTGCCGATAAATTGTTCGTTATTTTTTTAGGTGAAAAAGAATCCCGGGCCAATAAGCGGAGGACTTGCGCCGATATATGGTGCGGCCGGGAAGATTCCGGATAGAGGTATGGTTAGCGAATTACTGGTAGACTACATGGATAATGCATGCTAATATGATTCTTGGGGTGTTTGGATCCACTTATCTGTCAAAAGCTTTCGAAGGAAAGGATAGTGGAAATTGTGTGTCGATGATATGTAAACTGTTTTATACAAGTTTGTAGATGTATATGTAAAAGTAATTCAAATACCATTTATTTTTAACCCTGAATTTGCAAGTGTTGGTTGAATTGAAAATCTTGTTTTTTACAATGGAAAGATTAGTTGGCTAAAAATGGAATTGGTTAAACGACAACGATAATGGTGGCAACGACAACGATAATGATGGTAATGGTAAGCCAATGAGTTCTAGATCAATTCGTTCGGGAGGAAGTAACCCATGACCTTCCAATGTGGAGCTTATGGGTTGGAGTCCTACTTTGTGCAATTTGTTTCATGTGAGCCATGGGTTTTACCACTATGGGCCATGGCGGCGGGTTTCCCCCAAAATGCGAGATGCTTTTATAATCTAACTAGGTTAGAACCCTGTGTATTACAGGTTAAATAAATATAATTTCATAAATTTAAATAATAAAAAGTTATATCTTTATGAAACTCGTATATTGTATGGGTTAAATAAATGTAATTTTAAATATCAAATAATAAAAAAAGTTGTATCTTCAAAAACCATGTGTATTACACAGATTAAATAAATGTAATTTTGTATACTAAATACTAAAAATGTCGTATTTTAAAAAAAACCGTGTATATTCGGGTTGAATAAATATACCAAATGATAAAAAAAAATTGCATCCTTAAAAATCCCATATATTACACGTGTTGAATAGATCTATAAAAGAGTTATATTTTTAAAAACCATGTGTATTACACAGATTAAATAAATGTAATTTTGTATATTAAATACTAAAAACGTCGTATCTTTAAAAAACCCGTGTATAGTCGGGTTGGAAAATCTACTAAATAAAAAAAAATTATATCCTTAAAAACATCGTGTATTACACGTGTTGAATAAATCTAATTTTACATAGCAGATGATAAAAAGTTATATCTTTAAAAACTTCGTGTATTACACGGGTTATATAAATGTACTTTTGTATAGTAAATAATAAAAAAAGTTAAATTTTTAAAAACCCCGCATTTTACACGAGTTGAATAAATATAATTTCGTATACCAAATAATAAAAAAAGTTCTATTTTTATAAATTAGGATAACATTTAATATTAATTTATTATTTATATATTTAATATAAGATAAGTAGGAAACAAGGGCGGACTTACCCTATGGCTAGGGGGTGCGGGCGCCCCCTTGAAAAAAAAATGTTATATATCCATAAAAATCCCGAGCGCACCCCATAAAATTTTGTAATTGCACCCCTTGAACTATCAGACCCCAATGAGAAAATAACAAGCATAGATTGAAGTTTTACCATTGATAAGGCTTCTGCAATTTAGAGACGGAGTAGTTAAGTGGAGAAGAAGATGAAGTGAGATAAATAAGGGTGAGAGGGGCACTCCTCTAAGGCCGGAGGGTGTGGGAGGCGCCACCACCGCCAGGTCACCATCTATGGCGCCGCCGGCGCTATACCCCCACACCGAGCCATTCAAGTGGGGCGCTATAGGTGAGCTCGCCACCATGTTAACGAGGAAGAAGGGGTTGTTCAGGTGGGGCCCACTCGATGTCATCCAATCAATTTTTTTTTTTTAATTTTGTTTAATAGGGGGCTCCATCCCACATCGTGCAAGTTAAAGGGGGGCGTTACAAAGCCCCATGGCTGACGTGGATCCTACGTGGCGCTTACGTGTCTTGATAAAGCCCCTAGGGCTCCATCCCACACCCTCCAGCCTAAGAGGGGAGTGACCTCTCTTACACACAGCCAATCAGCACGCGCCACGTCAACTCCCCACTTAACTCTCCCCATACCCTCAATTTGATGGCGGCACTCCTCTCTTGGGGGACGTGTTTTTTTATTAAAAAAAAAGGCAAATTGGATTTAAATAATCCCAACTCACTGTTATTGGCCAAAAATAATCCCAACTCATTTAATCACCAATAATAATCCGAACTATTCACTTTTGTTTGTAAAATACTCCCAGTTAAAAAAACACTAACTAGGTTAAAAAATTGCTGACGTGGCAGGTGACGTGGCATGCCACATCAGCAATTTTGCTGACATGGCAGTTGATGTGGCGTTTTTTTGATGACGTGGATGCGGATGTGCAGTCTACGTGGCATTTTTTGATGACGTGGCAGCTGATGTGGCAGGTGATGTGGCATGCCACATCATCAATTTTTTAACCTAGTTAGTGTTTTTTTAACTGGGAGTATTTTACAAACAAAAGTGAATAGTTCGGATTATTATTGGTGATTAAATGAGTTGGGATTATTATTTGCCAATAACAGTGAGTTGGGATTATTTAAATCCAATTTGCCAAAAAAAAAAAAGGAAAATAATTTGATTGGTTGAAAAGTTGGTGGGCCACCCTCTCCCTCTCTCCCTTCATGCGGTAACCTCTCACCGAAATCCATCCCCTCCATGCGGTGAAACTTGATGACGGCACCTCCTCCCCGCGCGGTAACCACTCCCCGCATGAAGTCCCCGCAAAGCACCCCCCACACCCTAATTAAAGATATATAAATAGTTAAAATCTATCTACTGACAACATAGGTAAAAGTGTAAGATAACAATTAACAATAATTCTCTCTCTTCATAATCACTTTCATTTTCATATTATCTGTACATATAATAAAAGAAACCTGTTTTGGGACACGTGTCGCATTCCTACGCATCCTCAGAGTTGTTTTCCCACTGATTTATTTATCTCTAATTAATAAATATGTAATTTTTTTCCCACAAAATGAGCCATAATTATAGGTATATTTTATTTTATGTTTTACAGATTTTTTAGTTTAAATATTATTTATATGTTTTGTAATTGATAAGTGATAAATTATAATTATAGATAAGTTTTTTTTTTATTTTATGCATTCTTTACATATAATTACAGATAAGTTTTTTTATGCATTCTTTACATATAAATTTGGCTTTAAGAAAGATGATGATATAAAATCATGACATTGAATTTGTAATCTTCTGAAACTGAGAGGATGCGTTACATAGGTGAGGTATCTTATGCAATGAATTTAACATAATTTAAAAACGTGTTTACAGATATATTACACAAAAAATAAAGGATGGCTACGATTTTATATAATACATATTCCCGTGTAACACAAAAATATTTTGTTTTGTTTATATATATTTCACAGAAATTCCGTATATTATTTCGGTGAAACACATATGTTGTCACAAAATTTATTTTATAATATTTTAATCTTTATTATTAATTATATTTATTTTATTCAACCCGTGTAATACACGGGGTTTTAACCTAGTATATTATATAATACTCTAATTTCTAACATTTCCAGCCATTAGAGGTTGTATGTTATGCTTTGTTTGTAGTTTGTGCTTTGTAACACTGTACGTACAAGTTGTTGATGCATGATCTTGCCATCTCCTGCCACATATCATTTTTATCTTCTTTTTGCTTTCATTTTACCTACACAACACAAACCCTAGAGAGAGAGAGACAGAGACAGAGTTAGAGAGAGAAGTGCGATGGTGAAGGTGCGTGTCCATTGCCTCCGACCGGCCATTCGGCTTACCTCCTCTCTGCCTCAAGTACGTGTCGCAACAGAGAACGAAAATTTGAGAGAGAGAAAGAACGATCGGTATTAGAGCCGGAGCGGTTGCTGGTTGCAATCGTTGGAAGGCCGAGGGTGACGGTAGTGGTTGGGTAGCTTAGGGTTCCGGTCGCCGTGTGTTGTTAGGGTTAAAGTGACATACGAAAAGCCACAGAACATTCATCAGACACATCCCGCCTCCATCCTCGATCCGGCCACGGCCTACAGCCGGGTTTCCGGCGAAGAAGGTAAGGACCAATCACTCTCTTACCCTAATAGTTGAGCGAGGTCAAAATCCAATTTTACTTTGTGAATTGATTTTGCATACTGGTTTTAGCTTCTTTGATTGAATTAGTTTTTTCATATGTCCACGTTTAGAGAATGATTCGCGATTATTTGGTTTTGCTTTCACTGTGTGCTAAAGTTTTGGAGCATCTATAAATTGTTAGTTACTTGAAATGGTTGGTAATTTATCGAAATGGTTGGTAATTTATCCTCTACCGCGGGTGATTATTGTCAATGTCTGGTAGAAAGTTTGATAGTGACCATATGCTTCTATGCAGCCTAACTCTTCCTTGAATATGCTTCTCCGTGCAGTTTTATTGGAAAAGAAATTAGATGAGATTCCATGGTAAGTGTTATCATGTGCTTAGCAAGTTTGTGTCACTACAGAAACTGAATTTAATGGGTGTTTGGGATTGCTTATTAGAAATGCTTATTGGTTTTTTGAAATAAGCAAATAAGTGATTTCAAACTGTTTATACATAGCACCTTATTGCATCCCAATCACTTTAATAAGGCTTTACATGTAAGAGCGATATCAATTACAGTATATTTCCAGATTTTTAGATTTCCATTAAGCCAAATAACTAAATCGAAAAGAGAATCAATTTGATTAATTGAGTAATCAATTTGTGAGAATGTAATTGAATTCTCTTGAAAGAGAATCTTTAAAACCAGGCTTTTGATAAAATTTGGGCATAACAGTTAGCTTTTTAGATTTAAGTTCATTGAACTTTTAATCTCCATTAGTTCTTTTTATAGGTTTTTGCAGTTCTGTTGGTTGCGGAGCATTTGGCTATGTAACTGAGGCAAATGTGATTGTTCTTAAGAAATTGACGAATTAGATTGTTATAATTTTAATTTGAAAGTTTTTAGCCATAAAAGTGAATTGAATAATACAAAGTAACAAGAAATATTAAACATGAAAATGCATTTAATATAGAGTAAATTTTAAAAGCTCTTCATTTGGAATTGGATAATAAAAAGTTCTATTAAAAAAACACATAAAGATCAGCTGTAGTTGTACTAACAAGAAATATCAAACATGAAAATGCATGTATCTTTAAGTGGCACTTGCATTAGAAACTCAAAAGGCAATAAGGTAGCTATAACTCTTTTATTATTTTTTCAGCAGGCACTTATTACTTATAATATGAAAAGAAAGAAAAGTTGTTTCAGCTTTAGATCATTTAAGGTTCTATAAAAAAATTAGCATTTATGTTATTGCTTATTACTATTCTTTGAACTCCGTCGATTATAAACTTTTCAGTTTATAATTTGAAGGCTTCGAGCTCAGATAAAGGAAGGTTCGTAACAATAATCAAACCAAGAAATGGCAGGTGCAGATGATATCGATCAACATGTCGCAGCCATGGTTTACGGGAGCCTTGCGATTGCTGCCAAACTGCTGCTGTCGGTTCGATTTTTAAACTATAATAGAATGAATAGCAATCTTAATTGATGTACGCCTTTTGTTATGCAACAGGCGAAGAATCTTTCAAAAGATGAATTCATCAATATACTGTGTAGGCAGAGCACTAGATTCTCAAGAGGAAGCTCGAAAATCGATGAGTGACCTCATAAACGTGGTAGATGAGAGGCGCGTATGGGTCAGCTTCTAGGGAAAAAGTAAGGAACTGTTTACGATCTTGATGCTTGATAGATGAGATACATACTTGATGTAATAGTAGTTTACTTGTAGTATTTGTGGGTACGAGTTTTTATATTTGCCTTGGATTATTTGAAAATGAAGTGGAAGTTGCAAAGTTTTTTTTTTTTTTTTAGTTTTACAATCACATAATCCTTAAAACTTACTGTGTTTAAAAGTATTTCAGAACGTTATCTAAAAATATCTCCAATCTTAGTTGATCTGGGAATGAATGCAAAGGAGATGGTCTCCTTGCGAATCTCCTAGCCCGTGTCGCAACGCGCGCGGGTCGAATTCTAGTTATTTCATAATTTTTTAAGCTTTTGTTAGTTGATTGTTCAACTGATAAGATATCCAAGTCTTATTTTTAATTCATAAGACTTTTGTATTCAGAATTATATAATACAACTACAAGATATTTTTCTATCATATTGCGAATTGTAACCTTAGAAAAAAAAATCTTGAATCATATCGAAACTTTTAATTTCATCTTCTAGTTAATA
Source organism: Helianthus tuberosus (assembly GCA_030545235.1). NCBI lineage: Eukaryota > Viridiplantae > Streptophyta > Magnoliopsida > Asterales > Asteraceae > Helianthus > Helianthus tuberosus. The sequence continues at coordinate 9,167,569 of CM060396.1, forward strand.
TAATAATATAACTGTAAAAAAATAGTGTTGGTAGTCAATATGAATATGTAATTATTACTCACTCCGTCCCATTTTAAGTGTCCACCTTTGACTTTTCAAGTCTTTTTCTTTCAATTTTGACCGTAAATATCTTTGTTTATGTTATATAGTAGTTGTTAAAATTTATATAATTGTAAAGTAGATTTAAAATCCAATTCATTCATATATTTTATATCAAGTGTTACGTAACACACAAAAAAATATCGACGGTCAAAGTTGAAAGACAAAGACTTGAAAAGTAAAAGGTGGACACTTAAAATGGGACGGAGGGAGTATTAGAGACTAAGTTTACTAAAAGTTTTTAGTTTCTTGACCCGACCCAACCCAACCTAACCGCACCAATCTGACTTGAACCGGACATAAAAAGTATTATACAGCGATAGACAAAGGAGCCTTATAATTCCGCATCCCATGAAAAAAATTTATGGGTCCGCCACTGGTAAGAAAGAGAGGTATTTGTTTTAAAAATATATTAAATTAACAATTTAGATTTGAGGATAATATTTTATTAAAGTATGATAAGATTTAATAGTAATTTATTATTTATTTAATTAATATAAGATAAGTATAGTAGATAGATATGTTGGTTTCTTTTATTATAGTAAATATATATGTTGTTGAGATTACAGAAGAAAACCATATCTTATCGTGCCCATTGGCGTTCCTATGTCCATGTTAAATCCGTTATTTCTAGTAAAAAAATATTCTGTGCTTTTTATACTAGTACAATTATTTAAAAACATTGTATTTTTAACTAGTACAATTGTTTAACAACATTGTATTTTTAGTAATTTCAAGTTTTTAATACGCGTGATACGATTTTTATGATTATATAATGTATTAACTTGTTGATCATTTCCTTGATATGGAACCAATATCGTGTAATTGAATGGATAACCTTTAATATCATACCCATCCTAAACTCATGATGAATATTGGCTATAAATGGACACAAATAAAATTGGCGGAGACTAGAGTGGATGGCGGACGGAGTAGCGCTTGAACTTGAAGACCTAATCATGAAATAGAGTTTAATAGTGTTTGTCGATGTGAATGATGAGCAGGAAATGGGAAGTGGGGAACGGTGCATAACCATGTTGGGAATGAGGTTTCCTATTTTATTTGTTTGGATAATAAATAAATAAGAATTAAAGAATATAAAAAGTTTAGATAAAATAATTAAATGTACAAAATCTTTAATGACCAACATAAACACGCGAATATGTACAAACGTAAATGAATGAACGTTCACGAACAGATTACTGAACGTTCACAAACACAGCTGGTCGTGTTCGTTCATTTAATTAATAGAATGAGATTTTTTGTTTATGTTATCTCGTTTATTAAATGAACGAACGTAAACAAACCTTCCGCCGAACGGTTCACGAACGATTCATTGAACGTTTGGTTCATTTGTAGCCCTAAATTATTCCTATAAGTAATATCATACTCGGTTAAATACCTGAATATTCTCGTACATTTTCTCCTTATATCCGCACAACAAACGACATTTCAATTCAAAAAACAACTAATGCATACAAAGCTGCTAAAAACATGTGGATTACAAAGCAAACACGTGTATTAACTTCAATTTGTTTATTACATATAAAAGAAGAAAAGATTAAACAGAAAAGACTTCAACTATAAAGTCAACGTGTGTGGTCGGTCACCTTGATGAGAAAACAAATACTACTACGTAGCTTAGTTTTTTTCTTCACAAAGACGCTTCATACAATCGTAGCAAATTGCAAACTCACAAGTTAAACACTTAAAGATCATCTTGAAGTGGAGTCTGCAACCATCCTTGTGACATCGACCATCGCTTTCAACCCCTTGAACGAATGAAAGGGGGTGTGGATGCACTTCAATATTGTTATATGTGCCCCCAAATTTCACATTTATATACTCATTAACGTCATATCTACCATATTTGGCATATGTTTCATACCAAAGTATTGACGGAGCACAAGCTGTATGCAGAGACTGCATACACTCACGACAATGATAGAATGTCAACTCAGGATCAAACTCCTCCTCACAAATTTCACAAAAGTAGTCACTCGTATGGTTCTCAATGGGAAAGTAACTCAGTTTCATAGGATGCTTGTCACACTTGTGTGTAGTTGTCTCCGGTATCACCAAAGCCACCCTCAAGGATATATCAAAGTTACCACAAGTATGGCAAATGAAGTATGAATCACTATTTAATGTAAGGAGGTGATTCGGGTGAGAATTGTGAGTGATTTCCATAGGTACGAAGGCACAATTAACATCGATGTAGTAATTGCATTCGACACAACAATAAGCAAATCCATTGCAATGTAACCAGCAAAGATCACAAAAGAAGACCCCGAAAAACTTACCGATGATTTTTGAATGGAGAATCAGGGGGTGTTTTGGGTGATGAGGGTTGTCTTTTAGTTCAATAGGCAGTCGGGAGCACCACTCGTGGAGCACAAAGTTGCAATGCTCCCCCTCCTCATTAGAACACACGTAAACTGGCCCACTCATAATTGGTCTTAAACATCCATTGCACAAAAGTTCAATCCTCTTTGTTGGGTCATGGTAGGATATTCTTGAAGAGGTGGGGCTGTCTTCCAGAATGAGTGGGTGTTGATGACTCACTTCATGTGTTTTTGATCCACTTTCCTTGAAAAACAAGTGTTTTAGTATGCTATAAGATGGATCAGGAAATGGAAGATGAAGAAGATCAGGGTGTTCAACATCGTCATAGTTTTTAATCAATTTGCCCGTACCTAGTGAAAACAGCAACATTGAAATATTAGATAAACATAGAACCAATAACATATTTTGAAATAACTATAAACATATATATTAGGTAGGGTGGTAGTATCTGCATTTCTCGCATTTATATTGAAGATACATGTCCGAGACCGGACATAATCCCTGGGACGAACCAGACTCCACTTGGGTGGACATCTGAAACATGCCCGTTCCGTATCAAGAACCTCTGAAGACGAACCTCCATTCAAGTGCGTCTGGACGGATGATGTCATCTCAGTTGACTACTATAAATACCCCATCAAGTACAAAGCCAAGTACGATTTTCTGAACCTTCGTCCTTACTTTCTCTCTCTACTTTCTCTCTCTACCAATACTTATCCTCACGCCGGAGGGTGGTCGCAGAGGGGCCCTCCCATCTCTGCGGCGAGCCTAACGGTTTTCTGTTTTGCAGGACTGTTCCTCAAGCTCTTTTTCAAGATCCAAACCCTCGTTTACAGGCTTCGGCCTTAAAGCGATTCTTTGGTTCTTCAATTGGCGCCATCTGATCTCAAAGCTCTTAGTCCTTCACTCTGGTGAATTTCTTGAGCAAAGAACTGACAAATGGCGGCCTCAGGTTCTGTGAATCTGGGATCTACAACTTTTAGTACACAAACTACAGTACCAGCAAGTACTGCTCCCGTAATCTCAGCTGCCTTAAGCTCGGGACCGGGAACAACCTTGCCATTTATTTTGCTTCCTACTTCACAAGCATCTGAGTTTGATGCGGAGTTTCTCTCTAAAAATGCAAGTCTTCTACGAAGATTGAAAGCACAGCAGGCTAGAGATGAACAAATCCTCGGTTTACGAACCAGGTTGTTTCAGGAAGAAGCTCCGGTAAGGACTATGGGTCCTACAATGTTCACCCCTCCTACTTTCTCCACAGTGGTTACTTCAGAAACTTATAGTGGGTATGTGCACGGATCCTCTGGACCATCTCTAGCTATGACGATACGAAATGAAGCTGAAATAATTAATGATCCGGATCTTACCAAGCCATACCACCCAGTTTCCATGACTGCCAAGTCCAAGTTCAGCGCCCGCATCACACACGCCAAGTTACCTCCGAAGCTCAAAATGCCAACTACAGTAAAAAAGTACGATGGTACAACTGATCCAGATGATCATATGTTCGATTTCGACGGAGCTGCACGAGTCGAACAGTGGCCGATGCCGGCGTGGTGCTTCAAGTTCGCACAAACACTAACCGGGGCTGCCCGGGTGTGGTTTGATGCTTTAAATGAAGGAGAGATAAATGACTTCGAGGAATTCCGAAGATTGTTTCTCCAGAATTTCAGCCAGCAAAGGCACTATTCAAAAGAAATCACCGAAGTTCACAACATCCGCAGAAAGGATGGGGAATCTCTGGATAGCTTCATCGACCGGTTCAACCGAGAAAGCATGCAGATCAGTGGGGTAGTTGATCAGTTAAGGATCTCCGGATTCTGTCATGGCGTCCGGAATAATCAGTTAGTTGAAAAGCTGCACGAAAATCTTCCGAAGACGATGGAGGTACTCATGGAACGAGCCAGAGCTTTTGCTCGAGGCAAAAACGCATGTAACCCAGCTCCGGAGTCAGATCACAAGATGTCTTCCTGGAAGAAAAATGGTGGGTCGGTGTTTGATAAAACCCCATCTGGGAACAGGGGACGATCGCACCCCTACAGCAGGAACGACAGACCTCCACGTGGAAGAAGTTCCGGGTCAAGGTTTTACAACTTATCAGATCTTTCTAAAACTCCCAGTGAAATTCTCAGTGCGGAAGGAGCAAACTTCCCTGCTCCACCAAAACTCCGAAACCCGGGTGATAAGAATTCCAAGAAATACTGTGACTACCATCATGCTCGAGGTCACAACACAGATGATTGCTGGTCCCTGAAACAAGAAATAGAAAAAGCAGTGTGATCCGGAAAGCTGTCGCATCTAGTGAAAGAAGTGAAGGAAGGAAAATCTTCGGGAAATTCGGGAGATAATCCGAATAACCAACCAGCAATTTGTATGATCAGAAGAGCAGACAACCAAGGCATCAAGCGATCCAGTCACCACATGGCCGCTTGGATGCAGCAGCCCATTGCTTTTCCTCCTATCAATCCGGAAGAAATCAAGGACGGACCAATCATAGTGTCTGCGATCATAGCAGGTCACAAGGTCCGGAGGATTTATGTTGACAGCGGAAGTGCCACCGAAATAATGTATAAGCAGTGTTTCCAACAGCTAGCTCCACAGACCAAGGCAAAATTGATCCAAGTCTCAATGCCGTTGGTAAGTTTTTCCGGAGAGGTGGTACAGCCCATAGGGCAAATTACTTTGCCAACAACGTTGGGAGACGGAAGTATGGTCCGAACAGTCAACTTGACGTATCTGGTAGTAGAAGCAAGGTCCGTCCATAATGTTATTCTAGGGAGGCCCGGCATGTGCGCCTTTGGTATCATCAGCTCCACTATTCACGGATCACTAAAATTCCCCACCGAAGCAGGAGTGGCAACTTTGCACTCCGAGTCTACAATATGCGTAGCTGAAATACGACAAAGTAATGGTAATGCCAATCCTCCGAACCTCCTCACAGAAGAATGGGCTATCCACCCGCATTTTCCGGAGCAAAAAATTGCGGTCGGGGCCCAACTCCCAGAACGAACCAAAAAGAAACTATGGAACCTTTTGTCCAATTCACTCTATGTATTTGCATGGCAAACCTCCGATATGGTCGGAGTTCCCCGATGTTTGGCCGAACATAAATTGAAAGTGTCTCATTCGGCAAAACCAGTAGCTCAAATAAAAAGAAACATGGCTCCAGCCCGAAACAAAGCAATTTCCGAGGATGTACGAAAATTGTTAAGTGCCGGAATCATTCGGGAAGTACGTTACCAGACCTGGGTTTCTAATCCAGTGATGGTCACCAAGAAAGATAAAACCTGGAGAATGTGCGTAGACTTTTCCGATTTAAACAACGCGTGTCCGAAGGATTGCTATCCCTTACCGGAGATCGATCTAAAGATTGACTCCCTTTCCAGCTTTCGTCTTAAATGCTTCTTGGACGCATATAAAGGCTATCATCAGATACAGATGGCTTTAGAGGACGAAGATAAGACAGCGTTCGTAACCAATGAAGGGCTTTTTTGTTATACCAAAATGTCGTTTGGATTGAAAAATGCCGGAGCTACGTATCAGAGGCTGATGGATAAGGCATTCAAAGACCAGATCGGAAGAAATTTGGAAATTTATGTGGATGACCTGGTCATAAAAAGTCAGGCCGAAGACAACATGATCGATGATATACTCGAAACCTTCACCAGGCTTCGGAGTATCAATCTTAAACTTAATCCTAAAAAATGCTCCTTTGGTTTAGAAGAAGGAAAGTTTCTCGGTGTATAGATAACCTAGTCCGGAATCCAGGCACATCCGGATAAAATCAAAGCGGTAGTCTCCATGCAGCCTCCCAAAACTGTCAAATAAATTCAGTCACTAAACGGAAAGCTCGTTGCTCTCCATCGTTTTGTCTCAAAAACGGCTGATCGCTCCATTCCTTTCATGAATGTGTTGAAAAAGCGAACTGGAAAAGGTCAAATAGAATGGACACCGGAGGCTGATTCGGCATTTCAAGAATTAAAAGTTTGTCTTGGGTCTTTACCCACTTTGACCACACCAATCACTGGAGAAACCGTCACAGTTTATCTCTCCGCCTCTCATTTCGCTATAAGTGCAGTTCTGGTGGTGCATCGGAATCAAGCACAAATTCGGGTCTACTATGTAAGCCGCATCCTGAAAGATTATGAAACTCGGTACCCGATGATTGAAAAGTTGGCACTCGCTTTGGTACATGCTTCTAGACGCCTCCGAAGATACTTTCAAGCTTTCAATATAGAGGTGAAAACTGACCTCCAGATCCAGCAAATTCTCAGAAAGCCAGAGGTCTCCGGACGTCTTACTAAGTGGGCCATTGAACTTAGCGCTTTCGATATCACCTATCGTACCAGGGGACCGGTGAAAGGCCAGGCAGTAGCAGATTTCCTTACGGAGGTACCAACCGGAGAGAGCACTAAAGAAAAATCCGCCCTGCCAAGGGTATGGAACTTATATACGGATGGAGCCTCCAGCAAAGAAGGATCGGGGGCAGGGTTAATCCTAATAGATCCAGAGGGGATAGAGTACACTTATGCTTTGCGGTTCGAGTTTAAAACCTCAAACAATGAAGCAGAGTATGAGGCTCTCCTTGCAGGACTACAAACTGCGGCCAAGGCCGGTGCAACCGCCGTACTAGCACATGTTGATTCATTATTGGTAGCCAATCAAGTCAGCGGAGAGTACGAAGCACGAGAAGATAACATGGTTCGGTATCTCCAGCATGTCAATAGCTTAATCTCCTCTTTTGACTCTTGCAAGATAGTGCACATACCGCGGAGTAAGAACAAAAAGGCTGATGCCTTAAGCAAGCTCGCATCCGTAGCATTCTGTCACTTATCCAAAGAAGTTTTAGTCGAAACCTTGCAAGCTCCGGCCATCCAACAGACGGGGTCGGTCATGTCAGTCTCTGTGATAGAAAAATCCTGGATGACTCCGATTGTGGATTACTTGAAAGATGGGACGCTCCCAGAAGACAAAGCTCAGGCCCGGAAGCTAAAGGTAAAAGCATTGCAGTATCAGATCCACGATGGGCAACTTTACCGAAAGACCTTTTTAGGTCCGCTCCTGAAATGCTTAACACCGGAGGAAGCCAGCTATGTCATAAGAGAAATCCACTGGGGAATATGCGGCATCCACGCCGGACCAAGGATGGTCATAGCTAAAGTCATGAATGCCGGATACTTCTGGCCGGGTATGCACCAAAGCGCAGTTAACGAGCTTCAATCATGTGAAGACTGCCAACGGCACGCTCCCGTTAGTCACCGAGCCAAGAACAACCTCGTTCCTGTAACTTCAGCATGGCCGTTTCAGAGATGGGGAATTGACATTGTGGGTCCTTTCCCTATTTCCACCGGAGGGGTGAGGTTCCTGTTGGTTGCCATTGACTATTTTACAAAATGGATCGAAGCCAAACCCCTCCGAACCATCACAGGAGATCAAGTGTTGAGATTTGTTTGGGAAAACATAGTGTGCAGATACGGGATGCCGCTATGCATAGTCAGTGATAATGGGAAGCAGTTCGCAGAGAAACCATTCAAGACATGGTGTGAAAGAATGCATATCGAACAAAATTTTGCTTCGGTAGCCCATCCCCAAGCCAACGGGCAAGTTGAAAGAGCCAACCACAGCATTGTGGAAGGCATTAAAAAACGCTTGGGAAAAGAAGGTGTTTCATGGGCCGATGAATTGCCCCATGTTCTGTGGGCTCACCGAACGATGCCGAAGACAAGCAATAGGGAGACTCCCTTCAGCTTGACATACGGTACCGAAGCTGTCATTCCCGCTGAAGTTGGGATACCTACCCCCCGCATGCAGCTAAGTCAAGAAGAAAATGAGCGAGAACTCCTTCTGAACCTGGACCTAGCCGAAGAAAGGAGAGAGCTTGCGGCGATCAGAGAAGCAAAATATAAAAAAGAGTTGGAAAAACATTACAACTCAAAAGTGAAAGAGGTCCGGTTCAAGGTCGGGGACTACGTCATGAGTAATGAAGCCAGCTTGGCCGAAGGCACCGGAAAGATGGCTCCGAAATGGGAAGGTCCTTATTTGATCAACACCGCAGGAAAGAACGGTGCATATACACTCAAGAAAATGGACGGAACCATCATCCCACGCACATGGAACGGAGTTCACCTAAAGAAGTGTTTTCTTTAAAAAGTTTCTTATTTAAAAATAAGATTGTAATACGGAAGCTACGGCCTTCGTCACCTTTTTTATTTTCTCTGTAACGCGGATGGTTATGCCCGCACCGAACGAATTATAAATTCCAAAGACCGTGGAGGGTTTTACCCACGGATTATATAAAATGTTTTTACTATGTCAATCGGAGAAGTATAACTCCGGATAAGAAAATAGAATAATAAGATTTTCTATCTTTTGCAACACAAGTATAATTTTCGGCCGAACTAGGGATGCTAACCTTAAAAGGTAGGGACGAACTGGCCTCGTTCGTGCTTTTCCTTCACTTAAAAATTATCCCAACAAAATGAAATAAATCGGATCCACGCCTTTAAAATGAACGTTCAAGAAAAAAGAAAATGTAAAACACAAAACATGGACGCATGTATAAACAAGTGATTACATCAAAAATTACCGGACTTGCATAAACCGGAAATTACAGAATCATTTACAAAGGATAATTGTTTTAGCATAAGTAAAAACATCATTACATTCATCCAAAACAAGGTGCATGTCCCAAATTGCCGGACATGTCCACCTTACTCATTCGGAGAATCATCGTTTGCAAAACGTAGAGCTTTCTTGATCTCGGAAAGGGGTGCATCACCAAGCTTCGGAAGATCCTCTATCACCGGGAACTTAAGAGTATCAAAGCAAGCAATCGCTGTTTTAAGCTCCTCTGTAGCATGACGATTCAATAACGGAACCTCTTTATAAGGGGTCTTTTTCTGCAAAGCATGTACATAACCAGCGTGCAGACCAGAGTTGATGCCCACCGCACTCATTGCATTATTAACTCCAGCCACTGCGGCAGTCATTTCCTTACCTTTATGGATGTTCTTCGCCAAAAGCTTGGCCCCCTCCGAAAGCATCCAGACTTTCGTTTCACGAAGATCGTCGACTTTAGCTCTCAGGGAAGCCTTCTCCGCTTCCATATTTTCTTCACGACCTTTCATCTCCTCAATACGGTCCTTTAAATCAGCTTCCCCTGATTTAAGCGCATCTCATTCTGGAAAAAGTGTTAGAAAAACAAAAGAAATAAGAGACAATTAAACCAGAAAAAGGACGTACTGGCCATCATGCTCTCATAAGCAAGACGAGCCTTGTTAAGAGATTCCTCCATCTTCGCCAAAACTATCTTATGCTCTTCATCCTTCTGCTTCATCGATTCAGAAAACACTTTGAGCTCCGAAGAAATCTTATCTCTGTCTTCCGCAGCGGCAGCAGCAGTCGCTTGAGACGATTGATTCTGAGCGATCAAAGACTTGACCTTCTCTTGCTGAGTTTGAAGATCTTGGGTCAGCTGAGCTATTTTCTTTTCCGCCTCTGGACTCCTCTGAACTTTGCGCTTCAGAGAGCGAGCTTCCTTCTCCAGATTCTCCCGTACCGACTCCGCTTCAAACCACCGACGATAGAGCTCCATCACAAAAATGTTTGATTGGGCTTGGTTCGTCAAAACCGCAACCCCTAGATCTGGGTTCTTCATCTTCCGGCTCCTGGCATGATCTATCGGGGTATTTATGTTGAAAAGCATAGTCCTGGCAATTAAAGTATCCATCACCGAGTCTTTGTTCCGGATGTCCCAATCAGGAATAAATTTTTCTTCAGCAGTTGCTGGGTCAATCTCCATATCATCCGAAAACAAATCTGCATATCGAAAAAAGGACATCAACTCAGGTCCGAACCAAGATGAGGGAAGTGAAGACACTTGATCTTCCTCATCATCTATAAAACAGTCCGGACCCAAGGACGAGCCCAAACGCGTACCTGAAAAAGTCACCACCTTCGGCTCACTATGAGTTTTTCCCTTATCCGTATCCACCGGATTCTCCACTTCCATGCTCTCCACCTCACTGTCATGAACAAAGCCACCTGAATAGGCAGGAGTCGGTTTATTACGGGCCAGTGCGGCCTCCTCCCTAGAAAATTTACCTCCGATAAGATGCTCATCCAGCTCTTCCATTAAGTTACCTTCGGAATGGGAATCTTTCTTTGATTTCTTCGACCTCGGCAATGGAAGAGGATCGGTGGAGCGTATCTGAATCGGCTCATTCTTCCTCTTACGAGATCGAACCTTCAGGTCCGCGCCCAGCTCAGTATCCTTGTTTTTCAAAGTAGAAGGCCGATATTGAAGGGCCTCGTCCAAACTGCGAAACTCCGGATCACTATCCACATCGTCAAGAATTGATCTTTTAACAGACTGGGATCCGGACGAGCCAGCAGTCTCCTTCGTAGATTTCGGAACGGAAGAAGCAGTCTCAGCAGCAACTTGTTCAGGAATATCCTGAGGAATAGAAGAAGTTGCTTCGGCAGCAGAGGGCTCAGTCACATTTTGAACAACCTCCGGACGAATCGGCTGGGCCGAAGGTACCACTTGCTTCATGAAAGGAACATCTTCCTCGCCCTGTTCTCCGAAATCAAAGTCAAAAACGTCCATATTCGGAACCTTCAAAGCATCCAGAAGAGACATTATGGCACCTGCATTTTCAAAACAAAAGAGAGTTAGCAAAACAATTAAGTAATCGTGCCGAAGGGGATATAAAGGGTCGGAACTTACGATCACGCTTTCGGCGAATAATCGGCCAATCCCTATCCCCTTGGGCCCAGGAAAAACTAACTCGGCCTAACCAAAGGAAATGCTCGGGAAGGGGACGAATGGGGGACTTATGCTCAATCAGGGCACGGACTAAATTTTCACTAAAAACGAAGTCTTCCTCAAGATCAAAAGACATCGTCTGATCTTTGAAACGCCACCTCATATCCTCCGGTAGACAGCGGTCGTCCAGCCAGAAAAAATTGTCCTTCCAATTTTTCAAGCTTGACCGCTCGCTGGAGGACGGAGAAGGAACACCCTTTCGGTGTGCGAATGTATACCAGTCTCCGGCCGTGATAAATTCGTAAAAATATCGAAAAACGTTTAAGTCCGGTTTCTGATCTAAGGCTCGGCAAGAAATTTCAAAATGGTTAATACGGCTAAGACCGAAGGGATTAACTTGACAAATATGAACCCTAAAAAATTGTAGAACCCTAATCAAGAAAAGAGAGAAAGGAACCCTATAATTCGCGAAATTACAGACGCGACTATAAAAGGGAAACTTCCCTTGATGGAATGGATATATGGCTTCCCTTACGGAAGGAAGGACCGGGCGAAGATCTAAGGGAATCCTATAATCTCTAATGAACTTATCCAACTGACGTTGGGTAAACACGCTCACACTCTCCGCAAGTGTCACACCCCGATTTCTACACGTGTCACCGGTGGGGAGTTGTGACGTCGTTGGTATCATCATAGACAAACAACACAATATAATAATGCACGGCGGAAGCGAAAGATAGATTCGTTTCGACTTTAAATAAATGTAATATTAGAATATCACAAGTAGTCAAAACGGATCCACAGGCGGATCGAAATAAAATAGGATAGTTGTTCAACAGTTTAATGTCGTCCAAGCTCGTAAGACCTATTGTAGACGCTCTAGAAGGCTGCCAGCCTATTTCGTGTAGTACCTGCACTTAATCTTTTTGGGAAAAATACGTCAGTTTACACTGGTAAATACAATTCAACTGACTCATTTTGAAAAGGTTGAAAATTGATTTAAATGCACATGGCATAAAACATTTTATTAACTTGGGTCAATTATTTAATATTATAATCATGTGAACGAATTACATGTTACTTGCGTTCAGTGGCCCGGATCTAGTCCGGGCTAAAGATCAATGGACCCACCACATTCACGAGTTATATACAGACAGGTGTACGCCTACACCCCGTACTCAGGTCGTGGCCATCTCGTAAGATGATGCCAAGGATATCCGGGACATGGTCAATTAACCCCCCAAAGGCCTTAAGTGAACAAGACTGTTTAAACAAGCCGATTAAATTATTCAACTATCCACACAACGATGGAGGATTTAATGCTCGATCAAGCGGTATTCTATATACCGTAACCCAAGCCCGTATAGGGAAAATAAGTCAAAATGTATTTACCTGCGTATAATATAAATTCACAAATAGCAGTGGAGATAGCTTTTACTGGTTCTTCTTATTCTGGAACAAAAGGTTTATAATAACCTATTAGATTTCTAACGGGTCTTTATTTAAGCCTAAGCCTAGACCGGTTAGTTTTAAGAACGATACGGTTCGCACGATTAAGCGAAGACCGGATAGAATGTGAATTTGACCCGACAAGTTCGAAGACTCGTATAATATGGGTTTACTAAACACATTCTGGATTTTGAGACTAAAATGATAATGTTTGACCCGTTTCGGTCAATTTATGCAAACTAGTTACATAAACCGAACCGAACGCGAAAATGGCGTTACGGGCGACCATAAGAGTCATATGCAAGTTTCCTGAGTTAATATGCTTTAATTTTGTTATAATATCAGCAAGATATTTTCTATTATGCCCGGAATGTATTTAAACTCGACTTATGCCTCATAGGGGCATTTTTGGTCATTTAAGAGGTTATAAAAAGAGTTTATTCGTAAATCTAAGTTATGGGTCTGATTTATACAGAAAATATACTTAACTTATCATGTTATAACAGTAGGGTATGACCCATATGTAAAATATATCATTTAAAACCAAACTATGCACGTTAAGGGTATTTTGGTAATTTTATAAGGGCTAAAAATGCCAAAACTGGAATTCTGAGTTTATAAAATTGTACTTACTGTTTTTATATAAAAATATACTAATTATATCAGTAGGTATAAGTTTTATACGTTTGATGTGGTCATAGTATATACTATGCGCTAAAAATGCTTAACAGTACGATTCGGAGCCGTTTCCGGGTTTGTAAAGGAAAGCTGTGATTTTTATAATTCCAGAAGGCTCAAAATACTTTATTTAATAATTAAAATCAGTAGAAAAAGGTTTGGGGTCAATCGGATTTATAAAACTCGTTTTATGACCGAAAAGGGCAAAATCGGTATTACCCGATTTTAGCTTAAAGACCTATGTTATGCTCATCCAAAAATTTTATAAAATTCTTTAAAAATCTCAAATTATTATATAACATCAGTGTATATAAAGTTTGATACCAAAAAGTAGGTTAAAATAGGTTATGCGCTAAATGCGCTATTTACTTAACATAAAGCTCGTTATTCACGATATTGAGCATAACCGTTAATCTAGACCTCACACTGATCTAAAATTTTCGGTGCATGTTTATAAATCAGTAACAAAAGATTCTACTCTTTCACTTTTTCAAAAATCTCGTTTTATATTAAAAAGGGCAAAATAGTCATATCTAAGCATAAACCGATAACATGCATGTGATTCGGTTAACCATGGAATCAAGATGTAAAATTCCAGAGGGTTGAACATATATGAAAGTTGGTCAAAAACATGCTCTAATGCAGATCTTATCATGCATGTACGGATCAGAACTGGAAGTCAAAGGAAAAGTCAAATTATGTGACTTTCGGTTCCGATTCGGGTCTAAACAGAAAATTGTCGAGTTGATCATGAAGAAATACATTTTTACATTTATTATAATGTTATTTTGATGATTAAACAGGTTGCATGTAGCCTACATTGCTAGATATGCTTAATTTTGCAAAAATACATTCTGTTGACTTTTTAAGTAAATCTTTGACTCGACAATCGACATGCTTAGAGTGGGAATCTGAAAATACCCCTTTGGGGTTTTGTTACCCACATAAATACCAACTTATTGGTACTTTTGATTCGAGATATGACTGAGCATACTTCGTTTAATTGCAAAGTCAAACTACAATTACGACGGATCGACTTTTAATGATTACACTAAGCTAGAATGAATTAGGGAATGTTATAAACACTTACAAAGGTCCTAACAAGCTTAGTGATCACTTATGAGGCTGCCTTGTCGATCAGAATGCTCCAGGAGTAGCCTTGTAAACTTTGTGAGTGCAAGTGCTTGAATGGTTGCAACAATGGTGAGTTCTTATGCAACTATGATCTGAATTGAGGATGGTATAGAGGTTTATAGGAGAGTACAGGTGTCCCTTATTGCATGTAATTTGATTGGGGAGGCTCTGAAGTTGCCCACAGCTGTTTACAACTCGAACAGAACAGAACTGGCAGCTGTTTGTATTTTTTCGCAACTGGGCAGGTCATGCGGCCCGCGTGACAGATAGGCCAATAGTCCAAAGCGGGCCGCTTTGGCCCGTCTGATCAAAATATTCTTTTTAAAGTTGCAATTTTGGCCCCTATACTTTTGTTACGTGGTTTAAGCTATTAATTTGTGCTCTTAATCCTTGAAACCTGATTTTTATGAACCTTGGGACTTTTATAAACATGGCGAAGTCCTCGGTTCGCTTTGCGCTCACCCGAAAAGTCATGAAAATCATCGTTGACGCTTTTAACCCCTCGTTTACGGTTTTGGCCATAACTTTCTCATACGTTCACGAAACTTCATGAAATTTTTATCACATAATCTAGTGAGTATATTTTATCATTACAAAGCTTCGGGTTTGCCAAAGGTTCACTCAGAGGTATACTTTCAACATGTTGACACATTTAGCCCCTGTAGTTTGTAATTCCTCACTTTCTTTTATTTTTCGCTTCGTATGATCCATGATCAATCCGTTTAAGGTTATAAACACCATGTAGGGTTATTGTAGGGCTTATATATCAATTGTTGACACTTTGGATCCTTACGATCACATAGTTTCACTGTATGTCAACTTTAGTCCCTCTAAAGTATGTTTTCTCATACTCTAAGTCCATGACACGTGTCAACACATTATTGGACGTGAATTTCCGAGGTGTTACATCCTCACCCCCTTAAAAGAAATCTCGACCTCGAGATTTACTGAAACAATTGAGGGTATTTTTCCTTCATCGTGGATTCTACCTCCCATGTGTATTCGGGACCTCTACGGGCATCCCATTTGACCTTAACAATAGGTACATACTTCCTTCGAAGCTTTTTCACTCGTCGGTCCTCAATTGACAACGGCTTTTCCGCAAATTTCAAGCTTTCATCTATGTGTACTTCCGTATGCGGTATAACCAGTGATTCATCAGCGAAGCACTTCTTTAAATTACAGATGTGAAACACATTATGGATAGCACTAAGCTCTTCAGGCAAGTTCAATTTATAAGCAACTGACCCGACACGTTCGATAACCTCGAAAGGTCCTATGTATCTCGGGCTTAGCTTGCCTTTCTTACCAAACCTCATCACCCCCTTCCAGGGTGATACTTTAAGCAATACCTTGTCACCTACTTCGAAGTGAAAGGCTTTTCGTTTTGGATCCGCATAACTTTTCTGCCTGTCCCTGGCAGCTTTTAAACGATCGCGGATCTGGACAATCTTGTCCGTCGTCTCAAAAACAATTTCTGGTCCTGACAGTTGGACCTCTCCAACTTCCGCCCAACATATGGGTGATCTACACTTTCTACCGTATAAGGCCTCAAAAGGCGCAGCTTTTATGCTGGTGTGGTAGCTATTGTTGTAGGAGAATTCAATTAGGGGTAGGTTTTTATCCCAACTACCACCTAAGTCAATCGCACATGCACGTAGCATGTCTTCCAACGTTTGAATAGTACGCTCGCTCTGACCGTCAGTCTGTGGATGATAAGCCGTACTAAAATTCAAACGTGTGCCCAAAGCTTGCTGGAAACTTTTCCAAAAATGTGACGTGTATCTCGTATCTCTGTCAGAGATAATGGACACAGGTATTCCATGCAAAGCTACAATCTTATCAACATATAATTGGGCTAGCATATCTGAGCTGTATGTTTCTTTGATGGGTAGGAAATGTGCTGACTTCGTCAGTCTATCCACTATGACCCATATAGTGTCGTTTCCCTTCCTCGTCTTTGGCAACTTGGTGATGAAATCCATTGTCACCATTTCCCATTTCCATGTGGGAATTTCAGGTTGTTGTAACAAACCTGACGGCTTCTGGTGTTCTGCTTTGACTTGCGCACAAGTCAAACATTTAGCTACATAATCAGCTACTGACTTTTTCAAACCAATCCACCAGTAGTTTGCTTTCAGATCCTGGTACATCTTATCAGCTCCAGGATGGACAGAATATTTGGAACTGTGGGCTTCCTGGAGGATAACATCTCGAAGACCTCCAAAAACTGGAACCCATATTCGTCCATTCAATCTAAGCATTCCGTTTTTTGTCACGGGATAACTGTTCTTCAGTCACTCCCAGTTTTTCTTCAGGATAATTAGCTTCTAACACAGCTTCCTTCTGTGCAGCTAATATTCTTTTGTTCAAATCATTCTTGATTTCAATGCGCTTGGCATTGATTCTTATCGGCTTAATTCTTTCCTTCCTACTCAAGGCGTCAGCAACTACATTTGCCTTGCCTGGATGGTATTTTATCTCACAATCATAATCATTTAGAGTTTCCATCCATCGCCTTTGTCGCATGTTTAAGTCCTTCTGATTAAACAAATGTTGAAGGCTCTTGTGATCTGAATAGATCACACACTTGGTTCCATACAAGTAATGCCTCCATAACTTCAATGCGAACACGACGGCACCCAACTCCAAGTCATGGGTGGTGTAGTTCTTCTCGTGTATCTTTAGCAGTCGAGAAGCGTAGGCAATGACTTTTCCTTTCTGCATGAGCACACAGCCCATACCAGTGTGCGACGCATCACAATACACCACAAATTCATCTATACCATCGGGCAGTGTTAACACTGGTGCATTGCTCAACTTCTTCTTCAGAATGTCGAAGGATTCCTGCTGCTTGGGGCCCCAATCAAACTTAACCTTCTTGCGTGTCAATGAAGTTAGGGGCGCAGCAATCCTTGAAAAGTTTTCGATGAAGCGTCTATAATATCCTGCTAAACCCAGGAAGCTACGAATTTCAGTAGGCGTCTTCGGCTCTTGCCAATTCATCACTGCTTCTACTTTAGCGGGATCTACTTGGATACCACGCTCACTTACTACATGTCCAAGGAATTGGACTTCTCGAAGCCAGAACTCGCACTTCGAAAATTTGGCGTAGAGTTTCTCTTGGTGTAGAAGTTTGAGAATACAACGAAGGTGTTTCTCGTGGTCAGCCTTATTCTTAGAGTAGATAAGGATGTCGTCAATAAAGACTATGACGAATTTGTCTAGATAAGGCTTGCAGACGCGTTTCATGAGATCCATGAATGCGGCTGGTGCGTTAGTGAGCCCAAAAGGCATCACTAGGAACTCGTAATGTCCATAACGAGTCCTAAACGCTGTCTTGTGCACATCTTCATCCTTGACCTTCAACTGGTGATAACCTGACCTCAAGTCGATCTTTGAAAAGTAGCTTGCCCCTTGTAACTGATCGAACAGATCGTCGATCCTGGGCAAAGGATATCTATTTTTGATGGTGACTTTATTGAGCTCACGATAATCGATGCATAGACGCATCGATCCATCCTTCTTCTTGACGAACAAAATAGGCGCTCCCCAAGGAGACGAGCTAGGTCTAATAAAACCTTTCGCTAACAGATCGTCTAACTGCGTCCTTAACTCCTTCATCTCCGTTGGTGCTAACCTATAAGGTGCTCTCGCTACTGGTGCTGCACCCGGGATGATGTCGATTCGGAATTCCACCTGCCTATCTGGTGGTAAACCAGGTAATTCTTCTGGGAAAACTTCGGGGTATTCCGAAATGACAGGGATGTCTTCAATCTTCGGCTTTGGCTCATCAATAGTAACTTGTGCCATGTAAATGACACAACCCTTCTGCATGCATCTGGATGCCTTGAGCATAGACACTTGCTCGGGCAATCCATGCTGGGTATCTCCTTGGATGGTAAGTGACTCACCAGACGGAGTTTTCACTACCACCTGCTTTCTATTGCACATAATCTGGGCTTGGTTATGCGATAACCAATCCATGCCTATTACTATGTCAAAACCGGCAAGCTTAAAGGGAAGTAGGGATAATGGAAACGAGTGATTCCTAATGGATATAACACATCCATCTAGAACAGTTGAGGCGGTTTCTACGGTTCCATCAGCTAATTCCACTTCATATTTTATACTTAAGGGTTTTACAGGCAAATTCAACAAGTCACAAAACTTATTATCTACAAATGACTTATCTGCTCCAGAATCAAACAAGACTCTAGCAAAAACATCATTTACAAGAAACGTACCGGTAATCACGTTGTCATCTTGGACAGCTTCCTTAGCGTCCATCTTGAAGACTCTCGCGTTAGTCTTCTTCCCGTCTTCAGCTTTCTTGGCGAACTTTGGGCAGTTAGGCTTAATGTGCCCCTTCTCGTTGCAGCCATAACAGGTTGCATCTTTCAACTTCTTACACTCCAAAGTTTTGTGTTCTGTGGACTTACAGATTCCACAGGGTCTTGTGTGAGACTGGGATTTCGACTCGAGTCGACATTTCCCAAAATGATACCTCATACAAGTTTTACACTTGGGCTTTTCACCCGATTGCTGCCCATTCTTATTGAATCCCGACCCTTTTCTGTGGTCGCCATTTCCTCGATGTCTCTTCTCTGACCTTCGTGAGGTATCGTCCTCACGCTTTCTCTTGTTCTCGGCCTCTTTGTTCCTCAGCGATCTTAGTCGTACCGCGTCCATTGTGAGGGACAAAGAGAGGTCAGTTACTGACCTGAAAGTCGTTGGCCGAGAGGCCTTCACACTTGCCTTAATTGCGGGTTCTAACCCCCCAATGAAACGAGCGATTCTCCTTGGTTCCGGGGTTACTAGATATGGAACCAATCGAGACATCGTGTTGAAGCTCGTTAAGTAGGCTTGGCAGTCCAGATTTGTCATCACCAATGATACAAAATCGGACTCTATCTTCTCCACCTCATGCTGCGGGCAGAAATTCTCCTTGATGAGAGCAACGAACTGCTCCCAGGTCATGCTATACAAATGCACCTTTCCGGTGGCCTGGATCAGTGACCTCCACCACGCTAGGGCTTCGCCTTTAAAGGACTGGGACACGAACTTCACAATGTCCCTTTCTGCACATCCACTTATGTCTACCACTGTATCAATCTCATCCAACCATGTTATGCAGTCGACTGCCCCTTTCTCCCCAGTAAAGTCTCGGGGCTTACACGAAATGAAGTACTTGTACGTGCATCCTCTAGCAGGAGGCGCATCGTTCCTCACAATCTCCTTAGAGGGGACACTGTTCTGGTTGGAAGAGTGTCTGTCATTGTCTTTCTTTAGTTCCTCTTTCTTAGGTATATCCTTCTTAGAGGGTGGCTTACTATGAGCCTCTGACTGAACCCTGGGTCTCGACTTGGGATGAGATACTGATCGGGTCCTACTATGGGTCCCGTTAGATTCACTATACTGTCTATTTATTGCCTCGACAACAGCTTCATTTACTAATGCCTTCAATTCGGCACCGGTTACTAGTATCTTCGTGTTATCAGGGTCATTTGCTGGATGACTATTCATTTCTTCAGACTTAGTCATGTAGTCTTAAATGCTACATAAAACAAGGACAAAGTCTATTTAGAAATCTAACCAGTATTATCATTCTTGACGATTTATTAACCATGGCAATTAAAAGCCATATTAGTTAATTTGTTAAGTAGTTTCATTTAGGACTTTTTATCACTAATTTTTATCCTAAAAATGAAATATATATGTTGGCACAATAGGCCTAGTCACGTAGACAGTTTCTAAATTATAAATTTAGATTTTTATAGGATTAAGGTTTGAATAATCAAAACGAATTAATCCTTTTTCTTGGCAGGGAGTCTATAAGCTACAGCCGCCTTTTATGTTTCATGTGACATTTATTATGACCCGTAGGCATTATGTCACTTTTAATTATATATTAAATATAAATTGGATAATTTATTAAAAAGGGTGACATGGGTGATTTCGCGAATCACACTAGTCAAGAATGTTAACATGTTTACAGATGTTAACAGAGATTTGAATCTTCTTATACAGGTTTTACCATATTGGCCAGGTCTTTTATATGACATTCAAGCTAGGTTTTACCTTTTTAAGATTCTTATTATTAAAATGGTGAATTACAATAATAATGCTATTTTCCATTTATTCATTATTATATTTATGCATATAATTTAAAATGAAAAGCTGAAATTACCATTCTAATTTAAAATTAACGAGTACAAAATTGCCCTAAACGGGACTTTTGATAACAATAGGCCTACGCAGGGGCTAAACAAATAACAAACCCTCGCAGGGGTTAAAATAAAGATATGCCCACGCAGGGGCTAAACAGAAGAAAATTACCCACGCAGGGGTAGAGTACATAAGTATATGTCCACGCAGGGACATGATCATCACTAAAATAAACAAAGGATTTAGTAATCCTTCTTGCTCTTACCCTTGAGCAAGTCTACCACCTTCTGAATCATTCCCCGGTTACGCCTCTGATTATTCTCCAACTCCTGCCGAAATTCCTGACGCACCCCTTGTATCTCCTGAATGATTTCCTGAACTTGAGGTGGTGACATCATTGGCGCCTGCGGATAGTACGAAGGCTGAGGAGGCTGATAAAGTGGAGGTGGAGGAGGCTGATACTGCGGATATTGCGGGGGTTGAAGAGGCGGTGGTTGCTGATACCCATAAGATGAGTATCCATCGGTCGGTTGTCCCGTAGTCCAGGGACCTCCATAAGGACCTTCAGGATGTAACGCGTTGTAGTTCCACGCCTCCTGATACGGATCCACGTTGGCATAGTTGTAGTTGGTGTTGCCCGGTGGATCGAAGGGGTTATACGCCGCAGCACTAGCGTATGCAGGAATAGGGTCTCCGAAACCCAGTGGTGGTTGTGGTGCAACCGGAGCAGTAGTTACTTCTGAGACAGGGGGTGGAGATTCTCCCATCTCTTCTTCTTCATGAACCGGTGAGTACCTGCTACTGTTTGACTGTGGAGGGGTGCGAATGCGCACTCCTCCTCGTGAGGACATCCTCGCATTTGTTCCTCTCCTTCGCCTCGGGGGCGAGGGAGGCTGAACCGGAGGTGGCGGTGGCGGTGGAGTAACCGCCACAAATCGAGAATCCTCAGATGGATTCTGCTGCTGCTCTGGCTGCTGCTGCTGCTGGTGGTGCAGAGGAGAGCTGTGGTAGGACGGGTGGAGAGGAGAGTTATGGTAACTGGGGGTATATGCCCAGTCATACTGTCTAAACTTCTCCTGGAAGCTATCGGGACCGTTGTAAGGTGATCCCAAGAATGGTGACCCATCAGATATCTCGATGGGGTGGTTTGGTGTTCCGGAGGGTGGCATAGCAGGATCAGTATCTTCGTCGACCTCCATTTGGTTGCCACCAGAAAAGTGGTCTTCAGGGCCAAGTGGGTTAAAACCCACTGGTTCTTGCATGTAGTCGTCAGGGTTGTACAGCCCCTGAAAGGTGGGTGATGTGTTGTCGAAGGGCGACTGGTGTCCAAGCAGAGGAATGTAAGACTGCTGTGAGTGGTGGGGCTCATTCTCTTATTGAGGCCCGTACGAGTGTGGAATGGAAGGTGAGGAGGTAGGATCAGTAAAGGACCTCCAAAAATTCTCGGTATCTGTGTAATGGTGGTCCGGAGGTGTTCGTCGGCTTGATGGCCCTGCCTCGTGGTCATTTGGTGCCACGTATCCTCCTTGTCCTCTTCCTCGTCCTCTCATTCTCGGCGGCATATTTATAACCTGTCAAAAACAAACAAGTGATACAACAAAATATATATAAGACAAAGTTAGAAATAAAACCAAAATTGGGAAATTTCCTAAGTTCTTTGTCTAGACTCGAGAATTCGAGAATTGTGCAATTGTGTAACTGAGATTAAACACAAAAGGCTAGTGTTTAATTCACTCAGAGTTGGCTCTGATACCAACCTGTCACACCCCGATTTCTACACGTGTCACCGGTGGGCCCGGTGGGGAGTCGTGACGTCGTTGGTATCATCATAGACAAACAACACAATATAATAATGCACGGCGGAAGCGAAAGATAGATTCGTTTCGACTTTAAATAAATGTAATATTAGAATATCACAAGTAGTCAAAACGGATCCACAGGCGGATCGAAATAAAATAGGATAGTTGTTCAACAGTTTAATGTCGTCCAAGCTCGTAAGACCTATTGTGGACGCTCTAGAAGGCTGCCAGCCTATTTCGTGTAGTACCTGCACTTAATCTTTTTGGGAAAAATACGTCAGTTTACACTGGTAAATACAATTCAACTGACTCATTTTGAAAAGGTTGAAAATTGATTTAAATGCACATGGCATAAAACATTTTATTAACTTGGGTCAATTATTTAATATTATAATCATGTGAACGAATTACATGTTACTTGCGTTCAGTGGCCCGGATCTAGTCCGGGCTAAAGATCAATGGACCCACCACATTCACGAGTTATATACAGACAGGTGTACGCCTACACCCTGTACTCAGGTCGTGGCCATCTCGTAAGATGATGCCAAGGATATCCGGGACATGGTCAATTAACCCCCCAAAGGCCTTAAGTGAACAAGACTGTTTAAACGAGCCGATTAAATTATTCAACTATTCACACAACGATGGAGGATTTAATGCTCGATCAAGCGGTATTCTATATATCGTAACCCAAGCCCGTATAGGGAAAATAAGTCAAAATGTATTTACCTGCGTATAGTATAAATTCACAAATAGCAGTGGAGATAGCTTTTACTGGTTCTTCTTATTCTGGAACAAAAGGTTTATAATAACCTATTAGATTTCTAACGGGTCTTTATTTAAGCCTAAGCCTAGACCGGTTAGTTTTAAGAACGATACGGTTCGCACGATTAAGCGAAGACCGGATAGAATGTGAATTTGACCCGACAAGTTCGAAGACTCGTATAATATGGGTTTACTAAACACATTCTGGATTTTGAGACTAAAATGATAATGTTTGACCCGTTTCGGTCAATTTATGCAAACTAGTTACATAAACCGAACCGAACGCGAAAATGAAGTTACGGGCGACCATAAGAGTCATATACAAGTTTCCTGAGTTAATATGCTTTAATTTTGTTATAATATCAGCAAGATATTTTCTATTATGCCCGGTATGTATTTAAACTCGACTTATGCCTCATAGGGGCATTTTTGGTCATTTAAGAGGTTATAAAAAGAGTTTATTCGTAAATCTAAGTTATGGGTCTGATTTATACAGAAAATATACTTAACTTATCATGTTATAACAGTAGGGTATGACCCATATGTAAAATATATCATTTAAAACCAAACTATGCACGTTAAGGGTATTTTGGTAATTTTATAAGGGCTAAAAATGCCAAAACTGGAATTCTGAGTTTATAAAATTGTACTTACTGTTTTTATATAAAAATATACTAATTATATCAGTAGGTATAAGTTTTATACGTTTGATGTGGTCATAGTATATACTATGCGCTAAAAATGCTTAACAGTACGATTCGGAGCCGTTTCCGGGTTTGTAAAGGAAAGCTGTGATTTTTATAATTCCAGAAGGCTCAAAATACTTTATTTAATAATTAAAATCAGTAGAAAAAGGTTTGGGGTCAATCGGATTTATAAAACTCGTTTTATGACCGAAAAGGGCAAAATCTGTATTACCCGATTTTAGCTTAAAGACCTATGTTATGCTCATCCAAAAATTTTATAAAAATCTTTAAAAATCTCAAATTATTATATAACATCAGTGTATATAAAGTTTGATACCAAAAAGTAGGTTAAAATAGGTTATGCGCTAAATGCGCTATTTACTTAACATAAAGCTCGTTATTTACGATATTGAGCATAACCGTTAATCTAGACCTCACACTGATCTAAAATTTTCGGTGCATGTTTATAAATCAGTAACAAAAGATTCTACTCTTTCACTTTTTCAAAAATCTCGTTTTATATTAAAAAGGGCAAAATAGTCATATTTAAGCATAAACCGATAACATGCATGTGATTCGGTTAACCATGGAATCAAGATGTAAAATTCCAGAGGGTTGAACATATATGAAAGTTGGTCAAAAACATGCTCTAATGCAGATCTTATCATGCATGTACGAATCAGAACTGGAAGTCAAAGGAAAAGTCAAATTATGTGACTTTCGGTTCCGATTCGGGTCTAAACAGAAAATTGTCGAGTTGATCATGAAGAAACACATTTTTACATTTATTATAATGTTATTTTGATGATTAAACAGGTTGCATGTAGCCTACATTGCTAGATATGCTTAATTTTGCAAAAATACATTCTGTTGACTTTTTAAGTAAAGCTTTGACTCGACAATCGACATGCTTAGAGTGGGAATCTGAAAATACCCCTTTGGGGTTTTGTTACCCACATAAATACCAACTTATTGGTACTTTTGATTCGAGATATGACTGAGCATACTTCGTTTAATTGCAAAGTCAAACTACATTTACGACGGATCGACTTTTAATGATTACACTAAGCTAGAATGAATTAGGGAATGTTATAAACACTTACAAAGGTCCTAACAAGCTTAGTGATCACTTATGAGGCTGCCTTGTCGATCAGAATGCTCCAGGAGTAGCCTTGTAAACTTTGTGAGTGCAAGTGCTTGAATGGTTGCAACAATGGTGAGTTCTTATGCAACTATGATCTGAATTGAGGATGGTATAGAGGTTTATAGGAGAGTACAGGTGTCCCTTATTGCATGTAATTTGATTGGGGAGGCTCTGAAGTTGCCCACAGCTGTTTACAACTCGAACAGAACAGAACTGGCAGCTGTTTGTATTTTTTCGCAACTGGGCAGGTCATGCGGCCCGCGTGACAGATAGGCCAATAGTCCAAAGCGGGCCGCTTTGGCCCGTCTGATCAAAATATTCTTTTTAAAGTTGCAATTTTGGCCCCTATACTTTTGTTACGTGGTTTAAGCTATTAATTTGTGCTCTTAATCCTTGAAACCTGATTTTTATGAACCTTGGGACTTTTATAAACATGGCGAAGTCCTCGGTTCGCTTTGCGCTCACCCGAAAAGTCATGAAAATCATCGTTGACGCTTTTAACCCCTCGTTTACGGTTTTGGCCATAACTTTCTCATACGTTCACGAAACTTCATAAAATTTTTATCACATAATCTAGTGAGTATATTTTATCATTACAAAGCTTCGGGTTTGCCAAAGGTTCACTCAGAGGTATACTTTCAACATGTTGACACATTTAGCCCCTGTAGTTTGTAATTCCTCACTTTCTTTTATTTTTCGCTTCGTATGATCCATGATCAATCCGTTTAAGGTTATAAACACCATGTAGGGTTATTGTAGGGCTTATATATCAATTGTTGACACTTTGGATCCTTACGATCACATAGTTTCACTGTATGTCAACTTTAGTCCCTCTAAAGTATGTTTTCTCATACTCTAAGTCCATGACACGTGTCAACACATTATTGGACGTGAATTTCCGAGGTGTTACAGCAAGATTCTCCTTACCAGGAGCCATAACTGTAAAAAGTAAAAAGAATAAGGACGCACCTTTTTCTTTGAAGAAGAAGAAGAGATTAGAGAGGATAACAGCAGAGAAGATGAAAAAGGAGAGGAAAAAAGGGTGAAAATGAAGTGGTAAAAACCAAATTTATAGAAGAAAGTAAGTCGGTTGGGGGGCCATCATGTCAACCGTCACTTCCCACGATTTCCAACAAAGGTTTTCGCTACCGTCACCAGTAGGTGACTGACGGTCAAACCAATGAAGGTCACCCACACCATTCAAAAATGCCACGTCATCAATTCAAGACCACTCCAGCGGCAACACGTCATCCGAGTAGGATAAAAAGCTTGAAATAATAGTTTGCTAAGTCTTTACAAACTTACCAAACTGGGGGACTTGAAGATACATGTCCGAGACCGGACATAATCCCTGGGACGAACCAGACTCCACTTGGGCGGACATCTGAAACATGCCCGTTCCGTATCAAGAACCTCCGAAGACGAACCTCCATTCAAGTGCGTCTGGACGGATGATGTCATCTCAGTTGACTACTATAAATACCCCATCAAGTACAAAGCCAAGTACGATTTTCTGAACCTTCGTCCTTACTTTCTCTCTCTACTTTCTCTCTCTACCAATACTTATCCTCACGCCGGAGGGTGGTCGCAGAGGGGCCCTCCCATCTCTGCGGCGAGCCTAACGGTTTTCTGTTTTGCAGGACTGTTCCTCAAGCTCTTTTTCAAGATCCAAACCCTCGTTTACAGGCTTCGGCCTTAAAGCGATTCTTTGGTTCTTCATATATAGCCAAAGATGTGAACTAGAAGAAAACCCGCGACGGCATACCCTACACCGTGGGTATTTTTTGGATGCTTGATCCTTTTTTGGAAAGGAATAAGCGAGGGTGAGAGGATGAATATGGGAAAATATATCATTTGTCGTATGTTGGATTTGCAATTTTTTCGGTAGAAAAGCACAATCACTACTAATGAAATAAGAACTAGCACACGTGGGACAATGATAAAAGATCCCTTTATGCTCCTTCCCGCATGCATCACACTCGCCTAAAAATTGTCTGGGGATGCGAACTAGTGGGTGTCTGTGGCTAGGATGATGGATGATATTCTTTTGTAGCGCTTTTGTAGCACAATTTGCATCAACATTAAAATCACAAAGATTACAGCGGTAAAGTAGCTCTCTAGGCTTCCTAAATCGACGACAAATATTACACCTCCAATGGTTGTTATATAGGTAGAAGCCAAGAGCATGACCAACCTTACAAATGTCTTCCAATCTTTCGGGAAGCTCTGCACAAAATTTATGGATAGAAAAATCACTATATGTAGAACAAGAGTAGTAATACCTATGGAACCAGTTGATTTCTTCATGACACCGGAAACACAAACTTCGGAAGTCTTGTTTTGCATCTAGTTCATCCTCGTCCTCTTCCTTGTCTTCTTCATAGTCTTCGTCACGTTGTTGTTGTTCCGACCACAAATCTGTAAGATTTAATGGATGTTCGTGATCAAACATCATAAGTTTTTTTTTTCTTTTTCTAGTGAAAAAATAGTATGAGAAGAAAAAGACACAACAGTAAACAACAAATGAAATGAAAAGAGAATTGGGAAGATATAGCAACTGAAGATGTGATGGGGTGAGTTATGAAAAGGATGAGCTAGCATTTATAGGCATACATATACAGAGTAAAGTTCCGGTGAAAATAAAATAATCGTACGAAACGTACGAAGTGAAAGAAAGTCAAAAAAAGTGGCGGTGGCATTTTAGTAATTATCAGCAACTTCAAAATTACTCTAGTAGAGTAATTTTGAACTTCTGTAGGGTAATTTTGGAAATGTTCAAGTAGAGTAATTTTGGTCGTGTAGGGTAATTATCAAAATTGTAGGGTAATTATCAGTAGGGTAATTTTGAGCTTCTGTAGGGTAATTTTGGAAATGTTCATGTAGAGTAATTTTGGTCGTGTAGGGTAATTATCAAAATTGTAGGGTAATTATCAAAATTACACTAACCCCCCCCCCCCCCCCCACCCTAAAACCTAAACCCCCCCCCACCCCCCAAAAACCTAAAAAAAACGTAACCCCCCCCCCCCCAAAAAAAACCTAAACCACCCCCCACCCCCCAAAAACCTAAAAAAACCTAAACCACCCCCCCCCCCAAAACCTAAAAAAACCTAACCCCCCCCCCCCACCCAAAAACCTAAACCCCCCCCCCCCACCCCCCAAAAACCTAAAAAAAACCTAACCCCCCCCCCCCACCCCCAAAAACCTAAAAAAACCTAAACCACCCCCCCCCCCCAAACTAAAAGCTAAAAACTAAACCATAAAGCTAAACCCCATAACTAAATACTAACAAAATTACTCTACAAGACATTTTCCAAAATTACCCTACAGAAGTCAAAATTACTCTACTAGAGTAATTTGATAATTACCCTACATTTCCCAAAATTACTCTACAGATGCTCGAAATTACCCTACAGATGCTCAAAATTACTCTACAAGACATTTCCCAAAATTACCCTACAGAAGTCAAAATTACTCTACTAGAGTAATTTGATAATTACCCTACATTTCTCAAAATTACTCTACAGATGCTTAAAATTACCCTATTGATGCTCAAAATTACCCTACAGATGCTCAAAATTACCCTACTAGAGTAATTTTGAAGTTTTTGATAATTACCAGATTGCCACCGCCACTTTTTGCTTTCCCCAGTACAGTACTTTTGAAGTTGATGATAATTACCATATTGCCACCGCCACTTTTTGACTTTTCATTCAATTCGTACAGTTCGTACGATAATTTTATTTTTATTTGATCTTTTACCTACATATACATACTTAACTTCATTACCAAGTTTATGTTACCCATAACGTACGAAAAGTATATATATTTATATGATTGCGGATTAAAAACACATTTTGCATATTAAATTATCTTCATTATCAAGTCTTGTATGTAAAAAAAACATGTTGGATGGTATTCATGAAATTGTGATATGTTAATGTTATTATTCCTGATTATAATAACATTAGCATATTAAATGTTGTTTTAGAATATTATAAGTAGGCAGTTGTTAAAAATATCGTGAAATTATCTATCAAGATTTTTCGATAAATCATAAAAGCGCCATTGTCAATTTCATTAATTAGTTGCTATCCAGTTTAGGAATTTTATCATAGTGCATTAATTAGTGGTTATCTAGTTTATGAACTTTTATCAAAGTGCATTAAGTCTATGAGTATCTTGGTGTGTTAATTCCTGGAAGTAAATTTTTATAAAGTGGGATGGCGTTTTAAATCTCAGCTAACCACGGCTTCTGAATTGTGAAAGAATTTAATCGTATCACAGCCGACCAATACATGTTTATAGTTTTATATTAAAATTACACCAATTGTTCCTAGATAAAGGAACAAATCTCGCCTGGTTTTTTATTCATATAAATGCAGTCGCTCTTGAGCCGGCCATTACATGCCGTCGCTCGAGGCCCAAATTTTTAGAGGGCCCGAAAGGTTTGTATAAGCTTTTATATATATACTAAATTATATATTTAATATATGCATCCACTTATTATGCAAAAAGGTTTTGGTGGTGGAGTGGAAAAACTATCTCAAGATAATGTAAATGTCTCAAGTTCAAGTCTTGGTTTCACCACCAAGGTTTTAAGTTTTTAATTAATTTCCCCTTAACCATAATTTTGGGCCCAATATTTTTTGTCGCCCGAGGCCTAAATTTTTTTTGGGAGATCTCGGGGACGGCTTTGGCCTTGATCTCCTCCACTATTTTGTTCGGCTCATTGTGATAGTTATAAATTTTGTCAATCCTTACCTTCTAAGAAAACCACATTATTACCAAGATAATTATTCTAAGCCCCATCTTTTAAAAGCTTTGTCGATCCTTGCTTTTCAGATGAACCACATTAAGCCTTTTCCCTTTTTATTATCCTTCATAATTTTTAAACAGGCATAATTTTTTAAACCATCGTATTTCTTTAAAAAGAATTAAACGAAATTAAAGAGAACAAACTGCTCTTTAATTTGGTGTAATTTTTTTTAAATATTCTTGTATGAAAAAGTTATGTCTGTCTAAAAATAAAAATAAAAATAAAGAGGGGAAAACAGGGAAAGACTACATAGCCTTTTACTCCCTGTGAAATCCCTACACATAGCAGCTTCTTCTGATGTCTATTTTGGTTTTTTCCGGTCAATGCATTTGTGATTTTCCTATATCAAACTATATTTAAGTGTTTTATAAATTTCCTATAAATCAAACTATATTTAAGTGTTTTATAAAGTAACCTAACATATGAATTAGATTAATAAAAATATTGAATAGTTAGACTAAATGTTTAATAAAATAGTTTTAATATATACGTACATATTCTAAATAGATGAAACATATTCATTTCCCTAAAATTTAGGAAAGTGTAAATTTCAACTAACTGAGATTCCTATGAAGATGTTTAAGCATGGTATTTTTTAAAGGGAAAGAAAAATATGTTTGAAGTCATGAATTATTCATATCAAAACATATCTATTACACAAAAGGAAGGAGAAAAGAAAAGAAGATGTGATTATATGGCATTTGTTTTATTTTTCTTATTTTTTATTTTTTATTTTATATACCCTTAAAGTTTTTTCTTTTAAAAAATTTAAAATCTGTTCTCTGTTACTAAACAGAGGTTTAGTGTAAGTGATACCAAAATAAGATAAACACTAATCAATCTTGCAAGAAAAGAAATTAATACAAGAATTTATGTGTTTCACAGGAATTTGGATTTACATCCAAGACCGTATTAAAGATTTCATTATTTTTGTATTAATGTGTTATTAGTTTACATTATATATAGCATTATGTAGGGAAGATTAATCCTATATTGTTGCTAATTTGTCAAGTTATTTGTTTTTTCAAATTGCTTATAAATCGACTTGTAAAATCAGGCCTAAAATCCATCCAAGCCAAACCGTATCATTCTATTTTTTCCTCTTCTCGTCCTAGTTTCCGCCCGCTCGGTTGGGAGTGGGTCCTAAACAAGGTACTACAATCTCGGTATTCCGTGATGTGGCCGTTATCACATTCCTACAACAAAAGTCATACTTCACAACTTAACAAACTTAGCAACTAATTTTTTTTCCATTAAAACTATTTTCTTCTTAAAAAAATTTAGTTGATTTAGCATTTGAATAAAGATGCAACTATATATAACAAGACAAGTTACATATTTGACACGTATGAATATGCAATCCCTCTTAACTCACTCTATCAATATTCAAATGGAATTCGGAGTAGCATCCCTTTGTTTCTTTATCATTTTTTTCCTTTTGCTTTTTTTTTTCTTTTATACAATACACGTAAATTGTTCAAATATATTATTCCAATTATTTTTTTTCTTTTGCTTTTTTTCTTTTGAATATTCCAATTATTTTTTCTTTTGTTTTTTTTCTTTTTTCTATTGTACAATACACGTAAATTGTTCAAATCTAATATTCCAATTATTTTTTTCTTTTGCTTTTTTTCTTTTTTCTTTTGTACAATACACGTAAATTGTTCAAATCTAATATTCCAATTATTTTTTTCTTTTGCTTTTTTTCTTTTTTCTTTTGTACAATACACGTAAATTGTTCAAATCTAATATTCCAATTATTTTTTCTTTTGCTTCTTTTTCTTTTTTCTTTTGTACAACACACATAAATTATTCAAATATAATATTCCAATTATTACTTAGAAATAAAGAAAAAGACGTGATGGCCATTTTACAACTTTGCATTTTTCTAATTTTCTTACACGCAATTCTTTTTCTAGACAGGTGGATATAATAATGTCGAATATTTAGTGTAATTGGGATTGATTTGGCGACTAAAGTGAATTTAATATGGTTAAATTACTTTTTGAGTCACTGTGTTTTAGTGGTTTTAACTACTTGAATCCAAAATCAAAAAGTTTAACGCCCTCGGTTCCTAACCGCTCATTTTATAACGTTTTGAGTCCAATTTTTAACACTTGTACTTTTGATTTTGGACTCAAGTGGTTAAAACCACTAAAACACAGGGACTCAAAGCGTTATAAAATGAGCGGTTAGGGACTCAAAGTGTCAAACCTTTTAATTTTGGGCTAAAGTGGTTAAAACCACTAAAACACAGGGACTCAAAAAGTAATTTACTCATTTAATACACATCAAACAAGTTAGATGATGCACGAGTGCACGCTTGTATGAGTTGTTATAATTCTTAGTGTTCGGACGAAGCCCCTAATGGGTGTTCCAAGGGGGCAACAACGGGGGTTCAAGGGCAGCACCCCCGGTTAGCAGGGTCCAAGGGGCGGCATCCACTGGAGGGCCAAGGGGAAGAGCCCCTGGCTCGAGTCGAAACGAAAGTTTAATGCACCTTTTAAGGCATTAAAAGAAGGGTCTACATATTTACACACCTTATTGCCTATTTGGACACCCTTCAAGACGCCTCGTATAGACCTATACGAGGCGTATAGCCTTTTTCAATTTCCAAGAGAATCTCTGATTATGTCATATTTTGTCTTATTTGCCTCGTATACGCCTCGTATAGGCCTATACTGAGCGTCTAGGGGAAAAAAGACCATTTAGCCCCTGATTTAGGCCTATACTGGGGGTAAATTGGTCTTTTTTGCCTCTCTTATATGCCTAGTATAGGCCTATACTAGGCGTATATAAGGGTTTTTTTTTTTTTTTTTTTTTTTAACAAACATTTTAACAATATTAATCGTTTTAGCAAAACTTTTATACAAAAACAAGTTTTTTTTATTTTAAATAATTAATATTAGGACCCCTCGTTGGTTTTTTTTTTTGTTGAAAAATGGATGTTTTGGTAGGGTAATTTGATTGTTTTTGGAGGGTGATGTTTTTTGAGTAAAAAAATGGGTGTTTTGGTGAGGTAATTTAAGTTGTTTTTTTAAAAAAAGTTTTATTGTTTTTGTATAAAAGTTTGCTAAAACGATTAATATTGTATAAAATGTTTGTTAAAAAAAAAAAAAAAAACCCTTCAAGACGCCCAGTATAGGGCTATACTGGGGCTATACGAAGGGTCCAAAAGACCATTAAACCCCTGAATTGCCCCCAGTATAGGCCTAATTCAGGGCTATAATGGTCTTTTGGACCCCTCGTATACGCCCAGTATAGCCCTATACTGGGCGTCTATTATTATTTTTTTTTGTTTTCTTTTTTTAATATTTAAAAAGGAAAAACAGAAAAAAAATAAAAATAGACGCCCAGTATAGGGCTATACTGGGGCTATACGAAGGGTCCAAAAGTCCATTAAACCCCTGAATTGCCCCCAGTATAGGCCTAATTCAGGGGTATAATGGTCTTTTGGTCCACATAGACGCCCAGTATAGCCCTATACTGGGCGTCTTGAAGGGTTTTTTTTGTTTTCTCTTTTTAAATATCAATAACACTAATATTAACTATAAAAAACTCATATTAATTATAATAACACTAATATTAATTATAAAAAAACTCATATTAATTATAAAAAACTCATTAATTATAATAACACTCATATTAGTTATAATAACACTAATATTAATTATAAAAAAACTCATATTAATTATAATAACACTAATATTAATTATAAAAAAACTCATATTAATATCAATAACACTAATATTAATTATAAAAAACTCATATTAATTATAATAACACTAATATTAATTATACGATGCCTATACGAGACTTATACTATACTATACGATACGATACAACACGATAGGCTTATGCAAGACCTATACGAGACTTATACTACACTATACTATACGATACGATACGATGCGATACAACACGATACTATAGGATACGATACCACATCCATAGGCCCATACAATGCCTATACGAGATTTATACTACACTATACGATACGATACGATACGATACGATATGATACGATACAATACAATACGATACTAGACTATTGGATAAGATACAACACTCGTATAGAACTATAGGTGTGGTTTAGGTCCCGTTTAGGCCTATAGGCTTATACAAGACCTATAGGGGCCATATACTAGACTTATACTATACACTATACGATACAACGCCCGTATACGTCGATAGGCCTATACAAGACCTATAAGGGACCTATACTACACTATATGATACGATAGTATCGTATTGTATCGTATAGTATGGTATCGTATTGTATCGTATAGTGTATAGTATAAGTCTCGTATAGGTCCCATATAGGTCTATACGAGAGCTATACAAGACTTATACTATACTATACGATACGATACAACACGATAGGCTTATACAAGACCTATACGAGACTTATACTACACTATACTATACTATACTATACTATACTATACTATACTATACTATACTATACGATACGATACGATACGATACGATACGATACGATACGATACGATACGATACGATACGATACGATACAATACGATATTAGACTATTGGATAAGATACAACACTCGTATAGGACTATAGGTGTGGTTTAGGTCCCGTTTAGGCCTATAGGCTTATACAAGACCTATATGGGACCTATACTAGACTTATACTATACACCATTTTTTTACTCAAAAAACATCACCCTCAAAAAACAATCAAATTACCCTACCAAAACATCTATTTTTCAACTAAAAAAACCAACGAGAGGTCCTAATATTAATTATTTAAAATAAAAAAACTTGTTTTTGTATAAAAGTTTGCTAAAACGATTAATATTGTATAAAATGTTTGTTAAAAAAAAAAAAAAAAAAAACCCTTCAAGACGCCCAGTATAGGCCTATACGAGGCATATAAGGGGCAAAGGGTCACATATGAGGCCTATACGAAGGGTCCTATACGCCCAGTATAGGCCTATACGAGGCGTCTTGAAGGGGTCAAACCAGAAGTGACATGAGTCAGGCACTAATTTTGATGTAACCCTATACGCCTCGTATAGGCCTATACGAGGCCTATACGAGGCAAAGGGTGTCTAAATAGGCAGATAAGGTGTCCAAATAGATTGACCCTTAAAAGAAAACAACTGGACGCACGTGTCATCCATTAGAGACACCTACTTTTTGGTTTTATCATTTCTCTCTCCTACAAAATTATGGATTTTTTTAATCAAAGATAGTTATTATATCATTAAACAAATGAATTTAATTATAATATTTTTAAATAAACTTATATGTTTTTCACCAAGTTCAAAAGTTATGTTTCTTTAAATATTAAAAAAAGAAAAATAATGATGATAGTTGTTTTAATGAGTGTTTCTAAAAATTTTCAAATATTTAATGTGATTGGATGGTAAAAATACAACATGTTAAATAAAAAAAAATAGGTGGCACTAAAGTTCAATGTTAATATCCAGTTAAATAAATAATGATTTAAAAATTAACTTAACAAAATTTATAACCGTCACTTCAATATTACATTTTTAAATACATATCTTGACTAGTATATGTTGACAAATTACATTATATTATATTATACTAGTATAATATACATGTTTATTTTATCATGCAATGCATTTTTTTTAAAAGAAAAAAATATTATTAGTTATATAACGTTACATTTATCAACCCGTGTAATAGACGGGATTGTAACCTAGTTTTTTAGAAGGGTAAATTACACTTTTCGTCCTTTATGTATGTATCGAATTGCAATAGATCGATATCCTTTAACGTCAATAATTACAGTCACAGTCCTTTTTTTGTTAAGAGCATTACATCCTTGGTCCTTTAGCACTAACCCAGTTAAAACTATTAGTTAAGTCTGATCATGTACAAGGCACATGAGGGCATTTCAGTCATTTTATTTAAAAGTATATTTATAAATAAAAAAAACAACTTCAAATAAACAAAAAATAAAAACTTGTCCTCCACATCTTTTTCTGTTTCTAGAATCATCAAAATTTCTACCTCTTCTTCATTTCATTTGATGCAAGTTTTGAATACACAAGCAGATGTGATTCGGTGAGTGCATATTGCCACCACCCCCAGCACATCTAAACGCCCTCTCTCTACCCAACAACCTACCAAATTTCTTGAGGATTCAAAACCTAATCAAATTCGCCCAATTTTTTTTCATTAAATTTCAACTCCCATCATGAATACCCTCGTAATAAACCCACCAAATATATAAACGTCATCTATGGAGAAACCCACCTGGTACCAACAGAGGCTGTGCAGGAGAAGATAGAGATAGAGAGATACGGGTTGTGGCGATAGACGACGCTTCAGATCTGGTGACCTCTCCACACTCATCTTTCTCTCTCAGCCTCTCAACTGTAACCACTCATATGTCTAAACCCTCTAAAATCCCCTCTCTAAAACTGTGTACTAGAGATGGTAGGTAGTTGGTTGTGTATGATGTAGGTCGTGAGTGGTGGCGGCGGGGGTGGTGGGTTTAGAGAGAGAAAGGGATGATACAGAGAGCTGGGTTTATGTCTGGTTTGTTTTATTGTTTAATTTTTTTTAGATAAATAAATGAGTAAAATTACAAATCTATCCTCGTGTGGAGTACATGCCATATTTAACTGAAAAGTTTAACCATGTTAGGGTTAAAGGATGTAAGGTGTAATGAGTTTCGCAAATAAAGGACTGTGACTGTAATTATTGAAGTTAAAGGGTATCCATTGCAATCCAGTACATACATAAAGGACGAAAAATGTAATTTGCCCTTTTTATAGTAAAAACTATCTAGAGGCAGTTTCTAGCAGTTGATCTCTTCATCCCCCAATTCGAAATCCATTTTTGGTTACACCCTATTCTGGTTCATACGAATTACACAACACACACATACTAGCTAGGTTCTGTTTTTCAATCTTAGTTGTATTAGGTTTGATATTTCGAGAGAACTACCAAAATTATTCGATCTATAAGTGAACACACACCTCTTGAAACAACCATTACATTCTAAATTCTCCAGCAAATAATTTAAATAATATACTGAAGGTAATCATGTACCAGAAATTTTGGGGACTAAACACTCATGGATCATGCCCAAGGCCCCGAACAAATAAAGACCAAAACTAATTTTGTACTAGGGATGAGCATGGTACCGTACCGGTATCGAACCGGTACCGGAAAATGAAAAAAAATGGGTACTAGTACCGAATAATCGATACCCAGTACCAAATGCTTATCTCTATTTTATACCAAGAATTTATGAGTCTTTTTAAAGACATGAATCGCTTCTAGTCCTAATCAACTCCTATTAACCAGCTATACATAGACCTTCCAAGAATAGAACTTTTCACATTAAGATGTTCTTTGAGGACACGTGATCAAACTTGCTGAAGTGCTTTGTATGGATTAGTATATGGCAGCTCGGCTTTAATAAATAGCAATTAGCGAAATACCTTTGGATGGTCTATTTAGTGTTGTTTTTCAAACCGTGATTTTTTATGCCTTCTTTTGTAACAAAAACATGTAAGATATATGTACTTGCTAGAATAAGATTCAACTATGGTACATTTCTTGGTGATATTGTTGATAAACAAGCTTTAGCTATGGTACATTTTCTTGACTTATCAAATATAATACACTATTTGAGCAAATACAGTACGCTAAATAATTGCTTAACTTACACATGCCATGTGTAAATATCCACATCTGGTCAACATAATGAATGAACCATCCCTTCTAGGAGCAAAAATTGTGTCTACGGCTACAAAGTAGTGAAGTGGAGTTTTGCAAAACTTATTGAGTCATATTCAATTAGACATGTGGACATTATAGTTACATGTGTATTCAGAACAACTTATTTGAGATCATGTTTCTCTTAGGTTGTTTGTGAACTACTACTTGCAATTGAATATTCAAGTTCATACGGAGAACATATTCTTCTAATGGGAGATATCACATTTATTGTTGTTTATTAAACATGATGGAAACATCTTTTATTTATTTATTTACGTTTATGGCAATTTTGTGTGATGTTTGAAAATCTTATGAGATGTTTGAATGTCGACCCTTGATACCAACGGGAGATAAGCCACATGTCATGGTGAGCCAGTTGTAAATCCACATGTAGTCTTGCGGGATGTCGAGTCTCGCTATTTAAACTTTGCAATATTAATCACTATTTTAATATAAACGGATAATCTTTTTACAGATAATAAAAATATGTTTTACATGGCATTTTAATGTTATTTTTGTACTTTTCCCACTCAACACAAAAAGAGTAAGGGGCTGTTTGGCAAGTGCTGAACCAGTAAGAGGTCTGAATGGGTAAGAGGCTCTGAACCAGTAAGTGCTGAACCAGTAAGAGCTGTTTGGTTGTATCTCTGAATGACTGTGCAGAATGACTATATTACCCCTCTGAAAAATAAAAATCAGAAAAATAAAAATCAGTTTAATAAAAATCAGTTTAATAATCAGAAAAATAAAATAAACATATCATCAAGAATTGAACAAATCCAAATCATAATAAACACATCATAATAATCAGAAAAATAAAAATCAGTTTAATAATCAGAAAAATAATGACTAATAAACACATCATAATACAAATCCAAATCATAATAATCAGAAAAATAATAATAATCAGTTTAATAATCAGAAAAATAATGACTAACAAACACATCATAATACAAACCAAATCATAATAATCAGAAAAATAAACACATCATATAAATGAAAATCAGTTTAATAAAAAAAAAAAAAAAACCCAAGGTAAAACGAACCTGGTTGGAGTTGCTGTTGGGTGGAAGAGAGGGAGGAGGAAGGGCGGCGGTCGTCGGCAGGAGAGGGAGGCTGAGGGCGGCGGTCGGAGGAGGAGAGGTAGGCTGAGGGCGGCGGGAGAGGCAGGAGAAGGGTTGTTCGGTGGAAGAGAGGGAGGATGAGGGCTGTGGGAGGTGTTCGGTGGTGAGGAGACGAGGAGAGGAGGAGGAGGGCGGCGGGAGGTGGTGAGGAGACGGGGTGGGGGCGGAGGTTTTGAGATGTTAGGGTTTCTTCTCCATCAGAGGTGAAAGGGGTGAAAGGGGTGAAAGGGGTGAAAGGGGCAAGGCACGGTCTTTTTTTCTTTCAGCATGTTTATATCTCTGAATGATTCAGAGCTGAATCATTAAGAGGCTTCCCATTAAGAGGCACAACCAAACAGCCCAACCTCTGTCCGAATAAGAGGTCCACCTCTTAATGATTCATTAAGAGGTGTACCAAACAGCCCCTAAGTAAAATTAAAATAACTGATATATTTTAAAAGGGCTTAGAGGTAGACAAAGTTGAGAAATTTCAACTTTGTACTCGTAAGCTTAAAGACTACATTATTTGAAATGGGCTTCATATCCAGTGGCGAAGGTTAGTTGGTGTCCGGGGGTGCACCCGCCCACCCCAATGTTTCGGTTAGAAGTGTACAGGTTCCAATTTTTCGTCCGAAAATTTTAAAAATTATATAGGATCGCCTCCCCCCCAATTAGTTTTCCTAAATATTTATACAATATATAAATTAAAGTAAAGTTTGTTACCACTTTGTATATCCTAAATATTTATACAATATACAAATTAAAGTAAAATTTGTTACCACTTTGTATATAAGTGATGGGTAGTTTTGTAAATATATTTTAAGTCTTATTTGTTTAACCCTAGATTACACACCACACAATAAACTTAATCGCAAGTTTTTATGTGTAAGAACGGGTCCTTTGAATGAATGAAATTTTTTGACTTTATTTGCAACTATTATTATTTGACCTGGCCCGAATCAATAGCTGACCCGACCCGACCCGAAACATAACGATAGGAAAAAAATTGGGTCCCATCACTTTACGCCCCATCGAAACTTTTGGTCAAGCTCCGCCACTGTACATATCAATCTCATTTTAGGCTAAATTGTCCATAACTATTGATTCATAAATGTCGGTACAATAGTACTTTCTTAGAGTGTTAGAAAAATGGCACGGGTCTTTCTCCGCGTTTACAACTTTGGTCCCTTAACAGAAAGCACAGGTATAAAGCAAGAGCTGTTGGTAGCGATGACCGACGCAAACCAGCGGTGACGGTAATGGTTGTCTCCGACGATAGCAGTGGCTGTCGTCTTCTTCAACAGCTTTGAAACTGATGGAGACGGAAAAAGGACGGCGGTTTTAACCCACGTTTGTAACTAATCGCTTTCACTCGAAGTACACGACTACCAGGTTTCCGGCGATGACCACGGTGGCCAACCACCACCGCTGGAGATGGAAAAAGGAAAGCTGCTAGGCGGTTGTACTGTGGAGGCGGTACGCAGTCAGAAAAAAAGTTTTTTTTGGAGATAGGATAGAATCGGGAAACCCTTGCATGTGACGTGGGAGTTTAGTTGGTACGCGGTGGAGCTTAAATGGTGGTGGGTACTACGTTCTGAAAAAGGAAGCTGAGAAAAAGAGAAGAAAGTAGCTGTTTTTCGGTTGTCTTCCTCGGCGACGGCGGCGGAGTCTCAACCCGCTGCCACCACTAATTTATTCCAGTAACAAAAAAAAAAAAAAAAAGCCACCGATTACCTTCGGAGAATACGATCGATCTAGAGAGAAAAAGAGACAGTGAGGTTAAAGCTTTGAAGTGTTTTTCACGTGATCTCTGACAAAAGTATACTATAACTTCCAACTTGCAAATTGCAGCTTGTATTTTGGGAAAAAGAAAAAAGAATTGTAGTAAAAAACAGTATTTTTGTATTTGAAAAAGTTCGGTTTACTTGCTAGCTTTTACCAGATACATTTACACATTGTGTTTTGGTGTTTTCAAAATGCATATTCATTAATTCCATTGATTATCAAATTAGATGAGTGACAACATATTAGGTTTCTATAAAATAAAATATAAGTACAAAATTGAAAAAAATTGCTAAAGATTTAGAAAAGTAATAATTGTAAATTAAACACACATATTTTAAATTGTTGGTAGATAAATTTTAAACTTAAAACCTAAACAGTGACTCATCAATGCATGTAGTAATGTATAACAAAATGAAAAACCTGTAGAAAAAATAAAAACGCATGTAGTAATGTGTAACAAAATAAAAAGCCCTAGAAAAAATAAATGAGGTTAGTGATGTATGAACATGTGAGGTTTATATCACATCTTTCACGATTTGATCTTTATAGACCTATATTTAATACACTTAAATATATTCTTACTTTTTTTATATACTATATATATAATATTAGTATATAATTTACGATCTTCAGTTCATTTAAATTTTAAGTACTTTAATTTGTTTCTGATAAATTGTATTAGTTAATTTGTTTTAATGAATTACATACGGAGTTGTGTTTAAAAACGCTATCAACTGCATTATCCGCCGCGAAGCGCAAGAAAATTAACTAGTATATATATTAATTCAACACATAACCGAACAACAGTGATTTAACGTTGACGGCGTCAGGTCATTTTCTGATTTTACAATTTCACTCCCTCACTTTGCTCCGTCCCCTTCCTTCTCTCTCACTTGCCATTGATGTCACCCCCTCTCTTTACACTTTCCTGATCCAGAAACAATCAGTTTCATCCTACTAAGAGAGAGAGAGAGATGTGATGGAAAACCTAAACACCCACACATTGCAGCCGACACCTCTCACCCTCTGCCTCCTCTCTCGAGCTCCGGCAACCGGAGCCGTAATACGGCAGCAAGGTGCCTCCTCTCTCGAGCTCCGGCAACCGGAGCTGTAATACGGCAGAAAGGTAGGGAACGAGATGAGAGAGAGATCGGCGAGAGAAAGGGGAGGCCGACCACCTCCCCCGTGGCGGCGCAAAGGTCGACAGGTGGCGAATCCTCCTCCGGCGACCCAGATTTCGGCAATCTACGGCTGAGGTGGGGAATTCCGCATCAGATTTAGATGCACAAGGTTTCCGGTGGAATTCCAGCGACAAAGCGGCGGAGACACGGTGGTACGGGGTGGTTTCGACGACTGACGACAAGGATTTAGTAAGTTTCTTTCATTTTCTTTTCTCTCGGGTAAACTTGTCAGCTTTACAAGTGCTAACCTAGCTTCCCCTGCATTTTGGTTTTGTTGGTGTTGGTGCGGGTGGCTGACATGATTGTATGTTATAAGTGTAGCATACACAGAAAAGCTTCTAAATCAGCTAATAAAAAATTATGTAACGTGTGCAGGGGATTATCCTGTATGTACTACTATTGGAAGCACCCAAAGCACCACCACAAATCTCATTGGTAATTCTTTTATAATAACTTGTAACTCTGATCCCAATTGGATTTTCTTTTTCTTTTCTTTGGTTTAGAAAAAAATGTTGTTTTTTTAATGTTTGTGACATTCATATTTACTTTCTTTCGGTTATAATTTACAAACGTTGCAGATAAAGAGAATCCAGGCAAGGGTGTCGCTGTTGAAATGTGGCACCAAGGTCCCGAAATGAATTGCTCACTCTCTGTTTCTGTTATCTGTGATTCAAAGCAAGTGCAAGTGAGAAATCTTACATTTTCTTTTTATTGGATTTAATTTTTTTCTATATAAGTAAAACTCTATTTTGTGTTGCTTTTTGCAGGGACCTAAGACACTTGAAAAAGTTGGCAATTGTAACTTTGTGAGTGTTCCAAAATTCAAACGTTCGGATTCGGGTCAAGCGGGTCAGGTCAAAAGTGATCGAACGACACACGGGTCAACCTTGGTATCACGGGTCAATTCAGGTTTCGGTTTGAGTCCGGGTCAGACGCAGTCAACACGAACAACTTTCGTTCAACTTCAGTCAACAAAAGTCAACGGTCAAACTGCTGGTCAACAGCAGTCAAAGCCAGACCCGGTAAAAATTTAAACGAAACGAATTTTAATTTCGTTGTTTATACATATTATACTTTACGCGAACCGAGCTCGAACCGATGCTTTTAGCGAATATTTACGTTTTATTTTGGCATAATATATATATATATATATATATATATATATATATATATTGTTTGAACAGTTGAAAAGTATTGTTGCGTTTTGAAATTATCGACACTTTAGTTGTCGGGATCGTCAAAAAATAGAGGAAACTCTGTCCATTTTTCGTTAAAAACCCGTACTACGAAACGTAATTATGTCCTAAAAACGACACTTGACGAAGTTCAAGTTTTCTTAAAAAATAAACGTAATTATATCCTAAAAACGTAATTATAACTTCAGGTCTTCATGACTTATCTAGGATTACGAGTGTTGCTTCTTTCTTTGTTAGTCGAGTAGATACACTTGTATGTATTAATTTACAACATGTCAACGAACAATATAGTTTTTTTTTGGTTTCAACATTGGCCGCATAGGTTTTGTTTTTATATACTTGCACACCACATGGTGCACTCTCCCTAGCCGGTAACATTCAAGAGTTGTTACCGTTGCTATTCCCCATGGAAAACCATCCACCGCTACCATGGCTATCACATTCGTTTTCCTAGCGGCATCGTCTAAGAAGAGCCGCGTGACCCTAATTTACTACTATGCCAAGTTTCTCCTTGGCTGACAGAAACAACCAAAAAAAGTACATGTTATACTCGCATATGAAATGCCAAAATCTGTTAATAGTTTATTTAACCCCGCCGCGAAGCGGCAGGTAATAACACTAGTTCTTGCATTAGTTCAAGTAAACTTTTACAATCAAGTTATTTTTCACGAAACTCACAAACCAGGAGACTTAACTATTTGAATCATACTCGGAAAATTATTCCGAACCAAATTTGAAGAAAGAGTTCAAATCTGGGCTCCAAATATTCGAATCGGTTTGTGAACCGAGTCTGAATCTATGAATTTCCCAGAATCAGTTAGTTATTCGAATTATATATTATTTTTTTATTTGTATAAAAACTACATACACTTTAATTTTTTTTATATATATTATTTTAGAGGGTCGTTTGGGGCAATCCAAATATAACCCTTAAATTAAACTTGTTAACTAGATCAACATAACGAACCATTAAATGAGTTAAGCATCACAAAATCCAATTATATTCGTGTCAAATATCGAGTTAATAAAAGAAACTCCTTAAACTCGCGGGCCACCAATACACTCCCAACGAGCGAGTACAAGGTAAAAGCACAACTCACACAATTGGTTTTGAATCTTTTTAAAGAATATATTTAGAGAAAAATGCTCGGATAGTCCCTGTGGTTTGTCCATTTTTCACCTTTAGTCCCTAACTTTCTAAAATTACAGCTATAGTCCCCAAGTTTTTGAATTTCGTTCCCAGATAGTCCCTGACGTGGATGGGGGTTAGTTTTTGGTGTTAGGAGCGTATAAAATGACAAAAATACCCTTACTGTCAAATTAATAACTAAAAACTTAAAAGAAATATAATTAATATCTTACAATTTATGTGGGACCCTCCATCCACCATACCCACTTCATCTTCCCCAATTCACACCACCACCACCATATCCACCTTCAACCACCGCCACCGCCATTTACCCCCCCCCCCCAATAAAATCTCTTGTTTTAACTCGAACACGTTTTGACCGATTACCCTTTTATGCTAACACGTCAAAAGGGATCAAATAATTTCAGTTGTAGATTCACAATCATTCAATCAATACTTGATACTACAGGACACTGATACAAAAACATGACTTAGTTTAATCCATTTTCACAAAAACAAATCAGAAAACATATCCAATTGAACAAAAATAGAAGCTAATCAGATAGTAGGTTTACATAGAAGTAACCTTGCAAGCAATTAGCACACAACCAAGACACAAAACACAATTATATATGATGCAAAATCAATTCAATATAACAACCTGAAGAAACACAGAACTGATTATGGGGATTAATCAGTTTGGTTCATGTTCCCTTCATAGTGGTTAATCTTCTTAAGGTTTCCTGAGCTCATTAATGATGTGGTTATCCTGCAAAACAGAACACCGTTACTCGTTAAGAGGGGAATGTGGG
Organism: Helianthus tuberosus; assembly: GCA_030545235.1. Classification (NCBI taxonomy): domain Eukaryota; kingdom Viridiplantae; phylum Streptophyta; class Magnoliopsida; order Asterales; family Asteraceae; genus Helianthus; species Helianthus tuberosus. The sequence goes on from CM060396.1 coordinate 9,212,353, forward strand.
GGTTTCCCTCTTAACAGGGCTCCGGCGTGAGAATAAGCGACTGCTTTGGGGATATAATTAAGTATTAAAGGTGAGAGCAGAGGGAATGGAATGTTTAACCTGTGAAGTGAGGTCTCTATTTATAGCCAGAGAGGTGTAAGAGGATACGGGCTGATGGGCCTTGGGCCGGAAGGCGACAACCTTGAGGATATGCTCTTTGTCTCGCTGGTGTCGACCGTTAGTGGAGTCTGGGAGTTCCTTGGTGTTGGCGCACCATGATTGGTGCCACGTGTCATGGTTGTCAGCCTGACTGCCCCTCTGCCATCAGCAGGTAAGTGGAGATCGTGGGGCAGTTGTCTCTGCCTTGTGATTGGTGCCACATAGGCGTCCTTAAGTACTTTTTGTCTCCTGCATGTCAGACGATCGTGGAGCACGATTGCGCAGGCTCAGAAGGATCCTGATTGGCTCTTTTATTCTGCCACTTGTACCTTGTGTACTGCCAGGATCGGCCTCGCGCCGTAATCAAGCACGACTCTTGCTGAGCACGTCTGTCACAACCCCCGATCCCTGATTCCCGGGAACGGGCGGACGTGATCACAGATTTTTGGTGGTATCAGTTTTGTTTAGTCTCGCAGCGGAATTTACATCAGGATCGTAGTTAGGAAATTTTTATCAGAGTAAAACCACCTTACTTGATATTAATAAACATATGGGCAAAACCCAAGTTTCTTATTACAATACATTTATAGGGACAAACCCTATTTTATTGAATTTAAAACACCGTTTATTAGGTAACTTTTATAGCCACATTTTCCCAAGCCTTCAGTGCTCTCCAGCTGGCTTTCATTAATTGGCTGTTCACATTGTGTTACCTGTAACGCGTTTTAAAAACATTTGTCAGTCGGAAATACTGGTGAGTGAATCCCAGTTTAATCAAGAAACATTTTATCAATTAAAACAGTATTGAGAGCGATCACATTGTTTATGTCTACACAATTACTCATTCAGTATTTGCCACTCGACCGGATCTATGGCTATGGTCAAATTACCCATTGGCTATCTCGTCGTCCAATGATAATGAACAGTCATTCAGACTTACTACTACTCGTAGTAAATTTTGTATACAAAACCCCATAATACCGGCAGTAATTGAAGAACTACAAAGACTCAATCACCGCTTAATTTCATTGTAAAACAATTAAGGTTTTGTAAAGCATTCCAAAAACATTAACAAAAAGAGGATAAACTCACATTGCTGTCTTAGGCTTTTCGTAAGGGTTTCCTGGCTATAATCTATAATATATACAAATATACATTGGTCAGTATCATAACCCTTTGAAATTATTAATAATACCCTCCTCGAGACGGCATTCCAACAACTACGTCGGGCAGAACCACGACAGTTGTTACGGAACCCTAAATTGATCGGGCAGCGTAACTATTATGAAACCAGGGTTATAATACTTACAACGGAGCAGAACCTCGCTAATTAGGGGTATAATACCTGAAAATTACTTCTACTACTCAGAAATTCGAGATTGAGAATGAAATTTGAGCGACGGAATTCGTAAACTGATGCCTGCTATTTATACTTGTGAAATTGAGTCCTGACGCGGCCCGCGTGCCATATAGCTAAGCCTAAAGCGGCCCGCATCACCTATAGCTTTGACTAGTCAGCTAGTAGACTTGACACGATGTCGACACGTGTCGACCTCTGGTGCGATCGCGTAAACAAGTCACTCGCGGCCCGCATTAACTTAACATAACCCTAAAGCGGCCCGCTTTGACTAAAGAAGTCAGCAAAGTCAAACCCTGGTCCTAATTCGGCCCGCTTTAGGTTGAGGTGGTTAAGTCGCGGCCCGCCTCAGCTTAAATTTTCAGAATTTTATTTATTTTTATAAACTATAACATAATTAAGGCTCGGTTTTCACATACGGGGTGTAATATAAGACATATTAAGACATTTTATAATATATCAGAGAGTCGGAAATATTATGAGGGTATTGATTTTACCGAGGGTTGTTACATTCTCCCCACCTTGTTTAGAACTCGTCCCCGAGATCTACTGAAACAAATACGGATATTTTCTCTTCATTTCTGACGCGAGTTCCCATGTATACTCCGGTCCTCTTTTGGAATCCCACTTCACTTTGACTAGAACTAGTCTCTTATGTTTGAGATTCTTGATTTTCCTGTCTTCAATCTGTAGAGGTCTTTCTACAAATTTAAGTTGTTCATTTACCTCTATATCCTTAAGAGGCACTATCAATGCTTCATCAGCTAAACACTTTTTAAGATTAGATACATGAAATACATTATGTATTCTTGTCATTTTCTCTGGCAGTTGTAGCTGATAGGCTACTTGTCCTACTCTTTTAATAATCTTAAAAGGTCCAATATATCTGGGACTTAGCTTTCCCCTTTTTTATGAATCTTACCACTCCTTTCCAAGGAGAGACTTTTAACAATACTCTATCTCCTACTTGAAATTCTAAGGGTTTGCATCGGTTATCAGCATAACTCTTTTGTCGATCACGTGCTGTTTTCAGTCGTTCTTTGACTTGAATAATCTTATCAGTTGTTTCCTGCACTATCTCGGGTCCAGATAGTTATTGTTCCCCAATTTCCGCCCAACAGACTGGGGTTCGGCACTTTCGTCCATAAAGTGCTTCGAATGGTGCAGCATTTATACTTGTGTGATAACTATTATTATAAGAAAATTCTATTAAAGGTAAATGTTCATCCCAATTACCTCCAAAATCAATTACACAAGCTCTAAGCATATCTTCCATTGTTTGAATTGTCCTTTCGCTTTGTCCATCCGTTTGAGGATGATAAGCTGTGCTTAGTTTTATCCTGGTTCCCATTGCCTTTTGGAAACTTGACCAAAAATGAGAAGTAAATCGACTATCTCTATCAGAAACAATTGATAATGGAATGCCATGTAAAGAAACAATTTTATTTACATATAATTTGGCTAATTGTTCCATACTGAATGTTTCTCTCATTGGTAGGAAATGAGCTGACTTAGTTAATCTATCTACAATCACCCAGATTGTATCATTTCCTTTCTTAGTTTTGGGTAATTTAGTAACAAAATCCATTGTTATTAATTCCCATTTCCAAACTGGCATTTCTAATTGTTGTAACATACCTGAGGGTTTCCGGTGTTCAGCTTTAACTTGTGAGCAAGTTAAACATTTAGAAACATATGCTGCTATGTCCTTCTTCATTCCTATCCACCAGAAATTTCTCCTTAAATCCTGTTACATTTTATCATTTCCTGGATGCATTGTATATTTAGATTTATGGGCTTCCGCTAATATACAATTACGCAGATTTCCTAATTTAGGTATCCACATTCTCTTTTTATGAAATCTCCAAATTCCATCTATTCCTTGTTCCAATTCTTTTAACATACCTTTTAATTTTTCAGAATCATCCTTGATTACTGATTCTTGTGCTTCTCTTATCTGATTATTTAAATCTACTTGCAGATTTAATTTAAGAGAACGTACCCTTTTTGGCTTTTCATGATATTTTCGGCTTAAAGCATCCGCCACTACATTTGCTTTTCCTTCATGATACTGGATATCACAATCATAATCACTAAGAAATTCCATCCAACGTCTTTGTCTCATATTCAATTCTTTCTGTCCGAAAACATATCTTAAACTCTTATAATCAGTGAATATGGTGAACTTACTACCATACAGGTAATGTCTCCAAATCTTAAGAGCAAACACTATAGCTCCTAATTCTAAATCATGGGTGGAATAATTCTCTTCATGATTCTTAAGCTGTCTAGATGCGTAAGCTATAACCTTTTGTCGTTGCGTCAACACACATCCATAACCTAATCTAGAAGCATCACAATATACTATAAAATCTTCAGTTCCTTCTGGTAATGCTAATATGGGTGTATGGGTTAATCTTTGCTTAAGAATTCTAAATGCTTCTTCTTGTTTTAATCCCCATTCAAATTTAACAGACTTACAGGTTAACTTAGTTAAGGGAATGGCTATCCTAGAAAAATCTCGAATAAATCTTCTATAATAACCAGCCAATCCTAAGAAACTTCTAACCTCAGTTGGTGACTCAGGGGTTTTCCATTTAGTAATCGCCTCAATCTTGGTTGGATCTACATGAATTCCTTCATGATTGATTAAGTGTCCAAGGAATTGTACCTGTTCTAACCAAAATTCACACTTAGAAAATTTTGCATAAAGCTTTTCTTTTCTTAACACCCTTAAAAGTGCGTGCAAATGCTTTGCATGATCCTCTTTATTCTTAGAATAAATTAGAATATCATCTATAAATACAATTACGAATTTATCCAAATATGGTTTACATATTCGGTTCATCATGTCCATAAATGCAGCTGGGGCATTGGTTAAACCAAATGGCATGACAGTAAATTCATAATGACCATACCTTGTTCTAAATGCGGTTTTAGGAATATCCTCTTCCTGTACCTTTAATTGATGATATCCTGACCTTAAATCGATTTTTGAGAAAAATCGGGCTCCTTGTAGTTGATCAAACAGATCATCGATTCTTGGTAATGGGTACCTATTCTTAATTGTGACCTTGTTTAACTCCCGGTAATCAATGCACATACGCATTGATCCGTCTTTCTTTTTAACAAACAATATCGGCGCTCCCCATGGCGACGAACTTGGTTGTATGAATCCTTTTTCCAGCAATTCATCTCATTGTTTCTTTAATTCTTGCATTTCGGCAGGTGCCAAACGGTAAGGTGCTTTGGCAATTGGTGCTGTTCCTGGTATCAAATGGATTCTGAATTCAACTTCCCTTTCTGGAGGTTGCCCTGGTAATTCTTCTGGGAATACATCTGAAAACTGAGATACTACTGGAATATCTTTTAGTTCTTTTCCTTTAGTGTTAGTGATTATAGAAATCAAATACACTATAGATCCTTTTCTCATACAACTTGCAGTTTTCATCACAGAAATAAATTTAGTGGACCTAGAGGTTTTATCGCCTTTAATTGTGATTGTTTTACCTTTTGGTGAATTTACTCGAATTAACTTTTGATCACATAAAATACTAGCTTTATTGGCTATCAACCAATCCATTCCTAAAACAACATCGAATCCTACCAGATTCATGGGATACAGATTTGCAATAAATTTCTGATTTAAAATTTCTATTCTTGCTCCCTGCAAGATTTCAGAAATTCTAACAGTTTCCCCATTAGCTGTCTCTACTAAACAATCTTGTGGTAGTTTAGTTAATGACTGATTTAGAATTTTGCAAAACGATGTATTAATAAAACTTTGGTTTGCACCAGAGTCAAATAATACTTTAGCAAAAATATCATTAACTAAAAACGTACCAGCTATGACATCTGGAATCATTCTGGCTTCATCTGCAGTTAGCACAAATGCTCTAGCATTTTTAGTATTCTTGTTGTCTGGAGCTGGAGCTAATTTTGGACACTTCAGCTTGATATGACCTTGTTCTCCACAATTATAACATACCCGGCTGTTAGCTTTCTTCCTGCAGTTTTCTTCCTTGTGTCCCGATATTTTGCAAAAGTTACAGTATATGGAGCATCTTCCTGAATGTTTTCTTTTGCAATTCCTACAGTATGGTGCAGATGTAGAACCTACATTTTTCCCACGATTAAAATTTCCAGAGCGAAATTCTTGTGTGAGCTTTTGAGTTAGGTTCCTTCTTTGATCTTCTTCTCGAGTACGAACTAATTCATCTGTCAAGGTATGTGCTAGTTCTACAGCTTCTTCTATGGTTTGAGGTCAAGCTGCCTTAACTACATGTCTAATCTCTCCGATTAATCCCCAAATATAACGGGAGATTAACACTGGTTCTGGTGAAGCAAGGGTTGGCACTATCCTAGCATATTCAAAGAATAATTTAGTATATCCCTTACTATCCACACCAGTCATTCTAAGATGTAAGAATTTGTCTGCTATCTGTTCCTTCTCATTGGGTGGGCAGAATTTCCTTTCTACCTTGTTCTTAAATTCTTCCCATTCCATATTGTAGGTTTGATCACTTCCTCTTGATTGGAGGATAGTGTTCCACCATTCTAGTGCTGCATTCTTAAACAAATTAGAAGCAAACAATATCTTATCTTCTTCAGCACACTTACTTATTCTTAAGACTGCCTCAGTTTTCTCTATCCAGCGTAGAGTTGCAATGGCCCCTTCATTGCCCGAGAATTCCATTGGTTTACAAGACCAAAATTCTTTATAAGAACAACCATAAGGCATGGTTCTTCTTTTTTTGGGTATAGGCATTTGAAGTAAAGGTCCATTGTTCACACTGTTTTCTGGTTCACTTGGTCGTTTACTACTATGCTTACTTTTATTATCAGCATCCTTAACAGTTTGAATAATAAATGACATTGCATCTATAATTCCCTGTGCTACTATGTGTTGGATAGCACTATTATCCACTTGATTTCCATTGTTGTTGTTTGGATTCCCATTATTCAGATTATTATCATTCTGAATGTTATCATTCTGGATTTCCGGGTTATTATCCACATTGACTTGATTTTCTTGGTCGGCCATCTGAATTTTAAACATTTATCTCGTATTAATATCACAAATAATATCTTAATATAATTAATCACACAATACGCAGTTGTGCCAAAAGCGTAGATCATTGCTACTTTTACTCTATTCATATATTATTATGCTTCTATTACACACTAATACTGAAATGAAATTACAATACCAACAGAATTAAAATCACACTATTAGTAATATGCATCCGTACTCACATATTTTATTTTATTTTATTTTATTTTATTATAATATTATTATTACTACCGTTTCACCAACATATTCACGGATATGGATTCATCCAAAAATCCATATTGTGCTCATCGTATTTCCATACGAGACGCTCTCCCACCTGACGCATTCTCTCACTGCTTTCTAAAATTTCCTCACCGAAAGTCCTAAGTTCTTGAACGTTTTCTGCACTCATTGGGGGTGCAGGTTCTCGGACTTGGTTTGGAATCTGGGGTGCGGGTTTCTGATATGGGGGTGACAATTCCTGAAATTGGTAAGGATCCTCTAAAATTTCCCTAATATAATCATTATGGTAATAGGGATCTAAAGGTTCCATACCTGGGTAAGCTTCTATGTTCTGTATGGGTGGATAATCCTGAATAGGATAACGTTGCACAAAGTCTCTATTATTGTCCCACCAAGGGTCATAATTCTGGTCTAGAGGGTTTGGCACAGGTATCCTAGGGATTTCTTCTGGGTTAAAATCATGCATCTCCACCTGATTTCCGAGGTTTTCTATCTCCATGGGCTGATTGGGAATTACAGGTAAAGGTTGTGGGGCTATTAGTTGTTCCAGACTTTGGTCAGCAGCAGTTGTGGCTAGGATATGGAAATTGGCTAAGCCTCTATTAAGCATATCCTGTGTATGGCTATCGGATTCGCGTTTAGCAGCTGCTAGAACTCTTTGCTGTTTCAACTTTCTCATTCTCTTCCTACGAGCAAAAGCTTCTTTACTGAACCATCCTCGTTTCAGTTGAGGGAATGGCTCTTCAGACTGAGCTTTGAAAGCAAATATCCCGTCTTCCTGATCAGCAACGTACCCCGAGAGGGCAGGCTGTGACGAGGTACCTTCACTCTTAGGTGAATCAGATAACTGGCAATTCAGATCTGAGGGTCCTTGATCACTCATACTGTAAACTAACAGATAGTCAAATAACACATAACAAATAAATACAGTTATGTACATAATTTCATGATTTATTTCCTAACACAAATTTTAAGTGTCAGCAGAACACTTCTTTGGCTTAGACCAGTGGCTAGGCTCTGATACCACCTTCTGTCACAACCCCCGATCCCTGATTCCCGGGAACGGGCGGACGTGATCATAGATTTTTGGTGGTATCAGTTTTGTTTAGTCTCGCAGCGGAATTTACATCAGGATCGTAGTTAGGAAATTTTTATCAGAGTAAAACCACCTTACTTGATATTAATAAACATATGGGCAAAACCCAAGTTTCTTATTACAATACATTTATAGGGACAAACCCTATTTTATTGAATTTAAAACAACGTTTATTAGGTAACTTTTATAGCCACATTTTCCCAAGCCTTCAGTGCTCTCCAGCTGGCTTTCATTAATTGGCTGTTCACATTGTGTTACCTGTAACGCGTTTTAAAAACATTTGTCAGTCGGAAATACTGGTGAGTGAATCCCAGTTTAATCAAGAAACATTTTATCAATTAAAACAGTATTGAGAGCGATCACATTGTTTATGTCTACACAATTACTCATTCAGTATTTGCCACTCGACCGGATCTATGGCTATGGTCAAATTACCCATTGGCTATCTCGTCGTCCAATGATAATGAACAGTCATTCAGACTTACTACTACTCGTAGTAAATTTTGTATACAAAACCCCATAATACCGGCAGTAATTGAAGAACTACAAAGACTCAATCACCGCTTAATTTCATTGTAAAACAATTAAGGTTTTGTAAAGCATTCCAAAAACATTAACAAAAAGAGGATAAACTCACATTGCTGTCTTAGGCTTTTCGTAAGGGTTTCCTGGCTATAATCTATAATATATACAAATATACATTGGTCAGTATCATAACCCTTTGAAATTATTAATAATACCCTCCCCGAGACGGCATTCCAACAACTACGTCGGGCAGAACCACGACAGTTGTTACGGAACCCTAAATCGATCGGGCAGCGTAACTATTATGAAACCAGGGTTATAATACTTACAACGGAGCAGAACCTCGCTAATTAGGGGTATAATACCCGAAAATTACTTCTACTACTCAGAAATTCGAGATTGAGAATGAAATGTGAGCGACGGAATTCGTAAACTGATGCCTGCTATTTATACTTGTGAAATTGAGTCCTGACGCGGCCCGCGTGCCATATAGCTAAGCCTAAAGCGGCCCGCATCACCTATAGCTTTGACTAGTCAGCTAGTAGACTTGACACGATGTCGACACGTGTCGACCTCTGGTGCGATCGCGTAAACAAGTCACTCGCGGCCCGCATTAACTTAACATAACCCTAAAGCGGCCCACTTTGACTAAAGAAGTCAGCAAAGTCAAACCCTGGTCCTAATTCGGCCCGCTTTAGGTTGAGGTGGTTAAGTCGCGGCCCGCCTCAGCTTAAATTTTCAGAATTTTATTTATTTTTATAAACTATAACATAATTAAGGCTCGGTTTTCACATACGGGGTGTAATATAAGACATATTAAGACATTTTATAATATATCAGAGAGTCGGAAATATTATGAGGGTATTGATTTTACCGAGGGTTGTTACAACGTCACTATTCCGCGCGAGGTGTGGGCTTCTGGATGTTCTTTCCAGATGCTAAGTGCTGAAAATGGAGTCTCCACTTGCACAGACCTTGCGCCGGATCATTACGTATCTGTGCATCCCGCGCAAGGTAGTCGATAAGACGTGTGATGAATAAGGAGTATGGTCCTGCGCAAATTCCTGTTCGGATGGTTTGCGCGGCGTTTTTGGGACCATACCCCTTCAAGTCCCCCCCAGTCCAGTGCTGCACCATGCGCGAGGCAAGTGGTTGGAGCTCTGGACTTAGAAAAATTTGCTGTGAAATGTTAGATTTTGTTTGGTAAGCGCGCGCGAACAAGTGTGTTATCATTTGTTACGGCGCGGCTACGTGTCCGGCAATTGTTTTGTTTTTGTTTCGTAGGCGCGCGCGTGCAAATGTATTAATCATTTGTTACGGCGTAGCTGCGTGTCTTGTAGTTGATAACCTTTAAACTCAGCTTCTTGAATTTTGGGCGGGAAAACTCTCGAAATTTGAACTCTGACAAGTTGGTAAAATTGTCGTGCTTGGTGACGTTTGAGTTGACCGCTGACACGGTTGTCATCAACTTGTTGCTGGCGTTTCGGCTTTTCCGTCAGGGGAGTGGGGCCCACGCGCGCGTGGTAACCGTCACTCCGGTATTCCCGCCTTACGTGGCGTCTTCTGGTTGGTCACGCGCGCGGCGATCTCGGCACGTTTACCCATCGCATTAAATGCGATGGGTATATATATCCGGTTAGGGTTGAGGATAGATCACTTCGCTTCTACTCCTTTTTTATTTACATTTGAAATCCTTTGAATCTTCAAACTTTCTGAAGAACACGATAGTAGATCTTCAAGTTTTCGGAGAAATCGTAGCAGATCTTCAAGTTCCGTCTCCAAGATACTCAAAGTTTGCTTGTCGATTACACATGGCTGAAGAACATCACGAAGATAATCCCAGAGAGGAAGGTCCTGTTCCGGTTCTCCGGTGGGATTTAGGGTTATTTGAGCAGATTGTTCGTAGTTTCCGGTTCCCACCGGAATGGGATGCCTGGTACCCCGGCCAGAATCAAACTGTTGCCGATGCACCGCTGGGGTACATCACCTTATTCGAAGACTTCTTTCATCAGGGGAATTTCCGGTTGCCGGCCATGAACTTCATGGCACATATTCTGCAATTCTATGGATTTCACATTTCTCAGTTAAGTCCACCGGGGATGGTGAGAATTCGACATTTTGAGTTTCTATGCTGGTCTCATGGCATAGAGCCAACCGTTGATAAATTCCGGGTTTTTTACCAGCTTCAGAGAACTATGGGCTTCTATTCTTTCGCCAGTCGCGGCGCTGCAAAGAAAATATTGCTGAATCCCCCCAAGAGCTTTCATGAGTGGAAGCCGAAGTTCTTCTACATTCGCGAAGAAGTGATCCCAATTGCTATGACTTTCCGCGCTTGGACTGAGCCTATTGCGAAGGAGGATTTGGTTATTCCAAAGAACGAAGCTTGGTATAAGAAGCTTACTTCTACCCCAAACCGAGTGTTTGGAGAAAATGTTTTGGTAGCGGCGCACATGAGTGACCAGTGGCCGGCTGATAGCAAGGATGTTCCGGTCTTAAAGCTTGATGACAGAGGTTAGTTTTCTTAATTGCTTTGATCTTGTTTTATAAAATGCGCTTATTTATGTACTCTTGTGTGTAGAGGCACATCTGTATCAAGCTTCTTTCCCCACTTTTGGTGGGTCGATGGGCGCTCGCCCGCTTCAACCTGGAGAGGAGTATTGGTATGAGCAGATTAAGGGTAACTTCATGTACCCCGTTGCTGATGCATTCATTGCTCCGCCTACTGCGACAGAAGGTGCGCATATACCTAACCCTCGCCCTTTGCGCTCTGTGACTTCTGCTGGGAAAGAGATTGTCTATCTTTCCAGCGAGGAGTCTGTGGGATCATCGAACGGAGGGCTAAGTTCGTGGTCTAACGTCTTTGCAGGTGTGTTGGGTCATCTGGGTATCGACCCTGAGGAGAAGAAGAAGAAACCTGCTAGGAGGAAGAAGGTGGTCAACGTTGAAGCAGAAGTGACTAGCAAGAAGGGCGGGAGTAGCCGCGCAACCGCTAGTGCTGCTGATAAAGGTACTCTTCAACTCCGTCAAAGTGACTTAAGAGATTATGTGATAATCAGCGACTCACTCGAAGGTTTGTTGCGCATTGACGATATGAAGACTGGTGCTGGTGGATCAAAAAGCTCGGGGAGCGTGGGTTCTCGTAACCCGGATGCTGGCGCGACCCCATCCTCTGCTGCACACAGCGAAGAAGAGAAGAACGAAGAGGAGGTGGCGGAAGAGCCAGAAATCAAATTGATCCGGAAACGGGGCAGGAGTGAGACCACCGCCGGTGGGTCCACTGCGCCTAAGGCTGTTGAGGTTCCCTTGGTTGGAAAACGGAGCAACTTGCGCTCCCTTTACAAAGTTTCTCCTGGTAAGTTTTCAGCTTCTCTTCCTTTTGTTGCTTCTCTTCTTAACCACTTAGTTTCTGCAGAGATCAAGAAGAAGACCCCTGAGAAGGGTGTTATGTTCATCGAGCCTTCGGGGCCTCCGCAGAAGAAGCCCAAGATTACTGTTAAACCTTTTAAAACTGCTGAAGAAAAGTCTGCTGAAGAGAAATCTGCTGAAGAGAAGAGGAAGGCTGATGATGACGAGCGGAAGAAGGCTGAAGCAGAGAAGAAGAGGAAGGCTGCGGAAGATAAGGTTGCTGATGAGGCGAAGAGGAAGACGGCGTCTGATGCCAAAAAGGAGAAGAAAAAGGCTGGTGAAGAGCCTCAAGATAAAACGCAGGATCCGGAAGTTGTCAGTACTGTGGGGCCTGAGCAGCCCCACCGAAAGAAAGGGAAAGAAATAGAGGCCGAGAAGCCTATTCACCCGGCGCGGCCTGATGTTTCCCATCGCTTGAAGGGGAATACTGGGCGATCAGGGGCGTATGTTTCTGGTGGTATGAGTTCTGTGGGTGCTAGAGGTTATGTTTCGCAAGTTATCGGTGCGATGGATGCCCCAGGTGACATATATTATAAAACCTATACTGAAGCTGAACGCGGTGATGCTCCTCACCAGGCTCCCTGGGGTTTAAAGCAAAAAGACACCTTTCAGGAGTTTGGCCCATGCCGCGATTGGTTCTTGAACTCTTTCACTCCTGGGGAGGTGAATCGGCAGAGGGCTAAAACTCATGATGGGCTGTACCGCACCTTTGTGCTTGGGGAGGCCAATGCTCGCGCTGCCAATCACCAAATCGTTCGCGAATGGCGAACGATGGTTAGGGAGAGGGCTGAGTGGGAGAAATATCGTGACCGTTTGGTGAAGGAGTCTAAAGACTTTGAGCAGGCTAACGCTGCTTTGGCCGAAGAGAAGGCCAAGTTTGAAGCTGATAGAAAATCTGAGGAGTGGGGGCGCGAGGGCCTGAGGAGCAAGCTGAAAACTGCGGAAGATCAGTTGGCGAAAGAGAAGGCCGAGTTTAAGCGTATATGCGAAAAAGATAACCAACGCGCTTTTGCTGCTCGCGCTAAGATTGTTGAGCTCGAAGGCAAGGTTGCCGAATTGTCCACGAAGGTTGAGGATGCGCAGGATGCGCAAGCTGCTAAAGAGCAGGCTGAGGTTCGAGACTCTTCTCTCTCAATTTATGCTTTTGTTTAGCAGATTTAACTGAGTCTTTTATCCTTTACAGGTTGAGCTAGCTGCTGTGAAGGTGCAGTTGTCGAACAAAGACAAGGATTTGCAGGCCAAAGATGTTGAGATTGCTGAACTGAAACGTCGCCTGAACGAGCAGATTGACAAATGCGAATCCTTGGAAATCGACCTTGCGACGGAGAAGGTTAAGGCTGTCACAGCTGAAGAAGCTAAACAAAAGGCTGAGGAGGCACGGGATATTAGCACCTCCGCTCTTAATGTGGCGCAAAACAATTATTCTGAGGCTCAAGGTATCGTTGATACTTTGGTCTCAGAAGCCGAGTGGTTACGCGGGCGTGGAATAGTTCTGGTATGGTTTCTCTTAACTTCTGTTTTTTACTTAAAAGAAAACTTGTCTTATGTATTTCATTTGTTGTAGATGGCCAACTCCATTTTAAATGCTGGGGAGCTGGACAAGGCTGTTGCGGCCGTTATAGATGCTTCTCTCGCCGTCGGCCATCGTAAAGGTTACCTCGAATGTGCGCAACATGCCACAGTTATGCTTGGTCAAGAGTTCGACACCAGTCACTGCTCAGTGACTGACAACGCGGAGGCGGAGTTAGTTCGTGCTGAACGCGGTTATGATCATCTATCAATTCCTGTGATGGACTTGGTTACCGACGCGCTGAAGCATGATGACTTGTGTCAACGGCTGAAGACTATCCTTGACCCAACGGAGACTGTTGAGCTGTCGGACAAAGAGGAAGCTGTGGGTGATGATGGCGATGGTGAGAAACACGACGATGATGATGGTGATGGTGATGGATTAGAATAGATTGTGTTGCTTCAGGCTTCATGCCTTGTAAAAATTTCTGTTGGTTCTAACTGTAACTTTTTTGCGCGGTCGCGCTTTTTATTTAATGAATGCCAGTATCTTTATGTTACTGTTTGCGCGGTCGCGCTTGCTTGAATACGATGTGTGTTTATTCTGTTCCGTTACAATTATTGCACTGTTGTTAGAAACTTAGGTTAAATTAGCGCGAATGAATGTAGGTGTGGCTCTTGTGCGAGTAACTGCCCGGTCTCGCGCTATGTTCGCGGAGGACCTTGGAGACATAACTCAAGAGCTCGTAATGCACTGGAGTGTTTTCGTGCTAATCAGAAGTTTAACATGCATTTGTAACGAAGGAAGCCATTGTGATAAGAAGAAAACATGTCGTATGTTTTCATTAATTCGTAAATAGGCGCTATGGCCAACATACATCGCGTAAGTTACAAAATGGGTGTTTAGCCAACATAGTAGATTAAGCGGCGCGTGGCCAACATGATTGAGGAACGGCGTGGAATGTAAGGTAGTTACATATAGCACTTGCGCAGTTGTTGCGCATTCCACGTGCGCGGGAGGATGTGCCCATCCATAGTCCGCAATTTGTATGCTCCTTTTCCTAGCACTTCGTGGACTAGGTAGGGGCCTTCCCATTTGGGTGCCAGCTTCCCGGGGCGTTCAGCGTTTGAAGCCTCGTTGTCTCGGAAGACGTATTCTCCTGGCGTAAAGGTGCAGATGCGGACTCTCGCGTTATAGTACCTTTCCAGTTGTGTCTTATATTTTGCTTCCTTAATACGCTCGATCTCGCGTCTTTCTTCCAATAAATCCAGATCGAGACGGCGTTCTGCTTCGTTGTCGACCGTGTTGACTGCTGTCAAGCGCGGTGAGGGGAGTCCAACTTCTGCCGGGACAACTGCTTCCGAGCCATATACTAGGCTGAAAGGAGTTCGCCGGTGCTTGTCTTTGGCATGGTGCGGTGAGCCCACAGGATGCTCGGGAGCTCATCCACCCAGCCTCTTCGCTTTGTGCCCAGTCGGGCTTTGATCCCCTCGACAATGCTCTTGTTTACGCTTTCCACTTGACCGTTGCCCTGCGGGTGTGCAACGGATGAGAAGGTATGTTCGATTTTCATCTCTTTCATCCACTCTTGAAGGTCCTCGGACGCAAAGTTGGTGCCGTTATCGGTGACAATCTTGAGTGGGAGACCAAACCTGCAGATGATGTGCTCCCAAATAAACTTGCGTACCATCATTGCGGTGGTTGAAGCGAGAGCTTTGGCCTCCACCCATTTAGTAAAATAATCAACGGCCACGATTATGAACTTGACTACGCCAGGAGCTTCTGGGAAAGGTCCCACCATATCAATTCCCCACTGCTGGAAAGGCCAAGCAGTGGATACCGGTATGAGATCGTTTTTTGGGCGCAGAGTTTTCGGAGAGTGCCGCTGACAGGAGTCGCATTTGCGCAGCTCCTTCAGGGCATCGACATGCATCCCTGGCCAGTAATACCCAGCGTTCATAATCTTCACGACAACCATGCGCGGTCCTGCATGGATGCCACAGATCCCTTCATGAATCTCCCTTATCAAATAACTCGCATCTTGGGAGTCCACGCAGCGCAGTAGTGGTCCCAAGAAGGACTTTCGATACAAAATTTCACCGTTCATTTCATAATGCAGGGCCTTGTTTTGAATTTTTCTTGCCTCTGCTTTGTTGTTGGGGAGAATTCCTTCTTGTAGATATTGAATTATAGGGGTCATCCAGGATGGCTGCCCTATTTCGATCACGTTGACTTGTCGTAGCAAAACTGAAGGGTTTTTGAGTACTTCGATTCTTACATCCTTAGCAAGGTGTTGGAAAGAAGTCGAAGCCAGCTTGCTCAAAGCGTCTGCTGGTTTGTGTTTGGAGCGGTTGATGTGGACTACCTTGTAAGACTTGAATTGTTGCAGCAGCTCTTTTGCATGTTCCAAATATAAGGCCATAACCTCGCCTCTTGCATCGTATAAACCATTGATTTGGCTGGCGATTAGGAGTGAATCAACATGTGCTTGCAGATTTTGAGCCCCCATCTTGATGGCGAGGCGTAAGCCTGCCAAAAATGCCTCGTACTCCGCCTCGTTGTTGGTGTTTTTAAAATCCAACCTGATGGCGTATGTAAATTCATGATTTTCGGGGCTCACAAGGCGCAGTCCTGCTCCCGCGCCATCCTCGTTTGAAGCCCCATCGGTGTATAACATCCATAACTCGTCTGACGTGTCTTTCACGGGAGTTTCAACAAGCTCGCAATCTTTGATTTTATCCGCTGGGACCTTTGTGATGAAGTCCGCTAGAACTTGACCCTTGATGGCTGGGCGCGGCCTGTATAAGATGTTGTGGCCCCCCAGCTCTATCGCCCACTTCGCTAATCGCCCAGATGTCTCTGGTTTCTGCAATATCGTTCCGATGTGGAAATTGGTAAGTACGGTGATCACATGCCCTGTAAAGTATCTGCGCAGCCTGCGAGAGGCGTGTAGCAGCGCTAACACCAATTTCTCCATTGTGGAATATCTGGTTTCTGGGTCAGTTAGCACCCGGCTGACGTAATAGATTGGAGTCTGGACTCCGTTTCTTTCTATCAATAATACCGACCCAACTGCCTTGTCAGATGATGACAAATACAGGATGAGCGGTTCTTTTTCGAAGGGCGCGGTTAGTGTAGGGAGCTCGATCAAACACTCTTTCATTTGCTGAAAAGCAGCCTCTGCTTCCGGCGTCCACTTGAATTCTTGCTTTTTGACGCAATTGCGCAGAGTACTGATAAAAGGATATGATTTTGCAGCGTGGTTTGACAGAAAACGGTTAAGCGCGGCGAGGCGGCCGGCCAACCTTTGCATTTCTTTGATAGTTCGTGGCGACGACATCCGCTCTATGGCCTGTACTTTTTCTGGGTTGACTCTGAACCCACCATTCGTGACTATGAACCCCAAGAATTTACCTTCTTCCATGCCAAAGGAGCATTTGGCTGGATTCAGCTTCATATTTACGCTTCTCAATGAGTTGAATGTCTTTTCGATGTCTTTTAACATTTGATCTTCTTCGGGGCTCTTAATGACCAGATCGTCGATGTAGACTTCTATGTGCTTCCCGATGTCTCCTGCGAAGATCTTATCCATCAGGCGCTGGTATGTGGCTCCAGCGTTTTTTAAGCCGAATGGCATCTTTGTATAGCAAAAAATCCCAAGATCAGTTCGAAAAGCTGTCTTGTCTTCGTCTTCGAGCTTCATTTGGACCTGATGATACCCCTTGTAGCAATCCAAGAAGCATTTCCATCTGTATGGCGCGAGGGAGTCTATCTTTTTGTCGATTTCTGGTAGAGAATAACAATCTTTAGGGCACGCTTTGTTAAGATCAGTGTAATCGACACACATTCTCCAACCGCCGTTGGACTTTTCCACCATTACGGGATTTGCTACCCAACTCTGGTAGCGTACCTCCCTCAAGATTCCTGCTTTTAGTAGCTCGCATACTTGTTCGTTCATCGCTTTGGTCTTAGCCTCTCCTAAGCTGCGCCTTCTTTGTACTTTTGGTTCAACGGAGAGGTAAGTGTTTAGACAGTGTTCAGTAATGTCGCGCGGGACACCGGTCATGTCGGCCGGAGTCCAGGCGAAGATGTCCATATTCCTGAACAAGAGTTGCTTGAGAAGTGTTCTGATGTTTGGTGAGATTGCGTGACCAATCGTCACCGTTTGCTCTGGATATTTTCGGTTTAAAACCCACTTCTCTGGCTCGGTTGTTGAAACCTTCGCCGCTTTTGCTGGGCGCATCTCTTCTGTCGACATTACCTCTTTCTTGGCGTAGATAATTGCCACACCCGTCTTGGTTGGAAAACCTATCGCTGAGTGGGGTGTGGAAGTCACCATGTTCAGTTCGCCTTGGGTTTCTCTCCCAATTAACACATCATGCCTTGATTTGACAGGCATCACCATGAAGTTTACATTTGTTGTTCTTGAATGCTTCCCGTCTGAGAGAGTGACCGGGAAACTGATTTGACCGAGTGGGAAGACTATCTCATTACAAAATCCAGAAAGAGGGTAATCGACTGGCTCAAGCCTCGCTTTGTCTTCGTCATCAAATTGATTAAAGCACTGCTCATAGATGATATCAGCTGTACTTCCCGGGTCAATAAAGACATACTCTGTTTCATAATGGCCGATAATACCGGTAATGACGACGGGTCTCGTGGCGCGAGGACCCCCGCGCACCACCGGGAAAATGACCTGTTGTTCTTGCCATGAAGGTTCGTACAGGCGCTTGCCTTTCTCTTTTGTGCTATATCTTGGCCCATTGACCATGTGTGTTTCTAAGCGTCGGACCTTCTTGTGATTTCCTTCATCGTGGCGCTGGAGCTGACGAGTTTCCTTGCGCACGTTTTTTACCAAGTGCCCTAGCTTCCCACTTTTCAGCGCTCTTTCAATCTCCTGACGTAAACTGTAGCAGTCGTCCGTCAGGTGCCCCGTGTCTTTATGGAAATCGCAGTATAAGTTGGGGTCTTGCCCCTTCTTGTTCGTCATAGGCCTTGGGGTTTTGAAATCATGGTTCTCTGTCATCAGCACCTCTTTCGGTGTCTTTATGAGCGGAGTCCAGTGCTTTTCTCGGTTATCATCCTTTACGGCCTTTCGGTATCCAATTCGATCAATGGTGTCCCGCGCATCTTCCCTGTAGCGGGACCGCTCTTCATAACGAGGTCGTTCACTATAACCGCTGGAGTGGTTGGCTTTCCACCCAAGGTTTTTGCCTTTGTTCCATTTATAGTCGTCGCGCGGGTGACCCCCTTTAGAAAATCGATCTTCACTACGATAGCTTTTGTTTCTTGCGAGTGACTCTTCAGTTTGCGCGACTATCTTCGCGGCTTCCATAAGCTTATCCCACTCTTTGGGCATTCCATCTTTTCCAATAATGGTTCTGATGAGACTATCGCATCGAATGGCTTTCTTGAAGTGGCAGCGCATGAGTTGTTCACTTACGCCGCCGATTTCCAAGCATTCTTTGTTGAAGCGCGTGATGAAATCTTCCAAACCCTCATTATCTCTGCGCCAAATGTCTTCAACCTTAGCCGTGTCGCGCTGGTATCATCTCTGTTGGCTGAAGTGACTCAAGAACTGAGTCCTGAAATCTACCCATGACTTGATCTTTCCTGGAGGGAGGCTGTCGAACCAGGCGCGAGCAGCCCCTTCAAGCGTTTGGATAAACAGATGGCACCACATTGGCATATTCCAGTTCCCCATGCAACCCGCGCTTGTGAAAGAGCTGACGTGATCGTCTGGATCAGTCAATCCGTTAAACTTTCCAACTGTCGGAGGTAGTTTTTCTTTTTTAAGCGGCGCAAGTGCGATCTTTGGAATGAACTTTGAATGCTCCACGGCTTCAGCTGGCCGGTAAGCGAGGCGAAAATCTTGCTCTGCTTCCTCTGTGTAACCAACATGTTGTCTTGGTTTGTAGTATTCATGGTTCCTTTGCAGGCGGCTGAAGACTGAAGATTCTTCATCGTCTTGCCAAGTTGGGTTGTTCGGGTCAGTATCCTCCCATTCGTTGTTCATGTTGCGCGGCGTGAGCCGGCTATGAACTGGACCCCTTTGGAAGTTTGACGGGTAGTCATAATAGCTTTCTGTCTCTCCCCGTGTATCGCGCGTATCTTGTATGCTCTGCCTTCGCATAGGGGGAGGTCTGTTAGGTCTTCCTTGGATGCTTTGTGGTGGTGGCATCTAGCGTGGTCCTTGGCTGGGACCTGTTGGTGCAACAAAAGATGGATCTGCCGTTAAGATTGCTTGCTGTGCGCTCAAAGACTGATACGCTGCGTTAATGGTGGCGAGTTGCTTGGCGTACCATGAGGCTGGAGTTTCGCCCTCTGGTAACCCTAGTAGCGCAGAAATGTTCTGAGGTGGAGCTGGGTTCGAGGGCCCAGCGCCATTGTTTCCTGGGGTTACCGTGTTAGTGATGCGGGTGACACTCCCGCGTGGTGCCCCAGTGTTGGTTATTTCGATTTCGTCAACTTCTTCGATGTGTTGGGGTTGAACGTTTTGATTGTTCTCACCCAACACCACATTAGAGTTTGTTCCAAAGCCAAAGTCGGGAATGGTTCCTTGACCAGCCATGATCGAAGGAAGAAAAACAAGGAAAACTCAGGGAAAAGAAGATGAAAGTGTTTGTAAAAAACTCGGTGGGCGCCAATGAAGAAACACAGAACTGATTATGGGGATTAATCAGTTTGGTTCATGTTCCCTTCATAGTGGTTAATCTTCTTAAGGTTTCCTGAGCTCCTTAATGATGTGGTTATCCTGCAAAACAGAACACCGTTACTCGTTAAGAGGGGAATGTGGGGGTTTCCCTCTTAACCGGGCTCCGGCGTGAGAGTAAGCGACTGCTTTGCGGATATAATTAAGTATTAAAAGTGAGAGCAGAGGGAATGGAATGTTTAACCTGTGAAGTGTGGTCTTTATTTATAGCCGGAGAGGTGTAAGAGGATACGGGCTGATGGGCCTTGGGCCGGAAGGCGAAAACCTTGAGGATATGCTCTTTGTCTCGCTGGTGTCGACCGTTAGTGGAGTCTGGGAGTTCCTTGGTGTTGGCGCACCATGATTGGTGCCACGTGTCATGGTTGTCGGCCTGACCGCCCTTCTGCCATCAGCAGGTAAGTGGAGATCGTGGGGCAGTTGTCTCTGCCTTGTGATTGGTGCCACATAGGCGTCCTTAAGTACTTTTTGTCTCCTGCATGTCAGACGATCGTGGAGCACGATTGCGCAGGCTCAGAAGGATCCTGATTGGCTCTTTTATTCTGCCACTTGTACCTTGTGTACTGCCAGGATCGGCCTCGCGCCGTAATCAAGCACGACTCTTGCTGAGCACGTCACTATTCCGCGCGAGGTGTGGGCTTCTGGATGTTCTTTCCAGATGCTAAGTGCTGAAAATGGAGTCTCCACTTGCACAGACCTTGCGCCGGATCATTACGTATCTGTGCATCCCACGCAAGGTAGTCGATAAGACGTGTGCTGAATAAGGAGTATGGTCCTGCGCAAATTCCTGTTCGGATGGTTTGCGCGGCGTTTTTGGGACCATACCCCTTCACAACCAGAGATAGTCAGTTTGTTCGTTTACCCTATTCTTAGTTCTATTCACTATTCCGGTCATATATCTTCTTCTTGAATTTAGCAGAAGTTTGAGTGAATCTTGTTGGATACAGGCCCGTAAATATTTCACCCACATTATCCATTGTCATAATTGGTACAGTATGACGTTCATCTATGCGGGGCACCAATTTTATTGAACGGTGGTGGTAGGTACGGTGAAGTGTGGTGGTGGGGGAGGGGATGGATATGGTGGTGGTGTGAATTGGGGAAGATGGAGTGGGTAGGGTGGGTGGTGGGTCACACATAAGTTGTAAGATATTAATTATATTTCTTTTAAGTTTTTACTTATTAATTTGACAGTAAGGGTATTTTTGTCATTTCACACGCACCTAACACCAAAAACTAACCCCCATCCACGCCAGGGACTATCCGGGAAGGAAATTCCAAAACTTGGGGACTATAGCTGTAATTTTAGAAAATTAGGGACTAAAGGTGAAAAATGGGCAAACCACAGGAACTATCCGAACATTTTTCTCATATATTTATATGGACGGTAAAAGACTTCATTAAATCCACATCAAACATTTCACAAATTAATGTATCTTAAGGAATATAAGTTAATCTTCATGCATGGCTCATGCGTTTGATAACTATATTCCATTTTATTCTTTTCAACTTCACAAACTTCAACAATACAATGCTCATAAACACTTGTCATTATATAACTTACCAACAGAAAAACTCATACACTCACACTATCATATCTTGCTTCTTCCAACCCAAATTCAGCCAATCACAACCTTGCATGCCACTTTCTTTTTATCTTTTGCGCGCCTTCTACAGTTCCAGCACCAGGTCTGCATGAAATAGCAATCATGTGTCATGAACAATAAGAAAATATAACATTGTTGTTGGTTGGAGTACTAACATATGGATTTTCATTCAATACATAACTAGTTTTAGATAGAAAACTGCGAGAACCATATAAACACGTGTACCTATTGCTTTAAGTGTTATAATTAACCCGGTTTTTACACTTCTATACTTATAATTGATTATTTAATGAATGAGCCCCTATATATACATACATGGACGCGTTCTTTTCAAAACCAATTCTATGTTAAGAACCACGACAACTGCATAAAACACTTGTATGTAGTGCATTGATAGTTTAGTGAGATACGGGGTAGTCGGTTATGTAACCACATTCTATATCAGTTAAAGCAAAAGATACAAGTGCATTAGGTGGTTCTAACAGTTCTCAAAGTAACTATGGTTCTGAAATGCATGCCCCTCTATAAATATACATATATGTGTGTGTGTGTGTTTATGGGATGATAGATGGTGGATGTTTGCATGCTTACAATCAGCATCTGAATTAATCCAGCATTCTCTGTTCCCATCTGAATCAGTCATACAACAGTCAGAGGGCATGTGGCTGATAGTGCAGTTTGCACCCTTTTTAGAACCATCCACCATAGGAAATAGTTTATCATCTTCAAACAACATTTGATTTTTGTTTTTATACTCCTGAATAAAGTTGCCCTCTGTAGCATGTTTCAAATGATTTTCAGACTTAGGTTCAACAGCTACTCCTTCAGGGTGAACTTTCCTATGAAACATTTGCAAAATCTGCATGTATGTCCCACATAACATGTTAGAATACTTAACAAAAAATATGATACTAGCTAGGGCTGTAAACGAGCCAAGCTACTCGTGAGCGACTCGAAATCGGCTCGCTAAAAAGCTCAAATAGAGCCGAGCTTAAACGAGCTTGAGCCCGAGACTGAGCCTAAAAGTAAGCTTGTTTGAGCTCAGTACCCCATTTGGAGGATTCGTTGTCCGTTCAAAAAATATATTAAAAAACAATTAAACATGCATATGAATTACTCAATAAATATTAAACAAGCCGAGCACAAACTTGAAAAACTACCCACGAAAAGATTAAACACGTGTACCTTTCGCGGTTTTTTATCGGCTGTTGAGTGCTTAGATGAAGAATAATGTGTTCTTCCTTTCAGTATCTTCTTCATCAAACAAACAGCAGATTTTTCAGTTTCTTTCTCTTTATCTTTTCACTCTTGTTAACTTTACCTCCAGTAGTAACTTCCTCAACTGTTTTAGTTCTCTGAAACAGCTCTCCAAGTGATGTTCTATGCTCCTTTTCTTTCTTAACCGTCACTGTTTCCGACAGTTCAATTACCGAACCAAACAGATAATCTTGAAGCGGACAAACAACCGCTGCATTCTCCTTTCCTTCGGGTTCTAAAACCTTCTCTAACTCATCATTAATGAGCTTCAGTTCATTCTCCATTGCTTCGGGTTCTAGGACCACCATATCGTTCTCAATGTAGGTGGCAAACGTCGGTGTTTTTGGTTCGTTAGTGACGGTTTCTGCAGCTAGAGTTCCTATTGCAAGGAACCCGTGAAAAAGTTCAGAGAAAACAGCAGCTGATTCTTCTTCTTCTGCTGCTGCTGCTGCTGTTTGTTTTGCAGTCTCTATGCATGTGAATGATTTACGAAACTGCCCTTCTCGTTGCGGTTTGCTTGAAGCCTTTGCGTAAAAGTTCGATTTGGGATAGTATTGTAGGTCGTGATCGAGTGATGGTTGTCCCGGAAGACATGAACAGGAGTTTCCTGCTCATAGGTTATAGAATACCGTCTCGTTAAGTTAAGGAAATAGACGATAGATGGGCGGGTATCGGGTTGGGTTGATTGAGGCAGAAGTGGTTGCAATGACCGGCGCTCTTTTCGGAAGTAAAGAAAAGGCATCCGGAGGGAAAATATGTGGCAATATGACTTCAGGAGGAACAGAGAGTATATTAATGGCTGTCAAATCGTCACGTGATTATATGAGGGCGAAAAAGAATATTACATGTCCGGAAATGATACAAGCGGTTTTAAGTTTTAATGAGCCAGTCAAATGGGTTTGGGCTGACCTTTTTGCCCAATTTTTGTTTATTGTGAATAATTAAATTTGATGCATTAGATACGATAAAATCCATATTATTAAAACAGTCAGATAATTTCTTTTAATTGAAACAATTTAGGTCAAAGTGGGTGGGTTGGGTAACGGGTCAAAATGGCTTTGGGTCAAACCGGTGGTTTTAATTTGCTGGTGAAACGGTTCGGGTGGGGTTGGGGCAACCGTCGACCTATCAACCATTTTTGTTCGTATATTTATGTTTTGTAAATAACTAATGCGTTACATATGATCTTAATTCACATGGTTGGGTTGGTTAACCAGTCAAAAGTGACCCAGCTTAAAATGGAAAATTTTAACATGCGGGTCAACCGACCAACACACTTTTGCAAATCTTAAGTAATTGACGTGTTGAAAAGGATTAAAGTAAATAATCCAGGACACTGTAAGCATTTTAATACACGTAGAGACTTTTGACCTGTTAAACCTGTTTGACCCGCTATCACTTATCACTAAATAATTGACTCTTTTTAATATAACTCAATTGAAATTTCCACCTCTAATCTATAAAGTTTTTTTCTCTCTTTCTGAATGCAGGATAATACATGAATCTGCACACTCAGCTTATGACAAAGCATGACTACTTAATAATCAGTGTGACAAATATGATTACTTAAAGTTATACATTTGCGGTAATAATCCATTTTTTTAATAACCGATTTACGAGATATTATGCAGAACGTTAAAGCATAACCCATGTCACGTCTTACATGTTTGACCCATTAACGATAAAGCATGACTCAAATCAATCCAATTAGAGGGGGCAATCTTGACCCAAAGCCTTTCAAATGGGTCAATTTGGGTTGCTTTTAAAATTATATGGGTTGATTTGGGTAAGATATTTTAACTAATTGGGTCATAATGGGTCACTTGAAATTCCATCTTGTTATTTTCGGGTCAAAGCGGGTCGACAACATTAAAGAAATGGGTCGATGTGGGTTAGTGTCTTAAAGAAACGGGTCGGTTCGGGTCGGGTTTCGGGCCGACTCGGGTTTCTGCACGGACGGGTTTCGGATCGCAACAGGTTTTGGGCCGGCACGAGTTTCCGCACGAGACGAATTTCGGGTCGGGACGAGTTTCGTACCGTTTCGACGCGAACCGTTTCGACCCGTACCGTTTCGACGTTTCGACCAGTACCGTTTCGACCCGTACCGTTTCTACCCGTACCGTTTCGACCCGTACCGTTTCGACCAGTACCGTTTCGAATCGAACCGTTTCGACGGGAACCGTTTCGACCAGTACCGTTTCGAATCGAACCGTTTCGACCCGTACCGTTTCGACGCGAACCGTTTCGACGCGACCGTTTAGACGCGTACCGTTTCGACGCGTACCGTTTCGACCATTACCGTTTCGAACCGAACCGTTTCGCGATGAATCGGTTTTCTACGATGAAATATTAGCTTGTTTGTCACTAACTTGTTCGTATAATTGCTTCGCGAGCTTCTCGCATACTTGACATTTGATGAAAGGTATATCATCTTTACGAGCAACTCCAGGTGATTTTGAAAAATAGATCTATATACATGATGAAGATAACAGTAGGCATATGATTAATAGATTCAATATTGCTGTTTGATTGATTTTTGCCATTACTGTGTGTTGGTAGCGTATCAACAACGAACAGTAGTTGGTGAGTTTTTTATTTTTGGTGGAAAATATTAGGACAAAATTGCCCCTTGATGTACAATCTCTCTCTTTTAAAAAAAAACATTTTTTTAACAAAACTGACCCGACCCGACCCGACCCGAAACCCGTTCTGACCCGGACCCGTTTCAACCCGAACCCGTTCTGACCCGAACCCGTTCCAACCCGAACCAAAACAACCCTTTTTTTAATTGACCCGTTTTGACCCGAACCCGTTTTGACCCATGACCCAACCCGACCCGACCCGTTTGCCAGGTCTAAATCCAATTATAAGTAGATAGGTTGAATTTTCCAATCTACGTGTGAGCTTGATGCATGAAATTATGAAATACATGTGTATTTAAAGTGTGTTTTATGTTAATACTACAGTTACCGAGTGGTCTGGTGGTCTATATGTATCTCCAACAATTGCTGGTAGCCGACCTGGAAACGTGATTGCCGGAGCTTGGGCAGCTATGATTTCATTAGGGCAAGAAGGTTGCGTATTTAAAATTTGATTTTATAATTTCTGGCCCTTTTTGTCACATTTTTATAGTTAAAATGATCATTATTTTGTATGTATTATAGGTTACCTTGAGCAAACAAGAGAGATAATGGAAGCATCAAAGAGGATACAACAAGGGTATGCATCTCTCTCTCTCTTTTTTTAATTCTAAAGTGGAAATTACTTATTTGCCCTTTTTGAATGTTTTGTAGAGTGAAAGAGATCCCTGAATTGTTCATCGTTGGAAGGCCAGATATGACAATTGTGGCGTTTGGCTCTAATGTCATTGACATATTTGAAGTGAATGACATATTGTCCTCTAAAGGCTGGCATTTGAGTCCCTTGCAGAGACCCAACAGGTATATGATCATAATAATTTTATTTCGTGAAATGATAATCTGGAAATGACTTTTCGAACGTATTGTTCATATTTCAGTATTCATATCTGTGTGACCCTTCAACATGTGCCTGTTGTTGATGAATTCCTCAATGATTTAAAGGATACAGTGCAAACTGTAAGTCTCCAAATTTTCTTTTTTAGAAAACTTTTCATTTATTTGGATTAGGATCAAACACAAAGTGGATATTACTTGAGAAGGGTACTAAGTGCCTTTGGACCGTTGATTACACTATTTCAATGGTTAAGATTGAGTGGCAAGATCGTAATTAACAGTGAAGGTTAATGTTGATTTTTTGGCTTAAATCTAGCTGCAACGTTTTTCTTTTAAAAACTCAAATAACTTATATATACCTTATTATTTTTTTATTATAAAAAAGTATACCATAACATTGAGGATTTATCATCTTTGTTTTGAATATAGTATTGGTATATTATTTGTAAAGATGTTGAAGCACTATTAATTATAACGTACGTCTAAACTAGTTACAACAATGCGTTTAACATACAACGGTTCGTTCAAGTTGTCCTGGCCTGACACATGAACGAACCGTTTTATAATAAAAAATTAATTTTTGATCTTTATTTGTGTATTTCTTTCAAATGTTAGTAGCATAACTAATGTTACTTGGATGTACTGACCGACTTGCAATAAAAAAAATCGTTAAATTCTTCCTTTGAAGGGCCTAAAATCCCTTCGATTCGTTGATCGTAAAAGTTTGGCCATATATTTCTTAAACACCTGATCATCATGAAAAATAAAACCATAAAAATCGATTACCTAAGATCTCGCCAGAACGATCGCCAGTACAGCCGTACACCAGAACCTTCACCATCGCCGTACACCAGAACCTTTAGATCCGGCAAAAGAAAGGAGTATAATTAAGGGAAGAAAAATGCTAAATGAAGGACCATGATGGTATAGTAAACATGTTTTGAAAAATGATACACGTGCCGAAACCTAATTCTTCGGACATAAGGTGACAATTACACGAAGACACGAAACTAGTATGTGGATTGTGTACCTGGCCAGTACACGTGAAGCATATGACGTTCGTGGGACCGTGATAATTGATACAGGTATGTCCGTTAGAATTAAGTAGTAGGTGGACGTGAGGGTGAAGAGAAATGTAAGACTCTCAAGAATGAGATTATGAAATGCTATGTTCGAATCCGCGAGACGGATTCGAAACATGAAATGCTATGTTAGAATCCGCGAGACAGATTCGAAACATGAAATGCTATGTTAGAATCCGCGAGACGGATTCGAAACATGAAATGCTATGCTAGAATCCGCGAGACGGATTCGAAACATGAAATGCAATGCTTGAATCCGTGAGACGGATTCAAGGGATGAAAGGCGTAAATGCAATGTTGGAATCCAAGAGACGGATCCGAGGAATGAAAGTTGTGAATGCAATGTTTGAATCCGCGACACGGATTCAAAACGCAGAAGGTACGAAAGGTATGAATAATGTGTTCGAATTCGCGAAACATAATTAAAATATAAAAGACGAAACTAGTCTTCATAAGAAGAAGTCAATAGCTTGACCATGTATGCGACAAACAAGTCATAAAAGTAATGTAAAGCAGAAGAACAAAAGAATGATAGGAATGAAAATATCCGAATGTGCAAGTAACGTGAGGATATGTATGGTACAAAGATTATAGAAGCATAGAGCGATGTTAGCTACGGAGTTAAGCACGTAGGTATGACGATGACATAACAGTTTTGTTGTGATAACAAAACAATAGTTAAATGTTATACAAGGTGTCTATGGAGTGGAATCTTAAAGGATGAGATGAAAGTACTAAATCCGTTATAAACGGATCATACGAGTGTAAGCATTATTATGAGTTTGAATAAGTATGTATATTAACCTGTTATTAACGGGTCAAGGGAAATGAGAATGTTATATGAAAGTATGCCATGGAAAGTATAGACTTGTTAAGAAGAAGAAGCCAATTGTATGAATAATTATGAAATAAGAATAGGATGATTGCTTATGATTATGATATGAGTGTTAAGTCAAACATAAATGTGTGTGTGTGTAAGAGGAAATGAGAAAGGTTTCGGGGACGAAACCTCAATTAAGGGGGGTAGACTTGTAACGCCCCAAAACCCGAATGTTTATATTCGTTAAATGTTATGATATGGTGCACCAAGGAATAAATGACTAGGTTATTTAACCTAGTTAAGTGTGTGGTTAGAAGTATGAAAAGATAGGAGTTTTGCCAAGATTATGAGTAAGTAATAAACATGAGGGGCCAAAGTTGAAAAATGGGGAAGTAGGTTTTATAAACAAAACAAACACACACACAACACACACATTGTGTGTGTTCTAGATCGATCAGGGGAAACTCCCCAAGAACAAAACCCTAGTTCTAACATAATCACCAAATTGAGGAGTCAAACGAAGCTCAAATTCATAACCGAGCATAGATTAATGATCACCTTCACACGGGGATCGTAAGGTATGTCTTAGATTCTAGATTGGTGATGATGCACGAAGTGGGTTATGATGTAAATCACGAATTTGTATGAAATTGAGTATGAGTATGTGTTAGAATCATCATTTGGAACATGGATTATGCATGAATTAGGCTAATTTGATGTTTAAGGGTGAAACCCGTTTGTTATGGTGAAGATGAGGACATGGGTAAATCATCTATGTCTAAGTTCTTGCTTGATATTGATGTATTTTGAGTTGTATGATGTGTTCTTGTTAGAAGAATTGAAAGAAATGTGATACTAGCATGTTTGATGTTTATGCATGTATGAATCATGTTGATTAGGAGGAAGAAATTGATGAATTGTGTATGAGATTAGAATGATACGCATGAACTAGTTGTACACTATGCTTACAAGGTAGTACATATATCAAAAGTGTGATGAATTATGAAGAACTTAAGATTTGATCACTTGTAAGTGATTAACAAGTAGTTATGAAGTGGGTTTTAGATGATGTAGTGTAAATTGAGGATTTCATGTATGATGTTTAATCTAAATACCCCATGTTGGATTGTAGAAGCATTTGATGAACTATGTATGAATTTAGAAGATTGTGTATGAATAAGTTGTACGTTATGCTTAAAAGGTAGTACGTACATCAAGTGAATGATAAAATGTATATAGTGTCGTCCGTATAGTCGATTATGATGTTACGGGAATATGTTGATAAGTCGATAGATATGTATGGTTAATAGTTGACTTTGGAAAGTCAACTGAGTATAAGAGACATGAGTTGACTCGTTGTCGTAAATGTAGGTTGATGAGAAGTCGTATGGTACATGTAATAGCAATCCGTGTTAAATGTAATGACATGATGAGTTACATGAGTTAAACGTATGTGGACATGATTATATGAGTTATGTTTGTTAGATATGATTAATGAAAGTTAAGTGTGAAATATGGGATTGATATGATTGTTATCATGTACAAATGAGTATGCTAATGATAGCATGATTTCGATGACATGAAAGTATAGGAATCATGCGGAAATGGACTCAAGCGCGAAAGGCTAACGGGTCAAGAAGAGGCGTGGAAACGGATGTGAACACGGATGCATGAGGTAAGTGATTTCCGTAATCACTTCTTAGTCGTTTATGTAAAGATATGTGTTAGTTAACTAAAGTATGATAATTGAGGATTTATAAGGGTGGAGGTTATGAATCGATGATTTTCGTTAAGTAAATATAACGAATCGAAGATGGGATTGTTGTTATATCGGGATGAAGGGTAGTAAAGGGTTACGGTAGGATAACCGGGTAACGTGTATGATTTGCACATAAGTGCGCTAGTTAGTAAACGGAGGTACGGATAAGTAGTCAAGGGACTTAGTTGTAAGTTATGACTGATGGGTAAGCAATTTCATGAATAAAACTTTGTTTGATATGGTTGGTTTTAGTATAATCGAATAAATGAATGAACTAACGCATAACGGGGATCGGGTGTGGAAACCCCAAGTACGAAACTCCGGACAATGTAAAAGTATCATGGTAGTAATGTTCATGCAAGTTTTGAGCTAAAACAAATGAGTTGTGTGATGAAAACAGGAATGGGTAAAATTGTCCGAAAATGAAAATATAGGCCTAAATGCATAAGTTAGGAATTTCCTTAATCCGGATGAGGGATTTTAAGTTCATATGATAGAATATGAATTTACAAGCATGTAGGAAGAAACGGGAGGTTAAACGGGTAAACGGTTCAAAAGTTACGCGCGTTTTAGTGCGTACGGACGACGAAACGCATCTGCAGAAAACTGCAAAAACTAGAGGCCGTCGCCGACGGGTAGGGGACCCGTCGCCGACGGGCAAGGGAAAACCATTTTTTTTTGCTGACGGGTTAACTCACTGCCGACGGGTTAAATGGCCCGACGGGCATATCTACAACCCGTCGCCGACGGCTTGGAGCCCGTCGGCGACGGGCACTTGTTTGTAAGCTTTTATTTTTCGCGTCTGGTGTTTCCGGTTGACCCGTAACGTGTCCTGGTGCTCCGGTTTTCGACCCGGTAGCATGTAAAGCTCCCGAAAAGCTCCTTAACTTTGTCAAACCTGCATAAACGCAAATCTAATTAAAAGTAGGTCGTTCAAGATCTAAGACTAATACGAAATCATAAAGTTATATGATTACGAGCACCGGTTTTTAACCACGCATCAATCCTTAGATACTTATGGGCTATAAATCAAAGTTTAAGTCCCATGTAAATATCGTATGAGTATGTGAGAGGTATGCAAGATGTGTTACGTATATGTAGATGCGTATTTATGTATATATGAAAATACTTATGATGGCATGTATGTATGTAAAGATGTAGGAAAGGTATGCACCTATGCAAATGTGTATGTATGTACGTATGTATGTAAGTATGTATGCAGGATTGTATAAAGCATGTATGAGTGTATGCACGCATGTAAGTTGTAGGAAAGATATGTACGTATATCTATAAAGATATATATGAATGTATGCATGTATGTAGAGAT
This sequence comes from Helianthus tuberosus, assembly GCA_030545235.1. NCBI lineage: Eukaryota > Viridiplantae > Streptophyta > Magnoliopsida > Asterales > Asteraceae > Helianthus > Helianthus tuberosus. The sequence goes on from CM060396.1 coordinate 9,243,714, forward strand.
GTATGAATGTAGATACCTATGAAGCGTATTTATGTATATATGAAGATACGTATGATAGTATGTATATATGTGAAGGCGTAGGGATGTATGTACGTATGCAGGTGTGTATTTATGTACATATGAAGACACGTATGAGTGTATGCATGCATGTATTGAGTGTTACGCAGGAATATTATTGAAGGCTCACAAGGGAATGAATACGCGAATGATATGCTTAAAAATGAGAGAGAAGCTGAATGGAAAGTGTACATGTATTGTATTCTTGTTTATGTATTGTATACTAATGTGTTGAATGTATGTGGTAATGCAGGTTGTAAGGATAATGAGCGATTATCACGAAGATTAGGGATCGAAGACCGAGTCACTAGAGAGATTGTACGGGGACGTTGAATGTAAAATGTAGCAATCATAAGCTATGTTTTTAATTAGTAAATAAGAGGATGACGGATTTATGATAAAGAGCTATGTTAAAGCTAAAGTTTAAATAAGTTGAGGTATTTATAAAGAAAGAAATTTTATGGTTCGTGTTTTCCGCTGCGACTTTTGTCATGTACGATTTAGGATCTAACAAGTTGGTATCAGAGCCCTGGTTTGAGAGAATCAAGAGTAAGGAGGTAAGTGCTTGAACTCAAACCGGTGTGCTCTTGTGATAAGAAACCCGTACAATCCAAGACTCGGTCAAGATCCAAAGGTAAAAGAGAATGTAAGTATGTACTTATGTATACGCATAAAGAAACTGACGGTTTTGTATATGCAAGGTAAGTATAAGCGTTTGAAGAGGATGATCCGCGAGTGCGGTCAAGTACCGACACCAAGGCATGAAATAAGATAAAGTTGAACCCAGGTACGTAAATTCAATATGTCGGTATATGAAATGGTAAAATGCATTAAGGGAAGAAAAATGCTAAATGAAGGACCATGATGGTATAGTAAACATGTTTTGAAAAACGATACACGTGCCGAAACCTAATTCTTCGGACATAAGGTGACAATTACACGAAGACACGAAACTAGTATGTGGATTGTGTACCTGGCCAGTACACGTGAAGCATATGACGTTCGTGGGACCGTGATAATTGATACAGGTATGTCCGTTAGAATTAAGTAGTAGGTGGACGTGAGGGTGAAGAGAAATGTAAGACTCTCAAGAATGAGATTATGAAATGCTATGTTCGAATCCGCGAGACGGATTCGAAACATGAAATGCTATGTTAGAATCCGCGAGACGGATTCGAAACATGAAATGCTATGTTAGAATCCGCGAGACGGATTCGAAACATGAAATGCTATGCTAGAATCCGCGAGACGGATTCGAAACATGAAATGCTATGCTAGAATCCGCGAGACGGATTCGAAACATGAAATGCAATGCTTGAATCCGTGAGACGGATTCAAGGGATGAAAGGCGTAAATGCAATGTTGGAATCCAAGAGACGGATCCGAGGAATGAAAGTTGTGAATGCAATGTTTGAATCCGCGACACGGATTCAAAACGCAGAAGGTACGAAAGGTATGAATAATGTGTTCGAATTCGCGAAACATAATTAAAATATAAAAGACGAAACTAGTCTTCATAAGAAGAAGTCAATAGCTTGACCATGTATGCGACAAACAAGTCATAAAAGTAATGTAAAGCAGAAGAACAAAAGAATGATAGGAATGAAAATATCCGAATGTGCAAGTAACGTGAGGATATGTATGGTACAAAGATTATAGAAGCATAGAGCGATGTTAGCTACGGAGTTAAGCACGTAGGTATGACGATGACATAACAGTTTTGTTGTGATAACAAAACAATAGTTAAATGTTATACAAGGTGTCTATGGAGTGGAATCTTAAAGGATGAGATGAAAGTACTAAATCCGTTATAAACGGATCATACGAGTGTAAGCATTATTATGAGTTTGAATAAGTATGTATATTAACCTGTTATTAACGGGTCAAGGGAAATGAGAATGTTATATGAAAGTATGCCATGGAAAGTATAGACTTGTTAAGAAGAAGAAGCCAATTGTATGAATAATTATGAAATAAGAATAGGATGATTGCTTATGATTATGATATGAGTGTTAAGTCAAACATAAATGTGTGTGTGTGTAAGAGGAAACGAGAAAGGTTTCGGGGACGAAACCTCAATTAAGGGGGGTAGACTTGTAACGCCCCAAAACCCGAATGTTTATATTCGTTAAATGTTATGATATGGTGCACCAAGGAATAAATGACTAGGTTATTTAACCTAGTTAAGTGTGTGGTTAGAAGTATGAAAAGATAGGAGTTTTGCCAAGATTATGAGTAAGTAATAAACATGAGGGGCCAAAGTTGAAAAATGGGGAAGTATGTTTTATAAACAAAACAAACACACACACAACACACACATTGTGTGTGTTCTAGATCGATCAGGGGAAACTCCCCAAGAACAAAACCCTAGTTCTAACATAATCACCAAATTGAGGAGTCAAACGAAGCTCAAATTCATAACCGAGCATAGATTAATGATCACCTTCACACGGGGATCGTAAGGTATGTCTTAGATTCTAGATTGGTGATGATGCACGAAGTGGGTTATGATGTAAATCACGAATTTGTATGAAATTGAGTATGAGTATGTGTTAGAATCATCATTTGGAACATGGATTATGCATGAATTAGGCTAATTTGATGTTTAAGGGTGAAACCCGTTTGTTATGGTGAAGATGAGGACATGGGTAAATCATCTATGTCTAAGTTCTTGCTTGATATTGATGTATTTTGAGTTGTATGATGTGTTCTTGTTAGAAGAATTGAAAGAAATGTGATACTAGCATGTTTGATGTTTATGCATGTATGAATCATGTTGATTAGGAGGAAGAAATTGATGAATTGTGTATGAGATTAGAATGATACGCATGAACTAGTTGTACACTATGCTTACAAGGTAGTACATATATCAAAAGTGTGATGAATTATGAAGAACTTAAGATTTGATCACTTGTAAGTGATTAACAAGTAGTTATGAAGTGGGTTTTAGATGATGTAGTGTAAATTGAGGATTTCATGTATGATGTTTAATCTAAATACCCCATGTTGGATTGTAGAAGCATTTGATGAACTATGTATGAATTTAGAAGATTGTGTATGAATAAGTTGTACGTTATGCTTAAAAGGTAGTACGTACATCAAGTGAATGATAAAATGTATATAGTGTCGTCCGTATAGTCGATTATGATGTTACGGGAATATGTTGATAAGTCGATAGATATGTATGGTTAATAGTTGACTTTGGAAAGTCAACTGAGTATAAGAGACATGAGTTGACTCGTTGTCGTAAATGTAGGTTGATGAGAAGTCGTATGGTACATGTAATAGCAATCCGTGTTAAATGTAATGACATGATGAGTTACATGAGTTAAACGTATGTGGACATGATTATATGAGTTATGTTTGTTAGATATGATTAATGAAAGTTAAGTGTGAAATATGGGATTGATATGATTGTTATCATGTACAAATGAGTATGCTAATGATAGCATGATTTCGATGACATGAAAGTATAGGAATCATGCGGAAATGGACTCAAGCGCGAAAGGCTAACGGGTCAAGAAGAGGCGTGGAAACGGATGTGAACACGGATGCATGAGGTAAGTGATTTCCGTAATCACTTCTTAGTCGTTTATGTAAAGATATGTGTTAGTTAACTAAAGTATGATAATTGAGGATTTATAAGGGTGGAGGTTATGAATCGATGATTTTCGTTAAGTAAATATAACGAATCGAAGATGGGATTGTTGTTATATCGGGATGAAGGGTAGTAAAGGGTTACGGTAGGATAACCGGGTAACGTGTATGATTTGCACATAAGTGCGCTAGTTAGTAAACGGAGGTACGGATAAGTAGTCAAGGGACTTAGTTGTAAGTTATGACTGATGGGTAAGCAATTTCATGAATAAAACTTTGTTTGATATGGTTGGTTTTAGTATAATCGAATAAATGAATGAACTAACGCATAACGGGGATCGGGTGTGGAAACCCCAAGTACGAAACTCCGGACAATGTAAAAGTATCATGGTAGTAATGTTCATGCAAGTTTTGAGCTAAAACAAATGAGTTGTGTGATGAAAACAGGAATGGGTAAAATTGTCCGAAAATGAAAATATAGGCCTAAATGCATAAGTTAGGAATTTCCTTAATCCGGATGAGGGATTTTAAGTTCATATGATAGAATATGAATTTACAAGCATGTAGGAAGAAACGGGAGGTTAAACGGGTAAACGGTTCAAAAGTTACGCGCGTTTTAGTGCGTACGGACGACGAAACGCATCTGCAGAAAACTGCAAAAACTAGAGGCCGTCGCCGACGGGTAGGGGACCCGTCGCCGACGGGCAAGGGAAAACCATTTTTTTTGCTGACGGGTTAACTCACTGCCGACGGGTTAAATGGCCCGACGGGCATATCTACAACCCGTCGCCGACGGCTTGGAGCCCGTCGGCGACGGGCACTTGTTTGTAAGCTTTTATTTTTCGCGTCTGGTGTTTCCGGTTGACCCGTAACGTGTCCTGGTGCTCCGGTTTTCGACCCGGTAGCATGTAAAGCTCCCGAAAAGCTCCTTAACTTTGTCAAACCTGCATAAACGCAAATCTAATTAAAAGTAGGTCGTTCAAGATCTAAGACTAATACGAAATCATAAAGTTATATGATTACGAGCACCGGTTTTTAACCACGCATCAATCCTTAGATACTTATGGGCTATAAATCAAAGTTTAAGTCCCATGTAAATATCGTATGAGTATGTGAGAGGTATGCAAGATGTGTTACGTATATGTAGATGCGTATTTATGTATATATGAAAATACTTATGATGGCATGTATGTATGTAAAGATGTAGGAAAGGTATGCACCTATGCAAATGTGTATGTATGTACGTATGTATGTAAGTATGTATGCAGGATTGTATAAAGCATGTATGAGTGTATGCACGCATGTAAGTTGTAGGAAAGATATGTACGTATATCTATAAAGATATATATGAATGTATGCATGTATGTAGAGATGTATGAATGTAGATACCTATGAAGCGTATTTATGTATATATGAAGATACGTATGATAGTATGTATATATGTGAAGGCGTAGGGATGTATGTACGTATGCAGGTGTGTATTTATGTACATATGAAGACACGTATGAGTGTATGCATGCATGTATTGAGTGTTACGCAGGTATATTATTGAAGGCTCACAAGGGAATGAATACGCGAATGATATGCTTAAAAATGAGAGAGAAGCTGAATGGAAAGTGTACATGTATTGTATTCTTGTTTATGTATTGTATACTAATGTGTTGAATGTATGTGGTAATGCAGGTTGTACGGATAATGAGCGATTATCACGAAGATTAGGGATCGAAGACCGAGTCACTAGAGAGATTGTACGGGGACGTTGAATGTAAAATGTAGCAATCATAAGCTATGTTTTTAATTAGTAAATAAGAGGATGACGGATTTATGATAAAGAGCTATGTTAAAGCTAAAGTTTAAATAAGTTGAGGTATTTATAAAGAAAGAAATTTTATGGTTCGTGTTTTCCGCTGCGACTTTTGTCATGTACGATTTAGGATCTAACAGAGTTTTAGATCAATTCGTTCGGGAGGAAGTAACCCATGACCTTCCAATGTGGAGGTTATGGGTTCGAGTCCCACTTGGTGCAATTTGTTTCATGTGAGCCATGGGTTTTACCACTATGGGCCATGGCGGTGGGTTTCCTCAGAATGAAAGATGCTTTTATAATCTAATATGTTGCTGAGATTACAGAAGAAAACCATATTCTATCGTGCCCATTGGCGTCCCTATGCCCATGTTAAATCCGTTATTTCTAGTAAAAAAAATATTTTGTGCTTTTTATACTAGTAAAAGTATTTAACAACATTGTATTTTTAACTAGTACATCAATTGTTTAAGAACATTGTATTTTTAGTAATTTCAAGTTTTTAATACGTGTGATACGATTTTTATGATTATATAATGTGTTAACTTGTTCATATATGGAACCAATATCGTGTAATTGAATGGATAACCTTTAATATCATACCCATCTTAAACTCATGATGAATATTGGCTATAAATGGACAAATAAAATTGGCGGAGACTAGAGGCGGATGGTGGACGGAGTAGCGCTGGAACTTGAAGGCCTAATCATGGAATAGAGGTTAATAGTATTTGTCGATGTGAATGATGAGTAGGAAATGGGAAGTGGGGAACGGTGCATAACCATATTGGGAATGAGGTTTCCTATTTTATTTGTTAGAATAATAAATAAATAAATAAATAAATAAGAATTAAAAAATATAAAAAGTTTAGATAAAATAATTAAATGTACAAAATCTTTAATGACCAACATAAACACGCGAATATGAACAAACGTAAATGAATGAACGTTCACGAACACATTACTGAACGTTCACAGACACAATTGAACGAACGAGACCTTTGGTCGTGTTCGTTCATTTAACTAATCGAATGGAATTTTTTGTTCATGTTATCTGGTTTATTAAACGAACGAACGTAAAAAAACCTTCCGTTGAATGGTTCACGAACGGTTCATTGAACGTTTGGTTCATTTGTAGCCCTAAATTATTCCTATAAGTAATATCATACTCGGTTAAATACCCGAATATTCTGGTACATTTTTTCCTTATATCCGCACACCAAACGACATTTCAATTTAAAAATCAACTAATGCATACAAAGCTGCTAAAGACATGTGGATTACAAAGCAAACACATGTATTAACTTCAATTTGTTTAGTACATCGTTTTGTATTTAAAAGAAGAAAAGATTAAACAGAAAAGACTTCAACAATAAAGTCAACGTGTGTGGTCGGTCACCTTACATGATGAGAAAACAAATAGCTTAGTTTTTTTATTCACAAAGACGCTTCATACTAATCAGTGCAGCCGTAGTTCGCCAATTCATGCTACTCGTCTTTTGTGTCGGTGACCTCGACTGTGATCACCAACTCATCGTCGCTCGAATCGTCGATCCAGACGTTGCTATTTTCTTTGTCTTTACAAAGATGCCTCATACAATAGTAGCAAATTACAAACTCACAAGTTAAACACTTAAAGATCATCTTGTAATGGAGACTGCGCCAACCATCCTTGTGACATCGACCATCGCTTTCAACCCCTTGAACGAATGAAAGGGGGTGTGGATGCACTTCAATATTGTTATATGTGCCCCCAAATTTCACATTTATATACTCATTAACGTCTCCACCATATCCAACATATTTGGCATATGTTTCATACCGAAGTATTGACGGAGCACAAGCTGTATGCATAGACTGCATACACTCACGACAATGATAGAATGTAAACTCAGGATCAAACTCCTTCTCACAAATTTCACAAAAATAGTCACCCATATGGTTCTCAATGGGAAAGTAACTCAGTTTCATAGGATGCTTGTCACACTTGTGTGTAGTTGTCTCTGGTATCAACAAAGCATTGCTCAAGTGTATTTCAAAGTTATCACAAGTATGGCAAATGAATGAACCATGACTACTATTTAATGTAAGGAGGTGATTCGGGTGAGAATTGTGAGTGATTTCTTTAGGTACGAAGGCACAATTAACATCGATGTAGTAATCGCATTCGACACAACAATAAGCAAATCCATTGCAAGGTAACCAGCAAAGACGACAAAAGAAGACCCCGAAAAACTTACCAGGGATTTTTGAATGGAGAATCAGGGGGTGTTGTGGGTGATGAGGGTAGTCTTTTAGTTCAATAGGTAGTCGGGAGCACCACTCGTGGAGCACAAAGTTACAATGCTCCCCCTCCTCATTAGAACACACGTAAACTGACCCACTCGTAATCGGTCTTAAGCATCCATTGCACAAAAGTTCAATCCTCTTTGTTGGGTCATGGTAGGATATTCTTGAAGAGGTGGGGCTATCTTCCAGAATGAGTGGGTGTTGATGACTCACTTCATGTGTTTTTGATCCACTTTCCTTGAAAAACAAGTGTTTTAGTAGGCTATAAGATGGATCAGGAAATGGAAGATGAAGAAGATCAGGGTGTTCAACATCTTCATAGTTTTTAATCATTTTGTCTGTAGCTGGTGAAAACAACATTCAAATATTAGATAAACATAGAACCAATAACATATTTAGAAATAACTATAAACATATATATTAGGTAGGGTGGTAGGTCTACCTGGAGATGTTGCGCAATCTAGATGGGTATAGTATCTGCATTTCTCGCATTTATATAGCCAAAGATGTGAACTAGAAGAAAACCCCCCACGGCATACCCTACACAGTGGGTAATTTTTGGATGCTCGATCCTTTTTTGGAAAGGAATAAGCAAGGGTGAGAGGATGAACATGGGAGAAGATATCATTTGTCGTATGTTGGATTTGCAATTTTTTCGGTAGAAAAGCACAATCACTATGAATGAAATTAGAACTAGCACACGTGGGACAATGATAAAAGAGCCCTTTATGCTCCTTCCCGCATGCATCACACTCGTCTAAAATTTGTCTGGGGATGCGAACTAGTGGGTGTTTGTGGCTAGGATGATAGATGATATTCTTTTGTAGCCTTTTTGTAGCACAATTTGCATCAACCTTAAAATCACAAAGATCACAGTAGTAAATTTGCTCTCCAGGCTTACCAAATTCACCACAAATATCACACCACCATTCGTCGTTATCTAGGTAGACGCCAAGAGTATGACCATCCACACAAACGTCTTCCAATCTTTCAGGAAGCTCTGCACAAAATTTATGAATAGAATAATCACTACATGTAGAACAAGAGTAGTAATACCTATGGAACCAGTTGATTTCTTCATGACACCGGGTACACAAACATCGGAAGTCTTGTCTTGCATCTACTTCATCCTCGTCCTCTTTCTTGTCTTCTTCATAGTCTTCGTCACGTTGTTGTTCCGGCCACAAATCTGTAAGATTCAATGGATGTTCGTGCTCAAACGTCATAAGTTTTTTTTTTCTTTTTCTAGTAAAAAAAATAGTATGCGAAGAAACAGACAAAAGTAAACAGCAAATGAAATGAAAACAGAATTGGGAAGATAGAGCAACTAAAGATGTGATGGGGTGAGTTATAAAAAGGATGAGCTAGCATTTATAGGCATACATATACATACTTAACTTCATTACCAAGTTTATGTTACCCATAACGTACTAAAAGTATATATATTTATATGGGGGAAGGATCCACTAAAAGTGGATTTTGTCTAAGTACACAAAGAAGGATTGTGATTATGACATGTGACACTTCTAATAAGTAGAAATGAATAGCATTTTGGTCCTTATAAATAGGAGTGAAAATGACATGTGACACCCCTTTTGTTTTTTTAAAAATACAAAAAAAATCTGACATGTGGCACCCCTTTTGTTTTTTAAAAATACAAAAAAAAAAAAAATCTAGTACAAAAAAATATAGCACAAAAAATGTAGCACAAAAAAATATAGCACAAAAAAATCTAATATAAAAAAATATAGCACGAAAAAATTCAGCAAAAAAACGTAGTACCAAAAAATCCAGCACAAAAAAATGAGAAAAAAAAAAGTTTAAGACAAAAAAATTCAGCACAAAAAATTTAGCACAAAAATATATTACAAAAATCCAGCACAAAAAATGTTATACAACGTAGAAATACAACACATGAATGGTTAAGATTCTTTCTCATCATATTTAAGCAAAATAAACTTTTTATTTGATCTTACCTCTATTTATATGATTGCAGATTAAAAACACATTTTGCAAGTTAAATTATCTTCATTATGAAGTCTTGTATGTAAAAAGAACATGTTGGATGGTATTCATGAAATTGTGATCTGTTAATGTTATTATTCCTGATTATAATAAGGGTAAATTACACTTTTTGTCCGTTATGTTTGTAGCGGGTTGCAAAGGTGTAATGATTTTTCTAAATAAAGGATTGTGACTGTAATTATTGAAGTTAAAGGTCATCCGTTGCAACCCGCTACAAACATAAAGGACGAAAAGTGGAATTTACTCTTATAATAACATTAGCATATTAAATGATGTTTTAGAATATTATAAGCAGGCAGTTGTTAAAAATATCGTGAAATAATCAACTTTTTTCGATAAATCATAATAGTGCCATTGTCAATTTCATTAATTAGTTGTTATCTGGTTTATGAATTTTTATCATAGTGCATTAATTAGTTGTTATCTAGTTTATGAATTTTTATCAAAGTGCATTAAGTCTATGAGTATCTTGGTGTGTTATTCCTAGAAGTTAATTTTTACAAAGTGGGATGGCGGTTTAAAACTCAGCTGATCATGGCTTCTGAGCTGTGGAAGAATTTAATCGTATCACAGCTAGTTTACAGTCCATATTTATCTCGGTTCAGCGGGACGAATGGTCTTGGATAGGGGCAGATTCGGTCGATTTCTCTGCGGGTGCAGTTAAGCGTTTATTTGCTTGGTGCGTCGAAGTGGGTAGGAAACATACGGCTTTGGCATTAAGAAGCAAAAATATTATATTGGAGGATGTGACTTGCCCGTTTTGCAATTCTGAAGAAGAGTCGGGTGAGCACCTTTTTCAGTCTTGCAATTTTGCAGCCTTTGGCGCGCAAGGAATGAGCTAAAGTTTCAAGGAAAGACAGTTCATATCAAAAATATTATAGCCGAGATTTTCTTTGGGTTAGAAGTAGATCGAAGTTAGAATCCCTTTCGTGGACGAATTGGTGTAAATTTGTAATTATATAGTTTGTTTGCTTGTTTTGTGGTCGCCTCGTCTCGTGGGTTGGGTTGTTGGTTTCTAAGTTCACCTTTCAAAAAAAATCACTATAAAATGTGAAGCATCATTAGAAGTAGATTAGATTTTTTAATGTATAAAACAATATTTTGTTAAATTAAAACAAGATGCTAAAGGATGGGATGTGAAAACCATTACATGTTTATAGTTTATATTAAAATTACACCGGTCGTTCCAAGATAACAGAACAAATCTCGCCTGGTTTTTTATTCATATAAATGTGATCACCTTGATCTCCTCCACTATTTTGTTCGGCTCATTGTGATAGTTGTTATAAATTTTGTCGATCCTTACCTTCTAAGCGAACCACATTATTACCAAGATAATTATTCTAAGCCCCGTCTTTTAAAAGCTTTGTCGATCCTTGCTTTTCAAACGAACTACATTAAGCCTTTTCCTCTTTTATTTTCCTTCATAATTTTTAAACAGGCAAAATTTTTTAAATCATCGCATTTCTTTAAAAAGAATTAAACGAAATTAAAGAGAACAAAATGCTCTTTAATTTGGTGTAATTTTTTTTAAATATTATTGTATGAAAAAAGTTATGTCTGTTTAAAAATAAAGAGGGGAAAGACTACATAGTCTTTTCCTCCGTGCGAAATCCCTACACATAGCAGCTTCCGATGTCTATTTTGGCTTTTATCTCCGGTCCATGCATTTGTGATTTTCCTATATCAAACTATATTTAAGTGTTTTATAAATTTCCTATAAATCAAACTATATTTAAGTGTTTTATAAAGTAACCTAACATATGAATTAGATTAATAAAAATATTGAATTGTTAGATTAAATGGTTAATAAAATAGTTTTAATATATAAAATAAATACGTACATATTCTAAATAGATGAAACATATTCATTTCCATAAAATTTAGGAAAGTGTAAATTTCAACTAACTGAAATTCCTATGAAGATGTTTATCCATGGTATTTTTTAAAGGGAAAGGAAAATATGTTTAGTTTGAAGTCATGAATATTCCTATGAAAGATGTTTAAGCATGGTATTTTTTAAAGGGAAAGGAAAATATGTTTGAAGTCATGAATTATTCATATCAAAACATATCTATTACACAAAAGAAAAAAGAAAAGAAGGTGTGATTATATGCCATTTGTTTTATGTTTTCTTATTTTTTATTTTATATACCCTTAAAGTTTTTTTCTTTTAAAAAATTTAAAATATGTTCTCTTTTACTAAACAGACGTTTAGGCCAGGGGGTGTGGTTTAACGCCACCCCGCCAACTAAGCAACTATAGCGCCGAGGGGCGCCAAAGACCACACCGAGCAAATGAAAGGGGGGGCGCTATCATGTTCTCGCCAGTGTGTTAACGGAAGAAAAATGGGATTTTCGATGTGGGTGGGTCAAAGTAACCCTTATGCAACTAAAAGGGGGGCGCTATCAACGTTATGGGGGCTTTATACCACACCCTGCAAGTTAAAGGAAGGGGTTTTAAAGCCCCCTGTGTGACGTGGCGTTGACGTGGCGCTGAGATGGCGTAATAAAGCCCCTACCACACCCTCGAGCCTTAGTGTAAGTGATACCAAAATAAGATAAACACTAATTAATCTTGCAAGAAAAGAAATTAATACAAGAATTTATGTGTTTCAAATATGGATTTACATCCAAGACCGTATTAAAGATTTCATTATTTTTGTATTAATGTGTTATTAATTTACATTATATATAGCATTATGTAGGGCAGATTAATCCTATATTGTTGCTAATTTGTCAAGTTACTTGTTTTTTTAAGTTGCTTATAAACCGACTTGTAAAATCAGACCTAAAATCCATCCAAGCCAAACCGTAACATTCTATTTTTTTCTCTTCTCGTCCTAGTTTCCACCCGCTCGGTTGGGAGTGGGACCTAAACAAGGTACTACAATCTCGGTATTCCGTGATGTGGCCGCTATCACACTCCTACAACAAAAGTCATACTTCACAACTTAACAAACCTAGCAACTAATTTTTTTTTTCCATTAAAACTATTTTCTTCTTAAAAAATTTTAGTTGATTTAGCATTTGAATAAAGATATAAAGATGCAACTATATATAACAAGGCAAGTTACATATTTGACACGTATGAATATGCAATCCCTCTTAACTCACTCTACCAAGATTCAAAAGAAATTCGGAGTAGCATCCCTTTGTTTCTTTATCATTTTTTCCTTTTGCTTTTTTTCTTTTGTACAATACACGTAAATTGTTCAAATATATTATTCCAATTATTTTTTTCTTTTGCTTTTTTTCTTTTTTCTTTTGTACTGTTCAAATCTAATATTCCAATTATTTTTTCTTTTGCTTTTTTTTCCTTTTTCTTTAGTAGAATACACGTAAATTGTTCAAATCTAATATTCCAATAATTTTTTTCTTTTGCTTTTATCCTTTTGTATAATACACGTAAATTGTTCAAATCTAATATTCCAATTATTTTTTCTTTTGCTTTTTTTCTTTTTTCTTTTGTACAACACACATATTGTTCAAATATAATATTCCAATTATTACTTACAAGTAAAGAAAAAGACGTGATGGCCTTTTTACAACTTTACATCTTTCTAATTTTCTTACACGTAATTTTTTTTCTAGACAGATGAAGATAATAATGTCGGATATTTTAGTGTAATTGGGATTGATTTGGCGACTAAAGTGAATTTAATATGGATAAATTACTTTTTGAGTCATTGTGTTTTGGTGGTTTTAACTGCTTGAATCCAAAATCAAAAAGTTTAACGCACTGAGTCCCTAACCGCTCATTTTATAACGTTTTGAGTTCAATTTTTAACACTTGTACTTTTGTTTTTGGACTCAAGTGGTTAAAACCACTAAAACACAGGACTCAAAAAGTAATTTACTCATTTAATACACATCAAACAAGTTAGGTGGTGCACGAGTGCACGCTTGTATGAGTTGTTATAATTCTAAGTGTTCCAAGGGGGCAACAACCGGGGTTCGGGGGCAACACCCCCAGGTAGTAGGGTCCAAGGGGCGGCAGCTACTAGAGGGTCCAAGGGGAAGAGCCCTTGGCTGGGGTCGAAACGGAAGATTAATGCACTTTTTAAGGCACTAAAAGAAAACAATTAGGAAACGTGTCATCAGACATCTACTTTTTGGTTTTACCGCTTCTCTCTCCTACAAAATTATGGATACTTATTTTTTTAATTAAAGATAGTTAATATCTCATTAAACAAATGAATTTAATTATAATATTTTTAAATAAACTTATATGTTTTACTTATAAAGGATTCATCAAGTTCAAAAGTTATGTTTCTTTAAATATTAAAAAAACGAAAAATAATGATGATAGTTGTTTTAATGAGTGTTTCTAAAAATTTTCAAATATTTAATGTGGTTGGATGGTAAAAATACAACATGTTAAATAAAAAAATATGTAGCATTTGGCTACAAAGCCTATTTTTCCTACAAAGTGTAGGAAGCAATCTCCTTGTGACATGTGACATCTAGTGTTATTTTACTAAAGGGCATTAAGGTAATTGAATAATTACAACTATTTATAGAAGATTTTATATCATAAGAATAAAAGGCTCTTTTTTTGGAAAGTTATGTCTATTAACTATTCAAAATTGGCAGTTACATCATTCACATCCACAATTAATTTATCCGAAGTTCGAAACATAAAACAAATTCATCATTTCTTAACATTGTGTTTTATCAGTTTACGGTTTCTTCACACCGTGTTATATCAATTTTCACAATTAAACACACCCCTCATATATTTCGAAACATAAAACACATTCATTATTTCTTGACGTTGTTTTTTATCAACTGATTTCTTCACATTGTGTTATACCGATTTTCACAATTAAACACACCCCTCACTCATAAATCACAATAGTGTCTGAAATGTACAATATAAAACACACCAGCGAAATACATAATATAAAACACGCAGACATTATATAAAACACACTAGTGTTTGAATTATTTGAATCTTAATTTTTTAGATATGTAGCAATATGGTACTCATATTAAAGATAAAAAACGCTCATTATTATGGTATATATTTTTTTTAAACAAATTATGTATAAAAAGTTATTGACGTTTTAAAAAGATGGGGGAAGTTACATGTGAGTTGCATGTGATTCCTAAATTTAAGGCATACGAAATTTACTTTTATACCCTTAATTCAATAAATTAATCAATTTAATTAAAATAAATATTACAATTTTGCCATTCATTTAATCTTATCCATCAATTACCTAATCTAATGGCTATAATCACTTTTTAGACAAAACACACTTTGTAGAGGAACCTCACCCTATATATTAAATAAATAAGGCTAAATTGCACTTTTCGTCCTTTATGTTTCAGGGTTTCTGCAGGCGCTGTCCTTTAAGTTTAAAAATTACACTCTATGTCCTTTATGTTTGCAACCTATAACGGGCGGTGTCCTTTCTCATAAACCCAGTTAACTTTTTTATGTTAAAACCCAAAACGTGTAACTTTGTAAAACTCCAAAACAGCAGGGACTATATGTGTAACATTGTAAAACTCTTTAACCTGCAACCCCTGTCCATTCTTCTCTTTATCTTCTTCCTCTCCAAGCTTCCTCTTCCCAACACTTCCACAAAAACCGGCAGCCTTAGCATCATCAGATAAACCACTCAACACTCTCGAAATCCACCTGTTCCTCTCAACAACAACCGATCGTCCACTAACACCACGACAACTCTCTCCAACACTCTGATTACTACTATTAATCTCATTACAAGGAAGCCACTTCAAACCTTGCAGAAACGGAAGCGTCGAAAAAGTCACGTGCGAGCGTGTTGAAGGTAGTGGATTTTCCGGTGGCAGAAACTAGGGTTCCGGCGATGTAGTCGGAGTACGAAAGGGTGAATCAGATCACCATGAATGTAAGTGTGATTATACGGATGAAGATTTGGAGAATTTGTTGTACATTGATGAAGTTGTGTGGTGATAAGAAGGTTATAAAGCAAGTGATTTCATTGAATTGAAGGTTGTAAATCGGGGGATGTTTGGGCTTAATTCCAAGTTCTGATCTGCTCTTTCATTCTTAGGTGTTAGATCTATTGAATATGGTGCTAGATCAGAGGGTGGGTGTTGGTGATTGTTGGTGGTAGATGAGATTTGCAGAAAAGAGGGAGAGAGTATTATTAATTTACAATGTTACACATATGGTCCCTGCTGTTTTGGAGTTTTACAAAGTTACACGTTTGGGGTTTTAACATAAAAAAATTAACTGGGTTTATGAGAAAGGACATCGCCCGTTATAGGTTGCAAACATAAAGGACATAGAGTGTAATTTTTAAACTTAAAGGACAGCGCCTGTAGAAACCCTAAAACATCCCGGGCCAATAAGCGGAGGACTTGCGCCGATATATGGTGCAGCCGGGAAGATTCCAGATAGAGGTATGGTTAACGAACTACTGGTAGACTACATGGATAATGCATGCTAATATGATTCTTGGGGTGTTTGGATCCACTTACCTGTCAAAAGCTTTCGAAGGAAAGGATAGTGGAAATTGTGCGTTGATGATATGTAAACTGTTTTATACAAGTTTGTAGATGTATATGTAAAAGTAATTCAAATACCATCTATTTTTAACCCTGAATTTGCAAGTGTTGGTTGAATGGAAAATCTTGTTTTTTGACCATTGAAAGATTAGTTGGCTAAAAATGGGATTGGTTAGTATGATAACGATAACGACAGCGATAATGATGGTAATGGTAAGCCAATGAGTTCTAGATCAATTCGTTCGGGAGGAAGTAACCCATGACCTTCCAATGTGGAGGTTATGGATTGGAGTCCCACTTGGTGCAATTTGTTTCATGTGAGCCATGGGTTTTACCACTATGGGCCATGGCGGTGGGTTTCCCTCGGAATGAAAGATGCTTTTATAATCTAATATGTTGCTGAGATTACAGAAGGAAACCATATCCTATCGTGCCCATTGACGTCCCTATGCCCATGTTAAATCCGTTATTTCTAGTAAAAAAAAATATTTTGTGCTTTTTATACTAGTAAAAGTATTTAACAACATTGTATTTTTAACTAGTACATCAATTGTTTAACAACATTGTATTTTTAGTAATTTCAAGTTTTTAATACGTGTGATACGATTTTTATGATTATATAATGTGTTAACTTGTTCATTTCTCTGATATGGAACCAATATCGTGTAATTGAATGGATAACCTTTATGGATAACCTTTAATATCATATCCATCTTAAACTCATGATGAATATTGGCTGTAAAGGACACAAATAAAATTGGCGGAGACTAGAGGTGGATGGCGGACGGAGTAGCACTGGAACTTGAATGCCTAATCATGGAATAGAGGTTAATAATAGTATTTGTCGATGTGAATGATGAGCAGGAAATGGGAAGTGGGGAATGGTGCATAACCATGTTGAGAATGAGGTTTCCTATTTTATTAGTTAGGATAATAAATAAATAAGAATTAAAGAATATAAAAAGTTTAGATAAAATAATTAAATGTACAAAATCTTTAATGACCAACATAAACACGCGAATATGAACAAACGTAAATGAATGAACGTTCACGAACAAATTACTGAACGTTCACAAACACAATTGAACGAACGAGACCTCTGGTCGTGTTCGTTCATTTAACTAATCGAACGGAATTTTTTGTTCATGTTATCTCGTTAATTAAACGAACGAACGTAAACAAACTTTCCGTCGAACGGTTCACAAACTGTTCGTTGAACGTTTGGTTCATTTGTAGCCCTAAATTATTCCTATAAGTAATATCATACTCGGTTAAATACCCAAATATTCTCGTACATTTTCTCCTTATATCCGCACAACAAACGACATTTCAATTCAAAAAACAACTAATGCATACAAAGCTGCTAAAAACATGTGGATTACAAAGCAAACACGTGTATTAACTTCAATTCGTTTTGTATATAAAAGAAGAAAAGATTAAACAGAAAAGGCTTCAACTACAACGTCAACGTCTGTGGTCGGTCAGACGGTCACCTTACTTGATGAGAAAACAAATAGCTTAGTTTGTTGGTATCAGTTCCACAGGATCCCCGGTTCCAAGATTTCGGAGTAGACGCGTGATAACAAGCGACTACGTAATCACTACATATCTCGCACCAATGCATGATTGAATCGTAAAACAGGAATCGAATAAACTAACCTGAATGAACAGAACTTGAACAAACAGAACTTTTATAAACAGAATCTTGCAGTACAGATTTGCATACAGACACGTACAGACTGATTGCTTTGAACCGTATATATAGCAGCGAAGGGGTGCGAGTATCAGTTGTGTCGCTTCAATGAAGAGATTCGTCTCTTCTATCATAACCGCTGCAGTGGTTATTGTACGTACTCACACCGGTTCGCATATTACGGCCCAAAAGCAAAACACATAATATGAACCCTACTGGACTCTAGATACTTGTTCGACCCATAAACTACATGGCCTCAGGCCCAAGTTCAAATAAACAATAAACAGTAATATATCTGACCCATTAACTAATAAATAAATAAACTAAAAAGCTGCTGCGTTTTTTTCTTTCTTCTTCCAACTCGGTTGCGCTTGATTATCGGACTTCATTTTCCCTCCTAATCAGTGCAGCCGTAGTTCGCCAATTCATGCTACTCGTCTTTTGTGTCGGTGACCTCGACTGTGATCACCAACTCATCGTCGCTCGAATCGTCGATCCAGCCGTTGCTATTTTCTTTGTCTTTACAAAGATGCCTCATACAATAGTAGCAAATTACAAACTCACAAGTTAAACACTTAAAGATCATCTTGTAATGGAGACTGCGACCATCCTTGTGACATTGACCATCGCTTTCAACCCCTTGAACGAATGACAGGGGGTGTGGATGCACTTCAATATTGTTATATGTGCCCCCAAATTTCACATTTATATACTCATTAACACCGAAATATCCAACATATTTGGCATATGTTTCATACCGAAGTATTGACGGAGCACAAGCTGTATGCATAGACTGCATACACTCACGACAATGATAGAATGTATACTCAGGATTTAAATCCTCCTCACAAATTTCACAAAAATAGTCACTCATATGGTTCTCAATGGGAAAGTAACTCAGTTTCATAGGATGCGTGTCACACTTGTGTGTAGTTGTCTCCGGTATCAATAAAGCCCTCGTCAAGGGTATTTTAAAGTTATCACAAGTATGGCAAATGAAGAATGAACGACTATTTAATGTAAGGAGGTGGTTCGGGTGAGAATTGTGAGTGATTTCTTTAGGTACGAAGGCACAATTAACATCGATGTAGTAATCGCATTTGACACAACAATAAGCAAATCCATTGCAACGTAACCAGCAAAGATGACAAATGAAGACCCCGAAAAACATACCGATGATTTTTGAATGGAGAATCAGGGGGTGTTGTGGGTGATGAGGGTTGTCTTTTAGTTCAATAGGCAGTCGGGAGCACCACTCGTGGAGCACAAAGTTGCAATGCTCCCCCTCCTCATTAGAACACACGTAAACTGGCCCACTCATAATTGGTCTTAAGCACCCATTGCACAAAAGTTCAATCCTCTTTGTTGGGTCATGGTAGGATATTCTTGATGAGGTGGGGCTATCTTCCAGAATTAATGGGTGTTGATGACTCGCTTCATGTGTTTTTGATCCACTTTCCTTGAAAAACAAGTGTTTTAGTAGGCTATAAGATGGATCAGGAAATGGAAGATGAAGAAGATCAGGGTGTTCAACATCTTCATAGTTTTTAATCATTTTGTCTGTAGCTGGTGAAAACAACAATGAAATATTAGATAAACATAGAACCAATAACATATTTAGAAATAACTATAAACATATATATTAGGTAGGGTGGTAGGTCTACCTGGAGATGTTGCGCAATCCAGATGGGTATAGTATCTGCATTTCTCGCATTTATATAGCCAAAGATGTGAACTAGAAGAAAACCCCCCACGGCATACCCTACACAGTGGGTAATTTTTGGATGCTCGATCCTTTTTTGGAAAGGAATAAGCAAGGGTGAGAGGATGAACATGGGAGAAGATATCATTTGTCGTATGTTGGATTTGCAATTTTTTCGGTAGAAAAGCACAATCACTATGAATGAAATTAGAACTAGCACACGTGGGACAATGATAAAAGAGCCCGTTATGCTCCTTCCCGCATGCATCACACTCGTCTAAAATTTGTCTGGGGATGCGAACTAGTGGGTGTTTGTGGCTAGGATGATAGATGATATTCTTTTGTAGCCTTTTTGTAGCACAATTTGCATCAACCTTAAAATCACAAAGATCACAGTAGTAAATTTGCTCTCCAGGCTTAATAAGTTTACCACAAATATCACACCACCATTCGTCGTTATCTAGGTAGACGCCAAGAGTATGACCATCCTCACAAATGTCTTCCAATCTTTCAGGAAGCTCTGCACAAAATTTATGAATAGAATAATCACTACATGTAGAACAAGAGTAGTAATACCTATGGAACCAGTTGATTTCTTCATGACACCGGGAACACAAACATCGGAAGTCTTGTTTTGCATCTACTTCATCCTCGTTCTCTTCCTTGTCTTCTTCATAGTCTTCGTCACGTTGTTCTTGTTCCGACCACAAATCTGTAAGATTCAATGGATGTTCGTGCTCAAACGTCATAAGTTTTTTTTTTCTTTTTCTAGTAAAAAAAATAGTATGCGAAGAAACAGACAAAAGTAAACAGCAAATGAAATGAAAACAGAATTGGGAAGATAGAGCAACTAAAGATGTGATGGGGTGAGTTATAAAAAGGATGAGCTAGCATTTATAGGCATACATATACATACTTAACTTCATTACCAAGTTTATGTTACCCATAACGTACTAAAAGTATATATATTTATATGAGTTAAATGACATTTTAGTCCCCGTGGTTTTGGTTATTTTGGCAGTTTAGTCTAAAGATTTTATTTTTCATATGTGGATCCAAAAAGGTTTCACCGTTGCCATTTTAGTCCACTGGGTTGAATTCATCCATTTTTTCTGTTAACGAGAAGGGCAATTCGACCATTTTATATGTAATTATGTTAACTAGAAGGGCAATTCGACCATATAAATGACCGAATTGCCATTCTCGTTAACAGAAAAATGGATGAAGTTAACCCAGTGGACTAAAATGGCAATAGTGAAACCTTTTTGGACCCACAGGAGAAAAATGAAACATTTGGACTAAACTGACAAAATGGCATAAACCACATGGACTAAAATGCCATTTAACTCTATTTATATGATTGCGGATTAAAAACACATTTTGCAAATTAAATTATCTTCATGAAATTGTGATGTTTTAGAAATTGTGAGCTGTTAATGTTATTATTTCTAATTATAATAACATTAGCATATTAAATGATGTTTTAGAATATTATAAGATTTTTCGATGAATCATAAAAGCGCCATTGTCAATTTCATTAATTAGTTGTTATCTAATTTATGATTTTTTTTATCAAAGTGCATCAAGTGTATGAGTATCTTGATGTGTTAAATGATGAACTCTTTCCTAGAAGTTAATTTTTACAAAGTGGGATGGCGGTCTAAATCTCAGCTGACCACGACTTCTGAGCTGTGGAAGAATTTAACCGTATCACAGCATTGTACAGCCCATATTTATCTCGGTTCAGCGGGACGAATGGTCTTGGATAGGGGTAGATTCGGTCGATTTCTCGGTGGGTGCAGTTAAGCGTTTATTGGCTAAGGGTCGCGATCACAACAACAACTATGTTTTTAGTTGGTGTAAGTGGTTACCCTAAAATGTAATATCTTTGCTTGGCGCGCCGAAATGGGTAGGATACATACGGCTTTGGCGTTAAGAAGCAGAAATATTATATTGGAAGATGTGACTTGCCCATTTTGCAATTCTGAAGAAGAGTCAGGTGAGCAACTTTTCACGTCTTGCATGCTCACCACCATTCTTTGGCAACATATAAGCATGTGGTGCTGTGTGTCTAATGTCTTCGCCTTTTCGTGTTTCTCTTGGAGTTACACAAATTTGTCGGATTGAACGAACAAGCCCGCAAAGAGTGTTTTCCAAGGAATTATCATCATTGGATGTTGGAGTCTTTGGCGCGCAAGGAATAAGCTAAAATTTCAAGGAAAGACGGTTTGTATCGAAAATATCATAGCCGAGGTTTTCTTTGGGTTTGAAGTAGATCGAAGTTAGAATTCCTTTCGTGGACGGATTTGTGTAAATTTGTAATTATGTAGTTTGTTTGCTTGTTTTGTGGCCGCCTCATTTTGTGGGTTGGATTGTTGGTTTCTAACGAAATTCACCTTTCAAACCAATTGTAATATTTTTTAAATATCATTGTATGAAAAAGTTATTTCTGTTTAAAAATACAAAGGGGAAAGAAAAGGGAAAGACTACATACCTTTTCCTCCATGTGAAATCCCTACACATGGCAGCTTCCGATCTCTATTTTGGCTTTTATCTCCGGTCAATGCGTTTGTGATTTTCCTATATCAAACTATATTTAAGTGTTTTATAAATTTCCTATAAATCAAACTATATTTAAGTGTTTTATAAAGTAACCTAACATATGAATTACATTAACAAAAATATTGAATAGTTACATTAAATGTTTAATAAAATAGTTTTAATATATAAAATAAATACGTATATATTCTAAGGCCAGAGGGTGTGGTATAAAGCCCCCCGTCACATAAGCGCCGTTAACGCCCTATAGCGCCCCCATAGCCACCCCTGGGCAGCAAAGTGGACGCAATGGGGCGGGCTCCATTGCATTAACGCCGGTTAAAGGGGAAAGAAGGTGAGACCATTCTTTTCAACCAATCAAATCTCCTCTTTATTATTTCTTTTTTTGTATTTTGTTTAATAAGTGCTTTAATTAAAGAGATGGTTTTTAAGCCCCCTATGTGACATGACACTGATGTGACATGATAAAGCCCCTAGGAGTTTTATACCACACCCTCCAACCTAAATAGATGGAACATACTCATTTCCCTAAAATTTAGGAAAGTGTAAATTTCAACTAATGAAATTCCTATAAAGATGTTTATGCTTGGTATTTTTTAAAGGGAAAGGAAAATATGTTTGAAGTCATGAATATTTCTATGAAGATGTTTAAGCATTGTATTTATTAAAGGGAAAGGAAAATATGTTTGAAGTCATGAATTATTCATATCAAAACATATCTATTACACGTAAGGAAAAAGAGAAGAAGGTGTGATTATATGTCATTTATTTTATGTTTTCTTATTTTTTTATACCCTTAAAGTTTTTTTCTTTTAAAAAATTTAAAATCTGTTCTCTTTTACTAAACAGACGTTTAGTGTAAGTGATACCAAAATAAGATAAACACTAATTAATCTTGCAAGAAAAGAAATTAATACAAGAATTTATGTGTTTCACATGAATATGGATTTACATCCAAGACCGTATTAAAGATTTCATTATTTTTGTATTAATGTGTTATTAGTTTACAATATACAGTAGAAACTCGATAAATTAATACTCGATTATTTAATAATCTCTCTAAGATAATATTTTTTGCCGGTCCCGACTCGGGGATAGGGTGCTAAATTAACAATTCGTTAAAATTATAAGATAATACATTTTTGATAATTTCTTTAGACCCCATATAAAATATAAATTAATAATTCCTTATATATAGCATATTACATGAATGATTTATGAAGGTTTCTTGAAAAATGACTCAATTGTCTTTTGTTTTTTTGTTGAAATATGACTCTAAAGACCGCTTAACTGTATTCGATATTGTCGCTTGACTCACCTGCAAACCATAGTTACTATGAACCCATTCTTGCAATTGCTTTTGAGTGAGACTTGGATTATCCTTGTTGTGCTTGCATAATGCTCTTCGAATCTCGTCTGACATTGTTGTTTTTTTTCACACCTTTAAGATGGGAAGCCATGTTGTGTGTATGATTTGTTTGTGTTAACCTATTTTGATCTTGTATTTATATAGAAAATATTTTTAATGTCTATAAAGTGATACATTGAACACAAGAAGCATAATAAGGTGGGAGATGGAAGGTTTCTTTCAAATTGGACCGTTCATTTGATATACATGCATTGTATACAATAATTAAGTGGAAGCTTGAAAGGTGTTTATAAACTAAGTATTCTACTATAAATTAATAAAATATTAATTAATATATAAATTAATAATTATTAATTTATCGATTAATTAATAACTCTTTTAATTAATAAATTTTGGTGGTCCCAAGTGTATTATTTTATAGAATTTCTACTGTATGTAGCATTATGCAGGGAAGATTAATCCTATATTGTTGCTAATTTGTCAAGTTACTTGTTTTTTCAAGTTGCTTACAAACAGACTTGTAAAATCAGGCCTAAAATCCATACAAGCCAAACCGTATCATTCTATTTTTTCCTCTTCTCGTCCTAGTTTTCGCCCGCTCGGTTGGGAGTGGGACCTAAACAAGGTACTACAATCTCGGTATTCCGTGATGTGGCCGCTATCACATTCCTACAACAAAAGTCATACTTCACAACTTAACAAACCTAGCAACTAATTTTTTTTCCATTAAAACTATTTTCTTCTTATAATTTTTTAGTTGATTTTAGCATTTGAATAAAGATATAAAGATACAACTGTATATAACAAGGCAAGTTACATATTTGACACGTATGAATATGCAATCCCTCTTTACTCACTCTACCAAGATTCAAAAGAAATTCGGAGTAGCATCCCTTTGTTTCTTTATCAATTTTTTCTTTTGCTTTTTTTCTTTTGTACAATACACGTAGATTGTTCAAATATATTATTCCAATTATTTTTTTCTTTTGTTTTTTTTCTTTTTTCTTTTGTACTGTTCAAATCTAATATTCCAATTATTTTTTTCTTTTGCTTTTTTTCTTTTTTCTTTTGTACAATACACCATAAACGTAAATTGTTCAAATCTAATATTCCAATTATTTTTTTCTTTTGCTTTTTTTTCTTTTTCCTTTTGTATTCTTTTGCTTTTTTTCTTTTTTCTTTTGTACAATACACCATAAACGTAAATTGTTCAAATCTAATATTCCAATTATTTTTTTCTTTTGCTTTTTTTCTTTTTTCTTTTGTACAATACACGTAAATTGTTCAAATCTAATTTACCAATTATTTTTTCTTTTGCTTTTTTTTTTCTTTTTTCTTTTGTACAACACACATATGGTTGAAGTATGATATTCCAATTATTACTTAGAAGTAAAGAAAAAGACGTGATGGCCTTTTTACAACTTTACATCTTTCTAATTTTCTTACACGTAATTCTTTTTCTAGACAGATGAAGATAATATATAATGTCGGATATTTTAGTGTAATTGGAATTGATTTGGCGACTAAAGTGAATTTAATATGGATAAATTACTTTTTGATTCACTGTGTTTTAGTGGTTTTAACTACTTGAATCCAAAATCAAAAAGTTTAACGCACTGAGTCACTAACCGCTCATTTTATAACGTTTTGAGTTCAATTTTTAACACTTGTACTTTTGTTTTTGGACTCAAGTGATTAAAACCACTAAAACACAGGACTCAAAAAGTAATTTACTCATTTAATACACATCAGACAAGTTAGGTGGTGCACGAGTGCACGCTTGTATGAGTTGTTATAATTCTAATTGTTCCAAGGGTGCAACAACGGGGGTTCGGGGGCAGCACCCCCGGGTAGTAGGGTCCAAGGGGCGGCAGCTACTAGAGGGTCCAAGGGGAAGAGCCCCTGGCTGGGGTCGAAACGGAAGATTAATGCACTTTTTAAGGCATTAAAAGAAAACAATTAGGAAACGTGTCATCAGACATCTACTTTTTGGTTTTACCGCTTCCCTCTCCTACTAAATTATGGATACTTATTTTTTTTAATTAAAGATAGTTATTATCTCATTAAACATATGAATTTAATTATAATATTTTTAAATAAACTTATATGTTTTACTTCAAGTTCAAAAGTTATGTTTCTCTAAATATTAAAAAAACGAAAAATAATGATGATAGTTGTTTTAATGAATGTTTCTAAAAATTTTCAAATATTTAATGTGGTTGGATGGTAAAAATACAACATGTTAAATAAAAAAAATAGGTAGCACTTGGCTACAAAGCCTATTTTTCCTACAAAGTGTAGGAAGCAATCTACTTGTGACATGTGGCATCTAGTGTTATTTTACTAAAGGGCATTAATGTAATTGAATAATTACAACTATTTATAGAAGATTTTATATCATAAGAATAAAAGGCTCTTTTTATAGAAAGTTATGTCTATTAACTATTCAAAATTGGCAGTTACATCATTCACATCCACAATTAATTTATCCGATTCGAAACATAAAACAAAATCATCATTTCTTAACATTGTGTTTTATCAGTTTACGGTTTCTTCACACCGTGTTATATCAATTTTCACAATTAAACACACCCCTCATATATTTCGAAACATAAAACACATTCATTATTTCTTGACGTTGTTTTTTATCAACTGATTTCTTCACATTGTGTTATACCGGTTTTCACAATTAAACACACCCCTCACTCATAAATCACAATAGTGTCTAAAATGTACAATATAAAACACACCAGCGAAATACATAATATAAAACACGTAGACATTATATAAAACACACTAGTGTCTGGATTATTTGAATCTTAATTTTTTAGATATGTAGCAATATGGTAATCATATTAAAGATAAAAAACGCTCATTATTGTGGTATAATTTTTTTTAAAACAAATTATTTATAAAAAATTATTGATGTTTTTAAAAGATGGGGGGAAGTTACATGTGATTTGCATGTGATTCCTAAATTTAAGGCATACGAAATTTACTTTTATACCCTTAATTCAATAAATTAATCAATTTAATTAAAATAAATATTACAATTTTGTCATTCATTTAATCTTATCCATCAATTACCAAATCTAATGGCTATAATCACTTCTTACACTTTTTAGACAAAACACACTTTGTATAGGAACATCACCTATATATTAAATAAATAATGATTTAAAAATTAACTTAACAAAATTTATAACTGTCACTTCAATATTACATTTTTTAAATACTTATCTTGACTATATGTTGACAAATTACATTATATTATATTATACTAGTATAATATACATGTTTATTTTATCGTGCAATGCATATTTAAAAAAAAATATATTATTAGTTATATAACGTTACATTTATCAACCCGTGTAATAGACGGGATTGTAACCTAGTTTTTTATAATAAAAACTATCTAGAGGCAGTATCTGGCAGTTGATCTCTTCATCCCCCAATTCGAAATCCATTTTTGGTTACACCCTATTCTGGTTCATACGAATTACACAACACACACATACTAGCTAGGTTCTATTTTTCAATCTTAGTTGTATTAGGTTTGATATTTCGAGAGAACTACCAAAATTATTCGATCTAAAAGTGAACACACACCTCTTGAAACAACCATTACATTCTAAATTCTCCAACAAATAATTTAAATAATATACTGAAGGTAATCATGTACCAGAAATTTTGGGGACTAAACACTCATGGATCATGCCAAAGGCCCCCAACAAATAAAGACCGAAACTAATTTTGTACTAGGGATGAGCATGGTACCGAACCGGTATCGAAAGTACCGGTACCGGAAAATGAGGAAAACGGGTACCAGTATCGAACCGGTACCGGAAAATGAAAAGAATGGGTAATGGTACCGAATATAATCGGTACCCAGTACCAAATGCTTATCCTTATTTTATACCAAGAATTTAGGAGTCTTTTTAAAGATATTAATCGCTTCTAGTCCTAATCAACTCCTATTAACCAGCTATACATAGACCTTCCAAGAATTGAACTTTTCACCTTAAGATGTTCTTTGAGGACACGTGATCAAACTTGCTGAAGTGCTTTGTATGGATTAGTATATGGCGGCTCGGCTTTAATAAATAGCAATTAGCGAAATACCTTTGGATGGTCTATTTAGTGTTGTTTTTCAAACCGTGATTTTTTATGCCTTCTTTTGTAACAAAAACATGTAAGATATATGTACCTGCTAGAATAAGATTCAACTATGGTACATTTCTTCTTGGGACTAAAACCTTATAATTCTTTGTTTGAACAACATAGCCACTATGAGGGTGTATTCACCATTGATATTGTTGATAAACAAGCTTTAGCTATGGTACATTTTCTTGACTTATCAAATATAATACAATATTTGAGCAAATACAGTACGCTAAATAATTGCTTAACTTACACATGCCATGTGTAAATATCCACATCTAGTCAACATAATGAATGAACCATCCCTTCTAGGAGCAAAAATTGTGTCTACGGCTACAAGTAGTGAAGTGGAGTTTTGCAAAACTTATTGAGTCATATTCAATTAGACATGTAGACATATTAGTTAAATGTGTATTCAGAACAACTTATTTGAGATCATGTTTCTCTTAGGTTGTTTGTGAACTAGTTGCAATTGAATATTCAAGTTCAATACGGAGAACATATTCTTCTAATGGGAGATATCACATTTATTGTTGTTTATTAAACATGATGGAAACATCTTTTATTTATTTATATACGTTTTTGGCAATTTTGTGTGATGTTTGACAATCTTATGAGATATTTGAATGTCGGCCCTTGATACCAACGGGAGATAAGCCACATGTCATGGTGAACCCGTTGTAAATCCACATGTAGTCTTGTGGGACGTGGAGTCTCGCGATTTAAACTTTGCAATATTAATCACTATTTTAATATAAACGGATAATCTTTTTACAGATAACAAAAATATGTTTTACATGGTATTTTAATGTTATTTTTGTACTTTTCCCACTCAACACAAAAGAGTAAGTAAAATTAAAATAACTGATATCTATAATACTATATAAAGCATTTCAGATGGACGAGATTGTAATTTTACCGTATAGATTCTAAAGCATTATGTACAAGTGAGATTAAGCCATTTTAGAGGGGCCAAATTGAGACAATATCCAAATTTTTAAGACGCCTTAGGAGCAATACAAGTGATTTCATCTTCGCATTTAATTAACTTTCACCAGCGTCTCTCCTTCTATCTGCCTCTTAGGGCATGTTTTGCTAAACTTTTTGAAACAACTTATTGGCTTTTTGAAAAGTCATAAGCTTCAAAATGATGTTTGGCAATGAGGGCTTCAAAATGATGTTTGGCAATGAGGGTGTATGTGAGGAGGAAAAGCCAATAAGTCATTCCGTATTGACTTTTCTAAAAAGCCAATAAGTCAATAAGTTGT
Organism: Helianthus tuberosus; assembly: GCA_030545235.1. Taxonomy (NCBI): domain Eukaryota; kingdom Viridiplantae; phylum Streptophyta; class Magnoliopsida; order Asterales; family Asteraceae; genus Helianthus; species Helianthus tuberosus. The sequence continues at coordinate 9,272,741 of CM060396.1, forward strand.
TTTGAAAAGCTTAGCCAAACACGAATCCTTAAACCCTAAGAAGCAGTTGATCGGTCCATCCCCTTTTATGAATCTCCAATTGCTCTTAAGGGTGAAGATGGTGGATGACAGCGACGCAGACGGTTGGAATATGTTCGGATTATTAGGGTTGGAGTATGACGGCTGGGGAGTCACGAAACGGTAGTGGAGAAGAAGCATTTGGATTGGACCAGCCGATTGATTATCTCTTCTAAAAGTGACAGAGTTCCTCTAATAAAAAGATGTAAGATTTTCATTAATTCTTGACCGATTGCTCGTCTTTCCATTGTATTTTTTACTATAATCTTAAATTTATCAAATTTATATTGTGGGGTTTGGTAAAAATTTGATCTCGGGAGAAAACCCTAATGGTGGTAGCTGTGAAGCAACCAGTAGAATCTCAATTTTCAGTTATTTGTTTTGAGTTTTGTTGAAATTATTAATGGGATTTTGGAATTTAGGGTTTAATATGGAATGTGGTTTGGTAAATTATATATGCTAATTGAAAATGCATGCTGTGTTTGGTAAAGATAACAAGCAGTTTTAGGGGGTGTTTGGATGGCACTATTAAATCTTTAAGATGTGGAACCTGGGAGCTTTCCTCTTTGATAATAGTTGTCTGGAGTTGCAGTTATCAATCATGAGTGTTTCTTGAGATGCATAACCTATAAGGTTTCAAAACTTGATTTAAGATTGGATTTTTATGATGCGATTTTAGTAAAACTTTGAATTAAGATTGCGTCTTTATGTTCTTTTTGACATTGGTTATGAAGCTGTGATATGATTTTGGTCAAAGTTTGAGTTAATGTTGGGTTTCCATAACATGAATTATGACGTTGTGATGTAATTTTTGTCCAAGTTTGAGTCAAGATTGAAATTCTTATGATCTTTATTTCATGGGTTATGAAGAGGGCCTTATTTTTGTCTTCTTAAAATTGTTGATGTAGAAAGGAATTGGAGTATGACCGTCGTTGAAGAGAAGCTGAATTCAATAGGTGTCAACATTGGGACACACAGTTTAGTTGAGGAAATGAAATTGTTGAAGGAAATGCAAGACCATTCTGGTATTTTTTTTTTCAACAATTATCATAATCTCTCATATTTTACTGTTCTAGAGAGTTGATATTTTTAGCTTGTTTCCTAGTGGGATTTGGTTGAAAATTATAATGATAAAGAAGCCAATAAATTCTGGGCTATGGCATGCATGTGCTGGGACATTGGTGACCCTCCCATAGGTGGGAAGCCTTGTTTATTACTCCCGACAAGGACATAGTCAACGGGTTTGCTTGAATTTAAATTTTGGCTTTGTCATCCGACTCATCCTTTACTTCAACCATATTACTTAAATTGCAATTTTGTTTTGTTTTGTTTTGTACTCAAAAATATATTTCTTGACATTTTGTACATATACAATATGGCTGAAATAGGATATTTCTATCAATTTTTATTCATAAGTATAGGATGAACTTTTTAACAGCATTGTGGTTTTCTTTGTGGTGTGATGCAGAGTCTAAGCGATCATACAAGCCCTATTGAGTCTATAGCTTTTGACTTAGCAGCAGTTTTAGTAGCTGCTGGAGTTTCTTATGGTGTGATTAAAGTTTGGGATCTTGAAGAAACAAAGGGTCAGTTGATCAATCGATTATTTATTATGCGAAAGCTAATGTCATGAATTGCAATGAGTGGCATAATTACTTTTGACACACATATGTGTGTGCGTGTGCATGCGTGTTGAAACTTGAAACAAAATATCTTCTTCTTGACTCCCAACTCTTTCTTGAAATACAGTGGTTCATACACTTAATGGACACAGATCCTATTGCAATGCGCTGGTACACAACTATGTAGATAAATGTATGAGAATTGATTATTAAAGGTGGGTTTATAACAATTTAACCTGGAATATATACATTCAGCCTCACATGGAGCCAGATTTACTTATTAATGTGTCAAATCGCATAGTTTAGTTAAAAGGGAACAAATCATGCATGTTATAAATCGTCAGTCTTTTTTAGTGCATATAAGATACGACATCCTAACTTGTTTTATTGTCGTATTAATCTTGTTTTTGTAATTATAATAAATGTGTTCATTATTTATGGTTTGAGTAAAATGCCATTTTCGTCCCTGAAGTTTGGCCACTTTTGTGACTTTCGTCCAAAGGTTTGTTTTTCCACATTTGGATCCAAAAGGTTTGAAATCTTGCCATTTTCATCGGACTTGTTAACTCCATCCATATTTTCTCCGTTAAATGAGGGGCATTTCCGTCTTTTTAGACATTTTTAATAATAATAAAAAACTCTATAAGAAATAAAGATCCACCTGTCTTAACTTTCTCCCCACCCAAACCCTTTAATCATAAAAAAATATGTCAAAAAAGATGAAAATACCCCTGACTTAATGTTAAAAAAATGGATGGAGTTAACGAGTCGAATGAAAATGGCAGTGTTTCAAACCTTTTGGATCCAGATGCGGAAAAACAAACCTTTGGTTGAAAGTCGAAAAAGTAGCCAAACCTCAGGGTTGAAAACGGCATTTTACTCTTATGGTTTTCTTAAATGGACAAAAAAGCTTTAGCAAGAACGGCCTATATTCTTTAAAAAGACTAGAAGTGCTAACTCGGGCAGTCTATTTAATATTAAGTGTATCTTTCAGTCTTTTTAAAATCTATATTCTTACATCCAGACCAACAGTTATTTTCATGAAAAGAATATGAATGTTTTGATTTCAAACCTTGCATAAGTAACTATTTTCTTGTTTGTTAGTCTACCTTTTCTTTCTCATTTATTATTTGATGCCATAGTAACATTATTTGCGTCTTTCTACACTTATCCTGATCTCCCTATTTTTTTCTTTTCTATTTTATGTTGTAAACTGCAATGTTCAACACATATAAGAACTATACTTTGTTGCGGAATCCGAAATCCAAAAATGATGGAAGGCTTATGACCTTGTCTGACTTTTTGGACTTTGCAAGTATTCAAGGCAAAAAGCAACCGGCACGAGCTTGTAATATCCGTGATGCTCTAAATTCAACAATCTCTGAAATCAGTGAGATGGCTAACTCTGTAGTTATCGGAAAAGAATCGGTTTTCCCGAAGGATGCGGGATTTCTTGTTGATCAAACGAACGTTGTGGCAAAGCTTCAGGCGTTTAACCTCCCGGTTTACGTACAGCTTATGAATAATGAGTTCGTTTCACAGCCGTGGGATTTCTTTTTTCTGACTGTAATTAGCTACGGTTTACAAACGAATTCTAGACCCATTGCAAAAAGAGGGGATTGGGAAGATCCAACATTCAAATTCCAAATACCACTCCAAATTGCTGCTGAACGTGAAATTGCAAGGTCTTTAATTGGAGGTATAATATAACACACGCACATCACTTTATTATATACTATCGTGTCTTTCATCATTTCTACAAATATCTGAACATTTTAAAATCTGACAGATCCTGGTTTCAGCTGGGTTGTGTCAATCTGAAGGAATTTGCACATCCTGTAGCTGAAACATTCTCTTCTGTCGGCACCATTGGACCAAGTTTTTCCTTGGCGATTGCCATGTTTGGTTTTGTGTTACAGATCAGTTCTTTGATTGTTGAGAAAGAACTGAAGCGGCAGGTACTATTTTTTTTTTTCTAATGGCATATTTGAACTAATTTCTCATAATTCTGTATTGTTTTCTTTATAGGCGATGGCAATGATGGGGCTTTATGATACGGCCTATTGGTTATCATGGCTTACATAGGAGGGGATTATCACCCTATATCACAAACGGACCTTAGATCTGTCCATTTCATTTTAAGTTCGGATCTTCTTTCCGTTGCGTACTCCAATTAACATCACTTTGTGTAGCAATTGAAGTGATTATGTTGATAGCTATTGCAAATAACAGGTGTTCTTTTGGTTCATTTATAGGCCTACCTACCTCCATATTATTTAATTAAATACTGATTTTTTGTCGTGATGTGAATAGGTCATTTATCGTTAACGTTTAGAACACCTCTTGTGAGTCCTCCAAAACCAAGTTACTTAACCAGAATGCGAAGGGTCTGTTCGCTTGAATTCAGACCACATTCAATGGACTCGGGGCTAGCCGACCCGCTTTTGGGTTCACCCGGGGTTTCCGGATCATCATCAGATCGCAGTTTTCTTCCGCAATCAACAACCTACAATGTTACTGCCATGGTTGGTACATATTCGAGCTCAATTGTCAGCAGCATGTTGAAGTTTTTATTTATGTTATTTTTTGGTTTTAGGTTGGATTTGGTTAGCAGCAGCTGGTTCTTGGAATGAGGCCGGGTGGTGGTCGTAGGTTTCTACTAGCTGTCTGATTAGGTCAAAGCCGTGGGACTGGTTCCGTCCAAACAACTTCCATGCAGCAACAGATATGTAAATGATGTTTACTAATTACAATACCAACATGTTGTCTTACTATTGAATTAATTAAATATAAACTCTATTATGATAAATTATTAATTGTGTAGTTTATTGATGACAAAAAGTATGTATTTGGAGCATAATTAACTTTCCATTACAGATTTTATATTGTTAGTAGTGTGGTGGAAAGGCTTGTTTTCTTGTAAGAGGTCTCAGGTTCGATCCCCGTGGGCTGCAACGGAGGTGTGAGGGTTTACTCCTTCGGAGGTTCCCGCACAGGTGGCTCCGGTTCGAATCCCAGATCGTCCGGGCGTGGGTGCCTGGCTAGGCCCAGGGTTGAAAAAGGTCCCGATAGATCGGGCCCCACACTGCTGTTCTAAAAAAAAAAAAAAAAAAAAAAAAAAAAAAAAAAAAAAAAAAAAAAAAAGTAACCAATATTGCATCATCAACAACTTATGCTTGATAGAGTTTCAGCCTGAAAGCGTCACAACTTATTCTTCATCAGGCTTAAGCGTCACAACTTATATATGATATTTTTTTTTTTATCATTTTAAGGGTTGAATTATGATCCCTCCCTATATTTTTGACTCCGCTGCAACGCGCGGGTTTCCCACTAGTATTTTAAAAGGGCTTAGAGTTGGACAAAGTTGAGAAATTTCAACTTTGTACTTGTAAGCTTAAAGACTACATTATTTGAAATGGGCTTCATATCAATCTCTTTTTAGGCTAAATTCTTGCATTAGTTCAAGTAAACTATTACAATCAAGTTATTTTTCACAAAACTCACAAACTAGGATACTTAACTATTTGAATCATACTCAGGAAAATCATTTCGAACCAAATTTGAAGAAAGAGTTCAAATCTGGGCTCCAAATATTCGAATCGGTTCGTGAACCGAGTTTGAATCTATGAATTTCCCAGAATCAATTATTCGAATTATATAATATATTTTATTTGTATAAAAACGACATACACTTTTAATTATTTTTGTATATATTATTTTAGAGGGTCGTGAGGCGCAGTCCAAACATAACCCTTAAATTAAACTTGTTAACCAGATCAACATAACGAACCATTTATTAAATGAGTTAAGCATGAGAAAATCCAATTATATTCGTGTCAAATATCGAGTTAATAAAAGAAACTCCTTAAATTCACGGGCCACCAATACCAAGGCCAACCCTGGGGTGGGCGGGGAGGACCATCGGCCAGTGCCCGATATTTCGGAGGGCACACTTTTTTTAGAAAAAACCTAATGTGTATACGTAAAAATTTCTTTTTTATATGGTATAACTATACAAACACTAACATAGGCCCAATTACAAAATTATTCTTATGCTTTAGATTAGTTATTAGCCCATTGGCATTAGGTTTAGACCTTTATTGAGCCCAATACCCAATTTCGTTAAGGCCTAAGGGCATGTTTTTTGAAGTTCAAACAGGTTACACGAATTCTCAGGATCGGCTCTGACCAATACACTCCCAACGAGCGAGTACAAGGTAAAAGCACAACTCACAGTTGCTTTTGAATCTTTTTAAAGAATATATTTATATGGACGGTAAAAGACTTCATTAAATCCACATCAAACATTTCACAAATTAATGTATCTTAGGAATATAAGTTAATCTTCATGCATGGCTCATGCATTTGATAACTATATTCCATTTTATTCTTTTCAACTTCACAAACTTCAACAATACAATGCTCATAAACACTTGTCATCATATCACTTATCAACAGGAAAACTCATACACTCACACCATCATATCTTGCTTCTTCCAGCCCAAATTCAACCAATCACAACCTTGCATGCCACTTTCTTTTTATCTTTTGCCTTCTACAGTTCCAGCACCAGGTCTGCATGAAATAGCAATCATGTGTCATGAACAATAAGAAAATATAACATTGTTGTTGGTTGGAGTATTAACATATGGATGTTCATTCAATACAGAACTAGTTTTAGATAGAAAACTGCGAGAACCATATAAACACGTGTACCTATTGCTTTAAGTGTTATAATTAACCCGGTTTTTACACTTCTATACTTAAAATTGATTATGTAATGAATGAGCCCCTATATATACATACATGGACCCGTTCTTTTCAAAACCAATTCTATGTTAAGAACCACGACAACTGCATAAAACACTTGTATGTAGTGCATTGATAGTTTAGTGAGATACGGGGTAGTCGGTTATGTAACCACATTCTATATCACTTAAAGCAAAAGATACAAGTGCATTAGGTGGTTCTAACAGTTCTCAAAGTAACTATGGTTCTGAAATGCATGCCCCTCTATAAATATACATATATATATATATATATATATGTGTGTGTGTGTGTGTGTGTGTTTATGAGATGATAGATGGTGGATGTTTGCATGCTTACAATCAGCATCTGAATTAATCCAGCATTCTCTGTTCCCATCTGAATCAGTCATACAACAGTCAGAGGGCATGTGGCTGCTAGTGCAGTTTGCACCCTTTTTAGAACCATCCACCATAGGAAATAGTTTATCATCTTCAAACAACATTTGATTTTTGTTTTTATACTCCTGAACAAAGTTGCCCTCTGTAGCATGTTTCAAAGGATTTTCAGACTTGGGTTCAACAGCTACTCCTTCAGGGTGAACTTTCCTATGAAACATTTGTAAAATCTGCATGTATGTCCCACATAACATGTTAGAATACTTAACTAAAAATATGATACTAGCTAGGGCTGTAAACGAGCCAAGCTACTCGTGAGCAACTCGAAATCAGCTCACAAAAAGCTCAAATAGAGTCGAGCTTAAACGAGCTTGAGCCCGAGACTGAGCCTAAAAGTAAGCATGTTTGAGCTAAGTACCCCATTTGGAGGATTCGTTGTCCGTCCAAAAAAATATATTAAAAAACAATTAAACATGCATATAAATTACTCAATAAATATTAAACAAGCCGAGCACAAACTTGAAAAACTACCCATGAAAAGATTAAACACGTGTACCTTTTGCGGTTTTTTATCCGTTCAAAAAAATATATTAAAAAACAATTAAACATGCATATAAATTAGGTTCGTTAGTGACGGTTTCTGCAGCTAGAGTTCCTATTGCAAGGAACCCGTGAAAAAGTTCAGAGAAAACAGCAGTTGATTCTTCTTCTTCTGCTGCTGCTGCTGCTGTTTGTTTTGCAGTCTCTATGCATGTGAATGATTTACGAAACTGCCCTTCTCGTTGCGGTTTGCTTGAAGTCTTTGCGTAAAAGTTCGATTTGGGATAGTATTGTAGGTCGTGATCGAGTGATGGTTGTCCCAAAAGACATGAACAGGAGTTTCCTGCTCATCGGTTATAGAATACCGTCTCGTTAAGTTAAGGAAATAGACGATAGATGGGCGGGTATCGGGTTGGGTTGGGTTGATTGAGGCAGAAGTGGTTGCAATGACTGGCGCTCTTTTCGGAAGTAGAAAATATGTGGCAATATGACTTCAGGAGAAACAGAGAGTATATTAATGGCTGTCAAATCGTCACGTGATTATATGAGGGCGAAAAAGAATATTACATGTCCGGAAATGATACAAGCGGTTTTAAGTTTTAATGAGCCGGTCAAATGGGTTTGGGCTGACCTTTTTGCCCAATTTTTGTTTATTGTGAATAATTAAGGGCATGTTTGGGTAAGCTTTTTGAAACAACTTATTGACTTATTGGCTTTTTGAAAAGTCATAAGCTCTAAAATGATGTTTGGCAAGGAGGGTGTATGTGAGGGGAAAAAGCCAATAAGTCAATAAGTCACAAAATCCTGACTTTTCCAAGAAGCCAATAAGTCAATAAGTTGTTTCTAAAAGCTTACCCAAACATGCCCTAAATCTGATGCATTAGATACGATAAAATCCATATTATTAAAACAGTCAGAAAATTTCTTTTAATTGAAACAATTTAGGTCAAAGTGGGTGGGTGGGTTGGGTAACGGGTCAAAATGGCTTTGGGTCAAACCGGTGGTTTTAATTTGCTGGTGAAACGGTTCGGGTGGGGTTGGGGCAACCGTCGACCTATCAACCATTTTTGTTCGTATATTTATGTTTTGTAAATAACTAATGCGTTACATATGATCTTAATTCACATGGTTGGGTTGGTTAACCAGTCAAAAGTGACCCAGCTTAAAATGGAAAATTTTAACATGCGGGTCAACCGACCAACACACTTTTGCAAATCTTAAGTAATTGACGTGTTGAAAAGGATTAAAGTAAATAATCCAGGACACTGTAAGCATTTTAATACACGTAGAGAGTTTTGACCTGTTAAACCTGTTTGACCCGCTATCACTTATCACTAAATAATTGACTCTTTTTAATATAACTCAATTGAAATTTCCACCTCTAATCTATAAAGTTTTTTTCTCTCTTTCTGAATGCAGGATAATACATGAATCTGCACACTCAGCTTATGACAAAGCATGACTACTTAATAATCAGTGTGACAAATATGATTACTTAAAGTTATACATTTGCGGTAATAATCCATTTTTTTAATAACCGATTTACGAGATATTATGCAGAACGTTAAAGCATAACCCATGTCACGTCTTACATGTTTGACCCATTAACGATAAAGCATGACTCAAATCAATTCAATTAGAGGGGGCAATCTTGACCCAAAGCCTTTCAAATGGGTCAATTTGGGTTGCTTTTAAAATTATATGGGTTGATTTGGGTAAGATATTTTAACTAATTGGGTCATAATGGGTCACTTGAAATTCCATCTTGTTATTTTCGGGTCAAAGCGGGTCGACAACATTAAAGAAATGGGTCGATGTGGGTTAGTGTCTTAAAGAAACGGGTCGGTTCGGGTCGGGTTTCGGGCCGACTCGGGTTTCTGCACGGACGGGTTTCGGATCGCAACAGGTTTTGGGCCGGCACGAGTTTCCGCACGAGACGAATTTCGGGTCGGGACGAGTTTCGTACCGTTTCGACGCGAACCGTTTCGACCCGTACCGTTTCGACGTTTCGACCAGTACCGTTTCGACCCGTACCGTTTCTACCCGTACCGTTTCGACCCGTACCGTTTCGACCAGTACCGTTTCGAATCGAACCGTTTCGACGGGAACCGTTTCGACCAGTACCGTTTCGAATCGAACCGTTTCGACCCGTACCGTTTCGACGCGAACCGTTTCGACGCGACCGTTTAGACGCGTACCGTTTCGACGCGTACCGTTTCGACCATTACCGTTTCGAACCGAACCGTTTCGCGATGAATCGGTTTTCTACGATGAAATATTAGCTTGTTTGTCACTAACTTGTTCGTATAATTGCTTCGCGAGCTTCTCGCATACTTGACATTTGATGAAAGGTATATCATCTTTACGAGCAACTCCAGGTGATTTTGAAAAATAGATCTATATACATGATGAAGATAACAGTAGGCATATGATTAATAGATTCAATATTGCTGTTTGATTGATTTTTGCCATTACTGTGTGTTGGTAGCGTATCAACAACGAACAGTAGTTGGTGAGTTTTTTATTTTTGGTGGAAAATATTAGGACAAAATTGCCCCTTGATGTACAATCTCTCTCTTTTAAAAAAAAACATTTTTTTAACAAAACTGACCCGACCCGACCCGACCCGAAACCCGTTCTGACCCGGACCCGTTTCAACCCGAACCCGTTCTGACCCGAACCCGTTCCAACCCGAACCAAAACAACCCTTTTTTTAATTGACCCGTTTTGACCCGAACCCGTTTTGACCCATGACCCAACCCGACCCGACCCGTTTGCCAGGTCTAAATCCAATTATAAGTAGATAGGTTGAATTTTCCAATCTACGTGTGAGCTTGATGCATGAAATTATGAAATACATGTGTATTTAAAGTGTGTTTTATGTTAATACTACAGTTACCGAGTGGTCTGGTGGTCTATATGTATCTCCAACAATTGCTGGTAGCCGACCTGGAAACGTGATTGCCGGAGCTTGGGCAGCTATGATTTCATTAGGGCAAGAAGGTTGCGTATTTAAAATTTGATTTTATAATTTCTGGCCCTTTTTGTCACATTTTTATAGTTAAAATGATCATTATTTTGTATGTATTATAGGTTACCTTGAGCAAACAAGAGAGATAATGGAAGCATCAAAGAGGATACAACAAGGGTATGCATCTCTCTCTCTCTTTTTTTAATTCTAAAGTGGAAATTACTTATTTGCCCTTTTTGAATGTTTTGTAGAGTGAAAGAGATCCCTGAATTGTTCATCGTTGGAAGGCCAGATATGACAATTGTGGCGTTTGGCTCTAATGTCATTGACATATTTGAAGTGAATGACATATTGTCCTCTAAAGGCTGGCATTTGAGTCCCTTGCAGAGACCCAACAGGTATATGATCATAATAATTTTATTTCGTGAAATGATAATCTGGAAATGACTTTTCGAACGTATTGTTCATATTTCAGTATTCATATCTGTGTGACCCTTCAACATGTGCCTGTTGTTGATGAATTCCTCAATGATTTAAAGGATACAGTGCAAACTGTAAGTCTCCAAATTTTCTTTTTTAGAAAACTTTTCATTTATTTGGATTAGGATCAAACACAAAGTGGATATTACTTGAGAAGGGTACTAAGTGCCTTTGGACCGTTGATTACACTATTTCAATGGTTAAGATTGAGTGGCAAGATCGTAATTAACAGTGAAGGTTAATGTTGATTTTTTGGCTTAAATCTAGCTGCAACGTTTTTCTTTTAAAAACTCAAATAACTTATATATACCTTATTATTTTTTTATTATAAAAAAGTATACCATAACATTGAGGATTTATCATCTTTGTTTTGAATATAGTATTGGTATATTATTTGTAAAGATGTTGAAGCACTATTAATTATAACGTACGTCTAAACTAGTTACAACAATGCGTTTAACATACAACGGTTCGTTCAAGTTGTCCTGGCCTGACACATGAACGAACCGTTTTATAATAAAAAATTAATTTTTGATCTTTATTTGTGTATTTCTTTCAAATGTTAGTAGCATAACTAATGTTACTTGGATGTACTGACCGACTTGCAATAAAAAAAATCGTTAAATTCTTCCTTTGAAGGGCCTAAAATCCCTTCGATTCGTTGATCGTAAAAGTTTGGCCATATATTTCTTAAACACCTGATCATCATGAAAAATAAAACCATAAAAATCGATTACCTAAGATCTCGCCAGAACGATCGCCAGTACAGCCGTACACCAGAACCTTCACCATCGCCGTACACCAGAACCTTTAGATCCGGCAAAAGAAAGGAGTATAATTAAGGGAAGAAAAATGCTAAAAGAAGGACCATGATGGTATAGTAAACATGTTTTGAAAAATGATACACGTGCCGAAACCTAATTCTTCGGACATAAGGTGACAATTACACGAAGACACGAAACTAGTATGTGGATTGTGTACCTGGCCAGTACACGTGAAGCATATGACGTTCGTGGGACCGTGATAATTGATACAGGTATGTCCTTTAGAATTAAGTAGTAGGTGGACGTGAGGGTGAAGAGAAATGTAAGACTCTCAAGAATGAGATTATGAAATGCTATGTTCGAATCCGCGAGACGGATTCGAAACATGAAATGCTATGTTAGAATCCGCGAGACAGATTCGAAACATGAAATGCTATGTTAGAATCCGCGAGACGGATTCGAAACATGAAATGCTATGCTAGAATCCGCGAGACGGATTCGAAACATGAAATGCTATGCTAGAATCCGCGAGACGGATTCGAAACATGAAATGCAATGCTTGAATCCGTGAGACGGATTCAAGGGATGAAAGGCGTAAATGCAATGTTGGAATCCAAGAGACGGATCCGAGGAATGAAAGTTGTGAATGCAATGTTTGAATCCGCGACACGGATTCAAAACGCAGAAGGTACGAAAGGTATGAATAATGTGTTCGAATTCGCGAAACATAATTAAAATATAAAAGACGAAACTAGTCTTCATAAGAAGAAGTCAATAGCTTGACCATGTATGCGACAAACAAGTCATAAAAGTAATGTAAAGCAGAAGAACAAAAGAATGATAGGAATGAAAATATCCGAATGTGCAAGTAACGTGAGGATATGTATGGTACAAAGATTATAGAAGCATAGAGCGATGTTAGCTACGGAGTTAAGCACGTAGGTATGACGATGACATAACAGTTTTGTTGTGATAACAAAACAATAGTTAAATGTTATACAAGGTGTCTATGGAGTGGAATCTTAAAGGATGAGATGAAAGTACTAAATCCGTTATAAACGGATCATACGAGTGTAAGCATTATTATGAGTTTGAATAAGTATGTATATTAACCTGTTATTAACGGGTCAAGGGAAATGAGAATGTTATATGAAAGTATGCCATGGAAAGTATAGACTTGTTAAGAAGAAGAAGCCAATTGTATGAATAATTATGAAATAAGAATAGGATGATTGCTTATGATTATGATATGAGTGTTAAGTCAAACATAAATGTGTGTGTGTGTAAGAGGAAATGAGAAAGGTTTCGGGGACGAAACCTCAATTAAGGGGGGTAGACTTGTAACGCCCCAAAACCCGAATGTTTATATTCGTTAAATGTTATGATATGGTGCACCAAGGAATAAATGACTAGGTTATTTAACCTAGTTAAGTGTGTGGTTAGAAGTATGAAAAGATAGGAGTTTTGCCAAGATTATGAGTAAGTAATAAACATGAGGGGCCAAAGTTGAAAAATGGGGAAGTATGTTTTATAAACAAAACAAACACACACACAACACACACATTGTGTGTGTTCTAGATCGATCAGGGGAAACTCCCCAAGAACAAAACCCTAGTTCTAACATAATCACCAAATTGAGGAGTCAAACGAAGCTCAAATTCATAACCGAGCATAGATTAATGATCACCTTCACACGGGGATCGTAAGGTATGTCTTAGATTCTAGATTGGTGATGATGCACGAAGTGGGTTATGATGTAAATCACGAATTTGTATGAAATTGAGTATGAGTATGTGTTAGAATCATCATTTGGAACATGGATTATGCATGAATTAGGCTAATTTGATGTTTAAGGGTGAAACCCGTTTGTTATGGTGAAGATGAGGACATGGGTAAATCATCTATGTCTAAGTTCTTGCTTGATATTGATGTATTTTGAGTTGTATGATGTGTTCTTGTTAGAAGAATTGAAAGAAATGTGATACTAGCATGTTTGATGTTTATGCATGTATGAATCATGTTGATTAGGAGGAAGAAATTGATGAATTGTGTATGAGATTAGAATGATACGCATGAACTAGTTGTACACTATGCTTACAAGGTAGTACATATATCAAAAGTGTGATGAATTATGAAGAACTTAAGATTTGATCACTTGTAAGTGATTAACAAGTAGTTATGAAGTGGGTTTTAGATGATGTAGTGTAAATTGAGGATTTCATGTATGATGTTTAATCTAAATACCCCATGTTGGATTGTAGAAGCATTTGATGAACTATGTATGAATTTAGAAGATTGTGTATGAATAAGTTGTACGTTATGCTTAAAAGGTAGTACGTACATCAAGTGAATGATAAAATGTATATAGTGTCGTCCGTATAGTCGATTATGATGTTACGGGAATATGTTGATAAGTCGATAGATATGTATGGTTAATAGTTGACTTTGGAAAGTCAACTGAGTATAAGAGACATGAGTTGACTCGTTGTCGTAAATGTAGGTTGATGAGAAGTCGTATGGTACATGTAATAGCAATTCGTGTTAAATGTAATGACATGATGAGTTACATGAGTTAAACGTATGTGGACATGATTATATGAGTTATGTTTGTTAGATATGATTAATGAAAGTTAAGTGTGAAATATGGGATTGATATGATTGTTATCATGTACAAATGAGTATGCTAATGATAGCATGATTTCGATGACATGAAAGTATAGGAATCATGCGGAAATGGACTCAAGCGCGAAAGGCTAACGGGTCAAGAAGAGGCGTGGAAACGGATGTGAACACGGATGCATGAGGTAAGTGATTTCCGTAATCACTTCTTAGTCGTTTATGTAAAGATATGTGTTAGTTAACTAAAGTATGATAATTGAGGATTTATAAGGGTGGAGGTTATGAATCGATGATTTTCGTTAAGTAAATATAACGAATCGAAGATGGGATTGTTGTTATATCGGGATGAAGGGTAGTAAAGGGTTACGGTAGGATAACCGGGTAACGTGTATGATTTGCACATAAGTGCGCTAGTTAGTAAACGGAGGTACGGATAAGTAGTCAAGGGACTTAGTTGTAAGTTATGACTGATGGGTAAGCAATTTCATGAATAAAACTTTGTTTGATATGGTTGGTTTTAGTATAATCGAATAAATGAATGAACTAACGCATAACGGGGATCGGGTGTGGAAACCCCAAGTACGAAACTCCGGACAATGTAAAAGTATCATGGTAGTAATGTTCATGCAAGTTTTGAGCTAAAACAAATGAGTTGTGTGATGAAAACAGGAATGGGTAAAATTGTCCGAAAATGAAAATATAGGCGTAAATGCATAAGTTAGGAATTTCCTTAATCCGGATGAGGGATTTTAAGTTCATATGATAGAATATGAATTTACAAGCATGTAGGAAGAAACGGGAGGTTAAACGGGTAAACGGTTCAAAAGTTACGCGTGTTTTAGTGCGTACGGACGACGAAACGCATCTGCAGAAAACTGCAAAAACTAGAGGCCGTCGCCGACGGGTAGGGGACCCGTCGCCGACGGGCAAGGGAAAACCATTTTTTTTGCTGACGGGTTAACTCACTGCCGACGGGTTAAATGGCCCGACGGGCATATCTACAACCCGTCGCCGACGGCTTGGAGCCCGTCGGCGACGGGCACTTGTTTGTAAGCTTTTATTTTTCGCGTCTGGTGTTTCCGGTTGACCCGTAACGTGTCCTGGTGCTCCGGTTTTCGACCCGGTAGCATGTAAAGCTCCCGAAAAGCTCCTTAACTTTGTCAAACCTGCATAAACGCAAATCTAATTAAAAGTAGGTCGTTCAAGATCTAAGACTAATACGAAATCATAAAGTTATATGATTACGAGCACCGGTTTTTAACCACGCATCAATCCTTAGATACTTATGGGCTATAAATCAAAGTTTAAGTCCCATGTAAATATCGTATGAGTATGTGAGAGGTATGCAAGATGTGTTACGTATATGTAGATGCGTATTTATGTATATATGAAAATACTTATGATGGCATGTATGTATGTAAAGATGTAGGAAAGGTATGCACCTATGCAAATGTGTATGTATGTACGTATGTATGTAAGTATGTATGCAGGATTGTATAAAGCATGTATGAGTGTATGCACGCATGTAAGTTGTAGGA
This sequence comes from Helianthus tuberosus, assembly GCA_030545235.1. Taxonomy (NCBI): domain Eukaryota; kingdom Viridiplantae; phylum Streptophyta; class Magnoliopsida; order Asterales; family Asteraceae; genus Helianthus; species Helianthus tuberosus. The sequence continues at coordinate 9,288,476 of CM060396.1, forward strand.
AAGATATGTACGTATATCTATAAAGATATATATGAATGTATGCATGTATGTAGAGATGTATGAATGTAGATACCTATGAAGCGTATTTATGTATATATGAAGATACGTATGATAGTATGTATATATGTGAAGGCGTAGGGATGTATGTACGTATGCAGGTGTGTATTTATGTACATATGAAGACACGTATGAGTGTATGCATGCATGTATTGAGTGTTACGCAGGAATATTATTGAAGGCTCACAAGGGAATGAATACGCGAATGATATGCTTAAAAATGAGAGAGAAGCTGAATGGAAAGTGTACATGTATTGTATTCTTGTTTATGTATTGTATACTAATGTGTTGAATGTATGTGGTAATGCAGGTTGTACGGATAATGAGCGATTATCACGAAGATTAGGGATCGAAGACCGAGTCACTAGAGAGATTGTACGGGGACGTTGAATGTAAAATGTAGCAATCATAAGCTATGTTTTTAATTAGTAAATAAGAGGATGACGGATTTATGATAAAGAGCTATGTTAAAGCTAAAGTTTAAATAAGTTGAGGTATTTATAAAGAAAGAAATTTTATGGTTCGTGTTTTCCGCTGCGACTTTTGTCATGTACGATTTAGGATCTAACAAGTTGGTATCAGAGCCCTGGTTTGAGAGAATCAAGAGTAAGGAGGTAAGTGCTTGAACTCAAACCGGTGTGCTCTTGTGATAAGAAACCCGTACAATCCAAGACTCGGTCAAGATCCAAAGGTAAAAGAGAATGTAAGTATGTACTTATGTATACGCATAAAGAAACTGACGGTTTTGTATATGCAAGGTAAGTATAAGCGTTTGAAGAGGATGATCCGCGAGTGCGGTCAAGTACCGACACCAAGGCATGAAATAAGATAAAGTTGAACCCAGGTACGTAAATTCAATATGTCGGTATATGAAATGGTAAAATGCATTAAGGGAAGAAAAATGCTAAATGAAGGACCATGATGGTATAGTAAACATGTTTTGAAAAAGGATACACGTGCCGAAACCTAATTCTTCGGACATAAGGTGACAATTACACGAAGACACGAAACTAGTATGTGGATTGTGTACCTGGCCAGTACACGTGAAGCATATGACGTTCGTGGGACCGTGATAATTGATACAGGTATGTCCGTTAGAATTAAGTAGTAGGTGGACGTGAGGGTGAAGAGAAATGTAAGACTCTCAAGAATGAGATTATGAAATGCTATGTTCGAATCCGCGAGACGGATTCGAAACATGAAATGCTATGTTAGAATCCGCGAGACAGATTCGAAACATGAAATGCTATGTTAGAATCCGCGAGACGGATTCGAAACATGAAATGCTATGCTAGAATCCGCGAGACGGATTCGAAACATGAAATGCTATGCTAGAATCTGCGAGACGGATTCGAAACATGAAATGCAATGCTTGAATCCGTGAGACGGATTCAAGGGATGAAAGGCGTAAATGCAATGTTGGAATCCAAGAGACGGATCCGAGGAATGAAAGTTGTGAATGCAATGTTTGAATCCGCGACACGGATTCAAAACGCAGAAGGTACGAAAGGTATGAATAATGTGTTCGAATTCGCGAAACATAATTAAAATATAAAAGACGAAACTAGTCTTCATAAGAAGAAGTCAATAGCTTGACCATGTATGCGACAAACAAGTCATAAAAGTAATGTAAAGCAGAAGAACAAAAGAATGATAGGAATGAAAATATCCGAATGTGCAAGTAACGTGAGGATATGTATGGTACAAAGATTATAGAAGCATAGAGCGATGTTAGCTACGGAGTTAAGCACGTAGGTATGACGATGACATAACAGTTTTGTTGTGATAACAAAACAATAGTTAAATGTTATACAAGGTGTCTATGGAGTGGAATCTTAAAGGATGAGATGAAAGTACTAAATCCGTTATAAACGGATCATACGAGTGTAAGCATTATTATGAGTTTGAATAAGTATGTATATTAACCTGTTATTAACGGGTCAAGGGAAATGAGAATGTTATATGAAAGTATGCCATGGAAAGTATAGACTTGTTAAGAAGAAGAAGCCAATTGTATGAATAATTATGAAATAAGAATAGGATGATTGCTTATGATTATGATATGAGTGTTAAGTCAAACATAAATGTGTGTGTGTGTAAGAGGAAATGAGAAAGGTTTCGGGGACGAAACCTCAATTAAGGGGGGTAGACTTGTAACGCCCCAAAACCCGAATGTTTATATTCGTTAAATGTTATGATATGGTGCACCAAGGAATAAATGACTAGGTTATTTAACCTAGTTAAGTGTGTGGTTAGAAGTATGAAAAGATAGGAGTTTTGCCAAGATTATGAGTAAGTAATAAACATGAGGGGCCAAAGTTGAAAAATGGGGAAGTATGTTTTATAAACAAAACAAACACACACACAACACACACATTGTGTGTGTTCTAGATCGATCAGGGGAAACTCCCCAAGAACAAAACCCTAGTTCTAACATAATCACCAAATTGAGGAGTCAAACGAAGCTCAAATTCATAACCGAGCATAGATTAATGATCACCTTCACACGGGGATCGTAAGGTATGTCTTAGATTCTAGATTGGTGATGATGCACGAAGTGGGTTATGATGTAAATCACGAATTTGTATGAAATTGAGTATGAGTATGTGTTAGAATCATCATTTGGAACATGGATTATGCATGAATTAGGCTAATTTGATGTTTAAGGGTGAAACCCGTTTGTTATGGTGAAGATGAGGACATGGGTAAATCATCTATGTCTAAGTTCTTGCTTGATATTGATGTATTTTGAGTTGTATGATGTGTTCTTGTTAGAAGAATTGAAAGAAATGTGATACTAGCATGTTTGATGTTTATGCATGTATGAATCATGTTGATTAGGAGGAAGAAATTGATGAATTGTGTATGAGATTAGAATGATACGCATGAACTAGTTGTACACTATGCTTACAAGGTAGTACATATATCAAAAGTGTGATGAATTATGAAGAACTTAAGATTTGATCACTTGTAAGTGATTAACAAGTAGTTATGAAGTGGGTTTTAGATGATGTAGTGTAAATTGAGGATTTCATGTATGATGTTTAATCTAAATACCCCATGTTGGATTGTAGAAGCATTTGATGAACTATGTATGAATTTAGAAGATTGTGTATGAATAAGTTGTACGTTATGCTTAAAAGGTAGTACGTACATCAAGTGAATGATAAAATGTATATAGTGTCGTCCGTATAGTCGATTATGATGTTACGGGAATATGTTGATAAGTCGATAGATATGTATGGTTAATAGTTGACTTTGGAAAGTCAACTGAGTATAAGAGACATGAGTTGACTCGTTGTCGTAAATGTAGGTTGATGAGAAGTCGTATGGTACATGTAATAGCAATCCGTGTTAAATGTAATGACATGATGAGTTACATGAGTTAAACGTATGTGGACATGATTATATGAGTTATGTTTGTTAGATATGATTAATGAAAGTTAAGTGTGAAATATGGGATTGATATGATTGTTATCATGTACAAATGAGTATGCTAATGATAGCATGATTTCGATGACATGAAAGTATAGGAATCATGCGGAAATGGACTCAAGCGCGAAAGGCTAACGGGTCAAGAAGAGGCGTGGAAACGGATGTGAACACGGATGCATGAGGTAAGTGATTTCCGTAATCACTTCTTAGTCGTTTATGTAAAGATATGTGTTAGTTAACTAAAGTATGATAATTGAGGATTTATAAGGGTGGAGGTTATGAATCGATGATTTTCGTTAAGTAAATATAACGAATCGAAGATGGGATTGTTGTTATATCGGGATGAAGGGTAGTAAAGGGTTACGGTAGGATAACCGGGTAACGTGTATGATTTGCACATAAGTGCGCTAGTTAGTAAACGGAGGTACGGATAAGTAGTCAAGGGACTTAGTTGTAAGTTATGACTGATGGGTAAGCAATTTCATGAATAAAACTTTGTTTGATATGGTTGGTTTTAGTATAATCGAATAAATGAATGAACTAACGCATAACGGGGATCGGGTGTGGAAACCCCAAGTACGAAACTCCGGACAATGTAAAAGTATCATGGTAGTAATGTTCATGCAAGTTTTGAGCTAAAACAAATGAGTTGTGTGATGAAAACAGGAATGGGTAAAATTGTCCGAAAATGAAAATATAGGCGTAAATGCATAAGTTAGGAATTTCCTTAATCCGGATGAGGGATTTTAAGTTCATATGATAGAATATGAATTTACAAGCATGTAGGAAGAAACGGGAGGTTAAACGGGTAAACGGTTCAAAAGTTACGCGCGTTTTAGTGCGTACGGACGACGAAACGCATCTGCAGAAAACTGCAAAAACTAGAGGCCGTCGCCGACGGGTAGGGGACCCGTCGCCGACGGGCAAGGGAAAACCATTTTTTTTGCTGACGGGTTAACTCACTGCCGACGGGTTAAATGGCCCGACGGGCATATCTACAACCCGTCGCCGACGGCTTGGAGCCCGTCGGCGACGGGCACTTGTTTGTAAGCTTTTATTTTTCGCGTCTGGTGTTTCCGGTTGACCCGTAACGTGTCCTGGTGCTCCGGTTTTCGACCCGGTAGCATGTAAAGCTCCCGAAAAGCTCCTTAACTTTGTCAAACCTGCATAAACGCAAATCTAATTAAAAGTAGGTCGTTCAAGATCTAAGACTAATACGAAATCATAAAGTTATATGATTACGAGCACCGGTTTTTAACCACGCATCAATCCTTAGATACTTATGGGCTATAAATCAAAGTTTAAGTCCCATGTAAATATCGTATGAGTATGTGAGAGGTATGCAAGATGTGTTACGTATATGTAGATGCGTATTTATGTATATATGAAAATACTTATGATGGCATGTATGTATGTAAAGATGTAGGAAAGGTATGCACCTATGCAAATGTGTATGTATGTACGTATGTATGTAAGTATGTATGCAGGATTGTATAAAGCATGTATGAGTGTATGCACGCATGTAAGTTGTAGGAAAGATATGTACGTATATCTATAAAGATATATATGAATGTATGCATGTATGTAGAGATGTATGAATGTAGATACCTATGAAGCGTATTTATGTATATATGAAGATACGTATGATAGTATGTATATATGTGAAGGCGTAGGGATGTATGTACGTATGCAGGTGTGTATTTATGTACATATGAAGACACGTATGAGTGTATGCATGCATGTATTGAGTGTTACGCAGGAATATTATTGAAGGCTCACAAGGGAATGAATACGCGAATGATATGCTTAAAAATGAGAGAGAAGCTGAATGGAAAGTGTACATGTATTGTATTCTTGTTTATGTATTGTATACTAATGTGTTGAATGTATGTGGTAATGCAGGTTGTACGGATAATGAGCGATTATCACGAAGATTAGGGATCGAAGACCGAGTCACTAGAGAGATTGTACGGGGACGTTGAATGTAAAATGTAGCAATCATAAGCTATGTTTTTAATTAGTAAATAAGAGGATGACGGATTTATGATAAAGAGCTATGTTAAAGCTAAAGTTTAAATAAGTTGAGGTATTTATAAAGAAAGAAATTTTATGGTTCGTGTTTTCCGCTGCGACTTTTGTCATGTACGATTTAGGATCTAACAAGTTGGTATCAGAGCCCTGGTTTGAGAGAATCAAGAGTAAGGAGGTAAGTGCTTGAACTCAAACCGGTGTGCTCTTGTGATAAGAAACCCGTACAATCCAAGACTCGGTCAAGATCCAAAGGTAAAAGAGAATGTAAGTATGTACTTATGTATATGCATAAAGAAACTGACGGTTTTGTATATGCAAGGTAAGTATAAGCGTTTGAAGAGGATGATCCGCGAGTGCGGTCAAGTACCGACACCAAGGCATGAAATAAGATAAAGTTGAACCCAGGTACGTAAATTCAATATGTCGGTATATGAAATGGTAAAATGCATTAAGGGAAGAAAAATGCTAAATGAAGGACCATGATGGTATAGTAAACATGTTTTGAAAAACGATACACGTGCCGAAACCTAATTCTTCGGACATAAGGTGACAATTACACGAAGACACGAAACTAGTATGTGGATTGTGTACCTGGCCAGTACACGTGAAGCATATGACGTTCGTGGGACCGTGATAATTGATACAGGTATGTCCGTTAGAATTAAGTAGTAGGTGGACGTGAGGGTGAAGAGAAATGTAAGACTCTCAAGAATGAGATTATGAAATGCTATGTTCGAATCCGCGAGACGGATTCGAAACATGAAATGCTATGTTAGAATCCGCGAGACGGATTCGAAACATGAAATGCTATGTTAGAATCCGCGAGACGGATTCGAAACATGAAATGCTATGCTAGAATCCGCGAGACGGATTCGAAACATGAAATGCTATGCTAGAATCCGCGAGACGGATTCGAAACATGAAATGCAATGCTTGAATCCGTGAGACGGATTCAAGGGATGAAAGGCGTAAATGCAATGTTGGAATCCAAGAGACGGATCCGAGGAATGAAAGTTGTGAATGCAATGTTTGAATCCGCGACACGGATTCAAAACGCAGAAGGTACGAAAGGTATGAATAATGTGTTCGAATTCGCGAAACATAATTAAAATATAAAAGACGAAACTAGTCTTCATAAGAAGAAGTCAATAGCTTGACCATGTATGCGACAAACAAGTCATAAAAGTAATGTAAAGCAGAAGAACAAAAGAATGATAGGAATGAAAATATCCGAATGTGCAAGTAACGTGAGGATATGTATGGTACAAAGATTATAGAAGCATAGAGCGATGTTAGCTACGGAGTTAAGCACGTAGGTATGACGATGACATAACAGTTTTGTTGTGATAACAAAACAATAGTTAAATGTTATACAAGGTGTCTATGGAGTGGAATCTTAAAGGATGAGATGAAAGTACTAAATCCGTTATAAACGGATCATACGAGTGTAAGCATTATTATGAGTTTGAATAAGTATGTATATTAACCTGTTATTAACGGGTCAAGGGAAATGAGAATGTTATATGAAAGTATGCCATGGAAAGTATAGACTTGTTAAGAAGAAGAAGCCAATTGTATGAATAATTATGAAATAAGAATAGGATGATTGCTTATGATTATGATATGAGTGTTAAGTCAAACATAAATGTGTGTGTGTGTAAGAGGAAATGAGAAAGGTTTCGGGGACGAAACCTCAATTAAGGGGGGTAGACTTGTAACGCCCCAAAACCCGAATGTTTATATTCGTTAAATGTTATGATATGGTGCACCAAGGAATAAATGACTAGGTTATTTAACCTAGTTAAGTGTGTGGTTAGAAGTATGAAAAGATAGGAGTTTTGCCAAGATTATGAGTAAGTAATAAACATGAGGGGCCAAAGTTGAAAAATGGGGAAGTATGTTTTATAAACAAAACAAACACACACACAACACACACATTGTGTGTGTTCTAGATCGATCAGGGGAAACTCCCCAAGAACAAAACCCTAGTTCTAACATAATCACCAAATTGAGGAGTCAAACGAAGCTCAAATTCATAACCGAGCATAGATTAATGATCACCTTCACACGGGGATCGTAAGGTATGTCTTAGATTCTAGATTGGTGATGATGCACGAAGTGGGTTATGATGTAAATCACGAATTTGTATGAAATTGAGTATGAGTATGTGTTAGAATCATCATTTGGAACATGGATTATGCATGAATTAGGCTAATTTGATGTTTAAGGGTGAAACCCGTTTGTTATGGTGAAGATGAGGACATGGGTAAATCATCTATGTCTAAGTTCTTGCTTGATATTGATGTATTTTGAGTTGTATGATGTGTTCTTGTTAGAAGAATTGAAAGAAATGTGATACTAGCATGTTTGATGTTTATGCATGTATGAATCATGTTGATTAGGAGGAAGAAATTGATGAATTGTGTATGAGATTAGAATGATACGCATGAACTAGTTGTACACTATGCTTACAAGGTAGTACATATATCAAAAGTGTGATGAATTATGAAGAACTTAAGATTTGATCACTTGTAAGTGATTAACAAGTAGTTATGAAGTGGGTTTTAGATGATGTAGTGTAAATTGAGGATTTCATGTATGATGTTTAATCTAAATACCCCATGTTGGATTGTAGAAGCATTTGATGAACTATGTATGAATTTAGAAGATTGTGTATGAATAAGTTGTACGTTATGCTTAAAAGGTAGTACGTACATCAAGTGAATGATAAAATGTATATAGTGTCGTCCGTATAGTCGATTATGATGTTACGGGAATATGTTGATAAGTCGATAGATATGTATGGTTAATAGTTGACTTTGGAAAGTCAACTGAGTATAAGAGACATGAGTTGACTCGTTGTCGTAAATGTAGGTTGATGAGAAGTCGTATGGTACATGTAATAGCAATCCGTGTTAAATGTAATGACATGATGAGTTACATGAGTTAAACGTATGTGGACATGATTATATGAGTTATGTTTGTTAGATATGATTAATGAAAGTTAAGTGTGAAATATGGGATTGATATGATTGTTATCATGTACAAATGAGTATGCTAATGATAGCATGATTTCGATGACATGAAAGTATAGGAATCATGCGGAAATGGACTCAAGCGCGAAAGGCTAACGGGTCAAGAAGAGGCGTGGAAACGGATGTGAACACGGATGCATGAGGTAAGTGATTTCCGTAATCACTTCTTAGTCGTTTATGTAAAGATATGTGTTAGTTAACTAAAGTATGATAATTGAGGATTTATAAGGGTGGAGGTTATGAATCGATGATTTTCGTTAAGTAAATATAACGAATCGAAGATGGGATTGTTGTTATATCGGGATGAAGGGTAGTAAAGGGTTACGGTAGGATAACCGGGTAACGTGTATGATTTGCACATAAGTGCGCTAGTTAGTAAACGGAGGTACGGATAAGTAGTCAAGGGACTTAGTTGTAAGTTATGACTGATGGGTAAGCAATTTCATGAATAAAACTTTGTTTGATATGGTTGGTTTTAGTATAATCGAATAAATGAATGAACTAACGCATAACGGGGATCGGGTGTGGAAACCCCAAGTACGAAACTCCGGACAATGTAAAAGTATCATGGTAGTAATGTTCATGCAAGTTTTGAGCTAAAACAAATGAGTTGTGTGATGAAAACAGGAATGGGTAAAATTGTCCGAAAATGAAAATATAGGCGTAAATGCATAAGTTAGGAATTTCCTTAATCCGGATGAGGGATTTTAAGTTCATATGATAGAATATGAATTTACAAGCATGTAGGAAGAAACGGGAGGTTAAACGGGTAAACGGTTCAAAAGTTACGCGCGTTTTAGTGCGTACGGACGACGAAACGCATCTGCAGAAAACTGCAAAAACTAGAGGCCGTCGCCGACGGGTAGGGGACCCGTCGCCGACGGGCAAGGGAAAACCATTTTTTTTGCTGACGGGTTAACTCACTGCCGACGGGTTAAATGGCCCGACGGGCATATCTACAACCCGTCGCCGACGGCTTGGAGCCCGTCGGCGACGGGCACTTGTTTGTAAGCTTTTATTTTTCGCGTCTGGTGTTTCCGGTTGACCCGTAACGTGTCCTGGTGCTCCGGTTTTCGACCCGGTAGCATGTAAAGCTCCCGAAAAGCTCCTTAACTTTGTCAAACCTGCATAAACGCAAATCTAATTAAAAGTAGGTCGTTCAAGATCTAAGACTAATACGAAATCATAAAGTTATATGATTACGAGCACCGGTTTTTAACCACGCATCAATCCTTAGATACTTATGGGCTATAAATCAAAGTTTAAGTCCCATGTAAATATCGTATGAGTATGTGAGAGGTATGCAAGATGTGTTACGTATATGTAGATGCGTATTTATGTATATATGAAAATACTTATGATGGCATGTATGTATGTAAAGATGTAGGAAAGGTATGCACCTATGCAAATGTGTATGTATGTACGTATGTATGTAAGTATGTATGCAGGATTGTATAAAGCATGTATGAGTGTATGCACGCATGTAAGTTGTAGGAAAGATATGTACGTATATCTATAAAGATATATATGAATGTATGCATGTATGTAGAGATGTATGAATGTAGATACCTATGAAGCGTATTTATGTATATATGAAGATACGTATGATAGTATGTATATATGTGAAGGCGTAGGGATGTATGTACGTATGCAGGTGTGTATTTATGTACATATGAAGACACGTATGAGTGTATGCATGCATGTATTGAGTGTTACGCAGGTATATTATTGAAGGCTCACAAGGGAATGAATACGCGAATGATATGCTTAAAAATGAGAGAGAAGCTGAATGGAAAGTGTACATGTATTGTATTCTTGTTTATGTATTGTATACTAATGTGTTGAATGTATGTGGTAATGCAGGTTGTACGGATAATGAGCGATTATCACGAAGATTAGGGATCGAAGACCGAGTCACTAGAGAGATTGTACGGGGACGTTGAATGTAAAATGTAGCAATCATAAGCTATGTTTTTAATTAGTAAATAAGAGGATGACGGATTTATGATAAAGAGCTATGTTAAAGCTAAAGTTTAAATAAGTTGAGGTATTTATAAAGAAAGAAATTTTATGGTTCGTGTTTTCCGCTGCGACTTTTGTCATGTACGATTTAGGATCTAACAGAGTTTTAGATCAATTCGTTCGGGAGGAAGTAACCCATGACCTTCCAATGTGGAGGTTATGGGTTCGAGTCCCACTTGGTGCAATTTGTTTCATGTGAGCCATGGGTTTTACCACTATGGGCCATGGCGGTGGGTTTCCTCAGAATGAAAGATGCTTTTATAATCTAATATGTTGCTGAGATTACAGAAGAAAACCATATTCTATCGTGCCCATTGGCGTCCCTATGCCCATGTTAAATCCGTTATTTCTAGTAAAAAAAATATTTTGTGCTTTTTATACTAGTAAAAGTATTTAACAACATTGTATTTTTAACTAGTACATCAATTGTTTAAGAACATTGTATTTTTAGTAATTTCAAGTTTTTAATACGTGTGATACGATTTTTATGATTATATAATGTGTTAACTTGTTCATATATGGAACCAATATCGTGTAATTGAATGGATAACCTTTAATATCATACCCATCTTAAACTCATGATGAATATTGGCTATAAATGGACAAATAAAATTGGCGGAGACTAGAGGCGGATGGTGGACGGAGTAGCGCTGGAACTTGAAGGCCTAATCATGGAATAGAGGTTAATAGTATTTGTCGATGTGAATGATGAGTAGGAAATGGGAAGTGGGGAACGGTGCATAACCATATTGGGAATGAGGTTTCCTATTTTATTTGTTAGAATAATAAATAAATAAATAAATAAATAAGAATTAAAAAATATAAAAAGTTTAGATAAAATAATTAAATGTACAAAATCTTTAATGACCAACATAAACACGCGAATATGAACAAACGTAAATGAATGAACGTTCACGAACACATTACTGAACGTTCACAGACACAATTGAACGAACGAGACCTTTGGTCGTGTTCGTTCATTTAACTAATCGAATGGAATTTTTTGTTCATGTTATCTGGTTTATTAAACGAACGAACGTAAAAAAACCTTCCGTTGAATGGTTCACGAACGGTTCATTGAACGTTTGGTTCATTTGTAGCCCTAAATTATTCCTATAAGTAATATCATACTCGGTTAAATACCCGAATATTCTGGTACATTTTTTCCTTATATCCGCACACCAAACGACATTTCAATTTAAAAATCAACTAATGCATACAAAGCTGCTAAAGACATGTGGATTACAAAGCAAACACATGTATTAACTTCAATTTGTTTAGTACATCGTTTTGTATTTAAAAGAAGAAAAGATTAAACAGAAAAGACTTCAACAATAAAGTCAACGTGTGTGGTCGGTCACCTTACATGATGAGAAAACAAATAGCTTAGTTTTTTTATTCACAAAGACGCTTCATACTAATCAGTGCAGCCGTAGTTCGCCAATTCATGCTACTCGTCTTTTGTGTCGGTGACCTCGACTGTGATCACCAACTCATCGTCGCTCGAATCGTCGATCCAGACGTTGCTATTTTCTTTGTCTTTACAAAGATGCCTCATACAATAGTAGCAAATTACAAACTCACAAGTTAAACACTTAAAGATCATCTTGTAATGGAGACTGCGCCAACCATCCTTGTGACATCGACCATCGCTTTCAACCCCTTGAACGAATGAAAGGGGGTGTGGATGCACTTCAATATTGTTATATGTGCCCCCAAATTTCACATTTATATACTCATTAACGTCTCCACCATATCCAACATATTTGGCATATGTTTCATACCGAAGTATTGACGGAGCACAAGCTGTATGCATAGACTGCATACACTCACGACAATGATAGAATGTAAACTCAGGATCAAACTCCTTCTCACAAATTTCACAAAAATAGTCACCCATATGGTTCTCAATGGGAAAGTAACTCAGTTTCATAGGATGCTTGTCACACTTGTGTGTAGTTGTCTCTGGTATCAACAAAGCATTGCTCAAGTGTATTTCAAAGTTATCACAAGTATGGCAAATGAATGAACCATGACTACTATTTAATGTAAGGAGGTGATTCGGGTGAGAATTGTGAGTGATTTCTTTAGGTACGAAGGCACAATTAACATCGATGTAGTAATCGCATTCGACACAACAATAAGCAAATCCATTGCAAGGTAACCAGCAAAGACGACAAAAGAAGACCCCGAAAAACTTACCAGGGATTTTTGAATGGAGAATCAGGGGGTGTTGTGGGTGATGAGGGTAGTCTTTTAGTTCAATAGGTAGTCGGGAGCACCACTCGTGGAGCACAAAGTTACAATGCTCCCCCTCCTCATTAGAACACACGTAAACTGACCCACTCGTAATCGGTCTTAAGCATCCATTGCACAAAAGTTCAATCCTCTTTGTTGGGTCATGGTAGGATATTCTTGAAGAGGTGGGGCTATCTTCCAGAATGAGTGGGTGTTGATGACTCACTTCATGTGTTTTTGATCCACTTTCCTTGAAAAACAAGTGTTTTAGTAGGCTATAAGATGGATCAGGAAATGGAAGATGAAGAAGATCAGGGTGTTCAACATCTTCATAGTTTTTAATCATTTTGTCTGTAGCTGGTGAAAACAACATTCAAATATTAGATAAACATAGAACCAATAACATATTTAGAAATAACTATAAACATATATATTAGGTAGGGTGGTAGGTCTACCTGGAGATGTTGCGCAATCTAGATGGGTATAGTATCTGCATTTCTCGCATTTATATAGCCAAAGATGTGAACTAGAAGAAAACCCCCCACGGCATACCCTACACAGTGGGTAATTTTTGGATGCTCGATCCTTTTTTGGAAAGGAATAAGCAAGGGTGAGAGGATGAACATGGGAGAAGATATCATTTGTCGTATGTTGGATTTGCAATTTTTTCGGTAGAAAAGCACAATCACTATGAATGAAATTAGAACTAGCACACGTGGGACAATGATAAAAGAGCCCTTTATGCTCCTTCCCGCATGCATCACACTCGTCTAAAATTTGTCTGGGGATGCGAACTAGTGGGTGTTTGTGGCTAGGATGATAGATGATATTCTTTTGTAGCCTTTTTGTAGCACAATTTGCATCAACCTTAAAATCACAAAGATCACAGTAGTAAATTTGCTCTCCAGGCTTACCAAATTCACCACAAATATCACACCACCATTCGTCGTTATCTAGGTAGACGCCAAGAGTATGACCATCCACACAAACGTCTTCCAATCTTTCAGGAAGCTCTGCACAAAATTTATGAATAGAATAATCACTACATGTAGAACAAGAGTAGTAATACCTATGGAACCAGTTGATTTCTTCATGACACCGGGTACACAAACATCGGAAGTCTTGTCTTGCATCTACTTCATCCTCGTCCTCTTTCTTGTCTTCTTCATAGTCTTCGTCACGTTGTTGTTCCGGCCACAAATCTGTAAGATTCAATGGATGTTCGTGCTCAAACGTCATAAGTTTTTTTTTTCTTTTTCTAGTAAAAAAAATAGTATGCGAAGAAACAGACAAAAGTAAACAGCAAATGAAATGAAAACAGAATTGGGAAGATAGAGCAACTAAAGATGTGATGGGGTGAGTTATAAAAAGGATGAGCTAGCATTTATAGGCATACATATACATACTTAACTTCATTACCAAGTTTATGTTACCCATAACGTACTAAAAGTATATATATTTATATGGGGGAAGGATCCACTAAAAGTGGATTTTGTCTAAGTACACAAAGAAGGATTGTGATTATGACATGTGACACTTCTAATAAGTAGAAATGAATAGCATTTTGGTCCTTATAAATAGGAGTGAAAATGACATGTGACACCCCTTTTGTTTTTTTAAAAATACAAAAAAAATCTATGACATGTGGCACCCCTTTTGTTTTTTAAAAATACAAAAAAAAAAAAAAATCTAGTACAAAAAAATATAGCACAAAAAATGTAGCACAAAAAAATATAGCACAAAAAAATCTAATATAAAAAAATATAGCACGAAAAAATTCAGCAAAAAAACGTAGTACCAAAAAATCCAGCACAAAAAAATGAGAAAAAAAAAGTTTAAGACAAAAAAATTCAGCACAAAAAATTTAGCACAAAAATATATTACAAAAATCCAGCACAAAAAATGTTATACAACGTAGAAATACAACACATGAATGGTTAAGATTCTTTCTCATCATATTTAAGCAAAATAAACTTTTTATTTGATCTTACCTCTATTTATATGATTGCAGATTAAAAACACATTTTGCAAGTTAAATTATCTTCATTATGAAGTCTTGTATGTAAAAAGAACATGTTGGATGGTATTCATGAAATTGTGATCTGTTAATGTTATTATTCCTGATTATAATAAGGGTAAATTACACTTTTTGTCCGTTATGTTTGTAGCGGGTTGCAAAGGTGTAATGATTTTTCTAAATAAAGGATTGTGACTGTAATTATTGAAGTTAAAGGTCATCCGTTGCAACCCGCTACAAACATAAAGGACGAAAAGTGGAATTTACTCTTATAATAACATTAGCATATTAAATGATGTTTTAGAATATTATAAGCAGGCAGTTGTTAAAAATATCGTGAAATAATCAACTTTTTTCGATAAATCATAATAGTGCCATTGTCAATTTCATTAATTAGTTGTTATCTGGTTTATGAATTTTTATCATAGTGCATTAATTAGTTGTTATCTAGTTTATGAATTTTTATCAAAGTGCATTAAGTCTATGAGTATCTTGGTGTGTTATTCCTAGAAGTTAATTTTTACAAAGTGGGATGGCGGTTTAAAACTCAGCTGATCATGGCTTCTGAGCTGTGGAAGAATTTAATCGTATCACAGCTAGTTTACAGTCCATATTTATCTCGGTTCAGCGGGACGAATGGTCTTGGATAGGGGCAGATTCGGTCGATTTCTCTGCGGGTGCAGTTAAGCGTTTATTTGCTTGGTGCGTCGAAATGGGTAGGAAACATACGGCTTTGGCATTAAGAAGCAAAAATATTATATTGGAGGATGTGACTTGCCCGTTTTGCAATTCTGAAGAAGAGTCGGGTGAGCACCTTTTTCAGTCTTGCAATTTTGCAGCCTTTGGCGCGCAAGGAATGAGCTAAAGTTTCAAGGAAAGACAGTTCATATCAAAAATATTATAGCCGAGATTTTCTTTGGGTTAGAAGTAGATCGAAGTTAGAATCCCTTTCGTGGACGAATTGGTGTAAATTTGTAATTATATAGTTTGTTTGCTTGTTTTGTGGTCGCCTCGTCTCGTGGGTTGGGTTGTTGGTTTCTAAGTTCACCTTTCAAAAAAAATCACTATAAAATGTGAAGCATCATTAGAAGTAGATTAGATTTTTTAATGTATAAAACAATATTTTGTTAAATTAAAACAAGATGCTAAAGGATGGGATGTGAAAACCATTACATGTTTATAGTTTATATTAAAATTACACCGGTCGTTCCAAGATAACAGAACAAATCTCGCCTGGTTTTTTATTCATATAAATGTGATCACCTTGATCTCCTCCACTATTTTGTTCGGCTCATTGTGATAGTTGTTATAAATTTTGTCGATCCTTACCTTCTAAGCGAACCACATTATTACCAAGATAATTATTCTAAGCCCCGTCTTTTAAAAGCTTTGTCGATCCTTGCTTTTCAAACGAACTACATTAAGCCTTTTCCTCTTTTATTTTCCTTCATAATTTTTAAACAGGCAAAATTTTTTAAATCATCGCATTTCTTTAAAAAGAATTAAACGAAATTAAAGAGAACAAAATGCTCTTTAATTTGGTGTAATTTTTTTTAAATATTATTGTATGAAAAAAGTTATGTCTGTTTAAAAATAAAGAGGGGAAAGACTACATAGTCTTTTCCTCCGTGCGAAATCCCTACACATAGCAGCTTCCGATGTCTATTTTGGCTTTTATCTCCGGTCCATGCATTTGTGATTTTCCTATATCAAACTATATTTAAGTGTTTTATAAATTTCCTATAAATCAAACTATATTTAAGTGTTTTATAAAGTAACCTAACATATGAATTAGATTAATAAAAATATTGAATTGTTAGATTAAATGGTTAATAAAATAGTTTTAATATATAAAATAAATACGTACATATTCTAAATAGATGAAACATATTCATTTCCATAAAATTTAGGAAAGTGTAAATTTCAACTAACTGAAATTCCTATGAAGATGTTTATCCATGGTATTTTTTAAAGGGAAAGGAAAATATGTTTAGTTTGAAGTCATGAATATTCCTATGAAAGATGTTTAAGCATGGTATTTTTTAAAGGGAAAGGAAAATATGTTTGAAGTCATGAATTATTCATATCAAAACATATCTATTACACAAAAGAAAAAAGAAAAGAAGGTGTGATTATATGCCATTTGTTTTATGTTTTCTTATTTTTTATTTTATATACCCTTAAAGTTTTTTTCTTTTAAAAAATTTAAAATATGTTCTCTTTTACTAAACAGACGTTTAGGCCAGGGGGTGTGGTTTAACGCCACCCCGCCAACTAAGCAACTATAGCGCCGAGGGGCGCCAAAGACCACACCGAGCAAATGAAAGGGGGGGCGCTATCATGTTCTCGCCAGTGTGTTAACGGAAGAAAAATGGGATTTTCGATGTGGGTGGGTCAAAGTAACCCTTATGCAACTAAAAGGGGGGCGCTATCAACGTTATGGGGGCTTTATACCACACCCTGCAAGTTAAAGGAAGGGGTTTTAAAGCCCCCTGTGTGACGTGGCGTTGACGTGGCGCTGAGATGGCGTAATAAAGCCCCTACCACACCCTCGAGCCTTAGTGTAAGTGATACCAAAATAAGATAAACACTAATTAATCTTGCAAGAAAAGAAATTAATACAAGAATTTATGTGTTTCAAATATGGATTTACATCCAAGACCGTATTAAAGATTTCATTATTTTTGTATTAATGTGTTATTAATTTACATTATATATAGCATTATGTAGGGCAGATTAATCCTATATTGTTGCTAATTTGTCAAGTTACTTGTTTTTTTAAGTTGCTTATAAACCGACTTGTAAAATCAGACCTAAAATCCATCCAAGCCAAACCGTAACATTCTATTTTTTTCTCTTCTCGTCCTAGTTTCCACCCGCTCGGTTGGGAGTGGGACCTAAACAAGGTACTACAATCTCGGTATTCCGTGATGTGGCCGCTATCACACTCCTACAACAAAAGTCATACTTCACAACTTAACAAACCTAGCAACTAATTTTTTTTTTCCATTAAAACTATTTTCTTCTTAAAAAATTTTAGTTGATTTAGCATTTGAATAAAGATATAAAGATGCAACTATATATAACAAGGCAAGTTACATATTTGACACGTATGAATATGCAATCCCTCTTAACTCACTCTACCAAGATTCAAAAGAAATTCGGAGTAGCATCCCTTTGTTTCTTTATCATTTTTTCCTTTTGCTTTTTTTCTTTTGTACAATACACGTAAATTGTTCAAATATATTATTCCAATTATTTTTTTCTTTTGCTTTTTTTCTTTTTTCTTTTGTACTGTTCAAATCTAATATTCCAATTATTTTTTCTTTTGCTTTTTTTTCCTTTTTCTTTAGTAGAATACACGTAAATTGTTCAAATCTAATATTCCAATAATTTTTTTCTTTTGCTTTTATCCTTTTGTATAATACACGTAAATTGTTCAAATCTAATATTCCAATTATTTTTTCTTTTGCTTTTTTTCTTTTTTCTTTTGTACAACACACATATTGTTCAAATATAATATTCCAATTATTACTTACAAGTAAAGAAAAAGACGTGATGGCCTTTTTACAACTTTACATCTTTCTAATTTTCTTACACGTAATTTTTTTTCTAGACAGATGAAGATAATAATGTCGGATATTTTAGTGTAATTGGGATTGATTTGGCGACTAAAGTGAATTTAATATGGATAAATTACTTTTTGAGTCATTGTGTTTTGGTGGTTTTAACTGCTTGAATCCAAAATCAAAAAGTTTAACGCACTGAGTCCCTAACCGCTCATTTTATAACGTTTTGAGTTCAATTTTTAACACTTGTACTTTTGTTTTTGGACTCAAGTGGTTAAAACCACTAAAACACAGGACTCAAAAAGTAATTTACTCATTTAATACACATCAAACAAGTTAGGTGGTGCACGAGTGCACGCTTGTATGAGTTGTTATAATTCTAAGTGTTCCAAGGGGGCAACAACCGGGGTTCGGGGGCAACACCCCCAGGTAGTAGGGTCCAAGGGGCGGCAGCTACTAGAGGGTCCAAGGGGAAGAGCCCTTGGCTGGGGTCGAAACGGAAGATTAATGCACTTTTTAAGGCACTAAAAGAAAACAATTAGGAAACGTGTCATCAGACATCTACTTTTTGGTTTTACCGCTTCTCTCTCCTACAAAATTATGGATACTTATTTTTTTAATTAAAGATAGTTAATATCTCATTAAACAAATGAATTTAATTATAATATTTTTAAATAAACTTATATGTTTTACTTATAAAGGATTCATCAAGTTCAAAAGTTATGTTTCTTTAAATATTAAAAAAACGAAAAATAATGATGATAGTTGTTTTAATGAGTGTTTCTAAAAATTTTCAAATATTTAATGTGGTTGGATGGTAAAAATACAACATGTTAAATAAAAAAATATGTAGCATTTGGCTACAAAGCCTATTTTTCCTACAAAGTGTAGGAAGCAATCTCCTTGTGACATGTGACATCTAGTGTTATTTTACTAAAGGGCATTAAGGTAATTGAATAATTACAACTATTTATAGAAGATTTTATATCATAAGAATAAAAGGCTCTTTTTTTGGAAAGTTATGTCTATTAACTATTCAAAATTGGCAGTTACATCATTCACATCCACAATTAATTTATCCGAAGTTCGAAACATAAAACAAATTCATCATTTCTTAACATTGTGTTTTATCAGTTTACGGTTTCTTCACACCGTGTTATATCAATTTTCACAATTAAACACACCCCTCATATATTTCGAAACATAAAACACATTCATTATTTCTTGACGTTGTTTTTTATCAACTGATTTCTTCACATTGTGTTATACCGATTTTCACAATTAAACACACCCCTCACTCATAAATCACAATAGTGTCTGAAATGTACAATATAAAACACACCAGCGAAATACATAATATAAAACACGCAGACATTATATAAAACACACTAGTGTTTGAATTATTTGAATCTTAATTTTTTAGATATGTAGCAATATGGTACTCATATTAAAGATAAAAAACGCTCATTATTATGGTATATATTTTTTTTAAACAAATTATGTATAAAAAGTTATTGACGTTTTAAAAAGATGGGGGAAGTTACATGTGAGTTGCATGTGATTCCTAAATTTAAGGCATACGAAATTTACTTTTATACCCTTAATTCAATAAATTAATCAATTTAATTAAAATAAATATTACAATTTTGCCATTCATTTAATCTTATCCATCAATTACCTAATCTAATGGCTATAATCACTTTTTAGACAAAACACACTTTGTAGAGGAACCTCACCCTATATATTAAATAAATAAGGCTAAATTGCACTTTTCGTCCTTTATGTTTCAGGGTTTCTGCAGGCGCTGTCCTTTAAGTTTAAAAATTACACTCTATGTCCTTTATGTTTGCAACCTATAACGGGCGGTGTCCTTTCTCATAAACCCAGTTAACTTTTTTATGTTAAAACCCAAAACGTGTAACTTTGTAAAACTCCAAAACAGCAGGGACTATATGTGTAACATTGTAAAACTCTTTAACCTGCAACCCCTGTCCATTCTTCTCTTTATCTTCTTCCTCTCCAAGCTTCCTCTTCCCAACACTTCCACAAAAACCGGCAGCCTTAGCATCATCAGATAAACCACTCAACACTCTCGAAATCCACCTGTTCCTCTCAACAACAACCGATCGTCCACTAACACCACGACAACTCTCTCCAACACTCTGATTACTACTATTAATCTCATTACAAGGAAGCCACTTCAAACCTTGCAGAAACGGAAGCGTCGAAAAAGTCACGTGCGAGCGTGTTGAAGGTAGTGGATTTTCTGGTGGCAGAAACTAGGGTTCCGGCGATGTAGTCGGAGTACGAAAGGGTGAATCAGATCACCATGAATGTAAGTGTGATTATACGGATGAAGATTTGGAGAATTTGTTGTACATTGATGAAGTTGTGTGGTGATAAGAAGGTTATAAAGCAAGTGATTTCATTGAATTGAAGGTTGTAAATCGGGGGATGTTTGGGCTTAATTCCAAGTTCTGATCTGCTCTTTCATTCTTAGGTGTTAGATCTATTGAATATGGTGCTAGATCAGAGGGTGGGTGTTGGTGATTGTTGGTGGTAGATGAGATTTGCAGAAAAGAGGGAGAGAGTATTATTAATTTACAATGTTACACATATGGTCCCTGCTGTTTTGGAGTTTTACAAAGTTACACGTTTGGGGTTTTAACATAAAAAAATTAACTGGGTTTATGAGAAAGGACATCGCCCGTTATAGGTTGCAAACATAAAGGACATAGAGTGTAATTTTTAAACTTAAAGGACAGCGCCTGTAGAAACCCTAAAACATCCCGGGCCAATAAGCGGAGGACTTGCGCCGATATATGGTGCAGCCGGGAAGATTCCAGATAGAGGTATGGTTAACGAACTACTGGTAGACTACATGGATAATGCATGCTAATATGATTCTTGGGGTGTTTGGATCCACTTACCTGTCAAAAGCTTTCGAAGGAAAGGATAGTGGAAATTGTGCGTTGATGATATGTAAACTGTTTTATACAAGTTTGTAGATGTATATGTAAAAGTAATTCAAATACCATCTATTTTTAACCCTGAATTTGCAAGTGTTGGTTGAATGGAAAATCTTGTTTTTTGACCATTGAAAGATTAGTTGGCTAAAAATGGGATTGGTTAGTATGATAACGATAACGACAGCGATAATGATGGTAATGGTAAGCCAATGAGTTCTAGATCAATTCGTTCGGGAGGAAGTAACCCATGACCTTCCAATGTGGAGGTTATGGATTGGAGTCCCACTTGGTGCAATTTGTTTCATGTGAGCCATGGGTTTTACCACTATGGGCCATGGCGGTGGGTTTCCCTCGGAATGAAAGATGCTTTTATAATCTAATATGTTGCTGAGATTACAGAAGGAAACCATATCCTATCGTGCCCATTGACGTCCCTATGCCCATGTTAAATCCGTTATTTCTAGTAAAAAAAAATATTTTGTGCTTTTTATACTAGTAAAAGTATTTAACAACATTGTATTTTTAACTAGTACATCAATTGTTTAACAACATTGTATTTTTAGTAATTTCAAGTTTTTAATACGTGTGATACGATTTTTATGATTATATAATGTGTTAACTTGTTCATTTCTCTGATATGGAACCAATATCGTGTAATTGAATGGATAACCTTTATGGATAACCTTTAATATCATATCCATCTTAAACTCATGATGAATATTGGCTGTAAAGGACACAAATAAAATTGGCGGAGACTAGAGGTGGATGGCGGACGGAGTAGCACTGGAACTTGAATGCCTAATCATGGAATAGAGGTTAATAATAGTATTTGTCGATGTGAATGATGAGCAGGAAATGGGAAGTGGGGAATGGTGCATAACCATGTTGAGAATGAGGTTTCCTATTTTATTAGTTAGGATAATAAATAAATAAGAATTAAAGAATATAAAAAGTTTAGATAAAATAATTAAATGTACAAAATCTTTAATGACCAACATAAACACGCGAATATGAACAAACGTAAATGAATGAACGTTCACGAACAAATGAATGAACGTTCACAAACACAATTGAACGAACGAGACCTCTGGTCGTGTTCGTTCATTTAACTAATCGAACGGAATTTTTTGTTCATGTTATCTCGTTAATTAAACGAACGAACGTAAACAAACTTTCCGTCGAACGGTTCACAAACTGTTCGTTGAACGTTTGGTTCATTTGTAGCCCTAAATTATTCCTATAAGTAATATCATACTCGGTTAAATACCCAAATATTCTCGTACATTTTCTCCTTATATCCGCACAACAAACGACATTTCAATTCAAAAAACAACTAATGCATACAAAGCTGCTAAAAACATGTGGATTACAAAGCAAACACGTGTATTAACTTCAATTCGTTTTGTATATAAAAGAAGAAAAGATTAAACAGAAAAGGCTTCAACTACAACGTCAACGTCTGTGGTCGGTCAGACGGTCACCTTACTTGATGAGAAAACAAATAGCTTAGTTTGTTGGTATCAGTTCCACAGGATCCCCGGTTCCAAGATTTCGGAGTAGACGCGTGATAACAAGCGACTACGTAATCACTACATATCTCGCACCAATGCATGATTGAATCGTAAAACAGGAATCGAATAAACTAACCTGAATGAACAGAACTTGAACAAACAGAACTTTTATAAACAGAATCTTGCAGTACAGATTTGCATACAGACACGTACAGACTGATTGCTTTGAACCGTATATATAGCAGCGAAGGGGTGCGAGTATCAGTTGTGTCGCTTCAATGAAGAGATTCGTCTCTTCTATCATAACCGCTGCAGTGGTTATTGTACGTACTCACACCGGTTCGCATATTACGGCCCAAAAGCAAAACACATAATATGAACCCTACTGGACTCTAGATACTTGTTCGACCCATAAACTACATGGCCTCAGGCCCAAGTTCAAATAAACAATAAACAGTAATATATCTGACCCATTAACTAATAAATAAATAAACTAAAAAGCTGCTGCGTTTTTTTCTTTCTTCTTCCAACTCGGTTGCGCTTGATTATCGGACTTCATTTTCCCTCCTAATCAGTGCAGCCGTAGTTCGCCAATTCATGCTACTCGTCTTTTGTGTCGGTGACCTCGACTGTGATCACCAACTCATCGTCGCTCGAATCGTCGATCCAGCCGTTGCTATTTTCTTTGTCTTTACAAAGATGCCTCATACAATAGTAGCAAATTACAAACTCACAAGTTAAACACTTAAAGATCATCTTGTAATGGAGACTGCGACCATCCTTGTGACATTGACCATCGCTTTCAACCCCTTGAACGAATGACAGGGGGTGTGGATGCACTTCAATATTGTTATATGTGCCCCCAAATTTCACATTTATATACTCATTAACACCGAAATATCCAACATATTTGGCATATGTTTCATACCGAAGTATTGACGGAGCACAAGCTGTATGCATAGACTGCATACACTCACGACAATGATAGAATGTATACTCAGGATTTAAATCCTCCTCACAAATTTCACAAAAATAGTCACTCATATGGTTCTCAATGGGAAAGTAACTCAGTTTCATAGGATGCGTGTCACACTTGTGTGTAGTTGTCTCCGGTATCAATAAAGCCCTCGTCAAGGGTATTTTAAAGTTATCACAAGTATGGCAAATGAAGAATGAACGACTATTTAATGTAAGGAGGTGGTTCGGGTGAGAATTGTGAGTGATTTCTTTAGGTACGAAGGCACAATTAACATCGATGTAGTAATCGCATTTGACACAACAATAAGCAAATCCATTGCAACGTAACCAGCAAAGATGACAAATGAAGACCCCGAAAAACATACCGATGATTTTTGAATGGAGAATCAGGGGGTGTTGTGGGTGATGAGGGTTGTCTTTTAGTTCAATAGGCAGTCGGGAGCACCACTCGTGGAGCACAAAGTTGCAATGCTCCCCCTCCTCATTAGAACACACGTAAACTGGCCCACTCATAATTGGTCTTAAGCACCCATTGCACAAAAGTTCAATCCTCTTTGTTGGGTCATGGTAGGATATTCTTGATGAGGTGGGGCTATCTTCCAGAATTAATGGGTGTTGATGACTCGCTTCATGTGTTTTTGATCCACTTTCCTTGAAAAACAAGTGTTTTAGTAGGCTATAAGATGGATCAGGAAATGGAAGATGAAGAAGATCAGGGTGTTCAACATCTTCATAGTTTTTAATCATTTTGTCTGTAGCTGGTGAAAACAACAATGAAATATTAGATAAACATAGAACCAATAACATATTTAGAAATAACTATAAACATATATATTAGGTAGGGTGGTAGGTCTACCTGGAGATGTTGCGCAATCCAGATGGGTATAGTATCTGCATTTCTCGCATTTATATAGCCAAAGATGTGAACTAGAAGAAAACCCCCCACGGCATACCCTACACAGTGGGTAATTTTTGGATGCTCGATCCTTTTTTGGAAAGGAATAAGCAAGGGTGAGAGGATGAACATGGGAGAAGATATCATTTGTCGTATGTTGGATTTGCAATTTTTTCGGTAGAAAAGCACAATCACTATGAATGAAATTAGAACTAGCACACGTGGGACAATGATAAAAGAGCCCGTTATGCTCCTTCCCGCATGCATCACACTCGTCTAAAATTTGTCTGGGGATGCGAACTAGTGGGTGTTTGTGGCTAGGATGATAGATGATATTCTTTTGTAGCCTTTTTGTAGCACAATTTGCATCAACCTTAAAATCACAAAGATCACAGTAGTAAATTTGCTCTCCAGGCTTAATAAGTTTACCACAAATATCACACCACCATTCGTCGTTATCTAGGTAGACGCCAAGAGTATGACCATCCTCACAAATGTCTTCCAATCTTTCAGGAAGCTCTGCACAAAATTTATGAATAGAATAATCACTACATGTAGAACAAGAGTAGTAATACCTATGGAACCAGTTGATTTCTTCATGACACCGGGAACACAAACATCGGAAGTCTTGTTTTGCATCTACTTCATCCTCGTTCTCTTCCTTGTCTTCTTCATAGTCTTCGTCACGTTGTTCTTGTTCCGACCACAAATCTGTAAGATTCAATGGATGTTCGTGCTCAAACGTCATAAGTTTTTTTTTTCTTTTTCTAGTAAAAAAAATAGTATGCGAAGAAACAGACAAAAGTAAACAGCAAATGAAATGAAAACAGAATTGGGAAGATAGAGCAACTAAAGATGTGATGGGGTGAGTTATAAAAAGGATGAGCTAGCATTTATAGGCATACATATACATACTTAACTTCATTACCAAGTTTATGTTACCCATAACGTACTAAAAGTATATATATTTATATGAGTTAAATGACATTTTAGTCCCCGTGGTTTTGGTTATTTTGGCAGTTTAGTCTAAAGATTTTATTTTTCATATGTGGATCCAAAAAGGTTTCACCGTTGCCATTTTAGTCCACTGGGTTGAATTCATCCATTTTTTCTGTTAACGAGAAGGGCAATTCGACCATTTTATATGTAATTATGTTAACTAGAAGGGCAATTCGACCATATAAATGACCGAATTGCCATTCTCGTTAACAGAAAAATGGATGAAGTTAACCCAGTGGACTAAAATGGCAATAGTGAAACCTTTTTGGACCCACAGGAGAAAAATGAAACATTTGGACTAAACTGACAAAATGGCATAAACCACA
Source organism: Helianthus tuberosus (assembly GCA_030545235.1). Classification (NCBI taxonomy): domain Eukaryota; kingdom Viridiplantae; phylum Streptophyta; class Magnoliopsida; order Asterales; family Asteraceae; genus Helianthus; species Helianthus tuberosus. Next base: position 9,314,558 of record CM060396.1, read on the forward strand.
TGGACTAAAATGCCATTTAACTCTATTTATATGATTGCGGATTAAAAACACATTTTGCAAATTAAATTATCTTCATGAAATTGTGATGTTTTAGAAATTGTGAGCTGTTAATGTTATTATTTCTAATTATAATAACATTAGCATATTAAATGATGTTTTAGAATATTATAAGATTTTTCGATGAATCATAAAAGCGCCATTGTCAATTTCATTAATTAGTTGTTATCTAATTTATGATTTTTTTTATCAAAGTGCATCAAGTGTATGAGTATCTTGATGTGTTAAATGATGAACTCTTTCCTAGAAGTTAATTTTTACAAAGTGGGATGGCGGTCTAAATCTCAGCTGACCACGACTTCTGAGCTGTGGAAGAATTTAACCGTATCACAGCATTGTACAGCCCATATTTATCTCGGTTCAGCGGGACGAATGGTCTTGGATAGGGGTAGATTCGGTCGATTTCTCGGTGGGTGCAGTTAAGCGTTTATTGGCTAAGGGTCGTGATCACAACAACAACTATGTTTTTAGTTGGTGTAAGTGGTTACCCTAAAATGTAATATCTTTGCTTGGCGCGCCGAAATGGGTAGGATACATACGGCTTTGGCGTTAAGAAGCAGAAATATTATATTGGAAGATGTGACTTGCCCATTTTGCAATTCTGAAGAAGAGTCAGGTGAGCAACTTTTCACGTCTTGCATGCTCACCACCATTCTTTGGCAACATATAAGCATGTGGTGCTGTGTGTCTAATGTCTTCGCCTTTTCGTGTTTCTCTTGGAGTTACACAAATTTGTCGGATTGAACGAACAAGCCCGCAAAGAGTGTTTTCCAAGGAATTATCATCATTGGATGTTGGAGTCTTTGGCGCGCAAGGAATAAGCTAAAATTTCAAGGAAAGACGGTTTGTATCGAAAATATCATAGCCGAGGTTTTCTTTGGGTTTGAAGTAGATCGAAGTTAGAATTCCTTTCGTGGACGGATTTGTGTAAATTTGTAATTATGTAGTTTGTTTGCTTGTTTTGTGGCCGCCTCATTTTGTGGGTTGGATTGTTGGTTTCTAACGAAATTCACCTTTCAAACCAATTGTAATATTTTTTAAATATCATTGTATGAAAAAGTTATTTCTGTTTAAAAATACAAAGGGGAAAGAAAAGGGAAAGACTACATACCTTTTCCTCCATGTGAAATCCCTACACATGGCAGCTTCCGATCTCTATTTTGGCTTTTATCTCCGGTCAATGCGTTTGTGATTTTCCTATATCAAACTATATTTAAGTGTTTTATAAATTTCCTATAAATCAAACTATATTTAAGTGTTTTATAAAGTAACCTAACATATGAATTACATTAACAAAAATATTGAATAGTTACATTAAATGTTTAATAAAATAGTTTTAATATATAAAATAAATACGTATATATTCTAAGGCCAGAGGGTGTGGTATAAAGCCCCCCGTCACATAAGCGCCGTTAACGCCCTATAGCGCCCCCATAGCCACCCCTGGGCAGCAAAGTGGACGCAATGGGGCGGGCTCCATTGCATTAACGCCGGTTAAAGGGGAAAGAAGGTGAGACCATTCTTTTCAACCAATCAAATCTCCTCTTTATTATTTCTTTTTTTGTATTTTGTTTAATAAGTGCTTTAATTAAAGAGATGGTTTTTAAGCCCCCTATGTGACATGACACTGATGTGACATGATAAAGCCCCTAGGAGTTTTATACCACACCCTCCAACCTAAATAGACGGAACATACTCATTTCCCTAAAATTTAGGAAAGTGTAAATTTCAACTAATGAAATTCCTATAAAGATGTTTATGCTTGGTATTTTTTAAAGGGAAAGGAAAATATGTTTGAAGTCATGAATATTTCTATGAAGATGTTTAAGCATTGTATTTATTAAAGGGAAAGGAAAATATGTTTGAAGTCATGAATTATTCATATCAAAACATATCTATTACACGTAAGGAAAAAGAGAAGAAGGTGTGATTATATGTCATTTATTTTATGTTTTCTTATTTTTTTATACCCTTAAAGTTTTTTTCTTTTAAAAAATTTAAAATCTGTTCTCTTTTACTAAACAGACGTTTAGTGTAAGTGATACCAAAATAAGATAAACACTAATTAATCTTGCAAGAAAAGAAATTAATACAAGAATTTATGTGTTTCACATGAATATGGATTTACATCCAAGACCGTATTAAAGATTTCATTATTTTTGTATTAATGTGTTATTAGTTTACAATATACAGTAGAAACTCGATAAATTAATACTCGATTATTTAATAATCTCTCTAAGATAATATTTTTTGCCGGTCCCGACTCGGGGATAGGGTGCTAAATTAACAATTCGTTAAAATTATAAGATAATACATTTTTGATAATTTCTTTAGACCCCATATAAAATATAAATTAATAATTCCTTATATATAGCATATTACATGAATGATTTATGAAGGTTTCTTGAAAAATGACTCAATTGTCTTTTGTTTTTTTGTTGAAATATGACTCTAAAGACCGCTTAACTGTATTCGATATTGTCGCTTGACTCACCTGCAAACCATAGTTACTATGAACCCATTCTTGCAATTGCTTTTGAGTGAGACTTGGATTATCCTTGTTGTGCTTGCATAATGCTCTTCGAATCTCGTCTGACATTGTTGTTTTTTTTCACACCTTTAAGATGGGAAGCCATGTTGTGTGTATGATTTGTTTGTGTTAACCTATTTTGATCTTGTATTTATATAGAAAATATTTTTAATGTCTATAAAGTGATACATTGAACACAAGAAGCATAATAAGGTGGGAGATGGAAGGTTTCTTTCAAATTGGACCGTTCATTTGATATACATGCATTGTATACAATAATTAAGTGGAAGCTTGAAAGGTGTTTATAAACTAAGTATTCTACTATAAATTAATAAAATATTAATTAATATATAAATTAATAATTATTAATTTATCGATTAATTAATAACTCTTTTAATTAATAAATTTTGGTGGTCCCAAGTGTATTATTTTATAGAATTTCTACTGTATGTAGCATTATGCAGGGAAGATTAATCCTATATTGTTGCTAATTTGTCAAGTTACTTGTTTTTTCAAGTTGCTTACAAACAGACTTGTAAAATCAGGCCTAAAATCCATACAAGCCAAACCGTATCATTCTATTTTTTCCTCTTCTCGTCCTAGTTTTCGCCCGCTCGGTTGGGAGTGGGACCTAAACAAGGTACTACAATCTCGGTATTCCGTGATGTGGCCGCTATCACATTCCTACAACAAAAGTCATACTTCACAACTTAACAAACCTAGCAACTAATTTTTTTTCCATTAAAACTATTTTCTTCTTATAATTTTTTAGTTGATTTTAGCATTTGAATAAAGATATAAAGATGCAACTGTATATAACAAGGCAAGTTACATATTTGACATGTATGAATATGCAATCCCTCTTTACTCACTCTACCAAGATTCAAAAGGAATTCGGAGTAGCATCCCTTTGTTTCTTTATCAATTTTTTCTTTTGCTTTTTTTCTTTTGTACAATACACGTAGATTGTTCAAATATATTATTCCAATTATTTTTTTCTTTTGCTTTTTTTCTTTTTTCTTTTTTCTTTTGTACTGTTCAAATCTAATATTCCAATTATTTTTTTCTTTTGCTTTTTTTCTTTTTTCTTTTGTACAATACACCATAAACGTAAATTGTTCAAATCTAATATTCCAATTATTTTTTTCTTTTGCTTTTTTTTCTTTTTCCTTTTGTATTCTTTTGCTTTTTTTCTTTTTTCTTTTGTACAATACACCATAAACGTAAATTGTTCAAATCTAATATTCCAATTATTTTTTTCTTTTGCTTTTTTTCTTTTTTCTTTTGTACAATACACGTAAATTGTTCAAATCTAATTTACCAATTATTTTTTCTTTTGCTTTTTTTTTTCTTTTTTCTTTTGTACAACACACATATGGTTGAAGTATGATATTCCAATTATTACTTAGAAGTAAAGAAAAAGACGTGATGGCCTTTTTACAACTTTACATCTTTCTAATTTTCTTACACGTAATTCTTTTTCTAGACAGATGAAGATAATATATAATGTCGGATATTTTAGTGTAATTGGAATTGATTTGGCGACTAAAGTGAATTTAATATGGATAAATTACTTTTTGATTCACTGTGTTTTAGTGGTTTTAACTACTTGAATCCAAAATCAAAAAGTTTAACGCACTGAGTCACTAACCGCTCATTTTATAACGTTTTGAGTTCAATTTTTAACACTTGTACTTTTGTTTTTGGACTCAAGTGATTAAAACCACTAAAACACAGGACTCAAAAAGTAATTTACTCATTTAATACACATCAGACAAGTTAGGTGGTGCACGAGTGCACGCTTGTATGAGTTGTTATAATTCTAATTGTTCCAAGGGTGCAACAACGGGGGTTCGGGGGCAGCACCCCCGGGTAGTAGGGTCCAAGGGGCGGCAGCTACTAGAGGGTCCAAGGGGAAGAGCCCCTGGCTGGGGTCGAAACGGAAGATTAATGCACTTTTTAAGGCATTAAAAGAAAACAATTAGGAAACGTGTCATCAGACATCTACTTTTTGGTTTTACCGCTTCCCTCACCTACTAAATTATGGATACTTATTTTTTTTAATTAAAGATAGTTATTATCTCATTAAACATATGAATTTAATTATAATATTTTTAAATAAACTTATATGTTTTACTTCAAGTTCAAAAGTTATGTTTCTCTAAATATTAAAAAAACGAAAAATACTGATGATAGTTGTTTTAATGAATGTTTCTAAAAATTTTCAAATATTTAATGTGGTTGGATGGTAAAAATACAACATGTTAAATAAAAAAAATAGGTAGCACTTGGCTACAAAGCCTATTTTTCCTACAAAGTGTAGGAAGCAATCTACTTGTGACATGTGGCATCTAGTGTTATTTTACTAAAGGGCATTAAGGTAATTGAATAATTACAACTATTTATAGAATATTTTATATCATAAGAATAAAAGGCTCTTTTTATAGAAAGTTATGTCTATTAACTATTCAAAATTGGCAGTTACATCATTCACATCCACAATTAATTTATCCGATTCGAAACATAAAACAAAATCATCATTTCTTAACATTGTGTTTTATCAGTTTACGGTTTCTTCACACCGTGTTATATCAATTTTCACAATTAAACACACCCCTCATATATTTCGAAACATAAAACACATTCATTATTTCTTGACGTTTTTTATCAACTGATTTCTTCACATTGTGTTATACCGGTTTTCACAATTAAACACACCCCTCACTCATAAATCACAATAGTGTCTAAAATGTACAATATAAAACACACCAGCGAAATACATAATATAAAACACGTAGACATTATATAAAACACACTAGTGTCTGGATTATTTGAATCTTAATTTTTTAGATATGTAGCAATATGGTAATCATATTAAAGATAAAAAAACGCTCATTATTGTGGTATAATTTTTTTTAAAACAAATTATTTATAAAAAATTATTGATGTTTTTAAAAGATGGGGGGAAGTTACATGTGATTTGCATGTGATTCCTAAATTTAAGGCATACGAAATTTACTTTTATACCCTTAATTCAATAAATTAATCAATTTAATTAAAATAAATATTACAATTTTGTCATTCATTTAATCTTATCCATCAATTACCAAATCTAATGGCTATAATCACTTCTTACACTTTTTAGACAAAACACACTTTGTATAGGAACATCACCTATATATTAAATAAATAATGATTTAAAAATTAACTTAACAAAATTTATAACTGTCACTTCAATATTACATTTTTTAAATACTTATCTTGGCTATATGTTGACAAATTACATTATATTATATTATACTAGTATAATATACATGTTTATTTTATCGTGCAATGCATATTTAAAAAAAAATATATTATTAGTTATATAACGTTACATTTATCAACCCGTGTAATAGACGGGATTGTAACCTAGTTTTTTATAATAAAAACTATCTAGAGGCAGTATCTGGCAGTTGATCTCTTCATCCCCCAATTCGAAATCCATTTTTGGTTACACCCTATTCTGGTTCATACGAATTACACAACACACACATACTAGCTAGGTTCTATTTTTCAATCTTAGTTGTATTAGGTTTGATATTTCGAGAGAACTACCAAAATTATTCGATCTAAAAGTGAACACACACCTCTTGAAACAACCATTACATTCTAAATTCTCCAACAAATAATTTAAATAATATACTGAAGGTAATCATGTACCAGAAATTTTGGGGACTAAACACTCATGGATCATGCCAAAGGCCCCCAACAAATAAAGACCGAAACTAATTTTGTACTAGGGATGAGCATGGTACCGAACCGGTATCGAAAGTACCGGTACCGGAAAATGAGGAAAACGGGTACCAGTATCGAACCGGTACCGGAAAATGAAAAGAATGGGTAATGGTACCGAATATAATCGGTACCCAGTACCAAATGCTTATCCTTATTTTATACCAAGAATTTAGGAGTCTTTTTAAAGATATTAATCGCTTCTAGTCCTAATCAACTCCTATTAACCAGCTATACATAGACCTTCCAAGAATTGAACTTTTCACCTTAAGATGTTCTTTGAGGACACGTGATCAAACTTGCTGAAGTGCTTTGTATGGATTAGTATATGGCGGCTCGGCTTTAATAAATAGCAATTAGCGAAATACCTTTGGATGGTCTATTTAGTGTTGTTTTTCAAACCGTGATTTTTTATGCCTTCTTTTGTAACAAAAACATGTAAGATATATGTACCTGCTAGAATAAGATTCAACTATGGTACATTTCTTCTTGGGACTAAAACCTTATAATTCTTTGTTTGAACAACATAGCCACTATGAGGGTGTATTCACCATTGATATTGTTGATAAACAAGCTTTAGCTATGGTACATTTTCTTGACTTATCAAATATAATACAATATTTGAGCAAATACAGTACGCTAAATAATTGCTTAACTTACACATGCCATGTGTAAATATCCACATCTAGTCAACATAATGAATGAACCATCCCTTCTAGGAGCAAAAATTGTGTCTACGGCTACAAGTAGTGAAGTGGAGTTTTGCAAAACTTATTGAGTCATATTCAATTAGACATGTAGACATATTAGTTAAATGTGTATTCAGAACAACTTATTTGAGATCATGTTTCTCTTAGGTTGTTTGTGAACTAGTTGCAATTGAATATTCAAGTTCAATACGGAGAACATATTCTTCTAATGGGAGATATCACATTTATTGTTGTTTATTAAACATGATGGAAACATCTTTTATTTATTTATATACGTTTTTGGCAATTTTGTGTGATGTTTGACAATCTTATGAGATATTTGAATGTCGGCCCTTGATACCAACGGGAGATAAGCCACATGTCATGGTGAACCCGTTGTAAATCCACATGTAGTCTTGTGGGACGTGGAGTCTCGCGATTTAAACTTTGCAATATTAATCACTATTTTAATATAAACGGATAATCTTTTTACAGATAACAAAAATATGTTTTACATGGTATTTTAATGTTATTTTTGTACTTTTCCCACTCAACACAAAAGAGTAAGTAAAATTAAAATAACTGATATCTATAATACTATATAAAGCATTTCAGATGGACGAGATTGTAATTTTACCGTATAGATTCTAAAGCATTATGTACAAGTGAGATTAAGCCATTTTAGAGGGGCCAAATTGAGACAATATCCAAATTTTTAAGACGCCTTAGGAGCAATACAAGTGATTTCATCTTCGCATTTAATTAACTTTCACCAGCGTCTCTCCTTCTATCTGCCTCTTAGGGCATGTTTTGCTAAACTTTTTGAAACAACTTATTGGCTTTTTGAAAAGTCATAAGCTTCAAAATGATGTTTGGCAATGAGGGCTTCAAAATGATGTTTGGCAATGAGGGTGTATGTGAGGAGGAAAAGCCAATAAGTCATTCCGTATTGACTTTTCTAAAAAGCCAATAAGTCAATAAGTTGTTTTGAAAAGCTTAGCCAAACATGAATCCTTAAACCCTAAGAAGCAGTTGATCGGTCCATCCCCTTTTATGAATCTCCAATTGCTCTTAAGGGTGAAGATGGTGGATGACAGCGACGCAGACGGTTGGAATATGTTCGGATTATTAGGGTTGGAGTATGACGGCTGGGGAGTCACGAAACGGTAGTGGAGAAGAAGCATTTGGATTGGACCAGCCGATTGATTATCTCTTCTAAAAGTGACAGAGTTCCTCTAATAAAAAGATGTAAGATTTTCATTAATTCTTGACCGATTGCTCGTCTTTCCATTGTATTTTTTACTATAATCTTAAATTTATCAAATTTATATTGTGGGGTTTGGTAAAAATTTGATCTCGGGAGAAAACCCTAATGGTGGTAGCTGTGAAGCAACCAGTAGAATCTCAATTTTCAGTTATTTGTTTTGAGTTTTGTTGAAATTATTAATGGGATTTTGGAATTTAGGGTTTAATATGGAATGTGGTTTGGTAAATTATATATGCTAATTGAAAATGCATGCTGTGTTTGGTAAAGATAACAAGCAGTTTTAGGGGGTGTTTGGATGGCACTATTAAATCTTTAAGATGTGGAACCTGGGAGCTTTCCTCTTTGATAATAGTTGTCTGGAGTTGCAGTTATCAATCATGAGTGTTTCTTGAGATGCATAACCTATAAGGTTTCAAAACTTGATTTAAGATTGGATTTTTATGATGCGATTTTAGTAAAACTTTGAATTAAGATTGCGTCTTTATGTTCTTTTTGACATTGGTTATGAAGCTGTGATATGATTTTGGTCAAAGTTTGAGTTAATGTTGGGTTTCCATAACATGAATTATGACGTTGTGATGTAATTTTTGTCCAAGTTTGAGTCAAGATTGAAATTCTTATGATCTTTATTTCATGGGTTATGAAGAGGGCCTTATTTTTGTCTTCTTAAAATTGTTGATGTAGAAAGGAATTGGAGTATGACCGTCGTTGAAGAGAAGCTGAATTCAATAGGTGTCAACATTGGGACACACAGTTTAGTTGAGGAAATGAAATTGTTGAAGGAAATGCAAGACCATTCTGGTATTTTTTTTTTCAACAATTATCATAATCTCTCATATTTTACTGTTCTAGAGAGTTGATATTTTTAGCTTGTTTCCTAGTGGGATTTGGTTGAAAATTATAATGATAAAGAAGCCAATAAATTCTGGGCTATGGCATGCATGTGCTGGGACATTGGTGACCCTCCCATAGGTGGGAAGCCTTGTTTATTACTCCCGACAAGGACATAGTCAACGGGTTTGCTTGAATTTAAATTTTGGCTTTGTCATCCGACTCATCCTTTACTTCAACCATATTACTTAAATTGCAATTTTGTTTTGTTTTGTTTTGTACTCAAAAATATATTTCTTGACATTTTGTACATATACAATATGGCTGAAATAGGATATTTCTATCAATTTTTATTCATAAGTATAGGATGAACTTTTTAACAGCATTGTGGTTTTCTTTGTGGTGTGATGCAGAGTCTAAGCGATCATACAAGCCCTATTGAGTCTATAGCTTTTGACTTAGCAGCAGTTTTAGTAGCTGCTGGAGTTTCTTATGGTGTGATTAAAGTTTGGGATCTTGAAGAAACAAAGGGTCAGTTGATCAATCGATTATTTATTATGCGAAAGCTAATGTCATGAATTGCAATGAGTGGCATAATTACTTTTGACACACATATGTGTGTGCGTGTGCATGCGTGTTGAAACTTGAAACAAAATATCTTCTTCTTGACTCCCAACTCTTTCTTGAAATACAGTGGTTCATACACTTAATGGACACAGATCCTATTGCAATGCGCTGGTACACAACTATGTAGATAAATGTATGAGAATTGATTATTAAAGGTGGGTTTATAACAATTTAACCTGGAATATATACATTCAGCCTCACATGGAGCCAGATTTACTTATTAATGTGTCAAATCGCATAGTTTAGTTAAAAGGGAACAAATCATGCATGTTATAAATCGTCAGTCTTTTTTAGTGCATATAAGATACGACATCCTAACTTGTTTTATTGTCGTATTAATCTTGTTTTTGTAATTATAATAAATGTGTTCATTATTTATGGTTTGAGTAAAATGCCATTTTCGTCCCTGAAGTTTGGCCACTTTTGTGACTTTCGTCCAAAGGTTTGTTTTTCCACATTTGGATCCAAAAGGTTTGAAATCTTGCCATTTTCATCGGACTTGTTAACTCCATCCATATTTTCTCCGTTAAATGAGGGGCATTTCCGTCTTTTTAGACATTTTTAATAATAATAAAAAACTCTATAAGAAATAAAGATCCACCTGTCTTAACTTTCTCCCCACCCAAACCCTTTAATCATAAAAAAATATGTCAAAAAAGATGAAAATACCCCTGACTTAATGTTAAAAAAATGGATGGAGTTAACGAGTCGAATGAAAATGGCAGTGTTTCAAACCTTTTGGATCCAGATGCGGAAAAACAAACCTTTGGTTGAAAGTCGAAAAAGTAGCCAAACCTCAGGGTTGAAAACGGCATTTTACTCTTATGGTTTTCTTAAATGGACAAAAAAGCTTTAGCAAGAACGGCCTATATTCTTTAAAAAGACTAGAAGTGCTAACTCGGGCAGTCTATTTAATATTAAGTGTATCTTTCAGTCTTTTTAAAATCTATATTCTTACATCCAGACCAACAGTTATTTTCATGAAAAGAATATGAATGTTTTGATTTCAAACCTTGCATAAGTAACTATTTTCTTGTTTGTTAGTCTACCTTTTCTTTCTCATTTATTATTTGATGCCATAGTAACATTATTTGCGTCTTTCTACACTTATCCTGATCTCCCTATTTTTTTCTTTTCTATTTTATGTTGTAAACTGCAATGTTCAACACATATAAGAACTATACTTTGTTGCGGAATCCGAAATCCAAAAATGATGGAAGGCTTATGACCTTGTCTGACTTTTTGGACTTTGCAAGTATTCAAGGCAAAAAGCAACCGGCACGAGCTTGTAATATCCGTGATGCTCTAAATTCAACAATCTCTGAAATCAGTGAGATGGCTAACTCTGTAGTTATCGGAAAAGAATCGGTTTTCCCGAAGGATGCGGGATTTCTTGTTGATCAAACGAACGTTGTGGCAAAGCTTCAGGCGTTTAACCTCCCGGTTTACGTACAGCTTATGAATAATGAGTTCATTTCACAGCCTTGGGATTTCGTTTTTCTGACTGTAATTAGCTACGGTTTACAAACGAATTCTACACCCATTGCAAAAAGAGGGGATTGGGAAGATCCAACATTCAAATTCCAAATACCACTCCAAATTGCTGCTGAACGTGAAATTGCAAGGTCTTTAATTGGAGGTATAATATAACACACGCACATCACTTTATTATATACTATCGTGTCTTTCATCATTTCTACAAATATCTGAACATTTTAAAATCTAACAGATCCTGGTTTCAGCTGGGTTGTCAATCTGAAGGAGTTTGCACATCCTGTAGCTGAAACATTCTCTTCTGTCGGCACCATTGGACCAAGTTTTTCCTTGGCGATTGCCATGTTTGGTTTTGTGTTACTGATCAGTTCTTTGATTGTTGAGAAAGAACTGAAGCTTCGGCAGGTACTATTTTTTTTTCTAATGGTATATTTGAACTAATTTCTCATAATTCTGTATTGTTTTCTTTATAGGCGATGGCAATGATGGGGCTTTATGATACGGCCTATTGGTTATCATGGCTTACATAGGAGGGGATTATCACCCTATATCACAAACGGACCTTAGATCTGTCCATTTCATTTTAAGTTCGGATCTTCTTTCCGTTGCGTACTCCAATTAACATCACTTTGTGTAGCAATTGAAGTGATTATGTTGATAGCTATTGCAAATAACAGGTGTTCTTTTGGTTCATTTATAGGCCTACCTACCTCCATATTATTTAATTAAATACTGATTTTTTGTCGTGATGTGAATAGGTCATTTACCGTTAACGTTTAGAACACCTCCTGTGAGTCCTCCAAAACCAAGTTACTCAACCAGAATGCGAAGGGTCTGTTCGCTTGAATTCAGACCACATTCAATGGACTCGGGGCTAGCCGACCCGCTTTTGGGTTCACCCGGGGTTTCCGGATCATCATCAGATCGCAGTTTTCTTCCGCAATCAACAACCTACAAATCTACAATGTTACTGCCATGGTTGGTACATATTCGAGCTCAATTGTCAGCAGCATGTTGAAGTTTTTATTTATGTTATTTTTTGGTTTTAGGTTTGGTTAGCAGCAGCTGGTTCTTGGAATGAGGCTGGGTGGTGGTCGTAGGTTTCTACTAGCTGTCTGATTAGGTCAAAGCCGTGGGACTGGTTCCGTCCAAACAACTTCCATGCAGCAACAGATATGTAAATGATGTTTACTAATTACAATACCAACATGTTGTCTTACTATTGAATTAATTAAATATAATCTCTATTATTAATTAACTTTCCATTACAGATTTTATATTGTTAGTAGTAACCAATATTGCATCATCAACAACTTATGCTTGATCGAGTTTCAGGTAGTATTCTTGAAGAATATATATATAAATTTGCCATTAATTATCCGTTTCTTTTTATAGCAGCCTAGATTGCATTTTCTTTTATTGTATAAATGGGTATTTGGCATGTGGTTTAAGTTATCTATTGAACGGTCTGATAGTTGTCAAAAGTGGCCATGAGCGAGCTTCAGGCGGATATGCGTGTGACTTAATTTTTGACCTAATAAAACACCCTATGTGGCAATGGCGTGAGGCATTAATGCATAACACATGACTTGTTGGATCTGTCAAAGGTTTATCGTAGGCTACTTAAGAGAAAAGTGTTTCCAATCCATAAATATAAACCACCTGAAAGCATCACAACTTATATATGATATTTTTTTTTTATCATTTTAAGGGTTGAATTATGATCCCTCCCTATATTTTTGACTCCGCTGTAACGCGCGGGTTCCCCACTAGTATTTTAAAAGGGCTTAGAGTTGGACAAAGTTGAGAAATTTCAACTTTGTACTTGTAAGCTTAAAGACTACATTATTTGAAATGGGCTTCATATCAATCTCTTTTTAGGCTAAATTCTTGCATTAGTTCAAGTAAACTATTACAATCAAGTTATTTTTCACAAAACTCACAAACTAGGATACTTAACTATTTGAATCATACTCAGGAAAATCATTTCGAACCAAATTTGAAGAAAGAGTTCAAATCTGGGCTCCAAATATTCGAATCGGTTCGTGAACCGAGTTTGAATCTATGAATTTCCCAGAATCAATTATTCGAATTATATAATATATTTTATTTGTATAAAAACTACATACACTTTAATTTTTTATATATATATTATTTTAGAGGGTCGTTTGGGGCAATCCAAATATAACCCTTAAATTAAACTTGTTAACTAGATCAACATAACGAACCATTTATTAAATGAGTTAAGCATGACAAAATCCAATTATATTCGGGTCAAATATTGAGTTAATAAAAGAAACTCCTTAAACTCGCGGGCCACCAATACACTCCCAACGAGCGAGTACAAGGTAAAAGCACAACTCACACAGTTGCTTTTGAATCTTTTTAACGAATATATTTATATGGACGGTAAAAGACTTCATTAAATCCACATCAAACATTTCACAAATTAATGTATCTTAAGGAATATAAGTTAATCTTCATGCATGGCTCATGCATTTGATAACTATATTCCATTTTATTCTTTTCAACTTCACAAACTTCAACAATACAATGCTCATAAACACTTGTCATTATATCACTTACCAACAGGAAAACTCATACACTCACACTATCATATCTTGCTTCTTCCAGCCCAAATTCAACCAATCACAACCTTGCATGCCACTTTCTTTTTATCTTTTGCCTTCTACAGTTCCAGCACCAGGTCTGCATGAAATAGCAATCATGTGTCATGAACAATAAGAAAATATAACATTGTTGTTGGTTGGAGTATTAACATATGGATGTTCATTCGATACAGAACAAGTTTTAGATAGAAAACTTCCAGAACCATATAAACACGTGTACCTATTGCTTTAACTGTTATAATTAACCCGGTTTTTACACTTCTATACTTAAAATTGATTATGTAATGAATGAGCCCCTATATATACATACATGGACACGTTCTTTTCAAAACCAATTCTATGTTAAGAACCGCGACAACTGCATAAAACACTTGTATGTAGTGCATTGATAGTTTAGTGAGATACGGGGTAGTCGGTTATGTAACCACATTCTATATCACTTAAAGCAAAAGATACAAGTGCATTAGGTGGTTCTAACAGTTCTCAAAGTAACTATGGTTCTGAAATGCATGCCCCTCTATAAATATACATATATATGTGTGTGTGTGTGTGTTTTTATGAGATGATAGATGGTGGATGTTTGCATGCTTACAATCAGCATCTGAATTAATCCAGCACTCTCTGTTCCCATCTGAATCAGTCATACAACAGTCAGAGGGCATGTGGCTGATAGTGCAGTTTGCACCCTTTTTAGAACCATCCACCATAGGAAATAGTTTATCATCTTCAAACAACATTTGATTTTTGTTTTTATACTCGTGAACAAAGTTGCCCTCTGTAGCATGTTTCAAATGATTTTCAGACTTGGGTTCAACAGCTACTCCTTCAGGGTGAACTTTCCTATGAAACATTTGCAAAATCTGCATGTATATCCCACATAACATGTTAGAATACTTAACTAAAAATATCCAGGACTGTAAACGAGCCAAGCCGCTCGTGAGCTACTCGAGATAGGCTCGCTAAAAGCTCGAATAGAGCCAAGCTTAAACGAGTTATTTATATGACTTTTTTTAATATATTAAATATATATTTATATAATAATTACTTTTATATATTACTAAATGGATCAAGATCATTTCAGAACCAAAAAAATTTACAGAACTTACAGAACTCATCTAAACCATTAGATCATTTAATCAAGGGTCAATATAAATGGTGGCATTTTCGTAATAATCTACAAGTTTTAAGGGATAATATATTAACTAAGCAGGGTAATTACGGGATATCCAACAATAAAAATTTAAAACACCAAATATTTCCTATTAATATGGTTATTTAGTTATCATTCTCATTATTTTATCTCTATCGAGATCCACCCATCAACTATTAAACCATGTTCTATCTTTTGTGGCCATCGATTACATCTTTTGTTGCTTTATTTCTGATGATAATTGCTTAAAGTCTGTTTCAGTTTGGGATTTTTTCACTTAGCATTTTTATCAACTATTGTTGCATATGGTTGGTTCTATATTATATTATTTCTTTGTGGCTTAATTTTATTCATGAATAATGAACATATTACATTCTGTTTTTTTTTTGTTTGCAGTTTTGAAAATTTACAATATTTCTTTGTGAGCTACTTTTGTTCAACAAACATTATATTTATATGTTTGTATTTATATTTCTTTGTGCCGCATGAACAATTACGTTACATTATTCTTCTTCTTTTGTGCACTACTTATTTACATATGTGTAAAACCTATTGTATGCATATATGTAACAAGCGAACATATATGTAAATAGCGTATTTACATCTATGTAACTTATATGAAGGTTTAGGAAAGAAACTTTTAAACATATCACTTATATGAAGATACGTAAAAATGCTAAAAACACTATTGATTAGTATATATTGAAAAATTTGATGATGGACCAGATGATTTACATATATGTAAACAATATAATTACACATATGTATAAGATTCGCATATATGTTAATCAATTTTTGATATTAAATCAGTTTCAAGAAAATATAGTTTAAACCTTTAAAACTACGTAAAAAATGGATAATGGAGTGATAAAAGGAGAGACAGTTAATAGTTTGTTAATTACTTAATTAACAAGAGACAGATATTATTTCAAAGATTACCATTTTACCCTTCTTTATTTACTTCAAGATTAAAAAAAATGAGTGGTCAATATCAGTTCTGCAAGTTCTGATTAAAATAGGGTTCTGAAAAGAACCCAACCCTTACTAAATAATATATATGTGCTATATAAAAAATATAATTAAAACTATTTAGTTAATGTGGTAATATATCGGATATCGGTCCAGGTCAAGGAATGTTATTTGAGATATAGGTTATCGTGGTAGGATATCGGTGGGATATCCATAATTTTAATATCGGTCAATATCGCCGATAATATTGGTACCGACTTTTATATGGGGACTGATAACCGATATATCAACGGTATTAACTACATAGAAATAAAATATTATAAAATATATAAACATGTGCATAAAGTACTTAATAAATTATAAACTTGCAAGTCGTGCTTGAGCTCAGGCTCGGCTCATTTACACCCCTAAAAAGATCTGTATAACTTGCAAGTCAAGAAAGCATTATACGCATATACCTTTCGCGGTTTTTTATCAGCTGAGGAGTGCTTAGATGAAGAATAATGTGTTCTTCCTTTCAGTATCTTCTTCATCAAACAAACAGCAGACTTTTCAGTTTCTTTCTCTTTTATCTTTTCAGTTTTGTTAACTTTACCTCCAGTAGTAACTTCCTCAACTGTTTTAGTTCTCTGAAACAGCTCTCCAAGTGATGTTCTATGCTCCTTTTCTTTCTTAACCGTCACTGTTTCCGACAGTTCAATTACCGAACCAAACAGATAATCTTGAAGCGGACAAACAACCGCTGCATTCTCCTTTCCTTCGGGTTCTAAAACCTTCTCTAACTCATCATTAATGAGCTTCAGTTCATTCTCCATTGCTTCGGGTTCTAGGACCACCATATCGTTCTCAATGTAGGTGGCAAACGTCGGTGTTTTTGGTTCGTTAGTGATGGTTTCTGCAGCTAGAGTTCCTATTGCAAGGGACCCGTGAAAAAGTTCAGAGAAAACGGCAGCTGATTCTTCTTCTGCTGCTGCTGCTGCTGCTGCTGCTGTTTGTTTTGCAGTCTCTATGCATGTGAATGATTTACGAAACTGCGCTTCTCGTTGCGGTTTGCTTGAAGTCTTTGCGTAAAAGTTCGATTTGGGATAGTATTGTAGGTCGTGATCAAGTGATGGTTGTCCCGGAAGACATGAACAGGAGTTCCCTGCTCATTAGTTATAGAACATTGTCTCGTTAAGTCACGGATATAGGCGGTAGATGGGCGGGTAATGGGTTGGGTTGATTGGGCAACAGGTCACAATGGGTTCGTGTTAAAACGGGTCATTTTCAATATTTGTTTTTTTTTTTCTAGAATTTCAAGAGGGTATTTACAAGAAAACAGTATTGCAACAATAATCTAAATGAATAAAAAATGTCTTCGGATAATGTTTAGATTGTAAAGTGACTTTGGGCGACTTTAAACCCATTTGACCAGTAACTTTTTTGTTCTAACCCGGTTGATATAAACACAACCCAAATCCACCCGTTTATAAGTAAATAAGTTGGAACTGTCACCTCTAAATAGATATGTTAATAGAAAAGGGGGACGGAAACTTATATAATTAGCTCATTTTTTATATATTGGAATTTTAGTATTGTATTATATATCCAAGGCTTATATCATATAAGACTTGCATAATTTGAGATTGTTTATAACTTGTAATTTGATATTTTTATATAAAAAAAACATACAAAATCATCAAAAAATAGAAAAATGAGTCAACTCCTCGAGCCATGAGTTGTCTCGAGTTGCCAAATTCGGGTAGAAGTAGAACGGGAGATAAATAACGTACTTGGTGCAAATTCGGTCGGAGGATCATTGTTTGTCTGCCTAAACTTGTGTTGCATCCAATCAAGTAACTGAAACAAAGATAGTCAAGCATGTTATCTTTATAACAAATTTATTTTCCAAAAATGTAAACATTACCTTCATTTTCAAGCAGAGATCAGTGAGTAGTCAGATCTATGATAATGAGAAATAAGATGAGAGGTTCTGATTAAATTCTGATATTTAATAGGCTCATGAAGTTCCAATTCATGGCTTTTAGACAAGAACATAGAGAAAATACCAAACCTTAGGGGGTGGATACATGTGCAAAGATCAAATAATTTGGTCAGCTGGTCAATAGTTAATCAGCTTTACTTTATTATTTGGCACATTATGTGATGTGTTTCAGTATACATGCATTTGTAATGTGTCCATAGGTTACATGCAGCTGCCTTGGTGTTTTTAAAGACTTGTTTGGGATGGAGAGAAGTTTATGATTATCTTGGTTGTTAAAGGATAAAATAAGCTTCTTAAAAATAGTTTATTTTAAGGATAGGGTTGTAGCCGAGCCAAACCTGAGTTGGCATAGGCTTGAGCTCAGATTATTTAACTTAAGAGAGTTGGAGCTCGGCTCGTGAGTAATTTTTTAAGTTCAAGATCGACTAGGGCCTGACTTGTTTATTATGTTTTTATTAGTCACTTAAAATAATATACAAATATAATTACTTTAATACATATTTATTAGTTTACTTGCATAGGGGTCCGCTAAAATGAGAACCACCTCGAGTAGTAAGAACCGTGAGAACTACACCGTACGGGGCGAGGTGGACCAAATTTTTTTTTTCACAAACGTAGATGCGTGTATTATAAACACATTTGTAAAAAAAATTAATTCAAAAAAAAAAAGTTTTTGAGCACCACAAGTGTGTGTTTACGGGTACCGTAAATTTTCCGGTAGGATTTACGGTACCCGTAAACACAAACTTATGGTGCTCAAAACTACACACACGACATTTTTTTTTTTTTTGATTTTTTTTTTTACAAATGTGTTTATAATACACGCATCTACGTTTATAAAAAAAAATTTGGTCCACCTCGCCCCGTACGGTGTAGTTCTCACGGTTCTTACAACTCGAGGTGGTTCTCATTTTAGCGGTCCCCTGCTTGCATATATATAACAAAATATATCATATAAATATATTGGGCCTCCTCTCAGCTCGGGATGTTGGAGTTTATGCTTTTGTGGCGTCTAGAGCTCAGTCGTGTGTATTGCAAGACCATATCCTTCGGAACAGTGGGGTTGTTAAGCTTGACGTAGACTACCAACAGGCCCTTGAGTACTTAAGTGTCTCTCTTCCAGACTTTAATATTGGCGGTTTCTCTAATATGGACACCGCCCCCCCCCCCCCCCTAAAGCCACAAAAAACTTTGGCGAATGCCCTATTTGACAAAATCGCTCGGAGTCTGGGAGAAACATTTGATCTGTCTCCACGCCAGAAGGCGGTGATTGAGTGCTTGAAAGGCCCCCATGCGCAAGACTTTTTGACTGTTATCCCGATCGAGGGTGTAACGCCCCGTGATGTATAAGAATTTATACATCTTTTACTCGTCAAATACGCCCCGTTTATGCGTTAACTCTTTGTATTTTCATTGATGTTGGTACTCATTTGAGTTGTTTGTGAAAATACAGGTCCGGGCTTCGGCCCGGTGATGAAACGAAGGCTTTTGGAGCAAAATGGAGCAAAAATGGAACATTCCAGCAAACTGCCAGATATGGCACTACCGTGCCAACCATGAGCACGACCGTGCCAGGCCTTTCGACACCGGCACTCTCGACCAGCACTAGCATCTGGCACCAGCACCATCAAAATTTAGAAACGGCACGACCGTGCCAACCATGAGGCACGACCGTGCTCGATCTAAATCAAAGCCAGATCAGCGTGTTCCGAGATCGTTGACGGGTACTATTGGCTAGCACGACCGTGCCAACCATGAGGCACGACCGTGCTCGACCCAAATCAAAGTCAGATCAAGTCGTTTCCGAGATCGCATCAACCATCATCGATATGAACACGGTAAGCACGACCGTGCCGATCCAAGGCACGACCGTGCCAAGTGGGGACAAAAATGTCAGATGAGCTGTCAGTCAATGATTGGTTGGACGGTGGATCGATCGCACTAGGCACGACCGTGCAGATCTAAGTCACGACCGTGCCAAAAAGTCAGAAGCTCCCAGCATGTTAAATACGCACAACAGCCTCATTTGAACGGGAGTTGGAGCATTTTTGTGAAGTTTTCTCTCAAAATTCCGATCTTGGAAGCTTGTTGGAGCCAAGGAGGAGCTAGGAAGGAGGCTATATCACATCAAGATCCACTCCATCATACCTTAATCTTGTCTTAAATTTGGGTTTGATCACTTTTATTACTATGAACAATTTCAATTATCTTGTGTTTATTTCAGTAATTATGAGCTTTGTAGACTAAACATTTGTGTTGCTTAAACCTTGTTGAGGCTAATGAATATGTGATAACATGGAAATAGATGTGATGATTGTTCTTGTTAATCTTCATAGTAATATTTAGTCTTGTTCTTGGAGTTCATGTGTATGCTTAAAGTTCTTGTTCTTGAATGTTTGGTCATAAGTATTTACATGATGTGTTGGAAAGCCCATGTAGGAATTATGATTATTGAATCCTGTTAACTTGTTAGTATGATTCATAGCATGAAACTAGGAATGGTAATTGCTAATGTGATTGAATGATGATTTGAGCATATGTGTGAATCCTTGCATCTAGATTTGGAAAGATCATGAGTATGTTTTATATGGATTCTATAGTTGAAATCATGTTAGTATAATGACTTAGGCCAAGATTATTATTTAGCATGATCATACTTGTGGTTCATATCAAGAACATGATAAAGATATTACTTACATAAAACCAAGTTAGGGTGATTAATTTGTGTATGACCATGCTTGTGGTTCACATCAATAACATGATGATTAGCATGTTTTTCATATTAGTTTTCCCTAATTTGTAGAGTTAGGAGTTTTGACAAACAAATAACTCATTATTAAAAGATTAACACCAACTTAGCAAGTGAGCTTAAAATAATTGTTAGGTGATTAGAATGTTAATTCATTTTGAGTTTTCCTAAGAATTATAGACTAAAAAACCTTGATTGGGGACTTAGTTAAATTTAGAGCTTGCATCATCACAATTCCTTCCATCTTGTTGTCATATGTTTGTTAGTGGAGACTTGGTTTAGGAAACCCTTTCTTAGATATTGTTCTTTGTTAGAATTTTTAGTAGTTTATTTATTTGCATGATAATCTACAAAAACCCAACTTATTGTTTGAAACGGCTTTAGAGTAACAAAGGTTTAGTATCAGAAGCTACCGTGTCCATGGATCGATACTTGGTTCTTACCGATGCTATACTACATATACGATAGGTACACTTGCCTATGTGTGTGGTTTAGTATTGAGGTGAAAATCATTTCTATAAATTTAAAACCGAATTGTGTGAAAAATCATTATTAAATATATATATAATTCATGCACATCAAGTTTTTGGCGCCGTTGCCGGGGATGCGGTATTCTTGAAAACGACTTGACTTACTTATTTAGCCATTGTAAATAAAAAAAAAATTTAAAAAAAAAAGTGTAAAAAGTTTTTTTTTTTTATCTTCTTTTGTTTTTAGTGTCAATCATGTGTTACGATTGTGGTATACCTCACATTTCTACATTTTGTCCATATTTCCCGAGGTATTCCACACATTGTTATGATAACCCATATGTGCAGCCGCAGCCATGTTTTTCACAGGAATATTCCCCATACCAATATGAGGAACCATACCAGTATGAGGAACCATACCAATATGAGGAACCATACCAGTATGAGGAACCATATTACCAACCTCAACAGCAAAATTCTGAAGTCTTTGAGCAAGAACAGACGGATAGGCCAAAAGAATGGGAACTATTCTTTGAGGAGATGGATCGACAGCAAAAAGAGATTGAAGCTAAATTAGCAAGAATATCGAAAATATTGAACTCACTGGTAGAGCCGGAGACGATAATGGACGCTGAAGTCCCACCTCTGGTTCAACAGGAACAACAGGTTCAACAGGGTGAACAAGAAGAGAATACTGGTAAGTTCATAATTGATTTTACTTGTAGTGATGAGGAGATAGATGCACAGCTGGCTGCATATAGGAGATTCTTGGGAGAAAAAGAAGAAGAAGAGATCACTCCAGTCACGGAGACGAAAATGGACGCTGAAGTCCCACCTCCGGTGCCACAAGTTAGTATATATGATTTCGGAAGTGATTCTGATAATGAAGAAGCTGAAGAAGAGCCACTTGACAAGATGGAGGATGAGAATGAGGAACATGAACCATCTTGGGAAAAAGAGTTTGGTGATGAGTTGGTAGGTTTACCAACTTATGAAAATGCAGAATTTGACCCAATCGGTGATCTTGCCTATTTAGAGAAATTACTTGAAGGTGAACCGGTCATGGAGATCAAACAAATACCAAACGTAGAAAAAGAGAATGTGGCTGAGGAGTTTGATAGCCGACCCGTAGAAAATTTAACAGTTGGATTTCCACACATACCAAAAAGAACACGGGAGAAGGCAAAACAAAAGAACTTGGATCGACAAAACTTGAGGATACAAAGATGGTACAATAGGAAGCTTCAGGCAACACTAAAGTGCAGAGATAACCATCCTCCTCATTACATGAATTTTATCAAGTTTGGTCCAGGTAAATTTAAAGTTTGGTGGTCTGACCCGTTTGAATATCTTAAGATACTTTCCAGTTAGACCAATGTTGGATAAGAAACCGGCGGGAGGTCTTAGTTCCGTTTTCCATCTCGTATTTTTATAATCATTTCGTGTTTGGGGGATGTGCCATTTTCCATCGTACGTACACCCCTCCGTCGTAGGTGTTTGTTTTTATTGCTTTAGCAGTGGTTAAATTAATAAACAAAGGCAAGGGAAAAATGGGTTGGGTAATATTCTTGTGAATTTGATCTTGTTTGCTATATGTGCAGTATTGGTTCAATGAGATGTTGGCTTTTTGGATGGCATGGTAGTTCGTGGCGGATGCTTCGTATCGCTTCATTTAGCGCCAATATTGCCGTTAAATTTCATGGGAGTTTTCGTATTCCCGTCTCTTCCACTTTAATGTTTTTGTTGTACATCGAGGGCGATGTACAATTCAAGTGTGGGGAGGTGGTCTATCGCTTGAGCTTTGTTGTCATATATATTTATATATAAAAAAAATTTATTAATAAAAAAAAATAATAATAATAATAATAATAATAATAATAATAATGATGATGCAAAGCTCTCTTTTAACAATTTTTGTGGCATATTAATCAAATCAACATAAGTATCGAAATAAGCACCAAACTTTTTGATAAATAAATAAGGGTAAACACAAAAAGGGGTTCGCTCGTGTAAGGAAAACCGTCAAGTAACATGTTTTTTGTATAAAACTGAGCATGAAAAATCAAGCGATTGACCTACTTGTTTACCTTACATATTTACCCAATACGCCCGTTTCCGTGAGTTATTTTTGAGCCTTATAGCTTTAGAATCATTTTTGCTCATGTTTTTGCGGGCAAAGATTGAGTGAGCCGGATAATTTTTGCGATTTAGAACTTGTGTTAGGTATGCATTTCGAGGCCACAAAGCAAGAATTAAAGCACAAAAGTGATTGAGGCATTAGGAAACCTTTTTATTTTAGCCATTTTTATTCACCTACCTACCCAAATCATTCCCCTAGTAAACCAATTTGAGCCTTTCCCGTTCGTTTCTTTTAAACCACCAAAATATTAACCACTTAGCCAAATTAGCCTTTTATATTTTGAACCCATTTTTGGTTGGAAGCCCGGCTCGGTTTATGATTAACTTGTAGCTTTTGTGTATTTCCTCTTAGTTGTTATATCCCTCATGATCAAGAGTTTTTAGCTAAGTAGACGTACTTAGTTCTCTCCAAAGCATGGGTTTGTCAAAAAAAAAAAAAAAAAAAACCCAAGAAATATAATTGAAAAAGCCTTATCAAATGGCTTTGTTAGAGCAATTTTGGGAGTGAAAAGCAATACTTGTCGGTTAGCTCTCGGTTAGTTATTATTTAGTTGTATAGTTCTATTTTATTTTAGTTCAAGTTAGTCAAACCGTCGGATTACAACCGTTTTAGCCACTTTTCAAAATCCACTTCCACACCATTAACCCAAGCCAAGTTACAACTCAATCAAGACCTCATGATTTATGCTTTATTTTTGCCAAGTGATTAGATTTGATCCTTCCTCAAGCTTATGATATTGCATAGTTATCGTCTTGGCATCGAGTGTTCTAAATATACTCCACAAATTGTATGTGCACCTATATTTAGCCGAGTGTGTGTGAACATTGTAAGGATGCATGGTGAACTTGTAGGGATTTCTAAGATGGACCATTGCTCATAAACATATTTTACATACCATTCTTTTCGGTTCTTTCTTTATATTAAGGACTCCTTGATTGTTTTGACCCGAGTTATTTGATTGTGCTTATGAAATGCTAGTTGAAATGATTGCCATTTAGAGAGTTTCGTTGATTTTAGTTTGCTTGAGGACAAGCAAAGTTCAAGTGTGGGGATGTTTGATGTATAAGAATTTATACATCTTTTACTCGTCAAATACGCCCCGTTTATGCGTTAACTCTTTGTATTTTCATTGATGTTGGTACTCATTTGAGTTGTTTGTGAAAATACAGGTCCGGGCTTCGGCCCGGTGATGAAACGAAGGCTTTTGGAGCAAAATGGAGCAAAAATGGAACATTCCAGCAAACTGCCAGATATGGCACTACCGTGCCAACCATGAGCACGACCGTACCAGGCCTTTCGACACCGGCACTCTCGACCAGCACTAGCATCTGGCACCAGCACCATCAAAATTTAGAAACGGCACGACCGTGCCAACCATGAGGCACGACCGTGCTCGATCTAAATCAAAGCCAGATCAGCGTGTTCCGAGATCGTTGCCGGGTACTATTGGCTAGCACGACCGTGCCAACCATGAGGCACGACCGTGCTCGACCCAAATCAAAGTCAGATCAAGTCGTTTCCGAGATCGCATCAACCATCATCGATATGAACACGGTAAGCACGACCGTGCCGATCCAAGGCACGACCGTGCCAAGTGGGGACAAAAATGTCAGATGAGCTGTCAGTCAATGATTGGTTGGACGGTGGATCGATCGCACTAGGCACGACCGTGCAGATCTAAGTCACGACCGTGCCAAAAAGTCAGAAGCTCTCAGCATGTTAAATACGCACAACAGCCTCATTTGAACGGGAGTTGGAGCATTTTTGTGAAGTTTTCTCTCAAAATTCCGATCTTGGAAGCTTGTTGGAGCCAAGGAAGAGCTAGGAAGGAGGCTATATCACATCAAGATCCACTCCATCATACCTTAATCTTGTCTTAAATTTGGGTTTGATCACTTTTATTACTATGAACAATTTCAATTATCTTGTGTTTATTTCAGTAATTATGAGCTTTGTAGACTAAACATTTGTGTTGCTTAAACCTTGTTGAAGCTAATGAATATGTGATAACATGGAAATAGATGTGATGATTGTTCTTGTTAATCTTCATAGTAATATTTAGTCTTGTTCTTGGAGTTCATGTGTATGCTTAAAGTTCTTGTTCTTGAATGTTTGGTCATAAGTATTTACATGATGTGTTGGAAAGCCCATGTAGGAATTATGATTATTGAATCCTGTTAACTTGTTAGTATGATTCATAGCATGAAACTAGGAATGGTAATTGCTAATGTGATTGAATGATGATTTGAGCATATGTGTGAATCCTTGCATCTAGATTTGGAAAGATCATGAGTATGTTTTATATGGATTCTATAGTTGAAATCATGTTAGTATAATGACTTAGGCCAAGATTATTATTTAGCATGATCATACTTGTGGTTCATATCAAGAACATGATAAAGATATTACTTACATAAAACCAAGTTAGGGTGATTAATTTGTGTATGACCATGCTTGTGGTTCACATCAATAACATGATGATTAGCATGTTTTTCATATTAGTTTTCCCTAATTTGTAGAGTTAGGAGTTTTGACAAACAAATAACTCATTATTAAAAGATTAACACCAACTTAGCAAGTGAGCTTAAAATAATTGTTAGGTGATTAGAATGTTAATTCATTTTGAGTTTTCCTAAGAATTATAGACTAAAAAACCTTGATTGGGGACTTAGTTAAATTTAGAGCTTGCATCATCACAATTCCTTCCATCTTGTTGTCATATGTTTGTTAGTGGAGACTTGGTTTAGGCAACCCTTTCTTAGATATTGTTCTTTGTTAGAATTTTTAGTAGTTTATTTATTTGCATGATAATCTACAAAAACCCAACTTATTGTTTGAAACGGCTTTAGAGTAACAAAGGTTTAGTATCAGAAGCTACCGTGTCCATGGATCGATACTTGGTTCTTACCGATGCTATACTACATATACGATAGGTACACTTGCCTATGTGTGTGGTTTAGTATTGAGGTGAAAATCATTTCTATAAATTTAAAACCGAATTGTGTGAAAAATCATTATTAAATATATATATAATTCATGCACATCACCCCGCGTTTTCATACTTTCTATATTTAGAAACCATCGTTTGTAAAACTGCTTTTGGAAACTTCGTAGTCTTGTAATCGTTCTTTCATTAAAAGCGGTGTAAAATCCGAGGCTTAGATCATGAATAAAACTCGTATTTTGCTAATTACATGATACACGTACTTTATATAGGCTCATACATTCAATTTCGTGGAGCAATTGGTACTTATTCGTAATTTTTGGAAACAATGTGCTAAACTTGTAAATACATGAAACTTACGCATAAAACGTGTTTTGAACGTAAACGACACTTGATTTTGATACTCATACGCTTAATTATACTCGGTTTATACTCTTCATACTTGGATTTATCTTAAACTATGTTTTTATGGCATATATAGTCCTTAAAAGACCTAAAAACATCAAATAAACAACTCTAGGGACCAAATTGTAATTTCTGAAACTTATTTCCGGAACCTTAAGCTGAGGCGGCCCACGTAAAGGTCCCTCTATCCTTTATGCGGCCCGCATGAACATCAGTTTCGCAGAAAACAAACACAGCTGCATTTTGACGCGATTTTGGCACGAAATCCCAACATCTAACACTCCCCAATCACCTCTAATCCACCTCTAAACACCTCCAATCATCTCCAAACTCTTCCATTATAAATACAAGCCTTCTCCAAGCATTTCTACACTTTCACAACCCTCAAATCTCTCTCAAACACTCTCAAGTTCTTGCAAATTTCAGAAATTCGGACAGATTCATCACCTTTACAAAAGTGAGCATAACTTGCTCATTTCTTAACGAAATTACTTGATTCTTCTTCCTACTTGATTGGATAATCATGGGGTTCGATTCCTTGACTTCTCCTTGGAGAAATCAGACCTGGAATTGCTCCGAAATTGTCCACAAACTTTCTGTTTTGTTTCAAGTTCTTCAAAAGTTTGTTTAAACTCATCCAACTTGTGTCTAACACATCTCACACCTATGTCCTAATGCTTACAACCTCTCTTATGGTTGGTTAAGCTTAAAAACAAGGTTGAGACACTATAAATCAGAGGTTAAAACCTCAAATACTTTCTATTTTGTTAGTGTATTTAACCCATAAATCATGTCAAGCTTAGATCTTGATAAATGAGTGATTATGGAACAACTTGGGTTGTCCTACATACAATCCTCACATGATTTGATGATTTCTCTTTAGTTAGGTTGTTTATGTTATTGTGCTAATCCTAGTTCGTGACCCTCCTTGGTTGTTTTTACATCAAGTGAAGTGGTGAACATTCAAGGGGTTCCTAAATGGAAGCATGTTCTTCCTACCCCATACATGACATCTATGATAACTCGAGGTGCCTAAATGAAGATCCTAATCTTCTACCTCCTACTTGAATTATTGGACTAAATAATATGTAATACTTAACCTAGATATATATATACACTCATTCGAACCTTTGATGTTGAACTTGTGTTTATATGTTAAAGTAGTAGAACATCATCTAAGACCTAAACCTTGTTGTGATTCTTATGGGTGTTCAACTCATGAAAACATTATCATAACTCTTGTGGTTACCAAGTGTCATACAAGTGTTAGGTGTTGAAGATGATTATTTTCACATGTTATTCTCATATCTTATTTTTATGTTGTTTTAAATACCGAATCTCGACTCTAAGCATACTTGAACTTTAACCCTTACACATTCAATCTTTTAACCTCATCAACTCGTCAATAATTGGATAATTGGAAAGCATATGCAAACTTTGTGAGTATACTCGTATTCCTCTTTTTACTTTTACCACTTTTGGGGTGTAACATGTTCACTTATCAAAAACTTACACATGAATCATAAACTTATGGACTTTTCATAGCAACGAAATGATGACATGTGCTATGAAGAGGGCCTTTTGCGTAAACACATGAACATTCCTATAACATGCTTGTATACGTGATTGCTTGATACTTTAAACTTGGGTGAAACTTATGTGTTGAACTTATCATTAACCTCGTACGAGCCTAACCGTGACATATGTAGCGCTATAGGATTGACGACCCGCCCGTAGACTTGTGGTTATGTCATGAGCATATTGCGTCTCTTTTGGTTTGATATGCTAGACACATGCCAAATTTATCGTTTATCTTGAATCACATGCTTGCTATGAGGAATTGTTTAAAACTTATCTTTTGTTATATACGTACCAAACTTGTATACTCGCCTTTGCTTTTGCATTGAACTTTATTTTAAACATGTTACAGGTTGAGGATGATGATGCTATGAAATGAAGTAGCCTTGATGCCTAGATACACATATAGACGTTTAGGTCAAATACATTGTATAAATGTCCTATTTGTTGTCGTATTGTTTTTCTTGTATCTAACATGTTGTATTTCAAATTTCATGTATTGTAACATTTATTTATGAAAGAAATCAATTTATCTTTAATTCTATTGTCACAATTAGCATTATGTGTGATGAGCAATCTTTCTTCGTCTCACTCCGATGTTTCCGCCATCGGTTGGGGTGTGACAGAGGGGCTGGGGCAATGCATGTCGGTTGTTGAGTATAGGGCTATCCTCAAATACCGGCTGATGATCCCTATGTATCCAGAAGACGAAACCTGCCCAATCTGTCGTAAAGCCTGCATGGATAAATATGGGGAGCATGCTGTTCATTGTAAGGAGCTCCCTGGTTTCAAATATCGGCATGACTGGGTGAGGGATGTTTTGGGGGACATCTTGAGGAGAGCGGGGATTTCTGCCAAGAAGGAGGCCCCTGTGAATTTCCTTACAGACCCCATGGAAGGGAGATCTACATTGAGACCAGCGAATTTGCTCGTCTTTGGCTGGGCAGGAGGGAAACATGCTTGTGTAGATCTCACAGGAGTCTCCCCCTTAGCTGGTTTAAGGGAAAACGGGTTTGTAGCAGGACAAGCTATAAGGAAAGCGGAATCAAAAAAGGTGGATAAACACGCTAAAGCATGTGCTGATAACCAACATGCATTTGTCCCCTTCGCCTTCGACACCTTTGGCTCCCTAGCTCCAGAAGCTATCCGTTTGTTGACTAGGGTCCAAAAGGTTGTCCACAGCAGTTGCTCATCAACAGGGGGGCAGGGGTTTGTATTTAATAGGCTAGAGTTTGCTATTTAGAAAGGGGTAGCGGCGCAGCTTGTTGCTCGCTTACCTGCGATATTGATGTAAAGTGCCCTTAATTTTCAAACAAATTTGAAGAAGAGATGATTAAAATATGCACCAAAACATATAAAAAAAATTAATATACATTACTATATTTAAACAAATAATAAGCTCGTTTAATTCACAAGCCTAGTCATGCTCGGTATATGAAAATGGGGCTCAAGCTCATTACTAAATGGGCTCTAATTCTAGGCTTGAGCTCGTTGAAGCTCGACTCGGTTTGAGCTATTAACAAGTTGGCTAATTTTACCCCAAGAGAACGCTTGTACCGCTAAGCATAAGTTGTATTATAGGCAATCGCAAATGCGCCCTAAGACTAGCAAGATCTCAAGATTAATATAAAAAAGAAGCTAATCATGAGGAGATAATTATAGTATTATTAGATATTTAGGTTTGTCCAATGTATTTGGAGTTAATGTCAAAAACATTTCATGAATGTTAGATTAGTATAAATGAAAGGGTCTCTATGATTGGAATTATTAGCTTGATAGTAACATGAATAATTAAATATTCTACTCTATCCTTATTGTTCACTGTTTCAATATACATACTAGTTTGGATGCATTTAATGTTGAACAGTTTTGTCACATCAAGCATGGTCCTACTTCTACATATATAAATGCATAATTTTACTTTGTTTACACATAAATTAAGAAGAACAATACAATTCAATATGGATCAATACATTACCCTTGTTAAAAGGGTTATGAATCTGAGAATAGGCTGGTATCTCCTATTTATTCACCGATACACTTCTATAATATTCAACTTTATAAACAAGTTGTTGATGTTCTTGGTCGTTACAGCTACCAGTATGTTATACTTCTTAAGAAGGGATGGGCGGGTTGTACTACACATCTGGTCGGGTTGTCTAGAAACACCTTTTACAAAAATATATATATATATATATAATTTTTATTATATACAAAACAATGTCAAATATGAAAACGTAGATTTATTCATTCAATAATTGGATTTACACATTGAAAATACACTTTGGACGACTTTCAATACTTCTTAACTGTTCTCTTTTAACCTCTTTTTTGTATTGATCATTTGACTGGTTGGAGATTAAACATGACCCTAGATGACTCAGGCATCCCAATGAGATAAGGTATCTCAACAGATGATTGGTACATTGGTATGTTACTCTTCCGGTCAAAAATATTATCGACTTGACCGGAAACAATTTCAGAAATATATATATAGAAATATATATATATATATATAGGATTAGGTTCAAGAGTGAACACTAGTGTTGCTTGCGAACTGAGTGAACTAATCCTGGCCATACACGTGTGTAGATCAATGGCCAGGATTTGATGTTGAAATACACTAGTGTATTTTACGATTTGATGATGAGATCCTGGCCATACACGCGTGTAGATCAATGGCCAGGATTTGTTCACTCAGTTCACAAATACACTAGTGTTCACTCTAGAACCTCACCCTATATATATATATATATATATATATATATATATATATATAATTTTTTACGTTAGAGAATTTAAATGAACTGAATCGACCCATGGGCCGAACTAGACATCTATATGAGGGAAGGATATTTAGAAATGGTTGGTATGTTTCTCTTCTGTTTGTCTATTCTGGTTAAGCCTTGTGTCAAGTCTACTAGCTCATGGTGAGGTTGTGGTTGATAATATTCGTGTCTACAGTAAAACCAATTATACAATCAGATCTTAATCATATGTAGGTCCTCAATAGATTGCCTCTTGCTTTTACTATGTACATCCATGATACAGAAGATACACACTTTTTTCTCAGAACGGCCGGTTGGATTGGTCGGACTGGGAACCGACTACATAATATGTTCGGTTGAACTTAATTCGAACAGTCACTAGTTACTGGTCAGACTAGTTGAACCGGCAAAGCAAATTGGGTGGTTAGACCAAATTATAAATTTTGTTTTTTTTTTAATTTTCTTTCCAATTCTCTTGATTAATTTAGTACTTCATTCTTCATATTTTGTTTATTTCAGAATTTGTATTTTGTTAATCTCCCATAAATCCATACTTAAGATACATGTTCTACTCAATTATACTTGTGTATCACACTTTATGTCCAAATGTCCACAATAATGGACCCAGGATCTTCTTTCATGTGTAACCGTTGGGTTTAACCAAATTTTTAAAAGGGGTGATCGAGATTTTTTTCATAAAATTAACACTAAATTTTTTTAGAGGGGGTTTGGGAGTAGGCCCGCCTCTGAATGTCCGATAAAACATACGTAAATGTATATAATACGTGACTAGCAGTCACGAATCACCTTTTTACTAAGGTGTTATTAAAAAAAATAACTATTTCATTTGTTTCTCTGATTAAATAGCATAAAAATAACTATTTTTTATGTTTCTCTAGTATCAAACAAAGTTGACAATAAAGTTAAACCAAATTTCAAATTTACAAAATGTACACAAATCTTAATTACATCAAAAATAGCAGTCAGCAAATTCTTCTTTAGTTATTTGTTATTTTACACATGTTAGTCTACTACCTTGATGATAATAACCCGATAATGGTCAGAGAGATTGTTATGACTACGTGTTGGGCGTTATGGAAAGCTCGGAACACAAGAGTTTTCCAGGGGACAAGACCGAAGGTTGTTGAGGTTGTCGCGATGGTTAAGTCTTGGTCTTTTTTGTGGTTGAAAAGTAGGTCTAGATTTACCTCTATTGTTTGGAAGGATTGGGTGGTTAATCCATTGTATATGTTGTAAGTGTTTCTTTGGCGGCCCTTGCTTCGAGGGCGCGCCCGTTTTCTAATGAAGTTCACAGTTCAAAAAAAAAAGATACAAACCCGATAATAAAATTAAAAAAAAAAACATGTCTTTTAATGAATAGTTTCATTGACTGTATACTCGCTAATAGAGGATATGATATGTATCTTGTTGTTGCTAAAAACACATCATTACACCTCATGATCACCTTACGTATACTCGCTAATAGAGGATATGATATGTATCTCGTTGTTGCTAAAAACACACCCTACGTTGACTGTATACTCGCTAATAGAGGATATGTCTTTTAGTGGCAGATTAGAGATTATTATGTTGACCCATGTCACCCTACGTTTGTGATTACATACCGATAACGATAACGCCCATCAACGATTACGTAGATATAACCAAAGTGATTTTGAGAGAAACCAGGGTGATACAAAATCGGTTGAGCCTGCAACCAATTCCGTTTGAGTTGAAAGTCGTTCAAAATGTTTAAATACATTAAACATCTTATATCGCTTTATTAAAAAAAATGATTTTATAACTAATAGATCGTAATAATGTTTAAAAACCGTAGAAGAGAATGAACATCGGTTTGAGTCGACACAAATTGAGATGTTTCAACTAGTTTTCAACTCGTTACCCGACACCCCAAAATGTAAATGTATCTAACACAATTCTTATTCTTAATTCTTAAAATATAAATTAATAAATTAAAAAAATTGAGTAAAGCAAGCACATTGGATGTTTCCCTACCTAGTAACTTATTTCATAGTTTGTCACGTTAATGTCATGTCCTACATTTGTTGTTTTCTCTATGGAATTTATGTACTATAATTACCTAACGTTATGTCCTTCAAATACTAAATGCCTATTTGTGACTACACTACGAAGTGTGTCACGGCCCATGAGGCCCATCAGACCATGTAATTGCCTAATTGGTGTATATGATTATACAAATAGTACAATAATTAGTTCCAAATATAAATAGAACTATTCATATGTTATTAAGCATTTATCATTTGTGGAACTATAACTAGTGTATTCACTAATAAATATATATAGTTATGAACTTATGGTAAATTCTAGTTGTCAATCTCGCTTTTTATCGGGTGATAACGACTTTCTTAAGGTACTAAGTTTATTCGGGACACGTACCGTAGACATTTCATGGGTACTTGCCGAATTAAAGTTGTTGATACGATGATTAACCAGGAAAATGACATCAAAACAAATTGTCTTTTAAAAGTCGGTTAAGTACAATAAAATGTAACCAGTAGGGTTGGTGGTCCAGACTCCAACGGCAAGGCAAAGCCTTTTAAAACACTAAGGGGCTGTTTGGCAACTTCTGAATGGTTAAGTGCTGAACCAGTAAGATGTCTGAATCATTAAGTGTTGAATTAGTAAGAGATCTGAATCATTAAGAGCTAGTATAATGCTTAACCAATTAGAGAAAATGTCTGACCAACTCATATTAGAGGTCTTAACATTTCAGACTCCGTATAATGTTTAACCATTCAGAGACAAATGTCTAAACCATTCAGACACTTGCTCGCAAAACAATAGTCTGAACCAATAAGAGCCTCATTAAAAGCTAAATAAACAACCCCTAAAGCGTGAGGTTTTGTGTTCAAATCTCATAAAAAGTAAGAAATTTGCCATTCAAATAAAACATACAATATAATGTATATTGTTTTCACCATTTGCCATTTTAAATATGAAAAACAAAATTCTTTTTTCATAACTTGGTCAATTAAACATTCTGTTTAAGTTAAAATTGTTATAAATACAGATATATTCACTTTTAATTATCCTCTTAATTCTCCTTCTAAGTTATTATGTTTTCAGTTACACTTTGACTACATAAATTTTCAGTTATGGTTTGACTACATCATTGTATATATATATGTGGTTGATAAATGAAAGGATATACACTTTTCATTTTCTTAATTTTCATATCACGTTATCAGCACGAATTGCTCTCCACTGGAAAATCTGCAGTTGTTTCACACCAGTGACCACATCACAGAATCATCCGTACTTTCTTTGCAATTCAAATCATTCTACATTCATCGCATCCTGGTACACACCATCATATCTCAGACTGTATTATGTTTTTCCTCTTATTTTCATTATAGTATACATATGTGTATCCGAAGATAAATCACCAATTGCGAATTTAAATATGGTACCAAAGAAAAATATTTTTTTTTTTCGCACATGTTTTCTACGTTAATAATTTTTACAGAAAGATACAAGCTTTTTTCAAATCTTTTTCAAACTGGATTGTAGATTTATTCTTTGGAACAACACATATGTGTTTTTAGATTTGGATAAACCTACCTAGCATAGGTTTATTTAATCTGAACTTTGGAAAGTTTTAGACTGTGTTTTTTTTTCTGTACGTTAGAACCAAAATATAGGGTTTTGTTTTTCGATCTTACATTACTGGAAAAAAAAAAGATCTCAATATTGATGCTTTCTCCAACCAATGGCGGTCACTGCCGCCACAAACAATGGAATAGATCACATCAACAACCCATAACACATAAAATTTCTTACCCGAAAACCTTCCTCCGGCGCCACAGTCATCATCTTCAACGACGTCGTTTCGTCTCCGACGAAAATCTTCCTTATAATATACAGGATCTTCGACCAGTCCGACACATTCACCGGCAACGACGACGTTGTTCCTCCGATCTCCGGCTGCCTAACCGTCGCCGGCGATGACGGTTTTCGTCAACACTAAAACTCTCTCTCTCATTGTCGGTGTCCGTACCGGCGGTTCATCGTCAACACTAAAGGTTATACGTATAATGTTGATGAACGGATAGTTTTTGTTTGAAATGAAAGAAAAAAAAAGAGGTTTTACAACTACTCTCTTCAACAATTTTTTGTCAAAATCCATGTGAGCTCTTGAGATTTGTGTCTCTTCTGCATATATTAAAAGTTGATGTGTTTAACAACTGTCTTCCATCGAAAAAATAAAGGAAAAAGAAAAAAAAATATGAAACCCAAATTGATTTTTTTGTAACTAATCTTTTAATTTTCGAATTTCAAAGTTTGACTACAAAACTTTATTATATTCAACATTCAAGAGTTTAATATATCAACATTATATATTTTATTTTCAAATATTTAATTAAATTATCAAAACACAATTTCTATTTACAATACGAAATCCTACAAGAGTTTCTAAATTCCTACTCCTTTGTCAAAACGGCGTAAAGTATAGAACCTGCAGTTCCACCTATAGAGAACCTGAAGTTCTCCTATAATATATATTTTATATTGTGGCTCGTTTTTAAATCCATCATTTTTTTTTCATTTGTAGATAAAATGTCGAACTTATCAAAACTTAAATTCACTGCACTTGAAATCTCGGGCAACAACTACCCCTCTTGGGCTTTTGATGCTAAAACTCATCTGGAAGCAATGAGTTTGGGGGAGACAATCATTGATGGGAATAAAACGTCCCTTCAAGAAAAAGCTAAAGCTATGGCATTCCTTCGCCTTCATCTTCATGAAGACCTAAAGAGGGAAAACCGTACTGTCAAGGACCCTCTCGAGTTATGGAAAAACATTCAAGAAAGATTTGACCACCTGAAGTTGGTCTTACTCTCTAAAACTCGCTACAAGTGGGTTCATTTAAGGCTACGAGATCATAAGACTGTTAGTGAGTACAACTCTGCTTTTCTTCGCATCACCTCTGAGCTTAAATTATGTGGTGAACAAATCACCGACAAAGACATGATTGAGCAAACTATCTCAACGTTCCATTTATCAAACATGCTCCTGGCGCAGCAGTACAGGGAACGTAATTTTATAAAATATTCTGAGCTAATATCATGTTTGTTGGTCGCGGAACAAAACAACAAGCTCATACTACAAAATCATTAAAAGCGTGTTATGTGATGATTTTTTTTAGACTATTTTTTTTTTTTCCTTCTTTGTTTGGTTTTTATTTGAACTCTAGTGGTATTTTATGTTTTGAACTATTGTTATGGTTTCACTTAAAATCTTTGTGATGTTTGATTCATATTTGTGTGATGTGATTTTTTTTTATCATACTCAAGCAAGTAGTTCGTTATATTAATTTATTTTATTATTTCCAGAGGAAATATGTTTACAAGCTCCAATAAAGCTATTATTGGTGATGAATGTCTCGTAGATAGTGGTACTACCAACACTATTCTCAAACATAAGAAATTTTTCTCTGAGTTGTC
Source organism: Helianthus tuberosus (assembly GCA_030545235.1). Lineage (NCBI taxonomy): Eukaryota > Viridiplantae > Streptophyta > Magnoliopsida > Asterales > Asteraceae > Helianthus > Helianthus tuberosus. The sequence continues at coordinate 9,351,100 of CM060396.1, forward strand.
TCCTGCAGAGACACTTGTTGGTACTATTTCTGGTGTATGTGATCTTATAGAAGGCTCTGGAAGAGCAAGCATCATATTACCATCGGGTACTAAACTAATTATAAATGATGCATTATACTCTAGTAAATCAAGACGAAATTTACTTAGTTTTAAAAGTATTCGACAAAATGGTTACCACCTCAAAACAACTTCCGCCAATAATAATGAATACTTACAAATTACTTCAAATGAAAATGGCAAAGATACCATTGTAGAAAAGCTAAAAGCTTTATCCTCTGGATTATATTGTACTAATATTACTCCTATTGAATCATACATGGTGGTGAATAACCAAAAGGTACTAGATAAAGACACATTCACAATATGGTATGACCGACTAGGTCACCCTGGTAACATAATGATGAGGCGAATAACTAAAAGTGCAAATGGGCACCCTCTGAAGAATTTAAAAGTCTTACAATCAAAAGATTTATCATGTGCGGCATGCTCTCTAGGCAAATTCATTACTCGGCCTTCACCAACTAAATTGACACAAGAAAACCCCTCATTTTTGGAAAGAATCCAAGGGGACATCTGTGGGCCTATACATCCTCCTTGTGGTCCATTTCGCTATTTCTTAGTCTTAATTGATGCCTCATCGCGATGGTCACACGTGAGTCTTTTAGCTACCCGAAATGTAGCATTTGCCCGACTATTAGCGCAAATCATACAGTTGAGAGCTCATTTCCCTGAAAATCCAATTAAAACCATACGAGCGGATAATGCAGGAGAATTCACATCTCAAGCTTTTAACGATTATTGTATATCGATTGGGATAAAGGTTGAACATCCAGTAGCTCATGTTCATACACAAAATGGTTTAGCTGAATCATTAATTAAACGATTACAAATAATCGCTAGACCTCTCCTGATGAGATGCAAATTGCCATCTTCTGCATGGGGACATGCTATTCTACATGCTGTTGCACTAATCCGATTAAGACCAACTGCCGACCATGAATACTCCCCATTACAACTGGTCTCCGGAAGAGAGCCAAATCTGTCCCACCTCAAAATATTTGGTTGTGCGGTATATGTACCGATATCGCCACCACAACGTACCATAATGGGACCACAGAGAAGACTGGGCATTTACATTGGTTTTAATCCCCCTTCTATTATTAAATATTTAGAACCATTAACGGGTGACATGTTTACAGCACGCTTTGCTGACTGTCAATTTAATGAGACAGTATTCCCAGTCTTAGGGGGAGATAAGACTAAAGAAAGACTGGTAACACAAGAGTTAACATGGAATGCATCATCATTATCTAATCTCGACCCCCGAAGTGGTCAATGTGAATCTGAAGTCCAAAAGATTATACATTTGCAAAGAATCGCAAATGAATTACCAGATGCATTCACAGACACAAATAGGGTGACAAAGTCACATATACCAGCATCAAATGCACCTGCTCGAATTGAAGTAATCCCAGAAGCGATTACCATACAAAGAAAACGTGGGAGACCAATAGGTTCCAAAGATAAAAACCCACGTAAGCGAGAAGAGCAGAATAAATCAGTTGGTGAAAATTTAGTAAATGAAACCCTAGAAGAGGTAAATGTCCCAGAAGAGACAAATATAATTCCAGAGGAAAAGGAAAATCCAGAAGACACACTGGTACCAAACGAAAATGAGATCTCTATCAATTATGTACAAAATAGTACAATATGGAACCGAAATGAAACACGTGTTAATGATATATTTGCATATGCTATAGCAACGGATGTAATCAATGAAAATGATTATGTACCTAAAACTCTAGAAGAGTGCATGCACAGGGTTGATTGGCTAAAATGGCAAGAGGCCATAAAGGCTGAGTTAGGTTCGCTTGAAAAGCGAAATATTTTCGGACCTGTAGTCCGAACACCCATAGACGTCAAACCAGTAGGTTATAAATGGGTGTTTGCTATAAAAAGAAATGAAAAGAATGAGATTGTACGATACAAGGCACGTCTTGTAGCACAAGGGTTTTCCCAAATCCTAGGAGTTGATTATGAGGAAACGTATTCCCCTGTAGTGGATGCGATAACCCTTAGATTTCTAATTGGCCTTGCAATCTCAGAAGGACTTCAAATGAGACTTATGGATGTCGTCACTGCATACTTGTACGGGACACTAGAAAATGACATCTACATGAAAATCCATAAAGGATTAAAAATGCCCGAAGCATTAAAATCAATACCTCGAGACATGTGTGCTATAAAGCTAAAAAGATCTTTATATGGTCTTAAACAATCTGGCCGCATGTGGTACAATCGGCTCAGTGAATATCTCGAAAAAGAAGGATACAAGTCTGATGTGATCAGTCCATATGTTTTTATAAAAAGATCACTCTCAAAATTCACTAAAGTAGCAGTCTACGTTGATGATATAAACATCATCAGAGCTCCTGAAGAGATAGAAAAAACTGCTAATATATTAAAGAGAGAATTTGAGTTGAAAGACCATGGTACAACAAAATTATGTCTCGGCCTGCAGTTTGAGCATTTACGAAACGGTACATTCGTCCATCAGTCAAACTACATCCAGAAGATGTTAGTACGTTTTAATATGGACAAAGCTCATCCGTTTAGCATACCCATGGTTGTCCGACCGCTAGATCCTCAAAAGGATCCTTACCGCCCTCAAGAAGAAGGCGAAGAAGTACTTGGTCCAGAAGTACCGTACTTAAGTGCGATCGGTACCCTAATGTATCTTGCAAATAACACGAGACCCGATATTGCATTCTCGGTACATGTACTAGCAAGATATAGTTCAAACCCAACACGTAGACACTGGAATGGAATAAAACACATATTCTGATATATTTGCGGGACACAAGACTTAGGTCTTTTCTACCAGAAAGATCAAATGTCCCAGCTTGTTGGGTATGCTGATGCTGGATATCTATCAGATCAACATAAAGCAAAATCTCAAACAGGTTATGTATTCACATATGGTGGCACAACAATTTTTTGGAAGTCAACTAAGCAAACACTTACAGCAACGTCATCAAATCATGCCGAACTAATTGCACTATATGAAGCTGGTCGAGAATGCGTGTGGTTGAGATCAATGATTACTCACATACAAGAAGCATGTGGATTAGCACAGATCAAGAAGGAGCCGGCGATTATTTATGAAGACAATGCTGCTTGCATATCTCAGATCAAAGAAGGTTACATCAAGGGTGATCGAACAAAGCACATTTCACCAAAATTCTTCTCAACATATGACTTGCAGAAAGAAGGGGAAATTGATGTTTGCCAGATCAAGTCAAGTGAAAATTTAGCTGACCTATTTACAAAATCTTTACCAAGAAACAGTTTCGAGCAACTATCACACAAGATCGGTCTCCGTAGATTGAAAGATGTTTGTTGAATTCAGGGGGAGAATTATACACACTGTACTCTTTTTCCCTTAACTAAGTTTTGTCCCATTGGGTTTTATTAGTAAGGTTTTTAATGAGGCAGTACAACTGATCCAGTAGTATCAGTTTATTATATAGGTCCTGAAGTATCTATTTAATATCATCCTGAAGTATGTTATTAACTGTGTATAATAAATAATAATATATATCTGAGGGGGAGTGTTATAAATACAGATATATTCACTTTTAATTATCCTCTTAATTCTCCTCCTAATTCTCCTCCTAAGTTATTATGTTTTCAGTTACACTTTGACTACATAAATTTTCAGTTATAGTTTGACTACATCATTGTATATATATATATGTGGTTGATAAATGAAAGGATATACACTTTTCATTTTCTAAATTTTCATATCAAAAATAGTATTGTTACGTTATCGTTTTATTTAATAATAGAACTAGGTTATAACCCCGTGTATTACACGGGGTTGATTAAATAAATTTTATATACTAAATAATAAAACAATATATCTTTAAAAACATTATTTATTGTACGGGTTGAATAAATATAATTTTATATACCAAATAAAAAAGTTATATATTTAAAACCACGTATATTACACGAATTGAATAAATGTAATATTGTTTACCAAATAATAAAATAATACATCTTTAAAAAACCTCATTTATTACATGGGTTGAATAAATGTAATTTTATATACCAAATAATAAAAAAAATACATCTTTAAAAATATGTGCATTACACGGTTTGAATAAATGTAATTTTTTGTACTAAATAATAAAAAATATATATCCTTAAAAAACCCCGTGTATTGTACGAATTGAATAATAAAAAATATATATCCTTAAAAAAAACCCCGTGCATTGTACGAATTGAATAAATCTAATTTTATGTATCAAATAATAAAAAGTTATATTTTAAAAAACCTCATGTATTACATGGGTCGAGTAAATGTAATTTTGTATAGTGAAAATAAAAATATTTAATATATTAATACAAAGTTTTGTTTTCGTGATAAAAAAATAGATTATTCTGTTGTTGCAAAATTTGTTAACGAAGTCTCAATAAATTTAACCCTTTAATTAAAACTCTGTAAATGTATAAATGATCAATAATATTAGTCAATTTTATTTTAAGTTTCGTAAAATCTATTTGATATCAAACTAAAAAAACGTTCAAATATAATTAATTCAAATAAATAATATTATAAATGAGATGGAGTTTAAACTAAATAATAATTATTCATAAGATATTAAACTAATAATATTTAGTAGGAAGGTTATCTATAATATAAGATATTAAATTAAATAATATTTAGTAGAAAGGTTATCTGTAATTAATTATAAGAGATTAAACTAAAATAATAATTATCTATAAGAGAAGGTCTAATATGATGACAAGTGTCCCTAAAGTGGTTTCTTTTATTATATAGTACTAACGGTAAGACCCGTGTGCAAACACGGGTCGTTTCTTAGAAAACCATGCATAGCCCATATTGATAGAGAGTAAAAAAATAATTGGTACAGACTTATAAAATTGATATACACTAATTGTCAATAGGTTTATTCAACAGCAATTCCATTATGTTGATAGCAAACTACTGTTGTCTATTAACTGTTAAAAACGTCTGTTGCTTTCCAACAGACTTTAATAAGAACTGTCATCCATTATCTCCAACAGAGCTTGGCAGATGGATAGATAGTAACTATCAGATGTTAGTCAACTCATGTTAAAAAGGTCAGTCAACAGAAACTACAAAAGTTAGTAAACAGATATTAAGAGAATAATGTTATTAACAACATGTGTTAGAAAACCATGCATAACACATATTGATAGCACATATACATATGTGTATAAATATTGTACCAAAACGTGTTATCTATTATAGGTAAAAGACAACTATAGACATGCATCATCAGTTAATATATAAGATACATATGAGTATTTCCATTGTGCTATCCACAAAAAAAAAGTAGCACCCACCTATTGACAATGAAACTTGTTTATAGACATAACTACATATAGAACATGTCTAAGAAGCAAAATTAGTACCAGCAACGAACCAAATATACAACCACAAACAATCATGACATGAAACTAAGAGGACTTTATCTTTGTCACGATATGCACAACTTTTTTTAACTTCAGCAATTGAGTAGACTTGTGAAACTCTAACGAAAGTCATCACCAAAGCAATATTGCAAGATCTCAGATAAGAAGATCATCCAACAACAGCATAGTTGAATCAAGTATTGGTTTTTTGAGATGTTATAAACAGTTCCTGGACTTCACATATGAGATTCTGGATCTTGATAGGCTTAGGATTATCAGTATGCAGATCCAACATAGAAGATACATCTGATGGCAGTTGCTAAAAAACAGAAAATTGAATAGTGAATTTTATAAAATATTGATATATAACTGAAATTGTTGAAATAACGAAACAAACAAACGACTGCAAAAGCTTACAAGTCTGTCTTCAGCATGTGTGGTGAAGTGTAAGACTGATTCTGAAGTGGATGATACTAAATGAACTTTTCGAACTTTACATGGTCTATCAACAGCTTTATTATCCTCTACAATTGTCTTGCCACGAAGTTTGCGCATCTTTTCGACCTAAATAAATTAATTTAGAATATAACAACTCCAAATTCTTGAAATTTTATAACTTTCTTTATCAAAACAAACTATCTTATCAACTCAGCTTTGAAGTTTAAGACTCAATCATACAGAAGAATATCAATATATTGAGACAATAATAAAATAGACAGTATAAAACTAATAAACACTTACATTAGATACAACACTTGAAGATGCAGAAATGTTACGAACAGGAAAATCTTTAGACTGTAGTTGACGATCGTTAACATCATCAGCTATTTTTACAGAATGATCTTCAGACTACAATAAAATTTAAAAAAAAAACCTTCTTATACTTATAATACAATAAAATATATGCGTAGAAAATTATAAATTTACAGCATTTTTAACATCTGCCTCATCAACCAGACACGCAATCTTTGAATCAAATAGCCCATCATCAGCAAACTATATTTATAAGAAGGATCATATATAAGAAACCATACTTTAAATCATAATAATATATAAATATTACATGTGTATATATACATTAAAAATATCCTCAAAACTCGTAAGCGGCTTAGAATTACCAACCGAAGCTCCAGCATCCTCATCATCCAAAGCAACTTTCTCGGAATCCAGAAGATGTTTGTGTTTAGCCTACAAAATGAGATTTCAAAAGTTATTAGCATAATATAATAAAAGTTACTTATCACCGTCATGTTATCAAACAATGTATTATATCATCAAAATTTTATACCGCAGCCAATAAATCAAACCCATCATCTCCATAAACTGAATCATCCAAAACAACTACATTAGCTTTCTTGAAAGAAACCTCAGTTCCAGTCTCGGAATGGAAAACGGAAAGCTCAAACGTTTTAGATGCAATCATGGTGAAAACCAACCAAGATTCAACTGGTATGGGAACTTCTTCAATCAACTTTGACCATCCATCAGTAAATCCGCATCCATCAGTCCATCCTTTCATCATCACATTCCAAAACCTTTCGCCAACATAGATAGTTGTCATCCCATACTCGTAATTTTTACCATAGAATTGTTTCCAAAAATTTGTCAGCAATTAGCTATAGAAGAAGCAAAGGAATATTTAGCGCATACTTGCAAATTTGATATGAGCTAATGAGCAACAGAAGTTACAACGGATTAGTCAACAAAAGTTAAAATTAGAATTACTAAATAGGGTTAATCAACAGTAGTTACAGTATTTACACACAACCTAACCACTGTTTAGCTATCAACTATTACATACCTCTGTTGCTATCCAACAGAGGTTTCGTAACAACTGTCATGCATTATGTCCAGCAGAGGTTACAACGTGGACATATCTTAAATATCAGATGTTAGTCAACCGAGGTTAAAAGACTTAGTCAACAGAAGTTAAAAAGGTTAGTCAACAGATGTTAAGATTATAAGGAAACAGACGTTAAAAGGGAAAATAGATGTTAGCAAGCTGTTGAGATAGCATAAAATATTTAGAGTAAGTAACGAAATAATATATCGTTACTTACAGTCATGCCAACTTCATGGCTAATATTTGCTGAAATGTAAGAGTTCTCATGTACTTTTTCTTTAAAACATGAGACAACGAACGACAAACGTCCAATAGCTTTCACCAATACAGCATCTTTCGTTTTCAAACAACAATCTCTAACAAACTTTGTCCATCCATCTGTGAATATACAATGATCATCTCTCTTCCATACTCGTACTAACCATGATTTGTCACCATCAAGAAACTCTACAATTCGCCTATACGGGACCTCCTTGCCCCACAACAGAGTCTGAAAATCAAGTGGTATATTCTGCAACAGTAGTTAACAAACATCTTACATCAAAAATTAACGTAGAATCCTAATAGTAGCAAGAAAGTTAAAAAAACATACCAAAAATATAAAATTATCTTCATTAAGGAATTGTAAAAAGGATGGTGTTTGATTGGATAGATTCATATCTGCAATAAACAATTTAAACTTACAAGTTATTACAAAAATCAAGTGGTATACTCACACACTTAAGGTATTATAAAAACAAAGCACAAAACGAAAATCATCATCTCTCACAACAACTAAGCAAATGAGCATCAACCAAAAATTATATGGTTGATTTATCAATCGTAATGTAGAAGACAACATCACGAAGATGCATGCACAAATTGTGACAGAGAATGCTATCAGTAACTTCATTTAAGTTAATGCAGTACTTAATCAATAATAATACACCGGATTACAGCAACTATTATTTTCTTCAAGAGATAATATGAAACGCCGTCAGTGACAAACACATACTCATAACATCAAATAATGATTAATCTAACATATATAATACAAACAATAAATTCAAAGAAACAATATTTGATTTTATAGCATGTAATCTATATTATGCAATAGAAACTTACCGATTTTGATAAGAAAGTTATTTGAGAAAACTTCTGAATATCTTTTCAGTAGCTTATATTCAATAATGGAGATGAAAAGTATATTAAATGGAGTTAAATTTTGTAAAATTTATACTTTACCCCCTTTTACATTAAAAAATCGCAATTTTTGCACAACAATAACCACTGTTTGAATATAAATTTAAAATGTTAAATACGAAAAACTTATCTATTAATTTAATATATTTACATTTATATAATTAAAAATAGTTTTTAAATCCCGATATTAAAGATTATTATAAGTTAAATAAATAAACAATTACAAGTTAATAGATAAATATCTTATTTTCAACAATCTCAATACAATCTCAACTCTTCTTCTCCGGCGAAAAAACTCTACAGTTTCTTCTTCCTCAGCCTTGACGATCAGAAGTTTAAAGTTTTAGATCAGGTATTTTTTTTTGTTCTCTTGTGTATTTTATAGGTATGCTTTGACATGTTCCTTTCAGTTTCTTCATTTCAAATTATATAAACATCAAAATCATAATCTACGGATGTTAAAATAGATAAAATTATATGAACTTATTTTCTTTATTTTATAATAAGATTTATATCAACCTATTTAGTTACATTTTGATTCATTCCATTTAAATAACAATCTGAAATATTATTGTTTCATAAATATTTAGTTGTAAAGTTTACGAATGGTTTTAGAATTATTGTATGAACTGTCATGTAGTGTGGATACATTTGTTCTATCAATATTAATTTTCATAAAATATTCTGCAATCAGTTTATAGACTTATAGTACTCATATGTCAGATTTGTAAGTGAATATAGCCTTGTCTGTTGAAAAAAACTGAAGTTTGAAGTTGACACAAACATAGATATTTGAAAACTTTATTGCCATATAATACTTTTTTATTATACAAGAATAAAAATTTGATCTTACACAGTGTTAGATTCATATTGTTGGTTGTAGGGACCATATTGAAGTACACAACATATAAGTTTGGTCCTACAAAGTGTTGGATATATTTTTATACCTTAAATAGAATGTTTTTCAGATACAATTGATTTTATATTTTAGTATTTAACTGTAATTGTATTTTTTTACTTTCAGATGGAGTTTATGATAATTATCAACGTCTCTCAATTGGCAGACCTAAATGAGGGATTGGTAAGTTATATTCTTAGAAAAATTAGCTCAAATCACAATTGTATGCTAAAAACTGTATTTATAAAATTAAAGATATATTAAATGTTGTGTATTTTATATACATAGGTACTTCCAAAGATAATGGCTAACCAATTACCAAGAAAGTGTGAAGTGATAAAGTTGGTTGATTATACGGGTTTTAAGTATAAGATTGCAGTACAGAGCATCGGTCATAAAAGTAAGAGGATAAACGGCCCACAATGGACCCGGTTTGTTGAAACTTATAGAAATAACAAAATAGACAAACTGTGTTTAAAAAATTGAAGGAAGCAAAATTTGAGATAAATGTTTTGAACAATGAGGGATTGGAGATTAGAAAAGATGGCTCGAACAGAGATTATGTCCATGGATGCTTGATACAGGCTGAAGAAGAAACATACTACAAGCAGGTTAAAAACTGCTACTTATTTTTATATATTACCAGTGTATCTTTTGGACTGTTAGAAAAACTTCTACTTTATATTTTGTATCCTATATAAAATCTAATATGACATTTCTAAAATATATGAAAATTATAGCATTTACCACACGATTTGCTGAAGCTGTTGTCGCAAAGGAGATTAAAAATTGATAACTTGGTTGCCAAAGTACATGGACCAAAGCAGAGTAGTAAAGTCGATGTGCATTATGTTTTCTCTCCTGAAAACAAAAAGGGATTAGCTGTTGGTTTTATGGGACCAGGATGGACAACTTTTTGCTTCGAAAATGACATTGAGGAAAGTTGCCAACTGTTGTTTCAATGGATGGGAAGTACTCCTGAAGACGACTTTAACTTCACTGTGAAGGTTTTTAACAAAGACGGGATTGCACTTCACGGGGAGACAAAACATCACTGCAGCCGTACCAATCACCAACACCGCAAAAGGCGTCCACATCATAAAAAACAGTTTGAATACCATGTTTTAGAGACACACAACTTGGTATTTACATATCTACTTTTAATTTGGTTGACTTTACTTATAATCTTGGATCTATATGTTATTACTTAAAATATATGTTGTTTTGAATGAATAACTAAAGAAAGAATTTTCCTTTATCGGCAATACCGAGGAACTTTGTTCGAGAACACCAGCTAAATGGTTACCGTAGAGCTGTGCTGTCATTTGGTCATGTGAAGTTTTTGGTACAGCTGGTTGTTAGGAGAGATCCTAGAAGACCTGACGACAATAACCATCTAGTGATGCATACAGACTGGCAGCGTATCATGGATGAAACGGGAGTATCTGTGGGGAAAAAGCTGAGGTTTGAGATAGTCGAAGAAAAAAGTGTAAGAGGAGAAAAAATACACTTTGAAGTTTGTTGACATGATCTTTGAACACCTTTTCAGCCTTGTATAATTTATGTTTTAGTTGACATGTTTGATGGACAAATTTCTTGTTTGGAAACTAACTTAAGAATGAAGTTATGTAGTCTTAGTATATACTTTGAAAAGTTTGTGGTTTTACCTCTGCTGATGAAGCAAAATGTATGATGAACCTAAGTTCTGCTGTGCATCAACAGATATTACACAATTCAACAGAAGATCTATAATATAAGATCTTTAACAGATGATGATCAACATGTAACACCCATCTGATTATTATTTGAATTTTAATAAGATTTCATACGATTTATACTAAAGATGTCCAAATTAAAACATAGTTACTAAAACAAAGTTCCAAGTAATCAAATTAGTCACAAACGACTAGTGAAAACATTCATGACCTGATGGGAAAATTGTTTACATTCAAAAGAAATAGAAACATCGTTTAACAAAGTTATGAAATTGCGGAAGCTTCAAAAGTGTGTTCGGTTCTTCGAGAACTTGTTTGATCGCCATCCGTATTCTTGAGATACCTGAAACTGGAAATGTTTAACAGAGTTTAGTATTAGAGTTCTTGGAATTATTGCTTAATCAAAACTGCGCTTAGAAACGGATTCGATTAGATAGAATGTGCAAAAACTTAACAAAGATTTCCAGGCTCTACCGTAACTTACGGTATCTACCGTAACTTACGGTAGTCAATTGAGGATTCTGGTCCACCGTAAAGCAGTAGTGGACCACCGTAAGGTTTTTGATCTCCACCGTAAGTTACGGTGTATACCGTAACTTACGGTAGTCCCTGCAAGTTTATGCTTTGGCTGATTTGTTTATTTAGCCCAACCAAACTCTCGGATTTCTTATTCTTACAAACCAACATGTTAAATTCTCGTATTCTAATATGTCGTTTATCAACAATAACAAAAGACCAATTTACTATATCACGAAGCATTCGCCACGCATTAATCGATTATTCGACCCTTTTGGCTCATCTACGGAATCCTCCATTATGATGACTACCAACAAGTTGTAACCAAATCCTGGTTTTATTAATCAATATAGCGAACATTATCGCTTTAAATTAAGACAACCTTTACTCTACGATTCACTATACTTATGCAAATTATCAAAGTTTACCCAATGTAACGAATCAAGTTACATACATTTAGTGCACGCCCTTCAAACGCAAGTCGCCACCGGCTTGTCCGCTTGGAGCTCCGGTATCCTTTCCTGTAGAGTTCAACCAAGACATGTTTAGAACTCTTTTCAATTCATAGTTCGCGTATTTTGCCTAAACATCACCATCATGTGGTTCAACTCAAATTTTTAGATTTAAGCCTTCTTTGAGGCATTTATGCGAACATCACCATCATGTAGTTTAACTCAAATTTTTAGATTTAAGCCTTCTTTGAGGCATTTATGCGAACACTTTAAGGGCAGAAATTTCCACTATATATTATTAAGTTCATAACTTGTCATATAGCCCTAAATTTTCATCAAACAACTACCTTACATGATCTTTAACCTCTAAGATTCTGAAATCACTTCACATATGTCAAATACTACTAGAACAACCACTATATTTCTAGTGTTTATCATTTTCTCACAAAACCCATGAATCACTTTCAATGTGTTCATGAAATTTTTCAGAATTTAGGCATGATTTCACATAATGTTGTCTAGGTTTTACTCCTAGACACTATATCATTCCTATTCTACTCAAATAACAAACATGCATCATCAAATTTCGGATCTCCCAAATTCATGAGAATTTCAAACAGAGAATTAACATCAAATTTTACATACCTTACAACCCCCTTGTAATGGGGATTACTAATCTTAACTCGAATTTAGATTTGGGAACGAATTTGATCTTCAATTTGTAGGATTTAGCATGAACTAGGGTTTTGAAAGAACCCAGGTCGCCCCCTCTGTGTTTTGATCGACCAGTACTCACACAAATATGTGAGTTTTATGTTTTATTATGTTTTATTATCATAACTTTCAATTTAAACAATTTTAGTCCCTCAACTTTCGTTTTCAATTTGTTTTAACTCCTTATCTACTCATAAGTCATTATCTAACTAGGTTAGTGTCATCTCTAGTTAGTTTGTTTTTACTAATTTATTTGCACTAAATTGCAAACTTAAGAATTTGTGTTTTCGGGATGTTACACAACAGCACATAACGTCTGTTGAAGCACGCTATAACAGTGCTTAGCCTTTAACAGATCTTTAACAGTGCTTAGGGGTTAACAGATGTTAGCAGGCTATAACAGTGCTTAGCCTCTAACAGATGTTAATGTATCTCAGATCCCAACATTTTTCCGACTAACCAATTGACTAAATTTTCATTCATCAATCTAACAATAATATACAACCCTACTACTTATCCAGTTCATCAATAGCAAAACAAACTCTGCTGATGAACCAAAAGGTCTGTTAAGACAAAGACTGCTGAAGCAAAGGTCTGCTAAAGAGAACCTCTGCTGACGAAGTAAAATGTATGATGAACCTAAGTTCTGCTGTTCACCAACAGATATTACACAATTCACCAGAAGATCTATAATATAAAATCTTTAACAGATGATGATCAACAGCTCATAAGGTCTGTTGAAGCACGATATAACAGTACTTAGCCTTTAACAGATCTTTTAATAGTCCTTAGGGGTTAACAGATGTTTGCACGCTATAACAGTGCTTAGCCTCTTACAGATGTTAATGTATCTCAGACCCCAACAGTTTTCCGACTAACCAACTGATTAAATTTTCATTCATCAATCTAACAATAATATACAACCCTACTACTTATTCAGTCCATCAATATCACCAAAAATGTATATAATGTATAATAACAATATTATATTATATAACAAACAAAAGGTTAACCTTACTTCATATTCAAACCATAGACATTACATATCATTTTCATCATCGTAGCCCTTACAAACCAAACTTTTAACCACGGTTTGTTAAAACAACAGTTAACAGACATAAATAAAAACCACAAGGATTCTTCAAAAATAAGTGGTTTCTACTTATCTCTCATAAGAATTGTTTTTTCATAAGCATCTAATTGTTAACCTTAGTCAACTTCTTCCGGGTTCTTCTCACATTAGTGGATAGCTCACCAACATTGACAACATCAGCATCTCAAGCCATCTGCTTTTGTAACACCTCGAAAAATTCGTGTTAAATAATAAAACGACACGTGTCATGTAAGACAAAACGCGTTGTAAACTCGGATTTAATAAAAATGTTTGACAGGATTTAAAAGTGTCGTCATGTTAACTTTTGCACCTCTGAACGACCTCGTTATAAATCCCAAGACTCAAAACATATTAAAAACATCTAATATATGTTCAAAATTTAGTGAATTATAACATTGAATGATGCATGATTTAATTGGTGGACTCCTACGAAGAAATTCCAACGGTAAACCTTATAATTCGGTACTTTCTTTTGGAATACAAGCATACAATTCATAATGGTAGGGTATGATACTATACAAGACCCAATTTTGAGGCCCCATACTGCTAAAATGAGTCCCATATCCGAATTACACGAGTTTCCCTTTCAAATCATTGAAAAGCCAACATTTTGGTCCCTGATGAATTGTTACGCACCGCAACAAATATTTGTTACGGTGCGCAACAAATGCCCAGCGACCAGAAAACTTTCTGCAGCCTGTTATGCGCGATTGTGACCTATTTCACCGGTTTTTCTCACATGTGGACGACCCCTAGGCACCCCTAAGCACTAGACCAAGTGTTAATCAGTTATGGATGGGTCCTAGACTTTGTTGTCAACATTTTATGGTGCCTTAGTTCACTATATAAAGCTCATTAGTTGCAACAAACATTCCCACACCTTCTCCTGCATTGTTGGATCATTTCTGGAGCTATCAAGCAACCTCAAGTGATCATATCTCGTGCCTAGGACTCTTGTAAGTCTGCTAGTTCTTGTTTAGTTGAGTTTAGCTTGGTTAATTAGCTAAAAGTCAAACCATCGTAATTACGGTTTGACTTCGAGATTAGTCAATAATGGCTCAGTCATATCTCGAATTAAAAGTAGTTATGAGTTGGTATTTATGTGGGTAATAAAACCTCAAAAGGGTTTCCCCTGATCACCACTCTAACCAGGTCTAATGTCGGGTCAAACATAAAATTAAAAAGTCAACAGGATGCTTAAAATGTCATTTATGCATAATTAGCTATCTAGGACATATATAACCTGTTTGATCATTGTTATAACTTAGTAATTAGTGTAAGAACATGTCCAAACATGTTCAACCCGACTATTTCCTGTTTAGACCCGGTTCGGAACCGAAAGTCACATAGTTTGACTTTCACTTTGACTTTCAGTTCTGACCCGTTTAGGCATGTTTTAGAAATGCCTCAGAGCTTTAATTGGATTAGGTTACTTGTTAGAACAACCCTCTGTGATTATACACCTTGGTTCACTAGTTATCCAATTAATATGCATATTTCCGTTAATTGCTCATATGTTGACCATTATGCCCTTATTACCTTAAAACGTGATTTATGAAAATGTAAAAGTGTAGAAACCTTAGTTACTGGTATATAAACTTGTATGAAAAGTTTGACATCAGTTTGACTTATAGATTAAGAGTTATGCTCAATATCGCAAAATTAATGCTTTATGTTAATAAAACGGCGTAATTAGCGTATAGCCTAGTTAAGCCTACTTTTTGGTATCAAACTTAATACCCACTGATGTAATATATTATTTTGGGAATTTTAAAGATTTTTAATTAATTTTAGGCTGAGCATAACTCATAGTCGTAGGCTTAATCCGGTAATTGACGGTTTTGCCCTTACGGGCCATAAAATGAGTTTTACTTATCTAAACAACTCCAAACCTTTTGCTACTGATCACATATGATAAATAAATTATTTTAAGCCTTCTGGAAATATAAAAATATCAGATTTAAGTGTCAAACCCGGAAATGGCCTTTAATCGCCTTATTTAGCGTTTTTAACGCATAGTATGTATTAAAATTATATTAGACATACCCGGGTTGATACCTATTGATATATGAGGCAAATTATGATATCTTAACAGTAAGCAAAGGTTGATAAACTCAGACCTCAGTTTGGAGCCTTTCGGCTTATGTGAAATTACCAAAATACCCCTACGGGGCATAGTTTGGTTAAAAATGATTAATTTCACATATATGCTTTAGACTACTGATATAACATATCAAATTGAGTATGTTTGCTGTTTACATCAGACCTGTAACTCAGTTAAACATCTAAACTCTTTTACAACCTTTAAAAATGACCAAACTACCCCTACGGGGCATAGTTGTGTTTAATTTCATTTCGGGCATAATGAAAGACATCCTACTGATGTCACAACATATTTGAAGCATATTAACTTAGGAAACCTGTATATGGCTCTTACGGATACCCGTTACGCTTATTTCGCGTTCGGTTCGGTTTATGTAACAAGTTTACATAAATTAGCCGAAACGGATCAAACCTTATCGGTTTAATCTCAAAATCCAGAATGTGCATGAAGGACCCATATTAAACAAGTCTCTGAACTTGTCGGGTCTAAATCACATTCTATCCAGTCTTCGCTTAATCGTGCGTACGAACCGTATCTTTGAAACTAGCCGGTCTAAGCTTAAGCTTAATAAAAGACCCGTTAGTATTCTAATAGGTTATATTAAACCTTCGTTCCAGATTAGGAGAACCAGTAAAAAGCTACGTGCATTTTGCTTATTGTGATTTATACTTTGCATCAGGTAAATACTTTTAACTTATTTTCCCTATACGGGCTTGGGTTACGGTATATAGCATACCGCTTGATCGAGCATCAAATCTCCACGCTTAGTGGGTAGTTGAATAATTTGATCGGCTCGTTTAAACAGTCTTGTTTACTTTACAGCCTTTGGGGGGTTAATGACCATGTCCCGGATATCCTTGGCATCATCTTACGAGATTGGCCACGACCTGAGCACGGGGTGTAGGCGTACACCTGTCGTGTATAACTCAATTATGTGGTGTGTCTATTGATCTTTAACCCGGACTAGATCCGGGCTACTGAACGCATAAGTAACATGTAATTCATTCACAAGATTATAATATTAAATAATTCTCCCAAGTTAAAAAGATTAATTTTGCCTCTGTGCATTTTAATCAAGTTATAAAATGTTTATGCCATGTGCATCCAAATCAATTTTCTTAAACCATTTTCAAAATGAGTCAGTTATTTGTATTTACCAGTGTAAACTGACGTATTTTCCAAAAAGGCTAAATGCAGGTACTATACGAAATTGGCTGGATATTTCTCCTTAGCATCAATAGAAGTCTCGCAAGCTTAAGATGCCTTAAAGTCTGTTGAACTATTGTTTCCATATTATGTTCGATCCTTCTGTGGATAAACTTCCGAATATTGTGACATTTGATATTACAATAATAAATTCGGTTGTATCATATTTACAATTGCTTCCGCTGTACTTAATAATCTTGTGTTGTTTGACTATTATGTTGCCAACCATGATGTCACGATACTCCCCACCGGGCCCACCGGTGACACGTGGAAATCGGGGTGTGACAGGTTGGTATCAGAGCCAACTCTGAGTGAATTAAACACTAGCCTTTTGTGTTTAATCTCAGTTACACAATTGCACATATCTAAACTTCTGAGTCTAGACTTAACTTAGGAATATTCTCAAACCTAATCTTGAAATTTTACTTCCAAATTTTTATTGGATACGTCGCCAAGCAAAGAAGCCGTGATAGGAGTTCTCCACACCCGGAGCCCTGAGACGCTGAGCTTCGTACCGCGACTAGAATGAAACGAGCATCCAAGGAGAAAGCATTCAGAAATAAAATGAAAAAGAAACTCCTTTTACTGAAGATCGTTTCCTTAATAGTCCTTATAAGGACATAATTATCTTTCAGTCCCTCCGAGGACACATTATTCCTTTTAAGTCCCGCTTAGGGCAACTTTATACTTTTATTTTTATATAATGGAATGATTAAGTTTAAACTTTCATTCTAAATAAGAAATATTAAATAAATGGAAAAATAATATTTCCTTTTTGCAAGATCTACCATTATAATAAAATGGCAAAATCTAAAAGGGCAAGACCTAGCTTCGGGTCATATTAAGACCGGCCAAGATGGCAGTTCCGCAATTTAGATTCAGATCCATATTTACACCTCAATTTAAAATTTTTCTGCGTTAATTATAAATTAAGAATCTTAAGTGTGAAACCTAGCCTCGGGTCAATTATAAGACCGGGCCAAGATGGTAAGACCTGTTAAAAAGATTCAAATCATTTATTTAGAATCTTAAGTGTGAAACCTAGCCTTGGGTCAATTATAAGACCGGGCCAAGATGGTAAGACCTGTTTAAAAAGATTCAATTCCCTGTTAACATCTTAAAACATGTTAACACTCCTGGCAGATGTGATTCATTTAAAATCACACACGTCATTTTTATATAGGATTCTTCAAAAGATTCCTAACCCAATTTAATGATCCCTGAATCCTGGGTTTACGTCATCAATTAAGATGATCATATTTTAACCATACGTGGTAATATAGTGCCTACGGGCCTTGCTCATTTCTACATGAGCCAAAATACAGTGGTAGCTATAACTCCCTGTCAGATAAAGGTAATGAACTAGGTTCAAACCTCAAATGCTTTGATTCTCTGAAATCCTAGCATATAATTTAAAAAATTGTCCTTGTGACTAGGCCTATTGTGCCAATATACCTTCATGCTTTGATTCTCTGAAATCATAGCTTATAAATTATATGTGTCCTTGTGACTAAGCCAGTTGTGCTAATATACTTAAGGACCTTGATTCTCTGAAATCATGGCTTATAATTTAAAAATGTGTCCTTGTGACTAGGCCTTTTGTGCTATTAAATAAAACTGTTATTGTTGCTTTGATTCTCTGAAATCATAAGCTTATAATTTATAAATGTCCATGTGACCAGGCCATTGGGTGCCACTAATAAAACTGTTAATGTTTTATAATTAGGATAAATTATAATAGAAATCCTAAATAAATATGATTAATAAATTAACCAAATATGGTCTCTGTTTACCATGGTTAATGAATTTCCCTAAGGGGCAATTCAGTAATAAACATCTCTTATAAGGGAAGTGCCTACGGGCTATAGTTAATGTCCTCTGAGACTAAAGACAGTGGTAGCCTACAGCTCCCTGTCAAGAAAAGGTAATGAACTTTGATTCAAACCTTAATGCCACGATTCTCTGAAATCATGGCTTATAAATTTAACTTGTCTACGCGACTAGGCCATTGGTGCTATTATTAACTTATGAATTAGGATTTATGATAAAAATTCTGAATAAAATAAATATCATTCCTTCTCTGTCAGTATGCAATTGAAAGGGAATCTTAAAGGTGAAACCTAGCCTACGTGGCCAAGATGGTGAAACCTACTCAAGGGATTCAGATCCTTGTTAACACCTAGGAATGTGTTAGCACTCTTGACAAATGTGATTCGAGAAAATCACAACAGTCATCCTTATATCGGATTCTTCCAATTCCCATATCTAGCCTAGTGAATTAGGAATCATGGCCTATATCATCCTATAAGATGATCATATTATGAACATCCGTTAGTGATGAAGTGCCTACGGGCTAAACTTGTTGTCCGATAAGACAACGACAGTGATGGTCTTTGACCTCCTGTCTGAAATATTGGACTATGTCCAAACATAATAGTTTATATGATCAATGCGATCATGACTAATATAATCTAATACGATGATAATATTATTCAACACCCTTTAGTGATGTTTTGCCTACGGGCTATAATATATATCGTCCATTTGAGACATTGACATTGTTATCTTTGTGATTCGTTGTCTAAGGTGGTGAGTTATGCTCAAGCCAAAATAGTCAATATGATTAATGCAATCATGACTTATATCATCTAATAGGATGAACCTATTATAAACATCCATTAGTGATGTTTCGCCTATGGGCCATATTATATTGTCCATGTGTGACAAAGACATTGTGATCTTTACGATTCACTGTGCAAGGTAGTGAGCTCTGCTCAAGCCTAATAGTCTATATGATCAATGCGATCATGACAAAAATCATCAATACGATGATTAAAATTTTTAACATCCTTAATGATGTTTTGCCTAAGAGCTATATTATATTGTTCAATTGAGACAAGGCAATTGTAATCTTTTGTGATTCTTTGCCTAAGAGGGTGAGCTATACTCAAATCCCATAGTCTATACTATCATTATGATCCTGACTAGTATCATCAGTATGATGATCACAATATTAACATCCCTCGTGATGAAATGCCTACGGGCTATACTTTGTTCTAGTGTCGGTAAGACAAAGATAGTAGTGATCTTTATGATCCCCTGTTCAAAATGGTGTGATTTTACCAAAACCAAATAGTCAATATGATCGATGTGATCATGACTAATATCATTAAATACGATGGTTATATATAAACATCCATTAGTGATGTTGATTTGGCTTACCTTTCTGCCAAAGGAATCGTCTTTCAAAGACGATGACAGTTATAGTCTATGACTCCCTGTCCAAAGGTGAAGAACCACGTTCAAACCTTGAAGCCCTAATCTAATAAGATTGCGGTTAATAAATTAAGGTCCTTGATGATAGACCATCGAGTTATGTTTTAAAGTCATTCATGACAAGCCTATGCGCTATAATTTGTCATTCGTGACAAGCTAACATATTAAATGTTAACATTCCTGGTGACATGCCTTTGTGCCAGATTTTGATAAATGTTCTTATGTCAAGGCCGTTTGTGCCATATCTAAATGACCTTTGCGACAAGGCCTTCGTGCCGTATAATTAATTACGTCCTTCATGACTGGGCTTTATGCCATATCTTTCTACGTCCATCGAGACAGGCTTTTATGCCATATATGTATATATATAATAAAAGTCTTGTAAGGCTAGCCCTTGAGCTATTTATAAGCGTCCTTGTGACAAAGACAGTTGCGACATTATGGTCCCCTGTCAAGCAGGTATTGGACTCGCTCCAAACCTTAAAAGCCATTGATAGTCCTTTTGTGACCTAAGCTAAATGTAATAGATATACATTTAAAAAGCATTCATTAAGAATGTTCGGAACGGAATAGCCCATACGGTTTATGAATGTCGTGGCTAATCTAAGTCAGGTCATCAGGATGATGACTAATAATTGTTAAATCTTGGTGATTAGTACCAAGTTTCGAGTATTGAAAACTCGGATGAGGTAGACGACAGTCGCAATACTATTAATGCGACGAAAGTTAATAAAACTACAAACGTAAACCTCAATATTAATGGAGTAATCTCCAGGCGGTGGTTGACGCCGCAGTTGGAAGGACCATAGAAAAGGTCATGAGACAATACAAAGAGCTGAATACTTCTCGCTCTAAATCTCATTCAAAACCATGTTAAATTACTCATGAGGAGAGCTATGTTCACACTTCAAATATGAAGGATGAACCAAAGAAGGAGGATAACTCCCAGAAATCTGAGAAAGAGAGCGAGTACAGGCTTAATAAAAAGCAACGAAAGTTCAGTAAGAAGCCTGTATACCTCTGGGACTGCTTCAACATTATTAGATGGATGTTTTATATCCATTAGGAATCATTTTTCCGATGTCCTAGTTCCGTTAAAAATAAGGACTCAATAAAGTGATAAAAATCGATTGGTTGCCTTAAAAATCAAGCCCATATGGTGGGTGATAAGGAGCAATTAATTATCAAGACTCCTTATGAGACAACCCTCGTAATTACACGTATCCGTGCGATTAATAAATATTAAACAAAAAAAAAATGGTGGAATTGGCCGTCCCCGGAATCGAACCTGGGTCTAGGCCGCACCCTTTCGCGCGCCTAGCCAACTGAGCTAGGTGCCTAGTTTGTGAAACTTCCATTATTGATTAAATATAAGCACTTGTACAATAAACTTCCTTATCATTTATCAATGATAATTTCTGCTAAGTGTCCTGTTTTTTTTTTATACAGGCAATAATAAATCTTCATGAACCATAAACTTAGAAATTTTTTTTATTATCATCCACAAGGTATAACTACCAAGGAAACCATAGTAACCGATTCTTCTAGATCGGCAAGGAATCCTTCCGAAAATCAAAGTACTTTTTCTTTGCATAGAGTACGACAACATATGTTATTTTAATTATTTTCTCATTGTTTTCTATCGCCTGCGAATGCCAAACTATGTTTGATAAAAGTGCCATATGAGGATTGGCGTATCCTAGTGTGTCCCATAGATTACTTCCATGCCTGATCAGTATGGAGGTTTAATACATGGAACCCCTAAGATATCCCAATGATCATATTGTACTAAAGTCGACTAGTAGTATTCAAAGAAGATGTCCAGAATGGAATTTTCCAAATAAATGTTCCCGAGTAAAGAATTCGTGAACTATAACATAAATGTGTCACTTATTTGACATGAGCAATAATGGATGAACTGGAGCCTGAGATATGGAAAATCTCTGTAGCCTCCTTGCATCTTGATTATCTTCTCATAAGTTTTCCCTACTTACCTCCTGGAAGGCAGGTAGAATTAAGATTTGTATCCCGCTGTGGGAGGGAGTATTGTGAAAAATCCATATTGATTATGGAGTAATCGAAACCTTGATTGAGTAAGTTTTAAGACATAGACTCATATAGCCTGACTCAATATTCTAAGGGTTTTATGTTATTAAATAAGAAAGACGGTTCATATTGCTTATGCATACATGCCGCAACCCTAATTAGGCAACGATTAAGAATTGCCATCAGCTACCCAGGATCTAAGGGAAAACTATTGGTGGATAGGCTTGAAGAAGTCTGTGGCCACCTATGTAGCTAAATGCTTGACATATGCGCAAGTCAAAGCCGAGCATCAGAAACCGTCAGGTTTGCTACAACAACCTGAACTTCCTACGTGGAAGTGGGAAATGGTAACTATGGATTTTATTACCAAGTTACTCAAGACAAGGAAAGGAAATGATACGGTATGGGTTATAGTTGACAGACTGACTAAGTCAGCACATTTACTACCCATCAAGGAGACTTATAGCTCCGACATGTTAGCCCAGTTATACGTTGATAAGATTGTAGCCTTACATGGCATACCTACGGCTATTATCTCTGATAGAGATACTAGGTACACGTCGCATTTTTGGAAGAGTTTCCAGCAATCTTTGGGCACACGTTTGAACTTTAGTACGGCTTACCATCCTCAGACAGATGGTCAGAGTGAGCGTACTATTCAAACGTTGGAAGACATGCTACGTGCATGTGCGATAGATTTAGGAGGTAATTGGGATAAGAACCTACCGTTAATTGAATTCTCCTACAACAATAGCTACCACACCAGCATAAAGGCTGCGCCTTTCGAGGCATTATACGGTAGAAAGTGTAGGTCGCCTATTTGTTGGGCGGAAGTTGGAGATGTCCAGTTATCAGGACCAGAGATCGTGTTCGAAACGACGGACAAGATTGTCCAGATTCGAGACCGTCTCAAAAGCTGCCCGGGATAGGCAGAAAAGTTACGCTGATCCTAAGCGTAAGGATTTTCACTTCGAAGTTGGTGACAAAGTCCTACTTAAAGTGTCACCTTGGAAAGGAGTGATGCGGTTTGGTAAGAAAGGCAAGCTAAGCTCGAGATACATAGGACCTTTCGAGGTTATCGAACGTGTCGGGTCAGTTGCCTATAAGTTAAACTTACCAGAAGAGCTCAGTGGAATTCACAATGTGTTCCACATCTGCAATCTGAAAAAGTGTTTCGCTGACGAATCACTGGTTATACCACACACAGATGTGCATATAGACGAGAGCTTGAAGTTTGTGGAAAAACCTTTGTCGATTGAAGATCGACAGGTAAAGAAGCTTCGAAGGAAGCATGTACCTATTGTAAAGGTCAAATGGGACGCCCGTAGAGGTCCCGAATACACGTGGGAAGTTGAATCCACCATGAAAGAAAAGTACCCTTATTTGTTTCAGTAAATCTCGGGTCGAGATTTATTTTAAGGGGGTGAGGATGTAACACCTCGAAAAATTCGTGTTAAATAATAAAACGACACGTGTCATGTAAGACAAAACGCGTTGTAAACTCGGATTTAATAAAAATGTTTGACAGGATTTAAAAGTGTCGTCATGTTAACTTTTGCACCTCTGAACGACCTCGTTATAAATCCCAAGACTCAAAACATATTAAAAACATCTAATATATGTTCAAAATTCAGTGAATTATAACATTGAATGATGCATGATTTAATTGGTGGACTCCTACGAAGAAATTCCAACGGTAAACCTTATAATTCGGTACTTTCTTTTGGAATACAAGCATACAATTCATAATGGTAGGGTATGATACTATACAAGACCCAATTTTGAGGCCCCATACTGCTAAAATGAGTCCCATATCCGAATTACACGAGTTGCCCTTTCAAATCATTGAAAAGCCAACATTTTGGTCCCTGATGAATTGTTACGCACCGCAACAAATATTTGTTACGGTGCGCAACAAATGCCCAGCGACCAGAAAACTTTCTGCAGCCTGTTATGCGCGATTGTGACCTATTTCACCGGTTTTTCTCACATGTGGACGACCCCTAGGCACCCCTAAGCACTAGACCAAGTGTTAATCAGTTATGGATGGGTCCTAGACTTTGTTGTCAACATTTTATGGTGCCTTAGTTCACTATATAAAGCTCATTAGTTGCAACAAACATTCCCACACCTTCTCCTGCATTGTTGGATCATTTCTGGAGCTATCAAGCAACCTCAAGTGATCATATCTCGTGCCTAGGACTCTTGTAAGTCTGCTAGTTCTTGTTTAGTTGAGTTTAGCTTGGTTAATTAGCTAAAAGTCAAACCATCGTAATTACGGTTTGACTTCGAGATTAGTCAATAATGGCTCAGTCATATCTCGAATTAAAAGTAGTTATGAGTTGGTATTTATGTGGGTAATAAAACCTCAAAAGGGTTTCCCCTGATCACCACTCTAACCAGGTCTAATGTCGGGTCAAACATAAAATTAAAAAGTCAACAGGATGCTTAAAATGTCATTTATGCATAATTAGCTATCTAGGACATATATAACCTGTTTGATCATTGTTATAACTTAGTAATTAGTGTAAGAACATGTCCAAACATGTTCAACCCGACTATTTCCTGTTTAGACCCGGTTCGGAACCGAAAGTCACATAGTTTGACTTTCACTTTGACTTTCAGTTCTGACCCGTTTAGGCATGTTTTAGAAATGCCTCAGAGCTTTAATTGGATTAGGTTACTTGTTAGAACAACCCTCTGTGATTATACACCTTGGTTCACTAGTTATCCAATTAATATGCATATTTCCGTTAATTGCTCATATGTTGACCATTATGCCCTTATTACCTTAAAACGTGATTTATGAAAATGTAAAAGTGTAGAAACCTTAGTTACTGGTATATAAACTTGTATGAAAAGTTTGACATCAGTTTGACTTATAGATTAAGAGTTATGCTCAATATCGCAAAATTAATGCTTTATGTTAATAAAACGGCGTAATTAGCGTATAGCCTAGTTAAGCCTACTTTTTGGTATCAAACTTAATACCCACTGATGTAATATATTATTTTGGGAATTTTAAAGATTTTTAATTAATTTTAGGCTGAGCATAACTCATAGTCGTAGGCTTAATCCGGTAATTGACGGTTTTGCCCTTACGGGCCATAAAATGAGTTTTACTTATCTAAACAACTCCAAACCTTTTGCTACTGATCACATATGATAAATAAATTATTTTAAGCCTTCTGGAAATATAAAAATATCAGATTTAAGTATCAAACCCGGAAATGGCCTTTAATCGCCTTATTTAGCGTTTTTAACGCATAGTATGTATTAAAATTATATTAGACATACCCGGGTTGATACCTACTGATATATGAGGCAAATTATGATATCTTAACAGTAAGAAAAGGTTGATAAACTCAGACCTCAGTTTGGAGCCTTTCGGCTTATGTGAAATTACCAAAATACCCCTACGGGGCATAGTTTGGTTAAAAATGATTAATTTCACATATATGCTTTAGCCTACTGATATAACATATCAAATTGAGTATGTTTGCTGTTTACATCAGACCTGTAACTCAGTTAAACATCTAAACTATTTTACAACCTTTAAAAATGACCAAACTACCCCTACGGGGCATAGTTGTGTTTAATTTCATTTCGGGCATAATGAAAGACATCCTACTGATGTCACAACATATTTGAAGCATATTAACTTAGGAAACCTGTATATGGCTCTTACGGATACCCGTTACGCTTATTTCGCGTTCGGTTCGGTTTATGTAACAAGTTTACATAAATTAGCCGAAACGGATCAAACCTTATCGGTTTAATCTCAAAATCCAGAATGTGCATGAAGGACCCATATTAAACAAGTCTCTGAACTTGTCGGGTCTAAATCACATTCTATCCAGTCTTCGCTTAATCGTGCGTACGAACCGTATCTTTGAAACTAGCCGGTCTAAGCTTAAGCTTAATAAAAGACCCGTTAGTATTCTAATAGGTTATATTAAACCTTCGTTCCAGATTAGGAGAACCAGTAAAAAGCTACGTGCATTTTGCTTATTGTGATTTATACTTTGCATCAGGTAAATACTTTTAACTTATTTTCCCTATACGGGCTTGGGTTACGGTATATAGCATACCGCTTGATCGAGCATCAAATCTCCACGCTTAGTGGGTAGTTGAATAATTTGATCGGCTCGTTTAAACAGTCTTGTTTACTTTACAGACTTTGGGGGGTTAATGACCATGTCCCGGATATCCTTGGCATCATCTTACGAGATTGGCCACGACCTGAGCACGGGGTGTAGGCGTACACCTGTCGTGTATAACTCAATTATGTGGTGTGTCTATTGATCTTTAACCCGGACTAGATCCGGGCTACTGAACGCATAAGTAACATGTAATTCATTCACAAGATTATAATATTAAATAATTCTCCCAAGTTAAAAAGATTAATTTTGCCTCTGTGCATTTTAAACAAGTTATAAAATGTTTATGCCATGTGCATCCAAATCAATTTTCTTAAACCATTTTCAAAATGAGTCAGTTATTTGTATTTACCAGTGTAAACTGACGTATTTTCCAAAAAGGCTAAATGCAGGTACTATACGAAATTGGCTGGATATTTCTCCTTAGCATCAATAGAAGTCTCGCAAGCTTAAGATGCCTTAAAGTCTGTTGAACTATTGTTTCCATATTATGTTCGATCCTTCTGTGGATAAACTTCCGAATATTGTGACATTTGATATTACAATAATAAATTCGGTTGTATCATATTTACAATTGCTTCCGCTGTGCTTAATAATATTGTGTTGTTTGACTATTATGTTGCCAACCATGACATCACGATACTCCCCACCGGGCCCACCGGTGACACGTGGAAATCGGGGTGTGACAGCTTTCCATTGGGACTTGATCCAGAATCCTTTTCAACTTCAACGGCTGAAGAGTCGGCCGTAACAGAGACATCATCCTTGCAACAGATCACAAAACAACTATTGATCTCATTTAATAAAATTATGAACTCTTTTTTAAATGTACTAAACATACTTTAAAAACAAATACTCACCCTTGAAGTTCGTTCAGCAGACACCTGGGAAGAGTCTGAAAGGTTAACGTCTTTAACGTCAGTTACCTCTTGAGTAACCTAAAGGATCATAATATATGATATCATATAAAAAAGTACAGAATCCAGTGTTTAAAACTCAAAATAAAAATAAATGGATTGAAAGAGTAATTTTATATGCTACCTCATCAGTATTTTCATCACCATTACCATCTCCGCCAACCAACTCAGCAATTATTACTGGATCATCACATTTTTTTGCACAGTATAAACACGATAGTCATTTTTAAGATTGAACTCTGAAACATCAATCTTAAAAGCAGCCTTCTTATCAACCAATCGAAATATCTCATGAGGGAATCCAGTATCATTGGCCTTAACCTGCCTCTCTCTTATGTCACTCGCCGCTAATCCAAGAAGCTTCTGAACATCTCTATCAAACATAACAAAAGAAACACTACCACTCTCATCCTGCACCCTCACTTGCACCTTGAACCTGAAATATACACAACTAACTAAGTAAACTGCAAAACTATATTCAAATATCAGTCTTAGAATGTTACTTATATAAATATAACGCTAAATAAGCATCATTGCTTACTTTATCGTGATCGATGTACATTCAGTATGACATCTGATATAAACCAAAGAAGTCGCAGGCAATCGAAGAATATCATCTGACACATTTTCAACATTATGCAAGTATTCACTTTTACCCATCACCTTCTTGAAACACTTACGACAGCCAGCATAAAACCAACCATACTCTTCTTGCACAATCTTAATTGTCGCAACCATAACACAAGACATTTCCTGTAAAAAGACAAGACAGTTCCTGTAAAAACACACAGGTGACAAACCAAACAAATAACCAAACTATATACAAAGACGTGAAACCTTTTCTATCTCACTAATCTCGTCAACATATTTCTTCACACCTTCAGTTACAAATTCTTTATGTAATGGAAAAACACTCTGAGACGATAATATCGTTTGAGAAGTAGAACCACTCCCTTGTCCAAACTTTAGTATATGCCTTTTGAATACCCCAAATGATTAGAATTAGTATACAAATGAGATGAAACCAAGGTGTTGACTTAAACATCTATTTACAATAGAAATTACATTAACAAATTACCTCCTCCTTAGCTCATCAACTTCATCAATTTCTTCATTCAGAAAAATTTGTGTTGCAAACTTATCACTTTGAACAGTATATTCACCTACATGGAAAAGTATATAGATATTTAATGTATACCTGT
Organism: Helianthus tuberosus; assembly: GCA_030545235.1. Taxonomy (NCBI): domain Eukaryota; kingdom Viridiplantae; phylum Streptophyta; class Magnoliopsida; order Asterales; family Asteraceae; genus Helianthus; species Helianthus tuberosus. The sequence continues at coordinate 9,379,911 of CM060396.1, forward strand.
CTTTATATTGCTAGAAATAAACAGTATAGTTATGATTTGCAATTTTTTTTTACAAAAATACCTTTCCATTCCTTACACTTTCCATGCTGTATAACAGCCATCACATGCTCATGAGGTGAGATTTTAGAAATGAAGTCCTTAACCTGCAGAGCATAATCATTCCACACAGTACACCGCAAAACCTTACCCCTACATGAAAAGAATATTCATATCAAAACAACATTGAATGAATAAAAACAGAGAATCAATCAGGAAAACTATAACATTTATTAAAGTAGCAAATGAGCCATAAATTAACTACCATATTCACTAAGAATAAACTATAGACCTCATTTAGTACCATGATTCAGCATTACATAAAAACACTATAAATCTCATTTATTACCATTACCATGATCCAACATTAAATACAAACATTCTTCATCTTATTTATTAACATCATTAAATACATTTAATGACCAGTACATATTACTCCAAATCTTCAATCTCGAAATTCATCTTCTTAGTCTCCTTTGGAGGTCGATCAAAGATTTCAAGATCTCCACAACAAATCACAGATCCAGCAACATCTATATGATCACATTATACAAGAATATAAGTAAAACTCTCTAATATTATACAAGAAAGACATGATTACAAAAATATACACTACCAACACTCAAAGCGTTTAACGCCTCTCCTTGAAGAATTTCTTCATAAGCTCTGAATTTGAAACCATACTCAACACCTTGCCAATCTCTCACAGGAGTAACAATCGTGAATCTATAAAAGTTGATTTTATAAGGCTGCACTACTACTTTATATAAATCTTTATTCTCACCAACACCAAATTTCGACAGAATCACAACAGCATCTTCTTGCAGCTGTCCATAAAAAACAGGTATCAGATGACTCTTAATACCTGCTTGAATCTTAGCACCCTGAAGAACATTTCAAGAAAGTATCTTCTTAGCATACAACACTACATTTTCTAAAATAATAATAAAACGGAAAAGCAGAGATACAAATTACCTTCTCATCAATGAAGATGATCTCCATCTTGTAACCCTGATTCCATTTTCGAAGAATTCTCGCCTTCATGTTCCACATATCCTTCCCAGGATTCAAATCGTTAACAAAACTAAGATTATTACTGTCAACTGATATTGACATGCTTCTAATTTGGATTTCGGATTCTGATTAAATTTCAAATTTCAAAATCAGAGAAGATGAAAGCGTTATGAAATATGAAGAGAGAAATGAGAAGAAAAGCCTTATATAAGAAGGATGATGCGACAGGAGTTTCTGAGTGACATCCATTAATTGCTAATTACTTATTCCCATGCATATTTGAATTTGAATTTCCCGGTACTTAGCATTAAACATCTTCTGATCTAAAAGCATTACGGAAGATAACAACAACTGCTGCTGCTAAGTATACGTTTGCCAAAAGAACCAGCTGCTACTTTCTCGTTGATGGGCGGTGGTTTGCCCTTTGGAATGTGGGCCAGACCTTAACATTTGAAAATACACAAGGCAGTGGTTTGATAGAACATTAAATGTATTTTAAAGTGATTTATATATTAGACTTTATGATGTAATAATGACATAAGAAAAGCCTTGTTGGACATGCTCTCCTACTGACACATCAGCTTTTCTTATGTCACTGAGATTTCTCCTTTTATAGAAAGTATAGATAGATTTTCCTGTTATATAATAGCAAATAATTTGAAAAGATGTTACATACAATGAAAGGAGATTTTTTACATATAATTGTTTTATATGCTATTTTTTATATTTTTATAAGAAAAAAGCGTTCCATTTGAATCTTTAACATGATAAACAAATGATTCATCAAATCAGTTATGATTATCCATGACATGGTTAATTATAATTGTAACAATGTTTTTCTTTTTGTTAAATTTCGTATGACCAATAATTTTTAGTATAAAATGATCGTAATGACCACTTTCATAGATTTTTCATAACGATGGGGTGTTCAAGATCGGATTATCCGGTTTTTGGATATCCGATTTTCGGATAGTGAATATCAATATCCGAATCCGTATCCGAATTTTCGGATACCCGATTTTCGGATATCCGAAAATTCGAATACGGATTCGGATATTTAAACGGATATCCGAAATTAAAAAAGAAAACTAAAAAAATTGTTTCCATTGAATCTGAAACAAGCTACCTGACGAGGTATGACCCTAATCGGATAGTCCGACCCGGTCATTACCTATTATTTTATTATAAATAAGCTGTTATAAATATTTGTTCTAGAATATTCCATTCTATATGGATAAGATACATAACTAAATCTCCAACTTTTTGGGAAGATCATGCAAATCCCTAACTTATAGGAGTTCATCCAAGTTAAGGAAAACCCTAATCACAAACTATAAGTAGAGGTAAACATGCAAGGTACAGGATATCGAATTCTCCCTACAACTTCTTCTTCTCTTTATACTTTCATACTCCCAAACCCGAGACTTATTCTCACGCCGGAGGGTGGTTACAGGAATAACCCCATTCCTGTAACGAGTCCTGACGGTGTTTCTGTTTTGCAGTTTGCCGGTTCGGATCATTGGTATTTGAAGTCTTCATCGGATACTACCGAAAGGTCAATGTTGAACCACCGGGGGGAAGATTAGCCTGGATGATTCTGCAATCTTCCATTGAGGTTGATAGCGTTTGTCTCGGTTGCTGGGATCCCAGTTGATGGTAGGTAAGTATAGATCATCTCCTAGGCGGGCCCCATCATCGGCAATACCACTGCTCGATCCGCCCATATCACCAGCGGCACGGTCCCCAGCACTCGTCGCCTCATGAGTAGAGGAGGTAGCGGGGATCTCTTTCCCAACAGTTGAAAAAATATTCAGGGGCGAGGTAGACACAGGGGAAAGTGTGACACTGGTAGCCAGCGACGCGGCAACGGGACTCGCTGTTACAGTTACAGCAGCAGTAAATGGGGGCGGCGGCATTGCACAGCTAACGGAAACAGACGGACTCACCGATGGTGTGGGTTCCGTTTGTTTGCTATCAGTTGGGGGTACCACCTCAATAGATGACAAGGGCATGACTGTCACAAGGGAAGTTTGAACCGCGCCTGTAGTCCCTGTAGTGAAAACATACTTCAATTGCATAAGGCGTTTACTTAATAAATCAAAAGTACAAAATTCATACCAGTTGGTATGGCATAAGCGGCCTGCACGGCTTCAAACGCGGGCAGTTTTGGAGCGTGAAATGTCTTTCGTTTTTTCAATACATGGGTGGGGCTGGTAATTTCAATTGCAGTAGTCATTTCACCTGTGGTAATCGCCGTTCCACTAGCAGAAGACGTGGTCACCCCAGCCGCTATATATTTCCTTCCGGTAATCTTTACCCGGAGGGGTTTCTTCTCCAGATTCACAACGTTCGTACCCCCGCTGATGCCAACAAGGGCAATGTACTCGGTAGGATCCGCAGGAAAGGTGGGTAGCAAAAATTGCTCAAGGTGAATTTTTAACACATCTGGCTCTCGCTCACTAAGTACGCGGTCAGCGGCCCTCAATGCCAGGTGCCGCGGGGGATCGACAAAGTCAAATAAACTCCATTCTCCTGAAAAGGGTATATTTAGGCAAATAGTAATGTATTAAATGAACAAAGTATCAGGCATACCTTCATCATCCCTTTGAAATGAGGGATATTGCTTGATATCATGCCACAACAGGCTCATTCCCGCCATTACCAGGGCCCCTTCTGGAATCACTGTACATTCGAAAGGGCGATTGCGCAATCTTGTATATAGGGCATTTGCAATGTAAGCATCTTCAGGAGGACTGTCGTCCTTAACTTTGTCCTTCGGCCCCATGTTTCTCCAATGCATATCGCCAGGAATTACAGAGCTGTCAATATAGAAAAATTTCTTTTTCCAATCTTTTTCCCGGGAACTGGTAGGGATTTCCCTCAGACAAGAAACTTCAGTGTCTCTCTGATCGAAGGTAAAGAATGGGGGTTTCCACACAAGAACGAAAAAAGCCCTAAATACGATGAGTTCCGGTATATGCCCTAAAGCCACACACGCAAATTCAAATTGGCGAAGCTTCACTAACCCCAGTGGATGTATTTGGGAAAGATGAATGCGGTAGTAATCAAGCACGGATTTGAGAAATTTAGTAATGGGCAACCGGAAATTGCAGAATTTGAAAAAATCACTGAACAATGTGATTTTTCCTTTCCTCAGTGGAAAGGCTGTGTCTGTTTTCGACGGTAATAAGGGGTTCCACTCAGCCCTGATCCCATAATCCTGCACAAGGTTGTTGTAAGACACAACTCCCCATTTGCAAAAAAGGGTTTCGGAGCCCGCGGACGCAGAGGAAGAAGATTCAACGTTTTTAGAGGCCATTTCGTTTGAGAGAAGGGAAGTGAAAGAGGATGTTCTAGAAATTGGAACCTAACTCTCGTCAAAAGGATGCTATTTATATGATAGTTTTACAAAATTCAAAATTGGAAAATGAGCAGACATACGCGTCAGAACAGGGTAACACAAGTTGTTACCCCAATGATGGCTTTAACTGCTACATCCTATCACATCGCCGCCATTTTCTCATTTCACATTTATGGCACCGTAAATTTTCCTTACATAGGATATACTTTCTTCTTTTTTCTCTAGTCCGATTTCATGAATTGCATTTCATAACTTCGGACTGGGGGGACATGACGAGGTATGACCCTAATCGGATAGTCCGACCCGGTCATTACCTATTATTTTATTATAAATAAGCTGTTATAAATATTTGTTCTAGAATATTCCATTCTATATGGATAAGATACATAACTAAATCTCCAACTTTTTGGGAAGATCATGCAAATCCCTAACTTATAGGAGTTCATCCAAGTTAAGGAAAACCCTAATCACAAACTATAAGTAGAGGTAAACATGCAAGGTACAGGATATCGAATTCTCCCTACAACTTCTTCTTCTCTTTATACTTTCATACTCCCAAACCCGAGACTTATTCTCACGCCGGAGGGTGGTTACAGGAATAACCCCATTCCTGTAACGAGTCCTAACGGTGTTTCTGTTTTGCAGTTTGCCGGTTCGGATCATTGGTATTTGAAGTCTTCATCGGATACTACCGAAAGGTCAGTGTTTCTTCACTACCCTGTACAACATCGAACAATCACACAATAAATCAAGATCCACATATATTAATTAGCTATAGAAGTTAACAACCCACTGTCAAAAATCAAACGGCAGTAACTAGAAATCGTACTTTGGAATTAATAAGCTAAATTCTTCTTTAACAAAATCTAATAAAAACTTGCAAATAAATATCATTTATCTTGAAGAATCTGTGAAGATTGTTGGGAAAAAGAAGGAATCTGTGATGGTGATGGGGTTGATTCGCTTGCAATCGGAAGAAGACCCTAACCGGCAATCATGAAGGGTCGAGTGAAGAGCTAAGTTGCCGGCGACCGGCAGGAGGAGGGAAGCTGAGTTGCAGGCGACGGCTGGAAGAAGACCCTAACCAGCAATCATGAAGGTTTCACGCATCTTTGTTTTGAATGGCAAGGGTTCACAAAGGGTGCTACTTTCTACACCCCCCTATTTACTTTTTTCACCCTCCTCCTCTCACATACTTACGGGTGGGGCCTGCGTGGGACCGACAGTTTTCCTCTCACAAGGGGGGGTGTAATCAGGAAGGGGGGTGTATTGAATGAGCCTTCACAAATCCCAAGTTAGTGGGTAATACTCATATGGGCATGTCTATTCACACACCCATGTTGTCTAACCACACACCCCTCAGTGTCGAGCTGTGATCAGAGCGTGGCGTTTTGGTCCGGTCAACCAGACAAAGACTGACGGGTGTCTGACGGGTCTGTTGACCGGACCAAAACGCCGAGCTTTGGCCGCGTTCTGGTCCTGTCAACCAGACAAGAGACTGACACCCGGTCAGTCTCTTGGCTTGTTGACAGGACCAGAACGCGGCCAAAGCTCGGCATTTTGGTCCAGTCAACAGACCCGTCAGTCTTTTGTCTGGTTGACCGGACCAAAACGCCACGCTCTGGCCACAGCTTGACACTGGGGGGTGTGTGAATAGACAAAAGGGTAGGTGGGGGTGTATGAATAGCAAGACCCTACTCATATATACACGTACATCTATTAAATTTACTTTTAATGTTTTTTTTAATTTTCGGATAATCCGATTATCCGAATTTTTTGAAAATCCATATCCGAAAATTCGGATTATCCGAAATTCGGATATCCGAAATTTCGGATATTTCGGATACGGATTTTCGGATCCGGATTTTTTTTAACACCCCTAATAACGAACGTGTTATGTTCAAGTGAATTATTAGTTTAACTAGTGTTTTCAATGACGCGCGTTGCGCGAAAGGCATTGGTGTTTTCGATCGACATCATCCTGCAACTCTTGTTTTAACTGTTTCACTTCTTGCAAAGACTGAACGTAGACCCTAACTCTTGTTTCACCACTTAATAACCGTAAAAATTACAGGATTCATGTTTGGGGCATGGGCTGACACGTGGACTTCGAGCCTCCCCGCTGGTGAGTGACGTGTTGGGTCGGTTAAGAAAAAAAAGCCTAAAGCGTTAGGTAGATTTTGAACAGGGCGAGCTTGTCAAACATCTTCCACTCCTTGCCCCGGAACTCGATGTTGGCCACCGCCACCCGGTTTTCGTGACTTATATCACCACCCGGGACGCTATCGTAGTAGGCTTTAAAACGGTCGAGCTTCGGTCGTAGCTCACGCCACTTGTGTTGGCACGCGTTTAAATTGTGCCGGTCGTTCCCCATGTTGTGCCGGTAGCTAGCGAAAGCTTCCGGCCAGTAACGGGTCTCACCGGGTTGGCGACCCTTCATCGCGTTGTGCCGGTATCAAGTGTGGGTAGCGGGTTCAGGTAGATGGAGTGAAGGGTTGGGGTGGCGATGTGGACAGGCGGTGGGGTTGGGGGGGTTTTATAGTGACTTGGGTGAACCGTTTGGCTTGGCTTGGCCAAACGGTTATTTTTTAAAATTTAAACCTAGCCGCTATGGCTTAGCCAACCCAGCCAATGAGAGCCGGCCACGGAGGACCGCTAGGCATGCCCAACGCCCGGGCTGAAACTCCCGCCAAGCCAAACGGTTATTTTTTAAATTTTAAACCTAGCCGCTATGGCCTAGCCAACCCAGCCAATGAGAGCCGGCTACGGATGACCGCTAGGCATGCCCAACGCACGGGCTGAAACTCCCGCCCAAGGGGCCACGCCGAAACGCAAACCCACCTGGGGTGGTGACTTGGGCATTTGTACCCAAACCATGCCTCAACCCTCGCCCCATACCTCATAATCTAATAAATGAATATAAGGTATTACTCAATATAAAAAAAATCACATAATAAATAAATAATTAAAAAATCACTGAATGAAATACTGTTCATTCAGTTTGTAAATTACCATATAGTAATTAACTCCATTTTGTTCACTACTTCCATTTTGCACTAAACCAAAATTAACCTTAGACTATTTAGTTTTTAAAGTTTTGCTGTTGGTTTAATCTTATTTTTGTTTTTATAACTTTTAATGTACTTATATATAATTTTTTAATATGCCGTTGTGATACATATATATTTATCTACGGTTCGATAAAAAAAGATTACAAGCTGAGTCTCGTCCAATATAGTATATTTTATTAGATACAATTCAGTTTATCATAAAATTTATATCGAGATATCGACAAAATAAAAACATCTACATATGTTTAACCATTGCCATATCTATAATATATAGTTCAAATATTGGACAAGAAATATACTCAAAACTAGAAGAAAAAAAACCGGATAAACCAAATGGAAAAGGTCACCCCTGTCCACGAACACAGACGACACTGGTGACTCAGCCGACTACCATTCTAGAGGAAACCCACCGTCCGAAGACCCACTGTAGTAAAACCTCTGGCTCAACGTGTGATTCTTTTTTGTCAAAACTACATAATAGATCCCTCAAGAATGAAAATTGTTACATATAACCCCTAAACTTTTTGTTTCAAGAAGTTACTGTTTTAACCCAAAATGTAAAGAACAATATAAACAGATACATATAACAAGTGAACTCAAAATAATCAAGTAAAAACAAGAACATAACTGGATGATATATAAATTAATTTCATTAGTCAAACTTCTTGTCTTTGGTTTCACTTTGACTTTTATCAGCTGCCAACTTTGCTTCTCTCTCATATCTCTCCTTGAAATGTAGCTCAAATGCTCTTGGGAGAAAATATGGAATCAAAAATGCAGATATATTGATTGAAAAATATGCCAAATTTGTCACTGCTAAGCTTACCCCAAACCAATACCATGCAATATCCTGGTCCAATCAAAACACGACACGTTAGCATCCACTCTTTTTGGAACCAAACCCGACCAGTCGGTCGAACGAACGAGAACCGACTACATAATTCGTCCAGTTAAATCCATTTGAACCGGTCGGACTGGGTTGTTAGCAAGGTTTTAAAAACCGATTTATACCAGCCAGTTAAACCAGATGCCGGAAGCTTCGGCGACACGAATCATACTGGTAAACTAAGGAAACGACAAAAAAGAAAAAGTTGTACCGCTGGTAAATTGGGTTATACCAGTTTAAACTGGTATACCGATACCAGGCCAAAGGTTAAAAAATTTAGACGTTTAATATTTTATGGGCCCAAAAAGGTAACTATTTGCCCTCTATTTAGTTAACATTACAAATTAATACCAAACACAAAAATCCAAAAAGGTGTATATTTTTATAAAAAAAATATTTATAAATTATTTATAAAATGGATACCTGAATATGAGCATTTTCACCAAGAGATTTGTTAACCCAAACATCTTGTATCCAATCCAATATAACAAACAACCTTCTAACCGTATACAACAAGGGGACCAAAGCTCTAACCGGGGCCGAAAACAACGACAACCCGCTAACAACATTTTCCGTCAATATTTGAAACGACAACAAGAACAACTGGGGTGTCGCCGATCTAACCGCCTCATTGTCCCCCCTCGCGAACCCGCCCAAAACATAAGCTAACGGTAAAAACAACCCTATCACCGTCCCCATAATTGAATAAAATCGTAGCATCCCGCTTGCTTGGATGATCTCCTTCGACTTCACGGCTCCAGGAAACGCGAGCCGCGATAGAAGAAGGAGATACGCGGTCGTGATGGCGGGAAAAACGAGGTCAAAAAGGGGGACAAGACCGATTGCGGAGAAAACCATAACGAATGCTACAAGTTGGAGTTCTATGTACCGTAGAGAGCCCATCATGCCACCACCCGCGTCTTGTTGCGGGTGGTGGTGGGCTTTCGGGTCCGTGGCTAGTGGTTTGCCCGGCTCTGAGCCGGGAGCCATCGCGAGTTGTACGCCAGACATTTTTTTTTTTTTTTATAAGTTTTTGAGTAAAAGATGATGAATTATGGACAAGTGATAAAAAGTAAGCGAAGATGTTTGAGAGTTTGAGAAAATTAAGGATCTGTTGGCCCACGTGGTGTGATTGAATTTGAACACGTGACGGTCTTATTTCACATACTTTAGTTGACTTTTCGTTCTTACGAGTTTTAATTAAAATCGTGTTTAAATGATTAAACTAAAATCGAGTTTTCATTTTAAGTTATAAACGTAATGAAATTATAAATATTTTAGGTTTCAAACTTTATTTTTATTTATGATTTAATCGCTAACTTTTTTTATTTTTTTTTGTTTTGTTTTGTTATTTAATATAAGAGAATTAATAGAGTTCTGAGACATTGAGATCCTAATTAACTTAGAACAATCATGGTTCGGTTTTGAGTCACAAACGAACATATAACCGATGATTAGGTTTTAGTTTTTTTTATAATTGATCGGTTTGAATTAAACAATTCCTATAGTTTCAGTATCGTAAAAGTTGAGTCAACGTTGGTTTTCGATGTAGGTATTGAAAAAGTTGAGTCAACGTTAGTTTTCGATGTAGGTTGATTCAAGCTCATTTAAGTTACTAATTCCAATTATATGTTGGTAATTACTATTATCAAGTCATGCAAAAAAACCAGTTAACAATGGGGAAGCAGGATATTGTATCCATGAGAGTCGTGCGGTTAGGATGATAAGTTACGTTTAGTTGTGAAAAGTAAAACATGAAGATGTATAATCTAACTTAATTACTACACATGTATGATCAGTGGCGGATCTAGAAAACCTTCATAGGGGTAACGTCTTAAAAGAAATGGGTAACGAAATCGAAAAAACGTTAAAAAAATGTCAAATTTTTCCAAAATTTAAACTACCGCCGGAGCGCCAAGGGGTAGCGGAGGCTACCCCTTCTCATATGGTACATCCGCCCCTGTGTATGATACTCAAACGTAATTTTGTTTAGCATGCTTGAATGATGAACAACTGACAGAAGCTTCAATCGTAAAACAAACCCTATAATGAATTAAAGCGAATAATTAACAATATATAATGTGGTCATGTGTTTATCAACTCACCATCCAATGCTAGCAATCACATTGTTCCCTAATGATCTAAGCCAAATAAAAGAAACAATGCAATGACGTGATAAAAATAGTTGGTCCGGAACACACAAATATATTAAATTGGGTAAAGTTATTTTATAAATACTCATAAAAATAAGAAATGTAAAAAGACACAATGCATCGCAAAATATAACACAGTGTCGAAGAAAAAAGACCCAACGAGCCACAAAAAAGACACAATGACGCAAATATGAAAAAGACAGAATAATAAATAAAACGACACAATGATGGAAACAAAAAGTTCAAAATCTACAAGCTAAACATTTAAAAACAAAATCTCACATCGTATAGTTCGATAAGACAGTTCTAATGTTATTTGAATAAGGTTAACCGGTTCAAATAAGACCAAGCGGTATGGGGGCCGGCTTAGGCTCGGCGCCGGTCCCCCACACCGCCCCCTCGCCCCGCCCCGCCCCGTCCCGTCCTTTCCGGCTCCCTCTAGACGATCTCGACTGGTCTCCCTTCTCCTCCCTTCTCTCACATATACCTATACATACATACATATATACATAAAGGGGTTCATCCCCCACCCCGTAGGTCCATCACCTCCAAGCCACTCCTACATGGCGCCGACGTAGCGACTCATCTCCTTAGGGATGAGGCTCTCCATACCCACTAGTCTAACAAAAATAAATTCATTCATGTATATCAAAAATATCATAAATCAAACTCTAATATATATGCAAACATGTGGCTTTTGTATTCTGAAAAACCTTGTCACTCAGATACTTGTCAGTTGTCCCCTAGCCGGCAACCTCTGCGACTGTCTCTGCTCAGTGCTCACTGCTCACTCAGCAGCAGCAAGCCAACAAAATAGTATCCTTTTATTTCCTTTTTTTTTTTTTTTTTTTTCTTGCTATTTCTTATTGTGGGCTGCTTAGCCATGAAGCCCAACACATGGTTTTTATATTTTTAACTCCAGCCCAACAAGATTTAAAGGAACCCTAACTCTAAATGCAACCCAATTGAATTAAGTTGCTTTTGCTATTGGTAGTCCACACACAAATCGGATATTGGGTCAAACCGGGTCGGGTTTGGTAAAGTTGGTCAGCACGGGTTTATGGTGAAAGTGGGTCGGGTTTTAACCCGGTTTCTCGAGAGGAAACGGGTAGGTTATAACTGATTCATGTCGGGTTTTACCTAGTTTAGACCACTTTCAGCATATAGAGAAACCAAATTCCAACCCCGTATGCCGGTTCCGGCCGGGGTTATAAATTATAATTGGGTACGCTTCGATTTTCACTTCCAGCCTGGTTTTTTGTCACCTTTAGTTGCTACATCATCACCAAGCCCCACAAATTAATTTTAGGCTTCGATTTCCACTTTCAACCCTCTCTCTCTTCTATTCCCACAATGGTGAGTAGTCACCGTTCCCCCCTTTCACCCATAACCGAAAGAAAGCCGGTGGCGGTATACCGCGCGGCAAAGGTCCTTCCCCGATGCACTCAACGAACCCGCCCCTACCAACCTTAACAATCTTCCATCATTCCATGTGCAATACATCGTTTTTCAAATAATCATCCTCGTGTTTTGACCATCAGGGTTCAATATCGTTTTAAGATAAACTTTATCGCATTTGTTTCTTTTTAGCGTAACTTCACCGTTTTTGTTTTGTTTATAATTGAAACTTATAGAATTAAAAGCAATAAAATTAGTATATTTCTTAAAAATACCAATGCACTGTATAGTCAATTAATATACAAATAAGTGTACATAAAATGCTCTCATCAGTTGCTAGTCGCTTTTTATTGAAAGTAGCCGTTAAAAAAAAATTGAGTCATATGAAATATTAGCAAACATATAAACCTTTTAAAAGGGAATAATGAGTAAGTGATATATTATTTATAAAATTTCCCAACAAAAAAAATAAGTAGTGGTTTCAATACTAAAAAGGCTTATACGAAGCAAAATTTAGTTTCTTATCTCCTTGCTTTACCCAAATGAAGGAATCAATGGTTTCTAGAAAATTCAATAGAAGGAATCAGTAGTTTCTCGATTGTTTTTTTTTTCACCCGATCAACTATGACAGTATAGCTTCTTATGTCCTCGCTTTATCAAAAGAGTATAGCTTTTTATACCCTCGCTTTACCAAAAGAGTATAGCTTCTTATTTCCTCGCTTTACCAAAAGAAACAAACGCCAATGATGTTAGCTCGAGTGCTAAACAAAATTTCCCCAAGAAAATTAGTAGATTTTTCAATGCTAAAAAGGCTTATACAAAAACATGGACCAATCATGGAACTAATTAGGTTTAATATGATTTTTAGACTTATATATCTTACTTTTTATCAGATTACTTTTTAGACTTACATTTGTTCACATTATCTATTGTTATCACTTATCAAAAGACAAACAAGTTGCATTGCTTTCTTTAATATTGGACAATCCTTTAACTTATGGATTTTAGAGAATAATGACTTTACTGGTTTATTTTTTCAAAAAGCAATATCACTTTATCAAAAACACCCTAAAACAGAATTTTTTGTTAAATGAAAATGATAATACCTTTCCCCCATTATTGGATTTTGCAACTTAAGGAAATGAGGAAGGCATTATAATTACTTTATATTCCATAAAAGGAATAACAAAACACTTTTCTTTTTGAGTTAATTGCCCGGATGGTTCTTGTGGTTTCACGTTTTTTATGTTTAGTACTCATCTTTTGAAAATAGCAGGTATGCTACCTATGGTTTGTCATTTTGTTACTCGATTAGTCCCCTGACATTTACTCAGGGGACTACCCAAGTAACAAAATGACAAACCATAGGGAGCATACCTGCTATTTCCAAACTAACTGACATCTAATCAAGGGACTATCCGAGTAATAAAATAACAAACTATAGGGAGCATACCTGCTATTTTCAAAAGGTGAAGACTAAACGTGAAAAAAACGTAAAATCACGAAGACCATCCGGACAATTAACTCTTTCTTTTTTCATTAGAAAAATATGAAACTTTGATATTCAAAGGGATGACATTTATTTTTATTTAGTTTTGTTTTCAGGTGAGTTACAATGGTTTTCACTTGTACAATATGTTTACCAAGTGTACACGTAGACAGATAAAAAAACTATTTCATTATTTTCATGTATCATACTAGTAAAATTGTTGCCATTAAAAGATATATGACTATGGGTGCAAGCGAGTCGAGTGGCTCGCGAACTACTCGAGAAAAAGCTCGAAACGAGCCGAGACTTATCGAGCCGGAGCCAAGCTTGAGTCTAAAATAAAGCTCGTTTGTTTATCGAGCCTGGCATGTGAAGCTCGTCGGGCTCGTCGAGCCTTATCGAGCCTTAGTGTAAACGAGCCGAGCCAAGCCAACTTATTTAAATTTGTTTCGAGCCGACGCAAACCTAAAAATAAGCTTATTTAGTAAACGAGCCCGAGCCTCACTTATCAAGCTCACGAGCCTAAAAGTCTATTAATTACTTTATTTTTATTTAATATATTAGTTAATAGATAATAAACGAACCGAGCCCGGGCCGAGCTCGAGCTTGAGAAAATACCAACAAGCCGAGCTCGAGCTTTGAAAACAAAGCTCGAATCGAGCCAAGCTCGAGCTCTCATAAATTAATCGAGCTCGGGCTCGGCTCGTTTGCACCCCTAGCTATGACACTCTTGGTCGAGAAAGCCCATCAATTTATATATGCATGAGCCCAAACTCACAAAGCCCAAATCATTCATAACATTCAAAATTACAAACAGAAATGCATAGAATTGAAAAGTATCATATTCAAAATTTCAAACAGAAATGCATAGAATTGAAAAGTATCATATAATACTAGTGGGAAACCCGTGCGTTGCGGCGGAGCCAACGATACGTGACGGAAAAAAGATACACATCAAGATTACCCGTTTAGTTTCACTATGGGATCTCAAGCCATCAAACAAAATCCTTATCAGCAATGTGAGCCTAGTTGTAATAGATAACACCATAAAATGTTTGATTTCAAAGAAATACATAATTCATTGGACAATAAGCTAAGAGATAGTCTAAAATTGAAATCATTCTGCCTTGATAAGGGCCTGAATAGTTAGTTGTATCACGAATCATCTAGCATCTGTACAAGACTACAAGCATCCTTTCTCGAGGCAAGTCTTGGATGCAGGCTGCTGAAATAGATTGCTGGTAGACCTAGACACAACCGAAATTTATAAAATATAAATCATTTATTAATCTATATTACATATTACAATACAATACAATACTGACCTAAGTATGCATACATTGTAAATGATGCAACTCTAAAAACTGTATAGTAATCACTTTGAATTTGAAACAATGAAAAAAGTATACAGTAACTCGATTTTGACCGATACGCAACGCACCATTTTAACAACTGGAATTTTCCAGTTTAACTGTTTCATCCATTTTTAACGCAGATCAGTAGCAATTTACCTACACCAGATCAGTTTCCTACAAGAGTTTAACAATTACAATGTTCCAGTTTAACAAATGGCGTGCAGCCACTCCTGCTGCCGTTTGAAGAAGAATGGAGATTTTGGTCAGACAATGGGAAACCCTAGGTAAAGATTACATATCCTGGAGAAAAATGACGACAGCAAGTTGTTTTTTGTTCTTTTCATTTCCTTCATTTAGATGGCTAGTTACGATTTAGCCCACCATTGAGGCGTACGTATAATATGTGTCCCTGAGGCGCCGCCTCATATACGATTTTGCTCCGTTCCGCCTCGAGGCGCGCCTCAGTACGGACGCCTCGGCCGTTTTTTTAAAACCATGATTCCGCCCGCCCGCCCATTTTGACCCGCTACCTGAGTTGCAAAATGTACTGTACCTTAATTAGACCTGCTATGTTGTGTACATATATTTTTTCGGGCACCTTCCCTCTATTCTGTTGTTCCCTTATTTGCTCTTCTTGTCCGTTATAACCATTGAATGAAAATAGGGTCACCTGTGTTGGGATGCAGATCACCACCATCACTGTCATCGCCAAGAACCAATCAATGAAAGAAATTAAGGTTACATGTGTTCCGACTGTGTATCAACTATGAAAGGAGTAGGACCTGTGTTTCAACCCGTAGTCGAAAAAAAACGCAGGTCCACAACTCCATGCATATGTAAGCTGTATAATTGATATTAAGAATGCACCAAACTCAATTTACCATATAACCAGACTGCTGCTGCCAATCAACTACAGCACTAACACTCCTGGCGCCAGGTCTATGACCATGAATAGAAGAAAATGCGGTTACGAGTTTTTGTTTGCCTCTAGAAATGTCATCTTTCCATATTCGCACATTTCCGTCACCTGCAAATAATTAAAGCAATAAAGATCAAGTAAACCATTTAAAGAAAATGAAAATACGAGTTGTGAGAATTTAAAGATTGTAAACTTACTTGAGGCTACAAGCAGCAAGCTTTCATCAAGCTCGTTCACTAAGCATAGTTTTGATATCCCTTTATTCGGATATTCGTGATTATTAGCAATGTCGCCTCCTCGTAATTCCATATCCTAAAAAAAATAAGATGAAAAAATTATCGAAGATTATTAAAAGAAAACCAATTAATGTTTAAGTCAACTACAGACGGTCAAACTTATAAATTATATCACTATATGTTATAGAAAGTACGAAACTCACAAACACATTGGCATTTTGTGATGTGGTTTAGAGCGAGATTTTCCCTTTCTTCACGTTTGATTGCAATTTCATCAGCACCATCGGTTGCTGTAAGAAGTGGTTTTGAAAAATGACTGCAGCTCCAGTTGTAGATTGTTGATTGCGGAAGAAAACTGCAATCTGATGCTGATCCGGAAACCCCGGGTAAACCCAAAAGCGGGTCGGCTAGCCCCGGGTCCATTAAATATCCATAACATTCAAAATTACAAACAGAAATGCGTAGAATTGAAAGTATCATATACAAAATTTCAAACAGAAATGCATAGAATTGAAAAGTATCATATAATATAACCAATAGCTGTGTTCATTTACTTCATAAAGTCTGTCCCCTATACAAACTCCTAAACCAAAATATTGATGCCAATATACTAGTCAATAAGATGTCAAATATAAACCTCCCTCAAAATATTCCCAAAAACACATGTTGCACCCGAAAACGTTACCCAAAAGATCGTATCTGTTTATCTACATAACCGAGCAAGCGTTAGGATTCTCGTCACTAAACAGCTGTGGCGCGTAAACAAGCCCCGGGGGAACATTTGGGTACGCAGAACCGGCGTTTTTGGCATCCTTGTCCTTTTCTTTCTTTTCATTCTTTTGGTCACCATCCTTTTGTTCACCATCCTTCTGTTTGTTGTTTGTGTTCTTCGAGTTCACAATCTCCGCGTGCCTTCCAGTCCTCTTGCCAATGTAAGCCACTAGGTTTTTTGGAACGAAAGCCCCCTTTACCGTCACCAGCGATTTTTCCATATCGGGATTCACGGTTTGTACACCTGTTAGTTACATAACCACCATGAATCTACTATACAATCTCATAAAAAAACAATAATCAAACTGTAACCAAACTGATTTATAAAAAAATAAAAAAATAATAATAATAATAAAAAACCAGTAATCATGAATATTACCTTCCATCTTGTGGATGCAATGCTTGACATCCTTAGCACAACCTTCACAGTGGAGGTGCATCTTCAACACCACTTCTGTCACTTTTGGTACCTGTACATCATATCAATTAACCGATTATTCGGTTATTCCATACCCGATTAAGTGAATTAAACGCGTTAACTGAAACCGGTTAGGCGAGACCGCACGCGTCGGTTTCGTTTCGGTTAGGACTCAAAACCGAACCGAACCGAACGGCGTCTGCCTAATCGTGGTATATTATAATAAGTATTTGTTTATAACACACACCATATATGGTTCTTAGACTGAGCAAATACGTGAATAACTGAATAACCGAATTGACGAGACCAAACAATTAACAGACTATTCAGTTAAACCACACCCAATTAAGCGAATTAACCGAAACTGACTAGCCGAGATCAAACATTTCGGTTTCGGTTCGGTTAGGGCTCAGAACCGAACCGCCACTGTCTACTTGTGGTATATGTATTTTTCAAGTATATGTTTATAACAGTCTTTGAAATTGCCAAATTTATAACAATAACCGAACATTTCGGTTTCGGTTCGATTAGGGCTCAAAACCAAACCGAACCGCCCTTACCTAATCGTGGTATATATATTTCAAACTTGTTTAAGGTCTCTGAAACTGCCAAATTAAAACCTATTAACCAAAAACCGGTCGGTTAACCGTTAAAGTTGTCTAAAAACCGAACATGTTGATTCCAGTTTCGGTTCAATTAGGGACCGAACCGAACCGCCCCTGTCTAATCATGATATACGTCTTTAAAATTTGTTTATAACAGTCTTTGAAGCTGCCAAACTGAAACCTATTAACCAAAAACCGGTCGATTAAAGTTGTCCAATAACCTAACATCTTATTTAGAACCAGTCGATTTAAGTTGTCCAATAACCTAACATTTTATTAAGTTTCGGTTTTGGTTCTAATGGGGCTCAAAACCGAACCAAACCACCCGTGCACACCCCCATAACAGAAACAGTACCTCTGGTTTCTTCTCAGGTTTCTTCTCGGGCTGCTGTTTCTTCTGCACAGGCGATATAATCTCGACATGCTTGCCCGTTTTTCGCCTGACACGCTCCGCAACCTTCACAGCGTCAGCCGATTTACCTTTCACCGTCACCCGATTTTCTTTCGTATTTGGTTCAATTTCTTCAACTCCTAAACAACAATATATCCATCATTAATACTAATTAAACCTACATAATGCAATCATTATCATAATAATTAATAAGAATAATAGTAGTTATTAGTTAGTAATTACTAATTAGTAGTAATTAATTTACCATCAAATCCTCTGAGTGATTTCACAACCGTTTCAACACACCCTTGACAATGCAGGTAAATTCCCAACACAATTGCTCCTGCATTTTGCTTGTTATTTTTTTCAGATTTTTGCTCGTTTGACTTTTCTTCTGCTCCGTTGACGTTGCTGTTTTCAGATTTCTGTTGTTCTTCTTTGTTGTTGTTGTTGTTGTTGTTGTTGTTGTTATTGTTGTTCTTGTTCTTATTCTGCAATTTTCAGTTTCAACAAAAAATGATATATCATTCATAAAACAGAGTACTAGAAGTTAATAGACTGGAAATGAATCATGATTTCACTCAATCGAATATCAATAAAACAGTATCAAAACAGATTTAATCCTATTAGATACTTGTTCAACAAGTATACACACAAATTATTAAAAAAAAAGTGATCAGAATAACATTCTGATGAAACAAATCCGGAAAAATCGATGAACGAGAGTGATAAATCCATAGAACTTGTAGAAAAACAGATTTAAACAAACAATCATACTTGTTCATCCAATATACACAACATTTTCGATGAAACAATTCGTAAAAACACCGATCAACGAGTCACATTCATCAACAAAACTCTCAATATACAGATAAAATGTAAGAAAACTGTTCAGAATAACATTTTCTATGAAACAAATCGGAAAAAACTGTAAAAACATCGATCAACGAGTCAGATTCATCAACAAAACTCTGAATATACAGATAAAATGTAAGAAAACTGTTCAGAATAACATTTTCGATGGAACAAATCGGAAAAACTGTAAAAACACCGATCAACGAGTCAAATTCATCAACAAAACTCTCAATATACAGATAAAATGTAAGAAAACTGTTCAGAATAACATTTTCGAAGAAACAAATCGGAAAAACCGTAAAAACATCGATCAACAAGTGAGATTCATCAACAAACTCTCAATATACAGATAAAATGTAAGAAAACTGTTCAGAATAACATTTTCGATGAAACAAATCGGAAAAACTGTAAAAACACCGATCAACAAGTGAGATTCATCAACAAAACTCTCAATATACAGATAAAATGTAAGAAAACTGTTCAGAATAACATTTTCGATGAAACAAATCGGAAAAAACTGTAAAAACATCGATCAACAAGTGAGATTCATCAACAAAACTCTCAATATACAGATAAAATGTAAGAAAACTGTAAAAACATCGATCAACAAGTGAGATTCATCAACAAAACTCTCAATATACAGATAAAATGTAAGAAAACTGTTCAGAATAACATTTTCGATGAAACAAATCGGAAAAACTGTAAAAATATCGTTCAACGAGTCAGATTCATCAACAAACTCTTATACAGATAGTTCAATATACAGATAAAATGTTCAGAATAACATTATCGATGAAACAAATCGGAAAAAACTGTAAAAACATCGTTCAACGAGTGTGATTCGTCACAAAACTTGTATTCAAACGAACATTTACATATTGAAACATGCTAATTCAAGTTATTCAACACATATGAGCATTTAGAGCTACAATTTCTGCAAAAATGGCGATGAAATCAGAGCACATGTGTGTACCTTTCCCATTCTGTTGCGTTTGATGAATGAGGACGAGAAATTGCAGTGGAATGAGTATATTGGGAGCACAACTACACTGAAACTGACATTCTTATGAGCCGCTGTGTGTATGTATATGTATATATGCACACACCACTATCAGTGTCTCTATTTTCTCTCTCTAAAAGGTATTTTTAAATTTGGTAATATTTATGATAATAAATTGGGGAAGACAGTGTGTGTTTTTAGTTTTGGAGAAATTGGATTCTAATAATTGTTCGTATACGTCATTGGTCATTAGCAGTACTACAGTTTTACTATTTTAGTCCGACTATCAGTCCTACCTTTTAAATATTTTGTCTCTACCGGTCCTCGGTTAAAAAAAACTTAACGGAGTTAAGTTTTTTTTCGACTTACAAACTAATGTTTTAAGGATTTTGATTAGAACAGGGATATGAATCGATTGACGTAAAACAGTGTTTCAGTTCGGGTGTTTAAACTTCCTGTTAACAAAAATCAAGTCGTTTGGAGCACCGTTTCAAGGTAAGTTTACATCAATCGACTCGTATACTCGTTCTGATCAAAAGCCCTGAAATATCAATTTGTAATTAGAAAAAAAAATTAACTTTGTTAAGTTTTTTTAACTAAAGACCGATGAAGGCAAAATATTTAAAATGTGGAACTGTAATAAAGAAAATATGGCTGTCAATGCCAAACAATCTCTACTATAATAATCCAATTTCCTTTATCCGTTAATATGTTGTGATTTTACTTTCAAAAAATTATAGAAATAAAGTTATTTAGTTATTAATTTAACGTGACAATGGATGTGATTTGTAACCGTAAGATGATGCAGATTTGTACATGAATCTTAAAAAGTAAAAGAAAGGAATTAGTTTCGTGATTTTATGAAGATTATTATCTATATTGGGTACAAATCATTACATTTCTAATAATGATGGCATTTTAAAATTTGCTTTACACTACGTGTTGTAAAGGTACTTATTTATTAGAAAATATACATTTTAGAAAATTAAAGATAAATTAGAGCCATGGTAAAATTGGTTTTGTAAAAGATTTAGGTTATATTTAAATGCTTTTAAATGAGATTTATAAACTCTTTATATTTTAGAAAAAATGATAAATTTGAGATAGTGGTGGAGCGGTTGGGGAAAAACTTGGTGTTCCTTGTGACCTAGGTTCGACTCTCACGCTCCCATTATTTTCTGTGACATCCAGATGAATGGCGAATACGAGTGGCGTCGGTTCGTCTTCGATGGAGGCGAGGTTTTACCGATTATTCCACTGTCATATCTTTGGGCGGGTGGAGGTTGGATTTTCGCGCATCTGGGAGAGCCAAGGGGCTGGCGGCGGTCGAGTAGTCGACCTTGGCCACAGCGCCCAATATCACGGTGGTTGACACGTCGTTCCTTGCCGTTAAAAAAAGATAAATTTGATCAATGATAAAACTGGTTTTGTAAAAGATTTAGGATATTGTTACATGCTTTTAAATGGGATTTAAAAACTCTTTAAAAATTTGGGTATGATATCTTCTTGTGCTAACTTAATAAAAGGAGGGTGTTCTCTTCAACTAGTGACATTAGATGTTTATTGTTTATTGTTATGTAAATGTAAAACGAGTCTCGCAATTAGACGATAGGTAAATTTTGGAAGTATATGTTAAAGAGTATGTGTTAGACATTTTAAAAACTAATGATGATTTGCAATAATAGTTTTTATCCGAATTAAAATTTGATTGTTGATAAAGCTATCTCATTTTTATTCGTTTGACAACCCAAAAAATAAAAGTTAAAAATAAAAATATAGAACTTTCTCTTTAAAAAATTTATTCATATAAAAAATATACAAAGGTAATCTAGTTAGTAGAAACATATTTTTTTTAAAGAGGGAATGATTAGACTAATGACTGATTGAGAATTATAGGTAAAATAAGTATTTCATTAGTATAGTTATAATTCCCCTAAAATTTTTTGGAGGCGTCATCCTCTACCTAAATTTTGATAATCTATACTATATAATAAAAGAAACCAATAAAAGGACACTTGTCATTATTATAGACCATCTATTATTAGATAATTATTATTTAATTTAATTATTAAATTTAATATATGTTTCAAACATTTAATAAATTACGGATAAAGTTCCATAAATTATCTTATTATTTATTTATATTAATTACTAGGTTATTATTCTAGACCATCTACTCTTACTTAATTGTAGATAATTATTATTTAATTTAAATTATTAAAAATATGTTCCAAATGAATCGAATTTAAAAGAATATCAAATACCAAATTGTCAACCTCACAAATTCGAACTAATATGCAGATAGTCTCCATTATAGTATTAGAAATCACCAATAATAATAATTATCCTTATTATTTTTTGTTTTTTAATATATGAAACTTTCAAGTAAAAAATTAATAATTAATTTCATATTAAATTTGTTTGTAAACTTAATGATTAAGATTTTCGAAACTTAAAAACTCCAAACTTTCAAAAACAAAATATTAAGAGTGTATTTAAAATTTCCACACTTTCAAAAAAAAAATTAAGAGTTCGGCTAGCATGGAAACATATAAATACTTCAACTTATTTAAAATCGTTTAAATTCTAGATATTTATAATCGTTTGGATAAATGTTTTTGAAAAAAAAAAGACATTTATCTCAAGTATTATCTTTAATAAAAAATAAGTATTTATATTTAAGTAAGTTAAAATTTAATATTAATTACTATTTAATTAATTTCTTGCTTAACAAATAATTTATATATTTAATATATTTAAAATACAAGAAGAATAATAACTACGTTTATCATACTAATAAATTTATTAAAAAACGACCATCCTTTTAAGATGCAACTCAAGTCTATATACTTAAACTTTAAAGTTATACAACTTAATAATTACCGATAATTTATACTTAACTAATTAATTTAAATATTATGTTGTAGCTATAAGTTTATTTAATTGGCTAATTGTTATATGCATAATCTAAACATTTCAACAATATTTTTATAACTAATAAATTAAGACCACTATTATTTAAATAAAACTTGGGTTCACGTCATGAGAAAGTCGATGATACAATTTGTTTTCTAATCGATGGTTCAAATGCTTTCGTATTTATAAACTTGACAAACATCACAAGTTTTGATCATACATAAAACAAATTTTTGTTCGGATATCAGAAAAGTGTCTTAGAATATCGCTTTATAATTGTTAAATCTTCGTTATTAACTATTTGATATTTTATTTACTTACCCCGTGTAATACACGGGGTTATAACCTAGTGATTTATAAAGTATTAATAATAAATAAGTTTAAGTTGATAACATAAATATTATTAAATACATTTAAATTAAAAAATAACAAATAGTTTAGAGTATTATCTTTTTAGGCTTTGGTTATAGGGATGGTGGTTTAGGTCATGGATTGACACGTAGGACGACGGAACCACCGCTAGACTGCCCTCATGTTTAAACCATGATGGTTCGTATGGTTTAATCAAAGTCAACCATGACCATCTTTTGATTATATGAGATTTTGATTGGTGAAGGATGATAGTGGATGATAGATTGATAGTAAAGGCATTGGCGCAGCATAGTGGGGGCGGGAGGGGGCGGCCGACCCCCCGAACTTTTCGCTCAGTAGTGAGAAGTATGTAGTTTTCGTATAGAAATTTTTGGGTATATACGTTTTTTACCCCCCATTTTTATAGAAATTTTTTGGTATATACGTTTTCGACCACTCGGTCGGAAATCTCAAGATTCGCCATTGAGTAGAGGTCATGATTCATACCATATAGGGTGGTGAATTAGCTTAGTAGATGAAAATGAGGTGACATGGTACTGACTACTGACATGAAGGATTATAAGACCATGTGTAGTGGTTAACACCCGACCCTTGGGCGTTTTGCGCCATGTGGCAGCCAGTCAGCAATGGGGCATTATGTGGCGTTTTTTAAAATGGGTGTAGTGGGGATGTGGGCATTATGTTAAAAAGGGTGTAAAATAGAATTTAAATAGAAAAACCATTAAAATTTGTTATTGGCCAAACAAAGAACAGGAGCACAGTCATTGGTCAAACTATCAAACCCTTGTGCCATTTCAGCGTGATTAAAAACACGCTGCCAGAGATTTTGTGAAAGAAAACGCCCAAACACGCCGGCAGTGGCGTTTATGGGCGTGTTTGGGGGAGATACCGCCCACTACGGACGGTCTAATGGTTATTTGGGTTATTATCACACCACATAGCCTTAGGGTGAAGGGGGCACCGTCGGGGAATCCATTCGGGGACTAGTTTGCCGAGCGGTAGAGGCACCGCCATCCATGCGGGTAGCCAAATCGGTGATGTGGTTGGGGGACTAGTCACCGAACAAGAAGATAATTGATGGTGGGCCCCATAGCTTGTAACAACCAATCAAATTTTTGTTTTTTTTTTTTTAATAAAAAAACAAATCCCTTAAGAGGGGTGCACCCCGTACGTTTTTGGACAAGAGGGGAGTTATAGAGGGAAAATGACATGGCAACGTATGATTGGGTTAAAAAAAGTTTCCCCTCACCTCATTAGGGGGTGCCCCCTTCACCCTTAGGTTTAATGTATAAAAGCAACATTTTTAAAGGCATAAAAAGCAACATTTTAGTTAAAAAAACTGCAATATACACACTCCCAAATAGCGTGCATAGTAAGACAAGGAAAGGATCATTAACAAATAACTTTCAAGGATTAAATCCGTACATGTTACTATGGTAGGCGGCTAATAGGCCTTCCTAACCATTTACTTTTTATTTTTTCAGTAAAAATAAATAAATTTAACAATTGTTTTCTTTCAAAACTAGTGGGAATGCCCGCGCATTATGTCGGGTATGTCTGTTTTGTCGTCTCATAGTTTTTGTTGAGGTTTGTGGCGTGTGTATGACGTTTGTAGGTTATTCGTTATGGTGGCGTGTGAAGTAAGAAAAAAGTGAAGATTATGCGTGAAATGGGAATAAAAAAAGAAGAAGCATGATCTCATATACTTTTATAAGAAAAAAGCGTAGATTATGCGTGAAATGGGAATAAAAAAAGAAGAAGGGATGCGTGTTTCTTAATTACTATCTCCACAATAATAACACTAGGTATAAAAGGAATTGAATAGGTTAATTTGCTTCTATTTTGAATCGTATGAGTGTGAGTGTGTATGAAACTTATGGTTTCAATGCACTGCTTCTAGAGTTTGATTGGGATCAGTGGTGTAGATTTAATTTCTGTAGTTAGAATGTAATTTGGCTGGGTTTTTTGGTCTGTATGTATGTTTTGTTTCCAGCTTGTGTTGTTTGTCTGTTGCGAATAAAGGTTTAACTTTAAAAAAAATGCATTGCTTGAACAATTGTTTAAGTTAGGTTTCCATGATTAAGATTTTGATTACCCAAAATAGCATTGATAACCAATTAAGATTTTAATTACCCAAAAAGGTTTCACATTCCGAACGTCTAAACCATATCATACGTATTTAACGTAAAAATACATGTAAGCACTATAAGCATATGTATTATTATTGTATTCCCAATGGGTTAAGTTGTGAAATGAAGTGGTACCATAACTACGAAAAATATCATATATAGGATTGTGATAATGTGGTTAGGGTGTTCGTAGTGGGCGGCAAACTCACTCGGCAAACCGCCTTTGCCGCGCGGTAACACCGCCGCCGGTGGGTTTACCGATCGGTGAAGGTTGTGGTGCGGGGAGAGGTTGACGATGCGGGAAGCAGGAGAGAGAGAGGGGGAGTGTATGAGAGAGAGGGTATTGTAGGGTGGGGTCCATGCCATCTCTCAACCAATCACACATTTTTCCTTTTTTTTTTAAGTTTACCACTTAACAAAGTGTTTAAACCATTGCCAACACTTTTCAGCAAAGTTTAAACACTTTTGACTGATTGACATGGCGCACTCTGATTGGTCGGTTTTTTGGTCTGCCACTCCAAAATGTTTAACCACTCCTAACACCCTTATATTTTTTTAAAAGATTTCTCAAAACTCTATTATGCAACCACAGTCCAAAAAAAACATGCAAACATCTTAAAGTTTGGAATCATTAAACGTGTTAAAACTCTCTGATTCCTTTACCTTTATAACATAATTTTTCTTTTACTAAAAGATCAAGAGGATCCTTTGAGAATTATTTTTATACCGAAATTCCTAATAATCATTCTCTTTATTTACGAAGCTAGTGGAAACCAACTACTTCAGTTAACCGATAATAACTTAATGCGAATCTTTGTCTGAAACTATTTATCCTTTATTTTCTTTTAATAATTAGAGATCACATGTATTTCAAAAAGAAAATTAATCCATAAGGATTTAATCGACCTAACAAATTGCATATATAAAACTAATTAATTTTCTAGTTTAACAAATAAGTGTGTAGAGTTTGTATATTGTGGGGTTACATAGACTCTTTTCAAATATAATAATAGTTTATACTAAATAAAATAGTATGCATATATTATTTAGAGTGAATTTCAAGGATTGTCCTTTATCTTTATACTAATTTTTAGGCGATGTCCTTTATGTTTAGAATTGACGAGTTTTGTCCTTTATGTTTTCATATCATACACGTTTTGTCCTTTAGGCCTAAACCAGTTAGTTTTTTCAGTTAAATATGGTCATATGCTTTGCACATGAGGGCATTTTTGTCAAGTCAAAGGTAAGTTTAACGGCAAATTTACAGCTCAAAGCTTCTGCAACCTTTGAATTGACAAAAATGCCCTCATGTGCAAAGCACATGACCAAATTTAACTGAAAAACTAACTGGGTTAGGCCTAAAGGACAAAACGTGTATGATATGAAAACATAAAGGATAAAACTAGTCAATTTTAAACATAAAGGACAGCGCCTGAAAATTGGTATAAAGATAAAGGACAATCCTTGAAATTCACTCTATTATTTAGTTAATATCAAGTATGAGTAAAGTATAAACTCTGACTTGGAAACTAACAAAATATGAAGAAATTCAAGAACTCAGGTTGTCATCCTCATTCGAGCAAGTTGCTGGAAATTTTTTGACGTCAACAGTATTTTTGTTTAATAACCGTTTGTATGTACAAACTTGTGTGTGTGCATATATAAAAGATCAATCTTTTATCTTGAAGTGCGAAAACAAAAGCCTCAATCGTAGACGTCAACGTTACACATCAAGACCCTACGGTGGTTGTGGAATGGGATGGGTGGTGGAGAACTGAACTGTAGTGGTCCAGTATGGACTGCCTAAGCAAGTGTCTATGCTCAAGGCATCTAGGTGCTTGAAGAAGGGTTGTGTCATTTATATGGCACAGGTAACTATTGATGAGCAGAAGCTCAAGATTGAAGACATCCCCGTCATTTCTGAATATCCCGAAGTATTCCCTGAAGAACTACATGGTTTGCCACCAGATAGACAAGTAGAATTCAGAATTGACATTATTCCAGGAGCAGCACCTGTTGCAAGGGCACCTGACAGGTTGGCACCAACAGAGATGAAAGAGTTAAGGACTTAGTTAGATGATTTGTTGGCAAAAGGTTTTATTAGACCTAGTTCGTCTCCTTGGGGAGCACCAATCCTGTTTGTAAAGAAGAAGGATGGATCAATGCGTCTATGCATCAATTACCGCGAACTTAACAAAGTCACTATCAATAATAGATATCCATTGCCCAGGATCGACGATCTGTTCGATCAACTTCAAGGGGCGAGTTATTTCTCCAAGATCGATTTGAGGTCAGGTTACCACCAGTTGAAGGTTAGAGATGAAGATGTGCACAAAACTGTATTTAGGACTCGTTATGGTCATTACGAGTTCCTAGTGATACCTTTTGGGCTCACTAATGCACCAGCAGCGTTCATGGATCTCATGAACCGTGTCTGCAAGCCATACTTGGACAAATTTGTTATCGTCTTCATCGACGACATTCTGATTTATTCAAAGAATCAAGCTGACCACAAGAAGCACCTTCGATGTATTCTGGAACTACTTCTGCAGGAGAAGCTTTACGCCAAGTTTTCAAAATGTGAATTTTGGCTTCGTGAAGTCCAGTTTCTTGGACACATGGTTAGTGAGCGTGGTATCCAGGTGGATCCCGCTAAAGTTGAAGCTGTCATGAATTGGCAAGAGCCAAAGACGCCCACAGAAATTCGTAGCTTTCTGGGCTTGGCAGGATACTATAGGCGATTTATTGAAAATTTCTCAAGAATTGCAGCACCCCTAACTTCGTTAACTAGAAAGAATATTAAGTTTGATTGGGGTCCTAAGCAGCAAGAGTCTTTTGACATTCTTAAGCAGAAGTTGAGCAATGCACCTGTGTTGATGTTGCCCGAAGGAATAGAAGAATTTGTGGTTTACTGCGACGCATCACACACTGGTATGGGATGTGTACTCATGCAGAAAGGCAAGGTTATTGCCTACGCTTCTCGACAGTTAAAGGTGCACGAGAAGAATTACACCATCCACGACTTGGAGTTGGGTGCCGTTGTATTTGCACTAAAACTGTGGAGGCATTACTTGTATGGTACCAAGTGCGTGATCTATTCTGATCACAAAAGCCTTCAACACTTGTTTAATCAGAAGGATTTGAACATGAGGCAGCGACGATGGATGGAAACTTTGAATGATTATGACTGTGAAATACGATACCATCCAGACAAGGCAAATGTGGTTGTCGATGCCTTAAGTAGAAAGGAACGGGTGAAGCCTATAAGAATCAATGCCAAGAGCATTGAATTAAGGAACAATTTAAATGAAAGATTGTTAGCCGCTCAGAAGGAAGTTGTACTAGAAGCTAACTATCCTAATAAGAAGCTAGGAGTAACTGCTGAACAGTTATCATGTGGCAAAGACGGAATCCTGAGATTAAATGGACGAATATGGGTTCCAATTTATGGAGGACTTAGGGATGTGATCCTCCAGGAAGCCCATAGTTCTAAGTACTCCGTTCATCCTGGAGCTGATAAGATGTACCAGGATCTGAAGACAATTTTTTGGTGGATAGGCTTAAAGAAGTCTATAGCTACCTATGTAGCCAAATGTTTGACGTGCGCGCAAGTTAAAGCTGAACACCAAAAGCCGTCAGGTTTGCTACAACAGCCTGAACTTCCCACCTGGAAGTGGGAGATGGTGACAATGGATTTTATCACCAAGTTACCAAAGACAAAGAAATGAAATGATACTATTTGGGTGATAGTGGATATATTGACTAAGTCAGCTCACTTCCTACCTATTAAGGAAACACATAGCTCAGATAAGTTAGCTCAGCTGTACGTGGACGAGACTGTATCTCTCCACGGAGTGCCAGTGTCTATCATTTCTGATAGGGATACAAGGTATACATCGCACTTCTGGAAAAGTTTTCAATAATCACTTGGCACTCGATTGAACTTCAGCACAGCATATCATCCTCAAACGGATGGTTAGAGTGAGCGTACAATTCAAACGCTAGAAGATATGTTAAGAGCTTGTGTCATTGATCTGGGTAGAAGTTGGGATGATCATCTTCCACTGATTGAGTTTTCGTACAATAATAGCTATCACTCAAGTATCCAAGCTGCACCATTTGAAGCTTTATATGGAAGGAAGTGCAGAACGCCCGTTTGTTGGGCAGAAGTTGGAGATGTCTAACTGACAGGACCTGATATAGTCCTGGAGACGACCGATAAGATTGTGCAGATAAGAGATCGTCTCAAAACTGCCAGAGATAGGCAGAAGAGCTACGCAGATAAAAGGCGTAAACCTCTAAAGTTTGAGGTTGGTGACAAAGTGTTACTGAAGGTATCACCCTGGAAAGGGGTAATGCGATTTGGTAAGAATAAGAAGGATAAGTTAAGCCCAAGGTATATAGGACCATTCGAGATCATCGAATGTGTTGGATCAGTGGCTTATAAGTTAAACTTGCTTGAAGAGCTCAGTGGTATTCATAATGTATTCCACATCTGTAATCTGAAGAAATGTCTAGCTGATGAGTCGCTAGTCATACCACATACGGATGTGCATATAGACGAGAGCCTGAAATTTGTGGAAAAACCCTTGTCGATCGAGGATCGACAGGTTAAGAAGCTTCGAAAGAAGCATGTACCGATTGTAAAGGTTAAATGGGATGCCCGTAGAGGTCCCGAGTACACGTGGGAGGTAGAGTCCACAATGAAAGAAAAGTACCCTCATTTATTTCAGTAAATCTTGAGGTCGAGATTTCTTTTAAAGGGGGTGAGGATGTAACACCTCGTAAATTTATGTCCAATAATATATCGACACGTGTCATGAGCTTTAAACGCGTAAAGGATTACTTTAGATGGACTAAAGTTGACAAACAAAGAAAGTATGTGAATAAAAGGGTTCAAAGTGTCAACAATGGATAAATATACCTTACAATAACCCTACACGATGTTTATACCCTTAAACGAATGAATTATGGATCATACGAAGCTAATTGTGGAAGAAGGTGAGAGATTTCGAACTACAGGGGTTAAATGTGTCAACATGTTTAAAGTATACCTCTGAGTGACCTTTTAGCAAACCCGAAGCTTTGTAACTATAAATTATACTCACTAGAATGCGTGATGAAAATTTCACAAAGTTTCGTTATCGTATGAGAAAGTTATGATAAAATTCGTATACGAGGAGTTAAAAGCGTCAAAGTTGAAATCTAAGGCTTTTCGGGTGATCACAAAGTTAACCAAGGACTTAACAATGTTTAATAATGTCTTGGAGCCCTTAAAAGTCAAGTTAGAGGGCCAAAAGTGCAAGAAATAAACTCAAAACCACGTTTGGAAGGACCAGGGACCTAAAATGCAAAACTTGAAACTTGTTTGGCTGATTCTGGGGGGCCATACCGGCCGCGTAAGCCCCTTAGGGATCCTTACGCGGGCCGCGTGAGCATGCCGGTGACAGAATTCACCTGCAACTGCCTGTTAAAGCCTGTTAACCGACTTAAAACTCTTGTTTTGCATACCAGGGGCTGCCCCAACTGTTTTTCATGCACTAGGGACAGTTGTGATGATCTGAATCCATGCATAGAGTTGTTTGGCATCATCCTATGAGATCAAATTCAATATATAAGCAACCTCCTTGTTGCAACACTTCACACACTCACTTGAAACTTTCACAAACTCACTTCTGGAGATTTTTGG
Organism: Helianthus tuberosus; assembly: GCA_030545235.1. Lineage (NCBI taxonomy): Eukaryota > Viridiplantae > Streptophyta > Magnoliopsida > Asterales > Asteraceae > Helianthus > Helianthus tuberosus. The sequence continues at coordinate 9,410,975 of CM060396.1, forward strand.
AGCTCAAGCACACTTCTCACAAGTCACTAATCGTGCTTAGGACCCTTGTAAGTGTCCTTGACCCTTCTTAATTCAGTTTTACTTAGTTAATTAGCCTAAAGTTAAACCGTCGTAATTAAGGTTTGACTTCGTAATTAATCATAATTTGTCCAGTCAAATTTCAAATTGAAAGTACCTATGAGTGGGTAATTATGTGGGTAATAAACCCTTAAAAGGGCACCCTCTTATTCCCACTCTAAGTAGGTCAATTGTCGGGTCAAAGTTAATCTTAAAAGGTCAACAGAAAGCTTATTTTCAAATTAACACATAATTAGCAATGTAGAACCCATGCAACCTGTTTTACCACTAATATAACTTGATAATTAATGTAAGAACATGTCTAAACATGTTCAACCCGACAATTTTCAGTTTAGGCTCGGTTCGGAACCGAAAGTCGCATAATTTGACTTTTACTTTGACTTTCAGTTCTGACCCAATGTAGCATGTTTTAGAAATGCCTTAGAGCTTTATTTGGACCAGGTTACATGTTAGTATAACCCTCTATGATTATACAACTTGGTTCATTAGTTATCCGATTCATATGCATGTTCCCGTTAAATGCTTAAATGTTGACTATTATGCCCATATGACCTTAAAATATGATTTTTGAAAATATACAAGAATAGAAACCTTAGTTACTTATTTATAAACTTGTCCCTAAAATTTGACATCAGTTTGAGGTCTAGATTACGAGTTATGCTCATTAGCGTAAATGAAAAGCTTTTTATTAATTAGACGGCGTAATTGGCATAAAGCCTATCTAAACCCAATTTTTGATACCAAACTTTTTATCTACTGATGTAAAATAATATTTTATGATTTTTGAAGATTTTTATTTATTTTTAGGCTGAGCATAACATAGGGCTCTAAGCTTTGATCCAGTTATTGTCGATTTTGCCCTTTTGGCCTATAAAATGAGTTTTACAAATCTTTTTGATACCAAACCTTTTCCTACTGATCTAATATGATAAGTAGAATATTTTAAGCTTTCTGGAGTAATAAAAATATCAGCTTTTCTTATAAAACCTGGAAATCGCTCAAAACCGTCTTTTTACACGTTTTTAACGCCTAGTATGTATTAAAACTATTTTAAATATATAAGACTTGATACCTACTGATATTTTAAGTAAACTATTATACTTTAGCAGTAAGCAAAAGTTTTAAACTCAGATTTCCAGATTTGACCTTTAAACCTTAGGTGAAATTACCAAAATGCCCTTTCGGTGCATAGTTTGGTTATAAATGGTAAAATTCACATATAGGTAATACCCTACTGATATAACCGATTAAATTAAGTATATATACTGATTATAACAGACCTGAAACTCAGATTTATATTAAATCTCTTTTATAACCTTTTAAATGACCAAAATACCCCTACGGGGCATAATTCGAGTTTAAATTCGTTTTGGGCATAATAGAAGATATCTTACTTATGTCACAACATATTTAAGGCATATTAACTTAGGAAACCTGTATATGGCTCTTATGGTTACCCGTTATGCATTTTTCGCGTTCGGTTCGGTTTATGTAGCCAGTTTGCATAAATTGACCGAAACGGGTCAAACCTTATCATTTTTGTCTCAAAATCCAGAATGTGTTTAGTTTACCCATATTATACAAGTCTTCAAACTTGTCGGGTCTAAATCACATTTTATTCCGGTCTTCGCTTAATCGTGCATTTGAACCGTATCTTCCTTTAAAACTAACCGGTCTAAGTGTAGGCTTAATTAAAGACCTGTTAGGAATCTAATAGGTTATTAAAAACCTTTGTTCCAGAATAGGAGCCCGGTAAAAGCTATTTGCACTTGCTGTTTGTGATTATACTTTGCTCAGGTAAATACTTTTAACTTATTTTCCCTTGTACGGGCTTGGGGTACGGTATATAAAATACCGCTTGGTCGGGCATTGAATTTTTGATCGTATGAAGGTTAATTTATTGATATGACCCGTTTAAATTGTTTTGTTTGCTTAAAGCCTTTGGGGGGTTAATGACCATGTCCCGGATATCCTTGGCATCATTTTAAGAAATGGCCACGACCTAAGCACGGGGTGTAGGCGTACACCCGACAGTGCATATATAAATAATAAGGTATAACAGCCGGTTTCGGGAATAACTCGCCGCGGGACTATATCATGTGGTGTGTCTATTAATCTTTAACCCGGTGTCAATCCGGGCTACTGAACGTATAAGAAACATGTAATTCTTTTACAAGTTTATATATAAATAATTATCCCAAGTTATAAAATGTTTTGTGCCTTGTGCATTCAAATCAATTTTTCTAAACCTTTTCAAAATGAGTCATTTAATTGTATTTACCAGTGTAAACTGACGTATTTTTCCCTAAAATGTTAAGTGCAGGTACTAATCGAAATAGGTTGGCCTCTCCTTAGCATCAATAAGAGTCTCGCCAAGCTTGGATGCATTTTAAGTCTGATGAACTATGTTTCTTTTTATTTGATCCGCCTGTGGATCCATTACAGTCTGTTTTGTGATACTTTGATATTCGGTTTGTAATGTGATTCATCTTTTGTTTCCGATGTGCATTTAAATTGTGTTGTTTGACTATGATGATATCAACTACGTCACGATACTCCCCACCGGGCCCACCGGTAATACGTGGAAATATCGGGGTGTGACACTGCATCAGTATATGCTTGTATTGTTAGATGCCCATTTGATTTGAACAAAACCCCATAACCAGGTGTTCCTTTGAGATATCTGATAATTCTCCAGACTGCCTCCATATGAGAAATCTGGGGTTGATGCATAAACTGACTGACCACCCCTACAGCATAGGCTATATCTAGGCGGGTGTGTGAGAGATATATTAGTTTTCCCACAACCCATTGATATGTTTCTCTGTTGGCCAACTTTGCTCCTTCTTCCATATAAAGTTTTTGATTCATCATCATGGGAGTGTCTGCAGGTTTGCAGTCAATCATCCATGTTTCAGCTAATAAGTCTAGAACATATTTTTTCTGGCAGATAAAAATTCTTTGTTTCGACCTTAGTACCTCAATGCCGATAGAATGTACTTAAGTCTACCCAAGTCCTTCATCTCGAATTCTGTGAATAAATTTTCTTTCAGCCTTTTCATTTCCTCTTCATCATTTCTAGTAACTATCATATCATCAACATAGATAATTAAGCAAGTTATGAGTTTGCCTTTCCGTTTAAGGAACAATGTATGATCTGAGTTGCTCTGTTTAAAACCATATTTCTTCATGGCTAGGGTAAATCTCCCAAACCATGCATGAGGGGATTGTTTCAATCCATACAGAGATTTCTTCAGACGACAGACTTCTCCAGTTTTGAAGTTACTTGTGAATCCAGGTGGAGCCTCCATGTGAACTTCTTCGTTCAACTCTCCATGTAGAAAAGCATTTTTAACATCAAACTGTTGAAGTGGCCACCCTTTATTTGCAGCTATAGACAAAAGAACTCTGATTGTGTCAATCTTAGCTACTGGAGAGAAAGTCTCAGAATAGTCAATACCATATGTCTGAGTGTAGCCTTTAGCTACTAACTGTGCCTTATATCTTTCAATTGTGCCATCTGGTTTATGCTTTACTGTAAAGACCCAGCGACATCCCACTAGTTTTTTATCTGAAGGAAGAACACATTTTTTCCATGTATCGTTTTTCTTCAATGCATCCATCTCTGTTTTCATTGCTTCTTTCCAATTCTCTGATTCTAGAGCTTGCTCGACAGTGGTTGGAGTTTCTTCAGAATATAATAAAGAAATGAATGCCTTAGCTTCTTCTGATAAATTTCCTTTGGCAATGTTTGCCATTGGATACTTGGAACTTCGAGTCTCTTTTTCTGGAGAGTACCTCTGTGGAGGAACCCCTCTATTTGCTCTTGGTGGAAGAATATATCTTTGTGGTGTTTCTTCTTCTATTGATTGTTCCTGCAAAGGCTCAACGTGCTCTGTGGTGGTTTCATGATTAGGAGCAATAGTATACTCAACAGACTTGATATCTTCAACAGATTTGGTATGTTCAGGAAAATCAGAAGAGGTTTGAGTATCACTTACCTCAGACACCAGGTTGGGAGGAACATCTTTGGTGGCACTGATATTAGGATCCTCAGATTGTGTGGGTGGTTGGAGTGACTCGCCTTGGGTACTGTCTTGAGATGATGGCATCCATCCTAACCAACTCAGTGTGTCATAATCTCTATCCCCCTGACCAATGTGTTTGGTATAGAAATATTCGGTTTTAAGAAAGGTACAATTCATGGTAGTAAACATGTGACGTCTATTAGGGTTGTAACATCGGTACCCCTTTTGATTAACTCCATACCCTAGAAAGACACATTTTTCGGCACAAGGTCCAAGTTTGTTGCGTTCTGTTTTGGGTATATGAACAAACACAGAACAACCAAAGACACGTGGTTTTAGGGTGAGAGCTGGAGGGATTTTAGTAAACTCTGATAGGGTTTGGAGAGGAGTTTTGAGTTTAAGAGGATATGTTGGTAGCCGATTAATGAGGTAAGTAGCAGTGGCAACCGCCTCAGGCCAAAATGATTTAGGAACTTGGGATTCAATTAAGAGAGCTCGAGTTATTTCAAGAAGGATACGGTTTTTCCTTTCAACTACACCATTTTGCTCAGGGGTATGTGTGCATGAAGTTGGTTGAATCATTCCTTTTTCTTGAAAAAATTGTTTCATGGAATTATTCACAAATTCACTTCCATTATCGGATTGTAAAATTTGGATGGGTTTTTGAGTTGTGTTTGGACCATGGCATAAAACCAAGTGAACTTTTCGAACACTTCAGATTTATGCCTCAAAAAATAAATCCAAGTCATACGGGTGCAATCATCCACAAAGAGTAGAAAATACCGAAAGTTTTGTTCTCCAATAACAGGAGCCGGACCCCATACATCCGAGTGAATCAATGAGAAAGGTGAATCAACTTTTGTGTTGTTTGGTTTGAAAGTTGATCGATGGCTTTTTGCAAGTACATAAGTTTCACAATTTATTGGTTTATTTGAAGGGAAAAGCTTAGGAAATAAAAGGTGTAGATACCCAGTGGACGGATGTCCCAGACGCCTATGCCACAACCAAGCTTCCCGACTTGTAGTTCTGTAACGCCCGTCATAATTAAACAAGATTTTAATAATAAGATACACATTTTACATGCTAAAATGTGACTTTACAAAAACTTGTTATACTAACATTCCCAAATAATTACAACGTTTCAAAAACAAATTTATAAGTGTTTACATAATTCACTTATAATAACACAATTCAAGATTTGACGCGGAAGCTTCATTTAACGTGTGTTTGGTTCTTGCTCGACGCTTGATCTTCATCCGGGACTCTCGACATTCACCTATGATCAAAACTAACTTAGAATTCGGACCTAAACGAGTCGCTTAGAAGAGCTATTACTGATTTGAACGGCGGAAACAGACAAATCAGATTCAATTCAGCGAGAATTCACTTTAATATGTTGATTCTATTAATCTGAATGACGTTTACAAACAAATCAACACTTCGGCAGCACTTCGTGGCTCACCGGAAGAACACACCTCTAACTCTATCCAGATTTCGCCCCAAATGTCCTATATATAGTAGTTCTGATTTCACTCCTAATGACATGGTGTCATTTGGAGTGGAATCAACATGTTACTTTCGGGTGGAATCAGGATTTAACACTTCGGGTAGAATCAGAATTTAACCTTTGGAGTGGAAGTAGAAAATTACATTAGGAGTGGAATTAGAAAGTTAACTTTCAAGTGGAATCAGAAAATTAACTTTCGAGTGGAATCACTCCTAAATATTCTGATTCTTGGATTCCATGCTCTATTCTATCTATCTCTAAACAAGACTCGATACAAGACGTAGACGACAAACGGATGCACCAACAAACTCCCCCTCGGATGTTGACGGAGTCTTCAGTGTCGAGTCTTCGCATCTTCAGTCTTTATCAGTCTCGTTTCTTTCTTAGCATATGCCAGGATCTTCTCTTTGGCTCTAACCTCGTCAGACTCTCCCTCTCATCATGATGGGATCGCTGTCTGGAATTAGCTATCACCTAGAAATCAATCCCTGGCTTTATCTCTGATCAGCTCATTTCCTGCACACATTTTCTCACAAACACATAAGTTTTTACTTAAAACAATAAGAAAAACTTACTGGAAATAGTTACATCAAGTTCAAATTAATGACCCTGATTAACTAATCTCAACTACTTTCTCAAAATAAATTTCTCAATTCAATACACACACTCCCAAACCAGTTCATCATGTTCAGCACTTGAAATTTTGAATATCAGCTTTCCAACATCAGTTGTCGAAAATCTTTTTGGATTTTTCAAAATTTATGCTAAAACACACTAAAAATCTTTTTGGATTTTCTGAAAGAAAATAACTAACACTACTTGTAGAAATAAGAAAATACAAAAATGAAATATTTACAAACAGTATTTTTGTGAGTTTGCGTAAGAGGATCATATCAGTTTTTGTGACCAATCACTAGCACCGTTAAGCTTTAAACATTTTAAGCTCTAAACGATCTCACTAAAGATGTGACGATAGGCTCAGCTAGACTAGTAGATTTGCGATAACGATACAAACCTAAATGAAAAAGCCTAGTTCTAGTGGGAAACATGGTCAAAAGCATAGCTCTGATACCACTTGTAGGATCGATTTCGGATCCGAACGAGTCGGTTAGAAGAGATTTTCTCAGTTTGAACGGCGGAAACAGACAAACCGAGTACAATTCAGCAAGTATTCACTATAAACTGTCGATATTATTGATCTGGATAACATTTACAACCTGTCGACACTTCTTCAAAATCCATGTTTCGATGTCAAATGTTCACTTTAAATGTTGATAGGGTCGAGAATATGATTTTCAAACTATTTAAGCTTGGGCCGATCACTCTAATATTTGGCTGAGAACTTTGTCAAACACCACATTGATTGGGTCGATTACTTTAAGTCTTGATCAAATATTGTGATTGGGCCGCATATAAATGGGTCTGACAAATAATTGTTTTCACATGGGTCGCACACAACACATGAGTTGCAAACAGTGATTGGCAACTTCAAGTTTGCATTAAAACTGATTGGGTCCTTAATTTTTTCGACAAACACTTAGCACATGCAAACAATCAGACAACACCCCTCAACGATTGGACCCATTAATCCACTAACCGACAATTCTAATTGTTTAATTGGACCTCAATGTATGTCTGATCACATGCAATTAGCTGACAAATTAATCTTTCAAGATTCTTTGATTGGACCGCAACTAATGTAGTAAATTGATGCACTTCAGATTACATGCAAACTGACTTGATAACACTAATATCTTGGGAGCAGAAACACTCGATAACTGTTCTGAGCGGAATCACTGACAACAATTAGGAGCGAGACTTAACTCAGGAGCGGAATCAAGAATCTACTCAAGAGCGGAATCAACAATATACTCAGGAGCGGAATCAACAAATTACTCAGGAGCAGAATCTAAGTTTAGAGCGGAATCAGGACCTAATTCTGAGCGGAATCACTGATGATGTCATCATTCTCACGAACATTTTCGAGCTGAATCACAAAAATGACCAGTTTTACTTCGAATTTGGACATGAAACTTTCAAGGCTTTGATAACATGTAATTCCGAGTGCACTGTGTAAATTTGAACCGATTCTGACCGTAAAAAAATTTGGATTTTGAAAAAAAAATGGCGTAGAAACAGAATTATCGGCTGAATTGTATAGAACTCTTCTTCACTGGCTCTGATACCAATTGTAGGATCGAATTCGGACCTAAACGAGTCGCTTAGAAGAGCTATTACTGATTTGAACGGCGGAAACAGACAAATCAAATTCAATTCAGCGAGAATTCACTTTAATATGTTGATTCTATTAATCTGAATGACGTTTACAAACAAATCAACACTTCGGCAGCACTTCGTGGCTCACCGGAAGAACACACCTCTAACTCTATCCTGATTTCGCCCCAAATGTCCTATATATAGTAGTTCTGATTTCACTCCTAATGACATGGTGTCATTTGGAGTGGAATCAACATGTTACTTTCGGGTGGAATCAGGATTTAACACTTCGGGTGGAATCAGAATTTAACATTTGGAGTGGAATCAGAAAATTACATTAGGAGTGGAATTAGAAAGTTAACTTTCAAGTGGAATCAGAAAATTAACTTTCGAGTGGAATCACTGCTAAATATTCTGATTCTTGGATTCCGTGCTCTATTCTATCTATCTCTAAATAAGACTCGATACAAGACGTAGATGACAGACGGATGCACCAACAGATACGGTTCGTACGCACGATTAAGCGATGACCAGATAGAATGTGTTTTAGACCCGACAAGTATGAAGACTTGTTTAATATGGGTATATTATACACATTCTGGATTTTGAGATAAAACCGATAAGGTTTGACCCGTTTCGGCTAATTTATGTAAACTTACATAAACCAAACTGAACGCGTAATAAGCGTAAAGGGTAATAATGAGAGCCATTTACAGGTTTCCTAAGTTAATATGCTCCTAATATGTTGTGACATCAGTAAGATATCACTTATTATGCCCGAAATGAATTTAAACACAAACTGTGCCCCGTAGGGGTAGTTTGGTCATTTATAAGGTGATAAAAGAGTTTAAGTAGTATCCTGAGTTACAGGTCTGATGAAACCAGCAAAGATAATCAATTTGCTAAGTTATATCAGTAGGGTATCGTATATATGTGAAATTTATCAATTATAACCAAACTATGCACCGTAGGGGCATTTTGGTAATTTCACATAAGCCGTAAAGCTCAAAACTGAGGTCTGAGTTAAACAACTTTTGCTTACTGTTAAAATATTAATATTTACCTCAAATATCAGTAGGTATCACCCTTTGTATGTTTAAAATAGTTTTAGTACATATTATGCGTTAAAAACGCTTAATAAGGCGATTAGAAGCCGTTTCCGGGTTCTATATAGAAATCTGATAATTTTATTATTCCAGAAGGCTTAAAATAATTTATTTATCATATGTGATTAGTAGCAAAAGGTTTGGAGTCATTTAAATGTGTAAAACTCATTTTATAGCCCTTAAGGGCAAAACCGACAATTACCGGATTAAGCCTACGACTATAAGTTATGCTCCGCCTAAAATTAATTAAAAATCTTCAAAAATCCCAAAATAATATATTACATCAGTGGGTACTAATTTTGATATCAAAAAGTAGGTGTAATTAGGCTATATGCTAATTACGCTGTTTAATCGCTAATGAAGCTTCTAATTACGCTAATGAGCATAACTCTCAATCTACACCTCAAACTGATGTCAAATTTTGTATGCAAGTTTATATATCAGTAATTAAAGTTTCTACTCTTTTACATTTTCAAAAATCACGTTTTAAGGTGAAAAGGGCATAATGGTCAACATACGAGCAATTAACGGAATCATGCATATTAATTGGTTAACTAATGAACCATGGTGTATAATCACAGAGGGTTATACTAGCATGTAACCTGGTCCAAATAAAGCTCTAAGGCATTTCTAAAACATACCATAACGGGTCAGAACTGAAAGTCAAGGTAAAAGTCAAACTATGCGACTTTCGGTTCCGAACCGGGTCTAAACAGGAAATTGTCGGGTTGAACATGTTTAGACATGTTCTTACACTAATTACCAAGTTATATTAATGATCAAATAGGTTATACGTGTTCTACATTGCTAATCATGCATAAATTAGAATTTAAGTATCATGTTGACTTTTTATTAACAAGTTTGACCCGACATTTGACCTAGTTAGAGTGGGAATCAGGGGGAACCCTTTTGAGGGTTTATTACCCACATAATTACCTACTTAAAGGTACTTTTAATTCGAGATTTGACTGAGCCATTATTAATTAATCTCGAAGTCAAACCGTAATTTTGACGGTTTGACTTTTAGCTAAATAATTAAGCTAAACTCAATTTAAGAAGGTTAAGCAAACTTACAAGTGTCTAATGATTGATTAGGAAGGCCTGGAAAGTGCTCTTGTGGTCCACAATTGATCAGAAGTTGCTTGAGGAATGAATGATCAAAGTGTTGCACTTAGGAGCTTTATATAGTAACCAAGACTCCACAAAGTGTTGACAAATAAGTCTACAACTAACCATAACCTTCCCACAGGTGTCCCCAGATGTTTAGGGGTTGTTTAGGGGTCAAGAAAGATGTGGAAAATCGTTTAAAGGTCGAAAATTGCACTTAAACAGCCAACGACCGGTTTTTCTGTCGCTTGCACACCCTTGCGCACCGTAAGGTGTATGCTTGCGGTGCGCAAGCCACGGGCAGAAACAAAAAATGTTTGTTCTTTCAGGATTTTGAAGGGGCAACCATCTTTTCCGAATTTGGGACCTCAATTATCAGTTAGGGCCTCTAAAATGTGCCTTGAACAGTTACATACCCTACCATTATGATATGTTTCTTTGAATCCTTTTAAAAGTGCCGAAATTGAAGGTTTACCGTAGAAATTTCCATAGGAACCTATCATGCACTTCGAATTCAATTAGTGTCAAAAATTTCTGGATTTAAGATATGTTAGATGTGTGTAAAATAAAATTGGGTCTTGGGATTTATAAATGAGGTCGTTCAGAGGTGAAAATTAACATGACGAAACTTTTAAATCATGCCAAAACATCTTTATTAAATCCGGGTTTACAACGCTTTTTGTCTTACATGACACGTGTCGTTATATCATTGATCACGAATTTTCGAGGTGTTACATCCTCACCCCCTTAAAAGAAATCTCGACCTCGAGATTTACTGAAACAAATGAGGGTACTTTTCTTTCATGGTGGATTCAACCTCCCACGTATACTCGGGACCTCTACGGGCATCCCATTTGACCTTTACAATAGGCACATGCTTCCTTCGAAGCTTCTTAACCTGTCGATCTTCAATCGACAATGGTTTTTCCACAAATTTCAAGCTCTCATCTATATGCACATCTGTATGTGGTATGACCAGTGATTCATCAGCGAAACACTTCTTCAGATTGCAGATGTGGAACACATTGTGAATTCCACTGAGCTCTTCCGGTAAGTTTAACTTATAGGCAACTGGCCCGACACGTTCGATAACCTCGAAAGGTCCTATGTATCTCGGGCTTAGCTTGCCTTTCTTACCAATTCGCATCACCCCCTTCAAGGGTGATACTTTAAGTAACACTTTGTCACCTACTTTGAAGTGAAAAGCTTTACGCTTTGGATCTGCGTAACTCTTCTGCCTATCTCGGGCAGCTTTGAGACGGTCACGAATCTGGACAATCTTGTCCGTCGTTTCAAAGACTATCTCTGGTCATGATAATTAGACATCTCCAACTTCCGCCCAACAAACGGGCGTTCTACACTTTATACCGTATAAGGCCTCAAAAGGCGCAACCTTAATGCTGGTGTGGTAGCTATTGTTGTAGGAGAACTCAATCAAAGGTAGGTGGTTATCCCAACTACCACCTAAATCAATTACACATGCACGTAGCATGTCTTCCAATGTTTGGATGGTACGCTCACTCTATCCGTCAGTCTGAGGGTGGTAAGCCGTACTGAAATTCAAACGTGTGCCCAAAGATTGCTGGAAACTCTTCCAAAAATGTGACGTGTATCTAGTATCTCGGTCAGATATAATAGACACAGGTATGCCATGTAAGGCTACAATCTTATCAACGTACAACTGGGCTAACATGTCGGAGCTATAAGTCTGCTTGATGGGTAAGAAATGTGTTGACTTAGTCAGTCTATCAACTATAACCCATATTGTATCATTTCCTTTCCTTGTCTTAGGTAACTTGGTAATAAAATCCATGGTTACCATTTCCCACTTCCACGTAGGAAGTTCAGGCTGTTGTAGCAAGCCTGACGGCTTTTGATGTTCAGCTTTGACTTGCGCACAAGTCAAGCACTTAGCTACATAGGCAGCTACAGACTTTTTCAAGCCTATCCACCAATAATTTGCCCTTAGATCCTGGTACATCTTATCAGCTCCAGGATGAACGGAATATTTGGAGCTATGGGCTTCCTGGAGGATAACATCTCGAAGTCCTCCATGTATTGGAACCCATATTCGTCAATTCAATCTAATAATTCCGTCTTTGCCAAGAGATACTGCTCCTCGGTTACTCCTAGCTTTTCGTTAGGATAGTTAGCTTCCAACACAGCTTCCTTCTGTGCAGCTAACAACTTTTCATTCAAACTGTTCTTTATCTTAATGCTCTTGGCATTGATTCGGATGGGTTTCATCCTTTCCTTTCGACTCAAGGCATCGGCGACTACACTCGCCTTGCCGGGATGGTATCTGATTTCACAATCATAATCATTCAAGGTCTCCATCCAACGGCGCTGCCTCATGTTTAAATCTTTCTGATTAAACAAGTGCTGAAGGCTCTTGTGATCAGAATAGATCACACACTTGATACCATACAAATAATGTCTCCACAGTTTTAGTGCAAATACAACGGCACCCAACTCCAAGTCATGGGTGGTGTAATTCTTTTCATGCACCTTTAACTGTCTTGAAGCATAGGCAATAACCTTGCCTTTCTGCATAAGCACACACCCCATGCCAGTGTGAGATGCATCGCAGTAAACTACGAATTCTTCGGTACCTTTAGGCAATGTGAGTACAGGAGCGTTGCTCAACTTTTGCTTCAGAATATCAAAAGATTCTTGCTGCTTAGGGCCCCAAACGAATTTTACTTTCTTCTTAGTCAAGGAAGTTAGGGGTGCAGCAATCCTTGAAAAATTTTCAATGAAACGCCTGTAATATCCTGCCAATCCCAAGAAGCTACGAATCTCTGTAGGCGTCTTTGGCTCTTGCCAGTTCATAACTGCTTCTACTTTGGCGGGATCCACTTGGATACCACGCTCACTGACCACATGTCCAAGGAATTGGACTTCTCTAAGCCAAAATTCACACTTTGAAAATTTGGCATAGAGTTTCTCATGATGTAGAAGTTTAAGAATACAACGAAGGTGTTTCTCGTGGTCAGCTTGGTTCTTTGAGTAAATGAGTATGTCTTCGATGAAAACGATGATGAATTTATCTAAGTAAGGCTTGCAAACGCGATTCATGTGATCCATGAACGCGGCAGGTGCATTAGTGAGCCCAAAAGGCATCACCAAGAACTCGTAATGACCATAATGAGTCCTAAATGCAGTTTTGTGTACGTCTTCATCTCTAACCTTCAGTTGATGGTAGCCTGACCTTAAGTCAATCTTCGAGAAATAACTTGCTCCTTGCAATTGATCGAACAAATCGTCGATCCTGGGCAAAGGATACCTATTCTTTATTGTGACCTTATTGAGTTCACGGTAATCGATGCACAGACGCATAGATCCATCCTTCTTCTTGACAAACAAGACTGGTGCTCCCCAAGGAGACGAATTAGGTTTAATGAAACCTTTAGCTAGCAATTCATCTAGTTGTGCTCTCAATTTCTTCATCTCTGTTGGAGCTAACATGTAAGGTGCTCTAGCAACATGTGCTGCTCCGGGGATGATGTCAATTCTGAATTCCACTTGCCTATCTGGTGGCAAACCAGGTAGTTCTTCCGGAAAAACTTTTGGGTATTCAGAAATGACGGGGATGTCTTCAATCTTCAGTTTAGGTTCATCAATAATCGCTTGTGCCATGTAGATGACACAACCCTTTTTCAAACACTTTGAAGCCATGAGCATAGTCACTTGCTCAGGTAGCCCACACTGGGTATCTCCCCGAATGGTAAGTGATTCACCAGACGGAGTCTTTATCACCACTTGCTTTCTGTTGCAGACGATTTGGGCCTGGTTATGAGATAACCAGTCCATACCCAAGACTATGTCAAAACCTGCCAACTTAAATGGAAGTAGGGACAGAGGAAAAGAGTGGTTCTTAATGGATATAACACATCCATCTAACACAGTAGAGACGGTTTCTAGGGTGCCATCTGCTAACTCCACCTCATAATTCATATTTAAGGTTTTGACAGGTAATTTCAGCAATTCACAAAACTTATTATCAACGAAAGACTTATCAGCGCCTGAATCAAAAAGTACTCTAGCATAGACATCATTTACAAGGAAAGTACCTGTAATCACATTGTCGTCTAGAACCGCTTCTTTGGCATCCATTCTAAAGACTCTAGCATTTGTCTTCTTGGCCTCTTCAGGCTTCTTGGCGTATTTAGGGCAGTTGGTTCTAATGTGCCCTTTCTCATTGCAACCGTAGCATGTTGCATCCTTCAGCTTTTTGCAATCCAAGCTTTTGTGATCCTTGGACTTGCATATACCACAAGCAAAGGTTTTTGACTGAGTCTGCGAGTTCGACTCTAACCTGCACTTCCCAAAGTGCTGTTTCTTGCAAATCTTGCACTTGGGCTTCTCACCAGAATGATGTCCATCTTTCCTTGACTCGGATCCTTTCTTGTTGTCACCGTTCCCACGGTGCTTCTTGTTCGACCTCCGTGAACTATCATCTTCACGTTTTCTCTTCTCAGCCTCCTTATTCCTCAGCGATCTTTGCCTGACCGCATCCAAAGTGAGGGACAAGGATATGTCAGCTACAGATCTAAAAGTAGCTGGCCGAGAAGCCTTCACGCTTGCCTTGATTTCCGGGGCTAAACCACCGATAAAACGAGCTATTCTTTTTGGTTCCAGGGTTACCAGATACGGAACCAACCGGGACATCGTGTTGAAGCTCGTGAGGTAAGCTTGACAGTCAAGGTTTGTCATCACCAATGATAGAAAACCAGACTCTATCTTCTCCACCTCATGCTGAGGGCAGTAATTTTCCCTGATAAGGGCAACAAATTGTTCCCATGACATGTTGTACAATGGGATTTTCCCGGTGGCTTGAATCAGTGATCTCCACCAGGCTAAAGCTTCACCCTTAAATGATTGTGACACAAACTTGACCACATCTCTCTCAGCGCATCCGCTGATATCCACAACCGCGTCCATCTCGTCTAACCACGTCATGCAGTCAATGGCTCCCTTTTCCCCAGTAAAATCCCTGGGTTTGCAAGACACAAAGTATTTATAGGAGCATCCCTTATTACTGGGTCCTTGGTTTAATACAACCTGTTGAGATGGAGCACTGTGGTGGTTTGAGGAGAGTCTATCATCATCTTTCTTGGGTTCATCCTTTTTGGAAGGTGGCTTCGAATGCGGCGTAGATAGGGTCCTACTCCGAGTCCCACTATACTCTTCGTACTGCCGCTCCAATGCCTTTGTAACTGCGTCGTCTACCAACGCTTTCAATTCAGCACCCGTTAGATTAATCCGGGTGTTATCAATATTCTCCATGGGATGGCTATTAATTTCGTCTGAGTTAGCCATTTTAATTGAACTGTTACAGAAAACAAGGACAATAGTTTATTTGGGAGTTTATTATGGAATTGCCCCTTAGGGTAATTCATTAACCATGGTAAACAGAGACCATATTTGGTTATTTTATTAATCATATTTATTTAGGATTTTTATCATAATTTATCCTAATTATAAAACAATAATAGTTTTATTTGTGGCACAAAAGGCCTAGTCACAAGGACATTTTAAATTATAAGCTATGATTTCAAAGAATCAAAACATGAAGGTATACTGGCACAACAGGCCTAGTCACAAGGACATTTATAAATTATAAGCTATGATTCCGGAGAATCAAAGCATGAAGGTTTGAACCTAGTTCATTACCTTTATCTGACAGTGAGTCATCGCTACCACTGTCTTTTGGCTCATATGGAAATGAGCAGGGCCCGTAGGCACCATATTACCACGTATGGTAAAAATATGATCATCTTAATTGATGATCTAACCCATGATTTAGAGATCATTAAGTTGGGTTAGGAATCTGTGGAAAGATCCTTATATAAAAATGACGTGTGTGATTTTAACGAATCACGTCTGCAAGGAGTGTTAACATGTTTTCAGATGTTAACTGGGATTTGAATCTTTTTAACAGGCCTTACCATCTTGGCCCGGTCTTTTAATTGACCCGAAGGCTAGGTTTCACCTTTAAGATCCTTAATTAATATTTAAAGTAGGCAGATTATTTAAAAGGAATGATTTTAATTTATTTATTTCATATATATTTTATTTATGCATAATATGGCAAAAATGAAATTTACAAATTAAACATTCCATTAGTCATTAATAGGTTACATGTCGCCCTAAACGGGACTTTTCAAATAAACAAACTTACCCACGCAGGGGTTTAAACAAGGACTTACCCACGCAGGGGCTTAACAATGAACGTCATAATAGTCCACGCAGGGACTTACACAAATAACATAATAGTCCACGCAGGGACTTAAACAATAACATACCCTCGTAGGGGTTAACAGAAAGATAGACCCACGCAGGGGTCGAAACAAACAAGCATACCCACGCAGGGGTTTATACAGCAAGACTGGCCCACGCAGGGGCTCAACAACAATTGGAAGGATTTAGTGGTCCTTCTTGCTCTTCCCTTTGATCAAGATTGTCAATCCTTGGAAGAAGCTTTGTCTCTCCCTGCGGTCGCGGTGAAAGTCTCGCTCAACCTGATCCAGTCTCTGAAGAATTTCCTCCCGTTCTAGGGGAGAAAATCGTGGCGGCTGCGATTGCATCCGAATGATAGGTCTGGCAGGTATCTGGTACCCATGAGTTGGGTACCCTACTCCCCATGGGTCTCCATACGGTCCTTGGGTGTTATAGTTAGCCGCTACCAAGTATGGGTTGGCTTCGGCGTAGTTGTAGTTGGTGTGCACCGGCTGCTCAAACGGGTTATACGCCATGGAACCCGTGTATGCCGGAATTGGGTTATCAAAACCCATCGGTGGTGGTTGCGGTGCAACTGGGTGCGAAGGTCCATCCATCTGTGGGTCTTCCTGAAGTGGCGGGTAATGGCTGCCACTTGATTGGCATGGGGAGCTAAAATGGAAATCCCCCGCTCGCGCAGACATACGTGCGCCTGTCCTCCTACGCCTCGGCGGTTGAGGAGGTACCGGTTGAACAGGTGGCGGTGGAGGCGGTGGAATGACGGCCACAAACCGTGAATCCACAGAGGGATCCTGCTGTTGCTGCTGAGGCGGTGAATGGTGAGGAGGTGTATAATACCATTCGTGCCGGGTAAACATAGCTTGAAAGTTGTCTGGACCACCGTAGGGTGATCCGTGGAAAGAAGAGCCATCCGAAATCTCAATGGGATGGTTCGGTGTACCACTGGCAGGTTCGACGGGATCCGTGTCCTCGTCCATGTCCATAGCGTTGTCTCCCGAGAAGTGGTCCTCCGGTCCCAATGGGTTAAAACCCACTGGTTCTTGTATAAAATTTATCGTGTTAAACTGGCCCCTAAAAACTGGTGTAGGGTCACCAAAAGAATTATGCGATAAGGATCACTGTAGGGGTATGTAGGAAGGTTGAGGGTTGTTGGGCTCATACTCCGGCTGTGGCCCGTAAGGGTTATGAACAGGAGGTGTTGAGCTGTGCGAAACCGACCGTCTAGCCGGCTCGAAGAGGTTCCTCCGGTTTTGTCGGGGATCGTCACTCTCGGTGGTGGAAGGAGCTCGCACATGCGAAGGTCCTGCCTCGTTGTCATTGGAGGCGGTGATTGGCCCCTTTCCTCGTCCTCTTCTTCGGAAGAATCTTGGCGGCATTTTTAATTCTGTCAATACAACATGAGATAACAACAACAATATATATAAAATAAAGGATAAAACAAAAACCAAAACAAGGTAGAATTTGTCCTAAGTTATATGTCTAGACTCGAAGGTTTAGAAATGTGCAATTGTGTAACTGAGATTAAACACAAAAGGTTAGTGTTTAATTCACTCAGTGTTGGCTCTGATACCAACCTGTCACACCCCGATTTCCACGTGTCACGGTGGGCCCGGTGGGGAGTATCGTGACGTGGTTGGCAACATAATAATCAAACAACACAATATATAAATATGCACAGCGGAAGCAAATGAAAAATATAATTCAACTTTAATAATGTTTGTAATATCGTGTATCACAACAGTTGAAGGTTTATCCACAGAAGGATCAAAAGTAAATAATAGTTCAACAGACGGTAGGCATCTTAAGCTTGCGAGACTTCTAGTGATGCTAAGGAGAAATCCCAGCCAATTACGCTTAGTACCTGCATTTAATCTTTTTGGGAAAATACGTCAGTTTACACTGGTAAATACAATCAACTGACTCATTTTAGAAAATGATTGAAAATTGATTTGGATGCACGTGGCATAAACATTTTATTTAACTTGGGAGAATTATTTAAATATATAATCTTGTGAACGAATTACATGTTCCTTGTGCGTTCAGTAGCCCGGACGTACCGGGTTAAAGATCAATAGACATACCACATTATTCTTTTGTGCACTGACGGGTGTACGCCTACACCCCGCGCTTAAGTCGTGGCCATTTCGTAAAATGATGCCGGATATCCGGGACATGGTCATTAACCCCCCCAAAGGCTTTAAGTAAACAAGACTGTTTAAACGAGCTGATCAAATTATTCAATTAACCACCCAATGATGGAAGATTTGATGCCCGATCAAGCGGTATTCTATATACCGTAACCCAAGCCCGTATAGGGAAAATAAGTTAAAAGTATTTACCTGAGCAATGTAATAATCACAATAAGCAAATGTAAGTAGCTTTTACTGGTACTCCTAATCTGTAACGAAGGTTTATAATAACCTATTAGAATCCTAACGGGTCTTTAGTTAAGCTAAAGCTTAGACCAGTTAGTTTCAAAGATACGGTTCGTACGCACGATTAAGCGATGACCGGATAGAATGTGTTTTAGACCCGACAAGTATGAAGACTTGTTTAATATGGGTATATTATACACATTCTGGATTTTGAGATAAAACCGATAAGGTTTGACCCGTTTCGGCTAATTTATGTAAACTAGTTACATAAACCGAACCGAACGCGTAATAAGCGTAACGGGTAATAATGAGATCCATTTACAGGTTTCCTAAGTTAATATGCTCCTAATATATTGTGACATCAGTAAGATATCACTTACTATGCCCGAAATGAATTTAAACACAAACTATGCCCCGTAGGGGTAGTTTGGTCATTTATAAGGTGATAAAAGAGTTTAAGTAGTATCCTGAGTTACAGGTCTGATGAAACCAGCAAAGATAATCAATTTGCTAAGTTATATCAGTAGGGTATCGTATATATGTGAAATTTATCAATTATAACCAAACTATGCACCGTAGGGGCATTTTGGTAATTTCACATAAGTTGTAAAGCTCAAAACTGAGGTCTGAGTTAAACAACTTTTGCTTACTGTTAAAATATTAATATTTACCTCAAATATCAGTAGGTATCACCCTTTGTATGTTTAAAATAGTTTTAGTACATACTATGCGTTAAAAACGCTTAATAAGGCGATTAGAAGCCGTTTCCGGGTTCTATATAGAAATCTGATAATTTTATTATTCCAGAAGGCTTAAAATAATTTATTTATCATATGTGATCAGTAGCAAAAGGTTTGGAGTCATTTAAATGTGTAAAACTCATTTTATAGCCCGTAAGGGCAAAATCGACAATTACCGGATTAAGCCTACGACTATAAGTTATGCTCCGCCTAAAATTAATTAAAAATCTTCAAAAATCCCAAAATAATATATTACATCAGTGGGTACTAAGTTTGATATCAAAAAGTAGGTGTAATTAACATGACGACACTTTTAAATCCTGCCAAAACATCTTTATTAAATCCGGGTTTACAACGCTTTTTGTCTTACATGACACGTGTCGTTATATCATTGATCACGAATTTTCGAGGTGTTACACTTCGACTTATTACCCTTTTTACCAAATTTTGACCCGTTCGTGTTTTTATCAAACAAACATGTTTATTTGATCTATAAACTCATGATATTCATAATTTCAATATCTCCTATCATATTAATCATAAATCACGGGTTTCTTTCTTAATTAAAACCCGTTTACGATCAAGTGCTTATTTTGACCCATTAAGGGTATTTAAGCACTTTAAAGCTTAAAACCGCTTTCCTTCATTTCTAGCATCATATTCCTACATTTCTTATCAAGTAATCTTCCACCACAACTATATGTGTAGTGGATTTGATGTGGAAATCCATATGTTCCGAGTTTTACACCTCGGATCATTGTTTTACGGCAAAGACTCCTATATAGTCATTTGACCCAAGTATTTACATCTTTCACATTCTATACTTATTCTAAGTATTTATTTACTCATAAAGCTCGTTTTCAAACAACCTTTATAGGTCGTTTGTTCAATTTAGCTTATAAGGGCTTTTTGGTCAATTTTCACCCTTCTTTTATGACGAAGGACTTTCAAATACTTGTTTGACCCAAAATCCGACCTTTTAACTATAATCTTATTTAGAAACCAATATGTTTCTAAAACATCATAATCATAACTCAATTTATTTGGTTTACCTAAAAGATAACCAAATATTATATTTTAACCTTGTCTAACTCTTATAGAACTCCAACTTCTACATGATGAGTTGTATCATTATACATACCTGGCTTGGATCGATATATTGACCCGTTTCAATACCTTGCCTTAGTGGCTGCTAAGTGATAGCGATGTAAACATCCATGTGCTATTTATTTCCTAAATTCATACAACTCGACAACCCATTAGTCGATATTGTCAAAGGGTGATAATTTCACCTTTTGACCCGTTTGGTCTAAATGACCGATTATATTAGCGAGATGACATTTATTACC
The DNA here is from genome assembly GCA_030545235.1 of Helianthus tuberosus. Lineage (NCBI taxonomy): Eukaryota > Viridiplantae > Streptophyta > Magnoliopsida > Asterales > Asteraceae > Helianthus > Helianthus tuberosus. The sequence continues at coordinate 9,431,725 of CM060396.1, forward strand.
ACCTCGTATATATGACTCGCTCCGGTTTACACTGTGCGGTCATTTTACTTATAAATTCATTTTTAACACTTTTTGGCCTATTATGGCCTACGTCATAATTGTCTTTCAAAACTAACGGTTATGGTCAACGTGTGACCAAATTACCATTTTGCCCTTATTGGTTATTATGATTTACCTTATATGGTAACCATTAAAAGTACATGTTTCATTCGTCATAATATGATCGAATTACCGATTTAACTCATTTTTAGCCATCACTATGGTTTCTTATCATATTTGATTATCTTGTTCCGTACGTCTACACGCCGGAACACCATATCTCAATTAGGTATTTGTCTTTTTCGTAATTAATACGACAAAAGAATATTCTAAAATATATGGTTAGTGTAAGATATACTTACCTTGCATCCGAATTACACTTTTCCTTCATTCTTGATTCGTTTGACCCGCTTCCTTTCTCAAACTTTCACCTAGCTTGCCAAGCGTCAAACTATCATTGTAATTGTAAGATAGTTAGGTTAGTCATAATCATTTACGACTATTCCATCCTACGATTCTTATATCGAATTTATCATTCGATCATGTACTTGGTCGGTTTGACTTTTTAAAGTCAATCGACTTATCAACTTATTCAATGCACATTTGGTTTATTGAATTTCGCTTAGGCATTTCATCCGAACTCTTAACGAAATCAAATTTTACACACTAACTACTAGGTAACATGATTTCAAGCATCTATATCACGATCTTAACATCAATTCTCTTATATCATACACAACCCATTTCGTGAGAAGTATGATCTTGTACCCAAATTCATGGTTTAATCGAACACCTTCTATTTGTTATCATGCATGTTGATTCTAAGCATAGTTATATCATCAATTTCATCATAACATTAAAACCCACTTATCTAAGTGTGTTAATTCATCAAATCCTTCAATTCATAGCATGTTATGTATGATTTTCACTTAGGGTTTCGTTCCTAAGCAAGTATACATCTCTAATCTAGCCATAGCTTCTCTAATCCATGCCTAATTCGTGATTAGGATGATTATCAAATTTTTACAACTTCACGAATGTTAGAAATTCGACATACCTTACAATCCCCTTGACTTGGTGATCGTTTCTATGTATTTAAATCCGAATTTGGCCTTCAATTGATCCTCCAATTTGAAGATTATGTTGAAGAACTAGGGTTTGCTCCATGGGAGCTTTCTCCTGATCGTATACACGCACACACTATGTGTGTGTGTGTTTTATTTTGTTTTAATAAATAACTTTTCCAGTTATCTAACTTTGGTCCCTCGTGTTTGGTTGGTTATTAAGTAGGCCACAACCTTATTATTTCTAACAACATTCCCACTTATTAACTAGGTTAAATATTCCTAGTTACCTTAGTGGGTTCAGAGAATTTATGACTTGGTTTATTTTAAGTCCTGTTCACTCGGGCCTTTTTATCCACTTTAATTTCCTCAAAAGGATTTGTTCACTTTTTATTTAATATTAGGTTTATTTAATTAAATCCTAATATTTACCGGGTTACTTTTACCACTAACGGTACTTTACCCGTCTTTTAGTATTAACGTGGTTTGATTACCAAACCCGTTTTTGGGGTGTTACAAGTTCCATGAGCCAGCATCACAATACCTTGTTGAGTCATCTCGTCCACGTAATAGAATCCTTGGTGCTCAGTGCCACGCCCAATGATTACCCCCGTCCTGATATCCTGTAAGATACAAAAGGTGGGATGCATCAGTACCTTACAATTGAGTTCTTTTGTCACATGGCTTATTGACAATAGCTTGTGTGACAATGAGGGAACATAAAGACAATTAAGAAGCTTCACTGTTGGAGAAAATTCATTTGTCCCTTCTCTTTTTACATCCATTATCCCACCATTTTCCGTTTGTATACATGTTTTCCCAGGTTTGGATGACGAGACAAGGTCCGAAAGTTCACAAGTCATGGTGTCGGTTGCACCACAATCAAATATTCAAGATTTATCTTTTTTTCCATTACAAGTGTGAGCCATATTTGCCTTTCCATCATAATTAAGGGGTGTTTTGCAATTTTTGAAACTATTTTCAATATAACAATCAAATGTGCCAGTTTGTGACCCTTCTATTTCTTCAGGGTCTAAATCTAAACTCTGAAAATTTAGGTTTAAGAATGAAGGGTTAAAGGAATCATCCCCAAACCCGTTACCTGTACCACCGCTCGAGCTACCGCCGTCACCCTTTGAACCGCTGCCACCGCTAATATTTCTGCCACCACTATGGTGGTCCTGCCTCGAGTTGTTATTGCTGTTGATGGAGCCTCCAGGGCTGCCATCATCACAAACGTCGGCGCCGCCATGGTGGTTCGGCTTCGAGTTGTTGTACGTGGGGTTTGAAGGAGATGGAATTGGTACACTTGTTTGGTCACGCGGGTTAGTTTGATCTGGTAATGGAGCGAGATTTGCATGTGTCGGAGATGACGAACGGCTGTAGACATGACTTGACGACGGAGATGAATAGAAACTAGAGCTTGCTGATGACGCGAATGGAGATGATGACGTGTCACCGGTGAACGACAGTGAATAACCGCCGTACCGGCCGGACGGAGAACTCGGCAGGACCGGTGCGTTTAGGTTTGTCTGTTTTTGTTTCTGATTTTGGTTATTGATATTGTTTTTGACAAGATTGATGATCTGCAATGCAAGATCATCATTCTTATCCGACATGGTTTTACTATGGGGATGAGATGGGATTGGATTGGAAGCTGGAAATTACGAGCAGGTTAATCCTAAGATCGATTACACTGCTCTGATACCATGATTTTCAATGAGGTAAAGAACTAAAAGGATTGGAACTGAAAGGATTTGTTTTTGTATTGATTAATATTGTGTGTTCAAATACAAGGAAAAGAAAACAATTTATAAGCTACAAAAAAACATATAAATGGAAATGAGGGAGTTGTCAATGGGCTGGAAAAGAGGAGAACAAATCGATTCTTGATTTTGGGAGATGATGCATTCCGTAATAAGTTGATTGCTACTAAGGGGGTGTTTGGCCTAGCTTTTTTAACAAAGCTTATAGCTTTTTTAGCTTTTTTTTTACAAAATAAGCTTAACTTGGTGTTTGTTTTAGCTTTTTAAGCTTATGCTTATTAGCTTATATAAGCTAATTTGAATAAGCTTATTTGAGGATGGTTTTCTAGCTTATTGAAGAATGATAGGAAATAAGCTATAAGCTAATCCAAACACTAAAAAATAGCTTATCAAATGATAGAAAATAAGCTATAAACTATTTTAAAATATAAGCATAAGCCAAAAAATAAAAGCTAGGCCAAACACCCCCTAAAAAAGATTTTCTTTTTTTCTAACAATTAGAGAAAGAATATTGTGTTGTACAAAACATTTGGAGCTAGGAATCGTCTTTAAAGGACTTCGTCATTGGTCGGTTTTGACTTTTTAGTTCCTTACAATGATGAACATTTAATTTTGATTTTATAGTTCACAATGATAAACACTGAATTTTGATTTTATAGTTTGTCATTAAAACTAAAACAAGACCTTCATGGAGTTTCACAAGGACAAAACGTTTGTTTGTGTTTGTGGCTAACATTAAATTCCTTTAATTCATATTTAGAATAACAATAAAAATTTAGACTATTCACATGTCATCTTAATTATAGGTGCCGAAATCCCCAAAATGCCCTTAAAGTGTCTTAAATTTTTGGACAATGTCCAAGTTTACTCTCTCTAAAATAGTTTGACTCTCTTGTACATGTGTCTTCAAAATGTATACACAATGTAAAATTACCATAAGGGTAGAAAACTCAGTTCTCTTAATAAAGTAGTATAGATTTAGCTCTCCAATCATCTACTAAAAAAATCTTAACCATAAAAAAGTATACACTAACTCTATAATCTTATAACATGAACAAATGGGTTAAAAATATGAACACCTACTAAAAAAATCTTAAAATACTCATTTTTTCTCTCCAATCATCTACTAAAAAAATCTTAGGACTGTTTATTTAGCGCTTAATAAAGTTCTTAATGGCCAATGATCTCTAGATCAAGTGGTGGAAGACTTGCATTTCTCTTGAGAGATGCAGGTTCGACTCCCACTCGGTGCAAAGTGAGGCACTGGTGGGCAATGTAACACCCTGTGTTTCGAAAGTCAAAGTCAAAGTCAAAGATTGAAGTCAAAGGGAGACAAGATTGCTAATTGCGATCTGTCACTCCTTGCTCAATTCCTGTTTTGACTTCTTTGACTCGTAGTTAGTCTTTTATACTTTATGTTAGTTGTATTATGTGGAGTAATTAATTATAATCGCAGTAATCGACGAGTACTTAATCGCTATTTAATCGCTTTACGACTGTGAACAATAGGAAGTAACAATGCGATAAAGTTATCTAAACGCTAATCAACTTAATCTAATCGACATCAAATCGCAATTGAACTCGCAACTCGAATCATATGTTTTGGATATTGTTTTACGTGTGTGTGCCTTTATGTGTTACTTGTGCATGTTTATTTATGTTATGTGTGGTAATCAATCGAATCGCAATCGAACTCAATCGCAATCGAAACGGTATAATAATTGGTGGAGGAGAGATAGTGCGAGATATGAGTAGTTGGGATTAAAAGTAATTTGACTAGGAAACTCTCTCGTATCGCAATGCTCGCAATCGAAATCGAAACAACAAAACTCGTCGCACCGAACACCCGAATCAGAAGGCCGATCGACCAGGAGACCGGCCGATCGAACAGCCGCTCGGACGAACGACCAGCTGTCCGATCGGACTGGCTAACCGATCAACCAACCCCTCTCCACTCCTTTCTACTTTGGGTAACCCTATAAATACCCCTTTTCACTTTCATACTTTCTACTTTTGGCAACTGACGTCCGACCAGCTCGTTCTCCCCACTTTTTCTCCGATTTCTCGCAATTCCGGTAAGATCTCGTCCTAAATCTTGTACTTCCTTAATCTACACGCACTCCTACACCTTTCTATCTTTTGAATCTTAACTTTTAACCGTGAAATCATCAAGATTCAAGGTGTTCTAGGGTGACGTCATCATGTGTTCTTGAAGAACTTCATGTTTTGGCCTCAATCCACAAAGAACAACTTAGATCTAACCGATTTCCACATAAATAAACAAAGATCTTTCATAGATTTAAACATATTCACGGTGAAAAGGAATTGAGAGAATGTTTTCCAACTTTCTTTCATCTCTTTTACACTCAATGCACTCAAAACCGACAGAATCAGGGCTTGTACCGACTTCCTACTCATTCTAGTGGTTGTGTTGGTTCAAGATCTGGATTCTATCCACGAGGTTTACCGATTTCGGGTTAAACATGGAACACCGTCTTGAACAGTTAAACTGATCGGGTTTGGGTGATTCCTGTCCGATCAGGGGTACCAAGTATTGACAAGATTTCTGTTGCTTAACACGTTATCAAAACGTGTCGATAAAATGACAAACAATAAAAAACAACCAAGTGTAATACAAACAGGACGACTAGGATGGGGTGCCGTCCGATCGGACTGCTGTCCGATCAAACAGCCAAACCGTACGACTGGGCAATCCGAATGACTTGCACCTTGGGTCCCACACTTAACCACTTTTGCCAATCTTTGAAGTTTGAGTGTTGAACGAATTGTTGTCCGATCGGACTACCATCCGATCGAACTGCCATCTGTATTATGAAACATTTAAACTTCCACACTTAAACAATTTCCAACATGTTCAATGTACAAAGGATGCCACCCGATCGAACAACCGTCCGATCGAGTAACAACCTGCTGTGAACTTGTTCTCATTAAAGTGTCCAACCAATCGGGGTATCGCCCGATCGATCGGTCGTTCGATCGCTCGACCTAAAAGGTAGAGATACTTTTATGTTTTCAAAATGCTACAACAAAAACTTCAAAAGTCAAGCCATCATACACAAACACATCTTTCCTAGAGGAAGAAACAATCCACTCGAAAGGCCATCCGATCGGGTGACCATCCGAGCGGACTACCACTCGAGCGACCGGCTGTTCGATCGGACTACCATCCGATCGAACTGCTGGCCGACCCACTTACACTTGTATCGTTTTACGCGCCACTTATCATTATACTATCAATCTGTTCAGGCTAACCCTACTCTCTAGCGCTCCCTTCAATCCATCAATCGCTGTGAGTATACTCGATCCCTTTTTACTTTACGCACTTTTGGGTGTTACATACGTTTCTTATTCTAAATCACATCGAACACACTACGTTATATTTAAACGCTAACCGTTACTGCATGTTATACGTGACTAAATGAATGCTTGTTTGTTAGTTATGTTTACACATGGAATGCTGTCTACCTGCCTTAACGACGGTAGTACTATTAGTTTGGACTCAGCACCTGTTCATTCAGGGGTTGTTAAGGACAATTACCTACATGGGTCACAGTGGTGATCATGTATCGCGAACTGCCTTGGGCAGTCAACCCGCAGTCATTGGTATCGATAGGTTCATGTCGATAAATAACATGCCTCATTTCACTCTGTGTACGTGCTGGTTATGCGTAAACTATTTCGAACTCTATATGCTATTATCAAACTTGTATGCTCACCTTAATACTATGTGTATTGACTTTATTTTAACGTATGTGACAGGTGCTTAGGATGCTTATATGCTTTGATTGCTGTGAAATCGAGGCTAGGAAAGGTCTAGAAACCAATAAACAATTGCCTGTATTTGAAATCTGAGTTGTCGGAACAGAACACTTTGACTAGATCTTGTCTGTAATAATTATGTTATCTTTTATGACATGGTATGGGACATGTTGCTTAAAATAATTGGTAATTATAGTTGTTATGAAAACTTCTGGACAATCTGTTTCGCTCAATGCCACGCCCCGATGTTTCCGCCATCGGTTGGGGTGTGGCAGGCAATGATAGGAGACCCAGGGAAACCTGGGTTGGATCCTTGAGCCAAACGGGTTTTACCAATAATTTCATCGTCGTGCCTACGGGTGGGTTACCGGGTTTTCCCCGGAATTGGTGGTGGACTCGGGTTACTCTCGGAGTACTCCGTTTGTCCAGTGGGTGCCCGAGAGTGCCCGGGATTGATTCTGTTGGCCGTTCAAAAAAAAGTTCTTAATGGTTTAGACATCTTACTGGTTCAGTCTTTAATGATTCAGATTGTTTGTTTCGCAAGCAGATGTCTGAATGATTCAGACATTTGACTCTGAATGGTTAAGATATATATTGAGTCTAAATGGTTAAGACATTTATCTGAATTGGTTAGACATTTGCCTCTGAACGGTTAAGCATTATATTGGTTCTTGATGGTTCAAACATCTTACTGGTTCAACATTTAATTGTTCAAATTTCTTACTAGTTCAGCACTTAACCATTCAGAAGTTACCAAACAACCCCTTAAAATATGAACAAATGGGTTAAAAAAATAGAATGATCAGCTTTTTGCCCGTCTACCTACTGTTTTGACGTAATTTGGCAAATTTTTTTAGTGAAATAACTAGTTTGTAAAAAAAAAATCTTTATACATAAAGACATAAAGTTCATATTTAAGTTTACCGACCATCAGATTAACAAATAAAAATTGCCTAACGATTGGATACATCATTCAAAATTCTAATCCCATACCTTTTTGATGTTTCAGTATGACCAATATACACTTTTTTTTCAGTATGTTTTATATTTTTAGCTTTAATGTATATGATCATGTTTAACCGGACAAAACTAATTATGTGAGTAATGATGTATCATTTACTTAACTATAAGGATCATTTGTGTAATTAGTTGTAAAAAATAAGTTAAAAACCTAAATTATTTCTAATAGTGGCGTTATTTAAAAGTGTTTTTATTATACGTGGTCTAAGGATACAAATTTTAAAATTTACTAGAATGTAGGGTGGAGATATAATAGGAAGTTTATTTGGCTAGGAAGGCTAGGAAGTGATCTTGACCATCCATTTAGTTAATCAAAGGCTAAGATTAAATCAGGGAAATTGAAAGTAAGAAAAGAGGCGCGTGACTTTTTTCAGGGACATTCTAGTCAATCAAAGCCAATAGTTTCTCTCTCATCCAATTCCCCCCCATTTTTTAAACGTTAATAACTCTTTCATACGACATTATTTTTTTATAAAAATTGCACAAAAAAATGAGCGTTTTTTATCTTTAAAACGAGTATACTATTGCTATATTTTGAAAAAAAAAATTTAAAACCCAGTTTCGTAAAACGCAATAGAAAAAACCCCAGTATCGTAAAACGCAATGAAAAAAAAAACCCTAAAAAATGACATTTTTCTAAAACGCAATGCAACAAAAACACAAAGAAATGACTTATTTGTAAAACACAATGGCCAGAAAACACAAAGAAATGTCTTATTTCTAAAACGCAATAGCCTAAAAACTCAAAAGAAATACTTTCTAAAACGTAATGGACTAAAAACAAATAAAAATGTGTTTTACCTAAAACACAATGCACTAAAAACACATACAAATGTCTTATTTCTAAAACGCAATGGCCAGAAAACACTTAAAATGTCTGTTTTCTAAAACGCAATGGACTGAAAACATATAAAAAAGTGTTTTACCTAAAACGCAATGCACCAAAAACACAAAGAAATGTCTTATTTGTAAAACGCAATGGCCAGAAAACACTTAAAAATGACTCATTCTAAAACGCAATTGCCTAAAAAACAAAAGAAAGTGTTCTCTGTAAAACGCAATGGACTGAAAACACCTAACAAAGTGTTTTACCTAAAACGCAATGCACCAAAAACACTTCAAGAATGTGTTTTTCTAAAACGCAATGGCCTAAAAACACCAAAGAAAGTGTTTGTCTGTGCTGTGAACTGTCTGAACCAATGCAGTTTCCAGAGGCAATTTACAGAAAATTAATTTTTCTCAACCCCAGCCAGGGGCTGCCGCCCCTGGGACCCCGCTACCGGGGGCGCAACCCCCGGACCCTCGACAAAATCGTAAAACACAATGACTAAATCAAAAACCCAGTTCGTAAAAATGAAATTAAAGAATTTCTTACCTGGATCGAAGTGATTTCTTCAACAATTGACGAATTTTGAATGATTGAAACACTTATCAGCGCTCGAATCGAACGGATCGAGTGATTATCTTCAAAATCACCGGAAAAAACGAGATTTTGTATGAAATTAAACTGGGTTTTCTTCAAAAAAAAGCTGAAGAACACGTTGATCGGGTGTTTGAATCATTGATTGGTGATGAAAATCGCACTATAATGTAGTGATTATTGAGATAGAATGTGAAGAAATGGTTGAAGATGGTGGGTTTTGAAAATGGTGGGTTTTGAAAAAGGAAGAAAAAATGGTTGGATTGACTAAAATACCCTTTTTCTTTATTTTAAATGTTGCCACATGTCATCCTCTTATTGCTTCCTATCATTTCTAGTTTCCCTTAGAATGTATATATTGTAACAAACGATAAATTTGAGCAACGGTAAAATTGATTTTGTAAAAGATTTAGGAGATAGTTATGTAATTTTCTATCGTTTTAAAATAACTTAGAGTTTACTTTGAGTAGTGTGAAATGTTTTTCTGTTTTATTTTAAAGTTGTCTGTTTTGTATAAAGTTTTAAAAAATGATAATGATATTTTATGAATATCATACACATATGCATTATACCCTTATACAAATACTAACTTGGGTTACCTTAGACTATGGGGTATGGGGCGGGGGTTTGGGCGTGGGTTGGGGGAAAACGCCCAAGCCACCATCCCAGGTGGGCTTGGGTTGGGGCGTGGCCCTTGGGGCTTGAGTTTCAAGCTGGGCGTGGGGCGGGTCTAGCAAGCTGACATGGCGGGCTGTGAATGGCCAAACGAAACTAGCCGTTGGGCTTGGCCTAGCCGTTGGGGGCTATTTAAATTTTTTTTTTCCTTTATAAATACCTTACCATATTTATCATTTTTCTCACACAATATCAAACACATAAAACACAATCTTGCCATGAGTTCTTCAAGGTACACTGAATCGTCATCATCATCTGACGATGGTGCGGAAATATTTCTACAAACGATCGCGACTGTGGTGAAAGCTATCGTGGAAGGCGAAGAGGAGGAGGAAGAGACTCAACAACCTAAACGCAGGAGAAGGTACATCGCTCGTGAACGGCACACCGCTAACGATTTGTTGGTAAGCGATTACTTCTCAGCGGAACCTAAGCATGATGAAAAAATGTTTAGGCGTCGTTTTCGTATGAGTAGAAACTTATTTTTAAGGATATCTAGAGATCTTGAGGAGAAGTATGTTTATTTCCAACAAAAACCCGATGTAGTCGGGCAATTAGGATTTAGTACGTGGCAAAAGGTCACGGCCGCACTTAGGCAGTTAGCGTACGGCAATAGTTCGGACATTATGGATGACTATTTAAAAATGTCTGCACGTGTAGCTAGAGCAAGTCTTCACAACTTTTGTTCGTGTATTCTAGAACTTTATAGGAAAAGATATTTGAGAAAGCCCTTGTTCAGTGACATGCAACAATTATTGGAACATCACGCAGATTATCATGGGCTACCCGGGATGCTAGGTAGTTTAGATTGTATGAAATGGGCTTGGGAACTTTGTCCTACCCAATGACAAGGCGCTCACACGAGTGGATTTCACGGGATGCCAGCCATCATGCTTGAAGCGGTTGCGTCACAAGATCTTTGGATATGGCATGCGTTCTTCGGTATGCCAGGTTCACATAATGATATTACCATCATAAACCACTCGCCCCTTTTCAATGATCGGGTAAATGGTATAGGAACCAAAGGAACTTTCTTTGTAAACGGGGTTGAGTACGTGTATGGGTACTACCTAGTTGATGGGATTTACCCAGAGTGGGGGGTTTTCGTAAAATCGTTCACAAAATACGGTACCACAGATCCAAAGAGATTAAAGTTTAACAGGGTCCAGATGGCTGCTCGTAAAGACGTCGAGCGAGGATTCGGTGTTTTGAAGAAAAGGTGGCGAATATTGGCAATGCCTTGTCGACTATGGGACAAGGATCAGATTGGAAACGTGATGTACACATGTATCATTCTTCACAACATGATTTTGCAGGATGAAGGTAGAGCGGTCGTTACCTACTATGATGACGATGACCCCCAACCAGGTAACGTAACAGACCAAGATAAAGCGGCAAATGAATTTTTGATCAAGTCAAGGGATATACATCACAACCTTCGATCTGATTTGGTGGATCATGTTTCAACGATTCCTGGGTTCGAAACCGACGAAGACGACGAAGAATGATTGTTTTTTATTTTGATAATTATTATGTAGTTTAAAAAAAAAATATGTATGTTTATTATTTATGTAGTTATAAATATAAATATATATATATATTAAAAAAAATGTTGATGTGGCTTGGCCACGTCAGCCCAACCACGCCCAACCCAAGCCTCCACCATACCCCTTAAAACTTGGCTTTGGGTTTGTTAATATTCAACATCCACGTGTCAACTAATGCTCCAACCCAAGCTCCACCATACCCCACGGTCTTAACATAAAATCACATCGCTTCATAAAAGGCACTCATTCATTCAACATACCCACCGATTCACAAATACCATTATTTAACCGCCGACAACTTCTAAACTTTAAAAACAAATCCTCAAGGTAAAGGATATTCACACTATTATTTTACCGTTGCAATTATTCAATTGTCGTCGTAACGTCGTGTTCCGATGCGCCTCCTCCAACAGTCACCGTTGTCCCCCCCCCCTTTATAATGCTAAAGCCACCGACACAGTCACACTAACACAATCATTTACCACATAATTTCTTGAATTCTTTAAATTGGCCAACGAAGAAGAAGAACAAATGAACAATATCAACGATGAGTGTGAACCCTCCACTAACAATTTACTCTGCCACGAAAAACCGCCGTCGTCGTCACCGATCTACGACTCGCCCCCCGTCACCGGTTCAACAGGAAGAAGTGACGGCAGGTGATGGTTCTATCATTCTATGACTCCATCTCTACGCTAATAATATGGCTGAGGGGATGGATGAGTATTGGTTGCGTTTCAGAAAAAAAAAAAAAAAAAACTTGGAATTATTGTTTTGATTCGAACCACAAAATATAGAGAACATCCAGGGGCAGAACCAGAGGGGGGTTAAGAGGGTCCGTTGACCCCCCGGTCACCGGAATTTGTCGGATTTTTCTATATAAAATCCGATTTTTTAAATAAAAAATTGACTTGTACCCCCTAATTGTTAATAATAGAGAAAAGAACCTTGCGATGACCAACCGACTAAAAAGTTCTGGTTACGGCACTGACAACATCTAATTCGAACCAAAAAAGTGAATGTCAAACGAAAATGAATGTTTGTTGGTGGAGAGAACATAAAAGTCATGTTTTACTGTTTCGATTACTTTTACTGCCCTTTTGTATCTTTTCAATTTTGAAAGGCCATGGAGTTATGAGTTGTCCATCCATTCTTTTTACTTTCATTTATTAAATCATTAAATTTTTAAATAAAATATAATATTAGATTAAGTTCCAGTTATGTTTTTTTAAGAATATCAAATTTAGTTATTAAATCCATTTACGTGTTTTGGAAATCAGTTATATTAAAACCAGTTCTCTAAATGCCACCGACCCGGCGCTTGCGTCGTGCTTTACCTGTTCCCCTTGGTTAGTCAGGTATTGGGGGACCCAGGGGTTTACCGCGTAAGCGGAAAAAAACAATTATATATTTTTGTTAAATTATTTTTTTTATCCATTTAATCATTAGTTGTTTACCCATGTTTATTTTCTACTTTTTTTTTAACATACGGTCACGTTGGTAAAATTAATTTATAGCAATATGGTAAAATGAGTAAAATTGTATTCTTGATAACAAAGACAATCCTTTTTAACATTTCAATGCACTTATAATGCATTCTAGGAGCCAATTTACATAACAAAATTTGAGTAAATTCCTTTTTGAGTCTCTGTGTTTTAGTGGTTTTAACCATTTAAGTGTAAAATAAAAAAGTTTAACGTTTTGAGTCCCTAACCGCTCATTTTATAACGTTTTGAGTCTAATTTTGTTCATCTTATAACGTTTTGAGTCCAATTTTGTTAAAAAGAATTGGACTCAAAAGGACTCAAAAGGTTATAAAAAAACGTCTAAGGGTTCATGACGTTAAACTTTTTGATTTTGAACTCAAATGGTTAAAACCACTAAAACAAAAGGACTCAAAAAATAATTTACACTTAAAATTTTAAGGGTATTGAGATTGACTATTCAATATGAGAAATACATGGTTAACATTTTTTGGCGCAAGTGGTGTTGTAAGTCGGAGATTAGGCAAAATGAAAAAATATGTTGCATAAATTAAAGAATTTTTGCATCTGTTGTAGTGACACTAAAGACATTAATAATCAACATCCCGCCGCAATGCGGGGATTAACGTAAACTCGTTGAACATATTAAGAAAACGAGAAAAACATAAACAATGAAGTTAAAGTTGAATTGCACAACACCGGTTTCAAATTTTAGTCGTGATCCAAACTTGTGATAAGCTAAGAACGTTGCACACTTTCAGTCGTGTGATTAATCTTATGAACTAACCACCCACACACACAAGCCCCATCTGGCTTCAAGATTCTAAAGACTTTCGATATATTTGGATCAGGTAACTGATAAACTACTACCTATGCATAACACTCTCTTGCGTGTGTTTAGTTGAGTTGTTAACTACTAATACTCGATTGTTAAACACCCATGCACTAAAACTCAAGTGCTATGTGGTAATTTCTGCTTTAGATATGTAAATCAATGTATACAAGCCGGTTCATTTCACGTATGTAAGAATGTTATTAGTTATGCACATTTGCTAATAGCTCGCAAGTTGGTGACTTACCTAGGATGTGATTTTCACTAGAGTTGATTGTAAGACCATGTGTAGTGGTAAATTGTTATAATGCCCCCACCATGGGGCATTATTCGACACGTGTCATCCTAGTCAGCATGGGGCATTATAGCATAAAGTGGTGTAGTGGGGCATTATTCCAATAACGCCCATGCAATCAATAAATAATTATTATTTTTTATAGAGAAAATGATTAAAAAAAAGAAAAAAAAGAAACTAGGTTCTTAAAACGCTAACATCAAACTTACCTAGATTCTTATTGGCTAGTCAAAACCTTGGACCCCACCATGTGGCCACATGCAGTGGACTTTCAGCGTTATAATTAAAACGCTAACATCAATTTTTTTTCAAAAAAGACGCCCTATAACGCCGGGTGTAGTGGGAGGGGGGGCGTTTTGGGGCGTTTTTTTTCAATTTTTTTTAAAAACAACGCCCCACTACGGGTGGTCTAATAAAGTCGAATACGTGAACTTTATATGATGTTCAACGAATCAAATTTTAAATCACTCGAATCAAAGTAATTTGAATATTGAGATCTTAAAATTAAAGTTAATTCGATTTCGATTATTAAAAGTTACTACAATTTTATTTTATTTTATTTTAGACTTTTAGTTGTAATTTATCTTGAAAGAAAACATGGTGAAGAAATCATGAAATTTTGCACATCAAGTTAACATATCTAACAATTGATTTGATACAGTATCTAACAATTTGATACAAAGTATTAGTACATATAGAGTTTACACAGAATAAATCAATGAGTCACTCAATGTCAGCCATAAAAAGTGAAAACATCACTGAATTTACAATCTCGCAACTAAAAAGAATCTCGTTTGATCATCATCATATTCAATAAATCTCACCAATAGTAAAGCTAAATTAGGGTATTAGAAGGAAAAGATATAGACAACCTTACATCTACCCCGTAGAAATAGAGAGTGCTTCCAGTGAGGCCCCCGACTCGTTTAAAACTCCAAAATAATTTATGAATCGCTAAACTCCGTTAAACCCTCTGTCAAAACCCACCACCAACAACTAGAAAATATTTCCGTTATAAAACTATCAAAAATACCAAAACTATATAGTGCTAGCTAGCAATTTTATGAAAACGACTTGGTACACTACACATCACAATTGTTTCAAACATCCCTGTGGGCGATCTTGTTGGTTTTTATTTGGTTATAAAGATTCTCGAGTTGTAAAAGATATACCCATTGTTTATAGGCGATAATTGAGATGTTTGTTTAAATATTTGCTTCACAACATTTTATTTCTCCGTGTATGCTTGTTTTACGGCCTTTTCTGCTTCTCGTGCTCTTGTTTTGTACTTAAAACATTGAAACTTGTGATTGTTTATGTTTTGAATTAAACAAACATAAGTATTATTGTGTAAACAATGTGTTTTGAGACCATATTTGTTGCATCTCGTGTTTCTGATTTACGGAGTGTGAAAGTTGGGTCTGTCATACCACCCAAAACGATTTGTTTTCATTGTATAGACCTTTTACTTTAGGTTATTATTAAAACATTCATTAAAAAGCATATATTTAACAAGAGGGAGAATATATATTAATATAAAAAATCACGAAAATGTCAGAATCCATAATCATCAGATAAAATATATATTTATTCCGTTTTGAAGTTTTTGCCTCTATCTGAAACCCGAACCAATCTAAATTAGGAATATGTCTAATCAAACTGAATCCGGTCGATTAATTCATATCAGTTATCCGATTAAACCAATTATTATTAAATTTATTCAATTAAATTTGGTTTAGTTATCCAACTAAGCAAGAGTTGTAAAAGCGAAAACCGAACTGAAAAAAAAAAAAAAAAAACCGAACTGAAAACCAAACTCACAATTCAAGGGACTCAGCCACGTCACTTTTACTCTCAACTACCAAATATCACTTAAATCACTTGCATTACTCCTCTACTCTAAATCATGGGTCACACCTATTTTACTCTACTTTCGATGTCTCTTTTTTTCCTCTTTTTTAAATCGGTGACTACTACCAAAATCACTACCCGATTTAGAGACCCGAATAAAATAAACAATGACGGTGTCACTGTGGCACTACCCTTCAAACCACTGTCCGATTTAAACACCTGAATATAATAGACGATAACGGTATTGTTAGATACCACCCGCAAACCACTACACTAATACACCCCAACCACCCTAAGTTTCAAACAAAACCATTGCCAAACCTTAGTTAAGAAGAAAAAATCAAATCTCAACATCCATTTCTTAAGAAAAAATCCAATCTCTTTGAATATACGTTTCTAGATTATCTCAAACTTTGCCAAATCAAATGTGAGATTTGCTGTTTTCTTACTCGATTCAAAAAACGAACACACCGTCCACTCTGTTTCTCTCTCCAAATACACACACACACACACACGCGAAATCTGTGCCTTTTCTATCTCTACAATTAGATTGGATCTCACAATCTCTCCAAATCACATATACGTACATACATCAATATATACATACAAATATCGCCGTCATCATAACCGCCGCAACATACTCACAGATCCGCCGGAATCAATGAGGAATGAGGAGATTGAGAGCTCCAACGACAACGAACTGCCGTCGTCGGCGCCACGTGTCGGCCGGAAATACGATCCCGTCGTTGCGCATGATCACGATCCTGTTGTTCTCGAGATGGCGTCATTCGATCGCGGATCTTCGTCTAATAAGTTAGTTTTCTTCGATTTGATCTGTTTGTTTTGAAGATTAGTTAGTTAGTGTTGTTATATGTGTTTGTTGTTCGTGTAGTAGTGGTGATGATTGACGGTTATAAAAGTAGGATAGTTCATATATGGAAGAATTAGGTTTAACTGTGTTTAATTAGTAGTTGCTGATGCAGTTTTGCTTTGATGTGTTGCGAAATGTGCGAATTCTGTTTAGTGACTTTATACTTTGCCCTAGATCAACTGTTTAGCAACAATTTTGATTTTGTGAGGGAATTGTTAGTGAGTTTGCTTGTTGAAAAGTAATGAGGCATAAGGTGCTGTTTTGTAATATATTGTTATTCGTACAGTACTGGCGACGATTGACGATAGGAAAGTAGAATAGTTCATATTTGGAAGAATTAGGTTAAATTGAAGTTTTATATCGAAAACTGTGTTTAATCAGTAGTTGCTGATGCTCTTTTGCTTTGATGTGTTGAGAAGGTGCGAATTCTGTTTAGTGACTTTATACTTTGCCCTAGATCAATTGTTTAGCAACAATTTTGATTTTGTGAGGGAATTGTTAGTGAGTTTGCTTGTTGAAAAGTAATGAGGCATAAGGTGCTGTTTTGTGATGTATTGTTATTATTGTTATTCGTATAGTACTGGTGACGATTGGCCATTGGCGATAGGAAAGTAGAATAGTTCATATTTGGAAGAATTAGGTTAAATTGAAGTTTTATATCGAAAACTGTGTTTAATCAGTAGTTGCTGATGCTCTTTTGCTTTGATGTGTTGAGAAGGTGCGGATTCTGTTTAGTGACTGTATACTTTGCCCTAGATCAATTGTTTAGCAACAATTTTGATTTTATGAGGGAATTATTGGTGAATTTGCTTGTTGAAAAGTAACGAGGCATAAGGTGTTGCTTTGTAATCTGTTGTTATTCATATAGTATTTGTAACAATTGACGATAGGAAAGTAGGATAGTTCATATCTGGAAGAATTAGGTCAAATTGAAGTTTTATGACTATACTGTGTTCAATTAGTAGCTGCTGATGCACCTTTTCTTTGATGTGTTGTGAAATGTGCGAGTTCTGTTGGGGACTTTACACTTGCCCTAGATCAATTGTTTAGCAACTATTTTGATTTTGTGAGAAATTACCAACTAATTTGCTCATTGAAAACTGAAAAGTAATGAGACATAAGGTTAAGGTGTTGCTTTGTAATCTGTTGTTATTCGTATTATCGTATAGTATTGGTAACGATTGACGATAGGAAAGTAAGGTAGTTCATATTTGGAAGAATTAGGTTAAAATGAAGTTTTATGACAAAAACTGTGATTCATTAGTAGCTATTGCTGCACTTTTTCTTTGATGTGTTGCGAAATGTGCGAATTCTGTTAGTGACTTTATACTAGCCCTAGATTAATTGTTTAGCAACAATTTGCTTTTGTGAGGGAATTACTGGTGAATTTGCTTGTTGAAAAGTAATGAGGTATAAGGTTAAGGTGTTGCTTTGTAATCTGATGTCAAACATGGTATTTTTGAGTTGCAAAATGGATATGGATCGTGCTTCTAGTGTATTACTAGGGCGGTAACGGATATCGGTTTGTTATAGACTTGTAGCTACTGTAGAGGTTATTTTAGCTATCAATCGTTTGTTAAATACTTTAGATTGGCAAATAGAACACATTTAGTTTTTTTGTAGACTCGTAGCGAAAGTCTTGGCCCTGGTTTTCATCTTTTGGCATTGAAGTAGTAGTATAGAGGTGCAGTTGTGTGGTAATAGATTTTAACATAGGGAAATAGGTAATGGTTGCATAGGCTAATGAAGAACACCGATGGATTCATCACATACATCTTACTGAACTGAGCATGGCTATATGTTTATGCTCAGTGTTACTTTGCAGAGATTACGCTGTATTGACAAAATAAAATCAGAACATCCAAAGTTGCTTGATAGAAGAACAGTTAAGTATTGCCTATTCATATTGTAGGCATGTAGCTTTTCAGCAACAACCTCTTTAGGCGATTTTCCTATCAGGTGTGCAGTTCTGTAAAAGTTATTATTCTTGGAATTAAATAAGGAGATATATCAAGATGAGCTTTCTTGTCATAAAACATCGTAGGCTATCTTGTTTGCCCTATAGCCGGCTATGTTGTTTGTCATCGTACACGTGCTCATTATCTGCGCTGTGTTGTTGAGTTTGGAAACGGCTCTGAAAGTATTTTGAAGGATAAGCTGCTGAAAAAAAAATTGGTTTTCATGGTGATGCTTAGTGGGTTTGGGTAACAACATGGTTATGAGTGTGCATGCCATAATGTTTTATTATTATCATCTACGTTCTGTGCTTTTTCTCTGTTTCGATATGTTCTGTTACCTGAACTAACTGTTAAACATATATATAATATGACATCAAGTGAATTAGTTTGATGAGAAGCTCTTTCGGTAGCTTGTAACTGGTACCTCATATGGACTTTTTTTCCCTGTTTGAAACATATAATTATTAATGGCTATGAAGCACAATATCTTTCTTACAAAACACTAAGAATTACACAGTAACTTGGTAGTAGGGTATCAAAAGTTTACTCCATACCTGCTGTCAATATCTTAAAAACTAATTTACACGTGCCAGCAACATAAAAACAGCCATTCAGCCAAACAAGCCTGCAGGTGCAAGAGACGACTCGGACCCAAATGATAAAGAAGTCAATGGTGAACACACAGAATCCAAATTGGAATTATTTGGCTTTGATTCTCTTGTTAACATTCTTGGTCTCAAAAGGTAAATATTGCTTTTTTCTTTTGTTCCTTTTAAATTTTATATTTGGCATGAAAAATTACCGAGCCTTTTGTTCCAATGAAATACAAAAGAAGCCGTAATTGCTGTTGTCATAGAGGTTTTTATATTATGTAATCTAGTTGTAACTTGTAAGGTCAAAAATCTTGTTTGACTTTTCAATTTCAGTATGACTGGAGAGCCGATTCCTGTACCTTCAAGTCCTAGAGGTCGTGAAGATGGTTCTGCTGCACAACATCCAACGGTACTCAATATTTACTATAAGTATCCTGTTTTAGCGATTCTATTGCCTTGTTATTGTTCATTTTAAAATGCTGCAAAGAAACATGCAAATGTTCTAGTTCATATTCACGAGAAAACAAATTTATTTAAAGTAAGTTTGTTCAATATAACTATTATGGGTTTAAGCAATGAGTTTTAACAATGTTGTGCCAAGTGCCAACCCATTTACTTCATAATGACTTTCATATATTTCTATATCTCCAATTCAGATAAAAGTACGTCTCTATAATATCGGACATCTTTTTTACTGGTTATTTTTCGGTTTGCACTGGAGCTTTCCCAATATATGCCAATTACTGCTTTCTTCATGTTTTTTAATTATCTAGATGCAGACTAGCAGTGTTGTGAAATCAGGGACGATGATGGGAGTCTTTATCCCATGCTTGCAGAACATATTGGGGATTATCTATTACATTAGGTTTTCATGGTATGTTTCTTCTCATAGATGCTCATAATTATTTGGGTATACCTGTTATACGAAAGATAGTTATGTTTTTCGACTTTTCGTATGATCTGTTTCTTTTTTATTTGTGAGAGTTGAAATGCTGGTTTCTTACTTCACTGAGATTTAAAATGCAGGATTGTTGGCATGGCGGGCATAGGGGGGTCTCTAGCAGTAGTAGCCTTATGTGGCTTGTGTACTTTTTTGACTTCAGTATCATTGAGTGCTATTGCAACTAATGGTGCAATGAAGGTGGATGCTCATTACTTCTTTCTTTCCTTGTTTCCTGCTGTCTGGATAAATATATGATTCTGTAGTTGCTAGCATTATGGCATGTTTAATTAGTATGAAGTTCTTTACTGTTTGATTCATTTATTTTTAGGGTGGGGGGCCTTATTATCTCATTGGGCGTGCTTTGGGTCCTGAAGTTGGAGTCAGCATAGGGCTTTGTTTCTTTCTTGGCAATGCGGTTGCTGGATCTATGTGAGTATACTGTGTGTTTATACTAGATTTAGCAAAATGAGCAGGTTGGGTAACAAGTTGCGAAGGGTCAAAGGGTCAATTTTTAGCTTGGGTCAGAACAGGACAGGTCTGGCTGGGTCAACCTGCAAGTACTTTTTTGTCCATTTTTTACTTTTCATATATGTTATTAATGCATTAATATGATCATAAAAACAAATATTATTACAAACTAGAAATGATTCCCCGCGTTGCGGGGGTCTTCTATCCCATTGCGTTGCAGCGGCCAAACCAAACCTGAGAAAAAAACTTAAAAAAAGAAAAACGAATTTACAATACCAAGTGACTCACTTGACGTGAAACGTAGACGAAGTCGAACTTATACTGAAACATATTAGTCTATTAGAAAATCGAGGGGCTCAAGGAGATCTTGTATAAACTTTTTAGGAAACGTAAAACAAAAAACACGAATTTATAACGCCAAGTGACTCACGTGACGTAAAACGTAGACGAACTCGAACAACTGACACATATTAGAAAGTCAATGGGGCCTGTATAAACTTTTTAGAAAGCGAGGGAGAAAAGTAACAATTTTGAAACAAAAGAAGAAGGAGAAAACCAATTCACTAAAAAAATGGAGGGACCAAACTTGACCACCAAACAAAGTTTGGAGGCCACATGTAAGACAATTGAGATATTCAATTCAAGGGCCAAATGTGTAGAGAGTGAAAGGTGATTACTGTAGCTAAGGCTTTCACTTATTATATATTCTATATTCAAATCTTCGAATAAAATTGATTTAGGAGGGTGTATGCGTTAGAAATAGACTTTAGGCTTGACCCATCACCCATATGACCTGTTGTCCTTTTAGCTAGCTTTATTACTCAACTGGTATAACCCATTTGAGATGTAACGCACTACAATCCGACACATTCATAAGTAAATGGATCGAAATAGCCACCTCGAGTTTATAATGTCCCCTCCATCACAAAGTGAATGCCCACCTATCTATTTTAGTTTGTTCCAAAAAAAAAGTCTACTTCCAAAAGTATTCATAGCATTTCATTCTACCCTTAATCACTAAATCAGTAAAATGTAATACCGTATTAGTTACATATTCTTGAAAGTTGAAACTCTGCGCTTTTAGGGGTGAAATTTTCATTTAGCTATTATATAACGCAATAAGTGCACATTCTCAAAACTTCTTTTGTCTGGTGGACATTTATTTTGGGATGGAAGGAGTATGACTTGGTGTATGAAAATTTCAAGGTGTTTCTCACTGTAACTGTTTTCTTGTCTGCAATAATAGAAATACATGCATACCGTTTGTAGGTATGTCTTGGGAGCAGTGGAGACATTTTTGAATGCCGTTCCAAAGGCTGGACTTTTTAGAGGTAAACGTATGAACTGTTTTGTTATTGTGTTTCATGTTTGTTGAAATGTCTGCATTGTAGTTGGCAGTTAAACATGATCATGTTCCATATTTGTTGAACAGAAACCATCACGCAAGTGAACGGCACAGCAGTTGCAGAACCTATAACAACTCCAAGTTTACACGACCTGCAAGTCTACGGGATTATTGTTACTATAATTTTGGTTTTTATAGTTTTCGGAGGTGTTAAAATGATTAACAAAGTCGCACCAGCCTTTCTTATACCTGTTTTATTTTCGCTTCTCTGCATATTCATTGGAATATTTGCAGCAAGGAAGGACAATCCAGCAGGCATGCCTTTATTACTTTATTATAAATCCTTTTAACTTATGTCTTCTGTGAGAAAATAACGAACTAACCTCTTTTTAACGGTGTTAAACATAGTTGGAGTTACGGGCCTGAGTTTGAAATCTTTTAAAGACAATTGGGGTTCTGCTTATCAGACGACAAACAATGCTGGGATACCTGATCCTAATGGAGAGATATACTGGCATTTCAAGTAAGGGATTGATATGTATTTTTTCGTAAAGTTCATATTATTCAACTTTGAGTACTGAGGAGGCAAATGATTAAAAAAACAATGAAAACTTGTTAAGATACGGAGGCTCATATTAGAGTTTAGACAGATAGGATGTAAAATTATCATATCTTAATTCATTTTCTATCTGGATCTACATCATCAAACATGAAACACATACTTTTTAAATAATAAGGATTATATTTCTTGTAGATGAATACGGATGTGAACAAGAATTGAATATTTCTAGATTCTTTGATAACTGTGTGCCTGTAGATTCTGTTAAGTTGACTAGTTTACATGAAATTAGATACATGATATACACCCCTTAAAGATTGTTAGTACTTAGTAGTAAGTACCAAGTTAGTTACTCTCTGTATTCCAAATTAATAATCTGCATTTGATTACATGATGTTTGCTTTTTCACGAAAATGTAACTTTCTTCACCTATTTGTCATTGTATGTAATGTAAGAAAAAGAAATGTTTTTTTTCCCAATATATGCACTATGATTTTAAATTAACCTTCTTGAAGGTTACTTACACTGGTAAACTGGTGACGTGACACACTGCCACGTTACTTAAAACTGGTGGTCAGTCAACATATTTACATGCTATAGAAGGTCACTTACATACAATGGAAAAAACTAGTGAAAGTGCATTGCATTTTGGTGTGATTAACCCTATAGATTGCATCTTATAATTGAAGAACCATTGATATGAAGTTTGTTAAAGTTGAAACTGAAAATAAGTTTGTCTGATATCTTAACCCTGCATATCTATCTATTTCTCGATTAGCTTAGGTGAATATTCTTTTAGTTGGTAAGTAAACACCAAATATATCAGTAGTTATAATTTGGTCATTTTCCATATCTTTTAAAGTTCATGTCAGCAGATAATGTTTCGATTTTGTCATATAATGTTGCCGATTTTATTTGCCATGCCATCCTAGGGTTTACAGTTTTTAACATATACGGTCATTCAGATCGTGTGTTCAACCAAATATATATGCTCACTTCAAATATTTATAATTTTTCATTTTTCAGTGCATTAGTAGGTCTTTTCTTCCCTGCTGTAACCGGAATTATGGCTGGTTCAAATCGTTCTTCCTCATTAAAAGACACTCAGCGTTCTATTCCTATTGGCACATTGGCTGCAACACTAACAACTACCGCCATGTACTTTATTTCCGTGTTCCTTTTTGGATCTGTAGCTACCAGGGAGAAACTTTTTACCGACAGGTAACTGTTCTATATTTGCTTTTCAAAGAAAAAACTTATACACTTGATTTTTTTTAATAAAATGCCATTTTCGTCCCTGAGGTTTGGTCGGTTCTGCAACTTTCGTCCAAAGGTATGTTTTTTTGCATCTGGATCCAAAAGGTTTGAAATCTTGCCATTTTCATCCGGCTCGTTAACTCCATCTATTTTTCTTCGTTAAGTTAGGTGTATTTTCGTATATAAAGTGAAAAAGACCATTTTGCCCTTTAAGTGAATACTTGTACATTATGCTAAATGCTTGTGCGTAAAGTGAAAAAGACCGAATTGCCCTTTAAGTTGACAAAAAAGACGAAAATACCCCTGACTTAACCGAGAAAAAACGAATGGAGTTAACGAGCCAGATGAAAATGGCAAGATTTGAAATCTTTTGGATCCAGATGCGAAAAAAACAAACCTTTGGACGAAAGTCGCAAAACTAGCCAAACCTCATAGACGAAAATGGCATTTTACTCTTTTTTTCTACTAGCAACTGGACTTTTTTTTTTTTCTTTTTCTAACTGCAGATTACTGACAGCAACTATTGCGTGGCCATCTTCCGCAATCATATACATAGGAATCATTCTTTCAACTTTGGGTGCTGCTCTACAAAGTTTAACGGGGGCCCCACGTCTGTTAGCAGCAATAGCCAATGATGACATTCTACCTGTCCTTAATTACTTCAAGGTTGTAGATGGTGGTGAACCACATATTGCAACACTCTTCACAGCGTTCCTCTGTATTGCGTGTGTTGTAATTGGGAATCTTGATCTTATCTCCCCAACCATAACTATGTTCTATCTTTTGTGTTACGCGGGTGTCAACTTGTCTTGCTTTCTTCTCGATCTCTTAGATGCACCTAGCTGGCGTCCTCGCTGGAAGTTTCATCATTGGAGTCTTTCTCTTCTTGGAGCATCTCTTTGTATTGGTATGTTACTAGTATAGGTTTTCTTCTCTTCCTTTTATTTAGTTTGGTCTTTGTACCTTTGTTTAGAGTTGGACAAATGTGTGGGTGTGGGGGGTTGGGTAATGGGTCAAAACAGGTACTTTTTTAAACGGGTCAAGACGGATAGAATTTGGTTGACCCGAAGCACCTTTTGTCAAGGATTTTTTTTAATAAATAATTCATGTGTCAAATGTGATGAAATTTAATTATATTTGGTTGACTTTCGACCCCTTTGACGTAGGAGGATAAATGAGCCGAGCCGGCTCAAGCTCGATATGTGAAGCTTGGGCTCGAACTCGTTTTTTTAGATGAGCCTCACTGAAAGCTCGGGCTCGAGCTCATTTAGGCTAGGCTCGATTCCAGTTCTTAGCTAGCCAATCTCGAGTAACTCACGAGCAGCTCAGCTTGTTTAGACCTCTACTTTTGATCTGTTATCTTTTAAGCTAAAGAAAAAAAAAAATCTCAGTTGAACCATTCAATAAAATAACCCGAATTGACCCCTACGTAAGTAAATATTGGTCAAAGTTGCCCCCTCTGCTTTTTTGATGATTGCACATAAAAGTAAAAATAGTAGTAGAATTTAAAAGCTGATATTTTATAGAGTAAATTTCGATTTTGGCCCCTGTGGTTATATCATTTTTACCCTTTTAACCAAAAAAAGAATTTTTTAACATCTGAGCTCCCAACGTCTTTTTTTCTAACCCTTTTGGCCCCTAACACTAACCCCCATCCATTAAATGTTAGGGGCTAAAAGGGTTAGAAAAAAAGATGTTAGGGGCCAAAAGGGTTAGAAAAAAACACGTTGGGGGCTCAGATGTTAAAAAATTCTTTTTTGGGGTAAAAGTGATAT
Organism: Helianthus tuberosus; assembly: GCA_030545235.1. Classification (NCBI taxonomy): domain Eukaryota; kingdom Viridiplantae; phylum Streptophyta; class Magnoliopsida; order Asterales; family Asteraceae; genus Helianthus; species Helianthus tuberosus. The sequence goes on from CM060396.1 coordinate 9,457,267, forward strand.
AACCACAGGGGCCAAAATCGTAATTTACTCTATTTTATACTATGAGAAATTGTTGGACTATCTTCATTTTAAACTGCGTTTATGTTTAATTTACTTCATTAATTTTCTAGTTGTGCAATGCTGATGGAAGTATCCTTCCCTCAAAATATAAATTGAAATTTTTTTTTTTAAAAGACTCAAGTCTCTTGATCAAGTTACAACAACAACAACAACCATACCCAGTAAATCCCACAAATAGCAAAGCTACTTATAGGGTCTGGGGAGGGTGGGATGTAGACAGACCTTGCCTCTATCCCTAGGGATAGAGAGGCTGCTTCCAGAGAGACCCTCGGCTCCAAAACGAACAGCATACCAATACACCACGTCAAAGAATAGAAAAAAAGAAATCACCAAAACCAAGAAAATGAACAGTGTGACACAATATAATGTAGCAACAACCACCACAACCAATATAATGTAGATCATGTATAATAGCATGTAACATCATTTGGGCATGAACACAAGAATGCAATCACCGGTAAAGTCACTTAAAGGATAGGAAAACCTACGTCCCTAAAACACACCCAAGACCTTGCTGTAAAATCCTCTAGAAGTCCTTAACCCTAATCCTACGCCTCCACGAAGTCCTATCTTGGACCATGTCCTCAGAAAGATGCAACTCTTGTAAATCATGCCTAATCTGCTCATCCCATGTCAGTTTGGGTCTGCCTCTTCCTCTCCTCCCCTCCACAGTAAGAGTTTCCACTACTCTAACTGGTGCCGTCGTTTGCCTCCGCTTCACATGCCCAAACCATCTCTTGATCAAGTTAAATAATTGAAAACTTTCATATTTTAGTTTTTTGAGCACTGGCAGTTTTGCTTGATAGTTTATATTTATACAGTATAAACGGATTCGTATACAGTTAAAATCATGCGAGACTTATTCACATGCTCTCTATAACTCTAAATACTGATATATAACTAAACACATCTGAATGGGAGATATTTGTTCACACAATTTTTACGCATTTTTCATTATTTGAGTATGCAGTATGTGTTTGTATATCATTTATATGCTCTAATAGTTTTATTTACTTGCAGTAATCATGTTTTTGATATCTTGGTCATTTACCGTGGTGTCCCTTGCTCTTGCTAGCCTCATATATTATTATGTGAGTATCAAGGGAAAAGCCGGGGACTGGGGAGACGGTTTCAAAAGTGCGTATTTTCAACTAGCTCTTCGCAGCCTTCGCTCTTTGGGAGGTGAGTCCAATAGGAGTACCTACTTTCATTTACTTGTAAGATGGCGGGGCGGGTCAGTTAACAGCCCAGAATCAGGTTCGGGTTGAATTGGGGCATGTTTAAATGTTAACTGAAAACGGGTTGGGCTAGGTTCTGAGTTCTGACCCATAAAGACTTCTTACTCAATTTTTTTGAATTTTATAAAAATAGCTGTGTCAAGTTTGATTCCGAAAAAAAATTATGATAATATATAAAGTTTTGATCAAAAACAAGAGTAAAATGCCATTTTGTTTGAGATCAAAGACTACCCAAATAAAACCGTTTTTAATGTTAAACGGGTTCAAAATTGCCAAATCTATGACTTATATTATTCTGAAATGCAATCTTCATCTTCGTTAATAATATTTAACTTTACATTGACATCAATATTTCAACAAAGTTATTTACTTCTCTAATTAACCTCTTCATTTGGTTTTAAAGTTATTCTCATTGTGGTTTTGCAGCAAGCAATGTTCATCCAAAGAACTGGTACCCGATCCCGTTAATTTTCTGCCGACCATGGGGAAAACTACCCGAAAACGTGCCATGTCATCCAAAACTTGCTGATTTCGCAAACTGCATGAAGAAAAAGGGTCGGGGTATGTCCATATTCGTAGACATATTAGACGGTGATTATCAAGAATGTGCCGAAGATGCCAAAACCGCTTGCAAAAATCTCGCCACCTACATCGAATACAAACGTTGCGAAGGTGTCGCTGAAATAGTAGTGGCCCCCACCATGTCAGACGGTTTCCGAGGCATTGTCCAAACAATGGGCCTCGGGAATCTAAAGCCGAATATTGTCGTGTTACGTTACCCCGAGATTTGGCGGAGGGAAAACCTAACTGAAATTCCGTCCACTTTCGTCGGGATTATTAACGACTGTATTGTTGCTAATAAAGCCGTTGTTATAGTAAAAGGACTTGATGAATGGCCAAATGAGTATCAGCGACAGTACGGTACAATCGATCTGTATTGGATCGTTCGAGACGGTGGTTTAATGTTGCTTTTGTCTCAACTTCTTCTGACGAAAGAAATGTTCGAAAGTTGCAAGATTCAAGTTTTTTGTATCGCCGAAGAGGATTCGGATGCCGAAGAGCTTAAAGCCGACGTGAGAAAGTTTCTATATGATCTTAGAATGCATGCCGAAGTTTTCGTTATTTCGATGAAGACATGGGACCATACTGGCGGCAACAGTGGTGGCGGGTCAAACACGCAAGATGATTCGGTGGAGGCGTTTACTGCCGCCCAAAAGCGGATAAAGAATTACTTGGCGGAGATGAAGGATCGAGCGGAACAGGAGGGGAAACCACTAATGGCGGATGGGAAGAATGTGGTGGTGAACGAGCAACAAGTGGAGAAATTCTTGTATACGACACTTAAGTTGAACTCAACGATTATGAACTACTCGAGAATGGCAGCAGTGGTGTTGGTCAGCCTGCCGCCACCACCGGTCAACCACCCGTCGTATTTCTACATGGAGTATATGGATTTGTTGGTGGAGAATATTCCGAGGCTTTTGATTGTTCGAGGCTACCGGAAAGATGTTGTCACTTTGTTCACGTAGCGACCGAAAACGTTTTTGTTTTTATTTTTGGGTTCTATCTATATAGCGTGGAAGATAACGTTTTGTAGATTAAACGTTAGATTCATTCTTTGTACCACACAATTCAGTTTTGTTCCATTAAAACTGTGCTGCTTCAATCTTGAAGCATTCTGGGGTAAGCTTCGTTCATGGTCTGGTTTTTTTTTTTTCAAACCAGGCTGAACTTTTGGGTTTGTGGATTGGATTGGTTCAAAAATAGTCGCGGGACCGTTACCTAATCCTTCGTATATAACAAAATGGAGTTAAATGTCTGGTTGGTCCGTATGGTTTGCAGATTTTGCAAAGTTGGTTCTCAACTTTTAACAAGTACACGGCCGGTTCAAATGGTTGTAAAAATGTAACACGAGGGGTCAACATCATTAACTTTTCAGTTAAATACGTATGAAATTACTTATTTACCCTTGAAGAAAATGTTACCAACAATGAAGTTTATGGTTCCACCTAAAACCTGTTCAAACTACATATATATAGTTTTTCTTTAAGGGTAAAAAAGTAATTTTATATCTATTTAATACGTATTTAAATACCTTTTTAAAATGCTAACTAACTTTTTAACTTCTTATATTCATTTCTTCTAATTAAAAAGTTAGTATTGAATAGTTTTTTTTTTCCAACAAAGAACAATAAGAGTGAGTAAAAAAAATCTTGATTGATAGTGATTTCATAACATTTTAACGATTTCAAGTAGGGCTGCAAACGAACCGAACGAACACGAACAAGACCTTGTTCGTGTTTGTTTGTTAAGAAATATATGTGTTCGCGAATCGTTCACGAACACTTATCGAACGAGATTTTATGTTCGTGTTCGTTTGTGTTTGTTTGCTAATTTTAGGCAATGAACGTTGACGAACACAAATGATCACAAACTAATGTTCATGAACAAAAATGGAAACAAACGAACACAAACAATCGTTCATGAACATAATATATAATACACCCACACTTATTAGATATTTTATTTGTCGGAATTTTGAATTATTTAATTAAATATAAAAATTAAAACACTAATTAAGTATCGAACATAAATGAACACGTTACCGAACGTTCACGAACATAAACGAACGAACACGGCCTCTGTTCATGTTTGATCATTTAACTAAACGAACAAAATTTCTTGTTCGTGTTCGTTTGTTTAGTAAACAAACGAACACAAACGAACTTCCCGCCGAACAGTTCACGAACTATTCGGCGAACGTTTGGTTCGTTTACAGCCCTAATTTCTAAGTATATTTGTGATATTCACTCTAGATGAATTATTATGGAATATAGAAGAATATTTATATTTCGGGCCCATGACACATGTTGAGGGGTTTGGTCCCCATCATACAAGTTGAGACAAATGGAGTTTTACAGCTCTTATAGTCATTCATAGATACGATTTGATTTTATGAAAACAACATCGGCATGTGATAGTGTGCATCAACATCAAAGCCAGTGGGGTTTCCAAACACCCGATCATACCCCTTAAAATTCAATTCGTGTAATAATTTTTTTTTATAATAAGCTCTAAAAATTATTATACCTTATAAACTTTTCAAACTTTTTTCTTTGACATATTCGGCCTCCTAAAAGCGATATAGGTATGCCGCCAGTTTTGCAACTAACTACTCATGGCTTAGTGCAGGGCCGTCTCCGAAAATTAAAAAAAAAATTGGCCCTGTTCGAGATAAAAAGTTTGGACCCTATTCGCAAATCTTCATATAATATAAACTCATCAATCATTCAATCAAATATATAAATACAACGATAATTGTTATGAAATTAATAAAACAAATTAACAAAAATAGAATTATAAGAATTTTAAGAATTTTAAAATAAAAAAAAGAATTATAAGAATTTTATACCTCAATCTCAAGATTATCCACCCCACAAAACCCTGGATTCACCCTTTGAAACACCTCCTGCGTCGATGATGATGATATCCTTGATTTCTCACTAGATTTCGACCTATAAATCCAGATTTTTTTTTAAATATATGTATAAAAAATTTATAAATTTATCGGGCCATATATTCATTTGGGCCCTGATCGCAGGCCCACCCTGCACCTCCTTGTAGCCGGCACTGGCTTAGTGGTAGGATTTTGGATTCTTCAATGGCGGCCCAAGTTCGATTCCCACTTTGTGTCACTTTTGGTGGATTAAGGCAATGAAGGATTTGAGCTAGGTCTTGTGCGAGGTTGTCAGTTCGAATCCCGAGCCCACTCGGGTATTCGTCCCACCGTGTGTTACGCTAGAGAGTGTTCAACTCTTGTGGTGGCACAACGACGAGTGTTCAACTCTTGTGGTGGCACAACGATTGTCAAGTGGCAGCCGGTGGTATGGTTTCCTGGGGGAAGGCCCAAGCCAAACTCTGAAACCAGCGTGGGCCCGGTTAAGAAAACATAGTTTGGCCGGAGTGAGGCAACGGGGCTCTCTAATTTGGAGATTGCGGTGACCTAACACAAGAAAGTCGTCGTAAAAAAAAAGATATATGTCTTTTACAACTATCCTTAAATTTGTACTAGAGAAATTATAGATTTTATTTTTTAAAGCTTGGTGAATTAAAAGAAAATCTACGAAGTTATTACATACAATATAATAATGTGCTAATTTCGGTAAGTTTTAGTCTAATTAACCCATTATAATATATGATTAATTCACAAATTCACATATCGTTTCTTTTTTTTTTTTTGTCATTTTAGGTCATATGGTGTTAGAAAGTTAGTTTTGCGTTTTCTATGTTAAAAAGTTAGTCATATGGTTTCTCTCTCTCTCTTTTTTTTTTTTTTTTGTGTGTCATTTGAGGTGTTTATTATTTGAAGAGAGGTTAGCTGGATATCAAAACCTAAAAATGAGAATTTGCAAGTTCAAAGCCGGAGTGGAGCTTGAACGGAAATTCGGTGGGGGTCGGACTCTAAAACTTTAAATTGGTGGGGGCCGGACTCTTAAAAATCCAATATTTTACACTAAAAAAATAAATTTTCGGTAAAATTAACACTACGCGCGAAAAATTGACGGGAGCCTGGACAATCTTTTACCCTTGGAACCTTGTAATTGACAAAACTCAAATTTGGCCCAAACATTCGCTATTTTTTTTTTTTTTTTTTTTCAAATACTATATTTTTTTGTTACTTTTTTTTTTTTTTTTTTCATAAAAAAGGTTTAATTTTCTTTTACATAAGGATAGCAGGTAGACGGGCAACAAACTGCGCCGCCATCCCCTTTTGAATAGAAAACCCTAATCTACTAAAAACAAAGCCTCGCCCCTGAGGGGTCGAAAAGTTGCTGTGGACAACACGCTGAACTCTAGCCAAGAACCGAACCGCCTCCGGCGCCAAGGAGCCGAACGTGTCAAACGCAAGGGGGACAAAGGCATGCTGATTGTCCTCACAAGCTTTCGCGTGCTTTTCCACCTTCTTTGACTCTGCTTTCAGGACCGCTTGCCCCGCCACAAACCCATTTTCCCGGAACCCGGCTAGGGGGGATACACCTGTGAGATCGACACAAGCATGTTTCCCGCCCTCCCAACCAAAAACTAGCACGTCAGCCGGGCGTAAGGTGGACCTCCCTTCCGACGGGTCCGTAAGGAAATTAACTGGTGCCTCTTTCTTTGCCGAAATCCCTGCTCGTCTAAGAATATCCATTAACGTGTCTCGAACAAAGTCATGGCGATACTTATACCCCGGCAACTCTCTACAGTGTAACGCATGCTCACCGTATTTATCCAGGCATGCTTTACGACAGACTGGGCATTTTTCATCATTCGGGAACATGGGGATCATCAGACGGTACTTAAGGATTGACCGGTACTCCACCGCTGACATACGTTGACCCAGACCTTCAATAGGAATAACAGTTAAGAAATCCTGAGCATGGGGCCTCTGTAGGCATTCGATGACGGCTTTCTGACGGGGGGATAAATGGAAATCTTCTCCCAACCTTTGTGCGATTCGACAACCAAGGGCATTCGCCAAAGTTTTCTGTGGCTTTTTGGGGGCGGTGTCCTTGTTTGAGAAACCGTCGAGATCAAAGTCAGGGAGAGATTCATGCAAGCGTTCTAAGGCGCTGGCATAATCCAGGTCAGTGTTAACAACCCCACTGTTACGTAAGATGTGGTCCTGCAACTCCCAAGATTGAGACCTAGAAGCCACAAATGCATAGGCGGCCACATCCCGGGCCGAGAGAAGCCCCAACCCACCAAGCCGCATCGGCAAGGTCGCAATCCGCCACTGTAGTTCACCAAAAAAAGGCCCCCCACATACGACAATGTCTTCTATTGCCTCTCGAAGACTTTTATCAAAACATGAAACAGCATCATCCACAAAGGGGGGCTGGCAAGTTCGCAAACCAAAAAGCAACTTTGCAACCCCCATACAAGATCTAAGCAAGAGAAGTTCGCTTTGAGGATCCCGCAGCGAGGGAAGGTGTCCCATAATTTCAATAGCTCGCGTTGCCCTCTTACCTGCCAGACCACTAATAAAACTGGCATCACGGCTAACTGCCCCCCCTAGCAATTTGACACCTTTCTCCGGCCTCCCAATCTCACTGGGAAAAAGCCCTGGCCGAACCTTCACCCCGTTGCATGTCGGCCAAAATATCTCAGTTTTTCTAATATTAAGCCGTAGCCCCAAGGCTGGACCCTCCGAACTAATGATGTCAAGAGCTTTAGCAACCTGAACAGCGTCTCCGATAACCGTCCCGTCATCCAAGTACCAAGCATGAAAGGGAAGTTTGCAGTTTTCCTGCACCTGAACCACCAAGGGGTGTAACGCTAGGGCAAAAAGCAAAGGTCCCAAGGGATCCCCTTGCTGGACTCCCGTGAATGCCCCTATGCGGTCATTCCCCACGTATAGCCTAGCGGGCTGGGCATATAAAAATTGAACCCACGGGAATATGGGGGGGCAATGGCGATGGACCTCGCGAAGCAGAACCGAACGGTCAACTAAGTTGAAAGCGTTGGAAAAATCAACCGTAAGCATGGCCAGCGAGCCATCTGAATGAAAAGAATTAAGGAACCTGTTAGCGCTGTGCAGCACCGCCTCCGCCCCATTGGGAACCCCCACCCCAAATTGGTAGTCCCCCAAGTACTTAACAACTTCTTTCCCAACTTTCTTCATGGCCACTTTGGAGACCAATCTTCTCCAGATTGCCCCCACTGCAATTGGGCGAATCCCATTATCAGGCTTCAACAGAGGGGTCAGGGGGGCCGAAGCAACAAAATCCGCAAGCACCCTAGGACATAACCCCCCTAGCCAAAGGTTTACCACTTTAGTGATGGCAGCAAGTAATCCTGAGGCAGTCGCCGACCCCTCGCCGCTAAGAGCGTCCAACAGGTGTTGGGCCCGGAGGCCATCTCGCCCACAAGAAGTCCCTTTCGGGAAAGACTTCACACACCTGTGGACGCAGTCTTCATCCACGGATAACGCAGGTTGTGAAAGAGGGGCTGAAGGAAGGTTCGGGGGCGGCGCGAAGGGATGTTTGTCGATAAGAGCTTGCATGGTAGATTCCCCTTGGGGAGCAACCCCACTGGAACACAATACCTTAACTGCAGCAGTGAAATGACCGTCACTCACTTTCCTGAGACATTGCTTTATGTTGGGGCTAACCTCTTCAGCTACCTCCCGGTGTGCCTCCCCCCCACGCACGACCTCTTCTCCACTATCGGCGAGAAGGGAATTGACTAAAGCCTCAAAACCAGAACTCTCCTTCCACATAGCTAAGGCCCGCAAAATACTATCACATTGTAAGGACTTTCGATTACCCGACCTTCGCTCTTGCCTAGAAGACGGCTTAACCACCTTAAGGGTACAACGGGGTAAGAGCAAGAGTTTGACCCAGCTTTCAACAGTCCCAGGGGAAGCTACTACTTTATGGATGGCACCTGTCAAAGCTTGTGCAAAGGCTAAACGACAACTTGGGGGGATGCTCTTAACGGTTCGAACCGGAAGGGAGAAAATACGTTCAAGGAGAGCGACATCTCCTGTCACTCCCTGCGGGGTCCTAAGCTCAAATACCATCCCAGAATCTTTGGGCCTTGGGATCCCTACGACAAAATCCTCATCAGACCCATATTTCCTAGAGAACGTGGAAACACCATCAGGGTGATGACACCCCCTACTAAGTGCGTGTGTCTTCATGCACCTCCCACACAACCAATATCCAAAAACCCGCAGAGTTTCCCCAACATTCGAAAACAAGTCTAAATCCTTAGAAAGCGTATCCTGAAGAAATTCTTTACGATCATCTTTAAAATGAAATTGCTGAAAATGCGCAATCAATCTGTTGAAACAAATGTAATTATATTTGTGTCTCTGTGTACAGAATGGAATATAAAAAACTAATAAAATAAATTCTTATGGTTCCAGTTTTATACAGTTGGTTTTCAGTATAAACCGTAAAACAAACCGTACGCTACGGTTCGAAAATGTTGAAACCGATGGCCGGTTTGGACAGTTTCATGGTTTGAAACCGAACCGTGAACACCCCTAATTATAACGGTGTCTCCAAACTAAACTGATTACAATGGTATTTCCAAATATTACACATTAATTTATCTATAAGGCTAGTGGGTATGAAGGATGGTAGTCTTTTGAAGATGATCCACCACGTAGGTGACCACGTCATTGGGTGTGGGGATAAGCCACAAGGGATGGGCCAAAGGTGTGGTGATAAGCCCCTTTATATATCCATATGCATGTATGTATGTTTGTGTGTGTTGGATAAGAAAGTTGGCTCGCGAGCACGGCTCGGGAGGACGCTGGAGACGGGACAGACCAGGGGTGGTGTGGACGAGCCTCCACAGGGCTCTACAACCCTCCACCGTCCCCCTTACCGCATAGCCAAAATATTCCATATACTCTACCACAATACCACTTATATTTTCATTTGAACCATAAATGCTCAACTAAAATAACTATACTTCTAGACTTGATAGACAAAGTTCTCCTATTCTAAGCAAAGTGCCATAAATCACATGACATCACGTGATATCTTTACTATTTGTGTCGTTTAAAGCAACATTTTGGACACCTAAATGTTTGGTCTTACCATATGGCAAATTGTACACATGGTTAGGGTACCAAATTTCTACTATATATGTGATATTTGGGACCGACAAATGTGAGAGAAAGATCATAAGGTTTGAGTCATGACCATATAATTCTTTTTTATTCCTATATAGTTATCTTGTATTTGATGTTCTATAACATGATATTGTTTTATATACAAGTCAAAAGGAAAACGAATACCAACTTTTGTGGCGTGCACAGATTCCAAACATAAGAAAACACATGATGACATCAAACATGGCATCTTTCCTTTTATAGTAACGGTTTGAACTATTTTAGGGTTTGAGTTCCAATGATCCTTTGAATCAAATGATTGTTGACACGAATATACATACTTAATAGTACTATAAAATTCCTCATGATTAGTGCTGAGCAAATTGCTCGTCGCTCGCACGAAAATTGCTTGGAAAATGCTCGTTCGATTTTTCGCTCGATTGTAAACGAGCTGATTGGCTCGGTTCGGGTTGTAAACAAGTCAAACATGAGTAAAGGGCCGCTCGGTTACGGTCGAATATTTTTATATTATTTTATATGTGTGGATATATAATTATCACTCTATTGAGATGTTTGCTTGATGAAGAAGCCCATGGTTAATTGCACTTTAAGATTTTTTTTGAAGGAAACAATTTTATATTTGTATTTGTTGAACTGATATGTATCTTGAGTAAATGACAATTTAGCGAAAACGAGCAACATTTTAAGTGAGACATTATTGAATGAAACAATTGTGACATTTAAATTTGAAGTCTTTGTTCTAAAATTTAATTTAAAATTAAAATTGAGCGAAAACGAGCAAAAGCAGGCTGCTCGGTTGTAAACCAAGCGAGTTCGAGCAACATTTTCTACTCGTTTCCTTTAATTCGAACAAAGCCAAGCCGCCAGGTTTCAATCCTAGCAGAGTACGAGTAGACGCTCGGTTCGGCTCGGCTCATGAACAACCCTACTCATGATAAATACTTTTTATTCCATTACGTTATTCAATGTGCTTGAAATAGCTCGACTGGTATTAAAAATTTAATTGTTAATTTGCTCTAAATTTGTCACATGGGAAAAATAATAATGTATAGACATCACTAGCAAAATGATTGTGCTAGTGAGCATTGATCTAACGAGACCAATTTGAAGTCTGCAATTATTACTATATTGTAAACTTAGATTTTTTAACTAAAAGAAACTATTATACAAGAATGGAAAAACAATGATGAAAAACAAAATAAAGGCCTTACATTGTTCTTGAGAATATAACTAATTGAACATGTTAGGTTTTATTTTTATCTAGGTACACAAGTACCTTTAAAGTACCAAATTTTGTGCAAGTGGCATAGTGAAGTTACTCTAATAATGCAGGATAGTGTCAAAAAGGGTGACACTCGAACTTATATCTAAAAGGGTACAAAAAACCCCACAATCACATGTAGCATTTAAAGCATTTAGAGCCACTTGTGTCTAGGGCATATTATGGGTATGTTTGGCAAAACTAGCTGGTGGTTGGAAGCTGGTAGCTGGTGGCTAGAAGCTGGTGGTTAGAAGCTGATAGCTGTAGCTGTCGCTGTAGATTTTTAGATATATTTGGTGTTTGGCAGGGTAGCTGGAGCTTTTAATAAAATGTATAAAATGACCAAAATGGACATAATTAAATATTTAAAAAGTTCGTGCATTAAAAAGTTTATTATCTTTAGAGGTTAAAATAGTCATTTTTCCCTAAAAGCTTGTAGCTCCTTCTAAACGCTACTAGTAGGAGCGTTCAACCAAAAGCTTCAAGCTCCTAACCTAAAAGCTTCAAGCTCCTTCAACCAAACAAGACTTTTTATTGAGTATGAGCTTTTTCATAAAAGCTTAAAGATAAAAGCTCCTAAAAGCCCCTAAAAGCTCCATGCCAAACATACCCTATGTGTAAGATATGATACTTTTGGAACTAAACAACATGACCAACCTTACTCATTGTCTATAGCCATTCATGTAAGAAGCGACTTCTTTCTAAAACAAAGTCGTTCGTATGAGCATACTTTATCTGGAAGATGATATTTCGGAGACTCCTCGTGTTTGGAAACTATTAAAGGCGAAGTACCACATGTCAAGAACACTAAACACACGATTGCTAAGCATTTAGTGGCCTGGTACAAATAATAAAGCATCTACCCAAAAATATTGTCGAGTAGCACTTGCTAACACACGAACAAACTAGTTAATACCTTGGACTTACTTGTGTGCCCGACAATGTCACGTACTATATGTCAAACTGCAAGGGGTCGCTCATGTTATTTACAACTGAATGGTCCTGACGACGGGCCTATGGGTTGCCCCATTTACCCGTCTTGGGCTACTATCGTGTGGGCCCAACAAGATACAAGCCCAACAGCATCTTACCTTGCCCTTTAAGGTTTTCCTTACACAAACTGAGCGGGAAAAAGGACCAGAAGGCACATCCGACATTTAATACTTGATTAGAAAAGGATCTCTGGCTGGAGAGTGTACTTCCTAGCCGGAAATCATTTAATGAGGCTGCCATCTTACCGTTGGGGGTCAGACACCGTCTGAGCCCCCCGAAGACTCTCGAAATCCGTCGGATCATCTCACTAAAATATCTCACATGGGAAATAAGGCTTGATGGTTATATAAGAGCAAGGAGCGGTGATCACAGGGACTCAAGGTATCACATTTAAAGCTCTCTCATTTACTCCTCTTTCATTTATTTCGACCAACATTCTTATACATTAAACACACACACATTTATTAGATTCACACCTTAGAGGAAACATTCCGGTGAACACACTCATCGGAATAAGCTCCTCCAACTCTCCGGCAAGTTTACTTATTCTCACGCCGGAGCTTGGTCACGGATCCCCTTCCCGGGGCCCTCCGTGACGAGGCTAACGGTTTACTTTTTTGTAGCAACGAAGACCGGGATATCTTGACGTCAGCGAAGACCCCTTTGAACGTCGCTAGGGATTTGGATATTCGACATTGGCCTATGTACTCCCATCAAATGCATTCGATTCCCATTTATCACTCAAACACTGATTGTTTCTCTCAAACAACATATTGATTCTCAAGTCGCGTCTGGTCATAAGATGATGTCCTCTTTCGTGATGAGCATTTTTTTATATTGTCATTTTATATGACAAGCCTAACGGTACTTAGATATGCAGATAAACATGTAATAATGAAAAAAAGCTATAAAAATTTATAGCAACAACTGTCTAACTTTATTTATCTCATATTTATATTTATTTACATGTATTATTAATACTTTAATATATTGTTTCATGTTGAAAAATTTAAATAATATACTTATTGACATATACTTATTGACATATATTATTAATACTTTATTGACGTAATTTACTCTTAATATTAAAGTATCATGTTGAATAAAATAAATGGAAAATTACAAAACTAGCCATTGAACAAAACCACTTTCAAAACTAGCCATCTCCAGCATCCTTGGAGCGACGCATCATACACGGGATGCGTCTTTAGAGCCATGATATTGAAACCCAATAAAAAATGACACATGACGTTTTCAAAGTTGCATAATCCCAGACACATGAGTTGGACCCGCAGACGCATGGGATGGACCCACAAACGTATGAGGTGAACCCGGACGCTTCAGCTTCTGAAATCTCTCCAAAGACGCATCCCGTATATGATGCGTCACGGGATACGTCGCTCCAAAAACGCGGGAGATGACTAGTTTTGAAACTTGTTTTGATAATGGCTAGTTATATAATTTTCCCTAACATAAAATATATATTAATAATTTTTAATTGTAATAATATAGTATCATGTTGAATAAATCAAAATAATGTAATTGGTGTTTTTATATGTGGCTGCCCCCTCTACAAACAAAAAAGAAAAAAAAAATAAAAAAATAAAAATAAAAAAAAAACTCTTCACCTATTTCAGGAGCCAAACACAAAAAACATTGAAATACATACAAATACATATACAAACACCTAAATCGCTTCATCCCACTTTCTCTCTCTACAATTCGCATACATATTCTTCAAACTCACCGAAATTAAATCCCAAATCTTGATTATTTCCTCCCATTTGTTCTCCAAAATTCTCCAATTTCACCCTCACAATTCAATAAAATGCATTACTGGTCTCCTTCATTAGACGTTGATTATGAATTTGAAAAGCTTGTTCATCGTATGCATCCACCCAGGTAATTCTTTCCTTACAATTCAACAATTGGGTCTTCAATTTTTGCAATAATTGGCTGAATTTAACTTTTAATATTTAATAACCGATTTTGTGTTTATTATTGGTTTTTTAGGGTTACTGTTGATCAAATTACAGACAAAAAATCGACTCTGATTAACGTAATTAAATTGGACCAAAAGGGTATTTATTATTGGATTAATTTATTTGAAATAAATTGCATAATTATTAATTTAGGTTTTATATATATATATTTTTTTGTAGGTTGATAGTGCTAATAAACGAGGAAGCTTATTAGAAGTGGTTCAGGTGTTGACTGATCTGAATTTGTTGATTAAAAGAGCTTATATTTCTTCAGATGGAGGATGGTTCATGGATGGTATGTATTTTATTAAATTTATCTTTTTTTTTAATTATTGCGACAACAAAAAGAACAAATCCGAATCATTAAATTTTGTACTTTTTATGAAAAAATGTGTATTTAATTATTTTTATATAAAAAAAACCTTTAAACTAATTTATTAGTATGTTTTAAAAGAATTTAAGATTGAAAAAATAAATGATTCATTTTGAATCATTAAATTTTATACTTTTTAGGAAAAAATGTGTCTTTAATTATTTTTATATAAAAAAACCTTTAAACTAATTTATTAGTATGTTTTAAAAGAATTTAAGATTGAAAAAATAAATGATTCATTTTGAATCATTAAATTTTATACTTTTTAGGAAAAAATGTGTCTTTAATTATTTTTATATAAAAAAACCTTTAAACTAATTTATTAGTATGTTTTAAAAGAATTTAAGATTGAAAAAATAAATGATTCATTTTGTTATACGTTTTCTCGTAATATTTAGCGTTCTGCATAGATTTAGTCGCTAACGGTTTGTATTCCAAATTTCGATCACAGTGTTTCATGTTACTGATCAATATGGCAATAAACTCTCGGAAGATATCGTCACGGATCACATTCTGCAGTCGCTTGGACGAAGAGGGTGTAGTTTCCGGTCCCTAAGAGGCTCAGTCGGGGTTCAATACGCATCAGAAAACACCACAATCGAGCTAACGGGCCGTGACCGGCCCGGGTTACTTTCCGAGGTGTTTGCGGTACTAGCCGACCTCAAATGCAACGTGGTCGCTGCAGAAATATGGACGCACAATTCACGAATGGCTTCGATCGTATACATCACCGACGAGGAAACCAGTCTTCCAATCAACGATCCGGACCGACTCGCGAAAATCAAACAGCTGTTGCTATACGTTCTAAAAGGCGATCTTGACAGACGTGGTGCACAGACCGCGGTTTCCGTTGGGTTCACTCATACTCAACGACGGTTGCACCAGTTAATGTATGCAGATCGTGATTATGATACGGATGAGTATGATACAGTTCCCGAGGGGTCTTCTAGCGGTCGTAAACCGGTAGTGACGGTGGAAAACTGTGTCGAAAGAGGGTACACAGTGGTGAATTTGAGGTGTCCGGATCGACCGAAGTTACTGTTTGATACGGTTTGCACGTTAACGGACATGCAGTACGTCGTTTTTCACTCCACCATCATTGCTGAAGGCCCGGAGGCGTTTCAGGTAGATTGTTTTAACGTGTTATGATCATTTTGAATGCGCGTATTTAGGTTTAAACGTGTGGTTTCGGTTTATTTCGCGTGTTAATCGGTTTTTGTTTACTGTAATTGTAGGAGTTTTATATCCGACATACAGACGGATGCCCAATTAGTTCAGAAGCCGAGAGGCAACGAGTAATTCATTGTCTAGAAGCAGCTGTCAAAAGACGGGTCTCGGAGGTATGAAACCACAATAATCAGTTTTTAATAGGGCTGTAATCGACCCGAGCCAGGTTGAGCTAACGAGCCAGCTTATTTTATCGAGCTGAAAAGTCGAGCTCGACCTCGGCTCGTAAAACGCTCGAGCCAAATCGAGCCGGCTCGTTATTTTTTTATTTCTTATTTTAAAAAATATTTTTCCTAATATTATTAACATAAAAAACAAAATAAAATAAATAAAAGTTACACATATATCTATATGTATTCTTTTTATTTTTCTGATATTTTAAAGACCGAAAGACATATTAAAAGTATATTGTGTATAGTTTTTTTTTTATTTTCCCATATTTTTTTATGTTATTGATTAATTAAACTTTCAATGTTAGCACTGCAACGCCCTCCCACTTCTTTTTTATTTTAATACATTTAAAATTAAAATAAATTTATATAAAATAAAATAATTTGGGCCAGCTCGCGAGCTCATGAGCCGAGCCAGGCTTAGCTCGAGCTCGGCTCGTTTACGACCAAGCTTTTTCCCTGTTTTTCCGAGCAAGCCACGAGCTGCGAGCTTTTTGAACACCCCTAGTTTTGAATGTTTGATAAAAAAAATGATTATGTAATTATTATACTTTTGATATGCAGGGCCTAAGACTAGAACTATGTGGTGACGACAGGATCGGGCTATTATCCGATGTCACTCGAATATTTAGAGAAAACGGGCTATCGGTCACTCGGGCCGAGGTGACAACCCGAGGATCTACGGCTGTAAACGCTTTCTACGTGATCGACTCATCGGGCCAGCAAGTTAAAAGCGAAACAATTGAAGCAGTTAGAAACGCAATTGGAGAGACCATAAAAGTAAAGGAAGACGAAACGTTGACCAAGTCAAAGTCACCCGCGCAACAAACGGGTGGGTTTTCGTTGGGTAATCTTTTCAGGAATCGATCCGAAAAGTTTCTTTATAATTTGGGTTTGATTAGATCTTGTTCAGAAGTGGCTTAAAATTAGGTTTAGAAAACAAGTTGTTAGGTCATGTGGAAATGTGGAATGGTAGGTAGTTAAACATGTTTCTTTGTTTTTTCCTCAATTGTAGATTCTTGATCTGTTAGTTTGGCCTCGTATAAAAAATAATAATATAGTTGTACTGTATAATATAAATACATGTAATATTATACCGTATATTCTCTAGTATCGCGGAGATAAAAAAAATATTGCTTTTCTGACCGTATTGTACGTATAATGTTATACAGTATAATCTTACGATACAACTATATTATACATAAATAGAGAGAGAGAGAGAGCGCAATTTATAAACTATAAATATTGAGGTCTTCTTCACGGGGTTAATTATTCTACAAAGGCTCCTTAAAATAAAAATGGTGCAAAGACACAATGGATCGTACATGATGACACAATGCCGGAAAATATAACACAACGTTGAGGAAAAAAGACACAATGAGTCACAAAAAAACACAATGACGGAAATATAGAATAGACACTGATAAATAAAATACACAATGATAATAAAAGACACAATGACGGAAATATAGAATAGACACTGAAAAAAGACTTCTGAAATCTGTAACCTATAAATCCAAAAGTAAAAACTTAAAATCTCACGTTGTAGAGTTCGATGAGACGGTTCCAATACCGCTTGAATGAGGTCAATCGGAGTCCGTTTGATACCATTTGTACGACTTCTTATTTTTAGGACCATTTGTATTTGATCCTTAATTTTTTATTTTTATAACAATGAAAATACGTGAACAAACTTCGTGTATCTATCTTCTTGTAACGTATTAGAACATTCTTAGGGGACTGGGGGTGGGGAAAGTTTTGTCCGTGATGAATGTTTTCCACGAGTGATGGGATGCAACAAACCACCGCCACCATGAATGTTTAACGAGTGAAGGATTGTTTCTGTGAATTTTTTCACGCGTGATAAATAGATGGATGTGAGGGGGTGTGAGGGTTTATTGTTGGGTGTTGTGAGTGATGACCATTGCCACTAAAAAAGATTGTGAGTGATGGAATAATGGTTGATGACATGACGGAACTTGATTGGATGTTGTGAGTGATGAAATTTTTGCAAGTGATGACCACCCCCTTATGAAAATACATTACCTTGACACACTTTTTACTTTCTTTTATTGTTCTTTTATGAGTGAAATGTTTATCTAACAATATAAAATCGTGTTAGAGTAAAATGCAAGTTTTATATGGTATATTTTAAGACATTTTGTAAGAATTTTTTTTTTTAGTTCCTTAATATGTAAGTTTCTTTTACATATTTCATAATTTCATTCACTTATTTCACTAAAAAGAAGAGGTGCAGTGTGGAAGAGCTTTTCAGTGTAGTTCGGTCAGTTAGCTTTGTTTGGTTTAAACATAGATGTAAGAAAGGGCAGTTTTCTTGGGCCGACTGGTGTAAATTTGTGAATATGTAAGTTTCTTGTTTCGTTGGCTGGCCCGGTTTTCGGGTTGGCGAGTTTCTAATGAAGTTCTCTTTTCAACAATATATATATATATATATATATATATATATATATTATTGCCAATGTGAGGCTACCACACTAGTAGAGACGTTTTTCATTTTGGAGAGGAGGTTTATATTCAAACCTAGGCGAGAGAAAATATTTTACGATTATTAGTGTAAAATAATGTAACATTTATCGTTAAAAAATAGAAAAAAATACATGAATAATGTTATATAAATACACTAATTATAAAAAAAAAAACATGTGATTTCTAAAAAAAAGCAAAGTTAGTTTAGAGTTCAAACATGTGTTTAATAGCAACTAGTGGTAGTAGGTTTTTGTGGAATTGGAGTGTTAGTGATGATCCTAACACGTGGGAAATTGACAAGGACAAAGATATGACATGTGATTAAAATATGAATAACGTATAGATATGAGTCATCATCTATGTAGCAGCAACTTCTTTTTATTAATATTATTATCGTTACAATGTCAAATTCGGCTCCTAAATGGACACCCAACTTCAGAACTTTCTTTTTTCTTAATATAATATTTTTGTTTTTTAATATAATATTTTTATTACCTAAATACATCCAATAGTGCTTAGGATTCCAAAGGGTTTGTTTGGAATTGATTATTATTTAATTTATATTTTAGTTTGAGTGTATGACTAATATATTTTATATTATACATTTGTTAATAAAATACTGACACGGATGGCCGATATTTGGTTACAAGTTTTGCTTACGACACAATTTCTAGAATCTTAACGCTAAAGAACAAAAAGTTTCTGTATTTTGTTTTTCTGTAACATCTTTATTATATTAAGAGTTTTCATAAATATCTTGAAGTTGGGGGTAAACTAATTTTTTTTTTCTTTTTTTAAACTACTTAACTAAAAAATAAAACATAATTTTAACAAAATAAAATAAAAGTACATTAATTTTAATAGGCTAGGGTTTGTTTTTAATAGGCTAGGGTTTGCTATCTAGAAAGGGGTAGCGGCGCAGCTTGTTGCTCGCTTACCTGCGATATTGATGTAAAGTGCATTTTGTCGAATATATTATGTAACTATGGAAGTATTTTGATTAATTTAAAAAAAAACATTACATTAAAATAAACTAACTAAAGTTACATTAACTAAATTAAAAAAAAAAAACATTACATAAAATTAAACCTACTAAAAAATAAAACCATAAAAAATTTAGAAACTACATGGCCACTTATATATTTTTGCGATCTCGTGTTTTCGGGCTAAGGTGATTTCCAACATCTCCTTTGGACTAAACTGGCAATGTTTAAACCTATTTTGACTAAAATGAAAACGTTTCAAACCTTGGACTAGATTGGCAAAATCACCCACAGGCAAGGACTAAAATGGCATTTAACTTGAAATCCTTTTAGTAAAAAAATCATAACTAACCATCCGTTTATCAATCAATTCAGTTACCGATCGGGGTTTTCCTCCCCTAAACTTCATATAAAAGTTTGAATCTAACTAAATCCATGTGAGTCGACCTTATGTTTAGACTATACGGAGTGGGGGGCATGAAAGAGTGGCGTTATACGATATGTAGCTGTCATGTCAGAAAAGTAGCGTGGTGCAAAAAAGCGAAGAGTGGGAGTGGTGTGGTTAGTGGCGTCTTTTACAAAAAAAAATAAAAATAAACATCAACCAGTTAAAACACACTCAAAATCCACCGACCAATATAGAGCCTCCACCTTACAACCCAAATGCCCCCTACGCCTGTGGAGAACTCCCAGCACTCACCACCACGCTACCAGAAGGGGTGATGTTCCTGGCGTGAAACGAACACCACACTACTTTATGGTCTTATAACAGGAAAAATGCAAAAGGTGTCGTTCGTGCGTGTGAGTTTGTAGGAATGAAGAGGCGACAAATGAACCAACAAAGATTGACAGCTAAGATGGTGGTGTACCACCATGATCCGTCGCTTTCCACCACCCTCAGCAGATGTGGGGACCACCACAAAACAAATCCTGCGAAAATCGTCCTATGATAAATCCTGAGCCAAGTAAAACATGTCCACCACGTGTTCTTGTTATAACCTTTTTTTCTTTTTCTTTTTGAGGACTTGATCAATTAACCCTTCATTACCATTCATATTTTCTTTCAAAATTTAAATAGACAACCCAAGTGGACTATTCTTAATTTTCTCCACCATGTGTTATAATTATGGATTTCAACTTGTTTATCAGATCAGTTTTGGTTTAAGCTTTAGCTCATATTGACCACATACAAGCAATGTTTTAAAAATCGCTTTAAACTGGCCGGTTGTACCGGTTAAACCGTCCGGTACACTCAGTTGAACCGCCCGGTTAAACAGTTTCTGAGCTAAATCCGGTATGATATAAAAACCGGATTTTAAAATATTGCGTACAAGATATCCAAATTCGCCTTGAAAATATATATCAAAAAATTTTGATGAAAAGAAGAAACATACCTTTGTTTTCGGTAAAACTGGTTTTGCTATTCAAAATAAAGTTGTGGCGCAACTTATTGCCCGTTTAGCTGCCACTCTTTTATAAATTTCTTAGTTTTTTATATGAAAAAAATAAGATAAAACTTATTTTAGTGTTTCTAAAGAATATTAATTTAATTAGTTAACTACCAGAAATCAATATTATACTAAGATATTTTCTTCTTACATGATTTGTACTTTCATAGAAACATATAAACATGATTACTCTTTATTATACATATTATTTTATGGAAATATAGGTAAAATAATCATATTTATCATATTTAGAAGTTTGTTTAAATACTAATATTTTTTTTTGTTTTGTAAATATGATAATTTTATATACATTTGTAAGTATAGTCATTTAACCATAATTTCAACTAATCTACTTTACATAATCTAGAAAGTGGTAGAAAATAATGTAAATATTAAAAAAAAAGTTATGAAAATGTAAATATTGAAAAAAATAAGTTATGAAGAGAAAGTGACGTATATTTCTATTTATGCTAGTAGAGAATCTTGACTACCTAAGTAGTAAGTACATAACTAACACTCAACTAGTCAAAATTCTAAACTCTTATTCTCTTTCAAGCTAGAATGATGTCAATATCGACTTATAGCTTGAAACAAATTCAAAAACCGATGTCATAATACAAGGCTCAATAGTACACCTAATCACAAGCACTTGCTTTGGCCCATTTTAAAGAAGACTGGCCCAGAGTCCACTAAAAAAGTTCCAGTCCAGCTGGAGGGCCCACTGGTCTCATTATTTCCCCAACTGAAACCAAGGTTCATATCATGGGCCATACTTGCAACCTCTACTTAGGTTAGGTGCACAAAAAACCCAAACCTGGAAAAAAAAATTCGAACTCAGGTATTAGAAAAACCGGGTTATTAAAACCAGAACCCGACCCTACCTGTAGGGTAGGGACCGGGTATGAATATTCTGTTCAATACCTGAACCCAAACCCGAACCCATGTTTTTTCGTACCCGATTTGTACCCGGGTTTTCAGCGTACCCCGGGTTTCCATAAAACCTGTACCCTGGTTTTCGTAATACCCGTAACCGAGTTTTCGTAATACCCGGACCCGTTGTGTACAACAACTTTTTTTAAACGTTTAGAGCTTGTGTGAAGCTTTTTTGGGCAGATTTCAAGGCATACGATATGTATAAATAAATGTTTCCATTATATTTCTATGTTTTATGCAAAAAAAAAAAATTAAGTCGAAAAAACCGATCTATACCCGAACCCGAACTCTACCCAACCAATACCCGGACCCGAAAATAGGGTATTCTAATACCTGAGTATGAAAACCCGAACCTTAGATACACAGGGTATTAGAATACTTGGGTATATACCTGAACTCGGGTATTATAAAAACCCCAATTTGTGCACCTCTACTCGTAGTTTCTCAACTATCAATCTCTCTCCCCAAATTATATCCACAAGATCATTGGCTTGAGTGCTTCACATTCTTGGCAATATACACGTTTCCACTATTTACATTACACTTTTTGAAATTAAAATACAACCACTAAAGTGGACCGTGTGGTCAGTCTGGATTTTAAACTTTCCTTTATCCAAAGTTCTAAGGCAAATACTATTATGAAAATATTGGTTACATATCACTATTCATAAGTGTTTTCATGTTGCATTCAATATTATATTGAAGGTTTGAAGGTTTCTTAACTGTTATTCCTATTGAAGGTTTGGGTCAACGTATGTCAGCGGTGGAGTACCGGTCAATCCTTAAGTACCGTTTGATGATCCCCATGTTCCCGAATGATGAAACTTGCCCAGTCTGCCGTAAAGCATGCCTGGATAAATACGGGGAGCATGCGTTACACTGTAGAGAGTTGCCGGGGTTTAAGTATCGCCATGACTTTGTTCGAGACGCGTTAATGGATATTCTCAGACGAGCAGGGATCTCGGCAAAGAAAGAGGCACCGGTGAATTTTCTTACAGACCCGTCGGAGGGGAGATCCACTCTACGCCCGGCTGACGTGCTAGTTTTTGGTTGGGAGGGCGGGAAACATGCTTGTGTCGATCTCACAGGTGTATCCCCCCTAGCCGGGTTTCGGGAAAATGGGTTTGTGGCGGGGCAAGCAGTACTGAAAGCAGAGTCGAAGAAGGTGGAAAAGCACGCGAAAGCTTGTGAGGATAATCAGCATGCCTTTGTCCCCCTAGCGTTTGACACGTTTGGCTCTTTGGCGCCAGAGGCAGTTCGTTTCTTGTCCAGAGTTCAGCGTGTAGTCCACAGCAACTTTTCGACCCCTCAGGGGCGAGGCTTTGTTTTTAGTAGATTAGGGTTTTCTATTCAGAAAGGGATGGCGGCGCAGTTTGTTGCTCGTCTACCTGCTATTCTTATGTAATTTGCCCTGATGATTGGAATGAAAACAGTATTGACTGGAAAAAAAATATATTATATCTAATATATTTTTAAATCTTTTTAAAACTTATTTGTCGCGGATCATGCTCCTTCTTGCATTACTTTTACGCTGTGTTCCCGAGTTTCATTTAACGAGGAAAAATAAAGGATTTGGAAGAATTTCAAAACAAGTCGTGTTTCAGAGTTTTTTTATGGAAGAAAATGAAGAAAAATGAAAGGAAAACTTATGTCTTTTTCCTTAGGAAAATGTATTTTATGCATAAAATCCTTACTTTTCTTTTGATTTCCTTCGAACTCAGGAATACGGTAGGTAATTAAAATTTTCTTTCTACTTATTTTCTTTTCTTTTCTTAATTCATTATTTTTTTCTCTCTGTACATATCATCAACGGCAATATTCCTGCCGTACAGACCAAAACCGGCGACCACTACCGGCGCCCCCTCGCCTCGCAGGTACAACCTCCGGCAACCTATTCTCTTTTCTTGCAGGTACAACCACCGGAGACCACTTTCCTTCTCCGGCAACTACCCTCGAATCCGACGGCTTTTCCAGTGGCAGTGTCTGACCACAAGACCCAGGCGTGTTTCTGTTCAGATCTTCGCATTTTCGCTCAATCGACTTCTCGCATCTTCGCTCCGACGGTTTTTCCCTACTTCTCCGGATCCAAAACCAGCTCTCCGGCTTCACGATAACCCTGTACCAGGTGACTTCTTTCCATGAGTTTTGTTCTTCGATCTGACCTTTTAATCGTATGTTTCTTCAACCAGGTCGTATTCTTCCACTCTTTAGTTGTTCAAGTCGCTTATGATTGATTTTGTGTGTTGACTTTTGAGATTTTAGGCAGTAGGTTGAACGTGTGTGAAGTGTCGATTTTGTGTGTGGATTTGGTGTGTTGATTTTGTGAATTTGGGCTATAATTTTTGTATAAACTAGAAGCTCAGTGATATTTGGTTGAATTTTGTTGTTCAATTCTCTTCAGATTGATTTTGTGTGTCGATTTTTGTGAATTTAGGCTATAATTTAGGCTATAATTTCTGTGTTACTCGCGTCTGGTTTTTTGTGTTGTTATTTCTGCTGTTTACCTGCTGTGTTATCTTATTGTGTGAACTTATCTTATTCTGCTGTTTACCTGCTGTGTACCTGTTGTCTTATCTTATTCGGCTGTCTACCTGTTGTGTTATTGTTTAGGCATTGTTCTTGATCGTATTTGTGGTTGTTTACTTATTGTGTGAACTTATCTATAACTCTCTATTTGATCATTTTTTGTTATGCGTGTGCCCTTTTTGGATTATCGGGTGATTTCTATCAATCATAGACGGTAGATATCATGATTTTTCATTGAGATCATGTTCGATGACGAGGGGTGCAGGGAGGGGAAAAGAAAGGGGGTATAGTTTGCGTGTGGCTTCGTGGAATGTAGGAACCCTTAGTAGTAAGTTGTTGGAGATCATAGATACACTAAAAAGACGTAGGGTGGAGATAGCGTGCCTTCAGGAGACTAGGTGGAAGGGACATAAAGGGGATGAGCGCAATGGGTACAAGTTGTTATATTCAGGGTCTGATGGGGTAAAGAATGGGGTAGGATTTCTAGTAGATATAAACTTGTATAAAAATGTGGTAGAGGTGATACGATACAACGATAGGATCATGGTGTTGAGATTAGTACTGGGAGAGGAAGTGGTGACAGTTGTTTCCGCATATGCCCCACAAGTGGGATTAGGAGATCAAGAGAAAAGAGATTTCTGGGACTGCCTAGACGGAGTTATGAGGGCTATACCTAGGGAAGAAAGAATTTTCATAGGAGGCGATTTTAATGGTCATATTGGTAGGCATAGTGATGGTTTTAGTGTGGTTCATGGGGGTCTTGGTTTTGGTGATAGGAACAACCCTGGTAGGGATTTGCTAGAGTTTGCGGTGGCCCACAACCTAGGTATTCTGAATTCTTTCTTTAAGAAGAAAGAATCACAGTTGATTACTTTTAGCAGTTGCGGACGTAACACTCAGATTGACTATATTTTGATGAGGCTAGGAGATCGAAGGTGGTGGAAGGACTGCAAGGTTATACCAGGGGAGACAGCAGTGACTCAACACCGTCTATTGGTAGCGGATATAATCATGAGGGGAAAGCCGACCAAGGGAGAGAGGGTAATACGGCCTAGGGTTAGATGGGGTATGTTAAAGGACGACAAAATCGAAGTGTTTAGAGATAAGGTCCTCTCAATGACATCGCCTAGAGTAGATGGAGACGCAAACCAAATGTGGGAGGACATGGCAAACACCATTACTAATGTGGCGAAGGAAACGCTAGGGGTTGTAAAAGGAAAGAGGTGTGGCCATAAGGAGTCATGGTGGTGGAATGAAGATGTGCATACTAAAATAAGGATTAAACAAGGGTGCTTTAGGGATCTTTTGAGGTGTACAGTCGAGGAGGAGCAAACGATTTTAAGGGATAGATATAAAGAGGCTAAGAGAGAGGCGAAGAAGGCAGTGTCAGAGGCGAAGAACGCAGCTTACAAGCGAATGTATGATCGACTGGAAACAAAGGAGGGGGAGCATGACATGTTCAAGATTGCAAAAGCTAGAGAGCGTAGAAGGCAAGACTTAGGACCAGTGAAGTTTTTAAAGGGAGAGGACGGATGCGTTTTGGTCAAAGAACACGACATTAAGATGAGATGGCAAGTGTACTTCTACAATCTTTTCAATGGCAGGAGGGATTACCAACAAGAAATTGAAGAAAATGATGATCCACCTACGCAAAGGCGACTACGGAATAACAGCTACTGTCGACGTATCACACGGGAGGAGGTGAGAACAAACCTTAGAAAGATGGGAAGGGCTAAGGCAGTTGGGCCAGATAACATACCGATTGAGGTATGGAAATGCTTGGGAGAAGAAGGAGTACATTGGCTAACTATCTTATTCAATCTTATTTTCAAATCTGGGAAAATGCCAGACCAATGGAGGAATAGTGTAGTAGTACCTGTGTATAAGAACAAAGGGGACGCCCAATGTTGTGGGAATTATAGAGGGATTAAGTTGCTAGGACACACTATGAAATTATGGGAGAGAATAATTGAGACGAGAATCCGAAGAGAAACTCAAGTCACGGTAAACCAATTTGGTTTTATGCCAGGGAGATCGACTACGGAGGCAATACATATTCTAAGGAGATTGATGGAGAAGTATAGGGAGAAGAAACGGGACCTACACATGGTGTTCATTGATCTTGAAAAGGCCTATGACAGTGTGCCACGTAGACTGATTTGGGATAGTTTGGAGAGTAGAGGGGTTTCTGGGAAGTATATAGACTTAATTAGGGATATGTATGTTAAGACTGAGACTAGTGTCCGAGCGCCTGTAGGGGATACTGATTCTTTCCCGGTGGAGGTAGGACTCCACCAAGGGTCCGCTTTGAGCCCTTTTCTATTTGCAGTTATCCTAGATGAGTTGACAAAGTTAATCCAGGGGGCTCTTCCGTGGTGCCTGCTTTTTACAGATGATATTGTGTTAGTTGCTGATAGTAAACAAAGCCTGAATGCGAGGTTAGAAGAGTGGCGGGCAGCTTTAGAGGGAAGAGGTTTAAATATTAGTCGATCTAAGACTGAGTACTTGCATTGCGACTTTAGTGGAGTAGACAACGATGAGGACATTCAGATCACCATTGACAGTCAAGCGGTCCCGCAGGTGACTAAGTTCAAGTATCTAGGATCGTATGTCCAGAGGGATGGGGAGATAGATAGTGACGTTGCCCACCGCATCCAGGTCGGATGGTGTAGGTGGAGAGCTGCCACTGGGGTACTGTGCGATAGGAGGTTCCCAACAAAATTGAAAGGGAAATTTTATAGGGTTGCAATTAGACCTGCTATGTTATATGGAACTGAATGTTGGGCCATTAAGGAAGTACAGGCACGCAAGATGGAGGTAGCAGAGATGAGAATGCTAAGATGGACGTGTGGCCACACAAGGTTAGACCGGATAAGAAATGACGTTTTTAGGAAAAGGTTAGAAGTAGCTAGTATATCAGATAAGATAAAGGAGGGAAGATTGAGATGGTTTGGGCATGTGAAGAGGAGGCAGACGATAGAACCAGTTAGAGTGGTTGAAACCCTCGAGGTGGAGGGGAGGAGGAGTAGAGGCAGACCCAAAATTACTTGGGATGAGCGGATTAGGCAGGACTTGCAAAAATTGCACCTCTCTGAGAACATGGTCCATGATAGGAACTCGTGGAGACGTAGGATTAAGGTTAAGGATTTCTAGGAAAGGGTACAATTGTGTTTTTAGGTGTAGTGTATGGTCGTACATAAGTAACTATGTGTATAGGATGTTTTGTACAGTTGTGTTTCTAGGTGTAGTGTATGGTCGTAGATATGTAACTATGTGTATAGACTGTTTTGTGTTGTCATATTTGTTCTGTTGTACCATGCACTATTTCGAAACTCATACTACATTGGTAGCTTCATACACATACACACACACCTCATGCTTTATTTATTTCTTTCCTGGGTGTTTTGGAGCCGAGGGTCTCTCTGGAAGCAGCCTCTCTATCCCTTGGGGTAGAGGTAAGGTGTGCCTACATCCCACCCTCCCCAGACCCTACAAATAGCTTGCTATTTGTGGGATTTTTACTGGGTATGATTGATTGATTGATTGATTCATTTTCTCTTCTTTTCTTTTGTTTATTTCATTTTCTCTTCTTTTCTTTTCTTTTGTCTATTAAACTCGGGAACATAGCGTTACTGTTGTTGATTTCTTTAAAAAAAATAACTTACACAAAAAGAATACTTTGGTTCAAAACATGATCATTTGATACTTTGATTAGAAAACAAAATGATTTAAAATAATCATCATTGTCATTTTTTTCTTTGAATGATACGTTTGCTCTTTTACTCTACTACAACAATAATTCTACATTATTCATCTTGCCCGGGATTTAACCTTAGACCTCTCCTCAAGGAGACATATAACTTTACGGAGTGTGCTAGCCTCACATTGGTAGTTATGATTGTTTGATGCATGAATAGTAGAAAAACAGAATTGGTCCTCAGGATCAAGTAAATGCTCTGATTCTATAAATACTTTTTATTAAGCCAATCTCATCATCATCATCATCATCATACTCAGTAAATCCCACCAATAGCAAAGCTAAGGTAGGGTCTGAGGAGGGTAAGATGTAGACAACCTTACCTCTACCCCGTAGGAATAGAGAGGCTGCTTCCAGTGAGACCCCCGGCTCAATTGTAGTTTTGTATCAAGCATTGGACCTAAGACACATAACACTCAAACAATCAGGACAGAGACTGATTGGTGCATGTACCCCGTGTCTTTCAGCTATCAACGTCACCACATGATGCATGATTTATAAATGATGGATCTACGATAAAACATATCAATCATTTTAGAAAATATATTCTTGTTAACTTATATATATATATATATATACATCAGTTGATCTACAATAATAAAAAGAGCATGAGATTAAAATGGATCTTAGCTTGTCATCAACAGGCTTCAAGCTGTCCTTCTTTGCAGCTCCTTTAGCCTTGGCACCCTTCATATCTGAAACTAGAGGATTGAAGTGAGAGAAATAGAGAATGAAAATAAGTGAAGTGTAAAATTGTGATTATATTATAAGTTCACTGCAAAAATGTGATTATAAATTAATTACAAAGGGAAATTAAAAGTAAGTATAAAAGATAGTACTTTATGGTGAGTAGAAGCATGTGAGATGATATGAAGCTACTTAAAAATAATTAGAAAAGATAAATAAATCGTCACCTGTTTATTTCGATGTAATTAGATTTTGAGTACAAAACTATATGGTTTAAGCGCTATGTTAGTTTTGTGTGACCGAACCAACTTAATCGTGTCATTCCCTTGATAACCAATCGAACAAAGGCCTAACCACCACATATAAACAATTTTCATTTTAGACCTAACCAATCACAACATACGATATCTATAAAGAGGGTGATTAGGCTGAAAGAAATATGTACATACATAAACATAAAGTGCTCGCATGACTGACTTGTACTCAGGGCCGGACCTATAGGCTTAGCAGACCAGGCAAACGCTTAGGGCCTCCGCAAAATCAGGACCCCCAATATTTAATTTTTTAAAAATATTTATTACATGTTTGGCCAAATAAACGAACAAATAAGTAATGACACAAGTATACCATCTAGGCCAAAGACTTGAAGAATAAATGGCCTATATCCTTTTTTTTCTTTTCTTGAACATCGACATTTACCTTCAACGCATCCTTCATTCTTATCCCCATTCCTCACAGCCCCATTAAACAATTTGCATCAATAAACTTAATCTAAACATATATTATATTTATACATACAACATATAACTTAAAATAAGTTAACTTTGTCAACTATATTTTTTTTTAGTTTATAACTGTCAATCTCATACCCGGGCAAAAAAGAAGGGTTTATATCAAAAAGTTTTTTAAAAGGCTCTAACTTTATAGCTTGCTCAGCGTCTCCAAAAACATTGTACCGCCATCTTGTACAATAGTTGCATAACGTTGTACTTTTGAGTATGTAGGACCTTTTCAAGATCGGGTTCACCCGATGACGAATAATATAACAAAAAAAATAGTGTGCAACAGTGCCAGACCAGACAAAACTAAAATATAACTTGTTGGTTCAAAATGCGAAAACAAAAACCAAATGGCTTCGCCCGGGTTCGTACCGGAGACCTTCAGTGTGTTAGACTGACGTGATAACCAACTACACCACGAAACCACTTGTTGCTAGTTTACTTGAGACAAACTTTAAAAACTTACATTAACGCCGTCACTCTTACCCTGGAAGATGAAATCAAACCTGCAATGTATAGGATAAAGAAACAATGGCGATAGTGAGAGTAAACACTAACGCCACCTCACTCACGCCGTTAATTTCTTCTAGAACCTTCTTTCCTTCTTCTACATTCTTCTTCTCATCACCACCAGTTTTCCGTACAGCTTCAACAGCAGCTGCTGACATGGCAACAACAACCACCACCAGCAAAATCATCGATTCACACTTACACGTGTGGGCGTCTCCACACGAGGTTGTATTATAACTATTCTCCACAAAAACAGTTCAAGTTTTAACTATTAAACCCTAAATGTTGTGTATGTATGCAGGCGATTGAGAAATTTCCTTATGTTCCTGGTCAGGAACCCTCGATACGCGGTAATTTCGACTTTTTGCTTCATGTAAGTTCAATGATTTGAAATTATGATTACAAATGATGAAATGATTGATTCTTCTGGTACTGATTTGGTAGGTATATTGTTGTTGTTGTTGTTGTATAGTGTATGGAAGAAGCAGGTGTGGATGGTGCACTGATTGTACAGCCGATTAATCACAAGTTTGATCATTCATATGTCACAAGGTTTAACGCCTATAATTACACTTCTTTCTCCTTTATTGTTTTCTTCTTTTCAAAATTAAGTGACCTAAATGGAACATACATGATACATGAATCCTGGTTTCAAAATGCGCGCATAATGCGTGATGCGAATTAAGTGACCTAAATGGAACATACATGATACATGAATCCTGGTTTTAAAATGCGCGCATAATGCGTGATGCGCTGATGAGAGCGCATCGCCACGTGATGCGAGAATATTGCGCTGATTTCGCATAATGCGCTCTAATGCACGCAGCCTTGTTTCTTATGTTTTTTTTTTCAGATTTTTTATATGAAATGGGTTGGGTTTTTGCAGTAACTAATATTTTAGTATGCTTGGTTGGGATCCTAAACATCTTTTGGGGTTCTAGAAACATTTTCGTATGCTTCATTTGTTTTACTTTAAGTATGTTTTTATAAGTTATTACGGATACATATTTTTTTAGTATTTTTTAATGAAGAGCGCAACGCATACGTGATGTGCTCGCATCACGCATTGTGCGTCAGATTTTTGGACTCAACGCATCGGAGTGCATCACGCAATTTAAAACCAAAACATGAATCTTTGTTACTGTTTAGCACGTTAGTGGTTATGTTTTTTTTTTAAATATTTAATAGCCGAGTTTCATAATTGTTCCATGTAACATTTATACAAGAATTGCATAAGATTGGAACAGCAATGTTCCATTTAACATTTATACAAGAATTGCATATGATTGGAACAGCAAATGCAAGTTGATTTAGGAACAGATGGAAAACCTGGTTAGTATTGTGTAAAGTTTCCACTATTCCAGTTAACATGAAGATTTTTCATATAAAATGGCCTCTAAATAATTATATGATTGATTATCCATTGTTGTTTCATGCTTTAAGATTTTCCATGACAAATGCTTAATAGTTAATTCTTCCGATTTTATCCACCAATCTCGATATCATGAAGCTTTCTGTTGTTCTGCTCATGTCGTTATCCCGTCATTTCAAACTACTCGCATTTGATCGCTAAGTAATTGTATAATCGGTATTAGTTTTACTATACCCAAACACTGGAAATCTATCACTTCTTACAACATGCCTTCCTTCCTTTCGCGTTCGATACCTTTGGTTGTCTGGCCCCTGTGGCGTCCGGTTTCTTGAAGCGGGTTCAAAAGGCAGCACTTGCGCATGCAACAGTGTCTGTAGGCCATAGTTATGTGTTTAGCCGAGTAGGTTTTGCAATTCAAAAGGGGGGTGGCGGCGCAGCTTGTTGCCCGTCTACCAACCCATGATTTGTAATTTGCTCTAACCTTCTATTATTAATAAAAAAAGAATTATTACAACAACTAAACAGAACTTATGACTATATCTCCTTTATTTGTTCCCACTCCATATGAATGTGACATGAAAAAGATGATTTTTTTAGTCAATTCATCATCTCAGAAATTAGTTATTCAGTGGGCTAGCTTCATTTGGTTCAAAGAATGATACTTATGTTGCCGACTTGTTTGTTTTTACAATATTAGTGTATTGAAGAAGCATCCATCCAAATTTGTCGGATGTTGCCTTGCAAATCCAGCAGAAGATGGCAGTGGAGTACCGCAACTTGAACATCTAATCTCGGAGGTCTTTTTAGAATTCTGATAGACCCTGAATATTTATTAGTTACTATAATTAGATAACTCTATGTAGTATTTATTACATTATAAAGTGGGTTATTTTAGATAAGAATGATGAATCAAAGTTTTATCAGGATTGGGTATTTGGGTTCCCCATCTATAAAATATATACATATGGTTGTTGGTAAAACCCCATATCAGTTTATCATGATAACCATAACTGAATTACAACCCTAAACACCTATTTATAGGTTTTTCAAACAAGAATCCTTAAAAGGACTTTGATTCATAATCTTTCTTTAAAGTAACTTTGTAATATAATGAAATACTCAATAGACATCTAATATATATTCAGGTCTATTAAATTCCCAAATCCATCTGTAAGATTGTAACAAACATCTTCTAGTTGCAACTGGCGTTGACCCAAGATATTTTTTTTTGTCATAGGATGGCTATCGCGCTGTTCGCTTTAACCCTTACTTGTGGCCGTCTGGTCAGCTGGTAAATATTGCTTAATTATTGCTGCTTTTAAAATAGGATCAAATATTTTTAAAACGTGCAAGAATCTTTGCAGATGACAAACGAAATTGGGAAAGCAATGTTCTCGAAAGCAGGAGAGCTTGGAGTGCCAGTAGGCTTCATGTGCATGAAGGTATGCAACTTCTTTTCACCTCTCAGTCTCTCACTGTGTTAATTTATAGAACGTTTATGTTAATTGACTATTTATTAATTGTGGATTGTTTTTAGGGTCTCAACTTGCATATATCAGAAATCAAGGAGTTGTGCAGTGAATTTCCAAAAACAGTAGTACTGCTTGATCATTTAGCTTTTTGCAAACCTCCTACGTGAGCAGCTTTGACTTGTTTTGACCCAAACCCGTTTTAACCCTTTACCCGACGCCATATGCTTTTCAGTTGCAAATTTCAATTTATGCCAAGTTGGATTCTCAGTTCTCTCATGTATGTTATGATGCAGGGATGATGAAGAAGCCAAAACCTTCTCAGAGCTCCTCGGGTTATCAAGATTTCCACAGGTACATAACTACATATTAAACCATTTTATGAATAATAATGTTTTGAGGGTTGTGTGGGTTTAATACCCATATAATAGGGAATCGTACACACCTACCTAAATCGTTTTTTTAGGGGTTTTTTGTAATGAATTTTCACTATTTTTAGGATTACGGTTTTGTTCTTGTTGGTTCAACAGGTTTATGTGAAATTTAGTGCCCTATTCAGAGTTTCAAGAAAATCGTTTCCGTATGACGATTTAACACCTCTTCTTTCTCAAGTAGTTTCCAGTTTTGGCGCCAACCGTGTGATGTGGGGAAGGTAATTTCATTCTTCTTATTTCGTAGAAGTGTTTATTACACTAAATTACAATTTACTTTCACGGTTTCACCTTTTTCTCATTGTTTGTAAGAATAAAAAATGTCTGTTTTAATTTTTTATTACCGTTGTATGTAAATAGAGTAATACACTTTCTATAGCAAGTTAAATAGGAAGTCATCAAAAAAATTAAGTTGTTAGCTGCTGAAAGTTCCTCTGATAAAATAGCAAAAAAAATGAAATTATGCTAACATACAATGGGAAAATGAAAACATCTTTTTCTTGGTATACACTAGTAACAGAAAGTGAAATTAAGCTGCATTTTGGTATCATATTCAATGATAGGGTTAATCACACCACAATGTTATATAATTAATCTTTTCCTCATTGTATAAAATATAAATGTATTTTTGTTTCCATTGTATGTAACTTAATCTTTATTTATTTTTTTATCATGTAATCAGTTTGGTTTATAATGTCTCAAAAGAAGTGTTGATATTTGAGTATGTGCATTTCATAACATTGTGCAGTGATTTCCCTTTTGTTGTTGAAGAATGTGGTTATAAGGAAGCAAAAGAAGCCGTCTCTGTAATCGCTAATCAAGTGCCAATCTCGGCTTCTGACTTGGAGTGGATCATGGGAAAGACTGCTATGCAGCTTTTCAAAGGACAATGGATTGCTTCTTGATTTTCAACACTCATTTTGGTAGAGACAAATGTTAACTACCAATCCATTCGACCATACTTTAGAACCCGATGCATCGCTGCTAGCAATAAGCATTTTGCTTTTCAACCTGTTCTTTTATAAGATTTGAGATAAACAAAGTTAGGTACATACCATATAAAATAGTTTAAACTGTGTTTTCGTAACCAGGCCGGTAATTAAAATTTTCTTGCATAAATAATTTAATAATCACAACTAAGGTCGGTTGGACGTCACCTTCGTAGTTTTAGCAAATTGCTTTTCCTGTAAAATCACACAAGTGTATATTACATTTCTTTTTTTTTTCTTTCGTCCAAATTCGTGTCTGGTTGGCCACGATAGCCCATGCTTCTTCAAAACTCTGAATACCCGTTCAATATCATATCTTGCCGATTCTTGCAATTTTTTAATGCTCTTCTTTTTTCCTCGTGTGGGCATGTAAACAACACTTTGACGGTTGGCGTACTCCGAATAAATACCATCGGCGAGTATTAATACCCATGCATGCAATGGCGGATCCAGAATTTTTTTCCAACGGATTCCATTTGGTAGATTATCACTAGATCTCGTTATCTTTTTCCAAACTATACAAGGTTTGCGCTAACTTTTTTCATTTTTTTTCCAAAACACCCCTGGATCCGCCAACAAAGCCCTGGTGCAACTTAGTTTATGATGTCAGAGAACATGACAGAACATTGATTTTAATATAAAGAAGACCTGCAGTTTAGAAAAGAAAACAATAGACAGGACTGACTTATTTTCAATTTAACTACATATAAAAATCTTTCCAAAGAAAGACAAAGAAGAAAGGGTCTGTACAAAGCTTTACAAGCACAAACTCTATGCAAACCTAACCTTACCAACCACCCCAACATCACAAACCTTAGGATGAAAAATGGGGGAGTAAAAAAAAACTCTATAACAAGTCGTTGCACAAAACATTGTAAAAGCCGACCCATACAACCTAATAAAACAAAACAACAAATGGAGAAAAACAAAAACAAGAAAGATGATCCGGTCCGGTTAATCTTCTATACGTTGAATCTCACCCATCATTATTCGGTTACTGGTAACCTTAAACCCTAGAAGCGCCGGATCAATTTGCCTCCCTTTTTTACCTTTTTTCTTTCCGGTTTTACCCCCTTGTCCATCCGCACTTTCTAAAGCAGCAGCAGCAGCCGCAGCATTATTATCTTTCTTAGCATTGCTTTTAAGCATGTCACTAAACGATGCCGTCTCCGGCACGTCAGCATCACTACAAGACGATGTTCTCCTAAAACGAACATCCTTCTTGCCAGCTGCCGCGTTGTCATTCGCTTGATTCGCTACAATGCCTACTGCTTCTCGTCTCCCGCCTAATATTTGAATATAAAATTTCAAAAATCAAAAACTATTTTCTAATGCAATAAAAACGTGTATGTAACATATACATATTTGCAACATGTACCTTCGGGAGATATAACAATAGGGATACTCCTCCCTCTGATATCTGAATTTGACGCCAGCTCAGATAGTCCTTCATGTGTTGAGGCTGCACGTGGGACCGGAGGGCGTTTCAGTAAAATACTTTCGGGCCTTCTTGATGCACCTGTCACCCTGCAAACCAAAGCAAATGTAAAAAAAAAACGACTTCTTAAGCTTTGTGCTTTGAGTCATCTGAATAACTGTAAAAACATTTCCTTACCGATCTTTAACGTCTACTGGAAAAGAATCAGAGGGTCCCATGTTGTCCATGTACAAGTCTGCATTCACAGCTAAAGCCATGTTAGACACATTAAATGACATTGAAGAATAAAGCTGACACAAGGTACAAGCAATATATATAAAAGTTAGGACTTACCGCCAATATTTTGTGAGTTATGTCTGGCAACAGCATTAACTGTCATTATATTGTGATCTACAGCAGTACCACCACCCTGCTGAGTCATCATACCTTCTTGAGTTTCTGCACTCATATTTAATGGGCCCAGGCTCTCTTCATGGGCTTTAAAGCCCATTATATTGTCATTCATGGTTGTACCAGGACTTGAGCCATAAGATCCAACACCAAATGGGTGATGGTTTAGTCCACTATTTAGTCCACTGTTTATATCTAGCGGTTCAGTGGGTTGATTGGATGGTTTCTGGTGTAGAAGTTCCATAAGCAGTCGTTTTGAGGTGTCGTCACTGGTCCCACTAGACATCCATTGACTTTGTTCCTCTGAGTTCCTTCTTGCTTCCATTTCTCGTTTCTGTTTTTCGTTATTAATATGTAATTGTTGAATCCTTGATTCCATCCACTCGTTTGATATCGGTCCTTCCATCATATCCAAATGTGAGGAACGGAAATTATTAGGGTTTAAAGAATTGTTAGTGGAAGAAAATCGGCCTGCAACGTCGAGATTAATTCCGGGTCCGCCACCTGGCATTGACAACGACCGTTCAAACGGTAACGGGTTTGAATCATAAAGCCCGTGTTGAATGCGTTCCTGCATCGAAAGATTTCGTTCCTGCATCGAGAGGTTCCGTTCGAGCTGACTCAAATCTGAAGAACCGAGTCCAGGTGAGTTAACTCGATGAAACCAGTCAGAACCGAGTTGTCGTTCTTCCTCCATTTCAACCCTCTGCCTCAACGCCAACTGTCTCAACTGCTCACGTTGAAGCAACTGCTGTTCATGTTTAGCACGCATCATCATCTCCATGAGATCATTTGTGTGCCCTTGATGACCGTAATTTGCTTGTTGAATCAATTGCTCACGTTGCTGCATTTCACTTAAAATTTGCTGCTTCAGAAGCATTTGATCGAGCGCGTTATGGGACCTCGGAACATCCGTACGTGACCTCTGATTGTGTACCAATTGTTCAAGCAGCATTTGCTGTCTAGATTGTTGCTCTTTTAGTAACATTTGTTGTTGAAGCTGAATCTGCCTCTGCTGTTGCTGTTGTTGATGTTGCAACTGAAGTGCCAAAAAGTGGTCAACATCTTGACCGGGAAACCGTTGTTCATTCAAGTGCGAAGAAGATAAAAGATTATGCTGTTGAAGTAAC
The DNA here is from genome assembly GCA_030545235.1 of Helianthus tuberosus. NCBI lineage: Eukaryota > Viridiplantae > Streptophyta > Magnoliopsida > Asterales > Asteraceae > Helianthus > Helianthus tuberosus. The sequence continues at coordinate 9,494,529 of CM060396.1, forward strand.
TGTTGTTGAATATGTTGAGACCTAAGTTTCTCTGCTAAACCAAAGTGATTAGCTTCTTGATTCATGTTGGATGCTGACATGGCATCTTGATATAAGTTACCTTCCGCAAGCGTATTCCTTCTGTAATCAGCTACACCACCGACCGGGTTCATATGTTGCTGTTGAATGCCGCTAGTATAGGGTATTTTCAATGGCTGGTCTTTTCTTAAACTCGACCCTTCAAGCTCGGACCACAATAGCCCGAATGGGTGCATCTTATTGTCATTCTGGCTTGGTGCACCAGGTTCAGTTAAGTCGGTAGGAACCACGTGTTTCACGAAACTTTCAGCCTTTCCCGGGAACAAAATTTCTGAAAAGAAAAAAAAAATGAAAACTTTTAAAATATGATCAATTATAATACTTAATTAAAAAAATAATAGATAAAAATGTCATTTCCATCCGAGGTTTGGCCAGTTTTGCAACTTTCGTCCAAAGGTTTGTTTTTTCGCATCTAGATCTAAAAGGTTTGAAATCTTGCCATTTTTATTCAGCTCGTTAACTCCATCCATTTTTCTCTGTTAAGTCTGTTCGGCTTTTTTGTTAACTTAAGGGAAATTCGGTCTTTTTCACTTTATGTACAAGCATTTAGCATAATTGACAAGCAAGTCCTTAAGTGAAAAAAAGCGAATTGCCCAAGTTAACAAAAAAGACGAAAATACCCCTAAATTAACGAAGAAAAATAGATGGAGTTAACAAGCCTCATGAAAATGGCAAGATTTCAAACCTTTTGGATCCAGATGCGAAAAACAAACCTTTGGACGAAAGTCGCAAAACTGGCCAAACTTCAGAGGGACGAAAATGGCATTTTGCTCAAAAAATTAATAAAAAGGCTTTTGGTTTAACCTTCATCATGAAAGCCTTGACCCTCAGAGTATGATTTCGTAGATAAACCGTTATTACCGGCTAACTGCCAACGAGGATCTTCGGTTAAAACACCCATTTCGGAAACAGAAGCAGGGACTGCCACGTCAGCATCATTGGTGTAACTATGTGCAGCTTTTAAGTGCGGCATAACGTCTCCTAGCTCCTCAAAGGGAGTTCCTTCTGGTGCATCCACCACACGAACGGGTAATTCCGCCCCAAAGAATCCTTGTTCAAACCATGAAATGATGTCAACCCCGAGAAACGGGCCCTGAATCTCACCTTGCGGGTCACAATAAAACAAACTTAACTCCTCAGGCGGTATACCACTAGCCAAATGTTTGTTTATACTACCCCTTATGGGCTGCTGCTGCTGCTGCATATTTCCAGCCCAATATTGCTCAGATGATGATGACATGGCAAAAAGTGAGTTTGAATCATTTGAACGCTCGTTCATTACCACATCATCAAACAGCTGATGCTTCATGAAAGCTGAATCGGCAACTTTAGAACTAGCAGTATCATCATGATTGCTGACTATAAATCCACTCTTTGACCTTGTTGTATTCCCTTCATATGATTCCATTTCTGGAACGCTTTGCTCCCCTGAAACAAAGTACAAAGTTGTTTTATGAGGATATGCTAAAAAGTTTACATTAGTAAATACCTGTATATACATATACATATATATGACATATGTATAACTCACCATCTGTCAAGTTATAATTAGGATCATTAAAGTGTAGCATACTCTCCAGTTTCTTTGGATCAACCAGTTCCTCCACCGATGAGAGAATATCATCTTTCCCAGCATCTAAATACAACAAGAAGTTTAAGATACAAATATTAACCTTTATAAAACCAATAGTGTTTTCATTAAGATTAACCTTAAATCTTTAGTTACCTGCGATATTCTCAGGTGCCCTGGCCTTTGGAAAAGGACTGTAAGACACCTCACTACTTGTAATAATCCCCTTCCATATATCACCAAGAATAGCCTGTGACAAAATTCATTAACTAGTTAAACTTTATAATAAACAAAGTCGGTAACAGAACTGTGAGGATACTTTAGCTGTTTAGCATACCTCCTCATCTTTATCAGGCGCAACAAAAGCAAGTGGTTCAACAGCAGTTACTTCTGTTATAGAAGATACTTGCTCTATTTTCTCAGGCATGTTAGCAAAACAAGGATCAAGTTTCTGTGTACGGTATATATCAAGAAGCTTTCCCCTTGGATAAAAAAACATGCCAGCAGAAAAAACAGCCTTTCCAGGAACACTAGCATTGGTTTCCGTAGATCCTGCAGATGAAGGCCTTGCAAGTGTTCCACTAGCCCTGCCACGACCGACAGTGAAGCCCGTGGTTGGACCATCAGCACGTCCTTTCTCCAGCCCGAACCCCGGTGCAGCACGGAAGGAACCCGGTGCGGTAGAACTCGCCTCCATCCTGTGTCGTGGCCTCCATTTATCACGGGAGTCGGGATCTCGCTCGGATGTTAATCTTATGGTGCTTGAATGCGTTTGATTTTCCCCATGATTATCTTCCTTGTCAACATCTGTCTTCTTTTCGGGCCTGGCTTCCTTATCCTTTTCGTCCGGGCCCCACCTAGACGACCATTTACTATCACGACGGGGTTCATGAGTAGGATTACGGCTCCCGGCATCGTGCCACCTCTCAGTAGTAGGTGGAACTCTAGCATCAGTGGTGTCTCGACCACCGTCAACGCGACGGTTGTCAGTTTTCCGGCGGTCTCTTCTACCAAGTAAGCCGGTTTCTCTTTCTTCTTCCCGCCAGCGGCGTGAACTTTCAGTTTCATTTGCAACTTTTCTCCAGTCTTTTTTGTCATCGGTCACATCTGGACGCCAGTCCTTCACATTGGAATCAGCAGAACTTCCAAGAGAGAGAGAACTTGGTGCACGCATTTCCTGTGATCATTTTCAGAAAGAACATACCTTTCAGAACAACTAATTCTTTTACTATCTACTTATGATGTTATGTTTCCAAATACGTAAAGGAAGCTCCAACTATTATCCGATAACTTACCATCTTACTCTCATTTGGTTTAGCATAAAGCCACTGAGGAGACAAGGGGATGCTGCTATCCAGACCTGCATGATCTTTAATAAATCAGGCCAAGTACAAAAGTCATAAGATCTCAAGGAACATAATTAAGAAAAGATGGCGGTAAAGAAATAATAAAACAACTTTCAAACCGTAACTTTGTTAAGAAAATACTTTAACAATACATGTACAAATCATTTACAAACCCCACCTTTAGACTCATCTAGCAAACCCAGCATCTTGTCCTCATCGTTCCCACCTGCAGCTTCTACTATCATGAATAATAAACCATTACAAAGTAAGAAAAAGCAATGAGCAGATGAATGATCATTTCGTAATGAGTGTATAAATAAAAAGAACCTATACAAGAATCTCATAAAACCTTTAGCTAACTAACAAAAAACAGGCATCAGAGAAAGCAAACTTGCATTATAAAACACAATTACAGATCCTCTTAATCCATAGTTAAATCCTTTATCAAAATTAACTCTATAAATTCTACAAGATCAAAGTTCAGATCTAGGAAGCAGATCGAAAGCAGTACCGAGATAAATCAAAACATACAAAGCATGAATAAATCAGTTTCCTATCAATGTAGCTAAGCTTCATGAAGTAAAACACAACTTCCAAACAAAATCGGCATCTCGTAAACATCAATTCCCCAATCAACCAAGCAACAAAACACAAACTAACTAAAATCTCCATACAGATTCACAAAACACATTCTCAATAACAAAAAAAGCAAAATCCAAATAAACAAATTCATAATCAACACAAATCAATGCAAAATGCAACAATAACATACAGTCAACAAAAACTAAACACACACACACACACAGTCCAAAAACACAGAAACAGATTCAACACAAAATCACAAACAAAACCGAATCAAACTAGCGTGACGTAATCAACGTACTACAATTTACAGATCAGTAAACTGTAAACCCTAACCTAACACGAACATAACAAGCAATCAATCGAACAAAATCAAATTGAAAAAAACAGTCGATTAAATCGTACCTTTCGGATTCCATGAACTATCAGAGAGTTTGGAGGAGATGAGATCGTCGGAGAGATGAAGCTTGCTGTCAGCCATCGGAAGAAAAGATCCGAAGAGAGAGAAACAAGAGAGAGAGAGAGGTGGAGATTTGAAGGAACGGTGAATCAATCGGGAGATTTGAAATTAGGGCTTGAAAATTGAAATCGGAATCGAGAGGGTTTGTTGTGAGAGAGAGAGAGAGAGTAGCTGAGAGAGAGAGATAGCGATTAGCGAGAGAGAGAGAGAGGGGGTTTGTTTGGTTTGGGTGGTAGCGAGAAGACCCAATCAACAAACAATCGGGTGAATATATTTTGTGGGTTGTGCTGCGTTACGTTACGTTACGTTACGTTACGTTACGAAACCCAAACCAAACCAAAGTAAACTTAGACAAGACCTGATCGGACCCAAATGGTCAACTGTCTTTGTGAAATTGGGTTCGGTTAAGCTGGGTGGTGTATATTATAATCGGGTTCAAACTAGTTCGGAGAATAAGAATAGATCGAATTGTAAGGATGTAGTTTGGAGAAACCGGGTAAATTGTTCATTGTACTCAGTTTTGTATTTTGTTTCCTAGTGTCTCGCTAGTTTTATTGAAAGTTGTCGTTCCCAACCAAAAAAAAAGGTCAAAACCAGTTTCGGGATTGAAAGTTGTCGTTCCCAACAAAAAAAAAAGGTCAAAACCAGTTTCGGGTTCAAACTGGTTAGGGTTGGTTAACAAAAAAGTCAAACGGATTTCGGGTTCAAATTGGTTCGGTTTGTTGACCAATTTGTATATTGGGTTTGGTTTGGATTTAGACCGGTTTCAATATAGTTTCGAAAGGGTTTTTACCGGTTTGGTTTGGCCTCGAATTGGTTTGAAAGAGGTTTTAAAGGGGAGGGTACCAAACGTACGGGTTGGAATCGGGTTGGGTCTCGATGTATTCAAACCAATTTCGGTTCGGGTCGGGTTGGGTTGGGTTGGGTTGTCGGTTTCAGTTTTAAACTGGTTTATGCTTACACCTCTAACTAAAAATGTTAATTCAAATGCTATAATTCTTTTTTGTAGTATATTCGGCTTCAAATTGGTTTGAAAAGCGGTTTCAAAGGAGAGGGTTACAAACCGGTCTCAAACCGGTCTCAAACCTACAGGTTCAGTCTGGTTGGAACCAGGTTGGGTATCCATGAGGTTCAAACTTGTATCGGTTCAAGTCAGGTTGTCGGTTTCGTTTAAACCGGTTTAATGTTGCGCCTCTAACTAAAGATGTTAATTTTTTTTTTTTTTTTTTTTGCATACTATAAGACTTGTTTTGGTATAGTGGTATGTATCATCTTTAGTTTTTAAATTTTAGATGTAAACTTGATTCTCTATGAGAAATGTATAGATCATGTAAAGGATATGTAGTGTTGATAGGTTATGATTTCTATTGTCTAGTTAGTTTTAGTAATAAAGCTATGAAGAATTATGATATTGGGTTAGGTACTTTAGGTGCTAGACCAAAATCTTTAGGGAAAATAGTACCTTTTTATTGAAATAAGATATACATACTTTATTTATTTATGAAAAATCTGCAATACAATATCCTTCAAAACAAATCATAATTAAGATGTGAAATACATAATTAACAAGGTATGAAATTTCAAACAAGTATAACTAAGAAGGTAGATTTCAAACAAGTATTAACAACTCTATATTCGGTTGGCAAGCTACTAGATTGAACAAATAGTAGTGTTGAGTTTTGTTAAAATGGTTTCTTTAAAAAAATGCTTATGCACTCAATAGATCGTTTCTCGATATACAACGGTAGAAGCAGTTTGTTGTAATGTTAGAGATGATAAAAGAAGTTTGAAATTAACTTGAAATGAGTATATTAAAAAATTTGAAAATGATTTGGTTATTTTTTCACAAATTCGTAGGTTATCTTAGTGCATGGTTAGGCCGGAGGGTATGGGGGTGCCACCCTTGCCATCTCAGCCTCTATGGCGCCTGGGTGGTGGAGCCACCCCACACCATCGATTTCAAGGTGGGGCGCTATAGGTGGGACGCGAGCATGTTAACGAGGAGGAAGAAGTGTTCAGGTGGGGCCCACATGCATTTCAACCAATACAATCTTTTTTTTTAATTTTGATTAATAAGGAGCTTTATACCATACAATGCAAGTTAAAGGAGGGCGTTATAAAGCCCCCTGACTGACGTGGATCCTAGGTGGCGCTGACGTGTCCTGATAAAGCCCTTAGGGGCTCCATCCCACACCCTCCAGCCTTAGTTCTTCGAATGCTACTCAACTAAGGAAGATGCGTATGTTTATAGTTATATCGAAACAAAACTATTAATCATTTAAGCGCACTAAATATAAGAATTAAATTGTATTAAACTTCCTTAATACCAACAAGAAACTTCACAATGTATGATCCACAAAGAATGTTATTGTCTTGTTGTACATATAAATGTTGTTTTGGTTTCGCTTTCGTATGTGCATGTGTGCATAGGTTTGAACTCTTCTTTGTAGACAATTTTTCACTAAAGTTTATACTTACCAATACGGACATATGGTATTTACCTATAAATGACTCGGAGTGTCATACATTCTCTCATGTGGACATTTTTTCACCCAACTTCTCAATCCACTCTCATTTCAAATTTCAATCCACCACTTGAGTATCGACGTCTTATTCATCTTCAAGTAAATCGTAAGCTTATTAAAGAACAATTACAATAACAACAATCACATATGATTATTCGTGTCTAAGGTGCTGTTTGTTTTTTCAGATGTAAAATGTCTGTAGTCTGCGAACCACATCTGCAAGAGAAGATGTGGACCAAATGTCTGCAGTCTGCAACGAGAAGAGGGTTTGTTTTTTTCCTTCAAAAACAACTTCACACACAGGTCTGCTCTCTCTCTCTACAACCACCACCACCGCACCACCTCTGCCACCACCACCGCACCACCTCCGCCATCACACCACCGCCTCTCTCTCTCTCTCTTTCTCTATCCAGCAACCACCGCCATCACATAAATTTGTCTTGCTTCTCTCTCGCTATCCAGCAACCACACCCAATCGATCTATCCATCCTCCTCCTCCTCTTCTCTCGTCTGACCGGCGATGCACAGGCCGGCCGTCGGCGCCGGTAGCCCGATCGGCTTCACCCACACCCAACCCTCACCTCTTACACCCCCCCCCCCCTCACACCCACACCGAAGAGAGAGAGAGGCCTGTAGAGAGAGAAAGTCACGGCGAGGAGAGAGAATCGAGAAATGAGAGGGAGACGACAGTGGCCGGACCGTCTCCGACGACGGCGACGCTTCAGCCGACGACCACCTCCCCTATCCGATAAGCTTCCTGGTAAGAAATTTCCTCTCGTTCCTTTTATGATCTTTCTGAAATTGAGTGTGGTTGCTGGATAGCGAGAGAGAGAAGCCGGAGAGAAAGAGGTGGAGGTAGAGGTGGTCGTGGCGGTGGAGGTGGGTTGAAGGTGGAGGTGGTGGTGGTGGTGGTGGTGGGTAAGATCTGATTGTTTAGAGAAATGAGAGAGGAGAAAGATGTTTTGAACTTTGAAGATCTGATTGAGTTTGAAGATACATAAGCTTTTTTTTAAGCTAATTAAAGCACTTTTCAGATCTTATTTTATAAAAAAAACAAACAGTCTTCATTGTCTTTTGTCTGCCCGCCACATTGGCCCCTTGCAGATGTTTTAAGCAAAAACAAACACCCCCTAAATCTATTAAAAATAAGTTTTTTTTTACTAAATTTTCCAACAAATCTTAACATGATGACAAATGTGAATCATGGTCTTATACCACACATCTCTCTAATGCATAAAGGCGTACATCTAGGGGTTGATTTTATGTGATGTTTTAGAGTGTGGAAAGCCCCAGTCGTACCTAGCTAACTATATAGAAAATAGTATAGTCTTCTAAACTAATCTAGGTTAGGCATCTTTTAGTTTGTAGCAAACCCTTAATGTTGGAACATGAAGATAAAACCTATTTGCGGAGATAAGCTTCGAAGAAGAAACATAGAGTAAGAAGATGAAAACCTAGTTGCGATATAAGCTTCGAAGCACAACACAAACAACACGAAGATAAAATCCTAGATGCGCGAAGAAGAAAATAACTAGAGGTTCAGATATGTGTTTCCAGATTGCAGTTGTAAATCGGGTCTAAAGGTAGCTACACCCAGTTGTGCTTTTCATAGGTATCAACTTTTGATTTGATTTCTTTTTAACGAGAATACTCCATTTTGAGGCTCATAAACAATTTCTAACCAGATTACTCTTATCACTTGGCTATCAACCAAAATGGCTTTGATTTGATTTCTTAATGCACAAATTAATGTATATATAAGTTAACTAAGTTATTTTTATTAGTTTCATGATGTTACTTAATCCAACTATTCCAAAATAAAATCTAAAATATTACACATTGACCATCTTAAATTGTTATTATTGTTATTGTTGTGTAGATACTTTCTTCTTGGTACCATATTTATTCCTATTAATTCATCATGTATGTTTCGATCATGACATTGATATCATTCAATGTACAATTGTCAAAATCAACTACCTATATTAGCTAGAGAAGCTATCTATTAGTTGTTTTTTTATTTGACTCAACATGTGTTCTACATAAAAAAAATATATAGATCTTAAAACTAATACTCGCTTTTTATATAATAAAAACCGATATTATTATGTCGATCTTTGAGAGATATGGTCGTTTAAATCATGACATTATTCATTTACCAAATCTCCAACTAATACATACGTGAGATCATGTTCTTACATTTTGAGACATCAAAGTGAAAATAAGTTGTGACTTGTGAGCTATATACATCTAACAAGTACATTATTGAGTCACCGGAAGAGAAAAAGCTTTTCATGTTATTAGTATCGAGTGAGAGATTAAAAAAAAGCCAAATTAAACGACAATATTAAAAATAAATATTTCACGTTTTAAATATGTGAACTTAACTAAGGCATCTTTATTGTGTTCGCTTTTAAGGGCTGTTTGGCTAAGCTTTTCAAAATGACTTATTTGCCTCCTGAAAAGCAAATAAACAAATAAGTCATTTTGAAAAGCTCCATTTTAAAGCTTTTCAAAACACCTTATTGACTTATTTGCTTTTCAGAAAAGCAAATAAGTAAATAAGTCATTTTGAAAAGCTTAGCCAAACATCCCCTTAAATGCATTCAAACGTGTCACATCAACTTTCAAATCAAATCTCCACTAAAATTTTAAACACATTCATTTCCCCTTCAATGTTATGCCTACTTTTAAATGGCCCAAACTATCTACACCAAGTGTGTAGATAGATAGTCACCCCAAAAAGGTGTTTTTTGTTCTTATGTGCACACCCTGCAGTGTCGAACTGTGGCCAAAATGCGGCGTTTTGGTTCGGTTAACAAGACAACGACTGACGGGTGTCTGACGGGTCTGTTGACCGGACCAAAACGCCGAGCTTTGGCCGCGTTTTGGTCCTGTCAACCAGACCAGGTGTCAGTCTTTTGTCTGGTTGACAGGACTAAAACGCGGCCAAAGCTCGGCGTTTTGCTCCGGTCAACAGACCCGTCAGAAACCCGTCAGTCTTTGTTAGGTTAACCGGACCAAAATGCCGCGTTTTAGCCACAGTTCGACACTGCAGGGTGTGCATATAAGGACAAAAAACATCTTTTAAGGTGTGTAGATAGGCAAATGGGTGTGCCAATAGGTACACCCTTTTAAATACCCATTTTTACTAAAAAAATGATTGACACACACGCTACGCCCTGCTAATTTGATACTAATTCCATTAAATAGACCCTTTGTAGTGTTGGGTTTAACAAATACCCTTTTAACCTATGTTAGGTCAAATTAGAGAATGATGTTATCAATTACAACGACTTAGTTTACGATTTAATTATTTGTGTGAGGTAGCGTGTTTAGTTGTATTGTGTTAGCGACTTTAGGGGGTCTTCCAAGCAAGAGACGGCTTGCTTAGAGGACAAGGCTCAGGGACTATAAATAGACTATTAGACCTCACTTGTAAGGTGTGCATTTTGAGCCACCACCCCGGGGGAGCTCACCCGGGGTGGATCGTTATCTTGTATTTGTTCTTATCAAATCAATGAAGGTTTATATTCTTAAATCATTTGTTCATCTATCTTTTAGTGTTTGTTTATCTTTGTTTGCTCACACTTTTTATAGATTGGAGGCGATTTTTACGATTACTTTGTTAGATACACATATACCACCAAAGAAAACAAATTATGTAGAAAATACACTTGAGTGACTAAAACATTCACGTAAAAATTTAACAAGAACCAACTAATCTTCAAAGGTCAATGATTTACGAACCAATTCATGTCATCCCTTAGCTCAAAAACACTAAAACTTTTTTAAAAAAATACCATCTATACTATCTATTAAGGGAGCTTAGCCGCTGACCTAGAATTGCCTACGTAATCTTTTCAGCTATGCCACATCACCTTCGCTTATGTCATAATTCCGATTTATATATAATATATAATATATAAATATATAATCTCTAATAAAGAAGAGTTGCAAAAAAAACCGGGTATTTCAAATTTTGAATTCATTTAACTCATCCCAAGACACCATATATCTTCTTTCTCTTTCTCTCTCTCAAACCTCATTAGCAACCATTGAAGATGCACAGGGATAGATCTAGGGATGGAGATGCAACCATCTTCAAATTTCAACCTACTTCCAAGATCCGGATCGGTAAAGCACAAGATGAGTTCTCTTTCAAACCCTAGGTTATCTCGGTTCCACTCCGAAAACGTTCCGCCTGTCGGTTTCGTGCAAGGAAGTTACAGGATTGGAAACTTCTGTAGATCCGCATGTTAAGGTATGGGTTAAGTAATTGATTTGTGTGTTTATGGTTTTTAGATAGTGTATTTGGAACAGGAGTTGATTCTTGCGAAATTTCTTAGGTTGGGTGACGGCTGGATCTGGATACGTTTAAATTTCTGTTGATTATTTTTCAGAATTTGAGTTTACAGTTGTTTGTTAGCAGATGATTTGACCGAATTTGAGTGTGAAAATAAGTCTAATGTCATTATTCTTTTGTATTACATGAGTTGAAACTTGAAACTGTGTATTGTTATTGTTCACAGCTTTCTGTTGAAAGGGTGAGTTCAATGAAGAAATACGTTTTTGGATTGGGTTCTGCTCAGGTAACTACAAATAATATGGTCTATACATTTTGTGTTGTGCTACTGTTTATTATAATTTTTGTTGGTGATACACTGATACAGGTGTTGGCGACAGCTGTTGTGGTGGGATTAGTTGCTCATATTGGATTCGATTTTTGTTGGTGATACACTGATACACGGTATGATTTCGAAATTCTCACATATTATTCAAATTAGTATGTTCATCTAATAGATTTTGTTTGTATTTTCTAGAGATATATACTCGATTATATCGTATTTAGTGATTTTAACATTCATGTCGTTTTAGATGATCTTATTTATGTTTAGATATTTTTTTCCAGATCTTTGTTTTAGCCGTTCGTGGATTCAATTGCAAGGTCTCGATGGATCCGTCACTCTTCGGGGTAAGAGTTTCTAATTAAGAGTGCTGATTGTGGATCAATGAAATAGGAATTGATTTGTATTGTTTTGGTTTATGTTTTTTTTTTTCATTAATGTGATTGTTTAGGTTTTTTTTTTCATTAATGTGATTGTTATTTGCTTGAATGTACACACAATTGGATACTTGAATTTTGTCATATATATATGTTTATATATATTGATGTGTTTGGTTTGAAAACTTTGTGCAGCATATTGCAAACTTGGCGGGCAACAAGAAGTTAGTATTACAAGTATCTGCATTCAACGTTATTAATGGTGGATCACATGCTAGAAACAAGCTTGCTATGCAGGTATAAGTCTTTATTACATACACACTTTTTTATATACTTAACGTTTCTTGATATTGAGTTGCGTTTTTTTAGGAATTCATGATTCTTCCTACTGGTGCTTCAACTTTTATGGAAGCTATGAAGATGGGCGTTGAAGTATATCATAATTTAAAGGTGGGTTGAAGCATATTTCTTGAAATTTTTAAATCTGCACCTTTGTTTGTGATTGTTAATCTTTCGCACGCGTTTGCAGTCTGTTATTAAGAAGAAATATGGTCAGGATGCAACCAACGTTGGCGATGAAGGTGGTTTCGCCCCTAATATTCAGGCAGTTATGGTTTTAATTTGTCATATATCATTGTGCCATTTAGTTTTGGTTTCTTGATTGTCGTTTAACACAATACTGTCGTCTTGAAATTTAGGAAAACAAAGAGGGCCTCAAGTTGCTCAAGTCAGCCATTGCTCAAGCTGGTTACACAGGAAAGGTGATTACGTTAAAACCACTCATTTGCATTAGTTTCCTTGAATGAATGATGTTTTTTTAAAATATTACGGCTATTTTTTATACTTTGTGGGTTAAAATACCAAAATAAATTTAAGAGTAAGGTGATTACGTTAAAACCACTCATTTGCATTAGTTTCCTTGAATGAATGATATTTTTTAAAATCTTACGGCTATTTTTTATACTTTGTGGGTTAAAATACCAAAATAAATTTAAAAGTAAAATGTCATTTTCGTCCCTGAGGTTTGGCCACTTTTGCGACTTTCGTCCACTTTTGAGTTATGTTACCAGTTTTTCTTTACCTAATTTATTAATTATTTAGCGGTTATTTTATTTCAAAGTTATTTAGTCTAAGAATTTATTTTTGTTACTTGAATTCATGTTTATAGAGAAATATTTTTTTATAATTTTGGACACAGTTAATGGATTTGTGTTTTCTTTTGATGAGAATGAGCTAATTAGTTTATAATAGTGCAGCTAAGATTGATGAAACATCAATTCTCACAAGAGCATTTTCAATAATTAGCATTTTAATGTCATACATTTTTTATTATAACGATTCATTACATATTCGATCGATTTATTAAGTAGGTTAAAATTTTATATATGTTAAATCCTTTAGAAGGTCTAATATCTTGATATGATAAGATCATAAAATAAATTTAAAATAAAAATAGCTGGGTAGTTCTGATTGCTTGGCTTTGAGATGTTTTAAACTCACATTCAGGTCTTAAATGAGTTATGATAAGGAAATGATTTTGCAGGGAGTGTTGCTAAGTATTCTGGTGGCAATGGATATACTCATGCTTGAACATTATTGGCTAGACAGCACATGTTCAGCAAGCACTTCAAAACATATCGGTGGCTGTGGAGATGATATTTTTCTCTATATTTCAAATGTATGCATATAGTGCTGCTCCATACAAATGCAAAGTTGTCAAAGAAAGAATGATTTAAGAATATTATCATTGTCATATTCAGAAATAATGTTGGTAAAGCTTCTATCTTTGTTCATTTTAGACATCATGTGACTCATCCTTACATGGTTTTCTTTTGGTTTTCATGTTTTGTAATATGTTTTTGGTTCCTTATAACATACACTAGCTTGGTCAAAGATTTTTTACTACCATTGTCTTTAGCTGCATTGTCATATGACTCAGGTTGAATTTTTAAATTTGTATACGTGTAATCTATACTATCTATTAAGGGGCTATATTTGAAAGAACAGTTCTAATGGGCTTCAACCCACAAGCCCATTCTGAAAGTTAATTGGATCAATAACATTTAGCCCAAATATTGAATTGTGTTATTGTTCAATTTTAGTTTTACTGAATTGGATTATTTATATCCTAAATTGAATAGGCCTTTTATTGAATTATACAATAACAATGGACCTTTACTGAATTTTACACTAACAATGTGTCAACAAAAATTAAGGTCATATATAAGATGTTATTAGACAACATAAAATTAGGTGATGCTTTCATTTTCGACAAAATATTATCTATTACTTACCTTATTTCTGTATCAAACATGTACACTAAAACAAATTGTCTTTAACATTGTTTTATAAAGATATGTAACTAAACACAAAGAATTTAAATAATATATTATAATATGTTTTTAGTAAAACAAACCCGTGTGTTCACACGGGTGTACAACTAGTTTTATCTATAAACAATTCTTCTTATTCTTTTTCTTCTTTTTTCTAGCCTTATCACTCACAAATGCCTTCTCCGAGTATTCAACTCTTTGACTCAGTGAGTTAAGCGTCCGAGTCTGCAACTTGTTCCTTCAAGCATCCGAGTCATCAACATCATCATCTTCTCATTAGCATCCATTAGTTTTTCAAGCAGTTGTAGATTCCTCTTCTTATTATCCCATCCTTTTTCAATTTCAGTTATTTCAAATCCACAGTCCTCTATCACACTCATCGGGTTTTCAATTCACATCGATTTCCTTCAAAACCTCCATTGTTGAATCAATCATATTGTTCGACGGAATCCGTATCAGTTGTCAAATTCATCCAAACATCATGTTCAAATGTAATTTTTTCGTTTTAGAGTCAATTTCAACATATATGTTCTTATCAACAACAATTGAATCAACTTTTTCATCGATTTCAATACATTTGTTCTTATCAACAACAATCAAATCAACTTTCTTGTTGGAGGTAAGGATAAAAGTCATTGGATTAGCTATTGACCGGGTAGTTCTTCCTTATCTCTAACAACTCCCAAAACACCCTAGAAGGAGCCGTAATCGAAACCCCGGACCTGCACGGCGAAACCCAGCGTGAAAAACAAAGAATCCGAATCCTGGCATCCCGAAATACTTAATGCACATCTATTAGGTATTTGTTTTATTTTATTTATTATTGTTTTTTTTATAATTGCCAGGTAAAATTTTTTCGGGATACCCCTAAATTAATGGGTTAGCTCCGCCACTAGCCACACCTACTTATACGACGTGACATTAAACAAGTAAAATGCCCATGGCATTATAGCCTAGTGGCTTCTTGAGGGTAGGTTAAGGCTTATGACTATTATGTCATGTGTTTGATTCCCACAATAGGGGTTTTTCTAGATTTATTGGGTTTCTCCAGAATTGGTGTATAGGCATTATTGCCTAGTGGAGATGGATATGATTGGGTGGTTCCGCTGGTGGCACGGTGATACTCCAGTGGTCCGTCAGTGATCCAAATATGCCGTTAAAAAATGCCAATCAAACGGATCTATTTTCAAGCACACGCTCATTTCAATGATTGATTAGACAGTTAGACCGTGTCGTGTTTTAGGACTACACAAAGATTCTTTCAAAGTCAAAATTCTTTTGTCGCATAAAACCATTCACTCCAAGACGCTACATAACATGCATAATGCACTGCGTAATATGTACAAGGGAGGGCAAACTTGTCGGTGGAGGAGCTTGAATCTTTAAATAGGGGGGCTAGAAGTTTTAAAGGAAAAAAATAGAGGGAGCCGAAATCAATACATATAAAGTTTTCGGAAATTTTCAGTAAGCAAACTTTACACTTTGAAGCGAAAAAGCCCAACAACTTCGTATCTCGAGTTATGACCATAACTTAAGGTAGTGTTTGGTATGCAGGAATGAGAGGTGGAATGGAATGGATGATTACGAGGGAATGAAGAAAAGGGTGTTTAGTTGGTCAATGGAATGGAATCACCCATTCCAAAATGCATTCCATTCCCTCAAAATCATTCCTTCCACCCCCATGTTTTTTTTCCATTCCATCCCCTCTTGCACCATTCATCAACAACACCACAACCCACCACCTTCGCCACAACCCACCACCTTCGCCACAACCCACCACCGACGCCATCGCCGCCACCCGCCACCACCTCACCCCGACAGCTACCACCGCCGCCGCCACCCACTCGCCACCGTTATCACCCACAGCTGCGACCAACCGCTAACGACACTCGTCGCCGCCGCCACCAACCGCCACCTCTGCTGCCTCCCACCACCAACGACCACCTTGCCACCACCACCACTCGTCTTCGCCGCCGTACCGCCACTCGCCGCCACCACCACCACCCATCGTCGCCGTCGACACCCACCACCGCCACCTATAACCACCCACAATCACTACCACCGACCACCACCACCACCACCACTCACCGCTGATTTTATTACTCTGTTTTTCTTGCCTACCGAACAATACACAGTAATAACTCATTCCATTCACACATGGTAACCAAACAAGACATGGAATGGTAATGATCCATTGCATTCACTCGTCCATTCCATTACCTCGTTCATTCCATTCCTTCGTCCATTCCATTACCCCATACCAAACAGACCCTTACAAGGCCCTTGCAAGGAATGGCAAGATTTAAACTCCTCAAAGCCAAGCCCAAAGTCATTAGCCCAAATTCATTAACCTAGTAACCTCATATCTCAAAGTTAAAACCACTACTTTAAACTTATAATTGCCTTAAAACATGTCATCTCCTACACACTCTTTAGGCATGCACATGCAAACTATACCCCATGAGTCTCGCACTCACTAGAACTCGTGGTGCTATGGTTTGGATACATTTCGTAGAACCTCAAGTCCAAAGTCACAAGTTATCCCAATGGAAAATCTTTGAATATCAACTTAAAAATCATGATGGAAAATCTTCACAACCCTAGGCATATTAGGGACTTAAGTCTATTTATATTATACCTTTGTGGCTATGTGAGATAGGTATGGACGTGGAGAAAATTACCACACGTTTCCCAAACAACAACCCAAAAGCACCTTAGAATCTTCGAACACAAAGCGTCATGGATGTGTGTGTGTGTGTGTGTTTTTTTTTTTTTTTTTTGGGGGGGGGGGGGGGGGGGGGGGGGGGGGGGGTTGAGTGCAGAGAGGTATGTGAAGTCTAACTAGGACTAGTTAACACCAAACTAAACTATAGATGAAGACACTCTTTAAAATAGCAAGGTGGTAGAATTAAGTTGGGCAAAGTGTTAGCCATGGAAAGAGCTACATTATAGAAACAAAGTTGTTTAGACATCGCTAAATAAACCAACAAACTATCGTTGCAACTGATACAATTCAAAACGCGAGTGACTAATGATCGGTGAAACAAATCACTTTCTTAATCCATTACTTTTGTCGTAGTTAAAAGAATTTTTTAAAAGTTCTAATTTAAGCTAAAACACACCCAAAGTTAAATCTAGCATTTGGTAATTGTAACAAGATGAAAATCAGAATTTGAGTGGATTTAGTGTGTTCACATCTTCCTACATATGTAACAAATAAACAAAATTTTACATCTAACTAAACAATGAAATTACACAACTAAAACTATCATGGTAATTACATAAGTCCAACATTTTTATATGTTTTCAATAGATTTTTGAAGGCCCCGGTTGTTTGCTTCACGGTTGATAGAGCTTGTATCCCGTTTAGTTGAGTCTCAACCTTCTCCGTACCTTGTTAACAAAATATTCGATGTTATTAGTAATCAAAGCATGCAATGTCGAATTGAATCGTGTTTTATGATAATTAAGATAAACTATATAACTAGATTAGATTATATGTATAGACTGACATTTAGTTTTAGATAGAGAACTCGACAACTGTATAAATAATTGTACGTTGTGTGTAAACAAAATTATTAATTGAAAAACCTTATTTGTAAAATAAAAATATTTAATTTAAAAACATTACCTTTATAATTAACGAATTTAATTTTTATATTAGTTGTTTGTATTATAAAAAGGTAATTAAAACACATGGACGTTTTTATAAAATGGACTATTTGTAGAACTTAATTTGTTTTCAAAAAAATGTAGGGGTCACGTGCCGTCCTCTAATTCATGAAACTTAATTTGTATTAAAAAAGTTAAACAACTATTTTAGTTATTATTCGTTGTAATTGTTGTATTTGTTTTGTTAGCTCCTTGCTAGTTTTTAATGAAAGTTGCGGTTCAAAAAAACTATTTTTTGTTATTTAAAAAAGTTAAGGTTGTTTTGTTAAAAAAAAGTCAATTGTAAATTACCTTCGAATAAAGTCTCGATCAATGACTCGATATCCTCCGGTTGATACTTTATATATTTATCAATGCTCTTACTCCCCTCGAACTGCGATTTATACCGACCAATGAACGATCTATACGCCGGACTCACCACCGCATTTATCGACACCCTCATCTCGGACAACAATTGTTGGTCACTCACAACCCATGTGCTTTGTGTCTTATGTATCTCATCAAACATCGCGTTAAAGTTCTTGAATCTATCTTTCAATACTCGTCTACTCGGTTTTCCATGCACTTGAATGCCTTCTTGTGTGAGCCATTGTAATAACTTCGTCCATGTTTCGCGTTGATAACTCTTGTGGTAGTTTCTAACGTCGGATGACTTTCGACGACACCAGTTATCTCCGATTACCTGCTTCATCTCGTTTGTTTCTTTCACTAGTTGTAATACAAACCTGTTAATTACACAATCAACATAATAAGATAAGTTATTTATTAAAGTAGTTTAATCATACTATTATAAGGGTTGTGATAAATGTACGTCACCCCTATATTTTTATTTTTTCACTATGCAAACTTATCACATCACAAACACATCCCCCCTCACCCACCCCCATCCCACACTTAAAAAATCAATTGATCACATGTTTTCAAAAGTGGGGTACAGATAGAGGTGTAAAAAAACCGGTTTTAGGATCAAAACCAGAAAAAAACGAAACTTGTTTTTTAAGCGTTTTATTTTTTAACCCGGACAGAACCGTCGATTTGTATACTGGTTGGTATTCTTGAACTTTGAAACTGGTTTGAAAACTGAACCCGTTTTTTGGCCCAAATCGGTTTTTTTACCGAATCGGTAAAAAAAGTCCCCCCCCCCCCCCCAAAAAAAAAAAAAAAAAAAAAACCAGTTCGGTTAAGGATAATTTAAGGGGTGGAGTACGTTTAGACAACCGTTTCTTTAAAAATCTACGAGGTTTACCCAAATTACAATACCGATTGTTGTTCATCAGAAATATGTAGCGTAACGATGGATCTTTGTAGGAAGTTGATTTTGTTTCCAGGTTAGCGTCTAGCAGTTCGATCACATCCAATAATTGTTGCGACAAAGATGAGTTTTCCATGTTCGACGAAGCTTCATTTTCGACATGTTTCCGGAAAATATGTTCTAGTGTGTTATGATAATCGTCGAACGCGCATTTTATGTAGCCCATAACATAGCGGGTTAGGGGGTGCACCGCCCCTTGGACCGTAGTTTTGTTATTGTCGTTACTAATGGTTTGTTTCAAATCATTGAACATGTTTACGACCACCTCGCCAATGGTATCACCAACGATTGATATCTCCGATTTGAGATTGCAATATTCTTCAAGCTTAACGTCGCTGGAATCCGATTCCTCGACCGCAACGCTAAGATCACGAATTGATTCGTATATGTCAAGGAATTTAAACAAGCGTTTCGCCTTTGGCTTCTCAATAGCCACAGTGGTGGGGAATTCGAGAAGTGAAGTGGTGATCCCGCGAATAAGGTTGATGAACACACCCGTGAAAACCGGGAGGTGCTCGGAGAAAACAGTTTCTCCGAGCTTTCGTTCTTCTACAAAAAGAACGCGCGAACAATGGTTCGTTAACTTGACCCATCGGGTTATATCCGGCTCTAACGAAACCCATTTCGATTTATGCACATCTTCCATACTCACTTTATCAAATTCAAACCTCTTTATTTGATCATCCAATTCATCTTTTCGTATCTCACTATAAGCCAAACAACATTCATATTGATACCCCGCGGGAATCATCACCGAAGCGATTTTGTTCATAAGAATTACATTTTCTTTCGAATAACCCGGAAAGTCATCGTGGTTATACCATTCGGGTTCAGCCCCTTTGGTAATCGTCTCCGAAGGAGCATTTGAGTCTTGTAAAATAGCACGAAATTCGTCTTCAATCAACACAATGGCTAGTTGCAAGACTTGCTTGATGGTATTAAACGACGCCGAATTAGGAAACTCACCCAATGCGATTTTTAGCTTCGATAAGCGTTTAATCGCCTCCATGAAAAGCTCGTCTTCCTTTGTTATTTTAGCGAATCTTATCCCCGATTGTATATTATTATACGCTTTGATATTTGACTCGACGATTTTAACAAACGTGTCAACGGTATCAGGAAGTTCGGGTGAGGTGGTTTTGTCATCGGTGGATAATTCGTCGATGAAACTATCAATGGCGGACGAGATTTGATCATGATCGAGATTTGACAAGGATTCATCCGCATTGTCAATAGTGTCGGGGACATCATCGTCACGGAGCTTAGGAGATTCGGCGTTGGATTTTCGACGATTTTTAGCTTTATTGCTATAGACTTTCTCCATTAAACAAACAATTGTATGTGATGGGATTGAATGATGGATTTAGGAAGATGATGAATGAATCAAAATGGGGAAAATGATTCTTTTTTTACGGACAATGTTAATGGATATGGTTTTTTGGTCCGATTAAGGAGACAAACTACAAAGCTCATCCTTGGATTATTTAAGGATACTAGAAGAGAACCAACCAAATTTCTACAAGGTTATAAATTGGATATTTAGTTATAAGAAATGCTAAATAAGAACTTCACATTCATTTTTTAGGAAAATGGCAAAATGATCCCTGAGTTTAGCCACTTTTCTCACTTCAGTCCAAATATGATTTTTTTTGTATTTGAGTCATGAGGTTTTTTTTTTTTTTTTGATATTTTCATCCAATTAGCAAAATAGGTTACAATTTTCTGTTAACTTCTCCCTTTTTTATCGTTTTCCTCATTTAACTAAAATATATTATGCATAAAATGACGATTATATCTTTCATTTAAACGAAGGAAACGGCAAAAAGATGAGAAGCTAATATAAATTTTTAACCGAGTTTGCCAATTGGATGGAAATGACAACAAAAATGAAATCTCAGAGATCCAGATACAAAAGGTTTTTGACTGAAGTGACAAAAGTAATATAAACTCAGGGACCTAATTTAGCATTTTACTCTTTTTTAACAATAAATTTCTTTTAGAGTAAACTGTCATTTTGGTCCCTGTGCTTTGGCCATTTTTGTCATTTTAGTCCAATTCTCAAACTTTTTAAATTTGGGTCCCTGTGGTTTCATCTTTATTGCCATTTTAGTCCAAAATTCAAAATCCTCCTTTTTTTGACTGTTCCAAAAAGTTTGAGATTTGGACTAAAATGACAATAAAAGTTAAACCACATGGACCAAAATGGCAGTTTACTCTTAATATTGGACTAAAATGGCAATAAAAGTGAAACCACAGGGACCCATATTTAAAAAGTTTGAGATTTGGACTAAAATGGCAAAAGTGCCTAAACCACAGGGACCAAAATGGCAGTTTACTCTTTCTTTTATTCCTGTGATCATTTAACTTTATCTATTTCACATTCATTTTTAGTTATAAGAAATGCTAAATAAGAATTTTACATTCATTTTTTTTTGAACGGCAAAAGAAACTTACATTCATAGGAACGTCATTTAAGTTTATTTATCTATAGGAGGTGATGAATATAACCCTAATATGTCATCCAAACTTAGGCTTGTAAAAATTAAGTTTATCTATCTTAAACTTATTGTTACAAAACTGCTACTGAAATAGTATTATTACAGCTAGTTGATCTCGTAAAACTGGGAAATATAAACAAGAAAACAGAAACAAATAACGTATTAGTATAACAACAGTGAACCGGGCTTGTGTTTGACACAATTCCCTTAAACAGATTCGCGGTCTGTTCCCAGGGTACGCCGGTTCGAAGCAGCAACAGCGCACTGCCGGACTCGAACACTTGCCTGAAACGAAACTGAATATATTGCTGCAGAGAGATTAAGAAGAAAACTGTTGTTGCAGTGTATCTTGGTGTGTTTTAACTGATGCTGATGATCTTGTATTTATACCCATCAAATAATGCAGATAATGGGATCATCTAGTGCAGCACTCATTAGTGCAGAAGTGCAGAAGATAATGCAGTAAGTGCAGCACTTATTAGTGCAGAAGATAGTGTAGCACTCACTCAAATAATGCAGCACTCCATTATTGTAGATCCATCAATTCTGTTTTATAAAAATAAAACAGTAAAACAGTTAGTCTCGAGTGCAAAAAACTGCCACACGCGGGCTCGGTTTTTCGGAGCTGCATTCGTGTCCGCAGGACGTGCGGGCACACACAAGTTCAAGCCAATTCCGGTTCCAATTTGCACCCCCCTGCGCATGCGGGTAGGACTTGTGGTAAAACATGTCATAAAGCTATACTAGTAGGTAAATGCTTTACCTTATAAATAGCCATTTCTTTTGTTCCCATACCGATGTGGGACAAGGAGTTTTACCAAATTGAGACATTCATTCACACACCACCCAATTTCCAACAATCCCCCACATGAATGGAGGTCGATCTCAGACAACATTATTCCAATTAGATTTCAGCAGTTAAGTTTTGCATACGATAGGTAGGTGTTACCCTTTGAACCTTTGCTCATGAAACGCACTTAGCCCACCAGCTCTGAGTAGAACTCGATGTCTTTGAACTCGTCTGCCGTTTGTGTAGACGACAATGCATTTCACACAAAACTCTCCCTGACAAAGTCAAGTCCTCATAGTTATGTTCGTTATGGTCATGAACATGATGCCTGGTTCTGCGAGAGCTATTAAGTATTGTGCCCCATCAATACCCTTCGAAGCGACCCCACTTCTCTCTCACATAGGTGATTCACTATGTATAGTTACTTTAATCGAATCATTAAAAGCCATAGGCTTAGCCTCACACTTGTCACTTTTAGGAATGGACTAGGAAGTTTATTAAGCTTTTAAAATAAACTCCCTTATATATATACGTAGGGTAACCCCCCACAGTGACCTCACTAATTCATACAATTAGGTTTTCCTATTGAACTTAGCTCTTGGGATCTCCAGTCTACTGAGTTAGGTTTCCATCATATGAACTTATTTTCAAGGGCTTCAGTCCCATTCCCAATGACGACTTCTGTACTACCTCTCTACTTAGGCCTTTTGTTAGCGGATCCGCAATATTATCCTTTGACCTCACATAGTCAACAGTGATAATTCCAGTAAAGATTAGTTGTCGTATCGTATTATGTCTACGTCTGATATGTCTGTTCCTACCATTATACATTGTACTACGAGCTCTGCCAAGTGCCGATTGGCTATCACAATGTATACAAATGGCCGTTGTCGGCTTAGGCCATCTTGGTATATCCTCAACAAATTGACGTAGCCATTCTGCCTCTTCACCTGCTTTATCTAAAGCGATGAACTCAGATTCCATCGTGGATCTAGCAATAACCGTTTGTTTCGACGATTTCCATGATATCACTGCACCTCCAAGTGTGAATACATACCCACTTGTTGCTCTGGAATCATTCGTGTCAGATATCCAATTTGCATCGCAGTATCCTTCTATAACTGCTGGATATCTGTTATAATGCAACCCGTATTCCCGAGTGTATCTTAAGTAGCGAAGCAACCGAGTGATACCGTTCCAATGCAATGAACTTGGGTTGCTCGTGTATCTACTTAGCTTGCTCACAACATATGCTATGTCTGGTCTAGTACAACTCATAAGATACAACAAACTACCAATAATTCTTGAGTATTCCAACTGGTTTACGGGTCCACCTCTATTCTTGGCTAGATGTTGACTTGTGTCAAGCGGAGTTCTAGCTTCATTAGAGTCGTTTACATAGTGGGATTGACTTAAAACAAGTCCACTTTCGGTTCGCGTGATTCTGATCCCCAAAATCACATCCGCAAGACCCATGTCTTTCATGTCAAATCTTGCCTTTAGCATGTTCTTTGTAGATTTTATGATTTTGTCATCACTTCCAGCAATGAGCATATCATCTACATATAGACACAAAATGACATATCCATCAGATGTGTCCTTAACATATACACATTTGTCACATTCATTGATTTTGAACCCAGCATCAAATATGACTTGATCAAACTTTTGGTGCCATTGTTTTGGAGCTTGTTTCAATCCATACAAGGATTTTACAAGTTTACAAACTTTCTTTTCTTGCCCAATGGCTATGAAACCTTCAGGTTGTTCCATGTAAATCTCTTCCTCGAGATTTCCATTCAAGAAAGCTGTTTTCACATCCATTTGATGAACTTCCAAATTTCTAATGGCTACAATGGCAAGCATCAACCTGATGGAGGTTATTCGCGTAACAGGCGAATATGTATCAAAGTAATCTAAACCTTCTCGTTGTTTATATCCTTTGATCACCAACCTTGCCTTGTATTTATCGATGGTCCCATCTGGTTTCATCTTCTTCTTGAAGATCCATCGATATCCTAGTGGTTTACTTCCTTGAGGAAGATCCACTAGTTCCCATGTATGATTTTGTAAGATAGAATCTATCTCACTTTTGATGGCCTCCCTCCACTGAGGTCCTTCTGAGGAATTTACCGCTTGTTGGTACGTTTGAGGTTCCTCTTCTACCATAAAGGTAAGAAAATCAGGCCCAAAGGATTTTTCAGTCCTTTGCCGTTTACCTCTCCTGATTTCAACTTCCTCAATCTTAGATTGTTCCTGAGGTTCATTACATGCACCCTCATCTCTAGGAACAATTTCCTCAACTGGTCTAGTGAAACTCGGTTCACCTTTACCTGAGCATGGGAACACATGTTCAAACCATGAAGCATC
Organism: Helianthus tuberosus; assembly: GCA_030545235.1. Taxonomy (NCBI): domain Eukaryota; kingdom Viridiplantae; phylum Streptophyta; class Magnoliopsida; order Asterales; family Asteraceae; genus Helianthus; species Helianthus tuberosus. Next base: position 9,519,070 of record CM060396.1, read on the forward strand.
CTTAGATTCTATTAAGGTGCCATTGCATATTCTAGGGTTCTTGGAATCATGCACAAGAAAACGATATGGACCATAAGGACGGGTGTATCCTACAAACACACAATCCACCGTTTTGGGTCCTATTAATAGGCGCTTTTGTGACAACTGGCACAAACCGGTAATTTCCGTACACTATAATTATTGCTTAATGACTGCAATTATGAGTTTAAGTGTCAGCAATGTCTGAACACATGATTAAACAAGTGAATTCATGCATGTTGTATAATACAAAATATTGCTTTATGCATAAACGAGAGCGTTGCGTCAGAATAATAGTAAACTCACCGGTAAGACACAATGTGTCAACAGAACTGCAGAAAGCAGTCAGACATTAGAATTGAGGCCTAGGTGTAGGTCCGACAACAAGAATGCATTAAAACCCAAGAGTACATACAAGGGTTTAATTTATATACATTGCGAAAGCAAAAATAAGCACTAAAAAGCACCCGAAACGCACTTTAAGTGCCGAATTTTGTATAATTCAGCTCTAATCAGCATTTAAGCATGTAAATATTATGCAGAAATGTCGTTTTATTATCCAGAATATTTCCCTAAGTGTTGGGAATTGAAAGAGTACAAGAAAGGTACTTAAACGACACTAAAAAGTGTAATTTAGCACTTTAACGAATCGGTATGTAACCGAACAACCGGACTTTACCCGGAACATGAAAATATTACTATTTTCACTATTTATATTTTTCTGAGCTAGTTAGGGTCCCTGATCACCCTAACACCCGTCATAACACGCAATACGCAAGTAACTAAGTTAATTACCTATTTAACTTAACTAACTCCCTAACTACCTAGTTACAACCGAACTAGACCCCCCCCCCTTTTCCTAACCGGCCCTAACCATGGGGAACACACTTTGTACCATTTTGATTATTATAATCTTCCATGCTTAGTATCTAGAGGACATAGTAACCCTTGGATAATAACCATTTGTATTGCCTATAAGATCATCACTAAACACTTTGATCTTTCACATTTCACAACTCACCAAAAGAACTCTCTCTCCCTCTCTACCTAGCTACGGCCAAACATCCCTTGTGCACCCCTCCATTTTCGAGTTTGATTCAAGCAAATCCAAGATCATACAAGCTTTAAGGGTTGCGTATTAGGAGTCTTGGTGCACTCGGAGTTCGAAGGACCTCTTTCTTTGGCTTTTGTCCACGCGTTTTTCATCAAAAATCTTCCCTAGCCTTGAGCTAGAGGTATAACACTTAAATCTCATATTTGAGCTTATCTAAAGTGGTTAAAAGAATTTTTGTCGGTTAAAACTCGGAATCTTACAAGTTGAAGCATTAAAGTCTACTAAAAGTATGAAAAATGGTGGTTAATAGCTCATGTGTTGTGTAAAAGTTGTAGTATTTGAAATATGTGATTATTTAGACCCGATCTATGTTGTGGTAGCTCGGATCATCGTTTAACCCGACTTTGTAAGATCATGGATCTTCACATAAGCTCGTTTTTGGTTACTACAAGGGTTAAAAGGCGAAACTCTACCACACTAGAGACATGAACTTGTGTAAAATATTTTACTTGTGTAAAAGTAATTTAACCTGTACATTGGTGTTTAAAACTAGCGGATCTACGTATCTGCAAGTGGTATTTTTGAAGAACCACACTTTAAAGAAATCACATGTTCTAAACCGGATCTTACATAAACAAAAGTGGTTTTTGTGAACAAATAAGTGTGTGGATACTTGTGTAACAAAAGTGTTAACGAAGAAATAGTTTTCGTAAAAACCGACTAGAAGTTGTAAAACTTCATATTCTTTAAAAATAAAGTTTTTAAGAAGTTAAACTTATTTTTAAAGATAACAAGACTTACTAAATGTGCTAGTAGTTTACTACACATTTTTGTAAATATTCAAGTTCATGAAATTAGTGATTATTGCTGACGGATATTGTTGATTATTGTTGATGATGATTGTTGGTAATTGTTGTTGATGATTGATAATGATTTAAAAGAAAATAAACACACGTTTTGAAAACGTGGGAAACCTCCATTTTTAGGGGAAACTCTGTCAAAATTTTTATAAATTTTGACACTTAGAAAAATATGAGTTTTGAGAAACTTATCCCCTAAAAATATACCTCAAAACATTAACAAGGTTTCCCTAATTTTTGATGATAAGAAATGGTGATTTCTTGAAGAATAAAAATGGATATTATGTATATATATTTTTGAGAGAAAAATATATATTATTTTATCACCAAATTTTGTGCTAAGTGTATATAGTATGTGTTATACGTGCTAGTGTATTAAGACTTAAAAATACACTAAATGCTCATGAGGAGTATAAACACAAAAATACACATACAACACACAAGATACATAATTCGGGTGCAAAGTGCAAAACACAAAAGACTTATATTTATTTTTGAAGAAAATAATATAAGTAAGATACGCAGTTAAAAATATAAGAATATTTTTAACACAAGAAAGTATACACAAAAGAGAGTGACTGTACTTGTGCGACGCAAGTCTAGTGACTAACGTTAAGAAAACGCGTATAGGTTACGACGTTAATTAAGCAAATCCGGTGGAGTTTACGACGCTAGGAACGCAAAGTTGTGAGTTCATGCTCCCCCTTTTCTCTTTAACTGTTTTCAGTTTTTATAACTTCGGGGGTGAAATACATGTACAAAAGTACAATATTTATAAATGGTATGATATAAATACAAGAAGTACACTTGGTGAGAACGAGAACCAAGTGTGACGAAATATATGAATATGAGAAGCGCATTTGGTGAGACGAGAACCAAGTATAAGGCGCTATGAGAAATGATAACAAGAAACGCGCTTGGTGAGAACGAGAACCAAGTAGGAGGCGTTATGAGAAATAGTGTCACGAATAGGGTTCAGAAGCACCATTAATCAACGTATACATTCAGACCGCAGAACAAAAGGTTAGATCTAACGGGTGCCTGGCAGCCTCACACTCGGTCGGGGCGAGAATCGAGTGGTGCTTTTGTGTCTCAGAATATACCAATTAAATGCCTTAGGTTTGGTGACTTCCTATGACGTGCCACAGGTTAATGGCTTTGCAACCCATTAACAATCTGATAATTACAGAAATACTGTATTTACATAAAATTCATACCATACAAAATTGATATATAACTTGAAGTACGTGGGGTACTCAAGAAGATTGAATTATACTTGAAGTACGTGGGGTACTCAAGAGAATGAGAATTATACTTGAGTACGTGGGGTACTCAAGAAGAAATTGAAATATACATATGTACGTGGTGCACACATGAAACTGAATTTATATATGAAAACTTGATTTACTCACAAACTACGTTTTCATACAAAGTATACAAACATGAAATACAAAACTGCATGAATTCACACCAACTTTATGTTGACGTTTTTCCAAAAACTCACATGTATTTCAGGTAACTAGAATGGATGTGCGCGCGGTCTTGCTTATGCTCGTGGATGTCGCTTGTGTTTAACTTTAAATAAAGTTGTAAACATTTAAGACAATGCTTTATGCGACTTAGCGATGTAAACGCTAACGTATGTTTTCAAATTATGGTATTTGAAGTTATTTTCTTGAGCATGTAGCATGTTTACTCTTCGTATGCAATGAGAACCTTTCATGATCACACCTCGTGCTTCCGCCTTAGAAAGGGGTGTGACAGATTGGTATCAGAGCTGCGATTGTAGTGAACCAGGATTCCTTCTCGAGTCTAGTCTACAATCTCTAGGATCCATTCACGAAAACAATTTTCAAAGAGTTTTCATTGCATAAAACGTCCCGCGACATCCACTACCTGAAACTGACTACATGAGTCTTGAAAAGACACTACGAGACTTAGAGTGCACTTGAGTAGCACTTGTCGCTGACTAGAAATTACTTGCAATTATGTGTGATAATTAGCATATACTAGAGGTAGAATGTCACAAGTATACGTGACTTTACCTGAAAACGATGGCCCATCTGAAGGGAGAAATACGAGGATGAAACGAACTGTGCGGACTGTGCAAGGAGTTACGTAATTATGGATGCATACGTAATTATGGAATTCAGTGCACAGAAATCACAGCAAGTCTTGTCACGTATAGATTCCCTCAGTACAAGCCTAATAAGTACTCTGCTAGAGTAATAATTGTTTGATGTCACTTATGTGGTATATATACCTGTGAATATATGATACTACTGTCTAGTGTGACGATATCAAACCAATGTCTAACCCTGCTGTGTTATGTTCTGTCAGAACATGGCACCCAGGAAAACTGTGAATGCTCGCAATGATGATCAACCTCCACCTCCCCCACTGCCAAGAACGGCTGAAGAGCTGAACGCTTTGCTAGAGGAAAGGATCTCCGCTGCTATCGCCCAGTACGAGGCGAACCGAACTCAAGACAGTGGAGGACCAAGCAACGCTAGGCGTAATGGGAATGGAGATTCGTCTGGAGGCAATGCAGCTCAAGGTAACCTTGAGACACTGTACTAAGCATGAGGAAATTTAGGAACGGTCTTTGTTTCATTATTTCTTCGATTGCTCACATGTGAATTGGTTGAATCAATTCCAGGCTGCACTTTCAAGCAGTTCCTCGACTGCAAGCCGATAAACTATGACGGCACAGGAGGTGCAGTAGCATTTGTGCGCTGGACGGAGAAGACTGAAGCTACTTTCCGCATGAGCAAGTGTACCGCGGATCAACAAGTCACTTTTGCTACTGGGTTATTCGTCGATGAAGCTCTGACTTGGTGGAACCTGCAAGCCCAAACTTTGGGTGATGACGCCGCTTATGGCCTCACTTGGGAGGAACTGAAGGAAAGGATGAGAGAGAAGTACAGCTCTCGTGTTGAACTCCAAAGGCTGGAGACGGAGTTCTGGCACCTGACCATGGAAGGTGCTGACATAAATGGTTACACTCGAAGGTTCCACGATCTGTCTAGAGTACTTCCCTACATGGTAACTCCCGAATTCAAGCGTGTTGAACGCTACATTTGGGGACTGGCCTCAGAGTTTCGTGGCATGGTGACGTCGGCCAAACCACAAACAATCACCGAGGCTGTAACTCTGGCTGTCAGCCTGACTGAAGATTGTGTTCGTATGAAGAAGCTCTCACTGAACCCAACAGAAAATGCCGAGACGCATGCTGAGTCGTCTGGCAACAAGAAAAGGAAACATGCAAACTTGAATCAAGCAACTCGCAACAACAAGGGTTCCAGCAAGAAGCGTGACGCTAACACGTCCCAGGAGGCGAAAACCCATGCAACCAAAGCATACCAAGGCTCCATGCCTAGATGCCAAAAATGTAAGTATCATCATGATGGAGCTTGTCGCATTCCAAGGTGCGACAAATGTGGTAAATTGGGTCATCAAACAGAAGACTGTTGGGGAAAAGGAAAGAACCGAAATGGGAACGGTGCTGGTAACAAGAATGGCAACGGGAAAGGGCAAGGATGCTTCAAGTGTGGAAGCAATGATCATTTCATGAAGAACTGCCCAGAGAGAAACAACGCTCCGGCTCGAGCATTTGTGATTGGAGCAAGAGACGCACGCGAGGACCCTAACGTGGTCACCGGTACGTTTCTCATTAACAATCACTTTGCATCCATATTATTCGACACTGGCGCCGATTATAGCTTCATGTCTGTGGAATTTAAACGCATACTCGGAATAGAATCTAGTAGATTAGAAATTCCTTATTCCATAGAACTAGCCAATGGTAAACTTGTTGAATCGGGCGAAGTTGTTAAAGGCTGCACACTAGAACTTGGTGAACGAAAATTTAGCATCGATCTCTTGCCTATTCAATTGGGTAGCTTCGATGTAGTGGTCGGAATGGACTGGTTGTCCAAGAACAAAGCGGAAGTCATTTGTCATGAGAAAATCATTCGCATCCCTCTGGCGAATGATGAAACTCTCATAGTACATGGAGAAAGACGAAACGCGCCTCTACGAATCATCAGTTGTATGAAGGCACAGAAGTGCCTAAGGAAAGGATGTGTTGCTTTCCTAGCACACGTTGTAGACAAGAAGGCTGAGGAGCCGAAACTCGAAGACATTCCTGTGGTGAAGGAATTTCCTGATGTGTTCCCTGAAGATCTGCCAGGACTACCTCCGCAACGACAAGTCGAATTCCGTATAGACTTGGTTCCAGGAGCTGCTCCTGTAGCCAAGGCGCCCTATCGACTTGCGCCATCCGAAATGCAAGAATTATCTACACAGCTCCAGGAGTTGTTGGATAAAGGATTCATAAGGCCAAGCTTCTCACCCTGGGGAGCTCCTGTATTATTCGTGAAGAAGAAGGATGGAACACTACGGATGTGTATCGATTACAGGGAACTGAACAAGCTCACAATCAAGAATCGGTATCCGCTACCGAGGATTGATGACTTGTTTGATCAACTGCAAGGATCAAGCTACTATTCCAAGATCGACCTTCGATCTGGATACCATCAGCTGAGAATCCAAGATGAAAGCGTACCAAAGACTGCATTCAGAACGCGATATGGGCACTATGAATTTCTGGTGATGCCGTTTGGGCTGACGAATGCACCAGCGGTCTTTATGGACCTAATGAACCGCGTATGCAAACCATATCTCGATAAATTCGTGATTGTATTTATCGATGATATCCTGATTTACTCGCGAACGAAAGAAGAACATGAGCAACATCTCAGAACCATCTTGGAGCTACTGAAGAAAGAGAAACTTTATGCAAAGTTCTCGAAATGCGAATTCTGGATTCGCGAAGTACAATTTCTTGGTCACGTGGTGAATGAGAAAGGCATTCATGTAGACCCGTCCAAGATTGAAGCAATAAAGAATTGGGAAGCTCCCAAGACCCCAACCGAAGTCCGTCAATTTTTGGGCTTAGCGGGCTACTATCGGCGATTCATTGAGAATTTCTCGAAGATAGCTCAACCGCTAACGACCCTTACACAGAAAGACAGGAAATACGACTGGGGTCACAAATAAGAAGAAGCCTTTCAGCTACTTAAGAACAAGCTCTGCGATGCACCGATACTATCGTTACCCGAAGGCACTGAAGACTTCGTGGTATACTGTGACGCCTCACGACAAGGCTTGGGTTGCGTGCTCATGCAACGCCAAAAAGTCATCGCTTATGCTTCAAGACAACTGAAGGTTCACGAGAGAAATTATACCACTCACGACCTGGAGCTGGGTGCAGTGGTATTCGCCTTGAAGATTTGGCGACATTATTTATATGGTACTCGATGTACAATCTTCACAGATCACAAAAGCTTACAACACATATTTGATCAGAAAGAATTGAATATGCGCCAGCGACGTTGGGTCGAGCTGCTGAATGATTATGACTGTGAGATTAAGTACCATCCTGGAAAGGCGAACGTTGTAGCAGACGCATTGAGCCGAAAAGAAAGGGTTAAGACCCTAAGGGTTCGAGCATTGGAAATGACGATTCGAACGAACCTCACTGCACGCATTCGGGATGCACAACAAGAAGCTCTTAAAGAAGAGAACCGTAAAACTGAATACCTCCGGGGTGCATTGAAGTACATGACACCAAATGAAGAGGGAGCCTTATACTTTAAAAAGCGCATTTGGGTTCCGCTCTATGGTGGCCTACGAGAAGTCATCCTTGATGAAGCCCACAAATCGAGATATTCGATCCACCCAGGATCGGACAAGATGTACCAAGACTTGAAAGAGTACTATTGGTGGCCGAGACTCAAAAGCGACGTTGCTGTTTATGTTGGAAAATGCCTAACCTGTGCCAAGGTTAAGGCCGAATATCAGAAACCGTCCGGCCTACTACAACAACCAGAGATTCCCGTGTGGAAGTGGGAACAAATCTCGATGGACTTCATAACGAAATTACCCAGGACCCCGAGAGGGCACGATATGATATGGGTGATAGTTGATCGATTAACGAAGTCTGCGCATTTCCTACCAATCCGAGAGAAGGATAGCACTGGAAAGCTTGCAGAGATATACTTAAGAGAAATTGTGGCACGTCATGGAGTGCCAATCTCAATCATTTCAGACAGAGATGGACGCTTTGTCTCAAGAATCTGGCAATCATTTCAGGAAGCCTTTGGGTCTCAGTTAGATCTAAGCACGGCATTCCATCCACAAACAGACGGCCAGAGCGAACGGACTATACAAACGTTAGAAGATATGCTTCGCGCATGTGTCATGGACCTAGGCGGCAGCTGGGATACTCATCTACCTTTAGTTGAGTTTTCCTACAATAACAGCTATCATACAAGCATAAAAGTCGCGCCGTTCGAAGCTCTGTATGGCCGCAAATGCCGATCGCCCTTATGTTGGGCAGATGCCGGAGATAAACGTATGGTTGGTCCTGAACTTGTACAAGAGACAACCGACAAGATTGCGCAGATCCGAGAGCGCATTAAGGCGGCTCGAGAGCGACAAAAGAGCTACGCGGATCCAAATAGAAAATCGGTAGATTTCAAGGTGGGAGACAAAGTTTTGTTAAAAGTCTCACCATGGAAGGGCGTAGTCAGATTTGGAAAGCGTGGAAAGTTGAATCCACGATACATCGGACCATTCAGAATATTGAGAAGAATTGGTACCGTGGCATACAAGTTGGAGTTACCGGCAGAACTTAATGGAGTACATGATACGTTTCATGTATCCAACATGAAGAAGAGTCCAACGCAAGAAAACGTGACCATCCCGTTGGATGAAGTGCATATTGATGAAGCCCTCCGATTTACAGAACAACCCGTTGAGGTTACTGACTGGAAAGTCAACAAGACCAGGAGGAGCAGTGTGAAACTTGTCAAAGTACGTTGGAGCTCTAAGCACGGACCCGAGTACACATGGGAACGTGAAGACCAGTTCAAGAAAAAGTATCCCCACCTATTCAAGAAGACTCCAGCGAGAGTTAGTTCAGTCTGAATTTCGGGACGAAATTCTTTTAACGGGGGGAGACTGTGACAACTGGCACAAACCGGTAATTTCCGTACACTATAATTATTGCTTAATGACTGCAATTATGAGTTTAAGTGTCAGCAATGTCTGAACACATGATTAAACAAGTGAATTCATGCATGTTGTATACTACAAAATATTGCTTTATGCATAAACGAGAGCGTTGCGTCAGAATAATAGTAAACTCACCGGTAAGACACAATGTGTCAACAGAACTGCAGAAAGCAGTCAGACATTAGAATTGAGGCCTAGGTGTAGGTCCGACAACAAGAATGCATTAAAACCCAAGAGTACATACAAGGGTTTAATTTATATACATTGCGAAAGCAAAAATAAGCACTAAAAAGCACCCGAAACGCACTTTAAGTGCCGAATTTTGTATAATTCAGCTCTAATCAGCATTTAAGCATGTAAATATTATGCAGAAATGTCGTTTTATTATCCAGAATATTTCCCTAAGTGTTGGGAATTGAAAGAGTACAAGAAAGGTACTTAAACGACACTAAAAAGTGTAATTTAGCACTTTAACGAATCGGTATGTAACCGAACAACCGGACTTTACCCGGAACATGAAAATATTACTATTTTCACTATTTATATTTTTCTGAGCTAGTTAGGGTCCCTGATCACCCTAACACCCGTCATAACACGCAATACGCAAGTAACTAAGTTAATTACCTATTTAACTTAACTAACTCCCTAACTACCTAGTTACAACCGAACTAGACCCCCCCCCCTTTTCCTAACCGGCCCTAACCATGGGGAACACACTTTGTACCATTTTGATTATTATAATCTTCCATGCTTAGTATCTAGAGGACATAGTAACCCTTGGATAATAACCATTTGTATTGCCTATAAGATCATCACTAAACACTTTGATCTTTCACATTTCACAACTCACCAAAAGAACTCTCTCTCCCTCTCTACCTAGCTACGGCCAAACATCCCTTGTGCACCCCTCCATTTTCGAGTTTGATTCAAGCAAATCCAAGATCATACAAGCTTTAAGGGTTGCGTATTAGGAGTCTTGGTGCACTCGGAGTTCGAAGGACCTCTTTCTTTGGCTTTTGTCCACGCGTTTTTCATCAAAAATCTTCCCTAGCCTTGAGCTAGAGGTATAACACTTAAATCTCATATTTGAGCTTATCTAAAGTGGTTAAAAGAATTTTTTTCGGTTAAAACTCGGAATCTTACAAGTTGAAGCATTAAAGTCTACTAAAAGTATGAAAAATGGTGGTTAATAGCTCATGTGTTGTGTAAAAGTTGTAGTATTTGAAATATGCGATTATTTAGACCCGATCTATGTTGTGGTAGCTCGGATCATCGTTTAACCCGACTTTGTAAGATCATGGATCTTCACATAAGCTCGTTTTTGGTTACTACAAGGGTTAAAAGGCGAAACTCTACCACACTAGAGACATGAACTTGTGTAAAATATTTTACTTGTGTAAAAGTAATTTAACCTGTACATTGGTGTTTAAAACTAGCGGATCTACGTATCTGCAAGTGGTATTTTTGAAGAACCACACTTTAAAGAAATCACATGTTCTAAACCGGATCTTACATAAACAAAAGTGGTTTTTGTGAACAAATAAGTGTGTGGATACTTGTGTAACAAAAGTGTTAACGAAGAAATAGTTTTCGTAAAAACCGACTAGAAGTTGTAAAACTTCATATTCTTTAAAAATAAAGTTTTTAAGAAGTTAAACTTATTTTTAAAGATAACAAGACTTACTAAATGTGCTAGTAGTTTACTACACATTTTTGTAAATATTCAAGTTCATGAAATTAGTGATTATTGCTGACGGATATTGTTGATTATTGTTGATGATGATTGTTGGTAATTGTTGTTGATGATTGATAATGATTTAAAAGAAAATAAACACACGTTTTGAAAACGTGGGAAACCTCCATTTTTAGGGGAAACTCTGTCAAAATTTTTATAAATTTTGACACTTAGAAAAATATGAGTTTTGAGAAACTTATCCCCTAAAAATATACCTCAAAACATTAACAAGGTTTCCCTAATTTTTGATGATAAGAAATGGTGATTTCTTGAAGAATAAAAATGGATATTATGTATATATATTTTTGAGAGAAAAATATATATTATTTTATCACCAAATTTTGTGCTAAGTGTATATAGTATGTGTTATACGTGCTAGTGTATTAAGACTTAAAAATACACTAAATGCTCATGAGGAGTATAAACACAAAAATACACATACAACACACAAGATACATAATTCGGGTGCAAAGTGCAAAACACAAAAGACTTATATTTATTTTTGAAGAAAATAATATAAGTAAGATACGCAGTTAAAAATATAAGAATATTTTTAACACAAGAAAGTATACACAAAAGAGAGTGACTGTACTTGTGCGACGCAAGTCTAGTGACTAACGTTAAGAAAACGCGTATAGGTTACGACGTTAATTAAGCAAATCCGGTGGAGTTTACGACGCTAGGAACGCAAAGTTGTGAGTTCATGCTCCCCCTTTTCTCTTTAACTGTTTTCAGTTTTTATAACTTCGGGGGTGAAATACATGTACAAAAGTACAATATTTATAAATGGTATGATATAAATACAAGAAGTACACTTGGTGAGAACGAGAACCAAGTGTGACGAAATATATGAATATGAGAAGCGCATTTGGTGAGACGAGAACCAAGTATAAGGCGCTATGAGAAATGATAACAAGAAACGCGCTTGGTGAGAACGAGAACCAAGTAGGAGGCGTTATGAGAAATAGTGTCACGAATAGGGTTCAGAAGCACCATTAATCAACGTATACATTCAGACCGCAGAACAAAAGGTTAGATCTAACGGGTGCCTGGCAGCCTCACACTCGGTCGGGGCGAGAATCGAGTGGTGCTTTTGTGTCTCAGAATATACCAATTAAATGCCTTAGGTTTGGTGACTTCCTATGACGTGCCACAGGTTAATGGCTTTGCAACCCATTAACAATCTGATAATTACAGAAATACTGTATTTACATAAAATTCATACCATACAAAATTGATATATAACTTGAAGTACGTGGGGTACTCAAGAAGATTGAATTATACTTGAAGTACGTGGGGTACTCAAGAGAATGAGAATTATACTTGAGTACGTGGGGTACTCAAGAAGAAATTGAAATATACATATGTACGTGGTGCACACATGAAACTGAATTTATATATGAAAACTTGATTTACTCACAAACTACGTTTTCATACAAAGTATACAAACATGAAATACAAAACTGCATGAATTCACACCAACTTTATGTTGACGTTTTTCCAAAAACTCACATGTATTTCAGGTAACTAGAATGGATGTGCGCGCAGTCTTGCTTATGCTCGTGGATGTCGCTTGTGTTTAACTTTAAATAAAGTTGTAAACATTTAAGACAATGCTTTATGCGACTTAGCGATGTAAACGCTAACGTATGTTTTCAAATTATGGTATTTGAAGTTATTTTCTTGAGCATGTAGCATGTTTACTCTTCGTATGCAATGAGAACCTTTCATGATCACACCTCGTGCTTCCGCCTTAGAAAGGGGTGTGACAGCTTTGGTGGTGTGACCACCACCTTGGCTAGACACCCCCACACTTTGAAAGATTTATATGGTGGTTTCTTTCCCGTCCATGATTCGTATAGAGTTATATCCTTTTTCTTATTCGGTATCATGTTCAACACATAATTTGCCGATAAAATTGCTTCCCCCCACATGTTTTGGTTTACACCAGAACTTATCATCATGGCATTTGTTGATACAACAGATACAAGACCAACGGTGGTAGCTGGACTGGCTAGGCAGAACGGTTGAAGGGTTCAACCTTGCCTAACGCAGGTCGTGGGGTCCCCCCACGTTTGCGAGACGTGGAAGGAGGTTTACTAGTTTATTGTTGTTCTTTGCTATAGATCCTCCTCTGAATGGTATCCAGATTTGGAAGTGGTAGCAAAGAGAATGTGTGTGTTGGATGTGAAAGGGAATGACTTGTGCAAGACAAGCATTCGATGTGAATGACCAGAGATTGGGGAATCAGAGCTGGTTCGGATGTCCTCTCTGAAGTAAATGAAGTGTCATTTTATAAGAGAAGGTATCTCCTGAAGTGGAATGGATTAGACTAGCAACCTCGCTTGCAGTGGAGGGTTTCCCCTTTTGGGGGTTGAAGGCTTTTGTCCCCCGGATAATAGCGTGCATTGTGTAGACCTGCATTGCCTTTGCGGCTGTGGGTTGGTGAAGTGATCTCCAGATGTGACTGGCTACTGTTTCCGTGTTGCTTTTTCCTTTCTCACAGCTTTTTAAGCCTTGAACCATTTAACCATTTAAGCATTTACGTAATTAGCCATTTTATTCAATCTTGGGCTACCCCCGTCATCAGCCCCCCAAGTCAGAGGTTTTTAGGAGATGAGCTCAAAGACTTCTGACTTTATACGCGTGTTTTACTGCCTAAAAGTTTCAAGGGTTCCATGCTTGAAGGCTTGAAAGGTTGTGTTCAGTTAATATTTGAATTTTGAAATGACTGACGGTTGATGTGATTGATGTATGGCAGTTTTTAGGGTGGCAGTTAGTGTTTGCCATTATTACCCCTATATATTATTTTATATCTTACTTATTTACATGTTTTACTTCCGGATAAACATCACTTTTTCCTCTTCTTTTCTTTCAAGTTCCCCCCTTTCCTTCAAAAATCAGGTTAGTTCTTTCTCTTCTTCTTCTTTTTAATTGTTCATAGTTATGGGTGCTCGGAAGGATATGGCAAAATCCTTCTCTCGACTGACCCAAGAGGAAGTCGATTTATTTTGTGCGGAATGGGGAATAGGGACGAAGTATAGGCCGGTTGCACCGGCTTGTGATAAATCTGTCAATGCTTGTCCTTCTGGTATGATTGCCTTGTATTGTCATCATTTTGAGTTTTCGAACCTCCGTTATCCGTTTTCAAACTTTGTGTTGAATGTGTTGGAATATTATCGAGTGTCTTTCGGTCAAGTTCATCCCCTAGGTATGGCTAGGGTTTTGCATTTCGAAATTCTCTGCCGGGCTTGTGGGTATGATCCTACTCTTCTATCATTCCGTCGTTTCTTTCGTCTTGCCAAAAATGGTGATTGGTTTACCTTCGAAACCAGTCAAGTTGATACTTGTTTGATTTCGTCCATGGTTTCTACACTTGGGGTTTGGAAGGATCGGTTTTTCTGGGTGTCGGAGGAAATTGTTCCTTTCAAACTTATTTGGAGACACCCGGATGCTGTTCTGAACGAGCCGGAGCCTTCTGATTCCGAGATAAACACCCGTTTTTTATAAATTCTTAGGGAATGCCCTTCGAGGCTTCGTCCCTTTCCTGAGCATCTGTTGGTGTTATTGGGTATAAGTAAAATTTGGGAAAATGCTAACCGGGACCCGGTGCTTATTAGAGATGGGAAGGGTATGCCTTTTTCCCTTTCCTGCTTTTTATTTCTTTTTATTTGTCTGCTTATATCTTTTTATATTTTGTATTGTAGTTATGTCTGCCTTGGATTTTATTAAGAGTGATGATACCTCGGACGTTGTTTTTGGTGATGCTGCTGCTACCCCTGGTGAGAATGCGGTTGTTAAGGGTGCTGACTATAGGTTTGAGGGTTCTGGTTATGTCAATGTTCCAAATGTCAAAGGCTTCACCAAGGTTACTGTGTCCAAAGGTTCTACTCGTCGTTCTCAACGTCATCTGAAGGGTGTTGATCAGCCATCTGGCTCAGAGCCTGTTGACGTTAGTGATGACATCGAAGCATCAGAGGATCAAGCTGTGGATGTTGGTAAAGGCAAAGAAAAGGAGTTGATCATTTCGAGCAAGAAGAAAAAATTGGTCAAGAAGGGTGCTATTTCTGCTATTGAAGGTTCATCGGCCAAGAGTGTTGAAAGCTTCGAGGGTTCAGATGACATTTATGTGCCCAATTGGAAGGTTAAGGTTGGTGATAATTTTAAGGATCCTGTTGTGTGTGCTGAAGCGTTGGCTCATTTTGCTCCTCCTGGTGTTCGAGATGCCATATCTGAGATGGAGGGTGATCATCTTATCTCAAGGATGATGCTCAGTTCCTGCAACCTTTCTGCCTTTTTGGCTGAAGGTGTCACCCGTTTTGCCAAAGGGATGCGGGAATATGAAGAGACTTCCAAGAAGAAGGAGAAAATGAAGGCTTCTATTGCTGCCATGAAGAAGGAAATTGAGAGCTTTTCTGAGAAGGAGTTGGGTTGGAACAAGAAGATTGAGGAGTTAACTAAAAGGCATGACATAGAAATGGGTGATCTTAGGAAAAGTTTTGAAGCTAACTTATTGAAACTGAAGTCTGACCGGGAAACCTTGGCTGTGCAAAAGAAAGCTTTTGATAAGGAGAAGGATGGTTTGAAAGCTTTGGTTGCCCAAACTACCGGGGATAACCAATGGCTTATTGAACATGGGTTTCATCAGGTGGTTACCTATCTCTTGCACTCTAAGGAATTTAACTCCGCTCTCGGTGATGTCTACACTAAGCTGCTCAACCTGGGAAAACACCAAGGCCTTATTGCAGGTTATAAGCTTTGTGAGTCTGGCAACCCTTTGGAGCAATCTCCTCTATACCGTCCCGAAGCTTCTGAGGTCTTTAAGAGTTCCGTGGAGCAAATGGAGAGGTTATCCTACCCGTATGTCAGTCAAGTTTCCTCTTGTTATGGTAAGCCTCTCTCTGCTTTACAGGAACTGAAGCCGGATGGTTTGAATGACAAGTTATGTGCTGAACTGCTTGGCTCCCTGTCGAGGAAACGTTCCTTTTCGGGGGATAGTGAGGATAGTTTTCCTGGGGAGGCCGATGTTCCGAAGGATGCTAGTTTGGAAGTTTCAGATGTTGATGATCAAGGTCCGAAGGCTAAGAAGGTTAAGAAGACTAAGAGGGCCAAGGGTAGCATTTCTGGGGCTACTAAGCCTTCTGCTGATGCCTAAAATTCGTAGCTTTCTTAGCACTTTGTTAAAACAATTCGTGGTTTGTAATTGTTGAACAATATTAGGTTTTCAGGAACCCCTAAGGTTCCTTTTGGTTATGTTGAAGGCCTGTATGGCCGTTGAACAATGATTAGATTTGCAAGTTACTAGGACTTGCCTTAACTTATGTTTGGAAGTCTTTTTAGGATTTTTTTATGATGTGATGTTTTAACTATTTTTCTTTTATTATGGTTTTGTGCTTGTGCCTTTTTTGGACAAGGCAGTTCATTTGGATTTTAACCGTTGAAGCCTTTTGGCTGTCTTTTAAAAGGTTGAAGCCTTTAAGGTTTCGAGGTATTGCCCGGGTGGCTTGAAGCCTTGAAGGCTTTTTGGTTTTGCGTCCTGGCTTGGTTTGTACCTTTGTGATTTTGTCCAATTGACTTTGTTCTTTTTTGGACTTGTTTTGTTCTTTTTGTAACTTTGTCTTTGTCGGGTTTGTGCTACCCTTATGCTTTTTATACCTAAAAGGGTTCAGTGCTGCAGACACTTAGCCTTGGCATTTTTAACAAGAAGAGATGGCACCTATCCTTGTAATCATTTCTTTTGGTTTTTTAGCCTTTTTGTAGACTGTATTTCTAAAACTTAGGGAACATTTGGTGTAGGCTGCTTATACCCGTCTATGAGACAATTTTGTTTTTTCTCGACAAGTCTCATGGAGTTGTATTGATTTAGGAACTCACCCCTTATATAGGCTCATTCAACCCTTGAACCTATTGAGCGATGTGGCCTGGGAGTTCATCCCCTTAGATGGCACTTGCCATGGAGTTTTTTGCTAGGTTCTCAACCTGATTTTAGGATAGAAAGACAAGTTTGATAAAAACAACTTCATTCATTAAAGCAATACTTGCTTTTTACAAAAGGTATTCATAATCCTGCTTGAAATACATTTTGATACAAACCAAACTTTCCGTTTAAACATGGAACCTTTTCAATGTTTTGCCGTTCCAATGCCTTGGAAGCCTTTTGCCTTCTGAATCAGCCAGCTTGTAGGATCCACCTTTGTGTGCTTCAAGGATGGTGTATGGACCCTCCCACTTTAGGCCAAGCTTTCCTTGATTTTCTTTCTTGCTGGCTTCGTTGTTTCTGAGGACTAGGTCCCCTGGCTTGAAACGTTCGTTTTTGACTTTTTTGTTCTAGTAAGCTTCCATCTGTTGCTTGTATTTGGCTTCTTGAATTGCGGCTTGATCTCTTGCTTCCTCTAGGAGTTGTAAATTCAACATGGTCTCTTTTTGGTTTGCTTCGGGATCCATGTTGACAATTCTTTGGGTTACAACTCCTATTCGGCAGGGATCACAGCTTCGGATCCAAATACCAAGCTGTACGGTGTTTTCTTATGGCTTGTTTTTTCCGTTGTTCTAATTGCCCATAGAACACTAGGCAATTCTTCGAGCCAGTTGCTTTCATATCTTCCCAATCTTGTCTTGATTTCTTCCACTATGCTTCTATTTGTTCTCTCAACCTGCCCGTTTGATTGTGGGTAAGCCACTGAGCTGAAAACCTGATCGATTTTGTATTCTTTGCACCAAACGCTAAAAGGCTTCTCAGCAAATTGCCTTCTGTTGTCGGTGACAAGTACTCCTGGAAATCCATAACGGCAAATGATGTTTTCCCAGACAAAGTCAATGACTTGCTTTCCTGTGATCTTGGCAAGTGGTTTGACCTCGGGCCACTTGGTGAAATAGTCTACCGCCACCAGTAGGAATTTCACTCCCCCTTTGCTTGGGGGAAATGGACCAACGATGTCCATTCCCCACTTATGGAATGGCCAAGCCGAGGTTATTGGGACTAAATCATGCTTGGGACTTTTTGGGATTGGTGCATGGATCTGGCAGGCATCACATTTCTTCAATTCTTCGGCTGTGTCGCGATGCATTGAAGGCCAGAAATATCCGAGGTTCATGAGTTTTGCAACTACCGACCTAGCTCCAAAGTGAGCTCCACACACTCCTTCATGAATTTCCTTGATCAAATACTTGCTTTGCTCGGGGCCGACACACCTTAGCAAGGGAGCAAGGTAACCCTTTTTGTAAAGGGTTTCTCCTTGCAGCATGTATTGTCTTGCCTTGATTTCAACCCTTTTAGCTTCCACTTGATCATTGGGTAATTCACCATTTTTGAGGAACTTTCTTATGGGAGTCATCCAGTTTGGTTCTTCTTCGGTAACCACATCTTGAACCTCCAATTCATTAATGGATGGGGCCTTCAACACTTCTACCAGTACCTTCTTGGTGAGGTGGGCAAAAGTGAGAGATGCAAGCTTACTTAGGGCATCGGCCTTTTTGTTTTGAGATCTGGGGATTTGTTTGATGTTGCATGCTTGGAAGGTACTCATTAGTTCCTTTGATTTTTCTCTGTATTTTTTCATGTTGGGCTCTTTAGCTATGTAGCTATCATTCACTTGGCTTGAGACCAGCAACGAATCCGTGAACACTTCAAGCTTTTCAACCTTCATTTCTTTGGCCAGCCTTAGGCTGGCTATTAGTGCTTCGTATTCAGCCTCGTTATTGGTGGTCTGAAAATCAAATCGAAGAGCATATGTGAACTCCAAACCTTTTGGGTTAATCAAAATTAATCCAGCCCCTGACCCTTCAACGCTTGAAGCCCCATCGGTAAAAAGATTCCAGGCTTCAGGGTTGGAAGGTTCAGTGGTGGCAGTGTTTACTTCAGTAAGTGTTTGGTTTGGGACTTCCACAATGAAATCGGCCAAGACTTGAGCCTTGATAGCTTTCCTTGGGACATAGGTGATGTTATGTTCACCCAGTTCTATGGCCCATTTGGCTAATCGCCCCGAGTTTTCAGGTTTTTCAAGCACACTCTTAATTGGTTGGTCGGTGACCACTTGTATGGGGTGTGCTTGGAAATACCTTCGAAGCCTTCTAGCTGTTTGAACTAAAGCTAGGGCAAGTTTTTCAAGGGGAGGGTATTTCGTTTCAGCTAATTTTAAAGTTTTGCTGAAAAAATAAACGGGTACCTGGGCCTTGTCTCGCTCAATGGTGAGGACTGCACTGATGGCCTCATCTGTAATTGAGAGGTACACCGATATTAACTCCCCGGTTTTTGGTGCCGCAATGTTTGGTAGGGAAGCTAGATGTTGCTTCATCTGGTTGAAAGCTTCATCAGCTTCTTCAGTCCATTTGAAATCCTTTTTATCTGAGCAGTTCTTGAGCGTTTTGTAGAAGGGCAGAGATCTTTCGGCTAACTTGGAGGTAAAACGCTTCAAGGCTGCAAGCTTCCCATTCAAGCTTTCAACCTCCTTCTTGGTCTTTGGTGGCTTGGTTTCAAGGACGGCTTTTACTTTGTTAGGGTTGGCTTTGATGCTTTGTTTTCCAACAATGTGGCCCAAAAATTTTCCTTCCTCGAATCCAAATGAACACTTTTCTGGATTAAGCTTCATGTTAACCTTTCTGAGGTTCTTGAATGTTTCTTGAATATCATCGAGCATTTGGTATTCCGTCTTGCTTTTAATAACCAAGTCATCGACATATGCCTCCATGTTTTTGCCAATTTGGCTTTCGAAGGCTTTGTCAACGAGCCGTTGATAGGTTGCTCCTGCATTTTTGAGGCCGAAAGGCATCTTTTGATAGTAAAATATTCCTTTGTCCGTGTGAAAGGCTGTTTTTTCCTCATCTTCTTCCTTCATGAGGATTTGGTGATAACCTTTGTATGCATCAAGAAAGCATTTGAACGAGTATCCGGTGAGGGAGTCAACTTTGAGGTCAATTTCTGGTAGTGGATAGCAATCCTTAGGACAAGCTTTGTTAAGATCCTTGAAGTCTATGCACATCCTCCAAGAGTTGTCTGGTTTCTTGACCATAACTGGGTTTGCAACCCATGACTGGTACTTGACTTCTCGGATGATGCCGGCTGACACAAGCTTTTCAACCTCTTGGCAGGCTGCCAGACTTCTTTCAGGTGCCAAGCTTCTTTTCTTCTGGACCACAGGCTTGACCTCTGGTGGTATTCTCAACTCGTGCTCGGCAATATCCCGGGGGATCCCAGTCATATCTTCAGGACACCAAGCGAATACATCACTGTAGTGTGTTAGCAATTTTTCAAGGTATGAAAGGGTCTCTTGAGAAAGGTCAGGGTTGACCCTTATCCTTTGTTCAGGGTATTTATGGTTTATGACCAACCTTTGCCTGTCTTCTTCACTGTTTGAACTTTCACCTTCAACCATGTAGGCTTCCTGAGAGGGTTGAAGGGTTGCTATGCCCCTTTCGGTGGGAAATTTGACTGTGCCATGGCCAACAGACACGGCCATGTAAAATGCACACTGTCCTGGTCTTCCGATGATCACATCATAGCTTGAGGGGATGTTGATAACCACAAAGGTGAGTGGTTGGGTTCTTTCTTTTGATCCTTCACTAAAACGAACATTAAGTGTTAGTTGCCCTAAAGGCTTGAGGGGTATGTCAGCGATACCTTTTATGGAGGTCCCAGAGGGTTGAAGCCTTGAACGTTCTTCATTGCTCAATTGATTGAAGAATTTTTCGAACATAATTTCGGTGGCTGCCCCCGTGTCTATGTATGCCTTGCATGTTTGCAACGTTCCCACGGTTGCTTCTACCACGAGAGGGATAGGGAGAGGGTCATTCTCCGTAGGGGGGAAACAGACACACTGAAGCTCCCAAGCTTCCAACCTCTGCCTCTTGTGAGGAACCTTTCCATCGAAATCTACCATGTTGACTTCCTTACTCTTTCCTTCAGCCATTTTGTCCCGGACTCCCTTTACCAAATGAGCGAGTTCTCCGGACTTAACAGCTTCTTCTATTCTTTTCTTGAGCTGGAAGCAATCATTGGTGTGGTGACCTTTTTCTTCATGAAACTCGCAGTATTGGGTGGAGTTTTCGTTTTTCCTGCTTTTGGGGAGAGGTCTAGGAGGCCGAAAGTTTTGTTTAACTTCTTCTGTTGCAAGGATTTCTTGAGGGGTTTTTGTGAGGGGTGTGAAACTTATGCCTTTTTCCCTGCTTGAAAGGTTCCGACCTTCAGACCTTCGAGGGTCTGAACCCTTTGACCGCCTGTCATAGGAGTTGAAGTTCCCTCTTTTTCTGGCTGGACTGTTGCTTCTCCAGCCGGACCCTCTTTTCCTTTGCTCCTTAATGTCTACTGCCTCCTCTCCCCGGATGTGGGCTTCAGCCCTTTCAAGAGCTTCTTCTAAGGTTTTGGGTAGAGATTTGTTGAAATCCCTGGTAAGGTACTTAGAGGTGATGGCATTCATGAAGCCAGCCACCCTCATTTTCTCATCGGCCCCTACATAGGTTAGACCTTCCTTCTTGTATCGTTCGATGAAAGCACGGAGGCTTTCATCATCACGTTGTTTTATCTGAAAGATCACTGTTGCGTCTTTGACATATCGTCTTTGTTGGGAGAAATTGGCCAGGAAACCCTTACTGAGATCGTCAAAGCTTCGAACGCTTTGAGCAGGTAAATCGTTGAACCAGATCCTGGCAGATCCAACAAGAGTTTGCATGAACATTAGGCAACACTCAGCGTTGGACCATTTCTCTATCCGAGCTGCACCGGTGAAGATCTGAAGATGGTCCTCAGGATCTTCAGTTCCATCATATGTCCTGATGTGGGCCGGCATTTTGATCTTTGACTGGAAATCATAGTCGGCTATCTGTCTTGAGAAGCATGAAAGGTTACTTGGCTTGTATGGTTTAGCCAAGTCTTCTTCAGTCCTTGCATCCACATTACTGCTATTGCCGTTGTTTCCCTGGGTGGCGAGCACTTGATTGATGAAGTGTTGCCATGGGAAGTTGGCCATCATCTGGGTCATCATGTTGGTCGTGGGGTTGAAGCCTTGAAGGCTTCCTGGGCCAGCGGAGCAGTTTAACCCGAGGGGAGCACTCATGATAGCGCTTCGTGCTAAGGGGAGCACGGACAGAGCTTGCTCCCATGTAGTTGTAGTGGATACTGGATGGCTTGTCACTGGGGATTGAAGGAGCTGGTCAAGAGTCAGCTCATGCCCCAAAGGAGCATCACTAGTAATTGGTTGGGAAGAGAAGATAGGATGCACCGTAGGATTTGTCACAGAGGACAGGTAAGGGTGAGGGTTTGAAAGGTTACTGGGACCAGCCTCACTTCTTGTTGCAAAAAGAGGAGGGGGTGGTCTAGGAGACAATGTTAGCTCAGGTTTGTCATAGTCTAACCGAATCCTCACCCCCTTTTCTCTTTCTTTGTTCACATGCTGGTTGAGAAGAGTCCTTAGTACAAGGAAATTCTTAGCAACCCCTTCAGGGGTGAGTTCAACACACGACGGGGCATCAGAGACACCGATATTGGGAGATGGAACTCCGGATCTGGACGGAGTTGGTGTGTTGAAATTGAGGAACTCGGGTGTGCTCCCCGGAGTTGAAAAAGAAGTCGGTATAGCCACGTGAGCTTGGCTACTACCTGGAGTAGAAGCGTTTGGGATCTGGTTTACTTCTTCCGGGGATCCACTTTCAGACATGGTGATTTTAAGTGAATAGAGCTACACTACTAGGTCTTTTGGAGAAGAAATAGCGGCGTAGCCCCACGGTGGGCGCCAACTTGTTGATACAACAGATACAAGACCAACGGTGGTAGCTGGACTGGCTAGGCAGAACGGTTGAAGGGTTCAACCTTGCCTAACGCAGGTCGTGGGGTCCCCCCACGTTTGCGAGACGTGGAAGGAGGTTTACTAGTTTATTGTTGTTCTTTGCTATAGATCCTCCTCTGAATGGTATCCAGATTTGGAAGTGGTAGCAAAGAGAATGTGTGTGTTGGATGTGAAAGGGAATGACTTGTGCAAGACAAGCATTCGATGTGAATGACCAGAGATTGGGGAATCAGAGCTGGTTCGGATGTCCTCTCTGAAGTAAATGAAGTGTCATTTTATAAGAGAAGGTATCTCCTGAAGTGGAATGGATTAGACTAGCAACCTCGCTTGCAGTGGAGGGTTTCCCCTTTTGGGGGTTGAAGGCTTTTGTCCCCCGGATAATAGCGTGCATTGTGTAGACCTGCATTGCCTTTGCGGCTGTGGGTTGGTGAAGTGATCTCCAGATGTGACTGGCTACTGTTTCCGTGTTGCTTTTTCCTTTCTCACAGCTTTTTAAGCCTTGAACCATTTAACCATTTAAGCATTTACGTAATTAGCCATTTTATTCAATCTTGGGCTACCCCCGTCATCAGCATTCATCATTTCTTTCAAAGTACGATTTTTCCGTTCCGCTATGCCATTTGATTGAGGGGAGTAAGGAGCCGTGAGTTTGTGGATGATTCCACTTTTTGCACATACGTCAATAAAAGGTGAAACATATTCACCTCCACGGTCGCTCCTTACGACTTTGATTTTTCGATTTAGTTGATTCTCAACTTCGGCTTTGAACAAGATAAACTTGTCAATAGCCTCGTCCTTACTCTTAAGTAAGTACACATAGCAATACCTTGTACTATCATCAATAAAAGTGATGAAGTACTTGTTCCCTCCACGAGTAGGAATTGCTTTTAGATCACACACATCAGTGTGGATCATTTTGAGGGGTTCAGTGATTCGTTCAACATTTTTGAATGATGATCTCGTTTGTTTTGCTTCTATGCAAACTTCACATTTATTATTTGAGTCGATATCAAATGTTGGTATGCAATTAAGTTTAATTAAACGACGAATGGAATTATAATTTACGTGACCTAGTCTACCATGCCAAATATTACAAGACTCAATCAAGTAAGTAGAACTAGTAGCGTTTTCTTTCATTTCATTCACGACAATTACATTTAGTCTAAACATTCCATTGAGGGCATAGCCCTTACCAACATACACACCATTTTTGGTCAACACGACCTTGTCCGACTCAATCACCATTTTGAACCCGAATTTGTTCAACTGCCACCCCGACACAAGGTTCTTACGAATTTCTGGAACATACAACACGTTTGATAAGGTGAGTTCCTTTCCAGAAGTCATTTTTAGAACCACGTTCCTTTCACCTTTAATTTCGGCCGTGGCAGAGTTTCCCATAAAAACCTTTTCGCCATTAGTTACCTCTTTGAAGGTGTTAAAAAGGCTCTTGTCGAAACACACATGACGGGTAGCCCCCGTATCAACCCACCAATCCTTGTTATTTTGCCCGACCAAATTAACTTCAGTCACCAAAATCGAGAGATCCGTGGCCATGGCAACCAGGTTGTCGACTTCATCAACCATGTTCACTTGTCGATCATTTTCCTTCTTAGGAAGCTTGCATTCGTTGGCCTTGTGGCCTTGCTTCTGACAATTATAACAAGTTCCAATGAACTTCTTTTTTCCAACTCCCCCCCTTAGGACCAAGGTTGGAACGTTTCCCATGACTTTTCTTTCCACCCTTTCCCCTGTTTTTTCCCTTCGAAGATTGGCCATGTTCAACAAGATTGGCCTTCACAGTTTCAGGACCATCAATCTTTTTTAGGGCCACTTTGTTATCTTCTTCAATCCGAAGACGCATAACAAGATCTTCAATGGTCATCTCCTTTCGCTTATGCTTGAGATAGTTCTTGAAATCAACCCAACTTGGTGGCAGTTTTTCAATCATTGCAGCAACTTGGAATGTCTCGCTGAGCATCATTCCTTCCGCATGAATATCATGAAGGATAATATGCAATTCTTGGACTTGGCTCATGACAGTTTTAGAGTCTATCATTTTAAAGTCCAAGAACTTAGCCACCACGAATTTCTTAGTGCCCGCATCTTCTGTTTTGTATTTGCGATCCAAAGACTCCCACAATTCTTTGGCAGTCTTGGCTTTGCAATACACATTATACAATGTGTCCACCAAACCATTCAAAATAAAGTTGCGGCACAGGAAATCCGAATGATTCCAAGCATGCATCGCGCTCACAGATTGAGCATTCATATCCCCTTCATCCACGTGGGGTTTAGGTTCAGTCAAGAACCTTGCAAGATTCAGTGTGGTCAGATAAAAGAACAATTTTTGCTGTCACTGTTTGAAATTCACCCCACTGAATTTCTCTGGTTTCTCAGCATGCGACACTGCATTAGGCAGTGGTGTCACCAAACCGGTAGTGACAGTTACAGCGGAAGTCATGACAGCAGAAAAAGCACTGGTCATGACAGCAGAAACAGCAGAAGCAACAGTAGTCATCGGTTGGGATGCCATTCTGAAACGAAACAGAATGCAGGAATAATCAGTAAAGAAAATCTGTTTAAGTTTGTTACAAAACTGCTACTGAAATAGTATTATTACAACTAGTTGATCTCGTAAAACTGGGAAATATAAACAAGAAAACAGAAACAAATAACGTATTAGTATAACAACAGTGAACCGGGCTTGTGTTTGACACAATTCCCTTAAACAGATTCGCGGTCTGTTCCCAGGGTACGCCGGTTCGAAGCAGCAACAGCGAACACTTGCCTGAAACGAAACTGAATATAAGATAATGGGATCATCTAGTGCAGCACTCATTAGTGCAGAAGATAATGCAGTATGCAACACTTATTAGTGCAGAAGATAGTGTAGCACACGCGGGCTCGGTTTTTCGGAGCTGCATTCGTGTCCGCAGGACGTGCGGGCACACACAAGTTCAAGCCAATTCCGGTTCCAATTTGCACCCCCCTGCGCACGCAGGTAGGACTTGTGGTAAAACATGTCATAAAGCTATACTAGTAGGTAAATGCTTTACCTTATAAATAGCCATTTCTTTTGTTCCCATACCGATGTGGGACAAGGAGTTTTACCAAATTGAGACATTCATTCACACACCACCCAATTTCCAACACTTATCATGTTGGGCTTTTACCAATTTGTAATGGTACCATCTACAACTATTACTTATGTTAATAAGTCTTCATAAACTCTGTTCCTAATAATATTTTTAACTAAAGGACAAAAAACCCAATTAAAAAATATGACTAATTACACTTTATAATTGTTTTGCTACAACGTTTCATCTTTTGAAAATATAACAATCCAAGTATTCTTAAATAACTATTTTTTATGTAACAATGTCAACACTTCATATGATTAGATGCTAATCTTTAGAAAGAAGATAACATTATTACTATGGAATGACTACTAATTAGTGATGAGCAAACTAGTACCGGCTAGTGGCTACCTAAATATACATGTATGTATTGAACCGTAACGATCAAATTCTAGAACCTATTTTTTGGCGTTTTCCAAGATCGGTATTTTCGGTTCA
Source organism: Helianthus tuberosus (assembly GCA_030545235.1). Taxonomy (NCBI): domain Eukaryota; kingdom Viridiplantae; phylum Streptophyta; class Magnoliopsida; order Asterales; family Asteraceae; genus Helianthus; species Helianthus tuberosus. Next base: position 9,545,172 of record CM060396.1, read on the forward strand.
GCATGGTACGATATTTTACTCACTTTGTACCTTCGAAGACCATACCGTACCGAGTATTTTCGGTACCAGTTTTTGACAATTTTCGGATCAATACTTTCTGGTTTTTATGTTTTTAAGGTTTTGTGTTTGTTTAAAGAAAATAGTAGAAAAATAGTGCTACAAAATAGTCTTAAATAGCAATTTGTAACTAGATTTTCTTTGGACCCACTCGTTACATATATATATGAACAACATGGATACATCATACATATTAGGTAATAACCATATATAGACTCAATTAACTTAAGCTGCACACATAATAAGGATAGGCTTCGCATTCACTATTTCCACCCCACAAGGGTCATCATCCACCATCGTCATCGCGGTCACCGCCCCTATATATTGCTCCACAACCTCTCCACCATCACCACCCATCGTCTTAATTTCAATTTCTTCTTCCTCTTCTATCTCACTGCCGCTGCTTCGGCTAGAATCAACCGGATACACTTCCGAGTTGGACGCCTTTATGTTTATAACATGTTCTGGCAGCTTGATTTCTGGGATGCTAATCACCTTGCTCTTTTGTTTGTAATATTTGTATAATGCAATTTGAATTATTCCCAATATAAACCCCAACACATTTGGCACCTACAATATGTATATATCTCAAAGTTAATTACTCAAACATAAACATAGTTTATGATACTTTTTTTTATTAAAAAAAGGTAAAAAAACAAATAAGTAAAAAAATAAAACATGGCATATACCATAACACATAGGTCCTTGGTGTATACCCCGTATGCGAACCACATCATTGCGCATAACGTGAGTAGACATGACAATGGGAACGGCATGAATTCGACACTTTTAGTTTTCACAACTTTCCACTGTAATAATCAACCAGATAAGATAAGATAAAATAAAAAAAAAGTTACTCCCTCCGTCCCATTAAAAGTGTCCTATTTTGAATTTTCAAAGTCTTTATTTATAAACTTTGACCTTAAATAATTTTGTTTTTGTTAGATAATACTTGATGAAAGTTATATGATTTGAGTGTGTTTTACAAGTGTTTTTATCGGGTTAATTTTCATCAAGTTTTATATAACACAAAAAATATATAATTAAAGTCAAAGTTTATAAATAAAGACTTTGAAAATTCAAAATAGGACACTTTTAATGGGACGGAGGTAGTAATTTTTTACACAATTTTTTTTATGGTAGTATTTGAAGTAATAAGGTAATAAATCTAATCAAATATATGTACTAACCACAATGGTAAGAGGAGCTGCAAAAACACAAACCGAAAGTGCAACACAAATCCATCCAACAACTACACTCCGGATTGATCTGTCTAAGAAGAAATACGACATAAGCAAGATAGCTAGGCACAATGTGGTCGTTGCGCTCAAAACCTTGAATGTCCGCTTCTGTATAAGACAAAATGAATCTCGTTATTACTTCATAAAATTCAAAAAAAATGTGTACGCTATATGACATTGTGTGTACCTTCGCATTAGGCGTAGCATACATGATGAAAATTATGACATACACAAGTTCAACAATAGATCCGAAGGCGTTGATAGTGATTAGAAGGAATGTGCCGTCGCCTCCTTTGATTAACGCGTAGTATAACCACATCAACGAGCTAAATAGAGACACCACATATGGCAATGACTGAAACCCCATCGTCGATCTATTCTTGCGTATCGCATTAAACGTTGGTCTGCGTTATTCAATTTCACGAAAGATTATTCAATTTCCAAATCTAGTAAAAAAAATCTTACAAATTTTAGGTAGTTGACTTACATTGGAGCGAGGTAAACACCGATGGATACAATATTACCTGTAACACCCCAAAACACACCAAGAAACAAAACAAAACACCATTAGTTTGTGACAAATAAACAAAACATCAAAAATTTATATTTTAATCACTAATCTCTCATTTTTAATACATTATTTTATAATGTGGCCTCACACATATTCATTTCTAGTGGAAGGTTGATCATACTTTTTAAAACTCATATTTTTATAATTTAACTAAAAATAACAATAGCAAGAGTATGTAAAATGTTACCTAGGATGCCAAAAACCAAAACCAAGGGGTGATGAACATCAATAAGCCCCATATCTATAATCTAGCTATATATGGTATATGTATAGATAGAGGTAGATGTGGAGGGCGGGGTCGAGGTGGAGATGGAGACGAAGAGGCTTTATATATACGGGTTTCTTGAGAAACCCTAAAGCCAGTCTCCTAGTCGATTTTACGAAATGTAAAGGGATCTCATGAAAGAGGATGAAATATGAATGTATTTATACACATATAATGTGATGTGAAAGAGGGTGTGCGCATGAAACCATCCTTGTTGCGTGACAGATTAATGAGAAGATAGTAGGTGGCGTATGATATTACCATTTACCCTTTTTTAGGCTTGTAATTGCTTTGAGTACTAACACTTTTTCCACTAACCGTAGGCATTCTACCTAAAAAGGCAGTAAAAGTATATAAGACTTAGGGAGAAGTACCTTTTTACGGAGTACTGGTACCGTATTGACCTAACATTGATCGAACATCAGTATCTAGACATATATTAATTTTTATGGTTTTTGATTTCGGTACTAGCAGGTTTCGGTATATTTTGCATTGTTGTACCGAACTAATACCATACCGCCACAATAAGTAGATAGATTTGTATTTTTACCCATTTTTATTTTGGTATTTATGATACCGATATACATGGTTGTAAAAATCCCGATTAGCCTCCGATTAACCACTAGTCAGAGGTTCACCGAGTAATTTTAATCTAACCAGCCAATGAATCAGTAGGCGATTAATAGTGGTCAAATCTAGTTCTAATTGGCCAAAAATCAGTGACAGTCTAGCGATTCCGACCAGATTCTTGACCAAAACCTGTAAATTCCGGCAATTAATCTTATCTACTTGAAAATATGGGTCGAAGAAGGTGTTAAAACATGTCTAATTAAAAGATACATATAAAAATGTGTGTATATACGTATAAAACTGAAAATTACATATAAAATCTCAATCCGATTAATCCCTGTTAACCTCGATTAATCGCTAGTCAGTAGTCAATACTCCATCGGCCGACTAGCGCCTAGCGGTTCTTACAACCTGCAAGTATAGTGCGGTTCTCATCCGTACGACTTACCTATAATGACCTGATTTCCGTGAGTTTTTTACTTTTGATTTCCATTGAATATTGTGTTAAGGAGTTTTTCACTTTTTAGTTGGTTTATGGGAATTGAGCTGGAAAACTTTTTCTATAATCATTATCTTAATGATTATTTATTCCATTGCGTTATAAACGTTACTAAAAATGGTTATTTGAAGATAAAGACAAGACTTTACTAAAAAGATATGGTACTTTTAAGTAAACAAAACGTGTTTGAATTTACAGATGTCAAATGTAAAATTATAATAAGTTAGAAGAACAAAAACTATATGTAAACTTAGGTCTAAATAAATAGTAAACAAAGGGAAAGGGTAATTAGCGATCGAAATGTTTAATAATAAAAGATATACAATTAAATATAATAAAAGACATCTAGGGTATTATAAATAAGATGATGTTTTCAACAAATAACTATGTAGACATCTAGGGTATTATAAATAAGATGATGTTTTCAACAAATAACTATGTATAATTGATGTTGATTGAAGTGTCAAAAAAGAGATCTAAGGTATTATAAATAAGAAGATTAGATACAAGATCAAATATCAGTAAGCTTATCATACAAAACGTACGAATAAGATAAAAAGGTAAAAAAAAATGTGATTACATTTTTCGTAATTATTTATTCGTAGAGTAATTATCTTAATGGACAAGTAGAGTAATTATAATGCATTTGTAGAATAATTTTAAATTTTATGTTGTTTGATACACTTACAAAGTAATTTTGAATTTTATGTCGTTTGATGAATTTGTAGAGTAAATGTGTTTGTTATTTTTTGGATGAAGTGGTACGGTAATTATGATGTACATGTAGAGTTATAATGATGAACTTTGTAGAGTAATTGTGTATGCTATGTTATTTTGATGCACTTGTAGAGTAATTTTAAATTACTAGTTGTTTTATGCACTTGCAGAGTAATTCTGAATGACGAGTAGTGTATTAATGATTAACTAGTAGGGTAATTATGATGCACGTGTAGAGTAATTTTGATAATTACGAAAATGTCACCACATTTTTTTTACATTTCCACCCTATTCGTACGTTTATACGATAAGCTTATTTGTACAGAATCTTTACTCGAGAAGATTAATCCCATATTGTAAACAACTTATGATTACTCGAGAAGATTAATCTCATATTGTATACAACTTATAATTACTCGAGAAGATTAATCTTATATTGTATACAACTTATAATTAAAATGAAATCGATATTTAAGATGTTAATACCACAACTGATTATACAAGAATCTACTAAAAATAGCACTAAATTGGTGAGTGGTTATTAGGGTTGCCCATTTATGGGTTTGGGTCTTAATATCATATGACTCGGTAGGAATTTAAACATGTTTGGCTTTGGAATAAACATATTCGGGTCATATACGGGTAGACACATTAATAACCCCGATTTATAACGTGTATGAGCTGATTTAACATGCCTTGGCACACATAACCTGTTTAAGTAATTGTGTTAAACGGACATACATGACATGTATAAAACATATATATCAAAACGATATAGTTTATATTTATATAAATAATTAAATATATTATTGTAATATCACCCTTTATTTTTTAGCGATCATGAATTTTAGTAAGTTTTATTTTTAATGTGTTGCATATGTCTTATTATTTATTTACCGCCTTAAATGAGCATTATTAAATATTGACAATAATCGTGTTTTTCATATTATTGAACCTATTAAACATATCGTCTTTTATTTGGGTTAAATGTATCGTATTACTCTTGTTACGGAACTGATTAAATATATTTGTGGTAAAAGTGTCGTGTCGTATCGTTTCATGTTCATTAACTATTAAACGTGTTGTCTATATCACAACTCGTTTAACACAACACGACACCACTTACCAACTCTAGTGTGATTTCTATATTAGTCTTTGTGATAAATCCATGATAAGAAAAAGTTCCTTAAAATAAGAAATTGAAAGGAACATAGTCACATTATAATCAAATTTAATGGGTTGTTTGTCATATGATTATGCATATTATGCTTGTCACACTTTGGGTGATAGTGGTTGATTTGAAACGTTTGTCACGGTTTTGCTCTAACCACAACCCATAAATAACATGTATTTTGCATTTCAATACTCTTGTTGCTACTTTCTTCACTTTCCCGGATAAATGATCAAAACATAGGCATGAATTATAACTTAAAAAGATCGTAAATTCATACGATGACTTGATTTAATTCGAATGTCTTGTTTTTTTAGTTGGTTTATATAAATTGAATTTGAACTTTGTTAGTAATTTTTTTTCTTACAAAGTAATAAATCTTTATTATGGCTTTTACTCATAGAATATTTATTTTTATTGGAAATTGGATTTTAATAATCTCATATACAGGTGGTTGCCACTGGTAGTCCCACATTTGAATATTCTCACTGCGAGTCACACTTTTTAACTATTTTGCCTTCAACAGTCACCAGTTAAAAAAACTTGTTAAGTTTTTTTTTTTTTCGGATTACAAATTGATGTTTTAGAACTTTTGATCAGAACGAAGATACGAGTCGATTGATGTATAATTTACCAAGAAACAGTGCTCCAAAGATGATACCGATAATGACCAATGACGTCTAGTTGGAATTATTCGAATCCAATTTCTCTCATAACTAATAACTAATGAGATTAAGAAAATAGTACCTTTTGTCATGTTGTGGTTTCTTTTTTCACCTATCCTTTTATATTAACAAACGACCATGCCAAGTTTTTTAAATAACTTCATACGACTACTTTTATAAGATAAACAATTACCATGTTTTGTTTCACAAATTCTTATTGTTAATGATTTGAAATATCGTTTTTATGTAGTTTATTTTGTAGGGAAAAGATCAAATAGAAAGTTTATTTTGGCTAGAAATGATAGGAAGCAATAGGATTATGACATGTGGCAAATTTTAAAATAAAGAGAAAGGGTATTTTAGTCAACCTCATCCTTTCTTCTTCCTTCTTCCCCCAGTTACTTCAAAACCAACCATTTTCAAAACCCACCATCTCCAACCTTTTCTTCACTTACTATCTCAATAATCACTACATTATAGTGCGATTTTCGTCATCAATCAATGATTCAAACACCCGATCAATGTGTTCTTCAGTTTTTTTTTTGAAGAAAACCCAGTTTAATTTCATTCAAAATATCGTTTTTCCCGTGATTTTGAAGATAATCACTCGATCCGTTCGATTCAATCGCTGATAAGTGTTTCTATGATTCAAATTTCGTCAATCGATGAAGAAATCGGCTTCGATCCATGTAAGAAATTCTTTAATTTCATTTTCACGATCTGGGTTTTTTATTTAGTCATTGCGTTTTACGATCTTGGCAGGGGTCCGGGGGCGGCAGCCCCTGACGGGGTCCAAGGGGCAGAGCCCCTGGCTGGGGTTCGGAAATTTTTTTTTTCGATTAAATTGCTTTAATAAAAATGCTTCAGAAAATTTAATTTTCTATAAATTGCCTCTGGAAAACTGCATTCGTAGACAGTTTTATGCCATTGCGTTTTAGAACTGCATTCCTGGTTCAGAGAATTCACAGACAAAACTGTTGTCCTGGTTCAATGCGTTTTAGAGAGAACACTTTCTTTGGTGTTTTTATGCCATTGCGTTTTAAAACTAATACATTTTTATGCGTTTTCTGGTCATTGCGTTTTAGAACAACACATTTTTGAAGTGTTTTTAGTCATTGCGTTTTAGGTAAAACACATTTTTAGGTGTTTTCAGTCCATTGCGTTTTACAGAGAACACTTTTTTTTGTTTTTTTAGGCCATTGCGTTTTAGAAATGAGACATTTTTAAGTGTTTTTTGGCCATTGCGTTTTATAAATAAGACATATCTTTTGTGTTTTTTGTGCATTGCGTTTTAGGTAAAACACATTTTTATGTGTTTTCAGTCCATTGCGTTTTAGAAAACAGACATTGTAAGTGTTTTCTGTCAATTGCGTTTTAGAAATAAGACATGTGTTTGTGTTTTTGGTGCATTGTGTTTTAGGTAAAACACATTTTTATGTGTTTTCAGTCCATTGCGTTTTACAAACTACAATTTCTTTTGACTTTTTAGGCTATTGCGTTTTAGAAATAACACATTTCTTTGTGTTTTCTGGCCATTGCGTTTTACAAATAAGACATTTCTTTGTGTTTTTTGTGCATTGCGTTTTAGAAAAATGTCATTTTTAGGGTTTTTTTCATTGCGTTTTACGCAACTGGGTTTTTTCCATTGCGTTTTACGCAACTGGGTTTTCAAAAAAAAAATTTCGAAAATATAGCAATAGTATACTCGTTTTAAAGATAAAAAACGCTCGTTTTTTGGTGCAATTTTTATAAAAAAATAATGTCGTATGAAAGAGTTATTAACGTTTAAAAAATGGGGGGAATTGGAGGAGAGAGAAACTATTGCCTTGGATTGACTAAACAAACTCAAGCGCCTCTTTTTTTCCCTTCAATTTCCATCATTTAATCTTAGCCCTTGATTAGCTAAATGGATGGTCAAGATCACTTCCTAACCTTCCTAGCCAAATAAACTTCCTATTGTATCTCCACCCTTATTTTGTATAGTTATAAGTATATTTATAATGGTAAGTTTCGTTATAATCTAATACTAGGATTTTGACCCGCCGCGCGTTGCGGCGGCGTCAAAAGTTAAAGGTAACTCGTATTTATACTGTGTATTTGACCCGACTCTATACTGAAAAAAATTGCGTCGTCATCGAATGAAAATGTATTATATTTGACCCGACTCGCTTTTGAGTACAATTTATGAACGTAAACAAAATAAATATAACACGTATAATTTTTTTACCAGACTCGCTTGAGAAAAAAGTTTATGTCAAAACATGAGTCGTTTACGTTGAAACGTGAATTTAAAATCACAGATACCTTAAAATTGCGATACACAACGCGTTACGTCGGCGGCACCTTAGTTATTTATAGATGACGACACGTTATGTGATGCGTTAAGCACATAAAACACGTGGTTGGCGGATCAAAGGTGTCAATTACCAATAGTTAAAAGTGAATGTGTAACTTACTTAGTTTGAGAGTGTGAAGTGAAAGAATTAAAAGTATAAGGGGTTAAAAAGTAAAAATATAGGAGTTAGAAACTTAGAATTGTAATATATGAAAATTGAAAGTAGATAAATGTATAGGGGCTAAATTTGTATTTTTGTAAAAATTGAGGACTTAAAGACAAAGGTCCACCGACCTTTGTCTTTAAGATATAGGTAATATATTTTTTATGCATGTGTTATTTTGGGACTTGAAGAACTAGATGTTAGACTTTGTGTGTCCTGACATCCTAATTGGACCAGGTAGAAACTTTAAATGTTTATTAATTTAGGGTATACGGTATGGGGTCGGTAAAGGGTGCGGCAAACGTGGTTGCCACGGCAACACCGTCGCCAACCTTTTGCCGACGTGGTTTGGTAAATGAATCGGGGAGACGATGCCGCTCGGGAAAGGAACAAATTTGAACGTTGGGGGAGAGTTCAACGGTAATATTACCGTTTAAAATAAAAAAAATTATTTTTTCTTTAAAAAATTAAACTATAAATACCAAACCAAACCATAACCAAATACCTTCAAATTTATACTCAACCAAACCAAAAAATACCACCAATTCTTCCCAAACATTTACAAAACAAAATGGCGGATGAACACGTTATGGTTTCCACCCATGAGTAGCTACGATTCATCCGATAGTAGCATTCTTTTTTTTCAAAATCTCATCGAAGAAGCCGAACTTCAAGACACGGGCACATATAACCGAAGTAGCTATATTGAACGTCAACGTGAAGAGGGGCATGAGACACTCATGGCGGATTATTTTGTCGAAGACCCGAAGTACAACGAAGATATCTTTCGACATAGGTTCCGTATGTCGAAACGTTTGTTTCTAAAAATTGTGGCCGACGTGGAAGAGAACGACCCGTGGTTTGAAGAGGCCCCCGATGCGCGAGGTAGGAAGGGGTTTAAGCTGTTGCAAAAGGTGACATCGGCTATTAAACAGCTCGTAACTGGTAACACTCCAGACGAGAACGACGAGTACTTGCATATGGCTGAAAGAACTTCCCACGAGTGCCTAGAATATTTTTGCGACACGGTTTGCAAAATATACGGTCCTGAGTTCTTACGTAGACCGACAAGCCACGACATGGCACTTTTATACCAAGCTCATGAGGAAAAACATCACCTTCCAGGTATGTTCGGTAGCCTTGATTGCACCCATTTCGTTTGGGGATTTTGTCCGACAGAGTATCGAGGCCAATATATGCGAGGAGATCACCGATACCCGACTGTTATGCTCGAAGCGGTTGCTTCTCAAGACTTATGGTTTTGGCATGCTTTTGCCGGTCCACCGGGTTCTCAAAACGATATCAATGTGCTACAACAATCTCCGTTATTTTTAACGGAATCAAATGGAACCGCGCCAAAATGTCCATTTTACGTTAATAACCATTTATACAAACATGGTTATTTGCTCGCGGATGGAATCTACCATTCGTGGTCCGTGTTTGTGAAGCCGATCCCTTAGCCTCACGAAGTAGACCAAAAGAAATTCAAGAGGCAACATGAGTATAACAATCCTCAAGAAAACCGACACCCTCGAATATTTTTCCGACACCCCAAAATATTTTAAAATATCCCTATATGTCTTTAAATACACCCCGTACGTGATAACCGAGCCCGAAATACAATATAGCATTAAAAATAAATGAAAAACAAGAAAATTTAAGTTGAGGCGGGCCGCGTAAACCCCACCCCAACCCTTACGCGGGCCGCGACAACTTAAAACCTGACACGACCATGGGCCGCCACCTGGCCCAACACCCGACAGACCTATAAGCTGACCCAGCCTAGCTACGACGTTGACCGGGTTTGATGCGGGCCGCATAGGCCCTGTTCTTGTTTTACGCGGGCCGCGACAAGGCCAAGATCAGGCCCTATATAAAGGAGGCCTCGGATCTTCAGTCTACTCGCTCAAATTCTTTTCTTTCTAACGAAATTCCACATAGTAGAAGCTATACTCGGGTATAATATCCCTAAATAGCGAAGTTCTGCTCCGTTGTAAGTATCATAACCCCTGGATACGTATTAGATACGCTGCCCGATTGATCTAGGGTTCCGTAACGGCTGTCGTGGTTCTGCCCGACATAGTCGTTGGAATGCCGTCTCGGGGAAGGTATTACTAATGTTAAAATGGGTTATTATACTAACACGTGTGCATTTGTGTAAGTTATAGATTGTCACCAGGAAACCCTTACGAAAAATCTAAGACAGCAATGTGAGTTTATCCGCTTTTTGTTAACCTTTTTGTAAATTGTTTTTACAAAACCTCATTTAATTAATTATATATGAAGCAGTTATTGAGTATTTGTAAGAATACAATTATCATGAGTATGTTGGGGTTTTGTATACAAAATTTGTTACCACCTGGTCAAGGAGTAACATTTCCACAAGTCGGGTCTGACAGTACCATGGATGTTAATTGTTATAACTTGGAAACAAATGTAATTGCGAGATCGCCCTTAATACTGTACATTGGGTTTTTATTAAACTTGATTAAACTGGGATTCACTCACCAGTATTTCCCACTGACAAATGTTTTTAAAACGTGTTTCAGGTAACAAATTGTGAAAGCCAAATAGAAGCCAGCTGGACAGCACTGAAGGCTTGGAAAAGTGGCAATAAAGTTACCTAAAAATAAAATAGATATTTTTATTAAATAAAATAGGATTTATTCCTATGAAACGTATGTACTGCGAACTTGGGTTTTATCCCATATGTTTAATATTATGGAAATGTGGTATTTTACTCTGATCAAATATTTTCTAACTACGGTCCTGATGAAAAATTCCGCTGCCAAATTGGACAATACGCGATACCACCGAAACTGGCTCGCGGCCACCCGTTCCCGGGGATTTGGGATCGGGGGTTGCGACAGAAGGTGGTATCAGAGCTAAGCCACTGATTCAGCCACAGAAGTGTTCTGCTGACATCAAAATTTAATCTGTTAGGAAATAAATTACGGGAATACGTGCATAATTGTATTTTATTGCTATGTGTTATTTAACTATTTGTTAGTTTACAGTATGAGCGACCAAGGACCATCTGACGCGTACCGTCAATTGTCTGGTTCGCCTAGAAGCGAAGGCACCTCCTCTTCTCAGCCTGCCCTCTCGGGGTATTCTGCTGATACGGAAGAAGGAATCTTTGTGTTTAAGGCTCAGTCAGAAGAGCCATTTCCTCAGAAAAAGAGGGGATGGTTCAGTAGAGGGGCACACGAGCGTAGAAAACGAATGAAAAAGTTGCAAGACCAGAGAGCACTAGCAGCAGCTAAGAGAGAGACAGATGCCTATGCCCAGGATATGCTCAATAGGGGTATAGCCAATATCCATATCTTAGCAACCACCGCAGCTGACCCTAATCTGGAGCAAACAATAGCACCCCAACCCCAACCACCAATTCCTGACCGACCGATGGAGATAGAAAACCCTGAAAACCAAGTAGAGATGCATGATTTCAACCCGGAGGAAATACCTAGGGTACCAACACCAAACCCCTTAGACCCAAATTACGACCCCTGGTGGGATGACGTTAGGGACTATGTGCAGCGCTACCCGATACATGAAGGCACACCCATGCAGAACATAGGAGCCTACCCAGGTTTGGACCCTTTAGATCCCTATTACCACGATGAATACATTAGGGAGATTTTAGAAGATCCTTACCGATTCCAGGCACCTACACCCCCATACCAGGAACCCGCACCCCAGATTCCGAACCCAGTCCTAGAACCTGCACCCCCAATGAGTGCATAAAACGTACAAGAACTTAGGACATTTGGTGAGGAAATTTTAGAAAGTAGTGAACAAATGAGACAGGTGGGAGAGCGACTCGTCTGGAAGTATGACGAGCGCAATATGGATTTTTGGATGAATCCATATCCGTGAATGTGATGGTGGAACGGTAGTAATAATAATAATAAAATAATATAATATGTGTGTATGTGTATGAAAAAAACTACGGATGCCTATTACTAGTAGTGTAACTTTAAATTTCAGTAGGTATGATAATTTTTAATTTCAGTACTGGTATGTAATAGATGCATAATATATGAATAGAGTAAGTCGCAATGATCGACGCTTTTGACCAAAATGCGTGTCATGTGAATTACTATATTAAATATTATTTTGTGATATTAATACGGGGTAAATGTTTAAAATTCAGATGGCCGACGAAGGAAATCAAGGAAATCTGAATAACGATAACCAGAGTAACATTAACTTGGTTAATGAGAATCCGAGCATCAATAAAAATGGAAATCAAGTGGATAATAGTGCTATCCAACACATAGTAGCACAAGGAATTATAGATGCAATGCCATTTATTATTCAAACGGTTCAAGAAGCGAATAATAAAAGTAAACATAGCAGTAAGCGACCAATTGAACCAGAAAACAGCGTAAACAATGGACCCGTACTTCAGGTGCCCATTCCCAAAAAAAGAAGAACCATGCCTTATGGTTGTTCTTACAAAGAATTCTGGTCCTGCAAACCAATAGAATTCTCGGGCAATGAAGGACCCATTGCAACTCTACGCTGGATAGAAAAAACTGAGGTTGTTTTAAAAATAAGCAAGTGTGCTGAAGAAGACAAGATAATGTTTGATTCTAACTTGTTTAAGAACTCAGCCTTAGAATGGTGGAACACTATCCTCCAGTCAAGAGGAAGTGATAGGGTATATAACATGGAATGGGAAGAATTTAAGAATATGGTAGAAAGGAAATTATGCCCTCCCAATGAAAAGGAACTGATAGCAAATAAGTTTCTGAATCTTAGAATGACCGGGGTAGATAGTAAGGGTTACACTACCACATTCTTTGAATATGCTAGAATAGTACCAACCCTTGCATCACCTAAACCGGTATTAATCTCCCATTATATCTGGGGATTAATTGGAGAAATTAGACATGTAGTCAAGGCAGCTAGACCTCAAACCATAGAAGAAGCTGTAGAACTAGCAAATACCTTGACAGATGAATTAGTCCATACTAGAGAAGAAGACCAGAGGAGAAACCTAGCTCAAAGGTTTACCCAAGAATTCCGTTCTGGGAATTTCAATTGAAGGAATATAGGTTCTACCTCTGCACCATTCTGCAAGGTCTGCAAGAAAAAACATTCGGGAAAATGCTCCACTCTTTGCAATTTCTGCAAGATGCCAGGACACAAGGAAGAAGATTGCAGGAGAAAATCCAGTAATGGACTGTGCTTCAACTGTGAAGAAAAAGGTCACATCAAGCCGAATTGTCCGAAATTGGCTCCAGCTGTCAAGACCCCCGACCCCACCCTAGACGGAATCGGGAGCCGCGAGCAGCCAAGTGGTACCGGTGGTTAATTTGGAAAGTAGTGCAGCGGAAATTTCGTCAGAACCGTGAGTTAGGAAAATATCAGAGTTTAGAAAACAGCGGATTTTATTTATTAAATCGATGGGATAAGACCATGTTTTGAAAGGTAGCTTTAATATAGGATAAATTCAAATACATAAAACAACTTTTCTTAATTTAATTTAATTTAATTGATAAAATAAGCCACTTCTGTAAGCCTTTTGGTGCTTCATCCAACTCTAATTCCTGATCTACTGTAATTACCTGAAACGCGTTTTAAAAAGATTTGGTCAGCAGGAAATACTGGTGAGTTCATTCATTTTTATAAAATGACCCTTAGTTATAAATTACAGCATAAGAGCGATTACAATGGCTTTTATGTTATTTTTATCTGGCGCCGTGTCACCTGGTGACGATGGTCATACCACTATTGGGTCTTTCCCCAAGTAGTGACGTTTATCACTGTTAGGATTTATTAGCCTAACCGTGAGAAATTAGTAATGTGCACAATACCCCACTAGCCAGTGATTTAAGATAACCACGACTTAATCCCTGTAATTATAACATTTGAAAATGGAGTATTGTAAAATATTTGATAAAAGAGAATGACTCACTTTGTAAACATGCAACATTGATTTAACAAGCTTCTTGATTCTACTCCTTCTGGTAATTAAGCATATACTTTATTGTTCTGAATCTTTTGATGATTTAACAGTTTGTTTGATTGTATATTTGGGAGTATTCTGATAGTTAAACATATAGTTTAACAGAATGGAATACGTATTTGTGTAAAACCCAAATCAAACCTAACGGTAGTCACGAGATTCGAACCTTAGCAAAATTCACAAAGTATAGCACTTTGGATTCCGTTTAACGAAACTCACAAAGTACAGCACTTGGGCATTTGTTAGTTGGTTCCTGAATCGATCGGACAGAACATCGCATCGGCGATTATTGGTTAGAACACTAACGTATAGAGAGAAGAATAGAAGAAATGAGCAAAGGAAATGAATTCCTAAGCTTCCTATTTATAGGTAAGAAGATAAGTCTTACCCCTATATAGAATTTCCCTAGATAAGTTTTCCTCAGATAAAGCCTTCCCTGAATAACACTTTCCTTAGATAATACATTCCCTAGGTAATACTTTCCTTAGATAATATCTACCCCATATATATCTATTTTTCATGTATATCTATTTAGGTGATTAATAAATCTTACTTAATTAATCTTACTTAGCTTAATCTCGCTTAGCTTAATTAATCTTGCTTAGCTTAATTAATCTCGACTTAACTGATTAATTAATCATACTTAACTTAATTAATCATGCTTAACTGATTAATTAATCTTACTTAACTTGATTAAGTTTAACTTATTTATTAAGGTTTCTTAATTGCTAAGTTATCTCAACAACTAAGTGTACGTAATTAGTACGTTTAATAAATTTATTTAATTACGAAATTTACTTAGCTATTAAATATTCTAGCAGCTCCCTGATTACGAGTTCTAATTTCTAGACATAATGGAACTCGTATTAGTGTATTAACTCAATTCAAATTTAACGACAACTCACGAGACCAAAGCCCTCACAACGAATGACAAAGTGCGATACTTAAACATCCATTGAATTCACGACGAATGACAAAGTATAACCCGAGTTTGAGCATCACTTAAACATCCATCGGATAGTTTCAATCAATCGGACATTGAATCGTGGCAGCGATTAGAGTTATTACCCTAATAACGGGCAGAGTTTCGGGAATTAGAAGGCATAATCCCGAGCTACTATTTACTATAATAAAAGCTGAAGGAAAGGAAAGAATTGTAGCAGTGATCGAGTTAATACCCTGGATTCGTAGCAACGTCTCTCTACGTGAAAGTGTGTGTTATGTAGTAAACAGTCGATAACTCAACGTACGAAATGAATTTTAACGTCGAACGAACGCAGAATGTCAAGTCCCACACCCCACAATTTATATAGTTGGAAAAAGGCGCGCCCGCGTGGCGCGAGGCTCTGTCCCGTGGCGCGACGGGGTCGGTTTTAGCATAGGGTAGCCACGTCCCTAACTAGCTTAGCTTAGCTGAGTTGACGGATCGTTAAAATTCAATTTCAACGTAAAATTGTGATGATAATATCGAATGGGATTTACCCCCCCTGAGTTTTAGGGGCCCTGATCCTGATTCCAATTGTGCTGAAAATTTTAGGGGTTATGCAGGATCACTTGGGTGTCTCAATTAGGGTTTCCTATTGGGCAAATTAAAATAAGAAATAGTATTTTTAATGAGAGTTGTTACACCAGCTGTGAACAACAAGAACGCTAAAAATGCTAGAGCATTTGTTTTAACTGCAGATGAAGCCAAGGTGATCCCAGACGTGATAGCCGGTACGTTTTTTGTTAATGATGTTTTTGCTAAAGTATTATTTGACTCTGGTGCAAACCAAAGTTTTATTAATACTTCGTTTTGCAAACTTCTAAATCAGTCATTAACTAAACTACCACAAGAATGTCTAGTAGAGACAGCTAATGGAGAAACCGTTAGGATTTCTGAAATTTTGCAGGGAGCAAGAGTAGAAATTTTAAACCAAAAGTTTATGGCAAATCTTTACCCAATGAATCTGGCATGATTTGATATTGTATTAGGAATGGATTGGTTAATAGCCAATAAAGCTAGTATTTTATATGATCAAAAGTCAATCCAAGTAAATTCACCAAAAGGTGAAAAGATCACAATTAAAGGTAATAAACCATCTAAATCCACGAAATTCATCTCTGTGATGAAAACTGCAAGCTATATAAGAAAAGGATCTATAGTGTATTTGATTTCTATAATCACTAACACTAAAGGAAAAGAATTAAAAGATATTCCAGTAGTATCTCAGTTTTCAGACGTATTTCCAAAAGAATTACCAGGACTACTGCCGGATAGAGAAGTTGAATTCAGAATCCACCTATTACCAGGAACAGCACCGATTACTAAAGCACCTTACCGTTTGGCACCCGCAAAAATGCAGGAACTAAAGAAACAATTAGACGAATTATTGGAGAAAAGATTTATACAACCAAGCTCGTCACCGTGGGGAGCACCAATTTTATTCGTTAAAAAGAAGGACGGATCAATGCGTATGTGCATTGACTACCGTGAATTAAACAAGGTCACGATTAAGAACCGATACCCATTACCGAGAATCGATGATCTGTTCGACCAATTGCAAGGAGCTCGATTTTTCTTTAAAATCGATTTAAGGTCAGGATATCATCCATTAAAGGTACAGGAAGAGGATATTCCTAAAACTGCGTTTAGAACGAGGTATGGTCATTATGAATTTACTGTCATGGCATTTGGTTTAACCAATGCCCCAACCGCATTTATGGACATGATGAACCGAATATGTAAGCCATATTTGGATAAATTCATAATTGTCTTTATAGATGATATTCTCATTTACTCTAAAAGTAAAGAGGAACATGCAAAGCATTTGCACGCACTTTTAACTCTATTAAGAAAGGAGAAGCTTTACGCTAAATTTTCCAAGTGCGAGTTTTGGTTAAAACAGGTGCAGTTTCTTGGACACTTAGTTAATCATGAAGGAATTCATGTGGATCCCACAAAGAACGAGGCGATTACCAAATGGAAAACCCCTGAGTCACCAACCGAGGTTAGAAGTTTCGAGGATTGGCCGGATATTATAGAAGATTTATTCAAGATTTTTCTAGAATAGCCATTCCTTTAACTAAGTTAACCTGCAAATCTATTAAGTTTGAATGGGGACCAAAGCAAGAAGAAGTTTTTAGAATTCTTAAGCATAAATTAACCCATGCACCCATATTAGCGTTACCAGAAGGAACTAAAGATTTTGTAGTCTATTGTGACGCTTCCAAACTAGGTTAGGGATGTGTGTTGATGCAACGCCAAAAGGTTATAGCCTACGCATCTAGACAACTTAAGAATCATGAAGAGAATTATTCAACCCATGATCTAGAATTAGGAGCTATAATTTTTGCCCTTAAGATTTGGAGACATTACCTTTATGGTAGTAAGTTTACCATATTCACTTATCATAAGAGTTTAAGGTATGTTTTCGGGCAAAAGGAGTTAAATATGAGACAAAGATGCTGGATGGAGATGCTTAGTGATTATGATTGTGATATCCAGTATCATGAAGGAAAAGCAAATGTAGTGGCAGATGCTTTAAGCCGAAAGTATCACGAAAAGCCAAAAAGGGTACGTTCTCTTAAACTAAATCTACAAGTAGATTTAAATGATCAAATCAGAAAAGCACAAGAATCAGTAATCAAGGATGATACTGAAAAACTAAAAGGTATGCTAAAGGAATTAGAACAAGGAACAGATGGAATTTGGAGATTCTATAAAAAGAGAATGTGGATACCTAAGTTAGGAAACCTGCGTCATCGTATATTAGAAGAAGCCCATAAGTCTAAGTATACGATGCATCCAGGAAGTGATAAAATGTATCAGGATTTAAGAAAGAATTTCTGGTGGATAGGAATGAAAAAGGACATAGCAGCCTATGTTTCTAAATGTTTAACTTGTTCATAAGTTAAAGCTGAACATCAGAAACCCTCAGGATTACTGCAACAGCTAGAAATGCCAGTGTGGAAATGGGAATTGATAACAATGGATTTTGTTACTAAATTGCCCAAAACAAAGAAAGGCAGTGATACAATCTGGGTGATTGTAGATAGGCTAACCAAGTCAGCTCATTTCCTACCAATGAAGAAACTTTCAGTATAGAACAGTTAGCTAAATTATATGTAAATGAAATTTTTTCTTTACATGGAATACCTTTATCAATTGTTTCTGATAGAGATAGCCGTTTTACCTCTCATTTTTGGTCAAGTTTCCAAAAAGCAATGTGAACCAAATTAAATCTAAGCACAGCTTATCATCCTCAAACGGATGGACAAAGCGAAAGGACAATTCAGACGATGGAAGATATGCTTAGAGCTTGTGTAATTGATTTCAGAGGTAATTGGGACGATCACTTACCTTTAATAGAATTTTCTTATAATAATAGTTATCACACAAGTATCAATGCTGCACCATTCGAAGCACTTTATGGACGAAAGTGCCGAACCCCAGTCTGTTGGGCATAAATTGGGGAAAAGCAACTATCTGGACCTGAGATAGTACAAGAAACAACTGACAAGATTATCCAAGTCAAGGAACGCCTGAAAGCAGCACGTGATCGACAGAAGAGCTATGCTGATAACCGACGCAAACCATTGGAATTTCAAGTAGGAGATAAAGTATTGTTGAAAGTCTCTCCTTGGAAAGGAGTGGTAAGATTCATCAAACGGGGAAAACTAAGTCCCAGGTATGTTGGACCTTTTGAGATTATTAGAAGAATAGGACCTGTAGCCTATCAGCTACAACTGCCAGAGGAAATGGCCGGAATACATGATGTATTTCATGTATCTTTTTTTTTTGAACGGCCAACAAACTCAATCCCGAGCACTCTCGGGGCACCCCTTGGACAAACGGAGTACTCCGAGAGTAACCCGAGTCCACCACCAATTCCGGGGAAAACCCGGTAACCCACCCGCCCGTAGGCACGACGGTGAAATTACCGGTAAAACCCGTTTGGCTCAAGGATCCAACCCAGGTTTCCCTGGGTCTCCTATCATTGTCCACCAATGCCTCATTCTGCACCAAGTGGGAATCGAACTTGCATCTCTCAGGAGAAATACAAGCCCTCCACCACTTGATCTAGAGATCATTGGCAGTATTTCATGTATCTAATCTCAAAAAGTGTTTAGCTGATGAATCACTGATAGTACCTCTTAAGGGTATAGAGGTAAATGAACAACTCAAGTTTGTAGAAAGGCCTCTACAGATTGAAGACAGGAAAGTCAAGAACCTCAAGCACAAGAGATTAGTTCTAGTCAAAGTGAAGTGGGACTCCAAAAGAGGATCTGAGTACACATGGGAGCTTGAATCAGAAATGCAAAGGAAATATTCACACTTGTTCCAGTAGATCTCGAGGACGAGCTCTAAAACAAGGTGGGGAGGATATAACAATCCTCAAGAAAATCGACACCCTCGAATATTTTTCCGACACCCCAAAATATTTTAAAATATCCCTATATGTCTTTAAATACCCCCCGTACGTGATAACCGAGCCCGAAATACAATATAGCATTAAAAATAAATGAAAAACAAGAAAATTTAAGTTGAGGCGGGCCGCATAAACCCCACCCCAACCCTTACGCGGGCCGCGACAACTTAAAACCTGGCACGACCATGGGCCGCCACCTGGCCCAACACCCGGCAGACCTATAAGCTGACCCAGCCAAGCTACGACGTTGACCGGCTTTGACGCGGGGCGCGTAGGCCCTGTACTTGTTTTACGCGGGCTGCGACAAGGCCAAGATCAGGCCCTATATAAAGGAGGACTCGGATCTTCAGTCTACTCGCTCAAATTCTTTTCTTTCTTACGAATTTCCACATAGTAGAAGCTATACTCGGTCGGGTATAATATCCCCTAAATAGCGAAGTTCTGCTCCGTTGTAAGTATCATAACCCCTGGATACGTATTAGATACGCTGCCCGATTGATCTAGGGTTCCGTAACGGCTGTCGTGGTTCTGCCCGACGTAGTCGTTGGAATGCCGTCTCGGGGAGGGTATTACTAATGTTAAAATGGATTATTATACTAACACGTGTGCATTTGTGTAAATTATAGATTGTCACCAGGAAACCCTTACGGAAAATCTAAGACAGCAATGTGAGTTTATCCGCTTTTTGTTAATTCTTTTTACAAAACCTCATTTAATTAATTATATATGAAGCAGTTATTGAGTATTTGTAAGAATACAATTATCATGAGTATGTTGGGGTTTTATATACAAAATTTGTTATCACCTGGTCAAGGAGTAACATTTTCACAAGTCGGGTCTGACAGTACCATGGATATTAATTGTTATAAGTTGGAAACAAATGTAATTGCGAGATCGCCCTCAATACTGTACACTGTGTTTTTATTAAACTTGATTAAACTGGGATTCACTTACCAGTATTTCCCACTGACAAATGTTTTTAAAACGCGTTTCAGGTAACAAATTGTGAAAGCCAAATAGAAGCCAGCTGGACAGCACTGAAGGCTTGGAAAAGTGGCAATAAAGTTACCTAAAAATAAAATAGACGTTTTTATTAAATAAAATAGGATTTATTCCTATGAAACGTATGTACTGCGAACTTGGGTTTTATCCCATATGTTTAATATTATGGAAATGTGGTATTTTACTCTGATCAAATATTTTCTAACTACGGTGCTGATGAAAAATTCCGCTGCCAAATTAGACAATACGCGATACCACCGAAACTGGCTCGCGGCCACCCGTTCCCGGGGATTTGGGATCGGGGGTTGCGACAATGAGGCGGCAAGAAAAGACGTCGAACGGGCTTTTGGTGTTATGAAGGCAAAATGGGGTGTATTGAGTCGACCGATGCGAGAAAGATCCGTTTAAAAAATTAGGAGTGTTGTGTACACGTGTATTATTTTACACAACATGATTTTGAAAGATGAAGGAAAGGCGATAGCACCGGTGCACATTCGGGATCCTCAGGTCGAGTCCGCTCTAGACGATACGGTGTTGGGCGAGTTGATGGATGAAGACACGCATTGGAGACTAAAACACGATCTCATAGATTATCTCGCAAGTCAAGATTTACCCCACCTTTTGGTCGATTTCGACGAAGACTAGTTTAATTTATTTCAAGTTAATGTAATCTTATTGTTTTTTAATTTAATGTAATTTTTAATGTTTTTAATTTAATATATGTAAGTTTATTGTTTTTTAATCTAATGTATTTATTCTACATTTATTAACTTAAATATTAAATATACTAGTTTACAAAAAAAAAAAAAAAAATTTACCACTTCAGCAAGTGTTTAAACCATTGCCAACACTTTTCAGCACAGTTTAAACACTTTTGACTGATTGACATGACACACTCTGATTGGTTGTTTTTTGGTTTGCCACTATAAGGTGTTTAACCACTCCTTACACCCTTAGTTGGTTACGCTGATACGATACAACTCATGTAGAAGCCGTTCAGATTAGAAAAATCTTTTGAAAAAATAGCTTTTTTTTACTTTGTTTACAATTTTTTTTATTTCTATTTAATCAAAACACACTTAACATGCGTCTGCTTTGAAAAAAAATAGCAAAACCTATTTTTTTACATGTAAAAATATTTTTTATGAGTTTTTTTACATGTTTAACAATAGTTCTCTGGTTTCTCACTTTTTTTTTTTGGTCCTTAGTGAACTCGCCCTAGGTAAATATAAAATACATAACAAAACCGGTTTGAAGGGTGGATATGATTCAAATTCTTACTTTGTGAATAGTTTCTAAAAAGGATTATTATTTTAGCATCAATAGTTACATTAAATGCGTTACTTGTTGATGATGATGATGATTATTATTATTATTACTAGGGGGAACACCCGTGCGATGCACGACATGCATAATATTTATTGTTTTTTCCTGGAACGACGACTGATATAGATAGTGCGTGACACGGTACGAAAGTGCGAATATAGTATAGATTTTTAAAACAAAAACCGGTTTTTTTTTTAAGTTAGCCGTTTGACAATGGTTATTTTGACCAAAGTCCACTCCTCGTTCGGCGCTTTGTGGTAGCACTACCAGTCAAAAAAGGCCCAAAACGTCCGAAGGTACAGTGTTCCCCCGCGTTTTTAAGACGCTTTGAGAGAGGTTTGCGCCCCACCACATGTGGTCTCACAAAACTTCAAATCTATGGACGTGTGGTTTCTCAACCCTCTTCAAAAGACGTCACATTTTATGACATTCTAAAACTAAATTAAATATACAGAAAAAAACAACTTTGAATTATTTATACATATAAATGTATTATATGGGCCTTCTTCCCCTCTACTCAACAACTTTGAAGTACTTCTTAGCCTTTGATTACCTGGTCATGATTCATAGATTAGAAAAAATATAAGCCAAGAAGATCTCAACCATCAAAATACGATCCAAGGGCTAAAAAGTGGTTCCTAATTATGCAATGGTTATCATTTGAACCTTATTCCATGAGACTTGAGGTAAGATGCAAGGAGCATTCTTTTGAGTTTTAAACCATCTGTAATTAAGTTCATTATTTAATCATTATTGTTGCAATTATTATGTATTATAGATAATAATACCCCATGAAATTACCTTTTAGTAATTTTCGTTTCTAATTGGTTAGCATCTTTTAAGTTTTAAAACCATTTATAGTTATAATTAAATTCATAATAACGTTGATTAAGTTTTTTTATATTTAATTATTATTATTATTATTATTATTATTTTTATTTCATATGATGTTCATCAACTATGTGATAAAATTGCAAAAAAGGTTGTAACCTTATTTGTATGATGTTTAGCAATTACAAAACCAAATAATAATGATTTAATTATAAAATTCAATCAAGGAATCGGTTACGGAGAACTTGAAACGGAAAAGCAATGTAAATATGAGGAAGGTGATGATGTTCAACTAAGTCAAATAATTTAATTCTTTATCAAGTATTTAACAATACTTAATTTATAAAGTTATCAATTTAATTGTATTTATCAATTTATACTCATGTAGAAAGACTAATTTGTCCCTTTACTAACTTCATTGAGTTGTTGTACTATAAGCATAATATGTTGCAATTATTTAAATTTGGTTGGAACCATTGTGAAATGCTTTATACGATAGTATAGATAAACGCAATCAATTTAAATCTTTTGCGCGGGTTGAAAACATCCGAGCCCTTAAAGTTTGCTGCCCAATCCTGTCAAACAATACCTCCACAAATATTTCCTCTGCATCTATATTGCCTATATATAGTATCAATTAAATCACACAAAAGCATCATATGTTTAAAAAAAAATAGTAAAGTAGAAATTAAAAAAGGAAATACCAATAGGCCAAATAAATGTCTATCTCCAAATGAATAACTTTTCTCGTACCCACCCTTTTACACCTCCATATACATGAAGCTGCAAAAAAGGAAAAAGACTATAAATTTATGAACAATTAAACAATACATTGGTAAATGGTTCCAGATACTATAGTCATGCAAGGGTACCTTGATGAAGTATGAAGTGTCTGTCTTTTTGTATCCAATAACCTATGTGTATACTTTATATGTAATATAAAATCATAATTTGAAAAAAAAAACCACTAAATCACCACAAACATAATAAAACATCAATATAAACTCATAGATTATGTAAAAGAAAACTGTTATCCCATTTTAATATTTTAAGAAACAAACCAAAGTTTTTTCGAATAAATGTTGAAATGGGTATAAAAGAACACACATTTCCACCAAGATAAATAAATTTCATATCAACTTATCTCTTTCTTATCTATTTCTTTTCGACTCTAACTCGCACAATAGTAGACAAAGGAGTTGATGTTGAGTGAAATGGTGAATTTATAGCAATGATAGGAGATTCCTTAATCGATCAAATTTATTACATATTGATGGAAATTGGACCTTTGAGTGCTTTTGCGGTTTATCCCAATAGGTTTCGTTTATTAATTGCATTTAAGTACCGAACTTATTATTGTATTATTATAATTAATTGTGATTATATTCTCATTTAATTATTTTTTTATTTTTTAATATTAATGTAGAAAGACCATTTCACCCCTTACTAACATCATTAAGTTGCTGTACCATAAGTATAAAAGATTGTAATTACTTAAATTTGGTTGGTATCCTTATGAAATGCTTTATAATATAGTATATATTGATTGAAATTGGACCTTTGGAGTGCTTTTGCGGTTTATCCCAATAGGTTTCGTTTATTAATTGCATTTAAGTACCGAACTTATTATTGTATTATTATAATTAATTGTGATTATATTCTCATTTAATTATTTTTTTATTTTGTAATATTAATGTAGAAAGACCATTTCACCCCTTACTAACATCATTAAGTTGTTGTACCATAAGTATAAAAGATTGTAATTACTTAAATTTGGTTGGTATCCTTATGAAATGCTTTATAATATAGTATAGATAGGTTTCGTTTATTAATTGCATTTAAGTACCGAACTTATTATTGTATTATTATAATTAATTGTGATTATATTCTCATTTAATTATTTTTTTATTTTTTAATATTAATGTAGAAAGACCATTTCACCCCTTACTAACATCATTAAGTTGTTGTACCATAAGTATAAAAGATTGTAATTACTTAAATTTGGTTGGTATCCTTATGAAATGCTTTATAATATAGTATAGATAGATAGATATAGATATAGATATAGATAATTATTTTTTTTATTTTTTAATATTAATGTAGAATGACCATTTCACCCCTTACTAACATCATTAAGTTGTTGTACCATAAGTATAAAAGATTGTAATTACTTAAATTTGGTTGGTATCCTTATGAAATGCTTTATAATATAGTATAGATTAGGTTCTAGCATTAATGTACTGTACTATATGTTAATATGGTGTTTCATGCGTTGCTTTGTTGCAAATTGTGTTGTTTTATTTGTAAATTATTATTAATATTTATAATAATCTAATTAATTTAGCCAAAATCTTGTTAATAATATATTAGAATATATATATATATATATATATATATATATATATAGTTATTTTAATACTTTTATTATTTTAATATTATAATAATAATTCCTTTTTTTTACTGTTTAACTTTAATTTAATGATTTTTTAGTATCACGGGGTGGGATAAGCTTGGTGTCAACCGGTACTGGTATCGAAAATACCGGTACGGTCTTGTTTGGTATCGGTACAAATAGTAATTTTAATATTATAATAATAATTCTTTTCTTTACTTTTTAACTTTAATTTAATGATATTTTTATGATACTTATGATCTTTCGGTTTAAATTTTATCTTAATCTATTAAATTCTGATACTAATATCATGGATAAGTTCTTAATATTTGATATCATTTGGATCCCTTTACCTATTTTTTTTTATTATATGTTTTCTTTGAAAATATATTGTTGTGTTTTTATTACGAATTATATTTGAGCTACTTTTAATATATTAGTTACTTCGAAATTTAAATTTATGGTTACCTTGTCAAAGATCATTTTATAGAATAATCATAAGTTTGGAATAATTATCTTTAAACCAATTATTAAAAAAAATTAAGATCAAACTTAACTTTAAACTAATCTACCTTTATCTATAATATATTATTTAGTATAATGTGTTATTGATTGATATTAATTTTAATGATTATTGATATATAATTTTTTTATTGTATTTTTATCTTATCTCTTATTTATTTAATGTAAATTAAATGCAATTAATAGGATTTTTATAGGATGATGCATTTAAAACAACCATAAATTTTGGTTTTAAAATAGAACATATAACTAAACTTTAGAATATATATAGATTTCTTTGAAAATATATTGTTGTGTTTTTATTACGAATTATATTTGAGCTACTTTTAATATATTAGTTACTTCGAAATTTAAATTTATGGTTACCTTGTCAAAGATCATTTTATAGAATAATCATAAGTTTGGAATAATTATCTTTAAACCAATTATTAAAAAAAATTAAGATCAAAGTTAACTTTAAACTAATCTACCTTTATCTATAATATATTATTTAGTATAATGTGTTATTGATTGATATTAATTTTAATGATTATTGATATATAATTTTTTTATTGTATTTTTATCTTATCTCTTATTTATTTAATGTAAATTAAATGCAATTAATAGGATTTTTATAGGATGATGCATTTAAAACAACCATAAATTTTGGTTTTAAAATAGAACATATAACTAAACTTTAGAATATATATAGATTTTCTTTGAAAATATATTGTTGTGTTTTTATTACGAATTATATTTGAGCTACTTTTAATATATTAGTTACTTCGAAATTTAAATTTATGGTTACCTTGTCAAAGATCATTTTATAGAATAATCATAAGTTTGGAATAATTATCTTTAAACCAATTATTAAAAAAAATTAAGATCAAAGTTAACTTTAAACTAATCTACCTTTATCTATAATATATTATTTAGTATAATGTGTTATTGATTGATATTAATTTTAATGATTATTGATATATAATTTTTTTATTGTATTTTTATCTTATCTCTTATTTATTTAATGTAAATTAAATGCAATTAATAGGATTTTTATAGGATGATGCATTTAAAACAACCATAAATTTTGGTTTTAAAATAGAACATATAACTAAACTTTAGAATATATATAGATTATTATTATTATTATTAGGCCAATTGGATTTTAACACCTGTAACTTTGAAGAATTGGCCGATAACACCCGCAACTAACACTTTGATCTGTGACACCCAAAACTTTTAATTTCGTTTGTCATTTCACCACTCAGTTAAAAACTCAGTAACCGAGTTAGTGTTCAATCCTAGGTGGCATCCTACATGGCTTCATTAATCCTACATGGCACATTCATGGTTATAAAGTTCTTCTTCTTCGATACCCCTGCACAAAGAATTGGGAAACCCTAATTGGCAGAGATGTTCTTCAATCGACCCAAATTCAAACCCTAATTTGCTCATCACGAGTTCAGAGTTGTTCTTCAACTTATTGGCTGATCGACATGTCTACTTCTTCCAACTCTTCATGTAATACGAACTGAATCCCTAAAATATTGAAGGTGGACATGGATGGGAAGTTGTATTGTCATCACGAAATCAGAGCTGTTATTCGCGTAGCGGGAAGGAGAAGTGTTCGATGTGGTGCTGAATTTTACATTTGCTCACAATGGCCGGTAAGTCCTGTGTATTGAATTTAACATGTTTTTGAACTGACGACATGATGTTGGTTTGTAGCGAGACGACTGCAAGTTCTTTATGTGGAAAAAAGATTTCGACAAATTATTCGAAGTTCATTCAACTTGCAGCTCAAGTGCAGTTACAAGAAGTGATGCTATGACCGGCAATGAATATAATTTGCAATTGCAGAACAACTTGCTGTCTCAAGAGAACAATATGTTGAAACGGCAAATTTGTGCGAAAGAATTCATGTTGAAGCAGCAGTTTGTCTTTAGTTTGTTTGTAATCATTGGCATGTTGTTTTACGTAGTGTATCGAATATAACTTGTTTTTGATTGTACGTTCTTTGAACACATGAATGAATGAATGTAGTCTTTATTTCAAACCATGAATGGATTGAGTACCATATGTGCAGACCATTTGCAGACCAAAACCCATGTGACCAGAAGGGACTTTGACTTTGAAAACAAGTAAATAACTACCATTGTGCAGACCATTGAAACCACATGTGCAGACCAAAACAAGTGTGCAGAATGACCATATATGCAGACCAACAAGTGTGCAGACCATTTGAAACTGCCCTTTCAAACAACTACCATATATGGAGACCAAAACAAGTGTGCAGAATGACCATTCTACCCCTGTGACCATATATGCAGACCTGTTTAACATACAAGTGTGCAGAATGACCATTTTACCTCTGTGACTATATATGCAGACCTGTTTAACATACAAGTGTGCATAATGACCATTTTACCCCTGTGACCATATATGCAGACCTGTTTAACATACAAGTGTGCAGAATGACCATTCTACCCCTGTCACCATACATGTGCAGACCTGTTTAACATAGATATGCAGAATGACCATTCTACCCCTGTCACCATACATAGTCATAAGTTTACATAGTCATTACACAACCATTCAAAAGATTCAGCACAACAGTCATAAGTTTACATACTCTTAAGTTTACACAGTCATTACACAACCAACAAAAGATTAACCATTCATAACAGACTAACTAACTGCAACCTTCTCTGTTGGCCTTCCCCTCTTAGTTGGCCTTCCCCTTTTAGTTGGCCTTCCCCTTTTCCTTCCAATTTGTGCTGCATTTTGAGAATCTGTTAACAGTAAACAAATTTAGGAAACAATAATATAATCAAGGCCTGTAATCAATAAACCAACTGAATCTATTGAGTTCACCTTTAACTGTGCATTTTCTCTTGTTGTGACCTCTTTCTCCACAAATTCTTGTGCCAATTCGCATAGATGTGCCTTGCACAGTTTCTATGCTCTGCTCTTGGCCAAATAAGTGCCACAGCATTTAACAGACCCTGCAGATAAATGATTATTAACCTTAGATATTATAGCACAAGATAATTGTTCATTGTAAAATTTGACAATGGCTACTACCTTTTGTTGATCTGAGATGAATGTCCATGCCTCACCACCATCACTTACACCCAAACACTTCCTGAGCTCTTCCATAAACCATTCCCAGCTATCGTTATTTTCACCATCTACAATTGCCCATGCCAATGGATACATCTGATCATTAGCATCTCTGCCAACTGCAGTTAACAACATCCCTCCTAGGAAGGTCTTTAGAAAACAACCATCTAGACACAAGACCTTCCTACATCCAGCTAGAAATCCTCTTTTCACACCATCAAAACACACAAAGAGTCTGAAAAAAGTTTCACATGTGGCTGTGGGATCTAAGTTAATGAAACCTAGTGGTGCAGTAACAAGCACAAAAGTTGATGTTGGGTTTACTTTTTTCAAGATATCCATGTATGCACCAATTTTGCTATAATGATCCCTCATTGATCCATGAAGTTTCTTATGGGCACATGATTTAGCCTTGTAGGCCAGCCACTTGGTGATTATGACTTTATACTTTTGTTTCAGAGCCAATATGATTTCCTTAGCCGACCAGTTGGGCTTGGATTTAAACACTTGCAGGAACTCATTAGCTATGAACATTGCAGTTAGCTGTCTATTCTTTACCATGTTTCTTTGGCAGGTATGTATATTCTTCACTCTTTTTACCAAGTAACACTCTTTCCCTTTATGAAATGAACAATGTATAAAGAATGAGCAACCTTTAACACAATTGACAACAATACGGCCACAGTTAGCTGTCTTTTCGCTCTTTGCAAGGTACAAGTTCCTACCATTAGCTACTGAGTACTGCCTCACTGCCTCTTTAAAGGCCTCCCTTGATGCAAACCTTATTCCCACCTTCCAAATAAATTTCTTCCAATTTGTATGTTCACCTACAGATGGGGCTGCTTCGTTGTACTTCTTGCCCCTGATATCATCATCCTCACTATCACCAGGTGTTAAAATGTCCCCGTCAGATTCCTCATAACTACTGTTTCCATCTACCCTTGGATCTTCAGTTTCATGCAAATCACCCTCTGTTTCATGCAAATTACCCTCTGTTTGTCTTTCATGTACTACCTCATCAAGCACTTTTTTTTGGCTTCCAAATCTATCTTGGTTGCCTCTCTAACTGCATGTTGTGACTGTATCCACTCAACATCCTCTCTGTCTGACTATAATCCAAGTACATCATCCGCAGCTTCCTCTTCATCACTGGCCTCAACTAGTTCATCATAATCTTCATCATCAGAATTTGACTCTTCATCTTCCACACTGAACTCACTATCTTCACTGTCCTCGTCTTCTTGCTTAGCTATTGAGTTAGAGCTGCATCCAGGGGAAACCCTAGAAGATTGGGCTTTTAGTTTACTGGATTGGGCTTCAGGTTTACTGGGCTGGGTAACATGGTTACTTGGCCTAGAACTGGAGTGGGCTTCATTGGCACTCAATTGACGATCTTGAACAAATACTTCCATAAATGTTTCACTCCAACTAAAAACCTTCCTAACCAACTCCAACACATCTCTATCATCACGAAAATGCCTAATTTCACCATCATCCGCATCCAACCCATACATATGAAAGTTCCTTGATTTATAGCATTTCGTTTCCAGTGCATAATCTGCTAGCTCAAAGTATGAAATGTGATCTATATCAACTTTAATTAACCTATGTGCACCTCCAACATACTGTGGAAGACCAAAACCTAACTCAATGTAACCACCATACCAAAGCATGACATCAATCGTTTCAACCATTGCATAATCATGTGAAATCGTACCTTGATCGGAGTTTAAACTTGATAGATTGAGAAGCTAGGTCACGTCAGTAGTCGCCCTTGATCTTTCCCTCCAAAACGAACAGAACAATGCAATGAAGTTCAGTGTTTTGCTTCTTATAACATGTGTTAGCCACGTAGGATGCCATGTATGATTAATGAAGCCACCGAGGATTGAAAACTAACTCAGTTAGACATTTTTTAACTGAGTGGTGAAATGACAAACGAAATTAAAAGTTTTGGGTGTCACAGATCAAAGTGTTAGTTGCGGGTGTTATCGGCCCATTCTTCAAAGTTAAAGGTGTTAAAATCCAATTGGCCTTATTATTATTATTGTTATTATTATTATTATTATTATTATTATTATTATTATTCCAATATATAAATAAGCAAGTTATATGTGTATCATGACTTGTACCTTGTGCTTGGAGGGTGCTTCAAAAAAAAAAAACTTTATTTTTCACTTTTAACCTAAACATTTCATATTTTACATTTTAACCCCTTTTTGTTTTTTTACCTTTAACCCAAAGTTTTCCATCTTTTATAATTTAACACAACACTTTATTATGTACAACTTTCGTCCCTCATATTTTTTTATCTTTCGCAAGTTTTTCGTTTTACGTTTTGTTCTAAATTTTGCAAGTTAACATGTCGCAACGTGCATGTGAGGTTCAACGTTTTTGCTCTATTTTTTCATATTTGACAGACCCGTCGCAACGCATCCATTTTTCCCCTTTTGAAAAGTTCGCCGCAACGGGCGGGTCGTCGATCGACTAAGTTATTATTTTCTACGTTTTACGTTTATGGTTAATTTCTTCACATTAAGACACTGTAACGAGTGTGCGTGGTTCAACGATTTTAGTCTGCTTTTCGATTAGTGTAATTTTTACTATTTTATCTATTTTATTTTTACGATGTTAAGAGTCGATGTGGTTGTGGCATTGGTGCTACTTGGCACGGTTTTACGAACATTTTTAACCTATTAATTTTTTTACAATTTTTTTTGTTTCGGTTTACCCCTATACTTTACTTAAAAACTATTTTTTACGTGCATATTTTATGTACGGGTATGTGTAAATATGATTTGTTCTACATTCCGACGTAAACTTTTTTTATAGACGAGTCATGTCAAATATAATACGTTTTTGTTTAAAGAAACCATTTTTACATGCATATTTCTATGTACGTTTTCGTATAAATTCAAGTTGTTCTACGTTTAGACGTAAACTTTTTTGGGAAATGATTCAGGTCAAATATAATATGTTTTCATGTTTATTTTATGTATGTTTCGCAAAGTTTGTTTCGAACCGAGTGGAGTCAAATTATGGTTTCTTTTTCTCCCATTTTTTTCGAAAGCCCTAACTAATCCCTTTCGATTACATGTGCATATTTTCCTTCGTACCCGTTACGTTTTCTTTGTATAAGTTGGGTCACATATAATACGTTATGATTGTTCGATATGAATTCCATTTACTTTACGTTTGATCCAATCACAATGCTTATACAGGTTACACTGAGTTCAACTGGATACGTCGAAATGTGTGTTTTCATATGGTCAATGCATCATATAACGTTTGGACTAATCCATTCAATATTTACGATGTACCCGCGCCGCAACGCGGGCGGGTCTTAACCCTAGTTATTATATTAATTCATAACATGACAAGCATAGTAATGGTTGTGCCTTCTCAGTTTTACCTATGAACTTTTAGTTGATATATTCACTTTACTCACAAAAATCTATTTTTGAACTTCTATTTCCATTTATGCATACATACAAATTTGTGAAGTTATACTTTTTTATATATTAAAAGATAATTTACTGTTACCGTACCTACAAAAGATTTCATTTTGAATTTAACTACAAACATACCATCCAATGTGTTGTGATTGATCAAAGGGTAAAAATGTCAGCAGTGTGGTTTTTTTTCTTTGTAAGTTAAAAATCTGAAATTGTTACTAGAATTTTGTATTTTTTTTTGAACGGCCGACATAAAATCATTTTTATTCAACGTAGCAAGACGCTACCCACCATACATACATACAAACAATTAAACATCACATCCTTACATTTTTACTCAGCATCTAACCAACAAAACTGAAACGACTCCAATCTTCCCAAGTTATTGACACCATTTTGGACCGATTCTTTACCCATAGATACGCCATTGACTTAATCTCATCCAAGAGTTTCGTGCAATCCGGGATTACCTGTCTGAACATCACCTCATTTCTTAGTTTCCAAATACACCAAAACGCGACCAGAACCACAGCATGGAAGGCTTTCCTTTTCTTGCTCAATCCCGCACTGAACTCGAACTCATGTAAGGATAGTAAATCATTTATACCAAAAGCAATTATGGGGGTATCCTGCACCAGCAAGCAAGATTCTGCCATATCCATTGCGCGATATGACATGAAACAAACAAGTGTTCGCTGGACTCTTTATAATCACCACACAAGACACACAACGGATTTTGTACCTGAATATTACTAGAATTTTGTATTTAAAAGTGGTTTTAAATAGCCCATGGCTTTATAGCCTAGTGGCATTTTAGGGGCGGGATAAAGCTTTGGGACTAATAGGTCCTGAGTTCGATTCCCACAAGTGAGTTTTCCTATATTTATTGGGTTTCCTCCTGAATTGGCGTACATGCATTATGCCTAGTGGAGATGGATATGATCGGGTGGTTCCGCTGGTGACACGATGATACTCCAGTGGTCCGTCAGTGATCCAAATTTGCCGTTAAAAAAAAGTGGTTTTAAATAAAGGAAGAAAAGAGAAGATGCATTAATTTTGTTGATTATTTGCAGGTATTATTTTGGGATTAGTAAAATTACTATAGTCATCTGTATAGCATTGAGCATTAGGGGGAGGGGGTGGTCACTAGTGATACATTTCTATCACTCACAAGAACCAATCAACTCGTGCCATGTCATCACCCAATATTCTATCATTAGTGATAGAAATATAGTGGGGGTGGTCACTAGTGATATAATTCTATCACTCCCAAATTTTTATAATTTTTATTTTAAAATTAAGCTGCCACATGCTCCCCCTACATGCCACATGCTCCCCTTGCATACACCCATACACTCTTCGTCACGAACACCCATACACTCTTCGTCACCATTTTCTTCCATATTCATGAATATGTACATGTGTTGTAGTGAGAATGCCCCTTACATGCAGAGCCTTATCCTTTTCAACGCGTGATAATTCTAACGCGTTGATTAAATAACGTGTTATATATACGGCGGCGGCGGTGTGCGTGATTATATAACGCGTGACGGGGGATCCATCACGGACCGCCCCGCCTCCCCTTATCGTTTTTACCACTGGTAAAGATATAAGGCATGTATATGTCAAATTATATTTATTTTCTTCTTGTAATTTTTGTTCCAAGTTTTGTCTGTTAGTTTCTTTTACAAAAAATTAAACACACGATATAACATTTTTTTGAAACGGACTGAGCCGGTACGCCACGAAAAAAATCTTAATTCTTTTTCTACAAAAAACTAAGTACATTTTCATTTTAAACTTTTAAAAATTGGGCCACCTGCCGTGAAACGCAGGTGTAACCCACTAGTTTATAAAATTTTTTATTATAAAAAAAAAAAGAACTCAGGTACGGAAAGGAGTTGTTTAGCCCAAAAACTAGTGAACTATGTGAACTTTAGCTCAATATATGTGAACATACGTTACACAAAGTTGATTGTTTAGCCCAAACACTAATGAACCATGTGAACTTTAGCCCGATATGTGAAATTGTGATAATTAACTATTAAAGCATGTAAACCTTTCAGTTAGATACGGCCCATACGAGCAATTAGAGAAGTCTTTAGCCCAATGCGAAAGCTGGGCAATCTCTATATTTTGAAGAGTCCAAGTGCCAAGTTAATGAAACCCAACATAATTGGGTTTAGGTCTGGGACACACTATATAACAACTCTCATTTTCTGAGCCTTTAGTTCGAAATAAAAATCATTGTATTCATGTTATGTTTCCAAGTAATTTTAAATGCAATGTTACCAATTAGGGCTGCAAACGAACCGAACGAACAAGAATAAGACTTTTTTTGTGTTCGTTTGTTAAGAATATATGTGTTCACGAATTATTTATGAACAGTTACCAAACAAGGTTTTATGTTTATGTTCGTTTGTTAAGGAAATGAACTTGTTCTTGTTCATGTTCCTTTGTGTTTGTTTGTTAATTTTAGGAATGAACGAAAACGAACGTTGATGAATACAAATAAACACAAACTAATGTTCATAAACACAAATGGAAACAAATGAATACAAACAAACGTTCATGAACAGAATATATAATAAGCTGACACTTATTAAATATTTTATTTGTTGAAGTTTAGACGTATGTAAATAAAATATAAAAACTAAAAACACTAATGAACTATCAACGCAAACGAACACATTACCGAACGTTCACGAACATAAATGAATGAATGCAACCTCGGTTCATGTTCGTTCATTTAACTAAACGAACGAACACAAACGAACTTCCGTTGAACGGTTCACGAACTGTTCGCTGAACTTTTGGTTCGTTTGCAGCCCTATTACCAACGTACGTATGGAAAAAAAATAAGTTGGATAGGTAACAGAAATGTGTTAGTATCTCTAAACATTTACGTGCTCATTATTTTATATGATGTTAGGGAATTGTAGTTCGCTTGTTCAACTTTGTACTCCCTTCGTGCAACTTTACATATCTACCGTTGCCAAATCTTAGCGGGCCACCAATCTCTTCCCGTTGCAGTCTCTATTATGTGAGAAGTTCCATTCTCTTATTCGGTCTCTCGTCATCCCCTTATACATCTATATAGATTAAGGTTTAATTAGTGTTTCTATTGTTCGCCGTATTTGTAACTCTTGTTATTGCCCCTTGCCGCTGCAACCCTGTTTGCGTTGTTCTCATTGATCTTATTGTGTGTGTATATATGAGTGTATATGTCATGATTATGATATTACTTTGTATTGTTTTTATCTGTAGTTATTTATTTTTACCCTTATGATATGAATTATATTTGAGGTTTCCATTATTTTATAACGGTTTCAGGCTTTTGGTACGTTTGGGTGGAAAGATATATAAAGTGCTAACGTTAAAAGAAAAATTAGTACAAGGAGTTTTTATAGAAGAAAAAGCTTTTATTTATTTTTTAACATTTCGTTGCCTTACTTTGGATCCCTTAAAAAGCCTATTCGAGAATTTGGATTCTGGCTTTAAGCCATCTTTTATTCTTTTCTAAGTATATATTAATTATAAAAAGAGAAAATTTTATT
Source organism: Helianthus tuberosus (assembly GCA_030545235.1). Classification (NCBI taxonomy): domain Eukaryota; kingdom Viridiplantae; phylum Streptophyta; class Magnoliopsida; order Asterales; family Asteraceae; genus Helianthus; species Helianthus tuberosus. Next base: position 9,581,001 of record CM060396.1, read on the forward strand.
TTGTTAGATCTTAAGCACTTGAGTTATACTCTAAATGTGTGATTTCATAACAAAAATTAATGTAAAATCATTCTTCACGTCACACCCACAATTTCTTTTACAATCCATTTGTTTTGTGACATCACAACACTTACAATACGCAGACCAAATTTTAAACTACAAAACACGTCAATTTTTTTTAAAAGAAGTACGATCTTTCTGAGACCAACTGTATTACACGAGTTCAAGCTTTTCACGCCTAGCGTGTCATTTTCCAAAACAAGAAACAAGAAATTCGTTCGAGTGTGTATATAAACATTACATTTTGAGCATAAAAACACTTTAGAAGGGAAAAAGTACATAGAATCTTGAGAAAATCAAAATAAAGTTGATATTGGTATAGAGAGGGAATCAACATGAAAAGGAAGGTGCATAGAGATAAAGGAATCGTGTACCCATGCCCAAACACAAAAACGAATCACCTTTCTTCACCATGCCAATACGTTTCTTTTTCTTTTGAACTCCCTTCTTAGAGAATGTTGTTTTTCACGAAACCTTCTTGTCCCCACTTCGACTTCTATTACTTTCACTACGTCGTATAATAGTGCGCTCCATGTACGTCGTCTCCATTTATATACATAAACTTGGTTTTTACGAAAAAGAGCATAACCAATAAAGTCGACGTTGACAATTTATGGTTACCGATTTTTAATAGAAAGTGTATAGTTAAGGAACCCGCTGAAAACATAAACAAACAAACAATGATAAGAACACAACAGTTAACTTGTCCACACCTTCGAGGGGTGCTACAGTGATAAGCGTTTGAGTCCCTCTAAAAGAGTATCAGGTTGGAATCCGGCTTTTACAGGTTTTCTTACCTTAAACCATCTTGAAGGTCATCTATACAACAAAAGTTGTATTATACTTTATTCAATTAGGGGGGTGTTTGGGATTCCTTCTCAAAATGACTTATTAACTTATATAAGTCAATTGGTGGTGAACTTTTCATGTAAATTTGGTGTCTAGCATCTTGCTAGTTGTTTGAATAAAATTTTGTTGGCCGTTCAAAAAAAAAAAAAAAAAAAAAACTTATATAAGTCAAAAGTGAGAAGTTAGAAATTCTAACTTCTCAAAAATGACTTCTCAAACACACAAAACTCTCTAAAATAAGCTAATCCAAACACTCAAAAAACAACTTATTAACTTTTATAAGTCAATAAGTCATAACTTGCACCAAAATAAGCTAACCCAAACACCCCCTAGCATGCAAGATGCCAGTGAGGGCGCATGAGTTTTTTGGTGACATGTTCGACATAAAATAATTGTTTATTTCTACCCATAAACTATTTAAATTTAAGGGTAAACTACATGCATGGTCCCTTGGTTATTTAAAATTTTGGATTTAGTGACTAATTTTTCAAAAGTACATGGATGGTCTCCGTGGTTTATACCTTATAACGCATTTAGTCCTCTACTTCTGCCAAAAATATATGGATGGTCCATGTAGTTTGCACTTTGTAACACATTTAGTCACTTAAAATTGGGGACTAAATGTATTACAAAGTGCAAACCACAATGACCATTCGTGTACTTTCGACAAAAGTTGAGGACTAAATATGTTATAAAATGTAAACCATATAGACCATCCGTGTCCATTGGGAATAGCCCAATGGTGTTGGTGAGTTAGATAAGGTGTAAAATAGGAGAAGGTCATGGGTTCAATCCTCATGACATGCAAGTTTAGCCATTCAAAAAATATATATATATATATATATAGAGACCATCCGTGTAGTTTTAGAAAGCTATAGACTAAATCCAAATCCAAAGACCATCTGTGTAGTTTACTCTAAATTTAAATAGTCGAGAACAAAACTAATTGTTCGTATCTTATTTATCTTTTCTTCAAATTCCACTACGAGTTTCGGATTGTTGGGTCATGTCAAGTTTGATTTGGGTCTTTTAATTTAGAGTCATACACTCATACTCAACCACTATCCAAATGAATTATTTAAATATAGATATATTTAAATATAGATATAGATAATATTTGATAGTTGGAAGTTTATTGTTTTATACTTTCTCTCCCTTTCCATTTTTGGTTTAGAGACATTGAATACAACATATTGTGTGTTTAATCATCATTATATTTGGAGTACGTAAAAGAATTAATAAATAAATAATATGAGAATAAATAAGGTGTAACACCCCGAAAACGGGTTTAGTAATCAAACCTCGTTAATAGTGATGAACGGGTAAAATACCGTTAGTGGTAAAATTTAACCCGGTAAATATTAGGACTTAAATAAATAAACCTAATATTAATTAAAAAGGGAAATAAATACTTTGAGAAAACGAAGTATATAAAAAGCTCTAATTAACGGAACTTAAAACATAACGGGTTATAACTTCCCGAACCCGTTAAAGTAACTAGGAATAATTAACCTAGTTAGTAGCATGTGATTAAGTGACTAAAGGTGAGTTATAGCTTCATTTGATCAAAATAAAACATGAGGGACTAATATTGCCAAGTGAAAAACTTGTTTTATTAAAACAAAAGTTAAACACCAAAACACACACTTTAAGTGTGTGTTCTGGTCGAGATATCCACAGGAGCCAAGAACATCTTGAGCTCAAAACCCTATCAAGCACAAATCAAGAAAATTGGAAGGGCAAATCAAACCCAAATCGAAATTCAAGCACATATTCGTGATCACCAAGTCAAGGGGATCTTAAGGTATGTCGAATTTCTAACATTCATGAAGTTGTAAAAAGTTGATAATCATCCTAATCGCGAATTAGGCATGGATTAGAGAAGATAGGGCTAGATTAGTGATGTATACTTGCTTAGGAACGAAACCCTAAGTGAAAATCATACATAACATGCTATGAATTGAAGGATTTGATGAATTAACACACTTAGATAAGTGGGTTTTAATGTTATGATGATTTTGATGATATAATTATGCTTAGAATCAACATGCATGATAACAAATAGAAGGTGTTCGATTTAACCATGAATTTGGGTACTTGTTCATACATGATTGAAATGGGTTTTTGAATGTTATGATAAAATTTGGTAGCCATATTCATGTAACTAAGTGTATGAGATCATGTTATCTACTAATTGATATATAGAACTTGATTTTATTAAATGTTTGGATGAATGCTAGTAATAGGATGAAATGGGGTTTTCGCTCATATATGAGAGACCCTTAGTTCTTGCGAAATGAATGAACAAACTAGCTTTGACAATCGCTTGAGCTAGTTGAAGTGTTGAAAAGACAATGGACTTATAGACCTTTAGTTAAAACGGGGGCCTAAAAATAATGCCTACCGGGTAATTGTTGGAATGCTTAAACTAGTTGTCGAACTTGAATGTGCATCTTATATGCTAAGGGACGTTTGACTTTTAGTAGTCAAACCGACCATTAATAAGATCGAATGATAATTCTGATAGAAAAATACGTAAGGTGGAATAGTTATGATTAACAATGACTAAAGTAACCATCTTATGAAATATGATGATAGTTTGACGCCTAACAAGCTAGGTGGAAGCTTGTGGAGGAAGCGGGTCAAATGGAACGAGTACGGAAAGAAAAGCGTGGCATGGATGCAAGGTAAATATATCTTACACTAGTCATATATTTTAGAATATTCTTTTGTCGTATGAATTACGTAAAAGACAAATAGTATACCTAATTGAGATATAGTGTTCCGGCGTGTAGTCGTACGGAACAAGATAATCAAATATGATAAGAAAACATAGTGATGGCAAAAAAATGAGTTAAATCGGTAATTCGATCATATTATGACGAATGAAATATGTACTTTTAATGGTTATCATATAAGTTAAATCCTAATAACCATTAAGGGAAAAATAGTAATTTGACAATTTGACGATGGTAATTGGTCATTTAGACCAAACGGGTCAAAAGGTGAAATTATCACCCTTTGACAATATCGACTAATGGGTTGTCAAGTTGTATGATTTTAGGAAATAAATAGCACATGGATGCTTACATCGCTATCACTTAGCAGCCTCTAAGGAAAGGTATTGAAACAGGTCAATATATTGATCCGAGCCAGGTATGTATAATGATATAACTCATCATGTAGAATTTGGAGTTCTACAAGAGTTAGACAAGGTTAAAACATAGATATTTGGTTATCTTTTAGGTAAACCGAATAAATTTAGTTATGATTATAACGTTTTAGAAACATAATGGTTTCTAAACAAGACTATAGTTAAAAAGACGGATTTTTGGGTCAAACAAGTACTAAAAGTCCTTCGTCGTAAAAGAAGGACTAAAAATTGACTAAAACGCCCTTGTAAGCGAAATTGAGCAAACGAACCATAAAGGTTGTTTTGAAATAAGTGATAGGACGAAATAAATGTTTCGAATAAGTATGAAAAGCGAAAGATATAAAATATTGGTCAAATGACATCTATAAAGAGTCTTTGCCGTAAAATAATGATTTGAAGGGTAAAATTTGGAATACATAAATCACCACAAATATAGTTGTAGTGGGAGATCATTTGATAAGAAATGTGGAGATAAGTATTTAGAAACGAATGAAAGCGATTTGTGCTTAAAATATGTTTAAATACCCTTAACGGGTCAAAATAAGCCTATGAGTGAAAATGGGTTTAAGAAGGTATATGAACCTGTAATTGGAACCTAATATGTTAAACATCATTGAATTTAATAGGTTTATGAGAAATAATGGTCAAACAAACTTGTTTGTTTGAGAAAGAATCGAACGGGTCAAAATTTGGTAAAAGGGGTAATAAGCCGAAGACTTAAAAGTCTGAGATGTTGTTAAACTGAAGGTTGGATTTAAACTCCATATGATGGAGGATCAAATTACAATCATGTAGGAAGAAACGGTAGGTCAAACGGATAAGCGGATTGGAAGATACGAAAGTTTTCGTGTCAATAAACGGCAAAATGGAAAGGTTGAATGCAGGGACCACCGTAACTTACGGTGTACACCGTAAGTTACGGTGGAACTGATTTAGTTACGGTGGTTGCCTTCTGAGTTACGGTGAAAGATTTAACTTTCAGGGGCTACCGTAAATTACGGTACCCACCGTAATTTACGGTGGACCCTGTAATAAAATATATTTTAATTATTTTCGCTTCCCGAATTCGTTTAGACAAGTTTTAAACCCCGTATGACTAAAGCATTTCATTTTTATGAAATGTAGGTACTTTTGATGCCGGAAGACGATCAAGCTCAACGAAGAACCGAACACGATAAAGATACATGCTTCCGCACATTGCCTCGTCGTAGATTTTTAAACGACGAATTCGATTATGTTATGTTGAATAACTTATGATTTGCGAAAAGTTTTAATAAACCCGTATTTTTATAGTCTGTGTAGTCTTAACTACACAACTAATAGTGGTATTTACATGTAAAACCGTTAATTAGAAACCAGGGTGTTACATAAGGTGCAACTAAATCCATTAAATAGAGATATAGAGGGGTGTATAATGTCACAACCTTGCGGTAGGGAGTGTAATTAATTCAAGCTTACGGATATGTTTGCTTGTTTGACGGAGGACTACCCTTGCCTTATCTTGTATTAATATATTATTAACTAGTTTACATGTTTTTTTTTTTTGAAAAGTAAACTTCATTCACACCAAGCCGGCCCAAATCGGACCGACCCCAAACTACATACAAATTACATATTTACAAAGGACATCCATTCTTCCCAACTAATACCTTTATGTCTAGATCTATTAGAAAACCAGAGATGTCCTAACGCTTTAACTTCACACAAAATCCTATCAATCCTGACCGGGCTATTGGCAAAAATCATCTTGTTCCTCGCGCGCCAAAGACTCCAACACACTAAGATGACGATTCCGTGAATAGCCTCCTTTTTTTTACCGAGACTGCAAGGGACTTATGGAGTTCGAGAAGGTCTTTTATCGAGAATGCATAAATATGTGGGATTTTGCACCATGTACTAGTTTACATGTATTACACGATTTGAATAATAAAAACTATTAATTTACACAATAAATAAGATAAGTAGATATACATGATAATCACACAAACGTAAAATCTTTTGCTTATAGTAATCAATAGTCAATCTACTTCTAAAGTGCTTAATCATCAATGTTGTCTTAACCGGGCCCACGCTACAGAGCCCCCACGCCGACCAACCGACATCAACCCCTCGATGAGAAACCCCTATCACCCAGGTAAACCCGGAGGGGAAAACTCACCCGGCAAGACTCGAACCTGGGTTTCCCCATGCCTTATCTTTCCGTGGCCACCACTGGGCTATCCAGTGATGGTTAAATTTTACATCACGTAGTTAAATACTAAAAACATTTTTATAACGCATAAATTTATTTTCCCTTATTATGTAATACAAATTAACCTATCATATCTCACGTATAATTTAAAAAATATGTTAGGCTATAGTAATAAATTGTTAAGCTATATTGATAAACGTAAAAAAAATTAATAAAAGGATTAAACTGTTAAATCGCGTAATGTGGTTAAATATTAAAAATATTTAAACTCATACTTGGGTTTACATTTGATTATTCTCCGTAGTAATTACTCAAAGTTTGTTTCAAACATTTCAAATCCGTAGATTCTGCATTTTTTGGTAATTTAATTCAAAAGTATCATTATTCTTACTCTTATAAATATAATAGAATTTAACTGTTTTAGTAAGTTTTAACACGAAAGTATCACTATAAATTAAAAATATATTTGAAATATGAGCGGATATTAAGGTAACAATTTTAAAAGAGGCAATATTGTCATTATATGATATTAACATGATTTAAAAAATAAAAAAAATCAATTTTATTAGAAACGATTTTTTAGGGATGATATGATGTTGACACATGACATTCTTTAAAATTGTGTATTAGAAGTAAGATTTGTTCTTTTAAAAGTATAGAAAACTTATACGTAAATTTTGTTACGATGTAATTTATATTATTTATTTTGTGTTGATAAGATGTAAACAAATACGAAAACCACAAAATTTTAACCGTGTACTACTATGCTAAAAGTAGGAAAAATAGTATAAAATAAAGTTATCTCCAAAAGAAATACAACACTTAGAACATTCAAAATCCGTCCCCTCTCTTTTCAATTAAATAATATTTTTTATATTTTTATAATTATTTTTTATCTCTCCTCCACTCACAATCACTTTTAAAATATATTAAAAAATTATGGAGGGTGAATAGTGTCCTCCTAAATTTATAGATGAACAGTAACAATTTCTTTTTTCTCTATTCACAACCATTTCCAACAACCTATAATCACTTTTCATAATATAAAAAGCTTTCTTACAGAATTTACGGGACGGATTGTGAATGCTCTAAGTGTTGTATTTCTTTTGGAGATAACTTTATTTTATACTATTTTTCCTATTTTTAGCGTAGCAGTACACGGTTAATTTTTTTTTGGGTTATTTGTTTACATCTTATCAACACAAAATAATAGTGATAAAAAACAAATGAAAATTAATCAATATTATGAAGTATAATTTCGATAATAATAGAAAAGGATAAAAGATAAAGATAATTAATTTTTAAAAAAATTAAATTGAAGAGGTGAGTTTGATTAAATTTTATTAATCTATTAAATAAAATATAAATAAAAAATAAGAGATTGTAGAAGAGAATACCATATGGAATTAAATGGAGTCTTTTATTAATATTTAGATCATAATAATAAATATCTAATTAACCATGATCAAATATTTCAGAGAACTAAGTTAATCAAATGCAAAACTAAACTAACATTATTAAATACAAGCAATGTAAAAATATAGACCAAATCACTTGAAAATTGGATCTTTGTCGAACTGTTAGTTTCGGTTGTTCATCAGCTCAAGCAATAAAGGAAGGAGGCACAAAACGATGCCTATACACCGGTTCTATCAAAACAAGTTTGTTAGTAATACCTAATCTATTAGCTCGTAGCTAAACTGACGGTATCATAAGTGATTTAGTTACTAGTTAGCTGCTTAGACTAGCTGATTTGATCTGATTTTCAAAACATAAATGAAAACGACCACACATGATAGATAGTCTTTCGGTCGTTATTGTTAAAGATAAGTATGATTATTAGCATAAACAAACAATAAATTATTAGAATAAAGTGCATGGGTGGTCCTTTTGGTTAACCAAAATTTTGGATTTAGTTCCCAACTTTTTTAAAAGTGCATGGATTGTCTCTGTGGCTTACACCTTGTAACGCATTTAGTACCTAACTTTTGCCGAAAGTACACGGATGGTCCATGTGGTATGCACTTTTTATCGCATTTAGTCACTAAACGTTAGAGACTAAATTTGTTACAAAGTGCAAAACACACAGACCATTCACGTAGTTTTAGCAAAAGTTGGAGTCTAAATACGTTACAAAATGCAATCCACAAGAACCACCCATGTACTTTTGAAAAATCGATAACTAAATACAAAATTTTAGGTAAGCAAATAGATCATCCGTGTACTTTACTCAAATTATTAAAAAAACACATACACAAGGCTCAAAATTGAATTATTTTTGTTATCTTAAAAGTTAAAAACATTTGAATCAGCCAATGCATTGAAAAGTAACCAAACGACATGATATAATCATTCTATCATCATTGTTAGAGAAACATACAAAGAGTAATTAATTTCATACTAGTAAAATTGTTTGCTTATAAACAAAATATGATTAAGTACATATAGTCAAGGCTCAAATCTTACTGGTTTACTTAAAAGATATAAACATTTGAATAAATTACTAAATTAAAAGGTAAACACATGAACAAAAGCTTTTGCCTTGTCTTTGAAAGAAACACTTTACTTGTATAATTCAATTAACTTTAACAATTAAAGCATTAAGCATACTTCGAAGCTTGATTAGTGTGACCTTTAATATAAAATAATGAGAACATAATGCAATATTTTATTTAAAAAGCTAGAAAGAAAAATAAGTGAAGGCGGCACGAAATATTTGAGTTGAAACATAGCCATTAGCCATTATCAAGTGATAATCTAATTGAATGGAAAAAGAAAAGGCCATTATATTGGAATGATTGACATTTATTATTATAGTAACTAGGTTAGAACCTCGTGTATTACACAGGTTGAATAAATGTAATTTTATATACTAAATAGAAAAAAAAATATTTTTAAAAACCTTATTTATTACACGGGTTGAGTAAATACAATTTTATATATTAAATAATGAAAAAATTATATATTTAAGAACCTCGTTTATTGTGCGGTTGAATAAATGTAATCTTATATACCAAACAATAAAAAAGTTCTATTTAAAAAAAAACTGTGTATTCACGGGTGGAAGAAATGTAATTTTATATACTAAATAATAAAAAAGTTATATTTAAAAAAAACTCCGTGTATTATACGGGTTGAATAAATCTAAAACAATAAATAATATGCATGTTTATCTATGTTAAGTGAAACAATGCTTTTTAGTTTAGATAAGACTTTATGATTTGAAGATAAGTTTATGCCAATAATTTAGAGGTTGATAAGATTTATACTAATTTAATAATTTAAATTAAGTAATAATTATCTATAGTGGCGTCTCTGAGAATTCACGTACCCTGTTCGAGCTCGAAAAATGTGCCCATATGCTTTAACGAAAATTATTTTTTTTTTTTTAAATCATATTAGTATTGGGTTGGGCTCAATAAACCTAATGTTAAGTTGGGTAAATTATAAAGCATAAAAAGGTATTTGAAAATGGGCCTCTATATTGGATTTGTATGTGTTTACAATTTTTTTAAATAACACACACACACACACACACATATATATATATATATATAGATTTTTTTTTTTTAAAATCTTGTGCCGCTCGAAATCACGGGCCTTGTGCGGAAGTCCTCCCCGTACACCATAAGAGCCGCCCCTGATTATCTACAATTAAGGATGGTCTAGAATTGACTAGTGTCTGGTTTCTTTTATTATATATAGTATAGAAGATATTGATTATTAGATATGTGATAAACATTTCGAAAAGTCGGGAACATGATAATGATCTCAATTTGCACTATTAAAGGTTAAATACTTCGAATTATTATTAAGATGATATTTTACAAAATTAGTAACTTTAAAATTAAAACTTCGAAAGAATTATTCTAAAATTCAATGATAAATTAATATTATATCAAACTAATATTATATTAATTTAATTAATATTTAATAATTTAAATTAAATAATATTTATCTATAATTAAGGATGGTCTATAATAATTACAAGTGTCCTTTTATTGGTTTCTTTTATTATATAGTATAGATATTAATGTGCATATCTACCAATAATTATAATAATGTTATTTTTTTTTGAAAGGCAATTATAAGAATGTTATTCAACTATTAGATTAACATCTTCTAACTTGTGTGACTACCTTTTGCTTTAATAATTGTCCAATGAAAATATACGCCCATCATGGCTGATTGTTTATTTATTTATTTATATTTTGCTTTAATAATAATAATATATAGGAGAAAATATAGACAAATAAAAAGTGAAATTTATTGTAAACAGCATCGGACTCGCCATTTTGTTATATCACTTTATAGTAGTTAAAAGCGAGAACGTGATATTGCTCTAAGAGTTAAATATATGGTTAATCCATGTGAACTATGTTAAACCACATGTTGGTGATTGAATAACGGACTTTAACAGTAACACCCTATGGTGTAAATCATAATGGGTCAAACGGGTAAAAATTGTGTTGAATCACCCTTTTTGGCGATAAACAATATATGGATCAATTGAGACGCCTAAAGGGCAAACCAAGAACGGTCAAAAAGGACAAATGGGTCATATGGGTCAAATGGTGATGATATCACCATTTGAACTCGGCATTTAATGTTTTGTCTTGTTAAGTTCCATACTTACAAGTAAGCATACTGTACGGGTATGCTTCGCCATGAATTAACAAAAAGAATTGTAAGGTATTGATAACGGATCATTACTTTGACACAGCCAGGTACGTGTAATGAGTCATACTCTTGGTAAAGACTTATGGCCCCACTGGTATTCGAGTAAAACGACATTTAGAGCCAAGGATAGGTCTATGATGCAAAAATATGATTAAACAGGTTTTAAAACACTAAACCATTGGAAATCTCTATGTCTTTAGGGACATAATAAATCTTGATGGGATAACGAGCTAAACGTACCCACTAGTTTTCATCTAAACTTTTAAAAGTTAGCTGGTTTGGAAAAAGGGCATAAATTTGACTAAAACGCCATCGGATAGTCGGATTTCTCTAAGGGAACCTAACGGATGGGCGACCATTCACGCAAAGAACCGAACACACCAAAACCGCCATTTCTGCGGGAGCATCCTTTTGGGAAAATTTAAGCATGATCACGCGTGATAAAGTTTTGTGTATACGTCTTATTGTCTTTGACTATAAGTTAGTTGTGTAATAACCTGTTATGTAAGTTCGTCTGGGTTTTCAGTCAGTCCAGACATGTAAGCTCTAAGTTTTCAAACAAAAAATTTGGGACCTAATTCTTCGAATATGTAAGATATTCGCTATAAACGGGATATAGTGTTAATTGTATCGTCGGTAAAATCAAGGTTTGGTGGTGGTGTAAAGCGGAAGAAGGGGAAGGGTTAACAAAGAAGTGGGAGTGGGGTAGAGATGAGGGTGCTGATGAAGAAGCTTCAGTGAAATCTGCTGCAAGTGGTGGAAGGTGGTGACTTTTGGGTGGCTATTTTCCACTTCTGGGTAGCGCGGGGGGGGGGGGGGGGAGCAGTGGATGGTGGTAACGGAGGTGGGTCTGTTGGGGTGGAGAGAAACGAGGAAGAAGAGGTGGGGGTTTGGGTGTAGTTTAGGGTGTTGGGTAGGTCCCACTTAAATAATATATGTAAAATATAATGAAGTTTTTTTTGTTTTATTTAATTTATTTGTTTTGATTTAATACTAAGGGTAGTTTGGTAAGACTTAACTGAAAAATTTAACAATGTTAGCTAAAAAGGACCATCCATGTTATAAAATGCAACCATTAAGCACACCCGTGTTACATTTTTATAATGATCGAAACCTTTCAAAGGTGAGGATCAACCATGCAAAATCTACAAACCACATGGAATAATCAGACTTTTATTTTTTCAAACTGTATATTTCATTAAAACACGCCCAAAGTCAACCACAAAAACCGGAAGCCAGGCCACAGAAAACAACCAAAACCGACTCTTACAACATATACATAAGATATTTATACCATTCTATCCAACAGATAAAATTTTACATAGACCCATATTTTAGGCAAAGCATCCCAAGCGATTTAATACTGAGAAAATAATGGTCTGCCAACACCTCCTTATTGAAGAAAAAACATTCTTTCCTCGCTCTCTATATGAAAAAAAGCCATGTATATGATAATAGCAAGTGAAAAGGGAACCAACATCCATTATTAACTTTTTATTTTTATCAATTATTTTTTATTGTGAAATAATTTTAGTATATTTATTACTTTTTTTTACTATATTATAATCTCAATAATTTTCATAATTTTAATTGAAGTACAATATTACTATCTACTTTTTTAAAATCATTTTTAATGTCTATACAATATTGATTATAAATGATGCGTTTATACTAGTTATAGTGATTCGTCTAAATTGTAAATGGTGCGATTACAAAAGCATGTCTAACGTACAATAGTACATCAAAGTTATCTACGTATGATACTCTGGTATATGAACATGCTACGTGTTATATTCACTGGGTGCGAACGTGGGTCTTAACGAACATTTCAAGGGGTACGGTCATGATTTTTGCATATAAAATTCACTAATTTTTTGTTTTTCTGCCAACCTAGCCTATAACCTAGGTCCGCCCCTGGTTATATTAATATGTTTAAACCATTACAATGGTATGTGTAAAACAAATTTAAGTAACACATAATCCCTTATACCCTTAAACACATCCACACTTTTAATAATACGTTTAATTTTGCCGTGTATAAATCCCTAGTTTTTTTGGTGCGTCTTATAAGACCCTTTTTATTTCCTAAAGAGCATTACGATTTACTAGTTTTTTTTCTTACCCCTAATTAATTAGCATCGATATAAAGTTTAGTGGGCTCCAATTTCACATGCAAAGGTGAACACGTCGTTTTTTTTTTTTCAAGTAAACTTCATTAGATACACAACCCATCAAATGGAGCCGTTAAAACGGACAAATTACATACTTACAAAAATACTGTAGGAACCGTTCGCGTAATTAAATAAAATAAAACAAATTTCATTAATACGATTACAATTCAGAAATAAAGGAAAGCAGAATTACAATACTATTACAACTGAAATAAAGGAAAATACAAGAAATAAGATGAAGCAGAATGGCTGAGGCACGTGATCACACGCTTCCCTTAAAACAAATTCCGAGCCTCCCAGCACTAGTACAAAAAAGACAAGCTAATATGACATTTTTACAACCAAATATGACGGTTTAGGAAGCGCCATAAAACATAGCGTCATTTTTTATCATTGACCTTTTAAGACGGTTACATCCGTCATTTTTAATCCTAATAAGGCGGTTATGTGGTGTAGGAAAGCCCGTCATTTTCAAGCCTAATAAGGCGGTTTTGGTGTAGCTAATAAGACGGTTTTATTGATCTGCCTAATAAGACGGTTGCTGTAGAACATATATTTCACCAGATCCATTAATTTTATTAATTCACCATTTAATTAGATTCAACTCATTTTATTCGGAATCATATAAAAACATAATAAATACAAGGAATATAACAAACAATGAACCATTTTATAAATATCTAAAATAGCTAAAGCATCCATGTTGCTCATTAGTCTAAAACATTCAATTTAACATAGAAAAAACATCCTATCATTCAGTTTAGCACAAATAAAAACAACCATCCAAAAAACTCCTTGACTTTGTGCAGCCTCCTTTATCCACAACCACAAAGCTCTCAACAGCACTCACTAGCTTGAATTCCTTTGCCACTGATCAAAGCACATAGAAAAATGTCTATTAGCTACCATTAAAATTTAAAATCAAGCAAGATCCCCTTGTTGGAATCAGGAGGATATTGAAATGCATAAGTCATGCCAACTAGAGTCAACGTTGATACAAAGCCCTTTGGCGTTCCTAAGAACCCCTAATAATATATACGATCTAGGTTGTCAAAAGCCATTTGGCACGCCTAGGCCCTTGGGTCAAATGAGCGAACATGTCAAAGTTACTTAACCATCCGTGTAATTAACTTTAACTGATAAAATATTGAATATAACAATTGTGTTCCAAGGCTCACTCAAGTATCAACAAATATTTATAAAAATGAAAAAGAATTAAATATAAAAGAGTAGCATACTAATATACTGACCTCCATTCATCCTTGTCGTCCTCCCCGTCCCCAAAACTGAAATAAACGCCTTTATCGTACACTCTACAAACTCATCAATTTTACTTTGACGAACCATTAAGGTTTTATTTCCCAACTAAAATATAAAGATAGATAAAAAATAGATTACAGTTTAGTATACACTGTAGTTAAACAAACCATTAACCGGCTCAGTAAGTTACCGAAAGGAACATGCTTGGTTGTATTCTTAGAAAATTGTTTATCAGCGAGCTACATTAACCAATAACGAGAGTACGGTACTATTAGTAAACACACACACAATTATATACAAATAATGTGTTTACCAATCGATTAAAAGCCTCCTCCTCTTGTAATGCATACGAGTAAATTTGATACTCGATTCTTTCATCTGGAATCGTTTGTTGTTGGTGAGCAGATGTTGTCTCAAACTACATTAGCAAAACAAATTATCTTGTATAAAAGTAATGATATATATTAAAACGACTTGCGGTTTATAAAGTGTACTCATAGAATGGTGAGATGGTTCTACAGTTTGAGGAGAATCTATGTGTAAACTCTGTATGTTGAAAAAAATATTAATATATTAATAAATCACACAAATATACAATTATTGTTTATATAAATATACCTTTATTGATTTAACAGACCAGTAAATAAAGCATCCTTTTGCATCTTCCAAACAGTCTACTTCGCAAGAAATACATGACTCAGGCAAGAGATGGTTCAATCCACAACCTTCTTCAACTCTATCTACTTAAACTTTGACAAAACCGTCTATCATCAGACAATTATGCATAATCCTCTCAGTAGTAGGGTAAACACGGCCTGTACCCCTAACTGTCGGAGCACCTTGGCCATCAGGACATAGAAGTTCACATCTTTGAATAAACTGCAAACGGTAGTTTTTAGTTAATATATTTTTAAAAATAATAAACAAACTTTGACAATATGTTACCAAGATTTCTGGTAGTTCGTTGCACAAACTATCGAACGCACCAGGGCTTTCCCCAACGTTGTCTGAGTCTCTACAGCCTCGCTCTTCTTTCTCTTTGCTTTTAATTCCAAAAACAAGCATTTCGTAAGACCAATCACATCCGAGAATAAGTGTGTACGTCCCCATGTTGGCATCCCTTCCCGGTTGCCTCTGTAACAACATCCTTAGTAGAAGCATAAAGCATACGACATGGAGAATGCTTCACCAAATGTTTGATAGAAAGTAAACTGGAAGTTTAGAAACTAAATGTGTGGCATTGGATTAAAAAAATAGCTTATAATTCAGCTCTTAAATAAATAGAATCTATGTTACACGGTAACAGTTGAGAAAATAAAAGATAATTAAATCCACATAATTCTAGTAAGAAGCCTAACTGTTCCAAATTATATAACTAGTGGTGAATATTATATGCCAAATTGGTATGATCATGTTGAATCATCAGTTATACTCTTAGTCTCTTACAAATGGATCATGTTTCACCCAAAAATAATCCAAGTTTTCATTTGGCAAAACATCAAACACCTGGCATGCACTAAGCTTATGTCATTAAAGAATCCATTTTGCCCAAATAATAGAAAGTTAGTTGCAAAAGTGATGTGAATGATATGTAACTCAATCAAATAATCAATCTAAATTCCTAATTCCATTAAAAATTAAGCTTTTTGCCCTCCTAACTGCAAGGTACCAGTAGAGAGTTGAAAAAATGGCCTTAATGTAAACATTATTGATAATGACACCAACCGATCTAAACATAACAAGTAGTCAAAACCCAGAAATTGACATACCAAACTTGATTAGAAAGCAATCCGAGATAACCTTCAGAAAAAAGACGCACTTATGATTTCTGAATCGACTTGTCGTTTACATCCATCATAGATCTCAATCATCTGTGTATTTGACCTCTAAATAGTTTCCATCAACGATCGTCGTCTTCATCATCGATGTGTGATGAAAAGCTTGTAATGGGTTATGGGGTAGAAAAGGTTTTGTTTTAATATGATATTGTTATTTTTTGTAGAAACCTGGAGGCACATACAAAATTAGGAGGGAAAATAAATTTGGTGTAAAGCAAGTTTTAAAATTTGGGGATAGGTTTGGGCGGAAGAAATTCAGGAGGTTTGAGCGGGAACTAAAATTATTGTTCCTTTTTGTTACTTGGTAGTATTTCATTTCAACTTTTAACAGCTTAAAATATATTTATAAAATAACATGTAGGGTAAAGATCGATACAAATGAGTCATACATAATAACATGATAAGTGAAACAATATATTTTTGTTTTTATATTTTAGAATTTTTTTTCGCATCTACTTTAACATGCGAAGTGAAACAATATATTTTGATTTTTATATATTAGAATTTTTTTCTCATCTACTTAAAATATAGAGTTAAATGTCATTTTAGTCCTTCTGTTTGAGTTATTTTATCAGTTTAGTTCAAATGTTTCATTTTTCGCATGTGGGTCCAAAAAGATTTCACCTTTGCCATTTTAGTCACTGGGTTAACTTCATCCATTATTACTGTTAACGAGAAGGGCAATTTGGTGATTTTATAAGGCTGAATTGCCCTTCTAGTTAACATAATTACATATAAAATGACCGAATTGTCCTTCTTATTAACAGAAAAAATGGATAAAGTTAACTCAGTGGACTAAAATGGCAACCATGAATCTTTTTGGACCAACATACGAAATATAAAGTCTTTGAACTAAACTGACAAAATGGTCCAAACCACAAGGACTAAAATGACATTTAACTCTAAAATATATCAATAAACATAAAAAATCGTATAATTATTCTTAGAATGATTGTATATGTAATTTTTTTATTAAATTTATTATTTTCTAGATCCTTTAAAAAATCGTATAATTATTCTTAGAATGATTGTATATGTAATTTTTTTATTAAATTTATTATTTTCTAGATCCTTGTTGCAAGTATTACTTCTCAAATCATTAAACATATCATCAAAATTACCATTTGCCTTGTTTAAATGATCATTTTCATCAGGCCTTTGGGTATATTTTAGCTTCACCTAAGTGCCACATCAATCTTTTTTCCCCATTTCACTTTGTCTCACTCCAAGGAAATGGTTTAATCCCATTAATTTCATCTAACCCTATCTTTTACTGGTTTTTGGTCTAAAAAATAAAAGAATAATTGATTCAATATCTTAATATTGGGTTAACATGTTAACACATAACCCATTTAACGTACTTTAACACAAAGAGGGAGTGGTTTGCAATGTTAGTTAACATGTCATGTCATTACTAACATTTTAAATGTTAGAGTACACCCTATGGCCTAATGTGTGAAGCATTGTTTTTGCAATTATAATTAGCATTTAATTCTATGTGTATTATATATACATTAAAAAAACCCATATATTTTTACTTACACATAGCCTAAATACATGTAGCTAATTTAACCAATAAATAACCTATATATGTGTAGGTTACACAACAATTGAAAATTTTAGATATTTTGTTTTGAATTCTAATATGAGAAACAATAAATCTTACATTTGTAACATCTTCATTTACTTTTTAGGTTTTCTCGTAATATTTAGTGTTCTGCATGGAACATTCCCCTATATATATATATATATATTGAACGGTAAATTTGGATCACTAACGGACCACTAGAGTATCATCGTGCCACCAGCAGAACCACCCGATCATATCCATCTCCACTAGGCAATAATGTCTATACACCAATTCAGGAGGAAACCCAAAAAATCTGGGAAAACCCCCTTTGTGGGAATCGAACCCATGACCGAATGGTCATAAGCCTTATCCCACCCCCAAGATACCACACACACATATATATATATATATATATGAAGGTTAACGTACATTACGGCTTAACGTACATCACGTACGACAGGTAATTACGCACGTTCATTTTAAAATCACGCATGTTATGGAACAAATCACGCATGTTGTCGTACATGAAGTACGTTAAGCCGTAATGTACCATATACTTTTTCTATATATATATATATATATATATATATGTGGAACGACCAAAAACAGCTTAAAAAGGAACAATCCAAAATTAATCTCTAATAGATTAATTTTAGGCCGGTATATATATGTATATATATATATATATATATATATATAAATGAATGTATGCAAATAATTTAAAGAGTAAATTACAAAAATAGTCCTTTATGTTTAAACTAGATTGCAAACTATGTCATTTGTATTCAAAAAGTACAAAAAAACATACCCGATGTTTGCAAACCCTTGCACGTTACGTCATTTGAACCTAACCCAGTTAGTTTTCATGGTTAAATATAACCAAGTGGACCCCATATGAGGGAAAATTAGTATTTTACCCATTACCATATTTATTTATTTACTCAAATAAACAAACATAAAAATAATAAATTTTAAAAATTATCTTATATATATATATATATATATATATATATTATATACATATATGAAAAAAAAAATACTTCGTTGGTCTTTGTGGTTTCTGCCAAATTTCAATTTCGGGTACTAATAATTTTTTTGTTGCAAAATTAGGTATTAACGTTCTACTTTGTCACAATGTTGAGTACTAAGGTCAAACCTTAATACCTTATTAACTTTTTTTGTTAAATCTTATTAAAATAACTAAAATGCCCTTTAATAACTAGTTGGTCTATTTTTTTATTAATTATATTTGACTAATATAATGAAAGTAATTTTTCTGTTTTATTTATAAAATTAAATGGATTTGAAGTTTCTTATTTGTAAACTTTGAGTATATAATTTATATTAAGTTAAAATTGTTATTTTACAAGCATATTATTTATAAACTCAAAGTTTATAAATAAGAAACTTCAAATCCATTTAATTTTATAAATAACACAGAAAAATTACTTTAATTATATTAGTCAAATATAATTAATTAAAAATAGACCCACTAGTTATTAAAGGCCATTTTAGTCATTTTATTAATATTTAACAAAAAAGTTAAAATCGTTTGGTCTTAGTACTCAACATTGTGATAAGTTAGAACGTTAATACCTGATTTTACAATAAAAAAGTATTAGTATCCGACATTGAAATTTGACAGAAACCATAAGGACCAATGGTGTAATTTTTTCTATATATATCTAAAACACACACAAACACACATTATCTCTTTCTATTACAACCACCAAACAACACCACCCCCAGCCACCAGCATCTCTTTCAACCTCCACCATCAGCTACCACTACTAATCCACCACCACAACCTGCCACCGCACCATCCACCCCACACGACCTAAAACCCCTAAAAATCCTCTTACCACCACCACCGTCGTAACACCACAACTTTGGAATTTCTGATGTCGAGAAGGAAAAGCGCAAAGGCCGCCCTGACATCAATGAATCTGTGTGTTGTTCATATTCAGATCTGATTTTGAACCTGTGTGTAGTTCAATTTGAGAGAATTAGATCTGATTCTGATCCGATTTGAGAGATTTAAATCTGAATACTTACTATATCTTGTAGAGAGAGAGAGTGTGTGTGTGTTTGTAAAGAGAGTGGTATAGCGATGGCGATGGTGATTTGATGGCGATGATGGTCTTATGGTGGTGGTGGTGGTGGTGTGATGGCGGTGGTGGTGGTGATTCAATGGAGGTGCTGCATAACCAGATTGTAGAAAGGGAGTTTGTAGAGAGAGAGAGAAAGCACCTTGTAGGGAGAGAGAGAGAGAGTTTGTTAGTTTTATTTATGTTTATTTATTTAATTATATATGGTAAAATGACTAAAATACCCTCATGTGGAGTTCACTTGGTCAGATTTAACCATGAAAACTAAGTTATGGCTAAATGACAAAATGTGCAAGGGTTTCAAACATCGAGTACGTTTTTTGTATTGCAATCAAGTGTAAACATAAAGGACGATTTTTGTAATTTACTCTAATTTAAATTAAATTAAAAACATATAATTATGCTAACCTTACCTTGTTGAAGATCCATATAATACCGAATGAAGAATATTGTTGTAGGTGAATGATGACCATGAACTATGTTGTTGTGAAAGAATATTAAGCAATTTTTAATATATAAGCTTGTTAATGTTGTTGTGATAGAATATTAAGCAATTTTGAATATATAAGCTTGTTAGCTTGTTACGAAACATTTTGTTTATTTGATAAACATCCCTACATTTGTAATTTCAAAGGTTATCTTGTACTAAACTAAGATATATGATATATATGTTCAAATTTCAAAATTTTATCCTATATATTGATACATTGTTATCGCTAACAAACATAATTATTTAGAGATTCAACTAGTTACTCATTACATGTAATTTAACATATCATATTAATAAACCAATATAGATTACAAATTAAACGAGTTAAAAAAAATGAGAATTAAATTAATAAACCAATATAGATTACAAATTAGATGAGTTAAAAAAATGAGAATTAATTGGTTTTTCTATTCAAAATGGGGGTGGCAGCGCAACTTGTTGCCCGACTATCTGCCATTGCTTTGTAAAAAAAAAAAAGTAATGATTATTGCAAGTGGTGTGGGTTGACTTAGAAATTATTTGATTTAGTTTCAAAAAAATATATCATAGGTAAAAAAATCAAAATAAGAATTGATTTAGTTTCAAAAAGATATATCGTAGGTAAAAAAATCAAAAAAGAATTCTTATTTATTAAATGAAAAAAGGTGGTTTTGATTAAAGCCGCATCAAAAAAGGCGCTTGTAATTTGTTAAAAAAGGGATACGTAAAAAGACGGTTAAATTTTTAACCAAAAAAGACGGTTTTTTCTAATACAACGTTTCTTTACATTTTATTTAGTTAATTTGGAAAACAAAAATATGAAATATGACGGTGCTCATACAAAGTGCCATAAAAGCATTTTAGGGACTGTCTTTTTTGAACATTTTTGTACTAGTGCAGGAGTACTCGTTTTGTTTCCCAGGGTACAACAGCCGGAGCAGTAGTACTGCCGGAGTTCGTCTACAACCCGAAGGTTACCTTGAAAGCTGCAAGAAAGAGATCAGGAAATTCTAGAGAGAAGTAGAGTATGCTGTTGTGTTGCTGGTGACTTTCTGCAGTGGGTATGGAGCTGTATTTATACAGCTCCTAAGTCGAAACAGTCAAAAACGAATTAAAGAGAGGTTTAAATTGCATTAAACGTCTTCAATGCAATTTAATACGTCATTTAATTCTCAGTCAAAGCTTATTAACTCGTCAGTTACGAAGCCGGACTGAAACTGCACTGTCATTCAACCCTTGTGCCCCACCACGCGCACGTGGTCAAAAATACAAAGGCGGCTCGCGGCGATGCGAGCGTGCGCCATCAAAGCGCCACATTGCGCCTCATCGCCCACGCCACGCGCCCACGCCACGCGCGCGCGAGCGTGTGCGAGTTAGGGTGCTCCGCACCCTTCGCGAGGACACTAGTGTGTGCTTCCATGAAACAATAAGAATGGAGAGTTCCACCTTAAATACCCATTTAAGTTCCATCTCTCATCCTATGTGGGACAAGGTGCTACTTTCCCTTTTGTTTCAGCATTCAATGTTTCAAACAGCCAACTTTGAGCATCGATATCTCATTCATCTTAGCTCGGTTTTGGACGTGGTTTAGTTCGTTGCGAAGCTCTTCCAACATAGAACACAAACCCACAAATAAATATATAAAACCCGCTCATTTTATTATATTTATTTCTAGTCCAAAATAGGAAAAAATCATTTTCCTATATTTGTGAAAAATGCTATTTTCACCTATTTTTCCAACAATCCCCCACATGAAAAATGCTATTTTCATCAAATTTCCAACAATCCCCCACATGTATGGAAATGGATCTTTTCCTTACACTTTTCAACGATAAACTTCGACAGTTGAGTATTGCAAGATAGGTAGGTTGAAGCCTTTGAACCTTCTTTTGTGAAGCACACTTAGCTTACTAGCGGTGTGTAGACGTGATGTCCTTGAACATACCCCCATTTGTGTAAACGACAATACACTTCACACAATACTCTCCCTGGTTTGGCCAACTCCTCATTGTCGTGTCCTATTATGGTCCTGGAACACTAGCCTGGTTCTGCGAGAGCTCTAGGATTTGCGCACCCCACAAATCCATTTGAAGCGACCCTACTTCTCTCTAACATAGGTGATTCCTCTGAATCATTAAAAGCATCATGGTTATTTGATTTCCCGTAATCGTTAACCTTAATATGCTTAGCCTCACTTCAATGTCACTTATTGGAATGGACTAGGAAGTATATGTAACTCCCTTTTATTTAGTTTGGGGTACTCCCCCACAGTGACTCCGTTTGGTAATATGATTAAGTTGTCCTATTGAACTTAGATCTTGGGATCTCCAGTCAACTAAGTTAGGTTTCCCTCATATTCCCATTTATCACGGGCTTTAGTCCCATTCCTCTTGACGACGTTTCTACTAACTCTCTGCTTAAGCCTTTTGTTAACGGGTCCGCAATGTTATCCGTTGATCTCACATAACCAATTGTAATAACACCCGTTGAGAGTAGTTGTCATATCGTGTTATGTCTACGTCGCATATGCCTTGATCTGCCATTGTACATCAAGCTTTGAGCTCTACCAATCGCTGATTGGCTATCACAATGTACACATATGGCTGGCAAAGGCTTTGGCCATCTTGGAATATCTTCCACGAATTGACGTAGCCATTCCGCCTCCTCGCCTGACTTATCCAAGGCGATAAATTCGGATTCCATTGTGGATCTTTCTATCACCGTTTGCTTAGAAGACTTCCAAGCAATAGCAGCTCCTCCAAGTGTAAACACGTAACCACTTGTTGATTTGGAATCTTTATTATCCGATATCCAGTTTGCATCAGTGTATCCTTCGATCACTGCTGGTTGTCGGGTATAATGCAGTCCATAATCTCTTGTGTATCTTATGTATTTAAGCACCCTCGTGATAGCTTTCCAATGATCCGCGCACGGATTGCTGGTGTATCTACTTAGCCTACTCACCGCGTAAGCCAAGTCGGGTCTAGTACATGTCATTAGATACATTAGACTGCCAATAATTCTTGAATACTCTAACTGAGCAACTCCATCTCCTTTATTCTTCTTAAGATGTTGAGAGGTATCAACTGGAGTTCGAGCTACACTCTTATCTTCCGAGTTGAATTTTTCAAGAATTTTATCCACATAGTGAGATTGACTTAACACAAGACCATCTTGGGTTCTTATGATCTTTACCCCAAGAATCACATCTGCTAAACCCATGTCTTTCATGTCGAATCTCACTTTCAACATGCTTTTAGTAGCTTTGATAATTTTATCATTACTCCCAATGATAAGCATATCGTCTACATAAAGGCATAAAATCACATAACCTTAATTTGTGTCTTTGAAATAAACACATTTGTCGCACTCATTTATTTTGAATCCATTGTCAATCATGACATGATCAAACTTTTGGTGCCATTGTTTTGGTGCTTGCTTCAAGCCATACAAAGACTTGACGAGTTTACATACTTTACCCTCTTGACATGGGGCGGAAAAACCTTCAGGTTGCTCCATGTAAATCTCTTCTTCTAAATCGCCATTTAGAAATGCGGTTTTAACGTCCATTTGGTGAACTTCCAAATTTCTTTAAGCCGCTATAGCAAGAACCAATCTAATCGAGGTTATGCGCGTCACAGGTGAGTAGGTATCAAAGTAATCTAGACCTTCCTTTTGTCTAAATCCTTTAATCACCAACCTAGCCTTGTACTTATCAATACTTCCATCAGTTTTCATCTTCCTCTTGAATATCCAACGATATCCAAGTGGTTTGCAACCAGGTGGAAGATCTACTAACTCCCAAGTATGATTTTGCAATATAGAATCTATTTCATTTCTTATTGCTTCTTTCCATTGAGGTCCTTCTGAAGAAGAAACCGCTTCGTGATATGTATTGGGCTCGCCCTCAACCATATAGCTAACGAAGTCTGGACCGAAGGATTTTTCAACCCTTGGCCTTTTGCTTCGCCTACGGTCACTTTCTTCAACCTCAGGTTGTTCATGTGTCTTATCATGAACTACCTCATCAACTCGTCTAGATGAGCTTTCACCTACTTCAAAATTAGGTGTTGATGACGTTGCATGTGTTTGTCTTCTCAAAGGAAACACATTTTCAAAGTAAGACACAACGTTAGGATTCACCTCCATAATAGTGTTTACGTGTACATCAGGATTCTTGGACTCATGTACAAGAAAGCGATGTGCACTACTTTGATGCGCATACCCAATAAATATGCAATCAACAGTTTTGGGTCCTATCCTAAGAGCCTTAGGAGGTGGTACAATCACCTTTGCTAGGCACCCCCACACTTTCAAGTATTTATATGAAGGCTTTTTCTTTTTCCATAACTCATTTGGAGTCTCGTCTCTCTTTTTCAATGGTATCTTGTTCAAAAGATAATTGGCCGAGAGAATGGCCTCCCCCCACATTTCCTGGCTCACCCCAGAACTTATCAACATGGCGTTCATCATTTCTTTCAATGTGCGGTTTTTTCGTTCCGCCACGCCATTTGATTGTGGAGAATAAGGAGGTGTACACTCATGTACAATGCCACTTTTTGCGCATAAATCGGCAAAAGGTGCAACATATTCGCCTCCTCGGTCGCTTCGCAAAGCTTTTATCTTCTTTTGAAGTTGATTCTCAACTTCATTCTTATACAAGATAAATTTACTTATTGCTTCATCTTTACTTTTTAGTAAATATACATATCAATATTTAGTACTATCGTCAATAAACGTGATGAAGTACTTGTTTCCACCTCTTGTGGGTACCGCTTTTAAATCACAAATATCGGTGTGAATTAAATCAAGGGGTTCGGTTATTCGTTCAACCGATTTCGATGATGATCTTGTAAGTTTGGATTCAACGCATGTTTCACATTTATAGTGTGAATCAATATGGAATGTTGGTATACAATTTAAATTGATTAAACGGCGTATTGAATTAAAATTTACGTGACCTAATCTACCATGCCATTTATTCGATTCAGAAAACTCAAGCATATAAGTAGAAGTAGACGCAATTTTATTCATGTTCTTTTTCACAGCCATTACATTCAATTTGAACATACCATTTTGGGCATAGCCCTTGCCTACATACATTCCTCGTTTAGTTAGTACAAATTGATCGCTCTAAAAAACTAAACGAAATCCAAACTTATTAAGCAACCAACCCGAGACTAGGCTCTTGCGCAAGTCTGGGACATATAACACGTTGCTTAAAGGGAGCTCCTTCCCTGAAGTCCACTTCAAAATCACCGTTCCTTCACCCTTGATGTCCGCGGTGGCTGCATTTCCCATGTACAGCTTCTCATCTCCCGCAAGCTCCTTGAAGGTGGTAAAGAGGCTCCTGTCTGGGCACACATGACGGGTCGCTCCCGTATCAATCCACCACCCTTTTGGAGTGTTGGTCACAACATTGACCTCATCCAACATTGCGGTTTTGTCGGAAATCATTGCCACCAAAGGCATTCCGTCTTCATCCACCATGTGCGCACGCTCACGCTTTGGTTTCTTGCATTGGTTAGCCTGATGCCCCGGCTCGTCACAGTTGTAACAAGTCCCTTGGAACGTTGGAGGTTTCTTTTTCACAACCCATTTCTTCGGTCCAAGTTTGCTAGCCTTTGCTTTCTCCTTGTCCTTCTTCCCCTTACCCTTTGCGCCTTTAGAGGATTGCCCATGCTCAACCAAATTTGCGCTAGCAGAAGTTTGCGCCTGGCTGCCTTTTAGGGCAATTCTATTGCCCTCTTCAATCCGAAGACGAACAATAAGGTCCTCTAAAGTCATCTCCTTTCGTTTGTGTTTAAGATAATTCTTAAAATCCACCCAACTAGGAGGTAACTTTTCAATCAACGCTGCCACTTGGAATGTCTCGCTAAGTGTCATGCCTTCCGCAAAGATGTCATGTAGTATAATTTGGAATTCTTGGACTTGATTCATAACACTTTTAGAATCAACCATTTTGAAATCCAAGAAACGGGCTACCACAAATTTCTTTGTGCCAGCATCCTCCGTTTTGTACTTTTTGTCCAAGGCATCCCAAAGATCTTTAGAAGTCTTGACATTGTAGTAAACGTTATACAATGCATCCGAAAGCCCGTTTAACACATAGCCTCGACAAATAAAATCCGAGTGCTTCCAAGCCTCTACCGCGCTCAGAGCCTGAGCGCTGGTCTCCCCTTCCGCAGGTTGGGGAGCGGATTCAGTTAAGAACCTCGCAAGGTTCATGGTGGTCAGGTAGAAGAACATCTTCTGTTGCCACCGCTTAAAGTGTAGACCCGAGAACTTCTCGGGTCGTTCAGCGTGATTGGCCACTGTGGACGCTCCCACAGTGGTGGCGTTGAGGGGGGTTCCCGTCACAACATTTGTGGTGTTGTTAACGTTGACATTATCGTTCGACATGCTGAAAAATTAAAATTTTAAAAGTTTAGTAAAAAAAAATTCTGATTTACGCAAAAACCAGAAGTAAACCATTAAATTTTAATTTTACCACAAATTTACTGTTTAGGCTTCTAAGTCCAACTTTGAAGACCACAAAACAGAAAAATTTTAATAATTAGAACTTACTGATTGGCTTCTAAGTCCAACTTTGAAGACCAAATCAGAAAGTTTATTATCAATTTATAGGACAATTATGAAGTAATCAAAATTGTTTTCAACCAAAGTCGCTCCTTTGAAGATGAAAACAAAAAAAAAATCTGTTTTTAAAACACAATCTGAGTGAATCAAAACTGGTTTGAGACACAAAACAGAATGGTTTTTATTACACGAACGGTTTTAAAAATTTGTTTTAAGATTGTAGAAACCGTTCGCGTAATTAAATAAAATAAAACAAATTTTATTAATACGATTACAATTCAGAAATAAAGGAAAGCAGAATTACAATACTATTACAACTGAAATAAAGGAAAATACAAGAAATAAGATGAAGCAGAATGGCTGAGGCACGTGATCACACGCTTCCCTTAAAACAAATTCCGAGCCTCCCAGGAGTACTCGTTTTGTTTCCCAGGGTACAACAGCCGGAGCAGTAGTACTGCCGGAGTTCGTCTACAACCCGAAGGTTACCTTGAAAGCTGCAAGAAAGAGATCAGGAAATTCTAGAGAGAAGTGGAGTATGCTGTTGTGTTGCTGGTGACTTTCTGCAGTGGGTATGGAGCTGTATTTATACAGCTCCTAAGTCGAAACAGTCAAAAACGAATTAAAGAGAGGTTTAAATTGCATTAAACGTCTTCAATGCAATTTAATACGTCATTTAATTCTCAGTCAAAGCTTATTAACTCGTCAGTTACGAAGCCGGACTGAAACTGCACTGTCATTCAACCCTTGTGCTCCACCACGCGCACGTGGTCAAAAATACAAAGGCGGCTCTCAAGCGGCTCGCGGCGATGCGAGCGTGCGCCATCAAAGCGCCACATTGCGCCTCATCTCCCACGCCACGCGCGCGCGAGCGTGTGCGAGTTAGGGTGCTCCGCACCCTTCGCGAGGACACTAGTGTGTGCTTCCATGAAACAATAAGGATGGAGAGTTCCACCTTAAATACCTATT
The DNA here is from genome assembly GCA_030545235.1 of Helianthus tuberosus. Lineage (NCBI taxonomy): Eukaryota > Viridiplantae > Streptophyta > Magnoliopsida > Asterales > Asteraceae > Helianthus > Helianthus tuberosus. Next base: position 9,608,899 of record CM060396.1, read on the forward strand.
TAAGTTCCATCTCTCCTCTGTGGGACAAGGTGCTACTTTCCCTTTTGTTTCAGCATTCAATGTTTCAAACACCCAACTTTGAGCATCGATATCTCATTCATCTTAGCTCGGTTTTGGACGTGGTTTAGTTCGTTGCGAAGCTCTTCCAACATAGAACACAAACCCACAAATAAATATATAAAACCCGCTCATTTTATTATATTTATTTCTAGTCCAAAATAGGAAAAAAAATCATTTTCCTATATTTGTGAAAAATGTTATTTTCACATATTTTTCCAACAAATACATCAATTGGTCTAAGACACAGACCTAGCTTTCGACCTACTACTAATTACACAACTTTTTTTTAACATAGGCTTTGCGCGCATTTTTAAAAAAGCTTGTTTTAATTTATAGATAATAAAAGTGAGACATGGGTATCAATTTTGAAATTTATACTCAAGCTTAAGAAAAAAAAAACTTTGATAACCAATTGATTCCTCTTTGTAGAACTTTTTTTTTATATAATACTCAAGCTTAAGAAAAGAAACTTTGATAACCAATTGATTCCTCATTGTATAACTTTTTTTTTTATAAAAAAGAAATTCGTAACACATGTGAGTCTTTACATGCTTTAGTTTAAAAAAAGTGGTGAAGGTCAATGTAGTATGCTTCAAAGGAGGGCAACCTCTTTAAAGAGTTGAATTTCACCACTTCCTTTTATTAAACTATTGCTCCACCACCACCTTAGTATCAAACTGTTCAATTATGTTGGTTACAGGCTATACTACCTAATTAGAACTCATTTATGTATATTATTTTTTAGCGACAATTATTTATACATAGATTTATCAGTTTTGTTCTCAATGTAATAAGTATTAAATATATGATAAACAATGCTAGAAGTAAGTAAATGATATATATAATATAGATGGGGATGGTTTATATGAGAACCGGCTTGAGTTGAGAGAACTTATAGGAAATTGACTTCCAATTTTTTTTACACCAAAAATCATTTTAAAAAATTAGCTTTCCAATGGGAAAAAAATATCCTTGCCACTTTTTTTTGGTAGCAGTGTTACTCCCCACCAGGCGCTATAGTAATTTAAGGTGGGTGTAAATGATTCTTATAGGTCACAAAAAAAAGGACTCGTGAATTTTTTTCGGATTTTTTCATAGGGGGCTTGTTTCGTATTACTCTTCCTTTGAGCAAAATTTGATGAAAAAACTCCCACGGAAATTGGAGTTCTCACAAGTTCTTTTAACTCAAAGGTAGTTCTCATATGAACCTGATCCAAATATAGATAACTATATAATGTTAAAAAGATAATTATAAATTTAATAGATAATAAACAAATTGAGCAATAGATTCTACTCGACTTGTTTACACCTTGCTATAGAAATGCAAAATTAATAAACTTACCTCTTAGACCGAACGTACTGGGCGTGATTGCCCAAAATTTCCCCCCTAAAAACGCCAAAACACGCCCGTCCCCCACCCCCATGGCGTTTTCCGGCGTGATTGAACCAAAACCCCCCTCCGGCGTTCTTTAAAACACGCTCAATTCTCCCTCTTTTCAAATTGTTTGGCCAATGAGTTTTTTCCATGTCAAATATAATTAATTTTAAATTAAAAAAACAAGAAAATAATAATTGGGTAATTATTGATGGGCATTATTGGGCATTATCCCACTACTCCCATTTGTGAAAAACGTCCATAATGCCCCTTTGCTAACTGGAATGACACGTGTCGCACAATACCACTACACATGGTCTTAGATCATAGTCCACTATCCCTTTTTAAATATTTACTATCAAAATTGTTGTTATATATGAGTTATAACTAATAAATTTTAGTCACAATTTTTGCTTTTTGCACAATTTATAAGTTTATTTCAAACGTTTCATTTCTTATATTATCAATAGACTAAAAAACTTGCTAGTAATAATTTGAGCCCCCTTCACAACTCCCTCTACATTCAATTACCTCTGTTCTTTATTTTTACTCATTATTTTTTTATAAAAAAGCGTATTAAAAAACTAATAACAACCATATGCTTAATTAAACAACTAATTTGATATTTTAGATTAATTTTATTTTAATTTGGAAAATTGGTTTTTAATAAACCAACCTTTGCCTCATTGGTAAATAATAATGCTACCTACAGATTTGGTAATTAATAATCCTACGTTTCAATATGTTGGTACTCAATGGACCTCCGTTAGTTTTTTTTAACTGAAGTTAGTTTTTAACTTTTATTTATTACACAAACAGTCCCTGTAGTTATAATTTACTAGTTTTAAGTTTTATTTATTACACAAACAGTCCCTGTAGTTATAAAAAAAATCATAAAAATAAAAAAAAAATCTAAAAAATAAAAAAAATTCAAAAAAAATCGAAAAAATTCTAAAACAATCATAAAAAATCATAAAAATTCTAAAAAAATCAAAAAAATTCTAAAAAATCAAGAAATCATAAAAAACCGTTTCGAACCGTACCGTTTCGACGCGTACCGTTTCGACCCGAACCGCTTTCGACCCGTACCGTTTCGACCCGTACCGTTTCGACCCGTACCGTTTCGACCCGTACCGTTTCGACGCGTACCGTTTCGACCCGAACCGTTTTCGACCCGGACCGTTTCGACCCGTACCGTTTCGACGCGTACCGTTTCGACCCGAACCGTTTTCGACCCGGACCGTTTCGACGCGTACCGTTTCGACCCGAACCGTTTTCGACCCGGACCGTTTCGACTCAGACCGTTTTCGACCCGGACCGTTTCGAAAACGGTGGTGGTGGTGGTGGCGGTGCTGTGGTGGTGGTGGCGGTGCGGTGGTGGTGGTGGTGGCGGTGCTGTGGTGGTGGTGGTGGTGCGGTGCTGTGGTGGTGGTGGTGGTGGCGGTGCTGTGGTGGTGGTGGTGGCGGTGGCGGTGCTGTGGTGGTGGTGGTGGTGGTGGCGGTGCGGTGGTGGTGGTGGTGGTGGTGGCGGTGCTGTGGTGGTGGTGGTGGTGGTGGCGGTGCGGTGGTGGTGGTGGTGCTGTGGTGGTGGTGGCGGTGCTGTGGTGGTGGTGGTGGCGGTGTTGTGGTGGTGGTGGTGGCGGTGGCGGTGCTGTGGTGGTGGTGGTGGTGGTGGCGGTGCGGTGGTGGTGGTGGTGGTGGCGGTGCTGTGGTGGTGGTGGTGGTGGTGGCGGTGCTGTGGTGGTGGTGGTGGTGGTGGGTCGAAACGGTACGAGTCGAAACGGTACGGGTCGAAAGCGGTTCGGGTCGAAACGGTACGCGTCGAACGGTACGAGTCGAAACGGTACGGGTCGAAAGCGGTTCGGGTCGAAACGGTACGCGTCGAAACGGTACGGTTCGAAACGGTTTTTTATGATTTTTTTAGAATTTTTATGATTTTTTATGATTTTTTTTAGAATTTTTTTGATTTTTTTAGAATTTTTATGATTTTTTAGAATTTTTTTTTATTTTTTAGATTTTTTTTTATTTTTATGATTTTTTTTATAACTACAGGGACTATTTGTGTAATAAATAAAACTTAAAACTAGTAAATTATAACTACAGGGACTGTTTGTGTAATAAATAAAAGTTAAAAACTAACTTCAGTTAAAAAAAACTAACGGAGGTCCATTGAGTACCAACATATTGAAACGTAGGATTATTAATTACCAAATCTGTAGGTAGCATTATTATTTACCAATTGGGCAAAGGTTGGTTTATTAAAAACCAATTTTCCTTTTAATTTCAGCAAATCAAACCCTTAATTTTAAATGAATGAATTTAGAGCTGTGGGTTTATTTATTATTGTATTTATATAAAATACAAAACTAAATAAAAATAATGAATTTGGTTGTTGTAGTGTACTAGTTTTTGCCCCGTCCGCATTGTGGGACGCTAAGTCGAATATTCTATGTCATAATATGTACGTCTGTGTTTCATTTACTTGTACATACTACTTATAACACGATCTCAAAAAAACTTACATTGATTCAACAAATTAAGACAAAACACTACCATATATTTGCTGAAAAAAACTAAAACGATGGAAAAACTATAATTTTAAACTGTGGGAAAATTGTAATTTTTTGAGAAAAATGAGCGTGTGTCAGACAGCCGCCTGACACAAATAAAGATTACACCTAGTCAACAAATTAAAACAAATTTGTAAAAAAAAAAAAACGATGGCATGACTGCAATTTTACACTGGTTGCAAAATCGTAGTTTGGCTAGGAGAAAAAAAACCAACGACAAAACTATAAATTTAAATGTGGAAAAATCATAATTTGGCTTGACTAATGTAGAAGTGTCAGACAAGCTGCCTGACACTATTCCCCTCTATGCAGTTTAAACACGCATATAAACAAAGTTAACCAACAAAAAGATTTTTTTTTTCAAAAAACATAGGGGCTAAACACCTATATTAGCGAAGTTGAAGGTTTAAAAGGAAAATACAAAAAGCGACAATCAATTACTAAAAATAATAAAAGTAGAGAGACTAAACATGTACACTACTAAAGTTAAGCGAAGGAATTAAACACACATATAAACAAAACTAACCAGTAAAAAAAACATTTTTAAGAGGCTAAACACGTATATTAACAAAGGCTAAAAGTTTAAAATTTAAATAGAAAAGTAACAAGCAATGAGGAAGTGTCAATTCCCCCATTGTGTTTTGTTATTCCCCCATCGTGTTTTGTAGTTGTAGGTAATTTTATGTTAAAAGGGGGTTAATTATTAAATGGAAATATAATGACTAGTAAAAAGAAAGAATAATTGCAGGCTTTGACGTTTCTATCTTTTCTCCTTCTCTTTAGACTTTAACTCCCACACGCATATTTCTCCTAAAACATATTTTCCCTTTCTTTATGTTTATTATTTTAGCAGCAAAAGAATAAAGTGTGAAAATTTGGGCCGCAATACATCCGAAAAATGACGTTTCTTTTACATAAACCATAACTTATATTTCCCGAATTATTTCTTCTCCTGTCGGCATATACAAAGTTTATTTTTAACAACAAAGTAACATTAGGATCGTTCACAAGCCGAATCGAAATGAGCTGAGTTGAGCTAGGTCAAGCTCGGGTTCAACTAAAATTGTTAACTAAATGACTTATTTTATAAACATTGTTAGGAATAAATGACTTATTTTAAAGAGTAAAGTACACGAATGATCCTTGTGGTTAACTAAAATTTTGGATTTGATTTGTAGCTTTTCAAAAGTAACGAATGATCCTGGTGGTTTGCACTTTATAACTCATATAGTTCTCAACTTTTGCCAAAAGTACATGGATGGTCTCTATAGTTTCTACTTTGTAACACATTTAGTCCCTAACTTTGGCCTGTTGAAACCATTAGATTTGTAAGTTATAGACTAAATGCGTTACAAACTGCAAACCACAGGGACCATCCTTGTACTTTTAAAAAGTTACATACAAATCTAAATTTTGGTTAAACACATGGACTATTCGTATACTTTACTCTATTCTAAAATATTTATTTATTTCACAAATTTAGAAATTTTATACCCAATTGTTGTTATATATTAGAGGGTTTGTCGATTATGAGGAGGCGTGTGAGCAAAATAGTTGAAGTGTTACAATGGGGGATGCAAATTGAAAAGGAGAGATGGATGTTTCATGTAGGTTAGGGAATCTTCTTAATTTAATAAAAGTCATACCTAGGTGACACATGTCCCCCATCTAGAGCCTCTAAAACTCATTTTCCCACCATTTTTCTATTCCTCTTGTTTCCCTGATGTGAAACCCGCCTCGGGATCCATTGTAACAACCCGCACTTTCGTGCGTTGTTACTACTCGTTATACTCGTTACGCCTAGCACCAGATATTCGGATCATAATGTAACTACATCAGATACATCGCTATATCATAGTATATTCGAATAATTACGCATATTCTATCACTATTACAAAACTATTTTCACAAATACTAACACTCACGATGACATTGAGTGAGGACCTATTCTACCCTCCTCGATAGCCGTGAGGTGTCGAAACGTAAACAATTAACGCTAACAAGGACTTCCGGGTGAGTACCATGCCTCCAGCTGTCGTGACGATGATAGCAATACGAGCAAGTAGTACCCCGTTAATCATTGTGGCACAACACATCACATCGAAGACCGCACTCGAAGGCACGCGTAACTCGATCATCGAAGGATTTAAATATAGATACGTATATACGACCCTTTTGTGATTAGTCATAATAAATAAATAAATAATAAATATAAAGGAAATGTGTGCCCAAAACTATCGCAACGCGCAACACACGGAGCGAAACGCCAACCGAAACTCGCTGAAGGACAGCCGAACGGCTAGGCCAGCCGATCGGACGGGCCAGCCGAACGGCTGGGCCAGCCGATCGGACGGGCCAGCCGAACGGCTGGGCCGGCCGAACGGACAGGCCTGCACTCTCCTCACTTCCCCTCTTTGCCTATAAATACCCCTCATTCACCCCAAAAACACTTGTTGTCACTATTGCTGCTCGACCAGAAGTTCTTGACCTTTTTTCTCTCGATTTCTCGCGATCCTTGTAAGTTTTCATCCTAAATCTTGTACTTTCTTGATCAATACACACTCCTACACCTTTCTATCTTTCAAATCTTGATTTCTAACCGTGAAATCATCAAGATCTAGGTGTTCTAGGATGATGTCATCATGGTGTTCTTCAAGAACTTCATGTTTTGGCTCCAATCCACCAAGAATCACTTGGATCTAGCTGATTTCCACATAAACAAGCTAAGATCTATCACAGATCTGAACATTTACATGGTGTGAAGGATTGAAAGAAGGATTTCCAACTTTCTTTCAACTCTTTTACACTCAATGCCTTCAAACCGGTAGAAACGGAGCTTGAGCCAACTCACCAATCCTTCTAGTGGTCGTGTGGTTCAAGATTCGGATTCTATCAAAGAGGTTCACCGATTTCGGGTTAAATATTAAACTACCGTTCCAAACCGTTCACCGGCCAGACTTGGGTGATTCCTGTCCGAGCAGGGGAAACAAGTAAGAACGAAGGTTCCATGGTTCAGCTCGTTGTCAAAATACCTCGAGATATCGTCAAACAATCAGAACGGCCAAGTGTTAGACGAATAGGCCGACCAGGTCAGGATGCTTACCGATCGAACAGGATGTTCGAACGAACAGCCTAACCGATCGGACATGTCAGCCGATCGACCAGGCCAGCCGATCGGCTAGCAAGAGGCCCCACACTTTGACAAATTTCATGAAGTATGGTATTGACGAAGTGATATCCGATCGAACGAGCTGTTCGATAACATTACTCTTCGGATCATGAGATACTATGCTTCAAGATTTAATCGATTTTCAATTCGTTCAACGTATTGGAGTGCCACCCGATCGAACATGCTGTCCGATCAGGTGACATCCCACTGAGGACCCATTTCTGAAGTCCCTAACCGATCGGTTAAGCCGGCCGATCGAACAGACCGTCCGATCGATCGACCTGAAAGGTAAGGACACTTCAGTGTTCTCAAATGCTACAACGAAAACTTCAGAAGAACAAGCCATCATACACAAACACATCCTACTCAAAGGAAGAAACAATCCACTCGAACAGTCCAACCGGACGAACAACCCGTCCGATCGAACCTACCGTTCGATCGACCAGGCTGTTCGACCCATTTACTCTTGTTTCCATTTACACGTTACTCATCGTTATGCTATCGAACTACTCAGGCTAACCCTACTCTCAAGCGTTCCCTTCAATCCAACAATCAACCGCTGTGAGTATACTTGAACCCTTTTTTTGCTTATCGCACTTTTGGGTGTAACATACGTTCTATCAAAAATCACATCAAATGCTAAATCTATTTATCACTTGCGAATGACATACGTGCATAGTTATACGAGATGCTAGTTACATACATGCTAGGACTTATACTCGCGACGTCCCACCACGACTAGTATAGTACTATTGCGCCCGACGGGGTCTAGTTATGCCATCGAAGAATCGAGCATCGAGGATTTAGCTGGTAGTATCAGTTTTGTGAGTATATATGTCGTGTATCCCGTTTATGTATGTAGGAAATTCACAGCACTTTTAATCTATTATGCTATTACATATCAAACCTGTATACTCGCCAATACTTTTGTATTGATATCTATTTTAACGTATGTTGCAGGTTTAGTTGCAGGCTATCTCAAATCAAGCTAGGAAGTCTAGAAACTCATCTAAAATCTAGGTTGTCGGATTTGTATTGTTCGAGAGAACAGGAAATCTGTGATAACTTATGTGATTGTATTGTTTGTTAGTATGGGATAACGAATGTAATAAATATTATCGCAATATAGTTGTTATGGATTCTCTTGAGCAATCTGATTCGCCTAGTACCGCGCCCCGATGATTCCGCCATCGGTTGGGGTGTGCCAGATTGGTATCAGAGCCATAACTATAGGGAATTAGGCGAGACTCGACCTAGTCCGGGTCGATGTCTTAGAAATTGACCTAGTCTATAGTCTAAGAACCAATAAGCCGACTCATACGAACCCAGTAGGGTTTGTATTGGGCTTACTTGATACTCTCGATCGAAATTTCTAAAAGCTACAACTTTGTGTGAACACCGCATACTACAGCTTCACACGAAGAAGCCTTTCCTAAGGCTGGAATACTACTTAGCCTTTCCTAAGGCTGATACAATACACATGTTTTCGAAAATACTCGCATATCACAATCGAGTGATCCAGTCGAGACAAGGTGTGAAAACCAAGAACTCTCGATAGGACTGCTCACTCAGCGCATTTTCCTAAGCACGAGAATCTTTCGTCGAGCTAGGTGTGACATCCACAACTCGACGAAAGTCTCCATTTCGAATTTCTAGTGGAACTCTCAGATTTATTCGATGAGCACAACCACAATTAGGAACGAAGCTGTTAAGTCAGGGGTGAAACCCATACCTTAACGAACCGTTCCACTCTATGAAAATGGTTTTCGAAAAGCTCTCACCAAGGGACTCGACCATAACAATGACTCGAGCCACGCGATGACTAGGAAGACGAATGCCATGAGCTACATCCCAATGGAAGCATCAGTCTTCTAGGACGACGCGCGTGCACGAACTTGTTGGGTATAGTTGGGATACCTTGGGTAGTCAACGCCTAAACATCCAGGGCATTCTATCGAATTTTCTAGCCTACGGTACGCTGATTTTTATACGTCTACATAAGATTTAGATTTTTATGCATAAACGAATTCTGGATTTATCGATATTCACTCCCAGTTTTACGAAACGCACAACTCGCACAGCCATCGCCATCTAAAACGAAAACCGAATGTTCGCAACGAAACTAATGCGTAACCTTTCGCCTTCGCTCTCGCTCTCTCCCTCTCATCGCGTCCTCGCGTGTTCTACAACGATATGTGTGTGTATAAGTGTAAACTACAACTATCTATATCTAAATACAAACAAATCATTGTGTGAGAACTTAGGAATCTTGTGTCTCCTATGTGGCTCCTATGTGAAGTCTATTATACTAATCATAACAAGTTTGATCGCGCTCAAATCGCATCTCAAACTCAAAATCATTATGATCGAATCTCACTCCAAGTCTCTTTCTGTCTAGATGCCTTCCAACAACTCTAACTCGAGACGAATGGCTAGGAGAAGAGCCAAACGAACCGCCGATAAGAGGATTGCCTCGCTTGTGACCAAGGAAGTGGTCAAGCTCATTCCTCAAATTTTCGCTCAAGTGCACTCTCTCAGCAACTCTCGAGCCTCGGAAGACTCTAAGACGGAAGCGCCGCAATCTACTTTTCTTTACAAACACTTCAAAGCCTGTGGACCAATGGAATTCACAGGTGAAGGAGGTGTTTCTCAACTACTCCAGTGGTTCAATTATATCGAAGTTACCCTTCGTCAAAGTGGGTGTCCCGATAGTTTCCGAACTACTTGTGCTACCGGAGTATTTCAATCACGAGCACTCGACTGGTGGACAGCTGAACGCAACAAACGTGGGATTCACGCAGCTTACGCTCTATCCTGGAATGAGCTGAAGGAGCTCATGAAGGAAGAATACTGCCCTCCCCACGAAATCCAGAAGCTCAAAGACGAATTTTGGAAAATCAAGCAAGTCGAAGGTGACAACACTGGCTACACTGCAAGGTTCAAACAGCTTAGCATAATCTGCCCAAGCCAAGTCAGCACTCCAGAAAAGGCCATTCCCCAGTACATTCGTGGCTTGCCTGAGTGTGTGGGTGATTTTGTCGAAGCTGCAAGACCCGCTACCATCGAAGAGGCCTACCGCTTAGCCGCAGAGATCAATAGTAAACGAGTCTTAGACGGATTTTTCTCCAGGAATCCTGTCAAACGGGCTCATCAAGCAATCATCATCAACTCTTCCGACGATTCCTCTGGCGAATCGGCCGGTGGTTCATCTGACGACTCCTCTAAAGGTTCTTCTGAGGATTGTTCCGAGGATGGCCCCGACGAATCATCAGACGAATCCGCCGACGACACCGCATCATCACATGAAGCACAACCTAGCCGCAAACGCAAGACCTTGAGCCCAAACTCCTCAGCAACTGGACTGTCGCAACCAAAACCTCTCCGAACAGTTCCAGTTCATTTGAAGCGCGCCTACAACGGAGCTCATCCCCTGTGTTTCACGTGCACGTATCATCACCCGCCAGAAGCAAATTGTCGCTATTGCACAAATTGCAACTGGTATGGTCGTCATACACAGCACTGCCGCGCAGGACCACAACCATGAGGAATGCCAGCAGCAACCGCAGTCTCCGCAGAAGTCCCCCTACAGCAATGTTATTTTATTTATAATGTTGTTGTAATAATACGACTTATCGCCGTTAATTTCTTTTATGTGTGGAACTTATCCTATCTTTCGATGCATGTGGACGCTATTTTCTCTCTTATACTCACGTACAATCTATAGGCTAACACTATGTACTATATAATGTATTTTACCCCTACAACACTCTTAGAACGAAGTACGATAGACGTGCAAGGAACAACTAATCACGGGTGCACACGGGATTATTCTGGGCAGTGCACAGAGATCGTAGTGAATTCTAATGGTGCCATAACGTTTAAAAGCATGGTCAAGCGTGGTGGATACGCCGTTGGTACTTCCTATATATAAGCGTCTTGACCATGTCAACAAAACGTGACACCAAATCACGGGACATAAGTAGTAGGGGTAACGCAAGGTGTGCTTTACCATACTACCGAAGTTTCGTGAAGAAAGTGCCATATGGAGTTGGACGTTATCAGACCTATTATATTATTATGGTTATTTTCGACACACTACAATCGATCGCAAGGCGTAACAAAAACTAAACCGCATCACTGCGAGACTTTTCGTAAGTCTGCGAACGCAACACCGTTGCCACATCGATGGACTTGGGTAAGTTCACCCCGAAGAGCAATTGGAGCAACGCAAGACTGGTCGTAAGTCTACTCAATCGCAGTTTTGCCAGAACCTATCACGTAATCTAAAATCACTCAGTATGGAGCTCGAAATCGCAATCACAACTTGTGCTTATCTCGCAATCTCTACCACTAGTTATTGACTATCGTGTGAGAACCTCTAACGCTTGGTGTGGATTGCTTATCGTGGATCGCCAGACGAGTATCGAAAATCGCTCGCCGCTTTTCGCTTTAACGCATTTCACGCCTATCTCATCACCTCGATACTCTTATCGCGTGTCGCTAACGCTTATCGATATTCGTATTATTTGTGTCATGATAGCACGCATGACCTCGCTTCACGAGACAAAACTAATAGGGCTGAAACATAGTGTTGTTTTAACCATATTAGCAGACTTTCGTGGAAAAAGGCCATGCGGGCTAACATCAGTTAATGTTTGTGGTGTATTCAACTCAATCGAATCGCATATTGCTCGCAACGCAACAATTGTCATTTATCATTTATTTGGGGTCAAATTGCTTAACGCTATTCAGATCATCGATTATCGCTAGGGAATCATCGCAGTTCGTATAAGTAATAGGATACGTGACATCGCTTCACGAGACAAACTAATATGGGAAGCGTGGTGTTTGCCATATTAGCAAACTCTCGTGGAAACATGCCATGTGGGTTTTATGTGGAACCTAATCGAAATCGCATTATTCGCAAATCAAGATCGCATCATTCACCATCGCTCATCGATCGTCGCGCCATATCACTGTTTCGTGTCATCGAATTACTCACACTCGCTAACGATGCTTTGTTTGCAACCCGACTCGCTTCTATCTTCGACTCGGTCTAGCATCCAATCGCTTGAACCGAGGGAGACGAAAACTCTATCTGTGTCTTATCGGCACACATGCCACCGCCTCACGAAACAGAAGTAATATGGGCAAAACATGGTGGATATGCGTACAGTTTCTTTATGATCAGTAACATAATTTTTTTTTTCTAAAAGTAAGAAACATATCAATTTTCAGCACCGCGAAATTCGCGAGAATTATCAGTAGTATATTATATATTTAATATTGTTTAGATCAATTATACAAGTCGGATAATTTAGATATGTGATATTTAGGGACAAGTAGTCGTGTTTCACTATCCAAATGCAAACCGACTTATAGGGTAAATGACAAGAATTGATCCAAAAGTTGATGGGTACTTCAATTTCGATCACTATTAACGAGGGTCGTTTTGTGAATTTTGATGATATAACATTACCATATATCAAATAATGTTTTCAATTTTTTATATATAATTACTAGGTTATAACCCCATGTATTACACGGGTTGAATAAATTAATTTTATATATTAAATAATAAAACAATATATCTTTAAAAACCTCGTTTATATATTAAATAATAAAAGGTTATATCTACAGGAACCATATTGTATGGGTTGAATAAATGTAATTTTATATATCAAATAATAAAATGGTTATATCTTTAAAACCACGAGTATTACACGAGTTGAATAAATGTAATATTGTTTACAAAATAATTAAAAAAGGTATATATTTAAAAACCCCCGTGTATTACACGACTTGAATAAATATGATTTTATATACCAAATAATAAGAAAATTATATTTAAAAAAGTAACGGATATACTCGGTACGCAATAGATATGGTGATTGCGGAGGTGATTTTTAAAAAGAAGATACAATGGTCAAACATGTTATTCAAGAAGCAAATACGCAGCTATTTGAGTGATAAAATATATATTATATTAAAAAAAACCCGTAATAAATCTAATTTAAAAAAATTAAGACTTTGGTATTATTAGTAAAAACAATGATTTTATATTTGTAATTTTGTTTGGTATTATTTTATTAAAAAGTACATATTATACATATAATTATATTTTGTCTTAAGTTATTGATGTCATTCAAAATGCTTTTCGATTTTATGTCTAGCATTATATATACTAATACTATGGTAAAAGTTTATTAGAGATTACATCATCGAAAAGAATTAGAGTAAATTTGTATACTACAAATAAAAAGTAGGCATCTGTCGTATAATATAGAAAATCAAATAAATAATATTATAATTGAGAAGTATACATTAAATTTAAACTAAATAATTATTATCTATAGTTAAGTAAAAGAGATTAAACAAAATAATATTTAGTAGGAGAGTTATCTATAATTAACTAGTGGGAATGCCCGCGCGTTGCGGCGGGTGTCCCGACTAATATCAGATTCATTTATGACGTCTATTACGAACCACAACCCATTCCGGGTTTCTAACATTTTATTCCATTCAATAAAAAATAGACAAAGAACCTATAAGGTCACAAACATTGCAAAGAAAATCTACAGTTTTTATAAAGAGTTAGATTTATTAAACCATAACAAATTTTCATCAAAACATCGAAAGTAGGTTTATGAACAACCTTATTAATATTTATGATATTAGGGAGAGTTACAACTTAAAAATACATTTAACTTTGCAGATAGTGTAGTTCTAAATGCAAACAAAGAAGCATTCTTTTTCTTCTTTTATCATCATCATCTTCTTCTTCTTCTTCAATCATATTTTTTTTGAACGGCGACTATTTTATTCAACACATAAAATAGGACAAGGGGCCAACAAGAAGCTGGGGAACCCAAAAGAAAAGGAAATTACAAAATAATGTCTTCTTCAATCATATGTACTCTTTCTCTATGCTACCTTCACATGCTTCATCAAGATTTATTCATGTAGAGTGTTGGCCTAAATCCACGTGTATGAAGCTTTTTTTTCCATTTACATACATGGTACTTGGTAGTACATCCAATCATATCAACAGGCTTTGACTTTTGACTTTGACCACTTTCTCCTCATTGCAATGTTCTTGTTAGCTTACACTTTGACATGAAAATGGTAGATGTACAATTCAAGCTACATTGTTTCAAAAGCTCGGCTGACCGTTGCTTCAATCCCGGATTGCAACCGCTCTAAATCACGAGCAGAAGTTTTGCCGCAAGCCCCGCGTTCACTGCAGTCGCAGTGCATTCTTCCGGCGAAAGCTTGCAGACTTCCCATACTATCGATAACGCATGCTGCGTACAATTCTCCGATATCTTCATCAACAATTTGACCAAAGTGGGAATCGTATTAGCACAATTCTTGAGCGCCAAATCACCGTCGGGGATCGAAGACAGAGCTTCAAGAACATATAAGGATAACTCTAAGCATTCGGGGTTAAAATGAGGCAACATTTCAACCAATTGCGGTGGCTCATGCCCGCCATCTCAGCAATGCCGCCAGCATTGTCACTGATCGGACTGTAAGCATGGATAGGTAGACCGGTGGCAATGGTGCTCGGCATTCCAAGAGCAGCAACCGCAATCCCGTACATGGGTGCAAGGCTAAAGCTCACAAAAATGCTAATAGCTATTGCAAAAATTGGAATAATAACAGATTTGTATCCCAACGCAAGCCCGAAAATAACATTTGTTGCAGCTCCGGTTGTACATGAATCAGCAACGTCTTGCACCGGGCTGCGAAAAAAAAACATATTATTAATTTAAGTTGTCTGACTCAACCAAATAGCATTAGCTTTGGCTCCGTTCAAACACAATGGACAACAAAACCCTTCTCTTTTGTTTAATTAACCCACTGTGTTCTTTCTCTTCCTTTTGGTTGGACACCCAACACCACGATGGTGTTTCCATTCTTGTTCCATTGAACCAAAACAACCCTTTTGCTTTTGGATTTCAATGGAAATAGTAAACAAAAAACACATAATTTCTTTGGATCCTAACAACAAAACTAAATCAGACAATAATCTTATTTTAATTCTGAAAAGCAATTTGAACAAGAACTAAAATGACCAAACTTTTCAAAATGAATTACGCCTGCGTTTATCTTACTTGAACCCAAAACGATATAGTAACAATTTACTTATAATCTAAACCTGTATGGATATAGAATACGACAAAATTTAAAATTCAGAAACAATTGAAACTTAGAACTTGTGAATTCCTTCTTAAGAGTGTTGAATGGTGGGTTATTCCATTGTTTAGATTTCATTTGCACAAACAAAATTCCCAAAGAGCGGAACCCATTCCTAAGTTTTTTGGGCGTTACCGTTTTTTGCCCAAAAAACCGGTTTTTAACCGGTTTTTTTAAAACCGGTTTTTCAGATCAAGAATAGTAACCAGTCACAAACCAGCGATTCGGTTATAAAACCGGTTTGGTTACAAAAAAACCGGTTAAAAAAAACCGGTTTCGGTTTTTTTCCCGGTTTCGGTTCTAAAATCGGTTTTTTTGTAGACCTCTACTCCAACATATTGTCCCTTTTCAACATCTAACTCAACAACTTCATCCCAAATTGTCTGATGTTACAAATTTCATACAAGTTACCCATGTTTAGTGAAAAGCCTAGGATTAAAAAATATTAGAAAATTAGAACTACAAATTCAGAAGAATTTTAAAAGATCACCTGAAGTACATGAAGAAGAGAACCACATTTTTCCACTTGCATAAAGGGATCTTTTGTAGGAGTAGACATTTTGAGACGACACTTTTGAATCAAATAGTTAGAAGCACTTTCATCATAAAATTACCTCATATTTAGACCTTCAAAGCACGTCATCAAAATCACCAGTACCATGTGCTCTAAAGGCTGTAAACAATTGAAATTGAAAATAAGTTCATCACACAACACCAATCATTGGCAAGGAATAAAACTATCATCAAAGTTGCAAGTGAACTCATCACATGACGGGCAACAAACAACAGTTCGCAAGTCTTGACACTCGGTTCAAACACTCTTCCTCATTCTACTTCACTATTAAACGACTCATTCATGCCATATTTTGAACAATACCCGCATAAGAACTATATAAATAAAAAAACTACTTTAGTAACAATCATGAGAAACGTATAATTCAACTACCTTAGTTTCATAAAAGTACCAAAATCTCTGAAAGTAAAAAGATAAAAGAAGACCGGCAAAGCCAATAATGAATTGAGCACCTGAGGAGACGAACAGGGTACGGCCGCCAGAAAAGTCGAACCGAGTACGGCCGCCGGAACGATTCCATCCGAGCACCATCTTCCATCCGAGCACCATCCTAATTCAGCCAAGGGTTTTGAGCTACCGTTCCCATTCGTTCACCGACCAAGTGACACCATCACTATCATCGTTGTTGTCGGTTTAAGGTGGCCTGCCGGAGGCCGTGACTGGTTTCCCCTACTCTATTGTCTCTCTCTCTCTGTCTCTCCCATCGCCCTTTCAATCTCTAACCTCTCTTCTTTGAATGTTCAGATGGACGGTTCAAGTCACCCACATAAATAATGTACGGTTATTCCATGATCAAATCCCTAAAACACCCTATGGTGTCTTAAAATTTTGGGAAAGTTGCAATTTTAGCCCCTTTAAAATGGCTTCTCTCTATTGTACATAATGCTTCAAAATTTATACGCAAATAAAATTACTATCATGTCCATCACTTCTCCTTTTTATAATAGTATAGATTAGAAGAGATTAAACTAAATAATAATTATCCTATTAAAATAAATAATATTTATTAAAATGATTATCTATTATTAATTAGAAGAGATTAAACTAAAATAACAATTATCCATAAGACATGGCCTGATATGATGACACGTGTCTCAAAAATGATTTCTTTTATTATATAGTATAGATTTACACTATATTTATAATTATATAGAAAAGGATTATTTTAAAAGAAAATTAAATTAAGAAGAAAAATAAGAAATAATATAATTGTAAAGAAATAAATAGTTTCTCTCTTATCTCATTTATTATTTTCTTTAACTAATTAGTTCACACCAAAATATTTTGACTACAATACACACATCAAAATTTATTCTACATCTATTAAAATTTATCTTATCCTTATTGAAAAATGTCTTTCACCATATATTAGGTTGTCTTGAAAGAGTATATTTTTAAAAACAAGTTACAAGTTTAATTGTTCGTGAAAATTATTTTGTAACTCTTGTTAGGGTATATTTGGCATGAAACTTTTAGGAGCTTTTAACTTTAAGCTTTTAAGAAAAAACTCATACTCAATAAAAATCCTTGTTTGGTTGAAGGAGCTTGAAGCTTTTAGGTTAAAAGCTTGAAGCTTTTAGTTGAACGCTCTTACTAGTAGCGTTTAGAAGGAGCTACAAACTTTTAGGGAAAAAATGTCTTTTTAACCTCTAAAGATAATTAACTTTTTAATGCACAAACTTTTTAAATTTTTAGTTATGTCTATTTTGGTCATTTTATACATTTTATTACAAGCTTCATCTACTCTATCAAACACCAAATACATCTTAAAAGCTACAGCTACCAGCCACCAACTACTTTTGCCAAACATACCCTTAATCAACTCTTGTGTGGTAGTTCGATTTTGGAGAAACGAGTATGGGTAAGTTTAACTTTTGGAAGTGGGAGATGTTAATTTGGAAGAGGGAGATGTTAATATATTTTAGGCGAATTGGAAATAAATAATCTCATCTAACTCAATTGGGTTGATAATAATTCCAAGTCAGTTATTGGCCGATAATAATCCGAACTGATCAATTTTTTTAATAGTCCGCCGTTAAAATAGCTTAACGGAGTTAAGTTTTTTTCTGAGTTACAAACCGATGTTTTAGGGCTTTTGATTAGAACGAGGATACGAGTCGATTGATGTAAAACATACCTCGAAATTGTGCTCGAAATGGCTTGATTTTTGTTAATTGAAAGTTTAAACACCCGAATTGAAGCACCGTTTTCGTGGGTTGGGGCAGTATTTCGAGGTAAGTTTTACATCAATCGACTCGTATCCTCGTTTTGATCAAAAGCCCTAAAACATCGGTTTGTAATTCGGAAAAAAACTTAACTCCGTCAAGCTATTTTAACGGCGGACTATTTTACAAAAAAAATTGACCAGTTCGTATTATTATCGGCCAATAACTGACTTGAGATTATTATCGGCCAAATTGAGTTAGGTGAGATTATATATTTCCAATTTGCCTATATTTTATAAGAAAGATTTAATAAAGTGAAAAACATATTTGATGAGTTTATTTTAGGGTAAATTGCATTTTACATTATTTAAGTTTCAGCAAAATTTCAGAAGATATCCTTTAACCAACGAAATTACAACGGATTTCCTTTTGTAATCTTTTTAAAGAGAAAGAACGTTGTCTGCAAAGAAATTAGAACACAGAGTACATCCGTTGTAATTTGATGCAACTTGAAAAGGATGTAAAATGTAGTTTAACCTTTATTTTATATTATGAACTTTAATTTGAAGAGATATAAAGTTACTAATCATATATATTTTTTATTTTATATATTTCCGAATAAGGATGAGCAATTGGTACCAAAACCGAACCGATACTGAATTTTTGAACCGAAATATTTTCGGTACTGATTCGGTGCCGACTTTTGATGTTTTTGGTACCGGTATTTATCTTCAAATACCGGTATCAAACTGTACCATATCGTGTATTTTAAATACCTGTATCCGGTTTTTAGATTTCCGATACCGGTATAATACCGTTTTATAACAAACTCATTCCCTATTTATAATCACATAAACCAAGCAAATACATAGTTTCCTGAATTTCCCTGAACATCGCTCCCAATAACCCCAACCGTCCCACGTTGCTTCCACCCTATTTATTTTGTTTGATGCCCATGGCTTTATAGCCTAGTGGGATCTTGGTGGTGGGATAAGGCTTTGCGACCAATAGGTCCTGGGTTCGATTCTCACAAGAGGGGGGGGGGGGGGGTTCTCATGTTTATTGGGTTTCCTCCTGAATTGGTGTGGCATTATGCCTAGTGGGGATGAATATGATCGGTTGGCTCCTCTGGTGGCACGATGATACTCCAGTGGTCCGTCAGTGATCCAAATTTACCGTTAAAAAAAAATTGTTTGATTTACCAACAACTCCCCACTACTGTGTAGTCACGTATTCAACCACAACCTTAATCATTTGTCTATTACTATTAGTTTTATTAACACATTAATTAATCTCAAAGCTATATTCGCCAAATTGACTTTCTGTCTATTACTATTTTAATGTCTTTGTCTAACAAATTGTTATGATAATTCCAGCCAATATTCCTCCGTACATCTCTATATAATCTTAGTTCGCCAAAAATGTCTTAAAAGCTAATTGTTCATGAAAGTCCAATGGGATGCCTAAAATTGTGTAGGTGTAAATAAGTAAGAGATGAGCTCAGCTAGGCTCGAGTTTGACTCCTATAACTTAAAAAATTAGGGCTTGAATTGGCTCGTTTCAAACTCTAAAAATAGTTGGAACTCATCTCGTTTGTTATTTAACTATTTCTATTATAGTATATAGGGTTGAGGGGTTGAGATATTGTACAAACAGTGCTAACTGTAAGAACAGATCTGAACCATTGATAGTTTAAATCAAGAGTTGGGGTTGATTATAAATAAAACCCTTATAATTAAAAATTAGTACTAACCGTTAGGGGTAATTTCATAAAATTGCTAGTCATTTGACCATTTTCAATTAAATACAAATTCCACCAAGGTTTTTTAAACTAAAATAACTTTTATATACTTCATTATTTAAAAAAAAAATATATACCATAAAATCAAATATTTTTTTATCTTTAATATGAGTCCCATGTTGCTATACCTTTTTTTATTTATAAAAAGTAACTTTTAAAAAAGTTAACAAAAGTTGTTTTATAATTGTGCTGATAATGTGTGGATTATGTGTTAATTACAATATAATACAAACAAACACCAAAAGTAGATATAATCAGCACATCTGATGTGCTGATAATGGAGAACGATTGAGGATGTTGTGCTAATGTCGTTTATGTTGATAATGGAGAACGATTGAGGACGATGTGCTGATAATGGAGAACGATTAAGGATGTTATGCTAATTATATAGTGTTGTGCTGATTATATTTTTTGTGGTGGTTCATACAGGTTGGTTCGATCATAGAGAGTTACTAGATCATGGATATGTTAAAAAATTCAAACTTTGATTTGAATTAAACTTGCATGGATTTAGGGATGTTTTAATAATTATTTTTAATTAGTTATAAATAAATATGGTGAAAAGGTCTAAATTACCCCTAAACTATTTTTTTATTGAGGGACACTTGTTAATTATGTGTTGGTTTTTACGGTTCTTACAAACATAAGTGTTTGTATTTGATCCCATTCCTAGGGTTGAGTTTATTTCAGAACTCTAAATAATTGCAAAACTTTCAGAACTCGTAAAAAACAAACATTATATATATATATATATATATATATATATATATATATAGAGAGAGAGAGAGAGAGGAAGGTTAACGTACACTACGGCTTAACGTACATCACGTACGACAAGTAATTACGCACGTTCATTTTAAAATCACGCACGTTATAATTCAAAAATCCAAAATCACGCATGTTATAACACAATAATCACGCATATGGAAAACATTAATCACGCATGTTATATAACAAATTACGCACGTTATTGTATGTGAAGTACGTTAAGCCGTAATATACGATATACTTTTTCTATATATATAGGGTGGGGTTCTAGAGTGAACACTAGCGTATTTGCGAACTGAGTGAACAAATCTTGGACATTGATTTACACACGTGGATGGCTAGTATTTCATCATCAAATCGTAAAATACACTAGTGTATTTCATCATCAAATCTTGCCCATTGATCTACACACATGTATGGCCAGGATTAGTTCGCTCAGTTCGCAAACTACACTAATGTTCACTCTTGAACCTAATCCTATATATATATATATATATATATATATTTAGGGTACCTTTATCATTTATTATATGTACTAGTCTAAGTTCCCGTGTGTTACACGGGTAGTCTCACCATAAATTATATTATTTATAAACGTTGACTAAAACTTTTAAATGAAATAAAACGTTTCATTATATTACTTGCAAATGATGCAATGAAAGTACCTTTCGACCGGTCAAATATGTTTTTCACGTGATGTCAAATCTAGTGTGAAATATAAAATAGATAAAAAAAATTTATATTCCACATAACAATAAGGGGATCCCATAATTTGTTTTGACTTTTACTTTTAGAAGTGGATTCTTTCGAATTAGTCATGGAGGATACAAAATTGCAATCAAGATGACTAATCAAATTAAAGTAATGAACTAATAGGCTGGAATTTGTGTGGTGAATTCGTATTTTTGGGCTGGTCATTTTTCAGAAAAGAAAACACAATGGAATTTCAAAATAAACCATTGGCATTTAGGCTTATGAATCAACTACGTGGGTTGTGTAGAAAATAAAAGGAAACCGGCCTATGTAAGGGTATGAATGATGAAGCAGATAAGGGTATATGAATGATGAAGCAGATAAGGGTATGAATGATGAAGCAAATATCTTTCAATTATATTATAGTTATAATACATTTATCAATATACAAATACAAACAAACAATAAAGCTAATATCATTAATTATAACTATGTCAACAAATAGGTTGAAATAAACATACCAAAAGTATGGGATTACAAATAAAACGATAGGTTGAAATAAACAATACCAAGAGGTCTGGGATTACATATAGAATGATATAAGATATAATTCTTGAATAAATTAAAAGACATTACAGCAATAACATGATTCCAAAATACATTTATTTTGTAAACCCATCAGACCATCTTTGTCGTAGTCTCACTAAACATGTATCTTTCATTTGTATCGGTTTCATTGCAAATCCCAAAATAGCAAATAGCAAATAGCAAATAGCAGTATGAATATTGTCTCACCAAAAAAATGCATAGCACCAACCAACTATACCTTCAACCAGACGCTAACCAGCCACCCAAAACATCTCGCTACCAAGCATTTAATAAAGATATGACTTGTGTCTTCCCTATCCAGCCCACACCTGCAGCAAATCAAATGGTTTGCAGAAACCCCACTACAGCCCAGCTCCATTTTGGCAGCCAACCGACCCTCAATAGCCCTCCAACCAAGATAATTCACCTTTAATGGAGCCCAATAATTCCATTTAGTACCCCCCTTACCAGCATCTTCATTCCCATATCCACATAACCCCATTCTGACCCATTTGGTGGAAAACTCCTATCCCAAATTGTTAATGCCCATTGGTACTTTTTTGCATCAGTTAATTTTAAAGCATACTAATTGTTTTCCCTTTTTTAACTTAAGAAAATGTTTAGAAAATAAAAATGAAACTTTGAAGAATTGAAGTGTCAATCCTGGGCTCCTGGCCATAAAAAGTGGATCATGATAAGGTCGTTATTTATCTTTTTTAGGGGTTTTACGTGGTCAAAATATTTTCATTTACTTTCAACTCATTTTGACTAACTTGGCCCGCCTCATATTTTGGTAAGCTTTAAAACTTGACCAACTCCACCCTTCAACAATAAAATCCAATCCAAATTGACCCACTTTAAGTAAATGGGATGAAATTCCACCTCGTTTTCCAAATAAAGTCAAAAGTCAACCTTCACACCGTCATCTAGTCCCCGAGCTTCTCTCAAAAACATGAGACTCTTGTTCTTGAAGACACTCGCTCAATGATGCATATTTTTCCCACCACCCCTACGACGCCCAGACCCTCCATCACCATCTTTCACCTTTTTGCCCCACAATTATCAACAGCTCAGTAAAATCTATGAAAGCAACCATGAAAAAACAAATCATTAAACAAATTAATTTATTACAACAATGATCAAAATACACAGATTTAACTTCTAAATCTAAAAAAATACCCTTTAAGAGCACCAGTATCGAATTTCCCATATCAAAATGTTTCCGTTACTGATTCGGTACCCACATTTTGACGTTTTCGGTACGACACCGGTATATTACCAAATTTTACACACAAATACCGGTACCACACCAAGCGTTTTCGGTACCGGTGAGCTTATCTGTTGCTGACAGAAGCTGTTAAAGCTGAAGCTATCCAAAGACCAAAAGACTGTGAGATTCTGAAGACTGAAGTTACCTTTGCGAGCTATTGTCAAGGGGGAGTTTGTTGGTGCATATTTGTGACAACAGCTTAGATTTGGTCTATGGATATCTTGTAATTAGTAAAACGATAAACAGTTAGTGGGTTTAGCTTTATAATAGTTAATTAAGAGTGATTGGGCCAATCCAAACCCACATATGGGGGAGGGTTTGCGAAATGGGCCTTGCCCATGACCTAGCCCATATGCAAAGCTTTGTCCTATATAAACAAAGCTTAGCATTAGGGTTTAGGTTGATTTTCTAATCATTTTTGGAGAGAATTCGTAAAAGAGAAAGGCTTGGACGAATTAGGATCTTGATTGATTGTAATCGTTTGAAGATAATCAATAAAGATCGGGTTTAAAGGAATTTCTGTTTCTACACTTTTCTGTGAAATCTGATCTAGAGGATTCCGCACTCTAGGTTAGATCGACGATTCTGTTACGATCCATACGCTAGGGGACCTACATCACCTTCTATCCAATCCTCAAACAACAACTAATTTTAATCGTCAAAAGCTTGCCATAAAGAAATAAAAAAAACAAAGTTCTATGCTTATATATAAAGAAAAGGGAGATAATATAAAACTCCAGAATTTGCACGAGAAAGCATACCCTAGACAATAATATAGCAGACCAATACCTTCTTTGGTAGTTTGACCCTTGCAGGTGGTCAACCCAGCCCCTTTAGTACACCTACAGCCTTAAAGCAATCAGCAACTTCTCTTGAGGATTTGGGCCCTCGTCTCTAAGAAGAAGGCCAAGATTATACCAAGCTAAAGAGTGCATCTTATCGAGCCGTAAGGTCTCGTTCAAGAAGCTTTGAAGCCGAAGATTGCACCCTACCGACCCGTAACACCTAGTTCAAGAAGCATCGGGCCACGGATCCACTAAGCTTCCTGGACACACCAACTATGGAATCAAAACTCTGCACATGGGCCAGCTCCACATTTTACTTTTCATGATCAGTAACAACAAATAGTTCTCAGAAATATATTATATCTATACACGAATCATATCAAGTTCAAAATTTGGACCTTAGTTCCAGTAGTGGCGATGATGTAGATGTTCCTTCCTTCAGTTCCACACACACTTTTGTTTTAGCAATGAAAACTTACTTTTTCAACTCTAGATAAAATACAAAAGGCTGATGATTTATGTTATGGGTCATTTTCTGAGCGTACATATCTTGACTAATATCCTGCTTTTAATTGTTTATTTGTGACCAGGATACTGGACTGGGATATTGCTAACATCCTGAGCGATATCCTGAGGTTGATTGAATTAACCACGTGCAGGTTAAAGACTGGGGGTTACTAACGGTCAGATGGACTTCTTCTCCTCAAGACTCGGGCGTATTTGTTATGGGAGAGACGTTGAGCCCGAAAGACCAGGTCTACAACGTTCGAGTGGGAATATTCGCCGGATCCCGGTTTATTAGGATAGTTTGTTACATTTCCTTTACTATAAATAGATGGGGGCGGATCAGATTAAGGCACGCCACTTTCACATTTTCAAACACTTTCTCTCTAGTTCTCTGCAAACACTACACACAAACACTTGTATTCAAATCACATTGTAACACCTAGTTGATTTGCTCTACATCCTGCACTGTATCCTGATATTTGAAGCAATAGAAGAACAAGGCAGCTGCGATTGTCAGCTCCCGAGGTTTTGTGCCGGCGATCTAGATTGATCAAGGGGTTTCCTCGTACATCACGTGTCAACCTTTACTTTTCTGCTCATTGTTTGATCATAGATACAGCTCTATATCTTGAGCCGTATCCTGAAACTGTTTTTATAACTAACTTGGTTAACATATTTTTCACACATAATTTTAGCACACTACCTCACTTAACTAATTTGATCACTAAATTGCTTCGGTAATTTTTGACCAAAACAATTTGGCGCCCACCGTGGGGCAAGTGATGCTCTCTTTACTAAAAATCTTTGTGAAATCCTTAATCGGTTTTCTGTTTTCGAAACTTTTTGCCACATTGTTTACAATGGCCTCAAGATCAAACATGAGCTCCTCCACTATGTCTGCTGCAACTTCTGCTACTACCGGTTCGGTGCTTCCACCACCTCCTCCAAGGATGCCAGTTTCTTCACAACCTCAAGATGTTATCCCTACTCGGAGTGTTCAGGGATCTGCTCCCGTTTTAGCCTCTAATGATGAAATTCTAACTTTATTTGGAAGTGTGCAGGAACAAATGAGGCAGCAACAGGAAACTAACCAAATGTTGTTAAGAGAAATACAACTCTTAAAAGCTAGCTCGAGTAGACCTGCTGAAGAAACTGTTACTCCTATACAGCCCAGGGCTTTGAACTTCAGTTCCGCAGTTTACACTGAGGATAACAGGGAGAATATCGTCCCAAGCCATTCTCAGAATCATACCCCTGAGATACCCTCCTCGGTCAGGATGTCGACTGTGAGGAGTTCAGGATATGCTTTAGGATATGGCCAAAATCCTCAGACCGGTAATGTGTCAAATAATAATATTCTTGCTACTAACAACAACGGGTCTTTGCAGGATGCAGGTATGACGTCAACATTTACCAGGGAGCTCCAGAAATTGAAGGACATGATATCCAGTGTACCTGGAGTGGTCCAGCCAATTCCGGAAGTATCCTAAGACAGCCACAGGATATCCCGCTTTGCGTATCCTATCTGTGATGCTGAAATCCCAAAAAGATTTCAGACTCCCAACATGAAACTGTATGATGGGACTACGGATCCTGAAGAGCATATTGCCCAATATAGGGAACAGATGGAAATCAATCCTATCCCTCCAGATCTCAAGGAAGCAAGCTTATGCAAGGGATTCGGTTCTACCTTGACAGGATCAGCCTTAAAATGGCTGTTAAACGTCCCTCCTCACTCAATTACTTCGTTTTCTCATTTGGTTAATTTATTTAACAGTCAATTTTCTTGTAGTCGGAGTTTTGAGAAACTAACCAGTGACCTTTACAGGATAACTCAAGGATCTCAGGAATCCTTGAGGGATTATGTGAACAAGTTCAGTCGAGAATCCTTGGATATCCCACACCTTGATGTTGCAACAGCTGTGCAAGCTTTTAAGATGGGGTTACAAAAGGATTCTCAGTTTTATCAGGATCTTGTAATGAATCCCTGCAGGAATCTCGACGAAGCTCGTAACAGGGCTTTGAGATATATCCGTTTGGAAGATGACAAGAAGATGCAAGAGAGGATGAATTCTACCTCAACCTATGAATCAACCAACAGGAAATCAGAATCCTCATATAAGCCATATCGCTCCAAGCCATATGGCAGAAATGATAACAAGAAAGTGAATGCTGTTGAAGACGAGGATCCTGAAGAATATCCTGACTTATCTGAATACTGCTTTTCTGTTAATATACCTGAGTTAATGTATGCTATGCAGGGTTTAGGGGACAAAGCTAGGTGGCCTCGAAAGAACCAGCAGAAAGCTGATTGGAAGGATAAATCCAAATGGTGTGCCTTCCATGAAGACTTCGGACATATGACCGAGGATTGCATTGCTTTAAGGAAAGAAATAAGTTACCTGTTAAGCAAAGGGTATCTGAAGGACTTGCTGGGAAGAAAGACGAATAAAGGGCAGGATCCCGAGAAGGATCCTGAACGAGCAGCATCACCCCCAGCAGATGCCGAGATAATTAACTTTATTTCAGGAGGATCCGACATTTGTGGGACTTCGTATTCGGTGGCTAAGAGACATGCAAAGGAAGCTAAGAGTTAAAGGGGAGACAAACCAGTCAGGATGACAACCCTCACAACGGATAAAGTGATCACTTTCGATAGTGATGACAGGGATACTGTTCAGGATCCTCACCATGATGCTTTGGTAATAACATTATATGTGGCTAACCATTTTGTACGCAGGATATTGGTGGACAATGGTAGTTCTGTCAATATAATTCAGCTGGAAACATTGAAAAGGATGAATGTATCTCCGATGGACATTACTTCAAAGTCCACTGTGCTCGTTGGTTTCAGTGGAGAAGCTAGAAATACTGTAGGAGAGATAAAGTTAACAGTATACGTTGAAGGGGTCAACTCGATACAACGCTTCTGTGTGATGGACTCCTTATCCTGCTATAACATCATACTAGGCAGGCCATGGATCCATGACATGAAGGCTGTGCCTTCGACTTATCACCAATGCATCAAGATTCCAACCCCTTGGGGGGTCGTCAAAGTTGATAGTGATCAGCAGGAGGCGAAGGAATGCTACACATCCTCGATGAAATCCTCGACCAAGCCTAATCCAGCATAGCAATTAAAGATGCGGGCCCGGGATACCTTGGAAGTTTCGGAGCAGGATGTGAAGAAAGTTATCCTGGATCAGGATAATCCTGATATCTCGGTGCTCGTCGGAACCAATATCCCTCGGGATATTGAAGAACAATTAACTGACTTTTTGAAGTGCAGGATGTCAACGTTTGCATGGAAGCATGAGGATATGACAGGTATATCCAAAGACATTATTACTCACAAGCTTGGAATTGACAGGTCGTTCAAGCCTGTTCAGCAAAAAAGAAGGAAGTTTGCTCCTGAGCGGAATATAATCATCCAAGAGGAAGTTGAAAGATTGTTAAAGTCCAAAATGATCAGAGAAGTCAAGTTCCCAAGATGGTTGGCGAATGTGGTCGTAGTGCAGAAAAAAATGTGAAATGGAGAGTCTGTGTAGATTACATAGACTTGAATAAGGCTTGTCCTAAAGACCCATTCCCCCTTCCTCATATCGATGCAATGGTGGATGCTACTGCTGGGCATGAGATGTTAACGTTCATGGACGCATCTTCAGGATTTCAGCAGATTCAAATGGAGCCTTCGGACCAGGAGGATACTGCTTTCATGACACCAACAGGTATTTATTGCTATACTGCTATGCCTTTCGGTTTGAAAAATGCAGGTGCAACATACCAGAGATTGGTGAACATGATGTTCAAAGATAAGCTGGGGGACACCATGGAGGTATATATTGACGATATGGTGGTGAAATCTAAAAAGGCTGAGGATCACCTCCAGGATATCAAGGGAGCATTTGATATCCTGGATCAGTATAACATGAAGCTGAATCCTGCTAAGTGCCATTTCGGAGTGGGGGCATGAAAGTTTCTAGGATATATGGTGACGAAAAGGGGGATAGAGGCAAGCCCGGAGCAGATTAAAGCTATCCTGGATATAAAATCACCCTCGAATATGAAGGATGTTCAACGGTTAACAGGCCGAGTAGCAGCATTGAATAGATTTATTTCAAGATCCTCGGAAAAATGCAAGGAATTCTATGATATCCTCAAGAAGAATAAGAAGTTCGAATGGGGAGCAAAGCATGAAGCAGCCTTGTAGGATTTGAAGCGATATCTCTCGACTGCAAATGGTGAATCACTATTAGGGAATGCTGTAAGTGCCGTTCTTATAAAAGACCATGAAGGTCAGCAATATCCTGTCTATTATGTTAGTAAAAGTCTACTAGATGCTGAAACTAGATATTCTCATTTAGAAAAATTGATATTAGCCCTAGTTATGGCATCGACAAAGCTTAGACATTATTTTGAGACACATAGGATCCATGTTAAAACCAATTATCCTGTTAAAAACGTGCTTAGGAAACCGGAGATGTCAGGTAGGATGGCCAAGTGGTCAGTGAAATTGAGTGCTTATGACTTAGTATATGAACCTAGAAATGCCATAAAGTCTCAGGCTTTAGCTGACTTTGTGGCTGATTTCAGTAGTGACATTCAAAATGAAGTAGACCTAGAAGTACAACAACTAGGAGAAAATATAGAATCTTGGACATTATATACTGATGGTGCATCTAATGTTAGAGGTGTAGGATTGGGTATACTACTAAAATCGCCACAGGGGGACATATTACCCCAGGCTATTAGGTCTGAATTTCTTGCTACTAATAATGAGGCAGAATATGAAGCTTTAATTGCAGGATTAGAGTTGGCTAAGAATATGAATATCAAAAATTTGCAAGTGTATGTTGACTCCTTGTTAATTACTAACCATTTTAATGGATCCTATGCAGTTAAGGGTGAGAAATTAATCGAATACCTCGATATTCTCAAAAAATTAGCAGGATATTTCGATGTTTTTACACTTAAACAGGTACCAAGGGAGGATAATGCTGAAGCAGATGCCTTAGCAAATCTGGGATCATCGATCAGGATACCAGAAGGAACCCAAATACCAATATTACACATCTTGTATCCTGCAACGAATCCTCAGGATAAAGAAGTAGCGGATATTCAGGATCCTGGAGCAGAGTATCCTGAAAGGGATCCTGAATCCTGGACGGCTCCAATCATGAGATATCTCAAGGAAGGACACATCCCCGGAAATGAAAATCCTAAGGCATTTAAGATGAAGGTATCACGATTCACTATTATAAATAATGTTTTATACAAGAAATCTCTTGCGGGGCCGTATTTGAGGTGTTTGGAGGACCCTGAAGCCAAAGAAGTACTTCAGGATATACATGAAGGGGATTGTGGTAACCATACTGGGGGCAGGTCATTATTCTCAAAAGTATTAAGGACAGGATATTATTGGCCGACAATGAGGAAAGATGCCACAGAATATGTTCGAAGATGTGATGCATGCCAAAGACATAGTAACATACTGCATCAGCCTGCTGAACCATTATATCCTATTATTTCCCCTTGGCCATTTATGAAGTGGGATATGGATATAGTGGGAAAGCTTCCAAAGGCTCCAGGAGGGAAGGTTTTTATGTTGGCAATGACAGATTATTTCTCCAAATGGGTTGAAGCAGAAGCATTTGTTCAAGTCAGAGATCAGGAAGTAGTATCCTTCATAAAAAGGAATATCCTGACTAGGTTTGGAGTACCAGCTGAAATAATTTGTGACAACGGATCTCAATTTATAAGTAAGAGGACCACTGACTTCTGCAAGAGTTGGGGAATCAAAATGATTACGTCTACTCCGGTACATCCTCAAGCAAATGGACAAGCTGAATCCTCAAACAAGATAATTGTTAACAACCTGAAGAAAAGATTAGGGGCCAAGAAAGGAAGATGGGCAGAAGAACTACCCTTTGTTTTGTGGGCTGATAGAACCACGGTAAAAAATGCAACTGGTCAAACCCCATTTTCCTTAGTATTCGGAGCAGAGGCAGTGATCCCGACAGAAATGGTGATACCCACAGCAAGATCCAACCTCTGGAATCCTGAGCAGAATCCTGAAGTCCTATTCCAGGAGCTGGATACTATTGATGAGACAAGAGATGCAGCACGGCTAAGAATGGCGGTATATCAACAAAGGATATCCAGAACATACAACAAGAATATAAGAATTAGAAGGTTCAAAGTTGGAGATTGGGTGTTAAGAAAAGCTTTTCAGAATACTACCAATCCTGCTGATGGAAAGCTGGCTCCGAAATGGGAAGGACCATATGAGATTGAATCAGAATCAGGAAAAGGTGCATACCGACTCAAGGATATGAAGGGGGATATGCTACCGAGATCTTGGAATGCTATACACCTTAAACTTTATTTCAACTAAGTTTAGAATTTAATTTCTAACTCAATATGGTATGAATTCTATCTCTTTTAAATATGTTTGATTTGTTCTTTGAAACCCAATACTAACTTAAGCATCGGAGGGGTGTTAGCCAAGCTAACACCCACCTTAGTTTAAGGATGTTTTGCAGTATATGCTCCAGGATATAGCTCCAGGATATTCACTCAGGATACTTCAGAAGATTAGAGGATTGGCCCCCTCTCTAACGTATAAGGGATCCTGATCCCTTCACAGGTTTAAAGGTATTCACATTTCTTCCGAATTGGGTTTAAACACCCCGCCTGGAGCGCAAGTTATTCGGGAATAGTTCAAGGTGGCGGGACCAGTCCATGTAAAAGTGGCTGACAATTTCGTTACTATTGGCTATATCCTGAATCCTAAAGGTATATGAGGATTGATCACCCTCTCTCACGAAAGAGTATTTTCATACTCTCTAAGGTTTAAAGGTTTCCACCTTTCTAAGTCTTGGAGTTTATACACTCCCGCCTGTAGCGCATGAAAATCTGGGATTTCCCCCAGGATATGAGGAATTCATTCCCAATACATTTTTTGGGTTTTACCCCTGTAACATGAAAAAATGTCTATACAATGGGAACTGATATCCAGAAGATTTCTAAGTATTTGAAGACATTGTACACAGGGGACATTCCTACTAAGGCAATGGTGTAAAGCTCAAAGGATAAGGCTCGGAACTAATGCACTAAGTGTCTCAGACAGGGGACATCTTCATTGGAAGAGTTGCAAAGGGATTGAGGTTTGATAATAGGGTTATACCCTATTCCTGGTATGATCTTTCCTTTGTAAACATCGTTTAAGTTTTTGACAATACTATGTTTGGTAAAAGGTTAAACATCCTGATTAGGATAAATTCTCGGGATATATTCTCAAAATATATTTTCAAAATACTTTTCAGGATATTTGATTAAGATATATGAAACTGGTACTAGTTTGAAACATTAATTAAGCAAGTATCGTCATAATAGGTTTTAAAATGGACTATCTTTTAATTTTCTCTAAAGGTGATTGAATTTTTAGAAATTCTATTTAATAAAAGTTTTGGTAATATATCACTGAGTATATTGATCAGGATATTTTCAAAAGATAACAGTACAAAATTTTTATAAAGCTAAGAATTACATTAAGTAACGCATGGCAAAAACTTAAAAAGCGATAACAAATAAGTCAAGAGATAGTTATGCTATTAACATGTCAAAAGTGGTGCTTTTGGTTTCACCTCAAACCGAGGCCCATCCGCCAAAAGCACGATTAGTTTTTATCATACCTACTTAACGGTTGAAGGTTTTATCTCAAAGAGAAACCTATCTACCTTCAACCGTTAATACGTTCAAAACAGATTATACTAACCGATGACCAAGGGCTTCATCCTGAAACCCAGGACCCATCCACCTTTGGTCATCATATTGTTCTAATGCAGGAAATATAAATTTTTCAAAGACAGGAAATGTAAATTGTTTTACAGACCATAACCATGAAATTTTAAAAAGTGGGCTCCGGCCTCAGCACATATATCCATCATCGCCCACATCGCTGCATTTAAGGGTCAGCTCCCTCCTTCATCGTGACATCTCCACCACTATCCTTTCCAGCATTCCTCTCAGCATCATCAGCAGCATCCTCTCCATCAGCATTTTCTCCAGAGTCACCACCAACATCCTTTGAAGCCCCAGCATCATCCACCTTCTCAGTTACCTTGGTGGGCTCCTCTGCGATAGGTTTGGAAGGGGGCTCCACAGGATTGCCGCCAAGATCTTTCAATTTCATCTCCCAGGCTTTGATGTTCCATGAGGGGCATTCGACGCCCAGAGCCCTAGCCTCGTAAGCCATTTTCAGTCTGGCCTGGAGGAGGGAGATGATGACTGAATTCTTAAGGCTCTCCCGGTATGAAGCCATATCTTGTTCATGCTGAACCTGGGCCGCGTCAGACTTAGCTTGAGCCTCTTGGGTGATCTTTTGGATGGCAGCCTGGTGATCTTGAGCTATGGCTTTATACTTAGCTTCGTAGTGTTCAGACTTGGCGGTGGCAATTGCTGCTTGATCCGTGATGGTAGCTTCAGCCTTCTTTAGTTTGCTTTCTAGCATGACATTTAAACCACATGTGTCCTCATAAAGGAATACCAGGCGTTCAAGGCCCTGCAAGGTAAAGAAACAGGTGTTGTTCTAAATGTACATTTCTACTTAGCATATGGTACAGGATACGAGTCAGGATACTAACCTGGTTAAGGAAGCCGGTCATGAATTTGCTGGATTCCATAAACCCGTGGTTCTCGAATGGAAACACGTGAGGTGTAGCGGGAGGTTCAACTTCTTTTCTCTTTCGGGAACTAAAGGCCCGGGTCCGGGATGCCGGAGGAGCTTTGGGAGCGGTGGTGGTCTTCGAGCTGGTAGGCTTCGGTGTGACGGATGACTTTGGATTGGATTCTTGCTTGGTAGGCGCGAGGCTAGAGTAGCTATCCAACTCGTCGAGTTGGAAGCCTTCGAGGTTAATAACTGGCACTGTGCAAGGGAAGATGTTTTAGACTTGTTATATCTCTATACAATAAAATAATAAAAATAATTCCTGAAAATATGCTTACCAGACATGTTGGAACTTGATCTTTGACTTGAGCTTGTGAGTAGCAGGTTAAAGGTTCTTTCACCCTCTGGAAGCTTGTAGATCTCTTTTATTCTTCCTTCCGATTCAGCACTAGGGGGAGCTAGTTCTTTAAAGTTTGCTGCAAGAAAAGAAATAAACACATCAGGATGTTGGTTCAGGATGGAGGTTCGGGATATGATTGGGGATATTCCTAAAACCCTAAATCCTACCGGAAGTCAACCATCTTTTAGGAAGGTCAAAACCCTTATCAATGGAGTCCTCTTTTCACAAAATAAGAATTTTCTTGTCCACTTATCCTCATTCTTGGTAGCCTTGAGGATGAGAGGGTCTTTGGAAATAGAGAATAGAAGGAATCGACTGGAACCATGAGATCTTAAACGATAAGCCATCGGCAAATCCTCGATGCACAGGTCGGGCATGTGACGAGCCTTAATTCCTTCCAAGGTGACTAATACGCGCCAAACCATGGGCATGATTTGGGCAAAGCTAAGGCCGGTAAGTTCGAAAAAACGAGAAATAAAAGGTGAAAACGGGTATTGGAGTCCTATGGAGAAAGGATAGGCAAAAAAGCAGACCCATTCGTCGGAACAAAAATCCGATCGGACCTCTCGGTCGAATGGACGGAAGATTGTCCCGGCGGGAAAGGCACCGGAAGCTCGTAGGGCCGCGATGTCGGAATTATCGAAAGAACACACCTCTTTTGAAGGTTTCTTAAGCAAATTTTGTTTATGGAAGGGGGAAACAGAGTCCGCCATTTGCGATCTGGTGCGGGTCGCCATGAAGGATCACAATCGGAGAAAAGGAGATGTAAACAAGGAAAATAGAAAAGAGAGAGAGAAAAGTACCTGATATTCGGTTGAAGATAAAGATAATCATAATGAGAAGTCCCTCGGTTAATATAGGCTGAATGTAGGGGGTAAAGAGTAAATAACGCTTTGGAAGTTGCACCACTGTCATTTCAAGGGTCTCGTCGTATTGATTGCCTTAAGTTATGAGATAAAACTTTTAAAATATATCCGTTGGATTGGTATACCAACCGATATATTTGGGGACAATTGTTATGGGTCATTTTCTGAGCGTACATATCTTGACTAATATCCTGCTTTTAATTGTTTATTTGTGACCAGGATACTGGACTGGGATATTGCTAACATCCTGAGCGATATCCTGAGGTTGATTGAATTAACCACGTGCAGGTTAAAGACTGGGGGTTACTAACGGTCAGATGGACTTCTTCTCCTCAAGACTCGGGCGTATTTGTTATGGGAGAGACGTTGAACCCAAAAGACCAGGTCTACAACGTTCGAGTGGGAATATTCGCCGGATCCCGGTTTATTAGGATAGTTTGTTACACTTCCTTTACTATAAATAGATGGGGGCGGATCAGATTAAGGCACGCCACTTTCACATTTTCAAACACTTTCTCTCTAGTTCTCTGCAAACACTACACACAAACACTTGTATTCAAATCACATTGTAACACCTAGTTGATTCGCTCTACATCCTGCACTGTATCCTGATATTTGAAGCAATAGAAGAACAAGGCAGCTGCGATTGTCAGCTCCCGAGGTTTTATGCCGGCGATCTAGATTGATCAAGGGCTTTCCTCGTACATCACGTGTCAACCTTTACTTTTCTGCTCATTGTTTGATCATAGATACACCTCTATATCTTGAGCCGTATCCTGAAACTGTTTTTATAACTAACTTGGTTAACATATTTTTCACACATAATTTTAGCACACTACCTCACTTAACTAATTTGATCACTAAATTGCTTCGGTAATTTTTGACCAAAACAATTTACATTATATAAAAAGTTATTGTATACTTGAGACACAAACAGTAAAATAATGAATTTATATCTACAACAAAATAGTTAATAATTTTGGTGGTTACCTTATTCGACAGGCAAAATGGGTCGGAGTTTGAAATTCAGTGAAATACAACCTAGTCTGACTACAATCGAGAGTTGTTTTGTTGTTCATAGCAATAGCACGTCAATATGTTTCTTCCTACGAAACAACATTAAAAAATTTCCGTTAAGGACAAAACCAAAATGGAATCAGAAGGGCAGTACAAAAAAACACTAATCGAAAAAGAATTGAATTAAACTTTGTACATTTTTGGACTAATTCACTTATTAAGCAATTGCAAGAAAAGTGGAACTTTTACGCACATGGGCCCAACTTCAATTGGTACTGAGCATATATATTACTCAATTTCAATGGCCCGATTAAAGAATAAACTCAATCATAAGAAATTTGAACCAGCCAAAGACCAGTCTATACAAACACAAACCTGCGTAAACCACTCTAAACAATCTAAACCCATTTTTTCTACTCTCTGAACAAAATATGAGTATATCACTTCACAGCCACGTATATCACTTTACAACCAGGTTATTTAGTTCTAATCTGCCTTTATGTGATAAGAACTAAGTATGAGTATACCACTTATTTTACAAATATGAGTATATCAAACCCATTTTTATACTATCTGAACAAAACCCATGTGATAAGAACTATGCAAGTGCAACAATGGGATAGATTCAGTGAAGGAAACATACATACAACTCCGATTGAGAAGACTCCACTTGTTTGCTCAAATTGAGATGATAGAAGATCTGCAAGGGATTAAATCCAAATCAATGAAAGAAGGAATGGAATTTTGAAATATTACAAAGATCAAAACACGAATCACAAGAGCTTTACCAATTTCTTCTTCCGGTGGTCAAGAAATCAATGGTGGGAAACAACATTTTTGAGATCCCATGTCACCATCTATTTGCTTTAAACATCAACCTGAATTACATTTTGAACCATAAAACCTAGATTCGCACACACAAAATCGGATTCATTATTACCACCATTGTACGGTTGTGTTTCAGTTATAACTTCCTGTTTTTCCAGAAACGTTTCAAGAGTCCCAAAATAAACACTACAGCCCTCAATAGAACGGATTCTCCATTTGCAAGCAGGACGACTTCCCCAAAAACGGTGAACAACATGATTAGTCGGTACAATGGATTAAAAATACATGCCTGTTAAAAATACAACAAAATTATTTAATCCATATGATTAACTTAAATGAAGATCAAATAATACAATTGGTTGAGGGACCATGATTCATAGAAGATTAGAAAAGAGTAATCAACAGAAGATCCAATCGATTGGATTAGATTTTTCTTCGCATCGCCATTAGGATTTGAGTTTGAGAAATCACCATTAGGGTTTGAGTTTGAGAAATCAACAGAAGATCCATTGGCTTGTTTTTTTTCTTCGCATCTAGGGTTTGACTTTGAGAAAGATGAAACGTATACAGGCGAACAATTAGGGTTTGGATTGATTGGAGAGAGAGGGGGAGAAGCCGCGTGAATACAACTTTCCATATATAATCTAAGAAAGAAGAAGGAAGGAATGGTGAGGCGGTAAGGAGAATTGAGAGAAAATGGCGCCTAAAAACCAATTATCTGGCCAAAGACCATTGCCACATCATGGTCAAATAGTCTAACATTATTTTGCTTTAGTATAAGAGATTGATTTTTATAATTACATACATGTTAAAGAGTAGTTTACATGTGTGTAATAAACAAATTATATATATGTGTAAATAACTAAACAAGTTCTAAATAATATTTATTATAATTATATATATCAATATTATTTGTAGATATATTGTTATATTTATATTATATTATGCTAAGCTCTAAGTATAAAGATTAAGCTTGAGTTGATTTAATTAGACTTTATTAAAAAATTTAGTAAACCGATATCGAGTAACACATGAAAAACCTAACTGGCTAACTCGTTTACACCCTTATACATTGCTTTAAACCATACGTTCATGACTACCCATATCGATGGAATGATCACTTCTATATAAACTACTCATTTTCAGATGATATAAACATAATTAATCATGAGTTTAGAAATTCGTTTAGGACAGCTAAATCTAGCCAATAATTTTTTTAGAGTAAGGGGTTGTTTGGCTAAGCTTATTTTGGGCTACTTATAACTTATTTGCTTTTCAAATAAGCAAATAAGTCATAATGGAATGACTTATTTACTTATTCCTCTCACATAATAATCTAACCCAAACACCTTTTAACTTTTTAAAAAGTCAATAAGTAAATAAGGGGCTGTTTGTTTGCCTCTGAATGGCTTCATTCAGAGGTAAACCTCTGAATCGGTCAGAGGTATCCTTGTTTGGTTCACTAAAAAGCCCACCTCTGAACTGAACCATTCAGACTTAATGGTTCAGCAACTTTTAAACGCTGAATGAAAATTGGACTTGTATGCCCTTTGCTCCTTCTTCTTCACGAGTTCTCCACAGCCACCACCTCCACCTCCGACACCACCTCCACCACCTCCGACACCATCTCCATCATCATCATCATCATCATCATCAACTCCGACACCACCTCCACCATCTCCGCCACCTGCACCTCCACCATCTCCGCCACCTGCACCTCCACCATCTCCGAAACCCCCAAATCAAACCCTAATCGATCCCATCATCGAACATCATCGTCATCATCTTCATCGATCATCATCATCTCATCAACATCTTCATCTTCATCGATCATCATCATCGAACGCATCACCATCTTTCAACCACAGCCGCCGTGTCACCGCCGCCGCTCACGGCGGCGAGTCTTTATCCGCTGCCGTCATCAGAAACGAGAGGGGGAGGTGTGGCTGTCGTCGGCCGGTTCTTCACGGTTCTTCACGGCCGATTTGAAACCCAAATGAAAGAGATGAATGATGATGAATGATACTGATGAATGATGATGATATTGGTAGAAAAAAAAGGGGTGTTAAAGTTTGGTGGGGGTGATACTGATGAATGATGATGATATATTGGGTTTTATAGAAAAAAAATCTATAATGGGTTTATTTTGTGGGGAGGGGTAAAAATGTCATTTTATACTGTCATTCAGATATAGAACCAAACAGCACTTTACTGGTTCAGCACTTACCCATTCAGACCCTCTTACCCATTCAGACCTCTTATTCATTCAGCACTTATTGGTTCAGATGTTGCCAAACAGCCCCTAAGTCACTAAAATAAGCTTAGCCAAACAGCCCCTAAATTGTCAAAATCGTCTCTAAAATTTGGACATGTTTGTCATTTTTCATCCAAAAATAACTTTTTTGTACTATATAGTCTTCATTTTTAGGATTTTTTGCCATTTTATCCAAACGTCTGACTTTTTTTGGCCAAAATCGTCCATGAGATTTGAGATTTTTTGTCATTTTCATTCAATTGTTTGATAGAAAAAATAAAACAAATTCGATTTTTGGATGAAAATGACAAAAAATCCCAAAAGTGAATGACTATATTGTACAAAAAAGTTGTTTTGACAGAAATTGACAAACATGCCAAACCTCAAAGACAAATTTGGCAATTTACTATTTTTTAAGACCCAAAAGTATTTGTTTCAAAATGATGTTAGATGGTTGCAAAATTAAAACATATGATATTACATAATTGGTATGGAATTTAATAAATGGTTTATAGTTGAAATTATGATGAGTTGCAAAGGGTAGGAATATAAAGTATAAATGACAAACAAGTGTTTTGAAAGTGATGAAATGGTAGCTAAATGTGGCATATTCAGAAATATGATCCAAGATAGTGAGACAAGGAAATCATGAAATTGTGGACACCAACTTCATTTCGAAATTGGCTTCGTATGTCACAATACGACGTGTATGTCTGTCGTTTTGGAGGCATGTAGGACCATTCACATTTATTCCTCCTTAACCACTCTCATCTTTATACGTTAGACAGTGAAACTAGGTGGTTACCCGAGTTTACGAACCAAAACATGTATTTTTTTTTTTTTTTGTGAAAGACCAACCAAAATTTTTTATTCATCTCTTCCAGTCAACTAAATCAATTGACCAGAAAGTTTACCATTACATACACCAATGCTTTATACTTTATCTTTTTAGTATGTATATAAAAAGGTTTAGGTTGATTTTAAATATTATTTTAAAAAACCTTTTTTGGAAAAGAGTATAGTGTAAATATGATTAGAGAAACGATAATATTTTGATCGAAGTTATCATGGTTGAGTACTTGAACTTATTAGTAGTTAAAAGCCTTTCTTATGTTTTCCCGAAAACTAAAATCACAATTAAAAATTTTTAAAATTTTAAAATTTTTAACTTTCACCTATTTTAAAATTTAAATTATTAGTAAATTTAAATTTTAAAATTTTTAACTTTCACCTATTTGTTGAGATTAATCTCAGCTCCGGAAATATCTACAGACAGTCCAAACTTTAACGTATATACTCTCCCGATCATTCCATACTAATTGAAGGTTAACCCCGTCAGCTTTTTGATGGCATGTATTCTTGATATGAGATCAATGGAGAAAAATACGTTTAAAGTCAACATTTACTGATTTGGGTATAGTCCCGACGTATAGGTAATATTTGAGATTATTAAAATTCAATTTAGGCCAATGAGCCATAGCTCAATTAGCATTGGAGGGGAAGTGAAGATTTGAGTTTTAGGCCAGAGCCCAGAGGTCTCAAGTTCGAATTTGATTCCAACTGGGTTTTGCCGCAGTGGGCTTTGGGTGGCGGGTTTTCCCCAGAACTTGGTGATGGTGGGTTTGAGTTACCTAGCACTATCTGCGATCGCATGCATATGTGGTCGCCTTTTGCCATTAGGTTACCCCGGGTAGCCTAACATTTATTTTGTTTATTTTGTTGACCATTAAAAAAATTTAAAATCCAATTACCCGTCTTTTGAACATTTGCTGCTAAAACTATGAAGAAATAACTTCAACTAATATACGTTGTATTAAATTTTATGTAGAGAACTATGTTATTTAAACTAATTTTTCGTATTTTAAACTAATTTTTCATATTTTATCTCTTTTCGGCTCGAAATAAACATAAAACAATATATTCATCTTGTCAATCGGTGATGATTAGTGATGGATTCAAGCAGAGTTGTCCCCGAGAACTTACAAAAAAATTTGGGCCGAGAACTTACAAAAAAATTGGGCCTCGGGCGATAAAAATATTTGGGCCAAAAATTGTGGTTAAGGGGAAATGAATTAAAAAAATAAAACCTGATTGATGGAGCCAAAACTTGAACTTGAGACCTATACATTTTCTTAAGATGATTTTTTTCACTCCACCACCAATATTTTTTTGCATAACAAATGGATACATATACTAAATATATAATTTAATAAATATATATAAAACCTTATAAAACCTTTCGGGCCCTTTGAAAACTTAGGCCACGTGCGACGGTACGGATTAGCTGGCCTTGGATTCAAGAATAATAATATGATAAACATAGGAGTTTAATTAGTTAAATATGATAAACATAAGAGTTTAATTAGTTAAAGATAAATTTGTATAAGGCAATTAGGGAGATGCCTTTGTTTGCTTGTCAACTTAAACGGAATCTCACCCACAATATTAAAGTTGGTTAAACATGCGTGCACCCTATGCAAATTGTAAGGTCTTTATCTATATGGGCTTGCAACCATCAATGAAGAGGTTATGATCGAGAAAAATTGGTGTTGGTTAAGCCGTCAACCCCAAACTAGTTATATTTTGAAAGACCATTTTGCATTCTTCTTATTTATTTCCAAATTTAACAATTACTATAAAGTATGTTATATTTTGTGTGTGAACCAAAAATCTTGTATATGAATCGCCTACTTTCATATCATCGAGTCAAATAAGAGGTTATCTTGTACGTACACGATTGGCAAGGGACGAACCTTCACCTAACTGAGGGCTCTGTGGGCGGGCACCCCCTAGAAAAGATATTTTTAGTGTATTTTATAGGGGAAAATTGGTTTTTAATAAACCAACCTTTGCCCCATTGGTAAATAATAATGCTACCTACAGATTTGGTAATTAATATTCCTACGTTTCAATATGTTGGTACTCAATGGACCTCCGTTAGTTTTTTTTAACTGAAGTTAGTTTTTAACTTTTATTTATTACACAAACAGTCCCTGTAGTTATAATTTACTAGTTTTAAGTTTTATTTATTACACAAACAGTCCCTGTAGTTATAAAAAAATCATAAAATTAAAAAAAAATCAAAAAAATCATAAAAATTCTAAAAAAATCAAAAAAATTCTAAAAAAATCAAAAAAATCATAAAAAATCAAAAAAATCAAAAAAATTCTAAAAAAAATAAAAAAATCATAAAAAACCGTTTCGACCCGTACCGTTTCGACGCGTACCGTTTTCGACCCGGACCGTTTTCGACCCGGACCGTTTCGACCCGTACCGTTTCGACCCGTACCGTTTCGACGCGTACCGTTTTCGACCCGAACCGTTTTCGACCCGAACCGTTTCGAAAACGGTGGTGGTGGTGGTGGTGGCGGTGCTGTGGTGGTGGTGGTGGTGGCGGTGCGGTGGTGGTGGTGGTGGTGGTGGCGGTGCTGTGGTGGTGGTGGTGGCGGTGGCGGTGCTGTGGTGGTGGTGGTGGCGGTGCGGTGGTGGTGGTGGTGGTGGCGGTGCGGTGGTGGTGGTGGTGGTGGTGGCGGTGCTGTGGTGGTGGTGGTGGCGGTGCTGTGGTGGTGGTGGTGGTGGTGGCGGTGGCGGTGGCGGTGTTGTGGTGGTGGTGGTGGTGGTGGCGATGCGGTGGTGGTGGTGGTGGTGGCGGTGCGGTGGTGGTGGTGGTGGTGGTGGTGGTGGCGGTGCTGTGGTGGTGGTGGTGGTGGGTCGAAACGGTCCGGGTCGAAAACGGTTCGCGTCGAAACGGTACGGGTCGAAACGGTTTTTTATGATTTTTTTAGAATTTTTTTGATTTTTTTAGAATTTTTATGATTTTTATGATTTTTTTGATTTTTTTAGAATTTTTATGATTTTTTTAGAATTTTTATGATTTTTTTGAATTTTTTTGATTTTTTAGATTTTTTTTTTATTTTTATGATTTTTTTTTATAACTACAGGGACTGTTTGTGTAATAAATAAAACTTAAAACTAGTAAATTATAACTACAGGGACTGTTTGTGTAATAAATAAAAGTTAAAAACTAACTTCAGTTAAAAAAAACTAACGGAGGTTCATTGAGTACCAACATATTGAAACGTAGGATTATTAATTACCAAATCTGTAGGTAGCATTATTATTTACCAATGGGGCAAAGGTTGGTTTATTAAAAACCAATTTTCCTTTTATAGGTTAAAATCTGATCACACCCCTTTAAAGTTTGGTTGAACCTCTCGTTCACTCATTCATAAAATAATTTCTTGATATGCCTCTAAATATTTATAACGAATTGTGAATTAATTGTCTAAAATGGCTTAAAACGAGTTGTTCATGAAATTCAACATAATCCATAAAAACGTGTAAGATGTAAATAAACTATGTCTCATCTTTTCTATGATCTTGAAGTTTGAGTTCGTTTCGTTTACTATTTAACTATTTTAATGGATTAAGATCAAATACAAAGGATCCTAATTGTAAGAAGTGTAAGAAGGATTTATAAAGTGACAAGTGTCCAATAATCTAAAAAAACCCACTACAAAAAAAAAAAAAAAAAAAACTTAAACATCCACCACCACCAAAAACCTAAACCCCCACCCCCATCACCCATCCCCCCAATTTTTTTTTTTTTTTTTTTTTTTTGCCGAGGGGGTGGGGGTTTAGGTTTTTGGGTGGTGGTGGGGGTGGGTGTTTGTTTTTTTAGATTTTTTTAGGTTTTTTTTTGGGAGGGGGGGGGGGGTTAGGTTTTTGGGGTATTTTTTTTGTGAGGTATAGTTTTTTTTTTGTCTTTCTTTGCCGCCGGTGGGGGGGGGGGATTAGGTTTTTTTTGGGTGAGGTATAGTTTTTTTTTTTTTTGGGGGGGGGGGGGGGGGGGGTTTGGGGGGTTTAGGTTTTTGGGTGGTGGTGGGGTGGGTGTTTAGGTTTTGGGTGATGATGTAGTGGGTTTAATTTTAGGTTATTGGACATTTGTCACTCTATAAATCCTTCTTACATTTCTTACAATTAGAAGCCTTTGTAGAATAACTTTACCCTATTTT
Source organism: Helianthus tuberosus (assembly GCA_030545235.1). Classification (NCBI taxonomy): domain Eukaryota; kingdom Viridiplantae; phylum Streptophyta; class Magnoliopsida; order Asterales; family Asteraceae; genus Helianthus; species Helianthus tuberosus. The sequence goes on from CM060396.1 coordinate 9,652,471, forward strand.
GTTTTATATATATAGTTATTTTATATAAAAATTAATATTTTTTTTATTATGGTTATATAATATAGAGTATGAGTTGGCTACAAAAACAATTTTTCCTACAAAGTGTAGGAAACGACCACATAATAACATGTGTGGCAAGTAGTTATTTTAATGAAAATGACAAGTAGGTAATTTTATATTTATTCTATTTATATGGTATATATTTATTATAACTAACGCATGAGAAATTTAAGGAAACCAAATATCACATTGAAAACGAATTGACAGTTATCATCATCATCACCATTATCATCATCATACTTAGTAAATCCCACCAATAGCACAACTAAGGTAGGGTCTGAGGAGGATAAGATGTAGACAGCCTTACCTCTATCCCGTATATTAGGATCGATTCATTGATTATCATTCAAGTCGAAATGCTTCTTCTTCTAAAGTGGTTCGCTGAAAAAAAAATCATGGCGCCACAGTGTGTTTTATCACTAAAACACACTACTATGAACACACCTAATATCCAACATCAAGTGCAGTAAAACACAGTACTAGTATCCAACATCAAGTGCGGTAAAACACAATAGTATGATCAAACTTTAAAAAAACACGTTGTCTTCAACAAAACATACTGAATACATGTACATGCAGGATCTAATCACAATGTAGCTTTAACACACCAATCCTTAAAACAATATCAATGTAAAAAAACAACACCTTTACCAAGTTAGGCACTTGTTCGTCACATTGTGTTTTATCTCTGAAACACACTACTATGAACACATATAGTATCCAACATCAAGTGCAGTAAAACACACTACTATGATCAACCTTAAAAAAACACGTTTTTAACAAACACATTGAATACATGTATATGCAGGATCTAATCACAACGTAGCTTTAACACATCAATCCTTAAAACAATATCAATGTAAAAAACAACACCTTTACCAAGTTAGTCACTTGTTCGTCACATTGTGTTGTATCACTAAGACACACTACTATGAACACATCTAGTATCCAACATCAAGTGCAATAAAACACAGTACTATGATCATCTCTTACGCTAGTATTTTATGCCGAATTTGTAATCTTGATCCATGATTCTAGCTAATTTTGGTTTAGATATTGAAGAAACACGGTTTCACCTCCGGGATGACTGGACCGCGTTCTACATAAGGGTGAAGGATCACACCTTGTTCTTCCTCTTGAACCTAGATCTGCAATGGAGAAGAGAAGAAAGTGGAGCTGTAGAGATTGCCGGTAGGAGAAGACTCTCCTGTTTCCAGCTACAAAAAGTGTGGTGGCTCCATTTCATCTGCCCTATTCAAGAGGTGAAGACCTCTTTATATAGGGGAATGTGGGCCTCCCCTAACCTCAATGGGCCAGGCCCAGTTAGGGGTTATCTCTACAAGCCCCGACCCAAAGTAGTGTTAAACTACAGCGCGTTGGGCCTCGCGGTTGGGTTAGTAGCAACAATAATAAATAATTAATATAAAAGCAATACGTAACGGGAAGTCTGACCGCTCGGGTCGGGTTTAATACCGTACCCCATCAAGTCCCCCAGTCTAGTGCTGCTCCGCGTGCAAGTGTGGTAGGAGTACTAGACTTGTTAGGAGTGCTCGAAAGTAAAGATTGAGTTTTAGGCTTACCAGTCACCCAGATGCGGGAAAGTTGTTGTCCATGCTTGTTGCGTCTGTCTTTCACTGTGAGTAGAGATAAATGGGATAATGAATATCCCCTGGTTGTTCATCGTGGAAATTGATTGGGCAAACCTGGCGCACGCTGTTTGATTGCGGGTAGTTGCTATTGGCGCATTGCTATGAGCTTGTCAAGGTTGCGCGTACGTAACTAGCTTTAGGTTTATTAGTTGGGTTTATGTTTCGACCATAAGGGTTTAATCTTCCTAATCCTTCCTGAGCTTAGCTACGGTCCTTCCTGTGTATGAAGGACCCTATCTTTAGTCGGAGTAGTTTAGAAGGAGATGGACTGATGGGCCTTGGGCCTGAAGACGACGACAAAGAATATCCGCTCTGTCCCTTTGGTGCCAACCATTTGTGTCTTCTAGAAGATCTTTGGTGCTGGTGCAAGGCTTAGGGATTGAGGGCCTTCATTCAGGATGCTTAAGTGCTGAATCTGATCTTCAATCCTGTTTGAACCTCGCGCTTGGCTTAGGTTTTGTCCAAGCAGCTCGCGCGTGGTCTGTAGGTTAGTTTGATTAACGTATAAGGAGTATGGTCTGCGCAGCTTTTGAGGACCATACCCCTTTAAGTCCCCCAGTCCAGTGCTGCTTCCATGCGCGAAGTGAATGGTTGGAGCTCTGGACTCAGGAAAAAGAGAAAGGAAAGGCGTGCTGGTCTTTAAAGAATTTGCTAGGTCTTGGTAGCTGGCGCGCGTGTAAGTGTTTGTCAATTACTACGGCGCGGCTATCAGGCTTGTTAATTGATACCTGTTGCTTTTGAGAGCTTGCGCGCATGATCATTGGTTGATGAAGCATGCGGCGCAACCCTTACTAACTTCAACTTGCAGTTTCGTTGTGATTTGAGGCGAGAAATTTCTCGAAATTTAAATTCTGACAGGGTGCAAATGTCGTTGGTGACCCTTGGGTTGGCTGCTGACGCGGCGATCATTATGTTGTCACTGACGGTTCGCCTTTGTCAGGTGAGTGTGGCCCAGCTTTAGCGGTGCGCACACAGTCGTGTGGCTATTGTAAAATATTCACCCTATGGTGTGACTTCTGTTGGTTAGCGCAAGGTGGGCGCGTGTCTTAAGCCATGACGCGTATGTATTTATTGTGTTTGAATCTTTGTAAACTGCTGTCTACAATAGTTGCACGTGTTAATCCACTTTGAACAGGTTATCGCGAATGAGAATTGGCATAAAGTTGCGTCAGGAATAATGAACTGGAGATCCGAGCCTGCGCTAATCCTCTGGTGTGACATAACAACAATGTGGCATGACGCAAGGAGATGTGGCTTGTCTTGAAGATCGTAGGTGTAAGCGAAACTTTATTTCAGCCAATGCGTTTTTGCGTATACCCAAAGTGGTGCGTGCATTTGTAGCACGGTTTACGTTTTGTAAGCGTTTTCTCATATGGCTAAGCATGCGCGCACGGGCGACACGCACGCTCGTATGTAAAGCAGTAGGGTCGCGTGAAGATTAGCGTGCTTATGTGCAGCAGCAAGGCTCGCATGGAGGCTGAGATGATCGTATGTAGGACAACAGACTCGTATGGAGATCGACGTGTTGGTATGTAAAAGAGCTTGCGCGCCTGGCGACTTATGTGCTCGTAAGTAATGCAGTATGCGCGCGAGGTGACTAACGTGAACGTAAGTGAAAAAGCATGCGCCAGCCGGCGACTTACGTGCTCCTATGTAAGAGAGCATGCGCCAGCCGGCGACTTACGTGCTCATATGTAAGAGAGCATGCGCCAGCCGGCGACTTACGTGCTCATATGTAAGAGAGCATGCGCCAGCCGGCGACTTACGTGCTCATATGTAAGAGAGCATGCGCCAGTCGGCGACTTACGTGCTCATATGTAAGAGAGCATGCGCCAGCCGGCGACTTACGTGCTCATGTGTGAAGGCGCTTTTTAGGTTTTCATCGGTGTGTGTGAGGATTGCTCGCTGCGTTTCACCGATTGAATGTATTGCCTGTCCTGCAAATAAGTTGACATGGTAAATTGTAATAAAGAGTGATATGTGGAAAGCGTTATACCGAAACTTCATCCTTAGGAGGTATTTGCTCTATGCATCCATATTCCGCAAAATGTGAAAGCAACTTTGACCCCCGAAATGGTGTTGCACCATGTTAGTCTCTCAATTTATTGCTATTAAATAAAATGTTAGTAACATTAAACTTGAATAATAGTACTAAGCAATGATACTAGTATGCGTCGTAAATATCGCAAGATTAGTAGTCGTTAAGATGATGAACTACTAACCGTGTTGTTGAATAATTTCCTTTGCTAGGCGTTAGCCGGTCTGTTTTATCGGGGAAAGCGTGTAACAATGCCTTACTAAGTGATTGAAGTGTTCACAGTAAAGTACATATGAACCTTGTCCATATATTAGCTAAAGTGATATGTGCCCAAATGCATATTTGAAAGTCGTACACTAACTGTTGTAGCTTGTAATAATGTGTTTGAGCCATAAATTGGAAGTTATGGTGCAAGATTTATATTAAAAGGCAAACATGTGAACTAAATAAAGACAAGCTCAAATTATCCCTCTTAAACCTCCACAAACGAATGGTAGAGTTGATACGTGCGTCGGAGATGCTGCCACGCAGAAGTTGTTGTTTGTCGGTTGTGCGTGACGGTTTTCTTAATCACCCCTTTTAAGGAGGAAGTAAGGCGTGTTAAATAATGCTAGTCGTAATGCACTAAAAGGTATATGCCATTTAGCAACGAATATGACAACTATATAGAGTATATCGTACATAATACGTAAGTCTCATGGTTGTTTGATCATGACGGTCGTACGCATGTGCGATCTGCGATGAAGTCTTGTGTTCATGCTTTTCTTTGTTTAAGAAGTTGACCGACATTGAAAGGAGCCTGCGTGCGTGGCGACTTACGCTCGTAAGTAATGTAACCATTTAGGCTTTTATTGGTATGCGTGAGGATCGCTCACCGCGTTTTCGAAATGTTGTTACACCATACTAGCCTAAATTTATTGTTGCTAAATAAATAATGATAGCTATCGACTATAGAATACTAACATGTGTATGCTCATAAATAATGTACAACATTTAAAATTATTATTACATTGTCTGCTTTATGAACATGCTTGTAAAGTCAAAACCCCATTTTAGTTGGTGTATATTTGACTTATTTGTTACTGTAGTGGCAGAATAAAGCAACTCCCTCCATTTAGCCTGGAAGATTAAAGCAACTCTCGTACACTGTTGTTTCTAGTATGAAAATTAATAAAAAAAAACCACAACTTTCGTGCCCCACCCACATCTGGCGGAATAACCATTCCTACCACGCCATCTTCGATGGACCATAATCATGCTCCGGACGTCAATGGCGTGCGTGGTGGAGGTCTGGCGCGCAATAGTGGTGGAGCGTGATTGTCGCGCAATGGTGGTGGAGCTTGCTCACCGCGCACGTGGTGGAGCTTGCTCACCGCGAACGTGGTGGAGCTTGCTCACCGCGCACGTGGTGGAGCTTGCTCACCGCGAACGTGGTGGAGCATGTCCAGGGATCACGGATGGAGGAGTGTGCCCGAAGTAAACGGGAGCGCGCGTCTGAGCTTGTCTGCCCATCGTGAAAGCTGGAGCTTTACTACCACGCGCGAGTGGCCGAGCTCGTCATGCGCAGGGTGGAGAGGGTGTCCGCACCGCGCAGTCGCGGATGCCAGAATGCTTGTCCGGCATGCACTGGTGGCGGCTTGTCAAAAATGTACGGCAGGCGCAGGTGGATGAACGACATCTGCGGAAGTTGGTTGCACGCTGGTGTTTTGTTCAGAATAAGGACCGCTAGTAATATATTCATGAAAGAATAATAGATTTGAAGCTTCATCTCTATTTGAATTGAATTAAATCTTATGGCAGAAAGGAAACCCCCACAGCATGAAGATTCCATGAGATTGGTGAACCAATAAACTATTGTAATATAATTAATACATGTAGGCCACCTTGCAGAGTGTAAGCCATGTTTCAGGCAAAACGACAAAATTTGTCTGCCACACATGACCTGTCATGCTTTTCAGGCTAAATGACAAAACTATGTCTATGCTTGATATAAAATGACCGATTTTTATTTATAATTTAATAATTATCAATAGTAATCTTTAATCTCTATTGTGAACCTCAAGTGATTTTTGGATTATTATAAAGTTTTGCTCATAAATTTATCAGATCCGTTTAATTTTTGGGTGGTTTCGTTGAAAAAGATCACGTACCGGATTTGGGAAGTTCTGGATCTTCGGGTCGTGCGCAAAACCGGGTTGAACTTGTTGTGAAAGTTGTTACCCCAGACTCATACATCAATCATGAAGGGGCCCATATCCAGGAAACGTTTACCCATAAATTCCATCCTGTGCTCAAATAGAATAAATCTGAGGGATGTTTATCAATGACTTTCTCATTGTTTTGATCTGGAAGTTTGAAACCCAGTAAAGCATGTATGACGAATGGGCTCACATATCTGTATCTATACATTTTTGGGAAAAGCAACACAGATCTTTTTGGTTTACTCTAAGAATACAGATCTGAAGATCTGAGGATAAAACGAGATGTGACCAACAAATGTATAGCATATACTCGGTGGGCGCCAATGAAGAAACACGGTTTCACCTCCGGGATGACTGGACCGCGTTCTACATAAGGGTGAAGGATCACACCTTGTTCTTCCTCTTGAACCTAGATCTGCAATGGAGAAGAGAAGAAAGTGGAGCTGTAGAGATTGCCGGTAGGAGAAGACTCTCCTGTTTCCAGCTACAAAAAGTGTGGTGGCTCCATTTCATCTGCCCTATTCAAGAGGTGAAGACCTCTTTATATAGGGGGATGTGGGCCTCCCCTAACCTCAATGGGCCAGGCCCAGTTAGGGGTTATCTCTACAAGCCCCGACCCAAAGTAGTGTTAAACTACAGCGCGTTGGGCCTCGCGGTTGGGTTAGTAGCAACAATAATAAATAATTAATATAAAAGCAATACGTAACGGGAAGTCTGACCGCTCGGGTCGGGTTTAATACCGTACCCCATCAGATATAGAAAAGGAAACGTGCGAGATTATAGGAGGTGTGTTATTTTTGGCAAGTTATTCGATTGATTTAAAACAGGTAAATGACCAGACGACCCCGAACCTTTTATAACAATTAATTAATGACACACAAATATTACAAAAATGCCCCCAACTTGATCTCAGCCATTAAATACACCCATCCAATGGCTAGGATCGCTTCTTACACTTTGTAAGAAAAACACACTTAGCAGGAACCCCACTCATATAATATAATATCAATATTATTTTTGAACGACATAATTATATTAATTAACCTCGCTAGGCATGAACTTGTTTATTAAACAAACTTCGACTTGAGCTTGAACTTATCTCGAAATTATTTTAGTTTGTCTTGGTTTAACTATTTTTTATAATAATAACACTAGCTCCTACTCTATTACACCAATAATTTTAAATTATTCTCTCTTGCGGATGATGAGTTAGGATAAGGATAAATTGCTTTATATTAAATTTAGAAAAAAAGATAAGCATTTATAAATAGCTCATGGATACATACACATCCATCTATTCTTGGAATAAAATGATAAAGTGATTAACTAATATCATTATCAATTCACCATCTCAAACATCTCATTAACCAACTTACCATCTTTTCTAGGAATAAACAATCTATGAATACAAGTTTTGGTTTGCTCATGAACAAAAACACCAAAAATTAGAAACCGATCAACACTCCATGTTTTTAGCACCACAGATCAATTTTTATATAAGGGACAACTGTCTAGCAGTACTTATGCGTTGGATAAGGCTTTATCTTTTCAAGTGATGGAGATTTAATCCTCGCGATGAACGAAAAAATGTAGTTTAACTATAGAATTAGAGAGAGTGTGAGCCATCGTTCTAAAAATATATAAATTTAAGAACAACCAGTTTTTGTCAATTACCTTCTAAATTAATAATGGGATATTGAATCTAAATTACCCAAACTTTCACCAATTGGCCGCTAACACTCCAACTTTCGATTCGTACCACAACACTATCATCTTTTAACTTATTTTCCCCTGGCACTCCCAAACTAATTAAACCCTAAACAAATTAGTTTTTTTTTTGCTAATGTGACACTTTATTTGATGACATCCTTTTTTTGCCGACGTGGCAATTAATGTGGCATTTTTTATGACGTGACAGCTGATTTGGCGCCTGACATGGCGTTTTTATGACGTGACAGCAAACGTGACATTTTTTATGACGTGGTATCTTATGTCAGCTAACTGTGTTAGAGTTCAGTTAGTTAGAGAGTGCCAGAGGAAAATAAGTTTAAAGTTGGGAGTGCTGTGAAACAAATCGAAAGTTAAAAGCGCTATCTACCAATTGACGAAAGTTAAGTTTATTTAAATCTAATATGTTATTAATAAAATAAATGTTATATTAATTTCAAAAAGGATTTAGAATTTGCCAAAGATATTTTCCGGGTAGGAAAGAAAGTCAAAGCTCATAACAAACTTAAGGTTGAAAAGGGTGCAATCTCAATCCCAACTCAACTAAAGATTTGATGACGTGAATTGTATACTAAAGAGAAACGATGTTACGATTTTTCCATTCAGGGTAATTATCACCCATCCAACTACCTCAAAGTTTTTGTGTTTTTATAATTCATATATAAATGTCGTTTTTATAGTTTTTCTTATGAATAAAATTTCTACAATGGGAGATGAGTTTTGTTTTGAATTAAAAAAAATAACGTTTAGTGGGCTTTAATATTGAAGTGGTGCAATGTGAATTGCAAAATAATATTTCCTTTTTACTTCTTTTTTTTAGATTGAACTTGATGGAAAACGTGTGCTGACATCATATATGATTGTCACTGTTGTTTTCGTTCAGTGGTTTATAAAACCCGAGCTTGAATTTAATTCCTACGAGAGTCCTGGTTTCATGTTTGATACCTTGTGTATTCCAAGTTGGATTTATAAGGGTGTTATCTAGACAACTTAAGCGAACTTCAAATTAGTAGTGGATAGGAGATGTTGGTTAAATAGATTACATTGTCTTACCATAAATGATGTGTTTAGGACCAAACACGCAACATATTCTATCAGAATCATGCAATTAAGCATGCTGGTTTGAGAGTACTATGGGAATGTTGTTTGTGATAGTGGGGAAACCTCATCAACGACCTGTGTACCTTAGGATGTGTTTGTGAGTGGGTGGGTGCGATTGGGGGGGGGGGGGGGGGTGAGTTGCACATTAGATGAGTCTCACAGTGATCATAAAACCAATGATGGTGCGTTAACTAGACTGCACCAACTTACACGACATGACGATTGACACGTTTGGGGCCACGTTCATCCCATCAAACTTCCACAGTTAAGCATGTAGGTGTAACAATACTACAAGGACATGTGACCTATCAGGAGGATTTTATAGGGTCGTCACTCATCAGTCATCACCAACAAAAATGTGAGCTAGTTGGGCAACAAATACAATATTATGGCTGCGATGAGGATGTTACAATAACACACGATAAAAACATAGAATTATGGCATTTACTTACACTTAAAACTATGCCAACTAAAAATTGCAGTTCATAAACAAAATAATACTACATGGTTTTACTTTTTTTTTAAACTCCTAACAAACATGTTCCAAGTCCAATGAACATGTTATTGTTAGGTTGGGTTTAATTTTAGACGAAATTTACTAGTAGACAAACCCTTTAACATTTGTGTAAAATGCTTAATTAAGACATTAAGAACTTATTTAAAACTTGTCTAAATCTAATCATCGAGCCGGTAACTAGTTCAATTGTCCCTTGTCAAAACCCTACCAGTCCAACTAGTGACATTTTAACTCATACAAACTCAATGACAAAGGATCTGATTTTCCCGGTACGCCGATCCAACAGCACACTTCAGTTTTAAGAAAATCGGTTTTGTGAATCAAACTTGTAAGTTTATACTTTATAGGAAAACAAAGGTTTGTCAAAATAAAGTAAAAACATCCGCCAAATAATTTGTAGGGCGACAATTCTTGACACGACCCGTCAACCTGAACCGAACCCGACACGAAAAAAACAAGTTTGGGTCGATTAATAACATGACCCGTATTAAAAACGGGTCGGGTAGACCTATATAAAAAACGGGTTGACCCATTAACCCGTTTAACTATTCAGAAAAAAATCTTTTATATTTTTTTTTGTTTTTTCAATTTTCTATTTTACATGGTTAGTTATAATAATTTAAGTTTTGACACATTATATTGTTTATTTGTCACACTCATACTCGTCATTAAACATGTTATTGATAACCCAACAACTCGCTTATAAATCGTCAACTTGTATGACTCATTTAAAATTGTCGGTTAAACGGGTCGGGTTCGGGTTGACCCGAATTTGTATGGGTCGGGTTAGGGTTGAAATCTTTGACCCGAATAATAATTGGGTCGGGTTGAACATTTCTACCCACCAGCCCATCAACCAGACCCGATTAACACCCCCATAATAATTTGAGGTTGGTTTTTACGGTTTAACTACTTCACAGGGGCAGACCTTGAGGTGTACAAATCAGTTTTTTTCAAAAACCGGTTTCCGTTATTAACCTAACAGGTTCTTTTCATCCAAAACGAAAACCGGTTTTCTATAACCGGTTTCGGTTACTAACCGGTTTTTCAAGTCCAAAACAATAACAGGTGTAACCGGTTGGGATCGGTTTTTAACCGTTTTTTTGCAAAAAAAAAAAAAAAAAAAAAAAAACCTTGGTAACCGGTTGGGATCGGTTTTTAACCGTTTTTTGCAAAAACGGTTTTTAACCGGTTTTTGCCAAACCGGTTTTGGTTATTAACCGGTTTTTTCAGATCAAGAATCCTAACCGGTCTACAACCAGCGGTTCGGTTGTAAAACCGGTTATAAAAAAACCGGTTTATTTGTACACCTCTAGGGACCCACCCTATGGCGTGGGTGGGCAGCCACACCCCTTGAAAAAAAAAATTAGTGCTATTTTCCACGAAAAATCCCGACCGCACCCTTTGGAAATTTTCGTCCGCACCCTTAGAAAAAAATGTTAGGAATTTATATAAAAAAATTGTGAACACGGATTGAAATCCGACCCAATTATGTAAACAAGTTTAGCCCACTAATCCTTTTAATTACACTTGTATTCATTCTTGTAACCAAACATCAAGCCCAATAAGTTAATATCAGTTCAAGCCCAACCCAAATACTACTTTAATTAAAAAAAATCAGTCTACAAGACAACAAACCCAATTCGACTGCCAGCACTGTGCGACTCCCGCTCTCTCTTTGCCTCACTGCCAGTGACTTCGACACCCACCCCTATTCAACGACTGCAAAATTCAGGCCACCAACAACTTATAATTGCAAATATTAGACAAGTACATGTTTTATTTTTGGTTATTTTGATGTTTATGTGATTTTGTTCAAGATTAAAGAGATTCAGATAATAGGATGGGTTAAAAAGGTTTAAACTTTGTGTTTTGAGGTATTTTTGGGTTGTTCTAGTCTTTATAAGATGGGTTTGTTGTCTATTAATCTCTTATTGATTATATGATTCTAGTATTGGATTTGAAAAGTTGAAATTCAAAACTTGTTGATGTGAATAATCTTGAAAATTAAGGAATATTGATGGTTGAACCCTCGAAGATCATTGTTTATTTTGTATGTAACAGGCACAACGAGTAAGGAAGTTATGGCGCGATTTTTCAACAAGAGGAAAGCGGTTGAAATTGAATCATCTTCCGGTTTTGTTGATGTGAATAATCTTCCCTCGGATTATTACGAGTGTGATTGCTTCAATGCGGTTCTAGATTTGCAAATTCAAGAATTTGGGAACCGTTTTAACGAGGTAACATCGAAACTACTTTTTTTGAGTTGTTTGAGTCCGTGTGATAATTTTAGTGCGTTTGACATTCCAAATATAATAAAACTAGCCGAAAAGTATCCATGTGATTTTGATGAAGCCGAAAAACGAAGGCTTCCGGTCCAACTTGGAAACTACATTGGTTTTGTGAAAAAAGATGCACGATTTGCCAACTTGGATGGTTTGTCGAGTCTTGTAAGGTTAATGGTTTCAACAAATATTCACGTAAATTTTACATTGGTATATCGTTTATTGAAGCTTGTTCTCGTATTACCCGTCGCAACCGCAACCGATGAAAGATGTTTTGCGGCAATGAAGAATGTGAAGACCGACTTGCGTAATCGGATTGGCGATGGGAATTTAAGTGATAGTTGTATATGTCATATAGAGAAAGACTTGCTTAAGAAAGTACCTCTAAATAATGTTTTGGATAGATTTCAAAAAAATGAAAACCCATAGGGCGATATTTTAAATATGTTTGTAACAACGTTTGACGTGTTTTTGATGATTATATAATTTTTAGTTTGATGTTCTTTTGTTTTACATGACCCAACCCGACCTGAATCAATTTTTTTATTTATATATCTAGGCGTCTAAAATTTTTAAAAATATTACGCATCCTAATGGAAAAAATTTTGAGTCCACCACTAGTCCTTCCTTAGCATTTGGAATTTTTTTTATAATTACACATTTTATAATAATAAAATGTTTTTCAAAAACAATATTCCGTCAATTGTCAAAGGGGAGAAGAAGGTTGAGTCTTGTTTACGCAAACACACACACACTTTTCGGTCACCTTCTTCTCCAATTACTATAAAGAACCCTCACTTTCCTCCTTACATCCACACGCACACATCTTCTCCTCCTTCTTCATCATCCAAACACAATCCTTATTTTCTTCAAAATGGATTCTTAAACATTTCCCATATTACTAAAACTCTTGTGTTTCAATTCAAAGATATTGTTGTTGGAAAAATTATATTGGGATATGGAAAAACTTAATTTTTTAAAAGATGGTGTGTTAAGGTTGCCTCCTGGTTTTAGATTTCATCCGACAGATGAGGAAGTGGTTGTACAATACTTGAAGCGCAAAGTACAATCTTTTCCTTTGCCTGCTTTTATTATTCCTGAAGTTGATGTTTGCAAGTCTGATCCTTGGGAGTTACCAGGTAATGTTTTTGTTGTTCACATTTGTACGTTGTGAGTGATATTATATATATAGGTTTGATTGTGTTTTAGATATATGTGAATATGATTGTATTATTATTTTTCTTTATTTTGCTTTCATGATTATTATTTGGTTATGTATTTACTTTCCAATATTATCTAGCTATACCCTGTTTATACACATGACCAGTGGCTGGCTATACTGGTCAAGCCGTTTGTTAGCTACTAGAGATGTTTTTGCTAAACGCTCGAATATGGCCGAATTTAAACGAGCTCGAGCCTAAAAATAAGCTTTTTGAATAAACTAACAGAGTCCGAGCTTCATTTATCGAGATCGCTATCGAGCTTAAACGAGTCTGATATTTAATAATTTTATAATAATACTGTTGCTTATAAATTTATGATAAAAATAACTGAATAAATCTATACTATATAATTATGTTATATATAAAAATTATTAGTTAAATATAGAGTAAATTGCCATTTTAGTCTTTGAGGTTTGACCCAAAATGTCAATTTGGTCCAAATAGTTTTTTTTCTTGGGTATCTGACGGTTGCTATTTTTTTTTTGTCATTTGTCCATTTCGCTAACTTTGTAAAAAACAGCAAACGTGAGGGCTAGAGGAGAAAATAACATTGTTGCTTTTATATTTATGCTAAAAGTAACTTAATAACATTATATATAATAGTTATTAGTAAAATATATACAAAATAGGTATAAATATATACTACAAACTAATTAATAAATAATAAACGAGCTAAGTTGTTGCTGAGCTTAAATTAAAATAACTACTCGTGAGTCGAGCTCGAGCTCAAGTAAATTAAATTAGTCGAGCTTAAGCCTAAATTAACTCATGCTAGACTCGTTTACACCTGGAGTCATAGAAGTTGTTCGATTATTAAGCCTTTTTTGTGTTGTATACTCAATTTAGGTGACTGTGAGCAAGAAAGGTATTTTTTCAGCACAAAAGAAGTCAAATACCCGAATGGGAACCGATCGAATCGGGCTACTTTATCCGGGTATTGGAAAGCAACCGGATTAGATAAAAAAGTTGTTACTTCAGACAACAATCAAGTTGTGGGCATGAAGAAAACACTCGTATTTTACAAAGGAAAACCCCCACATGGGTCACGAACCGATTGGATCATGCACGAGTACAGACTCGCAACCCCTCAACCCAAGAACCCGACTCAGGTTTCTTTCGGATTGATACAAATTTGATTCGAATACACAATCACGTTTAGCTAACAATTTGTTTTTGTTGTATCAGGGTATGGAAAATTGGGTTATTTGCAAAATTTTCTTGAAGAAAAGAGGAAGTAAAGTTAGCAAGTACAATGAAGAGACAATTGGGATAATTAGCGATTGTAGATCGGTAAAATCAAAGCAAGTTTTCTACGATTTCATGTCTGCTAGTAAGAAGAAAAGAACTGATTTGAATTCGACATCGGTTTCATCATCTTCGGGTTCAAGCGAGATCACGGATGATGCCGGTTCTTGTGACGAGCATGAAGAGAATAGCCATAACCTGGATGATGTTGAGAATTTAAGGAAACAATTGTCATAAATTGATATTCTTTTTTTAAAGGTTATCCTAAGTCTAATTTAATTTAGTAATGGGTTATTATTATTTATTTGCCTTTTGTTTTCAAGTTTCCCATGAAAATAATCCAATTTTAGATGAGTTAAACGAATGAAATGTTATCAATGGATATTTTCATTCAGTTTCATCCTTGAAACTTCAGCAAGTAGTGATGATTTACTTACATTGGTTTTAATATATTGCAATCAATGTATTTGTTAAATACACATTTATAAGAAAATTATATATATTATAGACAGTGTGAAACCCAACCGCCGTCAGAATAAATCTTGACCGTCAAATCTATTCAAAATCAAATCCTAGCCCTTTAAACTCCTAAAAAAACTGTCAAATTGGCAGTTTACGGCAGTTCAGTACTTCTCTAATGAATTGCTAAAATTATGGTGATTCTCCTAATTTCTAGGCTAAATAATAGTACCCACTTTCCCCAAAGACCTGTTCCCGCCCTTAGCTAACGTCGGTTTCTTCTTTACCCTTCATAATCACCTTCTCCAACTTCAAATCATTCATTCTCACCCCATACACCCTATCAATTTCTTCCCTCCGCTACCCTAAACCTCACCGTTCTGCTATGGCCGAAGATCCATCTCGCTTTTCTCTCTATATTTTCATTCAAGTGATTTGTTCGTTCCTACCTCACCAGAACGAAAAAAGGTAATTTTTCTCCCTTTACATCCGTTTTCTATGTAAATAGCCAAGGATTTAATAATGGTTCAACTTGTGAAGTGCAAACTGGGTGATGTTAATGGTGTTAGTCGGAGAAACATGCGGCAAAATGATCATATTGAAGGAGATGGTCAGAACGACGACGACGACAATAAATTGAAGGAGATGGCATAATATCGATTTATTATCCAGTCCAAGGATTTTATAGAATCTTCATAACGTCTCAGCAGTTCGGTGAGTCCTCAATTCAGGTTTGATTTTTGCTGAAATTTTGATTTCCGTCAACGCAGATTTACTATTTGTTATACTTTAGGTGTAACTGCATTCAGGTTTTCCTTTTTAGTGAGTGACCAGCGATTAAAACATCTGAAGCTTGCTATTCGACACAAGTTGTGTGTAAATCAAGGGTTTCTACGGGTTCCGATGTCCAACATAGCTTCTGTGATTTGATCCTATTGTTTTGTTGTTGACAATGGAAACCTCACTTATATGAACTTAAACAGGAGTTGAAGCGTGGACCATCTATCAAATAAACTATTTATCAGGTAAGCATCCATATATGTGATTTTGTTTGTTGTAAATTCAATATATCCTTTAACAATGAAACTGATTTTTTTGTTATGATTTTTATATCGACATCATGAATGGAGCAAAGGCTGGCATGTGCCATTGAATAAAGCTTTGAATCTTCTGGTGGATTTATCAAGTCGGTCGCCTGTGACGTGGATTGGAAGAATCACCCTTTGGGAAGCCATGTGCAATTCACAGGTCTTATCTCATCTCATCTTACCTTTGTATATGTAATGATTTACTTTGATCATGGATATTTGAATTTGAATTTAGGTTAATATTTATTTTCAGTTTTTTCATCCATGTGATTCTCAATGTTTCAGAATGACCCATTAGAGGCTAAAAAAATGTTTCGCAGGAAAGCGGGTTTGATGTTGTTGGCTCAAAAGCTAAGCTTTACATTTTTAGGTCTGAGCTTTACTATTTTAAAAATCTCAACTTTAAAACATTTGCACTTTGGTTAGATTCATCTTTATTTGATGTCTCAAAAGCTAAGCTTTACATTTTTAGGTCTGAGCTTTATTTCATGATGCTGGAAAGCGGATTTGATGATGTTGGGCTGGCAATACCGACACAAGTGAATTTAGCTACAATTATTTGGTTCTTGTCTATTACAACCTATAATAAAAATTACACATCCAACCCAACCCGTTTGACCTGCTTTAACCCAAACCCATTTGACCTGGCTCAACCCACCCAATTTGACCCATTAGAAATTGATCTGTCCCTAACTCAATCCTGTTTGTGTTGTCAAAATGAACCGTTGTAACCTAAATCCATTTGACCCTTGTCAACTTGAGCCCATTTGACCTGTTTCAACCCAAACATGTTTGACCTATTCAAGAATTGACCCGTTTAAACCCGACTCTATTAGACTCATTCATGATTTAGATAATGATTCATTTCAACCCGAATCTTTTTTACCCATAAAAGATTACCTTTTTCAACTCGAAACACCTCTGACCTGTGTAGAAATGCATACTTTGCAGGTGATTGAATTAAACAGTGTCCCATTTGTGGGTGAAGAATTTGAGGTAGTTGACTCACTTGATATTGCACGAGAAAGGGCAAAAGAACGTGCAATATCATTATGTGATGAACGTATACTAGCCAAAGCTGGAATGGTAGAATTACGCTTTCGTCCTTCGCTTCTGCTGTTACAACTGGCATGAATTCAAGAGCAACTGCTTTGTTTATGTCCATCGGGTCGAGCAACATGTCAAAACATGTTAGGGCTAAAATGGGTATTTCTTCTGTACATCCTGAAATGGGTTGGTTTGACTCAAACATGCTCTTTGCATTGTTTTTATTTAAGAAATAGGTATCGTGCCAAATATGATCACAAAACTAAATTAATTCAGCAATAATCTAATTTTATTGAATCGTATATTTTATTTATTTCAAATGACACTATGAACATTCTTTTTTAGAGTATTTTATTTATTTTTCCCTTCAGAGATAAACATAATCCTATTTAACATTTCACCCTATTTCTAAACTTAAGTAAATGGGTCCATTGTTGCCTTATGATTATAGATGATTGTTGAGTGAAGACCTTTCTCTTATTCAGTTATTCTCTTTTTGAATGAGCAGGATAGACTTTTAGCCATTTTTCTAGATCAGCATCCTATTGTACTTCATATTGGCGGGAATAACTTGGAAATTCTAGCAAAGCAACTCAACTAGCAAACGGTTACGGTTATAACGAGCTCAACTTGAACTATGTTTACTTTTACAAGATATGTTTGTTCAATATTATATTATTTGATATGAGGAAACTTATGGGTGTCTACATGCTTTTAATATTATGAATGGATGTTTATTTATGTTTATCTTTTCTTTTTAATTTAAGCAAAATGATTTATGTTGCCGATATGATTTGGTGTAGTGCTAACATTATGACGTTAACGTTCCCGTCCACCGGACGGGTAAAGTACTAGTTACTTAGTGAAACAAACATAAGTTGCGTCAGTATCTTTAACTTTAATTAATAAATGATTTTGATTCTGACTTTTTAATTCACGTTAATCGTTTTGAAATTGTTAATTCAAACAAGCCTAACAAAGCTAGAGGACAAAGATTTTGAAATATATGATTCACTTGGATATAAGTTAATGGCTATCCATTAACCTATACATGTTGGGCCTACTGGGCTTCAACTGATCCTCCTATGGCCATATCTTATATGTGGGTTTTTTTTGGTCACCCGTCAATCCTTTTAACCTTTAATATTTTAATATGTAATAATTAGCACTTTTTTTTTATAGATTTCAAGACTTGTCTCAACCGGCTTATGTACACGACACACTTCACAGACAAGAGATATATGTATTTGTTGTAATAATAGTCATTGATCACTAAGAATCCCTTTCAAATATACATAGCCCTATATCAGGACTTTGTGGTAACATATTGACTTTGGAGTGAGATTGATAAATTGAATAAACCGATACGTATATGGATGGGTGTATGCGGAAAAAGAATGAAGATACATGTCTGTATAACTCCAAAAAAAGTCCTTGTTAAGTCTTCTGGTAATTTAGTTTTTATTTTATACTTTTAATCGTAATTATTTAAGTTATTAGTTAAGTTGACCGAAATATTAATTTTGTTTATGTTTTATTTAAGTCTCTAGTGATATATATGTTGGTTTGTATGGTTTGAAGACCTTATGATGTGCTAATAAAGTTTTTGCATTTTAAGTATACGTAAACACTTGTTAAAACATATCTAGCCTTTTTTAGCTTACATTTTATGTGATACGCAATGGATTGCAATCTCGTCATCCATCAACTTGAAACGAGTTATTATTCACTCATGCATGAAAAATGTTACATAAAGCATGCTAAAATTAGGTTTGGTAATCATATAAGTTGACCAATTTCGAAATCAGCACCCTTGAATGCTATAGATATAACTTGGAGTTATTTCATACTCACTCAAGTATATACTTAATTTTGAGAATATTGGTTTTCTAATAAATAAAATATACAACATTTAGGAATTGATTTGTTGAGGAAATAAGTAACCGTAAAGAAAATATCTATGGCCTGGCAGATATTTGTTCGGTATCACGAGCCCCTTTTATAACCGATTAGTCAATTTGATTTGTGTTTTGTTATCAATATTATTGTAACAATAATGTTTCCGTATGATAGCCAATACACTAAAATCGAAAAAAAAACATAGAAAAATAGAAAAAAAAAGTGTTTGTAGAGAACCAACCTTATTTTGGCCCGTATAAAAATGTCATTTCAACTATATCTCATTTTGACCCATCTTGTATCCTCTACAAGTAACATATCTTTGTAGCTTATACATACGATAGTATGCATAAAGGGGAGCAACAACCAGCAAAAATGATAACGATATGAAACCTGGTAATAAACAAAGTATAGAATGTGAAGTCTTAAGAGATAATAGAGGAAAATTGATTACAACTTCTTTTAGGTTGCAATGATGTTGGAGAAGCAAAAGCAAACTTAAAATGGTAACAAAATGTGGGCAAATGTTGAAATTTGAAACTGAGATCGACTACCAATCCCATGAAATCTGAATTTCAGAGGACGTTGAATCATATACGATCTCAAATGTCTTTCTATCTTCATATTCTTCATCCCAACACTCTGAGTAATCGATCGGGTGTTCGTTTAAATCACCTATTTTACTTTTACTACGAACAAGTTCTACATTAAGACCTGTGTTACTAAGATCATATTCAGCTTTAGCGTGAAATGAAATATTTTGAGTGTATGTAGGATTGAACCATGGGATGTGCTGCAATGAACTAAAGGGTACATAACCCACCCTTTCATAGTCATATTTTTTCCAATCTTCACCAAACTCTTCAGGGTGATCCGTGGACATCTCCTGCTTAATAACTATGTGATACATCCCGTAATTGCAATCACGAGCATGTAATGATAATAAAAATCCACTAAAGTCACTGTACCAGTTGTGTGGAAGTTGCAATGTGACAAGTTTGGTATAAATGCATAATGGTTGAACATTGGGACTAAACACACTCATAAAGCGATCTTTAATTGCATTTTCCTGCCATGTTTTCATTCCAATCATTATGAATACTATTTTTATATTGAAAGTTAAAAAAAAGATTGAAATTCAAAAAACAAGATAAGAGTTATACCTCAAACATAGAAAGTAGTACCCTGTTATTCACTTCCCCCGAAAGTGAGACTTTCCACAACCATTTATAATCTGATAAATCTCTTACAATTTCAAGTCAGTCACAACCATCTGCTTTGAGAATAGCTATGCTTGATGGGAGGTCTGGCAATTCTACAAGGTTCCAGCAGTATGACAAATTAAGGAGCTTGAGACCTGGGAGTTGGGAGATGCCGGAAGGTAATCTTGAAAATAGGTTTCGACGTAGGTCTAGTAGTTGTAGGTTTAATAACTCACAAATATCAGATGGGATGTCTCCATCTCCCAATTTGCACCAACTAAGATCCAGCTTCCTTAAAAAACGTGGAAACTGAGGTAGGCTCACCGACCCGTCATGATGAAAAGATAACCCCTCACAACAACTGAGATTCAGGTCTTTCAAACTTTTTAAGAGATGAAAGTTTCCCTCTATCCTTTTCAGTTTGCGACAATAACTTAAATCGAAAGAAACAAGGTTGGTACAAAATAGTCCGACTGACGGTGGGATTGTTTCTATACCAGTATGATGCAAATGAAGGGTTACCAAGCTATCCATGTTCGAATGGATATCCGGAAACTGTTGAAGTTGATCGCAATAATTGAGATTAAGAGTCTCCAACTTTTTCATGTGTATGATGGGTGGGAACCTTTTAAGGCTCCAACAAGAGCTCATATCCACGAAAACAAGCCTTTTGTGATATCCAATTGATGGATGAATCTCTTCTAAACTGATACAATACTTTAAAATCAATCTTTCAAGACATGGAAGGCCTTCAAAATCTGGTGTCTTGATTAGGTTACGAGAGTCTCCAAGATCAAGAATTTTCAAATTTGGTAGACTCTGTTTCAAGAAAAGTAGGAAAAGTCAAATAAATAATTAAGTATACAACAATTTCCTTTCACATTGGCATACTTCTTGCCCATGCATAGTCTAAAAGTCTCCTCGATCCTGACCCAAAAAACTATGGTCAGAATGTTACATTATATTAAATTTATTACTTCTCCCAATATCATCAAAAGTTCCTTAAAGCATTCGGTATACGTATAATGTTGACTATTCAGGAAGTCAAAACTAAGCTAACCTAACCGACTCCTAATTTCGTAGAGAATGCATGACATGTATTTTTGTTAATGTAAGATGTTATATAAACCTCTATTTATAGAGATGTCTAAGACTCAATAA
The DNA here is from genome assembly GCA_030545235.1 of Helianthus tuberosus. Lineage (NCBI taxonomy): Eukaryota > Viridiplantae > Streptophyta > Magnoliopsida > Asterales > Asteraceae > Helianthus > Helianthus tuberosus. The sequence goes on from CM060396.1 coordinate 9,673,374, forward strand.
CCACCATCTAACAAACTTCTAACTAAATGCAATTAACTCATTAGTAACTCTAACAACTAATTATGTTCATTTTATGATTCATTTCACAGTTGCATTGCAATGGTTTGTGAAACTACAATATTTACCTACCTTACACCCTTCCCAGAGTTTTTCTTGCTTGCTATATCTCAACATTAGACAACCAAGCTTTGTTGGCTGAAAATTTGATGGGAATGAAGATGCCGGATACCGATCCCACACTATCCATCGAAGGTTCTTCATGTTTGCAACAACATCAAGTAGACCTGGATGGCTAATTATATACATTGGCAAATTAGCTAATACTTCATTTTCCTGTGTTAATTAATCAAAGGAACCAAACTATGTCAGTAACGCTATAGACAAACGTCATTAGATTCACATATACAAAATTTATTTTTGGAAAACTAATTTAACCATTGAGGGTGCAGCTGCTCCCATAGCACAAAGCTCTTCCAAATATTCCCTATTCCAAATCCTGCTATACTTTTCAGGATTATTAGGGTGTTCCCCTCTAACAATGCAGTGGGCCATTTCTTCTATCAAGTCATGCATCTCAAATAATCTTCCTTCTTTTGAAACTTTTATGAGGGATTTTTGTTCCAACACCTTTAACCCTATAACAGGGTGCAAATTACAAGCATCAAACACCATCATTGCATCATCCATCTCCAATGAGTACCATCTCGTCATGAAACATGCAATATCTAGGAATAAGTCTTTTTGGTAGGGTTCAAGTCCATCATAACTTATTTTGAGTCTCTCCATGACCTTCTCTTCTGGGATGCATTTTAACTTGGCCAACGTTCTCTTCCACTCACCCTTGTCTTTGTCATATAGAAAACAACCTAGAACTTTGAGCGCTAACGGAAGCCCACCAGCATAAGAAACTACACGCAATGAAAGCTTCTCATAATCTTCAATAGGTTTATCTTTGTGATATGCATGTCTATTGAAGAGCTTGATTGCTTCGTAATGTGATAACAAACTCACTTCATAAATATTTGTGTGAGCCCTGGAGGATAGCAAATGCTTATCTCTGGTAGTAATTATTATCCGGCTTCCCTCACCAAACCAATCATGGGATCCCGCTAACGCCTCAAGTTGCTCAAGATCATCAACATCATCGAGAACAACTAAAATCCTTTTGTGACATAGCCTTCTCTTTATCATGCTTCTTCCTTCTATCTCACTCCGTACAACCTCATTTGTTTTCAAAACAAGTGAGAGAAAATTTTCTTGCAACTTTTTCAAACCATACTTCCTTGATTCATCACGAATATTTTCAAAAAGACAAGAAGCTTCGAATAGGTGAGAAATTTCCATATAAGCAGCAGATGCGAGAGTAGTCTTACCACCACCCCCAACTCCCCATATTCCAACCATGCGCACACCTCCCGACCCAATTTCCAACTTTGATTTAAGAACTTGTAAACGGGTCTCTATTCCGATCAGGTCTTTATTATCGTTTGTATTTAGTGAAGAAAGCCTAGAAGAAATTGTACCAACAATGTCACTGATGCATTTTGCTTCATGGCTGCACGAAGGGTACATAAGGATATTTAGAAGTAGTTCCCACTCACTTAGTCTTTTAAAATTATCAATTGTACAACTGAAATTGGATTTAAATTGCTAAATGTCAAGTATGAGATTTATTTAATTTCAAGTTAAAAAAGATGCAAAAACAATGCATTAAAATAGGGAGTAACACAAAACAAAATATTATAATACCTACATTTTGACTATATGTTTTGTAAAAGACTGGTTGTATATGACTAGCATTTTTGTATAAAGAACGTCTTTTTATATCTTGGCGTCAGAGAATTTTTGTAACAGTTTGGTTTGGCAAATAATTACAATTGTAACTATTTTTTCCGTAAACCCGACTACTTTCAACTTATGTGACCCACTGTCAAGTGTCAACAATAAAAACAAAACTTAAATCTACTCGTTATAGAATGCAAATATCTTAAGGGGGGACGGGGCGCCCCGTTGTGAACCCTCCATCATGCGTCAAACAATAACGCACACCGCCGCCGCCCAAGGTTATCAAGCGTGATCTTTTAAACGCGTGATATTTATCACCTGTGGTAACTTAAAAAACTTGAACATTGGACCAAGGTTACCGTTGAGAATGTTACCGTTTTAAAGAATTTTTATATATACACATATAAAATACAAACATTCTTCCAATTCAATCCAAACATTCACCCAATTCAATTCAAACATTCTTCCAATTCAAACACAAAAAATACAAACTTTAAGTTCAAAAAAATTCAATTCAAAGATGGAAGGTTCAAGCAAACGCGGTTCGGGTTCGAAGAAAAAACCCGTACGACCGAAGGTTCGAGCGAATCTTGGCGAGCCGGCGAGATTTCGGTTGCAAGACGAACCCGACCCAATCCCACAATTTCAAACCCAACCTTTTCCACCCTTTCAAACCCAACAATTTCAACCTCAACCGTATCAAAACCAACCGTTCGTTCCATCATTTCAATCTCAACAATTTCAACCTCAACCGTTTCAAACCCACCAATTCAATAACCTAATCCACCAATTTGCCCGTGCGTACCGCGAACCACAACATCTTGATGACGATGAAGATGACGATGACGATGAAGAAGTAGAAGAAGAAGAAGAAGACGACGTTCAAGAAGTTGAAGTTGTCCCAACATCCGCTTGGAGAGCATGGAGGAGCGAGGAGGAGGTCGTCTTGGTCAAGGCGTACTTGCACACCTCCGAAAACAAGAAACATTCAGTCATAGCTCATTTTCACAAACTTCCTGATTCAACGGAACGAAACAGTTTTATAAAAAAACAAAACAGAAAAACTGTTTTTTTTATAATAAAAACAGAAAACAGTTTATAAAAACAGAAAACAGAAAAACAGTTTGTTTAAAAAAAACAGAAAACAGAAAAACAGTTTGTTTAAAAAAAACAGAAAACAATTTTAAAAAACCAGAAAAACTGTTTAATAATTTTATTTTTTATAGACCAGAAATCCACAAAGTGGAGCGAGCGAGGCGACTATCATGAAAAACGCCATAGACGACTATTTCCGAGTATACAGGCATAAAAGTTTTCCACACTTGGCGGGATGGGAGGTTGCGAGACATCACCCGAAGTGGGTACCGGTTGACTTGGTCGACATGGGTGGGCCGACGGCTCCAAAAAGAAGAGGAGGTCCCAAAGATCAAAAACCTCCGAGTTCGGGAACTACACGACTTCCGAGTCGGGTAACATGCCCCAAATGAATTTGAAATTTATAATTTATAATTTTAGTGTTATTATTGTTAATTTGTAATTTAAAAACAAAAAAAAGTTGTGAGTGATGAAATTCCATCACAAGTGATGAGCATTTCCTGATTTCCACTAAAATCCATCACTAGTGATGGAATAATGCTTGATGACATGGTGGAACTTGATTGGAAGTTGTGAGTGATGAGTGATGGGCGCCCGTATCCCTAAGACAACCTGTAATGGGGCGCCATGAGGGGCTTTATGTGGGCCATAACGCCCCATAACGCCTAGCACACCGCGACGGGCGGCGTTATGGGGCAAAAAAATGGGGGAAGCGCTATAGATATCGCGGCGTTATGGGGTTTGCTTTTCAAATTTTAACCAATCAAAATAAAGCAAGGTTTTTTATAATTAATTAATAAAATTGAAAATTAAGAATTAGGTAATGATGGGTAGGGTCTTTATGACTACGGGTTCTAGTGATATAACGCCCCATAAAGCCCCCGTGTGATGTGGCATGACACGTGTCGCATAACGCCCTACAAGGGGCTTTATGACTACGGATGACCTAAGCATAAAAATGTTAAACAAAAAAAAAAAGAGAAAATTACCTGTTTTCATTGATGACCCATCCAGATAGGTTGCCTGCCTTTTCCAGAGCTTTTCTCCATGATTCAACTTTGAGCTTATTTTCCCTCTTATGTTTTGTAAATGCTTCTCCATATTTCCCCTTTTGTTTTCTAACATCCGATGGATCTACAAAATAAAATATGGGCTCAACGATTTGCCCTCTCGTGTCCATGCACTCTATAATATGTTGAAGCTCGTCCAAGCACCAAGATGAATCCGCATAGTTTTGAGAGAATACAACAACGGCGATGCGTGATTCTTGGATGGCCTTCAAGAGGGCTGGACCGATTCGCTCACCCCGAGGAAGTGTTTCATCATCCTTGTATGTTTGGATTCCTTGTTGTACAAGATCCTTGTAGAGATGATCCACAAAGTTCTTGCGGGTGTCTTCCCCTCTGAAACTCAGAAAGACCTCATGATTCCATGCCGGAATCGACTGAAAAGAGGAGGATCTGTAACTCGAATTTGTTTGGAAAGAAAGCAGTGGAACTTAATTAGGACAAAGAAAGAAACAGAGATGTGGTATAACACTAAATTTAACAATTTCCCCAAAAGTGAAGCATGAATGCTATATTAATTTTTCAAAAAGGAATAGATAAGCAATACTAAATCAAACCCTAAAAGATCGAGGATAGAAACACCTGTCTTGTTCAGAAGACATTGGGCTGTGTTGTTGATGGCGATGGGAGGATCCACTGAAGAAAACGGAAACGATGTAGTAGACGGCGATACCGGCGGCGAGAACAGTGAAGAAAGTAGTGGGAGAGAGTCCGGTGTAGGCGGTTGTAGCTTCTTTCAGAGTCTCCATGAGTTCAGCAGCCATTGTTGATGATGAGTGTTTTGATGGTGTTGTTTCTCTGGTTCAGAGTCTCCGTGTGTGTGTATGTGAGTAAGTAATACATATAGACATCATTATTGTTTAGGTAGGTACAACTACTTAGGCCATCTGTAGTCATAACCCCTCTTTGTGGGCGTTATGCGACACGTGGCGCGTCACGTGTGCGGGTGGGTGTTATGGGGCGTTATGCATTTAAGCCCGTAGTCATAAAGCCCCCACCTAATCATTACCTATTTAATAATTTTCAATTTTATTAATTAATATAAAAAAGATTGCTTGTTTGTGATTGGTGGAAACTTTAAAAGGCACCATGCATAGCGGCGCTATGGATATCGCGCCCACCAATTTTTTTTGCCTTATAAACCCCCCCCCCCCCCCCCCGGTAATGGTGTTCGTGGGTTATGGGGGGGGGGGGGTTATGTTGGCACATGACGCCCCACTACGCATTACCTTAGTGTCTTTTACACGTCATTTCGATTAAATAAGTCGGAAGGTTTCTTTTTTTTTTTTTTTTGAACGGCCAAAGTCGGAAGGTTCTTGGATCAATGGGTCCCTTTATTTTTCTTCAACTTTTTTGACAACTATTATTATATCTCAAAAATGCTCCTTCTTTAACTTTTATCACAAAAAAGCTTGTCACTTGATTAAAACTAGAGTTGTAGACAAGCTAGACTACTCTTGCGAGCTATTCAATATCACCTATAAAGTAAGGTTGTTTAGTATATGAGCACAAGCCTGATTTCACTTAGACCATGCGTAATGGGGCGTTTTTTGTAAATTTTTTTGCCCGAAAACGCCCTATAACGCCCACCCCCCCATTACAGGGGGCGTTATGGGGCGTTATTTTCGAAAAAAAATCGTCCCGGCGTTTTAAAAATAACGCTTAAATTGACATGGGGCCCACTATTTTCGACCGTTGTTTTCAAACGGTAACTTTCTTTATTTTTATTTTTTTAATTTAATAAATTACCACACTATATATATCAACCCATTATTTAAAAAAAAAACCCACTTTATCTCCTACTCTCTCCCACTTTTCTTCTAATTTTTATAAAAAAAACACCCACTTTCTTCTAATTTTTATACAATCATGCATCCATACCGCCCTTCTTTTGGTGTCCCCGCTAGACCCGCAAACCCGAACACAACCCAACCGCAAACCCCGTACAACTACCAAGACATGGACCCGAGCTTTTTAACTTACGCGGCTTACTTGAGTGGCGCCCCTCCGTTTGTTCCTCCCACTTTCGGCTATGGTCAAGCCGGCGGGTCTCAACCGTTACAACCCGAAGCCGAACCCGATGTGGATGTCGTACCAGAGACGCAACCCGAACCGGTGCAAGAAACATCGAAACGCGGCAAAAGGTCGCATAAGAAGAAGGATAAGGACGCACCGCGGCGTACAAAAAATATCATCAAATGGACGAAGGAAGAGGAATACACGTTGACTCGGGCGTTTGTCGACATTTCGGAGGACGAAGAGACCGGTAACTATTTTATATAAATATTATTTTACTTATTTTGTTACTTTATTTTTTAACAAACAACTTAATTTTTTTTTTTAGCAAACTTTCAAACGGGCCCGGTTTTTTGGGATAGGGTTCGTGCACTCTTCTTTAGCACGTGGGGTCAAGGCGAACATCGGGACAAAGACTCCATTTCTAGCAAATGGTCCGACATCAACAACAAGTGTCATTCGTTCCAAGAAGTCTTCCAACGTAACTACGATAATCGCCCGAGCGGTGAAGGTGACGTTTGGGTTTTAACGAAGACTTTGGAGGAGTTCGAGAGGACAAAATGCCCTTTCACGTACTATAAGTGTTGGGAGGTACTACGAAAAAGTCCAAAGTGGGCGGTAGTTAATCCAATGACGTCTAGTAGTAGACGTCGGGCTAAAAGGTCAAAAACATCATCCTCCGTTGACCCGTCAACTCCGACATCGGATGCCCGCAATGTTGATTTAAATGAGGCGGTGGACGTTGACGAGGGAATTCAAGAAGAGTTGGGTCGACCCCCCGGTAGAAGAAAGGGAACCGGGAAAAAAACGGTCGAGTCGTCTTCCGATCTCGAGTTAAAGGATGATTTCGAGGAGATGAACCGTCGTCTCCAAGACATTCGCGACCTCGGCTACAAACGTTGGGAGATTATGCAAGAACGAGTGGCCGAAACCAAAAAGTTTAACGAGATGCAAGAGGCGAGGCAAATGGAAAAGGACATTGAGTTTTTGTCCAAATCGATCGACCACCTCCAAGGCGACGCGTTGATCCTTGCGCAAATGCGTCAACAAAAAATTCGACAAAAATATGGACTCTAGATCATGTTATTTTTTTTAACTTTATTTTTTCTGTTTTTTTTTTTATTTTCTGTTTTTTTATTTTTCTGTTTTTTTTTCTGTTTTTCTGTTTTTTTTTTATTTTCTGTTTTTTTTTTTCCAGTTTTTTTTTTATTTTTATTTCAAGTAATGTAATTTTATTTTTAAATTAATGAAGTTTTTTTATGTTTTAAATTAAAAAAAATAATTGTGAAATGATTGTGAAATGATTGAATGGGGCATTATACCACTACACCACTTTTGCTATAATGCCCCCTTGCTGACTAGGACGCCACGTGTCGTATAATGCCCCATGGTGGGGGCTTTATAACCTTCTACCACTACACATGGTCTTATGGAGCTAGCTCCAGCCGTCTTGCAAGTTTAGATGAGCCTATTATTTCACTTTTACTTAATATATTAAACTAGCAAGATTATCCACGCTACGCTGCGAGGTTTCAATCAATATCTATTTTGGTTCAGTATAGCAACAAAAAAAATATATTCAAAAGAATATCTACACATGTTTTACCTCCACTGAAAACCATAAAAATAATTTTAAAAGTAGTGATGGAGGATCCACTGAACAAGACGGAGACGATGTAGTAGATGGTGACACCGACAGCAAGTACAGTGAAGAAAATAGTGGGAGAGAGCCGGTGAAGGCGGTTATGGTTTCTTTGAGAGTCTCCAACAATTCTAATTAACAAACCCACATATATCTATACTATACTAGGGTTATAGACCCGCATATTACAAGAGTTGAATAAAGGAAATTTCTCATGTAAAGTAAAAAATGGAAAATATGACATAAAAATGCTTAAAACCATCCACAATCAGGAAAATGTCAAGTTCTTCACTTCTTTGTTTGATATCTAAAAGAAAACATAATAATTTATAAATTTACACAATTTAAAACACAGATAATTATTGCTAATTACCAATAAATACATAAGTTAAGATTTACCATTTACACAACTTGAATTATTGATAATTCGAAATGAAAACCTACTCATGAGGAAACTGATATATTGCTAAATTTTAAACATTAGTTTGAGCGCAAATTTCATTAACGGTTTTCACTTTGATATCATTGTTTGCAAGGAATAATAAAGTTTAAACTCTTTATAAAATTATCGCAATTTTTTTATAAAAGGAAAGTTTTGGTTTGTTTTATATACCAACATACGTAGTAAAATCTAACTCTGGTATATAAAATATGGTACTCCAAGCGAGAATACCGAAATTAACCTCGGTACCCGTTATTACCGAATAACAAAAGCCCCTAAACTTGAGTATTGGTACTGATGTATTTTGGTTAGTAAGCTAGACATGTTAACTAGAGATGGATACTTGACCCATCCCTAGTTAACATGGCGACCCCACTTATGGTAAACTGTTTTTTAAATATAAAGTTTTAATAGCTGCATGTCACTATTTGAGGCTAAGTTTTTCCTCATACCCTTAAATTTTCACTAAAACGTCACCCTTTTTCTTACGAATAGTAAATTTTATTCACGTGTCAATATCTCATCTTAGAGTCAATTTTTATTTTGGTTGAATGGTTGGTCTATTTTGGCGATTTTCTCGATGCAAGGGATGAGATTAAAAACCTTATTGTCCTCAATTGTCCCAATCACATTGTTGTTATTGACATCCCCCTGATATTTATTTCCTACTTCCCACTAGTTTAACACATAGTTATCAAAAGCGCTCACCTGGTGCGTCTAGGCGCAATTTTCAGGCGAGGCGCAACCATACCGCCTTGTGCCGTTAAAGGCGCTCTTCTGGTAAGCTTCCGGCAAAAATCGACTTTCTGGCGACTATTCCGGCCAGATACCGGCGAACTTCTACAAATTAGTGCCACTTTCCTTATGGACAGATTTGTGGTTTTGGATGGATCATCGGAGACAGAAATTTGAAGAGGAGAGGAAGAAAAAGATCAAAGAATGAGATACAGCATGACTTGCAAGAAAGGAGACTATGTTTTGACTTTTGAAGAGGAGAGCAGAATTTTTGCTTAAAAACTTACTTTAACAGTGTTTTGCAGAAAAAAGCTAGGTACTGTGCGGAAAGGAGACTGTGTCAACAGTTACCAAAATTCATATTTCTTTCCAAATATTTTAAGTTATTATAACAAGTATTCAAATTATCTTAAAAGGTTTTATTTTTTTTAGACTAGGGAGGATTTTAAAGTCTAATTATATTTGTTGTATAGATATATTTAGAGAGTAATATTAATTTTATACACCTATAAGATATATTTATATCTTTTTCAACACATAATACATTTTATTATTTTTTTTCATTTATGTGAGCTTTTTTTTTCTCGGGCCCTCGTTTTTTTTGCGCCTTGCGCCTAGGCCCCATGCGAGGCCTATACGTCTTAAGTGCGCCTAGCGCATTTGATAACTATGGTTTAACATTAAGAAATATATGGATGGAGGTAGGTAGGTCAACTTGACATCCCCATCATATTTATTGCCTACTTCCCACTAGTTTAACATTAAAAGAAACTAGTGTTTAACACCCGTGTTGCGGGCACGTAAGTCGTAAAATTGTGCTAAGTAGTAAGCAAACGGCGTCAAAAAAGTGTAAAACAAAAACACTAATCTATACTGCCACGTGACGTAAAAAGTAGGGTATAAATTGTAAAACAAAAATATGAATTTATACCGTCATGTGACGTAAAACGTAGACAAATATAAATACAAAGTTATACTGCGAGTTGGCATAAAATATAGATAAACTCGAATTATACAGAAAAAGCTTTAACATAACGAAAAAAAAAAAACACAAAACTTTAAGACCATATAAACCATTTTAAGTAAAAAAAATAAAAGAAAAAAATTACTACAATATAAAAACCATAAAAAAACCAAAGTGGTAATACATCAATTCTTATTATATAATAATAAACCAAAAATTACAACCTTCTAAACTAAGGGTACAACTAACTAAAACATGAGACACAAACTAAGCTAAATGTACAAAACTATATGCCTAGAAATGTTACAAATTTATATATTATATAAAATATATGGATGGAGGTAGGTAGGTCAACTTGACATCCCCATCATATTTATTACCTGCTTCCCACTAGTTTAACATTAAAAGAAATATATGGATGGAGGTAGGTAGGTCAACATAAAAATTCAACGTTCCACATTGCTTCCTATTTTCTAAGGGGCTGTTTGGTAGCCTCTGAATGGCCATTAAGAGGCTACCTCTTAATGAAACCATTAATAATTTTACCAATGAGAATGTAAAAGAATGTGACATGTGATGATTTACCATTCAGAGGTTACCTCTTAACCATTCAGACTTGAGGTTACCTCTTATTCATTCAGATGTTTTAAACCATTAAGAGGTAGCATCTGAATGATCATTAAGAGGCTACCAAACAGCCCCTAAGTCTATTCACATTTTCTTATTTTCTTATCTAGAAAAGGAAATTTCTTAGTACCTTCAACATTGGTTCCTTCAAGAAAGGTCATAGTGACAATTTCATATTATCTTCAACTAAGGCTATCAAAATAAAAAAAAATTCAATAAATGTCATTTTCTGTTTAGGATGGTACCAAGGTGTTTATATTATTTTCAAAACAACAAACGAAGATGGATCAAAATGTTGGAAAGCCAAGTCTAACTTAAAAACTATAAAAATCATCCACATTATGGGGCATCAACTAAGACCGACTAATATTGATTGGTGATACAAACAAAATATTATAAAAACCCAATGTTGTAAGAATTGACAGGCGCAAATCGGCCAGTTGGGTACCGACTAGCGATTAATCGGGATTAATTGGAATTAATCCAATTGGGATTTTTATATATTTTTAATCATCTTGATTTTGATCGGTTCACTTTTTGCTTTTCTTATCTTCTCCTCGTTTTCTCAACATGTAGTTTAGTTTTTTATATGTGCAATTTGTATGAAAATACAATCTACAACAAAAAATGAATTCCATAGATGTCTCTCTCCCGTTCACTGTCTCTAACTGAAGATGACACTGGCAAGTGAAAGACTCGCATGAATATCCAAACCGGCCTCCATCGGAGTAGGAGCCGATGCTAATGAGAACTCAACTTATTCTCTTCCAAGGACTGTGGTGATGGGAATCATTATAAGTACGAGTTCGATTGCGAATTGTAGTGTGCTATCGTAAGCCATTTTATCAGCAGTAGGCGAGATCAGTAATAATTGGTGACATTAAAGAGAGAGAGAGAGAGAGAGAGTTTGGAATGTTGCAAATGGAGATGTGAGTGAGGGTCTGTTTATAAACATTGGTTGACTCTAACGGTCGAAAATGTGAACATTACAACATGACGGGTTGGGATTGTCAATTTGAAATGATGCAATATATCGATTAACGAAATGTAAATCAAATTGATACCGACCACAACACATGGAAGACGAGTATCCTTGTCCATCGTAATATGAATTGGATGATGTTGGTGGTAGGTGGGGGTAGTGGTTGGTCGGAGAAGAAAGTGGAAGGGTACACGTATAATTTCATACATAAACTAACACAAAGTTAACTGTGTTAATATCCAAGGACGTAACAAAATGTATTAATTAGAGTAAACCACATGGAGGAAAGCTATAATTTACACTTTAAGTAATTTATAGTTATCTAAATTAAGTGTTGTCCATCACACTTCTTGCCTGCAAACTACTATATTTTATCACGCACCTAGAATTTTCTTGAAAGTAAAAGGAAATTGTGTACGAGCAAGGTAAGGTTTCAACATTTCACATTTGATTCCTTGATATTTCTTTGAATTTTCTTGAAGCTCACTTTTGAATTATATTTTTTAACATTATTTCATCATTATAACATTTCAAACTATAAAATCATGATCAACTTCGTAAGTAACTTAAACCATATTTGTATACTTGCAAACATGAGTTCATCTCGTAGGAATCGTTATACTAGTTTTTTTATAATCCTATAACTCTAACTGGAAATATTTATACCTTTTACGGTTTCACTTTAAAATTGATGACTGATTTTTATACCAAGTCACATGCAATCTCAATCAAAACCATAACAGTTAAATTGATATTCGCACAAGTTTTGTATTGCTATTTCGTAAATTACATTTTCATGTATATTGTATTGTAATAAGAAATTATATGAAAGAAAAAAGTGTTAATAATGTGTTGATGCTAAATACATCTGACCAATGAGTGAATGTCTGTCTTTTATTTTGCAATCTGTATTATCATATATATTGTTGGGATTAGCATTTCGGTACCAATACGGTATTCACTTTTTGATGTTTTTGGATCGGTACTTTCGGTTCGATACAATACTTGTATTTTACCAATTTTTAGCTTCAAATATTGTACCGTAATGGTACCCAATTTTGACAATTCTGGATGGTATTTTCGATACTGGTAGAGAAATGAATAAAAGGTAAGGGCACTTGAAATTAAAGTGGAGCTTCCTGTCTTTGACGAGTTAATTTGTTTGGTATAACAAAATGTTGGGTACCTTTAAGTAGGGATGAGCATGGTACCCGTCTGGTATCGAAAATTCCCAAAAGTGGATACCGGTACCGAATATACTCGGTATGGTTCGGTACCGGTACCGGTTCGTTACCGAAAATGTCAAAAGTCGATACCGAATCGGTAACGAAAATGTACCCGGTTCGGTAAATTCGGTACCGGTACCGATTCGGTACCGATATCCGGTATCATTTGCTCCTCCCTACCTTTAAAAATCAAAACTTTTCTCCCTTTTAAAATATCAACGAAACCAAATGAGTTAAGAAAATTTATTTTACTCAACTTATACTTTTCTAGCTTCCGTCTCCTTTTCTTTTTTTTACTTTACCAATACATGTCTTTGCCTATCTTTTTTTAAGAGAAAAATGCTCGGATAGTTTCTGTGGTTTACCTATTTTTCATCTTTAGTCACTAACTTTCTAAAATTACACCTATAGTCCCCAAGTTTTTGAATTTTGTTCCCGGATAGTCCCTGGCGTAGATGAGGGTTAGTTTTAGTGTTAGGTGCGTGTGAAATGACAAAAACACCTTTAATATTAAAAAGTTAAAACAAATATAATTAATATTTTACAATTTATGTGGGACCCACCACCCAACCTACCCACTTTATCTTCCCCAAGCCACACCACCACCACCATCAACCCCCACTTCACCGTAACCACCACTGCCACAACCATCCCCGCCACCATCACCAGTGTAATTTTGTTGTTATAATGAAACAATTTCCTGAATGTTGGGCTGTCAACAAGTAATCAATGAGCGTAAAAAATGATTTGAGTTATAACAGTTCATGTTTAATACTTAATGAAAGAGAAAACTGCAGAAAAAATAACCAACCTGCACTTAATTGCCAATTTTTGCAAATAAGTTTTATGTTATTATCAATTGTAGCAACAATTAATGTGTCGACCAGTGGGTCATTTCGAACAAATTTATAAAAATTTGCTGCCATCGCATCTTACTTGTCATTCGAGTGCATATGCCATATGTATATGGCATCTAATTTGACATTTACTAATTATTTTAGAAGGTAATGCTCAACTTTTCTTATAAGCATTTTTGCATACCTTCTGATGAAACACAGGTTAACACTAGGATTAATCTGTGGGGTTATTTCTCCTGTGGGTTCAATCTCTCTTCCTACTCGTAAGATGACCGTCTCCTGCAAAACAGCAAACCGTCAGTCTCGTTAAGAGGGGAATATGGGGGTTTCCCTCTTAACCAGGCTCCGGCGTGAGAATAAGTACTGTTCTGAGGAAGAATAATCAGTGTGTGTGTTAAGCGTGAGAATAGTGAGAGCAAGATGATCAACCTGGATGGTGAAGGGTCCTATTTATAGCCGGAGGGTGAAGAAGGGAAGGAGCAGCGGTGCCAGCTGTAGACGCGCGCCAGCTGTCCGACCAAGGGGAATATCCCCCTGGTCTCCTCTGCTGCGGTCAGTGTAGTGGTACACGTGGCGCGCCTGTATTTGGCAGATTTGGAAACATCGTACTGATGTTGTCGGGCTGCTCCCTGACCTGTTGCAGGTCCACTTGGCGCTTGATCTCTGGTGACACGTGTTGTCCTCTGTGTCGGCTGGAGCATCTTTGGTGTCACCTGGATCTTTTCCAGAAGCTTCTAGAAGCTTCTGGATGATGCGGTTTGATGTCACTGCCACGTAGGATGGTGAAAGTGGTATGGTCCTTGCCATGTTGGCAAGGAGTTGGGACCATACCTCTTCAAGTCCCCCCAGTCCAGTGTGCCTTCTAGGTGAGTTGATCGTCTAGGAGGGATTCTGGACTTATGAAGGTAGTGTTTGTTATGATGTGGGGGTTTTGACTTCTTGCGGAAATGAGCCAGATGGACGCATGACGCATGGCGCATGGGTTCTGACTCCTTGCGGAAGTGAGCCAAATGGACGCATGGCGCATGGGTTTTGACTCCTTGCGGAAGTGAGCCAAATGGACGCATGACGCATGGCGCATGGGTTTTGACTCCTTGCGGAAATGAGCCAAATGGACGCATGACGCATGGCGCATGGGTTCTGACTCCTTGCGGAAGTGAGCCAAATGGACGCATGACGCATGGCGCATGGGTTTTGACTCCTTGCGGAAGTGAGCCAAATGGACGCATGGCGCATGGGTTTTGACTTCTTGCGGAAGTGAGCCAAATGAACGCATGACGCATGGCGCGTGGCTTTGGCGCTTTTATGAGTGTTGTCTTCAGGAAGAAGCTTTGCTGTCTTCGGGAGGAAGCTTTGTTGTCTTCGGGAGGAGTGACTGACGTGACAGCCTGGTGTCAGTTGAACAGGCGCCTTTTCAGTCACGTCAGTTACTTTACGTCATAGTGGCAGGCGGTTGTTGCATACTTTTCCGAAAAAAGATGATGGCGTTTTCTCTCTCCTCTGACGTGTTTCGCCTTAATTGGATCCTTTCCTGCATCTCTGGCGGTTCACTGCCCATCGCATTAAATGCGATGGGTATAAATTCCAAGGCGGTCTCCTCCATACTTCACTTTTCAAAATTTGAAAACCGGATTTCTCTCATCTTCCTTTGTTTTCTTCCCTTATTCTCCGGAGTTCATCTGTGTTTCTGTTCCGTTTTTCACGATGTCTACTTCAAATCCTTCTTCGAAGAAAAAGAGGAACAAGGGTAAAACTCCTCCCGGCCCAGATCAGGCGGTTATTGGTTGGAAAGAAGAGGAATTTCAGAATCTAGTAAGGGAGATGGGTTTTCTCCCTGATTGGGGTGCTCAATATCCGACTGCTGGTTCCACCGCCATGGAAGCTCCTCCTGGGTACATGACTTTGTACGCCGCTTTTTTCCGGGAGGGTAATTTTAGGCTTCCGATGACTCGATTTACTGCTGACGTGTTGAGGGGTTATGGACTTCATATATCCCAAATCAATGCCATCGGGCTCCCCCACATCACCCATTTTGAGTTCGTTTGTATGGCCAACCGGTTAGATCCGACGTTTGATATGTTCAACGTCTTCTACACTGTTACGTATACAAATGGTTTTTACTCCTTTAGTGCGCGTACCGGCGTGTCGCCAGTTTGTTCTGTGCCGTTGAAGGGTATACATGACTGGAAGCAGAAGTTTTTCTATATTCGCCGGGGTGTTGTACCTGTAGACATGCATTATAGATCTGTGGGAGAGGGTATCCCGAAGGTTGATGTGGTTGTAGACTTTGCTAATCAGGACTGGTATAAGAGGTTGACCCGGAGGGCTACTCCGATAATTCAGCTTGAGGAGATGGCGTTGGTTGGTGCCGGGATGAGTATGAAGTGGGTTCCTAAAAATCCGCTGGGTGTTCCGGTTTATGGGCATAGTGGCAAGTGTACGTTTGTTCCGTATCCCCCTTTTGTTTTTCCTTTGGTTATATTATTTTTGCATTGTGCTTTATTTCCTCCTTTTTGCAGTAGGGTTCACACTGATGAATGTTTTAGATCCTGATGCTCCGGGTGCAATGGTTGAAGCAATACCGAAGACTGATAAAGGACCTTGGTTGGATCAGATCCGCCATCGGTTTCTGCACCCGAGTGATGGGAGTTTCACTGCTTATGTGAACACTGTGTTAGGTGAGGAGATTGAAAATGAGGATGATTCATTTGGTTCCGTTCGAGAAGAAGTTATCGTTCTCTCGAGTGATGGTTCTGGCAGATCGTTGGAAGACCTAACGTCTCCTTCCGCGCGTGCAGGTCCGGTGCAAGGGGCTGTGCAAGAGCCGGTGAATGAGCCCGTGGAGGAAGATGTGGAGATTCCGGTCGAGGCTGTTAATCCGTTGGAGACGAGAAGTAAGTCGAAAACTGACAAGGCTGAGGGGAAAGGGAA
Source organism: Helianthus tuberosus (assembly GCA_030545235.1). Taxonomy (NCBI): domain Eukaryota; kingdom Viridiplantae; phylum Streptophyta; class Magnoliopsida; order Asterales; family Asteraceae; genus Helianthus; species Helianthus tuberosus. The sequence goes on from CM060396.1 coordinate 9,689,743, forward strand.
GAAGACTGACGGAACCTCCTCTAAGTCTCCTCGTAAGCGACTTCATACTGCTCGTATCCTTGATTATGTTGTCGTGTCTGACACGTTACCTGGTTTAGGGGTTGGAGAGAAACACCCTGAGTCGGACCCGGAGGACCGCGCAACTCTAACCGAGATTATGCAGAAAAAGATGTTTGATGATAGGAAACGAAAGCTTGACGAGCAGGCTGCTGCTGCGCTTGCCGCGAAGAAGATTAAACTTCAGAAAGAGAATCCTCCTGCCCCTTCGGAATCGGATATTGATATGGGTATTTTTGCTGAAAAGCCGAGTGATTTGCTGCAGAAAATCTATGAAGCTTCTGGTTTTCGCTTTATTTTTTCTCAGCGTCTCATACGTTTTCATTTGTCAATCCTTTTCTTTGAATATGCTCTGCTCGTTTTGGAGCAGGTACCAAAACAGCCAAGAGTGGGCATAAGGTTGACATATCCAAGATTACTCCTCCAGAATCCCCACCGTCGAGGGTGTTTGGGTTGTCTCCTCCTCATGACACTCCTGATGGTGCGAAAAAAGGAGATGTGAGGGTTGAGCAGGTTGCGGAGGGTGGCGGTGATGCAGGTGGTGCTGCGGGTGGTGGTACTGGTGTTGATCGTGGTAAAAATGTTGAGGTTGAGGTAGAGGTGAGTCAAACTACGCCTCACCAAACGGTGTATACCAAGCGGTGTATACCAAGCGCCCCCCAGGTGATGGTGGTGGTGGGACCTCAGGTGTTGTCCGCAGCCCCCATTTTGGAAAATCTCATGCTGATTCCTTTGATACAACAAACCCTGCTTGTGACAATCTCCCGCACATTCCTCGTTGGCATCTGCTTCAGGGCTCCCGGATGGATACCCTTGAAAACTGTCATGACTTCTACTCATTGTCTCCCCCCCCAGCCGAAAGGATGTTCCAGAAAAAGCGCCGCCGGTTTGAACTGTTGGATGATCATGTGCAGGCCGGGGTTAATTTTTTCTCTACCACCCAGGAGATTGTCCGTGAATGGAAACAGATGGGGGAGGATACAATAGAGTTTGAGAACGATAAGAGGCTGTTTGCGGAGGAGAAGGAGAAATTCAATGCTGAGAAAAAAGGGTTAGAGTGGAGGGTTGCTGATGCAGAGGGAAAGCTTGCCCAGGAGAGGAAAACCAATGCCGACAAGCAGAAAAATTGGGAAGCTGCGTGCGAGCGTACCAATGTTGAGCTTAGAACGCAACGTGACACGATTACTCGTTTGTCCGGTGAGAAGAAGGATATTGCTGATGAGGCTAATCAAGCGCGCATGATGTTTGAGAAGAAGGAGACGGAGTACGTTGAACGCATTGCTAAGCTGGAAGTTCTTGCGAGACAATATGAGACTTCTGAACGTCTTCTTCAAGAGAAGACTGCTGAGTGCCGAGCCGCTGAACTCCTTGCTGAGGAGACGTCCGCGGATTGCAAATGGTTGCTCTCACGCGCGGTGCCTCTGGTAATTTTTTGCATTGTTTTTGTTTTTTTTTTCTTTTGTTTTTGGTGACTGTCGTGAATTGTTCCTTACTTGTGTGTTTGTGGTAGATTGCTGAACGCATCGTTAACTCGCACGAGCTTGCCCATTATATGTATGAGTTGGGGCAAGCTGGTTACAGCAGCGGTCGTAAGGATGGATACAACGAAGGCAGGGCTGCGGCCCTTAATAAGGAGAAAGAACACCATTTCGAGCTATGGAAGGAAGATTGCACTGGTGCTTACGCCGCAAAGAGGCAGGAGTTTTCGTCCTTGGAGTTTGCGGTGATTAAAGCTGCGAAAAAGCTGGCTCGGAGGCCAGATGGTGTTGCTATGTTGAAGAGTGCGTTAGGTGATGAAGGTGGTGCGGCTGGGGGTGCTGGGCCCAGTCATCCTGAATGAAGACTTCCGGCCTGTGCGCCGCGTATGACCTTAGGTGGTCTTGTATTTGACAATTCGATAAACAATTTTAACTTCCTTGTTACGCTTGTGGATATATGGCTGTGTGTTGACATGTGTTATGCTAACAGTTGTCTGTTTTTATGCGAATTTGTTATCGTCATAATATGTGCATGTGTAATTGCTTTGATTTAGGTATCACGAATGAATAATGGCGCTGACAGGTTGTGTTGTGTTCATTACAACGTTTTATTCTGTCGTATTTGTGCGCAGGTGGGTCGTGAATACGAAGTGATCGAGTGACAGGTTATTGTGTGTACCCGGCTGTTCTCAGCCTTGGGGGTGTTTACAATGTTTGTTTGTCCTGTGTTCGACGTTTTCGTGTCTATGTGGGCATGAAGTATTTGATTGGCGTTTGTTAGGCTTTAGTTGTGTGTGTGAACCGGCTGTGCACTTGTTTGTGACAGGCCTTGGAGGTCTACAACGTTTCCTAATGGTCGAGCCGTGGATGTTTTCGTATATGCCCAAAGTGATGCATGCAGTTGTGACAAAGGAATTTGCATAATAAAAAGGTAGCCAAACACTTCTTGTATTAAAAATGTGTTGGCAACTTGGCCATTGCAATTACAAGAACTTCATTCATAAGTAGCACCTTCTCAGTTGTTGAGCGTTCCATGTGCGGGGAACCTCTTTGTTGTCGATGGTGCGCAGTTTGTAGGCCCCCTTTCCGAGCACGGTGTCAATGACATACGGACCTTCCCATTTGGGAGCCAACTTCCCGGGATTTTCTGCATTCGAGGCTTCATTGTCTCTGAGGACGTATTCTCCCGGGTTGAAGTTGCATATTCGGACTTTAGAGTTGTAATATTTTTCCAGTTTTGTTTTGTACTTTGCTTCGTTGATTGCCGCCATTTCTCTCCGTTCTTCTAGGAGGTCGAGGTCGATCCTCCTTTCTTCTTCATTGTTGATCATGTTCATGGAGAGCATTCTTGGTGACGGCAATCCTATCTCTGCTGGTATTACAGCCTCCGACCCATAAACCAAGCTAAACGGTGTTTCTCCGTTGCTTGTTTTGGGCATCGTCCGGTGGGCCCATAAGATGCTTGGCAGTTCATCTACCCAACCTCTTCTCTTTTCTCCTAGCCTTGCCTTGATTCCGTCGACTATACTCTTGTTGACGGCTTCAACTTGACCGTTCCCCTGCGGGTGCGCGACCGAGGAGAAAGTGTGTTCGATGTGTAATTCCTTGAACCATTGTTGAAGGTTGTCTTCGGCAAAGTTGGTCCCATTATCGGTGATTATCTTGAGAGGTAAGCCAAAACGACATATGATTTGTTCCCAAATGAATTTTTTGACGACGGCGGCCGTGGTCGACGCGAGGGCCTTTGCCTCTACCCATTTGGTGAAATAGTCAACTGCGACTATTATAAACTTGACGGCTCCTGGGGCTTCAGGAAATGGTCCTACCATGTCTATTCCCCATTGCTGAAAGGGCCACGCGGTGGTGACCGGTACCAACTCATTCTTGGGGCGCATCGTTTTGGGCGCATGTCTTTGGCATCCGCCACATTTCCTCAATTCTTTGACCACGTCCAAATGCATTCCGGGCCAATAGTATCCCGCATTCATGACTTTTGCTACCACCATTCTTGGACCGGCATGGATACCACAGATTCCCTCGTGCACCTCTCTGATCAGATAGCGTGCGTCTTCGGGGTCAACACATCTTAACAAAGGCCCGAGGTATGATTTTCTATACAAGATCCCATCAGCCATCTGGTAATGTTCGGATTTGTATTGGACTTTCCTTGCTTCTGCCTTGTTCTCCGGGAGTACTCCAGATTGGAGGTATGTGATTATCGGAGTCATCCAAGACGTTGTCCCTAGTTGAACGACGCTTACTTCTCGGAGTGGTACTGACGGGTTGCTCAAAACTTCTATTCGGACATCCTTTGCTAGGTGCTGGAAGCTTGTAGAGGCGAGTTTACTCAGCGCGTCTGCTGGCTTGTTCTCGCTTCTATTTATGTGATGCACTTTGTAGGAATAGAAGGTTTGCAGCAGTGTCTTTGCTTGGCTTAGGTAAAGTGCCATCGTATCTCCCCTGGCTTCGTATTCCCCGTTGATTTGGCCTGCCACCAACATGGAGTCTACATGTGCTTCGATGTGTCGTACGCCCATTTTGATTGCCAGCCTTAGCCCAGCAAGGAAAGCTTCGTATTCGGCTTCGTTGTTTGTGCTTTTAAAATCTAGGCGTATGGCGTAGGTGAATTCGTGTTTGTCGGGGCTCACCAGCCGGAGACCAGCACCTGCGCCATCCTCGTTGGACGCACCATCTGTGTATAGTAGCCATGGTTCTTCCACTTGTTGTTTCTCGGCCTTTTCCATTGCCTTGCATTCTCGATCCTTGTCATCTGGCACCTCTGTCATGAAATCTGCGAGCACTTGGCCCTTGATCGCCGGTCTCGGTCTGCGAGCACTTGGCCATTTTGCTAGTCTCCCTGAAATCTCTGGTCTTGCGAGTACGTTGCCAATGTTGTAGTTTGTTAACACGTGAATGACGTGATTGGCAAAGTACCTGCGCAGCCGTCTTGATGCGTGAATTAGTGCGAGCGCTAGTTTCTCCATGATTGCGTACCGGGTTTCTGGATCGGTTAGAGTTCGTGACACATAATAAACCGGCGTCTGGACGCCCTGTTGTAACACCTCGAAAATTCGCGTGTAATAAAATAAACAACACGTGTCATAAATGACACGTGTCGTCATAAAACCGGATTAATAAAGATGTGTCGGGAAGATTTGAAAAGAGGCGTCATGTTAATTGTTACCTCTGAACACCTCCATTATAAATCCCAAGACCCGATTTAATATGTTACACATCTATGTTTCCCTAAAATCAGTGAATCATTGTTAATACGTGTTAATACGTAAAGCATGATAGGATATCGCGAAGAAATGAATGATAGACCTTGTTTTCGGGACTTTAATTTGAATTCAAAGAAACATATCTAAATGGTGGGGTATGTAACTGTTAAGAGCACTTCTTGGAGGTCCTTAGTTGATAATTGAGGTCCCTAAAGTCAGAAATAAGGTTGCCCTTTCGATACACCAACAAACAAGCAATTCTGGTCCCTGATGTCAAGCTTACGGACCGTAAGCATGGGGACCTTACGGTCCGTAAGGTAGCCCCAGCATCAGAAAACGGGCAGCAGCCTGTTGAGCGCATTTTTCACCTGTTTGGCCGGTCTTTCTCACTCATAAACGACCCCTAGGCACCTCCTATATACTAGGAACATCTGTTGAACGATTGTGGAGAGTTGTAGACTTTGTTGTCATCAATTCATGGTGCCATGAACACTATAAAAACCCACATAAGTTGCAACTCCATGATCATTCCATTCTCAATCCAAGTCTGATCAATTGGGGAGCTTTCAAGCTGATTACAAGGCCCCTCTAGTCATCATTAAACACTTGGTAAGTTGCCTAACCTTTCTAAATTAATTTTAGCTTAGTTATCTAGTTGAAAGTCAAACCGACGTAATCACGGTTTGACTTCAGGTTTAATTAATGATAGCTCAGTCGTATGTCAAATTAAGAGTACCATTAAGTAGGTAATTATATGGGTATTAAACCCTTATAAGGGCACGTACTGATTCCAGACCTAACTAGGTCGTTTGTCGGGTCAAACGTTGACCGAAAAAGTCAACAGAAATATGAAATATGATTTAATGCATGATTAACAATACGTAATGCGTGTAAACTGTTTTAAACTTAATATAACCTGGTAATAAGTGTACGGACATGTCTAAACTCGTTCGACTCGACAACTCTCAGTTTTGAACCGGTTCGGAACCGAAAGTCCCGAAACTTTGACTTTCACGTTGACTTCAGTTCTGGCCCGAGTTAGATGGAATTAGAAATGCCTTAGAGCTTCATTAGGGTTGGGTTACATGATAGTATAAGCCTCTGTACTTGTTTCGTTGATTACCCAATTAATATATATGTTTCCGTTAATCGCTCATATGTTGACCATTATGCCCTTTTCACCTTAAAACGTGATTTATAAAAATGTAAAAGTGTAGAAACCTTTGTTACTGATATATAGACTTGTATGAAAATTTTGATATCAGTTTGAATTGTAGAATAAGAGTTATGCTCATTAGCGTAATTACGGTGCTTTATGTTAATAAAATGGCGTAATTAGCATATAGCCTAATTAAACATACTTTTTGGTATCAAACTTAATACCCACTGATATGATATATTATTTTGGGATTTTTAAAGATTTTTAATTAATTTTAGGCTGAGCATAACTAGTAGTCGTAGGCTTAATCCGTTAATTGTCGGTTTTGCCCTAACGGGCCATAAAATGAGTTTTACATATCTAAACGACTCCAAACCTTTTGCTACTGATCACGTATGTTAAATAAATTATTTTAAGCCTTCTAGAAATATAAAAATATCAGATTTAAGTATCGAACCCGGAAAGGGCCTTTAATCGCCTTATTTAGCGTTTTTAACGCATAGTATGTTTTAAAAATCATATTGAACATACCCGGGTTGATACCTACTGATATATAAGGCAAATTATGATATTTTAACAGTAATAAAAGGTTGATTAACTCAGACTTCGTTTTTGAGCTTTTCGGCTTATGTGAAATTACCAAAATACCCCTACGGGGCATAGTTTGGTTAAACATGATAAATTTCACATATATGCTTTAGCCTACTGTTATAACTCATCAAATTGAGTATGTTTATTGTTTACATCAGACCTGTAACTCAGTTAAACATCTAAACGCTTTTACAAACTTTAAAATGACCAAACTACCCCTACGGGGCATAGTTTGCGTTTAAATTAGTTCGGGGCATAATGAAAGACATCCTACTGATGTCACAACATATTTGAAGCATATTAACTTAGGAAACCTGTATATGGCTCTTACGGATACCCGTTATGCTTATTACGCGTCGGTTCGGTTTATGTAACAAGTTTACATAAATTAGCCGAAACGGGTCAAACCTTATCGGTTTTATCTCAAAATCCAGAATGGGTTTAGTTTACCCATATTATACAAGTCTCCAGACTTGTCGGGTCTAAATCACATCCTATTCCGGTCTTCGCTTAATCATGCGTTTTGAACCGTAAACCTTTCCTTAAAACTAACCGGTCTAAGTTACGACTTAAATAAGACCCGTTAGGAATTTAATAGGTTAATAAAACCTTCGTTCCAGATTAAGAGCCCCAGTAGAAGTAATTGTGCTTGCTGATTAAGATATACGGCTGAGTGTAAATTGCATTGCTAGCTCAGGTAAATACTTTTAACTTATTTTCCCTTATACGGGCTTGGGATACGGTATTATAAAAATACCGCTTGGTCGGGTGTAGAAACCTTTTAATCGGAGATGATTAAATTGCATAATCCCGTTTTAATCTGTATTGATTGATAACAAATAACATTGGGGGTTAATGACCATGTCCTGGATATCCTTGGCTCATTTTAAAAAGTGAATGGCCACGACGTAAGCACAAGGTGTAGACATAACACCTCCTGTTGCATATGTATAACGTATACTCACTCGTAAGGGTAACTTCTTGTGAGATTATATTTGTGGTGTGTCGATTAATCTTGTCCGGCTTGTATTGTATAATCACCGGCCCTAAATGTTGGACAACCATGTAAATCGGATACAAGATTTTTATTAATAGAATTGTCCCAAGTATAAAAGATTAATTTTGCCTCTGTGCATTTTAATCAATGTGTCAAGATATTTTGTGCCGTTTGCACTCGAATCACTTTTCAAACTCTTTTTCCAAAATGAGTCAGTTAATTGTATTTACCAGTGTAAACTGACGTATTTTCCAAAAGGTTAAGTGACAGGTACTACGCATAATTGGCTGGGAGCTCATGGTGTCATTAGGGACTCTTGCAAGTTCTAGATGCCTAAAGTCTGTTGAACAGTTTTAGTATCTTTTATTTGATCCGCCTGTGGATCCTTTACCTTCCGTTGTAATACTTTGACATTACTTATATTCGGAACGTATTATATTCATCTTTTGCTTCCGCTGTGCATTATTATATTGTGTTGTTTGACCATGATGTTGCCAACCACGTCACGATACTCCCCCACCGGGCCCACCGGTGACACGTGGAAAATTGGGGTGTGACAGGTTGGTATCAGAGCCAACATTGAGTGAATTAAACACTAATTTTTGTGTTTAATCTCAATGACACAATTGCACATTCCTAAATCTTCTGAGTCTAGACTTAACATAGGAATACTTTCAATCCTAATCTGGAAATTTTTACTTCCAAATTTTTATTGGATACGTCGCCAAGCGAAGAAGCCGTAATAGGAGTTCTCCACACCCGGAGCCCTGAGATGCTGAGCTTCGTACCACGACTAGAATGAAACGAGCATCCAAGGAGAAAGCATTCAGAAATAAAATGAAGAGGAAACTCCTTTTACTGAAGATCGTTTCCTTATTAGTCCTTATAAGGACATATTTATCTTTCAGTCCCTTGAGGACACATTATCCCTTCAAAGACCCGCTTAGGGCAACTCTGTACTTCTATTTTCATATAATGGATTGATTAAATTAAGTTTTCATTCTAAACATGAAATATGAAATAAATGGAAAATAACATCCCTTAGAAGGGAAGTGCCTACGGGCTATAATTAACGTCCTCTGAGACTAAAGACGGTGGTAGCCTACAGCTCCCTGTCAAGAAAAGGTAATGAACTTTGATTCACACCTAAAATGCCTCGATCCCAGACGATCATGGCTTATAAATTAAACTTGTCCACGTGACTAAGCCTTTTGTGCTATTACTAAATGCCTCGATCCCAGACGATCATGGCTTATAAATTAAACTTGTCCACGTGACTAAGCCTTTTGTGCTATTACTAAATGCCTCGATCCCAGACGATCATGGCTTATAAATTAAACTTGTCCACGTGACTAGGCCTTTTGTGCCATCACTAATTCATAAATTGCCCTGATTCTCTGAAATCTTGGCTTATAAATTAAACTTGTCTACGCGACTAGGCCATTTGTGCTATTATTAAATTATAAATGAGGATTTATGATAAAAATCCTGAATAAAATAAATATCCTTACTTTCCTGCCAGTATGCATTTTAAAGATAATCTTAAAGGTGAAACCTAGCCTACGCGGCCAAGATGGTGAAACCTACTCAAGAGATTCAAATCCTTGTTAACACCTAAGAACGTGTTAGCACTCTTGACAAATGTGACTCGAGAAAATCACGACAGTCATCCTATTATTAGATTCTTCCAATTTTCTTATCTAGCCTAGTGATTTAGAAATCATGGCTTGTGTCATCCTATAAGATGATCACATTATAAACATCCAGTAGTGATGAAATGCCTACGGGCTAAACTTGTTGTCCGATAAGACAACGACAGTGGTGGTCTGTGACCTCCTGTCTAAAAGTATTGGACCAGGTCCAAGCATAATAGTCGGTAGGATCCATACGATCTCGACTAATAGCATCTGAGAAGATGATCATATTATAACCATCCCTCAGAAGGGAAATGCCCACGGGCTATATCTATTGTCCTAAAAGACAAAAGACAGTTGAAGTCTACAACTCCCTGTCAAGGTAATGAACGTGATTCAAACCTTAATGCCTCGATTCTCTGAAATCATGGCTTATAAAATTTAGAACTGTCCTTGTGACTAGGCCTTTTTGCGCCACTTTAATATCCTTAATGTTATAACTAGGATAAATTATAATGGAAAATACTAATAACCAACAAGTTAACCGATATGGTTTATATTACCATGGTTGATAAATCGTCAAAGATGATGATTCCATACTAATCTCTGAATAAATCATTGTTAATATTTATGTAGCAATCAAGCTACATGGCTGGATTAGATGAAGTTAACAGTCACTTGAAGGAGAGCAATGATACTACCAGAATTAATGTAACTGGAGCAGAACTACAGGCAATAATAGATTATGCTGTTGCTCGAGCACTTGATCGGCAGTATGGTGAGTCAAATGATACCCACCCTAAGACTCTATCTGCGGCTAGTTGTAAGCCCCCTCTTAAAACACATGAGTCAAAGGAGGACGATGTTCATGACTTGTCAAATCAAAGGAGTATTCTGTCTAGACAAGCTGTATTTCATCAAGAGGCACCAGTTAAGACCTGTTCATATAAATATTTTGTCTCCTGCAAGCCCAGAGACTTTACAGGAGAAAAAGGAGCCATCGATTGCATGACATGGCTCGATGAGATGGACGCTGTTGTGGACGTCAGCGGTTGTGCGGAGCAAGATGTTGTGAAATTTGTTTCACAATCATTCAAAGGAGAAGCGTTGGCATGGTGGAGATCATTGCTCCAAGCCACGGGAAAGGTTCTACTCTACAACTTATCTTAGGAGCAATTCGTTGCATTAGTCAAGGAAAACTATTGCCCCCAGCACGAGGTAGAAAAGATAGAATCAGACTACTTGACTCTGGTCATGGAGAATTTGGATTGTCAGGCATATGTGACAAGTTTCAACACTATGTCCCGCCTAGTTCCTTATTTAGTCACCCCTGAACCTAAACGCATAGCGCGTTTCATTGGAGGCCTAGCACCAGAGATAAAAGGGAATGTTAAAGCATCTAGGCCAACCACATATAGGTCCGCGGTGGACTTATCCTTATCTCTCACCTTAGACGCAATCAGAATTAAGTCTGTTAAGGCTTCTGGCGAGGGAAGAAGAGAAAGAGAGGAGGAAAGCTCTCATCAAACTAACAAGAAGAAGAAGGGAAGCTCGGAGCGTGGGAAGGATTCCGAGGTTAGGAAGAACTCGAGTCAGTTTGATAACAGACCCAAATGCAGTAACTGCAAAAAGCAGCATTTTGGAAAATGTACAATAGACCCACGCGCTAAATTGTGTGGAATTTGCAAGACCAAGGGTCACAGAACCTTAGATTGCAAGGGGTTAAAGAACGCCACATGCTACAATTGCAACGAGGAAGGACACATCAAAACCAACTGTCCAAAGCTTATAAAGAAGCCTGGAGAGACCAGGAAAACAAACGCATGAGTCTTCTGGAGGAACGCCAGTAAATGGTACAGAAGGATAACTATATAGCAGGTACTTTTCCTTATCAAGCAGTTTTCATTTGATGCTGACACATGCGATTCAATAATGAACGATCACTGTTGAGAATTGTTGTCTCCGTCTTAGTAGGACTTCGGCCATTTAATACGAAGTAGAAATCGGCCGTTGATACGTTAGAAAATGCTCCAACAAACCTTAGATGGATATTTAATATCTAATAGGAATCACTCTTTTATGATATTCCTATGGCAAGCTTTCAAGCTACCTAAATTCTTTAATATAATAAAGACAGATGTGACATTTTGATCCTCTGTCAGAAAAGTGATGGACTAGGTCCAAATCTTTAATGCCATTGATGGTCTTTTGCGACCTAGGCTAAGAAATATTAATATATTTTAATAACGATCATTAAGAATGTTAGTGCTATAATAGCCTGTATAGGTTATTGACACCATGGTTTGTATATATTAAGGCCATCAGAATAAAAATATAGTAGTTGTTGGTTTTCAACTAAGAAATTGTTTTATTGGTGTTAGGAACCAATAGAAAGTAATGGCAAACTCGGATAAGACAACAGTCGATCGCGCCATTGATGGCACGACTTATGCTAATGATGCTGAAATTGGGAACCTTAGAATTTCCAAATATATTCTTCAAACTATGATAGACGCAGCTGTTGGAAAAGCTGTGAAGAAGGCTGTGAAAAAGTTCAAGGAGCCCCATGCTGCTCGGTCCAAATTTTATCTAGGACCACACTTCCTCACTCGTAAGAAGGATCTCGTTCATGCCTCTGATGCAAAGGATGAACTAAAAAGGAAAAGGGAGGTAGATAACTCCCAGAGTTCTAAGAAAAAGAACAAACAAAAGTCCGACCAGAAACCAGTATGTGAGACCTGCAAGAAGCGCCATTATGGGAAATGCAGGTTCGAACCAAAATCCAAATCGCAGCCCAGGGCTTGTGGGATCTGCAAGTCTAAGGAACATAAAACCATGGATTGCAAGAAGTTGAAAGATGCAACCTGTTATGGTTGCAACGAGAAGGGGCATATCAAGACTAACTGCCCTAGGAAACAGAAGAAGCCCGAGTAGGCCAAGATAACAAACGCACGAGTTGTCAGGATGAACGCCCAAGAGATAGGGCAGAATAATAATAGTATAATATGTACCTTTCGTTATCAGGCAGTCTATGTAGAAACTTGTTTAATACTGGCACGTATAAATATATTATGAATGATAAAGGTTGAGAACTGTTGTCTCCACCTGATTAAGACTCCGGTCATTTAATGCCCGGTAGAATTGACGATGTTACGTCGAAAGTGCTCCAACAAATCCTATATTGATATTAATATCTATTAGAAATCATTTTTCTAATATCCTTATAGCAAACTTTTGGTTGCATACTTAAGGACTCAATATAGTGATAAAAATCGATTGGTTGCCTTAAAAATCAAGTCCATATTGTGAGTGATAAGAAGCAATTAATTATCAAGACTCCTTATGAGACAACCCTCGTAATTACACGTGTCCGTACGATTAATTAATATTAAACATAAAAAATGGTGGAACTGACCGTCCCCGGAATCGAACCCGGGTCTAGGCCGGCCGCACCCTTTCGCGCGCCTAGCCAACTGAGCTAGGTGCCTAGTTTGTGAAAATCTCCATTCTAATTAATTATAAGCACTTGTACAATAAACTTCCTTATCATTTATCAATAATAAATTTCTGCTAAGTGTCCTGTTTTTAATACAGGCAATAATAAATCTTCATGAACCATAAACTTAGCAAAATTTTTTTTTTCATTCACAAGGTATAACTACCAAGGAGACCATAGTAACCGATTCTTATAGATCGGCAAGGAATCTTTCCGAAAATCTGAGAGCACTCTTTCTTTGCATAGAGTACGACAACGTATATTATTTTAATTATTTTCTCATTGTTTTCTATCGCCTGCGAATGCCAAACTATGTTTGATAAAAAGTGTCCTATGAGGATTGGCGTATCCTAGTGTGTCCCATAGATTATTTCCATGTCTGATCAGCATGGAGGTTTAATACATGGAACCCCTAAGATATCCCAATGATCGTATTGTACTTCAGTCGACTAATAGTATTCAAAGGAGATATCCGGAATAGAACTATCCAAATAAATATTCCTCGGTAAAGGAATATGTGGACTCATAACATGAATGTGTCACTTATTAGACACAAGCGTTGATGAGTGAACTGGAGCCTGAGATATGGAAATCTCTGTAACCTCCTTGTACCTTGATTATCTTCTTCTAAGTTTACCCTGTTTACCTCTCTAGAGGCAGGTAGAGTTACGATTAACATCCCGCTTTGGGTTAGAGTGTTGTAAGAACTCCATGTTTAATATGGAACAACCGAAAACCTGATTAAGAAAATTTTAAGATATAGATTCATATATCCTAACTCGATATTCTAAGAGTTTGACATGGTTGGGTAAGAAAGACGGTTCATTTTTGCTTATGCATTGTTACCGCAACCCTACTTAGACAACGATTAAGAATTTGCCATCAGCTGCCCAGAATAGTCGAATTGTTCGACTAACGGCAAGGATTAGCTATTCCCTAAGATTTGTTAAGCAGTGGTTGAAATAACCATCTCACCTTAAGATAAGCTTTTCTATAAAAGTTGATAAATAAGTAACAAGGCTGCCCCTTTGGAGACCTTGTATAAATGAAATATTAAACAATCTATTGATTAGGACAATAGATTGGTAAGTCCAATTATCTGGATCTGAAAGTTGCATTGGAAGCAACGAACAAGATCATACAAATTCCTAACCATCTGTAAGTTGCCATCATTAGGCAGAGAATACTTCCTTAATTTCGGTAAATCTCGGGCCGAGATTTCTTTTAAGGGGGTGAGGATGTAACACCTCGAAAATTCGCGTGTAATAAAATAAACAACACGTGTCATAAATGACACGTGTCGTCATAAAACCGGATTAATAAAGATGTGTCGGGAAGATTTGAAAAGAGGCGTCATGTTAATTGTTACCTCTGAACACCTCCATTATAAATCCCAAGACCCGATTTAATATGTTACACATCTATGTTTCCCTAAAATCAGTGAATCATTGTTAATACGTGTTAATACGTAAAGCATGATAGGATATCGCGAAGAAATGAATGATAGACCTTGTTTTCGGGACTTTAATTTGAATTCAAAGAAACATATCTAAATGGTGGGGTATGTAACTGTTAAGAGCACTTCTTGGAGGTCCTTAGTTGATAATTGAGGTCCCTAAAGTCAGAAATAAGGTTGCCCTTTCGATACACCAACAAACAAGCAATTCTGGTCCCTGATGTCAAGCTTACGGACCGTAAGCATGGGGACCTTACGGTCCGTAAGGTAGCCCCAGCATCAGAAAACGGGCAGCAGCCTGTTGAGCGCATTTTTCACCTGTTTGGCCGGTCTTTCTCACTCATAAACGACCCCTAGGCACCTCCTATATACTAGGAACATCTGTTGAACGATTGTGGAGAGTTGTAGACTTTGTTGTCATCAATTCATGGTGCCATGAACACTATAAAAACCCACATAAGTTGCAACTCCATGATCATTCCATTCTCAATCCAAGTCTGATCAATTGGGGAGCTTTCAAGCTGATTACAAGGCCCCTCTAGTCATCATTAAACACTTGGTAAGTTGCCTAACCTTTCTAAATTAAATTTAGCTTAGTTATCTAGTTGAAAGTCAAACCGACGTAATCACGGTTTGACTTCGGGTTTAATTAATGATAGCTCAGTCGTATGTCAAATTAAGAGTACCATTAAGTAGGTAATTATATGGGTATTAAACCCTTATAAGGGCACGTACTGATTCCAGACCTAACTAGGTCGTTTGTCGGGTCAAACGTTGACCGAAAAAGTCAACTGAAATATGAAATATGATTTAATGCATGATTAACAATACGTAATGCGTGTAAACTGTTTTAAACTTAATATAACCTGGTAATAAGTGTACGGACATGTCTAAACTCGTTCGACTCGACAACTCTCAGTTTTGAACCGGTTCGGAACCGAAAGTCCCGAAACTTTGACTTTCACGTTGACTTCAGTTCTGGCCCGAGTTAGATGGAATTAGAAATGCCTTAGAGCTTCATTAGGGTTGGGTTACATGATAGTATAAGCCTCTGTACTTGTTTCGTTGATTACCCAATTAATATATATGTTTCCGTTAATCGCTCATATGTTGACCATTATGCCCTTTTCACCTTAAAACGTGATTTATAAAAATGTAAAAGTGTAGAAACCTTTGTTACTGATATATAGACTTGTATGAAAATTTTGATATCAGTTTGAATTGTAGAATAAGAGTTATGCTCATTAGCGTAATTACGGTGCTTTATGTTAATAAAATGGCGTAATTAGCATATAGCCTAATTAAACATACTTTTTGGTATCAAACTTAATACCCACTGATATGATATATTATTTTGGGATTTTTAAAGATTTTTAATTAATTTTAGGCTGAGCATAACTAGTAGTCGTAGGCTTAATCCGTTAATTGTCGGTTTTGCCCTAACGGGCCATAAAATGAGTTTTACATATCTAAACGACTCCAAACCTTTTGCTACTGATCACGTATGTTAAATAAATTATTTTAAGCCTTCTAGAAATATAAAAATATCAGATTTAAGTATCGAACCCGGAAAGGGCCTTTAATCGCCTTATTTAGCGTTTTTAACGCATAGTATGTTTTAAAAATCATATTGAACATACCCGGGTTGATACCTACTGATATATAAGGCAAATTATGATATTTTAACAGTAATAAAAGGTTGATTAACTCAGACTTCGTTTTTGAGCTTTTCGGCTTATGTGAAATTACCAAAATACCCCTACGGGGCATAGTTTGGTTAAACATGATAAATTTCACATATATGCTTTAGCCTACTGTTATAACTCATCAAATTGAGTATGTTTATTGTTTACATCAGACCTGTAACTCAGTTAAACATCTAAACGCTTTTACAAACTTTAAAATGACCAAACTACCCCTACGGGGCATAGTTTGCGTTTAAATTAGTTCGGGGCATAATGAAAGACATCCTACTGATGTCACAACATATTTGAAGCATATTAACTTAGGAAACCTGTATATGGCTCTTACGGATACCCGTTATGCTTATTACGCGTCGGTTCGGTTTATGTAACAAGTTTACATAAATTAGCCGAAACGGGTCAAACCTTATCGGTTTTATCTCAAAATCCAGAATGGGTTTAGTTTACCCATATTATACAAGTCTCCAGACTTGTCGGGTCTAAATCACATCCTATTCCGGTCTTCGCTTAATCATGCGTTTTGAACCGTAAACCTTTCCTTAAAACTAACCGGTCTAAGTTACGACTTAAATAAGACCCGTTAGGAATTTAATAGGTTAATAAAACCTTCGTTCCAGATTAAGAGCCCCAGTAGAAGTAATTGTGCTTGCTGATTAAGATATACGGCTGAGTGTAAATTGCATTGCTAGCTCAGGTAAATACTTTTAACTTATTTTCCCTTATACGGGCTTGGGATACGGTATTATAAAAATACCGCTTGGTCGGGTGTAGAAACCTTTTAATCGGAGATGATTAAATTGCATAATCCCGTTTTAATCTGTATTGATTGATAACAAATAACATTGGGGGTTAATGACCATGTCCTGGATATCCTTGGCTCATTTTAAAAAGTGAATGGCCACGACGTAAGCACAAGGTGTAGACATAACACCTCCTGTTGCATATGTATAACGTATACTCACTCGTAAGGGTAACTTCTTGTGAGATTATATTTGTGGTGTGTCGATTAATCTTGTCCGGCTTGTATTGTATAATCACCGGCCCTAAATGTTGGACAACCATGTAAATCGGATACAAGATTTTTATTAATAGAATTGTCCCAAGTATAAAAGATTAATTTTGCCTCTGTGCATTTTAATCAATGTGTCAAGATATTTTGTGCCGTTTGCACTCGAATCACTTTTCAAACTCTTTTTCCAAAATGAGTCAGTTAATTGTATTTACCAGTGTAAACTGACGTATTTTCCAAAAGGTTAAGTGACAGGTACTACGCATAATTGGCTGGGAGTTCATGGTGTCATTAGGGACTCTTGCAAGTTCTAGATGCCTAAAGTCTGTTGAACAGTTTTAGTATCTTTTATTTGATCCGCCTGTGGATCCTTTACCTTCCGTTGTAATACTTTGACATTACTTATATTCGGAACGTATTATATTCATCTTTTGCTTCCGCTGTGCATTATTATATTGTGTTGTTTGACCATGATGTTGCCAACCACGTCACGATACTCCCCCACCGGGCCCACCGGTGACACGTGGAAAATTGGGGTGTGACACCTGTCGATCTACAAGCAACACTGCTCCCACTGCCCTGTCGGAGGCTGACAAGTATAGTACCAGAGGTTCACCCTTGACTGGTGCAGTTAAGGTTGGCAGCTTGATGAGACAGTCTTTCATCTCGCGGAAAGCGCTTTCAGCTTCCGGAGTCCACTGAAATTGACTCTTCTTCATGCAGTTTCGAAGAGTTTTTATAAACGGAAATGATTTCGCCGCGTGATTGGCTAGGAAGCGGTTGAGTGCTGCCAAACGTCCTGCCAATTTTTGCATCTCCTTGATCGTTGACGGTGACGACATGCGTTCTATTGCTTGTATCTTGTCAGGGTTCACCTTGAAACCGTCTTTCGTGACGATGAAACCCAGGAATTTCCCCTCCTCCATGCCGAAGGAACATTTCGCTGGGTTTAACTTGATGCTGACTCCGCGCAGAGTGTCAAATGTCTTTTGGATGTTCAGCAGCATTGTACTTTCTTCTTTGCTCATGATAACCAGATCGTCCATATACACTTCTATGTACTTGCCGATGGCGTCGTGAAAGGTTTCGTTCATGAGCCTTTGATAAGTCGCGCCCGCGTTTTTCAGACCAAAAGGCATTTTGGTATAACAGTATAGCCCGGTTGGCGTGCGGAACGCGGTCTTGTCCTCATCTTGCACGGCCATCTGTACCTGGTGGTACCCTTTGTAACAATCAAGGAAACATTTCCATCGGAATGTGGCAAGTGAATCGATCTTCTCATCGATGTCTGGTAAGGCGTAACAGTCGCGTGGGCATGCCTTATTCAGATCTTTGTAATCAACGCACATTCTCCAGCTGCCGTTGTTCTTTTGGACCATCACTGGGCTTGCCACCCATGTTTGGTACCTAACCTCTCTGATGATCCCCGCGTTTAACAGCTCTATCACTTGCTCTTTCATGGCGTCATGCTTTATGTCTCCCAAGTGGCGCTTAGAATGTACCACCGGTTTGGCTTCTTCCGATACGTTTAAGCGGTGTTCAGCTATGTGCCGTGGAACACCCACCATGTCTGCTGGTGTCCAGGCAAAGACATCCATATTTTGGAACAGCAGCTTTTTTAGCGCCGCGCGTGTCAGATCGGACATTGCAGGTCCCAAGGTTACCGTCTGCTCCGGATATGCGCTGTTTAACACCCATTTTTCTGCCTCTTGGCATGCTTCTGGTTTCCTTGTCTTTGCAGGCCTTAGCTCATCTGTCGCTAATACTTCTTTGCTTGCATAGATGATGGCTACTCCCGTTTCTGTTGGAAATCCCACTGCGGAGTGTGGGCCAGAGCAAATCATGCTGAAATCACCTTGGGATTCTCTTCCCAGCAGAATATCGTGTCTTGAATGTGCTAGCAGCACCATGAATGTGACTTCCTCTGTTCTTGAGTTTCTTCCGTCTGAGAGCAACACTGGGAACGATATCTGTCCTAGAGGAAAAACGGCTTCGTTGCAGAATCCAGTGAGCGGGTAATCAACTGGTTCTAAGCGCGCTTTGTCCTCCTGATCGAACTGATTGAAACACTGTTCATATATGATATCCGCAGTGCTCCCCGGGTCGATGAAGATGTAATCCGTTTGGTAATGCCCTATGACGCCCGAAATGACTATGGGCCTTCTTTCTCGTGGGCCTCCTCTTACAACTGGGAAAACGACTTGTTTCTCGCGCCATGAGTCATCCTGCGCGCGCTTGTTGTAATTTTTCCTTGGTCTTCGTGGACCCCCCTGAACCATGTGGGTTTCTAACTTCCGGAGTTTTTTGTTGTCCGGCCCTTCTTCTCTTCGTTGAATCTGACGGTAATCACGCCTGCCACCTTTGACCAGGTGAGTTAACTTTTCGTCTCTTAAAGCCCTTTCGATCTCTTGTTTGAGGCTGAAACAATCGTCGGTTAAGTGGCCGGTGTCCTTGTGGAAGTCACAGAAAAGATTCGGGTCTTGGCCCCTCTTGTTGCGCATTTGCAGTGGTGGCTTGAACTGGTGGTTCTCGGTTGCCAAGACTTCTGAAGGGGTTTTCGTTAGGAGTGTCCACTGCTTCTCTCTGTTTTCTTTTTTCACCTCTTTCCGGTGTGCGATTTGGTTGATCGTGTGGCGCGCATCCTCTCTTACCGGGCTTCGTTCCCTGTAACCGGACGCCTTCCAAGGTTGGCTCCTGCCCTTCTTGCTATGCCGGTCGTTATGGTTGTAGCTGCGTTGACGGTGATCGTCGCCGGTCAACTGTCTATCCGACTGTGCAATAGTTTTGGCTGCCTCAATGAAGGTTTCCCAATCTTTGGGTCCCCCGTCTCTACCTTTTACACGCTTGATTAAATCATCGCACTTGACTGCCCGCATGAAGTGTGCGCGCATCATCTTCTCGCCGCAGTCGCCGATCTCTAAACATTCTTTGTTGTACCGAGTAATGAAATCTTCTATGCTTTCGTGGTCTCTGCGCCATATGTTCAAGCAGTCGGCTGGATCCCTGGTGTGTCGTCGTTGTTGTGAGAAGTGTGCCAGGAACTTCTCTCGGAAATCGATCCATGATTTGATTTTCCCTGCTGGTAAGCTGTCAAACCAGATGCGCGCTGCGCCTACGAAGGTTTGAGCAAATAGATGACACCAGGTTGGCAAGTTCCATCCACCCGTTGCTCCCGCACCGTTGAAAACTTGGAGATGATCGTCTGGGTCTGTCAACCCGTTGTATTTGCCCACGTTGTGTGGCAATTTGGTTTTGTCTATGGCAGCCGTGGCGATCTCTCGGATGAACTTTGAATTCTCAGCCATGTCGTCCGGACGGTAGCTTAGAGTGTAGTCATGTTCAGCTTTTGGATCATAACCTGCGCGTTTGCGAGGTTTGTACGCTTCATGCTCTGGTGGTAACCTGCTGAACACTGTGTCCGTGTCGTTGTCGTCGTCAAATTCGTCGTTGATGTTGCGCGGGCCTAAACGGCTCTGTATTGGCTTCTTCGGTGGTTGAGAGTATTGCACGTAATTGCTTTCTGTTTCACCGTAAGTATCGCGCGTGTCGTGCGCACTCGGCCTTCTAACATGCGGTGGAGGTAGTGACTCAGGACGCAGATTGTATGCATTGGCCTGTTGAGGCATAGGAGCGCTTAAAGGCCTTTGCGGTGGAGTGACAAATGCTGACTGGTGAGCTTGTGCTTGGAGCAAAGCTTGCTGCGCACTGAGTTGTTTGTAGACAAGGTTTATGGACGCCACTTGTTCAGCATACCAGGAAGCCAGAGTTTTTCCTTCGGGTAGCCCTAGTAGTGTAGAGAAGTTCAGTTGTGCTTGGTCCGATGGAGCTGAGGGGCCAGCTCCGTGGCTCTGTGTTTGCACCTGTGGGGGTGTTTGTTGGACTACCTCTGACGGAGGCTGAAAGGTAGCTCCGTTCGTGGTTTGAGTGATGATCCTAGGTGGGGTTTGGAAAGTCGCACCAGTTGTGTTTTGGGTAACAACCCTGGATGCACTCCCGAAAATACTAGGAAAATCGTTGTTCATCGGCCCTTCTTGGATAATTTCGTTCCTTTGACTTCTTTGGACGTGTGTGTTGTCCGCAATGAGTTCAAAAGAAGAAACGTCTCCATCCACTGGGTGGGAAGGGTTGTTTTCGGCCATTTTGACGAGTTTTTCGAAAAGAAAAAGAGATGAGAGTGGTTTTGCTAAAAGCGGATGGCGCCAATGATGAAACACAGGTTAACACTAGGATTAATCTGTGGGGTTATTTCTCCTGTGGGTTCAATCTCTCTTCCTACTCGTAAGATGACCGTCTCCTGCAAAACAGCAAACCGTCAGTCTCGTTAAGAGGGGAATATGGGGGTTTCCCTCTTAACCAGGCTCCGGCGTGAGAATAAGTACTGTTCTGAGGAAGAATAATCAGTGTGTGTGTTAAGCGTGAGAATAGTGAGAGCAAGATGATCAACCTGGATGGTGAAGGGTCCTATTTATAGCCGGAGGGTGAAGAAGGGAAGGAGCAGCGGTGCCAGCTGTAGACGCGCGCCAGCTGTCCGACCAAGGGGAATATCCCCCTGGTCTCCTCTGTTGCGGTCAGTGTAGTGGTACACGTGGCGCGCCTGTATTTGGCAGATTTGGAAACATCGTACTGATGTTGTCGGGCTGCTTCCTGACCTGTTGCAGGTCCACTTGGCGCTTGATCTCTGGTGACACGTGTTGTCCTCTGTGTCGGCTGGAGCATCTTTGGTGTCACCTGGATCTTTTCCAGAAGCTTCTAGAAGCTTCTGGATGATGCGGTTTGATGTCACTGCCACGTAAGATGGTGAAAGTGGTATGGTCCTTGCCATGTTGGCAAGGAGTTGGGACCATACCTCTTCACCTTCTGATGTGGTAGCAGAGTGGCACATCACCAATTTACAGATTAAAATCAATTACAATGGGTTGGTTTATGTAATCAGTAATTAACTGAGTTTTTATTTACACGTAATTTAACGTTAGTTTCTAAAATAGGAAAAAAGTAAACTTCATTCAAGTTTAATGCTTCATGAAATAACGAGCTCACGTTTTACAATTGAATGCCAAAGATGCCTTTGCAAGGCGTTGCTTCTCTGAAACCGTAGTTTTACACTACCGGTGGTAGGGCTGTCGTCCATCTGTATCAATAACAACAAAATTACAGCGGTGATGATGGTGGCGGTGGTGGTTGTGGCAGTGGTGGTTACGGTGAGGGGGGGGGGGGAGATGGTGGTGGTGGTGGTGGTTGAAGGTGGTGATGGTGGTGGTGTGGAGTGGAGTGGAGAAGATGAAGCAGGTAGAGTGGGTGGTGGGTCCCACACAAATTGTAAAATATTAATTATATTTCTTTTATTTTTTTAGTTTTTAATTTGACTGGAATTCTGGAAAGATATTTTTGTCATTTCACACGCACCTAACACCAAAAACTAACCTTTATCCACGTCAGGGCTATCCGAAAACGAAATTCAAAAACCTGATGACTATAGGTGTAATTTTAGAAAGTTAAGGACTAAAGGTGAAAAATAAGCAAACCACAGGGACTATCCGAGCATTTTTCTCTTTTTTTTTAATACTTTTTTCCTTTTCTTAACCTTTATCTTAATTCCTTAAACTTTGTTTACCTTTCTTTTCTACTTTTTTTTTACCTTCCCTTTTTTAACTTTGTTATTTACGTTATTTTTTACATTATCTTCTTATGGTTGGTGTTGTACCAGGTCCTGATATCGTAGTTAAAAGGTGAATTTTCTATGTACAAGGAACTGAAACGATACCAAACAAATCGTCGTCGCCTTATACGGAAAAGTCGCCTCCCGCTACGAAGTGCGTGCTTACCTCTAACTCTACTCAGTATAAAAGGAAGATCGCGGTAAGAGAAATATAAAGAAAATACCTAATGCTTTCAAATAGAGCCAAAGTCGGTGTTTTTTTCTTTGTGACGTCCTATTTATTAAACTTTAGAGATAAAGTTCGACTTAACTTATAATTTATCTACAGTTAGTGGGATACACAAGTAACTTTGACAGACATAGAGGGGGAATTATATTTAGTGAACTTTTACTATATGACTTGTGTAATAATATATGTAATAAATGTTTTTCTAGGTAAGTGGTTGAGTGTTATAGTCTCATTGTGGACCTTAGAGTAGATTTAAAAGTAGGTTATGTGTTAGCCGTTCTACAATTACACACTAAATTTTTGAGAGATCGCGCGATATAAATCTGAACCTTTTTTTTGTCTTTATCAAAGTTTTAAATTTTTTAAGTTCAGAGTAAATTACGTTTTTCGTTAATTGTTTTGGCCAAATTCATGAGTTTAATCAAACTTTTCTTTTTAATAGTTGCAGCGCTTATGGCATACATTTTTTGGCATTTTTGTATACTTCTCTTAATACTCTTTGACCCTTTGTTATCCGGTGTTAACTTTATGGGGGTATAATTTTGAGTTAATTACACCGTTAGTCCCCGTGGTTTATTGAAAGTAACAAGGTCAGGTATTAATAGTTTAAAATAACTTTTAGGGGTTCTAACTTTTTATTTTATAACAACCTGAGGTATTAATACTAACTTTTGTTAACTTTTGTGTTAAGATTAAATGAAATTACTAAAATACCCTTTTGCAACTACAAGGACCATTTATATAATTACCTTTATTTTAATCCAGGGACCATTTTTGTAATTAACCTACAGTGTTTTCTCACTTTGTGAAGCTTCTGAATGCCAAGTTACCCCCAACCCCTATAGCGAAAGAGAGAGATATGCAGGGTGGAGAGACTAGCGGTGGCGATTAGGGTTCCGCCGCAAACACGATGACGGTGACGATTGTGGTTGAATTCAACCGACGTTGGGAGAGAGATGAGAGCGATAGAATGAGAAAGTGGTGGCTTATTTGAATGCTCCGGTGATCCTTCAGTTTTCCGGTGAAGTTCCGGTCAACTTCTGTTCTCCGGCGAAGTGTCAGCCTAACTCTGGCGAGGTGTTTCTGATTGAATCATTGTTTATTCGGTTAACCCTCAATGCATCTCCGATAAGTCAAAACTCATTTATGTTGTAATTTATTTAGGTATTTACAAAAAATTTCAATTATTTTTCAATTTGAAAATTATTCTACAAATCTACAAGGATATAAGGGTGTTAGGAGTCGTTAAAACACTTGAGAGTGACAAACTAAAAAATCAACCAATAAGAGTGTGCCATGTCAAAGTGGTAAACTATGCTCAAAGTGTTGGCAATGGTTTAGACAACGGTGAAGTGGTAAACTATATTTTTTTTTAAAAAGGAAAAAAATATGATTGGTTGAGATTAGAATGGACTCCACCCCACACTACCCTCTCTCTCACATACTCTCTTCCCCGCTTCGGTTTTCCCTCACCGCTCTCTTCCTCTTTTTCGGTAAACTTCATGCGGCAAATGAGCAGGCAATGGTTGCCGATCGGTGCCGGGTGGGTTTGCCGCCCCCACTCCGGACACCCTAACAATATTCAGATCGCTATAAGTTGTGTATACATTGCTTTAATTTTTTGTTTCATTCATGGTTTCATGTACACCAACTTAAACTTTTAATGATGTTGGTTTTCACAAACTTTTATTAAATTTGAATTGTAGTCGGCTTTCAATAGTGGGAAATTGGGAAGGTTTGTTCAAAACAGTATCGGAGACTGGAATTTACGCCGGAAACTTCTGAAACAGAGGGTTGGGTTATTTAGGGGCAGGATTTGTGGAGATTAAAAACAACGGAATTTGATGTTGAGTTTTGATTTATTCATAAAACTTAACTTAATACAACTAATAAATAAAAAATAAATCTAAACATTAAAATTAAAAAATATATAACATTACAAAATTACATAAATGGTCCCGAGATTAAAAATAAAGTTAACTAGATAAATGGCCCTTGTAGTTGTAAGGGTATTTTAGTAATTACAATTTTATTTTAACAGGAAAGTTAACCAAAGTTAGTGTTAATACCTCATGTTGTTACAAAATGAAAAGTTAGAACCCTAGAATGTGATTTTAAACTATTAGTAACTAATCTTGTTATTTTTCATAAACCACAGGGACTAACAGTGTAATTAACTCGTATAATTTTGCTAAAACTTTAGTACCGGTAGTAGTGGGCTAGTGGCTGCAATTGGGCCTGATCTGGTGTCTGCCAGTTTGGACTAAAATACAAAACACCTTTCTAACAGGTATTTCCATTAAAGAACTAGAAAAATTACACTTGCAGGTAGACAGAAAATTATTAATCGGGCCTGTATAATAATATTTATTTGTTATAATTGGGCCTGTATGATACTAATAATATTTGTTTGGTTAAATTTGTAGGCATTTATCATGTTCTACATTCAAATTTGAAACTAGTGTTAATGAATTTTAAGTGTAAAAAACGAGCATAAACAGAATCAAGTATTCCATTTTAAATGCATGTGCAGAGTGTTAAAGTTGTAACTGAAAGGTACTAAACGTTTTCTGTAGCTACAAATAAGTTTAATTACGGTGGTTACAATGTACATGAAAGACGTACAGAACATTGGGTCTGCGAAGTCGAAGGTTGTTCTACTTGCTATGCCAATTCACTTGTTGCTTCATCAAAATGTTGGGATTTTTCAATGCTTAATCACTTGCTAATCTGAAACAAATCAGTCATGGTCATGATTCCATACAATATGAATATTAGAGGACTTTGAATCATACATGATCTCAAATGTCTTTTCATCATCTTCCCAAAACTCTGAGCTAGCATTTGACTTTTCCCTTGAACCACCTTTTCTTTTTGAACGGCAAATTTGGATTGTTGAGGGTCAACTGGAGTATCATCGTGCCACCAGCGAAACCACCCGATCATATCCATCTCCACTATGACCACCCATGTGATGTGTGTGCATGTGGCTCAAGCAACCAAACACAAAGGAGGGTCAGGGACGGGCACCAACAGTTTGCTTGTCGAGTTGATTTTGTGTTTTCTTATCAATAATATTGTAATAATAATGTTTTTGTATGATAGTCAATAGACACTGAAAAAAAAACCAATAGAAAAATAGGAAAAGAAGCGTTTTCTGGAGAACCAACCCCATCAGGGGCGGATCCAGTATACAAACACCGGGTTCCCAGGAACCCAGTGTTTTCGGAAAAAAACGTTTTTTTGTAGTGTAAATCTTGTATGATTTGGAAAAAAACGTTTTTTTTGTAGTGTAAACCTTGTATGATTTGGAAAAAGGAACCCAGTGATTTCTCCGGCTGGATCCGCCACTGAACCCCATTTTGGCTAGTATAAAAATGTCGTTTCAAATATAACTCATTTTGACATGTCTTGTATCATCCTCTACAAATAACATACCTTTCTAGCTTCACATACGATAGTATGCATAAAGGGGAGCAACAACCAACAAAAACGATATATGAAACCTGGTATTAAACAAAGTATAGAATCTGAAGTCTAATGAGATGACAAAGAAAAATTTATTACAACTTTTTTTTTGTAGACTGCAATAATGTTGAAGTAAAAACAAACTGGAAATGGTAACAAAACGTGGGCCTAATAATGTTGAAACTGAGACCAAGTAATAGTTGTTGACGATGCTAGTAACAAAATCTTGGAGTTTACCTGCAACACTAATGCCGGGGTCAACGATTAATGATACCAATCAATCTTAATTTCAGAGGACTTTGAATCATATATGATCTCAAATGTCCTTATATCTTCATGTTCTTCATCCCAACACTCTGAGTAATCGATTGGGTGTTCGTCTAAATCAACCATTTTACTTTTACTACGAACAAGTTCTACATTAAGATCACCCTTATCTGTCTGAAATGAAATATTTTTAGTATATGTAGGATTGAACCAAGGAATGTGCCTCAATAAACTAAAGGGTACATAACCCACCCTTTCATACTTACAGTTATATGGTTCCCTACAATCTTTATGAAACTTCTCAAAGTGATCCATGGACATCTCCTGCTTAATAACTATGTTGTACCTTCCCCGGTAGCAATCATCATGACGTAATAATAATATAAATCCACTAAAGTCACCATACCAGTTGTATGGAAGTTGCAATGTGACAAATCCTGTAAAAATGCTTGATGATTCAACATAGGGTCTTACGACACTCATAAAGCGATTTTCAACTGCATTTCCCTGCCACGTTTACATTCCAGTTATGATGAACCCTATTATTATATTATAAGTTAAAAAAAAGATGGAAATTCAAAAACAAGATAAGATTTATACCTCAAGCATAGAAAGCAGTACCCTGTTATTCTCTCTCCCCCAAATTGAGACTTTCCACAACCATTTATAGTATGATAAATCTCTTACAATTTCAAGTGAGTCACAACCTTCTGCTTTGAGAATAGCTATGCTTGATGGGAGGTCTGGCAATTCTACTAGGTTATAACACCCTGACAAATTGAGGAGCTTGGGACACGGGAGTCGTGAGATGCTGGAAGGTAATCTTGAAAAGTAGTTATGACTTAGGTCTAGTAGTTGTAGGTTTAATAACTCACAAATATCAGATGGGATGTCTCCATCTCCCAAATTGCAATATCTAAGATTCAGGTCTTTCAAACTTTTTAAGAGATGAAAGCTGCCCTCTATCCTTTTTAGTTTTTTACAACCATCTAAACGAAAAGAAACAAGGTTGGTACAAAATTGACCAACTGACGGTGGGATTATTTCTATACCAGTCCCACGCAAATCAAGTGTCAACAAGCTATCCATGTTTGACTGGATATCCGGAAACTGTTGAAGTTGACCACAACTAGAGAGATCAAGAGTCTCCAATTTTTTCATGTGTATGATGGGTGGAAACCTTTCAAGTGTTTTACACCAGGACAGGTTCACGATGACAAGCCTTTTGTGATATCCAATTGATGGATGAATCTCTTCTAAACTCATACAATGTGATAAAATCAATCTCTCAAGACATGGAAGGCCCTTAAAATCTGGTGTCTTGATTAGGTTATGAGAGCCCCCAAGATTAAGAATTTTCAGATATGGTAGACTCTGTTTCAAGACACAGCAAAAGTCAAACATGTTCATTTTATGATTCAAGACTCATGCAAACTAATTATGTTCATTTTATGATTCATTTCACAGTTGCATTGCAATGGTTTGTGAAACTACAATATTTACCTACCTTACACCCTTCCCAGAGTTTTTTTTGCTGGCTATATCTCAACATTAGACAACGAAGCATTGTTGGCTGAAAATTTGATGGGAATGAAGATGCAGGATGCCAATTCAACACTATCCATCGAAGGTTCTTCATGTTTGCAAGAACATCAAATAGACCTGGATGGCTAATATACCTTGGCAAATTAGCTAATACTTCATTTTCCTGTGTTAATTAATCAAAGGAACCAAACTGTGTTAGTAACGCTATAGACAAACGTCATTAGATGCACACATACAAAATTTATTTTTGCGAAGTTAATTTAACCATTGAGGGTGCAGTTGCCCCCATATCACAGAGGTATGCTATATCTTCCTCCTTCCAAATCCTGCTATGCTTTTCCAGATTATTAGGGTGTTCCCCTCTAACAATGTAGTGGGCCATTTCTTCTATCAAGTCATGCATTTCAAATCCTTCTTTTGAAACTTTTATGAGGGATTTTTGTTCCAACACCTTTAACCCTATAACAGGGTGAAAATTACACGCATCAAGCACCATCATTGCATCATCCATCCCCCATGAGCTCCATCTCCTCATGAAACATGCAACATCTAAGAATAGGTCTTTCTGGTAGGGTTCAAGTCCATCATAGCTTATTTTGAGTCTCTCCATGACCTTATCTTCTGGGATGCATTTTAACTTGGCCAAGGTACTCTTCCACTCGTCCTTGTCTTTGTCATATAGAAAAGAACCTAGAACTTTAATTGCTAGTGGGAGCCCACCTGCATAAGAAACTACCTCTTCTGCAAGAATCTCATAATCTTCAACATGTTTATCTTTATGGCATGCGTGTCTATTGAAGAGCTTGATTGCCTCGTAAAATGACAACAAACTCACTTCATAAATATTTGTGTGAGCCCTGGAGGATAGCAAATGCTTATCTCTGGTAGTAATTATTATCCGGCTTCCCTCGCCAAACCAATCATGGGATCCCGCTAACGCCTCAAGTTGCTCAAGATCATCAACATCATCGAGAACAACTAAAACCCTTTTGTGACGTAGCCTTCTCTTTATCATGCTTCTTCCTTCTATCTCACTGTCTACCACCACAGTTGTTTTCAAAGCAACTGATAGAATTTTTTCTTGCAGCTTTTTCAAACCATGCTTGCTTGATTCCTCACGAATATTTTCAAGAAGGCAGCGAGCTTCAAATTGGTGAGAGATCTCCATATAAACAGCAGATGCGAGAGTAGTCTTACCACCACCCCCAACTCCCCATATTCCAACCATGCGCACACCACCCGACCCAATTTCCAACATTAATTTCAGATCACGTAAGCGGGTCTCCATTCCAATCAGGTCTTTATAGTCGTCTGTAATTAGTGAAGACAACCTACTAGAAATTGTACCAACAATTTCATTAATGCATTTTGCTTCATGACTGCGCGATGGGTAGATAGAAAAAATTAGAATTTTGAACATGCTCCCACTCCCTTACGGAGGTGAGGGTCTTGTTAATTCAGAAAGTACTAGTAACCACTACCAGCTTCAGTCTTTCAATATTTATATGTATAAAACAGCTCCCAATATTTATAATTAAACGCTTTTTAACACTTCCTTTGAGTCTTATAAACTATTTAACGGCTTAAATCTACTTACAAATGTCAAAAACTAACTTATTACGATAGTAACTATTTTTTGGTAAACCTGGCTACTCCCAACTTATTTGACCTGTTTTATTGTTATTTATCAAATTTTGCCCATTTGACTTGTCAATGGTGAAAACAAAACTTAAATCGACTCATTGTAGAATGCAAACATCTTAAGCATAAAAAAGTTTAGAAAAGTAAAGAACATTACCTGTTTTGAAAGTCATTGATAACCCATCCAGAACGTTTGCCTGCTTTTTCCAGAGCTTTTCTCCATGATTCAACTTTGTGCTTATTATCCCCCACCGCTTGTTTGTCAAATGCTTCTCCATATTTCCTCTAAGTTTTCTCACATCAGAGGGATCTATGTGATAAAATATGGGCATCACTATTTGCCCTCTCGTGTCCATGCACTCTATAATATGTGCAAGCTCGTCCAAGCACCAAGATGAATCCGCATAGTTTTTAGAGAATAAAATAACGGCAATCCGTGATTCTTGGATAGCCTTCAAGAGGGCTGGACTGATTGACTCACCCCGAGCAAGTGTTTCGTCATCCTTGTACGTCTGGATCCCTTGTTGTTCAAGAGCCATGTAGAGATGATCCACAAAGCTCTTGCGGGTGTCTTCGCCTCTAAAACTCAAAAATACGTCATAATTCCATGATTGAGACATAGAGGCATGAATTGAGTGAGAAGAGGATGATGATGATGCCATTGATCTGTGGATCGAATTTGTTTGGAATTAGTATGAATTATGAAAGCAAGCAGGGTAAATCAGATCCAGAAAGAAATGTGGTTTTGAGTAGCTGAGATATATTAAATATATGAGAAACCAGGCATATGCAGGAAACTTCATAGTACTTACAATAATGTATATATTACTAGTAAAAATTAAAGGATTAAGACAACATGAAGATTAAAATATTATTAGTTCTTATTTATATATTATTTTAATATATAAATAAGAACTAATAAAATAGACTGGAACCTTTCACATTGCATTCCTTTATCTTTCTTTGTATTTTGTATCATATATTTTGTTCTTATTAATTATATATTTTTTTTATTTTAATGAGCAAAAATAATTTCTTTTTACCTGATGCTGATACTAAGAAGATTTACAATTACATTTTGCATTGAGGAGGTGAATTGGTCTAAAACTAAACCTGCAAATTTGAATGTAGCATTCCAAAGTATAAACTCACGACTAATTTAAACCACATGCGCCCAGAATTAGTATCGTTTATTCCAATTTGAACGAACTCTTGATTTCTAAGTTTCCTGGGTATAGTTATGACCACCCAAGTGATGTGTGTGCATGTGACTTGGTAAACAAAACAAAATGGAAGGTCTGTGACAAGGCAGACAAGCATAGACAGTTTTGGCTTGTCAAGTTGACGGGTCAGTTTATTGTGTTGTTTGTTAATCAGACAATTTCCGTATACAACTTTCATCTATTTCGGGTTTACCATTCTTCTGATTAAATTTGGAGATTGATTGACATGCATGATTTTACGATTTAGCACAAAATAATCATCAAACACGTAAAGATTAGAAGAAGATACGTCGTTCATTTTGTAATGTTTCTTCAAGTGAATGACGATCAAAGCCGTGATCTCGGCTTCTTCTCATACCCAGCAACCTAGAATCATATGAAATGAAATGTAAAGGATGTGATTATTAATAAAATATCATCTTTGCACAATACTGAATCAATGTTTTGGCATGAAGGAGATCAAGAGAGACCTCTGCACCAAATTTAAGGAACAAGAAAGTAAACTGCAGGTGTGTGTGTTTGTTGGTGATCCAGAAACCTCATCAACCTTGCCACCATACCATAATTAGTTATTAATCCCAACAGCTCTGAGTAAAAACTCAACTGATCACAATATCCAAATAGATTAAGACGGTGTGTTGTACACTTAATACAAATTAAGCAAGCTGAGAGAGAAAAGAAACACATACCAGAAGAAAGACTAGTGTTTGGGCCCCTGAAGATATTGACCTTAATGTACGTCCAACTAGTCTACTTTCTATCAGCTTTTTTGGAATGCTCACAAGCGTCATCTAGGGCAACCCAGGCAACTCAAAGAGGAGCGGTTAGGGAAGGGAGACAGAGACATCTACGGGTCCCTTTTGCTAATCGCAATTCCGAGGTACAGATCCCTTCAGAATTTCCTGTGCAATGCGATAATGGAAAAATTACACGTTTTGTCCTTTATTCCATTAGTTAGCAAGATGCGATATTGACCTTAATGTCTTCTGTAATTAGGTTGCCAATTTCATTTAGAAACAACGTTTCAGCAGTCGTTATATAGTACAGATTGTTTAATTTGATTGATGTCCAGTGATTAGGTTTTCGATTTCCTTTACAACAATGTTTCATTAGTCGTTATTTTATACAGATCGCTTAATTTAATTGATGTTTAGTGATTAGGTTTGTGATTTCATTTAATTACTCATTATAATGTACAGGTTTAGTGATTTGGTTTCGGATCAGAATTGTTCTTGATAGGGGTGGGTTACAGTTGGGATATATAGAGAGAGAGAGAGTGGTGGCGATGGGGTGGATCATGGATGGTGGTGGTGGTGGTGGTGGTGGATGATCAGATTTAATTTATTTAAAATGGTTGAGTATTTAAGTTATTTACATATTTAGTCCTTTTAGAGGAAATGACAAAAATGTCCTCACATGCAAGTCACATGATCAGATTTAACAAAAAAAATCTAACTATGTTTGGGCTAAAGGACAAGATGTGCAAAGATTTTGCCTATAAAGGGCAAAACTTGTCAAAATTCGTTGAAAAGGACACCGTTTGAAAAAGGTTATCAAGTTAAAGGACAAAACATGTAATTTTTCCTAAAATAATTGTTTATTTCTACCCATAAACTTTTTAAATTTAAGAGTGAATTACGTGTATGGTCCCTTTGGTTAATTAAAATTTAGTGCCTAATTTTTCAAAACTGCATGGATGGTCTCGTCGTTTGTAACACATTTAGTCCTCTACTTTCGCCAAAATTACATGGATGGTCCATATAGTTTGCACTTTGTAACACATTTAGTCACTTAAAGTTGGGGACTAAATGTCTTACAAAGTGCAAACCACAATGACCATCCGTGTACTTTCGACAAAAGTTGAGTACTAAATCAAATCCAAAGAAGATCTGACTACTTTATCTTTTCTAAATTGTTCGTATCTTATTTATCTTTCCTTCAAATTCCACTATGAGTTTCGGATTGTTGGGTCAGGTCAAGTTTGATTTGGGTCTTATAATTTAGAGTCATACACTCATACTCAACCACTATCCAAATGAATTATTTAAATATATATAGAGATAATATTTGATAGTTGGAAGTTTATTGTTTTATACTTTCTCTCTCTTTCCATTTTTGGTTTAGAGACATTGAATACAATATATTGTGTGTTTAATCATCATTATATTTGGAGTACGTAAAAGAATTAATAAATAATATGAGAATAAATTTGGTGCAACTAAATCCATTAAATAGAGATATAGAGGGGTGTATAATGTTAGAATCCAATTTCTCTTTAAAGATGAGACCGATAATAACAAATGACGTCTGCTTGGAATTATTAGAATCCAATTTCTCTTGTAAATAATGAGATTAAGAAAATAGTACCTTTTGTCATGTTGTGGTTTTTTTTTCACGTATGCCAAGTTTTTTAAATAACTTCATACGACTACTTTTATAAGATAAACAACTACCATGTTTTGTTTCACAAATTCTTATTGTTAATGATTTAAAATATCGTTTGTATGCAGTTTATTTGTATAGTTATAAGTATATTTATAATGGTAAGTTTCGTTATAATCTAATATATTTTTTATGCATGTGTTCTTTTGGGACTTGAAGAACTAGTTAGACTTTGTGTGTCCTGACATCCTAATTGGACCAGGTAGAAACTTTAAATGTTTATTAATTTAGTCGGTCATGCTGATACGATACAACTCATGTTGAAGCCGTTCAGATAAGAAAAATCTTTTGAAAAAAAAAGCTTTTTTTGTACTTTGTTTACGATTTTTTTTATTTCTATTTAATCAAAACATACTCAACATGCGTCTACTTTGAAAAAAATAACAAAAACTATTTTTTTACATTTAAAAATGATTTTGATGAGTTTTTTTTTACATGTTTAACAATAGTTCTCTGGTTTCTCACTTTTTTTTGGTTCCTTAGTGAACTCGCCCTAGGTAAATATATAATACATAACAAAACCAGTTTGAAGGGTGAATATGATTCAAATTCTTAGGCTAGAGGGTATGGTGCCCATCCTCCCTTGGAGGATGATCCGCCACGTAGGCGCCACATCATAGTCCTTCCAAGGATGGTCCATCCCACAAAACTAGAGGGTATGGGAGGATGGTCCTAGATGATCCTACCCCACCACTTTTATGTTTTTTATTTTTTTAATGTTTTACTTTTTTTAACATTTAACAAATAAACTAACAAAATATTTTCATTAATATTAAAAAAACATTACATAAACTAAAAAAAACATAAACTTAAAAAAAATAAACTTTAAAAAAATAAACTTAAAAAAAACATAAACTTAAAAAATCCTAATATATTAAAAAAAAGCTACTAGTCTTCGTCCTCCATGTCGTCGTCTGGTTCGTTTTGAGCGTTGTTCCAAACCTTTTCTCCCGCCACGCGTACCCTTTCTTTCGGACTTTGTCTCTCCCTAACAATAACACAATATGAAAGTACATTAAAAAACTAACATATGATATAATTTCAGATTTATAAGGCAAAACAAGGTTGCTTTGTGATGAGAATATGGGTGGTCATACTGCTGACCTAATATGGTCAAAACTATCACCCACACACAGACTTGTGTCCAAAAATATCTGTCTTTCATCATGTGTGAACCTCACAAGTTTGTATCATCTAACCAAATCAACTTTTGTTATTATCTACAAGACTTATCATACAATTACCCCATTGACTTTCACAAATTCCACTAGCAAAACTCTGTAGTTACTGCAAATTGTACTCATGGAGCCTAGCCATTGCTAATCAAACTAGTGACAAATCATTGCATAAGCATATATACTATAGAAATAAATTTTTACTGATTAATTACAAAAGATATCTAAATGATTTTGCATTGCTACTCTTCCACATAATCTATGAGCTATCAGCCAAGCATTCTTCCATTCTTTTCAGTTCTAAGTCACAAACAAATAGTTACTCTCATATGCATGAAGTGCGCATATATACACAAACTATAAGCAGGTTTTCGGATTAAAAAACTAACAAAAACATACAGATTTCATCTAAAAGTAAATCAAAAAGCTTCTAATGACGAACGAGTTCAGTCGATTAGAATGCCGAATAATTAGATGCGAATAGAGCGAATCCGAAAAATCAACAGTGTAACAATACACAACCTCATCACTTCTATCAAATTATCACCTAAAAGTTAGCATCTAGTGCAAAATCATGTAATCATCCAACAAATCTAACATATTAGCATAGAAAAATCACTAAAACAGTAAACGCAATCAGACTAGATGCTATACATGAAGTGCGCATATCTACACGAACTATAAGCAAGTTTTCGATCAAAAACATACAGATTTCATCTAAAAGTGAATCAAACAGGCTTATGATGAAGAAGGAGTTGAAACGATTAACATCAAATTCATTTAATCATAACCTAACATCAATTCACATCGAAACCCTTACCCAACGCCTCGTACCGAATTCACCACAGTATGCAAAGCTGCTGCATTTTCCTCCATCTCATCAAACTTCAATAACAATTTTTTTTTTGAAGATAAGGATTTATATTTATAACAAAATCCAACTTTCAAACACAAACCCCCTAATTTTTCAGTACCAAATTCTTGATTAGATGACAAACCCACCTCCCAAAATCCAAGAATCAGGTTAAAACCAAAACCCTTTTCGAATTAGGGCTAAAGACACTAAACCCATCAATAAAAATCGGATTTTTAGGGTTCTTGAACAAGAAATCAATAGTGAAATCATACAATATGTAATGGTGAAAATCGAGAGTGAAGATTACAAACCCATCAACTAAAGATTCAGATATTAAAAACTCATCTTGATTTCATCAACAGAACTCTATTTGATTACAAACACAAAAGCTGCCGCTGAGGACGGGACGGGAGGGGGGCGGCATGGTGTGCCGGCGTCGCCGGAGCTCGACGGGGTGGGGGACGTTCCCCATACCCTACAGCCTTACTTTGTGAATAGTTTCTAAAAAAGGATTATTATTTTAGCATCAATAGTTACATTAAATGCGTTACTTGTTGATGTTGATTATTATTATTATTATTATTATTATTATTGTTATTATTATATTAATTCATAACATGACAAGCAATAGTAATGGTTGTGCCTTCTCAGTTTTACCTATGAACTTTTAGTTGATATATTCACTTTACTCACAAAAATCTATTTTTGAACTTCTATTTCCTTTTATGCATGCATACAAATTTGTAAAGTTATACTTTTTTATATATTAAAAGATAATTTACTGTTACCGTACCTACAAAAGATTTCATTTTGAATTTAACTACAAACATACCTACAAAAGATTTCATTTTGAATTTAACTACAAAGGGTAAAAATGTCAGCAGTGTGGTTTTTTTTCTTTGTAAGTTAAAGATCTGAAATTGTTACTATAATTTTGTATTTAAAAGTGGTTTTAAATAAATGAAGAAAAGAGAAGACATTAATTTTGTTGATTATTTGCAGGTATTATTTTGAGATTAGTAAAATTACTATAGTCATCTGTATAGCATCGAGTATTATCGTTTTACCACTGGTAAAGACATAAGGCATGTATGTGTCAAATTATATTTATTTTCTTCTTGTAATTTTTGTTCTAAGTTTTGTTTGTTAGCTTCTTTTACAAAAAAATTAAACACACGATATAACATTTTTTTTAAACGGACTGAGCCGGTACGCCACGAAAAAATTATGATTTTTTTTCTACAAAAAACTAAACGCATTTTCATTTTAAACTTTTAGAAATTGGGCAACCCACTTGTTTATAATATTTTTTATTATAAAAAAAAGAACTCGGGTACGGAAAGCAGTTGTTTAGCCCAAAAACTAATGAACTATGTGAACTTTAGCTCTACACAAAGTTGATTGTTTAGCCCAAACACTAATGAACCATGTGAACTTTAGCCCAATATGTGAAATTGTGATCATAACTATTAAAGATACGGCCCATACGAGCAATTAGAGAAGTCTTTAGCCCAATGCGAAAGCTGGGCAATCTCTATATTTTGAAGAGTCCAAGTCCCAAGTTAATGAAACCCAACATAATTGGGTTTGGGGTTAGGGACACACTATATAACAAAAAGAAACTCTCATTTTCTGAGCCTTTAGTTTAAAATAAAAATCATTGTATTCATGTTATGTTTCCAAGTAATTTTAAATTTAAATGCAATGTTACCAACTAGGGCTGCAAACGAACCGAACGAATACGAATCAAACCTTGTTTGTGTTTGTTTGTTAAGAAATATATGTGTTCACGAACTATTCATGAACACTTACCGAACAAGGTTTTATGTTTGTGTTCGTTTGTTAAGGAAATGAACTTGTTCTTGTTCATGTTCGTTTGTGTTTGTTTGTTAATTTTAGGAATGAACGAAAACAAACATTGATGAACACAAATGAGCACAAACTAATGTTCATAAACACAAATGGAAACAAACGTTCATGAACATAATATATAATACACTGACACTTATTAAATATTTTATTTGTTGAAGTTTAGACGTATTTAAATAAAATATAAAAACTAAAAACACTAATAAACTATCAACGCAAATGAACACATTATCGAACGTTCACGAACATAAATGAACGAATGCAACCTAGGTTCATGTTCATTCATTTAACTAAACGAACGGACACAAACAAACTTTCGTTGAACGGTTCACGAACTGTTCGCCGAACTTTTGGTTCGTTTGCAGCCCTATTACCAACGTACGTACGGAAAAAAATAAGCTGGATAGGTAACAGAAATCTGTTAGTATCACCAAACATTTACGCCCTCATTATTTTATATGATGTTAGGGAATTGTAGTTTGCTTCTTCAACATTTTACTCCCTTCATGCAACTTTACGTATCTACCGTTGCCAAATCTTAGCGGGCCACCAACCTCTTCCCGTTGCAGTCTCAGTTATGTGACAAGTTCCGTTCTCTTATTTGGTCTCTCGTCATGCCCTTATACATCTATATGGATTAAGGTTTAATTCGTGTTTCTATTGTTCGCCATATTTGTAACTCTTGTTTATGCACGTCTTGTCTCTTGCCGCCGCAACCCTGTTTGCGTTGTTGTCGTTGATCTTATTGTGTATGTATATATATATAATTGTATTTATTTAGTTTATATGTCATGATCATGATATTACTTTATATTGTTTTACTTGTAGTTATTTATTTATACCCTTGTGATATGAATTATATTTGAGGTTTCCATTATTTTATAGTGGTTTCAGGCTCTTGGTACATTTGGGCGGAAATATACATACAGACACAAGGGTATCCTTTGTATAAAATCGAAAAAAAAGATAAAAAATTTACACTACACAGACGAAGTTGATGGGTATTTTACTATTTTTACACTACGGAGACGGAGAGGGATAGCACGGGCTACCCTGCTGCTTGTGCACTACCTCTGCCCCTGTACCAGTGAGGAAAATCAGTACATGAAGCTTTTATAAAGGGAAGTCTTTATTTATTGTTGAACATTTCGTTACCCCCTTCGGATCCCCTAAAAAGCCTATTCGAGAATTTGGATTCTGGCTTTAAGCCATCTTTTATTCTTTTCTAAAGTAAATTAATAACAAAAAGAGAAATAATAACATAAATACTTTTATTTTTTAGATCTTTAGCACTTGAGTTATACTCTAAATGTGTGATTTCATAACAAAAATTAATGTAAAATCATTCTTCACGTCACACCCACAATTTCTTTTACAATCCATTAGTTTTGTGACATCACAACACTTACAATACGCACACCGAATTTTAAACTACAAAACACGTCAATTTTTTTTAAAAGAAGTACAATCTTTCTGGGACCAATTGTATTACTCGGGTTCCAAGCTTTTCACGCCTAGCGTGTCATTTTCCAAAACGAGAAACAAGAAATTCGTTCGAGTGTGTATATAAATATAACATTTTGAGCATAAAAACACTTTAGAAGGGAAAAAGTGCATAGAATCTTGAGAAAATCAAAATAAAGTTGATATTGGTAGAGAGGGAATCAACATGAAAAGGAAGGTGCATAGAGATAGAGGAATCGTGTGCCCATGCCCAAACACAAAAACGAATCACCTTTCTTCACCATGCCAATACGTTTCTTTTTCTTTTGAACTCCCTTCTTAGAGAATGTTGTTTTTCACGAAACCTTCATGTCCCCACCTCGACTTCTATTACTTACACTACATCGTATAATAGTACGCTCCATGTACGTCGTCTCCATTCATATACATAAACTTGGTTTTTACGAAAAAGAGCATAACCAATAAAGTCGACGTTGAGAATTTATGGTTACCGATTTTAAACAGAAAATGTATAGTTAAGGAACCTGCTGAAAACATAAAGAAACGAACAATCATAAAAACACAACAGTTAACTTGTCCACACCTTCGAGGGGTGCTACAGTGATAATTAAGCGTTTGAGTCCCTCTAAAAGCGTATCAGGTTGGAATCCGGCTTTTACTGGTTTCTTACCTTAAACCATCTTGAAGGTCATCTATACAATGAAAGTTGTATTATGCTTTATTCAATTAGCATGCAAGATGCTGGTGAGGGCACATGAGTTTTTCGGTGACATGTTCGACATAAAATAATTATTTATTTCTACCCATAAACTTTTTAAATTTAAGAGTAAACTACATGTATGGTCCCTTTGGTTAATTAAAATTTTGGATTTAGTGCCTAATTTTTCAAAAGTACATGGATGGTCCCCGTGGTTTGTACCTTATAACGCATTTAGTCCTCTACTTTCGCCAAAAGTACATGGATGGTCCATGTAGTTTGCACTTTGTAACACATTTAGTCACTTAAAGTTGGGGACTAAATTATATACTAATACAATTACCAACTTGGATTACACCCCTTGGTCTAAGCATCACACCCCTTGATTTAAACATCATGTCTTGAGTTACACCTTTAAACATCATGTCTATACATACCAAAATCATTTATTATACAATTATATACTAATACAATTACCAACTTGGATTACACCCCTTGGTCTAAGCATCACACCCCTTGGTCTAAGCATCACACCCCTTGGTTTAAACATCATGTCTTGAGTTACACCTTTAAACATCATGTCTATACATACCAAAATCATTTATTATACAAATATACAAAAAGCACATACAAATACAAAAGGCAAGGCATAGATAAATAAACTTATCATTATCCGCTCTACATTCCATCACTAAAAATAACCGCTTCAACCAAACCTATTCTTCCTTCAATCAAAACTAAAACTCCATTCGTACATCCAAAGCAATCCCTCAGTCACGTCCAACATCAAAAGGTAACAATTTTAATATATGTTCAACAGATTCAAGTATGTGCCTCTTCACATGTTTTTCTTTTATTACCTTCTTGAATCGCAAGTTGTGTTTTAATTCGATAATCCATAGGTATGGTAAATCATCAATCAGATGGACGCTCTTTATTTATTACACAACATCAACATCATCCTTGATCAGAATCGTTCAAGTTTGTTCAATCCGATTTTTTTAATGCCCGATCAGTTATTTGTTTTTCTGGCGAGCAATTCCGGCGAATAAACTTTCTTAAATCGGTTCAAGCATATCCCTTTTCCATGTTTGCTGTGTTTTTCTCCTTTTGAATTGTAGAAAATCGACACTGAAATTTCATATCAAAATCTTCAGATGTTAGTAAAGTTTTGTCACCCCTTCAAACTTCATTCTGAAAATCACAATCAGTTGATCGGTTTTGCCCTACAACAAAGGTAATGTTTTATTTTTTGTTCAATCGATTCAACCTTTTCCATGATTCCCGTTTTTTCTTTCTTTAATTTAAAAAGATATGTTCAATCTTTCAATAATTGTCGTTTTCTACTTTTTGAATCGCAATGACTATTTGAGACATCATGTTAGCGCTCGCTGATTTTAATCTAAACATTTAACCTTTACATCTAGATACTTTTTATTTGAATACTTAATTTCATTCACTCTTTTTCCCAAGTAAGTTATTCTGTTTCTTGCATTTTAATTGGTAAGTATGGTATTAGACTTTCTACAAATTTTCATAAATTTGTTTGCTTTTGGTTATTATTGCATATTTGATTTAATGCTTTATCTTCTTTATTTCTAAGAACTCTGAATATCTTTTTTTCTAAAAGCGATTACTGGTTACACGATCTTAACCGAACTCATGGTTCATGCATTGACGCTTCTGCTTTTGATATTTGCAGTGTGAATGTCATTTAGGTTTAATTGATCAATTTGACGTTTAATTAGCATGTGTTTTATTGCATAATTTTATTAATATTTGCTTTTACTTTTCATGTTCTTATTTTTTGTTGATTTGTGTTCTTCGATACATGATTATAGACGGAATATGCGAATTTACCAATTTGCACACATGATCCGATTAGAATTTAACAATTACTTTTCTTAAAATGCCTTAAATGTTTCTTTTTTTAGATTAATT
The DNA here is from genome assembly GCA_030545235.1 of Helianthus tuberosus. Classification (NCBI taxonomy): domain Eukaryota; kingdom Viridiplantae; phylum Streptophyta; class Magnoliopsida; order Asterales; family Asteraceae; genus Helianthus; species Helianthus tuberosus. The sequence continues at coordinate 9,731,017 of CM060396.1, forward strand.
GACATCACATAGAACCTCCATGTATCTGTGCACCACTAACACCACATGGTGTGGGTGTGGATCTGTGGCGTTTATGTTTCTCCACGCCGCACATACCACACCGTCGTCGGCATTGTCAACGGCGTTTACGGATGGGCTTGGAATTCTCCATCGGCGTTGAGACTTTAAGTTGGTCGACGTGGTGTGCTGTGAATGGGGTGGCATGTAGTATTTATACGTGTTCGAATATGATTTGTTTCTAGCAATAGTGTAGGATTTCGTTGTTCTCATTGCTTATCGATTGTGTTAGTGTGTTGTTCATTAATATATAAAAAATTTAGCATAGGCAAACTAAAATGAATGTTACAAGTGTTTTAGGGGGTGCCTAAACAATATTATTACGTTGTTCCCAAGGGCGTAGCTTTGTGGGGGCAGGAGGTGGCTGATCCCCCGAACTTTTTGCTTAGTAGTGCAGAGTATGTAGTTTTCGTATAGAAATTTTTTGGTATATACGTTTTTGACCCCCCGGTTTTATAGAAATTTTTGGTATATACGTTCCCCCCCCCCCCCCACCCACCACCACGGGTCGGAAATATCAAGCTTCGCCACTGGTTGTTCTTGCGTTACTAATCTTTTTCATCATTTCATTGCATACAGGAAACTCAAAATGACGTTCATCAGGATACCTCCTATTAGACCATGTTATAGTTGAAGCTTTAACTTACCCGTTTGATATGCTATCTTTATCGTTACCATTACTTCTCATATATTACTTATCATTTATTTTTTAGTGTGGCATCCAACAATTATCTTTACCACATTTTCAACACACATACATAATAACCAAACGTATATAACACAACACCCAACGCCATTTAAGCATGCGATAACCATTGTTTAAATTTTTTACCAATACAATTTGTACGTAACCATTCTACTTACCACATTTGTAAGTAAGTCAGCGCTAATCATGTTTAGCTCAAATTTGTAAAAAAAGAATGTTCACATAAACTTAGGCATTTTCACATCTCATATAGGATACTAAAACATTCGTAATTGACATCCCGCCGCAACGCGAGGGCTGGCGTCAACTCGTGTGTTACAAAGTGCAAACCACAATGACCATTCGTGTACTTTCAACAAAAGTTGAGGACTAAATGCGTTATGAAATGTAAACCATAGGGACCTTTCACGTACTTTTGAAAAGCTATGAACTAAATTCAAAATCAGAGACTATTTATGTACTTTACTCTAAACTTAAATAGTTGAGACCAAAACTAATTGTTCACATCTTATTTTTCTTTCCTTCAAATTCCACTACGAGTTTCAGATTTTCGGGTCAGGTAAAGTTTGATTTGGGTCTTATTATTTAGAGTCATACACTCATACTCAACCACTATCCAAATGAATTTATATTTAAATATAATATTTGATAGCTGGAAGTTTATTGTTTTATACTTTCTCTCTCTCTTTCCATTTTTGGTTTAGAGACATTGAATACAACAAACATATTGTGTGTTTATTTGGAGTACGTAAAAGAATTATTAAATAAAATGAGAATAAATATGGTGCAACTAAATCCATTAAATAGAGATATAGAGGGGTGTATAATGTCACAACCTTGCGGTGGGGAGTGTAAGTAATTCAAGCTTACGTATCATTGTTTGCTTGTTTGAAGGAGGACTACCCTTGCCTTATCTTGTATTAAATATTAATATATCTATTACACGATTTGAATAATAAAAACTATTTATTTACACAATAAATAACACAAGTAGATATACATGATAATCACATAAACGTACAATCTTTTGCTTATAGTAATTAATACTCAATCTACTTCTAAAGTGCTTAATCATCAATTATCTAGGAAACTTTGTAATTATTTTTACATCATGTAGTTAAATACTAAAAACATTTTTAGAACGCATAAATTTATTTTCCCTTATTATGTAATACAAATTAACCTATCATGTCTCACGTATAATTTAAAAAATCTGTTAGGCTATAGTAATAAATTGTTAAGCTATATTGCTAAACGTAAAAAAAATTAATAAAAAGATTAAACTGTTAAATCGCGTAATATGGTTAAATATTAAAAATATTTAAACTCATACTTGGGTTTACATTTGATTATTCTCCGTAATAATTACTCAAAGTTTGTTTCAAACATTTCAAATCCGTAGATTCTGCATTTTTCGGTAATTTAATTCAAAAGTATCATTATTCTTACTCTTATAAATATAATAGAATTTAACTGTTTTAGTAAGTTTTAACACAAAAGTATCATTATAAATTAAAAATATATTTGAAGTAGGAGCGGATATTAAGGTAACAATTTTAAAAGAGGCAATATTGTCATTATATGATATTAACATGATTTAAAAAATAAAAAAAAATCAATTTTATTAGAAACGATTTTTTAGGGATGATATGATGTTGACACGTGACATTCTTTAAAATTGTGTATTAAAAGTAAGATTTGTTCTTCTAAAAGTATAGAAAACTTGTACCTAAATTTTGATACGATATAATTTATATTATTTATTTTGTGTTGATAAGATGTAAACAAATATGAAAAGCCACAAAATTTTAACCGTGTACTACTACGCTAAAAGTAGGAAAAATAGTATAAAATAAAGTTATCTCCAAAAGAAATACAACACTTAGCATTCAAAATCCGTCCCCTCTCTTTTCAATTAAATAATATTTTTATATTTTTATTATTATTTTTCTCTCTTCTCCACTAACAATCACTTTTAAAATATATTAAAAAATTATGGACGGTGAATAGTGTCCTCCCAAATTTATAGATGAACACTAACAATTCCTCTTTTCTCTACTCACAACCATTTCCAACAACCTATAATCACTTTTCATAATATAAAAAGTTCTCTCACAGAATTTAGGGGACGGATTGTGAATGCTCTAAGTGTTGTATTTCTTTGGGAGATAACTTTATTTTATACTATTTTTCCTACTTTTAGCGTAGCAGTACACGGTTAAATTTTTTTGGGTTATTTGTTTACATCTTATCAACACAAAATAATAGTGAGAAAAAAACAAATGAAAATTAATCAATATTATGAAGTATAATTTCGATAATAATAGAAAAGGATAAAAGATAAAGATAATTAATTTTTTAAAAATTTAAATTGAAAAGGTGAGTTTGATTAAATTTTATTAATCTATTAAATAAAATATAAGAGATTGTAGAAGAGAATACCATGTGGCATTAAATGGAGTCTTTTATTAATATTTAGATCATAATAATAAATATTTAATTAACCATGATCAAATATTTCAGAGAACTAAGTTAATCAAATGCAAAACTAAACTAACATTATTAAATACAAGGAATGTAAAAATATAGACCGAATCGCTTGAAAATTGGATCTTTGTCGAACTGTTAGTTTCGGTTGTTGATCAGCTCAAGCAATAAAGGAAGGAGGCACACAACGATGCCTATACACCGGTAATCAAAACAAGTTTGTTAGTCATACCTAATCTATTAACTCGTAGCTAAACTGACGTTATCATAAGTGATTTAGTTACTAGTTAACTGCTTAGACTAGCTGATTTGATCTAATTTTCAAAACATGAATGAAAACGACCACACATGATAGATAGTCTTTCGGTCGTTATTGTTAAAGATAAGTATGATCATTAGCATAAACAAACAATAAATTATTAGAATAAAGTGCATGGGTGGTCCTTCTGGTTAACCAAAAATTTGGATTTAGTTCCCAACTTTTTTTAAAAGTGCATGGATTGTCTCTGTGGCTTACACCTTGTAACGCATTTAGTACCTAACTTTTGCCGAAAGTACACAGATGGTCCCTGTGGTATGCACTTTTTATCGCATTTAGTCACTAAACGTTAGAGACTAAATTTGTTACAAGGTGCAAAACACATGGACCATTCATGTAGTTTTAACAAAAGTTGGAGACTAAATACGTTACAAAATGCAATCCACAAGAACCACCTTGTACTTTTGAATGACCGATGACTAAATCCAAAATTTTAGGTAAGCAAATAGATCATCCGTGTACTTTACTCAAATTATTAAAAAAACACATATACAAGGCTCAAAAGTGAACTATTTTTGTTATCTTAAAATTTAAAAACATTTGAATCAGCCAATGCATTGAAAAATAACCAAACGACTTGATATAATAATTCTATCACCATTGTCAGAGAAACATACAAAGAGTAACTAATTTCATACTAGTAAAATTGTTTGCTTATAAACAAGATATGATTAAGTACATATACTGAAGGCTCAAATTTTACTGGTTTACTTAAAAGATATAAACATTTGAATAAATTACTAAATTAAAAGGTAAACACATGAACAAAAGCTTTTGCCTTGTCTTTGAAAGAAACACTTTACTTGTATGATTCAATTAACTTTAACAATTAAAGCATTAAGCATACTTCGAAGCTTGATTAGTGTGAGCTTTAATATAAAATAATGAGAACATAAGGCAATATTTATTTAAAAAGCTAGAAATAAAAACAAGTGAAGGCGGCACGAAATATTTGAGTTGTAACATAGCCATTAGCCATTAGACCAAGGGGTATGGGGGCCGGCTTAGGCCCGGCGAAGCCCGGCGCCGGTCCCCCACACCGCCCCCCTTGGCCCGGCTTGTTAAAACCGGCGTGCACAAGACGATGAAGACGGGCCTGCAATCTTGCCTCTCTCTCTATCTCTCTCATCTTTGTCTCTCCTCTCTCTCTAACTCCAACTGCAATCTTGCCCCATCCTCCACCCCCCTAGATCCATCCTCTCTAAGCATTTCCTACGTGGCGGTGACGTGGCGGCCCATCCTCATGGGGATGAGCCTCCCATACCCACTGGTCTTATCAAGTGGTAATCTAATCTAATTGAATGGAAAAAGAAAAGGCCATTATATTGGAATGATTGACATTTATTATTATAGTAATATTAATGTGCATATCTACCAATAATTATAATAATGTTATTTTTTTAAAGGCGATTATAATAATGTTATTCAACTATTAGATTAACATCTAATCTTCAAAAAAAAAAAAAAAAAAAAAAACTATTAGATTAACATCTTCTAACTTGTGCGACTACCTTTTGCTTTAATAATTGTCCAATGAAAATATACGCCCATCATGGCTGATTGTTTATTTATTTATTTATATTTTGCTTTAATAAACAACAACAATAATAATAATATTAATATTAATATTAATAATAATAATAATAACATATTGGAGAAAATATAGACAAATAAAAAGTGAAATTTATTGTAAAAAGCATCGGACTCGCTATTTTGTTATATGTAGATAAAAGTGATGACGTGATATTGCTTTAAAAGGTGAGGATCAACCATGCAAAATCTATAAACCACATGGAATAACCAGACTTTTTTTCAAATTGTATGTTTCATTAAAACACGCCCAAAGTCAACCACAAAAATCAGAAGTCGGGCCACAGACAACAACCAAAACCGACTCTTACAACATATACATAAGATATTTACACCACTCTATCTATCGGATAGAAATTTACGTAGACCCATATTTTAGGCAAAGCATCCCAAGCGATTTAATACTGAGAAAATAATGGTCTAGCAACACCTCCTTGTTGAAGAAAAAATATTCATTCCTCGCTCTCCATATTAAAAAAAAGGCCATGTATATGATAATAGCAGGTGAAAAGGGGAACCAACATCCATTATTAACTTTTTTTTATTTATATCAATTATTTTTATGGTGAAATAACTTTAGTATATTTATTACTCTTCTTACTATTTTATAATCTCAATAATTTTTATAATTTTAATTGAAGTACAATATTGCTATCTAGTTTTTTAAAATCATTTTTAATGTCTCTACAATATTGATTATAAATGATGCGTTTATACTAGTTATAGTGATTAGTCTAAATTGTACTGTGTAAGCACCAGATCGATGACGAACATCAAACATTGCACTTGATTCAAGACATGAAGAACAAAATATGAACAAGATAGAAATATGTAGAAGATGAATCTCTTTATTGATGAATCAGTCATCACAGATTACACAAACCAAAGGAGTATACATCATCTACAAGCTGGATTTAGATCACAAAGATCTAAACCCTAGCTTTCTCTCACTAACACATAGTCTCTCTGGAGAGGTGCACAAAGCTTCAAGGGTTTATCTTGGTTCTTGATCGATCCCTCATCCATGGATGTTGCCCTAATCCTATACAACACATATATATAGACTAGGACTATACTCGGACAAACAATCTACACCAAAACCCTGACTTTTGTCCCTAACATAAACCCCTGACCATTTTCCTAGACATAAAACTTGGACAAAATGTCCAAGGATAAACCTTGGACTAAGTTTCAAGACTTGTACAATAAAGACCCTAACAATTGGAAAGCATGCACTTATCACCCAAAGTGCACTAACAAACTCCCCCTTGATCAGTGCATGGTCTTCATGTGGTCTTGAATTCTTCGTTATCGTTGACTTTAACTTGGACTTCTGTTTTGGTTGACCAGAACTGATAAGCGACAGTTACCCAGCAGGAACTGCACTAACATGTACAATTATAAATGCGCGTCTAAATAAACTAGCAATGGTGCGATTACAAAAGCATCTAACGTACAATAGTACGTATCTAGGTATGATACTTTAATATATGAACATGCTACGTGGTTATATTTAGTGGCGGACCCAGGAATTATATACTGAGGATGCGAACATAGCTCTTAATCAATATTTCAAGTGGTGCGGTCAGGATTTTTGCATATAAAGTTCACTAATTTTTTTTCAAGGGAAGCATCCGCCCTCCTAGCCTATAACCTAGGTCCGCCCCTTGTTATTATATTAATATATTTAAACCATTACAATGGTGTGTCTAAAACACATCCACACTTTTAATAATATGCTTAATTTTGCCGTGTATAAATCCTAGTTTTTTTGGTGCGTCTTATAAGACCCTTTTTATTTCCTAAAAGAGCATTACGATTTACTAGTTTTTTTCTTACGCCTAATTAATTAGCATCCATATAAAGTTTAGTGGGCTCCAATTTCACATGCAAGGGTGAACACGGCTTTTTATTTTTTTCAAGTAAACTTCATTAGATAACCCATGAAATGGAGCTGTTAAAACGGACAAATTATATAATTACAAAATTACACTAATCGGTCTAAGACACAGACCTAGCTTTTAACCTACTACTAATTACACGGCTTTTTATTTAACATAGGCTTTGCACACGTTTTTTTAAAAAAGCTTGTTGATTTATAGATAATAAAAGTGAGACATGGGTATCAATTTTGAAATTTATACTCAAGCTTAAGAAAAAAAAAACTTTGATAACCAATTGATTCCTCATTGTAGAACTTTTTTTTTATAAAATACTCAAGCTTAAGAAAAGAAACTTTGATAACCAATTGATTCCTCATTGTAGAGCTTTTTTTTATAAAAAAGAAATTCGTAACACATGTGAGTCTTTACATGCTTTAGTATAAAAAAAGTGGTGAAGGTCAATGTGGTATGCTTCAAAGGAGGGCAACCTCTTTAAAGAGTTGAATTTTTTCACCACTTCCTTTTATTAAACTATTGCTCCACCACCATCTTAGTATCAAACTGTTCAATTATGTTGGTTACAGGCTATACTACCTAATAGAACTCATTCATGTATATTATTTTTTAGCGACAATTATTTATACATAGATTTATCAGTTTTTGTTCTCAATGTAATAAGTATTAAATATATGATAAACAATGCTAGAAGTAAGTAAATGATATATATAATATAGATGAGGGTGGTTCATATGAGAACCGGCTTGAGTTGAGAGAACTTGTAGGAAATCGACTTCCAATTTTTTTTCACCAAAAATCATTTTAAAAAATTAGTTTTCCAAGGGGAAAGATTTCCTTGCCACTTTTTTTCGGTAGCAGTATTACTCCCCACCAGGCGCTATAGTAAATTAAGGTGGGTGTAAATGATTCTTACAGGTCGCAAAAAAAAAAAAAAAAAAAAAACGACTCGTGAATTTTTTTCGGATTTTTTTTATAGGGAGGGCTTGTTTCGTATTACTCTACCTTTGAGCAAAATTTGATCGAAAAACTCCCACGGGAATTGGAGTTCTCACAAGTTCTTTTAACTCAAAGTTTTAACTTAAACGTAGTTCTCCTATGAACCTGATTCATGTTAAAAAGATAATTATAAATTTAATAGATAATAAACAAATTGAGCAATAGATTCTACTCGACTTGTTTACACTCGACTTGTTTACACCTTGCTATAGAAATGCAAAATTAATAAACTTACCTCTTATATCATATGCATGTCCACTATCCCTTTTTAAATATTTACTATCAAAATTGTTGTTATATATGAGTGCATTCAGAGCCGTCCCCGAGAATAATAAAAAACTTTTGGGCCTCGTGCGAGATAAAAAAGTTGGGCCCCTTTCTATAATATAAACTTATCATTTCATATATGCAAAAACCACGATGCAACGATAATTGATTAATTGTTATAAAATAAACAAAACAATACTAGTGTAGCTAAATGATCGAACTAACTTACTTAAGCAAATCGTGAGGCTCTCCTAGCGTTTTTGGAAGCAAAGCTCTCGATCAAGTCTTTATATTCCATACCTTCTAATATTTCGTTTTCAAGAGATATCATCGCCAATCCATTAAGTCTTTCTTGGGACATTGACGATCGCAAATAAGACTTCAACAACTTCAATTTAGAAAAGCTTCTCTCTGCCGATGCCACCGTTACCGGAAGTGTCAAAAGCACATGATATGCATTTATAGCATTAGGACAATGACCGAGCCGCATGATATCATTTAAAGCATCGATAGGGCTAACAATGTGACTCGGTAAGAAGGTCCTAATCAACTTTAACTCCAAATAAAGTTCTTTAGCATCAACGTCTGATTCTTCTTTATATTTTAATGCATCTTGAAGACGATAACAACGAGCTTTAAGATCTTGTTCATCTAGTGTCTTCAATTTTTTAGGAAACAAAAACCCAAATATTTTTTCGAATTTTTGGTATTGATCGAATCTTGTTTCAAGAGAACTTATAGCTTGATCAACAATACATAGAAAGTAGTTGACTTTAAAATCATCATCGAGCGAAAATATAACTTCTTCTACACTTGAATTCTCATCAAACTGTTTTTTCCTACGTATCACACGTTTTTGAGGGAATTCCGCATTAATACCTAATTCATTGGCAATTTCTATAGCTTCATCAATCGCCTTAGAAAACCCCACTTCTCTATAATTTTTGAAGTATTTAATCAATTTGTCAACTTCATCAATAGCGACATCAAGAACCACATCCTTTGATTGCAACTTTTTGCTCACCACATTCACATTTGATAATATTTCATACCAAATGACGATTTGTACCAAAAATTCATAGTCACCAACCTCATGCTTTTCAAGTGATCGAGCTTCGCTTTGAATTTTAGCATCTTTATCCGAGACACTAACTTCTTTCAAAGCTTTTCTTACTTCTACAAGTTGAGTTCTAATAGGCTTAATACTATCTACACGACTTTCCCAACGAGTAACAGACAATGACTTAACAGTCAATCCTTTAACATTGTCTTTCAAAATTTGCCACCTATTAATAGAATTGGCAAAGATAGTATATATACGTTGTATTGTTCCAAAAAATACCCTAGACTTAGTAATCGTGTTTGCCATGTCACACAACACAAGATTAAGACTATGACAACCACAAGCACTATACAAAGCTCTAGGATTTTTTTCTAGAAATCTACTTTGAACTCCACTACGTTTTCCTTTCATGTTCGCTCCATGCTTTTTTTGATACAACTTCTCATTTGACCCACGAAAAGCTAAGCCATGTTTAGCAAGAAATTTCACAAGAGCAATAATCCTAAAAATCACTTCTTTCCAATAATCTTTTTCTTTTTTGAAATGCTCATATGCTTTTTTGTCAATTGTTTCATTGCTATCCAACCTTTGACGCATTTCAAACCATTGATGCATATGCTTGAGATGTTCAAAGCTAACTTCATGTTCTTTAAGACCTTGAGAAGCATGCTTCCAATCCGAATAACCTTCATTATCCAACCCGCCTTTCTTATACCCTTGTCTAAAAAGTTTACAACAAAAACAAAAGACTTTATCAAGCTCTTTCGAATACACTAGCCATTCTCTATCGCACGTCTCCCTGTTTGATAGAATTCTATTATACATGAATTTAGAAAATCGTCTTCCAACATTATCCACGGGACCCTTATCAATAGTCAAATCTCTTTTTGGACCTTTCATAACCAATTCATTAATCAAGTTCGGATTAAGTTTATCCCAATTTCTAGGGTCAAAAATATCAATACCAGGATTAACACTAGCGTCATGTTCACCCACATTAGCTTCATCTTCATTAACATTAACATCATCTTCACCCGCATTATCTTCATCCACGTTAACATTAACATCATCTTCGCCCAAATTAGTTTCATCCACATTAACACCCGCATTATCTTCACCCACATTAACATCTACATTATCTTCTTCAACATTAGAACTAGAACTAGAACTTTGAGGTAGTTTTGAGAAAAACTTGAGTATACGCCCTTTGTCGGCCTTTGCTTTTTCTTCCTCTAGCTTCTTCTTTTTACGTTTTTGACTACCGGATAGGTATTTGTATTTAGGAACGGGTGGCATAATTTCTAGACAAAAAAAAAAATCAAAGTTTAGAACTAGTAGTTTTCATCTAACTCTAAACCTAAACAATAAACAATTATACATCAAAGTCTCAAAAGATTCAATCATTTAATTTCAAACATCAAATATTCATAGTTCATCTAGTTCTAAATCAATAAATCTAAACAACAAAGATTCAAGGTTTCATCTAATGTAATTGACTAATTATATAAATCTAAACATAAAAAAAAATACATTCTATTAATCGATTTTATAATTGAAAATTACATACCTCAAATGAAATCTTGAATATTATTTAATTATGTGAGATAGAATATAGATGATTGGATGATGATGAAAAAACTCAAATAACTGGAACTTTTGTACGTAATACGAACCACGATCACAGGAGTTTGGAAGGTGTTTTTTTTTTTTTTTTTTTTTTGAGTGCACAACACGTACAAAGAGAATTAGGGATAAGCTGCAATTGGAATTTGGGCCTTTTACTTCAGATTTGGGCCTTAATGTTCAGTGTTTGGGGCTTTGTTATATATACATAACACAATAGTTATAAATCTGCCGGGCCCCTAACATCTTTGGGCCTTGTGCGACTGCCCAGCTTGGCCAGCCCAAGAGCCGCCTCTGAGTGCATTATAACTAATAAATTTTAGTCACAAATTTTTCTTTTTGCACAATTTATAAGTTTAGTTCAAACATTTCATTTCTTATATTATCAATAGACTAAAAAACTTGCTAGTAATAATTTGAGCCCCCTTCACAACTCCCTCTACATTCAGTTACTTCTTTTCTTTATTTTTACTCGTTATTTATTTATAAAAAAAAAAAACGTATTAAAAACTAATAACAACCATATGCTTAATTAAACAACTAATTTGATATTTTAGATTAATTTTAAATGAATGAATTTAGAGCTGTGGGTTTATTTATTATTGTATTTATATAAAATATAAAACTAAATAAAAATAATGAATTTGGTTGTACAGTGTACTAGTTTTTCCCCCGCCCGCATTGTGGGGCACTAAGTCGAATATTCTCTCTCATAATATGTATGTCTGTTTTCATTTACGTGTACATACTACTCATAACACGATCTCAAAAAAAAAAACACTTATATTGATTCAACAAATTAAAACAAAACACTACCATATTTTTGCTAAAAAAAACTAAAACGACGGAAAAACTATAATTTTAAACTGTGGGAAAATTGTAATTTTTTTTGAGAAAAATGAGCAAGTGTCAGACAGCCACCTGACACAAATAAAGATTACACCTAGTCAACAAATTAAAACAAAACACTATTACAGTTTTGTAAAAAAAAAAAAAACGATGGCATGACTGCAATTTTACACTGGTAGCAAAATCGTAGTTTGGCTAGGAGAAAAAAAAAACTAACGACAAAACTATAAATTTAAATGTAGAAAAATCGTAATTTGGCTTAACCAATGGAGAAGTGTCAGACAGCTGCGTGACACTATTCCCCTCTATGTAGTTTAAAGTCTTAAACACGCATGTAAACAAAGTTAACCAACAAAAAGAATTTTTTTTCTAAAAACATAGGGGCTAAACACCTATATTAGCGAAGTTGAATGTTTAAAAGGAAAATACAAAAAGCGACAATCAATTACTAAAAATAATAAAAGTAGAGAGACTAAACATGTACACTACTAAAGTTAAAGCGAAGGAACTAAACACACATATAAATAAAGCTAACCAGTAAAAAGAATATTTTTAAAAATAAAAGGGCTAAACACATATATTAACGAAGCTGAAAGTTTAAAAATTAAATAGAAAAGTAACAATGAAGTTTCAGATTCCCCTCATTGTGTTTTGTAGTTGTAGTTAATTTTATGTTAAAAAGGGGTTAATTATTAAGGGTGGAGATACAATAGGAAGTTTATTTGGCTAAGAAGGCTAGGAAGTGATATTGACCATTCATTTAGTTAATCAAGGGCTAAGATTAAATGATGAAAATTGAACGGAAGAAAAGAGGCGCGTGAGTTTGTTTAGGGGCATTCTAGTCAATCCAAGGCAATAGTTTCTCTCTCCTCCAATTCCCCCCCCCCCCCCATTTTTAAACGTTAATAACTCTTTCATACGACATTATTTTTTTATAAAAATTGCACCAAAAAAAACGAGTGTTTTTTATCTTTAAAACGAGTATACTATTGCTATATTTTCGATTTTTTTTTTTAAAAACGCAGTTGCGTAAAACGCAATAGAAAAACCCCCAGTTACGTAAAACGCAATGAAAAAAAAAACCTAAAAAATGACATTTTTCTAAAACGCAATGCACCAAAAACACAAATAAATGTCTTATTTGTAAAACGCAATGGGCAGAAAACACAAAGAAATGTCTTATTTCTAAAACGCAATAGTCTAAAAACTAAAAAAAATGTACTTTCTAAAACGCAATTGACTAAAAACACATTAAAAATGTGTTTTACCTAAAACGCAATGCACCAAAAATACAAACAAATGTCTTATTTCTAAAAGGCAATGGCCAAAAAACACTTAAAATGTCTGTTTCCTAAAACGCAATGGACTGAAAACACATAAAAAAGTGTTTTACCTAAAACGCAATACACAAAAAACACAAAGAAATGTCTTATTTGTAAAACGCAATGGCCATAAAACACTTAAAATGACTCATTCTAAAACGCAATTGCCTAAAAAACAAAAGAAAGTGTTCTCTGTAAAAAGCAATGGACTGAAAACACCTAAAACGCAATGCACAAAAAACACAAAGAAATGTCTTATTTGTAAAACGCAATGGCCAGAAAACACTTAAAAATGACTCATTCTAAAACGCAATTGCCTAAAAAACAAAAGAAAGTGTTCTCTGTAAAACGCAATGGACTGAAAACACCTAAAAAAGTGTTTTTACCTAAAACGCAATGCCCAAAAAACACTTCAAGAATGTGTTTTTCTAAAACGCAATGGCCAATGCAGAACTGTGCTGTGAATTGTCTGTGCTGTGAACTGTCTGAACCAATGCAGTTTACGAATGCAGTTTCTAGAGGCAATTTACAGAAAATTAATTTTTCTGATGCATTTTTATTACAGCAATTTAATCGAAAAAAAAAATTTCGAGCCAGGGGCTCTGCCCCTTGGACCCCGCCAGCGGCTGCCGCCCCTGGGACCCCGCTACCAGGGGCGCTGCCCCCGGACCCCCGCCAAGATCGTAAAACGCAATGACTAAATCAAAAACCCAGATCGTAAAAATGAAATTAAAGAATTTCTTAGATGGATCGAAGTGATTTTTTCAACAATTGACGATTTTTGAATGATTGAAACACTTATCAACACTCGAATCGAACGGATCGAGTGATTATCTTCAAAATCACCGGAAATACGAGATTTTGTATGAAATTAAACTGGGTTTTCTTCAAAAAAGCTGAAGAACACGTTGATCGGGTGTTTGAATCATTGATTGGTGACGAAAATCGCATTATAATGTAGTGATTATTGAGATAGAAAGTGAAGAAATGGTTGAAGATGGTGGGTTTTGAAAATGGTGGGTTTTGAAGTTACTGGGTTTTGAAAAGGAAGAAGAAATGGTTGGATTGTCTAAAATACCCTTTTTCTTTATTTTAAGTGTTGCCACATGTCCTAATCCTATTGCTTTCTACACTTCCTAGCCAAAATAAAGGTATTTAATCCTTTCCCATTATACATATTAAACGAAAGTAGTCATGAACAGTGCTGGAAATTTAATTTTAAATAAATTATAATTATAAAAGTCAATGACTTCTAACTTAATTGGTAGGAGTATATGGGTTCTTTTTTTAAGACTCAAGTTTAATTTCCACTTTGTGTAAAAAAAGAGTGAGGTATTGATGGGCAGTGATAGAAGACCCTGAGAAAACTGGGTTTGCTCTTTGAGCCAAACGGGTTTTACCGGTAATTCACCATCGTGCCTACGGACGTGTGGGTTACCCTTCAAATTTGAGTTTAATTAAATTATAAATAGCTAATGACCTCTAGCTCAAGTGGTAGGAGTATTTGGGTTCTTCTTTGAAAACTCAGTTCAATTCCCACTTGGTGCAAAAAAAGAGTGAGGCATTGGTTGGTATTGATAGGAGACCCATGGAAACATGGGTTCGATCCTTGAGCCAAACGGGTTTAACCGGTAATTCACCATCGTGCCTACGGCGGGTGGATTACCGGGTTTTCCCCGGAATTGGTGGTGGACGACTCGGGTTACTCTCGGAGTACTCTGTTTGTCCAGTGGGTACCCCGAGAGTGCTCAGGATTTGATTTGTTGGCTGTTAAAAAAAATTAAATTATGACTAAGTCTTTATGAAACCATTATATTGTAAATAAGTCTTTATGAAATCATTATAGGGTTGGACCGCTTTGGTCAAACACTATTTATTTAAAAAATTGAACCTTTCAAACGTAAAAAGATATATGAGATTTACCATCAATACAATATTTATAAGATAATTAACGTAAAATGGTTTCTAAATATTTAGTTCTTCTATTTAAAATAAGAACAAACTCATATTTTTTGGTTTCCGGTTTTGATAATATTTATATAACTTCTTATGCGAAAAGAAATCTGTTATCTACACCGATACCATAATTAACCAAACCAATACCATCCAAACAACTGTTTTTATGGTTTCAGTTGATGTAAAACAGGTGTAGATTGTTATACCGAGTGCATGTATCATATGGGTACTGTATCGAGCCGAACCGATATCAGTCGAATACCAATGGTAACATAACGCCGCAACGCGGCGGGCATATACCCTAGTTAATATTAAATGGAAATATAATCGCTAGTAAAAAAGAAAGAATAATTGCCGTTAAAAAAAAAAAAAACGAATAATTGCAGGCATTGACGTTTCTATCTTTTCTCCTTCTCTTTAAGACTTTAACTCCCACACGCATAATTCTCCTAAAACATCTCTTTCCCTTTCTTTATGTTTATTATTTTAGCAACAAAAGAATAAAGTGTGAAAATTTCGGCCGCAAATCGCAATACATCCGAAATATGACGTTTCTTTTACATAAACCATAACTTATGTTTCCCGAATTATTTCTTCTCCTGTCGGCATATACCAAAGTTTATTTTTAACATCCATTTTAAACTTAAAAACTCCCAGGTTTCGGTCTAGGTATTGGTCTAGTTATGGTCATAATTGTCCATCATGTGTTATGCACGTCAGGGCCGGCTCCGAAAATCACAAAAAAAAAATTTGACCCTGTTCGAGATAAAAATTTGGGCCCTATAGCTTCTAGCTTCTTCATCTTACGTTTTTGATGGCCGGAAAGGTGTTTTTATTTAGGAACGGGAGGCATAATTTCTACATATTAACAAAAAACATCCATTCAATCACAATTCACACGAAGTCTAATACATTTCACGTCATAACAGTCTAACCTAGTTTTTTCCTTTTTGTTTGTTTACCATTCTAAATAAAAGATATTAATACACTTGTACTACAAACAGAACTGAACAAACCTCACTCATATTTTTTTCTTCCTTTTTGTTTGTTACCATTCTAAATCAGTAAATCTAAATAAAAAATATGAATACACTTGTCCTACAAACAAAATTCAACAAACCTCACTCATATTCATTCACAGCCATATGCCTATATATTATTATCATAATCCAAATTCTAATATATACATGCAAATTACAAAAAAAAAAAAAAAAATTAGCATTCAAAATCAAAAGCGAGCATACATGACGATGATGATGATTAACAAACAAAAATCAACAAACAATGATCAACAAACAAACAAAAATCAACAAACAATGAAACAAAAATCAACAAACAATGAAACAAATACCTCCTGCGAATCTGCGGATGATGATGATGATGATTATTATCAGCGAATCGTCGCGACCCTGTGACTTGTGTTCGTCTGTTCGATCAGATTATCAGATTATAAGATTTAATGATTTGGGGCAGGGGCCTATACCTTATAAGATTGGGCTATATATATATAAAGAAAATTTAAAAAATTTTGGGCCCTTTTATGATTTGGGCCCTGTTCTCAAGCCCACCCGGCACATGGGGATAACCGGCCCTGATGCACGTTACAATTTTTAACGTTTAAAATGGATGTTGTTTGGGGGGCGAGGAGTGAAATTGTGATGGACTTTATAGATCAGGGAGTAAAATGACTATTTTAAAAAAATTGAGACAAAACCATTAAAAAGACCAAACTACAGGAAGCAAAATAGAAGTTTACTCTTTAGAAAACCTTTTTTGGGAAAGAGTATAGTGTAAATATGATTAGAGTAAATATAATTAGAGAAACAATAATATTTTGATCGGAGTTATCATGGTTGAGTACTTGAACTTATTAGTAGTTAAAAGCCTTTCTTATGTTTTCCCGAAAACTAAAATCACAATTAAAGATGTCATAAATTTCTTTTACCTTTTAGGGAAATTTAAATTTTAAAAATTTTAACTTCACCTATTTGTTGAGATTAATCTCAGCTCTCGAAATGTTTACAGACAGTTCAAACTTTAACGTATATACTCCCCTGATCATTCCATACTAACTGAAGATTAACCCTGCTAGCTTTTTGATGGCATGTATTCTTTATATGAGATCAATGGAGAAAAATACGTTTAAAGTTAAACATTTACTGAGTTGGGTTTAGTCCCGACTTATAGGTAATAGTTGAGATTATTAAAATCCAATTTCGGCCAATGAGCTATAGCTCAATTAGCATTTGAGGAGAAGTAAAGATTTGAGTTTTAGGCCAGAAGTCTCAAGTTCGAATTTGATTCCAACCAGGTTTTGCCGCAGTGGGCTTTGGGTGGCGGGTTTTCCTCAAACTGGTGATGGTGGGTTTGAGCTACCTAGCACTATCTGTGATCGCAGTCATATGTGATCGCCTTTTGCCATTGGGTTACCCCAGGTAGCCGAAAATTTATTTTGTTGACCATTAAAAAAATTTAAAATCCAATTACCTGTCTTTTAAACATTTACTTCTAAAACCATCAAGAAATAACTTCAACTAATATACGTTGTATTGGATTTTAAAGTAAATTACTTTTTGAGTCCCTATGTTTTAGTGGTTTTAACCACTTGAATTCAAAATCAAAAAGTTTAACGCTCTGAGTCCCAATCCGTTTATTTTATAACGTTTTGAGTCCAATTTTTAACATTTATACTTTTGATTTTGGACACAAGTGGTTAAAACCACTAAAACACAGGGACTCAAAACGTTATAAAATGAGTTGTTAAGAACTCAGAGTGTTAAACTTTTTGATTTTAGATTTAACTGATTAAAACCACTCAAAAAGTAATTTCATCTAAATTTTATGTAGAGAACTATGTTATTTAAACTAATTTTTCATATTTTAAACTAATTTTTTATATTTTATCTCTTTTCGGCTCGAAATAAATATAAAACAATGTAGGTCCAACTAGCGGAGGATCTAGTCGCCTAATCCTTGTATACGAACCAACCCGGTTGTGCGGAATCCAACCGGGAAAGCAAACCGAGATAAGAACACGAAACAGAAAGATTCAACGTTTGAATATCGACTGTATTAATCACCAGAATGTTTGTTTACAAAGGATTACACAAAGTTATACTCTCACAAACTATCTCTGGTTCTCTCGTGTCTCACAGTTGTGTCTCTTGACTCTGTTGCACTTCAGTTGCTGTTTATATAACCAGAGCAGATCGACGAAACATATGCAGTCGACGAATAACTCCGGCGAAAAACTAAGAGTGACGAAACAAGGGGTCTTTCGTCACACCCTTATATTCGACGAAACATGTGTTTCTTCAACAGGTTTTTCGTCAAAAAGCAGGTCCAGGACTTTCGTCATGCAGGCTTGGCTGGGTTTTTCGTCATCATGCAGGAAGCTGGGTGTTTCGTCCCAGACAGCAGCAACTGATATGATCTGCAACATGTAGATCAGCAACTTTCATCGAGACTTGATGGAGGAAATCAAGTCTTGTAGCGATGTCGAACCGAACGGGCCGCGTCCACATATAATATGTATCAACAAACTCCCCCTTGGACGCCGCTCGTGAGGGTTCATCTTCCATGTCTATTATGTCGGAGGATCTTCAAAGTCTTCACGCGTCGTAAGTAGAAAGTGTATCAACAAACTCCCTATTTTATTTAGGAAGTGTGTTAACAAACTCCCCCTTAAAATAAACTCTCCCTTGAGTTATGCTCGTGAATCTGTTGATCTTCAATTCTTTAGATCCTTGTGGCATTGATGAGAGGTCAGCGGCAACTCGATCATCTTTATCTTTTGAGTGCCTCCACGTCGTGTCTACATTCCAAAGCTTGTCATCCAACACCTTCTCTTTGCCTTTAGCTGGTCCTGATGCCGCATCTGCACATACAAGAAAGCTAAACACGTAATGAGAACAACCGCTTGGAATATAGTTAACATTTAAACAAATGACAGACATGTGGCCATTTTTCAATCAACTACCGTCCGACAGTTTGAAAGTTTAATAAATTGTTCAATTTTGGTTTTTAACTTTCAAAAACTTGCAAATTTCGACCGTTTATGAAGAATCGGTTGTTTTGGTTTCGATCAGGTTTCAGGTAACGAAGACTCGAGTTCCAACATCGGGTAATTAAAAGAAATTAGAAATAAAATATTTTTGGCTTTTTTAAAGGTTATATTAAAACACACCTAAAATCTTTTTGGAATTTTGAATATTTCAAATGTAAAGACAGAAAACAGTAAATAAATATATACAGAGATGCAGAAACTGAAAGCATTAAATAGATATTTACATATATTCTTTTTGCGAGTTTCGAGGGTAAGAGAATCATATCAGTGTACGATCACGCCAAAACGCTCTTGTTGTTCAGTTAGTTAACATTTAGATAAACATCCTATAACGATTATCGGTATTGTTATCCACATAAGCTCAACTTATCAGATGTAATCATTGCGAGGGGATACGATTAATATATGATTTTATACTTACCGACCGGTGTTCATCCACACACGACACATTCCCATATCAAGGTATGCACGAGAGTTCATCTTACTGGTGAGTATACCATTTATCACATGTTTTGACGTATATGAAAATGTGAGATACTCACTTATTTTGGTTGAAAACAAGCCCTATGTGATAGAATCACTTATTGATGAGGAACTTGATTTTCAGATGCATGAGGGCACAGGAGCAAGTCTGTGAACAGGTCAGTACTAACGTACAACAAAGAGACGAACTTGACTCCCACAAAGAATCTGTGATATATTATCACTTATTTTGTTTGGACATGTGATTGTTGATCACTTATTGAGGTCGTATGCAGTATGTACACGTATGTATGGTATCATGGAAGATCTGGACTTCGTCTCCATTATATTTCGGTAAAAGGAACAACCATGATACCCAGATGATAAACAGCATAAAGACCACATATCTCAGAACCTCGGCAATCTCTCAAACGAAATTTCAGTACTAAGACCATATGCCAATGAGTGGTTCCCACACAGTCTTCAGTCGATTAAGGTTTATATCACCCTGCACACTTTAAAATGATTGTGAGCCTACCGATACATCTTATATAGAGTTGTTTATCGTTTTTCATTTTAGGTTTAAAGAGGTTTGGACAGACCACTGATGTACTATCATTTTCTCTTTTTTCTCGACAGGAAACTCATTTTTGTTTTTCTATTGTTTTTGTGTATTGAAATTTTTTGATGTTTTTGAATTTTCAAATTTTGGATTTACTCCCCCTAAAATCAACAAGCTACGATAAATTTTAAAAACACAAAGGTATTTACAAAAACGATTTCCCGATGTCGGTTTTACTCTTGCTTGACCTTAATGCCATTTACCAATAATAAAAAGTCAAATCGTGATTTGTCAAATGCTTTGGTAAAAGGTCGGCATGTTGGTCATCGGTGTGGACCTTAACAACATCGATTAGTCTTTTGTCAAAGCAATCACGTATGAAGTGATATTTGATTTCGTTGTGTTTGGTCTTTGAGTGCTGCACAAGATTTCTAGTGATCTGTAAGGCAGCAAAATTATCAACGAAAATAGGAGTAGTTAGGAATTCAAAACCGTAGTCGCGCATTTGTTGTTGGATCCACAGGACTTGGGAGCAACAACTTGAGGCAGCAATGTATTCAGCTTCGCATGTTGATGTAGCGACACAAGTCTACTTCTTGCACTGCCATGTGACTAGGCGATTTCCCAAAAACTGATATCCAGCCGTTGTGGATTTGCCATCGATTTTGCATCCACCAAAATCAGAATCACTGAAAGTGATCAAGTCAAAGCTATCATCCCTAGGGTACCATAGACCGGTGTTTGGGCATCCCTTCAAATAGCAAAAAATCCTTTTTACAGCTGCAAGATGTAAGGCCTTCGGGTTGACTTGATATCTGGCAAGCAGGCAAGTTGGATACATTATGTCTGGTCTTGATGCTGTGAGGTACATAAGGGATCCGATCATAGCGCGGTAGTATGAGGAGCTAACAACTTCACCCTTCAAGTCTGGATGAATTCCGTGATTTTGCTGAAGAGGGGTACTAATGGGCGATGTGTCGGACATCTGGAATCGGCTCAAGATGTCACTTACGTACTTAGTCTGATGAATGAATATCCCAGACTTTGTTTGTTGCACTTGTAAGCCCAAAAAGAAAGTCATCTCCCCCATAGCGTTCATTTCAAATTTCTCCTGCATAACACTCTCGAAATTCCTACACAAAACATCGTTAGTAGAACCAAAAATAATATCATTTACGTATACCTGAACCAGTAGAAGATCTCCATCTTGTTCTTTGATGAAAAGAGTGCAATCGATAAGACCTCGACGAAATCCATTCTCCAGCAGATAATTATATAAGGTTGCATACCAAGCTCGTGGTGTTTGATGTAGACCATAGAGAGCTTTGTTCAGCAACCAAACCCGATCAGGGTGAATAGGATCTTCAAAACCTGGAGGCTGTTCGACGTACACCTCTTCTTCAACTATACCATGTAAGAATGCACTTTTCACGTCCATTTGGTAGACCTTGAATCCTTTGAAGGAAGCATAGGCTAGAAAGATCCGAATAGCTTCTAGACGTACAACTGGTGCATAAACTTCGTTGTAGTCGATCCCTTCAATCTGACGAAAACCTTGAACGACTAATCTTGCCTTATTTCTAATGACTACTCCACGGTCATCCTTTTTGCACTTATACACCCAACGGGTACCAATCTTCTTGTAATCTTCAGGTTTATCAACAAGTTTCCAGACACCTAGCTTCTGGAATTGCTGCAGCTCTTCCTGCATAGCTTCCACCCAAGAATTATCTTTCAAAGCTTCTTTAATAGATTTTGGTTCTTCTTGTGATACATAACACGCGAATGACCAATCGTTTTGTTGTCCAGATTCTCGAATCGCCTCATACAAGCCTGCATTGTTGTTGTTTCACAACATGTTTCTCGTTTGTACGCCACTTTGTACATTACCGATGATGTTTTGTCGAGGATGGGTATTGTGAATTCTTGTTTCTGGATTATCTGGAACTGGAATGTTTGTACCCAGATTGTTGAGATTGAGATCAACAACCAATTCAATACCCTGAACTTCCGAAGAGGATGATGCAGTAGCTTTAGCTGTTTTAGGGGCGTCCACTGGAGGTGTAGCCTGAGAAGTACCATGAACAACTTCTTGGTCTGCATCGAGAAATTCATCATCCTCTGAAGATTCGTTCAGTTCGTTAGCATCGTGAAAATCCTCATTGTCGAGAGTATTATTGTTCACTGAAGATGGTTCTGGATTATTGACAATAATTGGTCGAACCAACGGTGAATCTGTTGCGTTGTCACTCTCGGAAAATATCTTTGCCACAACACTTTCTTCGACTTCGTGAATATTGATCGAATTGAAAAAGTCATCGTACTCAAACATCCAAGGTTGACCAAGACATTTGACTGGCAAGGTGTGCCTTTGTACTCTAACTTCAGACTATTCCTCGACCCTTTTTATCTCTAGATTCTAGACTCTTAAGTTAGGGGTGGCATACCCAAGAAAGTATCCTTCAATAGCTTTTGCCCCAAACTTTCCATTAGGATCAATCATTGTGCAAGGAGCTCCAAACGGTTCAAGATATGACAAATCTGGTTTTCGTTTGTGAAGAAGCTCGAAGCAGGTCTTGTTGTGTCTTTTGACTGTAAGGACTCTGTTCAATGTATAACAAGCAGAGGACACAACTTCTGTCTAGAAGGGAATCGGTAATTGTGACTCTACCAACATCGTCCTAGCAGTCTTGATCAATGTACGGTTCTTACGCTCAGTGACGCCATTCTGTTGAGGAGTATAAGCCGCACTAAATTCGTGAAGAATACCTTTTGAAGTACAGAACTCCTTCATGGCATGATTTTTAAACTCAGTCCCATTGTCGCTGCGAATCCGTTTAACCTTCAAAGTATACAAATTCTCAATCTGAATGATCAAGTTTTTGATAATACCGAAAGTTTCACTCTTGTGAGCCATGAACGCCACCCAAGAAAATCTTGAATAATCATCTGTTATCCCGAGGCAGTATTGATCATTCCGAATGCTTTTATGCTTGACAGGACCAAACAAATCCATGTGCAAATGTTCAAGCGGAACGACCACCGTGTTGATCTTCTTAGTCGGGTGTCGCTTCTTGCTTTGCTGTCCTTTTTGGAATGAAACACAGATGTCTTGAAGATGGAGGTTTTTAAGAGGAACACCATTCACTAATTCATTCGACACCAAATGATTCATTTTGCGTAAATGAATGTGTCCCATCCGTCTTTGCCAAGAGATTGAATCTTTTTCAGTGGCTTTGGTAATAAAACAAGTTGCTTGTGCAGTCGTTGTGATTGCTTGCTTCATATCAAGGATATACAGATCATTTATCCATGGAGCAGATAAGAGAATCCATTCTTTTGAAATCTTGAAGCCGGGTTTCAGCACATAACATCCATTTGCATCAAAGTGTACTGAAAACTGCTTATCACAGATTTGTGAAACGCTGAGAAGATTGTGATCAAGTTGTTGAACAAAATTGATCTTGTCGAAACTTATAACCCCGTTGGATACCATTCCTTCTCCCGTAATATATCCGCCTTTATCTCCAGCAAACGCAACATAACCTCCTCTAATAGATTTAACGTCGTAGAGAAGCTTCATGTCGCCAGTCATGTGCCTGGATGCCCCACTATCAACAATCCAGTGACTGCTGAAAGTTCCTCTTGGAACACCCTGCACATGTACTCACATGATTAGTTGGAGATGGGGACCCAAGCCATTGTGGTCTTGGGTCTTCCATTTTCATTGACATAAGTTACTTCAACTTCTTGATGGTTAGGAAATTGTGATGTTCCGTCTGAATCATTAACCGTTTTAGGTTTCCAGGTCTGTTTTGTTTTACCAGTTTTATTATTTAAAACTTTAACTTCATGATTGTCTGAAGTTTTTGAATTTTCTGGTTTGACAGAAACAAATTTTTTGTTAACCACATCGGTTTTAATTGCTTTTTCAATAACCTTGACTTGTTGGCATTTCTGTTTCCTTTCCCTTTCTTTTACAAGACGGGGATCTTGTTTTGAAGAAACAGATCGCTTTCGGTCATTTTGGTCACGGGGATCATCAACTTTGGCTTTTTGTTTATGAAGGTAAGGACAATTCCGAATAATATGTCCAAATGTACCACATGAAAAACACGATCTTCATTGTATAAACCCCGAAGTATCATGTGATTGTCTTGTTGATGATGAACTTTGTGATCCCGAGGTACTTGGTTTGGAACTGTTTTGTTCATTTCGTTTCAAAATTTTAACTTGATTTACATGATCTATGTTAGATTTATTTTGAAAAGTTTCCAATTTATCCGTTCCCTTCGATTTTACAAAGTTCACCCTTTGGTTCTTGCCTTGGTTCTGTTTCTTTATACCTTGAGTCGGTAAATTACCTTTTGGCTTGGTGTGATTTTGCTGCCTTTTCACTGTCGGTAACTTTTGATTTCCATGTTGTTTTCGAACTTCAGCCTTTAGGATTGAAGGACACTGTGTTACCACAACGTGTGAACCCGACTTTCCCAAAAACATACTTGTTGATTCTTCAAAAGTTTTACTGATTAAAGATTGATTAACATTTTTAATCAGAAAATCTTTGTCAGAATAGATTTTATCATCACCAACAAGAGTGTATAGCAAATTCACACTCTCAGACTCTTGTGAAGAAGTGGACGTGGACCCGGTCAGAACAGTCGTAGCAGGTTTTGCGGGAGGATCACATAGAATATGATTCTCGAGAGGTATGTCCTCTTCTTTGATTACCGCATCTGACTATGCTGAGTCAGTACCATTGGATTCATCATCTGAAGAATCAACATCCTCAACAATGACCTGGGGCTCCTGATTCTGTTCAGCAGTTACAAATGTATCTGCTGACACATCCGAATCTGATGATACTTCCTGTTTGTATCCAAGTCCAGTTGTAAACTCCTCAAAGTTTAAAGGAACCGATGGCGCAAAATGAGTTCTATTTTCCTCATCAGGCATTGCGTCATAATTGTGTCTAACCGGTGGTGGACAATTTTTTATATCCAATGCATATGACATCCTTTTTCTTTTTCTAAACATCGATGATGTGATCCAGCACATAACTAGAGCTTAAATAACTATTTAGCTTAAGATGGATCGCCTCACTTTCAGATTTAACACAAGGCATTTCTTTTTGCATCATCTCGAGCCTATTGATGTAACAGTTAATGGTTGTTTGTTTTCTTGAAACCATTTTCGTTAGCTCGGATTTGTTTTCCCTTAATGTCTCAATCATTGTTTTATACTCATTTTCATGGTTTGTATGAAACATGTTGGCTTCTGTGCATTTAGAAAGATCCACGATCAATTTCTGATTATGGATAAATGTCACATCATACTTACTTAGCAAATCATCATATTTGCTTTGCAAGTCTGACAACTTATCACCTAAGTCGGCACAATTACTACTTAAATCAGCACATTTATCACATTTAACTACAGTTGGTTCATCGACACATACCTGACTTGATGAACTGCCAACATTAGCCATAAAGGTTGAATGAAGAGAAGAAGAAGAATAAGCAGCTTGATCCACCAGAATCGATCTTCTATCATTTCCTGCTGCAGTTTCTTCCAATAATATCGATGTCGGAATCGACTGTCACCCCCGATAAATGGTCATCGCCTGACGTTGAGGTTTCCTCATCTGAACTCCTAGAATAGCCAGAACTTTCTTCATCTGAAGATTCACCACCACTGGCGGAAGATTCTCCACCACTGGCGTGATTCAAATCCTTAGCAACTTCAGCAAAACAAGCTGCTCCTCCCTGATCACCAATGCCTAATTGCACTGACCAGTCACAACCCTCATCCACTTGTACCACAAGAGCTTGATTGTTGTTGTTTGATGGTCCTGCTGCTTGATTGTTTACAGGTATCAAGGTGCGTTCATCATTCCTATTTTGATGTTGATTCTGCTGGTTGCCTTGACTTCTGAAAGGGTTTTGGTTCCCATGCTGAGCTGGCTTCGTGCATTCCCTTTTGAAGTGACCACGTTCACCACAATTAAAACACTTGACTGATTGTTTATTGAATCCGTACTTGGTGTCTTTCTTGCTTTCCAAGCTGGTTCGACCAGTCCTTTCCATGAAGTCCTTTGCTCGCCTTACAGCACTGGCGAAAGCCCATTTGATGTCCATCATATCCATTTCCTCCTTATCAATCTGTTGATAGTCTTCTTGTGTCAGATTGATGTTACCGATCTGACCTGCTATCAACCCACAGTATGCGCTCACCAATGTGTTTAATAGCTCCATGTGATCCTTAGCTACTTCAACACTAACTTTGGAGAAACTTGACGTGTCTAGCCGAACTGTAGATGGTTGACCAGCAGACGACGTGCTTCCATAACAAGCTTGCTGTTGAACAGGTTGTGGATTTCCGTACATATCTGTTGTTCCAGTA
Organism: Helianthus tuberosus; assembly: GCA_030545235.1. Lineage (NCBI taxonomy): Eukaryota > Viridiplantae > Streptophyta > Magnoliopsida > Asterales > Asteraceae > Helianthus > Helianthus tuberosus. The sequence continues at coordinate 9,757,645 of CM060396.1, forward strand.
GATCGATAGCTTTGCTGTTGAGGAACTGATTGTACTGGTTGTATTGGATTTCCATACAGGTCTGTTGTTCTTTGCGGTTGGGCAGCTATCTGTATCGGATTTCCATACAAGTCTGTGCTTGTGACAAATGCTGTTTGTAGCAGAGCATGTGGAGCGGGTTTTGTAGCTGTGCTAGAACCTCCACAGTTACCATAATACATATCCGGATTCTGTTGCACAAGAATTCTTTTTGCCTTCCGGATTTCTTCTTGATCTTTGTTCTCCAAGAGCTGAATGAAATCATTGATGTTTTTCGTAGCCAAAGTGCCATTGTATTTCAAGATTTCTAAGAAACCATTCCATTGAAGTGGCAGCGCATCGGCAAAGTTTGTGACAACCTCTTCTGGAGTTGTTGCTACCCCATAATTATTTAATTCAGTCAACAAGTGATAAAATCGACAAACCCGTGCTTCTATACTTGCTCTCCGTATTGGATGGAATACCCCACCAATCCAATCTGAACTCATTATGGATATGTAAAATGAATACCTGCTTAAATCACTTAAACCAAACCGTTAAAATAACTTTTGAAAGTTTCTGTTAAAAATTGACAAGAGTGATCCACGAAAAACTTGGTTCTTGGCGAAAGACCTTAACTGACGAAAAAAGGTTTTTCGTAAAGAACAAAGTGACGAAAAATGTGGTTTTTCGTCTAGACCAAATGTGATGAAAAATGGGTTTTTCGTCAAACCAATTTTGAGGAAAAACTTAGAGTTTTTCGTTAACTATTGTGTACCAACACAAAGATATTTTCAAATAAATTTTTAGTCTTATCTTTCTGACACAAAGACACATCTTTTGACAAACACACCTTACCCACACCTTACCCTAAGCATTGTATTCACCTACTTTCAAACATCAACCATCATATGTTTACCAACTTGTACAAACAAATAATATTATAATAATTTCCAACAATAATTCAGTCAAACACAATGCAGATTTAACTCAAAAACCCAGAAATTTTGAATGTCTTGAAGAACAATATGATGAACACGATGAGTTTTTGAAGTTACCGGCCACCGGAAAAGTTTCCAAACACAAATTTTGCAAGAAACTTCACTAAAAACCTTAACACACCATACATAAATGAGTTCTAAACAAGGTTTTCTTATGAACTAATAGCAAAATACCAAGATTTTCGAAGTTATAAACTGATTTTTTCCAGAAACTATGATCCTCAAAACACAAGAAAAACACTCGGTTTTAACAAGGAAGAGAGCCTTGGCTCTGATACCACTTGTAGGTCCAACTAGCGGAGTATCTAGTCGCCTAATCCTTGTATACGAACCAACCCGGTTGTGCGGAATCCAACCGGGAAAGCAAACCGAGATAAGAACACGAAACAGAAAGATTCAACGTTTGAATATCGACTGTATTAATCACCAGAATGTTTGTTTACAAAGGATTACACAAAGTTATACTCTCACAAACTATCTCTGGTTCTCTCGTGTCTCACAGTTGTGTCTCTTGACTCTGTTGCACTTCAGTTGCTGTTTATATAACCAGAGCAGATCGACGAAACATATGCAGTCGACGAATAACTCCGGCGAAAAACTAAGAGTGACGAAACAAGGGGTCTTTCGTCACACCCTTATATTCGACGAAACATGTGTTTCTTCAACAGGTTTTTCGTCAAACAGCAGGTCCAGGACTTTCGTCATGAAGGCTTGGCTGGGTTTTCCGTCATCATGCAGGAAGCTGGGTGTTTCGTCCCAGACAGCAGCAACTGATATGATCTGCAACATGTAGATCAACAACTTTCATCGAGACTTGATGGAGGAAATCAAGTCTTGTAGCGATGTCGAACCGAACGGGCCGCGTCCACATATAATATGTATCAACAAACAATATATTCATCTTGTCAATCGGTGATGATTAGTGATGGATTCAAGAATAATAATATGATAAACATAGGAGTTTAATTAGTTAAATATGATAAACATAGGAGTTTAATTAGTTAAAGATAAATTTGTATAAGGCAATTAGGGAGATGCCTTTGTTTGCTTGTCAACTTAAAAAGAGAATCTCACCCACAATATTAAAGTTGGTTAAACATGCGTGCACCCTATGCAAATTGTAAGGTCTTTATCTATATGAATGGGCTTGCAACCATCAATGAAGAAGAGGTTATGATCGAGAAAAATTGGTGTTGGTTAAGCCGTCAACCCCAAGCTACTTATATTTTGAAAGACCATTTTGCATGCTTCTAATTTATTTCCAAATTTCACAATTACTATAAAGCATGTTTTATTTTTGTGTACTTTCGATATTTTTTAATCGGTTTTGTTTTTTCATAAATATGAAGTTTACGTTAGAATGAGTTGTGCTACAAATCACCAAAAAAGTTAATATCTATTGGGATGTTAATATGTTATCCTTTGTGTGTGAACCAAAAATCTTGTATATGAATCGCCTACTTTCATATCATCGAGTCAAATAAGAGGTTATCTTGTACGTACACGATTGGCAAGGGACGGACCTTCACCTAATAGAGGGCTTTGTGGGCGGGCACCCCCTAAAAAATCTTTTTAGTGTATTTTATAGGTTAAAATTCGATCACACCCCTTTAAAGTTTGGTTGAACCTCTCGTTCACTCATTCATAAAATAATTTCTTGATACGCCGCTAAATATTTATAACGAATTGTGAATTAATTGTCTAAAATGGCTTAAAACGAGTTGTTAATGAAATTCAACATAATCCATAAAGAACGTGTAAGATGTAAATAAACTTTGTCTCATCTTTTCTATGATCTTGAAGTTTGAGTTCATTTCATTTACTATTTGACTATTTTAATTTATATATATAGTTATTTTATATAATTATAGCTAAGTATATGAAAAAAACAAAGAAAATATTTTTATTGTGATTATATAATTTAATATCAGTATTTTTTTGAACGACATAATTATCTTAATCAACCTCGTTAGGCATGAACTTGTTTATTAAACAAACTTCGACTTGAGCTTGAACTCATCTCGAAATTATTTTAGTTTGTCATGGTTTAACCTTTTTATTAATAATAATGTGCTTGCTCCTACTGTGTTACATCAATAATCCTAAATTATTTTTTGTTGCCGATCATGAGTTGGGATAAGGATAAATTCCTTTATATTAAATTTAGGAGGAAAATAAAGAGTAAACTGCCATTTTGGTCCCTGTGGTTTGGGCAGTTTTGCCATTTTAATCTAAATCTCAAACTTTTTAAATCTGGGTCCCTGTGGTTTGCATTTTGTTGTCATTTTAGTCCAAATCTCAAAAAATCTCATTTTTTACTGTTTCAACATCCCTTTTTTTGTCTTTATCTGCAGGGGTAGTTTTGTCATAATTTAATAAACAATTTCTTTATTAAAAAACCCAACAAATATAAATACCCCTTCCCAATTACATCATCATCTTCAACCTCAGACATTCATCATAAATCAACATTCATCATCTTCACGATATCGTCTTCAACCTCTAAACCTGCAACTACCTCCTAAACCACCACCCATCACCTTAAATTAGAATCAATATCTTCATCATCAGATGGACCATCAATAGGCAGGTCAGCTTTGTATCCAGCTCTTTCATTTTGGCTTCAAACTCATCTGCTTCTCTGATTAACAACCGTCGCCGCAAACAAAGCACCGCAAACAAACCACCGCCTCCTCTGCCGCCTCCATCTTGCGGATCTTCACCTCCATCTTGCCACCGCACCACCGCTAACACCGTCGTTCTGCCGAAGCCTCTAACTGTCAACGACGGAGCCACCGCACCACACTTGCCGATCTGTCGAAGCCTCTAACTGTTTCTCTCTCTAACTGTTCATCGAAGCCTCTGTTTCTCTCTTTCAATTGATTGCATACCAAATAAAGTTGCAGGTAAGTATCAACCCTAAAGTTGCAGCTTGATTCTATAAATTAGAGTTTTAGAAGGTTGTTAATTTGTGTTAAGTATCATCCCTAATTAGGGTTTGGATTAGGGTTTTCTGGTGAAATTGGGTGAAATGAGGAAGACAAGGGTGGTGGGGGTGTAGTTGTGGCCCGGTGGGGGTGGTGGTGGTGGTGCAGTGGTGGTGTTAATGGAGAGGGGAGGAGGTGGCGGTGGTGAGAAGGGGGGGGGGGGAGAAAGGGGGTGTGGGGTTTTACCGGCGCTGATGGTGGTTGTGGTGTTTTACCGGCGTCTCCGCCACCGTCGCACCAGCACCGGTGGGATGGTGGTGGTGGGGATGATGCGGTGATGGGGGTGGTGGTGGTGTGGTGGTAGTTCAGAGAGAGAGAGAGAGAGACCAGAGCTGTATGTGTGTATATAAATATATATTAATTGTTTTAGAGTATTATATAGATAATTGAGTTATAATAATTCCAAAATGACGAAAATACCCCTGAGCAAAAGGACAAAACACGGGGGTTTAAATTGGGGAATCTTGCCAAATTTGAAATTTGGACTAAAATGGCAACAAAATTGAAACCACAGTGACCCAGATTTAAAAAGTTTGAGATTTCGACTAAAATGGCAAAAGCGCCCAAACCACAGGGACCAAAATGACAGTTTACTCAAAAATAAAAGATAAACATTCAGAAATAGCTCATGGATATATACATATCTATCTATTTTTGGAACAAAATGATAAAGTGATAAACTGATATCATTATCAATTCACCATCTCAAACATCTCATTAACCAACTCACCATCTTTTCCAAGAATAAACAATCTATGAATACAAGTTTTGGTTTGCTCATGAACAAAAACACCAAAAAACAGAAACCGATCAATACTCAATTTTTTTATCACCACGGATCAATTTTTGTATAAGGGACAACTGTCTAGCGGTACTATTGTGTTGGATAAGGCTTTACCTTTTCAAGTGGTGAAGATTTAATCCTCATAGTGGACAAAAAAATGCAATTTAATTATAGAACTAGGGGTCAAGTTATTCTACAAAGGCTTCTAATTGTAAGAAGTGTAAGAAGGATTTATAGAGTGACAAGTGTCCAATTATCTAAAACTAAACCCACTACATCACCACCAAAAACCTAAACACCCAACCCCCACCCCACCCCACCACCACCCAAAAGCCTAAACCCCCCACCCCCCGGAAAAAAAAAAAAAAAAAAAAACTATACCTCACCAAAAAAAACCCCCAAAAAACCTAACCCCCACCCCCCAAAAACTTAAACCCCCCCCCCCCCCCCCCCCCGGGCAATAAAAAACAAAAAAAAAACTATACCTCACAAAAAAAAACCCAGAAAACCTAACTCCCCACCCTCCAAAAACCTAAAAAAAAACTAAACACCCACCCCCACCCAAAAACCTAAACCCCCACCCCCTCGGCTAAAAAAAAAATTTTTTTTTTTGCTTGGGGGTGGGTGATGTGTGTGTGTGTGTGTGGGGGGGGGGGGGGGGGGTTAGGTTTTTGGTGGTGGTGGATGTTTAAGGTTTTTTTTTTTTTTTTTTTTTTTTGTAGTGGGATTTTTTTGTGTAGTGGGTTTTTTTAGGTTATTGGACACTTGTCACTCTATAAATCATTCTTACACTTCTTACAATTAGGATCCTTTGTATTTGATTCTAATCCATAGTAGGCATGGGCAAATACCGATCCCGGTACCATACCGTCCCGATACCGACAAATCCCGATCCCGATTTTTGTGAAAAATGGGTACCGATACCGATACCGAAATACGTCGGTTTGGTACGGTATCGGTACGGTATCGGTATTTTGAGGGTAAAATGCGGTATTATACCGATACCATACCGTACCGATACCGACAAATACCTAAAAGTGGATACCGATACCGGTACCGAAACCCCTTCGGTATGGTATTCTCGGGATCGGGATGGGATCGGTATTGGATACCATTTGCTCATCCCTAATCCATAGAACTAGAGAGAGTGTGAAGTGCTGTTCTAAAAATACGTAAATTCAAAGACAACCAGTTTTTGTCAAATGCCTTTTAAATTGATAAAATAATATTATATTAATTTCAAGAAGGATTTAGAATTTGCCTAAGCTATTTTCCGGAAGGAAAAGAAAGTCATAGCTCATAACAAACTTAAGGTTGAAAAGGGTGCAATCTCAATTCCAAATCAACTAAAGATTTGATGACGTGAATTGTATCCTAAAGAGAAACGATGTTACGATTTTTCCATTCATGGTAATCATCACCCATCCAACTACCTCAAACTTTTTGTGTTTTTTTAATTCATATATAAATGTCTTTTTTATGGTTTTCTTATGCATAAATTTGTAAAATGGGAGATGAGTTTTGCTATGAATTAAAAAAAATTAACGTTTAGTGGGCATTAATATTGAAGTGGTGAAATGTGAATTGCAAAATAATATTTCCTTGTTACTTCTTTTTTTATTTAACTGATGGAAGACGTGTTCTGACGTTAGGGCCGGACCTACCTTATAACAAGGGGTAACATCTGTTGCTCCTTACGTTACGTTCTGATGGTAGTGTAAATTTTGAAAAAATTTGACGTTTTTTCGTTTTCGTTAACTTTTTTTTAAACGTTGCCCATATAAGGATTTTTTAAATCCGCAACTGGCTGACGTAATATATAGTTGTTATTGTGGTTTTTGTTCAGAAGCTTGAATTTAACTCCTATGCGAGTCGTGGTTTCATATTTGATACTTTGTGTATTCCAAGTCGGGTTTACAAGGGTGTTTGTTATCTGGACAACTTAAGCAAATTTCGAGTTAGTAATGGATACGAGATGTTGGTTAAATAGATTACGTTGTCTTACCATAAATGATGTGCTTAGGACCACACACGCAACATATTCTATCAGAATCATGCAGTTAAGAATGCTGGTTTGAGAGTACTATGGGAAAAAACGACCTCCTAAAACTTAAAACTCCTTGTGATGTCACCAAGAACAAAGAACTATGGTTGCAATGAGGATGTTACAATAACACATGATAAAACAAAGAATTATGACATTTACTTATACTTAAAACTATGCCAACTAAAAATTGCAGTTCGTAAACAAAATAATACTACATGGTTTTACTTTTTTTTAAACTCCTAACAAACATGTTCCAAGTCCAATGAACATGTTATTGTTAGGTTGGGTTTAATTTTAGACGAAATTTACTAGCAGACAAACCCTTTAACATTTGTATAATATGCTTAATTAAGACTTTAAGAACTTATTTAAAACTTGTCTAACTGTCAAGCCGGTAACTAGTTCAATTGTCGCTTGTCAAAACCCTACCAGCCCAACTAGTGACATTTTAACCAGAGCCGACTCTAGCATAAGACAAATGAGGCTAGGGCTTTAGGCCTCATAATTTCAAGGGCCCCGAATTTTAAGAGGCTACCAATCCTTTTATACGTTCCTAGAAAGATATTGCCGGCAACACTCACAGCCGTCGCAACCACCGGATCTGATTCCTGGTTCACCGATCTAGCCGCACACCAATGTTTTAAAATCCGGATTTTATATCGTACCGGATTGGGCTCAGAAACGGTTTAACCTAGTGTATCGGGCGATTTAACCGAGTGTATTGGATGGTTTAACTGGTTCTACTGGACGGTTCAACCGGCTGGTTTGAACCGGTTTTTAAAACATTGCCGCACACTTCGGTTTTTGTAAATCGGTCTTGTGAATCAAACTTGTAGGTTTATGCTTTATAGGAAAAAAAGTTGTCAAAATAAAGTAAATAATTTGATGTGGGTTTTGTACGGTTTAACTACTTGTATAAGGTCATTCCTTGACCAACATTTGGATTTTTTTTATAACTAGGATTGCGACCCGTCGCAATGCGGCGGGGATTCTTTAGTTATAACTAAGTCAATCTAGGACCCGCACGTTATGTTAATAAACCTGTCAAACGGGGAAAAAATAGACGATGTAAAAACGTTCACCCACACACGCACGTTGCGTCGTGTTAACTCGCAAAATTGAGAACGAAACGTAAAAACGTTAAACCAAAGACGCACATTGCGATGTGTTAAGTCACAAAATTTAGAACCAAGCATAAAGCGAAAAATTTGCGGAAAATGAAAACTATAAAGGATCAAATTTGAAAGTAAAAAAAGTTATGAGAATAGATTACAAAAGATAAAAAGTTTTGGGTTAAAAGTAAAAAAACAAATAGTTTTGGGTTAAAAGTAATTTATGAAATACTTTTGGGTGAAAAGTAAAAAAATTCAATTTTTTTTTTGGAAAACCCCCAAAGCCAACATTATGACAACCATATGCATAACCATTTTTTCTTTGAAAACCCCCCAAAGCACACCACGCGTTGCGGCGGGGCGTAAAACGGTGTGTCAAATAGTACTAATGTCACACAACCGTCATCGACCACCAACACTGACTCGACCTAGGATATGCGTGTTGCGACGAACCTGTTAAACATGGAAAAATAGAGGTAAAAACGTTGAACCACACATGCACGTTGCGTCATATTAACTCGAAAACTTTAGAACTATACGTAAAACGAAAATTTGCGGAAGATGAAAAGTATAAGTGACAAAAGTTGCGACCTTAAATTGCAAATAATGAAAATTTTGGGTTAAAGTTAAAAAACAAATTATGTAGGGTTAAAATTGAAAAAAGGTAAAAACCTTTTGGTCAAAAGCAAAAATTCAACTTTTTTTTTAAAAAACTCACAAAACACAATGTACAAGTTGTTATGCACAAAAAACTTACAAACTTATATATGGTATAATAACATCTTATCTTACTAATATAATAAAAGAAACCTCTAATATAATAAAAGAAACATCTAATGCGACAGATGTCATGTTCTGAGGTCTCCTCAAGTTTTTTTCCCGGGGCTTTACTTCGGGTCACAAGCGGTGCCCCAAACATCTATAACCCGAATCTATTTTTAATTAGCATAATCTGCGCCTCATTCGGTTTTTTCAAGAGACTTCTCACAAACCCTAATCTCAAACTATCTATCTTCCCTCATAGGCAAAGTTCAAGATTTCCCAACATGCTGCTACTCAACAATTAACAGTTTCTAAACTCCTCATCCATCATTCTCGCATGATGGTTCTGGAAACTCAACTCGACGGTGTGATTTTGTACCGCAAACCCTAATTCTAAGAGGTTAGTGTTCGATTTATTGTCAAGCATCGTTTTTGTGGTGCCACAAACCCACAAACCCTAATTCTTCGTATATCGATTTGAATCGTATCTGCTCTGCTATTCAATTTCCCGGCTGTATCCGTTTTCTAACTTGCAATACGCCTTATTTTTCTCGAAATATCATATAATACTCCACAAAGAGAAAGATTTCAAAGGGGATTGATGATGAAAACTATGGTGTTCTTGTGCAGCTGATTCTGGAATAGTTCAAGATTTTGTTTTTGGGTAAGTTTGAATACTGTATATATATATATATATATATACACACATAGAAATACGTATATATATTGTTTTGTTCTTTCATGATTTTAAATGTGAGTTTGTATGGATCCAATTTTTTAATCGGTTAATCTTGTATAGAGGTGGAAAGATATATTATGAACTTTGATTTGATGAATTTGTATTTTTGTAGTATTAATGTTGTTTTCTTATTTTTTTTATTTAGTGCAACAGACTATTATCAGTAAGGTTTTATTTTATTTACTAAGATATAGTTTCATTCATCCAGAGGATTCGCCACTGAATCCGATGTGGACGACGTCTTTGTGATCGGAGGATACGTGGCAGCAATTAACGCCGCTCAAAACATCCTGTATTGAGAAACGGGGGTGTCGTTGGTGCTACTTGCCACCATGCCAGCTGTATATCCCTTCTAAGGTATACTTATTATTGTTTTATTTGATCTGGGTCTTCTAATCTGATTTAGGTTTAATTAAGTTTGTGTTTGTTCTTTGTTAGGATAGGAGCATCTTCATTCTTCTCATGAAACCCAAGACTAAGTTTGCAAATCATGGCATAAAGTGTGAGAGTGCAAAGATGAATCTCGCTGCCATGATGGCCCATAAGGAGAAAGTCGTCTTTAAGATAACAAAAGGCGTCGAATCCCTTTTCAAGAAGAATAAGGTTAGTCATGTCAAAGACGACTGGTATAATTTTATTTTTTGCTTAATTTTAATTTTGTTATTCATTTTTATTCTTACCCACTCCCCTTTATTGATGTTTGTGTGTGATAGTAATCAAAAAATATTGTAAGAAAATTACAAAATCAACTTCAATTTCAGTGTGCAAAAAATATTGTAAGAAAATTACAAAATTAACTTCAGTTTTAGTGTGCGAACCATTGTTATTTGTTGGTAATATCAATATCAATTCAACGGGTATCGGCACAATTCGCTAATTTACAGGTTATAATTTGATATTAGTTTCTTAGTGGATCAAATCTGTTTGTCTTTTGTATGTCATATCGTTTATGTCGTTAGTGTCCAAATTAAAATGGTTTTTGTTTAGATGTTAATGTTCTGAAACTATATCTTCTCCATCTGTCTTTCATTGGATATAGAAATTTATTAGCTTTAGCTCAGTTTTTTTACCCATTTGATTGCCAGGTTTATTTATCATTTATAACATACCACAGAATTATAAAACTTAGTTCTGATAGATGGATTGAATGGGTAACAGTTATTTCCAATAGACGTGTCAAATGGGTAAAAGTGTGTCGTTAATTCATCTTGGTCAAAGAAATAATTGAAACATTACTTCGTTTTTGAAAATTTGGATGGAAGTCTCTGGTCAACCCAAATTTAGCTTAAAATTGTCTGTGTATTCACTTCTGCGACTAACCATCACTTAAAGGGTGTTCCAGGTTTGCTTAAAGCGTTTCTGGGTTTTGTGAGTCACAGGTAACCAAAGGCATGTTTTAGGATTAGAATGGAGTGTTGAAGAAAGAGAATTAAACATGTATTGTTGGCTTTTGTTATGATGTGATTGAAAAATGTAAGGTATGGTGTGTGCGCTTCTAGAAATTGTAACCAATAAGCATATTTAATTAAACATACACCCATGGTATACAAGGTATATGAACTCTTAATATGGTGTCTATTCATGAGGATTGAGAACGTTGGTGTATAAGGCCACCATGTGATGATGTTCAAATTGAAGGCATTACTAATCCTCAAGAATTCAGAAAGGTTATTATGTGTACTTGACTGATAATTACTATTATATAATTATATATTTCTGTTGATGTTCATTTATATTCAAGCTATCATACACTAATTTATTTTGATTTTATTTAATGAACTGTATTTTTATTATATTTTTATATCTTATACAACTTATATTGTTCAACCCGTGTATCACACGGGTAGATAACCTAGTAAAACCATAAAAAAGAAATTAAATAGGGTCATTCTATTCCCACCCCCCCTAATTACTAATTACACCCCCCTATTAAAAACATCACATCCATCAATCATCCATCAATCACTTGTTTTTTGTTTCTAGCCTATTTTGTCTTTTTGTTGTCTTTTTTATTCATTTATTTAATTAGTTAGTATTATTATTATTATTATTATTATTATTAATTAGTATTTGTTTATTATTTAATTAGTTAGTATTATTATTATTATTATTTTTATTATTATTATATTTATTATTATTAGTAGTAGTAATGATATAGTATTTATTATTAGTTTTTATTGTTATAATTTATCAAATTATATTTATAGCTGTAACAAAAGCTATATAAAAATAAGTACTTTTTTACAAAATTATTATCATTTAATAATTTACATACAGAGGTTTAATCGATACACCCCCCAAATGTAGCAGGTTGTGTTATCCAAGACTTATACATATTTTGACGTGATTCAAATATATTCTCCCAGCCAGCTGCATCATTTTCTCTCATTAATTTCCATAGGTTGTTTGTGCTGGCAATTGGATACTCTCCTTGCAATTCTACCATTATAAAATGGTTACCGTTCACGTGTGCAATTGAAATAATTTTTTTTTCTGGGAACTCGTGAGGGCCTCTCCAAAGCGGAGGGCCTCTCCAAAATATATATTATCCAAACAAACTCATTTAAACTATACCTGATCTGTTGAAAATCCAGACATTTCTTTAACTTTTCTGAATGCTATAAAAGTTGAATAAGAAAAAATAAGAACATGAATCAAAGATAAGAAAAAATTACACAACGAATAAAACTATACCCTCTTGATGCTCTTGTGTCACTTTGTAAAATTTTAGATTGAAATTTTAGATTGAAATTTGAAGTAATTTGTGGTCTTGCGGACAAATGACAATTATAGTAGGCAGTAGCACCAATTATTCTTTCCACGTTTTTTTTAATAATAATAATAATAATAATAGGCATTTTTTGACTTGATATTTGTTTTCTGTTTTGAGGCAGTAGCACCTTATTCTTGACTTGGTGTTTTTATTATTTTTTTGTTTGTTTTTTTTTTTTTTTTACAAACTTTGGGTGTAAAAAACTACCCCCTCGGGAACCACGTGCCACGGAGGGGCGTTGACCACTATTTTTTTTTTACAACTAGATCCGTATATTTTAACAACATTCGTAAAAATTTTTTTTCAAACGGCGCGCCCGAGGGGGTAGTTTTTTACACCCAAAATTTGGTGTTTTTATTATTTTTTTGTTTTTTCGTAAAAAAAAATTTCAAACGGCGCGCCCGAGGGGGTAGTTTTTTACACCCAAAGTTTGTAAAAAAAAAAAAAAAAAAACACTAAAATATACTAAAAGGACAACAAAAAGACAAAAAACACTAAAAACAAAAAGCAAATGATTGATTGATGGATTGATGGATGTGATGTTTTTGTAGGGGGGGTGTAATCAGGAATTAGGGGGGTGGGAATAGTATCACCCATTAAATAAAGAGAGAGAGACATGAACTTAATCACTTACACATTTTATAATAATATAATGTTTTCAAAAACAATATTCCGTCATTTGTCAAAGGGGAGAAGAAGGTTGAGTCTTGTTTACGCAAACACACACACACTTTTCGGTCAGTTTCTTCTCCAATTAATTACTATAAAGAACCCTCACTTTCCTCCTTACATCCACACGCACACATCTTCTCCTTCTTCATCATCCAAACACAATCCTTATTTTTTTCAAAATGGATTCTTAAACGTTTCCCATATTACTTAAACTCTTGTGTTTCAATTCAAAGATATTGTTGTTGGAAAAATTATATTGGGATATGGAAAAACTTAATTTTATAAAAGATGGTGTGTTAAGGTTGCCTCCTGGTTTTAGATTTCATCCGACAGATGAGGAAGTGGTTGTACAATATTTGAAGCGCAAAGTACACTCTTTTCCTTTGCCTGCTTTTATTATTCCTGAAGTTGATGTTTGCAACTCTGATCCTTGGGAGTTACCAGGTAATGTTTTTGTTCTTCACATTTGTACGTTGTGAGTGATTTATATATATATATAGGTTTGATTGTGTTTTAGATATATGTGAATATGATTGTGTTATTATTTTTGTTTATTTTGCTTTCATGATTATTATTTGGTTATGTATTTACTTTCCAATATTACCTAGCAGCTATACTCTGTTTATACACATGACCGTTGGCTGGCTATACTGGTCAAACCGTTTGTTAGCTACTAGAGATGTTTTTGCTAAATGCTTGACTATGGCCGAATTTAAACGAGCTCGAGCCTAAAAATAAGCTTTTTGAATAAACTAACAGAGTCCGAGCTTCATTTATCGAGCTCGCTATCGAGCTTAAACGAGTCTGATATTTATATAATTTTATAATAATACTGTTGCTTATAAATTTATGATAAAAGTCTCTGAATAGCATATATTATGTTACATGGCCGTCTCCGAAAATGCTCTAAAATTTTTGGGCCCGGAGCGAGTATAAAAAAACGGGCCCCTATAATATAAAATTAATAACTCAATTTGTAAAGAAGAAAATAAACATATTTGAATTAGTACATATGTACATATTAGTAAACATAATAATAAACGGAAAAAAAGGGGCCGCTAACTTTTTAAAAAGTACATATACAAACTAAAAATATATATATTTGTACACTAGTGGGATCACATGCACGTTGCATCGAGCGGGAACTTTATTTCAATGCACTCGTTATAGCAAACGAAAGTTAAAACCCAAAAAATATAGTTGTAACATGCGCAAGCAAACGTGTCCGTTTCATCACTTTTTGTATAAAAAGAGAAAAAAATAAAACATTTCAAATATTGTTTGTTGAATTTAAGTTTTAAACAAAATAAAAAAAGAAAATTAAGTTTTAAATTGGAAAAGAAAACATAAAATTGAAATAGGAAAACGAAAAACAAAAAGATAAGACTGGAAAAAAAACTAAAGGGAATTAAAGAAGCTAGGGAATCAAATCGAACTTGAGACAATGCCATCTAAACAGTTTCCATGCGTATTAAAGGCCAGCATGCCAAGCTTCTTTTTGTTAAACAAATTAGAAACTAAATATTTATATATAAACTTTAATATATATATATATATATATATTTAAAAAAAACCTTTCGGGCCCCGGGGGAGTTTGGGCCTTGTGCCGTCGCCCACCCGGCACACCCTCCGGGCCGGCCCTGTTATGTTATAATATAAAAATTATTAGTAAAATATAGATTAAATTCTCATTTTAGTCTCTGTGCCTTGACCAAAATGACACTTTACTCAAAATAGTTTTTTTTTTTCTCCTTTGGGTCTCTTACGTTTGCAAGTCATTTTCGTCTATTTCGCTAACTCTGTCAAAAAACAACAAACGTCAGGGGCCAGAGGAGAAAATAATATTGTTGCTTATACAATTATGATAAAAATAACTGAATAACATATATTATGTTATATATATAAGTTATTAGTAAACAAGCCAACTTGTTGTCGAGCTTAAGCTTAAATAACTACTAACGAGCAAAGCTCGAGCTCAAGTAAATTAAATTATGCGAGCTTGAGTGTAACTTAGCTCATGCTAGGCTCGTTTACACCCGAAGTCATAGAAGTTGTTCGATTATTAATATGTATTCTTCTTAGTTTCAATCATATTCATTATATTAAGCTTTTTTGTGTTGTATACTCAATTTAGGTGACTGCGAGCAAGAAAGGGTTTTTTTCAGCACAAAAGAAGTCAAATACCCGAATGGGAACCGATCGAATCGGGCTACTTTATCTGGGTATTGGAAAGCAACCGGATTAGATAAAAAAATTGTTACTTCAGAGAACAATCAAGTTGTGGGCATGAAGAAAACACTCGTATTTTACAAAGGAAAACCCCCACACGGGTCACGAACCGATTGGATCATGCACGAGTACAGACTCGCAACCCCTCAACCCAAGAACCCGACTCAGGTTTCTTTCGGATTGATACAATTTTGATTCGAATACACAAACACGTTTAGCTAACTATTTGTTTTTGTTGTATCAGGGTATGGAAAATTGGGTTATTTGCAAAATTTTCTTGAAGAAAAGAGGAAGTAAAGTTAGCAAGTACAATGAAGAGACAATTGGGATAATTAGCGATTGTAAATCGGTAAAATCAAAACTAGTTTTCTACAATTTCATGTCTGCTAGTAAGAAGAGAAGAACTGATTTCGATTCGACATTGGTTTCATCATCTTCGGGTTCAAGTGGGATCACGGATGATGCTGGTTCTTGTGATGAGCATGAAGAGAATAGCCATAACCTGGATGATGTTGAGAATTTATGGAAACAATCGTCATAAATTAATATTCTTTTTTTAAAGGTTATCCTAAGTCTAATTTAATTTAGTAATGGGTTATTATTATTTATTAGCCTTTAGTTTCAAGATTCCCATGAAGATAATCCAATTTTTAGATGAGATCAAAGAATGAAATGTTATCAATGGATATTTTCTTTCAGTTTCATCCTTGAAATTTCAGCAAGTAGTGATGATTTACTTACATTGGTTTTAATATATTGCGGTCAATGTATTTGTTAAGTACACATTTATAAGAAAACTACTTAGTGAAACAAACATAAGGTTGTGTCACTATCTTTAACTTTAATTAATATAATGATTTTGATTCTGACTTTCACAATAATCATTTTGAAATTGTTAATCGAGACAAGCCTAACACAGCTAGAGGACAAAGATTCTTTACTGGTTTGAAATATATGATGCACTTGGATTTAAGTTAATGGCTATCCATTAACCTATACATGTTGGGTCTATTGGGCTTCAACTAATCCCCCTATGGCCCTATCTTATATGTGGGTTTTTTTGGGTCACCCGTCAATCCTTTTAACCTTTAATATGCCAACCCGCTATACCTATACTGGTAAATGTATCCCCTAGCTCTCACATACATACATGTAACACACAATACACTTACATGAACAAGTTCATTATACACAAGAATTTGAACATCGACCTGTGGTATCATTTTACATCACTTAGCTTAAACATATTGTTCTACCCCCATGATTTTTAAACGATGATACCTTTTCATATGTTAATATATTTTTAACAAAATTACACTGTAAAAAGGAGCATTTTAATCCCTTTTAGTTGAGTATGATATTGCTATAGATTTTTATTTTAAAAATTAACATGTTACGTGATTACCGGTGTAAGACCCTTACATTTATTGAATATTTCATATAATATGTAGTGCATTTTTAAACGCCGTTTTTCTAAAACATCGATGAAACGACGTTTACATAAAGTTCAAAACCTTCAAATGATATTTACAAAAGTTTAAAACATCCAAAAGATGGTTATAATAGTTTTACATAAGTTTGGTAACAAAAGAGACTATTAAAGTAGCGGAAGCTTCGTTAGATTGTGTGTTCGATTCTTGACATGGCTTGATCATCCTCCGAGGTCTAAAGTGCATCATTACCTATCATCCAATTTCATTTAAACGATTAGAAATCAAATCATTTGAACAAAAGAATTAAACACAAGAAATTATATATTTTTTTTCAGCCCCTTCACCCGGTCGTGTCAGGTTTCCACCCGGCCGTGTCAGCTAAACATGTATTTTTCACAGAACCTTCACCCGGCCGTGTCAAGTGTTCACCCGGCCGTGTCAGCTCTGAACTTTTCCCTGCCAACTAATTCTTACCGAAACAGACATAACTCTCTCATTTTTTATCCGTTTTGCGTCACGTTTCTTCCTACGTGATCGTAATTTAATACTCCATCATATGGAGTAAAAATCCAATATTCGGAATAACAATTTTTCTAAGTCTTTAAGCCTTCGGCTTTATATATTTCTACAAAATTTTTGGCCTGTTCATGATTTTATCAAAAAAACTTGTTTGTAGCATTCAAACTCTCATGAACATCATGTTATAATTATTTCCTATTATACAAGGTTCAAATCACGGGTTTTTATGCATTATTAACCCGTTTTTGCTTATATGCTTATTTTGACCCGTTAAGGGTGTTTAAGCACTTTTTTCGCATAATTCACGCTCATTTATTTCTAGCATCTTATTTCCACATTATTTATCAAATAATCTTCCACCACAACTATAATTGTGGTCGATTTAATGTGGTATATTATTTATTCCGAGTTTTACCCCTCGGATTAACATTTTACGACAAAGACTCTTATAGAGTCATTTGACCCAAAGATTCATATCTTCGCTTTTTATACTCATTCCAAGTATTTATTTGATCATAAAACTCATTTCCAAACAACCTTTAAGGGTTGTTTGCTCAATTTAGCTTATAAGGGCATTTTGGTCACTTTTAACCCTTCTTTTACGACGAAGGACTTTTAAAGCCATGTTTGACCAAAATCCCACTTTTAAAACTATGATCTTGTTTTAAAAATCATTATGTTTTCAAAACACCATACCATCATTTAAACCATTCGGTTTACCTATTAAAGTAACCAAATGTCTATTTTTGACTTCATTTAACTCTCATTGAACCTTACGTTCTAAATGAGTAGTTAACCTATTACACATACCTGGCTTCGATCAATATATTGACCCATTTTAATATCTTGCTTTAATAATCGCTAAGTAATAGCGATGAAAATATCCATTCGATATTTACTCCTGTAATCATACAACTCGACAGAATCATTAGTCGATATTGTCAAAGGGTGATATTTTCACCTTTTGACCCGTTTAGTCTAAGTGACCTTATATCTTTGCGAGATGGTATTTATTATTATCTCGTCTACATGACTCGCTCCGGTTTACACCGTATGGTCATTTTACTTATAAACTATTTCTTGACTCTTTTGACCCATTATGGCTTACGCCATAAAGTGTCTTTCAACAACTAACGGTTATCATCAACGAGTGACCGAATTACCGTTTTATCCTTTCTACTTACTTTGGTTTACCCTATAAGGTAACCATTCAAAACTCATTATCTATTAGTCATTTCATGACTAAATAATCGTAATAGTCCTTTTTAACCATTAAACATGGTTTATTATCATTGACTTTGTTCCGAACCGCACATGTCGTGTCAGACTATCATAATTCAAACATGACTTTTTTTATTATTCATAACCTATAAAACCAATAGGTAGTAAATAAAAGGTGTAAGCTTTACTTACCGTGAATCCAGATTATGCTTTTCCTTCATTCTTGATTCATTTGACCCGCTTCCTTCCCAAGCTTCCACCTAGCTTGTCAAGTGTCAAACTATCATTGAATTTGTAAGATGGTTAGATTAGTCATAATCATTTACGACTATTCCATCCTACGATCTTTATGTCGAAATTATCATTTGATCATATCAAAGGTCAATTTGACTTTTTAAAGTCAACTGCCTATAAACATAAATAATTACACGATGTAGCTCAACTACTCGTTTAATTACTTGGTCAATTATCCGGTAAACATCATTCTTATGTTACCGTTTTAATCACTTATTTACCTAGTTCTTGTAACCATAAGTTACCGAATTAATACTTGATGATATTAAACATCATTTAACATGAACCTATCATCAATTTTTATCATATCATACTAAACTCATTTCATAATAAGTATGATTATATACTCAAACACTCAATTTGTTTAAGTATTTTCTCATGAGTATCATATATGATGATTCTAAACACATTTATATCATCAAATTCATCTTATGATTAAAACCCACTTATCCTAGTGTGGTAAATCATATAATCATTCAATTCATAGCATCATATGTATAATTTTCACTTAGGGTTTTGTTCCTAAGCAAGTATACATCACTAATTTAATCATAACTTCAATAATTCATTCATAATTCGCGATTATAATGTTTACTCAAATTTCACAACTTCACAAATAATCAAAATTTGACATACCTTATGATCCCCTAGCTTGGGTGATCATTAATTCACGTTCAATTGTGAATTTAGACTTCGTTTGAGCCTTTAATTTGATGATATTGTTGAAACTAGGGTTTTGGCTCCATGGAAGCTTCCCCCTGCTCAATCCAGAACACACACGATGCGTGTGTGTTTTGTTTGGTTTTTATTAAATAACTTTTCAAGTTATCCCACTTTGACTCCTCAAGTTTTGGTTAGTTATTAAGTAGGTTACAACCTACTTATTTCTAACAATATTCCAACTTATTAACTAGGTTAAACATTCCTAGTTAATTTAGTGCGTTCGAGGAATTTACGACTCAGTTTATTTTAAGTCCCGTTAACTCGGGCCTTTTATAAACTTTATTTCTTCAAAAACCTTTATTCAACTTTTATTAAATATTAGGTTTATTTATTAAAAAAAAATCCTAATATTCACCGGGTTACTTTGACCACTAACGATACTTTACCGGTATTTTAGTATTAACGTGGTTTGATTACCAAACCCATTTTCAGGGTGTTACAACCGGTGTTCTCTGTTGCATCGCGTGAGCATTATTTTAGTGAGGTCCAACACGCATACTCTTAACACAACCCAAACCAAGTCATCAGTTGTTGTAAATGCACTCCATGAATCTTTAACCAATATTAAAAATTATGCTAAAAGGTGAGTGAATATGACGGTTTTAAACATCTAATTTTCTATATGAAATCATAGCTACGTCAATCTGTTAAAGAATCCCTAAAACATTTTTTCTCTCATCAAACTCCAAATTTGTAACGCTCCGTGATGGAAATGGTGAAACCCGAGCTTTAGAGTGTCTAAATATGATGTTTTATGTGTGTTTGAGGTGTTTACTTGCTTAGAATGAGATAACTATGAGAAATTGGTGATTTGCAGGTAAAGCACATAATTCGGTGCATTTACAATGGTTAAATATGAAGTTGCAAGCATTGGATGGGATATTGCAGCTCAAGAATGAATGTTGAAGCTTGTTCGGGTGATTTAAAGGCTCACGAGTGAAAGGAGTCTGAAAGAGTAAAGTTTGGGGACTAATTCGGTATTTTGTGGAAGTTGTGTGAAGCTCCTATATGCAAGAAATAAGAGGATCATCAGTTGAGGGGCTATTCGGTATTAAGTTGAAAGTTATTTTGTGTTCAAATATAAAAGGAATTGGAAGAAACAAACTAGAGGGGTCATTTTGTCAATTGCTGAAAGTTAGTTGTGAAGAAGAAATAAAGGGCGCATGTGCGACCGTAGCCTACGGTCTCCAAACCATAAGCTACAGTTGATGATGTTTGGCGAAGTTTTGATCAGAAAAACCGAACCGTAAGCTACGGTTCACAACCGTAGCCTACGGTTGGGCATGATTGTTTCAACAGAGATTCTGGACCGTAGCTTACGGTCCATAGACCGTAGCTTACGGTCCGTAAAGAGGAAAAACGCGCAAAGAGGGTCTTGTGGTATATATTAGGGTTTTAATGGTGGCAATCATTATTCCATCTTCTAAGATCGATCCTAGGTATCAAAGGCACTCAAAGTTGAAGGTTCTTTCACTCCAATCCATCAAGATCTCCCATCCAATCATCGAATCAACCATGATTTCTTCATCAATCCAAGTTTTTGCTGATTTTGTGAGTGAGATGAGCGGCTAAACTTCTTTGGTTTCCTCCGGATGGAGGGTTTTTGTAAGTTAATTGATACTATGTGTTTGCTACAATCGTTTTAATTTGGTGATCTAAGCATTCGATGCTTTTCACCTTGATTTGATTTATTGGTTGTAAACAGTTACATTTATTTAAACCTTAATTTCTAAGCATTCAGTTCCCGAGAGTTCTAGTAATTGGGATATATTTGACATGGGGTTAGGGTTTGTAATTGTAATTGATAATCATTCGATAACCTCCCGTTATGTATTGACCGGAGTACTTAGTCGTTGGTTATCACAATTAATTAATCAAAATTAAGACCTATGTCTATGTAGGTCATGATTAAACACATAGTTGAAGTTAACTGCAAAACCTGAAATCTGGAGGAACCATCTTCTCTCCTATTGATTTAAATCTCAATTTTAGTTCGTTAATTTAGATAATTCTCATAATCAATCAAACCGATTTTCCAATTCAGTAGTATTTAATTAATACTTTTCATTACGACACTTTCCACAATCCTCCTCTGGTTCGATATCCGACTTACTCTAGCTACTAGTTTATTTCCATTTTTGCATGTCACTAATGACAGACATCAAAATGGTGCCGTTGCCGGGGAGGCGTGCGCAAAGTGTTTAGTGTTAAGTTCTAGTTTTAGTTAAAAATATACAAAAATTCAAAAATAGTTTTACTCTGTTTTGTTCGGATTTACGCGAGGTTTTCTTGTTTTTGTTTGTGTATGAAGGGGTAAGGTCCCAAAAACCTCATGTCAAGTACTTGGGACCATACCACAACCTCATCTCTTAACCCTCTTTTGACCTTGCGCGACCGCGCAACTGGTCCTACATAAAGAGCTTAGGAGAAAGACAGCAAGTAACACCCGCGCGCCAAAAGGAAGTTAACAAATCCTTGCGCTTTTCTCCATAGCAAAGCAAAGAAGGAGAATCCGCATTTAACACTTCCGCTTGATAATATCTAGACTTGGATATTATTTGCTCAACTGGTGCCACACGATAAGGGGTCACACTGGATTATGGCAATAACCTTCTAGAAGAACTAAATCGTGCACCACCAGACGGTTATAACCGTCCGGACACGTGTCGTCATCTCAGGCTTCCCTGAAATCACGATGATGGCATGGAATTAGAGAGAAACCTCCACTTGCCCACTTTCCACGTGTGCTTTCACGTCGGATCAAGATGATTAACGGAAGGAAAAGTAACCGCTTACGGGGTTAGCATCTTCCGTTAATATTTCACCAACGAGTTTTCCCGCCCAAACTCCCGGCTATAAATACAAGAGTAATTCAGGCATGAATCTCAAGTTACACACACTTCACCAATACTTATTCTTCTTCTTCTTCTTCTTCATAAACACCTACTTATTCTCACTCCAGAGTCGGGTCAAGGAGAGAACTCCTCTTCTCCCCTTGACGAGGCTAACGGTGTTTTGTTTTGCAGAGTTTACCGGAGAAGAAGGTCGGTCCCATCAAATCAAACGAGAGAGAACCACCCCCTTTATGCAGGACATAACCCCTGGATAATCCGATTCCGATCCTTTTATTCAGTGTTTCTTCAGTGTAGGTGATCTAAAAAGTGTATGCATCATACTCGAAATTCCGGGAAGTCATCACCATTAGCGTTCGACCCAGAGATCGAGAGAACAATGAAGAATACAAGGAGAGTAATACATCGTGAGAACAAGATTTTACAATCACCAACACCAACACTTAAGACAATGGAGAACTCAGCAACTCTGGAGAAACAACCGTAGAACCCATTACAGCAGCAACAATTCTCACCAACACCTACCCAACCTTCACCGAACACTACTAATGTGCGTGAGTGTTATTAGTTTTTAATGTATATGTTAAGCCCTTTTTAACACTTTTTAGCCAAGTTTTAAATTTATAAAACACGATATTTACTAACACTAAACACACATATGGGCAAGTGCACCCATCGTGAGCGTAGTATAGTGTTGGTAAGATACCGAGGTCGTCCAAGGACACAAGAGCATTTAGTACCGGTTTATCCTCAACGTCTAATCAAATCAAAAGTTTAGAAAAATGTTTTAAACTAAAATAAAAACTAACTAAAATGCTGAAAAATAAAAAGAAAAGAAAAACAGATAGACAAGATGAATCACTTGGCTCCGACTCGTGTTTAGTGTAACCTTTGATTATTTCCGCACTTTTGCACTATTTAAGAGATTATCTTAGTTATTGTAGTAGGCCCCTCTTTTGAAGGTGACGTTACCCTCAACCCAGTAGTTTGAGTCAGCAAGGATACAATCCTAAAGGGTCGGATTATTGAAAGATAATTAATTAAGTTATTAATGCATAATGTGGTAGACCCCTCTTTTGAAGGTGACGTTACCCTCGGCTAAGTAGTCTGAGTCAGCAGGGATACAGTCCTAAGTAGCCGGGTTAAAGTATTAATAGTAGTTTAACTTATGAGGGGATCAAAGAGTTTGGACCCCCGCCATCCAATGCCATTAAGTATTGAAGGAGGTCCTACTAAATTTGACCCAGGTCCTTTGCAGGATCTATACACTGAACAATGGCAAGACTCTTACCAAACCATTCCCTTAACCCCCGACCAGGTAGCCAACATACCTCCATATAGACCGTGGAGATATGAATGGTGAAAATCTTTTATTTTATATAGACAGTAAAATAATGCCAAGACACCACGGACAAACGATAAGGAAGAATCACCTTCAACATAAGAAACTAGTTATTAAAGTCATTAATACATAACCAATTAAAAAGTGCGAAAAGATTAAAAAATTTAAAGTATTACACTAGACACTTTGTCTTCACCAAGTGATGTAAGAGACTTAGGCAAACATGGACTTGATTGTCAAGAACTCTTACGATCAATCTTGGATCCCGAGATGACTCACACACTCTATGATGGACAATGGATGATGGTGGTGGATGATGGTGTTATGGTGGTGGTGGGTGGTGGGTGAAGTGTGAGAGAGGTGATGTGCCAAGGGATGGTTTGAGCTTGAGCCAAGCACTCCTATTTATAGGCTGAACAGAAGCGGCCCCGTGTCCATCCTCTTCTCTGTCTTCATTAATTGCTTTTGTCTGCATTAGTTGACCACGGCCCCGTGTCCGCTGGGCACGACCCCGTGTGCAGAAGCATATCTGTACTATCAAGATTTGCCTGGATTCTGCGAATCTTATAGTTGACCACGACCCCGTGTCCGCTGAGCACGGCCCCGTGGTGGGCGATGGAAGCTTCTACAACTTTGTCTTTTATGCTGACACTTGGGCACGCCCCCGTGTTCACTGAACACGGGGCGTGTTCAGCCTTCTGTTCTCTTGTTTTGCTTGGGAAGATGCTGTCGTGGGGTCGGGCAAGCCACGTTTGTTCTTTTTCTTGTATTTATGTTAGATTTAGCTGCCTTTTTGCTTCTTTTGTTAATTTGAGCTCATTTAATCCTGAAATACAAAAGGAAGACAAAAACACACTTTTTCCAACATTAGTACTAAAAAAGGGTTAGTTTTATGCCACAATTGATGTAATTTATATGTTGCATTTTGCACACATCAAATACCCCCACACTTGAATCTTTGCTTGTCCTCAAGCAAAACTCTTTACAATGTGGCTTTACACTCCCAAATGGAATGGGTAGAAGAGAAGGTTTTTTGGGCTTGTCATAGAGTGTCGGGATTTCCAAGTTTCTTTATTAAGTTTTATTTTTATTTATTTACAATCCTATTCGTCATGATTTATTTAAAACTTTTCATAAGATAAATTACTTATTAGGGCATAACATGCTCCCTTAAAATTCTATTTATATACAAGTTCACATACCTCACGGGGGATCACTCAACACTCGGCCGAAGATGTATTTTAGTGAATCACTCGAGAGCGGCATGGAACTTACTCCTACCATAGGCTTGCCAAGCAATCAATCCTCCTCCTTTTTAACTATATACCTTTGTAAATATCAAGAGGACTTTTGGGTGAAGGGTTAGGCTTGGGTTAAAGGTAGGTGGTTGGGCTAGTGGTTAGTAGAAAATGGCGAAAAAACGTAAAAAGCGTCGGTTTTCGAAAGACTTTTTATTTTTGCAATTTTTTTTTTGATTTTGATGAAGCTATTATTCAAACAAAGTTATTTTTGATGCACTTGTTTGTTTATTTCTTTTGCTTCATCATAATTTTTTTTTTAGTCATACGAAAAAACCGAGCTTGTTACTAAAACAAGGGGTTAAAAATAAAAAAGGTTTTGGTGGGTAAAAGGGTGTTTGGTTTGGGTTAAGAAATGAAAAGGTTTAGGCTCAAAGGGGTTAACTAGGGGGATTTTGGGTAGGTGGTAAAAATAAAATAAAATAATGGTGTAGAAATAAAAAGGGTTAGTCCTAATGCCTCCATCATTTACTTACTCGGGTTTAAGTTGGTAAGGACCGGGAATGTATTGTCGTGGCAAGTTCTAGATTTGTAAGAACCAAGCGGCTATTCACACAAGAAACGAAAAATGAGCATTTAATTTAAAGATATATATTTGTATGCTCAATAAAGGCTCAAAACTCACTTTTGTGGGAATGGGTTTTTATGTGATCAAGTATATATAATCAAATTTTAACTAAGCTTGTCATGTCTTTTCATAATTTTCTTATGTTGGTTCTTTTTTATCACGACGCTATCGGTTGTAAATTTGTAAAAATATAACCTTTTTAGAATTTTGAAATTCACAAGTTAAACCTAGACAAGTAAAAAAAAATGAAAATTTTCGAAAAAATTTGGGGTGATTAGCGGTTCCAATAGAGTTTTGTGTAAGACTTGTTATTAGGACTTGCAAGATTCAAGGTTTTAGCATCACCCCCACACTTAAATTACACATTGTCCTCAATGTGTCCCAAAAATAAGTTTTTAGGTTGATTGAATGTGTAAAAGGTGTGAAAAAGCAAAATTTTGTGTTAGTGGGCGCTGGACACGGCCCCGTGTTCAGGTGCCAGTAACGAAAACTTACAGAAGGTGGACACGGGGGCGTGTCGGCTGGACACGACCCCGTGTCTGTCAAAAGTCTGCATATTTAGACAAACAGCAGGTCTGGGGTAGTGGGCACGGGGGCGTGTCGGCTGGACACGACCCCGTGTAGACAGTCTGCAATGTTGAGAAACAGGTTTCTGGTTCTGGTTTTCCTGTCCCGGCTTTAGTAGCACTAAGGTTTAGTGCTCTAAGCTTCGTATGTACCTGTTTTATCAATAAACACTACGCCAAAACATAGCAAACATCCTAGATTACCAATGTTCAACATCCCATCCATCACAAAGTTAGAAAGAAAAAGAAATGCAGAAAATAAAAGAGTTAAAGGAAAGTAAATTGTTTGACACACGGCACGCAGGCCGGAAATTGTTCAAGATAAAAGGGGGTTAACCTGTGAGATCACCAACCAACCGCTTCTTCCTCCGCTCCTCCCGCCTAGTCCATGTCCTCGTCCTCATCATCATCATCTCCATCGTGCCCCGCAATGTACTCCCGGATATTTCCAATATCATCTTGGATATCAGATATGTTTCTCTCGATCCTTCCAACCCGGTTGTACGTGTTGCTTGCCATATTGTAGGTGTTCCTGGTGCACATGAGGTTTTCCTGCAATAAATCATGTAAACTTTGGAAGTTAGGAAAACCGCATCCTGAGGAGGACTGGCCTGGATCACCATGGGGCTGGTACTGGTACTGATGATGTTGTGGAGCGTGAAGGACAAGTGCCTCTTGCGGGTTCCATGCATGCCCTTGCATCCTTTGGAAGCTAACCGTTCCGTCTTCAGCCTCATAAATTAGGTTCATTGAGCGACAAATGTGTATATCTACCCTTCCCGACCATGGGCTCCTTCCGAATGACCTAGGTATGTTGGTGAAGTGCTTGAAGAGACGGTTTACCCATCCTCCAAAGAAGATAGGTGTTGGTGAAGTAGCAAGCCGGTTCAGATGCATGTTACGGAGCATGAGGAACGGAACATCGAGGTGTCTACGGTTATGGATGCAGTGGAGGACAACTAAATCTCTTAACCCAACAACGCCACCGCTATCATGCCTTTGGCTAAGAGAGTAGCCGAGGAGCCTATGGATGTATTGGTAGAGCGGATCCCTCAACTTAGTGCTCTTAGTGCTGCTCGGATTGTAGTGCCCTTCACCAATCTGAGCCCACGCGGCTTGGCGATCATTCTCATCTATCTCTCGCATCCCTCCAGTATTTTCCTCGTTACCCGCATCTTCCTCCGCATACAACCCGACAATCGACCCAAATTGTGCCATAGAAATCGAATACCTAGTTCCACCACATCGGAATGCTACCCCATCATTGTCAAATGGGTCGCACCTTGAGTTGAATGTGAAGGTGCTATAGAATTCCAAAGTGCATTCGTGGACGGAACGAAGTCGAGTTGTTAAAGCGACCCTTAGTGGGCATGTGACAAGGTTGTTGAAGCGGTCGAGTTGGTTCACCAATGCTAACAAATCCGTGCATGCTTGCCTTGGGTATTCCTCCGGTCTCGTTTGAAGTACTTCGTATCTAGCCCTAGCATCGAGCTCATTTGCGTTAAACCTTGTGAACTTCCTTGCCATCTGAAAGAATACACCAAAAGTTAGCACGAAACATTAGGATTTTCGGACAAAATTGCAAACAGTGTGCTGGACACGACCCCGTGTTCAGCGGACACGGCCCCGTGTCCAGGTGTCTGTTACTCAAAAACATCATTTTTCGACCCGGTTTCGAAAACTTGAAAATTTTTGGTCCAATAGGTGCGGTTTCCCCCGAAAATGAAACCCCAAGTGCCGTTATCTCAAAACAAACCGTTTACCCATTCAATTTTATCTTTTTCGGTTCAAAAACAAGGGTTTGGGGTTTTTGTGAGAAATCGGGAGAATTTTTGAACAATACAAGTGGGTTTACTTCCTATAACACTAATCTAACTAAATGCTAACAGATTAACGCAAAAATTTGAGGTTCGATCCGGGTGTAGTTCAAGAACCCTAGATTTTTCCCCAAAATTTTGAAGTTTTAACTACATGCAAATGCTAAATCTAACTAATGATAGTGATAGAATCATACCTTGATGTTGTTAGAATGATAGGAGACGTCGAAAATCTGCGGAAAATCGCCTGGAACCAGAGTGTTTTCGGGGAAACGGGGCGTGTGGAATGAAGTAACTTTTATGAAAAAGGGGTTTTCTCCCGACAGTAGTGCGGACACGGCCTCGTGCCGAGCAAAGTTTTGATTTTTTTATAGTGCTCGTGTGAGTGCCCTTTGTTTCCCAAAAAGTTTGGTTAGAAGACTTACCGATTTAGATGTCGTCCCAATCGTTCGTAACTTACCAGGTATGATGTTGATGTTTTCATTCTTCGACCGTTTGAAGCGAGATCTCTTCCTCTTCATCCTCAATGAACCCTTGATAGAGTTTCAGCCGTTGGCCATTAACTTTGAATGGAGGTCCATTCCGAGATTTAATTTCTACTGCACCGTGTGGGAAAATATGGGTGATGGAAAAAGGTCCTGACCACCTAGACTTTAATTTACCAGGAAACAATCGAAGTCGTGAATTAAACAAAAGAACTTGATCTCCCACTCGAAATTCATTAGGTTTAATATGTTTGTCGTGCAAGTTTTTCATTCTTTCCTTATAACTTTCTGAGTTTGAGTATGCATAATTCCTAAGCTCGTCTAATTCATTTAATTGACAAAATCGATTTTTACCAGCAATTTCTAAATCTAAGTTTACATTTTTAATTGCCTAGTAGGCTTTGTGTGCAATTTCTACTGGTAAGTGACAACTTTTTCCATAGACTAGCTTATATGGGGTTGTACCTATTGTTGTTTTATAAGCAGTTCGAAAAGCCCATAAAGCATCATCTAATTTATCTGCCCATTCCTTTTTATTCAACCCTACGGTTTTTTCGAGTAATCGTTTTAAACCTCTATTAGTCACTTCAACTTGTCCGTTTGTTTGAGGGTGATACGTTGTTGAGACCCGGTGACAGACCCCATATCTTGTTAAAAAATTTTCAACTTGATGGTTGCAAAAATGGGTACCTCTATCACTTATTAATGCTTTAGGTGTGTCAAAACGAGAGAATAATTTTTTCAGAAATCTTACCACTGCTCTTCCATCATTTGTTGGAAGTGCCTCGGCCTCGGTCCATTTAGACAAGTAGTCTACTGCTACAAGTATATATTTGTTTCCTTTTGACGGTGGGAAAGGTCCCATAAAGTCGAGTCCCCACACATCAAAAATTTCACAAACAAGAATGCCGTTTTGTGGCATTTCGTTTTTGGAAGAAATATTACCTGTTCTTTGGCAAGCATCACAAGTCTTGACAAGACTTTGGGCGTCTTTGTAAATGGTTGGCCAATAAAATCCTGAATCAAATACCTTTCGTGCGGTACTCGCGACACCATGATGCCCTCCGTATGGACCTTCATGACAATGGCGGAGAATTCTTCGTGCTTCATTACCATGTACGCATCGTCGGATGAGTTGGTCGGCACACATTTTGAAAAGATATGGATCTTCCAAAAATAGTGTTTCACATTGGCAAAGAATTTTTTTCTTTGATGATGTGGCCAACCCTTAGCGACTATACCGCTAGCTAGGTAGTTAGCATAGTCGGCGTACCACGGTTCTTCCTTGTATTCCACCATTTCTAGGGACTCCGTTGGAAATTTTTCGTTGATTTGCTCGTCCCTGGTTGCCTCCAAAGCTGGGTCTTCTAAGCGTGAAAGATGATCTGCTGCGGTGTTTTCTGCTCCTCTTTTATCTTTGATTTCAATATCAAATTCTTGGAGGAGTAGAATCCACCGAATCAAACGTGGTTTTGCGTCCTGCTTTTTGAAGAGATATCGAATGGCTGCATGATCTGTATAGACTATAGTTTTAGAAAGAACAAGATAAGAACGAAATTTATCAAAAGCAAATACCACAGCTAGTAATTCTTTTTCAGTTGTTGTGTAATTTTCTTGTGCATCGTTAAGTGTTTTACTAGCATAATAAATTGGGCGGAAATGCTTTTCTTTTCTTTGTCCCAAGACAGCTCCAACTGCAAAGTCACTAGCATCACACATGATTTCGAAAGGAAATTTCCAATCAGGCGCTATCATGATAGGTGCATTGACTAGAATTTCCTTTAAGGTTAGAAATGCTTGATTGCAATCCTTGTCAAAGATGAAAGGAGCATCTTTTTCAAGTAATTTTGTTAGAGGCCTTGAAATTTTAGAAAAGTCTTTGATAAACCGCCTATAAAATCCGGCATGCCCTAGGAAGCTCCTGATAGCTCTAACGGAGGATGGGGGTGGTAGTCGAGAAATGGTATCTATTTTGGCTCGATCCATCTCCATTCCTTCGCTTGAGATTTTATGACCGAGTACTATTCCCTCCGTTACCATGAAATGGCATTTTTCCTAGTTAAGGGCGAGGTTAGTTTCCTCACATCGGGATAGCATTCGTTCAAGGTTATCGAGGCATTGGTCGTATGAATCCCCAAAGATAGAAAAGTCGTCCATGAAGACTTCCATTGTCTTTTCTATCATGTCGTGGAAGATGGCTACCATGCAACGTTGGAATGTTGCGGGGGCATTACATAGACCAAACGGCATGCGTCGATAAGCAAAAGTTCCATAGGGACATGTGAAGGTTGTCTTTTCTTGGTCTTCGGGTGCTATTGGGATTTGAAAGTAACCTGAAAAACCATCCAAGAAACAATAAAATTTATGACCGGATAATCTTTCTAACATTTGATCAATGAAGGGTAAAGGAAAGTGATATTTTCTTGTCACCTCATTTAATCGTCTATAATCTATACATACTCTCCATCCTGTGACGGTTCTCGTTGGTATTAGTTCATTTTTTTCATTAGTTATTACCGTCATACCTCCTTTCTTTGGAACAACTTGGACGGGACTTACCCAAGGACTATCGAAGATAGGATAAATAAGTCCGGCGTCAAGTAATTTGATGACTTCGTTTTTAACCACTTCTTGAACATTTGGATTTACTCGACGTTGTGGTTGTATTACCGATTTGTAGTCATCATTCATTAAAATTTTGTGCGTGCACATGGAAGGACTTATTCCTTTTATGTCTACAAGTTTCCAAGCGATCGCATTTTTGTGTTTTTTCAAAAGACTAATTAATTTTTCTTTTTCTAAACTATCTAATTTAGATGAAATAATTACAGGTAATTTACCATCTTTGTCTAGAAAAGCATATTCCAAACCTTTTGGAAGTTCTTTGAGCTCAAGAGGTGGGTCTTTAGGAGGCTCCTTATTTGGTTGCTCCTTTTGATCAAGAACCTTAAAAGTTTGTTCTATGGCGACCTCTTCTTCAACAAAGTGGTCAAAATTTTCACTTGTATCGGGTGGTTCATCTTCATCTTCAATTAGGGGGTCATTATTGCTGAATGGATATTTCATTGACCGCTCAAGATCGACACTTTTTTTAAATGCCCCTAATTGAAGAGGTAGATTGTTGAACTTCCAGTTTTTCAAAGCTTCGTGAGTTTTTACAAAGGGTCGTTGACGTGATGTCGTGGTCACAATCAAATTTAATCCAAATATTACTAATAGATAGCGGTAAGTGGGTATCGAACACAGGGAGTTTGTGGAATGTCTGTTATTTAAATGTATATCTAAGTTTACTAAAATTTAGACTAATTGCAATAAAAGTCAATTTCAAGAGTTGTTTGATTGATTTGATTTTAAAACTAAGATTACTAATGTAATTGCAAAAATGAAAGTGTTGGTTGTAAACAAATTAGAGACAAATGACCATCTTTAGTTTCCGGTTTGCTTCGACGTTAATGCTATCATTCCACTAGAAAGAACTACATAGACATAGTTCATGTGTGATTAATTGCAGTGATGAAAGGGAACTAAGTACTCAGATTCCTAGAACGTGAGGTTGTTACCCGATGATCAATCAACCCTTACCCAAACCTAACTATACCCATGATATCTCGATTTCCAACGGCACCAAGAACGTATGGTTTCTAATTAGTTTAATATAAGAATCAACACTTTACTAACAATCAATCACACACCATAACAAGCAATTCAATAAAGAAAAAGATTGTTATTCTAGAAATAAGAAATTAAACATAAAGTCTCATGCAAACCTTCAACCAAAGATAGTCACAAAGTATTTAGCCACTCTTGGCTTGAAACATCATTATCCAACAAGTCTTAATCTTCCCCAAATGAAAAAACATGAACCACAAGATTAGAGAGTCTTCAAGCTCCAAATGTGCACCAAAAATCGTCTCCCAAGTGTGTGTAACCGATTAGGAATGATAAGTACTCAAAAGACATCATAAAATACCAATAAATGGGGCAGTTACAACTTTTACGCAGGTCAAAGCCGTAACCTACGGCTCCTACCGTAGGCTACGGGGTCAATAAAACTCTTACGGTGAGCCAGAACTGAGCTACGGTGGACCAGAAGACCCAGTGAGGGCCGTAACCTACGGCCAGAGCCGTAGGCTACGGCGGCGCCAGGTTTCGTTTTCTTGTTTTCTTCATAACTTTCTCGTTTCAACTCTGTTTTCTTCGCCGTTTTCGCCCACGTTCTCGTAATTTCATCCTCTATCATGTGCTATTCTTAGTTCTTCAATTCCAAAATTTTATTTTTTCATTGATGCTCCAAATTCCTTCCCTTTTAAGCTCCATTTGCACCTGCACGTCCAAACAACTAGTAGTTACCAAGTTCAAACAATTAAACGTGTAAAGCATGGGATTTTAATCTTTTTAAGGCACTTAAGGGTTGTCCTACGGACCACCTGTCACATCCCCACACTTACCCGTTGCTTGTCCCAAGCAACCCATTCAAAAACCATTTCAAAACCACAAGCGATCAACATGCAAACTAAGCTAAAATGTATCGTCCTTTTACTAACTTTTTATCATACCACAAGACACACCCCTCACAACAACTCTCGGTGACAAGAAATATTAGCACATTATGCTAAAACACTCAATGCACGTGTGTGATTGTGCGACAATAAGCTTGTATACAAATCAAATCTCCTCCTATCAAATATTTAGCATGCTTATGAATCAAAAGGACATTCGGGTTGTAACGGGGCTATGTGTAAAGGTAGGAAATAGTGGGAGTGTGAAAGTAGCTCATTGATTCGACCCGGTTTTTATTTCTACTACTAAACAAAGCAAACATCAACTATATACACAGCTTTATCAAAATTTTCAACTACTATTGCAACTAAATCCTTCTTTTTGTATTTTTCTCATATATTTTTTTCTTTCTTCTTCTTTTTTTAAGCATAGAACTCAACAATATAAACAAGAACATCAACAATCACAAACTAAATTCCTAAACCGGGTCGTCTCAATAGGTAAACTTTTTGTAAGAAGTAGGTTTGGGTCACAACCGAATGGTATAAGGCTCGAACATGGCTTTCTAAAGACCAAACCCCCACCCCTCACAATACCAAACTCATATATGTAACGTATGAGGTCCAACCCCCAATTCCCACACTTTCACACATCTAGACGAGGCTACCTAAAAGTCCCCTATCATTTTCACAAGCATGCTAATCCTAGGCTTCAACAAGAATTCATACACAAGTTCTATTAACACAATACACACACCGCCACTCAAAACAAGAAAAGCATCTTTAATAATCATATGTGGCTCAAAAACTCACCAAGAAATGACTAGAAAGGGGCGTCGGTGTGTCATGCGAAACAATGTCAAGTGTTCAAATTCCAACAACTTTTCGCTTGGTTTCACAAATTTTTCAAAAATTCTCAAAATTTTCCCCTCATCCCCACACTTGGGATACATTGTCCCAATGTATGGTTTTGAAGGAAAGATCGCTTTCAACAAAAACACCAACATTTGCTTATACTCTCAAACCCCAAATTTCTTTTTGTATTTTTTTTTTACTTTTTTTAAACAAAAGCAAACAAACTAACTATCAATATTTCAAAGCTAAAGAACATATCAAGACTAAGGAAAGAGTACATGACCTGGTGAAGTTTGACACAACAGATCTTGTAGATAATCCGAATTTCTATCACCACCTTCACACAAATATCCGTACATCCTCCCCACACTTGAATGTTGCCGTGGCCCTGAAACATAGAAAAATAACAAAATAGCAAGATCAGTGTAAAACCCCGGGTTGCCTCCCGAGCAGCGCTAAGTTTTCAGGTCTTCAGCCAGACCGTGCCACCCCCTTTTATGGTGGCTCAAAGAAACGGTTCCTGCCACTTCCATCACTACATCGTGCCATTGCGTAAAATGCATCCGTCCCGCTTCGATTCGGTGGGTAACCGAATACACTCCTACTTGATCTCGTATGCGTTTCTTCACAATTCAGTGGGTGATTTATTTTCATTCTTTGACACACATTTTTCATACAATCACTAGACTCTCTACCCTTCTCTTCAATAGGTTCATAACTAATCTCCCTAGTATGAACATCAAAGTACAACTTACGGTTCTTTTCGGTCATAATAATGATCCCGTCTCTACAGTTGATTTGAGCACTTGCAGTATAAAGAAACGGTCGACCTAAAATTACCCTTTGCTGTGATGCCGTTTTGGTAGAAACATAATCTAAAACCAGAAAATCCACCGGATAGTCGAATTCTCCCAACCGAATCATAACATTCTTAACCATTCCCCGTGGACGCCTCCAACTTTCATCCGCCAAACTCACCATGGTGTCTATATCTTCAAGCGGACCAAAGTCTTACATATCGTATAGATCTCCTGGTAGCACACTCATACTCGCCCCGTAGTCCAACAATGCTTGAGGAATTTTTAATTTTCCTACTTGAATAGGCACGAGTGTTGCTCCATGCTCTTTGTCCGTTTCAACCTCGGCATCCCTTCCTATACCTACACTCACTTGACAAGAAGATGTTAGAAATGTTTCATTAAATTCACTATTAGGAACGGTACTTACCACATTGATATTAACACTTTTAATGTTTTTGGGATTTGTCACCGTGTCACTTTGTAGTTGGTCTTTTGCTTTCTTCAATATCGCCACATCATGTAGGATCGTGAAACGACCTAACGAGTCGATCAGAAGAGTGCTCAGACAGAATCAGAGGCGGAATTCATTGATTCGGTCTTCGTTTAGCTTGTATTCACTAATAAATGTCTTGTTTATTGATCTTGAACAATTTACAGTACAGAAACACTTCGACAGAGCTTCGCCGTCGGAAATCAGAATGTTACAAATGAGAAAGTTTGAAGGGTATTTATAGGAGTGAACCCCTGACCGTTTGAAGGTGGCATGTCACCCTTCAAACGGTTACCTCTTCAAACCGTGACCCTCTCAAACTAGCAGGACACTCTCAAATCTTGACCTCTTCAAACTTGACCTCTTCAAACTTTCAGTCCGAGACTCGATATAAGACGAAGACGACAGATGTATGCACCAACAGACTCCCCCTCAGATGTTGACGAGTCTTAAATGTCGAGTCTTCGCATCTTCAGTCTTTATCAATCTCTTTTCTTTCTTAGCATATACCAGGATCTTCTCTTTGGCTCTAACCTCGTCAGACTCCCCCTCTCATCATGATGGGATCGCTGTCTGGAATTAGCTATTACCTTGAGATCAATTCCTAGCTTTAACTCTGATCAGCTCATTTCCTGCACACATTTTCTCATCACAACATAAGTTTTTTACTTGAATCAATAAGAAAAACTTACTAGTAATAGTTACATCAAGTTCAAATTAATGATCTTGATTAACTAAACAAACTTCTTTCTCAAATCAAAAATTTTCAATTCAATACACACACTCCCAAACCAGTTCATCATGTTCAGCACTTGAAATTTTGAAAATCAGCTCTTCAACATCAGTTGTCGAAAATCTTTTTGTATTTTTCAAACTTTATGCTAAAACACACTAAAATCTTTTTGGGTTTTTTAATAACAAAGGAATGCAGTAAAGAAATATTTACAAACAATATTTTTGTGAGCTTGTGTACGAGAATCATATCAGTTTTTGACCAATCACTAGCACCGTTAAGCTTTAAACATTTTCAGTTCTAAACGATTCACGTAGATTGACGATATTGTTGTCCACATAAACTCAATCTAAAAACTTTCGAAATGCTTACCGATACTTTAAGGTATATTAATTTTGCACTAAATTCTTATGGACCCCACTATCTCAGCATATCACCTCATCATGCAATACACTGACTCAAGTAATGCCTTTAAACTTTTATCAACTGTGATTTGTGCGAAAACAAAGCAGAATGTTTAAACATTAACAATCAGGTCGATACTTCCGTATACGCAGAGAAAGTTCAATGTTTAAACAAAATAAGAAAATAAAACAAGTTGAAGATGTTTAGGCTTTAACCACCAGGTCGATACTTCTGTATACGCAGAGGAGGTCCAAAGCTTAAACGAAACACCAAAGAAAATAAAGCAGAATGTTTAGGCAACAACATCCAGGTCGATACTCACATATACGCAGAGGATGTCCGATGCTTAAACAAAATAAAGAAATAAAACAAGTTTAAATCTTTGCAAAATAAAATGCACAATCACAGCGACTTTTCAGCAAAGTTGTGAAAGATCACAAACTTAACCAGTTTTATGTCTTTCGACAATCAGAGATTACTGAGTAGGCACACAGTCAAGAAGGACAAAACTAAGTACTATGCTTTCAATCATGTTTCCCACTAGAACTAGGCTTTTTCATTTAAGTTTGTATCGTTCTCGCAAATCTACTAGTCTAGCTGAGCCAATCGTCACATCTTTAGTAAGATCGTTTATCACATTTTATCTTTCCATTTCTTTAGCATGCTGTGACAGTCCAACTGATCTACTATCATTTCCTCTTTTTCACAACAAAACTCATTTTTTGCATTTTTCAATGTTTTTGACATTTTCAAATTTTCTAATTTTTTTAAAATTTTTTACTCCCCCTAAAATCAAAATATGTCTCAATTTTGATTTTCTGGGAAAATTTGAAAACAAGCTGAACAAGAAATGTGACAACATGATGAGAATCACTTCAATTCTCCATTCACTTGGCTTGAACAATCAGAACTCCCCCTGACAACAAAACATTTTCCCATGGTGATTTCAAAACACTTAAGTTTGTTTTAATCAAAATGGTTTTTCCGGAAAATTAGTTTTGTGAGTCATTTCTCAAATATGGGGATCATTCATCACCTTGTTTTGTAGAAAATCAGGTACAAATTAATGTCTCTGATTTACCACTTTTAAGACGAAATATCACTTTCGTGAATTTCTCAAGAAATGTGCTGATTCATGTTCCACGCTTACCAACATGGGAACTCCGGCAAGTCAGGTTTTTCATTTAAACAGATTCACCCAAGCCTGACTGTCCTTGGGTGATTTTGAATTCTTGTTCAACAATGGTGGAAAATTTGCATCATCCATTGTTAAACCAGAATTCTCAACTTTTACCTCAACAACTGGCTCTTCTGGTTTTACCATACCAGAATCATTGCCTGAATGTGGCTTGTCTGACTTTGATGAGCCAGATTCATCGCCGACATGTGGCTCCTTTGTTTCCGAAGAAACAAATTCATCACCATCAACTTTCTTCTTCTTCTTTCCCTCTTTCGTCCTCAGATTTGTATCTGATGAATTCGTTTTGCTTGATTTGTCATTCTTTGGCGAGCAAGACGATTTATCAGAACTTTTATCTGTTTTACCAGTTGTATCCGAGGACAAAATCTTCTCTAGATACTCTCTGGCCTTCTTCCTCTTTTTCCTCAGTCTGTCTTTTTGCCCTTGAGAAAGCTTTACTTTCTTTTCTTGAACTTTAGGTTCTTGAACCTTCTGTTCTTTGGGCTTGACATTGACTGATTTCTTCACCTGCTTCTGAGATTCAGCCCTCGATCTTCTCATTGATCTCATTGAGCAATCTCTAGCAATATGACCTTTGATATTGCAGTTAAAGCATCTCCTTGACTCAAATCTCCAACTCTGGCAGTTAACAGCAACGTGTCCTTGATAGCCGCATCTGTAACACACTCTGTTATCGTACCAATCACCATTTTCAGTCCAAACATTTAGATCAAAGCACTGTTTGGCTTGGTGATAATCTTTCCTCCTCTTGTTTGCTGGATTTAGCCTTTGAGCTCTGTGGTCCGACCTGCACCACTTATTACCAATAATTTTTGAGTTTTCATTTTTTACTTTTTGTGGTTTTTGATTGCGATTGGATGATCGATCTGATGAGCTGTTATTCTCTTTTTGAACATTTTTCAAATTTTTAATTTTTTGTTTCTGTTCCACTTTCTTCTTCAAAGGTTTTTGCTTAGAGCATTCTCCCTTTTCGGTTGATTGTGGAACAGTTTCTTGAAATTTTTCTTTTAACTTCAAAAATAAATTCTTTTTGTCAATTTTTTCTTTTTCATCATCAGATTTTTAATCGCAATCTTCAACTACGACTTTGTCATAGTTTTTGACATTGTCACTTATTGGAACTGAATTAATAGGTTTTGGACAGGGAATAGCTGAAGTATTCACAAAAACCTTCAACTTTTCTTCCCATTCCTTGATTTTCTTTTGAGCACACTATGCTTCCTTTTAAAGTCGAATAATCTTTTCAAGATGAGAATTGATTGCAATTTGTTTTTCAAGATTGTTTTTACCAAACAAATCTCTCATCTTCTAAAATTTTTATTTGACTTTGAAAATCTTTCTCAATTTTTACTATTTCATTTTCTAAATGTTGTATTTGATTTTTCAAAACATTTTCTGATTTTTTAAGATTTTTGTTTTCTAATGACAAACTCTCTACATTCTTCAAGAGTTTGGCATTGTCTGTCTCAGATTTTTCACAGTTTAAGCATTTCCCAGGAATCTGTTTCTCATCAGCTTTCGTCTCAATCTTCAAAGCTGAAATATTTTCAACCTGTTTCTTCTCCTCATGAACACTTTCATCCTTACTCTCTTCTTCTGATGAATGATCAAAGATAGGTGCGTCTTCTGCAACCTCTTTCTTTAACTCTGGTTCAGGATTCACAGAGACAGGTTTTTCAGATTCTCCTTTCTCAATTTTGACTGATGGAACTTGTTCAATCTGCTCAGCTCTGATCTCTTCTTTAACAATAACTGCCTTTTGATTCTTTCTTTTTGCATCTTGTTTTTCTTTCAATTTTTCAATTTTATCGGCATAAAATAACTTTCCACTACGTTGATCAGATGGAAGTTGTTGTTTAAGATATTCAAGTTCCCGGATTTCCTCTTCATAATTGTCACTCTCTTCATCAGACGAGTGATAAAAAACCGGAACTTTTTCAACTACTTCTTTTGCTGAGACTGTTTCTTCATTAGCCTGAAAATAACTCTCCTGTTGAGATACATAATAATACAACATTATATCTTCAACAGATTCCATTCTTTGGCAACAATTTCACACAACACACACTATTCAAACAAACTGATGAACCTCAAAATCAACCCGGTTCACTTAGATAAATTTGGTTCAATTTGAAACCCAAAATTCAGCACAAAAGCTAACTTCACTGTTCAAAGTCAAAATATCTTGGCCCACTAATATCCAATATCCACAGCCCAAAATGCAATTCAATTCACAATTTTCAGCTCACACAACAACAATACCCTTTTTTATTGAAGCCGACAACAACACCTGATCAATTGTCTCGATTGCCACACTTATATCGAATACCGAAAACAAAAATAAATTCAATCACATGTATTCTGACAAACAATTTCTTGGGCCGATGATCACATGCACATATTATACTTAACTGTTGATTGGGCCGCAAAATCCACTAACCTGACAAACAAACAATGAGATAATTGTGAATGGGCCGCACTTTTGACTGACA
This sequence comes from Helianthus tuberosus, assembly GCA_030545235.1. Classification (NCBI taxonomy): domain Eukaryota; kingdom Viridiplantae; phylum Streptophyta; class Magnoliopsida; order Asterales; family Asteraceae; genus Helianthus; species Helianthus tuberosus. Next base: position 9,797,341 of record CM060396.1, read on the forward strand.
AACTAATATGATTGGGCCAATGGTTTTAAAACACTGCTATATCACATGAATTTCTCATTGGGTCGCACAACTCATTTAATCAAAGCACATGGTTCAGTGATATGTTTCACATGCAATCTCAATTTCGATTAAATCTTGTGCCGACAACAACTAAGATATTCACATATATCCGACTTAATTCACATGATCTATTTTCCCAATGTACTGACACACTTGTTTTTTAATAACCTGAACAACTTTCACGTGATAACTTTTCAAACTGTGATCATGTTTCAAACGGGAAGGACAGTTTCAAACGGTCACGATGGCAACTTTCAAACGGTCATGTCACGTTTCAAACGGGAAGGTGGCAGTTTCAAACGGGTGACACCTTCAAACTGGTGATAGTTTCAAACTGGTGACACATTCAAACTGGAGGTGTATCCTTCAAACTAGAGGACCACTTCAAACTAGAGGTTCAAACAGGACCCCCCTTTTCAAACGGTATGGTGTTGTTTTCAAACGGGATGGCTCAGTTTCAAACAATAGGGTCAGTCCTCAAACGGTCTGCCAAGCCTCGTTCAAACGGTCACCAATTTTCAAGCCATTTTTACTAGTTTTACTACGAGTTTTGATCTGATATTCTCAAGGATTTGTTAAAACACAATTATGCACACATTGTGAAAGTTTTAGCCGATTTTAACCGTGAAAAGTATCAATTTTGTGAAAGAAGGTGTAGAAAATCAGAATTTGCTAGCGAAAACGAGCTAAACGGTAAGAACTCTTCCTCCTGAGCTCTGATACCACATGTAGGATCGTGAAACGACCTAACGAGTCGATCAGAAGAGTGCTCAGACAGAATCAGAGGCGGAATTCATTGATTCGGTCTTCGTTTAGCTTGTATTCACTAATAAATGTCTTGTTTATTGATCTTGAACAATTTACAGTACAGAAACACTTCGACAGGGCTTCGCCATCGAAAATCAGAATGTTACAAATGAGAAAGTTTGAAGGGTATTTATAGGAGTGAACCCCTGACCGTTTGAAGGTGGCATGTCACCCTTCAAACGGTTACCTCTTCAAACCGTGACCCTCTCAAACTAGCAGGACACTCTCAAATCTTGACCTCTTCAAACTTTCAGTCTGAGACTCGATATAAGACGAAGACGACAGATGTATGCACCAACACATCACTTGCAAGTTGACTCATTTGGGTAGTCAACGACTGAATTTCTTTATCACGGATTTCGTCATTTTGAATGCGAGCATCATCAATTTGATTTCTTCGCTGCATCTCTAGTTGCATTGCCTTGAGCATCTCCATGACCTCATTTCCACCAGAAGAACTTTGACCCGAAAACCCACTTTGATTATTGAACGGTTGGCGTGGAGCAAAGTTACCTTGACTTCCTTGAAAATTCGGGTTAGCTTGGTTTGAGGGATTTCCATATCTAAAGTTTGGGTGGTTTCTCAAACCGGGGTGGTAAGTATTGGAGTTCATGTTGTAATTTCTACCACCCCCTCCTTGCCCTTGCAATGCATTCACCTCCTCATATTGCCCTTCCACTCCTTGGCAATTTTCAACCGCATGCCCTATCTCATTACAAAGCACACAAACATTATAAATTTGATTAGAAGTTTGAACATTACCATCGTCTACCGTGTGCACTTGAGTTCGAGTAATGGCCGGTCGTGCTCTCCTTGATGCTTGAGCTTTTCTTTTTGATGTGACCGCCATTTGCTCCAAAAATTCCCAATCGTCATGCTCGTAATTTGTGCCAAAAGTGCCATTTGAAATCGACATTAAGTCGCGAGCATCTTCGGCACATAACCCCTCATGAAAAGCATTCATCAACTCCCATAACTCTATCCCATGATGAGGGCAATTCTTTATCATCATGTTAAACCTGTCAAATGCTTCATGAAACATTTCAGCCGCTTGTTGTTGAAAACTTCTCAAACCTTTTCTAGCATCATTTGTCTTTTGAGCGGTATAAAATTCATCCAAGAAGATTTGTTGCATTTCCGCCCACGTATAGTGTGACACCACGGAAAAACGTGTCCAATGATGTATAGACACGTGTCTTAAACTCCAAAGATGTGAAAGATTTCGCTTAAAGGACCAAAGTTGTCGAACAGTGAAATTATGAAACCACAGGGACTAAAAGTGTCAACATGCCAAACTTGTGCCTCTGAGCGACCTTACACGATGAATATATTCTTAAACGAGTGATTGATTGCATATAAGAAGCCGTTTGCAAGAATAATCGGACGATTATTAAATTACAAGGGTTAAACGTGTCAACATGTCAATTCTGACCTCTGAGTGACCTTTTAACGAAACCGAGGCTTCTAAACATTCAAATATACTCTCAAGAATACGTGGTATAAATTTCACATGGTTTCGATATCGTTAAGCATGATTTCAAGACTTTGGGCCAAAAGTGACAACTTGATGAAACTTGCTTTCGTAGTGATAATTAACGAACCCGGACCTAACGAGGTTTGTTTATACACCCTTGGACCCCAAGAAATAAATTACAAGGGTCTCCTTGACCTAAAATGATGTTAAAATGGGTTAAATACGTCCAGGGACCAATTCTGCCACATTTGAAAGTTGTTTTGCCAGTTAACAGGTCCAATGCGGCCCGCATTAGGATCTGTTACATATGAAGCGGGCCGCTTCAGAGTCCCAGATACAGAAACATCACATGCAGCCGCGGTTTTGCACGTTCTTTCGCCTTGAACTCGCCATTATCAGTCTATAGGGCTATAAGTCGGTTGTAAACATTAGCTAGGCCACTTGGCTTAGGGTGTCCCATTACACCTGGAAGTGATCTAGACTCAAAGAAATCACCATATAAGGAAGCCTAGTTCATGTGTTCATAACACACACTTGCAACATTTGCTATTCTACTCATCTCTGGAGCTTCCAGCTGATAGGAGAAGACTTTGAAGTGTAGAAAAGTTTGCTAGGACCTTATGTAAGCTTCTACTTCCTTGATTAGTTATTTAATTTAGCCTAATTACCCTAGAGTCAAACTTAGTGTAAAAATAGGTTGACTTTCGAATTAATCATGCATAGGTTAACTTCTGATTAAATTGAAAGTAGTTATAGAACCACATTAGTATAGGTGATGAACCCTTAAAAGGGCATCCCTTAATTTTATCGTTTGACTGATCAATTGTCGGGTCAAAGTAGTTTGACAAAAAGTCAAACTGGACAGAAATTGCAAATATAATTAAGATTAATGAACCAGAGGTTCTAAATTATATTTTAGCATTCTAATGACTTGGTAATCAATATTTAATCATGTCTTATCAGTCCTAATCCGACAATTTATAGTCTAAGGTCAGTTTATAACCGAAAGTCGCGAAAGCTTGACTTTTGCTTTGACTTTCAGTTCTGACCCGTTCGAGCTTAATTCACCCATGTTTTAAGCCTCTATTAGGACCACCTTACTCAGTAGTGTAACCCTCTGGGATTACGTTGCATGATACATAGTGGTTTGAATTATATGCACTTGATCGTAGTTATGCTTAATAATGCCATAAACGCCCTTTTTACATACAACCGAGATTTTTAACAATGTGATTGAACTAACACCTTTGCTACTGATATTTAAGCATGTCCTAAAGATTTGACATCAATTTGACGTCTAGAATTGAGGTTATGCTCAATAGCGTAAATAAGGAAAATTTTAGTATTTAAATGGTATATTAGTATGAAGCCTATCTAAACCCGGTTTTTGACACTAAACTTCATACTTACTGATGTGAAATAATATTTGAGGAATTTTAAATATTTTTAATTATTTTTAGAATGAGCATAGCATAAGATTTTAGCTTGATTTCGGTAAATGACGGTTTTACCCTTTTCATGCATAAAATGAGTTTTACATATCTTTTTAGTGTCAAACCTTTTGCTACTGATTTCTTATGATAAATAAAGTATTTTGAACTTTATAAACTGATCAAAAACTCAGATTTCCTATTTTAACCCGAATACCCCTTTAAACCGATTTTTAAGCATTTTTAGTACATAGTATGGGTCGAAACTATATTTAACATATAAAACTTATTACCCACTGATGTTTTAAGGTGATTCATATAATTTTACAGTAATATTAAGGTTATAAACTCAGAAGTCTATTTTTGACCTTTAAGCCTATGTAAAATTACCAAAATGCCCCTACGGGACATAGTTTGGTATTATAAGATAATTTTCACATATATAAAGTATCCTACTGTTATAACTTATAAAAATACATATTTTTACTGATCTAATCAGACCCGAAACTCAGTTGTACATTTAAACTCTTTTATGGGCATTAAAATTACCAAAATACCCTTACGGGACTTATTTTGGTTTAAATTGCTTTTTGGGCATTTATGTTAACATCTTACTGATGTATTAGCATATTTCAAGCATAATAACAATTAAGACCTGTATATAATTTATTTGGGTCACCCGTTACGCGTTTACGCGTTCGGATCGGCTTATGTGACTAGTTTACATAGAAGAGCCGAAACGGGTCAAACCTTATCATTAGATCCTCAAATTTCAGAATGAGTTTAGTTTACCCATATTATACAAGTATCCAAGCTTGTAGGGTCTAAATCTCATTCCGTTCCGGTCTCCGCTTAATCGAGCGTTTAGAACCATAAGGTTTCTTTCTAGCTAGCCGGTCTAAGTCCTTGACTGAATTAAAGACCCGATAGCATCCTAATAGGTTAATAAACCTTCTATACAGATTAAATAGCTTTCGGTAGAAGGTGCCTTCAAAAAGTCTTAAGATTTTACTGCTAGCATCAGGTAAATACTTTTAACTTATTTTCCCTATACGGGCTTGGGATATGGTATTATAATAATACCACTTGGTCGGGTATGAAATCATTTAATCGGATTGTGATTAATAAATTTGCATAACCCGTTTTAATCTGTCTTGTTTGATAACATAAGCATTGGGGGTTAACGACCGTGTCCTGGATATCCTCGGCTCATTGTATTTGAAATGGCCACGACCTATGCACGGGGTGTAGGCATACACCTGACAGATGCAAATGCTAAATAATACATAAACCCACATGTTGGGGATAACTCCTTTGTGGGTTCTATAAGTGGTGAGTCGGTTAATCACGACCGGCTTCCAACCGGCCCCAATTGTATGACAAACATATAAATCTGTATACAAGATTATTTATAAATAATTGTCCCAAGTTATAAAAGATTTATGCCATGTGCACCCAAATCAATTTTCTTAATGTTTTCAAAAGAGTCAGTTAAATTGTATTTACCAGTGTAAACTGACGTATTTTCCTAAAGATTGATTGACAGGTACCTCTCGTAATAGGCTGGAGCTATTAGGTGTCATAAGAGGATCTTGCAAATCCCTAGATGCCTGAAGTCTGTTATTTTGTTTCTTGTGTTTTGTTTTTACGATCCGCCTGTGGATCTTATTACATTCCAGTCTGTACTTTCATAAACTCGAACAATCAGACAATATGGTTTGTAATAGTTTAATCACCAAGACTTCCGCTGTGCTATATTATTGTGTGTATTGTCTATGATGATATCAACTACGTCACGATACTCCCCGCCGGGCCCACCGGTAATATGTGGAAATATCGGGGTGTGACAGGTTGGTATCAGAGCCAACGTTGAGCTAATTAAACACTAACCTTTTGTGTTTAATCTCAATGACACAATAAGCACATTCCTGAGACTCTCGAGTCTAGGCTAATGACCTAGGATTTTACTTTTAATTTCCTGTTATTATTTTTATTATATCGCTTGTTTTGATAGGAAAATGCCGCCAAGAGTACGAGGAAGAGGCAAAGGACCCATGCGTGGAGGACCGTCAAGTAACGCGGGACCCTCCCACAGGCGTGCACCCTCCTACTCGCCTTCTGAATCCGACTCCAGGAACGATTGGAACCACAGCTATGAACCAGCAAGACGTTCTGTTTCGCTGAGATCCTCACCATCTAACTCTCCTTATTTTGAGTTAACCATCGAACATCAACGTTCCTATCATTCGCATGGAACTCATCCATCGCGTCAATCACATAACTCTCCCCGGTCTCATTCTTTTCACCATACCGATTCCACTTACTCACCTACACGATTTAACCCAAACGCTTACGTAAACAACCCTTTGGGCTATAACCCTTTGGGACCTGAGGATCACTTTTCTCAGGAAATGGACGTGGATGACGAACCGGACTCGGAATTTCAAATAGGAACACCAGGCCATCCAATTAGTATATCAAGCAGTTCCCCATTTCAGGGATCACCGTACCGTGGGCCTGACTCATTTCAAGAAAGGATGGCTCAGTATGACTGGTACTTTACACCATCATACCAAAATTCCCCAGTTCCGTCTCCCTCCGCTAAAGCACAACCTCAATCGGTTACCACACCACCCTTGCCAGTTAGGGAATCACCACGGCAACCTCCCGAGCCACCGAAGAAGAAAAGAAATGCTAGGATGTCCGTACGTGGGGGACCACGGTTTACATCCCCTCGTGGCTCAAGTTCGTATCCTCCTATCCCCGAAGACCCTCAGTTGGGAGGACCATCAAACACGGTGCCGGACATTAACCTTCCGCCAGTTTCGCACGCACCACCTCAGCCACCGGCGGATTTTGACAACCCGATCCCGACATACCCAGGATCATCTGGGTATAATCCATATAGATACCCATCTGAGTATGGAGCTCATGACCCGTACCTTACAGCTTCTCAATACCATCACCTCTACCCTTCTTCTTATCCTCCGGTTTACCCCACTGGGTATCCGGCACAGGATTACCCATACCCATCATACCAGCAACCTCCTCCGTATCAGCAGCAACAAACCCAGGAGATTCTAGAGAGGTTGGATAGGGTTGAACATAAGGCCCACGAAACAAAGAAAAAGCACAACTACTTCGTCAAGGGTCTTATGGACCTCCTCAAAGGCAAGAAGAAATAGGGTTATGTTAGTTTGCTTTGTTTTGTTGTCATGTAATAAAGTCCCTGCGAGGACATGTATTTTGTTTTCATGTAACAAGTCCCTGCGTGGACTTACTTCCATTTCAGTAGCCCCTGCGTGGGCAGTGTTTTCCGTAGCCCCTGTGTGGGCAATGTTTTCAATAACCCCTGCGTGGGCGGTTTATGTTGTTTTCTTTCTCAAAGTCCCTTTTCGGGCAACGCTGCAATCGTTTCGTAGTTAATGAAGTTATTATGTTGTTAAACATGTATTTTTATATATCATGTTACTTCATTTCAACTTTTATTTAATCCGCCTAAGAAACTCTTAGAGGTATAACCTAGCCAAAATATTAAATGGCTATGATGGTATAACCTTTTTAAGATAATGACTCCCTGTTAACATCTGAAAAACATGTTAACAATCCTGCATTGTGCGGTACGAAAAATCACACAATCTTCCTAATATGTTTGGATTTTTAAACCACTACATTTAGCCTATATGATCATCATGAATCATGGTTAATAAACATCAATATGATGTATACACCACACATCCATTAGAGATGTATGCATATGAGTAAAGGTGTAATAAAGACAATGAAAGTTCTATTTATAAACTTCTTGTCAAAAAGGCGATGAACTTGGTTCGACCCTTAAACGATCACCGATCCAGAGGATCGTTGGTTATATTTTAATCGTCCATGTGACAAGCCTTTTAAGCTATTTAAATGTCCTTCGAGACGAACTTTGAGCATTATAAAAAAAAAAAAATCTTTTCAATCATTATTTATATGTGGTCTATATGGTTTAATAATACTATGACCCTCTAGTCATCAAATACGATGATCAAATATGTAGATTTAATATATCATTTATGTTTGATATAGTATCCAGAAATGGCTGGCTCAGATGAAGTAAACAGTCATCCTACAGAAGGCAACGACACCAAAATTAATATTACTGGTGCTGATCTGCAAGCGTTGATCACTGCAGCAGTTACTCAAGCAGTAGATGCTATGTTTAAAGAACCTAGTGTTGTTAGGTCTCAAACTCATTCAGAATCCCAGTCTAAACCCCACACTGAAAGGAAAAGTGAATCTCTGCACTCGTCTAACCAGGGTAGTAAACCCAAGAAACAGGTAGTCCTCAAACCGACCCCTAGGTGCACCAAGGGTTGTACCTACAAGTACTTTGTCTCCTGTAAGCCTAGGGATTTTACTGGAGAAAAGGGGGCGATTGATTGTATGAAATGGTTAGATGAGATGGAAACGGTAATTGACATCAGCGGGTGTGCCAAGGAGGATGTGGTTATGTTTGTATCGCAATCTTTCAAGGGTGATGCCCTTACATGGTGGAAAGCTTTGGTGCAGTCTACAGGGAAGGTTCACTTGTATAATCTTTCTTGGGCGAAGTTTGTGGATCTTGTAAAGGACACTTATTGCCCTCAACACGAGGTTGAGAGGATTGAATCTGATTTCCTCACCCTGGTAATGAAGGATTTGGATTGTAGATCCTATGTGACTAGTTTTAATTCGATGTCAAGGCTGGTACCATACCTAGTCACTCCTGAACCCAAACGCATTGCACGTTTCATTGGTGGTTTGGCTCCAGAAGTAAAGGGGAACGTTAAGGCCTCTAAGCCAACCACTTATAGGTCTGCTGTAGATCTATCTTTATCCCTCACTCTGGATGTTGTGAGAGCTAGGGCGAAAAAGGGTACCGATGAGGGGAAAAGGAAAAGAGAGGAGGACAAATTTCCTCAGTCGAACAAAAAGGGAAAGGGGAACTTTGGTACAAAGAAAGGGCAGTTTAATGACAAGCCCAGGTGTAAAACTTGTAACAAAAGGCATTCTGGAAAATGCAACCAGGACCCTCAGGCCAAACCATGTGGGATTTGTAAAAAGAAAGGACACAAGTCGGTTGAGTGCCGAAACATAAAGGATGCAACCTGCTACGGTTGCAACGAAAAGGGGCATATAAAGACAAATTGCCCCAAGAATGCCAAGAAGCCCGAGGAGGCAAGGAAAAACAATGCAAGAGTTTTCCAAATGCAAGCAAGGGAAGCGGTGAATGACGAGAACGTCATAACAGGTACTTTCCTCATCAATAATAATTATGCTCGAGTCTTATTCGATTCCGGTGCTGATAAGTCTTTTGTAGACCATAAGTTCTGTAAGTTGTTGAACTTGCCTATTAAGACTCTAGACATAATATATGAGGTAGAACTTGCCGACGGTACCTTAGAAACAGCTTCAACTATTCTTGATGGGTGCTCCATATCCATCAAGAATCATTCCATCCCGCTTTCCCTCTTACCAATGAAATTGGCAGGGTTTGATATAGTTTTAGGCATGGATTGGTTGTCGCATAACCAAGCCCAAATTGCCTGCGATAAAAAGCTAGTTATTATCAAAACCCCTTCTGGTGAATCAGTCACTATTCAGGGAGATACACACTACGGGTTACCCAATAATGTGTCTATTCTCAAGTTAGCTCAATGTATGAAAAGTGGACGTGTCATCTACATGGCACAAGTGACTGTGAATGATCCAAAACCTAAGTTGGAAGACATTCCGATCATCTCAGAATATCCTGATGTCTTTCCTGATGAATTACCTGGGTTACCTCCTGAGAGGCAGGTAGAGTTCAGGATAGACATTCTACCAGGATCTGCACCTATTGCACGAGCTCCTTACCGCCTAGCGCCGACTGAAATGAAGGAGCTTAGGACCCAATTGGATGAACTATTGGAAAAAGGTTTCATACAACCTAGTTCCTCGCCTTGGGGAGCTCCAATATTGTTTGTGAAAAAGAAGGACGGATCAATGCGTCTGTGCATTGATTACCGAGAACTAAACAAGGTAACAATCAAGAATCGTTATCCTTTACCCAGGATCGATGATTTATTCGATCAACTTCAAGGGGAAAGTTACTTCTCGAAGATTGACTTAAGATCTGGGTACCACCAACTCAAGGTCAGGACTGAAGATGTACCAAAGACAGCCTTCAGAACAAGATATGGACATTACGAGTTTTTAGTGATGCCTTTTGGGCTCACTAATGCACCAGCAGCTTTCATGGATCTCATGAATAGAGTCTGCAAGCCATACTTAGATAAGTTCGTCATAGTCTTTATCGATGACATACTTATCTACTCTAGGAACCAAGTAGATCACGAGAATCATCTTCGATGCATTCTAGGATTACTTCGACAGGAGAAATTGTATGCAAAATTCTCCAAGTGCGAGTTCTGGCTTCACAAAGTCCAATTCCTTGGACATGTTGTTAGCGAGCGTGGAATCCAAGTTGATCCCGCTAAGGTAGAAGCCGTAATGAATTGGGAAGCGCCAAAGACTCCGACTGAGATCAGAAGTTTTCTAGGTTTGGCAGGCTATTATAGAAGATTCATAGAAAACTTCTCAAGGATAGCCGCACCATTAACGTCGTTGACCCGTAAGAAAGTTAAGTTTGATTGGGGTCCAAAGCAACAGGAATCCTTCGAGATTCTTAAGCAAAGGTTGAGCAATGCTCCAGTATTAACCTTACCGGATGGGATTGAAGATTTTGTTGTATACTGTGATGCTTCGCACACCGGTATGGGTTGTGTGCTTATGCAGCGAGGCAAGGTGATTGCCTATGCATCACGACAACTAAAGGTGCACGAGAAGAACTACACCACCCACGATTTGGAGTTGGGTGCCGTTGTATTCGCACTAAAGTTGTGGAGACATTATTTGTATGGAACTAAATGTGTGATCTTCTCAGATCACAAAAGTCTCCAACATTTGTTCAATCAGAAAGAGCTTAATATGAGACAACGCCGTTGGATGGAAACCCTAAATGACTATGATTGCGAAATTCGCTACCATCCGGGCAAAGCGAACGTAGTCGCAGATGCATTAAGCCGAAAGGAAAGAGTTAAACCAATTAGGATCAATGCCAAGAGCATTGAGTTGAGGAATAGTCTGAATGAAAGGATACTAGCGGCACAGAAGGATGCTGTTTTGGAAGATAACTTTCCAAATGAAAAGTTGGGAATAACTGCTGAACAGTTAGCACCTGGGAATGATGGAATTCTCAGGATGAATGGAAGAATTTGGGTTCCTATTCAGGGAGGACTTCGAGAGGTAATCCTCCAGGAAGCTCACAACTCTAAATACTCAGTTCACCCGGGAGGTGACAAAATGTATCATGATTTAAAAGCTAACTATTGGTGGATAGGTATGAAGAAATCTATTGCCACCTATGTAGCTAAGTGCCTGACTTGTGCGCTGATTAAAGCCGAACATCAAAAGTCATCAGGTCTACTTCAACAACCGGAACTCCCCACATGGAAGTGGGAGATGGTAACCATGGATTTCATAACCAAGTTGCCTAAGACAAGGCACGGGAATGATACCATATGGGTTATTGTTGATAGACTGACTAAGTCAGCACACTTCTTACCCTTCAAGGAGACTCATAGCTCCGATAAATTAGCCCAATTGTATGTGGATAAGATTGTAGCTCTTCATGGAGTACCAGTAGCTATTATCTCGGATAGAGATACTAGATACACCTCACATTTCTGGAAAAGTTTCCAACAATCTTTGGGCACGCGGTTGAATTTTAGTACTGCATACCATCCACAGACGGATGGGCAGAGCGAGCGTACAATTCAAACTTTGGAAGACATGTTGTGAGCATGCGTCATTGATTTAGGAGGTAGTTGGGATGATCATCTACCCTTAATCGAGTTCTCCTATAATAATAGTTACCATACAAGCATTCAGGCTGCGCCTTTTGAGGCATTATATGGTAGGAGATGCCGAACGCCTGTCTGTTGGGCAGAAGTAGGAGAAGCTCAGTTGTCAGGACCTGATATCGTCCTAGAAACAACGGACAAAATCATCCAAATCCGTGATCGCCTAAAAGTTGCCAGGGATAGGCAGAAAAGTTATGCTAATGGAAAGCGAAGGTATCTAAAATTTGAAATAGGCGATAAAGTTCTACTGAAAGTATCACCCTGGAAGGGTGTGATGCGTTTTGGTAAGAAGGGTAAGTTGAGCCCTAGGTATATTGGACCATTCGAGATTATCGACTGTGTCGGCAGTGTAGCTTACAAACTGGACCTGCCTGAGGAGCTGAGTGGAATTCATAATGTGTTTCACATTTGCAATCTCAAGAAAAGTGTAGACGATGCATCTCTAGCTATGTCTCATAAAGACGTGCAGATTGATGAAAGCTTGAGATTCGTTGAAAGACCTATAGCGATTGAGGATCGACAGGTCAAAAAGCTTCGAAGAAAGCATGTACCTATAGTAAAGGTCAAATGGGAAGCCCGTAGAGGTCCAGAGTATACGTGGGAAGTCGAGTCCACTATGAAGAAGAAATACCCTCACTTATTTCAGTAAATCTCGGGGTCGAGATTTCTTTTAAGGGGGTGAGGATGTGACACCACGGAAAAACGTGTCCAATGATGTATAGACACGTGTCTTAAACTCCAAAGATGTGAAAGATTTCGCTTAAAGGACCAAAGTTGTCGAACAGTGAAATTATGAAACCACAGGGACTAAAAGTGTCAACATGCCAAACTTGTGCCTCTGAGCGACCTTACACGATGAATATATTCTTAAACGAGTGATTGATTGCATATAAGAAGCCGTTTGCAAGAATAATCGGACGATTATTAAATTACAAGGGTTAAACGTGTCAACATGTCAATTCTGACCTCTGAGTGACCTTTTAACGAAACCGAGGCTTCTAAACATTCAAATATACTCTCAAGAATACGTGGTATAAATTTCACATGGTTTCGATATCGTTAAGCATGATTTCAAGACTTTGGGCCAAAAGTGACAACTTGATGAAACTTGCTTTCGTAGTGATAATTAACGAACCCGGACCTAACGAGGTTTGTTTATACACCCTTGGACCCCAAGAAATAAATTACAAGGGTCTCCTTGACCTAAAATGATGTTAAAATGGGTTAAATACGTCCAGGGACCAATTCTGCCACATTTGAAAGTTGTTTTGCCAGTTAACAGGTCCAATGCGGCCCGCATTAGGATCTGTTACATATGAAGCGGGCCGCTTCAGAGTCCCAGATACAGAAACATCACATGCAGCCGCGGTTTTGCACGTTCTTTCGCCTTGAACTCGCCATTATCAGTCTATAGGGCTATAAGTCGGTTGTAAACATTAGCTAGGCCACTTGGCTTAGGGTGTCCCATTACACCTGGAAGTGATCTAGACTCAAAGAAATCACCATATAAGGAAGCCTAGTTCATGTGTTCATAACACACACTTGCAACATTTGCTATTCTACTCATCTCTGGAGCTTCCAGCTGATAGGAGAAGACTTTGAAGTGTAGAAAAGTTTGCTAGGACCTTATGTAAGCTTCTACTTCCTTGATTAGTTATTTAATTTAGCCTAATTACCCTAGAGTCAAACTTAGTGTAAAAATAGGTTGACTTTCGAATTAATCATGCATAGGTTAACTTCTGATTAAATTGAAAGTAGTTATAGAACCACATTAGTATAGGTGATGAACCCTTAAAAGGGCATCCCTTAATTTTATCGTTTGACTGATCAATTGTCGGGTCAAAGTAGTTTGACAAAAAGTCAAACTGGACAGAAATTGCAAATATAATTAAGATTAATGAACCAGAGGTTCTAAATTATATTTTAGCATTCTAATGACTTGGTAATCAATATTTAATCATGTCTTATCAGTCCTAATCCGACAATTTATAGTCTAAGGTCAGTTTATAACCGAAAGTCGCGAAAGCTTGACTTTTGCTTTGACTTTCAGTTCTGACCCGTTCGAGCTTAATTCACCCATGTTTTAAGCCTCTATTAGGACCACCTTACTCAGTAGTGTAACCCTCTGGGATTACGTTGCATGATACATAGTGGTTTGAATTATATGCACTTGATCGTAGTTATGCTTAATAATGCCATAAACGCCCTTTTTACATACAACCGAGATTTTTAACAATGTGATTGAACTAACACCTTTGCTACTGATATTTAAGCATGTCCTAAAGATTTGACATCAATTTGACGTCTAGAATTGAGGTTATGCTCAATAGCGTAAATAAGGAAAATTTTAGTATTTAAATGGTATATTAGTATGAAGCCTATCTAAACCCGGTTTTTGACACTAAACTTCATACTTACTGATGTGAAATAATATTTGAGGAATTTTAAATATTTTTAATTATTTTTAGAATGAGCATAGCATAAGATTTTAGCTTGATTTCGGTAAATGACGGTTTTACCCTTTTCATGCATAAAATGAGTTTTACATATCTTTTTAGTGTCAAACCTTTTGCTACTGATTTCTTATGATAAATAAAGTATTTTGAACTTTATAAACTGATCAAAAACTCAGATTTCCTATTTTAACCCGAATACCCCTTTAAACCGATTTTTAAGCATTTTTAGTACATAGTATGGGTCGAAACTATATTTAACATATAAAACTTATTACCCACTGATGTTTTAAGGTGATTCATATAATTTTACAGTAATATTAAGGTTATAAACTCAGAAGTCTATTTTTGACCTTTAAGCCTATGTAAAATTACCAAAATGCCCCTACGGGACATAGTTTGGTATTATAAGATAATTTTCACATATATAAAGTATCCTACTGTTATAACTTATAAAAATACATATTTTTACTGATCTAATCAGACCCGAAACTCAGTTGTACATTTAAACTCTTTTATGGGCATTAAAATTACCAAAATACCCTTACGGGACTTATTTTGGTTTAAATTGCTTTTTGGGCATTTATGTTAACATCTTACTGATGTATTAGCATATTTCAAGCATAATAACAATTAAGACCTGTATATAATTTATTTGGGTCACCCGTTACGCGTTTACGCGTTCGGATCGGCTTATGTGACTAGTTTACATAGAAGAGCCGAAACGGGTCAAACCTTATCATTAGATCCTCAAATTTCAGAATGAGTTTAGTTTACCCATATTATACAAGTATCCAAGCTTGTAGGGTCTAAATCTCATTCCGTTCCGGTCTCCGCATAATCGAGCGTTTAGAACCATAAGGTTTCTTTCTAGCTAGCCGGTCTAAGTCCTTGACTGAATTAAAGACCCGATAGCATCCTAATAGGTTAATAAACCTTCTATACAGATTAAATAGCTTTCGGTAGAAGGTGCCTTCAAAAAGTCTTAAGATTTTACTGCTAGCATCAGGTAAATACTTTTAACTTATTTTCCCTATACGGGCTTGGGATATGGTATTATAATAATACCACTTGGTCGGGTATGAAATCATTTAATCGGATTGTGATTAATAAATTTGCATAACCCGTTTTAATCTGTCTTGTTTGATAACATAAGCATTGGGGGTTAACGACCGTGTCCTGGATATCCTCGGCTCATTGTATTTGAAATGGCCACGACCTATGCACGGGGTGTAGGCATACACCTGACAGATGCAAATGCTAAATAATACATAAACCCACATGTTGGGGATAACTCCTTTGTGGGTTCTATAAGTGGTGAGTCGGTTAATCACGACCGGCTTCCAACCGGCCCCAATTGTATGACAAACATATAAATCTGTATACAAGATTATTTATAAATAATTGTCCCAAGTTATAAAAGATTTATGCCATGTGCACCCAAATCAATTTTCTTAATGTTTTCAAAAGAGTCAGTTAAATTGTATTTACCAGTGTAAACTGACGTATTTTCCTAAAGATTGATTGACAGGTACCTCTCGTAATAGGCTGGAGCTATTAGGTGTCATAAGAGGATCTTGCAAATCCCTAGATGCCTGAAGTCTGTTATTTTGTTTCTTGTGTTTTGTTTTTACGATCCGCCTGTGGATCTTATTACATTCCAGTCTGTACTTTCATAAACTCGAACAATCAGACAATATGGTTTGTAATAGTTTAATCACCAAGACTTCCGCTGTGCTATATTATTGTGTGTATTGTCTATGATGATATCAACTACGTCACGATACTCCCCGCCGGGCCCACTGGTAATATGTGGAAATATCGGGGTGTGACATATAGATAGATGCCGAAGGTAAGGTATAGAACCACTTTTTAGCCTTGTCTTCTAGGGAAAATTGGAATAACACCAATTTGACATCATCGGCTGAAAATCCTTGACCCCCAATAGTGTTGCAAATCGAATCATAAGCCTCCAAATGAAAATAAGGCTCCTCCGTTACTAGACCCTTATATTTTGGCAAACTTTGTAGTGAATTGGTTCGAACTTCAAAAGTCCTCCCTTGGTCATTGTGAGGAGTAACTACCGGTGAAGGATTATGAGTGATCACCGGTCTAAAATGTGCTTCTATGCCTCTCGCGTGTTCTCGAAGATGTCTTCTTGGTATACCCAACCGAACTCTTGGGCATATAGGACCCATTGGTCTTTGAACTTGCATGCGTGGAGGCCCAAATTGTTGTGGAGGTGGTTGAAATTGATGTTGGATTGGTGGTTGTTGAATTGGCCTTTGGAATTGATGTTGTGCATTTTGTGGACGAACTTGTTGCAAGGGCATAGGATGTTGCAATTGTGACTCTTGTGACCGAACATGTTGTACCCCAACCGGTAACCTACCTATGTCTTGAATTCTTTGCAATGGTTGATTTTGTTGAACCACTCCTCCTTGAGGTCCCAAATTACCTCCATCACCCTCATAATAAAATCCATCTTCGTCATATCCCCCATACTCTTCTTCATAACCCTCATCGTATCCATCTCCTCCTATACCCGAAGATTGTCCAAATGGAAAAGATGAATATTGATAACCTGGTTGGTTCGGTGGTCGATATGTAGAAGTAGCATGAACTACGGTTGAATTTGGTGGTATTGAATAGGTGGAAGATGATTGACCCGTATGTGGGAAGAAATGGGAAAATGGTGGAATTGTAGTAGATGGGCTAAAGGTAAGTGTAGGTTCAACTTGGGTAGTAAAAGGTAGTGTAGTGTTGGTTGGTGTAACATCATGCGGTGGAGTAAGGTCGGTAGTGGTGTTAGGCATGGTGGTATTTGGTGAAGGTTGTGTTGATGATGGTATAAAAGGTGGTGTAAGCTCACCCGTAGTGGGTGGTGGTGGATCCATGTATCTAAGTGGTGTAATTGGTGTAGTTGGTGTTGTTGGTGAACCGCTGATTCTGTTTTCCCTTAACAAAATTCTGTTTCCTCTCAAAGTTCGTTCAATCTCTGGATCAAATGCCAATGGTGATAGCTTGTGAGAGCTTCTTGTACGCATGCACCTGTAAATACCTGAACACTAACACACCCAGCGTAAACCAGAAAAATAACAAACCTAAAAAGATAAAAAATAACACACGTTGCGCACTACTCCCCGGCAACGGCGCCAAAATTTGACGTGAGGTCGAAGTCTCAATCAAATTTAATCCAAATACTACTAATAGATAGTGGTAAGTGGGTATCGAACACATGGAGTTTGTGGAATATGTGTTATTTAGAAGATTATCTAACTTGACTAAAATTAAACTAATCGCAATAAAAGTAAATTTCAAGAGTTGTTTGATTGATTTGATTTTAAAACTAAGATTACTAATGTAATTGCAAAAATGAAAGTGTTGGTTGTAAACAAATTAGAGACAAATGACCATCTTTAGTTTCTGGTTTGCTTCGACGTTAATGCTATCATTCCACTAGAAAGAACTACATAGACATAGTTCATGTGTGATTAATTGCAGTGATGAAAGGGAACTAAGTACTCAGATTCCTAGAACGTGAGGTTGTTACCCGATGATCAATCAACCCTTACCCAAACCTAACTATACCCATGATATCTCGATTTCCAACGGCACCAAGAACGTATGGTTTCTAATTAGTTTAACATAAGAATCAACACTTTACTAACAATCAATCACACATCATAACAAGCAATTCAATAAAGAAAAAGATTGTTATTCTAGAAATAAGAAATTAAACATAAAGTCTCATGCAAACCTTCAACCAAAGATAGTCACAAAGTATTTAGCCACTCTTGGCTTGAAACATCATTATCCAACAAGTCTTAATCTTCCCCAAATGAAAAAACATGAACCACAAGATTAGAGATAGTCTTCAAGCTCCAAAAGTGCACCAAAAATCGTCTCCCAAGTGTGTGTAACCGATTAGGAATGATAAGTACTCAAAAGACATCATAAAATACCAATAAATGGGGCAGTTACAACTTTTACGCAGGTCAAAGCCGTAACCTACGGTTCCTACCGTAGGCTACGGGGTCAATAAAACTCTTACGGTGAGCCAGAACTGAGCTACGGTGGACCAGAAGACCCAGTGAGGGCCGTAACCTACGGCCAGAGCCGTAGGCTACGGCGGCGCCAGGTTTCGTTTTCTTGTTTTCTTCATAACTTTCTCGTTTCAACTCCGTTTTCTTCGCCGTTTTCGCCCACGTTCTCGTAATTTCATCCTCTATCATGTGCTATTCTTAGTTCTTCAATTCCAAAATTTTATTTTTTCATTGATGCTCCAAATTCCTTCCCTTTTAAGCTCCATTTGCACCTGCACGTCCAAACAACTAGTAGTTACCAAGTTCAAACAATTAAACGTGTAAAGCATGGGATTTTAATCTTTTTAAGGCACTTAAGGGTTGTCCTACGAACCACCCGTCAGTCGTCCCAACACTAGAGGAGCGTCATCAAGGATGACAAAGTCGGTTGGGATTACCATTTGATTTGTTTGAACCAAGACATCCTCAACTACACCGATTGATTTTATTACCTTCCGATTGGATAGGAAAATGGGTATTTGAAGTGGAGAAAAATCACTAATACTTAATTTTTCGAAAATGTAGTTAGGCATTATGTTAACACAAAGATCTTTATCGATTGTGACATTACTAATAAATGAATTTTGAAAGAAACATGGAACCGGTGTTATGTTAATTTCAAATGGGTCTTCTTTTATTAGTGAGGTTTGATCAATAGTTAACTTAACACTTACCGTTTTGTCAATCTTAGTGTTAGTGTTTAACTCTTTTAAAAACTTAGCATGAGTGGGTATTAAACAATGATTTTCAAAAGAAGGTGGCAAGAGATTAATTTCTTCAAAATTAGACTCTTCTTGAATTTTAACGTTGTCGGACTCACCTTTTTCGTTGTCTAACTCATGTGTCGGTTTTTCACTTATTTGTTCTTCCATTTTTACACTTTCAGTTATCTCCTCTTTATTTAATTCTTCTCTTACGCGGGACTCATTTTCCCTTGCGTGAGATTCTTTTATATAGCGATCGATAACTCTAAGGTGTTCTAATATCCTATCGGTCACTTCGGTTATAGAAAAAGGATCGGGATTTTCAAAGCTTGAATCCGGTTGTTCGATCCTTTGTTCCTCATAGTACCCATATGAAGTAGATGGTTCACACCATTGTTCTTCAATGTAAGCATATGATGGATAAGGGTCATAATTTTGTTCTTCATAATACTCATATGAGGTGGGTTGTTCATGCCATGGTTCCTCATAATAAGCATATGAAGGTGGTGGCTCATATCTTGGTTCCTCAAAGTATGAGTAAGAAGGCTCATACCTTGGTTCTTCAAAATATGAGTATGAGGGAGGAGGTTCATACCTTTAGTCTTCATAGGATGTGTAAGAAGTCGATGGCTCGTACCTGGGCTCCTCATAGTAGGTGTATGAATCGGATGGTTGATATGAGTGACAATATTGAACCGAGTGCTGATTACTACAATTAGTGCAATAGTTACTCCTATAATAATCCTCCTCATAGGTGTAGTTGCAACCTCCTGAGTATTGATCCATAAGAATCACTCAGCAGACCACAACCAAGTCTCGAGATCAGAAAACAAAAATAAAAACGGAAACAGAGGCTGGACACGGCCCCGTGTTCAGTGGACACATCCCCGTGTACAGAATCTGTATCTGGGTGTTTTAATTAAAGTTACTGATTTCGTTGAGCACGGGGGCATGTTCAGTGAGCACGACCTCGTGTTCAGCTTCTGTTACTGGGTGTTTTGTGAAAATGTGCAGCACGGCCCCGTGTTCAGTGAGCACGGCCCGTGTTCAGGTTACTGTAAATGCAAAACTAAACTAAAATGCAGAAAAATGTGCGCGCGTTTTAAAAAGGTTTTGAAAAACTGATTAGGCCGTCGATTTTAAGCTTTCTTAAAATCCTTGTGTCCCCGGCAACGGCGCCAAAAACTTGATGTACATGAGTGTTATTAGTTTTTAATGTATATGTTAAGCCCTTTTTAACACTTTTTAGCCAAGTTTTAAATTTATAAAACACGATATTTACTAACACTAAACACACATATGGGCAAGTGCACCCATCGTGAGCGTAGTATAGTGTTGGTAAGATACCGAGGTCGTCCAAGGATACAAGAGCTTTTAGTACCGGTTTATCCTCAACGTCTAATCAAATCAAAAGTTTAGAAAAATGTTTTAAACTAAAATAAAAACTAACTAAAATGATGAAAAATAAAAAGAAAAGAAAAACAGATAGACAAGATGAATCACTTGGCTCCGACTCGTGTTTAGTGTAACCTTTGATTATTTCCGCACTTTTGCACTATTTAAGAGATTATCTTAGTTATTGTAGTAGGCCCCTCTTTTGAAGGTGACGTTACCCTCAACCCAGTAGTTTGAGTCAGCAAGGATACAATCCTAAAGGGTCGGATTATTGAAAGATAATTAATTAAGTTATTAATGCATAATGTGGTAGGCCCCTCTTTTGAAGGTGACGTTACCCTCAGCTAAGTAGTCTGAGTCAGCAGGGATACAGTCCTAAGTAGCCGGGTTAAAGTATTAATAGTAGTTTAACTTATGAGGGGATCAAAGAGTTTGGACCCCCGCCATCCAATACCGTTAAGTATTGAAGGAGGTCCTACTAAATTTGACCCAGGTCCTTTGCAGGATCTATACACTGAACAATGGCAAGACTCTTACCAAACCATTCCCTTAACCCTCGACCAGGTAGCCAACATACCTCCATATAGACCGTGGAGATATGAATGGTGAAAATATTTTATTTTATATAGGCAGTAAAATAATGCCAAGACACCACAGACAAACGATAAGGAAGAATCACCTTCAACATAAGAAACTAGTTATTAAAGTCATTAATACATAACCAATTAAAAAGTGCGAAAAGATTAAAAATAAAAAGTATTACACTAGACACTTTGTCTTCACCAAGTGATGTAAGAGACTTAGGCAAACATGGCCTTGATTGTCAAGAACTCTTACGATCAATCTTGGATCCCGAGACGACTCACACACTCTATGATGGACAATGGATGATGGTGGTGGATGATGGTGTTATGGTGGTGGTGGGTGGTGGGTGAAGTGTGAGAGAGGTGGTGTGCCAAGGGATGGTTTGAGCTTGAGCCAAGCACTCCTATTTATAGGCTGAACAGAAGCTCGGGCACGGCCCCGTGTCCAGTGGGCACGGCCCCGTGTCCATCCTCTTCTCTGTCTTCATTAATTGCTTTTGTCTGCATTAGTTGACCACGGCCCCGTGTCCGCTGGGCACGACCCCGTGTGCAGAAGCATATCTGTACTATCAAGATTTGCCTGGATTCTATGAATCTTATAGTTGACCACGACCCCGTGTCCACTGAGCACGGCCCCGTGGTGGGCGATGGAAGCT
Source organism: Helianthus tuberosus (assembly GCA_030545235.1). NCBI lineage: Eukaryota > Viridiplantae > Streptophyta > Magnoliopsida > Asterales > Asteraceae > Helianthus > Helianthus tuberosus. The sequence goes on from CM060396.1 coordinate 9,818,917, forward strand.
TCTACAACTTTGTCTTTTATGCTGACACTTGGGCACGCCCCCGTGTTCACCGAACACGGGGCGTGTTCAGCCTTCTGTTCTCTTGTTTTGCTTGGGAAGATGCTGTCATGGGGTTGGGCAAGCCACGTTTGTTCCTTTTCTTGTATTTATGTTAGATTTAGCTGCCTTTTTGCTTGTTTTGTTAATTTGAGCTCATTTAATCCTGAAAATACAAAAGGAAGACAAAAACACACTTTTTCCAACATTAGTACTAAAAAAGGGTTAGTTTTATGCCACAATTGATGTAATTTATATGTTGCATTTTGCACACATCACTACCATACCAGCAGCACCACCACCACCACAATCTACACAACCTACCTCTACCTCTCCAGTACCATCATTCTCAACCTTTTTCCCAAACCTTGAGAACATTCAACAAGCACCCACTCAATCGACATCTATGCAATACCCGTCTGCCACCTTGCGGACAGCCAACATACAACAATCATCTCCATACGTGAGAATCATTGCAGATGATAACACGGCATCACTGAGCCTCACCCAACCGATCAATTCATCCTCTACGATTCCTTAATCAACACAACCATCTCATTATCAACCCGATCATCAGCAATTTTCCTACAAAGCAACAGTTGATCAAGGGACAAGTTCGAGAGAGTTCGATGATGGGTACAGGGAATATGATAGTTATGTGCAGCAAGGGGATCGCCAAGTGTTAAGAACATCAAATGTTGAGAGGTATACTACAGAGTTTGGTTCTATGGAAACGGGAAATCAGAATGTTCCGGGTTATCAACCATTTGTGCAGCAACAACAAGTACCAATTCAACAAACTCCATATCAACAATATGTGCAACCGCAGATCCAGCTGATACCGATGACACAGCAGCAATATCATCAACCTGACCCAATCAATCAGCAGCCTGTTCCGAGAAGGCCGGTGGATATTCCATTACCACCACCGGTACCTCAGATGCCGGGTCAGATAAGACCACTTCCGTGAATTTTATATCGATCGGTGAATTTACTGGAAGGTATTCCATGGAGAAATGATCAGGGTCCAGTTCGCGGTATCGAGAGCCACTTCAGGCCTGCTATAGCTAACAACCCATCGCCGGTTGTGATCCCGCAATTACAAGGAGGGCGGCCATTCGAAGTACAGACACAATCAATATCCAGTCTGCCTAAGTTTCATGGTCAAGTACATGAAGAACCCTATTTACACATTGCTGCGTATGATGCACGTTGTAACATAATCAGCAGTTAAGGTTTCTCAGCTGATGATGTGAAATTGGTACTCTTCCAATTCACACTCGAAGACAAAGCGCAACAATGGTTCCATTCGCTACCGTCAGTTTCGATTTTCATATGGGGCGAAATGCAGCAACAATGTTTAGATGAATTCTATACTCATTTGCTTACTAACAACGCCAGGAAGGATATTCGGGGGTTTCGACAACAGCCCAATGAGTAATTTCACGAAGCGTTCAGTCGCTTTAAAATGATGCTCAAGAACTATCCACATCATGGCATCTATTTGTGGGAGCTTCTCAATGCATTTCACGAAGGCCTAACAGATGAAGATGCAAGGAATGTGAATTCAATATCCAATGGTACTTTCGGAACAAATTACGAAGAGGACGATTGGGAATATTTAGAAAGAACTGCGAGGACGTCAAAGCGAAAAGCTCAATCTTCTAGAAGTGCACGACATTCAGTGGTGAGAGCAGTAGAAAACCCACCAGATGTAAGTGGTCAGTTCCCGATGTGTGGACATTGTGGAGATTTAGGGCATATAGCAGATCAATGCCCGGTCATTCATGGCAAGGGTGAGGACGTGAATTTTGTGCAAGGTGGGGACGGTGGAAGAAACTTCAACATGCAGTCCAACACATATCACCCAGGCCTTAGAAATCATCCGAATTTTAGCTATGGGAATACAAATAATTAGCTAAATCCGGGATTTCAAGGAAGCAATCAATCTGGTGGTCAAAGGAATTTCAATCAGAACCGATTTCAAGGTAATTTTCAAGGTGGCTGCAAAACAATCAAAGAGAACCGATTTCAAGGTAATTTAGCACGACTTCGGTGAACAATGATATGATGGAGATGTTGAAGGCAATTCAACTTGATTTACAAAACCATGCCCAAAAGGATGAGGTACGAGACAAGGCCATTTAATCATTAACTACACAGATGGGCCAAATTGCAACCGAGATGAAGGAGATGAAGCAGAATAGTGGGAAATTACCAAGGATACAACAACAAATCCCGCTCATCAGAAGAAACGCAGTCCAGTCGGCCAGGTAAGTACTTTACGTAGTGGTAAGAGTTATAAAAAGGTCGACACTCCACCACAGCTTGTTGACGGTGTGGTGGAGGATTTAGGTGAAAATGGTGAGAGTGACGATGAGTCGGAACCTAACATTGTTAAAAGTAATGGTAAAAATACCCGTGCTACAACTTCTGAGCCAATCAAGCTAAGGAAGGGGAACCGATTTTACCTCCCTTTCCCGAAGCCTTGAAGGATCCAGGTAATACTAAGATAATCAATACAAGGGGACCTCAAACGGAGGAAATTTTGGAGGTATTTAAACAAGTGAAAATCAATTTACCCTTAATTAACGCCATTAAACAAGTTCCGGCCTATGCTAAGTATCTTAAGATTTGTGCACTCAAAAACGGCAGCACAAAGTCCCTAAAAAAGTTGATCTAATTGATACAGTTAGTGCCGTTTTGAATGGGGTCCTTCCACCTAAGCTACGAGATCCCAGGACGCCTTTAATTTCAATACAAGTCGGTGATTTTAAAATGAGTAGGGCGTTGTTGGATCTCGGAGCTAGCGTGAGTATCCTTCCGGGAAGCTTGTATGACCAATACGATTTTGGTCCACTGCGTCGTGCCGACACAACTGTTGTGTTGTCAGATTTGACCCCTAAGCTTCCTCGAGGGATAGTTCGTGATGTGATAGTTAAGGAGGAGGAATTCTATTTTCCTGTTGACTTTTTGGTGCTTGACTATGTCTCTGCTAATCAAGTCAATCAACCAAATGTTATCTTGGGCCGACCTTTCTTAGCCACTGCACATGCTCGGATTGACTGTCGCACCGGCACTGTCGACATGACATTTGGCAATAGAAAGGTCCGATTAAATGTGTTTTCTAACGTTTCTGACATGTTTTAAAGTGATGAATGTTTCATGGCAGATATCATAGATGGATGCTATCCTCATGTATAGGATGAGATGCCCGAGTTTTGTTTGTTTTGTGATAGGATAGAAGAAAATCACATGTGTGATTTGGAAGAAGAAGTGCAGAAGTTGGAAGCACAGGCGGTGCAGGAGAGAAGGCCTCCATGGTCCCATCATGTGGAGAGCCTTCCAGCTGAGATTTCATCAGGGTTGAAACCGTCACTAATCAGCCCACCACAGGTAGAGTTGAAAGAGCTGCCCGCGCATTTGAAGTATGCATTTTTAGGAGAGGATCAGACTTTCCCAGTCATTATCGCAGCTAATTTGGAGAAAGAGCAGGAGGAAGCACTACTGAAGGTGCTAAAGACCCATCGAGCAGCGATCGGGTGGACTCTCGCTGATTTAAAAGGTATAAGTCCCTCTATTTGTATGCATAAAATTATTACTGATGCAGAAGCGAAGCCTGCACGGGATACACAGAGGAGGCTTAATCCTAACATGCGAGAGGTAGTAAAGAAAGAGGTAATCAAGTGGTTGGACCATGGGATCATATATCCCATTTCAGATAGTGCATGGGTGAGTCCAACCCAGATGGTGCCGAAGAAAGCAGGCATTCAGATTGTCAAGGGCGACAATGGAGAGCAGATAGCCACTCGGCCGGTAACCGGGTGGCGGGTATGTATTGACTACCGGAAACTTAACGCTGCCACATCAAAGGATCACTTTCCTTTGCCCTTTATTGACCAGATTGTCGAGAAATTATCAGGTCAAAAATTTTACTGCTTTCTTGATGGTTATTCAGGGTATAATCAGATTGCTATCCACCCTGATGACCAAGAAAAGACCACATTTACATGCCCCTATGGCACATTCGCGTTTAGGCGAATGCCATTTGGCCTATATAATGCCCCGGCCACCTTTCAAAGGTGCATGATGAGTATTTTCTCGGATATGGTCGGGGACGCCCTAGAGATTTTTATGGATGACTTTTCAGTCTTTGGGTCATCATTTGATACATGTTTAGATGAACTATCTAGGGTATTAGAGAGATGTGTCCAAACGAATCTAGTGCTCAGTTGGGAAAAGAGCCATTTTATGGATCAAAAGGGTATAGTGTTAGGACATGTCGTGTCAAGTAAGGGGATAGATGTAGGATCGTGTTTCTGACCCAAATGAGTCGTTCAGAGGCGTTCAATTACGTTTCAGGTGCGGAATAACAAGAAACGAAGATAGATACAGCTTGTTCTTCACTTTAAACACTCTTCTGATTGATATTATAACAAATACAATCAGGAAACACACCGGCAGCACTTCGGTACAATATTCTGATTCACCTCGAAATGACATAACACTAGCCTATTTATAGTACTTCTGATTCTCCACGAAATGAGATAGTGTCATTTGGAGCGGAATTAGAATTTAACTTTCGAGTGGAATCAGCATGTTACATTTTGAGTGGAATTAGAAACTTATGTGATTCCCCACGAAATGACAAAGTGTCATTTCGAGTGGAATCACCTCTAAAAACCACTATCTCGTTTTTCATGCTCTGATCTAACTATTACATTACAAGACTCGATACAAGACGAAGTTGACAGATGCATGCACTAACAGACTCCCCCTCAGATGTTGACGAGTCTCAGGTGTCGAGTCTTCGCATCTTCAGTCTTGATCAGTCTCTGAGCTTCATTCTTTCTCTCAAAATTAACAGACTCCCCCTTGCAATGTGCTGGCATTCCGTTAGTTCTTCAGCATCATCTGCTTCAGGATCGTAATCTGGCTGTCTCTTTCTGAGATTGTTCCAAGATCATAATCTGGCTCTCATCCAGCTCAGGATCATCAATCCAGCTCATACTTAAACCTGCACAAACTCACTCTACCTAAAAGTAAATTTTATGCATTTAACAATTCAATGTATGCACTAATACTGACTCTCCCTCAAAAATAACTCAATAAACTTGATGAATCATTTTAAAAAATGATCATTTTTCTTTTCAAAACACATTTTCCCAAACCATTTGTTCATCATGTCTAGCACTTGGGATTTTGACAATCAGCTCTCCAGCATCAGTTGTCAAAAATCTTTTTGAATTTTACAAAATTTATGCTAAAACACACCGAAAATATTTTTGTATTTTTGAATATAAAGAAATACAATAAAGAAATATTTACAGACACTTTTTTTGTGAGTTTTGTGTAAGAGGATCATATCAGATTTTGACAAGTCACAAGTACCGTTGAGCTTAATTACACATTAAGAATTAAACAATTCACTTAGATTGCCAATATACTGATCCACTTAAATTCTCACACAAATTTCAACTGATTCAGGATATGAGTTAGGTGTTTTAAGAACTTAAACTCATTCATGTGTCCCACCTCTTGAATATACTCCCGTATCCAGATCCCAATATTCAGTCTTACAGGTGAGTATACCACAGATGATATCTGTAAGAGGTTAATAAATTATGAAGAATCATGAGAGCTCAGGTCAGAACTACCGTTCAGCAGAGAGATCATGACTCGACCTTTTAAGTATGTCCCCTTTAGAGGATCTTTTGCATTACAACAGCAGCGACTATCAATTTTATTGTTTCATCAGCTTGCTGAGGGCGATGCTATGTTTTAAGCATTTGCAGAAAGCATTATCCGGGGACTAGGTCAGAACTTCCATTCAGCAGAAGTCCCGGGATAATACCCCAGATATCACTGAGTATAAAGACCTAGTATCTCAGAAAGAGGGACCTTTCAAACGAGATTTCAGGGGTTACCTATATATCCAAGTAGTGTTCCCCACGAAATAAGCAAGTTTGAATTTTAGTTTATATCCCGAAAAAGCTTACTAAATGTGTAAAAACCTATCAGCATATCATCAGTGAGACAGTTTAACGCTATTTAAACAATACATTTCTTTAGCATACTGTAACTGTCTACTGATGTACTATCATTTCCTCTTCTTTGACATAAAAACTCATTTTTCATTTTTATCATGTTTTTGGCTTTTTCAAATTTTCAAATGTTTTTGGATTTTCTGAAATTTTCTACTCCCCCTAAAATGCAAACACATTTTAGGAAATTTGAAAACAAACTGTACAAAAATTTGACAACCGATATCAAATCGCCATCCACTAGACATAAACAATCAGAACTCCCCCTTTCACAAAACTATTTTCTCATTATGATTTCAAAACACTTAAGTTTGTTTTAACCAAAATGATTTTTCCGGAAAATAAGTTTTATTGGTTTTACCACTTGTAAAGTTAGGGGTTTGGTTCATCATATTGTCCAATCAATGACTTGTATGAGGATTACATCAAGTTCAAACTAATGACCTTGAGTAATCACTTTGTCAGAATCAACCTCTCACCACTTGTAAAAATATCCAAAACATATAATCACATGTAAGAAAAAATCATCTACACAAACCATTTTACCAAACAAGATGCCGATTCCTGCTTCGCACTTACCAACCTGGAAGCTCCGGCAATTCACACTTATCCTGTAACAATTTAAACATTTTTAAAATTCAATCACAAAAACAATTATCAAGAAAGATGCCGATTCCTGATCCGCGATTACAAACTTGGGATCTCCGGCATAGTCCTAAGACTTCAAGGGAAACAGACTTCCATCCAAGTCTTTTCAGACTTGATGGCTTTCAACTCTTGCGCAGTAGGGTTGTAAGTTGCCTTTTTAGTTGCATAAAAATCTTTAACCCCCTTAACTTTCCCATTCAACATTTTCCCAAAAATTTTCTTAACACTTCCATTAAATGTTTTCTCGACATCAAACTTAGTTTTCTCGTTGTAAAACTGATTCGAGATATCAACCTTGCCAACTTTCTGTTTAACTTCTTCAAATTTCAGTGATGGAAACTCATCATCATTCACTGAAATTTTCATCTCAACCTGTGGCTCTTCTGGCTTTGTGGAACCAGATTCATCGCCGACATTCACATCAACTTTCTTAACAACCCACACTTGGTTGTCATTCTCTTTCTTTTTATAAAAATTCTTTTTAGAACACTCACCAACCTCATAAGTTGAATTTTCAAAAGTTTTAAGTCTGTTGGTTGGTAGTTTAATATCAACAATCTTTTCTCTCAATTTCTGAGAAACTCCCTGTTTTGTTTTAGCATTTTTCTGACAGTTCCATGCAATGTGACCAGTTTCATTGCACTTGTAACAGGTATGAGTCTCTCTTTGATAAAACACTTCAGTTCCATTCTTCTTCTTTTCAGCAAGAAATTCTTGATTTGACTGTCTCCAGAATGGTTTCTTCTGTTCCTCTTCTGCACTTCCACCTGACACAAATTCTGTTTTTGTTTTAGAATTTTTCAAATTTTTATGATTTTCTGGTGGAATAAATCCAAGACCTTTCTTTTTGTAGCTACGATTTTGGTTTGGTTTCTTTTGAAAACCAGAACCAGAATTGTAACCTTTTTTCTTGTTTAGACGTTGTTGAACTCTTGAAGTGTATTTTTTAGGTTTTTCAGTAAGATTTAAATCTTTTATTTCAGAAATCTTAATTTCTGTCATTTTGAAAACCTTTTTGATCATTTCAAATCTAACACTTCTTATTGGAAATTCTTTGTCATAATATAATTTGTCTGAATCATTTAAAGTGTAAGCAACTTCAAATGTTTCATCATCCAAATTTGCTTTTGATAACAAAAATTCTTTACTATAAGACCGTTTAACCGACGACTTTGAACTGTTGACTGACGAATTTGACCCTCCAGACTCAGACTTTGACTCAGACTCCTCCTCAGTATCCAACACCTGATCGACCACCTTTTTGATTAACTCAGATTCATGATCAGTATCAGACGAGGTAATCGTGACATCAATGTTATCTGGTAAAACGTCAGTTGTGTCGGTTTTAGCTTTATATTGACTGCTTTTTCAAGTTGCTCCTCGTTTGGTTTTCTAGGAGAGTACCCTTCCCAAATTGGAGGCGGACACTTGTTATAGCTAACAGTCGATTTCTTACCACTATCTTTCTTTTTCTTCGGCTTCTCGTCTTGAAAAGCTTCCATACCTGCAATAGTTGGGTAAATACGATCAATGAGATAATCAGAACTAGAATAACTTTGCAATAAACGTCTAATTCTCTCATTCTCGATCTTTTCTGTCTCCAACTCTTGCTTCCATTTAGCACTCTCTTCGATGTAAAAGTTGATGGCTTTCTGCTTTGTCATCATAACAGCATTCATCATCGTCAGTGCTTGTTCTCTTTCTGAATTTGTCTTTTGAAGACCAGTTACTGTTTTGTTCAAGACATCATAAGATTCTTTCACATAGTTGAGGTTGAACAATAACTGCTCTTTCTTCTTTTCATACTCAGCAATTATCTCGTCTCTTGCTGCACAACCCTTGCATGCTTCCAAACACTTCTCGCAAGGCTTTACAATTTCAACAATCTTTTCAATCTCGATTGTCTTTACCACTTCAATCACTTTTTCTTCTTCTTTCACCTTCTCAGTTTCTATCATCTTTTCAACAACAACTTCAACATTCTCTTTCTGAACAACATCTTCAGATTTCTTTAGTTGTTGTTCTTTAGCAGCTTGTTTCTCCTTTAGTTTCTCCATGCGATCTGCAAAATAGAAATGAAAACTTTCAGGAGAAAGATGAGTTTTAGCAACATTAATATGTTTCTCTTCCTCATCATCACTGCTACTATCAACTGGTGTTTGATCAAACTCTACAGATTTTTCAGAATCAGCATCTGATACACCAGAATCAGACGGTGTTTGATCAAATACAACTTCTTTTTCTGAAGTAACAACATTTTGAACACTCTCATCTGAACTTAGTGAATCTTCATCAGCACTTTCTGAGCTTTCTTCAGATGTAACAGACTGTTCTTTCACACTTTTCACTGTCTCACCAATAGATTTCATCCACGTGGCAAACATGTCTGGTTCTCTGACAATCTTAGCGATGAAAGCTTTGAAATCACCCTTCTCATCAATAAACATATTCCAGCTGAAACCTTCAGGTAATTGTTCATCATCTTGATCAACTATACATGCTTTGCTATCAGGAGAGATATAATTGTTCCAGTCAAAATCCACCGCACACGCTCTTTTTGAATCCTCAATTCTTCTACCATGAGCCGTCTGTGAGTCTTGTGATTGACCAACTTACTGATAAATGGCTTTCCGGTAGTAATCATCTTTTCCAAACGGATTTTAAGCGCCACTAGCTTCTCTGTTCTTGCACTCCCGCTTGAAATGGCCTTTCTCCCTGCAACGAAAACAAGTAACTTTAGATTTATTAAAACCTAAAGTAGATACATGAGCATCAAGAAAGTCATTTCTCCCGGTAATCGTTTTGAACTTTTCAGCACGTCTAAGAACACTCGCTAAACACCATTTGATATCCATTAGTTCCATCTCTTCTGCGTCTATTTGGTCGTAATCCTCTTTGGTGAGCATGGGATTTCCGATCCGACCAGCCACTAGACCCTCATAGGATATCAACACAGAACCAAGTAGAGCCATGTGGTCTTTAGCAGTATCTTCTGAAAAACTTTGATCTTCTGGAAGATTTAGAGCAATGTTGCACTGAATCACATAACCATTTCCTGTCTTTGTGCTTTGAGACTGAAAGCTTTCTGATGAACTCTTTGGATTGACACTTGGATATAAAGAGAAACTACTGCTGCTTTTGTTTGAACTTTGATCAATCTTTTCTGTAGAATCCCCAGCACTATACGTAGTCTGGATTTTCGGACTTCTCTCAGCTTCTGGAACCGGAATACTACCTTTGTAGTACATCTTTACATCCTGTTGACCACTTGGACTGTTCATCCTCGCGATCTTCTGCTGTTCCAAATCTTGACCCTCAATCTTTTCGATAAACTCACCAATTGATAACCCATCATAAACCCCTGTGTTTTTCAGGATCATCAAATAAGTTCCCCACTCTTTTTGCGGTAATGCATCAGCTAATTTGTCTACCCACTCTTCAGACTCCTTTTTTATACTAAGCATTGACATAGATCGCACAAGGTGACAGTATCTTTCAATCAGCTTCTTTGTGTCTTCACCCGGTAGACTGCTGAACAGATCAAACTCTTTCTTTAACAGTGCCTTCTTGCTTTTAATCATTTTCTCGCTACCCTCAAATTTGACTTTAAGTGCATCCCAGATTGACTTTGCAGTTTTGTCATGCTGTAGCAGTATGAAAATGTCTTCTTTGATAGCTTGCTGAAGTAGACTAATCATCATCTTTTCAGCTCTATACATATCACGTTCTTCATTACTAAATCCAGATATCTTTTTGTAACTTTCAAATCAGTCTGTGGCAAAACATATTTCTTCAAAATACATTCCCACGACCTAAGATGGTTAGCCTGAACCCAGTTCTCGAATCTATCTTTCCACCCGTAGTATTCTTCGATACTCATCAATTTCGGGGGTTTTTGGGTGGTTCCCGTCTCGTTTTCCAAATTCATGTTCTGAGCAATAGTAGATGGACCAGACGGTGTTGCAAATGCGTTGTAGAACTCGGTATCCATGATTTTGAATTTCAAGCGGAATCCTGAGTTGAAGCGGAATCACTGAAGTGTATTTTGGAGTGGAATTAGAATTTTGCAATTTGGAGTGGAATCAGAATTTTGCAATTTGGAGTGGAATCAGAATTTTGCAATTTGGAGTGGAATCAACAATGTACTCAGGAGCGGAATCAGACTTTCAAGAGCAAAATCAGAAATATCCATTACGAGCGGAATCAACTCGGAGTCCATTTTTACCCATTTTTAATCTGATTTTAGCTATGAAACTTTCTAGGGTTTGTTAATAGTCACTTTTATACAATTTGTGAAAATTTGAACCGGTTTTGACCGTTAAATTTTCCTGAACTGATGAAAGAAGGTGTAGAAGATAGAAATCTCAATGAAATACGGCTGTAAATTGTAGAACTCCTCCAACTGGCTCTGATACCAATTGTAGGATCGTGTTTCTGACCCAAATGAGTCGTTCAGAGGCGTTCAATTACGTTTCAGGTGCGGAATAACAAGAAACGAAGACGGATACAGCTTGTTCTTCACTTTAAACACTCTTCTGATTGATATTATAACAAATACAATCAGGAAACACACCGGCAGCACTTCAGTACAATATTCTGATTCACCTCGAAATGACATAACACTAGCCTATTTATAGTACTTCTGATTCCCCACGAAATGACATAGTGTCATTTGGAGCGGAATTAGAATTTAACTTTCGAGTGGAATCAGCATGTTACATTTCGAGTGGAATTAGAAACTTATGTGATTCCCCACGAAATGACAAAGTGTCATTTCGAGTGGAATCACCTCTAAAAACCACTATCTCGTTTTTCGTGCTCTGATCTAACTATTACATTACAAGACTCGATACAAGACGAAGTTGACAGATGCATGCACTAACAATAGAAGTTGATAGAGCCAAAGTGAGAGTCATTTCTACTTTACCTCCCCCTACTAATGTGAAAGGCGTCCGTTCCTTTTTAGGACACGCCGGATTTTACTGTAGGTTTATTATGGGCTTTAGTGTTATAACGAAACCTTTATGTAACCTATTGTTAAAAGATATTCCGTTTGAATTCGATGATAAATGTTTAAATGCGTTTAATGTGCTGAAGGAATAATTAATACAATCCCTAATCTTGCAATCACCCGATTGGACAAAACCGTTTGAAATAATGTGTGATGCAAGCGATTTCGCTATTGGGGCTGACTGGGGCAACGGGTAATAAGAAACCGGTCGTTATCTACTACGCAAGCAAAACTCTCTCCGATGCTCAGTTGAATTATACCACAACGGAGAAAGAGTTGCTTGCCGTTGTCTATGGCTTAGATAAATGCCGGTCTTATATTTGTGGAAGCAAAGTAATCGTTTACTCTGATCATAGTGAAGTCAGGTACCTAATGGAGAAAATGGATGCCAAACTGAGACTGATTCGGTGGATCCTACTATTGCAAGAATTTGATCTCGAAATTAGAGACAAGAAGGGGTGTGAGAATGTAGTTGCTAACCATCTGTCATGACTACCGGTTGGAGTGGAGGAGTTTGCACCCGAGATCAATGAGCACTTTCCTGATGAGTTCATAATGGCTGCTAGCTCCGGACCCTGGTATGCTAACTTTGCAAATTATCTTGTTTCAGGTACGATACCGGATGCGTGGAATAAGCGTAGGAAGCAGTAATTCCTGTCGCAGGAGAAGAATTATAGTTGGGATGAGTCGGATTTGTTCTGGATTGGTGCTGATCAGATTATTCGAAGATGTGTGCCCGAGACGGAGTTGTTGGAAGTATTACAACATGCTCACTCATCTGCATGTGGCGGTTACTTTAGCGGACAAAAGACATGCCATAAAGTTCTTGAATCGAGCCTTTATTGGCCAACCTTGTTTAAAGACGCGTTTGAGTTTGTTAAACATTGTCCCAATTGTCAAAAGATGGGAGGGATTTCAAAACGGGACGAGATGCCAATGCAACCAATTTTGGTGGTTGATATTTTTGACGTTTGGGGAATTGATTTTATGGGGCCGTTTCCCAATTCGAATGGTAATCTATACATCTTAGTGGCGGTTGATTATGTTTCAAAGTGGATTGAAGCAATTGCCACTAAGACAAACGACCATACCGTTGTCTGTAAGTTTGTCCATTCAAACATTTTTTCTAGGTTCGGGAATCCTCAGGTTATAATTAGTGATGGAGGATCCCACTTTAAAAACTTTAATTTTGGCAAACTATTGAAACGGTATGGCGTTGACCATCGAATTGCTACACCATATCATCCACAAACGAGTGGACAGGTTGAAGTGTCGAATAGGCAAATTAAGGAAATTTTGCAAAAGACGGTGCGAACTGACCGTAAGGATTGGTCATCTAAATTGGATGATGCCTTATGGGCATATCGTACCGCTTATAAAACTCCTATTGGCACTACACCTTATCGTTTGGTGTATGGGAAGGGTTGCCATTTACATATAGAAATTGCACATCGTGCGTTGTGGGCTGTTAAACAAGTGAACACTGACTACTCTAATGCAGGTGCCCACAGGTTGTTGAAACTAAGTGAATTGGAGGAATTACGCAACGAGGCGTATGATACTGCAACCGCATACAAAGACAAGATGAAGGCGGTGCATGACGCAAAGTTGAGGCATTTGGTGTTTTTGGTAGGTCAAAGAGTTTGGTTATTTAATTCCCGTCTTAAATTATTTCCAGGTAAGCTAAGGAGCAAATGGACTTGACCGTTTGTTATTACACGAGTCGGGCAATATGGAGATGTGGAGATTGAGGATCCAAAGGACCAACGAAGGCAAGTAGTGAATGGTCATCGGTTGAAACCGTATCTAGACGGTGATGATTTGAACCCGTTACCAGAGGAGGTGAGCTTTCTTGAAAGTTCGCCGGAATATACAACCGACTGAGGGTCATGAGAAGTCCGGCTGAAGACTAAAACTTAGCGCTACCGGGAGGCAACCCGGATGTTCGGTACATATTTCTTTTGTTTTCATTTAATTGTTTTTCATTGTTTTTAAATGGTTAAAGAGTTGTTCGTGAGTAGTACCCACAGTTTCGAGCAAGTGTGGGGACGTTTAAGATGCCTAGGTATGTTTCTGAAGTAGTTTGCATTTCGAGGATGACATGAATTTTTCAAGGGGGGTGGAGCGGGCGAGTACTCGATATCTTTGATATATTCGATAAGAATAAACATAAAAATCATCATAAGCTTATACTACAAACAAGAACTTTAAACAATTTGAAGTTCTAAAAAAAAAAAAAATTAAGGGTGAACTCTAAGCTACGGTCCAGGAACCGTAGCCTACGGTTGAAAAGTTCTGATGTATACATAAAGGGGACCGTAAGCTACGGTCAACAAACCGTAGCCTACAGTTTGAATACTCTGGTCGTTTTGATGCCAGCTCCAATGGACCGTAAGCTACGGTCTCAAAACCGTAGCCTACGGTCGGTCTATATCACGTGTAATCGGACCGGGTTGAACATGATTTGACCCGAATTTAAACATTTAAACTATTTGAACCGATTCCACATGAATGAAATCAGATTTTAAAGTGAATCTCCACCACAAACACCTTATATCATAACCTACCATCTTCATCTTCTTCCTCAAGTTCTTCAAACCTCCATAGCCACCTCCATCTCTAGTTTCTTCGTTTCTCCACCAAATCAAGCGATTCAAGAGTCTATCTTGACTATTTTTTCAAGAGGAACACAACCCTACCCTCGGTTTTCACCGAAAACACCCAGATTCGTTCGAATTGGATCGAACTCGAAGAACCCTAAAAATTCAAATATGGGGCTTTTTGCTTATACTTCATAAACAAGCTATCTAAGTGTTCTCTAGCCCTCCTAAACAAAAAAGGTATGATTTTTCCTACGATTTTGCTCTGATTTGATGAAGTCAAGGTAATTTTGTTATGTTCATGTTTGCTTAGTCATTTAATGGTGGAATAAACATGTAATGAGTCATGAAATTCTGATTTTGTCTTGGTTAATGAATTAAAACGGGGCAAAAGTGTTGCATGAGGGTTTGAATGAATGTTATGGCTAAAGTGAATGTCTTTGAATCTGTTTTTGATGCTAGTCAATGAGCCACATTCTGAATTTTATTTGAAATTGTGAATTGAAAATATGTTGGGTAAGGATTTAACTAGTAAACAAGTAGAGCCATGGCATAGAACAAGTATGGGGAGGTTTCATAGACTACACACTTGTTCTAGCGTATTATTAGCTGATTTGGACTAACTTGAGGTGTTTGTTTGTTTGTGTGTGATTGTAGATGGTCAAATCACGCAGAGGAAAGGATGGGAGATACGCATTCTATCAGATCAAATGCTTGCTTTGAGAAGCGCATTCATAAACCCGATCTTAGGGCCTTGGGACTTTATGAAAAATTTGTTGAACTTGGTTGGGAAGCAGTTTTAGATTTCTGGGGTAATGAGAGCGGAAAAGTTTACCTTAGAAGTGTTATGGAATGGTTAAGTACGTTGACTAAAAATGATGGAAGTGACCCGCCGAGAACCGTCACTCTTACGGGGAAGGTTAATGGGAAGCCGGCAACCTTGTCTCTCGCTTCATTGAGTCAAGTTGCCAAGTTTGATTCTAAAGTGGATAGTTTCTATACTTTTATCAAAGAGGATGATTATTACAATGATCAGAAGAAGACAGTGGGGGAAAATGTGATGTACTCGGAGTTATTTTTGCTGGATAAAGGGATTGCAATGAAGCGGGACAAATGTGGCTCCACGGTTGGGAGATATGATGGGTGTTCGGAAATGGGAATTGGTGGTTCTTTTTGCCCTCATGACTGGGCAGGTTCATTTGTCTTTTCGGCAGCTGGTAATGTTACATATATGGCAAAGCAGAAACAAAAGACAGAAGAAATTGATTCCTCATGCCCGATTGATTAGTGCTTTTCTTCGTAAATAGGGGGTGGTGCTGATATCTGAAAAACCTTTTGAAAAGCCGCATGCCACTTGGTCAATCGCTGAAATGTGCACGGGTGATAGGATAACACATGAGAAGACCAAACTGTGGCACAAGATAAAGTTTGGAGATAGAGCTAAGTTGAAAGTGTTGCAATGCGGTAAGCAACCACCAAGTCAAGGAGAAATGGATGACTTGGATTCTAGTGATGAGGAGGTATTGCGATTGAGGCGAGAAGCGGGGTTTCAAGTGGGTGAAGGTGGAAGTAGGCAGTACGAGGGACCAAGGCAGTCGGACTACTCCCGGGGAGTGTTCGACGATGACATGCAGGCGAGGGTGCATAGTAGCCAGCCGCCGGAATATGCTGGCTGGGAGACATGGCAACAATTTTTGTATGATCAGAATTCAAGATTAGAGATTAGCAGGGAGAGGCAGCATGAGGAAATGATGGGATTTTTACGACGTGCTGACCGTGCACGTCACATCAGTGGTGAGATGGAACTGAACTTGAAGGCGTATGATGAAAATCAGACGCGACACTATCACGACTACTACAATGGAGTTCCATAGTGTGAGAACCCACCTCATGTGGATTACAGTCAGTTGCCACCATACGAGCCAGGTATGCCCCGCTATCCAATGCCTCAGGTTCACGGGTCGATGTGGTTGCCGAGAGAATATTCAGAGCCGCATTTTCAAAGCTCTTACCCGTATCAACCACCACCATATGAATACCCTGTCTGGTAGAGTCAGCAGCATGTAGCTCAGTCTTCTTCATCCCAGTCGCAGCAAGGTCCGAAAGGAGGAGGTTTGGCGGACATTTTCGACATGAGCTCGTTTTACGGGCATTTAGGTGGATATTATGGTGGACCACCGAGTCCGTCATACCAGTGAGGCACTCTCTGACTCGTTCAGGTCCATGTGCTCTCTCCTTCATGAACAATTAACTGCTTATTTATGTTTTGTGTTTGGTGGTGTTAAAACTCTGTTTGCCGTATTATGGGATGTGTTTTAGTTGTTTGTTTTGCTATGAGTTAGCAGCTCATTGAGGGTAGTTGGTTTGTTTTCCCGGGCTTATTTTAAAAGCACCATACATTGGGGACAATGTATCCCAAGTGTGGGGATGTGGAAGCCCGGGAAGGGATTTGTGGATAAAGCTTGAAGAGATTGAAAAGTGGTTGAAATCGATGAAAATTGAAAAAAATGAAAATTTTGAAATTTTGAAAATTTTAAAATTTTTCATCGCTTTAAGCATGCTAATTGGATACGAAAACCTAAAGTTTCAATCACTAATAGGCTTCTTACCGGTAGTAGACTAGATTAGTCCATTGTCATGGTTGTCCCTTTAAGTTTCATGAGAGTAGGTTTGACAAGTGTTTTTTATATGAAATGAGTTGAAAAGAGATGTCTATCTAGGGGTAACATGTTTTAATTGCATAAGCTACATGTCGTCAACCTTTTTACCTTTTCTTGGTGAGATCTTGAGCCTGTAGATGGATAGGATACATTATATGATGAATTCATTTGTTGAGTGCAGGCTACGTGTTATTCTGTGTTAGAACTTGTGTGATTCGATGCGTGCTGAGACTGTGAGTTTGACATGTGCACATATATGATAAAGGCATTAGGATTTCTCGTTACACTGTTTGTGTTTGTGTTGTTACGTTCACCAATTTCCCTTAGTAGCCCTGTTGAGCCTAACTACCTTTCGTTTGTTCGCCCATTGTTTATTGTGAAAGACCAACCGTGATGATATTGTTATGAGAAAAAAAATAGAAAAAAATAGAATATATATATATATATATATATATATGGAAAAATGAAAAAGAAAATAACAAAAAGCAAAGTGTTGAATGTGGTTTAGTTGTTTGGGTAAAAATTCAGCCCAAAGTTGTGTTTGAATAAAGTTATCATGGTTTGTTTATTGTTTGTGAGCCAATTAGAAAAGAAAAAGAACCTTAAAATTTTCCTACCTTCGCCTAAGCCCAAAACCGAAAAAGTCCTTTTGATATGTGCCATGTTAGATGATACAGTGAAGGTGCGATTGTCATACAAGCCTATGATTGCAGGATTTCATGTTTGCTTATTGAGTGTTTATATACTAGCACATTACACGCTAGTCCAGATATTAACCCGAGAGGAGAGTACATTGTGAGGGGTGTGTAGCATGTGTTTAATTGTAAACATGTTAGTTTTAGATAGACAAGTCTTAAGTTTTTTTTTTAAAATTGCATCATTTACTTGTCAGACTGTCAATCTAGATTGTGTCAGTCTATGGGATGGGTATGACTTGGGACATAAAAGGTTGAACCGGTTAAGGAGTTTAGAGGTATTGTTGCTATGGTGATTAGTTCTAGTTGGTTTGCTTGAGGACAAGCAAAGGTAAGTGTGGGAATGTGATGGAAAGGGTGAAACCCGAGCTTTATAGTGTCTAAATATGATGTTTTATGTGTGTTTGAGGTGTTTACTTGTTTAGAATGAGATAACTATGAGAAATTGGTGATTTGCAGGTAAAGCACGTAATTCGGTGCATTTACAATGGTTAAAGATGAAGTTGCAAGCATTGGATGGGGTATTGCAGCTCAAGAATTGTTGGATCTGAGTTTCTTTTTGATTGTATTTTTGTTTGAAATAAAGATGGAAATGAAAGAGTTGTGCAGCGGAATTAAGATGAAAGCAAACTTTGCATACAATCAAACGAGAGTAATACTTTAATCAAACATCTTTACACAATGAATCGAAAGATTGAATTTGTTTCAACAACGATTACAATGATTGATGAATGAATGCAAACTCCCCCTCAGCCAGAGCTCAGTAGTTTGTTCGTGCAAAGAAGACGATGTGGTGAAAGAGCTAATAGAACAGTACAAAGTACTGAACTATTTATAGGCACTTGCAAACCACTGAGCATCTTAGCTGACGTCACCATGAAAGTGACATCTAACCTCCTAACAAACTCTAACCTCTGATCTATACAAACTCTGATGTACTAACTACTGCTATTACATTTCTTTACATAAAAGACACTTAAACAGCTGCTGTATCCTTCCACTGCTGTGAACCAAGCAGTGTCTGTTCGGATCAGCAGTACTTGACTCAAGGCAGTAGATTGAGTCAGCAGAGCTTTGGTCTTCCATCGGTCTCAGACATTGGTCAGTAGATGCAAGGCAGCAGTTGTAGGTCAGCACTTAGTAAGATCAGCAGATAGGAGATCAGTAGATAAGAAACCACTTTCAAGGGGAGAGATTTGCATGAACCAACTGTAAATGTCTGCTTATTCTGGATCCACTGCTCTGATCCAGTTTTGGCTTTAATTATCTGTTCCTCTGATAGGGTTCAATCCCAACAATCTCCCCCTGGAACAGATAATGCCAAAACTCTTCATTATTTGTGGAATGCTTTATTGCCTCATCAACAGCTCCCTTATCTGACCTTTAAATTGTAATTCAAAGTCTAGGGCATCTGTATCTTCATCATCCCTGCTAAGTGGAAGATCAAGGAGATCCTGCAAATCTTCAAGACTCAGGCCAAGAGCTTGTTCCCTTGATATTTTCTCCACTTCTTCACCAAACCTGAGCAAAGTCAATACGCAGGTCTGTTTGTCAGTTTCCCACTTTTGTATTTTTGAGCCTGGTGGGTTTCTTGGGAGATGTTTATTTGCAGAAGTATTTGGTGAGGCTGGCCTGTTCATAGCTGGCTGAGCAGCACATGCAGATTGTTCTAATTCAAGATCTTCTTTTATCATTACTTCCGTGCCAGCTTTTACAATGGCATCTCCGGCTAAAAGATCTTGAATTGTTTCCATGCTAAACTGGTTTTTGCTCCTTCTTTTGTAGATGGCAGCACCAGCTGGAGCACTGGTTCTTTTGACTTGCAGCTTTGGTGGTCTGTTAGAAACCTCTGCTTTGGAATAGTCAGGCTTTTGTGGAACTCTTGGATCTTTCTTTCTAAGTTCCTCTAATCTTTTATAAGTTGCCCTGACTCTATCTTCTCCCCACTTTGACACTGAATTCTTTGACCCATAATCTGCTGTAATCAGCTCCTCTTTCATTCTCTTCAGCTCTAACATCTTTTCAGCTTCAAATTGCTTGAATCTTTCAGGAGGAGTCTGCTTGACCTTATTTTTGATCATGTATTGAATCCTGGCTGCTTCTTTTTCAAGCTCAGGAATGGTCCAGTTTTTGTACATGTGTTTCTCCCCCTTGTATTTCTTGTAGGTCATGATGTTTTCAATGTAGTCTTTTCTCAAGGACTCATCTGCCCTTTCTGAAATTTTCTGACATACATTTTTAGCAAATCGCTCCATAGTATTGACCTGTGAGAGTAAAAACTGATAGTTTTGTTGAAAATCTCTATCAGATTTCCCTCTTCTGTTTTTGAGTGCAATATCCTCTGCTTGCTTGGCCTTGAGTTTCAAGTATTCTTCAATATTGTTAGGCCTGGGATATTCTGCAACTGATGGCAAACTCCTTTTGGCTGGGTCATCTTCATAATAAAAAGATTTTATTTCTTCTCTGACTGCGATGAGTTCCAGAGGAAATGAGACACCAGCAGGAGGTAATGATTGCACAATTTGAGCTGAAGAGAGAGGTATGGGTTTTGGAATAGTGACAGTTGACAAGGATTTTGAAGATGTTGGTGATGGAGATGTGTCATCATCTTTTAAAATTAGCCTTCTTCTTTTTGTAGGAGGGACTGATGATGGTTTGGATGGAACAGTGGTGGTAGATATAGTGGCAGTGGATTGTGATTGACTAACAGCTGTTGAAACAACTGGTGTTTCAACCACTGTTGTCATTACAACAGATGTTATCACATCTGCTGTCTTCTGCTGTGTGTCAGCAGGTGTTGTTTTTGGTGGTGATGATAGGAAAGCAGTGGATGTTGTGTGTGTTGAAGTGGTGTGTGTTGATGGAACAACTGTTTGGCAAGCAGTAGTTTTTGTAACTCCTGTTGCATCAGCTGTTTTGTATGGTGGTTTTTGAGCAGACTTTGAACGTCTGGTTGGAATGGATTTGGGTTGCCTCACTTTTCTAGTAGGCTTCTTCTTTTCCTCAACAGGATTTTCATGATCATTTGACCCAGAAGTACCCTGATCTGGATGATTCATTCTGTCCACCCTGGCTTTCCTTTTGGCCTCTCTATCCCTTTTTACACTTGCAACTGCTTCTGCTAGTGCATTTGTTGTCACATCAATTTTCTTGCTGCCATCTGGCAAAGGGATCTTTTTGGTCATGTTTGAATTTTCTGGTTCAAGATAGAGACCATCCTCTATACCCTTCCTTTTCCACTCCTTAATTTTCTCCCCCCTTTTGGCATTATCTTCTGGGAGTTGATAAATGTAGCGGACTTTTGGAGGAGCAGTGCCAGTGGTGTGCAAGATCTGAGTTTTGAGAGCCTTTAAATCAGCCTGAGTGGTTTTGAACCTTGACTCCATTGCATTTCTCAGCTGTTGTACATGTTTTTCATGTTGCTGATCTGCTAATTGTGCTTGTTGTTGGAGAAAAGATTGAAATAGATTCCAGAGCTCATTTGTAGCAGGTGCCCTTTGTGGAGCAGGTGCTTGAGGTGGAACAGCAGTTGATTGTACCTTCTGAACTTGTAACACCTGTTGTAGCATATCTTTGAGTTCTGCAACAGAGTTATCAAACTTTGCAATACGATCCGTCAATTTCTGGTATTTTAAACCATCACCCAAGTTAATGGGATCATTTGATTTCCTACTAGCAGTGGTAGATGTAGGGAATATACTCCAAACATTAACCACTGATGCCCCTTTTTCTTGGTACTGGGGTCTTCTTCCTTCAACACTTGACAACCTTTTGATGTTGCCAGTTGGATAAATAAATCCACTGGTGGTTGGCAGAGGTGCTATAAAAGGAATTGCCTCCAAGGAAGTCTTATGAATGTAACCACTGTCCAAATGTAACCCAGTGGGTGTAACAGTTGTAGTGGCTGCTTCACTTGGATTACCACCAAGAGTTACTTGTAACTCAAGGGGTGTAACCTCCTCAGGTTGTGTTGGTGGGTTAGCAAAGATTGATACATCAGACCCAGTCAGTTGTTGAGGTATATTCTCATTAATAGGTGATTGAGAAGGACTGGATAATGCCTGGTTCAAATCAATTGCATCCAACTGTGGTTTTATTGGTGAGGGAATTTTGGATGTGAGGATTGGTGTAGAAATAGGATGTGTCCCGGGCATTGGACTGTGGATGATAGAAACGAGTGTTTCCAGAGCATCATGATGTGGAGACCCTATTTGTACAACCTGTTCTTTTTGTGAAGAAACAGGAGGAGTTTCGGTTATGGGTTGAGATATTTGTACCAACTGCTGTGAGGAAGTAGCAGCAGTGGTTTCTTGTGACTTTTGTGTTGTCACTGGCAGGAGCTCTGGTATCTCATCCTCCAGAGATGCCTTTTTGATGGTTATGGGGGGTTTTGGGTTTTTCTTTTTGTTGGCTTTTTGGAGATAGTAGGTGTGGGTTTCAAAGCAGTTGTGCTGCTGCTTTGATCACCTTGAGCAGTGGGCTCAGCAGCGGATACCTGAGGAGTAGTTGTAACTGCTAAAATCTGCTCAGGCATCTCTGCTTGTGTTTTGCAAGGTGTGGACATTCGTGTAAAAGTTTCAGCAGTTAAGCAATTTGTTTGAATGAAATCACCTTGTTTTATTGCAGCAGCATCCTTCTTTCCAAGTTTCATTTCAAAATAGTAACTTAAAAATCTTGGAAAAAGTAGGAATGCCTTTGTTTCAACATTTTTAACCAAATCATTAAAAATTTCCTGGGAGTAGTTAAAATTTTCATCTTGAAGAATTGCAAATCCCAGTTTTTGAATTTTTAATGGTATCTCATTGAAAGAAGTGGTTTTGTTTGAAACACATTTTAAGAGGGTGTGAAATAAAAATCTTGTTGCAGGAGGAAAGTAACCTTTTTCTAAGGTGTCCTTTTTGACCTCTGCATTGTACCCTCTTTCCAGAAAATCATTTTTTAACTCGTTTTTAGGGAAAGTAATTTTACCTTCTTGATCGTCGAGTTGAAAGACCTCTGAAATTGTTTGTGGTGTAATCGTGACTTCTTTTCCCTTTAAAGTAGAGTTAATGGCTATTACAGCTTCTCCTTGTGTTTCAAGGATTGCATTCTTCCAAAACTCCCTTTGGGTTGTCAAGTAAATTGGTGCATCCGCTGTCAACAAAGTTTTGTACTTTGAGGCGGTGATGATATCAATGATGGAATCGAAATCCTTTGTGGAACAGGGTTTTGTAAGAAGACCAAGAAGATTGTGAGACGATTTGTGTGGAATTTCAGTGGAGATTGCCTTTTGAGAGGCTGTTTTCGATGAAGATTTGGATGAGGGTTTTGCAGATTTCTTTGATTTAGTCATTTTTAGGATGATTGATCGAAGAAATTTGTGGAAGATGAGATGAAAAACTGTTTTGAGAAGAGAATTTTTGAGAATTCAATTCGACAGTAAAACCCTGTTTTGGTGGTGAGTGAGGGATTTTATAGGGGAGAAAGTGAATGCTGAGGTGGCAGCCGTTACAAAAAGTCTGACCAGGATGTACTGCCCACGTGACAACCCCTGGTGAAAGTGAAGGATAGTACTTTTGTGAAAGTGACGGATGAAGGCAGTGGTATGAAAGCAGTGGATGATTTTTACTATCAGTGGATAGCATATCAGTGGATAAGACACTGCTTTTGTACAACAGAGTTTATCAAAATAATGAGAGAGCAGGGGTTGACTTTCAGCAGTGGACAGACTTTTGAAGTAGAGCAGACTTTTGAACAATCAGTGGATAATGGCAGACTTTTAAGGACTTTAATGAAAAATTTTCATTTTTAGCTATTTTTAAGGATGGAGTTTTGATTTTCTGAAAACATTTTGTTGCATTTATTCATAGAAAAACAAGATGTTGCTTGTTATTCCATGTTCAGCATCCCAATCCTAGAGACCAAACTTTCAAAAGTGGCTGTATCAAGTGCTTTTGTGAGCACATCAGCCAGCTGGTCTTTAGTTGGGACATGATGCAGAGAAATCAAACCTTTTTCATAGCAGTCCCTCACAAAGTGATGTCTGATGTCGATATGTTTGGTGGTTGAGTGGGAAACTGGATTTTTGATGATATTTTCTGCTGCCTGACTGTCCAACATGAGTGGTGTCTTCAAGGCAGTGATACCAAAATCCAGCAACTGATTTTGAAGCCACAGGAGTTGGGCTGTACAGCTTGCAGCAGCAATGTATTCAGCTTCAGCAGTGGATGTTGAAACAGCTGCTTGCTTTTTGCTTTGCCATGAAACTAAGCAATCACCTAGAAACTGGCACCCTCCTGATGTGGACTTCCTTGTGGTGTGACATCCAGCAAAGTCACTGTCTGAGAAACCTGAAAGCTTGATGTTCCCATTAGCTGGATACCAGATACCAAGTGTGGGAGCACCTTTTATGTATCTGAAGATCCTTTTTACAACAATGAGATTTGATTTTCTGGGAGCTGATTGACTTCTTGCACAGACACATATTGCAAACATGATGTCTGGTCTAGATGCAGTTAGGTACAATAAAGACCCAATCATGCTTCTATAAAGTGTTTGGTCAATCAGCTCATCCTTTTCATCAGACATGACTAGCTTATTTGTTGCCATGGGTGTGCTGCATGGTTTACAATCATTCATATCAAATTTGGTTAAAAGTTCTTTAGCATATTTGCTTTGATGAATGAAAGTTCCATTTTGCAATTGCTGGACTTGGAGACCAAGAAAGCATTGCAGCTCACCCATAGCACTCATTTCAAACTCAGCTGTCATGAGTTCTCTAAACTCTTCACACATTGAGTTACATGTGCTTCCAAAAATAATGTCATCCACATAAATCTGGACAATCATTAAATCTTTCCCTCTCCATTTTAAAAATAGTGTCTTATCAATGGTACCTCTTTTGAAACCATTTGAGAGTAGGAAGTTGGAAAGAGTTTCATACCAGGCCCTTGGTGCTTGTTTCAAGCCATACAAGGCTTTGTTTAGCCTGTAGACATGATCTGGATAAAATGGATCCTCAAAACCTGGAGGTTGACAGACATACACCTCTTCTTGAATTGTACCATAGAGGAAAGCACTTTTGATATCCATTTGAAACACCTTCATATTGTGGTTGACAGCAAAGGCCAGGAACAGTCTAATGGCTTCCAATCTTGCAACAGGGGCAAATGTTTCATCATAGTCAATCCCCTCTTCCTGTCTGTAACCTTGAACCACAAGCCTGGCTTTATTCTTGAAAACAATACCCCTTTCATCAGTTTTGTTCTTGAAGACCCACTTTGTGCCAATGGGACTAACCTCTTCTGGCAGTGGTACAAGCTCCCATATTTGTTGTCTTTTAAACTGTTGGAGTTCCTCTTGCATGGCTTCTACCCAGCTGTTGTCTTTCAGTGGCTCTTGGTACTTGACTGGCTGATGGAGTGATAGAAAACCAGCAAAAAGACAAATGTTTTGGGTTTGACTTCTAGTGAGTACCCCTTCATTTATGTTGCCAATGATTTGATCAGGTGGATGAGACCTCAAGAAGATTAAATTTCCTTGATATGGTATGATGGCATTGGTTGGTGAAGGCTGCAAATGTGTATCATCTGAGCTAACCACTGCTAGGGACTTTGATGATCCAGCAGTAGTTTCAAAAGGTGGTGGTATAGGAGGTAATGAAGTGGATAACTGCTGACTTTTATCCACTGTTTGAGGACTTTTGTCAGCAGTGTTTGAGTATGTGGAAGCAGTGGTTGATGGGCTACTTTGGTCAACAACTGTTGAGGTAGCAGTGGTTGAGCTTTGACAACTGTTTTGAACAGCTGGTGCTTTTCCCTTTGTGGCAGACCTTTGAGGGATTATGATTTCATACCCATAGTCTGGTGTTGTATCTTCTGATGGACCTACACTGTTAGTCTTGACAGCAGTATTTTCAAAAGTGAACTTTTCAAGATCAAACAGATCTGCAGGGTTTGCGGGGATTTTCATTGATGAAAGTTCATTGAACTTAACATTCAAAGTCTCCTCCACTGCCTTGGTCCGTGTATTGAACACTTTGTAGGCCTTGGCAGTGGTTGAGTATCCCAGATGATAACCACAATCAATTTTGGCTGCAAATTTTGAAATGGAATCTTTTAAATTCAAAATAAAGCATGGGCAGCCAAACACTTTGAAATATGAGATCAGTGGTTTAATTTTATACAGAATTTCATAGGCAGTCTTTTTGTGCCTAGGGTTTATTAAAACTCTGTTCTGAACATAGCAAGCAGTGTTTACTGCCTCTACCCAGAAAGTTAATGGTAAACCTGAATCTGCAAGCATTGTTCTGGCAGCTTCAATCAGAGTTCTGTTCTTCCTTTCTACTACCCCATTCTGCTCTGGTGTTCTTGGGATGCTGTACTGCCTTACAATCCCTTTCTTCACACAGAAGGCATCCAACTCCCTATTTTTGAATTCTGTGCCATTGTCACTCCTGAAGCTTTTCACTGGAAGGTCAAATTGCTTTTCAACATGTATAACAAAGTCTTGCAAAATGCCTGCAGTTTCATCTTTTGAGTGCAAAAAGAAAGTCCATGTGAACCTAGAAAAGTCATCAACAATAACCAAACAATATCTTTTCTTCTTAAGGCTCATGACTTGAACTGGGCCAAACAAATCCATGTGTAGCATTTGCAAACACTGGGTTGTTTTGGACTCTTCAATGGACTTATAAGAACTTTTATGCTGTTTTCCTTTTAAACAGGAAATGCAATGTTCAGGACATGAAAACAATTTTTGTGGTAGGCCTCTCACCAAACCATTTTTTGAAATTTCTGTGATTGTTTTAAGATTTGTGTGTCCCAGCCTTCTGTGCCAAAGTTCTGTCTCTTTGTTAGAGGCAGCTGAGAACAGACAGGCATCAGCTCTGGGACACTCTTTTGACATGTCAACAACATAAACATTGCCACTTCTTTGAGCAACAAGTTTAGTTTGACCAGAGTTGATTATTGCTTCAATCTTTTTGACCATTTCTGGTCCAACAATCCTACAACAGTCTTTTGTGAAGAATGACCCAAATCCCTTGTCACTCATTTGGGACACACTCAGAAGGTTGAATTTTAGATTGTCTATTAGATTGACATTTTCAAATTTTACATTTCCAGATTGTACTGTTCCAGACCCCAAAACTTTTCCTTTACTATTATTCCCAAAGGATATATCACCCCCACCATGGATTTTAAAGTCTTTGAGGAGGGCTTTACATCCTGTCATGTGCCTGGAGCCTCCACTATCTACATACCAAAGACTATCAAAGCATGCAGAAGCTCCCTGCACATGAAGTAAAAGGATTAGTTCATTAAGGTCTCCAAAGCCAACAAGGCTTTGGATGGGGTCTCAACAGTGTCTGGGATGGAGGCAGAATGATGGACAGTGGTTAGGTCAGAGGTTTGAGCTGTTTTAGGACAGTGTTTCTCTAACCACTGTTGTGGGTCCTGACCAATCATCTGCTGGTAACCAAAAGGATGCCTGTTCACTTTGGGTTTAGAGGGCCTTTTGTAGGCCTCATAAACGTGTGGAATCCTTTGGTAAGACTGTTTTTCTCTGCCTTTTCTGAACTGATTGGCAGGGGGTGCATCAGTAACCTGAACATCTCTTTTGACAGATGTTTGGTTCAGCTGTTTTGTAACAGCTGTTTGAACTGGCACAAACAGTGGTTGTTTCTTGGTGAATTTGACAGATGATGAGGATGATGATGATGGACTCAAGGATGTTTTAGCCATGTACTCATTCTTTTTCACATCAAAGTTTTTGAGGTACACACATGCTTGAGTTTTGTGGTTTGTTTTACCACAAACAATGCAACTTTCTGCTGAAACAATGACACTTGTCTTGTTTAAATCATAAGCTTTTAAGTGGAAACAGTCTTTTGTTAGATGATTCCTTTTCTCACAGAATTCACAAAACAAGTTGTCAATTTTTTCTTTCTTCTTTCTCTTTTTAGACTCCTTTGCAGCAGAGGTTTTAACCACTGCTGGGATGTCCTTGAGAGGTATGACTTTGGCTTTTAGAGCTTTAACACCATCAGTTGATGTAAAGTCCATTGGCTTGAAATTTTCAAGAATATCACACTCGTCAGACCAGGTAGGTTTAAACTGATATTTTTCAAGTTCTTCAAAAGTTGAGGAACTCCTTGTTCTGCCAAGTGTGATTTTGTTACCAAGTTTGTCAGTGATTTTCACTTCTTGGCCATTCTTGTTTGTGGGGATGAACTCAGTGGTTACATCAGTGTTTTGAACAGATTTTTCACAAGCAATGTGTTCATCATCATATTTTCTATACCCAACCCCAAATTTCACATTACTTTCAATCTGTTTAGCAAGTATCACCTCATATCCTCTGCAGGATTCCACCCATCTTTCACAAGTAATCTGGGTGGATTCCAACTCCTTTTTGCAACTTTGGTATTTTTCTACCATAGTTTGAAGTTGGGTTTTGGTGATGCTTTGCTCTTATTTTAGACAGCTGATTTCTTTTTCCTTTTCAGTCAATTTGTTTTTAAGTTCTTTTAAAGACTTTTCAAATTTGACCTCATCAGTCAAGATTTTATCCCGAAGGTTTTCATTCACCTCTTTGATGTTAGCAAAAGCAATTATGCAATTGTCAGAACACAGTTTTTCAAGAACTTGAGGAGATACCTTGGCAGCTGCCATCATTGCACAATCACATTGATGATCTTCATCATCATCAGCTTTTACCTTCTTTTCACCAGCCTTTTCTTCTTTCTATTCTTCTTTGTCCTCTATGGACCATGGATCTGTCATTGGTTCAATCAGGGTACCTGAACTTTCTCCCAACAGTATTTCACCAGCCACAACAGTAACCACTGCTTCAGTCACCTCTTCCACTGTTTCAAAGCTCTGCTGTTCCTCCTCAGTTTCAACCCCCTCCTGTATTGACTCTAATGCCATCAAACAAAACTCATCATGATAAGGATCATTAAAAGCATAGAGTGCAAAATTTTCATCATTAAGGTCTTCAGGCATACAGCTCCAGTCAACAAACCCTTGAGTGAAAAAGCTTTGTTGATCTGGTTGTACTGCTGCTGGAGCAGTGGTTTGAGGTGCAACAGGTTGCACTTGTACCTGTGGAGCAGGGGTTTGAACATATTGGATTTGTGGAACAGTAGTTTGGACATAATGTACTGGCACAGGGGCAGCAGCATAGTGAGCAGTGTTCACTTGAGCTGCTGGGGCATATTGGGCATAGTGCACAGTGTTTTGGTTTTGAGGTCTAGGATTTGAGCTAGGATGAGTAATTATGGGACCAGTAGTTTTACTCCTACATTCCCTAGCGAAATGTCCCAACCTATTACACTTGTAGCACTTGATTTTCGATTTATCCAACCCAACCCTTAGATTCCCATGCAAACCTGGGAATTTTCGCCCTGTTCTTTTGTAGAACTTGCTAGTTCTAACACTTAGCAAAGCCAGTTGGTGTAGAATGTCCATTTCCTCTAAATCAGTGGGATCAAAATGTTGCAAATCATTTAGTTCAAAACTTAAATTGTCTGACATCTGGTTTTCATTTGCAGTGAATGCATAACTAGCAGAGTGAGGATCAGGGTTGTTAAAATTTGCACCAGCAGTTATGTCAATGAAGTGATCATAACCCTGATCCTTACCACTGCTCCCAGATTCTTCTTGACCCAGAAGAGCAGTGTTACCGAATGTATAATCATCAACGGCTTTTCCTGACTCTTGTAACTTCCTTTTCTGGTTCAACTCCCTTTCGTAAGTCAGGAGTCGACCATGGAGTTGGGTCAAGGTCAGATCCTTGAACTCAGGTGAATTTCTGGTGACAAAGGCTATAGTGTCCCATTTTTCGGGCAGTGACCTGAGGAACCTGCTGTTTTGAGTCGAGTTTGTAAAGGTAGTGTTAACAAGCCTCAGTTCACTGATGAGACAACTAAACCGCTCAAATTGTTGAGTCAGTGATTCACCTCTAACATGACAAAATGTTTCATACTGTTGGTTCAGGATTTCCCTATTATTTTCTATGACTTCTTCAGTACCTCCAAACTGTTCCTTAAGTGCGTCCCATAATTCTTTGGCACTGTTACAGTGTAACAGTCCAGCATATATTTCATTGGGCAGCGCTGATGCTATGATGCTAAACGCTTTAGCATCTAGTTCGATCTTTTGAAAATCGGTTTCGGTGTAGTTTTCAACTGGTTTTGGAACGAACTTTTTAGCATCTTCAGCGCTTGGCACTGAAGGAACATGAGGACCAAAGGTGACAGACCTCCAACAACCTGTGCTTTGTTGAGCGAGGATGTGACCCATCCTCCTCTGCCAGATGTTGTACTCATTTCTTTTTAGCATAGGTGGTTTAAAAAGCGAGCCGATGTGTTTTTATCGTCCTGAGATTGTGACGTCATTCTTGTTGTTTTACAGACACTGAGAAATCAACTTTAATGGTGATTAATCCTTGCTCTGTTTTTCAACGGACGAACAAACGATCAGTATCAACTGTAATGAGCCGAACTATTTACGTCAAAATGATTGTTAAATCAAATTTGACTGTCCAGGCTCTGATACCAATTGTTGGATCTGAGTTTCTTTTTGATTGTATTTTTGTTTGAAATAAAGATGGAAATGAAAGAGTTGTGCAGCGGAATTAAGATGAAAGCAAACTTTGCATACAATCAAACGAGAGTAATACTTTAATCAAACATCCTTACACAATGAATCGAAAGATTGAATTTGTTTCAACAACGATTACAATGATTGATGAATGAATGCAAACTCCCCCTCAGCCAGAGCTCAGTAGTTTGTTCGTGCAAAGAAGACGATGTGGTGAAAGAGCTAATAGAACAGTACAAAGTACTGAACTATTTATAGGCACTTGCAAACCACTGAGCATCTTAGCTGACGTCACCATGAAAGTGACATCTAACCTCCTAACAAACTCTAACCTCTGATCTATACAAACTCTGATGTACTAACTACTGCTATTACATTTCTTTACATAAAAGACACTTAAACAGCTGCTGTATCCTTCCACTGCTGTGAACCAAGCAGTGTCTGTTCGGATCAGCAGTACTTGACTCAAGGCAGTAGATTGAGTCAGCAGAGCTTTGGTCTTCCATCGGTCTCAGACATTGGTCAGTAGATGCAAGGCAGCAGTTGTAGGTCAGCACTTAGTAAGATCAGCAGATAGGAGATCAGTAGATAAGAAACCACTTTCAAGGGGAGAGATTTGCATGAACCAACTGTAAATGTCTGCTTATTCTGGATCCACTGCTCTGATCCAGTTTTGGCTTTAATTATCTGTTCCTCTGATAGGGTTCAATCCCAACAAGAATGAATGTTGAAGCTTGTTCGGGTGATATAAAGGCTCACGAGTGAAAGGAGTCTGAAAGAGTAAAGTTTGGGGACTAATTCGGTATTTTGTGGAAGTTGTGTGAAGCTCCTATATGCAAGAAATAAGAGGATCATAAGTTGAGGGGCCATTCGGTATTAAGTTGAAAGTTATTTTGTGTTCAAATATAAAAGGAATTGGAAGAAACAAACTAGAGGGGTCATTTGATCAATTGCTGAAAGTTAGTTGTGAAGAAGAAATAAAGGGCGCAGGTGCGACCGTAGCCTACGGTCTCCAAAACGTAAGCTACGGTTGATGATGTTTGGCGAAGTTTTGATAAGAAAAACTGAACCGTAAGCTACGGTTCACAACCGTAGCCTACGGTTGGGCATGATTGTTTCAACAGAGATTCTGGACCGTAGCTTACGGTCCGTAAAGAGGAAAAACGCGTAAAGAGGGTCTTGTGGTATATATTAGGGTTTTAATGGTGGCAATTATTATTCCATCTTCGAAGATCGATCTTAGGTATCAAAGGCACTCAAAGTTGAAGGTTCTTTCACTCCAATCCATCAAGATCTCCCATCCAATCATCGAATCAACTATGATTTCTTCATCAATCCAAGTTTTTGTTGATTTTGTGAGTGAGATGAGCGGCTAAACTTCTTTGGTTTCCTCTGGATGGAGGGTTTTTGTGTCACACCCCAAAACACGTCGCAGCGGAATTTAAAACGTAGTGATGACGGAAGTTGGTGCCCATTTCTATCTTGATGTTTGATGCATTTAATTGTTGGACATATTAACTTAATTAAAACATAAGTTTTTAAACATAACGTCCCAAAACATGTTAACCCGATAGATCTACCAACAATTCATCGCGTTTGACTTGACACGGGGCGACCGGTCACGACGGGGTTGTCAACCCGATAGATCTACCAACAATTCATCGCGTGCATCACTTAATCGATTAAACGACATCATTTGCGCAGGGTCCATATTGAGACCATATATGATGTCTGCCTCATGTACAATATATATATATATCCTACTAATATGACAAATTTAATGTACGATGTTGTACGAATCCCCTGAAATCCCCACTGAAATGTAAGCCTATGCTGTTACTTCCTCTCTTGAGACCAAGCAATATTCATTCCAACCACACCATTGTTTTCCCCCGAAAACATATATTCATCAAAAACGTTTTACCTTGAAACGTATGATTTATCAAACTCCATATATTTTCAACGAAAAATATCAGTTTACTTACTGATCTAAATCAGTTTTATAAAAATCGTTCGAAAAGCAGATTTTTGACCGTTTTAACGCATAGTTTTGCGTTAAACGTTACTATAACCATCCCAACTCGGAATGACTTGATATTTTAACACAATACATGTTATTTACTGATTAAAATAGTGATCATAATCAGATTAGTGCAATTTTTGTGTAAGTCACATAAATCATGCGATTTCATGTATTTTACAACTCCTAATGCACCAAGTACAACATGCAAGGCTAGTAAACATTATAACAAAGTTATATACTATTAAACACTTCAAAACAATCATACTTTAGTGTTTATAATCTGATCAAAATTATTTTTATCAAATCATGTTTAAATCATCATTTCATGCTTTCATATCAACATGCATGTCCATGTATGTGCATCTAATCCACCCATATCATAACATTATCAACCTACATGAACTTAAATACATCAAAGAGCATATTTATTTCATATCCATATAAAACACAACATATTCATCATATTATCATTTAAACTTTTATAAATCACCTTTTGATCATGCATGCATTTCATTTTCTAGAATCACATAAACATAAATCAACTATTAATCAAGACACAACCTCCATCTCATATATACATACTCTCACGGCTACACACATATATACATACACATCCATTTAAAATGACAAAACCCTTTTTGAATCTTCCTTTGATTATTCATGCATTTCACTTTTCAAGAACCATATCATACAAGAATCAATCAAAATCAAATCACACTCTAACATATATATGTATACATACTCACGGCCATATATATATATATATATATATATATGTTAGGGATAGATTTTCTATACCTAAGGATCACGGATCCTCAAGTACTGCCAGGATCATGGATCCTCAATTCTGTTTGAATTAAGGATCCTCAAAAGACGTTGCAGGATCAGGATCCGGGATCCTCATTGTTATCCTTATACTAACGGTTGCCTTCACTACGTTTAAGCTTGTTTTGCAGGAGTGTATGCATTGGACTTGGTCTTGTCGATATTCTTGGGGAATATGCCCTCAATATTCCGCACGTGCATGGCTTGGTGACCGTTTTAGAAGTCGTGGGGAGCTTGCACATTTAGCGTGTAACACCCCGTGTTTTTGAAGTCAAAGTCAAGGTCAAAGTCAATGACCGATTACGCAACTTGACTTGTAGTGAATTTCTTTTATGTGTTTATTTTAGTTGTATTATGTGGAGTAAGTGTCAATAATTACAATAATCGACGTGTGTTATTCGCAATTTAATCAACGTACGACCGTAAACTGTAGGAAGTAACAATGCGATAAAGTCAACTAAACGATAATCAATCTAATTTAATCAACACCGAATCACATCGAATCGCAACTCGAAATACGCATCTTGGTTATTGTTGTATGTGTGTGTGTGCTTTAAGTGTTACTTGTGCATGTTTATTTATGTTATGTGTGGTAATCAATCGAATCGCAATCGAAACTCGAACGCAACCGAACTCAATCTCAATCGAAAGGGTATGAAAATTAGTGGAGAAGAGATAGTGTGAGATATGAGTAGTGGGGATTAAAAGTAATTTGACTAGGAAACTCTATCGCATCGAAACGCTCGCAATCGAAATCGAAACAGCAAAAATCGTCGCGTCGAGCACTCGAACCAGGTGCCAGCCGGCCGGATTGCCATCCGACCGGGCTGTCACTTGATCAAGGTGCCAGGCTGCCATCCGACCGGATTGCCATCCGGGCGAGATGCCATCCGACCGACCAACCCTTTCCACTTTGGGAATCCTATAAATACCCCTTGTCACTTTCATTCTTTCCACTTTTGGCAAGTGACGTCCGACCAGCTCGTGTTCCTCGCTTTTTCTCTGATTTCTCACAATTCCGGTAAGATCTCGTCCTAAATCTTGTACTTCCTTGATCTACACGCAATCCTACACCTTTCTATCTTTTAGATCTTAACTTTTAACCGTGAAATCATCAAGATTCAAGGTATTCTAGGATGATGTCATCATGTGTTCTTGAAGAACTTCATGTTTTGGCCTCAATCTACCAAGAACAACTTGGATCTAACCGATTTCCACATAAACGAACAAAGATCTTTCATAGATCTAAACATATTCACGGTGAAAAGGATTGGGAGAAGGTTTTCCAACTTTCTTTCAACTCTTTTACACTCAATGCATTCAAAACCGGTAGGATCGGAGCTTGTGCCGACTCACCACTCAATCTTGTGGTTATGTTAGTTCAATATCCGTACTCTATCCACGAGATTATCGATTTTGGGTTAACTAAGAACTACCATCCTGGCGAACTGACCAAATTTGGGTGGTTCCTGTTCAGTCGGGTCACTAGGGCTTAGGATGAGACTCTGATTGGTTAGCACGATATCAACACATCTCGATAACACGACAAACAAATCAAAACGACCAAGTGTAAGATGAACGAGACGACCAGGACGGGGTGCCGTCCGATCGGACTGCTGTCCGAACGGACAGCCATCCGAGCGACCGACTGTCCGAACAACTTGCACCTTGGGTCCCACAGTTAACTATTTTCCCAACGATTAAAGTCTGGTTGTTTAACGAGTTGTTGTCCGACCGGACTACCATCCGAACGGACAGCCACCCGAATTATGAAACATCCAGACTTTAACACTTAAACAATTTTCAACATGTTCAATGTACCAAGGATGCCACCCGGTCGAACAACCATCCGACCGAGTGACCACCCTGCTGTGAACTTATTCTCACTGAAGTGCCCAACCGAACGGGTTGCTGTCCGATCGGACGACCGACCGACCGACCTGAAAGGTAGAGATACTTCAATGTTTTCAAAATGCTACAACGAAAACTTCAAAGGTCAAGCCATCATACATAAACACATCCTTCTCAAAGGAAGAAACAATCCACTCGAATAGTCATCTGACCGGACTACCGTCCGACCGGATGACCATCCGAATGGATTGTCATCCGCACGAACTAGCCGTCCGATCGGATTACCATCCTACCGAACTGCTGTCCGAGCCACTTACGCCTTGCATCGTTTTACGCGTCGCTTATCATTATGCTATCGATCTGTTCAGGCTAACCCTACTCCCTAGCGCTCCCTTCAATCCATCAATCGCTGTGAGTATACTCGAACCCTTTTTGCTTTATGCACTTTTGGGTGTTACATACGTTACAAATATCCAAATCACATCAAACACACTACTCAAACTATTTAAACGCTAACCGTTAATGCATGTTATACGTGGCTTAATGAATGCTTGTTTGTTATGTTTACACATGGAATGTTGTCTACCTGCCTTAGCAACGATAGTACTATAGTTTGGACTCAGCACCTGTTCGCAGGGGTTGTTAAGGACAATTACTTGCATGGATTACAGTGGTAATCATGTATTGCGAACTGCCTTGGGCAATCAACCCGCAGTCATTGGTATCGATAGATCTATGTCGATAACTAACGTGCTTCATTTCACTATGCGTACGTGCAGGTTATGCGTAAACGAATTCGAACTTTTATTATATCTATCAAACTTGTATGCTCACCTTTATACTATGTGTATTGACTTTTACTTTAACGTATGTGACAGGTGCTTAAGTTGTTTGTATGCTTAGCTCGCTGTGAAATTGAGGCTAGGAAAGGTCTAGGATGCTCTCTGCTCAGTGATGAAATCGAAGCTAGGAAAAGAGGTCATAGAAACCAATAAATAAACTATCTATGTATAAATCTGAGTTGTCGGAACAGAACTACTTGACTAGAATTGTCTGTAATAATTTGTTTGCCTTTTTAGACGTGGTATAGGACATGTTACTTTAAATTAATCGGTAATGATAATTGTTATGGAAACTTTTGGACAATCTGTTTCGCTCAGTGCCATGCCCCGATGTTTCCGCCATCGGTTGGGGATTGGTATCAGAGCCATAACTATAGGGAATTAGGCAAGACTCGACCTAGTCCGGGTCGAAGTCTTAGAGACCTAGTCTATAGTTAGGAACCAACAGACCGACTCGTACATGTCCAATAAGGATTACCTTATTAGCTTGCCGCTATTTCTCGCTATTCTCGCCTACGCTACACTATCACTACACTCGAATTTACAACTATGAATAAGCAATTAAGTCGAGATTAGGTGTGAGAACCACAAACTCTCGACCAAATTGCTTGTTTGCCTCGCATTTTCATCTATAAATACGAGGATTTTGCGTTGAACCAGGAGTGAAATCCATACTTTGACGCATAATCCTCATCTATTTTATCAAAACATGAAAGAAGTTGTTAAGCCAGGGGTGAAACCCTAACCTTGACAACTTGATTCCAACTTTACTTGGTTTTACAAAACTCTCACCAAAGTCTCGATGGACTCCAACGACCTGAAGTCACGGTATGACTAGCGAGATGTGGGCCAAACGCCCAAGAATCGAGGCAAAAGGCGCGGTCCTGAGGGTCAAAATGTGTACAACAAGTCCTTATGAATGGTTGAATCACTTTGGATAGTCAATGTCTAATAGCAGCAGACAATCTATTTCTCGATTTTATGTGTTTCGATTCTGAGCCCGCAACTGCTGACTCTGATGATTCATCGATTTTATGTGTTTATACGTGTGTTTATCTGTTACATGTTTAATTTTGGAGATTTACTCGATTCTTGCTTTCACTTCGATCGACACGCACGACTCGCACTGCATTTTTCCACAAAACGCTGACAAATCGTTAAATTATGGACGACCTTATGCTATATTGTACGCTCATGCTATACTACTCGACGAGTTATTCGCGATCACTACACTCGAACACGTACGTGCTTTGAATGATAGGTTTCTGTATTCTAACTGCCTCTTGTGATTACATGCTTATGTGCTTAGGTGCTCTACGTGCTTACGTGATTATGTGATTCTGTGTTTATGTGAATCTGTGACTATTTGCCTATGTGATTGCGTGTGTTCCTGAGCTTTAGTAAGTATTAGACGTGTGAGGTGAGAATCGATTATGACGTGTCTGAGACCTATGGCGATGTCTGTTGCAGACAATGTCATCTGGACCATCATCAGGATCCCGTCGCTCACGACTCTCTCGCCAAGAGCAAAGAGACAAAAGTCTTGTTGCTATCATCGCTAAGCAAGTAGCTAAAGCCGTGGGCGAAGTGTACGAAAATGTGAGCAAGTCGTCTGAAGAGTCCCGAACCGAAGCTCCCAAGGCTGCACACAAAACTGCCTTCAGTTTCAAACAGTTTAAAGCATGCAGACCAAAGGAATTCACTGGGGAAGATGGCCCTAGGACATTGTTTCAATGATTTGTCTCCATCGAGGTCACACTACGACAGAGCGGTTGCCCCGATGATCTATGCACACTCAACGCAACTGGCGTCATCCAGTCCCGCGCCTTAGACTGGTGGACGGCTGAGAGGAACAAACGTGGGAACGATGCAGCCTACGGTCTGTCGTGGGATGAGCTCAAAGAAGTCATGCTGGAAGAATTTTGCCCTCCTCATGAGCGCCAAAAGTTAGAAGATGAATTCTGGCACATAAAGCAGAAGGATGGTGAAAACGCTGCTCTCACTGCTCGCTTCAAGCAGCTCAGCATTATCTGTTCCGATCAAGTCAAGACTCCGGAGATCGCGATCAAGAAGTATATCCGAGCCCTGCCTGACTGTGTTGCAGATTTCGTACAAGCGGCCAAGACTACAACGATCGAAGAAACCTACCTACTGGCCGCTGAAATCAACGACAAGCGGGTTTAGGCTGGTGTTTGGGATAAAACTTCAAAGAACTTGCATCAAGCTACCACCGCCGCACCAACTGCTAAAACCGCCACCGCATCGAGCAACAAGAGAAAGAACAGCTCCAGCAACAAGAACTGTGCGATCACTACTGCACCGATTCAAGCTGTACCCGCTCAACAACGTCAAGTAGCGGCGCCTGTGGCAAATGCACCCCTTGCTAAGCGTGCATATACTAGGCCACACCCGCTTTGCCCTACTTGTACCTACCACCACCCGACTACCATCGCTTGCCGTTTCTGTGCTCATTGCAATATGTACGGCCATTTCACTACCAACTGCCGTGCTTGACAAGCTCCTGCTCATAAAGCTCTTCTTACCGCCCCTCAGGGTCAACAAGCTCCTCCGGCACCCGCGGTCAACGCCAGAGCCTGCTTCGCATGTGGCGGTCCTAACCATTTCGCCAACATGTGCCCAAACAGGGTTGTGAAACAAGAGCCACAGCAGCAGCAACCTCAGCAACAACATCAGCAGCAACAGCAACAAGCAGCACGTGCTCGAACTTTCAACATCAACGTGCGCCAGGCCCAAGCTGACAACAATGTGGTCAATGGTACGTTCCTCGTGAATGGTATTTATGCTTCATGTCTGTTTGATACTAGTGCCGATAACTATTTTGTATCGTTTGAGTTTGAAAAGCTCCTTAACCGTAAACGCGCCCATCTCCCCTCGACTTTCAATGTTGAAGTTGCTACCGGAAGAACTGTCGCTGTTAATTCTGTTCTTCGTGATTTTACTCTCGAGCTCAACAATCACATCTTCCCAATCGATCTTATTCCGATGCAACTCGGAAGTTTTAACGTCATAGTAGGCATGGACTTTCTTCGCGAAAACCACGCTGAAGTTGTGTGCTTCGATAAGATGATTCGATTCTCTCTCGCGAATGGTGACTTATTGTGTGTTTTATGGCGAAACTGCTTCAAAGGGTCTCAAACTCATGTCATGTGTCCAAGCTAGTAAGTATCTCCGCAAGGAATACAGAGCTTTCTTAGCTAACATTGTAGTAGCGGAGAAGGAAAAGAAAGAGAAGAAGGAAGCGAAAGACGTTCCCGTTGTCTGAGAATTTCCTAACGTTTTTCCTGAGGAACTTCCCGGACTACCTCCAAGTCATGACATCGACTTCCGTATCGACCTCATTCCTGGAGCCAATCCTGTTGCGAAAGCTCCTTACCGACTCGCACCGTCCGAAATGCGTGAACTCTCAAACCAACTGCAGGAATTACTTGAGAAAGGCTTCATTCACCCGAGCACCTCTCCTTGGGGCGCGCCAGTCCTTTTCATCAAAAAGAAGGACGGGTCGTTCAGGATG
The DNA here is from genome assembly GCA_030545235.1 of Helianthus tuberosus. Classification (NCBI taxonomy): domain Eukaryota; kingdom Viridiplantae; phylum Streptophyta; class Magnoliopsida; order Asterales; family Asteraceae; genus Helianthus; species Helianthus tuberosus. The sequence continues at coordinate 9,858,268 of CM060396.1, forward strand.
TGCATCGACTATCGGGAATTGAATAAGTTAACTATTAAGAACCGCTATCCCCTACCTCGCATTGATGATTTTTTTGATCATCTACAAGGCGCTACGTGTTTCTCGAAGATCGATCTACGCTCAGGCTACCACCAGCTACGCATTCAAGAGGAGGATATACCCAAAACCGCGTTTCGCACTCGATACAGCCATTATGAATTCGTTGTTATGCCTTTTGGTTTAACCAACGCACCCGCGCTTTTCATGGATCTTATGAATCGCATGTGTAAACCTTTTCTCGACCATTTCGTCATCGTGTTCATTGACAATATCCTGATCTATTCCAAGTCAAAAACCGAACACGCGCAATATCTACGTTTGGTTCTCGAGCTACTCCAGGGGAATCGACTTTATGCCAAGTTCTCCAAGTGCGAATTTTGGCTGGAGGAGGTTCAGTTTCTGGGTCACATCATAAATAGTCAAGGTATTCACGTCAACCCCGTGAAGATCGAAGCTGTTAAGAGCTGGATTACACCCAAGAACCCGTCAGAAGTCCGTTCTTTCCTCGGACTAATGGGCTATTATCGACGATTCATCGAAGGATTCTCAAAGATCGCTGTGCCGCTTACTGCTCTCACGCATAAAGACAAGCCATTTGTTTGGGGAACCGAACAAGAGTCTGCTTTCTGAACCCTCAAGCACATGCTTTGCAATGCTCCTGTTCTCACTCTACCCGACGGAAACGATGATTTCATTATCTATTGTGATACTTCCAACCTTGGTCTCGGTTGTGTTCTTATGCAACGAGACAAGGTTATAGCTTACGCATCTCGTCAGCTCAAAATCCACGAGAAAAACTATACAACCCATGATCTCGAGCTAGGCGCGGTTGTTTTTGCATTAAAGATTTGGCGGCACTACCTGTATGGTACCAAGTGTACGATCTTCACCGATCATAGGAGCCTACAAAATATCTTTAATCAGAAAGAACTTAATATGCGTCAACGCCGATGGGTAGAACTACTCAACGATTACGACTGTGAGATTCGTTATCACCCGGGCAAAGCAAACGTCGTTGCCGACGCACTCAGCAGACGGAGAAATTTGCTCAGCATTCGTGATGTCCAAGCCCAATACGACCTCGAAACCCTCATCCGCGAAGCCCAGCATGCCTGTTTTAATGAACGCACTCTGAAGAAGGAACGAATCTACCACGACGGAGCTCAACTTGTGAACAAGTCGAATGGGATATTCCACTTTCTGGACCGAATTTGGATCCCTAAACGGACCGATTTGCGACAGATTTTGATGGACGAAGCCCATAAATCTCGGTATTCTATTCATCCCGGTGCCGATAAAATGTACCAGGATCTTCACTACAAGTACTGGTGGCCGGGCATGAAAAGGAATATTGCTCTCAACGTTGGAAAGTGCCTGACTTGTGCAAGAGTCAAGGCTGAACACCAAAGACCCTCTGGCTTACTCGAACAACCGCCAATCCCTATGTGGAAGTGGGAGAGTATAGCTATGGATTTCATAACAAAGCTTCCGCACACGTCATCAGGTCACGACAGCATCTGGGTTATTGTTGACCGGTTGACCAAGTCTGCTCACTTTTTGCCAATACGGGAAGACTACAAGGTAGAACTATTAGCCCGAATCTACACCAACGAGATCATTTGTCGACATGGGACACCTCGCGACATCATCTCTGACCGTGATGCTCGGTTTACCTCACGACTATGGGAAACGTTTCAAACGGCTCTCGGTACAACGCTTAATCTAAGTACCGCATTCCACCCTCAAACCGACGGTCAGACTGAAAGAACGATACGTACCCTTGAAGACATGCTCCGTTCGTGTGTCATAGACTTCGGTGGTAATTGGGATACATACCTTCCATTAGTCGAATTCTCGTATAACAACAGTTATCATTCCAGCATTCCAATGGCACCATTCGAGGCTTTATACGGAAGAAAATGTCGATCGCCTAGTGTATGGCATGAGATTGGTCACTCGCAATTAACCGGTCCTGAGCTATTGCAAGAAACGACTGACAAAGTCCTCCAAATTCGAGACAACTTGTTGAAAGCTCGGAGTCGACAGAAAAGTTACGCCGATAGACGACGCAAGCCCTTGAATTTGACGTTGGCGACTACGTACTCCTAAAGGTATCACCTTGGAAGGGTGTGGTCAGATTCTGCAAGAAAGGGAAACTAGCGCCTCGATATGTTGGACCTTTTAAGATTCTAGAAAGGATCGGAAAAGTTGCCTACAGACTCGAACTACCGGAGGAACTTAGTAACGTCCACCTAACTTTCCATGTGTCGAACCTCCGAAAGTGCCTGGCTGAGCATGATTTAATTGTGCCCCTCGATGACCTTCAAGTAAACGAAACACTACACTTCGTGGAGAAGCCTGTCTAAATCATGGATCGCCAAACCAAGCAGCTCTGACGCTCTAGCATTCCCATTGTGAAAGTCCGATGGAAAGGCAAACGAGGTGCAGAGTTCACTTGGGAACTCGGCAGCGACATGAAGGCGAAGTACCCGCAGTTGTTCGTTATGGCTTCAGCCTAATTTCGGGACGAAATTCCCTCAACTAGGGGAGGCTGTAACACCCCGTGTTTCTGAAGACAAAGTCAAGGTCAAAGTCAACGACCGATTACGCAACTTGACTTGTAGTGAATTTCTTTTATGTGTTTATTTTAGTTGTATTATGTGGAGTAAGTGTCAATAATTACAATAATCGACGTGTGTTATTTGCAATTTAATCAACGTACGACCATAAACTATAGGAAGTAACAATGCGATAAAGTCGACTAAACGATATTCAATCTAATTTAATCAACACCGAATCACATTGAATCACAACTCGAAATACGCATCTTGGTTATTGTTGTATGTGTGTGTGTGCTTTAAGTGTTACTTATGCATGTTTATTTATGTTATGTGTGGTAATCAATCAAATCGCAATCGAAACTCGAACTCAATCTCAATCGAAAGGGTAAAAAATTAGTGGTGAAGAGATAGTGCGAGATATGAGTAGTTGGGATTAAAAGTAATTTGACTAGGAAACTCTATCGCATCGAAACGCTCGTAATCGAAATCGAAACAGCAAAAATTGTCACGCCGAGCACTCGAACCAGGTGCCAGCCGGCCGGATTGCCATCCGACCGGGCTGTCACTTGATCAAGGTGCCAGGCTGCCATCCGACCAACCCTTTCCAATTTGGGAATCCTATAAATACCCCTTGTCACTTTCATTCTTTCCACTTTTGGCAAGTGACGTCCGACTAGCTCGTGTTCCTCTCTTTTTCTCTGATTTTTCGCAATTCCGGTAAGATCTCGTCCTAAATCTTGTACTTCCTTGATCTACACGCACTCCTACACCTCTCTATCTTTTAAATCTTAACTTTTAACCGTGAAATCATCAAGATTCAAGGTATTCTAGGATGATGTCATCATGTGTTCTTGAAGAACTTCATGTTTTGGCCTCAATCTACCAAGAACAACTTGGATCTAACCGATTTCCACATAAACGAACAAAGATCTTTCATAGATCTAAACATATTCACGGTGAAAAGGATTGGGAGAAGGTTTTCCAACTTTCGTTCAACTCTTTTACACTCAATGCATTCAAAACTGGTAGGATCGGAGCTTGTGCCGACTCACCACTCAATCTTTTGGTTGTGTTAGTTCAAGATCCGTACTCTATCCACGAGATTATCGATTTCGGGTTATTTAAGAACTACTGTCCTAAACCGGTGAACTGACCAAATTTGGGTGGTTCTTGTTCAGTCTGGTCACTAGGGCTTAGGATGGGACTCTGATTGGTTAGCACGATATCAACACATCTCGATAACACGACAAACAAATCAAAACGACCAAGTGTAAGACGAACGGGACGACCAGGACGGGGTGCCGTCCGATCGGATTGCTGTCCGAATGGACAGCCATCCGAGCGATCGACTGTCCGAACAACTTACACCTTGGGTCCAACACTTAACTATTTTCCCAACGATTGAAGTCTGGTTGTTGAACGAGTTGTCGTCCGACCGGACTACCATCTGAACGGACAACCACCCGAATCATGAAACATCCGGACTTTAACACTTAAATAATTTTCAACTTGTTCAATGCACCAAGGATGCCACCCGGTCGAACAACCATCAGACCGAGTGACCACCCTGCTGTGAACTTATTCTCACTGAAGTGCCCAACCAAACGGTTGCTGTCCGATCGGACGACCGACCGACCAACCGACCGACCTGAAAGGTAGAGATACTTCAATGTTTTCAAAATGCTACAACGAAAACTTCAAAGGTCAAGCCATCATACACAAACACATCCTTCTCAAAGGAAGAAACAATCCACTCGAATAGTCATCTGACCGGACTACCGTCTGACCGGATGACCATCCGAACGGATTGTCATCCGCACGAACTGGCCGTCCGATCGGATTACCATCCGACCGAACTGCTGTCCGAGCCACCTACGCCTTGCATTATTTTACGCGTCGCTTATCATTATGCTATCGATCTGTTCAGGCAAACCCTACTCCCTAGCGCTCCCTTCAATCCATCAATCGTTGTGAGTATACTCGAACCTTTTTTTCTTTATACACTTTTGGGTGTTACATACGTTACAAATATTCAAATCACATCGAACACACTACTCAAACTATTTAAGAGCTAACCGTTAATGCATGTTATACGTGGCTTATTGAATGCTTGTTTGTTATGTTTACACATGGAATGCTGTCTACCTGCCTTAGCAACGATAGTACTATAGTTTGGACTCAGCACTTGTTCGCAGGGTTTGTTAAGGACAATTACTTGCATGGATTACGGTGGTAATCATGTATTGCGAACTGCCTTGGGCAGTCAACCCGCAGTCATTGGTATCGATAGATCTATGTCGATAACTAACGTGCTTAATTTCACTATGCGTACGTGCTGGTTATGCGTAAACGAATTCGAACTTTATTATATCTATCAAACTTGTATGCTCACCTTTACACTATGTGTATTGACTTTTACTTTAACGTATGTGACAGGTGCTTAAGTTGTTTGCATACTTAGCTCGCTGTGAAATTGAGGCTAGGAAAGGTCTAGGATGCTCTCTGCTTAGTGATGAAATCGAAGCTAGGAAAAGAGGTCCTAGAAACCAATAAATAAACTATCTATGTATAAATCTGAGTTGTCGGAATAGAACTACTTGACTAGAATTGTCTGTAATAATTTGTTTGCCTTTTTAGACATGGTATGGGACATGTTACTTTAAATTAATCGGTAATGATAATTGTTATGGAAACTTCTGGACAATCTGTTTCGCTCAGTGCCATGCCCCGATGTTTCCGCCGTCGGTTGGGGTATGACATAGTGGATAGTTAGTTATTTAAGTTATTTCTAATTTTAAAGGGGATAACAAGCTTGAGTTAGAACATTTAAGCAAACACACACACACTCGAAACAGCTCTCAACAATTCATTGACGATTTCATACACATTACACCCTAGTGATCCTTGTAACAAGCTTGTTGTTATCCCGAGTTGTAACAATTAATTTGTTTAATTGTAGTTGGTGATCGGTAGTTTCCATTGTTAGGGATAGATTTTCTAAACCTAAGGATCACGGATCCTCAAGTACTGCCAGGATCACAGATCCTCAATTCTGTTTGAATTAAGGATCCTCAGAAGACATTGCAGGATCAGGATCCAGGATCCTCATTGTAATCCTTATACTAACGGTTTCCTTCACTATGTTTAAGCTTGTTTTGCAGGAGTATACGCATTGGACTTGGTCTTGCCGATATTCTTGGGGAATATGCCCTCAATATTCTGCACGTGCATGGCTTGGTGACCGTTTTAGGAGTCATGGGGAGCTTGCACATTTAGCGGATAGTTTGTTATTTAGTTTATTTCTATTTTTAAAAAGGGGATAACAAGCTTGACTAAGAACAATTGGCTAAATTAGCAAACACACACACTCTAAACAGCTCTCAGCAGTTCATTGGCGATTTCATACACATTACACTCTAGTGATCCTTGTAACAAGCTTGTTATCATCCCGAGTTGTAACAATCATTTGTTCAATTGTAGTTGGTGATCGGTAGTTTCCATAACCCGAGGTTTTTTATGCCGGAGATCATCTCTTGATCAAGGGCTTTTTCCTCGTATAAATCTTTTTGTCACTTGTCCATTTCATCCACAAGTTATTCGTATATTAGCTCATTGAATCAAGCATCACACCCCACAACAAAACAGTTTTCATTATCCTAGCTTGATTTTTGACCAAAACAGTTTGGCGCCCACCGTGGGGCAATTGGTGCTTCATTTCTGAAAAATTTTAGTCATTGGGATCATTTCGGTTCAACCAGATGGCTTCTTCAGCAAAGAACACTTCAAGCTCTATGCCGACAATCACTTCTTCACAGGGCGTTCCACCTTTGCCTCCACCACCTTTTGGATCTCAGAAGAATGCTGAGAATCCTGCGAAGAAACCGACCCCCCGTTTTCTCAAAACCACCAACTTCTGCTGTTCCTTCTAATCCTACTAACAGTGATCTCTTTACTTTGATTTTGCAGATGAGGGATCACATACAAGAGCAGGATAAAACCAACAAAAGAATCCTCCGGGAGATTGGTGATATCAAGAAACAGAAGAAATCAGTGGAGGATCACTCTCCTCTGATGCCAAGGTCATTGAATTTCGACACACCGGTCATAACTGCCCAGCAGTCTGCAGCTCCAGATATTCAATACTGGGGTGGATCAACAGGAATGCGCTCTGGATCGTCAGCAATGACTCAAGCTCTAGGATCCTACTTTCAACCTTCAGGATCCTTCTTTCAGCATCAAGGATCCTCACAGGTTCAAGGATCCTCATCTCAGGTTTACGGATCCATGGGTTATCCTCCGAGACCCCCAGTCACAGGTATCAATCAAGCTATGGCTAGGGAATTCCAAAGAGGTTCCAAATACCAACCATGAAGTTGTACGATGGTTCAACGGATCCAGAGGAGCATGTAGCTCAGTACAGAGAAAGGATGGAGATCAACCCCATCCCTGAAAGGTTAAAAGAAGCATGTCTATGCAAGGGGTTTGGATCCACACTAACATGATCAGCTCTTAAATGGCTGCTAAGTCTTCCCCCTTACTCTATTACTTCATTTGCTAATCTAGTTAATCTATTTAATAGCCAATTCTCATGTAGTAGAAAATTTGAACAATTAACTAGTGATCTATATAGGGTAACACAAGGTCAAAATGAGTCACTTGGAGATTACATCACTAAGTTTAGTAAAGAATCCTTAGATATTCCTAATTTGGATATTGCTACGGCTGAAGAAGCCTTTAAAATGGGTTTTGCTTAGGGATTCATTATTCTATGATGAACTTGTCATGACCCCATGCAGGAATCTTGATGAAGTGAGAACCAGGGCCCTCAGATTCATCCGATTAGAGGATGATAAGAGGATCCAGGAAAGACTGGCAGGATCCTCGAAGCAGGAGAAACAAGGATCCTACTTCAGGAACAACAAGTCTAAGTCTTACAACAAGACTGACAACCAAGGCGTGCATGCAGTAGAACAGGAAGAGGATGATGAGGATTATCCTCCCATTTCTGAATAGTATTTTTCTGTTGATAACAATGAACTAATTCTTGCAATGCAGAATCTAGGTGAGAAAGCAAGATGGCCAAGGAAAAGTGATAAACCATGGGTTATCCTCCGAGAGGTTATAGAGGAGGTAGATAAACTGCTCAGAGCAGGTATGATTAGAGAGGTTAAGTATCCAAGATGGTTAGCCAATGTGGTTTTTGTTCAAAAGAAAAACGGAAAGTGGAGGGTATGTGTCGATTTCACTGATTTAAACAAGGCATGTCCCAAGGATCCTTTCCTATTACCCCACATTGACTCCATGGTGGATGCTACCGCGGGTCATGAGTTGTTGACTTTTATGGATGCTTCATCTGGATTTCAACAAATTCAGATGGAACCATCTGACCAAGAGGATACAGCCTTTATGACCCCAATTGGTATCTATTGTTATATTGCTATGCCATTTGGACTAAGAAATGCAGGTGCTACTTATCAAAGGCTAGTCAATATGATGTTTAAGGAACAAATAGGACACACTATGGAAGTCTATATAGATGACATGGTGGTTAAGTCCAAGAGAGCTGAGGATCACCTTAGACACTTGGAGGAAGCGTTCGATATCCTTGACAAATTTAACATGAAATTGAATCCTTCAAAGTGTCACTTTGGTGTTAAAGTAGGCAAGTTCCTAGGTTACATGGTAACAAAAAGAGGCATTGAAGCAAGTCCAGAGCAAATTAAGGCAATTTTGAATATCAAATCTCCTGCCAACGCCAAGGATGTGCAAAGGTTGACAGGGAGGATTGCAGCCTTGAATAGGTTCATATCAAAGTTATCTGAAAAGTGAAAGGAATTCTATTACATTTTGAGAAAGAACAAGAAATTTGAATGGACTGAAAAGCATGAAAATGCTCTCAAAGCCCTTAAGGATTACCTATCCTCAGCTCCTGCCTTGATGAAACCAGAAAAAGGGGATGTATTATCCTTATACCTAGCGATATCCTCTAAAGTAGTAAGTGCAGTCCTTGTTAAGGATCACGAAGGTACACAACATCCTGTCTATTATGTAAGTAAGAGTTTGCTTGATGCTGAATCCAGAATGTTCTCAGGAAACCTGAAATGTCAGGAAGGCTGAAATGTCAGGAAGGATGGCTAAATGGGCAGTGAAGCTTAGTGCTTATGATATAAGATATGAACCAAGGACTGCCATCAAATCTCAAGCCTTAGCTGACTTTGTGGCAGATTTTAGTAGTGATTTACAAAGAGAAGCTGAGTTAGAAGTTCAGCAGCTTGAAGAAACTAAGGATCCTTGGATACTCTTCACTGATGGAGCCTCTAATGTCAGAGGAACATAATACTCCACTCCATAGCTTGTGAATTTCAAACTACCAATAATGAGGCTGAATATGAAGCCTTGATAGCTGGTTTGCAAATTGCCAAGCATATGAGGATCAGGTATCTTGAGGTACATGTAGACACACTGTTAATTACTAATCACTTTAATGGATCATATGTTGTTAAAGGTGAACGACTAATCAAATATCTAGAGATAGTCAAGGAATTGGCACTCTCTTTTGTTTCTTTTAGTTTGACACAGGTGTTTTGGTCAAAAATCAAGCTAGGATAATGCAACCAAATATTTTGTTGTGAGGTGTGATGCTTGAATCAATGAACAATTGTATGAATATGTTGCAAATGAAATGAACAAGTGACACAAGGATTTATACGAGGAAAAAGCCCTTGATCAAGAGTTGATCTCCGGCATAAAAAACCTCGGGTGATGGAAACTACCGATCACCAACTATTATTAAACAAACGATTGTTACAACTCGGGATGATAACAAGCTTGTTACAAGGATCACTAGAGTGCAATGTGTATGAAATCACCCAGTGAACTGTTGAGAGCTGTTTCAAGTGTGTGTGTATTTGCTAATTTTGCCGAATCCCTTAATCTAAGCTTGTTATCCCCTTTTAAAATTAGAAATAACTACTAAACTAACTATACGCTAAATGTGCATGCTTCCCACGTTCTTCATAACGTTCACAAAGGCCAAGCACGTGCGGAATATTGAGGGCATATTCTCCAGGAATATCGGTAAGACTTGGTCCATGCATATACTCCTGCAAAACAAGCTCACATACAATGTAGACAACCGTTAGTGTAAGGATAACAATGAGGATCCTGGATCCTGACCCTGCAACACATTCTGAGGATCCTTAATTCAAACAGAATTGAGGATCCGTGATCCTGGCGGTACTTGAGGATCCGTGATCCTTAGGATTAGAAAATCCTCCCCTAACAACTGCCCCCAAAATATGAGGAGTAAAATTGTAAATTAACGAGTTATATTTTTTGATCTTATCTGCAACTAACTATCCAACAGAATTATAGCCGTTTGAGTCGAACTAGCCGTTACAGCTTACGTCATTGAAGTGACAATCCTGCAGAATCATCATTATATATAGGTTAGAGATAAGGATCAATGTGCATTTAAATTCGAGCGATAGTCCCTTTAAATCCTCATTCGAAGATCAACCAGGTATCTCCCTTCTCCTTCTCTCTTCATCTTCTTAGTCTGTTCTTCTTCTAAGTCTTTAGATCACAATGAAACTACGATCATCCCCCGCCAAGGATCATCAGAAAGATAGTCCTTTGAAAAGCCAAGGGATTATCAAAAATACTCAGAAGGAACTCTGTTGCTTTACTGATATGGAGATCGACCGGATCCGCTACTGTTTTCCGGCGGACACCGTATTCAAACCCTTTGACCCTACTGCCAAAAGCGATTTTATTTCTAAAACCTGGGTTGCTTTTCCGGCTACCCCATTCCTGATAGGATACTCCTATCCCTTCCCTGACTTCACTGAATCTTTCTTTTCTCTTACCGGTATGTGCTACATTCAGGCCATGCCAATGATGTGGAGGGTTTTATATACCCTAGAGAAAATCATTGAGCAGGAAGGAATTGAGCTGGGAATGTCGGAACTGGCTGAATTGTACAATCTTGTGAGCCATGGATCTCACCGTTACTTGCTCAAACATAAACCCGGTGATCCTCATCCAATCCTCAAGACCACAAAGAATGACACTAATTGGAAGAAGCGATTCTTCTTTGTTAGGAGGGACTCTATCCCTGATGGGAAAGATCTTCCCAAAAAGTGGACCACCCATGGTAGGATATAGGATCCTTACAGAAGGATCATAGGATGACTCTGTTTTTGTTGAGGATAACTAATCCTTCCCTGTTTTTTACGCAGCTATCTCAGTTTCTCACAGCATTCCATCACCTGCAACCAAAGAGAGGATTGCTGCTTTCTGGAGCCTGGATCCTGTAGTAAGATCATTCCAAGCAAACACAAAGGACTCACTAGAAGTATCCTCCGGTTCAGTAATGATGTCAAGTAAGTGTTTAAACTTATATGTAAGTAAATAAATTCAAATTAAGGATACTTATCTGTTATCTGCCGTTTGTAGGTGCTGGGAAATCTTCAAAGTCAGCCTCCCGCTTCAGTGTCAGTGATCTCAGCACTGTGGCTCCCCGGTCCGGAAAGAAGAAGTCTGCTGCTAGCCCAAGCGTCCCAATGCCTAAGCCTGTCAACTCCAAAGGAGGAAAGAAGAGGAAGGCCACTGAAGCTGACAACCTTGAAGGCCTGCCCCTCATCCGTCACCAGTTTGAGGAATATTTCTCTGAGGTAAGGATCCTTGATCCTAACTGAGTATCCTGCCCACTTAAGGATAACGGATCCTGAACTTTACCTTGTCTTTTTGTAGAAATTCGCCGAGATCCAGATGCTCTTCGACGCTTATGTTGAAGAGGCTGAGCAGAAGCATCTGGAGTTCCAAAAGTTCTTTCTGGCAAAGGATGAAACCATCTCTTCCCTTGAGAGAGAGCTGAACTTGGCGAAGAAGCAGGTGGTCATGGCCCAGATTAATGCTGATCATGAGAAGCATGAGGTGATGGAGGATGCTAAAGTCTCTGCTGCCATCACTATGTACAAGATCAAGCTGCAGATGGCCAAGGAGGCTGAGGATCCTGACTTCGACAGGACCACTTGGGACCAGGAGGGCTGGAGGGTTAAGCTGGCTGAGCTAGATGATGATGAGGAGGCTACTAAGGTCTTGGAGATTGAGGCAAGTGGCAGCGGGGCTAAGGATCAAGCTGGTGGTGCTGATGCTGGAGGTGATGCAGCGAAGGTGTAAACTGCAGAAATGGGTGATGATGGATTTATCTAGACGCGGCTGGAGCCCATTTTTTTAGGATTTGAAAGTTTTTTGGTGGTGATGTTTTCTGAACAATAGTTGGTTTGTACTTGAACAATAGTTTTTAGGGTTATGGATCATGGATCCTTGGACAATAGGTAGGATAATGGGTGGTGGATGGATCCTCTGTTTGGGGGATGAAACCACTTGTTATCCTGCCGCTTCTATTTCCTTCACTAAGACCTTGTTAATATGGACACCCTTTGCCAACCCAAGTGGACGGGCCACGTTTTGCTGGTAGAAACTTGGGTTGGAAATTTTGACAACCTTTAAGGGTTTAACTTTTGGTGAATAAATAAAACTTTAATCTTTTGGCTATTTCATGTGTTGTTATTTTTGTGAATGCTTTATTTTTCAGTTGTTCTGATATGCTTTAATTGAATTCATAAGTAAAGAATAAAAGTTTAATAAATCATGTCAAAAAGTTTTAGGATATGATCAAGGATCAAATATCCTATAATCGATAAATCCAAAAAATTAGTATAGTTCAAGGAACATATATCCTGTTGTCAAAGGATAAGGGTTACTTATATAAATAAAGGATAAAATCAAAGTGATCCAGGATCATACCTGAGGATCCAAGTTAGGATCCTAAACCTTTAACATTTATAACCAGGATAACCAAAAGGCAAACCTTAGAAACAGGTTAGGATCAAGGATCCATAGCTGTTTAGCTTCAAAACCGGAAATAGAGCATAACTTGGGACTAAGCCAATATAAGAGAAGAGTTAGCAACTGGGGACAAGCCCAACAATTCTGGGGACAAGCCCAATATACTGGGAATAAGCCCAAAAAGAAAAACTGGGGACAAGCCCAAAAAACTGGGGACAAGCCCAAAGGATCTTATGTAAACTGGAGTATGGCCCTCACTGGCGACTATCCAAACTTAGTGACATGAAAATGCCAAAACCTTAGCTAACGTGAAAACGTTAGAAACCTTAGGAACGGATGTATGGTACGTCTACCATTATACGTAGGATCCTGAATACAACCAGTACAATGAAATTGTCGTGCGCTACTGGCGATACTGGGGACAGGCCCAAAAAGCTGGGGACAAGCCCAAATAACTGGGGTCAAACCCAAATAACTGGGGTCAAGCCCAAATAACTGTAAACTTCTGTGGATACTCAATCATTTGTTAAGGATATGTCAACCTTCTGAAAAACTCAGAACTAAGTGAAAGAAGGATGAAGGATACAGGATCCTTCTCCTTGTATATAAGATAATTAAAAAATTAAATAGATTGGAATTAGATCATTACCAGAACAAGGATCATCTATCCTTTAAGGATCCTTCGAGGATATCGGCCACTGAAACAGTTGAGGATCCTGGATCCTTATTACATGAAGTATTTTTTCAAGTGGACAGCATTCCAAGCTCTTAGTAGCAAAGCACCTTCCATTGTTAGCAATCGATATGCCCCCTTTCCTACCTCAGCTTCAATTAGGTAGGGGCCTTCCCACTTTGGTGCCAATTTTCCATCAGCGGGATTTGTGGTATTCTGAAATACTTTCCTCAATACCATGTCACCAACTTAGAACTTCCTAATCCTGACATTCTTATTGTAGGCTCCAGCCATCCTTTGTTGATAACTAGCCATCCTTATCCTTGCCAAATCCCTGAGTTCTTCTATGGTATCCAAGTCTTGAACCAAGTTTTCAGCATTTACTTCAGGATCACGAATGCTTGTTCTTGCATTAGGAACCACCATCTCTGTAGGGATCACCGATTCTGCTCCGAATACTAAAGAGAATGGAGTTTGGCCAGTGGCATTCTTAGGAGTTGTCCTATCAGCCCAAAGTACATAAGGTAGTTCTTTTGCCCACTTTCCTTTCTTGGATCCAAGCTTCTTCTTCAAGTTGTTGATGATGATCTTGTTGGATGATTCTGCTTGACCATTAGCTTGTGGGTGGACTGGTGTTGATGTTATTGTTTTGGTCAAAAATCAAGCAATGATAATGCAACCAAACTTTCTGTTGTGAGGTATGATGCTTGAATCAATGAACAATACTAAGGATCACTCAGAAATGAAATGAATAAGTGACACAAAGATTTATACGAGGAAAAAGCCCTTGATCAATGAATGATCTCCGGCATAAAAAACCTCGGGTGATGGAAAATACCGATCACCAACTCAAATTAAACAAGAAATGTATTACAACTTCGGATGATAGCGAGCTAATTACAAGGATCACTATGGTGTGATGTGTAAAAAAGTATGTAATCGCCAAGTGAATTGTCAAGAGCTGGTGAGAGCAGTTGCGAGTGTGTGTTAAGCTAAAAATAGCCAAGTGTTTTCTATTTAGCTCGCTATCCCTTTTAAAATTGGAAAATATCTAAGCTAACAAACATTCCGCATTTGGTGCAAGTCCTCCACGACCTCCATAACGTCCATTTTAGCCATGCACGTGCGGAGTAAATATGGAATATGCTCCAGGAATATCGCCAAGACCAAGTCCAAGCTCGTACTCCTGCAAAACAACATCATATTCAAAGCAGACAATCGTTAGTATAAGGATCCTTACGATGATCCATGATCCTGCAATACTTCTGAGGATCACTAATTCAAACAGAAGTAAGGATCACTAAGCCCAACAGTAATTGAGGATCACTGATCATTCAAAAATCCTCCCCTAACAATTGCCCCCAAAATATAAGGAGTAAATTGTAAATAATCGAGTTATATTTTCTGTTCTTATCCGTAATGAATCAACGGATAACTAACCGTTGTAATCGGACTAGCCGTTAGCATCCTGACGTCACTGAAGTGACTACCCTGCAAGATCATTATTATAAATTGAAGTTAGGGATAGAGATCAATTTGCATTTAAATTCAAGAGAGACTCCCTTTAAATCCACATTCGAAGATCAAGCAGGTATCTCTTTTCCTCTTCTCCCTTTACGTTTTCCTTTTCCGTTCATCTTCTTTTCTACCACCATAGCCAAGATGATGCTAAGATCCTCTCCGGCTAAGGATCACAAGAAAGACAACCCCTTAAAGACCCAAGGGATCATCAAAGATTCTGCAAAAGAACGATGTTGCTTCACTGATCCGCTGATAGACAGAATCCGCCATTGCTTCCCGGCAAACACCGTTTTCAAACCATTTGATCCCACCGTTCTAAGTGACTATATTTCTGAAACCTGGGTAGCTTTCTCGGTCACTCCATTCACAATAGGATACTCATATCCTTTCCCTGAATTCACCCAGTCTTTCTTCTCTCTCACCGGCATCTCCTACATTCAAGCGATGCCAATGATCTGGAGGGTCCTATATACCCTTGAAAGGATAATTGAGCAAGAAGGAATTGATCTGGGAATGTCGGAGTTTGCAGAGATGTATGACCTCGTTAGCCACGGATCCCACCGATATTTACTCAAACATAAACCTAGTGAAGAACACCCCATCTTCAAAGCCACAAAGAATGACACCAACTGGAAGCGGCGATTCTTCTTTGTCAGAAGGGATTCTATCCCTGATGGAAAGGATTTGCCAAGGAAGTAGACCACCCATGGTAGGGTAGAGGATCCTTAGAAGGATCACCGAATGAGTCATCTGTATAAGGATCACTAACGTCCTTTTGTTTCTATTTTGCAGCTATTACTGTCGCACACCTCATCACAACACCTGCAACACAAGAAAGGCTTGCCGCTTTCCGGACACTTGATCCTGCAAGAAGATCATTCAAAACAAATACCCAGGATTCTCAAGAAGTATCCTCAGGTTCTGTCACTATGTCAAGTAAGTATCCTGTTTTTTGCATAATTAAATGTTTAAATAAATAGTTAAATAGAAATGAGATAAGGATACTTATCTGTTTTGGATATGTAGGCGCCGGAAAATCTTCAAGATCTGCCTCCAAATTCAGTGTTACTGACCTTGACACTGTCCGATCCTCAAAGAAAAAGTCTGCTGCTAGCCCCTCTGTCACTATCCCCAAGGCAACTACTTCAAAGGGAAGAGGTGGAAAGAAAAGGAAGACCTCTGAAGCTGACAATCTAGAAGGCTTGCCCCTGATCCGTCATCAGTTCCTTGAGTACTTTGCTGAGGTAAGGATCACTGACTTAGCTTAGTTATCCTGCCCACTTGAGGATCACGTGATCCTGAGCTTTGCATTGTCTTCTTTGGAGAAATTTGCTGAAATCGAGGACTATGTTGGGAACGTCGAAGAGATTGAAGAGAAATACTCTGGCCTCCAAAAAGTGGCGGTGCTTAAGGATCACAAGATTGCCTCCCTCGAAAAGGACCTCAGTGATGCCAAAACTCAGGCGGTTGCAGCTCAGATCAATGCTGACTATGAGAAGCACGAGATCATGCAGGATGCTAAAATCTCCGCTGCCATTGCCATGTACAAGACCAAGTTGCAGATGGCCCAAGAAGCTCATGATCTTACTTTTGACAGGAGCAACTGGGACATGGAGGGCTGGAAGGCTAGGCTGGCTGAGTTGGAGGATGAAGATGAGGCTGATGAGGTTCTGGAAATCGAGGCTGGTGGCAGTGGCAAGGATCAGGTGAAGGATGCTGGAGCTGGAGGAGATGGTGATGCAGCGAAGGTGTAAGCTGCAGGAATGGGCGATGAAGGACATTTCTAGACGCAGCCGGAGCCCATTTTTTTAGAATTTGGTTGTTTGGTTATGATGTTTTCGTTGAACAATGATGGGTTGTAATAACTTTAGACAATAGTTTCTAGGATGAAGGATCATGAATCCTTTAACAATAGGCAGGATAATGGGTGGTGGATGGATCCTCTGTTTGGGGAATGAAGCCACTCGTTATCCTTCCGTCTTTTATTTCATGCACTATAAAGACCCGTAAACAATGGACACCCTTTGCCAACCCATGCGGACGGGCCACGTTTTGCTGGTAGAAACGTGGGTTGGCAATTTTGACAACCTTAAAGGGTTTAATCTTTTGTGAATAAAATAACTCTAACTTTTTGGCTATCTTCCGTGTTGTTATCCTTGTAAACATTTTTACTTTTCAATTGTTATGATATACATTTTGTCTAAACTTATCAAGTAAAGAAAAAACTTAATAAGTATCCTCAAAAAGTTTAGGATATGATCAAGGACCACATATTTTATAGTCGACAAGTTCTGAAAAGTAATATAGTTTAAGGATCATAAGTTCAGTCGTCAAAGGATAAGGGTCACTCAAATGAATAATGAATAAAATCAAAATAGTTAAGGATCATACCTGAGGATCCAAGTTAGGATCCTAACCTTTAACACTTATAATCAGGATAACCCAAAAGACAAACCTTAGTAAAAGGTAAGGATCAAGGATCCTTGATCATTTATCTCCAAAAACCTGAAACAGGATACAACTTGGGACTAAGCCAATATAAGATAAGAGTTAGTAACTGGGGACAAGCCCAACAATTCTGGGGACAAGCCCAATATACTGGGGACAAGCCCAAAAGATAACTGGGGACAAGCCCAAAGGATAACTGGGGACAAGCCCAAAGGATAACTGGGGACAAGCCCAAGGATAACTGGGGACAAGCCCAAGGATAACTGGGGACAAGCCCAAGGATCGTGTGTAAACTGGAGTATGGCCCTCATTGGCGACTATCCAAACTTAGTGACATGAAAATGCCAAAACCTTAGCTAACGTGAAAACGTTAGAAACCTTAGGAACAGATGTATGGTACGTCTACCATTATACGTAGGATCCTGAATATAGCCAGTACAATGAAATTGTCAGCCCCTAAAGCGAGTACTGGTCCCATTGCCATGAACTATACCAGGATCATCGTGCGCTACTGGCGAAACTGGGGACAGGCCCAAACTGGGGTCAAGCCCAAATAACTGGATACTTCTGTGGATACTCGATCCTTTGTTAAGGATACCTGAACCTTCAAAACTCAAAATCAAGTGAAAGGAGGATAAAGGATGCAGGATCCTTATCCTAATATAAGATAATATAAGAATGAAATAGTTTGAGATCAGAATATTACCAGAATGAGGATCATCTGTCCTGTAAGGATCCTTCAAAGATACTTGTCATGTAAGGATCATGGATCCTTGTCACATGAAATATTTCTTCAAATGGACAGCATTCCAGGCTCTTGGTAGCAAGTCACCTTCCATTGTTAACAATCGATATGCCCCCTTTCCTGCTTCAGCTTCAATCAAATAAGGGCCTTCCCATTTTGGTGCCAACTTTCCATCAGCAGGATTGGTGGTATTCTGAAATGCTTTCCTTAATACCATATCACCAACTTGGAATTTCCTGATCCTGACATTTTTGTTGTAGGCTCCAGCCATCCTTTGCTGATAACTAGCCATCCTTATTCTTGCCAAATCCCTGATTTCTTCTATAGTATCCAAGTCTTGAACCAAGTTTTCAGCATTTTCTTCAGGATCACGAATACTTGTTCTTGCAGTTGGAACCACCATCTCTGTAGGGATCACTGATTCTGCCCCAAATACCAAAGAAAATGGAGTTTGGCCAGTAGCATTCTTAGGAGCTGTCCTATCAGCCCAAAGTACATAAGGTAGTTCTTCTGCCCATTTTCCTTTCTTGGATCCAAGCTTCTTCTTCAAATTGTTAATGATGATCTTGTTGGATGATTCTGCCTGACCATTGGCTTGTGGGTGGACTGGTGTTGATGTTATCATCTTAATCCCCCAGCTGTCACAAAAGTTAGTAGTTCTATTCCCAATAAATTGGGATCCATTATCACAAACAATTTCAGAAGGAATATCAAATCTAGTAATAATGTTTCTTTTAATAAAGGATATAACTTCCTTTTCTCTGACTTGAGCAAAGGCTTCAGCCTCTATCCACTTGGAGAAGTAATCAGTCATTGCAAGCATGAATACTTTTCCACCAGGTGCCTTAGGAAGCTTACCAACTATATCCATTCCCCACCTCATAAATGGCCAAGAAGAGGATATAGGATGCAAAAGTTCTGCTGGTTGGTGAAGGATATTACTGTGTCTCTGACAAGGATCACACTTCTTGGCATATTCCACAGCATCCTTCTTCATAGTTGGCCAATAGTATCCTGTCCTCAGGATCCTTGAGAATAATGCCCTGCCCCCAGTGTGGTTTCCACAATCTCCTTCATGGAAATCCTTTAGGACTTCTTAGATTTCAGGATCCTCAATACATCTCAGATATGGTCCTGCAAGAGATCGTTTATATAACATGTTATTCAATATTGTAAATTGAGATACCTTGATTTTGAAAGCCCTGGGGTTTTCTCCTGTAGGAATCTCTCCATATTGTATGTATCTCATGATTGGAAGGATCCATGATCCTGAATGAGATTGAGTATCATCACTAGGGATGATTGCAGAGTCTTCTCCAATCTCCATGGCTATATGATCCTCGATAGCAGGGGTCAGGATATGGATAATAGGGATCCTTATATCTTCCGGGATCTTCAAGGATGATCCTAGATTGGCTAATGCATCAGCCTCTGCATTCTCTTCCCTTGGTACCTGTGTTAAACTAAAGGAGACAATAGAGAGTGCCAATTCTTTGACTATCTCTAAATATTTGATTAGCTTTTCACCTTTAATAGCATAGGATCCATTAAAGTGATTAGTGATTAATAATGAATCTACATGTACCTCAAGATACCTGATCCTCATATGCTTAGCAATTTGCAAACCAGCTATCAAGGCTTCATATTCAGCCTCATTGTTGGTAGTTTGAAATTCACAAGCTATGGAGTGGGGTATTATGTCCCCCTGTGGCGATTTTAGTAGTATTCCAAGCCCTGTTCCTTTCACATTAGAGGCTCCATCAGTGAAGAGTATCCAAGGATCCTTAGTTTCTTCAAGCTGTTGGACTTCTAACTCAGCTTCCTTTTGCAAGTCACTACTAAAATCTGCCACAAAGTCAGCTAAGGCTTGAGATTTGATGGCAGTCCTTGGTTCATATCTTATATCATAAGCACTAAGCTTCACTGCCCACTTAGCCATCCTTCCTGACATTTCAGGTTTCCTGAGAACATTCTTAATTGGAAAATTAGTCTTAACAATGATGGCATGAGTCTCAAAATAATGTCTTAATTTAGTAGATGCCATAATTAATGCAAGGATAAGTTTTTCTAAGTGCGAATACCTGGATTCAACATCAAGTAAACTCTTACTTACATAATAAACAGGATGTTGTGTACCTTGGTGATCCTTAACAAGGACCGCACTTACTGCTTTTGAGGATACTGCTAAGTATAAGGATTATATATCCCCTTTTTCTGGTTTCATCAAGGCGGGGGCTGAGGATAGTGTAGGTCCCCTATTCGTATGGATCTTCAACAGAATTGTCTTTCCAATCAAGAGTGCGGAATCCTCTTGATCAGAATATAACAGAAACAAGTAGAAAACAGAAATCACAATCAAACGGGTCCTCTATTGATTATCCAAACAAAACGTTTTACAATCAACTCAAGACCAACGCAACCTCACAGCCACTATCTGTGATCTTGACTACAACCCTAATTTCGAAATTAGTCTCTCTCACCAGACTCTCTCTCTAGCCTCCAAGTTGCTAACTTAAACCCTAAACACAAAACATGTTTATATACCACATGTCTGTGAACTGGGCTTCCTACATGGACTAGGCCATTTTCCAAGCCCATTACAATAATAAACTCACTAACCAATAAGCTAAGCCCAATACAAAATATCCAAAGACTAAATAATCAAACTATTAAGCTGTTGTCACCGAATATGCACCAACAGACTCCCCCTTGACAATAGCTTCATAGTGTAACTTTGTCTTCAAACATCTTGTGTTCTTTTGGTCTTTGGATAGCGTCAGCTACACAGCTTCTGACATCAACAGACTCCCCCTTAGCTGATGCTTCCAATCTCCAAAACTTTCATTCATTGTAGATCAGTTAGCTAGCAATCCTTGGTTAAGCAAGTAAGCTCCAACTCTTCCATATCTCTCTTTCTGCAATGTAGTAGAAGGATCCTACCATGCATCTTCACACATTCTTTACTCTAAATATGCACTTTACTTGTATTCTGCACTTCATTTTGATAACTGCATCAATCTGTTTAGCAACACAAGCAAGTATCTCGAAAAACCATTAGTCTTTTTCACATTTAAAGATAAACCAATATTTTATCTTATCATGCAAAAACAACAACCCATCAGTTTAAAATGGAAGTCCGTTTTAAAAAAAATATTTTTGTATTTTTGATATTTTAAGAAAAGCAGTAAACTATTTACAAAAGCAATAAACACTCTATTTTTGTGAGAATCACCGGTAAGAAGATCATATCAACAAAATCAAACTATTTCACACTATTAGATAATTTTTTATTTAATTTTTTGTGAAAAGCAGTTCAAGACGATTACCAGTATGTTCGTCCACTTAAACAAAATGCATGAACATTTCAAGTACCATTACCATATGATACGTTAAGGTAATTTTAATTACTGATATACTAGTGTGTCCCACTTCAGGATATACCCCCGCGATCAAGGTATGCACAAAGATTCATCGTAGTAGGTGAGTATACTGATGTCATCCTTTAAGATATACTGACAATGTCTAGGTCTGCATATAATCTGTTTTATCATGTTTTAATTGCTTAACAATGAACACCCAAAGAAATACTAATCAAATCCTGGAAATATAAACAACACACTCTATCATGCAAGTATCTTCCCTACCACATATTTCACAAGTCCAATCCAGATTTCTGAAATCTTAACTGGGAATAGGTTGAGAAGAGAACAGAATAGATCTTTAGGAGAGATGGTATAATATACAGATCAAATGAGTTTTCTCAGTTTGATATAGGTTTATTGGGTTTCATTTGGGCACTAGAGAGCCTCTTTCGGGTGTATTAGATCTATAGCGCGACAACGTATAGCTAGGTCAGCATGTATCTGGATGCAGCAGAAGCTGTCGTTGCCTAGCACCTCCAGGTCAGCATATATCTGGATGCAGCAGAGGAGGTACACGATTTTTTTCAGAGAAGATTTCAGAATCAGATCAAAATTGTGTGTATCGGGACAACATACAGACATTCAAATAGAAATGTGCTAATTCCAAGTGACTTTCTTTCCTGGGGTCATGTATAATTTTAGTTCTGAACAGAAATACAGCCAAGATATCCCCAGATGAAATAACAGTATAAAGACCCAAAACTTCAGATTTTGGCAATCTATCAACGCAAGATTTAAGGTCATTAAACCATACACCACTGATGTGTTCCCCACTCATATTCAGTTCATTTAAGTTTATATCACATTGGTAAGTTGATTATTTCATGCTTTTTGCCTACTGGTACATCATATGATGAAGCTGCTATCACACTTAAGCATTTTAATTTCAGTTTCAGTGTGACAGTCTAACTTGCTGATGTACTATCATTTCTCCTTTTTCACACAGTGATAACTCATTTTTGATTTTCTATTTTTTTATGTTTTTGATTTTTCAAATTTTTTTTATTTTTGATTTTTAAGAATAACTTACTCCCCCTAAACACACGCACTAACTAAACTCTTTTTGGCTTAGGGAAATTTCTCCCCCTAAATTTATGTTTTTATGGAGCAAGTTTCAAAAACAGAAATTTAAACACAAACAGACTCCCACTTCAATCTGACAATAAGTTTTTCACTTTTGAAGTTTAGAAAAATCATAACCATCACTAAAGTAAATAGTTCGTTACCCATGTTAACCTACTATTCACCTCAGACACTTTACAGGAACAACCACTGTCGAACACATCAACAGTCCTTCTTGGTCATCCTGCACACACTCAACAACTCAGTTAGTCTTGAGAACCCAAGCCCTGATAGTCTTGGGTTTTCCAAATTCATCCATTACAGGTACATCCATCCAATATCCATCACACTTCAGTGGATTATCTGGATACCTGCTTCTCCCATTATTATACCATGAATTTTGAAAAAATTTTGGATATTGTTGAACATTCGAGTTACTAAAACCCCTATGTGCATTTCTTGTTTGAAAATTTCGATTTACAGATGTCTGGTATCGACTTTGATATCCAAAATTTCTATGTTGACTTTGAAACTGACTTGATTTACCATTATAATGACTAAATTGTGGAGAAATACTTCTTGGTCTATCAAATCTTTTCGAAGTTGAGGGTTTTGGTTGAGATTCAGGTTTCTTTGTCTGACAACTTGTTTTTACACTATTGCTTGACCCAACCTGATTCTCATCCTTAACCTCATCAACCTTTTGTTTACCTTTCTTCAAAGGACAACAGCTTGCCACATGCCCTATGTTGTGACATTTAAAACAAGATCTTTTCTTAGAAGTTTTCTTTTTGTTGGATCCCTTTTTAAATGTGTTGGCCTTTTTGTCTTCAGTATCCTCATCCACTTTATGAGGTGTACCGTTAGACCCAACTGATTCTTTCAAAGAAACTGGACTATCTGGCAAGTCCACAGCTATCGGATTCACAAACTCAGTTAGCTCATCTTCAGTTGGTAAAAATGAGTAGTCTTGATTTTCAGAAGATGAAGCTTTAGTAAACCCCACCCCTGTTTTATCATTACTTCTTTTTAAACCTTTTTGAATTTGAGTTCTGACTAACGAAGAATTCCCAAAATCGTTTAACTTCCCCTGAAGTGCAACAATTTTGGCTTGTGCATCAGCCAATTCTGTGCACTTTTCTGAAAGCTCGTTAGTCTTTTCTTTCACAGTTTCACGAGCCAAATCAATGATCTGTAACAGTTCATTGACTTTGCTTGTTAAACTGCTGATTTCTTGTTCATTTGATTTGAGTTTATCTAAACAATTTGACTCTCTTTTAATCAAAAGAACATTTGACTCTTTTAATTTTTGCAATTCAGCAAACTGAATTTTGTTTTGCTCCGATAGACTGTCAACTTTACCCTTTAGTTCAGTGCAATTATGACATGTATGACTTACAGGTTCTGATGTTACCTTCACCTCTGTTGTAAGTTCATTCACACCATTCATGCACCTTGAAACTTCTGCATCTACCTTTTCAGCAGTTTCCTTATCAGCTTCCTTTTTCAAATCATTCTCTTCATCTGCTATCTTTTTCTCTTCAACCCCAGCAGCTACTTCTCTTATCTTCACAGCTGCAAACTCAGCCACCAATGCTTGATCACAAGTATTCACTTTTGATTGAATCTGATAACGTTTTTCCAGGGCTTCCCACAGCTCTTGAGAAGTTCCATACTTCTTAAGGGTATGTTTAACGCCCTCAGGCAAGGACTTCTTTATTGCTGCTAAAGCTTTCTTCTCAGCATCAACCACTCGTTTCTCAGATTCATTCATCTTATCATAAGACATCACTATAACTCTTCCATCAACACGACGTGTGGGAGCAAAGTACCCATCGATCATACAGCTCCACATTTTAGTATCTTCACTCTTCATAAACGACTCAAACTTTTCTTTCCAGTCAGCATATTCTTTGATGTTTGTAAGCTTTGGCCAATGTTTAACAGTCTCACTAACATTGTCCATTTTAACCATCTTTAAACACGTTTTTAGCGTAACCGTACTGATAAAACCGTACAAAATTTCTCCGAAAACAGTGGTTATCAAATAACACCGTTAGAATCGTCTCGAAAAGACGAATCCAATGATATCTAATGTCGAAAACCGAAATCGGGATTTTCCAGAGTTTGTTTTTTTTTTTTTTTTTTTTTTTTTTTTTTTACCCTAAAAATCAAAGGAATTCAACCGTCCAAACGGTTCTGTCTTACGAGCTACGGATCAATTTCTATTTGCAAAACACTGAAATTTTATCGACGCTTGCAAACAAAAATTCCACCACTTTAATATTCTGTTAATTTCGCTGGTCTCAGTTAAATTCGCTGGTTTTGCTGTTAAATTTGCTGGACAATTTCGCTGATATGTTAAATTTGCTGGCAACTTCGCTGATCAATTTCGCGATTACGACGACCTGTAAAGTCGCCGAAAACCGTAATATTTTCGCTGTGGAAAATTTCACGGTTACCAAAGTCGCCTTTGGATTTAACTTCGCCGGTCACCGAGTAGTTAAGTCACAAATTTGCTGGTAAATATGCTGGATCAGTTAACTTCGCAGATTCAGATCAGTGTACTAAATTCGCTGGTCTGTATATATGGAAACTTAATCTTTTCGAAAATTCTGATTATTTTCCTGATTCTTCTAACAACTTCCTGCAAAATTAAAACAGCAAAATATCAGTGATTTTCGAAGAAACAGTGAAGAACAGAACGAAGAACGTGAAGAACACGAAGAACAGTCTTCGAATCTTCAAGTCTATCAGCCGAAAACTTATCAAAACAATCAACCAAAAACAGTCCTGCAAACCCTAAAACCTGCAAAAACAGCAAACAAACAACGCAGAAGATCAAAACAGCCAACAAAATTCGAAAAATTATATCAAAAATTTCGAAAATTTCAAAACCCTAATTTTTAGATTTCAAAAATTTCGAAAATTTTCCCTGTTTCTCCAAGAACAATTCTGAACCGAGCCTTCAAGAGCCTAACGCTCTGATACCAATTGTAGGTCCCCTATTCGTATGGATCTTCAACAGAATTGTCTTTCCAATCAAGAGTGCGGAATCCTCTTGATCAGAATATAACAGAAACAAGTAGAAAACAGAAATCACAATCAAACGGGTCCTCTATTGATTATCCAAACAAAACGTTTTACAATCAACTCAAGACCCTCGCAACCTCACAGCCACTATCTGTGATCTTGACTACAACCCTAATTTCGAAATTAGTCTCTCTCACCAGACTCTCTCTCTAGCCTCCAAGTTGCTAACTTAAACCCTAAACACAAAACATGTTTATATACCACATGTCTGTGAACTGGGCTTCCTACATGGACTAGGCCATTTTCCAAGCCCATTACAATAATAAACTCACTAACCAATAAGCTAAGCCCAATACAAAATATCCAAAGACTAAATAATCAAACTATTAAGCTGTTGTCACCGAATATGCACCAACAGATAGGTAATCCTTAAGAGCTTTGAGGGCACTTTCATGCTTCTCAGTCCATTCAAATTTCTTGTTCTCCCTTAGGATGTCATAGAATTCCTTGCATTTTTCTGAGGATTTGGATATGAATCTGTTCAAGGCTGCGATCCTGCCTGTCAATCTTTGCACATCCTTAGCATTGGCAGGAGATTTGATATTCACTATAGCCTTGATTTGCTCTGGACTTGCTTCAATGCCCCTCTTTGTCACCATATAGCCTAAGAATTTACCTGCCTTAACACCAAAATGACACTTGGAGGGATTTAGTTTCATATTAAATTTATCAAGGATATTGAATGCTTCCTCCAAGTCTTTAAGGTGATCCTCAGCTTTCTTGGACTTAACCACCATGTCATCAATATAGACTTCCATAGTGTGTCCAATTTGTTCCTTTAACATCATTTTGACTAGCCTTTGATAAGTAGCACCTGCATTCCTTAGTCCAAATGGCATAGCAATATAACAATATATACCAGTTGGGGTCATAAAGGCTGTATCCTCTTGATCAGATGGTTCCATCTGAATTTGCTAAAATCCAGAGGAAGCATCCATAAAAGTCAACAACTCATGACCCACAGTAGCATCCACCATGGAGTCAATGTGGGGTAATGGGAAAGGATCCTTGGGACATGCCTTATTTAAATCAGTAAAATCGACACATACCCTCCACTTTCCATTTTTCTTTTGAACAACAACCACATTGGCTAACCATCTTGGATACTTAACCTCTCTTATCATACCTGCCCGAAGTAGTTTATCTACCTCCTCCTGGATAATGGCATTCCTCTCGGGTGCAAAGTTCCTCCTCTTTTGATGAATTGGCTTGAATGACCTGTCAATGCCAAGTTTATGAGTAATTATATCTTTAGATATACCTGTCATATCCTCATGTTTCCAGGCAAAGGTAGTTTTCCTTCTTTTAAGGAAGGATACTAGCTCCTGTTCAATGTCGCTAAGGATCCCTGATCCAATGAAGATCTTGGATTCAGGATCATCAGGATCCATGAGGATTTCTTTCAAATCCTGTTCTCTTGCCTCCAAGATATCTCTTGAAGGATACTTTAATTGCTATTGCTCCCTTGGTCTTGAGGCTGGCTTCATTGATGATGTATAACAATTCTTAGCCTCTCGTTGATCACTCTCAATTTTCACCACCCCCCATGGACTTGGAAGCTTTACACACTGATGATAGGTGGAAGGGACTGCCTTCATATCATGTATCCATGGCCTGCCAAGGATAACATTGCAACAAGATAAGCAATCTATAACACAAAATTTCTGATAAGAATGGAGTCCTTCAATATAAATA
Source organism: Helianthus tuberosus (assembly GCA_030545235.1). Taxonomy (NCBI): domain Eukaryota; kingdom Viridiplantae; phylum Streptophyta; class Magnoliopsida; order Asterales; family Asteraceae; genus Helianthus; species Helianthus tuberosus. The sequence continues at coordinate 9,885,382 of CM060396.1, forward strand.
GGGAGTTTGATGTCCCCCAATGTGTTTTTGGTTTCCCCACTAAATCCCACAAGGACTGAGGATCTTGGGACAATATCAGACTCCGGGATATTCATTTTCTTGAGGAAATCAAGCTGAATGATGTTCACAGAGCTTCCTCCATCGATTAGGATCCTGCGAACAAAGTGGTTAGAAATAAACAGGGTAATAACAAGACCATCATGATGAGGATCCTGGACATCGACACGATCATCCTCATCAAAGGTTATAACTTTATCCTGGGTAACAACGGAGGTCCGGACAGGTCTGTCTCCATTATCCATCTTGGTTTCCTTAGCATGTCTTTTGGCTGCTGAGAAGGAAGTACCACAAATGTCTGATCCACCGGATATGAAGTTTATAACTTGTGCATCTGCTGGAGGAGCAGGAGCCCTTTCCGGGATCCTTTCAGGATCCTGGATCCTTGACTTCTTTCGTCCCAAAAGCTTTTTCAAATGCCCCTTGCTCAACAAGTAACCAATTTCCTTTCTTAGTGCAATACACTCTTCAGTGAGATGCCCGAAATCCTCATGATATGCACACCACTGGACTTATCCTTTGTAGCAGCTGGTTTATCACTTTTTCTCGGCCACCTAGCTTTCTCACCTAGATTCTGCATTGCAAGGATTAGTTCATTGTTATCAACAGAAAAACATTATTCAGAAATAGGAGGATAATCCTCATCATCCTCTTCTTGTTCCACTGCATGCACATTCTGGTTATCAGATTTGTTATAGGATTTCGATTTGTTGTTCCTGAAGTAGGATCCTTGCTTCTCCTGTTTTGAGGATCCTGTCAATCTCTCCTGGATCCTTTTGTCATCCTCTAGACGGATGAACCTAAGGGCCCTGGTTCTTACTTCATCAAGATTCCTGCATGGGGTCATAACAAGATCATCATAGAATAATGAATCCCTAAGCAATCCCATTTTAAAGGCTTCTACAGCCGTAGCAATATCCAAGTTGGGAATATCTAAGGATTCTTTACTAAACTTAGTGATATAATCTCTAAGTGATTCATTTTGACCTTGTGTTACCCTATATAGATCACTAGTTAATCGTTCAAATCTTCTACTACAAGAGAATTGACTATTAAACAAATTAACTAGATTAGCAAATGAAGTAATGGAGTAAGGGGGAAGACTTAGCAGCCATTTAAGAGCAGATCCTGTGAGTGTGGATCCAAATCCCTTGCATAGACATGCTTCTTTTAACCTCTCAGGAATTGGATTGATCTCCATCCTCTCCCTGTATTGAGCTACGTGCTCCTCTGGATCCGTTGAACCATCATAGAGCTTCATAGATGGTATCTGGAACCTTTTGGGTATCTCAGCATCACATATGGGTGGTGCAAAACGAGATATCCTATGGCTACCATCTGCAATTTCAGGAATAGGTTTAACCACTCCTGGTACACTGGATATCATATCCTTAAGCTTCTGTAGCTCCCTAGCCATAGCCTGATTGATACCTGTATCCTGCATTGAGCCATGGTTAGTGTTATATGAATTATTGAAAGTGTTACCTCCCGTTGGATTCATGCTTGGAATTCCAGATGTGAATCCATATTGACGGGATTCTGGTATGATTGAAGGACCAGAGGAAGCAATGGTCTGCATTGGTATGAAGTCTCCTTGATGAACATCCGTGCTTGGAGGCTGCATACTCCTTAAGGATCCTCGATCCTGAAAGATGTTGGATCCTTGAATCTGAAAGGATCCTGGAACCAGAGAGGATCCTTGGACCTGGGAGGATCCTGGGACCAGAGAGGATCCTTGGACCTGGGAGGATCCTTGTACCTGGGAGGATCCTTGGACCTGAAAGGATCCTGGAACCAGAGGGGATCCTTGGACCTGGGAGGATCCTGGGACCAGAGAGGATCCTTGGACCTGGGAGGATCCTTGAACATAGTGCATTCCCAAATATCCTCCTGGGCTGATGAAGGATCCCTGATGCTGGACAGAGGCTCCGGAAGGTTGAAGGTAAGATCCTGGGGCCTGAGTCATTGTTGTTGTTCCATAACGTCTTCCTGGCAATTCACTCAAGTATTGCACGTCCGGAGCTTCTGATTGCTGGGAAGTTATGACTGGAGTGTCGAAGTTCAGCGACCTGGGCATCAATGGGGAATGATCCTCCACCGATTTCTTCTGTTTCTTGATATCACCTATCTCCCTGAGGATCATTTCATTGGTTTTATCCTGCTCTTGCATACGATCCCTCATCTGCAAAATCATATTAAAAAGATCATTAGTAGTAGGATTAGTGGAAACAGAAGAAGTTGGTGGTTTTTGGAAAATGGGGGTTGGTCTCTTCGCGGCATTCTCATCATTCTTCTGGGATCCAGAAGGTGGTGGAGGCAAAGGAGGAATGCCTTGCGAAGAACTGAATGATGGCATTAAACTTGAAGTATTCTTCACTGAGGAAGCCATCTGCTTGGTTGTAGCGAACCGAAATGACCACGAAAATACGAATCTTCTTAGGAATGAAGCACCAATTGCCCCACGGTGGGCGCCAAACTGTTTTGGTCAAAAATCAAGCAATGATAATGCAACCAAACTTTCTGTTGTGAGGTATGATGCTTGAATCAATGAACAATACTAAGGATCACTCAGAAATGAAATGAATAAGTGACACAAAGATTTATACGAGGAAAAAGCCCTTGATCAATGAATGATCTCCGGCATAAAAAACCTCGGGTGATGGAAACTACCGATCACCAACTCAAATTAAACAAGAAATGTATTACAACTTCGGATGATAGCGAGCTAATTACAAGGATCACTATGGTGTGATGTGTAAAAAAGTATGTAATCGCCAAGTGAATTGTCAAGAGCTGGTGAGAGCAGTTGCGAGTGTGTGTTAAGCTAAAAGTAGCCAAGTGTTTTCTATTTAGCTCACTATCCCTTTTAAAATTGGAAAATATCTAAGCTAACAAACATTCCGCATTTGGTGCAAGTCCTCCACGACCTCCATAACGTCCATTTCAGCCATGCACGTGCGGAATAAATATGGAATATGCTCCAGGAATATCGCCAAGACCAAGTCCAAGCTCGTACTCCTGCAAAACAACATCATATTCAAAGCAGACAATCGTTAGTATAAGGATCCTTACATGATGATCCATGATCCTGATCCTGCAATACTTCTGAGGATCACTAATTCAAACAGAAGTAAGGATCACTAAGCCCAACAGTAATTGAGGATCACTGATCATTCAAAAATCCTCCCCTAACAGTTATCATTTTAATCCCCCAGTTGTCACAAAAGTTAATAGTTCTACTCCCAATAAATTGGGATCCATTATCACAAACAATTTCAGAATGAATATCAAATCTAGTAATGATATTTCTTTTGATAAAGGATATCACTTCTTTTTCTCTGACTTGAGCAAAGGCTTCAGCCTCTATCCACTTAGAGAAGTAATCAGTCATAGCAAGCATGAACACTTTTCCACCAGGTGCCTTTGGAAGTTTACCAACTATATCCATTCTCCATCTCATGAATGGCCAAGAAGAGGATATAGGATGCAAGAGCTCTGCTGGTTGATGAAGGATGTAACTATGTCTTTGACAAGGATCACACTTCTTGGCATAATCCACAGCATCCTTCTTCATAGTAGGCCAATAGTATCCTGTTCTAAGGATCCTTGAGAACAATGCCCTGCCCCCAGTGTGGTTTCCACAATCTCCTTCATGAAAATCCTTTAAAACTTCTTGGATCTCGGGATCCTCAATACATCTTAGATATGGTCCTGCAAGAGATCGTTTATATAACATGTTATTCAATATTGTAAATTGAGATACCTTAATTTTGAAAGCCCTGGGGTTTTCTCCTGTAGGGATCTCTCCATGCTGTATATATCTCATGATTGGAAGGATCCATGAACCTGAATGAGATTGTGTATCATCACTAGGGATGATAGCAGAATCCTCTCCTATCTCCATAGCTACATGATCCTCAATAGCAGGAGTTACGATATGAATAATAGGGATCTTGATATCCTCTGGGATCTTCAAGGATGATCCTAGATTGGCCAATGCATCGGCTTCTGCATTTTCTTCTCTGGGTACCTGTGTCAAACTAAAAGAAACAAAAGAGAGTGCCAATTCCTTGACTATCTCTAGGTATTTGATTAGCTTTTCACCTTTAACAGCATAGGATCCATTAAAGTGATTAGTAATTAACAATGAATCTACATGTACCTCAAGATACCTGATCCTCATATGCTTGGCAATTTGTAAACCAGGTATCAAGGCTTCATATTCAGCCTCATTGTTAGTAGTTTGAAACTCAAAAGCTATTGAGTGGGGTATTATGTCCCCCTGTGGCGATTTTAGTAGTATTCCAAGTCCTGTTCCTTTGACATTAGAGGCTCCATCAGTGAAGAGTACCCAAGGATACTTAGTTTCTTCAAGCTGTTGAACTTCTAACTCAGCTTCCATTTGCAAGTAACTACTGAAATCTGCCACAAAGTCAGCTAAGGCTTGGGATTTAATGGCAGTTCTAGGCTCATATCTTATATCATAAGCACTGAGCTTCACTGCCCATTTAGCCATCCTTCCTGACATTTCAGGTTTCCTGAGAACATTCTTAATTGGAAAATTAGTCTTAACAATAATGGCGTGAGTTTCAAAATAATGTCTTAATTTAGTAGATTCCATAATCAAAGCAAGGATAAGTTTTTCTAAATGTGAATACCTGGATTTAGCATCAAGCAAACTCTTACTTACATAATAGACAGGATGTTGTGTACCTTGGTGATCCTTAACAAGGACTGCACTTACTGCTTTAGAGGATACTGCTAGATATAAGGATAATATATCCTATTTTTCTGGTTTCATCAAGGCAGGGGCTGATGATAGGTAATCCTTAAGGGCTTTGAGAGCGTTTTCATGTTTTTCAGTCCACTCAAATTTCTTGTTCTTTCTCAAAATGTCATAGAATTCCTTGCACTTTTCTGATGACTAGGATATGAACCTGTTCAAGGCTGCGATCCTGCCTGTCAATCTTTGCACATCCTTTGCATTGGCAGGAGATTTTATGTTGACAATCGCCTTGATTTGCTCTGGACTTGCCTCAATGCCTCTTTTTTCACCATATAGCCTAGGAATTTTCCTGCTTTAACACCAAAGTGACACTTGGAAGGATTTAGTTTCATATTAAATTTATCAAGGATATCGAATGCTTCCTCCAAGTCTCTAAGGTGATCCTCAGCTTTCTTGGACTTAACCACCATGTCATCTATATAGACCTCCATAGTTTGTCCAATTTGTTCCTTAAACATCATATTGACTAGCCTTTGATAAGTAGCACCTGCATTTCTTAGTCCAAATGGCATAGCAATATAACAATATATACCAGTTGGGGTCATAAAGGCTGTATCCTCTTGATTAGATGGTTCCATCTGAATTTGTTGAAATCCAGATGAAGCATCCATAAAAGTCAACAACTCATGACCCGCGGTAGCATCCACCATGGAGTCAATGTGGGGTAATGGGAAAGGATCCTTGGGACATGCCTTGTTTAAATCAGTAAAATCGACACATACCCTCCACTTTCCATTTTTCTTTTGAACAACAACCACATTGGCTAACCACCTTGGATACTTAACCTCCCTAATCATACCTGCTCTGAGCAGTTTATCTACCTCCTCCTGGATAATAGCATTCCTCTCAGGTGCAAACTTCCTCCTCTTCTGATGTATGGGTTTGAATAACCTGTCAATGCCAAGTTTATGAGTAATTATATCTTTAGAGATACCTGTCATGTCTTCATGCTTCCAGGCAAAGGTAGTCTTTCTCCTCTTAAGGAAGGATACCAAATCCTGTTCAATATTGCTAAGGATCCCTGATCCTATGAAGATCTTGGATTCAGGATCATGAGGATCCATAAGGATGTCTTTCACATCCTGTTCTCTTGCCTCCAAGACATCTCTTGGAGGATACTTTAGTTGCTATTGCTCCCTTGGTCTTGAGGCTGGCTTCATTGATGATGTGTAGCAATTCTTAGCTTCTTGTTGGTCATTCTCAATTTTTACCACTCCCCATGGACTAGGAAGTTTTACACATTGATGATAGGTAGATGGGACTGCCTTCATGTCATGTATCCATGGCCTGCCAAGGATAACATTACAACAGGATAAGCAATCTATAACACAAATTTTTTTATAAGAATGAAGTCCTTCAATATAGATTGGAAGTTTGATGTCCCCCAATGTGTTCTTGGTTTCTCCACTGAATCCCACAAGAACTGAGGATCTTGGCACAATATCCGATTCAGGAATGTTCATTTTCTTGAGAACATCAAGCTGAATGATGTTTACTGAGCTTCCACCATCTATTAAGATCCTGCGAACAAAATGGTTAGATATAAATAAGGTAATAACAAGACCATCATGATGAGGATCCTGGACATCAACACGTTCATTGTGACAACTGGCACCAAACTGGTAATTTCCGTACACTTTAATTATTATTTAATGACTGCAATATTGTGCTTAAATGTCAGCATTGTCTGAACACATGCTAAACAAGTGAATTCGTGCACGTTGTATACTACAAAATATTGCTTTAAGCATAACCGAGAGCGTTGCGTCAGAAATACTAGTAAACTCACCGGTAAGACACATTGTGTCAACAGAAATGCAGAAAGCAGTCAGAAATTAGAATTGAGGCCTAGGTGTAGGTCTAACGACAAGAATACAATAAAACCCAAGAGTACATACAAGGGTTTAATATATATACATTACGGAAGCAAAAATAAGCACTAAAAAGCACCCGAAACGCACTTTAAGTGCATAATTTTAATAAATTCAGCTCAAATCAGCTTTTAAGCATATAAATAATATGCAGAATTCATGTTTTAACATCCAGAATATTTCCCTAAGTGTCGGGAATTGAAAGGGTTACAAAAAGATGCTTGAAAGACACTAAACGGTGCAATTTAGCACTTTAACGAACCGGTATCTAACCTAACAACCGGACATTACCCGGAACACCAAAATAATGCTAGAAGCATTGTTTTTATTTTTCTGAACTAGTTATGGTCCCCGAACACCATAACACCCCTTATAACGTAACAACGCATTAAATCCCTAACCAAGACACTTAAAACTTAACTAGTGTATGTAATTAGTGGTTACAATTTACGCATAACCCCCCCTATAAAGCGGATGGCCCCATGTTGTGGCCCCACTAGTGTCCTTCTTGATCTTGCTAAATCCCACTAAATCTTGCCAAGATATTCCATGATCTTCCTTGGATCCTACATGATTTTGCAAGATCATTAAAGATAAGAAATAGTTAAAAGTTACAACTAGACCCCCTTGACGTGATTGTCGTGGGTCACGCAAATTTAATCCCAATAACAACTATATAGATAGTGGTAAGTGGGTATCGAACACAGGGAGTTTGTGGAATATGTGTTATCTCAAAGTATGTCTAACTAACTAGATTAATCTAAATTGCAAGAAATGTAAATTTCAATGTTTGGGTTAAATGGTTTTAATTAACTAAATTAAACTAAATTAGATTACAAATCAAAGTTAAGTTTTGTAACAGATAAGAGGATAGTGATCATCTCGAATTTCAAGTTTCAAGTGACAACTAACGTTCATGTTCAACTGGAAAGAACCACATAGACATGGCTCATGTAAGATCAATTGTTTGTGATGAAAGGGAACTAAGTACTCGGATTCCTAGAACGCGAGGTTGTTACCCGATGACCAATCAACACATATCCAACCCTAATCCCTCCCATGATATCTCGATTGCCAACGGCACCAAGAACGTATGGTTTAGAACTATGATCAAACATACATCAACAATTTAGAAACAACCAATCAAACACCATAATAAACTAACAACACATGCACAGTCTACTATTCCAGAAATTAAAGAACAAGCATAATTGTCACAAATAAAACCTTACATCCGAGACGATCACCAAGCAAACCTAGCCGCTCATAGTGTTATGAACCATCATCACAATCGAACCTTTTTCCATTGGAATCAAAAACAAAGTCTTCATGTTTAGATCACTCAAGAACACAAGAGGAGAGCCAAAAATCGCCCCTCCACTGCTCCAAAACCGTCCACCATGAGAATACTTGAAAAGACCTCATTAAACTGACTTAAAGATGGTGGTTACACATTTGATCGCAGCCACCACCGTAAATTACGTCTCCACCGTAATTTACGGTGGACTTAATATTGTTACGGTAGAATTTGTCTGCTTTACGGTGGAGGATTTGTGCATATATGGCGGCCCCCAACATCACGTGACTTGATGTCTGCTGCCCATGTTCCCTCCAAATCGTCCCACATGTGATGATCAATCTTGACTTCTGCCGAGTTACATGTGCGGTCCAATCAATAAAATCTAAGAGTCCAAGATGTGCCGCCAACATGTTGATATATCTAATATTGTGTGTTGACTTCTAAAACAAAGCCTCCCACAAATTCGTGACTCCTCAGATGGCCCAATCTTCACATGAGTTAGTTATGTGGCTGCCCAATTAAATAAGTCGGCCCAGTCCATGTGACACCTCTTTCCTTTTTCTTTTAATAGTCAAAATATGGTGTGATGATTTCATAATACTCCTCCACGTGACTTTGGCTGCCCTCACTCTCAAGTCTAGTGTCCCTTCTCGGCCCTACCATGTCTGCATGAGATGATGATGAGTTTTAATGTTGTTGCTTGTTGACAAAACAATTATCTGCCATCCATAAAGTCCACGTGACTTGCCCTCTTCAATTCATATATGTTGGCCCAATGATTCCTAAGTCCCTCAATGATGATGTCACATGATTATATATGATGGCTGCCTTCAAAGTGAGAATGTGATGATGATATGATATTATTTATTATCAAATAATACCCCTCAAGACCAAACTGCCATCAAGCCATACATATCCAACCGTAAATTACGGTTCTTGAACCGTAAGTGGGACCATAAACAAGGACCCCTAAACTTTGTAGCATCACATCTCTTGGATCTCCGAGTTATATTTCGGATCTGAACACATCCCGAATATTACGATCTCTCTCAATAATCATCCTCGATCATTCCTCTCGCTTCCACATACTTAACATCACCAAATTATGCATTTTACCTACAAAAGCCACAAACACTCGTAGTTACTATATTCAAGCAAATAACCAAGTAAAGCAAGGAATTTTCATCTTTTTAAACCATTTAAGGGTTGTCCAACAGACCACCCGTCACATCCCCACACTTACCCGTTGCTTGTCCCAAGCAACTCATTAAATCAATTTCAACTCAAGCGATGCGATCAATGTAAACCAAGCTAAATGTGCCGTCCTTTTACTAACTTTCAATCATACCACAAAACACACCCCTCACAAAAATCTCTCGGTAACAAGAATTATTAGCATGATGCTAAACCACTCCATGCGTGTGTGTGTGTGCGCGACAATAAGCTTGTATACAAATCAAGTCTCCTCCTAACAAATATCTAGCATGCTTTAGAATCAAAGGGACTTGCGGGTTGTAACGGGGCTAGGTGCAAAGGTAGGAAAATAGTGGAATATATATGCGAGAGCTAATTGATTTGACCCGGTTTTTATTTCTATCACTAAACAAAGCAACCATCAAATATATACACCACTTCTTCAACATTTTCAACTACTATTGCAACCAATCACTTCTTTTTGTATTTTTCTCATATTTTTCTCTTTTTTTTTCTTTTTTTTTCTTTTTTTTTTTAAGCAAAGAACTCAAAAATATATACAAGAACATCAACAATCACAAACTAAATTCCTAAACCGGGTCATCTCAATAGGTAAAGTTTTTGTAAGAAGTAGGTTTGGGTCGCAACCGAATGGTATAAGGCTCAAACATGGCTTTCTAAAGACCAAACCCCCACCCCTCACAATACCAAGCTCATATATGTAATGTATGAGGTCCAACCCACCAATCCCGCACTCTCACACATCTAGACGAGGCTTCCTAAAAGTCCCCCTATCATTTTCAAAAGCATGCTAATTCTAGGATTTAACAAGTATTCACACACAAGTTCTATTAACACAACAACACACACCGCCACTCAAACAATGAAATATCAATAACAATCATGTGTGGCTCAAATCCTCACCAAGAAAAGACTAGGAATGGGTGTCGGTGTGTCAAATGGAACAATATCAAGCTTTCAAATTTTTACACTTTTCGCTTGAATTTACAAAAATTTTAAAATTCTCAAAAATTCCCCCCATCCCCACACTTGGGATACATTGTCCCAATGTATGGTTTTGAGGGAAAGATCGCTTCTAACCAAAAACATTAGCTTTCGCTTAACTCTCAAACCCCAAATTTCTTTTTTTTTTTTTAAAACATCAACACCACCAACTTTCACAACCCATAAACTAAACACATCAAAACACCACCCAACCGCCCAACCAAAAACTTAAACAAGAATATATACAAAGGTGCACAAGATGAGAACAAGACACGACCTGATTAGTAAATCAGCAGTGTTGGTAGTGATGCAGCTGCGGTAATCGAACCGGTTCAAAAACATCTCTTAGATTCGCCGATATCTCAACAGGGATGTTGCCAAACATCCCCACACTTGAATCATTGCATCCGCGAGGGTTGAAACGTAATAACCTGCCAAAACACAAACACAACACCAAAACAAAACCAAACAAAGCAAAACAAAACAAAACACAAATACAATACTCTACATCCTCGGGCTGCCTCCCGAGAGCGCTAAGTTTAAAGGTCTTCAGCCAGACCATACCTGATATGCCTCAAGGTGGTCTCAATGCACATTTACCTTTTTCGTTGCTGATGTAAGCACGGTGTTTGATTCTTCTATTGTGTGTGTGCTTTGTCACATCCCATCTTTCTTTGCAAAATTCTTTAAATCCACATTGTCCTACCGAATTTCCAACAAATGCTCGGTAGTTTACTCTCCACTTCACTACCTCGTTTTCTGTGCCCAACAAATCCAAACTCTCCCATAAACATAACTTATGAATGAAATCCCCCACATCATGAAGTGCCACCTTCCTAGTTTCTAAACATGCCTCCTTAACACTCTTAGTTTCCATAACCACCACAGCCGGAGAGTTGTAATCAACTTTGATTGGTTCATCAAGTAAAAGGCCCTCAACTTTGCTCTCCATAGGTGGTTCCTCCACAATAATTTCAATTGTATATTCCTCATTTGGCCCTAATAATTCAGTTTCAAGTTCGGGAGGACTCACAACCTTTTCTTCTACATCACCCATAGGTGTCATTTGTTCAATCTGCACATATATCCAGTGTTGTTTTGCTTGACGTTTTTCCAATATCGACGTCCCTGGCCTCATCTCTTTCACCTCTTTTGGTAACAAATCATATTTCCATTCCAAAAGTTCTACTCGTTCTTCCATTGACAAATGAGGTTTTGTTAATTCTTTTTCAACATGAACCATGTGTCTCTTTCTCATCATCTCGTCAAGACTTTCAGATTTATGTGACTCATAGTGCAAAGTAGGTTGTCGAGTTACACATTCATAACCATACTGATCAAATGTATACTGAGCATGATAATAATCTTGATCGTACATCTGAGGGCCTTCATATGAAAGTTGGGAATATTCATCATAATAATCCATGTTCGACTTGTAAGGTGAATCATAGTATGAATCATGTGGGTGAAACTCATCATAATGGACATTCCGCTCGTCCATTCTCATCTGTTCTTCTCTACGCTTATGTCTGGCCTCCCGACAACATATACTCGGATGAAGTGGGCCTTTGCACAATCTACACGTAAATAAGCTGAAATTTGTGTATCGCCCTGTCATCCTGCACAACACAACTCAACTCAACTACCAAGTGTAAATCATGAACATAAAAGAAATCTTTTTGGTTTTTTTTTTTTTAACTAATACACAAGATAACACACGTTGCGCACTACTCCCCGGCAACGACGCCAAAATTTGACGTGATTGTCGTGGGTCACGCAAATTTAATCCCAATAACAACTATATAGATAGCGGTAAGTGGGTATCGAACACAGGGAGTTTGTGGAATATGTGTTATCTCAAAGTATGACTAACTAACTAGATTAATCTAAATTGCAAGAAATGTAAATTTCAATGTTTGGGTTAAATGGTTTTAATTAACTAAATTAAACTAAATTAGATTACAAATCAAAGTTAAGTTTTGTAACAGATAAGAGGATAGTGATCATCCCGAATTTCAAGTTTAAATTCACAACTAACGTTCATGTTCAACTGGAAAGAACCACATAGACATGGCTCATGTAAGATCAATTGTTTGTGATGAAAGGGAACTAAGTACTCGGATTCCTAGAACGCGAGGTTGTTACCCGATGACCAATCAACACATATCCAACCCTAATCCCTCCCATGATATCTCGATTGCCAACGGCACCAAGAACGTATGGTTTAGAACTATGATCAAACATACATCAACAATTTACAAACAACCAATCAAACACCATAATAAACTAACAACACATTTACAGTCTACTATTCCAGAAATTAAAGAACAAGCATAATTGTCACAAAGAAAACCTTACATCCGAGACGATCACCAAGCAAACCTAGCCGCTCATAGTGTTATGAACCATCATCACAATCGAACCTTTTTCCATTGGAATCAAAAACAAAGTCTTCATGTTTAGATCACTCAAGAACACAAGAGGAGAGCCAAAAATCGCCCCTCCACTGCTCCAAAACCGTCCACCATGAGAATACTTGAAAAGACCTCATTAAACTGACTTAAAGATGGCGGTTACACATTTGATCGCAGCCACCACCGTAAATTACGTCTCCACCGTAATTTACGGTGGACTTAATATTGTTACGGTAGAATTTGTCTGCTTTACGGTGGAGGATTTGTGCATATATGGCGGCCCCCAACATCACGTGACTTGATGTCTGCTGCCCATGTTCCCTCCAAATCGTCCCACATGTGATGATCAATCTTGACTTCTGCCGAGTTACATGTGCGGTCCAATCAATAAAATCTAAGAGTCCAAGATGTGCCGCCAACATGTTGATATATCTAATATTGTGTGTTGACTTCTAAAACAAAGCCTCCCACAAATTCGTGACTCCTCAGATGGCCCAATCTTCACATGAGTTAGTTGTGTGGCTGCCCAATTAAATAAGTCGGCCCAGTCCATGTGCCGCCTCTTTCCTTTTTCTTTTAATAGTCAAAATATGGTGTGATGATTTCATAATACTCCTCCACGTGACTTTGGCTGCCCTCACTCTCAAGTCTAGTGTCCCTTCTCGGCCCCACCATGTCTGCATGAGATGATGATGAGTTTTAATGTTGTTGCTTGTTGACAAAACAATTATCTGCCATCCATAAAGTCCACGTGACTTGCCCTCTTCAATTCATATATGTTGGCCCAATGATTCCTAAGTCCCTCAATGATGATGTCACATGATTATATATGATGGCTGCCTTCAAAGTGAGAATGTGATGATGATATGATATTATTTATTATCAAATAATACCCCTCAAGACCAAACTGCCATCAAGCCATACATATCCAACCGTAAATTACGGTTCTTGAACCGTAAGTGGGACCATAAACAAGGACCCCTAAACTTTGTAGCATCACATCTCTTGGATCTCCGAGTTATATTTCGGACCTGAACACATCCCGAATATTACGATCTCTCTCAATAATCATCCTCGATCATTCCTCTCGCTTCCACATACTTAACATCACCAAATTATGCATTTTACCTACAAAAGCCACAAACACTCGTAGTTACTATATTCAAGCAAATAACCAAGTAAAGCAAGGAATTTTCATCTTTTTAAACCATTTAAGGGTTGTCCAACGGACCACCCGTCACCCCTCCCCACTAGCTTAAAAATCGGCCCACATGCCTAAATACAAGAATTGTGTAATCTTCTCAAGATCACCTAAATATTACTTGGATTTGATGAGGATATAATATGATTGTGTGTGTGTACTTAAGGGAACACAAGAACCCTTGGACAATGAAATTGTAGTTATAAGTAAACATCCAACACTTAATCACCTCATCACCACAACACACCCTCTTGCTCTCTCCCTCTAACACCCTCGGCCGAGAACCACCAAGCACCACCACCATCATCAACCCAAGATCATCCAATTCCAAGCTCATAGAAAGGTGTGAAAGGTCATACAAAGAAGCTAGGTGCTTTCGGAAGTTCAAGAACCACCCTTATTTGCTTTTATCCACATCATTTGTCCTCTTGAACTCCCCTAGCCTTGTGCTAGTAGTAAGTGCTTCAAATCTTCATCTTGTTCTTATTTTTAGTGGTTAATAGATGAAAGAATGATTAAATGTTAAGAACACTAATGAACATAATCCAAGACTTGAAACATAAAGGGGTAAAGAATGGATAAAGAGTAGATGTATGGTTAGATCATGTAGATCTTGTGTTGTTATGATTATTTGATGTTGGTTGTTAGTAGAAGTGAGATGGATCATCATCAAGACTTGCTAGATCATGTTTAAGAACATGAACTAGCAAGATGTAAATGATAGAGTTATGAAGGATGATGAAACCATCCACCATGAACTTGAAACTTGAATAAATGTAATTTTTCTTGCAAAATAAGGTTACAAACTTGTAGATCTAAAGATCTACAAGTGGTTTTTCGAAAGGACCAAGTGAAAGGAACAAGTCTTGTTAAAACTTGGATAATACATGAAATAAACACATTTTTAGTAAATAAACAAGTGTATAAACACTTGTGTAACAAGGAAATTTCACAAAGAAATATTTTTGGAAATCATGACTAGAAGTTGTGAAAATACAAATCCTTTGAAAATAAAGCTTTTAAGAAACTAATCACATTTTTAAAGGTAACAAGACTCACTAAATGTGCTAGTAAGTTACTACGTATTTTTACAAAACTTTCAAGTTCATAAGTTTGTGGTTTATGCTTGTTTTGACAAGTTTGGTAAATAAAGATTGTGGTTGATATTATTGATGATTTTAAAAGAAAATAAACACATGTTTTGAAAACATGGGAAACCTTCATTTTTAGGGGAAACTCTGTCGAAATTTCTATAAATTTTGACACTTAGAAAAATATAAGTTTCTGAGAAACTTATCCCCTAAAAATGTGTCTAGACAATTTACCAAGGTTTCCCTAATTTTTGGTGATAAGAAATGAGGATTTCTTCAAGAATAAAAATGGATATTAAGAATGTATATATTTTTGAGAAAAATATATATATTTATTGATCGCCACAGTTTGTGCTAAGTGTATGTAGTATGTAGTATGTATTATACTTGATAGTGTATTAGGACTTAAAATACACTAAATACTCATGAGAAGTAAAAACACAAAAATACACATACGACATACAAGATACATAACTCGGGTGCAAAATACAAGAAACTTATATTTATTTTTGAGAAAATAATATAAGTAAGACACATAGTTAAAAATATAAATTATTTTTAACACAAGAAAACATATACAAAAGACAGTGACTGTACTTGTGCGATACAAGTCTAGTGACTAACGTTAATAAAACACGTTTAGGTCACGACGCTAGATAAAGCAAACCCGGTGAAGTTTACGACGCAAGGAACGCAAAGTTGTGAGTTCATGCTCCCCCTTTTCTTTAACTGTTTTCAGTTTTATAACTTCGGGGGTGAAATACATGTTACAAATATTATAATGTTTACAAATGGTATGATGGATACAAGAATTGAGGAATGATACGAGAAATCGTGTCACGAATAGGGTACCATAAGCACCATTAATCAACAATATACCTAGACCGCAGAACAAAAGGTTAGATCTAACGGGTGTTGGGCAGCCACACTCTTGGTGAGGACGAGTACCGAGCAGTGCTTTTGTGTCTCAGAATATGCCAACTAGAAAAATGCCTATGGTTTGGTGACTTCCTATGTCGTGTCACATGTTAATGGCCTTGCAACCCATTAACAACCATGATACATACATGAATACTTTATTTATACAAGAATCATACCACAAGAATACTTAATTTATACATGAATACTTGATTTTACATGAGTACGTGGTGTACTCAAGAATACTGGATTTACACAATATACCAACTATGTTTTTGTACAAAGTATACAAACGTGAAATAAAAAAACTGCATGAATTCACACCAACATTATGTTGACGTTTTTCCAAAACTCACATGTATTTCAGGTAACTAGAAGTGGATGTGCGCGCGGTCTTGCTTATGCTCTTGGATGTCGCTTATGTTTATCTTTAAATAAAGTTGTAAACTTTTTAAGACAATGTTTTATGCTACCTCGCGATGTAAACGCTAACTTATGTTTTCAAATTATGAAATGTTTGGCATTTTGAAGTAATTTTATGAGCATGTAGTATGTTTACCTTTCGTATGCAATGAGAACCTTTCATGATCACACCTCGTGCTTCCGCCGTAGAAAGGGGTGTGACAGATTGGTATCAGAGCTGCGATTGTAGTGAACCAGGATTCCTTCTCGAGTCTAGTCTACAATCTCTAGGATCCTTTCACGAAAACAATTTTTCAAAGAGTTTTCATTGCATAAAACGTCCCGCGACATCCACTACCTGAAACTGTTTACAAGAGTCTAGAAAAGACACTACGAGACTTAGAGTGCACTTGAGTAGCACTTGTCATTGACTAGAAATTACTTGCAATTATGTGTGATAATTAGCACATACACATACTAGAAATAGAATACCACTAGTATACGTGACTTTACCTGAAAGCGATGGCCTATCTGAAGGAAGAAATACGAGGATGAAACGAACTGTGCGGACTGCGCAAGGAGTTACGTAATTATGGATGCATACATAATTATGTAAGTCAGTGCACAGAAACCACAACAAGTCTTGTCACGTGTAGATTCCCTCAGTGCAAGCCTACTAAGTACTCTGCTAGAGTAATAATTGTTTGATGTCACTTATGTGGTATATACCTGTGAATATATATGCTACTACTGTCTAGTATGACGATATCAAACAAATGTTTAACCCTGTTGTGTTATGTTCTGTCAGAACATGGCACCCAGGAAAGATGTGAATGCTCGCAATGACGATCAACCTCCTCCTCCCCCACTGCCAAGAACTGCTGAAGAGTTGAACGCTCTACTGGAAGAAAGGATCTCCGCTGCTATCGCCCAGTACGAGGCGAACCGTACTCAAGACAGTGGAGGACCAAGCAATGCTAGACGTAACGGGCATGGAGATTCATCTGGAGGAAACGCAGCTCAAGGTAACCTTAAGACAATGTACTAAGCATGGAGAAATTTATGAACGGTCCTTGTTTCATTATTTCTTCGATTGCTCACGTGTGAATTGGTTGAATCGATTCCAGGCTGCACTTTCAAGCAGTTTCTCGACTGCAAGCCGATGAACTATGACGGCACAGGAGGCGCAGTAGCATTTGTACGCTGGACGGAGAAGACTGAAGCTACTATCCGCATGAGCAAGTGTACCGCGGATCAACAAGTCACCTTTGCTACTGGGTTATTTGTCGATGAAGCTTTGACTTGGTGGAACTTGCAAGTCCAAACCCTGGGCGATGATGCCGCTTATGGCCTAACTTGGGATGAATTGAAGGAAATAATGAGAGAGAAGTACTGCTCTCGTGCTGAACTCCAAAGACTGGAAACGGAGTTCTGGCACTTGACCATGGAAGGTGCTGACATTAATGGTTATACTCGAAGGTTCCACGATCTGTCTAGAGTGCTTCCCTACATGGTGACTCCCGAATTCAAGCGTGTTGAACGCTACATTTGGGGACTGGCCCCAGAGTTTCGCGGCATGGTAACTTCGGCCAAACCTCAAACAATCACAGAGGCTGTGACTCTGGCTGTTAGCCTTACTGAGGATTGTGTTCGTATGAAGAAGCTATCACTGAACCCAACAGAGAATACCGAGACGCATGCTGAGTCGTCCGGCGACCAGAAATGAAAACATGCAAACTTGAATCAAGCAACTCGCAACAACAAGGGTTTCAGCAAGAAGCGCGACACTAACCCGCCTCAGGAGACGAAAACCCTTGCAACCAAAGGATACCAAGGCACCATGCCTAAATGCCAAAAATGTAAGTATCATCATGAAGGAGCTTGTCGCATTCCAAGGTGCGACAAATGTGGTAGGTTGGGTCATCAAGCAGAAGACTGTTGGGGAAAAGGAAAGAACCGGAATGGAAATGGTGCTGGTAACAAGAATGGTAACGGGAAGCGACGGAACCAAGGATGCTTCAGTTGTGGAAGCAATGATCATTTCATGAAGGACTGCCCAAAGGGAAACAATGCTCAGGCTCGAGCATTTGTGATTGGAGCAAAGAACGCACGCGAGGACCCTAATGTGGTCACCGGTACGTTTCTCATTAACAATCACTTTGCATCCATATTATTTGACACTGGCGCCGATTATAGCTTCATGTCTGTGGAATTTAAACACATGCTTGGAATAGAATCTAGTAGATTAGAAATTCCTTATTCCATAGAACTAGACAATGGTAAACTTGTTGAATCGGGCGAAGTTGTTAGAGGCTGCACACTAGAACTTGGTGAACGAAGATTTAGCATCGACCTCTTACCTATTTAATTGGGTAGCTTCGATGTAGTAGTCGGAATGGATTGGTTGTCCAAGAACAAAGCTGAGGTTATTTGTCATGAGAAAATCATTCGCATCCCTTTAGCGAATGGTGAAACTCTCGTCGTGCATGGAGAACCTTTTCAGGATCCTTTTCAGGATCCTGGATCCTTGACTTTTTCCTCCCCAAAAGCTCCTTCAAATGCCCCTTGCTTAATAAGTAACCAATCTCTTTTCTTAGCGCAATACATTCTTCAGTGAGATGCCCGAAATCCTCATGATATGCACACCATTTGGATTTGTCTTTTGTTGCAGCTGGTTTATATCTTTTTCTAGGCCATCTTGCTTTCTCACCTAAGTTCTGCATTGCAAGAATTAGTTCATTGTTATCAACAGAAAAACAATATTCAGAAATTGAAGGATAATCCTCATCATCCTCTTCTTGTTCTACTGCATGCACACTCTGGTTCTCAGACTTGTTGTAAGACTTGGACTTGTTATTCCTGAAGTAGGATCCTTGTTTTTCCTGCTTCGAGGATCCTACTAGCCTTTCCTGGATCCTCTTATCATCCTCTACCCGGATGAATCTAAGGGCCCTGGTTCTTACTTCATCAAGATTCCTGCAAGGGGTAATGCAAGATCATCATAGAACAATGAATCCCTAAGTAAACCCATTTTGAAGGCTTCCACAGCCGTAGCAATATCCAAATTAGGAATATCCAAGGATTCTTTACTAAACTTAGTGATATAATCTCTAAGTGATTCATTTTGACCTTGTGTTACCCTATATAGATCACTAGTTAATCGTTCAAACTTTCTACTACATGAGAATTGGCTATTAAACATGTTAACTAGATTAGAAAATGAAGTAATAGAGTAAGGGGGAAGACTTAGCAGCCATTTAAGAGCTGATCCCGTGAGTGTGGATCCAAAACCCTTGCATAGACATGCTTCTTTTTGTGACACCTGTGTCACTGAGACCATCAAACAAATGCCCAACCAATGAAATATTGTATTTCATACTTGGGATTTGTAAAAATATGTGTATCGTTTACACATATCAATTCTTGTTCGATTTCAAACTCTATATCGCTTTCTGGAAGGTTATACGCGCACTGATGCGTAAATATAACCAGTTTAATGCAACGAACACTCCGGAATAGTGACATATACTTAACATACCTTAAATAACCTTTAAATAACTTAGAAATAAGTTTTGAAGGCTTTGGTATTGCAAAATCAAGTTAAATCGCTTACAGGGACTAAAGTTGACAAACTGCGAAAGTATGCCAATTTGAACTGTAACAGACATTCCGGAACATGACCATAAGTTAAACACACCATAAATATCCTTTACATAGCTTAGAAATAGGCTTTGAGGGGTTCGGTGTGCTAAAATAAACTTTTGGGTCATTCAGGGACTAAAAGCGTCAAAAAGTGCACAAGTTTGCATTTTCGCGCATAACTTACGTTCTGAATACATCCGGACATCCAAAATTTATGTAAGCACTAAAATATTTTATTTTAGTGTTTGGCATAAGAAAAATCCATTCGTTGCGTCATTTGGATCGTTTTTCGCGCTTGTGCGCATTCCGTCGTAATTAAGCGAACATCGCGTTCGTACGACCAAACGAACCAACATCCGACATATTTTTGAGCATGTTTCATGTCCAAAATGTTTAGACATCATGTTAAGGCCTTAAAGTTGGCTTAACGGGCCTTAAACATGTCGGAAATGGCTTAAACACATAACAGGGACTGAAACTGCAACATTTGAAACTTGTTTTCTGATCTGAAGATCTAGGCGGCCCGCGTGAGCCCAAGCTTAAATCTTAGGCGGCCCGCGTCAGCCTCTCTAATCAGATAATATCGAACAGTCAGCAGATTCCAGCTGTTTTATTCACATCCACACATTCTCAACTGCACATTCAGCTCATTTAGACCCATTTTTATTCACCATAACTTTCCGACACTTGTACGGATACGATTAAAGCACGTTTTCCATGAAACGATCTTAACGGTTACCCGAAATCTATAAATACCCCACCCCCATTACTTCAAAATCACTAGAATTTTGATTTGAGAAACTCTAAGTTGAAACTATTGTTTCATTCCTGAGATTTTTGAATCGAGATTAGCATTCGGGGACCCTTCGTAAGTATTCTTTCGTTCTTTTCTTTATTTTATTGCTTTTCGAGTCCGAAAGTCAAACTTTGTTTGACTTTCAGCGTTGACCAGCTTATGGTCAATGCGAAGTTCGTTTGAACTTCGCAACGTGATTGTAATCACGATGGTTATAGTCCCTTGGGACTATGCCTACTGATTACCACGTTGTCTAGGGTCGTAAGGGTAAGCGATCTGATAAATCGCTTATACCTTCGAACCCGACCCAGTTTGGTCGATCATTAGGATCCGACCAAATACATTAGGTGACCATAGTAGGTAGGGAATAACCTTCCGAGGTTATACCCTATGGTCACATCGTTTAAGTAGTTGTATGATAGGTAGTTTATATGCCTTAGGTAAATTACCAGAATACCCTTTTCATGTATAATTGGTAATTAAGCATATGTAACCTAAACTCTTGTCACATAACTGATTATGTAACATGTTTAGGCATATAACACTTGTCATAGGGCTAGTTAGGCGGTCCGAACGCGTTTCACGCGAACGACGCGTTAAGGTAGCATAAGCTACCTAAACGGGTCGTAATGGGTCGTAAACAATTATGTTAGGTTTCATTTAGTATGTAGGCTTTGTTAAACCAAATGACACGAGTCTCTACACTCGTTTGGTTTACGAACCCTCAAGCTACCCGATCTTCCGATATAGGTCCGGTTTATTAACATAGTTACCTATATTAGGTGCCGTTTGATATCCGCGATCTCTAGCATTGTTTGGTTGTTACTCAAGGACTACTGAGCAATATCAAGTGAGTACATAGACCCCTCTTTTACTGTTTTCCAAACTGTTTTGGGGTGGAACACATGTGCCTACTTGTTACTTTCATGCTTTCCTGTTTTCACATCATATACCTGCTATGTTCGTTAGTACATTATAGTACATCGTTTTACATTACATGCTATGTATGCCCATTGTGTGTGCATACTTAGTACATCGTTCTACATTACATTTCATACTATGTATGTCCATTGTGTGCATACTTAGTACATTGTTTTACATTGCCTTTCTGTTGCATATGCTCATCCAGCATATGAACACATTATACTACATTTTGAACCGTTGTAATCATTTGACTATGTGAACCGTTGATATCTGTGAACCGTTTGTATCTGTGAACCGTTTGTATCTGTGAACCGTTTGTATCTGTGAACCGTTTGTATCTGTGAACCGTGTGAACCGTATTTGACTATACATGAACATTTCTACACTTGTTAAACATTTCATCTTGATAGTTTGGTTTGAGTAAGTGATTAAGTAACGAGGCGTGTGTAATATGATACAAGCATGGTGGATACGCCGCTGGTACTTCCTATATATAAGTGTTTGTATGGTATTACATATCGTAGCGTTATTTGAATCATTTCAGTTTATGACATATGACATTTTATACAAATAACATACTTTTCACAAGACATTGTTTTACAAACAACTTATCTTATACAAACTCATTTTACATGGTTATTCATTTAACCATACATTATTCTCTTATTTATACATATCATCTGATCTTGTCGTTTTTCAAATGATTTACAAGACAAAGCAAATTACAAGGTTCATGACTAAACATTTTTTTTAAACATAAGTCATGAATCCTATTTTCACAAAACCTATGTATCTCACAGGCATTTTTATGCTGACGTACCTATTTTCACATGTGTTTTCAGGTGATGATGTATAGGACTTACCAAGACATACTTAGGCGGACCTGTGCCTTAGTGACTTAAAACGAGACAAGAACTAGCTACTTTATGTTATGTACCCTTTGTTTCTTGTTTAAACAATGTAAACTCTCATGTTTGATTAATAAAACGAAACTTCAATTGCCATGGATTTGAAACAATTAATTCTGTTACAACACTCCCCGACGTTTCCGCCACGTTTTTTATGTTCTACGTGGTCGGGGTGTGACACTTTTAACCTCTCAGGAATTGGATTGATCTCCATACTTTCTCTATATTGAGCCACATGTTCTTCTGGATCCGTTGAACCATCATATAGCTTCATGGTTGGTATCTGGAACCTTTTTGGGATTTCTGCATCACAAAGAGGTGGTGCAAAACGGGATATCCTATGGCTTCCATCTGGAATTTCAGGAATGGGTTTAACCACCCCTGGTACACTGGATATCATATCCTTCAGTTTCTGTAGTTCCCTAGCCATAGCCTGGTTGATACCTGTATCATGCATGAAGCCCGGGTTAGTAGTATAAGAATTATTCAAAGTGTTACCTCCCGGAGGATTCATGTTTGGGATTCCGGATGTGAATCCATATTGGCGGGATTCTGGTATGATTGAGGGACCAGAAGAAGCAACGGTCTGCATCGATATGAAGTCTCCTTGATGAACATCTGAACTTCCATGTTGCATACTTCTTAAGGATCCTTGATCATGAAAGATGTTGGATCCTTGATGTGTTGTAAATGGGGGTCTTGGAGGATAATCCATGGATCCGAAAACCTGAGATGAGAATCCTTGAGGCTGAAAGGAGGATCCTTGAACCTGAGAGGATCCTTGAACCTGCGAGGATCCTTGAACCTAAGAGGATCCTTGAACTGGCTGTGTCCCCATGTATCCTCCTGAACTGGTGAAGGATCCCTGATGCTGGAAGAAGGATCCTTGATGCTGAACATAGGATCCTGAAGGTTGAAAGTAGGATCCTAGAGCCTGAGTCATTGCCGATGATCCAGAACGCATTCCTGTTAATCCACCCAAGTATTGGACATCTGGAGCTGCAGAATGCTGGGAAGTTATGACCGGAGTGTCGAAATTCAGGGATCTAGGCATCAATGGAGAATGATCCTCCACTGATCTCTTCTGTTTCTTGATATCACCAATCTCCTTGAGAATCCTTTTGTTGGTTTTATCCTGCTCTTGTATGTGATCCCTCATCTGCAAAATCAAAGTAAAAAGATCACTGTTAGTAGGATTAGAAGAAACAGTAGAAGATGGTGGTTTTGGGAAAATGGGGATCTGTCTCTTTGCAGCATTCTCAGCATTCTTCTAAGATCTAAAAGGTAGTGGAGGCAAAGGTGGAACGCCTTGTGAAGAAGTAATTGTCGGCATTGAACTTGAAGTGCTCTTTGCTGAAGAAGCCATCTGCTTGGAGATAATGAACCGAAATGATCACAAAGACAAAAATTTCTTAGGAATGAAGCACCAATTGCCCCACGGTGGGCGCCAAACTGTTTTGGTCAAAAATCAAGCTAGGATAATGCAACCAAATCTTTTGTTGTGAGGTGTGATGCTTGAATCAATGAACAATTGTATGGATATGTTGCAAATGAAATGAACAAGTGACACAAGGATTTATACGAGGAAAAAGCCCTTGATCAAGAGTTGATCTCCGGCATAAAAAACCTCGGGTGGTGGAAACTACCGATCACCAACTATTATTAAACAAACGATTGTTACAACTCGGGATGATAACAAGCTTGTTACAAGGATCACTAGAGTGCAATGTGTATGAAATCGCCCAGTGAACTGTTGAGAGCTGTTTCAAGTGTGTGTATTTGCTAATTTTGCCGAATCCCTTAATCTAAGCTTGTTATCCCCTTTTAAAATAAGAAATAACTACTAAACTAACTATCCGCTAAATGTGCAAGCTTCCCACGATCTCCATAACGTTCACAAAGGCCAAGCACGTGCGGAATAGTGAGGGCATATTCTCTAGGAATATCGGTAAGACTTGGTCCATGCATATACTCCTGTAAAACAACCTCACATACAATGTAGACAACCGTTAGTGTAAGGATAACAATGAGGATCCTGGATCCTGACCCTGCAACACCTTCTGAGGATCCTTAATTCAAACAGAATTGAGGATCCGTGATCCTGGCAGTACTTGAGGATCCGTGATCCTTAGGATTGGAAAATCCTCCCCTAACAACAGGTACCTAGGGAAGAAAATGCAGAAGCTGATGCATTGGCCAACCTAGGATCATCCTTAACAATTCCAGAGGATATCAAGATCCGTATCATCCATATTTTGGCTCCTGCTATAGAGGATAACATAACTATGGAGATAGAAGAGGATTCAGGATCATGGATCCTTCCAATCATGAGATATATACAACATGGAGAGATTCCTACAGGAGAAAACCCCAGGGCTTTCAAAATCAAGGTATCTCAATTTACAATATTAAATAACATGTTATATAAACGATCTCTTGCAGGTCCATATCTAAGGTGCATAGAGGATCCTGAAATTCAAGAAGTACTAAAGGATTTTCATGAAGGAGATTGTGGAAACCACACTAGGAGCAGGGCATTGTTCTCAAGGATCCTTAGGACAGGATACTATTGGCCTA
Organism: Helianthus tuberosus; assembly: GCA_030545235.1. NCBI lineage: Eukaryota > Viridiplantae > Streptophyta > Magnoliopsida > Asterales > Asteraceae > Helianthus > Helianthus tuberosus. The sequence continues at coordinate 9,910,468 of CM060396.1, forward strand.
CAATGGAGAAGGATGCTGTGGATTATTCCAAGAAGTGTGATCCTTGTCAGATACATAGTAATATCCTTCATCAGCCAGCAGAGCTCCTGCATCCTATATCCTCTTCTTGGCCATTCATGAGATGGGGAATGGATATAGTTGGTAAACTTCCCAAAGCACCAGGAGGAAATGTGTTCATGCTTGCCATGACTGATTACTTCTCTAAGTGGATAGAGGCTGAAGCCTTTGCTCAAGTCAGAGAGAGAGAGAAGTGATATCCTTTATTAAAAGAAATATCATTACTAGATTTGGTATCCCTTCTGAAATTGTTTGTGATAATGGATCCCAATTTATTGGGAGTAGAACTACTAACTTTTGTGACAGCTGGGGGATTAAGATGATAACATCAACACCAGTCCACCCACAAGCTAATGGTCAAGTAGAATCATCCAACAAGATCATCATCAACAACTTGAAAAAGAAGCTTGGATCCAAGAAAGGAAAGTGGGCAGAAGAACTACCTTATGTACTATGGGCTGATAGGACAACTCCCAAGAATGCCACTGGCCAAACTCCATTCTCTTTAGTATTTGGAGCAGAATCAGTGATCCCTACAGAGATGGTGGTTCCTACTGCAAGAACAAGCATTCGTGATCCTGAAGGAAATGCTGAAAACTTGGTTCAAGACTTGGATACCATAGAAGAACTCAGGGATTTGGCAAGGATAAGGATGGCTAGTTATCAACAAAGGATGGCTGGAGCTTATAACAAGAATGTCAGGATTAGGAAGTTTCAAGTTGGTGACATGGTATTGAAGAAAGCATTTCAAAATACCACCAATCCCGCTGATGGCAAGTTAGCACCAAAGTGGGAAGGTCCCTACCTTATTGAAGCTGTGGCAGGAAAGGGGGCATATCGATTGCTGACAATGGAAGGTGATTTACTACCAAGAGCTTGGAATGCTGTCCACTTGAAGAAATACTTCATGTAGTGAGGATCCAGGATCCTTAGCTATATTCATGATCGGTATCCTCGAAGGATCCTTAGAGGATAGATGATCCTCATTCTGGTAATGATCTAATTTTAATCTTTTTAATTCTTTAATTATCTTATATCCAAGGAGAAGGATCCTGCATCCTTCATCCTTCTTTCACTTAGTTCTGAGTTTTGCAGAAGGTTAATATATCCTTAACAGAGGACTGAGTATCCACATAAGTTTCCAGTTATTTGGGCTTGACCCTAGTTATTTGGGCTTGACCCCAGTTATTTGGGCTTGACCCCAGTTATTTGGGCTAGTCCCCAGTTTTTGGGCCTGTCCCCAGTATCGCCAGTAGCGCACGATGATCCTGATGCAGTTCATAGCAATGGGACCAGTACTCGCTTTAGGGGCTGACAATTTCATTGTATTGGCTGTATTCGGGATCCTACGTATAATGGTAGACGTACCATACATCCGTTCCTAAGGTTTCTAACGTCTTCACGTTAGCTAAGGTTTTGGCATTTTCATGTCACTAAGTTTGGATAGTCGCCAGTGAGGGCCATACTCCTGTTTACACAAGATCCTTTGGGCTTGTCCCCAGTTTTTTTTTTTGGGCTTGTCCCCAGAATTGTTGGGCTTGTCCCCAGTTGCTAACTCTTCTCTTATATTGGCTTAGTCCCAAGTTATGTTCCATTTCAGGTTTTTGAAGCCAAACAGCTAAGGATCCTTGATCCTAACCTTTTGTTAAGGTTTGTCTTTTGGTTATCCTGATTGTAAATATTGAAGGTTTAGGATCCTAACTTGGATTCTCAGGAATAGCAGGGCGGTAGGATAACAAGTGGTTTCATCCCCCAAACAGAGGATCCCTCCACCACCTATTATCTTACCTATTGTTCAAAGGATCCATGATCCTCAATCCTAAAAACTATTGTCTAAGTTATTACAGACCAACCATTGTTCGAGAAAAACACCATCAAACAAAAAACAACCAAACCATAAAAAATGGGCTCCGGCCGCTTCTAGATAAATCCATCATCGCCCATTTCTGCAGCTCACACCTTTGCTGCACCACCATCACCATCGCCTCCAGTTCCAGCATCACCAGCCTGATCCTTAGCCTTGATGCCGCTTGCCTCAAGCATCAAGACCTCTCCAGCCTCCTCTTCATCATCGAGCTCAGCCAGCCTAGCCTTCCAGCCCTCCTGGTCCCAATTGGTCCTGTCAAAGCCAGGATCCTCAGCTTCCTGAGCCATCTGCAGTTTGGTCTTGTACATAGCAATAGCAGCAGAAAGTTTAGCATCCTCCATCACCTCATTCTTCTCCTGATCAGCAGTGATGTGGGCCATGACCAGCTGTTTCTTTGCCAAGTTGAGCTCCTTCTCGAGGCGAGAGATGGTCTCATCCTTTGTGTTTTGGTCAAAAATCAGGCTAAGATAATGTAACCAAATCTTTGTTGTGAGGAATGATGCTTTAATCAACGAACAATGTTAAGGATAACTCAGAAATGTAATGAACAAATGACACAATGATTTATACGAGGAAAAAGCTCTTGATCAAGAGTTGATCTCCGGCATAAAAAACCTCGGGTGATGGAAACTACCGATCACCAACTAAGATTAATCAAAAGAAGTTTACAACTCGGGATGATAACAAGCTTGTTACAAGGATCACTAGTGTGTAATGTGTAAAAATGTATGAAATCGCCGAGTAGTGTTTGAGAGCTGATAGAGAGCTGTTACGAGAGTGTGTGTATGCCGAAATTAGCTAAGTGTTCTACTCAAGCTTGTTATCCCCATTTTAAATTAGAAATAACTAAATTAACAAACTATCCGTAAACTACGCAAGCCCTCCACGATCTCCATAACATCCATAAGAGCCAAGCACGTGCGGAATATTCATGGAATATGCTCCAAGAATTTCGGTAAGACTTGGTCCATGCCTTTGCTCCTGCAAAACAAGCTTACGTACTAGGTAAACAATTGTTAGTATAAGGATAACAATAAGGATCCTGAATCCTGATCCTGCAACGCCTACTGAGGATCCTTAATTCAAACAGAATTGAGGATCCATGATCCTGACAGCACTTGAGGATCCGTGATCCTTAGGATTGGAAAATCCTCCCCTAACAATTGCCCCCAAAATATAAGGAGTAAAGTGTAAATTTAGCGAGTTATATTTTCTTGATCTTATCTGCAACAAACTAACGGATATATAGCCGTTATGATCTAACTAGCCGTTACCGATCATACGTCATTGAAGCGACATCCCTGCAGAATCATCATTATAAATTCAAGTTAGAGATAAGGATCAATGTGCATTTAAATTCGAGCGATACTCCCTTTAAATCAACATTCGAAGATCAAGCAGGTACTTCTCTCTCTCCTTCTCTCTTCTCATTCTTGCTCTGTTCCTTCTTTCTTGAAATCTCTGAATCACAATGAAGTTACGATCATCCCCTGCTAAGGATCATCAGAAAGACAGTCCATTGAAGAGCCAAGGGATCATCAAGGACTCTCCGAAGGAACGTTGCTGCTTTACCGATCCAGATATAGACCGGATTCGTCACTGCTTCCCGGCAGACTCTGTCTTTAAACCCTTTGAACCTACCGTTCTGAGTGACTTCATCTCTGAAACCTGGGTTGCTTTTCCGGCTACCCCATTTCTGATTGGATACTCCTACCCTTTTCCTGCTTTCACCCAGTCCTTCTTCTCCCTTACCGGCATATCCTATGTTCAGGCAATGCCAATGATGTGGAGGGTTTTGTTTACCCTTGAAAGGATCATTGAGCAGGAGGATATAGAGTTAGGAATGTCTGAACTTGCTGAGATGTACAACCTTATGAGCCATGGTTCACATCGCTTTCTATTCAAACACAAACCCGGTGAACCTCATCCAATCCTGAAAACCACCAAGAATGACACCAACTGGAAGAGACGCTTCTTCTTCGTTAGGAGAGATTCTATCCCGGATGGGAAGGATCTTCCCAGAAAATAGGCCACCCATGGTAGGATAGGGGATCCTTAAAGAAAGATCATAGGATAACCTGTCTCTGCTGAGGATCACTAACCCCTTTTCGTATCTTTTGTGCAGCTATAACTGTTTCTCACATCATTTCAACACCTGCAACCAAAGAGAGGATCACCGCTTTCCGGAATCTTGATCCTGCAGTAAGGTCATTTCAAGCAAGCACCAAGGATTCTCAAGAAGTATCCTCAGGCTCCGTTACAATGTCAAGTAAGTATCCAAGTTTATATATGATTAAATATGCAAATAAAACAAGAATACTTATTTGTTGTTTTGGATTGATAGGTGCTGGAAAGTCTTCAAGGTCAGCCACCCGCTTCAGTGTTACCGATCTTACTGCTGTTGCTCCCAGGTCTGGGAAGAAGAAGACTGCTGCTAGCCCGAGTGCCGTGGTTCCAAAGCCTGTTACCTCCAAAGGGGGAAAGAAGAGGAAGGCCAATGAAGCTGATAATCTCGAAGGCTTGCCTCTTATCCGCCACCAGTTCCAAGAATACTTTGCTGATGTAAGGATCACTGACTTAGCTTGATTATCCTGCCCACTTGAGGTTCATGTGATCCTGAACTTTACCTTGTCTTCTTTACAGAAATTTGCTGAGGTCGAAATGCTGTTTGATGCATATGTTGAGGAGGCGGAGCAAAAGCATCTGGAGTATCAAAAATTCTTCCTGGCTAAGGATCAAACCATTTCTCGCCTTGAAAAGGATCTTGCTCTGGCAAAGCAGCAGGTGGTCATGGCCCAGATAAATGCTGATCATGAGAAGCACGACCTGCTGGAGGATGCTAAAGTTTCTGCTGCCATCACCATGTATAAGATCAAACTCCAGATGGCCCAGGAGGCTGAGGATCCTGACTTCGACAGGACCACTTGGGACAAGGAGGGCTGGAAGGCAAAGCTGGCTGAGCTGGAGGATGAGGAGGAGGCTACCTAGGTCTTGGCGATTGAGGGGAGTGGCAGCGAGGCTAAGGACCAAGTAGGTGATGCTGATGCTGGTGGTGATACAGCCAAGGTGTGAGCTGCAGAAATGGGCGATGATGGATATTTCTAGACGCGGCTGGAGCCCATTTTTTAGGATTTGGTAGTTTTTTGGTTGTGATGTTTTAAACAATGCTGGGTTGTACTTTGAACAATAGTTTCTAGGGTTATGGATCATGGATCCTTTGAACAATAGGTAGGATAATAGGTGGTGGAGGGATCCTCTGTTTGGGGGATGAAACCACTTGTTATCCTGCCCTCTTTTATTTCCTGCACTTTAAGACCCGTTAACAATGGACACCCTTTGCCAACCCAAGTGGACGGGCCACGTATTGTTGGTAGAAACTTGGGTTGGTAATTTTGACAACCTTAAAAGGGTTTAACTTTTGTGAATAAATTAAACTTTAACTTTTTGGCTATTTCCCATGTTGTTATCCTTGTGAATTCTTTATTTTTCTACTGTTGTTATTCACTTTCTTTGAATTTGTATGTAAAAAATAAAGGTTTAATAAATCATGTTTAAAAGTTTTAGGATATGATCAAGGATCAAATATCCTATAGTTGACAAATTCAGAAAAGTTATGTAACTTAAGGATCACTGGTTCTGTTGTCAAAGGATAAGGGCCACTTATAGGAATAATGAATAAAATCAAAGTGATTAAGGATCATACCTGAGAATCCAAGTTAGGATCCTAACCCTTTAACATTTATAACCAGGATAACCAAAAAACAAACCTTAGTAAAAGGTAAGGATTAGGAATCCTTAGCTGTTTAACCTGAAACAGAACATAACTTGGGACTAAGCCAATATAAGAGAAGAGTTAGTAACTGGGGACAAGCCCAACAATTCTGGGGACAAGCCCAATATACTGGGGACAAGCGCAAAGGATAACTGGGGACAAGCCCAAAGGATCTTGTGTAAACTGGAGTATGGCCCTCACTGGCGACTATCCAAACTTAGTGACATGAAAATGCCAAAACCTTAGCTAACGTGAAAACATTAGAAACCTTAGGAACGGATGTATGGTACGTCTACCATTATACGTAGGATCCCGGATACAGCCAGTACAATGAAATTGTCAGCCCCTAAAGCGAGTACTGGTCCCATTGCCATGAACTGTACCAGGATCATTGTGCGCTACTGGCGATACTGGGGACAGGCCCAAAGAACTGGGGTCAAGCCCAAATAACTGGGGTCAAGCCCAAATAACTGGATACCTCTGTGGATACTCAATCCTTTGTTAAGGATATCTAAACCCTCTACAAAACTCAGAATCAAGTGAAAGGAGGATAAAGGATCCAGGATCCTTATCCTTGTATATAGGATAATAAAAAAATGAAATAGTTTGAGATTAGAACATTACCAAAATGAGGATCATCTATCCTCTAAAGATCCTTCGAGGATACTTGTGATAAAAATAGTTAAGGATCATGGATCCTTATTACATGAAGTATTTCTTCAAGTGGACAGCATTCCAAGCTCTTGGTAGCAAATCACCTTCCATTGTTAGCAATCTATATGCCCCCTTTCCCGCCTCATCTTCAATCAGGTAGGGGCCTTCCCACTTTGGTGCTAACTTTCCATCAGCAGGATTTGTGGTATTCTGAAATGCTTTCCTTAATAACATATCACCAACTTGGAATTTCCTGATCCTGACATTTTTGTTGTAGGCTCCAGCCATCCTTTGTTGATAACTAGCCATCCTTATCCTTGCCAAATCCCTGAGTTCTTCTATAGTATCCAAGTCTTGAACCAAGTTTTCAGCATTTCCTTCAGGATCACGGATGCTTGTTCTTGCAGTAGGAACCACCATTTCTGTAGGGATCACTGATTCTGCCCCAAATACCAAAGAAAATGGAGTTTGGCCAGTAGCATTCTTGGGAGTTGTCCTATCAGCCCATAGTACATAAGGTAGTTCTTCTGCCCATTTTCCTTTCTTGGATCCAAGCTTTTTCTTCAAGTTGTTGATGATGATCTTGTTGGATGATTCTGCTTGACCATTAGCTTGTGGGTGGACTGGTGTTGATGTTATCATCTTAATCCCCCATTTGTCACAAAAGTTAGTAGTTCTACTCCCAATAAATTGGGATCCATTATCACAAACAATTTCAGAAGGGATACCAAATCTAGTAATAACGTTTCTTATGATAAAGGATATCACTTCTTTTTCTTTGACTTGAGCAAAGGCTTCAGCCTCTATCCACTTGGAGAAGTAATCAGTCATAGCAAGCATGAATACTTTTCCACCAGGTGCGTTAGGAAGTTTTCCAACTATATCCATTCACCATCTCATAAATGGCCAAGAAGAGGATATAGGGTGTAAGAGTTCTGCTGGTTGGTGAAGGATATTACTATGTATCTGACAAGGATCACACTTCTTGGCATATTCCATAGCATCCTTCTTCATAGTAGGCCAATAGTATCCTGTTCTCAGGATCCTTGAGAATAATGCCCTGCCCCCAGTGTGGTTTCCACAATCTCCTTCATGAAAATCCTTTAGGACTTCTTGTTTTTCAGGATCTTCAATGCATCTTAGATATGGTCCTGCAAGAGATCGTTTATATAACATGTTATTCAATATTGTAAACTGAGATACCTTAATTTTGAAAGCCCTGGGGTTTTCTCCTGTAGGGATCTCTCCATGTTGGATATATCTCATGATTGGAAGGATCCATGATCCTGAATGAGATTGTGTATCATCACTGGGAATGATTGCAGAGTCTTCTCCTATCTCCATAGCTACATGATCCTCGATAGCAGGGGTTAGGATGTGGATAATAGGGATCCTGATATCCTCTGGAATCTTCAAGGATGATCCTAGATTGGCCAATGCATCAGCTTCTGCATTCTCTTCCCTTGGTACCTGTGTCAAACTAAAGGAAGCAAAAGAGAGTGCCAATTCTTTGACTATCTCTAAATATTTGATTAGCTTTTCACCTTTAACAGCATAGGATCCATTAAAGTGATTAGTAATTAATAATGAATCTACATGTACCTCAAGATACCTGATCCTCATATGCTTGGCAATTTGTAAACCAGGTATCAAGGCTTCATATTCAGCCTCATTATTAGTAGTTTGAAACTCACAAGCTATGGAGTGGGGTATTATGTCCCCCTGTGGCGATTTTAGTAGTATTCCAAGTCCTGTTCCTTTGACATTGGAGGCTCCATCAGTGAAGAGTATCCAAGGATCCTTAGTTTTTTCTAGCTGTTGGACTTCTAACTCAGCTTCCTTTTGCAAGTCACTACTAAAATCTGCCACAAAGTCAGCTAAGGCTTGGGATTTGATGGCAGTCCTTGGTTCATATCTTATATCATAAGCACTAAGCTTCACTGCCCACTTAGCCATCCTTCTTGACATTTCAGGTTTCTGAGAACATTCTTAATTGGAAAATTAGTCTTAACAATAATGGCATGAGTTTCAAAATAATGTCTTAATTTAGTAGATGCCATAATTAAAGCAAGGATAAGTTTTTCTAAATGTGAATACCTGGATTCAGCATCAAGCAAACTCTTACTTACATAATAGACAGGATTTTGTATACCTTCGTGAACCTTAACAAGGACCGCACTTACTGCTTTAGAGGATACCGCCAAATACAAGGATAATATATCCCCGTTTTCTGGTTTCATCAAGGCAGGGGCTGAGGATAGGTAATCCTTAAGAGCTTTGAGAGCATTTTCATGCTTTTCAGTCCACTCAAATTTCTTGTTCTTCCTCAAAATGTCATAGAATTCCTTGCATTTTTCTGAGGATTTGGATATGAACCTGTTCAAGGCTGCGATCCTGCCTGTCAATCTTTGCACATCCTTGGCATTGGCAGGAGATTTGATATTCACAATAGCCTTAATTTGCTCTGGACTTGCTTCAATGCCTCTTTTTGTCACCATATAGCCTAGGAATTTACCTGCTTTAACACCAAAGTGACACTTGGAAGGATTTAGTTTCATATTAAATTTATCAAGGATATCGAATGCTTCCTCCAAGTCTCTAAGGTGATCCTCAGCTTTCTTGGACTTAACCACCATGTCATCTATATAGACTTCCATAGTGTGTCCAATTTGTTCCTTGAACAACATATTGACTAGCCTTTGATAAGTAGCACCTGCATTCCTTAGTCCAAATGGCATAGCTATATAACAATATATACCAGTTGGGGTCATAAAGGCTGTATCCTCTTGATCAGATGGTTCCATCTGAATTTGTTGAAATCCAGATGAAGCATCCATAAAAGTCAACAACTCATGACCCGCGGTAGCATCCACCATGGGGTCAATGTGGGGTAATGGGAAAGGATCCTTGGGACATGCCTTATTTAAATCAGTGAAATCGACACATACCCTCCACTTTCCATTTTTATTTTGAACAAGAACCACATTGGCTAACCACCTTGGATACTTAACCTCTCTTATCATACCTGCCCGAAGTAGTTTATCTACCTCTTCCTGGATAATAGCATTCCTCTCAGGTGCAAACTTTCTCCTCTTTTGATGAATTGGCTTGAATGACTTGTCAATGCCAAGTTTATGAGTAATTATATCTTTAGATATACCTGTCATGTCCTCATGCTTCCAGGCAAAGGTAGTTTTCCTCCTCTTAAGGAAGGATACTAGATCTTATTCAATGTTGCTAAGGATCCCTGATCCTATGAACACTATGGATTCAGGATCATGAGGATCCATAAGGATTTCTTTCACATCCTGCTCTCTTGCCTCCAAGACATCTCTTTGAGGATGCTTTAATTGCTATTGCTCCCTTGGTCTTGAGGCTGGCTTCATTGATGATGTGTAGCAATTCTTAGCTTCTTGTTGGCCACTCTCAATTTTCACCACCCCCATGGACTAGGAAGCTTTACACATTGATGATAGGTAGATGGGACTGCCTTCGTGTCATGTATCCATGGCCTGCCAAGGATAACATTACAACAGGATAAGCAATCTATAACACAAAATTTTTGATAAGAATGAAGTCCTTCAATATAGATGGGGAGTTTGATGTCCCCCAATGTATTTTTGGTCTCTCCGCTGAATCCCACAAGAACTGAGGATCTTGGGACAATGTCTGATTCAGGGATGTTCATCTTCTTGAGGACATCAAGCTGAATGATGTTTACTGAGCTTCCTCCATCTATCAGGATCCTGCGAACAAAATGGTTAGAAATAAACAGAGTAATAACAAGACCATCATGATGAGGATCCTGAACATCAAGACGATCATCCTCATCAAAAGTTATAATTTTATCCTTGTTAACAGTGGAGGTCCGGATGGGTCTATCTCCATTATCCATCTTGGTTTCCTTGGCATGTCTTTTGGCTGCTGAAAAGGAAGTACCACAAATGTCTGATCCACCTGATATGAAGTTTACTACTTGCGCATCTGCTGGAGGAGCAGGAGCCTTTTTCTGGGATCCTTTCAGGATCCTGGATCCTTGACTTCTTTCGTCCCAAAAGCTCCTTCAAGTGCCCCTTGCTTAACAAGTAACCTATTTCTTTTCTAAGTGCAATACACTCTTCAGTGAGATGCCCAAAATCCTCATGATACGCACACCACTTGGACTTGTCCTTTGTAGCAGTTGGTTTATCACTTTTTCTTGGCCATCTTGCTTTCTCACCTAGATTCTGCATTGCAAGAATTAGTTCATTTTTATCAACAGAAAAACAGTATTCAGAAATTGGAGGATAATCCTCATCATCCTCTTCCTGTTCTACTGCATGCACATTCTGGTTTTCAGACTTGTTGTAAGGTTTGGATTTGTTGTTCCTGAAGTAGGATCCTTGTTTTTCTTGTTTTGAGGATCCTGCCGATCTCTCCTGGATCCTTTTATCATCCTCTAATCGGATGAATCTAAGGGCCCTGGTTCTTACTTCATTAAGATTCCTGCATGGGGTCATAACAAGATCATCATAGAATAATGAATCCCTAAGAAAACCCATTTTAAAGGCTTCCACAGCCGTGGCTATATCCAGATTAGGGATATCTAAGGATTCTTTACTAAACTTAGTGATGTAATCTCTAAGTGATTCATTTTGACCTTGTGTTACCCTATATAGATCACTAGTTAAACGTTCAAATTTTCTGCTACATGAGAATTGACTATTAAACAGGTTAACTAGATTAGCAAATGAAGTAATAGAGTAAGGGGGAAGACTTAGCAGCCATTTAAGAGCAGATCCTGTGAGTGTGGATCTGAAACCCTTGCATAGACATGTTTCTTTTAATCTCTCTGGGATGGGGTTGATCTCCATCCTTTCTCTATATTGAGCTACATGTTCTTCCGGATCTGTTGAACCATCATACAGCTTCATAGTTGGTATTTGGAACCTTTTGGGTATCTCAGCATCACAAATAGGTGGTGCAAAACGAGATATCCTATGGCTCCCATCTGCAATTTCAGGAATGGGCTTAACCACTCCTGGAACGCTGGATATCATATCCTCCAGCTTCTGTAATTCCCTAGCCATAGCTTGATTGATACCTGTATCCTGCATAGAGCCATGGTTAGTGTTATAAGAATTATTGAAAGTATTACCTCCCGTAGGATTCAAGTTTGGAATTGCAGATGTGAATCCATATTGGCGGGATTCTGGTATGATTGAAGGACCAGAAGAGGCAATGGTCTGCATTGGAATGAAGTCTCCTTGATGGACATCTGTGCTTGGGGGTTGTATACTTCTCAAGAATCCTTGATCCTGAAAGATGTTGGATCCTTGGTGTTGAGAGGATCCTTGAACCTGAAAGGATCCCTGAGGCTGAGAGGATCCTTGAACCTGAAAGGATCCCTGATGCTGAGAGGATCCTTGAACCATGGAAGATCCTTGAACCTGAGAGGATCCTTGAAGCATGGAGGATCCTTGAGGCTGAGAAGATCCTTGAACTGTGTGCATTCCCAAATATCCTCTTGAGCTGACAAAGGATCCCTGATGCTGAAAAGAGGATCCCGAAGGCTGAGAACAGGATCCTTGAGGCTGGAAGTGAAACCCAAAGGCTTGACTCATAGTTGTTGCTCCATAACGCCTTCCCATTGGTCCAATCTGGTACTGGATGTCTGGAGCTGCAGATTGCAGGGCGGTTACGGCTGGAGTGTCAAAATCCAGTGATCTAGGTATCAGAGGAGAGTGATCCTCCTCCGATCTCTTCTGTTTCTTGATGTCACCGATCTCCCGGAGGATCCTTTCATTGGTTTTGTCCTGCTCTTGTATGTGATCCCTTATCTGCAGAATCAAAGTAAAAATATCATTAGTAGTGGGATTAGAAGAAACAGAAGAAGTTGGTGGTTTTGGAAAAATGGGGCTTTGTCTCTTTGCGGCATTTTCAGCATTCTTCTGGGATCCAGAAGGTGGTGGAGGAAAAGGAGGAATGCCCTGTGATGAATTCATTGCTGGCATTGAAGTTGAAATGCTCTTTGCTGAAGAAGCCATCTGCTTGGTTGTAATGAACCGAAACGACCACAAAAACAAGAATTCTTAGGAATGAAGCACCAATTGCCCCACGGTGGGCGCCAAACTGTTTTGGTCAAAAATCAGGCTAAGATAATGTAACCAAATCTTTGTTGTGAGGAATGATGCTTTAATCAATGAACAATGTTAAGGATAACTCAGAAATGTAATGAACAAATGACACAATGATTTATACGAGGAAAAAGCCCTTGATCAAGAGTTGATCTCCGGCATAAAAAACCTCGGGTGATGGAAACTACCGATCACTAACTAAGATTAATCAAAAGAAGTTTACAACTCGGGATGATAACAAGCTTGTTACAAGGATCACTAGTGTGTAATGTGTAAAAATGTATGAAATCTCCGAGTAGTGTTTGAGAGCTGATAGAGAGCTGTTACGAGAGTGTGTGTATGCCGAAATTAGCTAAGTGTTCTACTCAAGCTTGTTATCCCCATTTTAAATTAGAAATAACTAAATTAACAAACTATCCGCAAACTACGCAAGCCCCCCACGATCTCCATAACGTCCATAAGAGCCAAGCACGTGCGGAATATTGATGGAATATGCTCCAATAATTTCGGTAAGACTTGGTCCATGCCTTTGCTCCTGCAAAACAAGCTTACGTAAAAGGTAAACAATTGTTAGTATAAGGATAACAATAAGGATCCTGAATCCTGATCCTGCAACGCCTACTAAGGATCCTTAATTCAAACAGAATTGAGGATCCATGATCCTGACAGCACTTGAGGATCTGTGATCCTTAGGATTGGAAAATCCTCCCATAACACTTTGCTAGGAAGATCTTCTGGAACTCCAAGTGCTTCTGGTCAGCTTCCTCGGCATAAGCATCCAAGAGCATCTCGATCTCAGCAAATTTCTGCAAAGAAAGGAAGATACAATTCAAGATCCGTTATCCTCAAATGGGCAGAATAGAATTAAGGATCAGGGATCCTTACCTCAGCGAAGTATTCTTTAAACTGATGCCGGATGAGGGGCAGGCCTTCAAGATCGTCAGCTGTCTTCCTCTTTTTTCCGCCCTTGCCCTTGGAGGTGACAGGCTTGGGGATCGGAACGCTTGGGCTAGAAGCAGATTTCTTCTTTCTGGATCGGGCAAAGACAGCATCAAGATCAGGGACGCTGAAGCGAGTGGCTGACTTTGAGGATTTTCCAGCTCCTACAAAGAGCAAACAACAGATAAGTATCCTTAATTTATGTCTATTTAATCATACGTAAAAATAAACACTTACTTGACATTGTGACTGAGCCGGAGGATACTTCTTGTAAATCCTTTGTGTTTGCTTGGAATGATCTAATTGCAGGATCAAGGCTCCAGAAAGCAGCGATCCTCTCTTTTGTTGCAGGTGATTGGATGATATGAGAGACTGAGATAGTTGCACAAAAAGACGAAAAAGGATCAGTTATCCTCAACAGAAACAGGGTTATCCTATGATCCTTCTATAAGGATCCTCTATCCTACCATGGGTGGTCCACTTTTTAGGCAGATCCTTCCCATCCGGGATAGAATCCCTCTTAACGAAGAAAAAATGCTTCTTCCAGTTGGTATCGTTTTTTGTGGTCTTGAGGATTGGGTGAGGATCACCAGGCTTGTGTTTGAATAAAAAGCGGTGTGAACCATGGCTCACAAGGTTATACAATTCCGCCAGTTCTGACATTCCCAACTCTATGCCTTCTTGTTCAATGATATTCTCTAAGGTGTACAAGACTCTCCACATCATTGGCATGGCCTGAATATAGCACATGCCAGTGAGAGAAAAGAAGGACTCGGTGAAGGCAGGGAAAGGATAGGAGAATCCTATCAGAAATGGGGTAGCCGGAAAAGCAACCCAAGTGTCGGAGACAGAATCGCTTCGGGCAGAAGGGTCAAAGGGCTTCGGGCAGAAGGGTCAAAGGGTTTAAAAACGGCATCCGCCGGAAAGCAGTGACGAATCTGGTCAATCTCTGGGTCAGTGAAGCAGCAGAGTTCCTTCGAAGGATTTTTTATAATCCCTTGGCTTTTCAAAGGACTATCTTTCTGGTGATCCTTGGCGGGGGAGGATCGTAGCTTCATTGTGGTCTAAAGATTTTGATGAAGATCAGAATAAGAAGACGAAGAGAGAAAGAGAAGAGAGATACCTGATCGGTCTTGTGATGAGGATTTAAAGGGAGTAACACACGAATTTAAATGCCTATCGATCCTTATCTCTAATCTCAAATTTATAATGATGGTTCTGCAGGATGTCATGTCAGTGACGTATGATCAGCAACGGCTACTTCGATCCTAACAACTATATATCCGTTAGTCAGTTGGAGATAAGATCAAAAATACAACTCGTTAATTTACATTTTACTCCTCATATTTTGGGGGCAATTGTTAGGGATAGATTTTCTAAACCTAAGGATCACGGATCCTCAAGTACTGCCAGGATCACGGATCCTCAATTCTGCTTGAATTAAGGATCCTCAGAAGACATTGCAGGATCAGGATCCAGGATCCTCATTGTTATCCTTATACTAACGGTTTCCTTCACTATGTTTAAGCTTGTTTTGCAGGAGTATACTCATTGGACTTGGTCTTGCCGATATTCTTAGGGAATATGCCCTCAATATTCTGCACGTGCATGGCTTGGTGACCGTTTTAGGAGTTGTGGGGAGCTTGCACATTTAGCGGATAGTTTGTTAATTAGTTTATTTCTATTTTTAAAAAGGGGATAACAAGCTTGACTAAGAACAATTGGCTAAATTAGCAAACACACACACTCTAAACAGCTCTCAGCAGTTCATTGGTGATTTCATACACATTACACTCTAGTGATCCTTGTAACAAGCTTGTTATCATCCCGAGTTGTAACAATCATTTGTTCAATTGTAGTTGGTGATCGGTAGTTTCCATCACCCGAGGTTTTTTATGCCGGAGATCATCTCTTGATCAAGGGCTTTTTCCTTGTATAAATCTTTGTGTCACTTGTCCATTTCATTCACAAGTTATTCTTATACTAGCTCATTGAATCAAGCATCACACCTCACAACAAAAGATTTGGTTGCATTATCCTAGCTTGATTTTTGACCAAAACATCCATCACCCGAGGTTTTTTATGCCGGAGATCAACTCTTGATCAAGGGCTTTTTCCTCGTATAAATCCTTGTGTCACTTGTCCATTTCATTTGCAAGTTATTCATACATTTGCTCATTAATTCAAGCATCACACCTCACAACAAAAGATTTGGTTGCATTATCCTAGCTTGATTTATGACCAAAACAGTTTGGCGCCCACCGTGGGGCAATTGGTGCTTCATTTTTGAAAAATTTTTCTCATTGTGTTCATTTCGGTTCATTATCTTCAACCATATGGCTTCTTCAGCAAAGAACACTTCAAGCTCTATGCTGGCAGTCACTTCTTCACAGGGTGTTCCACCTTTGCCTCCACCACCTTTTGGATCTCAGAAGAATGCTAAGAATCCTGCGAAGAAACCGACCCTCGTTTTCTCAAAACCACAAACTTCTGCTGTTTCTTCTAATCCTACTAACAGTGATCTTTTTACTTTGATTTTGCAGATGAGGGATCACATACAAGAGCAGGATAAAACCAACGAAAGGATCCTCCAAGAGATTAGTGACATCAAGAAATAGAAGAAGTCAGTGGAGGATCAGTCTCCTCTGATGCCGATGTCGTTGAATTTCGACACTCCGGTCATAACTTCCTGGCATTCTGCAGTTCCAGATGTCCAATACCGGGGTGGATCACCAGAAATGCGCTCTGGATCATCGGCAATGACTCAAGCTCTAGGATCCTACTTTTAACCTTCAGGATCCTTCTTTCAGCATCAAGGATCCTCACAGGTTCAAGGATCCTCACAGGTTCAAGGATCCTCCTTTCAGGTCCAAGGATCCTCATCTCAGGTTTACGGATCCATGGGTTATCCTCCGAGACCCCCAGTCACAGCACTTCAAGGATCCAACACCTTTCAGGATCAGGGATTCTTAAGAAGTGTGCAGCCCTCAAGTTTAGATGTTCATCAAGGAGACTTCATTCCAATGCAGACCATTGCTTCTTCTGGTCCTACAGTTATACCAGAATCTCGTCAATATGGATTCAAATCTGGGATTCCAAACTGAATCCTCTGGGAGGTAACACTTTGAATAATTCTTATAACACTAACTGTTATGGATCATTTTCTAAGCATACATATCTTGAACTATATCCTGCTTTTTATTGTTTATCTATGATCAGGATACTGGACGGGGACATTGCTAACATCCTGGGTGATATCCTGAGGTACATTGAATTAATCACGTGCAGGTGAAAGACTGGGACTTGCCAACGGTCATGTGGACTTGATCTCCTCAAGACTCGGACGTATTTGTTAAAGGAGAGACGTTGAGCCCGAAAGACCAGGTCTACAACGTTCAACTAAGGAATATTCGGTGGATCCCGGTTATGTAGGATAGTTAGTTACGTTTGTTTTACTATAAATAGATGGGGGCGAATCAGATTAAGTCACTCAACACACACATTTTCGAACACTTTCTCTCTAGCTCATCGCAAACACTACACACAACACTTGTATTCGAATTACATTGTAACACCTAGTCGATCCGCACCACATCCTGCACTGTATCCTGATATTTGAAGTAATAGAAGAACAAGGCAGCTGCGATTGTCAGCTCCCGAGGTTTTATGCCAGCGATCTAGATTGATCAAGGGCTTTCCTCGTACATCACGTGTCCACCTTTACATTTTTGCTCATTGTTTGATCATAGATACAGCTCTATATCCTGAGCCGTATCCTGAAACTGTTTTCATATCTAATTTTGTTAACACATTTTTCATACATATTTCTAGCACACTACCCCACTTAACTAATTTGATCACTTAATTGCTTAGGTAATTTTTGACCAAAACAATTTGGCGCCCACCGTGGGGCAAGTGGTGCTACTTTTACTAAAAATCTTTGTAAAATCATTAATCGGTTTTCTATTTTCAAAACTTTTTGCCACATTGTTTACAATGGCCTCAAGATCAAACATGAGCTCTTCCACTATGTCTGCTACAACCTCTGCTACTACTGGTTCGATGCTTCCACCACCTCCTCCAAGGATGCCGTTTTCTTCACAATCTCAAGATGTTATCCCTACTCGGAGTGTCCAGGGATCTGCTCCCGTTTTAGCCTCTAACGATGAAGTTTTGACTTTATTTGGAAGTATGCAGGAACAAATGAGGCAGCAACAGGAGACTAACCAAATGCTGTTAAGAGAAATACAACTCTTAAAAGCTAGCTCGAGTAGACCCGCTGAAGAAACTGTCACTCCTATACAGCCCAGGGCTTTGAACTTCAGTTCCGCAGTTTACACTGAGGATAATAGGGGGAATATCGTCCCAAGCCATTCTCAGAATCATACCCCTGAGATACCCTCTTCGGTCAGGATATCGACTGTGAGAAGTTCAGGATATGCTTCAGGATATGGCCAAAATCCTCAGAACGGTAATGTGTCAAATAATAATATTCTTGCTACTAACAATAATGGCTCTTTGCAGGATGCAGGTATGACGTCAACATTTACCAGGGAGCTCCAGAAATTGAAGGACATGATATCCAGTGTACCTGGAGTGGTCCAGCCAATTCCGGAAGTATCCCAGGACAGCCACAGGATATCCCGTTTTGCATATCCCATCTGTGATGCTGAAATCCCAAAAAGATTTCAGACTCCCAACATGAAGCTGTATGATGGGACTACGGATCCTGAAGAGCATATTGCCCAGTATAGGGAAAGAATGGAGATTAACCCTATCCCTCCGGAGCTTAAGGAAGCATGCTTATGCAAGGGATTTGGTTCTACTCTGACAGGATCAGCCTTAAAATGGCTGTTAAACGTTCCTCCTCACTCAATTACTTCGTTTGCTCATTTGGTTAATTTATTTAACATTCAATTTTCTTGTAGTCGGAGTTTTGAGAAACTAACCAGTGACCTTTACAGGATAACTCAAGGGCCTCAGGAATCCTTGAGGGATTATGTGAACAAATTCAGTCGAGAATCCTTGGATATCCCACATCTTGATGTTGCAACAGCTGTGCAAGCTTTTAAGATGGGGTTACAAAAGGATTCTCAGTTTTATCAGGATCTTGTAATGAATCCCTGCAGGAATCTCGACGAAGCTCGTAACAGGGCTTTGAGATATATCCGTCTGGAAGATGACAAGAAGATGCAGGAGAGGATGAATTCTACCTCAACCTATGAATCAACTAACAGGAAATCAGAAACCTCATATAAGCCATATCGCTCCAGGCCATATGGCAGAAATGATAACAAGAAAGTGAACACTGTTGAAGACGGGGATCCTGAAGAATATCCTGATTTATCTGAATACTGCTTTTCTGTTAATATACCTGAATTAATGTATGCTATGCAGGGCTTAGGGGACAAAGCTAGGTGGCCTCGAAAGAACCAGCAGAAAGCTGATTGGAAGGATAAATCCAAATGGTGTGCCTTCCACGAAGACTTCGGACATATGACCGAGGATTGCATTGCTTTAAGGAAAGTGATAAGTTACCTGTTAAGCAAGGGGTATCTGAAGGACTTGCTGGGAAAAAAGAAGAATAAAGGGCAGGATCCCGAGAAGGATCCTGAACGAGCAGCATCACCCCCAGCAGATGCCAAGATAATTAACTTTATTTCAGGAGGATCCGATATTTGTGGAACTTTGTATTCGGCGGCCAAGAGACATGCAAAGGAAGCTAAGAGTGAGAGGGGAGACAGACCAGTCAGGATGACTACCCTCACAACCAATAAAGTGATCACTTTCGATAGTGATGACAGGGATACTGTTCAGGATCCTCACCATGATGCTTTAGTAATAACATTATATGTGGCTAACCATTTTGTACGCAGGATACTGGTAGACAACGGAAGTTCTGTCAATATAATTCAGCTGGAAACATTGAAGAGGATGAATGTATCTCCGATAGATATCACTTCGAAGTCCACTGTGCTCGTTGGTTTCAGTGGAGAAGCTAGGAACACCGTAGGGGAGATAAAGTTACCAGTATATGTTGAAGGGGTCAACTCAATACAACGCTTCTGTGTGATGGACTCCTTATCCTGCTATAACATCATACTGGGAAGACCATGGATTCACGATATGAAGGCTGTGCCATCAACATATCACCAATGCATCAAGATCCCTACCCCTTGGGGAGTTGTCAAGGTTGAAAGTGATCAGCAGGAAGCGAAAGAATGCTACTCATCCTCAATGAAATCCTCAACTAAGCCTAGTACAGCATAGCAATTAAAGATGCGGGCCCAGGATATCGTGGAGGATTCGGAGCAAGATGTGAAGAAAATTATCCTAGATCAGGATAATCCTGATATCTCGGTGCTCGTAGGAACCAATATCCCTCAGGATATTGAAGAGCAGTTAACTAACTTTTTGAAATGCAGGATGTCAACGTTTGCATGGAAGCATGAGGATATGACAGGCATATCCAAAGACGTTATCACTCACAAGCTTGGAATTGAAAAAATCATTCAAGCCTGTTCAGTAAAAAAGAAGAAAATTTGCTCCTGAGCGGAATGCGATTATCCAAGAGGAAGTTGAAAGATTGTTGAAGTCCAGGATGATTAGAGAAGTCAAGTTTCCAAGATGGCTAGCAAACGTAGTTGTGGTACAGAAGAAAAACGGGAAATGGAGAGTCTGTGTAGACTACACGGACTTGAACAAGGCTTGTCCTAAAGACCCATTTCCTCTCCCTCATATCGATGCAATGGTGGATGCTACTGCTGGACATGAAATGTTAACGTTCATGGACGCATCCTCAGGATTTCAGCAGATTCAAATGGAGCCTTCGGACCAGGAGGATACTGCTTTCATGACACCAACAGGTATATATTGCTATACTGTTATGCCTTTCGGTTTGAAAAATGCAGGTGCAACATATCAGAGATTAGTAAACATGATGTTCAAAGATAAGCTGGGGGACACCATGGAGGTATATATTGACGATATGGTGGTAAAATCTAAAAGAGCAGAGGATCACCTCCAGGATATCAAGGGAGCGTTTGATATCCTGGATCAATACAACATGAAGCTGAATCCTGCTAAGTGCCATTTCGGAGTAGGGGCAGGAAAGTTTCTTGGATATATGGTAACAAAAAGGGGGATAGAAGCAAGCCCAGAGCAGATCAAAGCTATCTTGGATATAAAATCACCCTCAAATATGAAGGACGTACAAAGGTTGACAGGCCGAGTAGCAGCTTTGAATAGATTTATTTCAAGATCCTCAGAAAAATGCAAGGAATTCTATGATATCCTCAAGAAGAATAAGAAATTTGAATGGGGAGCAAAGCATGAAGCAGCCTTGCAGGATTTGAAGCGATATCTCTCAACCGCACCTCTATTGATGAAGCCTGAAAATGGTGAACCACTATCCCTATACCTCGCTGTATCAGGGAATGCTGTAAGTGCCGTTCTTATAAAAGACCATGAAGGTCAGCAATATCCTGTATATTATGTTAGTAAAAGTTTGTTAGATGCCGAAACTAGGTATTCTCATTTAGAAAAATTGATATTAGCTCTAGTCATGGCGTCGACAAAGCTTAGACATTATTTTGAGACACATAGGATCCATGTTAAAACGAATTATCCTGTCAAAAATGTGCTTAGGAAACCAGAGATGTCAGGCAGGATGGCCAAGTGGTTAGTAAAGTTGAGTGCTTATGATTTAGTATATGAACCTAGAAATGCCATAAAGTCTCAGGCTTTAGCTGACTTTGTGGCTGATTTCAGTAGTGATATTCAGGATGAGGTAGACTCAGAAGTTCAACAGTTAGGAGAATCTTCAGGATCCTGGACATTATATACTGATGGTGCATCCAATATAAGAGGTGTAGGTTTAGGTATACTACTAAAATCGCCACAGGGGGACATATTACCCCAGGCCATTAGGTGTGAATTTCCTGCTACTAATAATGAGGCAGAATATGAAGCTTTAATTGCAGGATTAGAATTGGCTAAGAGTATGAGTATCAAGAATTTGCGAGTATATGTTGACTCCTTGTTAATTACTAACCATTTTAATGGATCCTATGCAGTTAAGGGTGAGAAATTAATCGAATACCTCGATATTCTCAAAAAATTAGCAGAATATTTCGATGTTTTTACACTTGAACAGGTACCAAGAGAGGATAACGCTGAAGCAGATGCCTTAGCAAATCTGGGATCATCGATCAGGATACCAGAAGGAACCCAAATACCAATAATACATGTCTTGTATCCTGCAACGAATCCTCGGGATAAAGAAGTAGCGGGTATTCAGGATCCTGGAGCAGAGTATCCTGAATCTTGGACGGCTCCAATCATGAGATATCTCAAGGAAGGATACATCCCCGAAAATGAAAATCCTAAGGCATTTAGGATGAAGGTATCACGATTCACTATTATAAATAATGTTTTATACAAGAAATCTCTTGCAGGACCGTATTTGAGGTGCTTGGAGGACCCTGAAGCCAAAGAAGTACTTCAGGATATACATGAAGGGGATTTTGGTAACCATACTGGGGGCAGGTCACTATTCTCGAAAGTATTAAGGACAGGATATTATTGGCCGACAATGAGAAAAGATGCCGCAGAATATGCTCGAAGATGTGACGCATGTCAAAGACATAGTAACATATTACATCAGCCTGCTGAACCGCTGTATCCTATTGTTTCCCCTTGGCCGTTTATGAAGTGGGGTATGGATATGGTGGGAAAGCTTCCAAAAGCTCCGGGAGGAAAGGTTTTCATGTTGGCAATGACGGATTATTTCTCCAAGTGGGTTGAAGCAGAAGCATTTGTCCAAGTCAGGGATCAAGAAGTTGTATCCTTCATAAAGAGAAATATCCTGACCAGATTCGGAGTACCAGCCGAGATAATCTGTGACAATGGTTCTCAGTTTATAAGCAAGAGAACTACTGACTTTTGCAAGAGTTGGGGAATCAAAATGATAACATCTACTCCGGTACATCCTCAAGCGAATGGACAAGCAGAATCCTCAAACAAGATAATTGTAAATAACTTAAAGAAGAGACATGGAGCCAAAAAAGGAAGATGGGCAGAAGAATTACCCTTTGTTTTGTGGGCTGATAGGACAACGGTAAAGAATGCAACAGGCCAAACCCCATTTTCCTTGGTATTTGGAGCAGAAGCAATGATTCCAACGGAAATGACGATACCTACTGCAAGATCCATCCTACGGGATCCTGGACAGAATCCTGAAGCCTTATGTCAGGATTTGGATACTATAGATGAAAAGAGAGATGCAGCAAGGCTAAGGATGGCAGCATATCAACAAAGAATATCCAGAGCATATAACAAGAATATTAGGACCAGAAGATTTAAGGTTGTAGATTGGGTGTTGAGAAAGGCTTTTCAGAATACTACTAATCCTGCCGATGGCAAGTTAGCTCCAAAATGGGAAAGACCATATGAAGTTGAATCAGAAGCAGGGAAAGGAGCATATAGACTCAAGAATATGGAAGGGGATATGCTACCGAGATCTTGGAATGCTATACACCTTAAGCTTTATTTCAAGTGAGTTTGAAATTTAATTTCCAACTCAGGATGGTATGAATTATATCTTTTTAAAATATGTTTGGTTTAATTTATTCTTTGAAACCCAATACTAACTTAAGCATCGGAGGGGTGTTAGCCAAGCTAACACCCACCTTAGTTTAAGGATGTTTTGCAGTATATGCTCCAGGATATAGCTCCAGGATGCTCACTCAAGATACTTCGGAAGATTAGAGGATTGGCCCCCTCTCTCACGTATAAGGGATCCTGATCCCTTCACAGGTTTAAAGGTATTCACCTTTCTTCCGAATTGGGTTTAAATACCCCGCCTGGAGCGCAAGTTATTCAGGGATAGTTCAAGGTGGCGGGACCAGTTCATGTAAAAGTGGCTGACAATTTCGTTACTGTTGGCTATATCCTGAATCCTAAAGGTATATGAGGATTGATCACCCTCTCTCACGAAAGGGTATTTTCATACTCTCTAAGGTTTAAAGGTTTTCACCTTTCTAAGTCTTGGAGTTTATACACTCCCGCCTGTAGCGCACGAAAATTTGGGATTTTCCCCAGGACACAAGGAATTTATCTCCAGAACATTCTTGGGTTTTACCCCTGTAACATGAAAAATTGTCTATACGATGGGAACTGATATCCAGAAGATTTCTAAGTATTTGAAGACATTGTACACAGGGGACATTCCTACTAAAGCAATGGTGTAAAGCTCAAAGGATGAGGCTTGGAACTAATGCACTAAGTGTCTCAGACAGGGGACATCTTCATTGGGAAAGTTGCAAAGGAATTGAGGTTTGATAACAGGGTTATACCCTATTCTTGGTATGATCTTTCCTTTATAAACAACGTTTAAATTTTTAATAATACTATGTTAAATATCCTGATATATTCTCAAAATATGTTTTCAAAATACTTCTCAGAATATTTGATTAAAATATTTGAAGTTTGAAACGTTGACCATTTAGGTATTATCAGAACAGGTTTTGGTAAGATAGATTGTTTTTCATTCTTTAAAGAACTTTCTACAAAGTTGAACGAATGTTTGGAAGTCCTATCTAATAACAGTTTTTGTAATATATTGCTGAGCATATTGATCAGGATATTTTCATAAGTTAACAATACAAAATTTTTACAAAAGAGTTACATTAAGTAGTGCAAGGCAATAACAAATAAGTCAAAAGATAGTTATATTATTAACAAGTCAAAAGTCGTGCTTTTGGTTTCACCTTAAACTAAGGCCCATCCACCAAAAGCACAATTAGTTTCTACCATACTTGTGTAACGGTTGGAGGATCTATCTCAAAACAGGACCTGTCCACCTACAACCGTTACCACATTTAAAACAGGTTATACTAATCGATGACCAAGGGCTTCATCCTAAAACATAGGACCCATCCACCTTTGGTCATCATATTGTTCTAATACAGGAAATATAAATTGTTCGAAGACAGGAAAAGTAAATTGTTTACATAACCACAACCACGAAATTTAAAAGTGGGCTCCGGCCTTGGCACGTATATCCATCATCGCCCACTTCGCCGCTTAAGAAGCGGCACCTTCTTGATCAACAGCCTCCTTCCCAGCATCTGCCCCAGCATCGGCCTCAGGATTCTTCTCGGCATCACCATCATCAGCATTGGCCACTTCCTCTGCCGCCTTAGAAGGCTCTTCACCAGCATGCTTTGTAGGATGAGCAACGGGATGACCTCCGAGATCCTTTAGTTTCACCTCCCAAGTCTTTATGTTCCAGGAGGGGCATTCGAAGCCCAAATCCCTGGCCTCATAAGCCATCCTTATCCTGGCTTGGAGAAGAGAGACGACCACGGATGCTTTGAGGCTGTCCCGATATGAACTCATATTCTGCTGGTATTGGAGAAGGGCGGCATCTAGTTTAGTTTGGGCATCATCGTTGGCTTTATGGAGGGTAGCTTGGTGTTCCTGGATCATGGCCTTGTATTTGTCCTCGTAATGCTGGGATTTGGCAGCCGCAATGGTTCCTTGATCAGCTATGGTGGCTTCAGCTTTCTCCAGCTTGATCTCCAACATCTTGTTAAGCCCGCAGGCGTCTTCATACAAGTGCATAAGACGATCCAAGCCCTATCGATAAGGACACAGGTATCGATGTAAAAATAAGCAGGATAAGGACTAACATACTTGTGCAGGATATCGAAAGGAAAATTTTACCTGTTTGAGGAATGAGGTGGCTTCGTTAAACCCATGATTCTCAAGAGAGAATGTTTCAGAAACAGCTGGAGCGTCCGTCTCCTTTCTCTTACGAGAACTCGATGCCCGGGTCCTAGACGCCGGAGGGGCTTTGGAAGCAGAAACGGTCCTTGAAGAGGTAGGCTTTGGTGTAGCAGACGACTTTGGCTTGGATTCTTGTTTGATGGGTGCAAGGCTGGAGTAGCAATCCAACTCGTCGAGTTGGAAACCTTCAAGGTTGACAACTGGTACTGCACAAGGGAAGATATTCTTAAACTCATCATACTTTTGAAAAATAATTGATTTAAAATATATGTATAATTGCTGAGAATGTGCTTACCAGACATCTCTGAGCTTGATTTCTGGCTTGAATCTGTGAGGGGCAGGGAGAAAGTTCTTTCACTGGCAGGAAGTCGGTAGATTTCCTTGATCTTGGATTCGGATTCTGCACTGGGAGGTATTAAATCTCTGAAGTTCGCTGCATAAAAACACCAGGATATAAGTCTGGGATATAGTTTGAGGATATAATTAGGGATATTCCTAAAACCCTAAATCCTACCCTTGGTTAACCATTTAACCGGCAGATCGAAACCTTTATCAATAGAGTCTCTTTTTACAAAAAAGAATTTTCATCGCCATCGATCCTCGTTCTTGGTGGCCTTAAGAACCAGAGGGTTCTTGGAGGTAGAAAACAGAAGAAAACGGTGATCGCCGTGGGATCTCAACCGGTATGCTATAGGGAGGTCTTCAATGAACAGGTCAGGAAAATAACGAGACTTGTTTGATCCAGCACTATCAAAACTCGCCAGACCATTGGCATAGTCTGGGCATAGCTAAGGCCGGTGAGTTCAAAAAAGCGAGAGATGAAGGGTGGAAATGGGTACCGGAGTCCGAGAGAGAAAGGGTAGGCGAAGAAACAAACCCACTCGTCAGATGACACGTCTGATCGGGCTTCCCGATCAAAAGGGCGAAAGACTGTTCCGGTGGGGAAGGCGTCGGAATCTTTAAGAGCAGCGATGTCGGCGTTGTTGAAGCAGCAGATTTCCTTTGCTGGATCACGGATGAAATTTTGACTTACGAGGGTTGAGGCCGGACCGTCCGATCGAGATCTTGTTCGTGATGCCATGAGGGGTGTTGGACAAACTAAAAGAAACTCAAGAAAGAAGGATAAAGGATGAAGGGAAAAGTGATTACCTGAAAATCGCTTGAAGAATGATAAAAATAAGCAGAAATGATTTGGCTAAATATAGGCTGAATATAGGGGGTAAAGAGTAAATATTGCATTGAAAATGGCACAGTGTCATTTCAACCATCGTTTCAATTTAATTGCCTCGATCGACGAGATAAAGTTTTTGAAATATATCCGTTGGATTGGTATACCAACCGATATATTTGGGTACAATTGTTATGACTCATTTTCTAAGCATACATATCTTGAACTATATCCTGCTTTTTATTGTTTATCTATGATCAGGATACTGGACGGGGACATTGCTAACATCCTGGGTGATATCCTGAGGTACATTGAATTAATCACGTGCAGGTGAAAGACTGGGACTTGCCAACGGTCATGTGGACTTGATCTCCTCAAGACTCGGACGTATTTGTTAAAGGAGAGACGTTGAGCCCGAAAGACCAGGTCTACAACGTTCAACTAAGGAATATTCGGTGGATCCCGGTTATGTAGGATAGTTAGTTACGTTTGTTTTACTATAAATAGATGGGGGCGGATCAGATTAAGTCACTCAACACACACATTTTCGAACACTTTCTCTCTAGCTCATCGCAAACACTACACACAACACTTGTATTCGAATTACATTGTAACACCTAGTCGATCCGCACCACATCCTGCACTGTATCCTGATATTTGAAGCAATAGAAGAACAAGGCAGCTGCGATTGTCAGCTCCCGAGGTTTTATGCCGGCGATCTAGATTGATCAAGGGCTTTCCTCGTACATCACGTGTCCACCTTTACATTTTTGCTCATTGTTTGATCATAGATACAGCTCTATATCCTGAGCCGTATCCTGAAACTGTTTTCATATCTAATTTTGTTAACACATTTTTCATACATATTTCTAGCACACTACCTCACTTAACTAATTTGATCACTTAATTGCTTAGGTAATTTTTGACCAAAACACTAACCATGGCTTTGTACAGGATGCAGGTATCAATCAAGCTATGGCTAGGGAATTACAGAAACTAAAGGATATGATATCCAGCGTTCTAGGAGTGGTTAAGCCCATTCCTGAAATTGCAGATGGAAGCCACAGGATATCTCGCTTTGCACCACCCATTTGTAATGCAGAAATTCCAAAGAGGTTCCAAATACCAACCATGAAGTTGTATGATGGTTCAACGGATCCAGAGGAGCATGTAGCTCAGTACAGAGAAAGGATGGAGATCAATCCAATTCCTGAGAGGTTAAAAGAAGCATGTCTATGCAAGGGTTTTGGATCCACACTCACAGGATCAGCTCTTAAATGGCTGCTAAGTCTTCCCCCTTACTCTATTACTTCATTTGCTAATCTAGTTAATCTGTTTAATAGCCAATTCTCATGTAGTAGAAAATTTGAACGTTTAACTAGTGATCTATATAGGGTAACACAAGCTCAAAATGAATCACTTAGAGATTATATCACTAAGTTTAGTAAAGAATCCTTAGATATTCCTAATCTGGATATAGCTACGGCTGTGGAAGCCTTTAAAATGGGTTTACTTAGGGATTCATTATTCTATGATGTTCTTGTTATGACCCCATGCAGGAATCTTGATGAGGTAAGAACCAGGGCCCTTAGATTCATCCGACTAGAGGATGACAAGAAGATCCTCGAAAGAGGAAAAACAAGGATCCTACTACAGGAACAACAAGTCCAAGTCTTACAACAAGACTGACAACCAAAGCGTGCATGCAGTAGAACATGAAGAGGATGATGAGGATTATCCTCTCATTTCTGAATACTGTTTTTCTGTTGATAACAATGAACTAATTCTTGCAATGCAGAATCTAGGTGAGAAAGCAAGATGGCCAAGGAAAAGTGATAAACCAGCCACAACAAAAGACAAGTCCAAATGGTGTGCATATTATGAGGATTTCGGACATCTCACTGAAGAATGTATTGCACTTAGAAAAGAAATCGGTTACTTGTTAAGCAAGGGGCATTTGAAGGAGCTTTTGGGAAGAAAAAAGTCAAGGATTCAGGATCCTGAAAAGGTTCCAGAAAGAGCTCCTGCTCCTCTGGCAGATGCACAAGTTATAAACTTCATATCTGGTGGATCAGATATTTGTGGTACTTCCTTTTCAGCAGCCAAAAGACATGCCAAGGAGTCCAAGATGGATAATGGGGATATACCCATCCGAACCTCTACTGTTAGACAGGAAAAAGTTATAACTTTTGATGAGGATGATCGTGTTGATGTCCAGGATCCTCATCATGATGGTCTTGTTAATACCTTGTTTATATCTAACCATTTTGTTCACAGGATCTTAATAGATGGAGGAAGCTCAGTAAACATCATTTAGCTTGATGTCCTCAAGAAAATGAACATTCCTGAATCTGATATTATCCCAAGATCCTCAGTTCTTGTGGGATTCAGCAGAGAAACCAAGAATACATTGGGGGATATTAAACTTCCCATCTACATTGAAGGACTTCATTCTTATCAAAAAATTTGTGTAATAGATTCCTTATCCTGTTGCAATGTTATCCTTGGCAGTCCATGGATACATGACATGAAGGCAGTTGCATCCACATATCATCAATGTGTGAAGCTTCCTAGTTTATGGGGAGTGATAAAGATTGAGAGTGATCAACAAGAAGCAAAGAATTGCTATACCTCATCAATGAAGCCAGCCTCAAGACCAAGGGAGCAATAGCAACTAAAGTATCCTCCAAGAGACGTCTTGGAGGCAAGTGAACAGGATGTGAAAGATATCCTTATGGATCCTCATGATCCTGAATCCAAAGTCTTCATAGGATCAGGGATCCTCAGCAACATTGAACAGGATCTAGTATCCTTACTTAAGAGTAGAAAAACTACCTTTTCCTGGAAGTATGAAGACATGACAGGTGTCTCTAAAGATATAATTACTCATAAGCTTGGCATTGACAGGTCATTCAAGCCCATACATCAGAAAAGGAGGAAGTTTGCACCTGAGAGGAATGCTATTATCCAGGAGGAGGTAGACAAACTACTCTGAGCAGGTATTGTTAGGGGAGGATTTTCTAATCCTAAGGATCACGGATCCTCAAGTACTGCCAGGATCACGGATCCTCAATTCTGTTTGAATTAAGGATCCTCAGAAGGTGCTGGAGGGTCAGGATCCAGGATCCTCATTGTTATCCTTACACTAACGGTTGTCTACATTGTATGTGAGCTTGTTTTGCAGGAGTATATGCATGGACCAAGTCTTACCGATATTCCTGGAGAATATGCCCTCAATATTCCGCACGTGCTTGGCCTTTGTGAACGTTATGGAGATCGTGGGAAGCTTGCACATTTTGCGGATAGTTAGTTTAGTAGTTATTTCTAATTTTAAAAGGGGATAACAAGCTTAGATTAAGAGATTCGGCAAAATTAGAAAATACACACACACTTGAAACAGCTCTCAACAGTTCACTTGGCGATTTCATACACATTGCACTCTAGTGATCCTTGTAACAAGCTTGTTATCATCCCGAGTTGTAACAATCATTTGTTTAATAATAGTTGGTGATCGGTAGTTTCCATCACCCGAGGTTTTTTATGCCGGAGATCAACTATTGATCAAGGGCTTTTTCCTCGTATAAATCCTTGTGTCACTTGTTCATTTCATTTGCAACTTATTCATACAATTGTTCATTGATTCAAGCATCACACCTCACAACAAAAGATTTGGTTGCATTATCCTAGCTTGATTTTTGACCAAAACAGTTTGGCGCCCACCGTGGGGTAATTGGTGCTTCATTCCTAAGAAAATTTTGTCTTTGTGATCATTTCGGTTCATTATCTCCAAGCAGATGGCTTCTTCCGCAAAGAGCACTTCAAGTTCAATGCCGACAATTACTTCTTCACAAGGCGTTCCACCTTTTCCTCCACCACCTTTTGGATCTCAGAAGAATGCTGAGAATGCTGCAAAGAGACAGAGCCCCATTTTCCCAAAACCACCATCTTCTACTGTTTCTTCTAATCCTACTAACAGTGATCTTTTTACTTTGATTTTGCAGATGAGGGATCACATACAAGAGCAGGATAAAACCAACGAAAGGATTCTCAAGGAGATTGGTGATATCAAGAAACAGAAGAGATCAGTGGAGGATCATTCTCCATTGATGCCTAGATCCCTGAATTTCGACACTCGGGTCATAACTTCCCAGCATTCTGCAGCTCCGGATGTCCAATACTTGGGTGGATTAATAGGAATGCGTTCTGGATCATCGGCAATGACTCAGGCTCTAGGATCCTACTTTCAACCTTCAGGATCCTCTGTTCAGCATCAAGGATCCTTCTTCCAGCAACAGGGATCCTTCACCAGTTCAGGAGGATACATGGGGACACAGCCAGTTCAAGGATCCTCTCAGGTTCAAGGATCCTCTCAGGTTGAAGGATCCTCTCGGGTTCAAGGATCCTCTCAGGTTCAAGGATCCTCCTTTCAGCCTCAAGGATTCTCATCTCAGGTTTTCGGATCCATGGATTATCCTCCAAGACCCCCATTTACAACACATCAAGGATCCAACATCTTTCATGATCAAGGATCCTTAAGAAGTATGCAACATGGAAGTTCAGATGTTCATCAAGGAGACTTCATACCGATGCAGACCATTGCTTCTTCTGGTCCCTCAATCATACCAGAATCCCGCCAATATGGATTCACATCCGGAATCCCAAACATGAATCCTCCGGGAGGTAACACTTTGAATAATTCTTATACTACTAACCAGGGTTTCATGCAGGATACAGGTATCAACCAGGCTATAGCTAGGGAACTACAGAAACTGAAGGATATGATATCCAGTGTACCAGGGGTGGTTAAACCCATTCCTGAAATTCCAGATGGAAGCCACAGGATATCCCGTTTTGCACCACCTCTTTGTGATGCAGAAATCCCAAAAAGGTTCCAGATACCAACCATGAAGCTATATGATGGTTCAACGGATCCAGAAGAACATGTGGCTCAATATAGAGAAAGGATGGAGATCAATCCAATTCCTGAGAGGTTAAAAGAAGCATGTCTATGCAAGGGTTTTAGATCCACACTCACGGGATCAGCTCTTAAATGGCTGCTAAGTCTTCCCCCTTACTCTATTACTTCATTTGCTAATCTAGTTAACCGGTTTAATAGCCAATTCTCATGTATTAGAAAGTTTGAACGATTAACTAGGGATCTATATAGGGTAACACAAGGTCAAAATGAATCACTTAGAGATTATATCACTAAGTTTATTAAAGAATCCTTGGATATTCCTAATTTGGATGTTGCTACGGCTGTGGAAGCCTTCAAAATGGGTTTACTTAGGGATTCATTGTTCTATGATGATCTTGTCATGACCCCTTGCAGGAATCTTGATGAAGTAAGAACCAGGGCCCTTAGATTCATCTGGTTAGAGGATGATAAGAGGATCCAGGAAAGGCTAGTAGGATCCTCGAAGCAGGAAAAACAAGGATCCTACTTTAGGAACAACAAGTCCAAGTCTTACAACAAGTCTGACAACCAGAGTGTGCATGCAGTAGAACAAGAAGAGGATGATGAGGATTATCCTTCAATTTCTGAATATTGTTTTTCTGTTGATAACAATGAACTAATTCTTGCAATGCAGAACTTAGGTGAGAAAGTAAGATGGCCTAGAAAAAGCGATAAACCAGCTGTAACCAAAGACAAATCCAAATGGTGTGCATATCATGAGGATTTCGGGCATCTCACTGAAGAATGTATTGCGCTAAGAAAAGAGATTGGTTACTTATTAAGCAAGGGGCATTTGAAGGAGCTTTTGGGGAGGAAAAAGTCAAGGATCCAGGATCCTGAAAAGGTTCCAGAAAGGGCTCCTGCCCCTCCGGCAGATGCACAAGTTATCAACTTCATATCCGGTGGATCAGACACTTGTGGTACTTCCTTTTCAGCAGCCAAGAGACATGCCAAGGAAACCACAATGGATAATGGGGATAGACCTATCCGAACCTCCACTGTTACCCAGGATAAAGTTATAACCTTTGATGAGGATGATCGTGTTGATGTCCAGGATCCTCATCATGATGGTCTTGTTATTACCTTATTTATATCTAACCATTTTGTTCGCAGGATCTTAATAGATGGTGGAAGCTCAGTATACATCATTCAGCTTGATGTTCTCAAGAAAATGAACATTCCTGAATCGGATATTGTGCCAAGATCCTCAGTTCTTGTGGGATTCAGTGGAGAAACCAAGAACACATTGGGGGACATCAAACTTCCAATCTATATTGAAGAACTTCATTCTTATCAAAAATTTTGTGTTATAGATTGCTTATCCTGTTGTAATGTTATCCTTGGCAGGCCATGGATACATGACATGAAGGCAATCCCATCTACCTATCATCAATGTGTAAAACTTCCTAGTCCAAGGGGAGTGGTACAAATTAAGAGTGACCAACAAGAAGCTAAGAATTGCTACACATCATCAATGAAGCCAGCCTCAAGACCAAAGGAGCAATAGCAACTAAAGTATCCTCCAAGAGATGTCTTGGAGGCAAGAGAACATGATGTGAAAGACATCCTTATGGATCCTCATGATCCTGAATCCAAGATCATCATAGGATCAGGGATCCTTAGCAATATTGAACAGGATTTGGTATCCTTCCTTAAGAGGAGAAAGACTACCTTTTCCTGGAAGCATGAAGATATGACAGGTATCTCTAAAGATATAAATACTCATAATCTTGGCATTGACAGGTCATTCAAATCCATACATCAGAAGAGGAGGAAGTTTGCACCTGAGAGGAATGCTATTATCCAGGAGGAGGTAGATAAACTGCTCAGAGCAGGTATGATTAGGGAGGTTAAGTATCCAAGGTGGTTAGCCAATGTGGTTGTTGTTCAAAAGAAAAATGGAAAGTGGAGGGTATGTGTCGATTTTACTGATTTAAACAAGGCATGTCCCAAGGATCCTTTACTATTACCCCACATTGACTCCATGGTGGATGCTACCGCGGGTCGAGTTGTTGACTTTTATGGATGCTTCATCTGGATTTCAACAAATTCAGATGGAACCATCTGATCAAGAGGATACAGCCTTTATGACCCCAACTGGTATATATTGTTATATTGCTATGCCATTTGGACTAAGAAATGCAGGTGCTACTTATCAAAGGCTAGTCAATATGATGTTTAAGGAACAAATTGGACACACTATGGAGGTCTATATAGATGACATGGTGGTTAAGTCCAAGAAAGCTGAGGATCACCTTAGAGACTTGGAGGAAGCATTCGATATCCTTGATAAATTTAATATGAAACTAAATCCTTCCAAGTGTCACTTTGGTGTTAAAGCAGGAAAATTCTTAGGCTATATGGTGACAAAAAGAGGCATTAAGGCAAGTCCAGAGCAAATCAAGGCGATTGTGAACAGGTTCATATCCAAGTCAGGATGTGCAAAGATTGACAGGCAGGATCGCAGCCTTGAACAGGTTCATATCCAAGTCATCAGAAAAGTGCAAGGAATTCTATGACATTTTGAGAAAGAACAAGAAATTTGAGTGGACTGAAAAGAATGAAAACGCTCTCAAAGCCCTTAAGGATTACCTATCATCAACCCCTGCCTTGATGAAACCAGAAAAAGGGGATATATTATCCTTATTGTTAGGGGAGGATTTTTGAATGATCAGTGATCCTCAATTACTGTTGGGCTTAGTGATCCTCACTTCTGTTTGAATTGGTGATCCTCAGAAGTATTGCAGGATCAGGATCATGGATCATTGTAAGGATCCTTATACTAACGATTGTCTACTTTGAATATGATGTTGTTTTGCAGGAGTACGAGCTTGGACTTGGTCTTGGCGATATTCCTGGAGAATATTCCATATTTATTCCGCACGTGCATGGCTGAAATGGACGTTATGGAGGTCGTGGAGGACTTGCACCAAATGCGGAATGTTTGTTAGCTTAGATATTTTCCATTTTTAAAAGGGATAGCGAGCTAAATAGAAAACACTTGGCTATTTTTAGCTTAACACACAATTCACTTGGCGATTACACATTTTTTGCACATTACACTATAGTGATCCTTGTAATTAGCTCGCTATCATCCGAAGTTGTAATACATTTCTTGTTTAATTTGAGTTGGTGATCAGTAGTTTCCATCACCCGAGGTTTTTTATGCCGGAGATCATTTATTGATCAAGGGCTTTTTCCTCGTATAAATCTTTGTGTCACTTATTCATTTCATTTCTGAGTGATCTTTAGTGTTGTTCATTGATTCAAGCATCATACCTCACAACAGAAAGTTTGGTTGCATTATCATTGCTTGACTTTTTGACCAAAACAGTTTGGCGCCCACCGTGGGGCGATTGGTGCTTCATTCCTAAGAAGATTCGTATTTTCGTGGTCATTTCGGTTCGCTACAACCAAGCAGATGGCTTCCTCAGCGAAGAATACTTCAAGTTTAATGCCATCATTCAGTTCTTCACAAGGTGTTCCTCCTTTGCCTCCACCACCTTCTGGATCCCAGAAGAATGCTGAGAATGCCGCGAAGAGACCAACCCCCATTTTCCAAAAACCACCAACTTCTTCTGTTTCCACTAATCCTACTACTAATGATCTTTTTAATCTGATTTTGCAGATGAGGGATCGTATGCAAGAGCAGGATAAAACCAACGACATGATCCTCAGGGAGATAGGTGATATCAAGAAACAGAAGAAATCGGTGGAGGATCATTCCCCATTGATGCCCAGGTCGCTGAACTTCGACACTCCAGTCATAACTTCCCAGCAATCAGCAGCTCCGGACGTGCAATACTTGGTGAATTGCCAGGAAGACGTTATGGAACAACAACAATGACTCAGACCCCAGGATCTTACCTTCAACCTTCCGGAGCCTCTGTCCAGCATCAGGGATCCTTCATCAGCTCAGGAGGATATTTGGGAATGCACTCGGTTCAAGGATCCTCCCAGGTCCAAGGATCCTCTCTGGTTCCAGGATCCTCTCTGGTCCCAGGATCCTCCCAGGTCCAAGGATCCTCTCTGGTTCCAGGATCCTTTCAGGTCCAAGGATCCTCCCAGGTACAAGGATCCTCCCAGGTCCAAGGATCCTCCCAGGTCCAAGGATCCTCTCTGGTTCCAGGATCCTTTCAGGTTCAAGGATCCAACATCTTTCAGGATCGAGGATCCTTAAGGAGTATGCAGGCTCCAAGCACGAATGTTCATCAAGGAGACTTCATACCCATGCAGACCATTGCTTCCTCTGGTCCTTCAATCATACCAGAATCCCGTCAATATGGATTCACATCTGGAATTCCAAGCATGAATCCAATGGGAGGTAACACTTTTAATAAATCATATAACACTAACCATGGCTCAATGCAGGATACAGGTATCAATCAGGCTATGGCTAAGGAGCTACAGAAGCTTAAGGATATGATATCCAGTGTACCAGGAGTGGTTAAACCTATTCCTGAAATTGCAGATGGTAGCCATAGGATATCTCATTTTGCACCACCCATATGTGATGCTGAGATACCCAAAAGGTTCCAGATACCATCTATGAAGCTCTATGATGGTTCAACGGATCCAGAGGAGCATGTAGCTCAATACAGGGAGAGGATGGAGATCAATCCAATTCCTGAGAGGTTAAAAGAAGCATGTCTATGCAAGGGATTTGGATCCACACTCACAGGATCTGCTCTTAAATGGCTGCTAAGTCTTCCCCCTTACTCTATTACTTCATTTGCTAATCTAGTTAATTTGTTTAATAGTCAATTCTCCTGTAGTAGAAAATTTGAACGATTAACTAGTGATCTATATTGGGTAACACAAGGTCAAAATGAATCACTTAGAGATTATATCACTAAATTTAGTAAAGAATCCTTAGATATTCCCAACTTGGATATTGCTACGGCTGTAGAAGCCTTTAAAATGGGATTGCTTAGGGATTCATTGTTCTATGATGATCTTGTTATGACCCCATGCAGGAATCTTGATGAAGTAAGAACCAGGGCCCTTAGGTTCATCCGTTTAGAGGATGACAAAAGGATCCAAGAGATATTGACAGGATCCTCAAAACAGGAAAAGCAAGGATCCTACTTCAGGAACAACAAATCGAAATCCTATAACAAATCTGATAACCAGAATGTGCATGTAGTGGAACAAGAAGAGGATGATGAGGATTATCCTCCTATTTCTGAATACTGTTTTTCTGTTGATAACAATGAACTAATCCTTGCAATGCAGAATCTAGGTGAGAAAGCTAGGTGGCCGAGAAAAAGTGATAAACCAGCTGCTACAAAGGATAAGTCCAAGTGGTGTGCATATCATGAGGATTTTGGGCATCTCACTGAAGAGTGTATTGCACTAAGAAAGGAAATTGGTTACTTGTTGAGCAAGGGGCATTTGAAAGAGCTTTTGGGACGAAAGAAGTCAAGGGTCCAGGATCCTGAAAGGATCCAGGAAAGGGCTCCTGCTCCTCCAGCAGATGCACAAGTTATAAACTTCATATCCGGTGGATCAGACATTTGTGGAACTTCCTTCTCAGCAGCCAAAAGACATGCTAAGGAAACCAAGATGGCTAATGGAGACAGACCCGTCCAGACCTCCGTTGTTACCCAGGATAAAGTTATAACCTTTGATGAGGATGATCGTGTCGATGTCCAGGATCCTCATAATGATGGTCTTGTTATTACCCTGTTTATTTCTAACCACTTTGTTCGCAGGATCCTAATCGATGGAGGAAGCTCTGTGAACATCATTCAGCTTGATGTCCTCAAGAAAATGAATATCCCGGAGTCTGATATTGTCCCAAGATCCTCAGTCCTTGTGGGATTTAGTGGGGAAACCAAAAACACATTGGGGGACATCAAACTCCCTATTTATATTGAAGGACTCCATTCTTATCAGAAATTTTGTGTTATAGATTGCTTATCTTGTTGCAATGTTATCCTTGGCAGGCCATGGATACATGATATGAAGGCAGTCCCATCCACCTATCATCAGTGTGTAAAGCTTCCAAGTCCATGGGGAGTGGTGAAAATTGAGAGTGATCAACAAGATGCTAAGAATTGTTATACATCATCAATGAAGCCAGCCTCAAGACCAAGGGAGCAATAGCAATTAAAGTATCCTTCAAGAGATGTCTTGGAGGCAAGAGAACAGGATTTGAAAGAAATCCTCATGGATCCTGATGATCCTGAATCCAAGATCTTCATAGGATCAGGGATCCTTAGCGACATTGAACAGGAGCTAGTATCCTTCCTTAAAAGAAGGAAAACTACCTTTGCCTGGAAACATGAGGATATGACAGGTATATCTAAAGATATAATTACTCATAAACTTGGCATTGACATGTCATTCAAGCCAATTCATCAAAAGAGGAGGAAGTTTGCACCCGAGAGGAATGCCATTATCCAGGAGGAGGTAGATAAACTACTTCGGGCAGGTATGATAAGAGAGGTTAAGTATCCAAGATGGTTAGCCAATGTGGTTGTTGTTCAAAAGAAAAATGGAAAGTGGAGGGTATGTGTCGATTTTACTGATTTAAATAAGGCATGTCCCAAGGATCCTTTCCCATTACCCCACATTGACTCCATGGTGGATGCTACCGCGGGTCATGGGTTGTTGACTTTTATGGATGCTTCCTCTGGATTTCAGCAAATTCAGATGGAACCATCTGATCAAGAGGATACAGCCTTTATGACCCCAACTGGTATATATTGTTATATTGCTATGCCATTTGGACTAAGGAATGCAGGTGCTACTTATCAAATGCTAGTCAATATGATGTTCAAGGAACAAATTGGACACACTATGGAGGTCTATATTGATGACATGGTGGTTAAGTCCAAGAAAGCTGAGGATCACCTTAAAGACTTGGAGTAAGCATTCAATATCCTTGATAAATTTAATATGAAGCTAAATCCTTCCAAGTGTCATTTTGGTGTTAAGGAAGGTAAATTCTTAGGCTATATGGTGACAAAGAGGGGCATTGAAGTAAGTCCATAGCAAATCAAGGCTATAGTGAATATCAAATCTCCTGCCAATGCTAAGGATGTGCAAAGATTGACAGGCAGGATTGCAGCCTTGAACAGATTCATATCCAAATCCTCAGAAAAATGCAAGGAATTCTATGACATCCTGAGGAAGAATAAGAAATTTGAATGGACTGAGAAGCATGAAAGTGCCCTCAAAGCTCTTAAGGATTACCTATCCTCAGCCCCCGCCTTGATGAAACCAGAAAAAGGGGATATATTATCCTTATACTTAGCAGTATCCTCAAAAGCAGTAAGTGCGGTCCTTGTTAAGGATCACCAAGG
The DNA here is from genome assembly GCA_030545235.1 of Helianthus tuberosus. Taxonomy (NCBI): domain Eukaryota; kingdom Viridiplantae; phylum Streptophyta; class Magnoliopsida; order Asterales; family Asteraceae; genus Helianthus; species Helianthus tuberosus. Next base: position 9,949,098 of record CM060396.1, read on the forward strand.
TACACAACATCCTGTTTATTATGTAAGTAAAAGTTTACTTGATGCTGAATCCAGGTATTCACACTTAGAAAAACTTATCCTTGCATTAATTATGGCATCTACTAAATTAAGACATTATTTTGAGACTCATGCCATCATTGTTAAGACTAATTTTCCAATTAAGAATGTTCTCAGGAAACCTGAAATGTCAGGAAGGATGGCTAAGTGGGTAGTGAAGCTTAGTGCTTATGATATAAGATATGAACCAAGGACTTCCATCAAATCCCAAGCCTTAGCTGACTTTGTGGCAGATTTTAGTAGTGACTTGCAAAAGGAAGCTGAGTTAGAAGTCCAACAGCTTGAAGAAACTAAGGATCCTTGGATACTCTTCACTGATGGAGCCTCTAATGTGAAAGGAACAGGGCTTGGAATACTACTAAAATCGCCACAGGGGGACATAATACCCCACTCCATAGCTTGTGAATTTCAAACTACCAACAATGAGGCTGAATATGAAGCCTTGATAGCTAGTTTGCAAATTGCTAAGCATATGAGGATCAGGTATCTTGAGGTACATGTAGATTCATTATTAATCACTAATCACTTTAATGGATCCTATGCTGTTAAAGGTGAAAAGCTAATCAAATATTTAGAGATAGTCAAAGAATTGGCACTCTCTTTTGTCTCCTTTAGTTTAACACATGTACCAAGGGAAGAGAATGCAGAGGCTGATGCATTAGCCAATCTAGGATCATCCTTGAAGATCCCGGAGGATATAAGGATCCCTATTATCCATATCCTGACCCCTGCTATCGAGGATCATATAGCCATGGAGATCGGAGAAGACTCTGCAATCATCCCTAGTGATGATACTCAATCTCATTCAGGATCATGGATCCTTCCAATCATGAGATACATACAACATGGAGAGATTCCTACAGGAGAAAACCCCAGGGCTTTCAAAATCAAGGTATCTCAATTTACAATATTGAATAACATGTTATATAAACGATCTCTTGCAGGACCATATCTGAGATGTATTGAGGATCCTGAAATCCAAGAAGTCCTAAAGGATTTCCATGAAGGAGATTGTGGAAACCACACTGGGGGCAGGTCATTATTCTCAAGGATCCTGAGGACAGGATACTATTGGCCAACTATGAAGAAGGATGTTGTGGAATATGCCAAGAAGTGTGATCCTTGTCAGAGACACAGTAATATCCTTCACCAACCAGTAGAACTTTTGCATCCTATATCCTCTTCTTGGCCATTTATGAGGTGGGGAATGGATATAGTTGGTAAGCTTCCTAAGGCACCTGGTGGAAAAGTATTCATGCTTGCAATGACTGATTACTTCTTCAAGTGGATAGAGGCTGAAGCCTTTGCTCAAATCAGAGAAAATGAAGTTATATCCTTTATTAAAAGAAACATTATTACTAGATTTGGTATTCCTTCTGAAATTGTTTGTGATAATGGATCCCAATTTATTGGGAATAGAACTACTAACTTTTGTGACAGATGGGGGATTAAGATGATAACATCAACACCAGTCCACCCACAAGCTAATGGTCAGGCAGAATCATCCAACAAGATCATCATTAACAATTTAAAGAAGAAGCTCGGATCCAAGAAAGGAAAATGGGCAGAAGAACTACCTTATGTACTTTGGGCTGATAGGACAACTCCTAAGAATGCTACTGGCCAAACCCCATTTTCTTTGGTATTTGGGGCAGAATCAGTGATCCCTACAGAGATGGTGGTTCCAACTGCAAGAACAAGCATTCGTGATCCTGAAGAAAATGCTGAAAACTTGTCTCAAGACTTGGATACTATAGAAGAAATCAGGGATTTGGCAAGGATAAGGATGGCTAGTTATCAGCAAAGGATGGCTAGAGCCTACAACAAAAATGTCAGGATCAGGAAATTCCAAGTTGGTGATATGGTATTAAGGAAAGCATTTCAGAATACCACCAATCCTGCTGATGGAAAATTGGCACCAAAATGGGAAGGCCCTTATTTGATTGAAGCTGAAGCAGGAAAGGGGGCATATCGATTGTTAAAAATGGAAGGTGACTTGCTACCAAGAGCTTGGAATGCTGTCCATTTGAAGAAATATTTCATGTGACAAGGATCCATGATCCTTACATGACAAGTATCCTTGAAGGATCCTTACAGGACACATGATCCTCATTCTGGTAATATTCTAATCTCGAACTATTTCATTCTTATATTATCTTATATAAGGACAAGGATCCTGCATCCTTTATCCTCCTTTCACTTGATTATGAGTTTTGAAGGTTCAGGTATCCTTAACAAAGGATTGAGTATCCACACAAGTATCCAGTTATTTGGGCTTGACCCTAGTTATTTAGGCTTGACCCCAGTTATTTGGGCTTGACCCCAGTTTGGGCCTGTCCCCAGTTTCGCCAGTAGCGCACGATGATCCTGGTATAGTTCATGGCAATGGGACCAGTACTCGCTTTAGGGGCTGACAATTTCATTGTACTGGCTATATTCAGGATCCTACGTATAATGGTAGACGTACCATACATCCGTTCCTAAAGTTTCTAACGTTTTCACGTTAGCTAAGGTTTTGGCATTTTCATGTCACTAAGTTTGGATAGTCGCCAGTGAGGGCCATACTCCAGTTTACATACGATCCTTTGGGCTTGTCCCCAGTTATCCTTTGGGCTTGTCCCCAGTTATCTTTTGGGCTTGTCCCCAGTATATTGGGCTTGTCCCCAGAATTGTTGGGCTTGTCCCCAGTTACTAACTCTTATCTTATACTGGCTTAGTCCCAAGTTGTATCCTGTTTCAGGTTTTTGGAGATAAATGATCAAGGATCCTTGATCCTTACCTTTTACTAAGGTATGTCTTTTGGGTTATCCTGATTATAAGTGTTAAAGGTTAGGATCCTAACTTGGATCCTCAGGTATGATCCTTAACTATTTTGATTTTATTCATTATTCATTTGAGTGACCCTTACCCTTTGACAACTGAACTTATGATCCTTAAACTATATTACTTTTCAGAACTTGTCGACTATAGGATATGTGATCCTTGATCATATCCTAAACTTTTTCAGGATATTTATTAAGTTTTTTTTTCTTTACTTGATAAGTTTAGACAAAATGTATATCACAACAATTGAAAAGTAAAAATATTTACAAGGATAACAACACGGGAGATAGCCAAAAAGTTAGAGTTATTTTATTCACAAAAGATTAAACCCTTTAAGGTTATCAAAATTGCCAACCCACGTTTCTACCAGCAAAACGTGGCCCGTCCACATGGGTTGGCAAAGGGTGTCCATTGTTTACGGGTCTTTATAGTGCAGAAAATAAAAGACGGAAGGATAACGAGTGGCTTCATCCCCCAAACAGAGGATCCATCCACCACCCATTATCCTGCCTATTGTTCAAGGATTCATGATCCTTCATCCTAGAAACTATTATCTAAAGTTATTACAACCCATCATTGTTCAACGAAAACATCATAACCAAATAACCAAACTTAAAAAATGGGCTCCGGCTACGTCTAGAAATGTCCTTCATCGCCCATTCCTGCAGCTTACACCTTCGCTGCATCACCATCTCCTCCAGCTCCAACATCCTTCACCTGATCCTTGCCACTGCCACCAGCCTCGATTGCCAGAACCTCATCAGCCTCCTCTTCGTCCTCCAACTCAGCCAGCCTAGCCTTCCAGCCCTCCATGTCCCAGTTGCTCCTGTCAAAAGTAGGATCCTGAGCTTCTTGGGCCATCTGCAACTTGGTCTTATACATGGCAATGGCAACAGAGACTTTAGCATCCTGCATGATCTCGTGCTTCTCATAGTCAGCATTGATCTGAGCTGCAACCGCCTGAGTTTTAGCATCACTGAGGTCCTTTTCGAGGGAGGAAATCTTGTGATCCTTAAGCACCGCCACTTTTTGGAGGTCAGAGTATTTCTCTTCAATCTCCTCGACGTTCCCAACATAGTCCTCGATTTCAGCAAATTTCTGCAAAGGAGATAATGCAAAGCTCAGTATCACGTGATCCTCAAGTGGGCAGGATAATTAAGCTAACTCAGTGATCCTTACCTCAGCAAAGTACTCAAGGAACTGATGGCGGATCAGGGGCAAGCCTTCTAGATTGTCAGATTCAGAGGTCTTCCTTTTCTTTTCACCTATTTCCTTTGAAGTGGTTGCCTTGGGGATAGTGACAGCTGGGCTGGTAGCAAGCTTCTTCTTTGAGGATCGGACAGTGTCAAGGTCAGTGACACTGAAATTGGAGGCAGATCTTGAAGATTTTCCGGCGCCTACACATCCAAAACAGATAAGTATCCTTACCCCATTTCTATTTAACTATTTATTTAAATGTTTAATTATGCAAAAAACAGGATACTTACTCGACATAGTGACAGAACCTGAGGATACTTCTTGAGAATCCTGGGTATTTGTTTTAAACGATCTTCTTGCAGGATCAAGTCTCCGGAAAGCGGCAAGCCTTTCTTGTGTTGCACGTGTTGTGATGAGATGTGCGACAGTAATAGCTGCAAAATAGAAACAAAAGGACGTTAGTGATCCTTAAATAGATAACTTATTCGGTGATCCTTCTAAGGATCCTCTACCCTACCGTGGGTGGCCCACTTCCTTGGCAAATCCTTTCCATTAGGGATAGAATCCCTTCTAACAAAGAAGAATCGCCGCTTCCAGTTGGTGTCATTCTTTGTGGCTTTGAAGATGGGGTGTTCTTCACCAGGTTTATGTTTGAGTAAATATCGGTGGGATCCATGGCTAACGAGGTCATACATCTCTGCAAACTCCGACATTCCCAGATCAATTCCTTCTTGCTCAATGATCCTTTCAAGGGTATATAAGACCCTCCAGATCATTGGCATGGCTTGAATATAGGAGATGCCGGTGAGGGAGAAGAAAGACTGAGTGAATTCAGGGAAAGGATACGAGTATCCTATTGTGAATGGAGTGACCGGGAAAGCTACCCAGGTTTCAGAAATATAATCGCTTAGAACGGTGGGATCAAATGGTTTGAAAACGGTGTTTGCTGGGAAGCAATGGCGAATTCTGTCTATCAGCGGATCAGTGAAGCAGCATCGTTCTTTTGCTGAATCTTTTATGATCCCTTGGCTTTTCAGGGGGCTGTCTTTCTTGTGATCCTTAGCCGGTGAGGATCTTAGCATCATCTTGATTGTGACGGTGGTGAAGAAGAAAATGAACGGAGAAAGAAAACGTAAAGGGAGAAGAGGAAAAGAGATACCTGCTTGATCTTCGAATGTGGATGTAAAGGGAGTCTCTCTTGAATTTAAATGCAAATTGATCTCTATCCCTAACTTCAATTTATAATAATGATCTTGCAGGGTAGTCACTTCAGTGACGTCAGGATGGTAACGGCTAGTCCGATTACAACGGCTAGTTATCCGTTGATTCATTACGGATAAGAACAGAAAATATAACCCGATTATTTACAATTTACTCCTTATATTTTGGGGGCAATTGTTAGGGGAGGATTTTTGAATGATCAGTGATCCTCAATTACTGTTGGGCTTAGTGATCCTCACTTCTATTTGAATTGGTGATCCTCAGAAGTATTGCAGGATCAGGATCATGGATCATTGTAAGGATCCTTATACTAACGATTGTCTACTTTGAATATGATGTTGTTTTGCAGGAGTACGAGCTTGGACTTGGTCTTGGCGATATTCCTGGAGAATATTCCATATTTATTCCACACGTGCATGGCTGAAATGGACGTTATGGAGGTCGTGGAGGACTTGCACCAAATGTGGAATGTTTGTTAGCTTAGATATTTTCCATTTTTAAAAGGGATAGCGAGCTAAATAGAAAACACTTGGCTATTTTTAGCTTAACACACACACTCGCAACTGCTCTCACCAGCTCTTTACAATTCACTTGGCGATTACACATTTTTTGCACATTACACTATAGTGATCCTTGTAATTAGCTCGCTATCATCCGAAGTTGTAATACATTTCTTGTTTAATTTGAGTTGGTGATCGGTAGTTTCCATCACCCGAGGTTTTTTATGCCGGAGATCATTTATTGATCAAGGGCTTTTTCCTCGTATAAATCTTTGTGTCACTTATTCATTTCATTTCTGAGTGATCTTTAGTGTTGTTCATTGATTCAAGCATCATACCTCACAACAGAAAGTTTGGTTGCATTATCATTGCTTGATTTTTTGACCAAAACACTTATATCTAGCGGTATCCTCTAAAGCAGTAAGTGCAATCCTCGTTAAAGATCACCAAGGTACACAACATCCTGTCTATTATGTAAGTAAGAGTTTGCTTGATGCTGAATCCAGGTATTCACATTTAGAAAAACTTATCCTTGCTTTGATTATGGCATCTACTAAATTAAGACATTATTTTGAAACTCACGCCATTATTGTTAAGACTAATTTTCCAATTAAGAATGTTCTCAGGAAACCTGAAATGTTAGGAAGGATGGCTAAATGGGCAGTGAAGCTCAGTGCTTATGATATAAGATATGAGCCTAGAACTGCCATTAAATCCCAAGCCTTAGCTGACTTTGTGGCAGATTTCAGTAGTGACTTGCAAATGAAAGCTGAGTTAGAAGTTCAACAGCTTGAAGAAACTAAGGATCCTTGGATACTCTTCACTGATGAAGCCTCTAATGTCAAAGGAACAGGACTTGGAATACTACTAAAATCGCCACAGGGGGACATAATACCCCACTCAATAGCTTGTGAGTTTCAAACTACTAACAATGAGGCTGAATATGAAGCCTAGATAGCTGGTTTGCAAATTGCCAAGCATATGAGGATCATGTATCTTGAGGTACATGTAGATTCATTGTTAATTACTAACCACTTTAATGGATCCTATGCTGTTAAAGGTGAAAAGCTAATCAAATACCTAGAGATAGTCAAGGAATTGGCACTCTCTTTTGTTTCTTTTAGTTTGACACAAGTACCCAGAGAAGAAAATGCAGAAGCCGATGCATTGGTCAATCTAGGATCATCCTTGAAGATCCAAGAGGATATCAAGATCCCTATTATTCATATCCTAACTCCTGCTATTGAGGATCATGTAGCTATGGAGATAGGTGAGGATTCTGCTATCATCCCTAGTGATGATACACAATCTCATTCAGGATCATGGATCCTTCCAATCATGAGATATATACAGCATGGAGAGATCCCTACAGGAGAAAACCCCAGGGCTTTCAAAATTAAGGTATCTCAATTTACAATATTGAATAACATGTTATATAAACGATCTCTTGCAGGACCATATCTAAGATATATTGAGGATCCCGAGATCCAAGAACTTTTAAAGGATTTTCATGAAGGAGATTGTGGAAATGTGACACCTGTGCCTCCACGGCCATCAAACAAATAATGTATCAATGAAATAGTGTATTTCATACTTGGGATTTGTATAAATATGTGTATCCTTTGCACATATCAATTCTTGTTCGATTTCAAGCTTTAAATCGCTTTCTGGAAGGTTATACGCGCACTGATGCGTAAATATAACCCGTTTAATGTAACGAACACTCCGTAATAGTTAAATAGGCTTAAAATACTTTAAATAACCTTTACATAACTTAGAAATAAGTTTTGAAGGCTTTGGTATGGCAAAATCGAGTTAAATCGCTTACAGGGACTAAAGTTGACAAACTGCGAAAGTATGCCAATTTGAACTGTAACAGACATTCCGGATGATGGCCATAATGTAAACATACCATAAATATCCTTTACATAGCTTAGAAATAGGCTTTGAGGGGTTCGGTGTGCTAAAATAAACTTTTGGGTCATTCAGGGACTAAAAGCGTCAAAAAGTGCACAAGTTTGCACTTTCGCGCTTAACTTACGTTCTGAATACATCCGGGCATCCAAAAATTGATGTAAGCACTAAAACATTTTATTTTAGTGTTTGGCATAAGAAAAATCCATTCGTCGCGTCATTTGGATCGTTTTTCGCGCTTATGCGCATTCCGTCGTAATTAAGCGAACATCGCGATCGTACGGCCAAACGAACCTACATCCGAGATATTTTTGAGCACATTTTAAGTTCCCTATACTTTAACTTCATTTTAGAGCCTTGAAATGAGGTTAACAGGGTTCAAACGCATCGAAAATAGCTTAAACGGGCTGCAGGGACCATTTCTGCCATTTTTGAAACTTTTCTGAATCTGGCACATGCTAGCATAGCGCGAGCAACTTATGCCTTTCCAGTAGCGCTATGCGAGCACCTCATCTGGGCAGAAACATTGGATCTGGTCCATTTCTCTTGTTGCACATGGTTTTGGGTCAAATCTATGGGCTCAAATGGTTTTAGAAAACCAGGGTTTTTAGGTGTATGGCCAAGATCAAAGCACGGTTAACGAGAAACGATCTTAACGGCTCTACGAATCCTATAAATACCCCTTGCCTTCATTTACCAAAACCCACAAGAATCTTGATTTGAGAAGCTCTAAGTTGAAACCATTGTTTCATACCTGAGCTACTTGGATCGAGATTAGCATTCGGGGACCCTTTGTAAGTGTTCCTTCGTTCTTTTATTGCTTTTCGAGTCCGAAAGTCAAACTTTGTTTGACTTTCTGCATTGACCAGTTTATGTTCAATGTGAAGTTCGTTTGAACTTCGCAACATGAGCGTAATCGCGATGGTTATAGTCCCTTGTGACTATGCCTACTGATTACCACGTTATCTAGGCTCAGTGACGAGCCGTAGTTTCGGTCAAAATGCGCATTCGTGCGTATTTTGTAACCAAACTACTCTTAGGTATCAAAACCGTTTGTTTTGATACCAAACTTGTTTTCAAACTTAGTTAAGCATGTTTTAACATGCTTAGCTCGTCACTTTTAGTTTTGTGCTTGTCTAGGGTCGTAAGGGTAAGCGATCTAATAAATCGCTTATACCTTCGAACCCGGCCCATTTTGGTCGATCATTAGGATCCGACCAAATACTTTAGGACCATAGCATATAGGGAATAACCTTCCGAGGTTATATCCTATGGTCACATCGTTTGAGTAGTTGTATGATAGGTAGTTTATATGCCTTAGGTAAATTACCAGAATACCCTTTTCATGTATAATTGGTAATTAAGCATATGTAACCTAAACTTTTGTCACATAACTGATTATGTAACATGTTTAGGCATATAACACTTGTCATAGGGCTAGTTAGACGTCTCGAGTGCGCTTTTGCGCGCACGACGCGTTAAAGTAGCATAAGCTACCTAAACGGGTCACAATGGGTCGTAAGCACTTAGGTTAGGTTTCATTGTAGTATGAAGGCCTTGTTAAACCATATTACATGAGTTCCCCTACTCATTTGGTTTACGAGCCTCATTCTATCTGATCTTCCGTTATAGGTCCGGTTTATTAATGTAGATACCTATATTAGGTGCCGTTTGATATCCGTGATCTCTAGCATTGTTTGGTTGTTACTCAAGGACTACTAAGCAATCTCAAGTGAGTACATAGACCCCTCTTTTACTGTTTTCCAAACTGTTTTGGGGTGAAACACATGTGCCTACTTGTTACTTTCATGCTTTTCCATGTTTTCATATCATATGCTTGTTATGTTCAATAGTACACTTATAGTACATGATTTCATTGTGTTCATGCTATGTATGCCCATTGTGTGCATACTTAGTACATCGCTTTACATTACATTTCATGCTATGTATGCCCATTGTGTGCGTACTTAGTACATTGTTTTACATTACATTTCATACTATGTATGCCATTGTGTGCATATTTAGTACATTGTTTTACATTACATTTCATGCTATGTATGCCCATTGTGTGCATATTTAGTACATTGTTTTACATTACATTTCATGCTATGTATGCCCATTGTGTGCACATTTAGTACATTGTTTTACATTACATTTCATGCTATGTATGCCATTGTGTGCATACTTAGTACATTGTTTTACATTACATTTCATGCTATGTATGTTCATTGTTGCATACTTAGTACAGTTGTTTCACGTCACATGCTATGTATGTTCATCATACTTAGTACATTTCTTATTCATTCACATGCTTACATTTTGATATGATATTTGGTTTGTTTTGATGGATCAATATACATTCATTAACACCGATCACGCCGTTCGTTAGTAGGTAGTGGTACCATAGGAATTGACAACTCCCGTTCCGGACATCCTAGGTAGGTTCGGATGAAATGAATGACCGAATTTGATTCTCATAACTTAGATAAACCTTTAATTTGTTTAAAGGTTTATCGCCTCAGTCTCAAGGCTTGGATGTATGCATTCTCACAATACCGCATAGATGTCTGTATCAGTATAGCATGCATTTCCACAAAACATAACTTTGATTTAAACTAAGTTTTACTTCAATACTTTGTTTTGTGCGTTTCACCTATGGTTTAGTTGATGCATTTCACTAGCCATACATATCATTTTGGTTGCACATTACATGATTTACATTTGACACATAAACATTTTGACATATTATTCAATACATTTGGCAATTGGTTTGAACATAGACATCTTACATTGTTGGTTTGGTTTGAGTAAGTGATTTAAGTAACGAGGCGTGTGTAATATGATACAAGCATGGTGGATACGTCGCTGGTACTTCCTATATATAAGTGCTTGTATGGTATTACATATCGTAGCGTTATTTGAATCATTTCAATTTAGACATATAACATTTTATACAAATAACCTACTTTTCACAATACATTGTTTTACAACAACTTATCTTATACAAACTAATTTTACTTGGTTATTCATTTAACCATACATTATTCTCTTACTTATACATATCATCTGATCTTATTGCTTTTCAAATGATTTACAAAACAAAGCAAATTACAAGGTTCATGACTAAACATTTTCTTAAACATAAGTCATGAATTCTATTTTCACAAAACCTATGTATCTCACAGGCATTTTTATGCTGACGTACCTATTTTCACATGTGTTTCAGGATATGATGCATAGGATTTATCAAGATACACTTAGGCGGACTTGGGCCTTAGTGACAATAAAAGATGCAAGACTAGTTATTTATGTTATGTTTCTTTGATTGTCAAGACATTGTAACTCTTTTATTTAATAAAACAATATTTCAATTTCCACGTGTTATGAAACAATGATTCTGTTACAACACTCCCCGACGTTTCCGCCATGTTTTTGTTGTTTTACGTGGTCGGGGTGTGACAGAAAAGTTGGTATTAGAGCTCATGGTTATAGGGAATTAGGTTATTAGTAATACTTTGACCTAGTCTATAACCTTCCTAGGACCCTAACGCGAGTTTACTTGCGTTTAGTCATAAAACAATATTGTCACCTATCCTTAGGCGACAACCACAACAAGAACATAAATTTCAAAACCGCTTTGAAAACTAATCATCTGTTCTAGGATGATTGATTACTAGGTTTTGAACCCTCTATTGCAAGGTTTTGAACCCTCTGTTATATGGTTTTGAACCCCTTTGAATTTTCAAAACCTCGTCAAAGTTTGGGTCGTATAGTGTGAACACGTGCAAACTGGAAGAGTGAATGCCTGTACCCTGAGTTTTCTGTCGAAGGCTAGAGTGTTCGTACAAATCCGCAGTATCGGACCAGTCACTATTACCTGAGAACTCTTGGGGTGAGTGTTCACTTATAGGCAAGCATGTCTTCGCGATACATTAATATGACCCGCTTACTTTGATTAATCACCGTCTCATTTGTTTGCCTTAGGTAACAAACAAATGATCGCAATTTCTATGCGTTGTCATTTTGTTTTATTTACCGATAACAATTCATTTGTTTCCTCCTATATCCTTCATTTCCTCCAGAATGTCTCTTCATCGCAACGATGCGCAGATATCCGAGCAGACTGCCAAATTTGCCCAGCGGATAGGCGAAGTAATTCTGAAGACTGTTGAATTAGGCATTGCCATGTCTCGTCTCAACAATGAAGCCACTCAAGGGCCACCAAAGGAAGCAGAAGTCAAGCCTGCACCACCAGCCAAGAAACCAATCAAGGAATCAAAGACCGTGGATGAACAGACTGGATCCCCTAAGAAGTCAAAGAAGCGAAAGGCTTCTCAGAACTTCTCCGTGGTCGCTCACAATGGTCAAGTCGTCCCCAACCAACCAGCTCAACCCCCTGCTAGGAAGGCATACAAAGGAACTGCTCCTTTGTGCAAACGATGCAACCGTCATCATTCAAACCTCTTACCCTGCTTCAAATGTACCTACTGTGGACAATGGGGACACTTGGTTAACATATACCGCTTTGCTATCCAAAAAAAAGCTGCTATAAATCTTGCTGCTACCCAACTCCAAGTTAACCCTACTCAAGCTCGTTTTCCGTCTGGTACTTGCTACAACTGTGGCGAGACGAGCCATTTCAGGAACAACTGCCCGAAGATTTTCAGTGCAAATCCAACCCTTGGATGAGCATTTGGCTGATTAGAAGATGTTGTTGTCTTATGATGTTGTTTCATTTATTTTCTTGTAATATGAAACAATCTGTTTTGATTATAAATAAATTGTTGTTCACAATTCTGATATACAAGTGTAGTTACATGAGTAAATGGAAATTCTCTATGATACCTGTATTAAGGAACTATGTTCCTTACAAACTACTCTTGTGATTCTCTCTTTCAAATGATCGCTCATGATTCCCTCGAAAATTTTAAGTACTCGTTTCACTCTAAGAAACAAAGTACATAAAATAAAGTGACATTATGAGTAATCATGCTTCTGCACATATGTGCCTTCAAATCTTTGGTTAGATAACTAAGGGTATTTTCAAATCTCATACCCATTACGTTTTGATTTTTCAACATACACAGTACAAGTATTTCAAAAACAATCTTCATGATCTCAAAACATTTCATATAGTTTGAAAACAATTTTTTTTTAATGCATTGTCTATGTTATTTCAAAAACATTGGCTATGCTTTCAAAAACAACCTTCATAATTTCAAAATGTTTCATATAGTCTGAAGACAATATTAACACAGTACATTTTCTTATCAAGTGCATGATTTCGAAAAGCATCATTCATGTTTTTCAAAAACCTTATATATAATTTCAAAATTCATCTCGCATGATTTTAAAACATTTTTATAAATATACTTACCTAGTACACCTACTTCATGATTTCAAAAGTATTATATATAAGGTTTCAAAAAACATTGAACACATTCTTAGAACCCCATGCATAGTTTTCCAAAAATATTTTCCTCACACATTGACTTAACTTTCAGATTCTGCTTCATATGTCACCTTGACATATCTAGCATCTCAACTTCATAAGCATTTTACTTCATGTTTTGACCTAAGCACATCAAGTACAAGGTTTCAAAACATCTTCAACTTCTAAAATCCATATGGGATCTTTTTTTATCTTCACATTTAGACCCTTGTGGATGATTATCATTCAAATAAGAGTCCTTAATTGGATTCCTTATGTACCTAAATTCGAACATTTCGGTTCCTTATAATCGAAATCGAATTTTTCTTTTAAAAATCTTTCTATCTTTATAGTTAGATTCTTGATAATGTTTAAAGTACCAAATGAAATCCACGGAATGGATTCCTAGTGTGCTTTAAATACATGTACACAATCAACAAAACAAATTAACAAATAAACAATCTTTGTGGTTATATGTCTATGTGTTATGCATCTTGTGTTTTCTTTTATGCATTTTGTGTTTTATACTCTGGGTATTCGTTATCCAAATCCTCGTAGAATCTTTCATATCTTCATATGAGGGATTCATAGTAGGATAATCAAAAAGGTACTACCTTAAATCCTTAACGGGCTTCTATGTAATAGTTAAGACCCGTGGATTTTATAGTACCACTCCATGATTCATAAGAGACCCTTTTAGTGGTCTAGTCTAAAAGATTGATTCAAAAATCTGGTTAAGAATGACATGTGATGATATAAGCTGAAAAGACTCCTTGGTTATCTATTAAAATCATTTATTGATTTAATAAAAGGGACCCTATGGTGGTCTAGTCACACTCATCACAGGTTTGTTCATTTGGTTTTCTCCTACACATTATAAAATAGACTGTGTGAACTATGCAAGGAATTGCCTAATTATGGACGCGTACATAATTATGAAATTTAGTGCACAGAAACCCAGTAAGATTTATTATGTGTAAGAACCGATAGTAACAACAATAACAAAATGAGAACGATGTAATGGAGGTACGGTGGACGCACCAATGACGCTTCATATACTTGTATATAAGTATCCCTCTTACATTGCAAGCATGATGTTATTAAAGTTACTAGAAGTTCAGAACCCTAACCAATTTTGTTCGATCTTTTCAACTTCATGTTTCAAACTCTCACAAGTTTCCTCTAAATAAAAATTTCGGGACGAAATTTCCTAAAGTAGGGGAGACTGTGACACCTGTGCCTCCACGGCCATCAAACAAATACTGTATCAATGAAATAGTGTATTTCATACTTGGGATTTGTATAAATATGTGTATCCTTTGCACATATCAATTCTTGTTCGATTTCAAGCTTTAAATCGCTTTCTGGAAGGTTATACGCGCACTGATGCGTAAATATAACCCGTTTAATGTAACGAACACTCCGGAATAGTGAAATAGGCTTAACATACTTTAAATAACCTTTACATAACTTAGAAATAAGTTTTGAAGGCTTTGGTATGGCAAAATCGAGTTAAATCGCTTACAGGGACTAAAGTTGACAAACTGCGAAAGTATACCAATTTGAACTGTAACAGACATTCCGGATCATGGCCATAAGTTAACCATACCATAAATATCCTTTACATAGCTTATAAATAGGCTTTGAGGGGTTCGGTGTGCTAAAATAAACTTTTGGGTCATTCAGGGACTAAAAGCGTCAAAAAGTGCACAAGTTTGCACTTTCCCGCATAACTTAAGTTCTGAATACATCCGTACATCCAAAAATTTATGTAAGCACTAAAACATTTTATTTTAGTGTTTGGCATAAGAAAAATCCATTCGTCGCGTCATTTGGATCGTTTTTCGCGCTTATGCGCATTCCGTCGTAATTAAGCGAACATCGCGATCGTACGGCCAAACAAACCGACATCCGAGATATTTTTGAGCACATTTTAAGTTCCCTATACTTTAACTTCATTTTAGAGCCTTGAAATGAGGTTAACAGGGTTCAAACGCATCGAAAATAGCTTAAACGGGCTGCAAGGACCATTTCTGCCATTTTTGAAACTTTTCTGAATCTGGCACATGCTAGCGTAGCGCGAGCAACTTATGCCTTTCCAGTAGCGCTACGCGAGCACCTCATCTGGGCAGAAACATTGGATCTGGTCCATTTCTCTTGTTGCACATGGTTTTGGGTCAAATCTATGGGCTCAAATGGTTTTAGAAAACCAGGGTTTTTAGGTGTATGGCCAAGATCAAAGCACGGTTAACGAGAAACGATCTTAACAGCTCTACGAATCCTATAAATACCCCTTGCCTTCATTTGCCAAAACCCACAAGAATCTTGATTGGAGAAGCTCTAAGTTGAAACCATTGTTTCATACCTGAGCTACTTGGATCGAGATTAGCATTCGGGGACCCTTTGTAAGTGTTCCTTCGTTCTTTTATTGCTTTTCGAGTCCGAAAGTCAAACTTTGTTTGACTTTCTGCATTGACCAGTTTATGGTCAATGCGAAGTTCGTTTGAACTTCGCAACGTGAGCGTAATCACGATGGTTATAGTCCCTTGTGACTATGCCTACTGATTACCACGTTATCTAGGCTCAGTGACGAGCCGTAGTTTCGGTCAAAATGCGCATTCATGCGTATTTTGTAACCAAACTACTCTTAGGTATCAAAACCGTTTGTTTTGATACCAAACTTGTTTTCAAACTTAGTTAAGCATGTTTTAACATGCTTAGCTCGTCACTTTTAGTTTTGTGCTTGTCTAGGGTCGTAAGGGTAAGCGATCTAATAAATCGCTTATACCTTCGAACCCGGCCCATTTTGGTCGATCATTAGGATCCGACCAAATACTTTAGGACCATAGCATATAGGGAATAACCTTCCGAGGTTATATCCTATGGTCACATCGTTTGAGTAGTTGTATGATAGGTAGTTTATATGCCTTAGGTAAATTACCAGAATACCCTTTTCATGTATAATTGGTAATTAATCATATGTAACCTAAACTTTTGTCACATAACTGATTATGTAACATGTTTAGGCATATAACACTTGTCATAGGGCTAGTTAGACGTCTCGAGTGCGCTTTTGCGCGCACGACGCGTTAAAGTAGCATAAGCTACCTAAACGGGTCATAATGGGTCGTAAGCACTTAGGTTAGGTTTCATTGTAGTATGAAGGCTTTGTTAAACCATATTACATGAGTTCCCCTACTCATTTGGTTTACGAGCCTCATTCTATCTGATCTTCCGTTATAGGTCCGGTTTATTAATGTAGATACCTATATTAGGTGGCGTTTGATATCCGTGATCTCTAGCATTGTTTGGTTGTTACTCAAGGACTATTAAGCAATCTCAAGTGAGTACATAGACCCCTCTTTTACTGTTTTCCAAACTGTTTTGGGGTGAAACACATGTGCCTACTTGTTACTTTCATGCTTTTCCATGTTTTCATATCATATGCTTGTTATGTTCAATAGTACACTTATAGTACATGATTTCATTGTGTTCATGCTATGTATGCCCATTGTGTGCATACTTAGTACATCGCTTTACATTACATTTCATGCTATGTATGCCCATTGTGTGCGTACTTAGTACATTGTTTTACATTACATTTCATGCTATGTATGCCATTGTGTGCATATTTAGTACATTGTTTTACATTACATTTCATGCTATCTATGCCCATTGTATGCATATTTAGTACATTGTTTTACATTACATTTCATGCTATGTATGCCCATTGTGTGCACATTTAGTACATTGTTTTACATTACATTTCATGCTATGTATGCCATTGTGTGCATACTTAGTACATTGTTTTACATTACATTTCATGCTATGTATGTTCATTGTTGCATACTTAGTACAGTTGTTTCACGTCACATGCTATGTATGTTCATCATACTTAGTACATTTATTATTCATTCACATGCTTACATTTTGATATGATATTTGGTTTGTTTTGATGGATCAATATACATTCATTAACACCGATCACGTTGTTCGTTAGTAGGTAGTGGTACCATAGGAATTGACAACTCCCGTTCCGGACATCCTAGGTAGGTTTGGATGAAAGGAATGACCGAATTCGATTCTCATAACTTAGATAAACCTTTAATTTGTTTAAATGTTTATCGCCTCAGTCTCAAGGCTTGGATGTATGCATTCTCACAATACCGCATAGATGTCTGTATCAGTATAGCATGCATTTCCACAAAACATAACTTGGATTTAAACTAAGTTTTACTTCAATACTTTGTTTTGTGCGTTTTACCTATGGTTTAGTTGATGCATTTCACTAGCCATACATATCATTTTGGTTGCACATTACATGATTTACATTTGACACATAAACATTTTGACATATTATTCAATACATTTGGCAATTGGTTTGAACATAGACATCTTACATTGTTGATTTGGTTTGAGTAAGTGATTTAAGTAACGAGGCGTGTGTAATATGATACAAGCATGGTGGATACGTCGCTGGTACTTCCTATATATAAGTGCTTGTATGGTATTACATATCGTAGCGTTATTTGAATCATTTCAATTTAGACATATAACATTTTATACAAATAACCTACTTTTCACAATACATTGTTTTACAACAACTTATCTTATACAAACTAATTTTACTTGGTTATTCATTTAACCATACATTATTCTCTTACTTATACATATCATCTGATCTTATTGCTTTTCAAATGATTTACAAAACAAAGCAAATTACAAGGTTCATGACTAAACATTTTCTTAAACATAAGTCATGAATTCTATTTTCACAAAACCTATGTATCTCACAGGCATTTTTATGCTGACGTACCTATTTTCACATGTGTTTCAGGATATGATGCATAGGATTTATCAAGATACACTTAGGCGGACTTGGGCCTTAGTGACAATAAAAGATGCAAGACTAGTTATTTATGTTATGTTTCTTTGATTGTCAAGACATTGTAACTCTTTTATTTAATAAAACAATATTTCAATTTCCACGTGTTATGAAACAATGATTCTGTTACAACACTCCCCGATGTTTCCGCCACGTTTTTGTTGTTTTACGTGGTCGAGGTGTGACAGGAAACCACACTGGGGGCAGGGCATTGTTCTCAAGGATCCTTAGAACAGGATACTATTGGCCTACTATGAAAAAGGATGTTGTGGATTATGCCAAGAAGTGTGATCCTTGTCAAAGACATAGTAACATCCTTCATCAACCAGCAGAGCTCTTGCATCCTATATCCTCTTCTTGGCCATTCATGAGATGGGGAATGGATATAGTTGGTAAACTTCCAAAGGCACCTGGTGGAAAAGTGTTCATGCTTGCTATGACTGATTACTTCTTTAAGTGGATAGAGGCTGAAGCCTTTGCTCAAGTCAGAGAAAAAGAAGTGATATCCTTTATCAAAAGAAATATCATTACTAGATTTGGTATTCCTTCTAAAATTGTTTGTGATAATGGATCCCAATTTATTGGGAGTAGAACTACTAACTTTTGTGACAGCTGGGGGATTAAGATGATAACATCAACACCAGTCCACCCACAAACTAATGGTCAAGCAGAATCATCCAACAAGATCATCATCAACAACTTGAAGAAGAAGCTTGGATCCAAGAAAGGAAAGTGGGCAGAAGAACTACCTTATGTACTTTGGGCTGATAGGACAACTCCCAAGAATGCCACTGGCCAAACTCCATTCTATTTAGTATTTGGAGCAGAATCGGTGATCCCTACAGAGATGGTGGTTCCTACTGCAAGAACAAGCATTTGTGATCCTGAAGGAAATGCTGAAAACTTGGTTCAAGACTTGGATACCATAGAAGAACTCAGGGATTTGGCAAGGATAAGGATGGCTAGTTTTCAACAAAGGATGGCAGGATCCTACAATAAGAATGTCAGGATCAGGAAGTTCCAAGTTGGTGATATGGTATTGAGGAAAGTATTTCAGAATACCACAAATCCTGCTGATGGAAAATTGGCACCAAAGTGGGAAGGCCCCTACCTAATTGAAGCTGAGGCAGGAAAGGGGGCATATCGATTGCTAACAATGGAAGGTGATTTGCTACCAAGAGCTTGGAATGCTATCCACTTGTAAAAATACTTCATGTAATAAGGATCCAGGATCCTCAACTGTTTCAGTGGTCGATATCCTCGAAGGATCCTTAAATGATAGATGATCCTTGTTCTGGTAATGATCTAATTCCAATCTATTTAATTTTTTAATTATCTTATATACAAGGTGAAGGATCCTGCATCCTTCATCCTTCTTTCACTTAGTTCTGAGTTTTGCAGAAGGTTGACATGTCCTTAACAAAGGAATGAGTATCCACAGAAGTCTACAGTTATTTGGGCTTGACCCCAGTTATTTGGGCTTGTCCCCAGCTTTTTGGGCCTGTCCCCAGTATCACCAGTAGCGCACGATGATCCTGGTGCAGTTCATGGCAATGGGACCAGTACTCGCTTTAGGGGTTGACGATTTCATTGTACTGGCTGTATTCAGGATCCTACGTATAATGGTAGACGTACCATACATCTGTTCCTAAGGTTTCTAACGTTTTCACATTAGCTAAGGTTTTGGCATTTTCATGTCACTAAGTTTGGATAGTCGCCAGTGAGGGCCATACTCCAGTTTACACAAGATCCTTTGGGCTTGTCCCCAGTTTTTTGGGCTTGTCCCCAGTTTTTCGTTTTGGGCTTGTCCCCAGTATATTGGGCTTGTCCCCAAAATTGTTGGCCTTGTCCCCAGTTGCTAACTCTTCTCTTATATTGGCTTAGTCCCAAGTTATGCTCTATTTCAGGTTTTGAAGCTAAACAGCTAAGGATCCTTGATCCTAACCTGTTTCTAAGGTTTGTCTTTTGGTTATCCTGGTTATAAATGTTAAAGGTTTAGGATCCTAACTCGGATCCTCAGGTATGATCCTGGATCACTTTGATTTTATCCTTTATTTAAATAAGTTACCCTTATCCTTTGACAACAGGATATATGATCCTTGAACTATACTACTTTTTTGGATTTATCGATTATAGGATATTTGATCCTTGATCATATCCTAAAACTTTTTGACATGATTTATTAAACTTTTATTCTTTACTTATGAATTCAGTTAAAGCATATCAGAACAGCTGAAAAATAAAGCATTCACAAAAATAACAACACATAAAATAGCCAAAAGATTAAAGTTTTATTTATTCACCAAAAGTTAAACCCTTAAAGGTTGTCAAAATTGTCAACCCAAGTTTCTACCAGAAAAACGTGGCCCGTCCACTTGGGTTGGCAAAGGGTGTCCATATTAACAAGGTCTTAGTTCAGGAAATAGAAGCGGCAGGATAACAAGTGGTTTCATCCCCCAAACAGAGGATCCATCCACCACCCATTATCCTACCTATTGTCCAAGGATCCATGATCCATAACCCTAAAAACTATTGTTCAAGTACAAACCAACTATTGTTCAGAAAACATCACCACCAAAAAACTTTCAAATCCTAAAAAAATGGGCTCCGGCCGCGTCTAGATAAATCCATCATCGCCCATTTCTGCAGCTCACACCTTCGCTGCATCAGCACCACCATCTTGATCATTAGCCCCGCTGCCACTTGCCTCAATCGCCAAGACCTCGGTAGCCTCCTCCTCATCATCTAGCTCAGCCAGCTTCGCCCTCCAGCCCTCCTGGTCCCAAGTGGTCCTGTCGAAGTCAGTATCCTCAGCCTCCTTGGCCATCTGCAGCTTGATCTTGTACATAGTGATGGCAGCAGAGACTTTAGCATCCTCCATCACCTCATGCTTCTCATGATCAGCATTAATCTGGGCCATGACCACCTGCTTCTTCGCCAAGTTCAGCTCTCTCTGAAGGGAAGAGATGGTTTCATCCTTTGCCAGAAAGAACTTTTGGAACTCCAGATGCTTCTGCTCAGCCTCTTCAACATAAGCGTCGAAGAGCATCTGGATCTCGGCGAATTTCTGCAAAAAGACAAGGTAAAGTTCAGGATCCGTTATCCTTAAGTGGGCAGGATACTCAGTCAGGATCAAGGATCCTTACCTCAGAGAAATATTCCTCAAACTGGTGACGGATGAGGGGCAGGCCTTCAAGGTTGTCAGCTTCAGTGGCCTTCCTCTTCTTTCCTCCCTTGGAGGTGACAGGCTTAGGCATTGGGACGCTTGGGCTAGCAGCAGACTTCTTCTTTCCGGACCAGGGAGCCACAGTGCTGAGATCACTGACACTGAAGCGGGAGGCTAACTTTGAAGATTTCCCAGCACCTACAAACTGCAGTTAACAGATAAGTATCCTTAATTTGAATTTATTTACTTACATATAAGTTTAAACACTTACTTGACAGTGTTACTGAACCGGAGGATACTTCTAGTGAGTCCTTTGTGTTTGCTTGGAATGATCTTACTACAGGATCCAGGCTCCAGAAAGCAGCAATCCTCTCTTTGGTTGCAGGTGATGGAATGATGTGAGAAACTCAGATAGCTGCGTAAAAAACAGGGAAGGATTAGTTATCCTCAACAAAAACAGAGTCATCCTATGATCCTTCTGTAAGGATCCAATATCCTACCATGGGTGGTCCACTTTTTGGGAAGATCTTTCCCATCAGGGATAGAGTCCCTCCTAACAAAGAAGAATCGCTTCTTCCAATTAGTGTCATTCTTTGTGGTCTTGAGGATTGGATGAGGATCACCGGGTTTATGTTTGAGCAAGTAACGGTGAGATCCATGGCTCACTAGATTGTACAATTCAGCCAGTTCTGACATTCCCAGCTCAATGCCTTCCTGCTCAATGATTTTCTCTAGGGTATATAAAACCCTCCACATCATTAGCATGGCCTGAATGTAGCACATGCCGGTAAGAGAAAAGAAGGATTCAGTGAAGTCAGGGAAGGGATAGGAGTATCCTATCAGGAATGGGGTAGCCGGAAAAGCAACCCAGGTTTCAGAAATAAAATCGCTTTTGGCAGTAGGGTCAAAGGGTTTGAAGACAGTGTCCGCCGGAAAACAGTAGCGGATCCGGTCGATCTCCGGATCAGTAAAGCAACAGAGTTCCTTCTGAGTATTTTTTATAATCCCTTGGCTTTTCAAAGGACTATCCTTCTGATGATCCTTGGCGGGGGATGATCATAGTTTCATTGTGATCTAAAGACTTAGAAGAAGAACAGACTAAGAAGATGAAGAGAGAAGGAGAAGGGAGATACCTGGTTGATCTTCGAATGAGGATTTAAAGGGAGTATCGCTCGAATTTAAATGCACATTGATCCTTATCTATAACCTATATATAATGATGATTCTGCAGGATTGTCACTTCAATGACGTAAGCTGTAACGACTAGTTCGACTCAAACGGCTATAATTCCGTTGGATAGTTAGTTGCAGATAAGATCAAAAAATATAACTCGTTAATTTACAATTTTACTCCTCATATTTTGGGGGCAATTGTTAGGGGGGGATTTTCTAATCCTAAGGATCACGGATCCTCAAGTACTGCCAGGATCACGGATCCTCAATTCTGTTTGAATTAAGGATCCTCAGAAGGTGCTGCAGGGTTAGGATCCAGGATCCTCATTGTTATCCTTACACTAACGGTTGTCTACATTGTATGTGAGCTTGTTTTGCAGGAGTATATGCATGGACCAAGTCTTACCGATATTTCTGTAGAATATGCCCTCAATATTCCGCACATGCTTGGCCTTTGTGAACGTTATGGAGATTGTGGGAAGCTTGCACATTTAGCGGATAGTTAGTTTAGTAGTTATTTCTAATTTTAAAAGGGGATAACAAGCTTAGATTAAGAGATTCGGCAAAATTAGCAAATACACACACACTTGAAACAGCACTCAAGATTTTAGTGCTTCTCGGCACTTTTCCTGGATCACAACAGATTACCTGAAACATGTTTGAAAAAGGTTTTGTCAGCGGGAAATACTGGTGAATCATTCTATTTACTAAAATGACACGTTTGTTATAATTTACAGTATTAAGAGAGATTACAATGTTTCCAGATATCAACCAACTACCCACTGTATTTGTCACTCGACTCGTTTCTGTGACTATGGTCATATCACCCATTGGCTACCCCGTTGTCCAATGGTGAAGATTATCAAGTAATGTATACAAAACCCCACATACCGGTTGTAATTTGGTGACTACAAAGACTTAATCACTGTAATTATAACTTTTAAAATATTTAAGAATTTATAAAACACTTTGATAAAAAGAGAAAGACTAACATTGCAGATTTAACACGGGCAGAGTCTAGTCTACTGATTAACCTTGATAACCTAAATTTAATAACATGCACACGAATTCGGTTAATAACTAATACAGCATTTATGATAACTCACGAGATTAAACCCTCACAACGAATGACAAAGTGCGATACTTAAACATCCATCGAATTCACGACGAATGACAAAGCATAAACCCTAATGTGGGCAGCACTTAAACATCCATTGGATAGTTTTAATCGATCGGACATTGAATCGTAGCAGGGATCGAGTTAATACCCGGTATCAGAGCAGCGCCTCGCTAATATATTTAATATTTTCGACTTCAGAGTACTAAAACTTCGTTTTTGTGATTGAATTTCGACACCAGAGGACAGTGCATGCAACGTGCTATTTATAGCTGAAAAATAGGGCTCACGCGACCCGCGTAAGCCTTCGGCTTACCTTTACGTGGCCTGCCTGGCCGCCTAGTCTACGAATAGGGTTGATTGGTCACGAGTAGGCTAACCAGGTGGACACCACGTGGATCCGGAACACTTATCCGGTCAAACATGAGTTGACGCGGCCCGCGTAAGACTATGCTTACTCTTACGCGGCCCGCCTGAACACCATACTTCTTGTTTTCTTGGTTTTTCATGTACAGTATGGTTTTAGGGGTCTGGGTTTTTACTTACGGGTAAAATTGGGACATTTTTTAGAGTCCTTACATTCTCCCTACCTTATTTAAAATCTCGTCCTCGAGATTTAATGGAATAAGTGAGGATACTTTCTCTTCATTTCTGATTCCAGCTCCCAAGTGTATTCGGGTCCTCTTTTTGAATTCCACTTGACTTTTACCAGCACAAGTCGTTTGTGCTTGAGAAACTTGATCTTTCTATCTTCTATCTGAAGAGGTTTCTCAACAAATTTTAACTTTTCGTTTACTTCTATATCTTGGAGAGGTACTAACAAAGATTCGTCTGATAGGCATTTCTTGAGATTGGATACATGAAATACATCATGTATTCCAGCTAACTCTTCTGGTAGCTGTAATCGATAAGCAACTGGTCCTATCCGTTGGATCACTGGGAATGGTCCTACGTATCTTGGACTTAGCTTTCCTTTCTTACCAAATCGAACTACTCCTTTCTAAGGAGATACTTTTAATAGTACTTTGTCCCCAACTTGAAACTCTAATGGCTTTCTTCTATCGTCTGCATAACTTTTCTGGCGATCTCGAGCCGTCTTTAGTCTTTCCTTGATTTGAGTAATTTTGTCAGTGGTCTCTTGTACTATTTCTGGTCCTGACAATTGACTTTCTCCTATTTCTGCCCAACAAACTGGAGTTCTGCATTTTCGTCCGTACAGTGCTTCGAACGGAGGAGTTTCGATGCTTGAATGATAACTATTATTATAGGAGAATTCAATTAAGGGTAGGTGATCGTCCCAGTTTCCACCAAAATCGATCACACATGCTCGGAGCATGTCTTCTAGTGTTTGTATCGTCCTTTCACTTTGCCCGTCTGTTTGAGGATGATATGCAGTACTTAAATTAAGTCGGGTTCCCATAGCTTCTTGGAAACTTTTCCAGAAGTGAGAAGTGAAACGACTATCCCTATCCGATACAATGGAGAGTGG
Source organism: Helianthus tuberosus (assembly GCA_030545235.1). NCBI lineage: Eukaryota > Viridiplantae > Streptophyta > Magnoliopsida > Asterales > Asteraceae > Helianthus > Helianthus tuberosus. Next base: position 9,974,070 of record CM060396.1, read on the forward strand.
AACTCCATGTAAGGATACAACTTCATCTACATACAACTTTGCTAACCTTTCCATGCTAAAGGTTTCTTTCATAGGTAGAAAATGAGCTGATTTGGTTAATCGATCCACAATTACCCAAATCGCATCATTACCTTTTCTGGTTTTGGGTAACTTAGTAACAAAATCCATTGTTATGAGTTCCCATTTCCATACTGGCATTTCTAATTGTTGTAGTAGACCTGAAGGTTTCTGGTGTTCTGCCTTAATTTATGAACAAGTAATACACTTAGAAACATATCTAGCTATATCCTTTTTCATGCCTATCCACCAGAAATTATTTCTTAAATCCTGATACATCTTATTGTTTCCAGGGTGCATGGTATACCTAGATTTATGGGCTTCTTCTAAAATCTTATTTCTTAATTCTCCCTGCTTAGGTACCCAAATCCTTCTCTTATGGAATCTCCAAATTCCATCATTTCCTTGCTCCAATTCCTTTATTCTTCCTTTCATTCCTTCAGCGTTATCCTTGATTGCTGTTTCCTGGAAATGCCTTAATTGTTCCATTAAATCTAATTGTAGATTTAATCTGAGTGCACGAACTCGTCTTTGGTTCTCCTGATACTTATGACTTAAGGCATCTGCAACTACATTTGCTTTTCCTTCGTGATAATGAATATCACAGTCGTAGTCACTTAGGATTTCCATCCATCTCCTCTGCCTCATGTTTAACTCTTTTTGCCCAAATATATACCTTAAACTTTTATGATCCGTATAGACAATAAATTTACTTCCATACAGATAATGTCTCCAAATTTTAAGGGCAAAAATTATGGCTCCTAATTCTAAATCATGAGTCGTATAGTTTTCTTCATGTATTTTCAATTGTCTTAATGCATACGCAATTATCTTCTTGCGTTGCATTAGCACACATCCAAATCCTAATTTTGAAGCATCACAATATACTTCAAAATCTTCTGTTCCTTCTGATAAAGCTAGGATTGGGGCATTGGTTAACTTTTGTTTCAAGATCCTAAAGGCTTCTTCTTGTTTAGGTCCCCATTCAAAATTAACGGCTTTACAGGTTAGCTTAGTTAATGGTACAGCTATTTTGGAAAAATCCTTAATAAACCGTCTATAATATCCGGCTAAACCTATAAAACTTCTAATATCCATTGCGGATTGCGGAACCTTCCAATTGGTAATTGCCTCTATCTTAGCAGGATCTACATGAATACCTTCATGATTCACCATGTGTCCTAGGAATTGCACTTCTTGCAGCCAAAATTCACACTTCGAGAATTTAGCGTAAAGCTTTTCTTTTCTTAACAAAGTTAAGAGTGCATGCAAGTGTTGACAATGCTCATTCTGACTTTTGGAATAAATAAGTATATCGTCGATAAAAACAATTACAAATTTATCCAAGTAAGGTTTACAGATTCTATTCATCATGTCCATGAATGCAGCAGGAGCATTCGTTAACCCGAAGGGCATGACTGTAAACTCGTAATGACCATACCTAGTTCTGAAAGCAGTTTTAGGTATGTCTTCTTCTTGTACCTTCAATTGATGATATCCAGAGCGTAGGTCGATCTTAGAAAAATATCTAGCTCCTTGAAGTTGATCAAAAAGATCATCAATCCTAGGTAATGGGTATCGATTCTTAATTATAACCTTATTCAATTCTCTATAATCAATACACATTCTCATCGAACCATCCTTTTTCTTTACAAACAACACTGGTGCTCCCCAAGGGGATGAACTAGGTTGTATGAATCCTTTACTTAGTAATTCATCTAATTGCTTTTTCAATTCTAGCATTTCTGTGGGTGCTAACCGATAAGGTGCCTTGGCTATCGATGTAGTTCCGGGAATTAGATGAATCCTAAATTCTACTTCCCTATCAGGTAGTAATCCTGGTAATTCTTCTGGGAATACATCTGAGTATTCTGAGACTACAGGAATCTCCTTAAGTTCTTTACCCTTAATACTAATGATTACTGAAATCATATATACTATTCCTTGCTTTCGTTCATAACTAGCAACTTTCATTACTGAAATGAACTTCATGGGTTTACGTGGTTTATTTCCTGTAATCTTGATTACTTCTCCGGTGGGTGCCTGAATCTCTATAGAATTCTTATCACAAAGAATTCGAGCACGGTTGGCTACTAACCAATCCATTCCTAACACAACATCGAATTCGTCTAATTTCATAGGTAACAGGTTTGCAGAGAATTTATGACCTGAAAGTTCTATATTTCCTTCCCGCAAAATCTTATCTATTTTAACAGAATTCCCATCTGCCGTTTCGACTGTAAAAATCTGCCTAATGTTGGTTAAGGGTAAATTAAGAGTTTGGCAGAATGAAGTATTTATAAAACTTTGGTTTGCACCAGAGTCAAATAATACTTTTGCGTAAACATTGTGAACTAAGAACGTACCAGCTATCACATCTGGAATGAGTTCTGCCTCTTGAGTGGTCAGCTGGAATGCTCTGGCATTCTTCTTGGTAGTTCAGTCGGTCGTCTTGGCTTTGTTGTCTGCTTGTTTAACCAACTTAGGACATTCGGTTTTGAAATGTCCTGTTTCGCCACAGTTAAAGCAGATTATGGTTTTCTTTCTGCAGTTTTCTTCACGATGTCCTATAGCTTTGCAAAAATTGCAAGTTATATTACATCTTCCATAATGTTTCTTTCTGCAATTCCTGCAGAACGGCGGATTTGAGGATTGTCCTGTTCCTCTTTTCTTGAAATTGCTACTATTACCCATACGAACTCCTTGGGTAATTTTCTGAGCCAGTTCCTTCTTTCTGTTTTCATCTCTTGTGCGTACCAGTTCATCAGTTAGGGTATTAGCTAATTCTACCGCATTGTCAATAGTGCGAGGTCTCGAAGCTTTAACGATATTACGGATTTCGCTAATTAATCCCCAAATATAGCGAGAAATGAGTACCGGCTCTGGCGAAGCCAGCGTTGGTACCACTCTAGCATATTCGAAGAATGTCGAAGTATATCCTCGACAGTCTACACCCATCATCCGATGGTTCAGAAATTTATTCGCCATTTGTTCCTTTTCATACTCGGGACAGAATTTTCTTTCTATTAACTGCTTAAATTCCTCCCAACTCATGGCATAGGCCATATTTCTCCCTTTGGCTTGAAGGACTGTATTCCACAATTCTAGCACCCCTTCTTTGAAAAGATTGGATGAATACATGACCTTGTCGTCTTCAGCACATTTACTTATTATGATTACTGCCTCGGTTTTCTCTAACCAACGCAGCGCCGCAGTAGCTCCTTCATTGCCTGCAAATTCAGCGGGTTTACAAGCAAGAAATTCTTTGTAAGTGCAACCAGGCGTTGCAGCTTTCATTTTCTTAGGGAGCGGAGCCTGCCTTAGATCATTATCGTGATTTGTATGATTACCGCCTCCGTTTATGCTATTACTGAAGTTATCTTCAGAAATACGTTTGCTAGGAATGATTTGTTGAGGTTCAACGGTTTTCTGGGCAGCAGCAATTATTGCTGGAATAGCATTGGCTATCCCTTGAGCAACGATATTTTCTATATCTTGTCTAGTCATAAAGTGATCCTCCTGATGTTGCTCAGATTGATTTACTTCATTTACTGGTTCATTACCAATGTTTGCCATCTGATAATTAATTTATATAATTTATTAGTATAAAATAAGAAACAACCAAATATAACAATTAATCGCACATAATCACGTAAACAATTATATAATCAAAATTGTAAATTTCTAAATTTTCATTTGTTTGTATATTATAATATGCTTTCGTACACACTTTTATTTTACAATCATTTTATTTTTTATTTTACACATACTGATTTTTATTACTACTATTGTTATTATACAAACACAGATTCACATCCCACTTTTCCCTCGTCAACTTGCATTTTAAAAGCGATGTTCCCTCTCATCATATTTCCATGAAATTTGTCCTCCTATCTCTCGGATCCTATTCCCAGCATCCATCAGCTCTTCGCCAAAATGGCGGAGTTCAGCCATATTCTCATTACTCATTGGTGGATTTGGTAGAGGTTCTGGGTCAAACTGAGGGAAAAACGTATAAGGATTGTTGAGAAGGTTTTGGAACTGCCAATCATTAGTCCACCACTCGTCCATTCCCAGAGGTTGGGTGTGGATTATAGGTTCTGGGATTGCTGGTTCCAAGTTCATTGGAATTTGGGTTTCAATAGGATGGGTAAAAACATTTTCATTGACAGGCTTAATAGTATCACAGCTGGCCAATATAAAATCTAGCTCCTCCTGCAATGTCATTTCCTGGGTTTGCTTAGAGCTTTCTCCAATTTCCATCTTTGTCTGCCTAGAATCTTCCTCAATCTCCAATTCCATCTATCTAGAATTTTCCCCCATTTCAATTCCCTTTCCTTTCTCTAAGGGATTGTTTATTTTAGGAATCTTCCTAGTGGCGGGTTTCCTCCTACGCACACGCCTCCATCCTACCAATCTTCTCCTCTTCTTAGGTTTGGGTTTCTCTAGAGGTGGAGCGTTAAATTCTATAGGTTGTTCCACATCAGCAAAGTACCCAGTAGAATCTTTGGAAACTTCTATGTTTACAGGGTAGAGGTTGAGATTCTCTAGGGCTCCAGATAACTCATTCATGCTGTTTAGCATATATGTAAAAATAATAAGTTAAAATTTTATAACAAATTTCACAGATAACCTTCAAATATTATTGCATACCGTGTGACTTTAATTTAATACAAAAGACAAATAAAATTAAGCATACTAAGTTTTATTGTAATTTTATTTATTTACTGGATAATGTTTCTGGCTTGTAAGTGATAAGGTTGTTAATACTAGGTCATGGAATTTTAAAGATCTGCATTTACTGCTACAGTGGCTAGCATATAAAGATCCGCCCATTTTTCATCTAACTTGTCTTCCCATGGTGGGTTACTGTCTAGTTTCTGGATTTCCTGATTAACTTTCATTTCTTTTGATTGAGACTTCTTTATTTTCTCCTGACTTTTCCTAATAATCAAACTTCTTTTATTAGGAGAAAGTGGTTTCTCATAATGGGCTTTACGAACAAATATCCCTTTCTCAGTATCTACTGAGTATCTTGAGGATTGGGATGAACTTCCCTTCTCTTTTGGCAAACTATCTAATTTAAGATAGATGTTTGAAAGCTTTTGCTTACCCATACTGTAACTAATAAATAGTCAGTTAATAAAACACATAATCACATAATAGCAATCAGGAAAAATTTAAGTATTTCTAAAATACTTAATTAGCTTAACTCAGTGGCTTTGATACCACCTTTTTTCTGTCACGGCCCCCGACCCGGTTTTACCCAGTTCAAGAGCCGCGGGACAGAAAATCCAGTGGTAATTTTTAATTGAGTTCACAGCGGAAGATTTTAACAGGATCTTTTTAAAGCTGAAATTTCCCGATTATTTTATTTCACCATTCAGGATAAAACCCTGGTAATTTACAATCATATGATTTCACTGAGAAATCTTTATTTTACAAAACATATTTCTTTATTTTATATTGAGCCGCTTCCTTAAGATTTTAGTGCTTCTCGGCACTTTTCCTGGATCACAACAGATTACCTGAAACATGTTTGAAAAAGGTTTTGTCAGCGGGAAATACTGGTGAATCATTCTATTTACTAAAATGACACGTTTGTTATAATTTACAGTATTAAGAGAGATTACAATGTTTCCAGATATCAACCAACTACCCACGGTATTTGTCACTCGACTCGTTTCTGTGACTATGGTCATATCACCCATTGGCTACCCCGTTGTCCAATGGTGAAGATTATCAAGTAATGTATACAAAACCCCACATACCGGCTGTAATTTGGTGACTACAAAGACTTAATCACTGTAATTATAACTTTTAAAATATTTAAGAATTTATAAAACACTTTGATAAAAAGAGAATGACTCACATTGCAGATTTAACACGGGCAGAGTCTAGTCTACTGATTAACCTTGATAACCTAAATTTAATAACATGCACACGAATTCGGTTAATAACTAATACAGCATTTACGATAACTCACGAGATTAAACCCTCACAACGAATGACAAAGTGTGATACTTAAACATCCATCGAATCCACGACGAATGACAAAGCATAAACCCTAATGCGGGCAGCACTTAAACATCCATTGGATAGTTTTAATCGATCGGACATTGAATCGTAGCAGGGATCGAGTTAATACCCGGTATCGGAGCAGCGCCTCGCTAATATATTTGATATTTTCGACTTCAGAGTACTAAAACTTCGTTTTTGTGATTGAATTTCGACACCAGAGGACTGTGCATGCAACGGGCTATTTATAGATGAAAAATAGGGCTCACGCGGCCCGCGTAAGCCTTCGGCTTACCTTTACGCGGCCCGCCTGGCCGCCTAGTCTACGAATAGGGTTGATTGGTCACGAGTAGGCTAACCAGGTGGACACCACGTGGATCCGGAACACTTATCTGGTCAAACATGAGTTGACGCGGCCCGCGTAAGACTATGCTTACTCTTACGCGGCCCGCCTGAACACCATACTTCTTGTTTTCTTGGTTTTTCATGTACAGTATGGTTTCAGGGGTCTGGGTTTTTACTTACGGGTAAAATTGGGACATTTTTTAGAGTCCTTACAGTTAGCCAATGTGGTAGTAGTTCAAAAGAAAAATGGAAAGTGGAGGGTATGTGTCGATTTCACTGATTTAAACAAGGCATGTCCCAAGGATCCTTTCCCATTATCCCACATTGACTCCATGGTGGATGCTACCGCGGGTGATGAGTTGTTGACTTTTATGGATGCTTCATCTGGATTTCAACAAATTCAGATGGAACCATCTGACCAAGAGGATACAGCCTTTATGACCCCAACTGGTATCTATTGTTATATTGCTATGCCATTTGGACTAAGGAATGCAGGTGCTACTTATCAAAGGCTAGTCAATATGATGTTTAAGGAACAAATAGGACACACTATGGAAGTCTATATAGATGACATGGTGGTTAAATCCAAGAGAGCTGAGGATCACCTTAGAGACTTGGAAGAAGCATTCAATATCCTTGACAAATTCAATATGAAGTTGAATCCTTCAAAGTGTCACTTTGGTGTTAAAGCAGGCAAGTTCCTAGGTTACATAGTAACAAAAAGAGGCATTGAAGCTAGTCCAGAGCAAATTAAGGAAATTGTGAATATCAAATCTCCTGCCAATGCTAAGGATGTGCAAAGGTTGATAGGGAGGATCGCAGCCTTGAATAGGTTCATCTCAAAGTCATCAGAAAAGTGCAAGGAATTCTATGACATTTTGAGAAAGAACAAGAAATTTGAATGGACCGAGAAGCATGAACATGCTCTCAAAGCCCTTAAGGATTACCTATCCTCAGCTCCTGCCTTGATGAAACCAGAAAAAAGGGATATGTTATCCTTGTATCTAGCGGTATCCTCTAAAGCAGTAAGTGCAGTCCTTGTTAAGGATCACGAAGGTACACAACATCCTGTCTATTATGTAAGTAAGAGTTTGCTTGATGCTGAATCCAGGTATTCTCATTTAAAGAAACTTATCCTTGCTTTGATTATGGCATCTACTAAACTAAGACATTATTTTGAAACTCATGCCATTATTGTTAAGACTAACTTTCCAATTAAGAATGTTCTCAGGAAACATGAAATGTCAGGAAGGATGGCTAAATGGGCAGTGAAGCTTAGTGCTTATGATATAAGATACGAACCAAGGACTGCCATCAAATCCCAAGCCTTAGCTGACTTTGTGGCAGATTTTAGTAGTGACTTACAAAGAGAAGCTGAGTTAGAAGTTCAGCAGCTTGAAGAGACTAAGGATCCTTGGATACTCTTCACTGATGGAGCCTCTAATATCAAAGGAACAGGACTTGGAATACTACTAAAATCGCCATAGGGGGACATAATACCCCACTCCATAGCTTGTGAGTTTCAAACTACTAATAATGAGGCTGAATATGAAGCCTTGATAGCTGGTTTGCAAATTGCCAAGCATATGAGGATCAGGTATCTTGAGGTACATGTAGATTCATTGTTAATTACTAATCACTTTAATGGATCCTACGCTGTTAAAGGTGAAAAGCTAATCAAATATCTAGAGATAGTCAAGGAATTGGCACTCTCTTTTGTTTCTTTTAGCTTGACACAGGTACCCAGAGAAGAAAATGCAGAAGCTGATGCATTGGCCAACCTAGGATCATCCTTGAAGATTCCAGAGGATATCAAGATCCCTATCATCCATATTTTGGCTCCTGCTATTGAGGATCACATAACTATGGAGATAGAAGAGGATTCTGCAATGGTTCCTAGTGATGGTGCACAGTCTCATTCAGGATCATGGATCCTTCCAATCATGAGATATATACAACATGGAGAGATTCATACAGGAGAAAACCCTAGGGCTTTCAAAATCAAGGTATCTCAATTTACAATATTGAATAACATGTTATATAAACGATCTCTTGGAGGTCCATATCTAAGGTGCATAGAGGATACTGAAATTCAAGAAGTTCTAAAGGATTTTCATGAAGGAGATTGTGGAAACCACACTGGGGGCAGGGCATTGTTCTCAAGGATCCTTAGGACAGGATATTATTGGCCTACAATGAAGAAGGATGCTGTGGATTATGCTAAGAAGTGTGATCCTTGTCAGAGACATAGTAATATCCTTCATCAACCAGCAGAGCTCTTGCATCCTATATCCTCTTCTTGGCCATTCATGAGATGGGGAATGGATATAGTTGGTAAATTTCCCAAAGCACCAGGAGGAAAGGTGTTCATGCTTGCCATGACTGATTACTTCTCTAAGTGGATAGAGGCTGAAGCCTTTGCTCAAGTCAGAGAAAAAGAAGTGATATCCTTTATTAAAAGAAATATTACTACTAGATTCGGTATCCCTTATGAAATTGTTTGTGATAATGGATCCCAATTTATTGGGAGTAGAACTACTAACTTTTGTGACAGCTGGGGGATTAAGATGATAACATCCACACCAGTCCACCCACACGCTAATGGTTAAGCAGAATCATCCAACAAGATCATCATCAACAACTTGAAGAAGAAGCTTGGATCCAAGAAAGGGAAGTGGGCAGAAGAACTACTTTATGTACTATGGGCTGATAGGACAACTCCCAAGAATGCCACTGGCCAAACTCCATTTTCTTTAGTATTTGGAGCAGAATCAGTGATCCCTACAGAGATGGTGGTTCCTACTGCAAGAACAAGCATCCGTGATCCTGAAGGAAATGCTGAAAACTTGGTTCAAGACTTGGATACTATAGAAGAACTCAGGGATTTGGCAAGGATAAGAATGGCTAGTTATCAACAAAGGATGGCTGGAGCTTATAACAAAAATGTCAGGATCAGGAAGTTTCAAGTTGGTGACATGGTCTTGAGGAAAGCATTTCAGAATACCACCAATCCTGCTGATGGCAAGTTGGCACCAAAGTGGGAAGGTCCCTACCTTATTAAAGCTGAGGCAGGAAAGGGGGCATATCGATTGCTGACAATGGAAGGTGATTTACTACCAAGAGCTTGGAATGTTGTCCACTTGAAGAAATACTTCATGTAACAAGGATCCAGGATCCTTAGCTATATTCATGACCGGTATCCTCAAAGGATCCTTAGAGGATAGATGATCCTCTATCTGGTAATGATCTAGTCTCAATCTATTTAATTCTTTAATTATCTTATATACAAGGAGAAGGATCCTGCATCCTTTATCCTTCCTTTACTTAGTTCTGAGTTTTGCAGAAGGTTCATATATCCTTAACAAAGAATTGAGTATCCACAGAAGTCTTCGGTTATTTAGGCTTGACCCCAGTTATTTGGGCTTGTCCCTAGTTTTTTGGGCTTGACCCCAGTTATTTAGGCTTGTCCCCTGTTTTTTGGGCTAGTCCCCAGTTTGTTGGGCCTGTCCCCAGTATCGCCAGTAGCGCACGATGATCCTGATGCAGTTCAAGGCAATGGGACCAGTACTCGCTTTAGGGGCTGACAATTTCATTGTACTGGCTGTATTCAGGATCCTACGTATAATGGTAGACGTACCATACATCCGTTCCTAAGGTTTCTAACGTTTTCACGTTAGCTAAGGTTTTGGCATTTTCATGTCACTAAGTTTGGATAGTCGCTAGTGAGGGCCATACTCCAGTTTACACAAGATCCTTTGGGCTCGTCCCCAGTTTTTGGGCTTGTCCCTAGTTTTTTGGGCTTGTCCCCAGTGTTTTAGGCTTGTCCCCAGTATATTGGGCTTGTCCCCAGAATTGTTGGGCTTGTCCCCAGTTGCTAACTCTTCTCTTATATTGGCTTAGTCCCAAGTTGTGTTCCATTTCAAGTTTTTGAAGTTAAATAGCTAAGGATCCTTGATCCTAACCTTTTATTAAGGTTTGTTTTTTGGTTATCCTGATTGTAAATGTTAAAGGTTTAGGATCCTAACTTGGATTCTCAGGTATGATCCTTGATCACTTTGATTTTATTTTTCATTTATCTAAGTGACCCTTACTCTTTCACAACAAGACACATGATCCTTAAATTACACTACTCTTTTGAATTTATCGATTATAGGATATTTGATCCTTGATCATATCCTAAACTTTTTGACATAATCTAGTAAACTTTTATTCTTTACTTATGAATTCAAACAAAGTATATCATAACAATTGAAAGGTAAAGTATTCACAAATATAACAACATATGAGATAGCCAAAGGATTAAGTTTTTATTTACCAAAAGTTAAACCCTTAAAAGGTTGTCAAAATTGCCAACCCAAGTTTCTACCAGCAAAACATGGCCCGTCCACTTGGGTTGGCAAAGGGTGTCCATGTTAACGAGCTCTAAGTGCAGGAATAAAAGTACGACAGGATCACAATGGCTTCATCCCCCAAACAGAGGATCCCTCCACCATTTGTAATCCTACCTATTGTCTGAAGGATCAGTGATCCTTAAACCTAATTACTATTGTTTAAGTACAGACCAAGCATTGTTCAAGAAAAACACCATCAAACAAAAAACAACTGCCAAATCATAAAAAATGGGCTCCGGCCGCGTCTAGATAAATCCATCATCGCCCATTTCTGCAGCTCACACCTTCGCTGCATCACCATCACCATCACCTCTAGTTCCAGCATCACCAGCCTGATCCTTAGCCCCACTGCCGCTTGCCTCAAGCATCAAGACCACTCCAGCCTCCTCTTCATCATCAAGCTCAGCCAGCCTAGCCTTCCAGCCCTCCTGGTCCCAATTGGTCCTGTCGAAGCCAGGATCCTCAGCTTCCTGGGCCATCTGCAGTTTGGTCTTGTACATAGCAATGGCGGCAGAGAGCTTAGCATCCTCCATCACCTCATTCTTCTCCTGATCAGCAGTAATGTGGGCCATGACTAGCTGCTTTTTTGCCAAGTTGAGATCCCTCTCGAGGTTAGAGATGGTTTGATCCTTAGCCAGGAAGATTTTCTGGAAGTCCAGCTCCTTCTGCTCAGCCTCTTTAGTGTACGCATCCAAGAGCATCTGGATTTCAGCAAATTTCTGGAAAAAAAAAAAGGAAAGATACAATTCAGGATCCATTATCCTCAAATGGGTAGGATAGAATTAAGTATCAGGGATCCTTACCTCAGTGAAGTATTCTTCAAACTGATGCCAGATGAGGGGCAGGCCTTCAAGATTATCAACTTCAGTGGACTTCCTCTTCTTTCCTCCCCTGCCCTTGGAGGTGACAGGCCTAGGGATTGGAACGCTTGGGCTAGCAGCAGATTTCTTCTTTCCGGACCGACCAGAGACAGCATCAAGATCAGTGACGCTGAAACGAGTGGCTGGCTTTGAGGATTTTCCAGCACCTACAAACAGAAATCAACAGATAAGTATCCTCGATATAAATCTATTTAATCATACGTAAAAATAAACACTTACTTGACATTGTGACTGAACCGGAGGATATTTCTTGTGAATCCTTTGCGTTTATCTGGAACGATCTAACTGCAGGATCAAGGCTCCAAAAGCAGCGATCCTTTCTTTTGTTGCAAGTGATTAAATGATATGAGATACTGAGATAGCTGCACAAAAAGACAGAAAAGGATCAGTTATCCTCAACAGAAACAGAGTTATCATATGATCCCTCTATAAGGATCCTATATCCTACCATGGGTTGTCCACTTTATGGGGAGATTTTTCCCATCAGGGATAGAGTCCCTCCTAACAAAGAAGAAACGCTTCTTCCAGTTGGTATCGTTTTTTGTGGTCTTGAGGATTGGGTGAGAATCACCAGGTTTGTGCTTGAACAAGAAGCGATGTGAACCATGGCTCACAAGGTTATACAATTCAGCCAGTTCCGACATTCCCAATTCTATGCCTTCCTACTCAATGATGTTCTCTAAGGTGTACAAAACCCTCCACATCATTGGCATGGCCTGAATGTAGCACATGTCGGTGAGAGAAAAGAATGATTCAGTAAAAAGGATAGGATAATCCTATCAAGAATGGGGAGGCCAGAAAAGCAACCCAAGTGTCGGAGACAGAATCGCTTCTGGCAGAAGGGTCAAAGGGTTTAAAAACGGCATCCGCCGGAAAGCAGTGGCGAATCCGGTCAATCTCCGGGTCAGTGAAGCAGTAGAGCTCCTTGGAAGGATTTTTTATAATCCCTTGGCTTTTCAAAGGACTATCTTTCTGGTGATCCTTGGCGGGGGAGGACCGTAGCTTCATTGTGATCTAAAGATTTTAATGAAGATCAGAATAAGAAGACGAATAGAGAAAAAGAAGAGAAATACCTGATCGGTCTTGTGATGAGGATTTAAAGGGAGTAACGCACGAATTTAAATGACTCTCGATCCTTATCTCTAATTTCGAATTTATAATCATGATTTTGCAGTATGTCATGTCGCTGACGTATGACCAGCAACGGCTAGTTCATTTTAACGGCTATATTTCCGTTGGCTAGTTAGTTCGAGATAAGATCAAAAAAAAAACATGACTCGTTATGTTATATTTTACTCCTCATATTTTGAGGGTAATTGTTAGGGATAGATTTTCTATACCTAAGGATCACGGATCCTCAAGTACTGCCAGGATCATGGATCCTCAATTCTGTTTGAATTAAGGATCCTCAGAAGACGTTGCAGGATCAGGATCCGGGATCCTCATTTTTATCCTTATACTAACGGTTGCCTTCACTACGTTTAAGCTTGTTTTGCAGGAGTGTATGCATTGGACTTGGTCTTGCCGATATTCTTGGGGAATATGCCCTCAATATTCCGCACGTGCATGGCTTGGTGGCCGTTTTAGAAGTCATGGGGAGCTTGCACATTTAGCGGATAGTTAGTTATTTAAGTTATTTCTAATTTTAAAGGGGATAACAAGCTTGAGTTAGAACATTTAAGCAAACACACACACACTCGAAACAGCTCTCAACAGTTCATTGGCGATTTCATACACATTACACCCTAGTGATCCTTGTAACAAGCTTGTTGTCATCCCGAGTTGTAACAATCAATTTGTTTAATTGTAGTTGGTGATCGGTAGTTTCCATCACCCGAGGTTTTTTATGCCGGAGATCAACTCCTGATCAAGGGCTTTTTCCTCGTATAAATCCTTGTGTCACTTGTCCATTTCATTTGCAAGTTATTCATACATTTGCTCATTAATTCAAGCATCACACCTCACAACAAAAGATTTGGTTGCATTATCCTAGCTTGATTTTTGACCAAAACAATATATACATAGATAAAGGTTCCTGTAAAAAAGACCAAAAGTGTGAGAAGGATAAGAAAGAATCTACACCATTAGATCTTTGATCTAATGGTTTAGATTAATAGGGACCAAATTGTAAAATTTGTTTTATTTTTTTGGACTGAATTGAAAAATATAGGGGTAATAAAGTCTTTATATCCATTCAAAATAGGAAACTGTAAATCAAAATCCCTACAATTTCGATCTCTCTCTCCAATCGCACGACCAGATGCTCTCTCTCTCTCTACAATTTCGATCTATCTCTCTACATCGCAGTGGAGCGGCGGCGAGCGGCAGCGGCAGTGGTGGTGCCGGAGCGGCAGTGGTGGTGCCGAAGTGGCAGTGGTTGTGCCGGAAGTGGCAGTGGTGGTGGTGGTGGTGGTGGTGCGGCAGTGGCCGTGCCGGAGCGGCAGTGGTGGTGCGACAGTGGTTGTGCGGCAGTGGTTGTGCCGGAAGTGGCAGTGGTTGTGTCGGAGCGGCAGTGGTGGTGCCGGAAGTGGAGAAGATGATACAGAGGTGTAATGATTATTGAATGGTGTTATATATGTGCTGAATGGTGTTATATTCTTTATTGAATGGTGTTATATATGTGCTGAATGGTGTTATATGCTTTATTGTATGGTGTTATATACTTTATTGAATGGTGTTATATACTTACTGAATGGTGTTATATACTTGCTGAATGGTGTTATATACTTGCTGAATGGTGTTTATAGAGATCATTTAAAAAAAATCCAGTTCCTATAATTAAGGTGGCGATTATGGGAAGTTTTTAATTAATTGAATTAATGATAAAATTACTTGTTTACCCTTTTGAATTAATTTATATTTAGGACACATGTCATCTCCATAATATTTCTCACCTTTCTCACACTTTTAACCTTTTTTACAATAACCTTACCCTATATACATATACATCCATTTTTATTTTCTTTGAAAACCCATTTGTTATTAGTTTCAAGTTAGTGTTTAAATCTACGAACAAGAGAAACTTTTTACTATCATCTTCTTCGCAAAGAATCAAGAATATTTTTAAAAGATTAGTTTTTATACCTTCAAGATCCAAGTGGGTTTTGACATGATTTTTGATGTTTGAAAGCTTGTTTCACCAAGAAACCTCCTTTGGATCCTTAAAACACCTTGAAACCTTCTTGGATTTAACTTTAATCTTCATGAATCAAGTTAAAGTTTTTGAAATGGATGAGTTAGAGGGGGTGTTCGGCTGAATTGTTATGAGAGAGAGAGTGAAATGAAGTTTGAAATTGGCTTCTTGGATTTAGAAAGATATTTGAAAGCTTTGAGGTACATTGTCATCATGCACCTCCATTCTTGGCCAACAGGAGCATGAGAGAGGAGAGAGAACATCATTGCATGGCTGCCAACTAATGCTCTTTGTCTCACATTCCACCCACATTTTTGATTTTATATATATATATATATATATATATATATAGGGCAATGCTAGACAGAAAACCCTCATTTTCTTAGAAAACTCTGGAAACCCAAATCTTCGCCCATTTTTACCCAACCTCCCGACATTTTTTTTTTTTGAAAAAAATAACACATGTAATATACATGTTTTAGAGTGTTTTGGGCCAAAAAAAAAAACAAAAAAGCGCCGAAGGGATTTTTTTTTTTAAAAATAAACAAATTTCAGCAATGTCCGGTTGCCTAACATGTGTTAGGCACAAAAGACAGAAATTGCTGAAATTTTTTTTTTTTAAATTATCCCTTCGGCGCTTTTTTGATTTTTTTGGCCCAAAACTCTTAAAAACATGTATATTACATGTGTTATTTTTTTCAAAAAAAAGTTGTCGGGAGGTTGGGTTTTCTAGGGTTTTTTATATAGATAGGGTTTTCTATATAGCCCTACCCTATATATATATATATATGGCAAGGATATATAGGAAACCATTTTTTAGTGAGAAAACTAGGGAAACTCAATTGTGACCATTGATCTTGATCATCTAAGGGTTAGGGAAATTTGATGGTTTATTGATTTAAATTTAATACATAACATATGTTGATGAGTGGGCCAGGAGGGTATTTGTGTCAAAAAGACCATATCTCATTCTCTCTCTTCTGTATAGTTGTCACCATCACCATCAAAGCATCATCATTTTCTCTCTTTCTTCTTTCTTCTTCTTTGAGAATTCAAAATATCTTCTGTACATTCACCATCAAACCATCATCATCATCCATTCTCTCATCCTCTCTCTTTCTTCATGTTTCAATCACCAAGAACACACACATAAGTGTGTGTGAGAGAAGCAAGCCTAAATCGTTATTGTTAAAGAAAGAGAAACACCAAAAGCATACACACAAGTGTGTGAGAGAAAGAGAAACAAGATTCTCCTTCGTGTTCATGAAGAACACCAAGAACACACACACAAGTGTGTGTGAGAGAAGCAGGCCTGAATCATTCGGTTGCATGTATTTCTAGAGAGAGAAAGTTATTAGAACACCAAGACCAAGAACACACACATGTGTGTGAGAGAGAAGCAGGTCAGAAATCATTTGGTTCATGGGTTTTTAGAGAGAGAAAGTTGTTAGAACACCAAGAACACACACACTGAGAAGAAGGTCAGAAATCGTTTGGTTACATGGGTTTTTAGAGAGAGAAGGTTGTTAGAAAACCAAGAACACACACACGTATGACATGGACTGGTTCCATGTCTTAATGTTATTTGTTTGGTAAAAGTTGAATGATTTTGTGTGTGTATTGGTAAAACAGATTTGATAGTTTGTTGGGTTTTTTTGTTTTAAAGGGATTAAATTTTTTTTAGAATTGTGATAATGAATGTTATTGTCATGGTTGTAGAAATCGGCCTAGGCGGCCGATTAATCGGCGCCTAGGCGCTAGGCGGTCATCTACTGCCTAATTTTGAGCTAGGCGGTCAATTAATCGGTCATGGTCAAAAATCGGTCAAAATCGGTCCTAGGCGGTCAAAATCGGTCCTAGGCGGTCAAAAATCGGATTAATCGGACAATATTAGTCGGTCAAAATCGATCAAAATCGGTCCTAGGCGGTTCTAGGAGGTCCTAGGCGGTCAAAATTGGTCAAAATCGGTCAAAATCGGTCAAAATCGAACCATACTATCTGAAACTTGAAGTATTTATGTGAATTTTGAAGTATTATTTTTATATTATTGGGTATATATATATAATTTTGAAAAAATACATATAAAAATCCCATTCCGGTTAATCCCGATTAATCCCTAGGCTGTACCTCACCGCCCGACTAGCGCCTAGCGCCTTCTACAACATTGGTTATTGTTGATATATATTCGTTACCTTTGAAAAGTTAATAATCTAATCGTTGATGATCTCATTTATTTTACAAATAAAAAGTTGTGTTTGGTTTGGTTGCTTGTTTGAGGCTTTTGATCTGAACAGTAACTGTTTTTTGTTGGTTTGGTTGTTTGTTTGGGGCTTTTGATCTGAATAGTAACTGTTTTTATGTGTTATACTAGGGGGTAACACATGTATAGCCATGTTAACATGTCACATATAGTTGTTACATGTGTTACAACAAAAAGTTTACACATGTATAACACGTAACACATGTTATACATGTGTTACCACTATAGTGTAACACAAGTTACAAATATGTGCTACATATGTGTAAGCCCCTATATGTTGCTTGTTTGAGGTTTTTTTATCGTATATGTTATAACACGTGTTACCTTTAGAAACTTCATAATTTATTCGGAATATGTGTAACATTCAGCGTATCCATGTGTTTATTTTGCTACATCATATTACGCATGTTGTGACAACTCGAGTTCCCAAGACTTCCACCCTTGCATTTATTTCACGTTAATAATTTAGATTGTTTGTTTACGCGACTTGTTTGTTTTACGACTGGACACGTTTGTAATACGTTAAGTCTTATTATGATTGATATGTTATATGTGGTGTATTATAAGTGTGTTTTATAATTACATGAAGTGGTTACATGTATTGACTTTATTTTGGAGTGTATATATTATGTGTATAGAGGCAGTACATATTGCATGGGGTATGTGATTGAATAAGTGAAACTATATAGTGGAACACTAGCTGAAATCATCACCCACGAAAACACCTAGTGTTCGAAAACACTCAAGTGTTTTCGTCCACTCCACAACCGAAAATAACAACTGGGCTTCGGCCCAGAAGTGAATTATTATACGCTTGGTTTAACCTACGCACATATAATCGATATCTAGCAAACCCTAATCACACATTCGCTCTCTCTCTCGCTACCATTGGAACACGACGGCAGGCCCTCTCGGTTGTGGCCAAATCTCGCTTGTCTAATCTTCGGTTAGTGACCTATACGTTCAGTTGAATGAAATACTTAGCATATGATTATGATGATCAGACATATTCTTAACTGTGATGCATGCGATCGTTTGATTTCTTGACTTATTGCAAACCCGAGTATCAATCTATGGTTTCTATATTTTGTGTAGTTAGAGTGTTGTAATATTGTTCTGATTGATTCGTCACATATAATTGTTTAATCGTGATTCTTCGATATAACTGTGATGAGGTTTTTATTTGTGGATGATACATGTTAATATGTTAAATTGCTGAACTGAATGATGATTTTAAATTGATAATGAGCGGACATCGAGAGTTTGAAAGTATTGACTCATTAAAGGTGAAATCAGTTGCATGAGAACATATCAAAGTTTTGTCAGATTGACTAGAGATTTCACGTGATTGAATATAGGTCCAATGAGCATTAAGTTGATAAGCTAATTGTCGGCCACCAGATTTTAATAGGTAGCCATATGACTCTCTATGTGGTTGGTGATGTATGCATGACACATAGTATATGATTTGGATTTCATTGATGATTAGGGCTGATATGGTATATAACTAATGTGATGATGACCTAGACGAAATCACTACAGTTGAAAACACTTAGTGATTTCGTCCCACTCAAGTCCAACGGAAAAAAAAAAAAGGGTTTTCGGCCCAACTGATGATTTAAAGTTATTAACTCTGTTAAGTCAATAATGTTAACTCTATTAGTTTATCAACTCTAATAGTATGCTGATTTTATTAAACTTGATAACTCGGTTAGGTATGCCGATGGTTAAATATGTTAGAATTAACTGAGAAAGCTGTTATGTGAAACATGAAGTTGCATGAGTTTGATTAACTATTTACATGATATAAGATGCTAACTGCCAAGCACACTCTGTGATATTACTGTGATACTAGTTACATGTGAAACATTACGAACATGAACTGATCTAGTATACGTGCACTATAGGACGTGATTGATCTCTTGTGAGCACATAACCTAGCATACCGAGCAAATCAAGGTGAGTTCACACTCTTACCAAGGCATGGGATTCCCCGGTTGGGTTGGGAATGGGATTGAATGATTACCTATACTTACATTACCACTAGACTACTTACCACGGTCCTCGGATTGGGAAGGATGCCTGTGCCAAATTCTACGCAAAGCCTACGTACTGTCCTCGGATTGGGAAGGACACCAGCACTAAACCTACGTACTACCGTCCTCGGATTGGGAAGGACGCCAGTGCTAAACCTACGTACTACCGTCCTCGGATTGGGAAGGACGCCAGCGCTAAACCTACGTACTCGCTACGTACTGTCCTCGGTTGGGAAGGGCACTTACATAAAACCTGCGTAAACCTATACTTACTACTATCCTCGGATTGGGAAGGATACTTATGATTATGAATAGTCTAGGGAATATACAACATGGGAAGCCCCCACCAATAGAACGTACTATCGGCCCAGTAGAGCCACATGTTACATACGAACTTACTATTACGCATTTACTTTCTGTGAACTCGCTCAACTAGTTGTTGATCCTCTGTTACATGCCTTGCAGGACCTTAGGTACTTATGGAGCTTGCACGGGAGGCGCAGTCGTTGTGGACATGGATCATGAATGCTTGATTAGACGTTATGCCATTTCATACTTATACTTATGATTGGGTTTACTTTTATGCTTCCGCTAAACATTGAATAATACTGATGTTTTGAACACCTTTCATATTGGTTTGTTTGAAATACATTACTATTTACATTTGTTCGATATGATTGGTGGCTTGATCCTGGTCAGTCACGCTCCCAAGCGGTGATACTCCGCAGGTGGATTTTGGGGGTGTGACACATGTTATGGGGTAACTGTTTGTGTGTGTTATACTAGGGGGTAACACATGTATAGCCATGTTACACATGTCACATATGGTTGTTACATGTGTTACAACAAAAATTTTACACATGTGTAACACGTAACACATGTTATACATGTGTTACCACTCTAATGTAACACAAGTTCCAAACATGTGATACATATGTGCAGCCCCCTTTGTGTCCATGTATAACTCGTAACACATGTTACATAAATGTTGTTAGGTTTGCGTTGATAAATTTAACTATACAAGATTAACAATGATGTAATTGTTTTGTTCATAGGTATAGGGATGTTTGTGTTCAAGATGAAGCTGGTTATCAAGAAGCGAAGCATAGGTAGATTTGTGTTACCTTATGATAGTTTTTTGGATCATTTTTATATATTTGAATTTGTATAAAACACTTTTGTTACATCTAAGTTTAATTGTAATTGTTTTTTTTAATATATGTAATCTATTTGTCCCTTTATTTTGTTACACCAGTCCCACATTCTCAGTAGTTGCATACATTACTAGCAATTTGAACAATACACATGTCGGTTATGTATTGATCTAAAATCAACTTCCTTTTATGTATGTAATATAACTGGGGATACTAACTTTTATAAAATCTAATGGCGAGGTTGGGAAAAATAGGACTTCGGGATCATATAAAATCTCAATAGTGGGATAGGAAAACTAACTTTTATAAAATCTCAACCCGTAATATGCATAACAGTCACTTTTTACATGATATACGTCATGCCACACACGTTATACAATAAATGCAACACTTTTTAGCATTGTTACACATGTTACATGTTGTTTGTAACATGTGTTACATCGTATCCATAGTAAACCAATACTTGGTTCTATATCATGTTACATGTGGCTTTTATGTGTTTTCTGACGATCGCCATGTCACACACGTTATATACTAGAAACGAAGCAACAGTTTTGGACGTTGTTACACATGTTGCATTATGGATGAAGAAGGATGTTGTCGTGAAGGCCATTTTTGGTTGTAAAAACTATATGAAACATGTGTATCCTTGATGTTGTAACACGTGTAAACACTGTATGTAACATGTATAACATGACTATACATGTGTTACCCTCTAGTGTAACACATGTTAAAAAAAAAAAAAACATGTGTTACATATGTGCAACCTTAGGTGCCAATTAAAACTTAGTTAAATTACATATGTAACTGCATTACATCATCCAAAATGTCACGTCAATTGGTAAACAAGTATTCTTTAAGATTGTAATATTTTTTAGATTGTAATGTTTAAGATGATTGTAATGTGTTAGATGTTTTGACTTTCTAATTAATGATATTCAATAGCTCATGCGTTTAATAGTAGTTTATTATTTTTCATTAAACATGTTACATATATAAAAACCATTGTTACATATGTAACGTTGCCTTTTTAACGTATGTAACACATGTGTACCAAAGGAATGATATGACCAACATTTTATCAGGTCATTCTTTGCTATTAGTTAGTTACCTCTCACATAGGTTACACATGTTACGTCCAACACCAGTTACAAATGTTAATCAAAACAAGTATTCTTTAAGATTGTTTATTATTTTTCAATAGCTCATGCGTTTAATAGTAGTTTATTAATGATATTCAATAGCTCATGCGTTTAATAGTAGTTTATTATTTTTCATTAAACATGTTACATATATAAAAACCATTGTTACATATGTAACGTTGCCTTTTAACGTATGTAACACATGTGTACCAAAGGAATTATATGACCAACATTTTATCAGGTCATTCTTTGCTATTAGTTAGTTACCTCTCACATAGGTTACACATGTTACGTCCAACACCAATTACAAATGTTAATCAAAACAAAAGTCACTTGTCATCATGTGTTGTTAGTAATTGCACACATTACAATCATACTTAAAGGTAACAAAAATCTTTATAAAAACTTATACATATAAAAATGATCCAAAAACTATCATAAAGGTTACAAAAATCTAGCTACGCTTTGCGTCTTGATAACCATCTTTATCTTGAACATAAACATCCATTCACCTATGAACAAAACAAGTACATCAGTGTTAATCCCCTAAAGTTAAACTTATTAACACAAATGTAACTACATGTATGTAACATGTGTTACGTGTTATACACGTGTAAAATTTTATTGTAACACATGTAACATGTGTTACCTCCTAGTATAACACACAATAACAGTTACTATTCAGATCAAAAGCCCAAACAAGCAACCAACCCAACAAAAAAACAATTACTATTCAGATCAAAAGCCTCAAACAAGCAACCAAACCAAACACAACTTTTTACCACAAAAATGATTTTAACACAAAAATAAAAACCTGCAAATTACATAAACATTTACCCATTTTTAGAACCATTTTAACAAAAGAATCATGTTCATCTCTAAAACATCCATTACACAAAAACCTATAAACAACCATTTTAACTAAAACATCAAGTGTGAAATGATTTTTCAAAATAAAATACTCAAGAGATTGTTGTTTCTCTCTCTAAAATAGCAACTTTCTCTCTCTAAAAACACTTACCGAATCTAGAAACCGTGTGATGAACACGATGAAGATCTTCAAACTTGCTTCTCTCTATGTGTTCTTGGTGTTCTTGATGAATATGATGAAGATTGTTGTTTCTCACTCTAGAAATCAGCTTTCAACACGCATCAGCACACCCGAGATGAAGATGACGACGTGAGATGAAGCATGAACACACCCGAAATCAGCTTTCAATAAGCATGAACACATCCGAAATAAACAAGATGAATATTGTTGTTTCTCTCTAAAAAACATTAGCTTTCTCTCTCTAAAAACATAAACAAAGATGTGATGAGAGCAACACCTTACTTGCTTTTCTTTGAGAGCTTCGATGGTGACTTTGATCTTCAGATATGGTGGCTTCAATAGAAATGGATGAGTACAAGATCCAGATCTAGTTGTTTCGTACAACACAACATGGAGACGTATTCAACAAGAATTAATACTAAAAGTCTACTTATGTGTCATCCGAAATTCTTGTCATAAACTCCATGGATAAACAAAGATAAAAAGAAATATATGGAAGGTTTGAATTTGAAGAAGATGATAGAAATGTGGGGAAGAAGATGCATTGGAAAATGTTGCAAAAAAGTGTGTACTTTTGTCTCAAAAGTAAAAGGTGGGTTGGTGACGTTTGATGGGATGAAAAAATAAAAAGTCTAAAATGTCCTTTGAAGACCAATTTGCACATGCTTAAAGTGGGTGATGTGGCTCAATATGGGCCAAGTATTGGGGTTTCCTTAGTTTTCTCAATAAAATTGGTTTTCTCCATATACTTACACTATATATATATATATATATATATGTGTGTGTGTGTGTGTGTGTGTGTGTGTGTAATTTTGGTTAAAAACTGGTATTTTACTGGATACCGGGTATTTTATCTAGCGTTTTATTCCCGTTTTAATGCGTTTTAAATTATTTTTATCATTCTATAAAAATAATCACACTAAATTATTACTAAAATAATTACCAGTTGCCTTGACTGGCTGCGTTGACAGCATTTTGTCAAATACGCGCAGTATCGCGCAGTACGCGCTCAAACTTGAAAAATAGAGTTTCTTAGCGTTTTAATTTATTTTTCCTCACGAATATGATTAAAATTACTATTCTAATCATAACTGGCTATTTTTAGGATTTTAACACTGATCGGGTGGTCACCGACGTTCGTTTCGCATTTTTAATCGTTACGCGATAAGCGTTTATTTTATCATTGCCAACATAATTTTTATCAAAGTTTGGATTTACCAACGCATCAAATATCACATATAAACATCAATAACAGTCAAATACAGCCTTTTTATTTATTCATGACATGTGTTACATTTGTACGGTAC
Source organism: Helianthus tuberosus (assembly GCA_030545235.1). NCBI lineage: Eukaryota > Viridiplantae > Streptophyta > Magnoliopsida > Asterales > Asteraceae > Helianthus > Helianthus tuberosus. The sequence goes on from CM060396.1 coordinate 9,997,845, forward strand.
AGCCTAAATAGCCGGGTGTCACATTTTGTAAGTTAATTGATACTATGTGTTTGCTACAATCGTTTTAATTTGGTGATCTAAGCATTGAATGCTCTTGATTTGATTTATTGGTTGTAAACAGTTACATTTATTTAAACCTTAATTTCTAAGCATTCAGTTCCCGAGAGTTCTAGTAATTGGGATATATTTGACATGGGGTTAGGGTTTGTAATTGTAATTGATAATCATTCGATAACCTCCTGTTATGTATTGACCGGAGTACTTAGTCGTTGATTATCACAATTAATTAATCAAAATTAACACCTATGTCTATGTAGGTCACGATTAAACACATAGTTGAAGTTAACTGCAAAACCTGAAATCTGGAGGAACCATCTTCTCTCCTATTGATTTAAATCTCAATTTTAGTTCGTTAATTTATATAATTCTCATAATCAATCAAACCGATTTTCCAATTCAGTAGTATTTAATTAATACTTTTCATTACGACACTTTCCACAATCATCCTCTGGTTCAATATCCGACTTACTCTAGCTACTAGTTTATTTCGGTTTTTGCATGTCACTAACGACAGACATCACTCCGCATTTTCTGTACTTTTCATATGTAGAAAGTTGTATTTGCATTTATATTTTTAGAAACTTGTATTCTTACTTCATTTCAATCCTTGTAATCTCGAGACTTTGATCATAATGGAAATCGTATTTTGATATCAACCTTGTTTAATCATACATGCATAATATGTAATCAGTCGTGAAATACACGTTTTAATTTAAAACCGAGACATACATCGAGATTATATTTTCTCGGAATCACATTCATACATGTATCATACTTATAATATACATGCATACACGTTTGTAGCATAAAATAACCAACAATACAAGTGCAAGGATTAGAAATGAAAATTTTCATCTCCCTAACCACTTTCTTTAATATCCTAACCTCCAACCAACTCATTTAATACCCTAAACCCACCTTCTAACCTCTAACCAACTCATTAAATACCATCCTAACTCCCAACCACCTTCATTTAAACCCCAACCGCCTTCATTTAAACCCCAACCACTTAACCCTCTTATAAATACCAACTCTAACACCTTCCAAACACTTGCACCACCTCCAAATTACTTCCAAACTCTCTCAAATCTCCAAGATTTTTAACTTTGGGCAAAAAGTTCAAAACCAAAATTGGTAACTTCGGTGTTCCAACAACTCAAGACTCGTCAAACTCACTAAGTGGAAAGTTCTTCGCAAACCGTGAGTATACTCGAACACCCTTTTTCATTTTTACAATTTTGGGTGCAATATGTTTACTTATTCAACTTACACAAACAATCCAATACATGCATACTAATACGTTACACTTGATTCGTGTTTCTGGGTGATTCTTATGTGATAAACTTGTCATTAACTTCGTACGAGCCTCCCCTTAACATGTATAGCGCTATAGGAGTAACGCACCGCCCGTGAACGTGAGGTCATTTTAAGTTATTCATTAATTTATACTTGCGGTAATCAGAGGGTTGATTTGTTAATCGCATGCTAGTTTTACGTTAATCTTGATAATTAGGTGAGCCATGTGGATTTGTTTCAATCATTTTTATACCTATGCTATGTATCAAACTTGTATGCTCGCCAATACTTTGTATTGAACTATACTTTTAAACATGTTGCAGGTTGTTGATGTTGATGCATATGGAATCTAGTAGGATATGCTTAGATACACACTTAGACTATTAATGATGTCATTTTAATTTGATTCTTTAAATTTGTTGTATTTCGTTCATCAAATGTTGTACTTTGAATTTTCCATGTATTGTATTACACAACGATTATCAATGAAATGAAACTTGTTTATTAAATACCTGTCACAATTAGTGTTATGAAGTCTCGAGCAATCTCGTTCGTCGCACTCCGATGTTTCCGCCATCGGTTGGGGTGTGACAGATTGGTATCAGAGCCATAACTATAGGGACTTAGGAAAATTGTCATGCTTTTGACCTAGTCTATAGTTAAGTACCATACTTGACCATACTTGATTTATGTGTTAAACTCTCAAAACGTCTTTTATGTGCTCATATTTATTTTCCTATTTCAAAACATATGCCTTTCCTAAGGCAACTTACACGATTATGTTAAAACATGAAAACACTCGTATTATACAAACGAGAAGACTTCACCAAAATAGGCGTGAAACCCACAATTTGGTGAACGACTCTCAATCCGCTTATTCGTTTTTACACGAAATTTCGCCATCAAGTTAGGAGTGAAATCCTCACCTTGATGGAAATTTTCCAATTCAAACTCTAGTGGACCCTCGTCAATATGTCGGAATTAACTTTCTTGACCCGACGAATACTAACCACACTTAGGGTACGAGGTTGTCAAGTTAGGGGTGAAACCCGCATCTTGTCAAACTAGTCCCACTCCTCGATTTTCAAATCCCGCCAAACTCTCGAACTTTCGATTGACTAAGGACATGTAGTAACCGGAAGGGTAAATACCGCTAACCAAAATTTCGGCGAGAGTATTCTACCAATTAGGCCAAAGCGTGCTTTCGAAACTCAAAAGAACTTTCGACCACTTTGGTTTAGTCAAAGTTCCATTTAGGGACAATCCAATTTTTAATCAAACCTCCATTTTACTAGTATCAATTTTATGCATAACACGATCCAAACTTTTCCTTTTCAAAAATCAAATTATTTTCACAATGGTTACACACACAACATACTAATCCTTTCCATATACATATACGTTATTTATATGCATGATTTCAAAATGTCACCAACAAGGAATACACTACTCACATTCCCAAAAATGGGAGCATATCATCAAGATAGGAGTGATTCTCTTACCTTGACGATGAGCTCCGCTCCATTTTCTTCTCACAACGACTTCACCAACGAGATAGGGTGATTTCCTTACCTCGGTGATCGTTACCAACTCTCTTTTTCCAAAGAAACCCTTATCATGCAAACCACACGATCACTTAAATCTTTTATCATTTTGTCAAAATTTCTACTTATGAAAAAAATCTCAAACCTCATTATTTTATCAAACGTATTTCTTACCCTACAATCTATTTTACGTAAATCACATCCACAAAATTCCTAATCATCGGTTGGGGTGTGACAAATTCTTCTATGATAAGCATTGGTTTCTCGAAATTATTTCACCTATGTATATGTAAATAGAAAGTCAATTTAATTGAAAAACAAAGACAATCAAATGAAAAGTGAAAATAATTTTAAATTTTTCGTTAAATGGTTTGGTCGAACAAAAAGTTAAATCATCGTTTGATAACCAATATAGCCAATAAATTACGGTCTTCAAATAACAACGATCATACCAAACCAACTCATACTCACCCTACTTAAAAATAAACACTGGGTAAGGCTGAAGGGTGCGGGGGTATGGGTTGGGTCATTAATCGCCATGTAGGATTATAAATGGATTGCTACATCACCCCATTGTCTCATCTACCGTGGTTGGCATGGATTAAATCATGACAACCTTGAGCCTCCTTTCCTTTTTTAATATTTTCTTTTCACAAAAATAAAATAAAATAAGATAATAGTAGTTTGTGTCCTGACCACACCCTTAGGGTAGTGGTTTTGGATGATGAATTAGAAGCGAGTGACATGACGCTAATGTGGAGGGTCATGATGACCATGAGAGTCATGACCACACCCTATAGCCTAATAAATGGGGTTACAAAAATCCAACAAGTGATCTAACTTCATTACCAAATCATCAATCATCCATGGCCATGAGGTGTGGGGGCTCCATGGGGCTCCATCCCTGCCACGTCACCATCCATCACCACACCCTCCAAGTGAAATCGAAAAAAATAAAGAAAAATAGAAAAAAAGTGTTTGTGGAGAACCAACCTTATTTTGGCCCGTATAAAAATGTCGTTTCAACTCTATCTCATTTTGACCCATCTTGTATCCTCTACAAATAACATACCTTTGTAGCTTATACATACGATAGTATATGCATAAAGGGGAGCAACAACCAGCAAAAACGATATGAAACCTGGTAATGAACAAAGCATAGAATGTGAAGTCTTAAGAGATAATAGAGGAAAATTTATTACAACTTCTTTTAGGTTGCAATGATGTTGGAGAAGCAAAAGCAAACTTCAAATGGTAACAAAATGTGGGCAAATGTTGAAATTTGAAACTGAGATCGACTACCCATGTTTCCATGAAATCTGAATTTCAGAGGACTGTGAATCATATGTGATCTCAAATGTCTTGTTAACTTTATATTCTTCATCCCAACACTCTGAGTAATCGATCGGGTGTTCGTTTAAATCACCTATCTTACTATTACTACGAAAAAGTTCTACGTTAAGACCACCATCGTAATTAGTCTGAAATGAAATCTTTTTAGTGTATGTAGTAGGATTGAACCATGGGATGTGCCTCAATGAACTAAAGGGTACATAACCCACCCTTTCATACTCATATTTTTCCCAATCTTCACCAGACTCTTCAGGGTGATCCGTGAACATCTCCTGCTTAATAACTATGCCATACATCCTGTAATTGCAATCACGAGCAGGTAATGAAAATAAAAATCCACTAAAGTCACTATACCAGTTGTGTGGAAGTTGCAATGTGACAAGTTTGGTATGAATGCTTGATGGTTGAACAATGGGACTTAACACACTCATAAAGCGATCTTTAACTAAATTTTCCTGCCATGTTTTCATTCCAATTATTATGAATACTATTTTTACATTGAAAGTTAAAAAAAAGATTGAAATTCAAAAAACAAGATAAGAGTTATACCTCAAGCATAGAAAGTAGTACCCTCTTATTCGCTCTCCTCCAAAGTGAGACTTTCCATAACCATTTATAGTATGATAAATCTCTTACAATTTCAAGTGAGTCGCAATGATCTACATAGAGAATAGCTATGCTTGATGGGAGGTCCGGCAATTCTACAAGGCTAATGCACTCCGACAAATCGAGGAACTTGAGACCTGGGAGTCGGGAGATGCCGGAATGTAATCGGGAAAATTTGCACCCACGGAGATTTAATTTCCTTAGAAAACGTGGAAACTGAGGTAGCTTGAGGCTCACCAACCGGTCTTGAAGAAAAGATTGTAACCCCTCACAATAACTAAGATTCAGGTCTTTCAAACTTTTTAAGAGATGAAAGTTGCCCTCTATCCTTTTCAGTTTGTAACAATTACGTAAATCAAAAGAAACAAGGTTGGTACAAAATCGTCCAAATGACGGTGGGATTATTTCTATCTCAGTAAAACCCAAATGAAGGGTTACCAAGCTATCCATGTTCGACTGGATATCTGGAAACTGTTGTAGTTGATCGCAAAAACAGAGATTAAGAGTCTCCAGTCTTTTCATCTGTATGATGGGTGGAAACCTTTTAAGTGCTGAACACCATTCCATATCCACGAAAACAAGCCTTTTGTGATATCCAATTGATGGATGAATCTCTTCTAAACTCCCGCACCACGCTAAATCCAATCTTTCAAGACATGGAAGGCCTTCAAAATCTGGTGTCTTGATTAGGTTACTAGAGCTTCGAAGATCAAGAATTTTTAAATTTGGTAGACTCTGTTTCAAGAAAAAGTAGGAAAAGTCAAATAAATAATTAAGTATACAACAATTTCCTTTCATATTGGCATACTTCTTGCCCATGCATAGTAAATTCCAATTTCTTAAAAGATTATATCATTTTTACATCATATAGTCTAAAAGTCTCCTTGATCCTGACCCAAAAAACTATGGTCAGAATGTTATATTATATTAAATTTATTACTTCTCCCAATATCATCAAAAGTTCCTTAAAGCATTCGGCATACCGCATACGTATAATGTTGACTATTCAGGAAGTCAAAACTAAGCTAACCGACTCCTAATTTCGTAGAGAAAGCATGACATGTATTTTTGTTAATGTAAGATGTTATATAAACCTCTATTTATAGAGATGTCTAAGACTCAATAACCACCATCTAACAAACAACTAACTAAATGCAATCAACTCATTAGTAACTCTAATAACTAATTATGTTCATTTTATGATTCATTTCACAGTTGCATTGCAATGGTTTCTGAAACTACAATATTTACCTACCTTACACCCTTCCCAGAGTTGTTTTTGCCAGCTATAACTCAACATTAGACAACGAAGCTTTGTTGGCTGAAAATTTGATGGGAATGAAGATGCCGGAGAGTCATTCCACACTATCCATCGAAGGTTCTTCATGTTTGCAAGAACATCAAATAGACCTGGATGGCTAAAAAATGGCACCGGAGCAAATACTTCATTTTCCTGTGTTAATTAATCAAAGGAACCAAACTGTGTCAGTAACGCTATAGACAAACGTCATTAGATGCACATATACAAAATTTATTTTTGCAAAGTTAATTTAACCATTGAGGGTGCAGCTGCCCCCATATCACAAAACTCTTCCAAATCCTCCACCTTCCAAATTCTGCTATACTTTTCAGGATTATTAGGGTGTTCCCCTCTAACAATGTAGTGTGCCATTTCTTCTATCAGGTCATGCATTTCAAATCCTTTTTTTGAAACTTTGATGAGGGATTTTTGTTCCAACACCTTTAACCCTATAACAGGGTGCAAATTACAAGCATCAAGCACCATCATTGCACGATCCAAATCCGATTGTAACCACCATCCCCTCATGAAACATGCAATATCTAAGAATAAGTCTTTCTGGTAGTGTTCAAGTCCATCATAGCTTATTTTGAGTCTCTCCATGACCTTCTCTTCTGGGATGCATTTTAACTTGGCCAAGGTACTCTTCCACTCATCCCTGTCTTTGTCGTATAGAAAAGAACCTATAACTTTGAGCGCTAACGGAAGCCCACCAGCATAAGAAACTACACGCAATGAAAGCTTCTCATAATCTTCAATAGGTTTATCTTTGTGATATGCATGTCTATTGAAGAGCTTGATTGCTTCGTAATGTGATAACAAACTCACTTCATACATATTTGTGTGAGCCCTGTAGGATAGCAAATGCTTATCTCTGGTGGTAATTATTATCCGGCTTCCCTCACCAAACCAATCATTGGATCCCGCTAACGCCTCAAGTTTCTCAAGATCATCAACATCATCGAGAACAACTAAAACCCTTTTGTGACATAGCCTTCTCTTTATCATGCTTCTTCCTTCTATCTCACTCCCTACCACAACGTCTGTTTTCAAAATAAGTGAGAGAAATTTTTCTTGCAACTTTTCCAAACCATGCTTGTTTGACTCCTCACGGATATTTTGAAGAAGGCAGTGAGCTTCAAATCGGTGAGAGATTTCCGCATAAGCAGCAGATGCGAGAGTAGTCTTACCACCACCCCCAACTCCCCATATTCCAATAATGCGTACACCACCCGACTCGATTTTCAACTTTGTTTTCAGATCTTGTAAGCGGGTCTCTATTCCGATCAGGTCTTTATTGTCGTTTGTATTTAGTGAAGAAAGCCTAGAAGAAATTGTACCAACAATATCACTGATGCATTTTGCTTCATGGCTGCACGAAGGGTACATAAGGATATTTAGAAATTGGATTTAAATTGCTAAATGTAAAGTATGAGATTTATTTAATTTCAAGTTAAAAAAGACGCAAAAACAATGCATGTGAAATTAAAATAGGGAGTAACACAAAACAAAATATTATAATACCTACATTTTGACTATATGTTTTGTAAAAGACTTGTATATAACTAGCATTTTTGTATAAAGAACGTCTTTTTATATCTTGGCGTCATGGAATTTTTGTAACGGTTTGGTTTGGGTGGGGTGGGACTTGGCACCATGAATTAAACATCCTTTTAACACTTTCTTTTGAATTCTATAAATTATTGATATTAATGTGTTAAATTCATCGTTGCAAAAGTTGCTAGGTGCTCTCAGGTCGGTTGAATGGGGAGTTGTTAGTAGTCAGCCTAGGCGAAGAGTACTGGGACATATTAAATTATAATGAAATTAGTTTTCGAGAAATTATATACATGTCAAATATCATAAGTTTGGTAATATTTAAAAAAAAATACGTGAATATCAATATAAATAAAAAGAAATACATGTTCAAATAGTAAAGTATTTCAAAAATTGATATTTATTCTTTAATATGAAAGATACAGAAATTAGGTTTCATTTTTTAAGTCAAACTCAGCCTAAGTTGACCAACTAGATCCGATTCCCAGAGTCAATCGCTTGATTGATTTCTAGTAATTAGGTGGAGTCAAAGAAAATCGCCAGAGCAACCTAAGCGATTACAACCTTGTTTTACAACATTGGTTAGATCTATTTAAATATGTTAAAAAGTAAATAATTACGATTGTAACTATTTTTTCAGTAAAGCCGACTAATTTCAACTTATGTGATCCACTGTCAAGTGTCAACAATAAAAAAAAAAAAAAAAAACCTTAAATCTACTCCTTGTAGAATGCAAATATCTTAAGCATAAAAATGTTTTAAATAAAAGAAAAAGAGAAAATTACCTGTTTTCATCGATGACCCATCCAGAAAGATTGCCTACCATTTCCAGAGCTTTTCTCCATGATTCAACTTTTTGCTTATTTTCCCTCTTATGTTTTCTAAATGCTTCTTCATATTTCCCCTTTTGTTTTCTAACATCCGAAGGATCTACAAAATAAAATATGGGCACAACCATTTGCCCTCTTGTGTCCACGCACTCCATAATATGTGCAAGCTCGTCCAAGCACCAAGATGAATCTGCATAGTTTTTAGAGAATACAACAACGGCGATCCGTGATTCTTGGATGGCCTTCAAGAGGGCTGGACCGATTCGCTCACCCCGAGGAAGTGTTTCATCATCCTTGTATGTTTGGATTCCTTGTTGTACAAGATCCTTGTAGAGATGATCCACAAAGTTCTTGCGGGTGTCTTCTCCTCTAAAACTTAGAAATACTTGATGTTTCAATGAGTGAGAAGAGGAGGATGAAGATGCCATTGATCTGTAGATCAGAATTTGTTTGGAATTAGTATAATAAAAGCAAGAGTATGAATCTGCCATTGAAACTTTACTTTTTTTTCTTTCCCAAAAGTGAAGCAGAAATTTTTTTATTTTTTCAAAAAGGCATAAGAGTAATAGTAAATCAAATACTTAAAAAATCGATGATACAACACCTGTTCTGCACATCTTCTTCGGAAGACATTGGGCTGTGTTGTTGATGGCGATGGGAGGATCTTCTGAAGAAAACGGAAACGATGTAGTAGACGGTGACACCGGCGGCGAGAACAGTGAAGAAAGTAGTGGGAGAGAGTCCGGTGATGGCTTCTTTAAGAGTCTCCATAAGTTCAGCAGCCATTGTTGATGACGAGTGTTTTGATGGTGTTGTTTCTCTGGTTCAGAGTCTCCTAGTGTGTGTGTATGTGAGTAAATAAATATAGACATTATTATTGTTTAGGTAGGTACAAAAGTGGTCCCTATCAACTACTTTGTGTTTTGGGTAAATTTATTTTTTAAGTCCTGTGTTGTATGATTTTAACTAGTTGAGTCCAAAAGCAAAAAGTTTAACGACCTGAATTCCTATAAGCATTTTCTTTAACCATTTGAGTTAACATGGCTATCCCACCTATGGTAAAATTTTGAAAATATAAAGTTCTAATCGCCCCATGTCACTATTTGAGGCTAAGTTTTTCCTCATGTCGCCAAATTTTCACTAAGACGCTACCTTTTTTCTTATGAATAGTAAATTTTATTCACATATCAAAATCTCATCTGAGAGTCAAATTTTCTTTTGGTTGAATGGTTGGTCTATTTTGGCGATTTTCTCGATGCAAGGGATAAGAATAGAAACCTTATTGTCCTCCATTCTCCCAATCACATTGTTGCTATTGACATCTCCATCATATTTATTCAGAGGCGGATCCAGCCCACATTTGTGGGTTTCCAGGAACCTAGTGTGTTTGGAAAAAAACGGAAAAAATAGTGAGAACTTTGTAAAATTTAGAAAAAAAATAGTGAGAATTAAAGAGAATTTACCAAAAGGAACCCGTTAGAATAAAAATTATGGATCCGCCACTGTATTTATTTCCTAGTTCCCACTAGTTTACCATTAAAAGAAATATATGAATGGAGGTAGGTCAACAAAAAAATTCAACGTTCCACATTGGTTCCTATTTTCTCAATCTATTTGCGTTTTCTTATTTTCTTATCTAGAAAAGGAAGTTTCATACTACCTTCAACATTGGTTCCTTCAAGAAAAGTCATAGTGGCAATTTCATATTATCTTCAACTAAGGCTATCAAAATACAAAAAAATCAATAAATGCCATTTACTAATTAGACCATGCGTAATGGGGCGTTTTTTTTAAAATTTTTTGCCCTATAACGCCCTATAACGCCCCATAACCCACTACACCCGGCGTTATAGGGCGTTTTAAATCAAAAAAATTGGGGCCGGCGTTTAAATTAAAACGCTTAATCGAAAACCAATAACCAATCAAACGGCTAGTTTCCTAACGGCTAGTTTGATTATTTTTTTTTTTAAACCTATTATATATACATATATATATAAACAACCAAAACTCATCCATTTTCAACAAAAACAATCTCAAAACCTCTCTAAAAAATCCCACCATTTTTAAAAAAACTTGATGGATTCTCCTAGTTCTTCGTCCATGATTAATTTTTACTACAACGAGTATTTTGCGGATGGCGATGGTTCGACCGATGACGAGATTGAGCAAGAGGCGGTTACGAGTGCATGTCAACTAGCGGTGCGATATGTACCATTCCCAGTTAATGGTTGATTTGCTACACCATTCCCAGTTACGAACCGTACCATTCCCAGTTAATGGTTGATTTGCTACACCACGCGTGGTCGGTTCGGTATGTACCACCTGAGGGAGAGGAAGAAACGGAGGACGACGAAGACGAAGTTGGCGAGGGTGAAGAAAGCGAAGATGAAAACTAGTGTTTTTTTTTCTGTTTTTTTTTATTTTCGGTTTTTTTTTTCTGTTTTTTTTTCTGTTTTTTTTTTCTGTTTTTTTTTTATTTTCAGTTTTTTTTATTTTTATTTCAAGTAATGTAATTTTTTTTTAATTAATGAAGTTTTTTATGTTTTAAATTAAAATAAATAATTGTGAAATGATTGTGAAATGATTGAATGGGGCATTATACCCACTACACCACTTTTGCTATAATGCCCCCTTGCTGACTAGGACGCCACGTGTCGTATAATGCCCCATGGTGGGGGCATTATAAGCTTCTACCACTACACATGGTCTTAGGATGGTACCAAGGTGTTTATATCATATTCAGAACAGCTATGTGAAGATGGATGCAATAATGTTGGAAAGCCAAGTCAGACTAAAAAAGCTATAAAAAGCATCCACATTGTGGGGCATCAACTAAAACTGACTAATACTTGTTGATGCTGTAAACAAAATATTAGAAATATCATGCAAAATGCCATCAACTGATATTGACTAATATTTGTTGATGCTACAAACAAAATATTTGAAAATCATGCCAAAAGGGTTTTGACGCCGCTGTGCGTTACCTGTAATTCTTTTTTTTTTTTTTTTGTAATTGGTTGTTTGGGCAAAAAATACATATGATTGATGTTGACTTTGTTGATGACACAAAACAAATATTTGGAATCCGGTGATAACAGGAATGAATTAACGAGCTTAATCGAACAAGTATCGACGAATCAAAACTCTTAAATTAGAAGAAAAACCATACTAAACAAGCGGTATGCATTTCTCACATGAATAGCGAACCTCCCGATGTTATTGGGCCTTTAGTATATACAACTGGCCGAGTGGGCTGTAAGTCCCCAAGGTCTGGATTGTTTTTTGGGCCCGAAAGAAAGGCTAAAGCTATATCCATAGATAGGGGTGTTCAAAACCGTTCGGATATCCAATTTTCGGATACATTATTTCACTATCCGAATCCGTATCCGAAATTTCGGATTCGGATATCCAATCGGAAAGTGAATCGTATATCCGAATATCCAATTATTTATTTTTTTATTATTTTATTTATTCTAAAGCAGATATATTCAGATATGGAAATACAAGTTTTCAGTTATTTTTTGATACTTTTAGGATGTTTCGGATATTTCTGAAAATCCTAAAATCACTATCCGAATCCAAAAAAAATCGGATATCCAAAATTTTAGATATCCGAATTTTCGGATAGTTTGGATGGGATTTTCATACTTTTGAACACCCATAGACCATAAAGCCTTCTAAATTTAAGTTTGTAGACCATAAAGCCTTTTAAAATTTAAGTTTGTAACGACAACTAAATCACGTGTCAGTATTGTTTTGATACCGTCACAAGGCGTGGGGTGTGTTTCTCCATTTACACCCTTAACTTTGCTAATATACATGTTTAGTCCCTCTACATTAATAAAGTTTTTTTCTTATTTTGTTAACTTTGCTTATATACATGTTTAGTCCTTCTACTTTAACTTTGGTAATATACATGTTTAGTCCCTCTACTTTTATTCATTTTAGTATTTCGCCTTTAGTGTTCTTTTCTTCTTAATGTGACGAACTAACCCAACTCCCAACACAACGCAGAGGATAAAATTACTAGTTTCTATTATCCATTAGAGGTGCATAAAACATATTCTAAACAAGGATACTTAGGTTTACTTCCTAACTGCTTTCTAAGAAACCGGTTACAATAATGGTTTCGGGTCAGATTTAGAATTGGTTTATGTTCACAAACATGTTTGGTTGTGCATATCTACTATCCATTGAGATAAATGATACAGTTTTACAAAACGTGTAGATATCAAATTGTAAAGAGACTGAGTGGTATATTACAAACACTAAACTAGCGCAACAACAAAGTTAAGACGTCTTTTTTTTTAAATGCAAACTTCATTAAAAAAAAACACGACCATCCCCAAGACGGGGAGGCCACATCACACCCAAAGCAAAATTACATATTCACAAACTCACACCAATCGTTCCAAGACACTACCTTATCTTTATGCCTACTTTTATACCATAAAAATCCTATCGATTTAACTTCACTAAAAATCACATTACTCTTCGGAGCCTTGTTCTCAAACCTCAATCCGTTTCTCACCTTCCACAAACTCCAACATCCTATAATCATAATTCCTTGAAGCGCCACCTTAGCCGAACCAGTCAAACCACACTGCGTATGGAACTGTAGAATATCTTTGATATAAAAAAGCAAATAAATTTGGCACCTTAAGCACATACTTGCTGCCATAATATCATCGCAAAAATACACGCCGTAAAAATGTGATCAACAGACTTGTCTCCCATCCCGCAAAAGGAGCATAACCGACGGGGACTATAACATGCCTTCTACGAAGCGCAATGGCCGTAGGAAGTCTATCTAATTCAGCACGCCAAGCAAAAATGTTGCATTTTAACGGAACCCATTTGCACCACTTGAAGATTATTAAGAATACATTTTACCGCCTTCACACTATAATCCCCCATGGCGGCACCGTTCCACCTCCACCCATCGACCTCAGACGATAACGAGACTTCGGCTAGCAACGTTGACAATCGAGCAAACTCGTCATTTTCTTCGGCAGATGTCGGCACTCTTTTCCAACTCCAAATTATGGATTGAGCCATGCTTCCACCTCTAATTCTTTCCAAAATTTTGTGCCGCTTCTCGTTCTCTAATCTAGATAAATTGGGTAATTTAGCCCGAAGAGATTCATCATATAACGTAGGATCTAACCGAAAGCAAATTCTTTCGATGCAAAGAATAAGAATAAAAAGTTAAAAACCTTATTGTCCTCCATTGTCCCAATCACATTGTTGCTATTGACATCCCCATCATATTTATTGCCTACTTCCCACTAGTTTACCATTGGTTCCTATTTTCTCAATCTATGAATGGAGGTAGGTCAACAAAAAAATTCAACCTTCCACATTGGTTCCTATTTTCTCAATCTAATGTGATCAACAGACTTGTCTCCCATCCCGCAAAAGGAGCATAACCGACGGGGACTATAACATGCCTTCTACGAAGCGCAATGGCCGTAGGAAGTCTATCTAATTCAGCACGCCAAGCAAAAATGTTGCATTTTAACGGAACCCATTTGCACCACTTGAAGATTATTAAGAATACATTTTACCGCCTTCACACTATAATCCCCCATGGCGGCACCGTTCCACCTCCACCCATCGACCTCAGACGATAACGAGACTTCGGCTAGCAACGTTGACAATCGAGCAAACTCGTCATTTTCTTCGGCAGATGTCGGCACTCTTTTCCAACTCCAAATTATGGATTGAGCCATGCTTCCACCTCTAATTCTTTCCAAAATTTTGTGCCGCTTCTCGTTCTCTAATCTAGATAAATTGGGTAATTTAGCCCGAAGAGATTCATCATATAACGTAGGATCTAACCGAAAGCAAATTCTTTCGATGCAAAGAATAAGAATAAAAAGTTAAAAACCTTATTGTCCTCCATTGTCCCAATCACATTGTTGCTATTGACATCCCCATCATATTTATTGCCTACTTCCCACTAGTTTACCATTGGTTCCTATTTTCTCAATCTATGAATGGAGGTAGGTCAACAAAAAAATTCAACCTTCCACATTGGTTCCTATTTTCTCAATCTATTCGCGTTTTCTTATTTTCTTATCTAGAAAAGGAAATTTCATACCACCTTCAACATTGGTTCCTTCAAGAAAAGTCATAGTGGCAATTTCATATTATCTTCAACTAAGGCTATCAAAAAAAAAAAAAAATCAATAAATGTCATTTACTAATTAGGATGGTACCAAGGTGTTTATATCATTTTCAGAACAGCTATGTGAAGATGGATGTAATAATGTTGGAAAGCCAAGTCTAACTTAAAAAACTATAAAACCACATTATGGGGCATCAACTAAGACTGACTAGCATTGATTGATGATACAAACAAATTATTAAAAAAAACTCAATGTTGTAAGAATCGCCAGGCGCAAATCGGTCGGTTGGGTACCGACTAGCGAATAATCGGGATTAATCGGAATTAATCCAATTGGTATTTTTATATATTTTTAGTCATCTTGATTTTGATGGGTTCACTTTTTGCGTTTCTTATCTTCTTCTCGTTTTCTCAACAGGTAGTTCAGTTTTTGATATGTGCAATTTGTATGATAATACAATCTACAATAAAAATAACCACTTGGGGTGTCCCAGTGGCCAGCCTTACCCACCTCTTCCCAGAGGACCCGGGTTCGAATCCTGGTAGGTATACCCTCCAGGCTTTCGCTTCCGGTTGAGTATTAACCGCCAGACAGCTATGGGGCTAAGCTAGCTTGTGGAGTGGGATCACTTCAGCGGTTGGGAGGACCGTGCAATACCCCCCCCCCCTACAATCTACAACAAAAAATGAATTCCATAGATGTCTCTCTTCCGTTCACCGTCTCTAACTGAAGATGACACCGTGAAAGACTCGCATGAATATCCAAACCGGCCACCATCGGAGTAGGAGCCGATGCTAATGAGAACTCAATTTATTCTCTACCAAGGACTATGGTGATGGGGATCATTAGAACTACGAGTGCGATTGCGAATTGTAGTGCGCTATCGTAAGCCATTTTATCAGCAGTAGGAAAGATCAGTAATAATCGGTAACATTAGAGAGAGAGAGAGAGAGAGAGAGAGTTTGGCATGTTTCAAATGGAGATGTGAGTGAGGGTATGTTTATAAACATTGGTTGGCTCTAACGGTCGAAAATGTGAAACGATGCAATTTACCGAAATGTAAATCAAATTGATACCAACGACAACACATGGAAGACGAGTTTCCTTGTCCGTCGTAATATGAATTAGATGATGTTGATGGTAGGTGGGGGTAGTGATTGGTTGGAGAAGAAAGTGGAAGGGTACACGTGTAATTTCATACATAAACTAACACAAAGTTAACTGTGTTAATATCCAAGGACGTAAAGTGCGAAAAGATCAAACTTTAGGAATAAGAGGCGTTAAGGTGAACAAAACATATTAATTAGAGTAAACCACATGGAGGAAAGCTATAATTTACACTTTAAGTAATTTATTGTATAGTATAGGGATGAGCAAGTGGTATCAAATACCGATCCCATCCCGATCCCGATCCCGATAATACCATACCGAAGCGGTTTCGGTACCGGTTTCAGTATCCACTTTTAGGTTTTTTCGGTATCGGTACGGTATGGTATCGGTATAATACCGAATTTTACCCTCTAAATACCGACACCGTACCGAACCGACGTATTTCGGTATCGGTATCTAGTTTTCACAAAATTCGGGATCGGGATTTGTCGGTATCGGGACGGTATGGTATCGGGATCGGGATTTGCCCATCCCTAGTATAGTACCTAAATAAGTGTTGTCCTATGCATGCCAACTACTATGTTATATCACCCACCTAGAATTTTCTCTAAACTAAAAGGAAAGTGTGTACTAGCAAATGTAAGGTTTCAACATTTCACGTTTGATTCCTAGATATTTCTTTGAATTTTCTTGAAGCTCACTTTTGAATTATATTTTTTAACATTATTTCATCATCATAACATTTCAAAGTATAAAATTATGATCAACTTCGTAAGTAACTTAAACCACATTTGTATACTTCAGACATGAGTTCATCTCGTAAGAATTGTCATACTAGTTTTTTATAATCCTATAATTCTAACCCGAAATATTTATACCTTTTATGGTTTCACTTTAAAATTGATGACTGATTTTTATACCAAGTCACATGCAATCTCAATCAAAACCATAACAGTTAAATTGATATTCGTACAAGTTTTGTATTGCTATTTCGTAAATTACATTTTCATGTCTCAATCAAAACCTTAACAGTTAAATTGATATTCGCACAAGTTTTTTATTGTTATTTCATAAATTACATTTCCATGTATATTGTAATAAGAAATTATATTATATTCAATGAAAGAAAAAAAGTGTTAATAATGTGTTCATGCTAAATACTTCTAACCAATCAGTGAATGTCTATTTTTTATTTTGCAATCTCTGTATTATAACTAGTACCCTACATTGTGGCGGGTGCGTAACATGCTAAGTAGCTCCAATGTTATAACACCGATCAACACCAGAAAAGTTCGTGTAAAAAAAATATAAACCAAATATAAAACCGAATGAAAAGTAGAGGATGAAACAGTGTTGAACCACACACTCTAAATGTAAAACATAGAAATCAATAACTAAGTTGTTTTAGAACCGTGTGTTGCGACGGGGTGTTAAACGAGAAAACTACGCATCAAAACTTTGAATCACACACGTACGTTGCAGCATGTTAACTCGTGAAATTTGACAAAAACGTAATACAAAAAATCTGTATGGGGTTAAAAGTGATTGGTTAAAATGTAAAAAATATAAAAGTATGGGGTTAAGAGTAAAAAAATAAAGATAAAAAAGTCAAAAAAAATTAAAAACCAAAAGTGGGTACAACCCACCAAACATATAAGTACAACCCTTATTTCTACAAATATTAATTGAGTAAATTACAAAAATCGTCCTTTATGTATGTCACTTATTGTAAATTGTGTCATTTATCTTCAATAATTACAGAAAACATACTCGATGTTTGCAAACCCTTGCAAGCTATGTCCTTTAGCCCTAACTCAGTTAATTTTTTGTGGTTAAATCTGACTAAATGGACCCCACATGAGGGTATTTTGGTCATTTTACTCTCATGTGGGGTCTATTTGGTCAGATTTAACCACAAAAATACCCTCATGTGGGGTTCATTTGGTCAGATTTAACCACAAAAATTAACTGAGTTAGGGCTAAAGGACATAACTTGCAAGGGTTTACAAACATCGAGTACGTTTTCTGTAACTATTAAAGATAAAGGGCACAATTTGCAAAAAGTGACATACATAAAGGACGATTTTTGTAATTTACTCATATTAATTTGTATGTGCTTAAAAGTAATTTATGGTTAAGGTAAAAAAAAATAAAGATAAAAAACTTAAATATGAGTACAACCCACCAAACATATGGGTACAATCATACATGCCTACAAATGTTACAAATTGATAGTATATAAATATATATTGTTGGGATGAGCATTTCGATACCAATACGGTATTCACTTTTTGGCGTTTTTGGGATCAGTACTTTCAATTCAGTACAATACCTGTGTTTTACCGATTTTTAGCTTCAAATATTGTACCCAATTTTGACAATTTTTGGATAGGTATTTTCGATACTAGTATCGAGCTCATTCCCAACATATAGTTGGTAAATAGAGAAAATGAATAATAGGCAAGGTAAGGGTACTTGAAATTGAAGTGGAGCTTCCTGTCTTTGACGAGTTAATTTGTTTGGTATAACAAAATGTTGGGTACCTTTAAGAGTCAAAAGTCTTATCCCTTTTAAAATATCAGCGTAACCAAATGAGTTAAGAAAATTTATTTTACTCAATTAATACTTTTCTAGCTTCCGTCTCCTTTTCTTTTTTTACTTTACCAGCAGGGCCGGCTCTTGGGCCGGCTAACCAGTGCCGTCGCACGAGGCCCAAGTTTTCAAAGGGCCCGAAAAGTTTTATAAGCTTTTATATATATTTATTAAATTATATATTTATTATGTGTATCCATTCATTATGTAAAAAAATGTTGTTAGTGGAGTGGAAAAATCATCTTAAGATAATGTAGAGGTCTCAAGTTCAAGTCTTGGCTCCACCACTAAGTTTTTATTTTTTTAATTCATTTTCCTTAACCACAATATTGGGCCCAATTCTTTTTGTCGCCCGAGGCCCAAATTTTTTTGTGAGTTCTTGGAGACGGCTCTGTTTACCGGTACATGTCTTTCCCTATCTTTTTTTTAATACTTTTTTTCCTTTTCTTAACCTTTTATTTACTTGATTTTCTGAAACTTTGTTTACCTTTCTTTTCTACTTTTTTTACCTTCCCTTTTTAATCTTTTCTTTTTTAACTTTGTTATTTACATTATTTTTTTACGTTATCTTCTTATGATTGGTGTATCAGTTGACATGTTTAAAAATAGAACAGTAAATTTATCCATTATTAGCTATAATTATATTTTTCGTAAACCTATTCAGAAACTTTAAAGAATTTATAGTATACTCCCTTAATTAAATATTTATATGTTGATGGTCATTTGGGGTAGTGACAGTAAATTTAAGCCACACAAACTAGATATCTTCGTAAAATAATGTGAGTTTAAGCCACAAATATCATAAATTTAGTGTGTTAATCATTTAGAAAAAAAAAAATTTAATATACATAGCCAATGAGGCGGTGGTTAAGTGGTTGGGAAAGACTTGGTGTTTCTTGTGACCCAGGTTCGACACCCACTTTCCCCATTATTTTCTGCGGCATCCAAGTGAAGGGGCGAATACGGGTGGCGCCGGTTCGTCTTGGATGGGAGACGATGTTTTACTGATTATTTCAATATCGTGCCTTCGAGCGGGTGGAGGTCGGGTTTTCGCGCTT
The DNA here is from genome assembly GCA_030545235.1 of Helianthus tuberosus. NCBI lineage: Eukaryota > Viridiplantae > Streptophyta > Magnoliopsida > Asterales > Asteraceae > Helianthus > Helianthus tuberosus. Next base: position 10,017,282 of record CM060396.1, read on the forward strand.
CTGGGAGAGCCAAGGGGCTGGCGGCGGTCGAGTAATCGACCTTGGCTGCAACGCCCGGTGTCACGGTGATTGACACGTCGTTCCTTTCCATTAAAAAAAATATACATATGTAATATGTGTTGTCCCGTCACACTTATTGTTTGCCACAACTATCTTATCACTCATTCACTCACCTAAAATTTTCTTGTAAAAGCGTGTACTAGCAAGGGAAGGTTTCAACATTTCACATTCTTTTCATCGATGGTTCTTTGTATTTTCGTGAAAGCTCACTTTTAAATTATATATTCCAAATATATATAATAATGATCACCTTTAAAGTAACTTGAAGCATAAAAGTAGGTAATAACTTTAAATTGAACTTATATACGATACTTACCTTATATTTTTATATTCATGTAATATAGCTACGTATTGCTTAGTCGTATGTTGCTTGTTCTCAACAAAAGTGATGTAAGTTCAGATTTTGATAAGTGTAAGGTTAGATGATGTTTAGGGATAGAAAGTTGTTTTAAAAAATGTGACATAAGCTCTAACAATCAATAAAATGAAAATAATTATAGAAAGTAAGATTCGTTATTGTAACTTTTTTTTTTACTTTTTATAATCCTATAATCCATATGGCTTTATAGCCTAGTGGCATCTTGGAGATTTGATAAGGCTTTGAGACCAATAGGTCATGGTTTCGATTCCCACAAGGGGGTTTTCCCCATATTTATTGGGTTTCCTCCTGAATTGGTATATAGTCATTATGCCTAGTGGAGATGGATATGATTCGATTTCCTCCTAAATTGGTGTATAGGCACGATGATACTCCAGTGTAGAATGCAATCTCAATCAAAACCGTAACGTATTGTTAACTTATATTGATATTTGCAAAACGTTTTATTTTTTATTTTATTTTTTTGTGAGCTACATTTTTGTATATTATAACCGGGAATTAGTATAAAAAGGAAAATCGAAAAAGATATGTGTGGTTTTAAGTACTCATTAGAGTGAATTTTTATGATTTGGAGTGAAATTTGTATGGTTTAGAGTGATATAAATGGTGTTATTCTCGTTGTAAATTGGTGGTGGCCCTTCACCACACTAGCTTGTTAGTGTGGTCTATGTTTTAATATAAAAGCAATTTGCCCAGGGCCGGCCCATAGGGGGTGCGGGGTGGGCGACTGCACAAGGCCTAAACCCTCCGAAGGCTCAAATATTTTTAATTTTGAATAGAATTTATGTTGTATAAGATAAAATATATATGCACTGAATCAAGAGATAACATAAATGGGCCTTTGTACTAGTGGTTATTCCCCTTGCTTTAACAATGAGATCCGGGCTCTAATCCTAGCATCTCCAAAATTTTTTATTTTAGCTTTTTTTTTGTTAGTGGCATTTAATGCTTAATTTTGTCAATGCATCTTTCCCTTTAATTAGTAAATTACTTCCTAGACTTAGCTGAAAATAACTATCTGCATCTTTCCCTTTAATTCGTAAATTACTTCCTAAACTTAGCTAAAAATAGTTATCTAAATTACATCCACATAAATTTTAGTTATTGATGAATTTATATTAAATGGAGATTTTCGAATAGGGGCCAATTTTTTTACTCTCGTACAGAGCCAATTTTTTTTTTGTGATTTTCGGAGACGGCCCGAATTTGCTCTTAAAAAAGAAGAAGAGTAAGCTTGATAGACTTGCCATTGACTCATCTTAGATCACATTGGTATATAAAATTTCCCAGAAACTACCCCTTCCAATAAAAGACCGAGATGAAATTTCTGAATAATTTCAAATGATGACCAAGTTGTCGGTTTCTTTTTTTGTTTTATTGATTTTTTTATTTTAATTATTAAGGGTAGTTTAGTCATTTCAAATCATAATAATAGAAAAGAGTTAATTACTGTTTTCGTCCATGTGGTTTGTCAAAAATCACTATTTTAGTCCATTAGTTTAAAAATTACGATTTCAGTCCTTGAGGTTTCACTTTCGTAACCATTTCAGTCCCTGTGGTTTCACTTTCGTAACCATTTCAATCCATTTATTCTGTTAAGTATAGGGACTGAAATGGTTATGAGGTGGACTGAAATAGTTAAGAAAGTGAAACCACAGGGACTGAAATCATAATTTTTAAACTAATGGACATAAATAGTGATTTTTGACAAACCACAGGGACGAAAACAGTAATTAACTCAATATAAAAAGTTAATAGGAGTTATTGAAAATGACACAAAACATGCAAAATTCTCAATTAAAGGATGTCCATAATAATTATTAGAGACGGAGGACATAAACTCCAAGTCGATATATAGTTGAAAGACACAAATTGTAATTTACCCATGTTTAAATTTCGGGATGAACCGCGTAAACATAACTTACAATTTATCTACCATTAACGAGATACATAAGTATCAACTTTCACACCCTGAGAGAGGATTATTCAATGAATTTTTATTAAACGACTTGCTGCCTAGCAGCAATAATGTATGCAATAAAAGTTTGGTTGAGTGTTATAGTTCATTGTACATGTTCGGGAAGATTTAGAATATGTTTAGAAGGCATATGAGTAAGTTGTTTAAACAAATACGAACAGTTTGTTTTATGAAAGCTTTATATATTTAAAGTATAGGGTATATTACGTTTTCCGTTATGTGTTTTGACCATACAAAATTTTAATCTAACTTTTCTTCTTCATACTTTCGCTACTTATGGTGTATGGGGAGTGATTAAATGACAGTTAAGATTTATGTTGAAAATTCCGATTAGATACTTTCACTTGTACATATAACTTTTAAGCGTAAAATGTAAGGTGATTAGATAACCACCCACCGTAGTAAAATTTTTCTAGGTAGAAGTGGTTCTAGTTCAAAAAAGAACACATTCCTATGCTATTATACTTTGGCATTTCAGTATAGTTATCTAAAAACATTCATATCCCATTCTCTAAAAATAAACTTTCTCTACAATATAGAGAAATTAACTAAGAGCACTAACATTAGAGTCTTCAACTCTATCTATATAAAATTATACCTTTTTTTTCTAAATTTTGTTAATTTTTCAAAAACATCTCACATACGATAATTGTTATGAAATAGATAAAACAAATTTAGGCCCTATTCGCAAATCTCCTCGCTGCTGCCGTGCTGCGACTAAATCACATAAAGTCTGAATCACTGCGAAAATGTGAAATTCCCTGATCTGATCGAATGATGATCGATGTTTTGTTTCCAGTTTCCCTCTTCCCAATTCCTTGTGCGATATACTATACTGCCTGTGACAGTGCGACGTTTTGTTTCCTTTCCCTGATCTAGTAGGCCCTTATTTTTGTTTAGACTAGTCATTTGGGCTTGTGAATTGGGCCATTTTTTTAAAACTTTTAAACAGACCCTTATTTAAAAAATTTTGGGTCTTTTAGCAGACCCTTGTTTATACAAACATCCAGAAGTTATATATGTATATATGGGAGCGGTAAAATGAAAACCACCTCCAGTTGTAAGAATCATGAGAACTACACCGTACGGGGCGAGTTGGACCAATTTTTTTTTCATAAACGTAGATGCGTGTATTATAAACACATTTGTAAAAAAAATTCAAAAAAAAAATGTCGTGTGTGTAGTTTTGAGCACCACAAGTTTGTGTTTACGGGTACCGTAAATTTTATTTAAAATTTCGTAAACACAAACTTGTGGTGCTCAAAACTACACACCACATTTTTTTTTTGAATTTTTTTTACAAATGTGTTTATAATACACGCATCTACGTTTATGAAAAAAAAATTTGGTCCAACTCGCCCCGGATCAAAAAGTTCTCATTGTTTTTACAACTGAAGGTGGTTTTCATTTTAGCGGTTCCATATATATAGGGTGGGGTTTCTTGAGTGAACACTAATGTATTTGCGAACTGAATGAACAAATCTTGGCCATTGATTTACACATGTGGATGGCTAGGATTTCATCATCAAATCATAAAATACACTAGTGTATTTCATCATCAAATCCTGGCTATTGATCTACACACATGTATGGTCAGGATTAGTTCGGTCAGTTCGCAAACTACACTAGTGTTCACTGTTGAACCTAATCATATATATATAGAGAGAGGATCATGGGAAAACTAAATATAAATGAGAAAACTAGAAACTAACCAAAAAAGCATAAAAAAAACTAAAAAAATAAAAATAAATAAAAAAATAAAAACTTGTACTGCACATGTGCATTATATGTGTACTACACATGTGCATTACATGCATAAAATTAGTTTTTTGAGTCTAGTTTAGCTTTTAGGGTTAGTTTTTTTTAGAGGATTAGGATTAGGTTTTTTAGTGTGGGGGTCATTCGTCCCAAAGCATTAGTGTGGTGTAAAGGATAGCATCATTTCAGCAATGAAAGCCCAAAAGTCTCTACGGAGGGATTACCCCGCAATGTTAGTACTCGTTACTGATATTAAGGCTAAGGAAAAGGGGATCGAGGATCCACCAATGGTTCGTGATACCTTCGGCGTGCTACTCGAGGAACTATCAGGTTTACTTCCACAACTATTAGACAGACTCTCAGTTTGATCTCATGCCAAGAGGCAGCCCTGATTCTTCGTGCTCCTTACCGTCTTTCACCAGGGGGGTTGCGAGAATTGTCAAATCAACTATAGGGACTGTTGGACAGGAGTTTTGTCGGACCTAGTTTTCGCTATGGGGAGCCCCAGTTATATTCGGGAAGATAAAGCCTTTTCGTATGTGTACTGATTATTCAGAACTCAGCAAGGTGACAGTCAAGAACCGTTTACCTCGACCATGTATTGACGACCTGTTGACCAGTTGCGAGGGTCAAGCTCCCATTCGAGGATTGATTAACGAACGAACTATTGTCAGATAGAAGTCTAAGGGGAGAATGTTCTTACAATGGCATATCAAACGCAGTGTGGCCATTACGACGTTGTATTCCAAGACCTCCGGGCTAATCTTCACACCAGCAGCTGTATGGATCACATGAATCGACTATGCTTATTGATGACGTGTTGAATCATTTCCAGGAGAAAGGAACATAATGGACTGCATCTGCATCTTATTTTAGAGCTCCTGAGGGAGGAGCCATTCCGTGTGAAGTCTTGTTAAATGTAACATCTGGATTTGAGAGATACATTTTGAGCATGTAACCAACAAAGTGGGAACACACGTGGATCTTGCTAAGATCCATTTTGTTAGAAACTGATCGACACCAAAGATCCCTTCGTGGATACAGCAATTCCTTGGTTTCGCTAGATACTATCGCAGATTCATCACAGGTTTTTCGAAGATCGAGCAACTTAAATCTCTTTAGCACAGCAGGGTGTTGTGTTCGTGGAAGACAAAACAGGAGGACGTCTATTCAGCTTTCGAATCCCAACTCTGCAACGCACTGAGCATCGTCTTTACCCGAGGATGCGGGTGATCTAGTGGTATATCAGGGTGGTTCGAATCAGAGTCCCAGTTACACGCCGATGTAACACGAGAGAGTGATGACTTACGTAATGGAGTTACAAAGAGGAACTGCACGACATACAACCTGCGGTGGAAACCGTGGTCTTTGGGTTTAAGTTGGAGGCATTACTTGGACGGTACCAGATGCGTCATTTAGACCGATCACAAGGGCCTCCCGTGTACCGTTGTTTCGAATGAGCTAAAGCATGTAATGACATCGTTGGATGGAACGTTTGAATGATTTCAACTGTGAAACCTAGACGTGTACGAGCCTCGCAGCACACCATCAACTTTAACCTACCTGATCAGATTTGCCCTGCTTAAACCGAGGCACTGAAGGAAGAGAATTTTCAAGTTGGGTCGTCCATGCGGGGCATGGAGAAGTGATTTTTGGCAGGATGAATGATATTCGCTACTTCAGGGAACGAATGTGGACCCCACTATATGACAACCGTACGGAACTTGTATTGAGCAAAGCACACCAGCCTCGTTATTCTAGTCGTCTGGAGCTTGATAGGAGATACTAGGATCTATCAATCCTACACTGGTGATCGGGCATGAAGGCCCACCTAGCTATGTATGTGAACGATGTTTGACTTGTGGGAAAGTCAAGGGAAAGAATCAGCAACTAGAAACACACATATGGAAATGAGAACATACTGCCATGGATTCTACAACTCGAAACGGAACCAATATCACCTGGGTGAACGTTGATTGTCTCACGTTACCCGCACACTTTCTTACAATCAAGGAAACTGACGAGTCTTCACAAGTTGTGAATATTCCTCTGAGAGAGGCGGCTTTCTAGGCACGAGGTGCCAACTCCTGTATCTCTGATTTTGATCTATACCTGAATTATGACCGGCACTACATAACACTCTTGGCACACATCTGGACATGAGTGTCACACCCCCAAAATCCACCTGCGGAATACCACCGCTTGGAGGCGTGACTGACCAGGATCCAGCCACCAATCATATTGAACAAGCCAGTTAAAAGATATAAAAGTTTAACCAATACAATTGGTGTCCAAGCAAACATAGTTAAGTTGCAAGCGGAAGCATAATGTTTAAAAACATAACATAAGTTTAATTGTTTCAAAGTTTAACATGGCACACATCTGTCCATGCCCCACAACGACTCTCTTCCATGCAAGCTCCAGCTAAGTACCTATTGTCCTGCAAAGCATGTAGTAACGAGTCAACAACAAGTTGAGTGAGTTCACGGTTGGGTGTTCGTTTTAAGTTGTTTCGAAAACAGTTTCCTTTAACTGGCATCCTGCCGTGGGGGTTACCCCATAGTTGAAAACGTGACTTGTTTATTCCCGGTTACTCTGGCTATCCAGCCGTGGGGGCTACCCCGTGTTAGTTATCTGGCATTTTCGGCCGTGGGGGCTACCCCATGTATACACTAGACTCGTTACCATATCGACTGCTGACTGTAGTCATGTTTATGTGCCCTGAAACTGTCAATGTCTATCATCATTGACGTGCCCCAGATCCATTAGTTCACGCCCGTCCTCTGCGGCACGGTGTGAGGTTTGTCAGACCTAAATAGCGCTATCTAACTAATGACCCGCTCGCCATTGGCCCGGCGATTAAGTCGATATAAAAATGAGGGACTTCGTGATAGAGTTTTGGTCTAGTACGGGTTATCTGTCCATGAGGACGAGGAATTACATTCCTGAACCAATGATGTCCTACCCAAGGAGGACGAGGAACCCATGTTCCTTAACCCCATTCCCAACCCAGGGAATCCCATGCTTTGTAGAGGGTGTGAACTCACCTTGGTTTGCTCGGCAGATACACAGAAAAGTCAATCAAGTTGTAAGTGGTCAACTACGCCCTAACATGGATACCATTCAAGTCAGGTTCATGTCCAAGTAGTGCACGTATGTTCTACACGTATTGTACACAAGTAACAATCACGGCCTACATGTCTAGCATGGCAGTTCATTGAAGTTTGTTAACAGGTTCCACAGTAACATTCACGTAACAACAAAGTCTAAGTGTGCGGCCCAGCTACTTAGGCCCATAACAGTAGCATGTGGATAGATAAACAAAGGCCCAAAAGTCCGGCCCAATCCCCAAGCCCGTAATAGTGCAAATCCAAACAGCGTGCACATGTAGTTGGTCTCTAGTCGAGACTGTGCGGTCTCTAGTCGAGACTGTGCGGTCTCGAGTTGTGCCTATGTGTTCTCGAGTCGCAAACGTGAAGGTCTCGGGTCATGTCTCGAGTCGCAACGAGACTCGCAACCCCGTTCTCGAGTTGTGCTGTTTTTGTGCTGGCATTGTGTGGTCTCGAGTCGAGACTGGGGAGTTCTCGACTCGCAACCTGTGTCGCAATCCCCGGTCTCGGGTTGTCATGTTCATGGTCTCGAGTCGCAACCGGACTCGCAACCACGATCTCGAGTTGTGCTGTTTTGTGTGGGTGTGGCGTGGTCTCGAGTCGAAACCAAGGGTCTCGACTCCCAGCACTTGCTGAATCTGCATAGTGTACTAACCAATAGGAATTCCATTTCATGCAACATTAAGTACTATCCATACAAACATGTTTCCTTGTCTAATTACTAAACAAAACAGATCAAACAATCAGATTTCAAATATTCAAAACATGTTCATATCATATTCAAGTTGTTCTTCATGGGTTCAAGTCATTCATCATCATTATTCATATAAACCTTAATCAACAAAAATCATGGACAGCAACTTATCAACACTAACATGCACCCTATGATATCAACACAATGAATCATCCTAATCGTGAGCATACCACAGCCGACTACAAGCATTCGGTTTCCATTCATCAATCAATCCGACTTGTATCAACACCCAAACCCATATAGAGCCGATAACATCTATTCATAGTCAAGCATACATTGTTCATCCTTAACATCATCAATACCTTATCATGTAATCATCATCAACCGAATACAAACACATAACATGGAGTACCTATGAATCGATTACTTGAACACTAACTCATCATGTATTGCTTACTACTCAATGTGTAACATCATATAAATCAAAACATCATTTGACAAAACACCAAATCATGAATCACTAACCGGTTGTGAAAAGGGTACCGAGTTGGTAATGAAGATGAGTGAGAATGGAGAGTCCGAGTGATGATGATGAGCTTAACCGAGTCTCCTTGTGGTCACCGGTTTGATCCGAGAAGAAGGAGAAGGATGTTGTGGCTTAGGGTTTTAGTGAAGGAGAATGGAGAGTGTGTGTGTGTTGTTTGCCCAAAAATGACAAGTGTGGCTATCCCTAAGGATTATATACTTGTTCCACAATGATGCACCCTAATGGGTTTCGGATGAGGTGCACGGCCCAACCGGCCCATATGTTGCACTGTTCACTCGAGACCACATGGTCTCGAGTCGGGTCCTTGTTGTCTCGGTTCATATAAATATACACATACATGCAAGCACGACACATAAACATAACACGTAGTCACATAGGATGTTCACTTATATTATTAAACCAACACGTTAACTAGTCACATAACATTTCAAGTACATTACACCAAGATACAATGAAAGGTTCTAAATTTCGAGTTGTCACATCATCCCCAAGTTGAAAGAAATTTCGTCCCGAAATTTGGTGAGCACTCACTGAGGAAGCTAGTTAAGTTGTATGGTTTTCCTGGTTTTCCCGGGGTGTCACATCCACCCCCCGTTGATCTGGAATTTCGTCCCGAAATTCCGTAGCTTCAGCCTCAGTAGTGGTTGTACTGTTTGCGAACAATTGGGGGTACTTTTGTTTCATCTGATCTTCGCGCTCCCAGGTGAACTCTGGGCCGCGACGTGAGTTCCAACGAACTCGAACGAGAGGTATTCTAGTGCTCTTGAGGACCTTAACATCCCGGTCCGTGATTTCGACTGGTTCCTCGACGAATCGTAACTGCTCGTCGATAGTGAGTTCCTTCAGAGGAACTACGTGGGTCTCATCCGACAGACACTTCTTCAGATTCGACACGTGGAAAACGTTGTGAACTGCACTGAGTTCTGCTGGTAAGTTCAGTCTGTAGGCCACCCTGCCTATTTTCTCGATGATTTCGAAGGGTCCAACGTATCGTGGGTTGAGTTTGCCTCGTTTACCAAAACGAACCACACCCCTCCAGGGTGTAACTTTGAGTAGTACCCGCTCCCCAACCTGGAGCTCAAGTGGTTTCCTGCCCTTATCGGCGTAGACTTTCTGACGGTCACGAGCTGCCGCCATGCGTTTTCGTATCTGAGCGATTTGTTCGGTTGTGTCTACCACATGTTCTGGGCCAGTGATCTGACTATCCCCTACTTCTGCCCAACAAAGAGGTGACCGGCATTTACGTCCGTACAATGCCTCAAACGGAGCAGCTTTAATGCTGGTGTGGTAGCTGTTATTATACGAGAATTCCACAAGTGGCAGATGCTTTTCCCAGCGGTTGCCAAAGTCGATTACACATGCACGAAGCATGTCTTCTAAGGTTTGAATAGTGCGTTCGGACTGTCCGTCCGTCTGAGGGTGATACGCTGTGCTCATATCTAAACGTGAGCCAAAGGATTTGTGCATCGCTTGCCACAGTTCTGAAGTAAAACGCGCATCTCGATCCGAGATAATAGAGGTGGGCACCCCGTGCCTCGAAACAACTTCCTTGAGGTATATTTATGCAAGAGTGGAGAATTTATCCGTTTCCTTGATAGCCAGGAAGTGTGCAGACTTGGTAAGTCGATCCACGATCACCCAAATAGTATCGTTTCCGCGCTGGGATCTAGGTAGGCCAGTAACAAAATCCATGGAAATCTGCTCCCATTTCCATTGTGGTATCTCTGGTTGTTGGAGTAGGCCTGAGGGTTTCTGGTATTCAGACTTGACTCTCGCACAAGTCAAACACTTGCTGACGTAAGTTGCTATGTGGGCCTTCATGCTAGGCCACCAATACGTAGTTTTGATATCGTGGTACATTTTATCCGAACCAGGATGTACCGAGTAGCGAGACTTGTGTGCTTCATCCATCACAAGTTCTCGTAGGTTGCCATAGAGTGGGACCCAAATGCGTCCCGTTACGTAGTAAGCACCGTCTTCCTTCTGTTCTAAGCGTTGCCTTGATCCGCGTAGGGCTTCAGCCCTGACGTTTTCTGGTTTCAATGCTTCTATCTGAGCATCTCGTATCTGGGAAGGGAGACTAGAATGTATAGTGAGCTGCAATGCTCGCACGCGCCTAGGCGTAGTGTCCTTCCGACTAAGGGCATCAGCCACAACATTGGCTTTGCCCGGATGATACTTGATTGCACATTCGTAATCGTTTAATAACTCGACCCATCGTCGCTGACGCATGTTCAGTTCCTTCTGCTTGAAGATGTGCTCGAGACTCCGATGATCGGTATAAATGGTGCACTTGGTGCCGTATAGGTAATGTCGCCATATCTTAAGTGCAAAAACAACAGCTCCCAGCTCTAAATCATGTGTAGTGTAGTTCTTCTCATGAACTTTAAGTTGGCGTGAGACGTAGGCTATAACTTTATCTCGTTGCATCAATACACAACCAAGACCTTGAATTGATGCGTCACAATAAACCACAAAATCGTCTGTGCCCTCTGGCAGTGAAAGGATAGGTGCGCTGCAAAGTCTATCCTTTAAATGCTGAAATGCCAACTCCTGTGCATTTCCCCAGCGATAAACAACGCCTTTCTGTGTCAGCGAGGTGAGAGGCTGTGCGATCTTAGAAAAATCCTTAATGAACCTCCTGTAGTAACCTGCCAATCCCAAGAATTGACGAATTTCCTTTGGTGTACGAGGTGCTGGCCAGTTCTTGATCGAGTCTACCTTGGATGGATCAACGTGAATCCCATCCTTGTTTACCACGTGGCCTAGGAAATGGACTTCACGAAGCCAGAAGTCGCATTTCGAGAACTTTGCATAAAGCTGTTCTGTTCGAAGGAGTTCCAGGATAAGTCGTAGATGTTGCTCGTGTTCCTCCTGACTCTTAGAATAGATCAGGATGTCGTCGATGAAGACTATAACGAATTTCTCCAGGTAAGGTTTGCACACTCGATTCATCAAGTCCATGAAAATCGCAGGTGCGTTAGTCAGGCCAAAAGGCATGACCAAAAACTCATAGTGTCCGTAACGCGTCCTAAAAGCTGTTTTGGAGACGTCCTCTTCTCGGACTCTCAACTGGTGATATCCTGATCTCAAATCAATCTTCGAATAGTAGCTCGACCCTTGCAGCTGGTCGAACAAGTCGTCAATGCGTGGTAGAGGATAACGATTCTTCACCGTCACCTTGTTGAGTTCCCGGTAGTCGATGCACATTCTGAAGGTACCGTCCTTCTTCTTTACAAATAGTACTGGAGCTCCCCAGGGCGATGAGCTAGGACGAATAAAACCCTTATCCAAGAGTTCTTGTAGTTGCGTAGAGAGTTCTTCCAACTCTGCTGGAGCTAAACGATAAGGTGCACGAGCTATAGGCGCAGCTCCAGGAGCTAGTTCAATCTGGAATTCGACTTGGCGATGTGGCGGGAGGCCAGGTAATTCCTCAGGAAATACCTCGGGATAGTCACGTACCACGGGGAAATCTTCTATCTTCTTCTCTTTCTCCGAGGTGTCAGTAACGAGAGCCAAAATGGCAGTGTGGCCCTTTCGCAAGCACTTCTGGGCCTTAAGAAGGGAGATGACGTTCTCAACGGCACTCCTCTTGTCGCCACGAATCATGAGAGGTTCACCACTAGGACCAGGAATACGGACAATCTTCTCGTTGCAAAGAATCTCTGCTCGATGTTGGGATAACCAATCCATCCCAATGACAACGTCGAAACTTCCCAAGAGGATAGGAATAAGGTCGATAGAGAAGGTCTGGTTAGCGAGAACAAGTTTACACCCCTGGACTACGTGTGTGGCTTCTAAACTCTTACCGTTTGCTAGCTCTACAGTGTGCTTGTTGTTCAAAGGTGTTGGGATACGCTTAAGCATTTGACTAACTTCTAGTGACATGTAGCAAGTATCGGCACCCGAATCAAATAAAACTGTAACGTAAAAGTCGTCGAGAAGGAACTTACCCGCCACCACATTGGGGTCGTTCCTTGCTTCACCTTGGCCAATCACGAACGCCCGCCCCCTGGCACCATTGTTGTTGTTGTTCCCATTGTTACCATTCCCCTGATTGTTGTTGTTGTTGTTCTGGTTTCTGTTCAGTTGGGGACAATCCCTCTTGAAGTGGCCCTCAGCTCCACACTGAAAGCACCCTTTGTTATCACCCTGCTGCTGCTGCTGGCGTTGATTCTGTTGAGCTTGCTGACGATTCTGATTGGCGGGGTATAAGCTCCTGCAATCCTTTGCAGCGTGGCCTGGCTTGTTACACCGATGACAGTTGCCCCTGGTGCATGGCCCGCTGTGGTGCAGGCTGCAGCGATTGCATTTGGGGTGATTCCCTTTGTACCCGCCATGACTCTGACCACCAGATGATTGCTGACTAGGGCTCTTGTAGTCTTCAGTCTTTCTCTGCTGAGACTGAGACTGAACAGAAGTTGAACCCTTGCTTGAAGTTCCATCCCATTTCCGTTTGTTGTCGCTAAGAGCACCTGAAGTAGCGGCCGTACCTATGCGCTTTGGTAACTTGTTCTGCTCCACTGCCTGGTCCGTGAGGCGGTGAGCCAATTGCACAACTTGCTGGATGGTGGTTAGGTTTGCTGAAGTCACATGACTCTGGATTTCTGGCACTAAGCCCTGAAGAAACAGTTCGATGCGTTTGATGGGAGGATCCACCATAGTAGGACACAGAATTGCCAGTTCGTTCGACCTTTTCACATAAGCTTCAATTTCCGACCCCGTCATTTTGAGGTTGAAGAATTCTACCTCCAGTTTGTGAATCTCATCCCGACTGCAGTATTTTTCCTTGATCATCTCCTTAAAATTTTCCCATGGGGTGGCGTTGGCAGCAACCAACCCCAGCATTTGGACCTGAGCGTTCCACCATGTGAGAGCTAGACCCTCGAGAGTACCGGTAGCATACTTCACCCTGCGCGCCTCAGGGCAGTCGCACATTTCGAACACAGATTCTAGTTTCTCAAACCAATGGAGGAGACCTACGGCTCCTTCAGTGCCACTAAAAGTAGTGGGTCGGCAGTCCATAAAAGTTTTGAAAGTGCACACAGGTGGCTGAACATGCTGACCTCCTGCGTGTGCAGCTGCCAGTGCCGAAGCAACCCGTTCGTTAATCAGAGCCGTCAACTGGGCTTGTGTCAGGTTAACGCGTCCAGACATGATCTTCATATCAAGAGTAACACGAGTGAGAGGGGTTCGCGAAAGTACAACGATAGGATAAAGTAAGCACGCACGTGTTCAAGCAACAATAGTTATACTAACCAAGCATACCATGAGCAATGTACTATGTAACTAACAAGTAGGCAATATATACACAGATCATATCACCTAGAATGTCGAACCTTGCATGTGGAGTGAAGCGTCGTTGTGGATCGTAGAGCACTGTACAGGTTATAGTCTGATTTTAATAAAACTTTTTCCCTTATTAAAACCAAGTTCACTATAACCAATGGCTCTGATACCAATCTGTCACACCCCCAAAATCCACCTGCGGAATACCACCGCTTGGAGGCGTGACTGACCAGGATCCAGCCACCAATCATATTGAACAAGCCAGTTAAAAGATATAAAAGTTTAACCAATACAATTGGTGTCCAAGCAAACATAGTTAAGTTTCAAGCGGAAGCATAATGTTTAAAAACATAACATAAGTTTAATTGTTTCAAAGTTTAACATGGCACACATCTGTCCATGCTCCACAACGACTCTCTTCCATGCAAGCTCCAGCTAAGTACCTATTGTCCTGCAAAGCATGTAGTAACGAGTCAACAACAAGTTGAGTGAGTTCACGGTTGGGTGTTCGTTTTAAGTTGTTTCGAAAACAGTTTCCTTTAACTGGCATCCTGCCGTGGGGGTTACCCCATAGTTGAAAACGTGACTTGTTTATTCCCGGTTACTCTGGCTATCCAGCCGTGGGGGCTACCCCGTGTTAGTTATCTGACATTTTCGGCCGTGGGGGCTACCCCATGTATACACTAGACTCGTTACCATATCGACTGCTGACTGTAGTCATGTTTATGTGCCCTGAAACTGTCAATGTCTATCATCATTGACGTGCCCCAGATCCATTAGTTCACGCCCGTCCTCTGCGGCACGGTGTGAGGTTTGTCAGACCTAAATAGCGCTATCTAACTAATGACCCGCTCGCCATTGGCCCGGCGATTAAGTCGATATAAAAATGAGGGACTTCGTGATAGAGTTTTGGTCTAGTACGGGTTATCTGTCCATGAGGACGAGGAATTACATTCCTGAACCGATGATGTCCTACCCAAGGAGGACGAGGAACCCATGTTCCTTAACCCCATTCCCAACCCAGGGAATCCCATGCTTTGTAGAGGGTGTGAACTCACCTTGGTTTGCTCGGCAGATACACAGAAAAGTCAATCAAGTTGTAAGTGGTCAACTACGCCCTAACATGGATACCATTCAAGTCAGGTTCATGTCCAAGTAGTGCACGTATGTTCTACACGTATTGTACACAAGTAACAATCACGGCCTACATGTCTAGCATGGCAGTTCATTGAAGTTTGTTAACAGGTTCCACAGTAACATTCACGTAACAACAAAGTCTAAGTGTGCGGCCCAGCTACTTAGGCCCATAACAGTAGCATGTGGATAGATAAACAAAGGCCCAAAAGTCCGGCCCAATCCCCAAGCCCGTAATAGTGCAAATCCAAACAGCGTGCACATGTAGTTGGTCTCTAGTCGAGACTGTGCGGTCTCGAGTTGTGCCTATGTGTTCTCGAGTCGCAAACGTGAAGGTCTCGGGTCATGTCTCGAGTCGCAACGAGACTCGCAACCCCGTTCTCGAGTTGTGCTGTTTTTGTGCTGGCATTGTGTGGTCTCGAGTCGAGACTGGGGAGTTCTCGACTCGCAACCTGTGTCGCAATCCCCGGTCTCGGGTTGTCATGTTCATGGTCTCGAGTCGCAACCGGACTCGCAACCACGATCTCGAGTTGTGCTGTTTTGTGTGGGTGTGGCGTGGTCTCGAGTCGAAACCAAGGGTCTCGACTCCCAGCACTTGCTGAATCTGCATAGTGTACTAACCAATAGGAATTCCATTTCATGCAACATTAAGTACTATCCATACAAACATGTTTCCTTGTCTAATTACTAAACAAAACAGATCAAACAATCAGATTTCAAATATTCAAAACATGTTCATATCATATTCAAGTTGTTCTTCATGGGTTCAAGTCATTCATCATCATTATTCATATAAACCTTAATCAACAAAAATCATGGACAGCAACTTATCAACACTAACATGCACCCTATGATATCAACACAATGAATCATCCTAATCGTGAGCATATCACAGCCGACTACAAGCATTCGGTTTCCATTCATCAATCAATCCGACTTGTATCAACACCCAAACCCATATAGAGCCGATAACATCTATTCATAGTCAAGCATACATTGTTCATCCTTAACATCATCAATACCTTATCATGTAATCATCATCAACCGAATACAAACACATAACATGGAGTACCTATGAATCGATTACTTGAACACTAACTCATCATGTATTGCTTACTACTCAATGTGTAACATCATATAAATCAAAACATCATTTGACAAAACACCAAATCATGAATCACTAACCGGTTGTGAAAAGGGTACCGAGTTGGTAATGAAGATGAGTGAGAATGGAGAGTCCGAGTGATGATGATGAGCTTAACCGAGTCTCCTTGTGGTCACCGGTTTGATCCGAGAAGAAGGAGAAGGATGTTGTGGCTTAGGGTTTTAGTGAAGGAGAATGGAGAGTGTGTGTGTGTTGTTTGCCCAAAAATGACAAGTGTGGCTATCCCTAAGGATTATATACTTGTTCCACAATGATGCACCCTAATGGGTTTCGGATGAGGTGCACGGCCCAACCGGCCCATATGTTGCACTGTTCACTCGAGACCACATGGTCTCGAGTCGGGTCCTTGTTGTCTCGGTTCATATAAATATACACATACATGCAAGCACGACACATAAACATAACACGTAGTCACATAGGATGTTCACTTATATTATTAAACCAACACGTTAACTAGTCACATAACATTTCAAGTACATTACACCAAGATACAATGAAAGGTTCTAAATTTCGAGTTGTCACATCATCCCCAAGTTGAAAGAAATTTCGTCCCGAAATTTGGTGAGCACTCACTGAGGAAGCTAGTTAAGTTGTATGGTTTTCCTGGTTTTCCCGGGGTGTCACATCCACCCCCCGTTGATCTGGAATTTCGTCCCGAAATTCCGTAGCTTCAGCCTCAGTAGTGGTTGTACTGTTTGCGAACAATTGGGGGTACTTTTGTTTCATCTGATCTTCGCGCTCCCAGGTGAACTCTGGGCCGCGACGTGAGTTCCAACGAACTCGAACGAGAGGTATTCTAGTGCTCTTGAGGACCTTAACATCCCGGTCCGTGATTTCGACTGGTTCCTCGACGAATCGTAACTGCTCGTCGATAGTGAGTTCCTTCAGAGGAACTACGTGGGTCTCATCCGACAGACACTTCTTCAGATTCGACACGTGGAAAACGTTGTGAACTGCACTGAGTTCTGCTGGTAAGTTCAGTCTGTAGGCCACCCTGCCTATTTTCTCGATGATTTCGAAGGGTCCAACGTATCGTGGGTTGAGTTTGCCTCGTTTACCAAAACGAACCACACCCCTCCAGGGTGTAACTTTGAGTAGTACCCGCTCCCCAACCTGGAGCTCAAGTGGTTTCCTGCCCTTATCGGCGTAGACTTTCTGACGGTCACGAGCTGCCGCCATGCGTTTTCGTATCTGAGCGATTTGTTCGGTTGTGTCTACCACATGTTCTGGGCCAGTGATCTGACTATCCCCTACTTCTGCCCAACAAAGAGGTGACCGGCATTTACGTCCGTACAATGCCTCAAACGGAGCAGCTTTAATGCTGGTGTGGTAGCTGTTATTATACGAGAATTCCACAAGTGGCAGATGCTTTTCCCAGCGGTTGCCAAAGTCGATTACACATGCACGAAGCATGTCTTCTAAGGTTTGAATAGTGCGTTCGGACTGTCCGTCCGTCTGAGGGTGATACGCTGTGCTCATATCTAAACGTGAGCCAAAGGATTTGTGCATCGCTTGCCACAGTTCTGAAGTAAAACGCGCATCTCGATCCGAGATAATAGAGGTGGGCACCCCGTGCCTCGAAACAACTTCCTTGAGGTATATTTATGCAAGAGTGGAGAATTTATCCGTTTCCTTGATAGCCAGGAAGTGTGCAGACTTGGTAAGTCGATCCACGATCACCCAAATAGTATCGTTTCCGCGCTGGGATCTAGGTAGGCCAGTAACAAAATCCATGGAAATCTGCTCCCATTTCCATTGTGGTATCTCTGGTTGTTGGAGTAGGCCTGAGGGTTTCTGGTATTCAGACTTGACTCTCGCACAAGTCAAACACTTGCTGACGTAAGTTGCTATGTGGGCCTTCATGCTAGGCCACCAATACGTAGTTTTGATATCGTGGTACATTTTATCCGAACCAGGATGTACCGAGTAGCGAGACTTGTGTGCTTCATCCATCACAAGTTCTCGTAGGTTGCCATAGAGTGGGACCCAAATGCGTCCCGTTACGTAGTAAGCACCGTCTTCCTTCTGTTCTAAGCGTTGCCTTGATCCGCGTAGGGCTTCAGCCCTGACGTTTTCTGGTTTCAATGCTTCTATCTGAGCATCTCGTATCTAGGAAGGGAGACTAGAATGTATAGTGAGCTGCAATGCTCGCACGCGCCTAGGCTTCAGCCCTGACGTTTTCTGTATAGTCACATAGGATGTTCACTTATATTATTAAACCAACACGTTAACTAGTCACATAACATTTCAAGTACATTACACCAAGATACAATGAAAGGTTCTAAATTTCGAGTTGTCACAATGAGCACTACTTATCATCGTAGGGCAAACGGTCTGAGTGAACGAGCTATCTTGACACTTGAAGGCATGCGGCGAGCATATGTGTGATTGACTTAGTGAACGAGCTATTTTATATTATTAAACTTTTATTTATTTTATTTCCCTAACAATTAAACTAGGAAAACCACTTTCACCTTGTTTATGCATCATTTCCCTTTCATTTCTCATTATTTACATCCACGAATACAATCGACCTCCGTTCCACAATAATTTCGAGTGCTACTCTCTGGGCCATCTATCTTTATCCTTCGTCGCGTTCGCCAAATTTTTTTGTGTTCGTTTGCGTTCGTGAACCGTTCGCGAACACGCTAATTTCCTTAATGAACGAACACGAACATAAAATCTCATTCGGTAAGTGTTCATGAATCGTTCGTGAACACATTTACTACCTTAATGTAGGGATGAGCTCGGTACCGGTCCGGTACCGAACCGGTACTGGTACCGAAAGTACTGGTACCGAAAAACGTTGAAAAGTGGTACCGGTACCGGTACCGAATATACCGGTACTTTCGGTACTTTACTAGTGTTTTACCCAAAAATACCGGTACCGGTACTGAAAAACGAGTAAAATAGGAACCGGTACCGAATATACCCGGTACCGGTTCGGTTCGGTACGGTACCGGTTCGGTACCGGTACCAGGTACTTAATGCTCATCCCTACCTTAATGAACGAACACGAACAAGGCCTTGTTCGTGTTCATTCGGTTCGTTTACAGTATAGCTTAAGTTTCGTGTAATTTGCGCGCCCGTACTTCGTTTTGCGTAGGTTACCTGCTCGGTTAAATGCAATAGCATAGACGACATAATAATACATAATAATGGTGTTTGCCCGAGTTAATGGACGTGGTACCTATGTGATGACCTTTAATGAACTTCGACATAAGTTTCTAAAGGTTCTAAGTGCATGTCCCCTAAGCTCGCAAAGTGTTGTGCACTTTATGTATTTGTGATGTGTACCGTGTATAAAACACAAAGTTAGCGTATGTTTGAAAACAAAATTTTGACTCTTTGTTTTTCGGCGACGGTTGGTGTGACAACACGAGATTTCAAGGTCCTTTTCTATGAACCGCTTGTCTTATAATCCTGTCTTGATTACAACTTATCTAGGTGATGTTATGTGTAATTAATTTTCTATAATTAATTTACCAAGTATAGTATTCTATCGCGTATTGTTGGTGTGAAATGGAACCATAATATGGCTCGTGGGCTTGATAAATAATGTAGTGTATGGGCTAGGCGATGAACGGCCCACTATCTCGACGAAAGAAGGAGTTTCGTTGACCAGAAGGAGTTTCGTCGACCTCCCGACGAAAGAAGGAGTTTCGTCGACCTGAAGGAGTTTCGCCGAAGGGACCGGTTGTCATGTGGGCTTTCGGCCCAAGTTAAGTTGGGACTCGGTTATACGCGTATTTATGTATCAGAATAACAAAAACCCTAAACTCCCTTCTGAGCACCCTTCTACGGCAGCACCTTGTGACGACGAGCCTCA
This sequence comes from Helianthus tuberosus, assembly GCA_030545235.1. Lineage (NCBI taxonomy): Eukaryota > Viridiplantae > Streptophyta > Magnoliopsida > Asterales > Asteraceae > Helianthus > Helianthus tuberosus. The sequence goes on from CM060396.1 coordinate 10,037,225, forward strand.
TTCTCTGATTTCTTTTCCTCAATCTCGTATACTTTCTCTACGGCCTCTCGGTTAGTATGTTTATCATTGATCTAACTTATATCCATTGATGCTCTATTTATGTGCTTATGCTACATTCGTTGATGTTTTGCTCACATACTGAGGTGTATTGATTGTGTTTGGAACTGATAATTAACTATAATGTTAAACCTAGGGTCGATCAGTATGATATTGATGAACCTGGTTGTGTGACTGTGATCATACGATGTTAAACTAGGGTTTCATAATAGATGATGTTTGTGCTATTCGATCTATCTGGATATTGATTCCTGAATACTGAATGTTATTAATGATCAATGATGATGAACAACAATTGAGGTTTGTTTGAATGTGTAAAATTAACTGCTGTTTGATCCTATAATCATGCCAAAGAAATGTGTTGAAACTGTTAGGTTGGAGGATCAGGGTTCGAGGAAAATGGGAAACTGTAACTATGGGACCATAGATGTTTCGTCGTATTGGGTATCGACGAAACCAGATGTTTCGTCATGAATGGGTTCGACGAAACTAGAGGTTTCGTCATGATTGGGCCCGACGAAACTAGATGTTTCGTCACAAGTGATTAAGGTGTTAACTGTGTTGTTTGTTTGTGTAATAATGGGTAGTCATGTGCACATGTTTAGGTGGGCCGATGACCTGCTAGACCACACACCACTAGGATTAAAGGCATGAACTGTTTGGTGCTCGTTGAAACGTGAATGCATAGTGTGAACTTATATGAATACCTGCTAGATGATTCTCTTGATGATGACTAAATGTGATGCTGCATGAATTCTTATTACGACTAGCATGTTTACTAGAATGTGAAACGAATCACTTGACATGTGCTATGACACGATATGAACTGGTATGGTGATTACAACTAAGACCCGAATACTTGCTATGACTAGCATAATAATATATACTTTGCTTGGTTGCTACTTGAGTAATGTGTGCGAAGAATACGTGTATTATAAGTATGCAAAACTGACTGTCTTTGGTAACCACGGTAGGGTTGGTTGATTAACTTGGAAACGGGTAACTTAACAAACCGAGCAAACCAAGGCGAGTTCACTGCTCTTTTTCCAAGCATGCATCCCGGGGAGGGATATCGGGTAACGTTCCGGGGAGGAATGTCATGTTATTGGGATGTTGGTTATTACACTCATTTCTATCATATAAGACCCCTTACATCTACCGATCAGTTGCCGGGGAGGCAACGAGGTTATTAGTTGATAGCGCTATTAGGTTTGGCACCCTCACACCGTACCGGGGAGGACGGGCGTGAACTAATTACCTTAAATCATGACCAATGTTTTGATAGAGACATTGGGGTTGGGCAAACAAATCTAGCTGCCATCTGCGGTAATCGAGTTAATAACAACATTAAATCAAATCATTGAACTGTTTATACTTATATCTGGTAACTACAACGGGTTAACAAACTTTGAACTCACCAGCGTCGTCTGACACACTTGTCTGCATGCTTGCAGGTCGTTAGATTTTTGGCTATGGACTTGCTATCTGGGAGTGCTGAAGTGGTCATGGTTCGAGACTCTTGGATACTTGTTACATTGGTCGTGAACACTTATTTTGAAACAGTTGTTTAACAATTTACTACATGCCTCCGCTAAATGTTTAACTTTGGTTTAACTCATGACTTGGATATATTTTATGAAATGAATCGAATGTTTTATTTAAAAATTTATTATTGGTTCAATGTGATTGGTGGCTTGGATCCTGGTACGTCACGCGTCACGCGTCCCGCGGTGATACCGCATGTGGTATTTTGGGGGTGTGACAGTTGGAGACCATATTCGAGTCTTAGGCGTTCTGTATGTATTCAAAGTCTTAATAGTCTAAGTCCCAGAGAAAGGTGAGGTTAGAGCCTAGGTATCTCTACAGAAAACCCTATTTGTTGTAACCTATAGCTCTGATACCAATCTGTCACACCCCGAAATATCAGAGCATGGCGTGACTAGACCGGTATCTTCATTGCACAGTGAAAGCAAATAAGCTAAGACTTCTAGAAATTGAACGCCACTAAGTACTCTAATCTCCAATGGTTCTCCTAACCCAACCGTGCCATAATTTGTGAAAGTAACCTGAGAAAGAAACATGCGAAAAATCAACATAAAGTTGCGCGAGTTCATAGTTTGTTTGTAAAAGATTTGTAATAAATATTTTGAATAACTGGTTTTTGAAATATTGTTGAGAAAACGAATTTAAAAATCATTTTCTTGTCAAGTTATATGGAAACTTTGTATTCGTAAAACTTCGTATTCGTAACGCATTATGTTCGTAAAATCTTGTATTGGTAAACTCTATGCGTTGTATTTGTATAAAACATGGTGTGTAAGTGTAAGTTTGTAGACTGTAACACGTAAGTTTGTAAGTTATAAATTCAAGGAAATCGGAGATCGCTAATGGTTTGCAAGGCATTTTACTTGTCGATTCACGACTAGAGACACAAGAGCACTCTTGGTAAAAATGTGGCCAAGAGTGTGGCTGCCTGAAACCCATTAGATCTAACCTTTTGTTCCGCGGTCTGGGTATGTAATTGATTAATGGTGCTTATGACACCCTATTCGTGACATGATCTATTGTGTCATTCCTTAGATCACATACCCCTTTGTACTTGTATTTTCCCATAGTTTAGAAAACTAGAATACGTGTGTATGCACAATTCGAAAAATACGCTTGTTTGAAAAACCGGTATAGAACATAAGCTTTTCGTAAACCATTTGTGTTTATTAAAATTTCACAACCATTTGTAATAGTTAAAGCTCGTCTACGAAACGGTTTAGAAATACGTAGTTTATGTTTATCGAAAACCTTGTATAGCAAAAATGTGCATGTCTTTCCACCCCGAAAACATTTATAAAAATGTGAAACTGTAAAAAGGTGGGGTTATGAACTCACCTAGATTTCCATGTGCAAAGCTAGCTAATTATGATTATGTGGAGTCGTTTCCAAGACGTGACTTGCTAGCGTGCATTCTATCATATTCCTAACACGGAATATCTTATAAGTTTCTATGTAAATACGGTAAGTAAACTACGTGTCACCGAGCTCTACCGAATCGTTAACCGAACGGTTCGACGGTAAGTTGTTAACTTAGTGGAGACGTAGAAGTTATACTTGTTTAGTTTCGTTTAATGCCATTAATAATTTACTAAGTCTAGAAAGTACTTAGTTTTCGAGAAATTAGAATTATATAAATATTTATACAAAATATAAATATATCGACAACATAGTGTTAGTTGTCCCGAGAAGTCGTATCTTGATATATAGTACGTCGTTTAGGCGTTTAAAATAAATATATAAGCTATATTTATTTTATAAAAGAACACGAATCGTTTGATGTTTGAAATAACTATATAAACTATATTTATTCTTATAAAAGAGTTAGTGTTGTTTGATATTTAAAATAAATATATAAACTATATTTATTTTAATAAAAGAATCGTCGTGTTGTTCGGTATCCGAAATAAAGATATAACTATATTTATTTTAGTAACAGGATCGTCGTGTTGTTTGATATTCGAAATAAATATATAGACTATATTTATTTTATAAAAAGAAGTCGTATTATTTGACATTTGAAATAAATGCGCAAACTATATGTATTTGTATAAACGGAATCGGGTTATCGGCTTTTGAAACAATATAAATAATTATATTGATTTTATAAAAGATTTGTCGAGTTTTCAAAGTTTAAAATAAACATAATAACTAAATTTATTTGTTGTAAATAATATATGTATCGTCGTTTTGTTTAAAACAATCGTGATAAACATATTTGTTTCGTAATTTAATTCGAATCCGTAAAGTTCGCTTTATTATAAAATACACTTTGTTTACGGGTTTTCTCAAAAAACGGACAGAGTTTCCTCTGTTTTTGGAGGTCCCGACAACGCAAGTTGTCGTTATTTTTATCAAAATTTAACAATTTTCATCAAGCAAACAATATATATAAAACTCTTTTATCGAATTTACCAAAATGTAACTAATTTTTAATCGAAACGGTTCAAGCTCGGTTGCGTATAACTAACTAAAAGCTAAAATAATGTAACTAAATATTTCGCGTCGTTTAAATGTTGTTACCGGGTCGTGGAGTCGACTTTCGTTGACCTGTTTGACCACTGTTGACCCGAGTCGACTCGGGGGTTGACCGAGTCAACCGGGTTTGACTCGAAACGCAGCTGAAAGATCTTCCCGAGAACTAAAACCCGACTGATTTCTAGTAACACTCGAATCAAAACAAAACTCGAACTTGCCGAACGTGAACCCGAACGTGAACCCGAAACATAACTGACGTGAACCGGACCAATCTGCACTGAGTTGACCCGCATTGTTGACCCGAGTTGACTCGGGTGTTGACCGAGAATACCAAAGCTGGCCCGAGCCGTCCCGTTAACTGCCTTGTCTGTTTGACCCGGACCCGAACTGAGTTACTCAGTTTAACCGAGTTGACTCGAATATCAAACCGATTTCTACATCTGAACAGTCTCCCGAACTGGAACCGTTGACCCGTGTTCAACTGTTGACCTGAACTGGACCCAACCCGCTGTTGACTAGCATCCCGAGCCTAGAACCGGGTCTGAGTTGACTGCTGCCGTTGACTAAGTTTACTCGGTTTGACCGAGTCAAACCGAGTTAAATCAACCCGAAATCAGAATCGTGGCCCGAACTAAAACCCGGGCTTGAACCATGACCCGTGACTGAATCTGAATACTCAAACCCCATATCTGAACCTGATCGAACTGGATTGCCAACAGAACACCTGAACCGGCTCGAACCGTCATCACCACCTCCGCCTGCGTCCCGGCGCTCCGGTGGTCGACCGAAGAGCGCCGGCGCCGCCGTGTACGGCGGTGCTGCCGCTTAACTCCACCACTCTCTCTTTTTCTTCCCGATTACTCTCTCTCTTTCTCTCTCCTATGTTCTTCTATTTTCTGTCTCTCTCGTTCTCCTGACTCATCATCGTGCCACCACCAGACGGTGGTGGTGGCGTCGGACGTCACACAGATCGCAGAAAAGGGGGTGGGGTTGCAGGTTGTTATGGAGTATGGCTCACTTGCCGGAGAAGAAAGGGAGCCGGCAACCAGCTCCGGTCACCGAAACCGAGAGAGAAAGAAGGAGAATCAAGGGGGTGTGGTTGGTTGAGTTTTGTTTGTGAAGATGGGGATTTCTCTGTGCTTGTTTAATGTAATCGAGAGAGAGATAAAGGGTGTTGAAGGATGATGTCTTCATGATTTTATGAGTGCAGAATGTTTTGAGAAGGTAAGATAAGGTTGGGATGGAATATTTGTTGAAAACGGCTGAAGAAAGTGAAGGGAACTTAGGGTTAGTCACTTTAAATACATAGGGTTTGCTTAATGGGCTTGGGCCCAAGGCCCACAAACACAATGTCGCGTGTTATAAGTGGCCCGACAATTTCCTGCGAACCGTTTTCAACCCGTTGGTCGTAAAAACGCCACAAGATAAAATTTTAGGATCAAAAATACGTAATTTAGTGTCGGTAATCGCGTTCGCGCGTTCGTTCGTCTATCACGGTCATAGTCGCGCTTTTCGATGCGTTTGTGATGTTTTGAAAGTACGAAAAATTCGAAAAACTAAATTTATAAGTATAAAATACTCGTAGAAATTTCGTATTTGTCGGCGTTGTCAATATTTTGTTCGGTTTCAATTCGTTGTTGTTTAACGTTTAGCAGGTTTCTCCGTAAACCACCGTTCGCGCACTGTAAAGCCGGTTAGACATTCCTAGGCACTCCAAAGGCCTAATTAATTTAATTTGCGTCTTAAACACTATTTATTATTGTTTTAAACCGCTATTAATCGCGTAATTAGAGCCGTAAATCACCGGTTGTCATATTAGACCCCGACAACCGCGACTACATCATGGTACAATTACAACCACAAAACAATGTTATATGTATATATATTGTTTGGTTACAACAATTTTTTTAGTTATTATTTATTAATGATTAAATTTAAACAGATTTAACACTTGGAGATGTTATTATTACAAAAACCAACACAAAGTGTGAGGAGAAAAGCCGAAACTTGAGCCAAATGTTGAGTCAAAAGCCGAAGACGACACAACATGGGAACCCGATACAAAGATGCTATGAAGATTTGAAGTACTTTTTACAGGATAACTGGCAAAGATGTTGGGTGATTGTACTTTGGATAGGAATAATGGTCGGTTTGTTTACATGGAAGTACATTCAATACAAAAATCGAGCTGTGCATAAAGTACTGGGGTCGTGTGTCTGCATAGCTAAAGGAGCAGTCGAGACTTTGAAGTTAAACATGGCGCTTATATTGTTACATGTTTGTCGAAACACGATTACTTGGTTAAAGAACATGACTAGGTTGGGTGTGGCGGTTCCGTTTGATAATAACCTTATTTTCCATAAGGCAAGTTTAGTGGTCACATATTTGAACAATGTCTTTCATACTAAAAGTACAAAAATGATTGTTGATCCTTAAGGATGAAAAATCCTTAAGTTTGTGTACTTATAAATTGATTGTTGATCATACTTGTACAAAAATGGCGTATGTAATATGTAATTTTTGTAGTATTTATAGTTTTTTTTATTGTATCATTTCTATTTCTATTATATAAATGTATAGTGATTCGTTGTTTAATAAAATGTGGTATGCATGAATTTTTATAAAAACCACCCGTGTTTGCACACGAGTCTTACTACTAGTTGGTAAATAATAAAACATTGGAAAGTGCCCCTTTTATAACAAAACTGAACATGAAGGGCTAAAATGGACAATTTGGAAAGATGTTTTATTAAAAAGAAAAACTTAAAAACATAACACACAGATGTACGTATGTTTGTGTGTGCGACTCAGACAAGAACAACACCAAGAAAACCCTCAAATCACCAAATTGATCAAAATTGAAGGGAGGATTGAGTCTAAATTCATGCATGAATCGATTTTTGTGATCACCTAGTCAAGGGGATCATAAGGTATGTTAAATTTCTTAGTTTGGTGAAGTATGGTTGATAAAGAAGAACCATGAATCTCAATTCTTGAATGGATTATAGATTTTATGGTAGAATTCATGACAAATATGTGTTAAAACTCACAATGCTTGCTAAACTAGAGAAGATTCTAGCATAATTCATGTGTTAGGGTTTATGTGTTTGAATGAGTAAATGGGTTTTGACGTTTAACATGAAAGAAGCTAAAATGTTAGGTGTATTAGCTTGACATGAGGCTCTTAATAGACATGGTTGCACTAGAGATTAAATTTTATGATAGTAGGTTCATAATGATATGAAATTGGGTTTATGAAGTCCATAAACTTATGAAAAAGAAAAGCTTTACATTCATACCCACAAGGTGTTTGAGAAAATGCTTAAATGAAAGTTAAATGTTTGAAAATCATGATAAAAATCGTGTGCTAAATTAATGGCAAGTTTGTATGTCGTGAAATGAGCTACGGAACTCTAATGATGAATGGATTGTACTATATAGGCAACTCAAGCGAGAGTTCGGGAGCTCAAGCCGGTGCGGATACGCGTTTGAAAGGAAAGCTCTAAGGTACGTGGCTTTACGCTTCGTAGAATTTCATTAATAAACTCGTGTTTGATATATGTTGATTATAGAAGTAATACTTGCGAAATTTGGTTCATTCATAAGTGATGGACTTCGCACAAATGAGCCGAATGGATAAATAGCGGATAATGATAGGTTTGGCTAGTTCATAAGTGATGAAATTCATATGAACGACCAAAACTATGCGAATGCCTAAACCGGGTAACGGGGACGCAGATTATAAATTGTAAATCTAAGATATGGGTCAAAATAAGCTTCTTGTTTGGTTAGAATAACCAAACGGGTCAAAAATGAAGCGAAAACGCAAGCCAAGTAACGGAAGCGTAAACGCAAGTTTAGTAAACTCGGGGAAGGGTTTAAACTTAAAAGAAATTAATCCTTACCATAAAAATGTGGATAATATGGTTAAATATGATAACGGGTCAATATAATCCCACGAATTAATTTTGAACCGTAAGCATAAAGTGTAAGAATTCATTATTTCCGATGACGGATTTGAATTTAAAATGTGGGGGATCAATTTACGGTCATGTAGAAACAAACTTGAGGTTAAACGGATAAGTAAAGAAGGAGATATGGAAGATATCGTGAAAAAGGGGCAAAACAGGAAAAGGCTGCAGCAGGTGCAGGCCGTAACCTAGTGTGGCCAGCCGTAGGTTACGACTGGGCTTGGCTGTTACAAATTTGTCTTGCAGGCCGTAAGCTACGGTGGCCAACCGTAGCTTACGGCGTGGTCCGAAACAGAAATTTGTTTCTGTTTGTTGGAACGTGTGAGGCTTATAGATATGTTTTAATTCGTTATATATATATTCATGTCAGGGTCAACGATTAATGACACCATACAATTACAATCCGAATATTATAGGACTTTGAATCATATTATTATATATATCAAATGATAACATAGGTTTGCTACAGTATTTGGGGGTAGTTTTGTAATTTCAATCTTCATTCCATTAACCATGCGATTGTTATCCGACCCATTCGTTCTCTCCCTACCTTCCATAGCAGGTTACCGACCAGACCACCACCGCCACCACCGACGCTCTTCCATCTGCTGGTGATCAACACTGATTGGCATCGCCATCGCTACCGATCGTCTTCCATCTGCTGCTGCTGATCATCGTTGATTGAAGCGGCTGGCCGATTCCAAACCAGGTTAGGGTAATGCTTTAATTCGATTTTTGCGGAGTCCTGTTCATCGATGTTCTCATGTAGCTGCTTATTAGTTGTTTCAATCTTAGGTTTATTTTATTGATAAACATCAATTTTGTTCACTGACTTTAAATTCAGGTCATCTTTGATTTACGATTTAGTAAATTGCAAACCTAACTTGGTTTTACTTTTTAGGGGAATCCTGAACTTTGGTTATTGTTAGGTTACTTATAGGTGTTTCATTGTTCACGAATTTGAAGCCAGTCGGTTTAAACACCTTCGGGAGGTCTTGGGTTAAGTCCCACAACGACGGGAATAAAAGAGATTTGCCATTAAAAAAGATTGCCATGTTTTTTTACCACTTGATTTACTTCAATTATAGATCCAATTTATGTATCAGACTTTATTTCCTCCTAAACTGAAGGTATAATACAAATCTGTGTTGTTTGAGGTTTAGAATTTAGGTTTTTTCTATGTAAATAATCTGTATCGAGGGAAATTGAACGCATTCTTTCCCGTATGAAGCTTTACTTTTACCAGTTCATGACCTAATTACTCATGAAAAGGGTTGTATAGAAAGCATTTAACCTGGTTCTCCACTCTATAAAAAAGTAGTGTAAAAAACAAAACCTTTAAAAGAACAATTGTTCTTTAAAGTTGTACAGTGTTTAGCTAGAGTCTTTTTTTTCAAGTTCAAGGACTGAAGTAAAATCAAATATCTGACTTGGGTTTCGACTTTCATGGATTTGTGTTGGGTATTGAAGATAAGACCCTTACAAGGCCACACGCATACTTCAAGGAACTCTTTAATCCATTTCGACTTTCATGGATTGAGGATTTGTGTGTGTTTTGAACCGATTCGACTGTCATTTTGGTGTATGTTCTATATGAATTTCTTTGCTTATGCTGTGGTTTTGGACATAAGAGGTTGAATATGATCTATATTGTTTGGTGATGCTATCCGGATATATTTTTTTAAAAGATCGGATTCAGTATTTGGTCATCTTTATTTTCATTTTGTACAATTAAAATACCAGCACTTTGCTGGCATGTATATTGCAGTAGAGTAGAATAGAATGGCAAGGCTGGTTGTGTGTATGTGTATTATATTCCTGGCTGGTTATAGGTTCAGCTTTTGAATTTCTATATTACCTTACAATACTTTACCTATATATTATTTTTCTTTTCTCATTTTAAGTACTTTTGGTTGCTAAAATTAAGCTAACTAATTTCCATAACAATCTTAGATTACAAATGCACTTGACAAGATCTGTTTAACCTCTTTACTATTACTTTGGAGGACAAAACTTTCTTTGAAGTTTATATGGTGTAACATTAGGATTTTGGATTAATTTTGATCATAAAGCACTAAAGTAGAGGAATCCTTTCGTCTATTTACTACAACATCAATTGTTCTCTCTTTGCAAGGTTGCTTCAATTGTTCTCTCTTTGCAAGGTTGCTTGCTTCTTAGCTGTGTGTCAACCCGTTAACTTTTCTTTTGTCTCAGTTGAGTTAAGTTAAGTAACAAAAACATAGTATAAATATGTATAAAGTAACTAATAGATTTTATTTTTCGTTAAGGACATAATGTAACCAAACGAATCATCGTCATTAGGGCTGTAAACGAACCGAACGTTCAGCGAACAGTTCGTGAACCGTTCGGCGGGAAGTTCGTTTATGTTCGTTCGTTTAATAAACGAACAAACATGAACAAGAAATTTCGTTCGATTAGTTAAATGAACGAACATGAACAGAGATCTCGTTCGTTCGATTGTGTTCGTGAACGTTCGGTAAGGTGTTCGTGAACGTGTTCGTGAACATTCGTTGATTTGCATTCGTTTATGTTCATATGTTTGTGTCTTAATTGAAGATCTTTGTACTTTCTTATATTTTATTTATACTTTTTATATTATTAACTTTTATTTATTTTATTACCCTAACAATGAAACTAGGAAACCCACTTTCACCTTGTTTATGCATGATTTCCCTTTCATTTCTCATTATTTAAATTGGCGAATACGATCGACCTCCGTTCCACAATAAGGGATTAAAGTTCGAGTGCTAATCTCTGGGCCATCTATCTTTATCCTTCGCCGCGTTCGCCAAATTTATTTGTGTTCGTTTATGTTCGTGAACCGTTCGCAAACACACTCATTTCCTTAATGAACGAACACGAACATAAAATCTCGTTCGGTAAGTGTTCATGAACCGTTCGTGAACACATTTATTTCCTTAACGAACGAACATGAACAATGGCTTGTTCGTGTTCGTTCGGTTCGTTTACAGCCCTAATCGTCATCATAAGGAAGCATACTTTGCCCGCCGCAACGCGGCGGATACATCCTTGTTTGATCTCAAATGTCTTTATATCTTCAAGTTCTTCATCCAACACTCGGAGTAATCGATTGGGTGTTCGTCTAAATCACCTATTTTACTTTTCCTAGGAACAAGTTCTACATTAAGATATGCCGTTTTAGACTGAAATGTAATATTTTTAGTGTATGTAGGATTCAACCATGGGATGTGCCTCAATGAACTAAAAGGTACATAACCCACCCTTTCAGAATCATATTTTGCCCGTATAAAAATGTCGTTTCAACTCTTAACTCATTTTGACCCATCTTGTATCATCCTCTATAAATAACATACCTTTGTTACTTACATACGATAGCATGCATAAAGGGGAGCAACAACCAACAAAAAACGATATGAAACCTGGTAGTGAACAAAGTATAGAATGTGAAGCCTTAATAGAGAATATAAAAAAATATTTTACAACTTATTTGTAGAGTTAAATAATGTTGGAGAAGCAAAAGCAAATTGGAAATGGTAACAAAATGTGGGCCTAATTATGTTGAAACTGAGACCAAGTAATAGTTGTTGACGATGCTAGAAACAAAATCTTGGAGTTTACCTGCAACACTAATGTCGGGGTTAACGATTAATGTCCCCATATAATCCAAATTTCAGAGGACTTTGAATAGTATTGGATCTCAAATGTCTTTGTATCTTTATATTCTTCATCCCAACACTCTGAGTAATCTATTGGGTGTTTGTCTAACTCACGTATTTTACTTTTCCTATGAACAAGTTCTACATTAAGATAAGCCAAAGGATCATTAGTCCGAAATGTAATATTTTGAGTGTATGTAGGATTGAACCATGGGATGTGTCTCAATGAACTAAACGGTACATAACCCACCCTTTCATAGACATAACGTCCCCAATCTTCATCAAACTCTTTAGAGTGATCCGTGGACATCTCCTGCTTAATAACTATCTCAAATATCTGGTAATGGCAATCATGAGAACGTACTGATAATAAAAACCCACTAAATTCACTGTACCAGTTGTGTGGAAGTTGCAATGTGACGAATCCCGTAAAAATGCTTGATGGGTCAACATTGGGACTTACAACACTCATAAAGCGATCTTTAACTGCGTTTTCCTGCCATGTTTTCATTCCAATTATGATGAACACTATTATTATATTGTGAGTTAAAAAAGATTGAGATTTAAAAGCAAGATAATAGTTATACCTCAAGCATAGAAGGTAGTACCCTCTCATTCGTTTTCTCCCAAAGTGAGACTTTCCACAACCATTTATAATCTGATAAATCTCCTGCACTTTCAAGTGAGGGACAATCGATTGCATAGAGAACAGCTATGCTTGATGGGAGGTCTGGAAATTCTACAAGGTCCACACACTCTGACACACTGAGGAGCTTGAGACAAGGGAGTCGTGAGATGCTGGAATGTAATCGTGAAAACTTGTTGCAGCTTAGGTTTAGTATTTGTAGGTTTAATAACTCACAAACATCAGATGGGATGTCGCCATCTCCCAAATTGCAATTGCTAAGATTCAGGTCTTTCAAACTTTTTAAGAGATGAAAGCTGCCCTCTATCCTTTTCAATTTTGGACAATCATCTAAACTAAAAGAAACAAGGTTGGTACAAAATCGTCCAACTGACGGTGGGATTATTTCTATATTATAAGAACCCAATTTAAGGGTTACCAAGCTATCCATATTTGATTGGATATCCGGAAACTGATGAAGTTGAAAGCAAAGATCAAGATTAAGAGTCTCCAATTTTTTCATGTGTATGATGGGTGGAAACCTTTTAAGTGCTCTACACCAGGTCAGGTTCACGAAAACAAGCCTTTTGTGATATCCAATTGATGGATGAATCTCTTCTAACCTCTTACAACCATATAAATTCAATCTTTCAAGACATGGAAGGCCTTCAAAATCTGGTGCCTTGATTAGGTTCTCTGAATTAAAGAGATCAAGAATTTTCAAATTTGGTATATGCTGTTTCAAGACAAGTACGCAAAAGTCAAATAAATCAGTAAGTATACAACAATTTCCTTTCACATTGGCATACTTCTTGCATGTGGATCATTAGGCAGGAGCTCTTAATTTATACACAAATTTAAACTAACATATTATAATAACAACCTCTATAACATGCATAGTAAATTCCAATTGCTTAAAACATCATATCATTTTTACATCAGATAGTCTAAAGCTCTCATCGATCTTGGCCCAAAAATCTACAGTTAGAATAGTATATTATAGACAATTGGTTGTACTAAATTTATTTACTTCTGGTAATATCATCAAAAGTTTCTTTAAAGCATTCAGCATGCATATAATGTTGACTACTACAAGAAATCTAAATTAAGCTGATCGACTCCTATTTTATAGAGAAAGTATGGGATGTATTTCTCTTAATGAAATATGTAATTTACACCTCTAGTTATAGAGATGTCAAAAACACAATAACCACCATCTAACAAACAACTAACTAAATGCAATGATTCATTTCACAGTTTTATTGCAATTATTTGTGAAATAAGAATATTTATCTACCTTATACCCATGGCAGAGTTCTTTTTGTTGGGAAGACCACAACTCTAGATAACCAAGCTCTGTTGGCTGAAAATTTGATGGGAAAGAAGATTCTGGATACTTATAAATACGGATGCACCTAAGTTTCTTCATTTTTGCAACAACATCAGATAGACCTGGATGGTGGCTAGGACATGTTCTCAAATCTAATACTTCAGTTTCCTGTGTTAACTAATGTGTCAGTAACGTTATACACAAGTGTCATTTGATGCCAGATATATGTGAAATATTATATTGAAAAGTTAATCTAACCATTGGCGGTGCATCTGCCCCCATATCACAGAGGTATGCTATATCTTCCTCCTTCAAAATCCTGCTATGCTTTTCAGGATTATTAGGGTGTTCCCCTCTAACAATGTAGTGGGCCATTTCTTCTATCAAGTCATGCATCTCAAATTCACCATATTTTGAAACTTTTATGAGGGATTTTTGTTCCAACACCTTAACCCCTATACCTGGGTGTAAATTACAAGCATCAAGCACCATCATTGCCTTATCTTTCTCCTCTTCCCTCAAGCAACATGCAATATCTAAGAATAGTTTTTGCTGGTAAGGTTCAAGTCCATCATAACTTATTTTAAGTCTCTTTGTGACCTCATCGTCTGGGATATCTTTTAACTTGGCCAAGGCACACTTCCACTCATCCCTGTCTTTGTCATATAGAAAAGAACCTAAAACTACAAGTGCCAAAGGGAGCCCAGCAGCATAAGAAACTACATCTTCTGAAAGCTTCTTGTAATCATCTGTAGGTTTATCTTTCTGAAAAGCATGTCTACTAAAGAGCTCGATAGCCTCGTCATGGGATAACAAACTCACTTCATAGATCGCGTCTATCTTGCGTGTTAGCAAATGCTCATCCCTGGTGGTGATAATTATCCGACTCCCCTCACCAAACCAATCATGCGATCCTGCTAATGCCTGTAGTTGCTTAAGATTATCAGCATCATCAAGAACAACTAATACCCTTTTATTACGTAACTTTCTTTCTATCATGCTTCTTCCTTCTATCTCACTCCCTACCACAATGTCTTTTGTTTTCAAAACAAGCGAGAGAATTTTTTCTTGCAACTTTTCCAAACCCTTCTTTTTTGTTTTCTCGCGGATATTTTGAAAAAGGCAATGAGCTTCAAATTGGTGAGAGAGTTCGGCATAAGCAGCAGACGCAAGAGTAGTCTTACCGCCACCTCCAACCCCCCATATTCCAACGATGCGTACACCAACTGACCCAATTCTCAACTTTGATTTCAGACCTTGCAAGCGATTCTCTATTCCAACGAGGTTTTTATTGACGTTTGCGCTTACTGTAGGCAGCTTATTAGAAATTGTATCAATAATTTCTTTGATGCAATTTGCTTCATAGCTGCACGATGGGTAAATAAGGATAATTAGAATTAGAGGTGGCAAAATGGGTGGGTTGAGTAGGTTTGGGTGATGGCTTTTGGCTTATGATGGGTTTTTTAAGAAAAAAGGTCAACATGGGTTTAGGTCACAATGGGTTTCGGTCATGATAGGCTAAAAATTTTAAAAAAAAATCAGAAAAAATGAAAAAAATTTAAAAAAATCAGGAAAAATAAAAAATTCAGAAAAATTCAAAAAAATCAGAAAAACTAAAAAAAATAAAAAAAACTAAAAAAATTAAAAAAAAATCATAAAAGTTAAAAAAATCAGAAAAACTAAAAAAATTCAAAAAATTTATAAAAAATCAGAAAAATCAAAAAAATCAAAAAAAAAAAGAAAAATTCAAAAAATTCAAAAAAACCAGAAAATCAGAAAATTTCATGACCACACCCACTTAGACATTTTCAAACACTGTGTATAAACAAGTAACGCAAATAAACCTTCTAGTTCCAAACTGAAATTCATTTTTATCTCATTTAACTATGACATCACCCAGAATCTATCAAAACAACTAATTTAATCACCATCCCGACTCCTATTTCCATTCAAAACACAAAATTTCACGATCACAACCACTCAGACATTCATCAAGCATTTGGTGTGCATAAAACAGTCAACACAAACAGACCACCCATCTCAACACAACACAAACAGACCACCCATCTCAACACAAATCGACGATACAGCCACTAGTGAACCGAGAAAAGAAGAAGATGATATAGAAGTTAAACTGCTAGATATTGTGGTGTTGAAGGATCTTATCGAATATCACAAGAAGAATGGGGTTTACCCGTTTGATGATGCAGGTGGATGGAAAGCCAAAATTGAACACTTGAAGCACAAATTCAAGAATCATGATTATAGTCGAGTCGATCCTTCATGGAGAAAAAGCGGAATTCATAATGTGGACGATGGTCTTTGGAGATCAAGAAAATTAACGGTGGTGATGGTAATGTGTAAGATGGGTGGTCTGTTAATGAAAGTATGCATTCATTTTGTGCTAGAAGTAGTAAGATGGGCTAAGTTTTAGGGTTAGATCGTTAAAACCCATCCTGACCCATATTACAATTTAGATAGGTATTTTAAAACCCATCCTAACCCATCTTAACTAAATCACCAGCCCATTCTGACTTATTTCCTTTTTTAAAGAGGCCCAAAATAACCCAAAATATCATGGTTGGGTTTTTGTTGCCACCCCTAATTAGAATTTACAACACACTTCCACTCACTTAATGAGGTGAGGGTCTTGTCGCAAATTCAGAATATACTAGTAACCACTACCAGCTTCAGTCTTTCAATATCTATATTTATAAAACAGCTCCCAATCAAATGCAATTTTTTTTTTTTTATAAACTTGGCTCCATAAATTAAACACTTTATAACACTTCCTTTTGAGTCTTATAAACTATTTAACGCCTTAAATCTACTTGCAAATGTTAAAAACTAACTTATTACAATAGTAACTAGTTTTTGGTAAACCTGCTGGCTACTCCCAACTTATTTGACCCGTTTTATTGTTATTTATCAAATTTTGTCCATTTGACTTGTCAATAGTGAAAACAAAACTTAAATTGACTCGTTGTAGAATGCAAATATCTTATGCATAAAAAAGTTTAAAAAAAGGAGAGAACATTACCTGTTTTGAAAGTCATTGATGACCCATCCAGAAAGTTTGCCTGCCTTTTCCAGAGCTTTTCTCCACGATTCAACTTTGAGCTTATTATCCCCCGCCGAATGTTTGTCAAATGCTTCTCCGTATTTCCTCTTAAGTTTTCTCACATCAGAGGGATCTACATGATAAAATATAGGCATCACTGTTTGCTCTCTCGTGTCCACGCACTCTATAATATGTGCAAGCTCTGCCAAACACCAAGATGAGTCCGCATAGTTTTCAGAGAATACAACAACAGCGATCCGTGATTCTTGGATAGCCTTCAACAGGGCTGGACCAATTGACTCACCCCGAGCAAGTGTTTGGTCATCCTTATACGTGTGGATTCCTTGTTGCACAAGAGCAGCGTAGAGATGATCCACAAAACCCCTGCGAGTGTCTTCTCCTCTAAAACTCAGAAATACATCATAACTCCATAATTGAGAAATAGATGCAGGAATGAAGTGAGATGAGGACGATGAAGATGCCATTGATCTGGATATGAAATTTGTTTGGAATTATTATAAAAACAAGCAGTGGAAATCACCAGAAAAGATGTGGTTTTGAGTAGCTGAGATGTGTCGTTGTGCATCATACAAGCTCACATATATATATATATATATATATATATTAAATATACTTTAGAATTTTCCTCCTCCAAGAAAAGTCATACGCGCATATTATACATTAAATACATGAGAAATTTTCTCCTACAAGAAAAGTCACACGCGTATTACATTAAATTTTTTTTTTTTTTTTTTGAACGGCAGCGTATTACATTAAATACTTGAGCAATTTCCTCCTCCAAGAAAAGTCACACAGAGGAAACTTCATAATACTTTTAAACAATGCTAAACTCACCGGTTTTGTTGATCATGAGGGGTGGCGTCCTTTATCATGTGGCTGAAAACAGAGATAACTTAGGGTAAAAGCAGACTGCAACCTTTCACATTAGATTCCTTTATCAATATTCTTTGTATTTTGTTAACCAGCTATCAACACAAAAATATATGAAGCTCATATTGGTCAAGAACAAAACCTGCAAATCTGAATGATGACTTGATGACCATACAGTTTAGCTGGTATCACAAGAACCATTGGAACATGCAAAAATAGTGTATAAATATGTTATTTTTGTTGATAACCGCCAGCTCCAATCTACTTTCAAAAGCTAAGGGTGAGTGGTGTGGTATACAGCCCGCCACGCAAGCACCATCTCACAGGGGAGCTTTATATTTAACATGCTTGCAATGTTAAAAAGCCCCTTAATTATTACCTAATTATTATTATTTAATTATATTACGATTTGTTTTTTGTATTTATTTACTATACATACATTTACCAAATTGGGGAATAGTGCCAGGCAACTGCCTGGCACTCCCCCATTGGACCAACCAGTTTATTATTTTATATTCATTTTAAAATTATGTTTTTGTTCCTGTTTAAAATTGTCGTTTTGCCCCCAGCTTAAAATAAAATTACGCTTTTGTCCCCGTCTCAAAATTACGATTTTGCCCTCATTTCAAAATTACGATTTTGCCTGGCACTCCCCCATTGGACCAACCAGTTTATTATTTTATATCCATTTTAAGATTACGTTTTTGCCCCTCTTTAAAATTACGGTTTTGCCCTTATCTCAAAATAAAATCACGCTTTTGTCCGCAGCTCAAATTTACGATTTTTCACTCGATTCAAAATAAAATTTTGTTTTTGCCCCCAGCTAAAAATTACGATTTTGCCCTCTGTTAAAAAATGTGATTTTTCCCCGTTTAAAAAATTATGATTTCTCCCTCAGTTCAAAATTACGTTTTTTCCCCACTTCAAAATAAAATTATGTTTTTGCCCCCAACTCAAAATTACAATTTTACCCTCGGTTGAAAATAAAATTGTAGTTTTGCCTCCAGCTTAAAATTACGATTGTGCCTTAGTTCAAATTTATATTACGTTGTTACCCCAAGTTTAAAATTGCGAATTTCCCCCTGTGAAAATTTACAATTTTAACCCTGGTTCAAATTTACAGTACTGCCATCACTTTAGCTTTTGGCAAATTACGATTTTACCCCAGTCAGAAAATACAACTTTCCCTTAGTTAAAAATTACAATATTGCCATTGTTTTAGTTTTTTTTTTTTTTTTATCAAAACTATAAAAGTGTTTTGTTTTAATTGGTTGAATCGATTTAATTGTTTTTCGTGTCAAGGAGCTGCCTAACACTCGCTCATTATTCGGCCATCGCCCCGCAACGCGGACGGAGTATCAATTTACGATTTTTCCCTCGATTCAAAATAAAATTGTGGTTTTGCCCTCAGCTCAGAATTACCTTTTCGCCCCCAGTTCAAAATAAAATTTTGTTTTTGCCCCCAGCTAAAAATTACGATTTTGCCCTCTGTTAAAAAATGTGATTTTTCCCCGTTTAAAAAATTATGATTTCTCCCTCAGTTCAAAATTACGTTTTTTCCCCACTTCAAAATAAAATTATGTTTTTGCCCCCAACTCAAAATTACAATTTTACCCTCGGTTGAAAATAAAATTATAGTTTTGCCTCCAGCTTAAAATTACGATTGTGCCTTAGTTCAAATTTATATTACGTTGTTACCCCAAGTTTAAAATTGCGAATTTCCCCCTGTGAAAATTTACAATTTTGCCCCTGGTTCAAATTTACAGTACTGCCATCACTTTAGCTTTTGGCAAATTACGATTTTACCCCAGTCAGAAAATACAACTTTCCCTTAGTTAAAAATTACAATATTGCCATTGTTTTAGTTTTTTTTTTTTATCAAAACTATAAAAGTGTTTTGTTTTAATTGGTTGAATCGATTTAATTGTTTTTCGTGTCAAGGAGCTGGCTAACACTCGCTCATTATTCATCGCCCCGCAACGCGGACGGAGTATCAACTAGTTATATACAATTTCAATTGTGAAAAAATTTGGCCCCACCACTTTCTGCCGGTTAACGCTCGCCAAACAATTAACGAATCTGCCTATACCCCCCCCCCCCCCCCCCCCCACCCACCCACTACACACACACCCCCCAATAGCACCTAGGAAATGAGGGAGGGGCGCCATGGGTGGCCAACGACGATGAGGTGGTTACAGTGTACAAAGCCTTGGTTTGGCTTAACACCTTCATAATCAAACTAAAAAATATGATGAAATTGCATAAAAGAATACTAAAAACGTCAGGTATTTTCTTCTAAGTTTTAAGCATAATTTATCCATCGTAATGAGTATACAAAGTTCGATTAATAGATACCTGAACGGAAATCAGATCGGCAATTCGTATGTCTCCAAATCATCGGCAGCGTATGGTAAGGTTCAGACGGTGGCACAATGGCGGAGATGTCGAACGTCATCGTGCTTTCAGGCAGCCGGATTCTCAACACATTTGGCCATTTGGGAGAAAAAGATGGGCCGGGTCATAGGAGAAACGGGTGGTAGCACTTAGAGGTCACGTGACCCATCCACCTCATTGATTTTGTTACATATTTAATTTGCTTTCTTTTTATTTGCATTATAATTACCTAAATTATGGATGACAATCAAACCCGAACTTGATGGGTAAACTCGAAACTCGACTCATTTGGGACGGGTTTGAGATTAGATTTTATTTTTTTCACGGGTTTGGGATTTTATGATATACCCGTTTACCCGATCCGATTACCCGATAAAGTATACTCGTTTACCCGATTGTATATCTGACATAATTTCTTTTATATTTTTATATATGTATATATATGATCCACCCATTTTTTATACATATAGGTATTTTATTTCGTATGATAATATTTAATATAGCTGATTAGTAGTTACCCGATAAATACCTGATGGGTTTTGGGTCAGGTATACCCAACGGGTAATTTTTTTTAAATTAACGGGTTTACCCGAAACCCGTGGGTATACCCGATGGGTATTTACCAGCTAGAAATCCGACGGGTTTTGGGACGGGTTTGGGACAAGCTTAACTAACCGGGTTTGGATTTGGGATTACCTAAACCCGTCCCATTGCCATCCCTACCTTAAGTAGGGTTAAGTTTACATACAAAGTGAAATGTACCAAAGGCATGAAAAGGCCAAAAAAAACGCGGTGGCATTTTCGTAATTATTTGCTCATAGGGTAATTATCAAAATTACTCTACAAATGATTTTTTAGAGTAATTTTGATCTTGTTGGGTAATTATGAAAATTATTCTTCAAGTGTATCAAAATTACTCTACATCAAAATTACTCTACAAGTGTATCAAAGTTACTCTGCAAGTTTATCAAAAAACATACAATTCAAAATTACTCTACAAAATCATTTGTAGAGTAATTATGATACTCTACAAAATTATTCTACAAGATCAAAATTATACCATACAATATCATTTGTAGAGTAATTATGATACTGTACAAAATTACTCTACAAGATCAAAATTATCCTACAAGAACATTTTACAAAATTACCCTACAAGATCATTTGTAGAGTAATTTTGATAATTACTCTACGAGTAAATAATTATCAAAAAGGTTTCTCAAAGTGTTTTTTCTCAAACATTTTTCATCGAAATCTTGGGTTTTAATAACATGAACACATGCAATCTGGAAGGGTGGATGCATGTACCCCGAGTTTTCTGTCTAAGGCTAGAGTGTTCGTACAAATCCGCATTATCGGACCAGTCACTCTTACCTGGGAACTCTTTGGGTGAGTGTCCACTTATAGGCTAAAGCATGTCTTCTCGAAACATTATGAAAACCCATCCACTTTGACCATGTCGAACAAGTACTAAACACTACAATCCTTACGACACTACTCCATCATGTTACCTTCGGTAATATGTTTTTATTTCAAAACAATCAAAACAAATTTCCCCTTGAGACACTACTCCATTCATATTACTTTCGGTAATATGTTACGATCATATTCAAAACATTCGAAACGAATCCCATTTCAACTCACGACACTTTGTAATCCTATTTCATTTTCAAAAATTATCTGTTGTCTGTCATAATCACGAAATTTTTATCTTTTGAATGAGAATTTTTAAAATTTTACACACAAAGTTTCTTTATTTTAAAGTTCAATTAAAAATATTTTTATCTTAAAAAATAATAAATTTTTAAAAGGTAAAGAATTTATAACACAAACCATTAACTTGGTTTGTATTGTCTCATCCAAAAATATAACAAAAGCTTATTTTCAAGAAATTCTTATTTCAAAACAAATTTCACAACACTATTTTTCCTAAACACAAGAACAAGACTTTTGGAACAAATACCAAGACAAGATTTTCACTATGCGATGATGTTTTAAACTTATAACAATTTTATGAATCTCACTTATTCGATTTCACTAAAGTTATTACTTCAAGATGTCTCCTCACTGTAACGCCACTCAGGATGCAGAAAAGGAGGCAATGATCGCTCAGCAGATAGCTGTTATACTCCCAAAACTTGTGATCCAACTCAACCAAATCTACAACAATAATAACAACAACAATGTTCTCACGCCCTGCAACTACAAACAGTTCAACTCGGCTAAACCACTTAAATTCAATGGGTCTGAAAGAGCAACTGGGCTCCTACAATGGTTTAAGAGTATAGAAAGCACATTCCGCCATGTTCGGTGTCCTGGTGAGCGCAAGGTAGAGTTCGCCTCGAGTGTTTTCCAAAAGAGAGCACTCACTTGGTGGAACGGAGTCATGAGAGACCGAGGTGCAGACATAGCGATGGCACAAATGTGGGAAGAATTCAGGGATCTTATAAAGAAAGAATTCTGCCCACGAAGCGAAATAAGGGCACTCAAAACCGAATTTTATTACCTAAAACAAGATAGTGGGGAGAACTGTGCCTACACTGACCGGTTTGAACAGTTAAGCCTACTCTGCCCCCACTATGGTCACACCTTTGGATCGGGCCATTGAGAAATATATTGATGGCCTACCTGATCCAATCCAAGATATTGTCACTGGCAGCAAACCTGCAACGCTTAGGGAGGCTAAGGAATTAGCCGCTACCCTAACCGACTCCCAGGTTAGAAAAGGGAAACTTTTTCGAAAGGGAGACAAGAAACGAACTACTAGAACTACTAAGAAGAACCCAAAGGAAACTAAGGTTGAATCTTCTAAAAATTCTAAGAAGCGTAAGGCTTCAAATAATTATACGATTGCTGCACCGATCCCACTTAACTAAGTACCCGTTAGGGGGTTTTATTGTGGGAAACAACCTCTGTGCAATCGATGCAACTATCACCACCCAGCAAATTCTCCATGCCGCCAGTGTACAATCTGTGGTCTTTTTGGCCATCTAGCTGTGACCTGTCGCATCCAAAACCAAGCTACCCCTACTCAAACTCGCTCTCGCTACCCAGCTGGAGCATGTTTCAATTGTGGTGATTTGAATCATTTCAAGCGAAACTGCCCTAAGCTTGGTAACGCAAATGGACGAGTATACAATGTCAATGAAGCTCAAGCTGATGATCAAGCACTTATGATCATTTGAACCTCTACATCTGCTGTTTATTTTCGAAAACAATGGACATATTTCAACTATGTTTGTAATGACAATATAAATTTCAAGAAGTTTTTCTTCATTCTTGATTATTCGTATTCCAATTACAAATTCCAATGTGATTACACTATGTGTGATTATAACTACAGGCCGACTTCGAGGATTCTGTTCTTTAGGAACTAAATCTTGTAATTTAGCATACTATAATTGCACTCTAGTGCATTCATACGAACTTGGCAACACAGTCGCTACAAATACTGTGTGACTACTATTATGTTTGTTTTCATGATATTACATACATGATTTGTTTATCTAGTATGTATAATACATGATTACACATACATATTGCTTCGTATGTTGACCAAGCATACTTAGTACACGATTTTCAAATACCTTTTGCTTAGTATGTTGACTTAGCATACCTAGCACATGATTTGAAAAAATTTTCTCGATATGCTTACATTATTATGACAATACATGCTTAGTATATGTTACATTCTACCAGTTTGGTTAGTATGAAACATGTATTAACATTTGTACTAGAATGAAATATCTGCTACTAATTTTGTTGCATGCAAAACAAGTGGTATCATTGCTAGTATGAAACACAATTTGATTCGATGGATGTTGCGACGATGTTTATTTGATTTAGATGATAGTTTGACCTTATTATTTGTTTTCCCTCGCTTAACAAGAGGAGCTATGTGGACCATGCAACGAAACGAGTAATTATGGGTGCACACTTAATTATGAGGTTCGACGCATGAGAATCATAGTAAGCCTTGTTAAGTATGGTGGCATAAAATCTAGAGTGATTAGGTAACGGGAGGGGTATAATGCGATAAGAACATGGTGGATACGCCGATGGTACTTCCTATATATAAGTGTTCTTATTGTGTTATTCTTCAGAACGTTACTAGAATCACTTGGTGATTTTATGTTATCTTGGATCATTATGTGATGATTTGTTATCTGGTTTATTGAATGCAATGACGATGACGAGTACATTCATTAACTCAAATCGAGCCGACCGGGAGTATATTATGGTGTTAAAGGTGACGATCTTGATGCCATAGGTATGTTGTATAACAACTCTAAACAGACAACCTCGAAATATTTTCGACACCCCAATATATTTTAAAATATCCCAATATGTCCAAAAATACACCTCATACGCAAAAACGGATCCCGAATACCTTAAATAGTATTAAAAATAATTAAAAATTTATATTTTGGGTTTGTCGCGGGCCGCGTAAACCTCTTAAGGGTCTTACGCGGGCCGCTAGAGATCAAAGGTGTGGCGCAGGCCGGTGATGACACGTGTCATCATCGTGGCAGGTCTAGTCGATGACCCGGATCAGCTACAACATTGACCAACATTGACGCGGGCCGCGTAGGCCTTGGTCTACCTTTACGCGGGCCGCGAGAGGATCAGAAATCAGCACTATATATAGAGGGCCTCGGATCTTCAGTCGAACTCGCTCACTTTCTTTTCTATTTCTCGAAAATCTGATAGTAGAAGAAATACTCGGGTATTATACCCCCCTAAATAACGAAGTTCTGCTCCGTTGTAAGTATTATAACCCCTGGATACGTATTAGATACGTTGCCCGATTGATCTAGGCTTCCGTAACGGCTGTCGTGGTTCTGCCCGACGTAGTCGTTGGAATGCCGTCTCGGGGAGGGTATTACTAATGTTAAAATGGGTTATTATACTAACATGTGTGCATTTGTGTAAATTATAGATTGTCATCAGGAAACCCTTACGGAAAATCTAAAACAGCAATGTGAGTAATCTCCTTTTTTGCAAACTGTTTTTACAAAACCTCACTTAATTAATCATATATTAAACAGTTATTGAGTATTTGTAAGAATACAATTATCATGCGTATGATGGGGTTTTGTATACAAAGTTATGTTACTGCCTTGCGAGGGGTAACATTTCCACAAGTCGGGTCTGACAGTACCATGGATGTTAATTGATATAACTTGGAAACAAATGTAATTGCGAGATCGCCCTCAATACTGTACAATGGTTTTTTATTTAAACTTGATTAAACTGGGATTCGCTCACCAGTATTTCCACTGAAAAAATGTTTTTAAAAACGCGTTTCGGGTAACAAAATGTGAAAGCCAATTAGAAGCCAGCTGGACAGCACTGAAGGCTTGGAAAAGTGGCAATAAAGTTACCCAAAATAAAATAGATGTTTTTATTAAATAAAATAGGATTTATTCCTACGAAATTGTGTGTATTGCAAACTTCGGTTTTATCCCATGTGTTTAATATTATGAAAATGTGGTATTTTACTCCGATAAAATATTTCCTAACTACGGTTCTGATGTAATTTCCGCTGCCAAATCGAATAAACACGTGATACCACCGAAACTGGCTCACGGCCGCCCGTTCCCGAGGATTAGGGATCAGGGGTTGTGACAGAAGGTGGTATCAGAGCTAAGCCACTGATTCAGTCACAAAAGCGTTCTGCTGACATCAAAATTCAGTTTGTTAGGAAATAAATTACGGAACTACGTGCGTAATTGTATTTATTTGTTATGTGTTATTTGACTATTTGTTAGTTTACAGTATGAGCGACCAAGGACCATCTGACGCGTACCGTCAATTGTCTGGTTCGCCTAGAAGCGAAGGCACCTCCTCTTCTCAGCCTGCCCTCTCAGGGTACTCTGCTGATATGGAAGAAGGAATATTTGTGTTTAAGGATCAGTCAGAAGAGCCATTTCCTCAGAAAAAGAGGGGATGGTTCAGTAGAGGGGCACACGAGCGTAGAAAACGTATGAAAAAGTGTAACACCTCGAAAATTCACGTCCTATAATGTGTTGACACGTGTCATAAAGTTTGAACGTGTGAAAGAATGTTATAAAAGGACTAAAGTTGACAAACATGGAAAGTATGTGAATATACGGATTCTAAGTGTCAACAGTGAATAAATATACTTCATAATAACCCTACATGATGTTTATAACATCAAACGAATAAATCATGGATCATACGAAGCTAAAAGTGAGAGATTACAAACTACAGGGGTTAAATGTGTCAACATGTTAAAGATATACCTCTGAGTGACCTTTTGACAAACCCGAAGTTTTGTAACTGTAAATTATGCTCACTAGAATGCATGATTAAAATTTCATAAAGTTTCGTTATCGTATGAGAAAGTTATGATCAAATTCGTGTACGAGGAGTTAAAGTGCAAACGTTGAAAGTTAAGACTTTTCGGGTTAACCGGAAGTGTTCAGGGACTTGGCAAAGTGAGTATAAGTCCTAAAGCCCTTGTGGGTAAATATAGGGGGGTCAAAATGCTAGAAATAACCCTAGTTGCCCCTTCGTAAAGCCAAAGGTCAAGCTGCAAAACATTTAAAATGAGAATTCTGACTTTTGAAGGCTTGCGCATCGTAGCAATATGTTGCTACGATGCGCAAGGGTATGCCCAGAACCAAAAAACGGGCTGTTGCCTGTTTTACGCGATTTTGACCCATTTGGCCGGTTATTCTCACTCATGGACGACCCCTAGGCACCTCCTAACATCTAGGACCAGGTGTTGATCAGTTGTGGTGTATGCTAGACCTTGTTGTCAACCAATCATGGTGATTGAGTCCACTATATAAGGACTTCAAGTGCACAAGTGTTCCACACACCATTTCCTTGCAATCTGATCATTCTTGGAGCTCTCAAGCAGGTCCAATTGATCATATCTCGTGCATAGGACTCTTGTAAGTCTACTAGTCCTTCCTTAGTTGAGTTTAGCTTGTTTAATTAGCTAAAAGTCAAACCGTCGTAATTACGGTTTGACTTCAAGATTAGTCACTAATGGCTCAGTCTTATCTCGAATTAAAAGTAGTTATAGGATGGTATTTATGTGGGTAATAAAACCCCAAAAGGGTTTCCCCTGATCACCATCCTAAGCAGGTCAAATGTCGGGTCAAACCTTTACTTAAAAAGTCAACATAATGCTTAAAATGTCATTTATGCATAATTAGCTATCTAGAACATATATAACCTGTTTGAACATTGTTATAACTTAGAAATAAGTGTAAGAACATGTCCCAACACGTTCAACCCGACTATTTCCTGTTTAGACCCGGTTCGGAACCGAAAGTCACATAGTTTGACTTTCTCGTTGACTTTCAGTTCTGACCCGTTTGGGCATATTTTAGAAATGCCTCAGAGCTTTAATTGGATTAGGATACATGTTAGAACAACCCTCTGTGATCATACACCTTGGTTCACTAGTTATCCAATTAATATGCATATTTCCGTTAATTGCTCATACGTTGACCGTTATGCCCTTATTACCTTAAATCATGATTTATGAAAATGTAAAAGTGTAGAAACCTTAGTTACTGATATATAAACTTGTATGCAAAGTTTGACATCAGTTTGACTTGTAGATTAAGAGTTATGCTCATTGTCGCTAAATTAAAGCTTTATGTTAACAAAATGGCGTAATTAGCATATAGCCTGGTTAAACATTCTTTTTGATATCAAATCTTTTACCCACTGATGTTATATATTATTTTGGGATTTTTAAAGATTTTTAATTAATTTTAGGCTGAGCATAACTAGTAGTCGTAGGCTTAATCCGGTAATTGTCGGTTTTGCCCTTACGGGCCATAAAATGAGTTTTACTTATCTAAACGACTCCAAACCTTTTGCTACTGATCACATATGTTAAATAAATTATTTTAAGCCTTCTGGAAATATAAAAATATCAGATTTAAGTATAGAACCCGGAAATGGCCTTTAATCGCCATAATTAGCGTTTTTAACGCATAGTATGTCTTAAAATCATATTGGACATACCCGGGTTGATACCTACTGATATATGAGGCAAATTATGATATTTTAACAGTAAGCAAAGGTTGATAAACTCAGACTTCGTTTTTGAGCTTTTCGGCTTATGTGAAATTACCAAAATACCCCTACGGGGCATTGTTTGGTTAAAGATGATAAATTTCACATATAAGCTTTAGCCTACTGATATAACTTATCAAATTGAGTATGTTTGCTGTTTACATCAGACCTGTAACTCAGTTAAACAATTAAACTCTTTTACAAACTTTAAAATGACCAAACTACCCCTACGGGGCATAGTTTGTGTTTAAATTAGTTCGGGGCATAACGAAAGACATCCTACTGATGTCACAACATATTTGAAGCATATTAACTTAGGAAACCTGTATATGGCTCTTACGGATACCCGTTACGCTTATTTCGCGTTCGGTTCGGTTTATGTAACAAGTTTACATAAATTAGCCGAAACGGGTCAAACCTTATCGGTTTTATCTCAAAATCCAGAATGTGAATAATAAACCCATATTAAACAAGTCTTCAAACTTGTTGGGTCTAAATCACATTCTATCCGGTCTTCGCTTAATCGTGCGTACGAACCGTATCTTTGAAACTAGCCGGTCTAAGCTCAAGCTTAATTAAAGACCCGTTAGGATTCTAATAGGTTATTAAAAACCTTCGTTCCAGATTAGGAGCCCAGTAAAAGCTATCTGTACTTGCTGATTTGATATACGGCTGGGATTGAATTTATATTTAGCTCAGGTAAATACTTTTAACTTATTTTCCCTATACGGGCTTGGGTTACGGTACATAGCGTACCGCTTGTTCGGGCATCAAATCTCCACGCTTAGTGGGTAGTTGAATAATTTGATCGGCTCGTTTTAAACAGATTTGTTTACTTTACAGCCTTTGGGGGGTTAATGACCATGTCCCGGATATCCTCGGCATTATCTTACGAGATGGCCACGACCTGAGCACGGGGTGTAGGCGTACACCTGTCGGTGTATAACTCTAGAATTGTGGTGTGTCTATTGATCTTTAACCCGGATACGTTCCGGGCTACTGAACGCATAAGTAACATGTAAATCGTTCACAAGATTATAATATTAAATAATTCTCCCAAGTTAGAAAGATTAATTTTGCCTCTGTTCATTTTAATCAATGTGTCAAGATATTTTGTGCCACGTGCATTCAAAACAATTTACAAACTCTTTTTCCAAAATGAGTCAGTTGAATGTATTTACCAGTGTAAACTGACGTATTTTCCAAAAAGGCTAAATGCAGGTACTATACGAAATTGGCTGGATATGTCTCCTTAGCATCAATAGAAGTCTCGCAAGCTTAAGATGCCTAAAAGTCTGTTGAACTATTGTTTCCATTTTATGCTCGATCCTTCTGTGGATAAACTTCCGAATATTGTGACAATTGATATTACAATAATAAATTCGGTTGTATTATATTTTCAATTGCTTCCGCTGTGCTTAATAATATTGTGTTGTTTGACTATTATGTTGCCAACCATGACGTCACGATACTCCCCACCGGGCCCACCGGTGACACGTGGAAATCGGGGTGTGACAGGTTGGTATCAGAGCCAACACTGAGTGAATTAAACACTAGCCTTTTGTGTTTAATCTCAGTTACACAATTGCACATATCTAAACTTCTGAGTCTAGACTTAACTTAGGAATATTCTCAATCCTAATCTTGAAGTTTTGCTTCCAAATTTTTATATATTGGATACGTCGCCAAGCGAAAAAGCTGTAATAAGAATTCTCCACATCTGGAGCCTTGAAATGCTGAGCTTCGTACCGCGACCAGGATGAAACGTGCGACCAAGGAGAAAGCCTCCAAGAATTGAATGAAGAAGAAACTCCTTTGCTGAAGATCGTTTCCTCAATAGTCCTTATAAGGACATATTTACCTTTTCAGTCCCTTCGAGGACGACATTATTCCTTTTAAGTCCCGCTTAGGGCAACTTTATATTTTTATTTTTATATAATGGAATGATTAAGTTTAAACTTTCATTCTAAATAAGAAATATTAAATAAATGGAAAAAAAAAATATTTCCTTTTTGCAAGATCTACCATTATAATAAAATGGCAAAATCTAAAAAGGCAACACCTAGCCTAGGGTCAATTATAAGACCGGGCCAAGATGGTAAGACCTGTTAAAAAGATTCAAATCATTAATTAAGAATCTTAAATGTGAAACCTAGCCTTGGGTCAATTATAAGACCGGGCCAAGATGGTAAGACCTGTTTAAAAAATTCAATTCCCTGTTAACATCTTAAAACATGTTAACACTCCTGGCAGATGTGATTCAATTAAAATCACACACGTCATTTTTATATAGGATCCTTCAAAAGATTCCTAACCCAGTTTAATGATCCCTGAATCCTGGGTTTATGTCATCAATTAAGATGATCATATTTTAACCATACGTGGTAATATAGTGCCTACGGGCCTTGCTCATTTCTACATGAGCCAAAATACAGTGGTAGCTATGACTCCCTGTCAGATAAAGGTAATGAACTAGGTTCAAACCTCAAATGCTTGATTCTCTGAAATCCTAGCATATAATTTATAATTGTCTACGTGACTAGGCCTATTGTGCCAGAATACCTTCATGCTTTGATTCTCTGAAATCATAGCTTATAAATTATATATGTCCATGTGACTAAGCCAGTTGTGCTAATATACTTAAAGACCTTGATTCTCTGAAATCATGGCTTATAATTTAAAAATTTGTCCTTGTGACTAGGCCTTTTGTGCTATAAAATAAAACTGTTATTATTGCTTTGATTCTCTGAAATCATAAGCTTATAATTTATAAATGTCCATGTGACCAGGCCATTGGGTGCCACTAATAAAACTGTTAATGTTTTATAATTAGGATAAATTATAAAAGAAATCCTAAATAAATATGATTAATAAATTAACCATATATGGTCTCTGTTTACCATGGTTAATGAATTTCCCTAAGGGGGTAATCCAGTAATAAACATCTCTTATAAGGGAAGTGCCTACGGGCTATAGTTAATGTCCTCTGAGACTAAAGACAGTGGTAGCCTACAGCTCCCTGTCAAGAAAAGGTAATGAACTTTGATTCAAACCTTAAGGCCACGATTCTCTGAAATCATGGCTTATAAATTTAACTTGTCTACGCGACTGGGCCATTGGTGCTATTATTAACTTATGAATTAGGATTTATGATAAAAATCCCGAATAAAATAAATATCCTTCCTTCTCTGTCAGTATGCAATTGAAGGGAATCTTAAAGGTGAAACCTAGCCTACGCGGCCAAGATGGTGAAACCTACTCAAGGGATTCACATCCTTGTTAACACCTAGGAATGTGTTAGCACTCTTGACAAATGTGATTCGAGAAAAATCACAACAGTCATCCTTATATTGGATTCTTCCAATTCTCAAATCTAGCCTAGTGATCTAGGAATCATGGCTTATATCATCCTATAAGATGATCATATTATAAACATACGTTAGTAATGAAGCACCTACGGAGTAAACTAGTTGTCCGATAAGACAACGACAGTGGTGGTCTTTGACCTCCTGTCTAAAATGTTGGACTATGTCCAAACATAATAGTCTATATGATCAATGCGATCATGATTAATATCATCTAATACGATGATCATATTATTTAACATCCTTTAGTGATGTCTTGCCTACGGGCTATAATATATTGTCCATTTGAGACATTGACATTATTATCTTTATGATTCCTTGTCTAAGGTGGTGAGCTATGCTCAAGCCAAATAGTCAATATGATTAATGCAATCATGACTTATAGCATCTAATAGGACGAACCAATTATAAACATCCATGAGTAATGTTTTCGCCGATGGGCCAAATTATACTGTCCGTGTGTGACAAAGACATTGTGATCTTTACGATTCCCTGTCCAAGGTGGTGAGCTATGCTCAAGCCTAATAGTTCATATGATCAATACGATCATGACAAAAATCATCAATACGATGATTAAAAATTTTAAACATCCGTAATGATTTTTTTTTTTTTTTGCCCAAGGGCTATATTATATCGTCCAACTGAGACAAGGCAATTGTAATCTTTTGTGATTCTTTGCCAAGGGGGTGAGCTATACTCAATTCCCATAGTCTATACTATCAGTGCGATCCTGACTAGTATCATCAGTATGATGATCATAATATTAACATCCCTCGTGATGAAATGCCTACGGGCTATACTTTATTCTAGTGTCGGTAAGACAAAGATAGTAGTGATCTTTATGATCCCCTGTTCAGAATGGTGTGATTATACCCAAACCCAATAGTCAATATGTTCGATGTAATCATGACTAATATCATTAGATACGATGGTCATATATAAACATCCATTAGTGATGTTGATTGGCTTATCTTTCTGCCAAAAGAATCGTCTTCCAAGACGATGACAGTTGTAGTCTATGACTCCCTGTCCAAAGGTGAAGAACCACGTTCAAACCTCGAAGCCCGAATCTAATAAGATTGCGGCTTATAAATTAAGGTCCTTGGTGATAGACCATCAAGTTGTGCTTTAAAGTCATTCATGACAAGCCTATGTGCTATAATTGGTCATTCGTGACAAGTTAACATATTAAATGTTAACATTCCGGGTGACATGCCTTTGTACCAGATTGGATGAATGTCCTTATAACAAGGCCATTTGTGCCATATCTAAATGTCCTTTGTGACAAGGCCTTCGTGCCGTATAATCATTTATGTCCTTCATGACTGTGCTTTATGCCATATTTTTCTACGTCCCTCGCGACAGGCTTCTATGCCATATATGTATATAAATATATAACCGAAGTCATGAAAGGCTAGCCCTTGAGCTATTTATAATCGTCCTTGTGACAAAGACAGTTGTGACATTATGGTCCCCTGTCAAGCAAGTATTGGACTCGCTCCAAACTTTGCATGCCATTGATGGTCCCGTTGTGACCTAGGCTAAATATAATGGAAATACGTTCAAATAATATTCACTATGAATGTTCGGAACAGAATAGCCCATACGGTTTATGAATGCCGTGGCTAACCTACGTCAGGTCATCAGGATGATGACTAATAATGGTTAAATCTTGGTGATTAGTACCAAGTTTCGAGTATGGAAAACTCGGATGAGGTAGACGAAAGTCGCAATACTAATAAGGCGACGAAAGTTAATAAAACTACAAACGTAAACCTCAATATCAATGAAGTTAATCTCCAGGCTGTGGTTGACGCAACAAATGGAAGGACCATAGAAAGGTCATGAGACAATCCAAAGAGCCGAATTCTTCTCGCTCTAAATCTCATTAAAAACCATGTTTATATTGCTCATGAGGAGATTTTGTTCATACTTCGTATATGAAGGATGAACCAAAAGAAGGAGAATAACTTCCAGAAATCTGAGAAAGAGAGCAAGTACAGGCTTAATAAAAAGCAACGAAAGTTCAGTAAGAAGCCTGTATACCTCTGAGACTGCTTCAACATTATTAGATGGATGTTTTATATCCATAAGGAATCATTTGGATGTCCTAGTTCCGTTAAATACAAGGACTCAATATAGTGATAAAAATCAAGCCCGTATTGTGGGTAATAAGAAGCAATTAATTATAAAGACTCCTTATGAGACAACTCTCATAATTACACGTATACGTGCGATTAATTAATATTATACATAAAAAAATGGTGGAACTGGCCGTCCCCGGAATCGAACCTGGGTCCAGGCCGGCCGCACCCTTTCGCGCGCCTAGCCAACTGAGCTAGGTGCCTAGTTTGTGAAACTCCCATTATTTATTAGATATAAGCACTTGTACAATAAACTTCCTTATCATTTATCAATGATAATTTCTGCTAAGTGTCCTGTTTTTAATACAGGAAATAATAAATCTTCATAGACCATAAGCTTAGCAAACTTTTATATTATCCACAAGGTATAACTACCAAAGACAACCATAGTAACCGATTCTTATAAATCGGCAAGGAATCCTTCCGAAAATCTAAGAGCACTCTTTCCTTGTATAGAGTACGACAACATATGTTATTTTAATTATTTTTCTCATTGTTTTCTATCGCCTGCGAATGCCAAACTATGTTTGATAAAAGTGTCATATGAGGATCGGCGTATCCTAGTGTGTCCCATAGATTATTTCCATGTCTGATCAGCATGGAGGTTTAATACATGGAACCCCTAAGATATCCCAATGATCATATTGTACTAAAGTCGACTAGTAGTATTCAAAGAAGATATCCAAAAATGGAATATTTTTTTTTTCAAGAAAATGTTCCCGATTAAGGAATTCATGGACTTATAACATAAAGGTGTCACTCATTTGACACGAACAATGATGGATGAACTGGAGCCTGAGATATGGAAAATCTCTACAGCCTCCTTGTATCTTAATTATCTTCTCAAAAGTCTTCCTTGCTTACCTCATGGAAGGCATGTAGAATTAAGATTGGTATCCCGCCGTGGGATGGAGTATTGTGAAAACTCCATATTGATTTTGGAATAAACGAAACCTTGGTTAAGTAGGTTTTAAAACATAGGCACATAAAGCCTGACTCAATATTCTGAGGGTTTTATGTTATTAAAGAAGAAAGACGGTTCATATTGCTTATGCATACATGCTGCAACCCTAATTAGGCAACGATTAAGAATTTGCCATCAGCTACCTGGGATCTAAGGACAAATTATTAGTGGATAGGCTTGAACAAGTCTGTAGCCACCCATGTAGCTAAATGCTTGACATGTGCGCAAGTCAAAGCCGAGCATCAAAAGCCGTCAGGCTTGCTACAACAGCCTGAACTTCCTACGTGGAAGTGGGAAATGGTAACTATGGATTTTATTACCAAGTTACCCAAGACAAGGAAAGGAAATGATACGATATGAGTTATAGTTGACAGACTGACTAAGTCAGCACATTTCCTACCCATCAAGGAGACTTATAGCTCCGATATGTTAGCCCAATTATAAGTGGATAAGATTGTAGCCTTGCACGGCATACCTGTGACTATTATCTCTGATAAAGATACTAGGTACACGTCACATTTTTGGAAGGGTTTCCAACAATCTTTGGGGCATACGTTTGAATTTTAGTACGGCTTATCATCCTCAGACTGACGGTCAGAGTGAGCGTACTATTCAAACGTTGGAAGAAATGCTACGTGCATGATCGATCAATTTGGATGGTAGTTGGGATGAGAACCTACCGTTAATCAAATTCTCCTACAACAATAACTACCACACCAGCATCAATGTTGCGCCTTTTGAGGCACTATACGGTAGAAAGTGTAGAACGCCAATTTGTTGGGCGAAAGTTGGAGATGTCCAGTTATCAGGACCAGAGATAGTGTTCGAAACGACGGACGAGATTGTCCAGATTCGTGACCGTCTCGAAGCTGCCCGAGATAGGCAGAAGAGTTACGCTGATCCAAAGCGTAAAGCTTTTCACTTCGAAGTAGGTGATAAAGTGTTGCTAAAAGTATCACCCTGGAAGGGGGTAATACGATGTGGTAAGAAAGGCAAGCTAAGCCCGAGATACATAGGACCTTTCGAGGTTGTCGAACGTATCGGATCAGTTGCCTACAAGTTGAACTTACCAGAAGAGCTCAGTGGAATTCACAATGTGTTCCACATCTGCAATCTGAAGAAGTGCTTCGCTGATGAATCACTGGTTATACCACATACAGATGTGCATATAGATGAGAGCTTGAAGTTTGTAGAAAAACCTTCGTCGATTTAGGATCGACAGGTAAAGTAGCTTCGAAGAAAGCATGTACCTATTATAAAGGTCAAATGGGATGCCCGTAGTGGTCCCGAATTCACGTGAGAGGTTGAATCCACGATGAAAGAAAAGTACCCTTACTTATTTCAGTAAATCTCGGGTCGAGATTTATTTTAAGGGGGTGAGGATGTAACACCTCGAAAATTCACGTCCTATAATGTGTTGACACGTGTCATAAAGTTTGAACGTGTGAAAGAATGTTATAAAAGGACTAAAGTTGATAAACATGGAAAGTATGTGAATATACGGATTCTAAGTGTCAACAGTGAATAAATATACTTCATAATAACCCTACATGATGTTTATAACATCAAACGAATAAATCATGGATCATACGAAGCTAAAAGTGAGAGATTACAAACTACAGGGGTTAAATGTGTCAACATGTTAAAGATATACCTCTGAGTGACCTTTTGACAAACCCGAAGTTTTGTAACTGTAAATTATGCTCACTAGAATGCATGATTAAAATTTCATAAAGTTTCGTTATCGTATGAGAAAGTTATGATCAAATTCGTGTACGAGGAGTTAAAGTGCAAACGTTGAAAGTTAAGA
The DNA here is from genome assembly GCA_030545235.1 of Helianthus tuberosus. Classification (NCBI taxonomy): domain Eukaryota; kingdom Viridiplantae; phylum Streptophyta; class Magnoliopsida; order Asterales; family Asteraceae; genus Helianthus; species Helianthus tuberosus. Next base: position 10,073,583 of record CM060396.1, read on the forward strand.
CTTTTCGGGTTAACCGGAAGTGTTCAGGGACTTGGCAAAGTGAGTATAAGTCCTAAAGCCCTTGTGGGTAAATATAGGGGGGTCAAAATGCTAGAAATAACCCTAGTTGCCCCTTCGTAAAGCCAAAGGTCAAGCTGCAAAACATTTAAAATGAGAATTCTGACTTTTGAAGGCTTGCGCATCGTAGCAATATGTTGCTACGATGCGCAAGGGTATGCCCAGAACCAAAAAACGGGCTGTTGCCTGTTTTACGCGATTTTGACCCATTTGGCCGGTTATTCTCACTCATGGACGACCCCTAGGCACCTCCTAACATCTAGGACCAGGTGTTGATCAGTTGTGGTGTATGCTAGACCTTGTTGTCAACCAATCATGGTGATTGAGTCCACTATATAAGGACTTCAAGTGCACAAGTGTTCCACACACCATTTCCTTGCAATCTGATCATTCTTGGAGCTCTCAAGCAGGTCCAATTGATCATATCTCGTGCATAGGACTCTTGTAAGTCTACTAGTCCTTCCTTAGTTGAGTTTAGCTTGTTTAATTAGCTAAAAGTCAAACCGTCGTAATTACGGTTTGACTTCGAGATTAGTCACTAATGGCTCAGTCTTATCTCGAATTAAAAGTAGTTATAGGATGGTATTTATGTGGGTAATAAAACCCCAAAAGGGTTTCCCCTGATCACCATCCTAAGCAGGTCAAATGTCGGGTCAAACCTTTACTTAAAAAGTCAACATAATGCTTAAAATGTCATTTATGCATAATTAGCTATCTAGAACATATATAACCTGTTTGAACATTGTTATAACTTAGAAATAAGTGTAAGAACATGTCCCAACACGTTCAACCCGACTATTTCCTGTTTAGACCCGGTTCGGAACCGAAAGTCACATAGTTTGACTTTCTCGTTGACTTTCAGTTCTGACCCGTTTGGGCATATTTTAGAAATGCCTCAGAGCTTTAATTGGATTAGGATACATGTTAGAACAACCCTCTGTGATCATACACCTTGGTTCACTAGTTATCCAATTAATATGCATATTTCCGTTAATTGCTCATACGTTGACCGTTATGCCCTTATTACCTTAAATCATGATTTATGAAAATGTAAAAGTGTAGAAACCTTAGTTACTGATATATAAACTTGTATGCAAAGTTTGACATCAGTTTGACTTGTAGATTAAGAGTTATGCTCATTGTCGCTAAATTAAAGCTTTATGTTAACAAAATGGCGTAATTAGCATATAGCCTGGTTAAACATTCTTTTTGATATCAAATCTTTTACCCACTGATGTTATATATTATTTTGGGATTTTTAAAGATTTTTAATTAATTTTAGGCTGAGCATAACTAGTAGTCGTAGGCTTAATCCGGTAATTGTCGGTTTTGCCCTTACGGGCCATAAAATGAGTTTTACTTATCTAAACGACTCCAAACCTTTTGCTACTGATCACATATGTTAAATAAATTATTTTAAGCCTTCTGGAAATATAAAAATATCAGATTTAAGTATAGAACCCGGAAATGGCCTTTAATCGCCATAATTAGCGTTTTTAACGCATAGTATGTCTTAAAATCATATTGGACATACCCGGGTTGATACCTACTGATATATGAGGCAAATTATGATATTTTAACAGTAAGCAAAGGTTGATAAACTCAGACTTCGTTTTTGAGCTTTTCGGCTTATGTGAAATTACCAAAATACCCCTACGGGGCATTGTTTGGTTAAAGATGATAAATTTCACATATAAGCTTTAGCCTACTGATATAACTTATCAAATTGAGTATGTTTGCTGTTTACATCAGACCTGTAACTCAGTTAAACAATTAAACTCTTTTACAAACTTTAAAATGACCAAACTACCCCTACGGGGCATAGTTTGTGTTTAAATTAGTTCGGGGCATAACGAAAGACATCCTACTGATGTCACAACATATTTGAAGCATATTAACTTAGGAAACCTGTATATGGCTCTTACGGATACCCGTTACGCTTATTTCGCGTTCGGTTCGGTTTATGTAACAAGTTTACATAAATTAGCCGAAACGGGTCAAACCTTATCGGTTTTATCTCAAAATCCAGAATGTGAATAATAAACCCATATTAAACAAGTCTTCAAACTTGTTGGGTCTAAATCACATTCTATCCGGTCTTCGCTTAATCGTGCGTACGAACCGTATCTTTGAAACTAGCCGGTCTAAGCTCAAGCTTAATTAAAGACCCGTTAGGATTCTAATAGGTTATTAAAAACCTTCGTTCCAGATTAGGAGCCCAGTAAAAGCTATCTGTACTTGCTGATTTGATATACGGCTGGGATTGAATTTATATTTAGCTCAGGTAAATACTTTTAACTTATTTTCCCTATACGGGCTTGGGTTACGGTACATAGCGTACCGCTTGTTCGGGCATCAAATCTCCACGCTTAGTGGGTAGTTGAATAATTTGATCGGCTCGTTTTAAACAGATTTGTTTACTTTACAGCCTTTGGGGGGTTAATGACCATGTCCCGGATATCCTCGGCATTATCTTACGAGATGGCCACGACCTGAGCACGGGGTGTAGGCGTACACCTGTCGGTGTATAACTCTAGAATTGTGGTGTGTCTATTGATCTTTAACCCGGATACGTTCCGGGCTACTGAACGCATAAGTAACATGTAAATCGTTCACAAGATTATAATATTAAATAATTCTCCCAAGTTAGAAAGATTAATTTTGCCTCTGTGCATTTTAATCAATGTGTCAAGATATTTTGTGCCACGTGCATTCAAAACAATTTACAAACTCTTTTTCCAAAATGAGTCAGTTGAATGTATTTACCAGTGTAAACTGACGTATTTTCCAAAAAGGCTAAATGCAGGTACTATACGAAATTGGCTGGATATGTCTCCTTAGCATCAATAGAAGTCTCGCAAGCTTAAGATGCCTAAAAGTCTGTTGAACTATTGTTTCCATTTTATGCTCGATCCTTCTGTGGATAAACTTCCGAATATTGTGACAATTGATATTACAATAATAAATTCGGTTGTATTATATTTTCAATTGCTTCCGCTGTGCTTAATAATATTGTGTTGTTTGACTATTATGTTGCCAACCATGACGTCACGATACTCCCCACCGGGCCCACCGGTGACACGTGGAAATCGGGGTGTGACAAAAAGTTACAAGACTAGAGAGCACTAGCAGCAGCCAAGAGAGAGACAGATGCCTATTCCAAGGACATGATCAATAGAGGTATAGCCAACATCCACATCCTAGCAACCACTGCAGCTGACCCTATTCTGGAACAAATAATAGCACCCCAACCACAACCACCAATTCCTGACCAACCAATGGAGATAGAAAACCCTGAAAATCAAATAGAAATGCATGACTTCAACCCGGAGGAAATACCTAGGGTACCAGCACCAAACCCCCTAGACCCAAATTACGACCCCTGGTGGGACGACAATAGGGACTATGTGCAATGTTACCCGATACAAGAAGACATGCCCATTGTAGGTCCCGGTTTTCGACTCCGAAACAATTGCGTATCGACACGTGCGACGTGCGGAATCCGTACACGTGCAAGGACCGAACACGAGAACGTACTAAATCTGTGATTTGATTGAATATGTGAAAAGATTACAAGCACCGTGAATCACCTCTTGCACTTTCTCTCTCTAGACTCTCTTTCTAGCTCCAAAGCTCTAAAGTCTCCAAATGTGCAAAAGTAGCAAAAGTTCTAAATGAGAACCCTAAAGGTTCTATTTATTGGCCAAGGAATATAATGAGAGATCTCATTGTTTACAGAAATGCCACCTTGCCTTTTCCTATTTTTAACAAAATAAAACCTAGATTTAAACAGTTTCAGCTACGATCTTGAGATGACGGAGGCGATAGACATACTGCACTAACAGACTCCCCCTTGGATATTGCCGCAGTCAATCTCAAACATTTAGTCAGACTCGTAGCGTCTGGTCTTTCTTTCTCTAGCTTGAACAGAATCCCCGTGGATCTGTTTTCAGCTTCAGCTTCTTCCTTTCGGTAGACTCTTCAGGCTCCCCTTTCGTCAAGCTTCCGTTCTTTGGGATCGACACCTGGATTTCCGTATACAAGCTCCTTCAGGATAGTTTCCTGGCTCATTGAATCCACGCTTCCTCTTGCGTTGAGCTCGTCTTCAGACTCCCCCTTAGACTCGGCTATCGGGATCGTAGTCTGGAATCTGCAATCCTCAAACATTTATAAGTAAAACATTTTAAACATCCAATTGTCCAGGAATTGTGATCCTGGCTCTATTAAACTTTCTAAATCATGATCCTGGCTTTAAGATATAATAATATGAGAATATAACCAGAGATACTTGATTTTCTTCTTATCAACAATCTTCATAGATTTGGCAGTTTCAACGAACTGGATCAGAAACTAGCTCTTTTACAGATTTTAACAATATAAGCATCCAAATCTCTCATAGTTAATCATCCAAGTCTAAATTAATGACCTTGGAGATATCACAAACTGTTTTTGATTTTTGATTTTAAAAATTCATGTTTCAAATTAATGAACTTGTTTATTTTCAGAAACACAATCAGCATACTTAGATTTTGAAACTCAGCTTCCCAGACATCGGTTGTCGAAAATAAAGCCAAAATCAAAATCTTTTTGAATTTTCTGAAATATAAAGCAATAAAGAAATATTTACAAACAATATTTTTGTTTGAGTTTGCGTTAGAGGATCATATCAGTTTTTGACAAGTCACAAGTACCATTGAGCTTAGTTACACATTAAGAATTAAGCAATTCACTTAGATTGTCGATATACTGATCCACTTAAATTTTCACACAAACTTCAACTGATTCAGGATACGAATTAGATGTTTTAAGAACTTAAACTCATTCATGTGTCCCACCTCTTGAATATACTCCCGTATCCAGATCCCAATATTCAGTCATACAGGTGAGTATACCTAGATGATATCTGTAAGGGGAATAAATTATGAAACCATGAGAGCTCAGGTCAGAACTTCCGTTCAGCAGAGAGCTCAGGTTTGACTTTAGATGTGTCCCCTTTAGAGGATCTTTTGTTTCAACAGCAATGACTATCAATTTTATTGTTTCATCAATTTGCTGAGGGCTGCGCTACATTTCAAACAATGCGGAAAGTATTATGCGGGGACTAGGTCAGAATTTCCATTCAGCAGAAGTCCCGGAATAATACCCCAGATATCACTGAGTATAAAGACCTAATATCTCAGAAAGAGGGACCTTTCAGACGAGATTTCAGGGGTTACCTATATATCCAAGTAGTGTTCCCCACGAAATAAGCAAGTTTGAATTTAGGTTTATATCCCGAAAAAGTTTACTAAATGTATAAAAATCTACCGACACATCCACGGTGAGATCGTTTAACACATTTTGACTTTCCAATTCTTTAGCGTACTGTAACTGTCTACTGATGTACTATCATTTCCTCTTTTTACACAAAACTCATTTTTGAATTTTATCATGTTTTTGGCTTTTTCAAATTTTCTAATGTTTTTGGATTTTCTGACAATATTACTCGCCCTAAAATTCAAGTTATATCATTTCCTCGTTTGTAAAAATGTGACTCTTTTTGACTATTTTGATTTTGAAAAACAGTTGGTTTCAAAAACTCGTTTGGTTTTGTTGTGTCGATATTTGTTTTCCAACTTTGTGTTGTTCTAAATCAGGGTGTGTGAGAATTCCAGGGTTGTCTTGAATCGAACCTATTTGGGTTTGATTTCCAAGTTTGATTCGAAGCAAACTTGTTTGTATTGTACCTCCAAGTTTGTTTTGAATCAAATCTGGTTGACCTGTGTTTCACATCCTCAGATTTCTGTTTCTCAACATTTTCAGACTTCTTTTTGTCAACATCCACAGGTTTCAGATTCGGACACTTTCGTGAAAGATGTCCTATTTGATCACATTTGAAACATGTTCTCTTGGACATATCTTTGACCTGTGGTTGTTGCTTTTTCTGAGCATGGAACTTTTCATTAGACTGTTGTCTAAATATGAATTTTTCCTCTTCTTCTAAACTCGTTCCTTGAACAAAATCCATTTTTGCCTGAAAATTTGGACTTTCATTTTTTTTCCAACTTTGTTTCTTCTTATAACCCAACCCAGCCTTCATGTTTTTCTTCTTGAAACCAGGTTTGATATAAAAAGTTTTGTGACCTTTTCTAGCAAATTTTGGAATTTTAGATTTCTCAGTCTCAACCATTTTGAAAACTTTATCAACCTTTTCTGAAATCACATTCTGAATCGGGAATACATTATCTAAGAATAATTTGTCCGATCCAATCATGGTATAAACCAATCCTTTTGAATCTTCATTCAAATTTTTCTCAGATTTTGAATTTTTCAGATAACCATCATGAAAATTACCTTCATTTTCATCTTGTGATTCAGATTTACCTGTATCAACCGACTCTTCTTTCAACACACTTTCAACGACCTTACCTACCACCTCTGAATCACTAAAATCATCAGATTTGGAATAGGTTACGTCATTGTTATCTGGCAATTGATCTACCATGTTGAAAGCTTTTTCGACCTTTTCATCGTCATAAAATGCAAACTTTCCCGGTGGTGGAACTTGATGAAACTCTGAGCCAATGCCTTTCTTGTTTTGCTCAGACTCACCATCTCCCGGTTTTATATTAAAAATTCTTTCAAGCACATATGACGACACGTGATAACTCTTTAACTTGTTGTTATCCTGTTCTAAATCAGCAATCTGTCGCTTTAGCTTAGCAACATCCTCAATATAGGAATTAACAACACCTTGTTTTATTTCATACATTCGTTTAAGCTCTTTAGTTGTTTCAGATAGATAATTCATTCTTGATTGAGAAAATTTCATTTCATCCTTCACTTTTTCATATGACTCTTTTGTAATGTGATATGCCAATTTTATTGAGTCATATTCTTTCTTCATTTCTTGACAAACAATTTCTTTTAGATCACATTCTTCTGTCTTTTTTAAAACTTTTTCTTTCAAAACTTCATTTTCTTTTTCTATCTTTTTACATTTTTCAAAAAGTTTTTCTTCATTATCTTTCAAAACTTTTTCGTTTTCTAACATTTCTTTGCATTTATTTTTGAAAACTTCTTCAATTTTATTAAATTGTTTGTCTTTTTCAGTACAAGTACTGCACATTTCCATGCATTTCTTGACTGTTCAACAGTTTTCAAGATTTCAGAGTTAGAATTTACCTCAGTGATTGGCACTTCGGTGTTTGCAGCAACTTCTGTCTGATTAGCAACATTCTGCTTTTCTTCAACACCAACAAGTTTCTCATTACTACAAGACTTGTGATTAACTAGGTTATTTATTCCTAGTTATTTCCATCTCATTTATATCCGACATTAAACTTATAATATAAGGGTTTATATTTTTGGGTACGACTCAGTTTATTTTAAGTCCCGTCAACTCGGGCTCCTTATATTTTGTTTTCTCAAAGTATTTATTTTCCCTTTTAATTAATATTAAGATTATTTGTTTAAGTCCTAATATTCACTGGGTTAAATTTTACCACTAACGGTATCTTACCCGTCTTTTAGTATTAACGTGGTTTGATTACCAAACCCGTTTTCGGGGTGTTACACATCACCACTGCAAACAAACTATACAATTTTCCTCATTCAAGTAGTCTACCTTTTCATCTCCATCAATCCCACCCAATTCTAAAACCCCTGCATCTCCACTCTCAAAAATCCCCCATCCCCTTCCCTATCCCACCTACAATTTTCCACTCACTAAACCTTTCCACCCTGCCATCACCACATCCCCCCCCCCCCCCACAACCTCCACCGGTCACCTACCACCCCAACTCCGCCACTTTCACCCATACCACCACTTGACGCCACTGTAACCACCACCATAACCACCAACTAAAAAAGATTCAATCCAAGATCCGGCGAGTAAGGACTGTGATTTTGATCTTCAGGATTATTGATGATGATGGGGGGTTTTGGTTTTCTTAGTATATGAAGATTAGAGATTTAGTTTCTTGGTTTTTTGAGGGGATTCTAGGTTTCTAGAGGGATTATTGCATATTTAATTTCTTGTTTTTTTGGCGGTGTCTGATATTGGTGATGGGGGATGGTGGCGGTTGTTAGAGGTGGAGGTGATGGCGACGGTTGGTAGTGGTGTAGGTGATGGGGCGGTGGATGATGTTGGGGATGGCGGTGGTGGTGGTGGTGGCTAGGGGTGTTCAGAATTCGTTTCGAATTCGAAAAATTCAAAATTCGTTTAAATTCGATTCGATTATCAAGAATTCGTTTCGATTATAAGAATTCGAATTCGATTCAATTTGAGTCAAGTAAATCGAATACGAATCGAATACGAATTCACAATTTCAAATTCGATTCAATTCGAAATTCGAATAAAAATTATACATTTTTATTTATTATTTTTATATGTAATACATATATAACTTTTATTAGGCTATACTACAAATTATTTTCAAAATTTATTCCAAGTATTAAAATTACCCATTACCAAACCAACTACATGGCCCATAACTAAAACCTGAGTAACACATCTATCAATAGATTTCTAACCCTAAAAATATTAACTTGTAATATGGAGTAGTTATTCTTGACTTCTCGTTTTGAATTTTAGATTTATGATACTTTATTTGGAACTGTTCTAATATGATATCGTGCTTTATGGGTGCTTTAAAATTTATGTTTCATTTTGATAGTTTTTACATGTTTTTAAATAATTTAAATCAAATCGAATTTATTCGAATTCGATTCGAATTCAAAAATTTAATCGAATACGAATCAAATACGAATTGGGTTTTTTATTCGAATCGAATTTGGTAGATTTTAAACGAATTCGAATCGAATACGAATTCAAGGGAAAATAAAAATTATTCGAAAAATTCGATTCGAATAATTCGAAAATTTGATATTCGATGAACACCCCTAGTGGCGGCGGCGGCGACGGCTGTCACACCCCGGTTTCCCGTGTCACCGGTGGGCCCGGTGGGGGAGTATCGTGACGTGGTTGGCAACATAATAGTCAAACAACACAATATTTAATATGCACAGCGGAAGCAATTTAAAAGATATAACACAACCGAATTTAATATTGTAATATCAAATGTCACAATATTCGGAAGTTTATCCACAGTAGGATCGATAATAAAATGGAAACAGTAGTTCAACAGACTTCAGGCATCTTAAGCTTGCGAGACTCTTTATTGATGCTAAGGAGACTATCCAGCCAATTACGTTTAGTACCTGCATTTAGTCTTTTTGGGAAAATACGTCAGTTTACACTGGTAAATACAATCAACTGACTCATTTTGGAAAATGGTTGAAAATTGGTTTGGATGCACATGGCATAAACATTTTATAATTTGATTAAAATGCACAGAGGCAAGATTAATCTTTTTTATTAACTTGGGAGAATTATTTAATATTATAATCTTGTGAACGAATTACATGTTACTTGTGCGTTCAGTAGCCCGGATCTTGTCCGGTTTAAAGATCAATAGACACACCACAATATAGAGTTATACACTGACAGGTGTACGCCTACACCCCGTGCTCAGGTCATGGCCATCTCGTAAGATGATGCCAAGGATATCCGGGACATGGTCATTAACCCCCCAAAGGCATTAAGTAAACAAGACTGTTTAAACAAGCCGATCAAATTATTCAACTACCCACTCAACGATGAAGATTTGATGCTCGATCAAGCGGTATGCTATATACCGTAACCCAAGCCCGTATAGGGTAAATAAGTTAAAAGTATTTACCTGAGCAAGTATTAATCACAATAAGCAAAATGCACGTAGCTTTTACTGGTTCTCCTAATCTGGAACGAAGGTTTAATATAACCTATTAGAATCCTAACGGGTTTTTAATTAAGCTTAAGCTTAGACCGGCTAGTTTCAAAGATACGGTTCGTACGCACGATTAAGCGAAGACCGGATAGAATGTGATTTAGACCCGACAAGTTTAGAGACTTGTTTAATATGGGTCCTTCATGCACATTCTGGATTTTGAGATAAAACCGATAAGGTTTGACCCGTTTCGGCTAATTTATGTAAACTTGTTACATAAACCGAACCGAACGCGTAATAAGCGCAACGGGTATCCGTAAGAGCCATATACAGGTTTCCTAAGTTAATATGCTTCAAATATGTTGTGACATCAGTAAAATGTCTTTTATTATGCCCGAAACGAATTTAAACACAAACTATGCCCCGTAGGGGTAGTTTGGTCATTTTAAAGGTTGTAAAAGAGTTTAAGTGTTAACCTGAGTTACAGGTCTGATGTAATCAGCAATTATACTCAATTTTCTAATTTATATTAGTAGGTTAAAGTAATTATGTGAAATCTATCATTTATAGCTAACTATGCACCGTAGGGCCATTTTGGTAATTTCACATAAGCCGAAAAGCTTAAAACCGGAGTATGAGTTAATCAACCTTTTCTTACTGTTAAAATATTCTAATTTTCCTAAAATATCAGTAGGTATCAACCCGGGTATGTTCAATATGATTTTAATACATACTATGCGTTAACAACGCTAAATAAGGCGATTAAAGGCCATTTCCGGGTTCGATACTTACATCTGATATTTTTATATTTCTAGAAGGCTTAAAATAATTTATTTATCATATGTGATCAGTAGCAAAAGGTTTGGAGTCGTTTAGATGTGTAAAACTCATTTTATGGCCCGTGAGGGCAAAACCGACAATTACCGGGTTAAGCCTACGACTACTAGTTATGCTCAGCCTAAAATTAATTAAAAATCTTTAAAAATTCCAAAATAATATATTACATCAGTGGGTATTAAGTTTGATACCAAAAAGTAGGCTTAATTAGGCTATACGCTGATTATGCCGTTTAATTAACATAAAGCTTTAAATTTGCGATAATGAGCATAACTCTTAATCTACAAGTCAAACTGATGTCAAACTTTGCATACAAGTTTATATATCAGTAATTAAAGTTTCTACACTTTTACATTTTCATAAATCACGTTTTAAGGTAATAAGGGCATAATGGTCAACATATGAGCAATTAACGGAAACATGCATATTAATTGGATAACTAATGAACCAAGGTGTATAATCACAGAGGGTTGTTCTAACATGTAACCTAGTCCAATTAAAGCTCTGAGGCATTTCTAAAACATGCCTAAACGGGTCAGAACTGAAAGTCAAAGTGAAAGTCAAACTATGTGACTTTCGGTTCCGAACCGGGTCTAAACAGGAAATTGTCGAGTTGAACATGTTTAGACATGTTCTTACACTTATTACCAAGTTATAACAATGATCAAACAGGTTGTAAATGGTCTATAATGTTAATTATGCATAAATGGCATTTTAAGTATCCTGTTGACTTTTTCTTAGCAAGTTTGACCCGACTTTTGACCTGGTTAGAGTGGTAATCAGGGGGAACCCTTTTAAGGTTTTATTACCCATATAATTACCAACTTATAACTAATTTTGATTCGACTAATCACTGGTCCATTAGTTATTAATCTTAAAGTCAACCGTTAATTACGACGGTTTGACTTTTAAGCTAATACTAAGCTAAAACTTAATTAAGAAGGGATTAGAACACTTACTGAAGTCCTATGCACGAAATGGAAACTTAGAGGAAGGTCCTTAGTTCCAGAAATGCTCCAAATGTGCAGGAGGAGTGAGTGTGAAGAATGGTTGCACTTGTGTGGTTTATATAGTGAACAAAGTCACCATAATGTTTTGACAACTAAGTCTAGCACTGATCACAACCTCCCAACATGTGTCCTAGATGTTTAGGGGTTGATTAGGGGCCAAGAAAAGATGTGGAAAATCGTTTGTAGGTCAGAAATCGCGTTAAAACCGGCTGCAGAAGGTTTCAGGTCGCTGGCAGCTACCTTACGGACCTCAACCTCAACAATGTTGAGGTCCGTAAGCTTACCATAAGGGCAATTCTTCCATTTTTCAGTTTGCATCCCTGGCTCTTGGTACTCCGAAAGGTCAACTAAGCTTAATTCTTGCATTTTGACCCCTTATTATTTATATACAAGGGCTTTATGACTTATACTCACTTTGCCAAGTCCCTGGACACTTCCGGTTAACCCGAAAAGTCTCAACTTTCAATGTTTACGCTTTAACCCCTCGCATACGAATTTGATCATAACTTTCTCATACGATAACGAAACTTTATGAAATTTTTAATCGTGCATTCTAGTGAGCATAATTAATCTTTACAAAGCTTTGGGTTTGCTAAAAAGGTCACTCAGAGGTATAACTTAAACATGTTGACACATTTAGACCCTGTAGTTTGTAATCTCTCACTTTTAGCTTCGTATGATCCATAATTTATTCGTTTGAAGGTATGAGCATCATGTAGGGCTAATGTACAATACATTTATCCGCTGTTTAACATTTAGAACTCGTATATTTACATACTTTCCATGATTGTCAACTTTAGTCCTTCTAGAACATTATTTCACACGTTCAAACATATGACACGTGTCAACACATTATAGGACGTGAATTTTCGAGGTGTTACAACGGCGGGTGGGGGGTGGTGGTTGATGGCAGTGCTTGCTGGGTAGAGGAGTGAAAATATGTGTGATGTTATATATACACTATATAGTTCGATGGTTTCAAAGAATCATTCAAAAAAAATACTTTTCTATTAAAGATGTTCAGTGGTGTGTGTATGTATTTGTTAGAATAATAGTAAATATATACATATAAATAAATTAAAAAACTAATCGTAAAAAATGGTTTTGGATGAAAATGTCAATTTAGAAACTTTTTTTTTTGTTAATACAAAAAATACCCCTGGTTATAACCAAGTTTATAGACTGAGTTAGTCAATGTGATCAAAATGGCAACAAAAGAGAAAAGTCAGGGACCCAGAGGCAAAAAAAACTATTTGGACTAAAATGGCAAATTTAGACGAACCTCAGGGACTAAAATGGCAATTTACTCATTTATAAAAGCAAATGTGAAGGCAATTATGTACTAGCAAGGGAAGGTTTCTAACATTTCACACTCGGTTATCGATAGTTCTTTGTATTTTCATGAAGATCACTTTTAAATTAATATTCCAATTATAAAATAATGATCACGTTCAAAGTAACTTGAACCATAATAGCAGGTAATAACTTTAAACTTATATGATACTTCCTGTTTTTATATTCATGTGACATAACTACGTACTATTTGGTGGTGTGTTGCTTGTTCTCAACAAAAGTAAAGTAAATTTGGTGGTGGAAGAAAAAATACACAATGAGTCAAAAAAAAAAAAAAACGCAAATATATAAAAAACATAATGATCTAAAAAAAAATTTTAAAATCTACAAGCTAAGCATCAATCGAAAACCCAGTATCTCATTTCGTAGAGTTCGATGAGAGGTCCAATGTCGTTTGAATGAATGAGTTCAATAGAAGTCCTTTTGATACACTTCCTACGACTTTATATTTTTAGCAGACTATGTATTTGACCCTAACCTATAATTTATAACAGAAAATATTTATAACTTGTATGGTTTCACTTTTAAATCCATGACTAATATTTTTACTCACCAAGTAAAATGCAATCTCAATCAAAACCATAACGAACACTAGTGTATTTGCGAACTGCGTATTTTAATGGCTAGTATGATGAAATACACTAGTGTATTTTAGGATTTGATAATGAAATCCTAGCCATACATGTGTGTAAATCAATGGCCATGATTTGTTCACTCAGTTCGCAAATACACTAGTGTTCACTCTATAACCCAACCCTATTGATATTTGCACAACGTTTTATATTGTTAATTACATTTTTGTATATTGTAATGAGAAATTACCTATATATTAAAATTTGAATGAAATGAATAGTAACTTCACTAGATAAGCAAATGGTATCGGGTACCGGGACCGGTACTGATAAGTGGTAAAATACACATATTTGCCCCGTGTAAATTGTATAATTATTGTAGTGGTTTTATTTATTTTTTATTTAGTTTTAGTGTTATTTTATATTATTTGGTGGTGGGACAGGTTCTTATTTGGTGGTGAGACAGGTTCTGGGCAAATGGAGCGAAAACGAGTAGTATGGAAATGACCTGCTAGTTGGCCAGAGTAGAATGCCAGTGACCGGAGTAAAATTTGCGCTATTTTCTGTGAGTGGGTCGATGCCACTATCTCTACTTTATAAGTTAAAGGGCTGCCACAAATTAAATATATATTTGGATCGAGAGAAAGGGCTAGGCCAACATCAATATACAGTTCTGTAATTCAAGTTCATCTAATTTATTGGCGTTGGGCCGCATGAAGTTTGAGCTGCTAAAATACCCGTCACACGAAAGGCTACTGCCATATTATATTATTATTATTGGTGGCTGCTTATTAAGGGTTATGGATGAATTAAAAACATAAAAAAAATTATATTATCTTCTTTTCTGTATATACGAATGAAGTATAGGAAAAAGAATAATATTATTCTTTTGAGGCTGCCAATTCTGAGAACATATTTAAGGAAGGTGGCTAAGATTAACTTGGAGGGGACGCAAACTAAGGCGGCAAACATTATATTCAGACGTAATCGAACAAGAAGGATTAGACGAATCAAAGGAACATGCCATCATTATCATTGTTTGAAGAGAAGTGGGCCGGCCCACTAATGGAAATTAACACACTAAAAAGGCCAAAATCGTGTTTGAGGGAAAGGAGGATATTGGCATATATACATCATCACGGCTGTTTTTAGAAAAGAATATCAACATCAGAAACATATATATGTTACTTGGACGTGAAGTTTAGGAGAGAGAGAATATCATCACAGCAGACATCGAACGAAAACAAGAAGAGGACGAAGGCAACTTTAGAGAAGGAATAAAGATTGGTTTGAGGGTTCAAAGCCGCGATCAAGATTTGAGTCACGATTTCGCAAACGAGTTAGTTTTGGTTTTAATTTACCGTGTTATTAAAATTATGAACATGACTTATTTGTTATTCAGAACTTGTTCTTTTTCAGTGGTTATGATTCTTGGCTAAATTTATTACTACCTAGACATGGATGAATGATTGCGTATGTTTTTTATTATTTTTGGATTTATGGAAGCTATGGATAGTTTATAAATTGTAAACGGTTTGTTCTATCAGTTAGATGTGTGTGCATGCTTGATGGTATTTTATTATTAATTATTGCTTCGCTTGAATCTTGGTGACAGTCTTTATCACGGAATAGAGTCAGGCTAGGGTTTTAGGTTTTGGTGAGTGTCTATATCACATAATAAACCTTTGATCCTTTAGGGTGAAAACGCGTAAGTAACCTTAGAAGTAATAGTTGGTAATTTTATAAAATCAAGTGTTCTACTAATCGTCAATAGCTGTAAGGTGCGAGATTATTGCTAGGTCTAAGTGATTAAACCGCAAGGTGGGTCCTTCTTAGAAAGTTAACCTATTTGCTGTTGTCTAGCAAGTCTAACTGAGAAAACAAACCTATCCTTGGTTTAGGTCTCGTAAGGGAGTGAGCCTTGTAGGATACTTTTATAAACCCCATTAGATGTCTTGTAAGAGAGTCTAAAACCGGTAGTTAAACAACCTTTAGGGGATCATAGCGTGCTCTTAAAACGCTCCTTAGATTTCCCGATAGGTGAGAATTTCAAGATCCCGGTTCCATAGCAGACAACTTCCAATTATAATCATAACTAAAAGCAATCAGGATTCCTGTCTAGGTAGTTCCTTCATCATCCTTGAGTTCAGTCGTCGTCCGAGTTCGTGTTAGTTCTTTAGCTAATATAGTTAGTCGTTATTTGCATTCTTAGGTTTTTTAGAACCCCCCCCCCCCCAATCAACAAACAATTAGTTAAGTCGTGTCAGTCTAAGTCTAGATAGAGTCTTTAGCGTAATCAGTAGAGTCTCTTGGGTTCGATACTCGGACTTCCTTAGGCTATACTACATTCGATCGGTACACTTGCCGGTTGTGTGTTTTAGGGTTTAGAGAGTCTTAGTCTTATAAATTTAAAACTTAGAGAGTCTAGTTTAGGGTTTAATTTAGTCGTTTTAGTTAACCCGTTTTGAGCACATCAGGTACCAAATTTGTCAAACTGGTGTACTTTCGGTACCGGTTCGGCACCGGTATTCACTGGTTTTTACCCTCAAATACCGGTGCCGAACCGGTACGGACCGGTACCGAACCGTACCATACCAGGTATATTCGGTACCGGTACCCACTTTTAGGGATTTCGGTAACGGTATTTTCGGTACCGGTTGGTACCGAGCTCATCAAATCCTGTAGCAACGCAGCATACAAGTAATTGCACCATTTAGATTACTTTTCATAGACACAGTAAGTAAACTGTATTTCGTTTGAATGATGTTTTATATACACAACAACTTATTTTGCTTTCTTTTTTGTCTTTTTCTTCAATGAATGAATTGTAGCATGTAAAATTAACTTGGATATTTAGAATATTGATGAGCAAATCGTATCAAATCCTGTAATCAAACCGGTATCATATCGGTACCAAATTTACAATACCAAATCATTTTTGGTACCAATTTGGTACCCACCTTTTACCGTTTTCAGAATCGTTACTTTCAGTTCAACACCGGTCTAGCACCATCATTGGCGGACCTACATAGTGGCCAGGGTGGGCGGCCGCACCCCTTGAA
Organism: Helianthus tuberosus; assembly: GCA_030545235.1. NCBI lineage: Eukaryota > Viridiplantae > Streptophyta > Magnoliopsida > Asterales > Asteraceae > Helianthus > Helianthus tuberosus. The sequence goes on from CM060396.1 coordinate 10,090,223, forward strand.
TAAAAAAATTTAGTGTATATTTTAGGAAAAAAACCTAACCGCACCCCTTGAAAATATGGTTGAACACCTCATCGGCACCCCCATCAAATAATTTATGGGTCCGCCACTGAGCACCATACCTATATTTATTGATTTTTACCTTCAAACACCATACCATATTGTACCGAGCATTTTCGATGCCGGTACCTAATTTCGATGATTTTCCGGATCAGTACTTTCGGTGCCGTTACCGGTACCGAGCTCATCCATATTTTAACGTGTTAACACCGTAATAACTGAACTGAAAAAAAAAACCGAATTTCCAACGTGTAGGACGTGTGGGTCCTATTATTATATATTAGGTTATTTAAATTAGTTTTTTAGGACGGAGTGACTATCCTTACCAAGTCATTTTTATTTATGTTTTGATATTTGGTAGTCATTTTTAAAAGTAAAAATTATGTATTTAGCCTGGCCTTTTATTCTAAGAATAAAAACTTATTTAGTCATTACTTATTAACAGAGTCGAACAACAATTATAACAAAGTCGAACTACACTTACCACTACGTTAAAAAAAGCACAATTACGAAAACGTAAAAGCACAATGAAAGCAATTATTTAATACACAAAATAGTAAAGAAAACAAAATTACTCTCTAAATAAATTGAGTAAATGATTAAATTAGTTTTTTTATTACTAAGATAAAAGCCAAACTACATATATTTACCTTAAAGGTATTTTTATTACAAATTAAAAAAATCGAGATATACTAATTGATAAACACAATTACGTTGACTTTCAATTTACAAAAACGTATGATAAAAAAAATTAGAACAAGCTAAATACATAATTTTTTTAGGTATCCATAATTAAGTAAATAATTAAATAAATTTGTTGGTATTAGAATAACAGTTAAATACATAAATTTTTACTTTCAAACTTGAAGTATTTTTATTACAAATTGAAAACATACATATATTAACTAAAAAACGTAAGCTAAAAAAATATAATAATTTACAAAAGTAAGTTTATTGAACAAAATCACTATAAAAATGTAGGATACAAAAATATAATAATTTACAAAAGTAAGTTTATTGAACAAAATCACTATGTTTTATTTAGGAATAATTAATTTAGGCTTTAACCAATTAGATTAGGAGAGAGACAAACCAATTAGAAAAATACTCATTTAGGTAAATACTTTTCAAAATTCTCAAAAAGTTAAATACTTTTTGTCTGTACACTAATTTAGGAAAAAACTCGTTTTAATATATTCAATTATTCATTATGCCATTAAGGAGTAAACTCAATAGACTTGCCATTGCCTCCAAGGCCTCGTTAATCATTATAGATCACATACATATTAAATTTCCTAGAAAGTTCCCCTTCCAAGGAGTAAACTCAATAGACTTGCTATTGACTCCATGGCCTCATTAATCAATATAGATCACATGCCTATTAAAATTCCTAGAAAGTTCCCCTTCCAATAAGGTCATCTAATATTATCTCATGCCCCGTCATGTGGCAATGGAGGTGTCGTGAGAGGTCGGGGAACATCGGAGATGGGGGCGGGGTTTAGCACGTGAAGGGGGAGGCGAGGTAGGAAATATGGCGTGAAGAGGTAAGTGGTGTGGGGCCATGCTATTCTCAACCAATCAAAATTTTTTGTTTGTTTTTTTATAAGTTATTTGAAAAGTATATTATTTTATTGGTAGTGGTGAGATAGGGTGAAATGATATTAAGTGTTAGTGAAATAAAGTGAATGAAAGGGAAGTGGTGATGTGTCAATGAGGTGCCAGTTACTTAATGATGTGGCGGTGATGTAGAGTGAAAGAGCGTGAAACAATAGGAGATAGGCTAAGAGAAATTTCCGAATACTTTCACATGGTGCCAAGTCAACAGTTTTGTTTTTATTATTATCATAAGGCGTGTTTGGATTCCTTTGGGGAGCATGCAGTTCATTGTAGAGAGCTCTTGGGGTTCAAATACCGACATGATTTGGTTAGGGATATCCTTTTTGACATATTCAGGTGCGCTGGTATTTCTGCTAAGAAAGAGGCACCCGTTAATTTCTTAACAGACCCGTTGGAAGGGAGATCTACCATTCGACCAGCCGACATTATGGTCTTTGGATGGGTAGGAGGAAAACATGCTTGTGTGGATCTAACAGGGGTTTCCCCACTTATGGGCTTAGGGGGTAGTGCTTTCACGGTGGGCCAGGCTGCTTTAAAGGCTGCTTCGGGTAAAGTGACCAAACATGAGAAAGCGTGCCCTGACAACCAGCACGTGTTTATCCCATTTGCTTTTGATACTTTTGGTTTTCTGGCGCCAGAGGCTGTGGACCTACTTAGTCGAGTTCAAAGGGTCATGCGTAGTAATGTTATGACCCCGAGATCTATGAACGTAGTTTTTAAAAGGCTTAGTTTTGCTATTCAAAAAGGGGTAGCGGCGTAACTTGTTGCCCGTTTACCAACTATCTCGATGTAAATTTATACAAGTATACGAAGAATAAAATTACAATTCAGATGGTTAACAAAAAAGGATAGTTTAGTCATTTCACATTATACTAACAAAAAAAGCATTATTACAAATTAAAAAAATCGAGATATACTAATTGATAAACACAATTACGTTGAATTTCAATTTACAAAAACGTATGATAAAAAAAATTTAGAGCAAGCTAAATAAATATTTTTTTAGGTATCCATAATTAAGTAAATAATTAAATAAATTTGTTGGTCTTAGAATAACAGTGAAATATATAAATTTTTACTTTCAAACTTGAAGTATTTTTATTACAAATTGAAAACATACATATATTAACTAAAAATCGTAAGCTAAAAAAAATAAAATAATTTACAAAAGTAAGTTTATTGAACAAAATCACTATAAAAATGTAGGATACAAAAATATAATAATTTACAAAAGTAAGTTTATTGAACAAAATCACTATGTTTTATTTAGGAATAATTAATTTAGGCTTTAACCATTTAGATTAGGAGAGAGACAAACCAATTAGAAAAATACTCATTTAGGTAAATAATTTTCAAAATACCCAAAAAGGTAAATACTTTTTGTCTGTACACTAATTTAGGAAAAAACTCGTTTTAATATATTCAATTATTCATTATGCCATTAAGGAGTAAACTCAATAGACTTGCCATTGACTCCAAGGCCTCGTTAATCATTATAGATCACATACATATTAAATTTCCTAGAAAGTTCCCATTCCAAGGAGTAAACTCAATAGACTTGCTATTGACTCCATGGCCTCATTAATCATTATAGATCACATACCTATTAAAATTCCTAGAAAGTTCCCCTTCCAATAAGGTCATCTATTATTATCTCACGCCCCGTCATGTGGCAATGGAGGTGGCGTGAGAGGTCGGGGAACATCGGAGATGGGGGTGGGGTTTAGCACGTGAAGGGGGAGGCGAGGTAGGAAACACGGCGTGAAGAGGTAAGTGGTGTGGGGCCATGCTATTCTCAACCAATCAAAATTTTTTGTTTGTTTTTTTATAAGTTATTTGAAAAGTATATTATTTTATTGGTAGTGGTGAGACAGGGTGAAATGATATTAAGTGTTAGTGAAATAAAGTGAATGAAAGGGAGGTGATGATGTGTCAATGAGGTGCCAGTTACTTAATGATGTGGCGGTGATGTAGAGTGAAAGAGCGTGAAACAATAGGAGATAGGCTAAGAGAAATTTCCGAATACTTTCACATGGTGCCAAGTCACCAGTTTTATTTTTATTATTATCATAAGGCGTGTTTAGATTCCTTTGGGGAGCATGCAGTTCATTGTAGAGAGCTCTCGGGGTTCAAATACCGACATGATTTGGTTAGGGATATCCTTTTTGACATATTCAGGTGCGCTGGTATTTCTGCTAAGAAAGAGGCACCCGTTAATTTCTTAACAGACCCGTTGGAAGGGAGATCTATCCTTCGACCAGCCGACATTATGGTCTTTGGATAGGTAGGAGGAAAACATGCTTGTGTGGATCTAACAGGGGTTTCCCCGCTTGTGGGCTTAGGGGGTAGTGCTTTCACGATGGGCCAGGCTGCTTTAAAGGCTGTTTCGTGTAAAGTGACCAAACATGAGAAAGGGTGCCTTGACAACCAGCACGTGTTTATCCCATTTGCTTTTGATACTTTTGGTTTTCTGGCGCCAGAGGCTGTGGACCTACTTAGTGGAGTTCAAAGGGTCATGCGTAGTAATGTTATGACCCCGAGATCTATGAACGTAGTTTTTAAAAGGCTTAGTTTTGCTATTCAAAAAGGGGTAGCGGCGCAACTTGTTGCCCGTTTACCAACTATCTCGATGTAAATTTATACAAGTATGCGAAGAATAAAATTACAATTCAGATGGTTAACAAAAAAGGATAGTTTAGTCATTTCACATTATACTAACAAAAAAAGCATTATTACAAATTAAAAAAATTGAGATATACTATTTGATAAACACAATTACGTTGAATTTCAATTTACAAAAACGTATGATAAAAAAATTTAGAACAAGCTAAATTCATAATTTTTTTAGGTATCCATAATTAAGTAAATAATTAAATAAATTTGTTGGTCTTAGAATAACAGTTAAATACATAAATTTTTACTTTCAAACTTGAAGTATTTTTATTACAAATTGAAAACATACATATATTAACTAAAAAACGTAAGCTAAAAAAATATAGTAATTTACAAAAGTAAGTTTATTGAACAAAATCACTATAAAATGTAGGATACAAAAATATAATAATTTACAGAAGTAAGTTTATTGAACAAAATCACTATGTTTTATTTAGGAATAATTAATTTAGGCTTTAACCAATTAGATTAGGAGAGAGACAAACCAATTAGAAAAATACTCATTTAGGTAAATACTTTTCAAAATACCCAAAAAGGTAAATACTTTTTGTCTGTACACTAATTTAGGAAAAAAAACTCGTTTTAATATATTCAATTATTCATTATGCCATTAAGGAGTAAACTCAATAGACTTGCCATTGACTCCAAGGCCTCGTTAATCATTATAGATCACATACATATTAAATTTCCTAGAAAGTTCCCCTTTCAAGGAGTAAACTCAATAGACATGCTATTGACTCCATGGCCTCATTGATGCGTGTGAAGTGTTATATATATTAGGTGTATATTTTAAGCCCTTTTTAACACTTATTTTAGCCAAGTTTTAAATTTATAAAACACGATATTTCACTAACACTAAACACACATATGGGCAAGTGCACCCATCGTTGAGTGTAGTATAGCGTTGGTAAGATACCGAGGTCGTCCAAGGACACAAGAGCTTTTAGTACCGGTTTATCCTCAACGTCTAACCAAAATAAAAGTTTAGAAAAATGTTTTAAACTAAGAAAAGATAAAAACTAACTAAAATGCTGAAAATAAAAATAAAAGAAAAAAACAGATAGACAAGATGAATCACTTGGTTCCGACTCGTATCTAGTATAACCTTTGATTATTTCCGCACTTTTGCACATAATTAAGAGATTATCTTAGTTATTGTAGTAGGCCCCTCTTTTGAAGGCGACGTTACCCTCACCCCAGTAGTTTGAGTCAGCAGGGATACAATCCTAAAAGGGTGGATTATTGGAAGATAATGAATTAAGTTATTAATGCAGTATTATGGTAGGCCCCGCTTTTGGCGGTGACGTTACCCTCGGCTAAGTAGTCTGAGTCAGCAGGGATACAGTCCTAAATAGCCGGGTTATAGTATTAATAGTAGTTAACTTATGAGGGGATCAAAGAGTTTGGACCCCCGCCATCCAATACCGTGAAGTATTGAAGGAGGTCCTACTAAATTTGACCCAGGTCCATTGCAGGACCTCTAAACGCTGAACAATGGCAAGACCTTTACCAAACCGTTCCCTTAACCCCCTACCAGGTAGCCAACATATCTCCATATAGACCGTGGAGATATGAATGGTGAAAATCCTTTATTTTATATAGACAGTAAAATAATGCCAAGACACCACGGACAAACGATAAGGAAAGATCACCTTCAACATAAGTAACTAGTTATCAAAGTCATTAATACAAAACCAAATAAAAAGTGCAAAAGATTAGAAATAAAAAGTATTATACTAGACACTTTGTCTTCACCAAGTGATGTAAGAGACTTAGGCAAACATGGCCTTGATTGTCAAGAACTCTTACGATCAATCTTGGATCCCGAGACGACTCACACACTCTACGATGGACAATGGATGATGGTGGTGGATGATGGTGTTGTGATGGTGGTGGGTGGTGGATGAAGTGTGAGAGAGGTGGTGTGCCAAGGGATGGTTTGAGCTTGAGCCAAGCACTCCTATTTATAGCCTGTACAGAAGCCTGGACACGGCCCCGTGTCCGCTGGACACGTCCCCGTGTCCACCCTTTTCTCTTTCTTCATTAATACAGTTTGTCTTTATTAGCTCCACACGCCCCCGTGTCCGCTGGGCACGCCCCCATGCCTGTCTGACACTCTCTCTCTTCATAAATTGTAATTCGCAATTACAATTAATGCGCCTGCTGTACTTTTGGCACGCCCCCGTGTTCACTGGACACGGCCCCGTGGTGGGCAATAGAAGCTTCTATAGGTTTGTCTTTTCTGGTGCTTCTTGGGCACGGCCCGTGTTCGCTGGACACGCCCCGTGTTGAGCTGAGCACACCCCGTGCTCAGCTGGGCACAGCCCCATGCTCAGCTTTTCTTCTTGTTTTTGCCTTGTGAGATGCTGTCTAGGAGTCGGGCATGCCACGTTTCTTCCTTTTCTTTGTATTTATGTTGGTTTCGGATGTATATTTGTTCCTTTTGTTCATTTAAGCTCATTTGACCCTGTAAATTCAAAAGGAAGACAAAAACACACTTTTTTCCAACATTAGTACTAAAAAAGGGTTAGTTTTATGCCTTATTTGATGTAATTTATATGTTGCATTTTACACACATCACTCATTAATCATTATAAATCACATGCCTATTAAAATTCCTAGAAAGTTCCCCTTCCAATAAGGTCATCTATTATAACTTGGGGGAAGAAAATAATTTTGACCTAAATACACCTGCCGGTGTATCCAGCAGGGCGGCGATGAACGAACCAAATTCCGCACCAGAGGAGGATGAGATCCAGCAGGTTCGTAGCAAGGAGTCGGAGGTCTCGACGAAATCTCCTGAGGCTTCTCATGGTAGCTGTCTGAACCAGGTACCCTTCCTTAACTCGGAAACGGTTGCGACTATCGACGTCGGAAAAAAGGTTGGTATCGATTTACAAGGTTTCCAATCGAACACTAGGGCTCTTATTGAAGGAGAAGGGGGTTTTGATGTGTTCCCATGAATTTTTTGACCATTAATTTGAGGGGGGTTAGGGACTCCAGGAAAGTGGATTGGGTTCTGGGTATTAAAACAAGCCATGGTGTACATTTCCTCGCAATACAAGAAACGAAACTTAGGGATTCCTCAAAATTTTTGTTCAGTAACTTTTGGGGTAGGTCTATGTTTCAGTTGGCGGCAGTGGATTCTCAAGGTAGATCCGGGGGTTTAGCTAGCTTATGGAACCCATCGATTTTTTATTGTGAAAACGTTATTAGAAATCGTTACTATCTGATCGTCTCGGGCAGGCTCATTCATTCTGAATGTGTTTTAAATATAGTAAATGTATATGCTCCCAACGATGCTGTGAAACGTAGACATCTTTGGTTGGATTTGCTGCAGATAAGAAATTCATTACAGGGGATGTGGGTGATGATGGGGGATTTTAACGAAGTCAGAGACGCCTCGGAAAGATTTAATTCGGAATTTGTTGCTTCTCAGGCTGATTGTTTTAATCAATTCATATTAACGGCTGCACTTCAGGAATACCATATGGGTGGCGGCCGGTTCACGTATATCTCGGATAATGGTGAAAAGCTTAGTAAGTTGGACCGTTACCTGGTTTGTCTAGGTTTTATGGAAAGGTGGCCCAATGCATCGGTTATGGCTTTAAACAGGGAGGTCTCGGATCACCGTCCCATCATATTATCTACGACTCCGGTGGATTTGGGCACATCCCTTTTCGGTTCTACAACTCTTGGCTGGAAATGACGGGTTTCGAAGAGCACATTAAACAACTTTGCATGTCTTTTGTTTTCTCCGGTCCTCCTGACCTTGCCTTAGCAATTAAGTTGCGTTGGCTGAAAAACAAAATAAAAGATTGGGTGCGGGTTGAAAAAACAAGATCGGAAGGTTTATATAGAGAAAGGAAGGAAAAGATCTCGGAACTTGAACAAGTGGCGGAAACTAGATCTCTAGAGCTAGATGAGCTACGGGCAAGGGCTGAATGTATCCAGTTAGTTTCGGACATGGATAGGCTCAAACATATGGATGCCCGACAGAAGTCAAGGTCTAGGTGGGCATTGGAAGGTGACGAAAATTCGGCATTTTTTCACAATATTATTAATTCGAACCTGTCAAATAATAGAATTAATGGTATTGACGAGAACGGATCTTGGTTTACTAACCCGATGGTGATTAAAGAAAAATTCTTTGAGTTTTTCTCTAATCAATTCAACGAGCCGATGGGTGCGAGACCAATTCTCATTTGTCCAAACTTGGTGAAGATCTCGGATAGTGAAGCAGAGCAACTTTGTTTGCCTTTCTCGTTGGTAGAAATCAAGGAAGCTATTTGGGATTGTGATGGGGACCGTGCTCCGGGCCCGGACGGATTTAACTTTAAGTTCATAAAGAGATTTTGGGATGGGTTCCAAAACGATTTTGTTAGGCTTTTTAACAAATTTCATGCAGATGGTTCTCTTAACAGGTGTTGCTCCTCATCCTTTATTGCGCTAATTCCCAAGGTTAACGACCCGATATCCCCTAAGGACTACCGACCAATAAGTCTCATTGGAGTTATCAGTAAAGTAATCTCCAAGGTATTGGTTAATCGTCTAAAGGGTGTTATGGGTAAAGTTATTTCGGAAGAGCAGTCTGCCTTTTTGGCTGGCAGAAGTATTATGGATGGTCCCCTTGTCCTTAATGAGATTGTATCTTGGATGAAAGTTGTCAAAAAAGAAGGAATGACCTTTAAAGCCGACATCAATAAAGCCTATGATTCCTTAAGTTGGGGATTTCTCGACTCCGTTATGGCACAAATGAATTTTCCGAGGCGTTGGAGAGGTTGGATTATGGCTATTGTTTCATCGGCCCATGCTTCTGTACTTGTAAACGGTTCCCCCACTATGGAATTTCAGTGCTCCAGAGGTCTCCGACAGGGCGACCCTCTATCACCATTTCTATTTGTGATTGCCATGGAGGCTTTGACTGGGATTATGAAACAAGCTTCCTCGATAGGCCTCTTCAGGGGTATTCAATGCACGAACAATGGCCCTACCTTATCACATTTTCTTTATGCCGATGACGTAATTTTCCTTGGTGCTTGGTCAACAGAGAATGCAAGTAATCTTAGAAGGATCCTTCGTTGTTTTTACTTGGCCTCGGGCTTAGGTATTAACCTCTCGAAGAGTAGTATTATGGGGGTTGGGGTTAATCAACAAGAAGTCCAAAGCATGGCAGATTTTCTTGGATGCAAGTGTGGTAGCTTCCCGTTTAAACACTTGGGTTTAATGGTCGGTGCCAATATGAATCTTGTTAAGAATTGGAAGCCGGTCCTTGATATCTTCAGAAGTCGCCTCGCTTTATGGAAGGCAAAGCAACTGTCCTATGGGGGAAGGGTCACGCTATTAAAATCGGTATTAAACTCGCTTCCAACTTATTTTTTTTCTCTCTATAAAGCTCCGGCGCAGGTGCTTGATTCCTTAGATAGATTGAGAAGGGTATTCTTTTGGGGCGGGTCGGAGGAAAAAGCCAAAATGAATTGGATCGCATGGGATAATGTTATTGCTCCAGTAGAATATGGGGGTTTGGGGTTCGGGTCTTTAAGAGACATGAACTTGGCTATGCTGGCTAAGTGGTGGTGGAGATTCAAGGTAGAAAAAAAGGGGCTTTGGAGGAGGGTAATTTGGGCCATACATCATAATTCTCGCTCATGGTCGGCCATACCGGCTAAGCTATCCATTCCGGGTCAATGGAAACAAATCCATAATGTGCAACATTCTCTCGCTCAAATGGGAATTGACATACTGTCTGCTGTCCGGAGTCGGGTTGGGGATGGTATAAATACTATGTTCTGGTTGGATGTCTGGGTTGGGGACAAACCTTTACAACTGACGTTCTCAAGTCTTTTTGCATTAGAAAAATCAAAGCTGTGTTCAGTGGCTGATAGAATAATATGGGGCAATAATGGGATCCAATTCAGTTGGGAATGGTCTTGTCCAGTTTTACAGAACTCAGAGGTGGTGGAGCTGCAGCAACTCTCGAGGTTTCTAGGGGCTGTGGTGATTTCGGACAGGCGAGATAGGGTTGTAAGGAATCTGCATCCATCAGGTGACTTTTCAGTAAGAAGTATTAGGTCGATGCTACAGGTTTACAACAGATCGCTGCCTGAATATACTTTTTCTTGGAATAAATGGGTGCCAAAGAAGGTGGGTTTCGTGGCGTGGCGTGCGGAAAAGGATCGGTTGCCTACGAGGTCTGCATTGGGTGCAAGGAACATTCGTATCTCGTCGGATAGATGCGTCTTCTGTTAGGATTATACTGAAACAAGCGAGCACTTGTTTGGTTCGTGTCACTTTGCACAAACCCTTTGGTCGCTAGTAGCTCAATGGTGTAAAATTCCTGTGTTCTTTGCCTTCCATCTAAAGGACATCTTGGAATTGCATGCAAGGTTGACGGGATCTGTGAAAAAGAAAAAGATCCTCGAGGCCATTGTTCAAGTCACAATCTGGAGCATATGGAACCTTAGAAACAACTTTGTCTTCAATGGGGTGTATCCGTCAATTACTAAAGCTTTGGAGGAGATAAAATCCATGAGTTTTTTATGGGTAAAAAACCGTTCTAAAGATCGAAATATCACCTGGGAAGCTTGGAGAAGGTTCGATGATTTTGGTTGAGTTTTTGTTTGGCTGAGTTTTTCTGTTCTTTATATTGTAATTGAGTAAAGCCTGGTGGTTTTTTTGTTTTCTTGGGTGCCCAGTTGGGCCTGTTTGTATATGTGGTGTAGCCTCTGGCTATTTTATTAATAAGAGTTATGTTGGCCGTTCAAAAAAATTATTATCTCACGCCCCGTCATGTGGCAATGGAGGTGGCGTGAGAGGTCGGGGAACATCGGAGATGGGGGCGGGGTTTAGCACGTGAAGGGGGAGGCGAGGTAGGAAACACGGCGTGAAGAGGTAAGTGGTGTGGGGCCATGCTATTCTCAACCAATCAAAATTTTTTGTTTGTTTTTTTTATAAGTTATTTGAAAAGTATATTATTTTATTGGTAGTGGTGAGACAGGGTGAAATGATATTAAGTGTTAGTGAAATAAAGTGAATGAAAGGGAGGTGGTGATGTGTCAATGAGGTGCCAGTTACTTAATGATGTGGCGGTGATGTAGAGTGAAAGAGCGTGAAACAATAGGAGATAGGCTAAGAGAAATTTCCGAATACTTTCACATGGTGCCAAGTCACCAGTTTTGTTTTTATTATTATCATAAGGTGTGTTTGGATTCCTTTGGGGAGTATGCAGTTCATTGTAGAGAGCTCTCGGGGTTCGAATACCGACATGATTTGGTTAGGGATATCTTTTTTGACATATTCAGGTGCGCTGGTATTTCTGCTAAGAAAGAGGCACCCGTTAATTTCTTAACAGACCCGTTGGAAGGGAAATCTACCCTTCGACCAGCCGACATTATGGTCTTTGGATGGGTAGGAGGAAAACATGCTTGTGTGGATCTAACAGAGGTTTCCCCGCTTGTGGGCTTAGGGGGTAGTGCTTTTACGGTGGGCCAGGCTGCTTCGGGTAAAGTGACCAAACATGAGAAAGCCTTCCTTGACAACCAGCACGTGTTTATCCCATTTGCTTTTGATACTTTTGGTTTTCTGGCGCCAGAGGCTGTGGACCTACTTAGTCGAGTTCAAAGGGTCATGCATAGTAATGTTATGCCCTCGAGATCTATGAGCGTAGTTTTTAAAAGGCTTAGTTTTGCTATTCAAAAAGGGGTAGCGGCGCAACTTGTTGCCTGTTTACCAACTATCTCTATGTAAATTTATACAAGTATGCGAAGAATAAAATTACAATTCAGATGGTTAACAAAAAAGGATAGTTTAGTCATTTCACATTATACTAACAAAAAAAGCAAACAAGAGTAAGTGAAAATGGCACAGAACATGTAAAGTACCCAAATAATGGATGTTTAGTAGAATTATTAGAGACAATGAACATAATCGTTGATGTATATGGTTAAAGGGAAAAAAATGTAATTTACTTCTGTCTAAATTTTGAGATGAACTCATAAACGTAATTTAAAATTTATCCTATGTTAGTGATATACACAAGTATCAACTTTCACACACCAAGAAAGGATTATATTAAGTGAAATTTTACCAAACGGCTTGTAGCCTAGCTGTAATAATGTATGTAGTAAAGGTATTTCTCTGAGGTAGTTGAGTGTTATACTTCATTGTATACATTCGTGTAGATTTAAAAGTAGGTTTAGAGGGCATGTGAGTTATTTGTTTTAAAAAACACACACTAAGTATTTGTGTGATTGCGGAACAAATCTGAACAGTTTGTTTTTTTTTTTATCAAATTTTTATATGTTTTAGGTTTAGTGTAAATTACACTTTTCATTACGTATTTTGGCCATATCACGACTTTAATCCAACGTTTCGTTTTCATACTTTTAGTACTTACGGTATATGGGAAGTGAATAAAGGAGAACCATGATTTATGTTGAAAACTGCGAAAACCAAATAAAGCACTTGTACATATAATTTTAAGTGTAAAACGTAGTAGAGCGATTAGATAACCACCCACTCTACTAACATTTTTCTTTCCAGTTAAATCACTAATGCAAACTACATACAAGTGGTTTATATGATTCTGACAATTCTCAACATAACTTTGGATCTAGAAAGAACACATTTCTAATCTATGCTATAATTTTTTGGCATTTCAGTATAGTTATCTTACACCATTTGTTATCCGGTGTTAAAGGGTATAACACCCATTTTACATGTAAATGGCTAGTTTTGTAATTTGCTAAAATAAATATTATTTAATAAAAAGTAAAAGTCTACACCCAAACCCTTCACCGGGTCCCGGCCCCTCCCCTCCCTTTGATTAGGGGTGTTCACGATCCGATCCGATCCGATCGAGGGTCTGCTCATGTTCGGATTGAATTACAATCGATCCGATCCGAGCGGATCAAATTTGTAAAACCGATCGCAAAAGTGATGCTCATGCTCGGATTGAATTTGAATCGATCGGCTCGGTTTCGCTCGGTTTTTATCAAATCCTAAAAAAAAGCGAGCGGATCGTTTTCGCTCGATTGAATAATAAGGCTTCGTTCAACAAAAACAAATTCTAACTTAAAGTGCGAATACAAAAGCAAAACAAAATAAAGTGCGAATACATAAGAAACACAAAATAAGGGAGCATTTTTTATTAATAACCAACAACCAACCAGGCCCAACTAGCAAGAAGCTAGAAATGACCTAGGACAAACAACAGCTAATCACCAACCATGTTTACATTAAAATTTTGCCAACTGTCGAATGTAATCGATCTCCATCTTGCTCTATGCTACTATAACAAACATACCAAATAGAAACATAACATACCAAACAACAGATTAAAAAAAAACAGCAGATTAAAAAAAATAGCAGATTAAAAAAAACAGCAGATTAGACTCACTTGTTGCAGATTGAAGAACTGTTGAAGACCGTCCGAAGATTGAAGACCGTCCGAAGATTGAAGACTAGAGACAGCGGCGATATGTGTGTCGGAGATTAGAGAGCGGAGACGGAGTCTGTGACTGTGGAGACCGGAGAGTGAGATTGAGATTAGAGCGGCGATTTGAATACGATTGATTAGGGAAGAATAGATTTAGGGTTAGATTATACTTAGATTTACATATTAAATATTAAGTTGGGTTGAATGTTATTTGGGCTTTTAGTTTTTTTGGGCTACTATATTTTTTTGAGTTTTTAATCTATAAAATCTATAATATAAATATATATATTAATTATTAATAAAAATAATTCGAGCGAAACCGAGCGATCGACGAGCGAGCGGAGCTATGCTCATGCTCGGATTGAATTTGAATCGAACCGATCCGATCGGCTCATTTACAAACTGAGCGGGAATCGAACGAGCATTTTTCGAGCATTTTTCAAGCGATCGTCGAGCAGTTTGGACAGCCCTACCTTTGATCATGATCCCAACCCAATTTAATAAACTCATGATTCGTTTCAAACAGAATGAAGTGTCAGTAATATTCCTTCGCAAATCCAATCTAAAAGGTCTATATTTCTGCGTAATGCCTAATACATCCTACATGTTAATTGAAGTAATTTCCAACCAATTGATGATGCTGCAATGTCATCAACCTTTTCAGTTCTTAGTTAACTAAGCATATAACATTAACATAGAAATGAATTTCGGTATGAATCGATTAGACATAATAAAACACCAAAGAATAATCACAATCAGTGGCGGACCCATGATTTTTTTATATTGGGGTCCATTTTTTGTGTTAGAATTTTTCACAATCAAATATTAAAATTTTTGGGTCGGTCATCGTAGTCGGGTCGGGTCGGAGCTAGGAAATAATGTAGAAGCATTTAGTTGACATGAAACTACTACATTATTAAGAACCATTTTTAAGAATCAAGATATCAAATTGTGGTGATTAATAAGTTGCTTGAAACCAATAGCTACCTAAACAACACAACTACTTCACATAACTTCAAAATTTTGTTTAAGCTTTTTTTTGAACGCCACTATATGTTGAAAGTCTTATTTGGTAATCAAATGTGAAAATACTAGTTTAATTTTGATGGAAAAAATAAACAAAAAAAACAAGGAGATTTACCACCATACCATCTTTGCTTTTAATGCTATGGGGTCCAACTAATTTATTTTATGGGGTCCTTGAAAATTTAACATACCGATTCTACTATTTTTTTAAAAAACAATGGGGTCCGTGGACCCCGACCAGCACCATGTGGGTCCGCCCCTGATTACAATAGCTACATATCCCACCTATTAAAAATTAAGTTGAAGACAAATTAAAGTTGAATATGAGGATAATAAGTGAGATTGTTCATTGAGGCATTTCGTCAAACATCTGGCTTGCATGAAACTACAAGACTTTGTTGAAAAGGACACTTGAAAGGGAGAAAAGATACAACGGTATATGAAGATATCAAAAATCGAATATCTTTAAGTAGCTGCTAATCGCATAAATTAAATGAAAGAAATATCGACCGAATTAAAAGCTGTGAAATGAAAGAAAGGATGCTAAACGATTATTGGTCCTTGAATGTATTCTAAGTGGGCTGTAAGTCTACATTATTGGATTGTTTCTTGGGCTCGATTTGAAGCTACATATATCCATAGAACTTTTAGGAAAAAAAATGATAATCAAGGTTTATAAAACATATACATAGGTAGAGGTGAACAAACCGGGTATTTGGTTTGGGTTATAAAACCGGTTTTGGTTTCTCGTTTCTCGTTTTAAGGGTTGGAACCTGTTTCGGTTATGGTTCCGGTTCTAGTTATTTGATAAAAAATCATACCCTATGTGCATGGTTTAGGTTCTCAAGAAACCGGGTATTAAATTACCCTATTTTTAGGTTTTTCTATACCCTATTTCCAAGTTTTTTAGTATCCTATATTCCGGTAATTACTCTACTGCATTTTTATTAAATATGCATTGTATAATGTAAAAAATAAAAAATAAATGCACTAACATAAATTTAAAAGATAGATATTAGAATCATGTATCAGGTATAGCCAGGTATAGCCGGTTCCGTTTCCGTTTCCAGATCTTTTCTTGTTTTGGGTATTAATCTGATATGATCGATTCCGTTTCAAGGTATTGAGATCAAAATGCATACCCTATGGGTAGGGTAGGGTAGGTTTCGGGTATAGATTAACCACCCCCCCCCCCCCAATTTTAATATCTTCCATCAAAACAACCTGATCCATTCACTTTGTCACTTCATCTTCCTCACCAAATTCTCTCAAACCCTAGATTCTTCCCCAAACCATAATTTCTTAATTCCTCAACCAAATCAGTCAATTTTGGGTCTAAACCGATTACATTTTCGAGAAAAACAAAATCCCCAACTTAGTTTTTACTAATTTGCAACGTTTTGGGGGTAATTTGAACTTGAAATGGGTTTCTTCCCTTGAATTTTGAACTTGTGGAAGTAATTTTGAATATGGGTAGAGTAGAAGCAATTAATGAGTTAGTAGCTTTATTTGAGTATTGAAACTTGATTTGTGAGGATTGACGTCAAACAAGTGTGGGGATTCATCCTCCTACACTTATTATTGATGATTAGGCATGATAGAAGATGTTGAATATTGAGAAATTCTTATGAAAGTAACAAATTTTGCAAATAAAGTGTCTTTTTTAAAGGGAAATTGGTACTTACAAAGTTTAAATCCTTTTTCTAAGTTTCAATTCAACATTGTAAACACTCAACATTGAACTATATGCCTAGGTTATGGAATTTGATGAACATTATTAAGGTTTAAACCCAATTATCTTGTGTTTTTTCTGGAAGAAAATGTTTAGAAGAAGTAGAAAGAGCAAGAAGACAACTGATGAAGGAACTTCTTCATCAAGAAGGAAAAGAGGTAAAAGTTTGATGCAGAAGTTGAATGAAGAAAACTTTAATGCTGCATGGGTCGCGGATACCCAACCGTGGATACCGCAAAATAGACTTGAAGAAGAGGTAGAGGAGCAACAGGATGAACCCATGAATGAAGGTGGAGACAATCAGTTGCAAGCTGATAAGAATGACCCTCTTGGTTGAATATGGAAAGATGATCCGTCGAAAAGGCTAAAAATAAAGAGAATGAAATTAGATTGTGGTGGTGGAAAATGTCGACTTTGAAAAAGCGGATTAAAAAGGTTTTGGTTCTAGAAAGGACGGTGAATATGGTGGAATTTCGATTTTTCAAATTCACCAAGAAGTTTGAACGACTTGGTTGGGAAAGAGCCTTGAACATCTGCCAAGGAGGAAGGAAAGAGAACTATTTGGACGCCATTACACAATGGTGTACGTCGTCGAGGTTTGAGAGGGGTACCAACCAGCCACATTTATGGAAGTTAACAGGTGATGTGGGGCGAATGAAGATGATAATGCCTTTTGAGATGATGAATCAAATTGAACCTTTTGGTTATTTGGGCCATGGTGCATATGTCTAACTCCAATTTCAATAAATTATGGGCAAACTATGTAATTGATTCCGATCCGGAGGGTATGTGCGAATTGGTTGTTCCGGACATGGTGAATGATTATAATCGGGAAGCCATGACATGTCACATGTGAGGGGAAGATGTTGCAAAACATTAGCCATGACATTGGCTTATGGTAATACACGTGCATGTGCATTGGCTTAGTTATTTGTCTTTTGATTTAGGTGTTTTTAACTAATGCCGGAGTAAACTGCCATTTTGGGTCCCTGAGGTTTGGTCACTTTTGCCACTTTAGTCCAAACCTCAAACTTTTTGCATCTGGGTCCCTGTGGTTTCGGTTTTATTGCCATTTTGGTCCAAAAGTGAAATCAGGTCATATTTCTCTTATAAAATCATGCTATTTTGTCATTTTCCTCAAGGGCAAAATGGTCATTTTGTTTTTAAATAAATGCCAGACCTCACCTCCTTCCTCACTCCTCAAACCCTACCAGACCTCACCTCCTTCCTCACCCCTTAAACCCTAAATCATCGTCATCGGCATCGGTCTGCCAGAAAATCCATCCTCCACCTCCACCTCGACCCCAACCCCCACTACGGCTTCCACTACTCTACCCTCACTCTCCTTGACCTCACCTCCTTCCTCACCCCTCAAACCCTAAATCCCCAAAAATCCGGCACCAAAGAAGTACCAGATCACACCACCGCTGTCTTCGTGCCATTTTCACTGTTGAAAAGGGTGAAAAAGGTGGCGGCGGTGGCTGCATTTGGTGGGATTTTCATTGTTGAAGTGAATCAGAGGTAGTGGGGGTGTTATGGTGGTCGTCGGAAAAGATTTCAGAGGTTTCAGGTTATGTTGGTGGTGGTGGCGGCCGGAGAATGGAGGTGGAGGTTATCTGAAAATAGAAGTGGTGGTGGTTGGTATTTATACTTGATTCAGAGTCCTTGATTTATTTATACTTATTTTTTTTTGGTTCGTGAGTCCTCCAGATCTGGATCTTTGTGTTTTCATATTGGTCAATGCAAATTCATTTGATTTGATTTGATTTTGTTATTGTTTGTTTGACATCTGTAGATCGGATGAGTGTTCGATTTGAATTTTGATCGGTTTTGATGTTGAGTTTTTTGAGTCCTCCAGATCTGGATCTCATATAATCAATGATACATTTTGTATACTTTTGATGTTGAAGATGATGAGTGTTCGATTTGAATTTTGATCGGTTCTGATGTTGTGTTTTGAGTCGGTTATTTGTTTTGTAACTTAAGATCTGAATTTCGTATAATCAATGATACATATGTGCAGGCTGAAAATGGGTTGAAATGAAGAAGATGGTGACAGAGGATTTGGGTTTTATTATTTTTAATCAATAATCAGTTATAATAAATCTACAATGGACAAAAATGCCTCTGAAAAAAAAAGACAAAATAGGCAGGTTGTAACAGTAAAAAAAGAGGGTTTTTGAATTTTGGACTAAAATGACAACAACAGTGAAACCACAGGGACCCAGATTTAAAAAGTTTGAGATTTGGACTAAAATGGCAAAAGTGCCCAAACCACAGGGACCAAAATGACAGTTTACTCTTAATGCCGGTAAGTAGTGATAGTCATGGCCCCTAGTTTTTGGTGCTTTTCTACTTATTTATTTCCTTTGTATTTGCACCATTGAATCAATTAACTTTCATTCGAAAAGCAGCAATCTGTTCTCTCTTTCATTTCCAGTTTTCTTGAGTGTTTGTGAGGTTGATTGTCATGTATCAACAATCTTTAACAAAAGGTGAGATGCAGAGGTATACGATATGTGAAACAAATGAAAGATCCATATACTAATGCATTTTACAACTAGGTATGGAATTGATATGAATTTCATTTCTGGGAAATTGATATCAAGCTCCAAGTTATTGACCACAATTATGCATATGCGATCAAGGAGGTGGTTTATTACATGACCAAAATTTTGTTGTATACATGCTTAGGACTTCCTGAATTCAAAAATTCCAAACAACATCAACTCTTGAGTGAAATAAATCATGGATCACAAATGTCTTTACATGTTCGTCATCTGCTTCCCAACGCTCTGAGCAAATTATTGGTCTTTCCCTTTCCCTTAAATCGCATGATTTACGTTTTCTAGGAACAAGTGCTACTCTAGGAATAGCAACCCCTGTTATCTCAACTGACATCTTTTTGTATGTATTCCGCCATGAGGTGTTCCCCAATGCACCAAAGGGTATATAAGCCACCTGCCCGCATTTATTACGTTTCAATGTTTTATCAAACTCCTCCCAGTGATCACAATGAGGTTGAGAATCCATGAAGAACATCTCCTTCTTAAAAGATATTCTACACCACCATTGCATGTAGTTATTATAATATAATATAAATCCACTAAACTCGCTATACCAATTTTGTGGAAGTTGCATTGTGATTGATTTAATATCATCCAAAGGACATTCTGATGGCCGCTCTTGTGGAAGTTTAACGGTCATAAAGCGATCTTCAGGTGCATTTACCTGCCACGGATCAGTTTGAACATTATTGTCATTGTTATTATTATTATTATTATTATTATTATTATTATTATTATTATTATTATTATTATTATAAGTTTTAACCATAAAAAGATTGAAATTCAACAACAGGGGATAAACCTCAAGCATGGAGTGTACTACCCTCTCGCTACCAAACAACATATTCTGTCCTGCAAGTGAGACTTTCCACAACCATTTATAATTTGATATACATCCTACGCTTTCAAGTGAGATACAATCTTCAGCTATGAGAATAGCTATGCTTGATGGGAGAAACGACAATTCCTCAAGGCTTAGGCAATATGACAATTTGAGGAGCTTGAGACATCGGATTCCCGAGAGGCTGGAATTTAATCTTGAAAAATTGTTACCACTTAGGTCTAGTTCTTGTAGGTTTACTAACTCACAAATATCATATGGGATGTCTCCATCTCCCAAATTGCAGAAAGTAAGACTCAACTTTCTTAAAAAACGTGGAAATTGAGGAAGCCCTTGGCTTACCAACCTGTGTTGATGAAAGAACTGTAACCTGAAACGACTCATACGGTTCATGAAGGATGTTGATTCCTGGCTCTTTATCTTTATAGCTAAAGAAAGCACCTCCAAACAACATTCCTTGTCAAAAAAATCCCCTACTAAATTCTCAAGTTGGCGACAACCAGAGAGATGAAAATGTTTCAAACGTTTTAAGAGACGGAAGTTGCCCTCAATCCTTTTTAGATTGTAACAATAAGTTAAATCAAGAGAAACAAGGTTGGTACAAAAATGTCCTACTGAAAGTGGGACTATCTTTATATCAGTACATTTCAAATAAAGGTTTACCAAGCCATCCATGTTCGTTTGGATATCTGGAAACTTTTGAAGTCGCCTGCAATAAGAGAGATCAAGAGTCTCCAATTTTCTCATCCGTATTATGGGTGGAAACGCTTTAAGTTTATAACATTCCGTCATGTTCACTAAAACAAGCCTTTCGTGATATCCTATTGATGGATGAATCTCTTTTAATTCTTTACAACCCTCTAAAATCAATCTTTCAAGACATGGAAGGCCGTTAAAATCTGGGGTCTTGATTAGCAATTCTGATTGAGTGAGATCAAGAATTTTCAGATTTGGAAGATGCTGTTGTAGGACAAGTACGAAGTCAAACACGTCAGTATATATTAACAACATAGATATTTCACACCATTCATGAATTTGACTTTTATAATAAATTGTACTATGGGCATGTTTGGTTAAGCTTTTCCAACCCAACTTATAACTTAGACTAGTCTCATTCACAACCTAACACAAGTCCCAACCCTTAATATAAAAATAATTTCTCTTTCTTCCACTTACCCAACCCAACCCAACTTAATTTTTGACACACATTGAGAACCTAACCCAACCTAATTTTTAATAAAATAAACATATATATGTGATTATATTTTATTGTATTAAAAATAATAATATTAACAATATTCATTTTTATTTCAAAAATTTAAAAGGTATTTATTTTAAGACTAAAAATAAAGTGTATTTAAATCATTTGTATTTATAAAGTGTATTTAAATCATATTTATATTAAATAAATATTTTTTTAAACGAACTCTGTTTTTAATAAAATTTATACCAGCATGTTAACAAAAAAAAATTAAGAAATACAGTGCATTTAGTTTTATTTTTAAGTTTAAATCAGACAAGTTATTTGACTAATTTATTCACTAGGGGAAGAAGTACTTTAGATTGATAAATGAAAAAGAAATAAAAAATAATGAACCAATCAAAGTTGGACAAGTGGCAAAAAAAATATGAGCACATTTAAAATTCTTGGGTCATGACCTAGGTCGTTTGAACGACCAGGTTGCCAACTTTATTTTCTTTTTGATTTTGTTTATTATATTGAAACCAATACATGTTTGACATATGGCAATCCAACTTGTATTAGGTTGCTAATGTGGCAACCCAAAAGTTAAAAGCTAATCAAAAAGCTAAAAAGGAGTTTTAGTGTTTGGCAAACCTAAAAGTCCTTTTCAAAATGATTTTTTGAAAATGAACAAAAGCCATCAAAAAAGAGTTTTTGAGAAGTTAGAGGCTTGTGACTTTTTGATCAGCTTTTAACTTTTCAAATACCAAATTACCTGATTACCCCTCATTTTAAAAAAAAACAACTTATGAAAGAATGTCACTTTTAGTCATTTTACATCAATAAGCCAAGCCAAACACTTTTTAAAAAACAACTTCTTGACTTATTGGTTTTTCCCATCTCATAAACTAATCCAAACACTTTTTTAAAAACTTATTTTCAAAAAGTAATAAGTCAATAAGCACTTTTCACAAAAAGTCCTTTTTACCTTATTATTTAAGCCAAACATGCCTAATGTACTTAGTGTAGAATGCATGTTCATCTACTTCTTACCCTGACTACCTCTTTTGTCACAAGGGTAGATGTAAAAGAAAAATCGTGTAAATTATTATTGTTGGTAATGAGTTGTTATTGGTAGTGGCCATCAATTTGAGCCTTATGAGTTACGAATTATGAGCCAAATAAAAAATTAGATCATTAGTTAGAGGCTGACAAGTGTTAAGATAGAGGGCAATATTATTCAGTGGTCATTTTAAAGTTTACTTCATGCTTTCATTACAATGTTCATTTAGTTGAACAATATATAATTGCTTACCTTACACCCTTGCCATAGTTGTTTTTGGTTGCCCCGCCTCAACACAAGACAACCAAGCTTACTTGGCTGAAAATTTGATGAGAATGAAGATGCTGGATACCTATCCCAATAAATCCACCGAAGCTTCTTCATGTTTGCAACAACACCAGGGATTGTCAAAGGAGAAAACACGAATGTGTCATCATCACGAAAAGGCTTTGGCAAAGCTAATACTTCATTCTCCTGTGATAATCAATATATCATGGAACCAAAATGTACTCAGTATTAAAAGACACACTTCACTAGATGAATGAACATAATATAGAAAGCTAGCTTTACCATTAACGTTCCAAGCTCCATAGCAAAAACCTCTAGTAAATCTTCTTTTTTCCAGATCCTACTATGCTTTTCAGGATTATTAGGGTGTTCCCCTCTAACAATGTAGTGGGCCATTTCTTCTATCAAGTCATGCATCTCAAATACACCATCTACAACTTTTATGAGGGATTTTTGTTCCAACACCTTTATCCCTATAACAGGGTGCAAATTACAAGCATCAAGCACCATCATTGCACGATCCATCTCCCATGAGTTCCATCTCCTCATGAAACATGCAACATCTAAGAATAAGTCTTTCTGGTAGGGTTCAAGTCCATCATAGCTTATTTTGAGTCTCTCCATGATCTTATCTTCTGGGATGCTTTTTAACTTGGCCAAGGTACTCTTCCACTCATCCTTGTCTTTGTCATATAGAAAAGAACCTAGAACTTTAAGTGCTAATGGGAGCCCACCTGCATAAGAAACTACCTCTTTTGCAAGCATCTCATACTCTTCATCATGTTTATCTTTATGACAAGCATGTTTATTGAAGAGCTTGATTGCCTCGTAATGTGATAACAAACTCACTTCATAAATATTTGTGTGAGCCCTGGAGGATAGCATATGCTTATCTCTGGTAGTGATTATTATCCGGCTCCCCTCACCAAACCAATCATGGGATCCAGCTAACGCCTCAAGTTGCTCAAGATTATCAACATCATCGAGAACAACTAAAACCCTTTTGTGACATAGCTTTCTCTTTATCATACTTCTTCCTTCTATCTCACTACCTACCACAACGTCTTTTGTTTTCAAAACAAGTGATAGAAAATTTTCTTGCAACTTTGTCAACCCGTGCTTGCTTGATTCTTCACGAATATTTTCAAGAAGACAACAAGCTTCGAATAGGTGAGAAATTTCAATATAAACAGCAGATGCGAGAGTAGTCTTACCACCACCCCCAACTCCCCATATTCCAACCATGCGCACACCACCCGACCCAGTTTCCAATTTTGTTTTCAGATCTTGTAAGCGGGTCTCTATTCCGATCAGGTCTTTATTATCATTTGTATTTAGTGAAGAAAGTAAAATAATGGAAACTTTCATTACTGATATATAGACTTGTCCCTAAAATTTGACATCAGTTTGAGGTCTAGATTAGGAGTTATGCTCATTAGCGTAAATGAAATGATTTTTATTAATTAAACGACATAATTAGCGAATAGCCTATCTAAACCCAATTTTTTTATACCAAACTTTTTACCTACTGATATAAAATAATATTTTGGGATTTTTAAAGATTTTTATTTATTTTTAGGCTGAGCATAACCTAGAGTTCTAAGCTTGATTCGGTTATGTCGGTTTTGCCCTTTCGGGCTATAAAATGAGTTTTTCAAAACCTTTTGATACCAAACCTTTTTCTATTAATCTAATATGATAAATAAAACATTTCAATCCTTCTGGAATAAAAAAAATATCAGCTTTCCTTTAAGAACCCGGAAATGGCTCACAATCGCCTTTTTAAGCGTGTTTAACGCATAGCATGTATTAAAACTATTTTAAACATATAAGACTTGATACCTACTGATATTTTTAGTAAATTTATATATTTTAACAGTAAGTAAAAGTTTTAAACTCAGATTTCCAGTTTTGACCTTTTAGGCTTATGTGAAATTACCAAAATGCCCCTACGGTGCATAGTTTGGTTATAAATAGTAAATTTCACTTATATGTCATACCCTACTGATATAACCTATTAAAATAAATATTTTTACTGATTATATCAGACTTGAAACTCAGATTTATAAATAAACTCTTTTATGAGCTTTAAAATGACCAAAATACACCTACGGGGCATGGTTTGAGTTTAAAATCTTTTGAGGCATAATAGAAGATATCTTACTGATGTCACAACATATGTAAGGCATATTAACTTAGGAAACCTGTACATGACTCTTTTGGTTACCCGTTACGCACTTTTCGCGTTCGGATCGGCTTATGTAACTAGTTTGCATATAATAGCCGAAACGGGTCAAACCTTATCATTTTGTCTAAAAATCCAGAATGTGTTTAGTATACCCACATTAAACAAATATACAAGCTTGTTGGGTCAAAACCACATTCTAACTCGGTCTTCGCTTTATCATGCGTTTGTACCGTATCTTCCTTTTTAAAACTAACCGGTCTAAGCTTAGGCTTAATTAAAGACCCGTTAGGATTCTAATAGGTTATTATTAAAGCTTCGTTCCAGAATAGGAGACCCGGTAAAAGCTACGTGCACTTGCTATTTGTGATTATTACTTGCAAAGGTAAATACTTTTAACTTATTTTCCCTTATACGGGCTTGGGGTACGGTATATAAAATACCGCTTGGTCGGGCATTCGAATTTAATCGTTTAGTGGTTATATATTATCGAGATGACCCGTTTAAAAATTTGGTTTTGTTTACTTAACGCCTTTGGGGGGTTAATGACCATGCCCCGGATATCCTTGGCATCATTCATTGAAATGGCCACGACCCTAGCACGGGGTGTAGGCGTACACCCGACAGTGCATATATAATTAATAAAGGTATAACCGTTGGTTCGGGGATAAACCCGCCACGGGACTATATCATGTGGTGTGTCTATTAATCTTTAACCCGGCACGAACCGGGCAACTGAACGCATAACAAACATGTAATTCTTTTACAAGTTTATATATAAATAATTATCCCAAGTTATAAAAAGTTTTGTGCCATGTGCATTCAAATCAATTTTTTTTAAAACATTTTCAAAATGAGTCAGTTAATTGTATTTACCAGTGTAAACTGACGTATTTTCCCAAAAAGGCTAAGTGCAGGTACTAATCGGAATAGGCTGGTCTCTCCTAGCATCAAATAAAAGTCTCGCAAGCTTAGATGCCTGAAAGTCTGTTGAACAAAGTTTCCTTTTTATTCGATCCGCCTGTGGATCTGTTTCAACTCTTTTGTGATACTTAATATTACAATTTTATTCAGTTGAAATAAATCTATCTTTTGCTTCCGTTGTGCATTTATAATTTATGTTGTTTGACTATGATGATATCAACTACGTCACGATACTCCCCACCGGGCCCACCGGTAACACGTGGAAATATCTGGGTGTGACACAAAACTACTATTGAGCCGGGGGTCTCACTGGAAGCAGCCTCTTTATTCCTAAGGCTGTCTACATCTTACCCTCCTCAGACCCTACCTTTACTTTGTTATTGGTGGGATTTACTGAGTATGATGATGATGATGAGATTTCATACAACAGATGGGGGAACTGGTTGTACAATACTTGAAGCACAAAGTACACTCTTTTCCTTTTCCTGTTTGATCAGAAGACAAAGGGAAAGAGTCGCGGGAAGATGAAACAGTCGGAACAAGAAAGAATCTGAATTTGAACCCCTTGCTAAGCCAAGGAGTCTGGAACAGGAACCGTGTCGAAGTAAAGGCGCCAAACAAAGCATCTTTAGCACTCTGTTCCCAAGTCTCATTTAACAGGGGGAGTGGAAAGAAAAAAGAGATGAAAATATGAAAAAAAAACCATCTTCCCAAGATTTTTTAAGAATAGAAGAGGAGGGGAAATGAGGGAAAAGGGAAGAAAATTTGTACGTATATTTATCCTCCCAAATCGAAGAGATTATGAGAGAAAATCTTATCAATTACTAAATTACCCTCATATCTAATTAAAAAGTTTTATGTTTAAAGAGTATAATGGTAAAATTGTTCCTTTCTTTTCCTCCTGACTCGAGAACACATAAAAAGTTCGATTTCTTCTTTTTCCTTTAGACTAAAGGGTATGGAGAGGGTCATCCCCATGAGGATGGGCCGCCACGTAGGACGCCACATCACCATCCTTCATGGGATGGCCCTCCTAGCATTTTGAAGGGGGTGGAGGATGGGCCTACCCCAAACAATTATTTTATAATTGTTTAACCTTTTTTTGGTTAATTTGATAAAAACATCTTAAAAATTAAATAAAATTAAAACATAAAACAACATAATTAAATCCATAACATAAAAAAATTACATTTTCTAAAAATTAAAATTACTAATCCTAGAAACGAAAAAAAATAAATAACGATACGACTAAAAAAATACGAAACAACCTACGACGTCCATTTTTTCTTAACTTCCTCTTTCATCCTCCGGTAAACCTCGCGTTCATCCTCCGGAACCGAGTCGAGATCCAACCTCATAATTCTAAAATCCTCCGCTCGAGCATAGTCAGCCGACAAGTTTTTCTTATAACTATATTTTTCCGCTGTGAGCTCTTTGAACGAACGGAATTCGGATATCAACTCGTCCATTTTTGAACCCGCCCCGGAAGACGTTTGGCTCGAGCCGCCCCCTTTTCTTTTTCCGGCCGCCCTTTTTTTTTTGCTTTGTCCCTTCCGGGGGGGACGTTCCGACTGGTGAACGGCCAACACCTCCTCGTCAAATTCCGGGTTGTCGTTTATGTCGATGTGACAACGAGCGGTGGAGCCTCCCTCACTATAACTTCCGGACTCGGAAGTTTTACTCCGTTTGGCGGTTGCGACTGTCACACCCCAACCGATGGCGGAAACATCGGGGCATGTGTCACGACCCCCGACCCACCCTGGACGGAATCGGAAGCCGCGAACAGCCCAGTGGTACCGGTGATTAATTTTGAAAACGTTGCAGCGGAATTTTCATCAGGACCGTGAGTTAGGAAAAATATCAGAGTTTAGAAAACACCGGATTTTATTTATTAAATAGATGGGATAAACCCATGTTTTATTATGGTAGCTTTAATAAAGATAATTTGATTACATAAAACAATATTTCTTAATTTGATTACATAAAACAATATTTCTTAATTTGATTTAATTAATAAAATAAGCCACTTCTTGACGCCCTTTAGTGCCGTATCCATCTCTTACTCCAATCTACTGTAATTACCTTAAACGCGTTTTAAAAAGGTTTTGTCAGCAGGAAATACTGGTGAGTTCATTCATTTTGCTTAAAACGACACGTTTGTTATAATTTACAGTATTAAGAGAGATTACAATGTTTCCAGATATCAAACCAACTACCCACAGTATTTGTCACTCGAACATCCATCGGTAACCTCATTGTCCAATGGAGCCTGTGACTATGGTCATATCACTCATTGGCTAACTCATTATCCAATAGTGACGGTTATCAAGAAATGTATACAAAACCCCACATACCGGCTGTAACTTGGTGATTACATAAACTTAATCACTGTAATTATAACTTTAAAAATATTTAAGAATTTATAAAGCACTTTGATAAAAAGAGAATGACTCACATTATAATCATGCAGATTCATACGGCCAAAGTTTAGCCTACTGATTAGCCTTGATATTGCAGATTTATACAGGCAGAGCTTAGCCTAAATGATTAGTCTTGTAACCTAGTGCACACGAACACGGTAAATAACTAATACAGCATTTACGATAACTCACGAGATTAAAACCCTCACAACAAATGACAAAGTGCAATCACTTAAACATCCATCGGATTCACAACGAATGACAAAGTGTAATCACTTAAACATCCATCGGATTCACAACGAATGACAAAGGATAGCACTTAAACATCCATTGGATATTTTCAATCGATCGGACATTGAATCGTAGCAGCGATCGAGTTAATACCCGGCATCGTAGCAGCACCCCGATAACTTAATTTCTAATTTTGAGCAGTGAGGATTCGTTTTTGAAAGAATCTTTCGACACAGAATGATAGCTTGAAGTCCAGGCTATTTATAGCAGAAATATGGGTTTTACGCGGCCCGCGTGAGCCTTTGCTCGATCCTTACGCGGCCCGCGTAGCCGCCCAGTCTACGCGTAGGGTTGCTGAGTCACCAGTAGGTCTGCCAGATAGATGCCACGTGTCCCTCAAGCTTATCCGGAGATCTGCCTTGCTGGCGCGGCCCGCGTAAGCCTCGGCTTATTTTTACGCTGCCCGCCTGAAGACTAAATATCTGATTTTCTTTGATTTTTTATATGGATTGGTTTTCATGGGTCCGGGTTTTTACTAATGGATCAATTTGGAATCTTTTTGAATAAAATTATATTATAAAGAAAAGGGAAAAAGAGAATGGACCCACTTTGTAACTTTAGGGTTCAACTAGAAAGTCTCCGGGTAGAATATTGGGTATAACTTTTGAGCTATATAAAAATATATAATGCACTCGTGTTAAGTATAGTACCCCTAATTCAACCTTGTCCCGATGTCCCGAGACAGAATCCCAACAACTTAGTCGGGCAGAGCCCTGACATATGTTATGAGGCTCAGATCAATCAGAAAGGGTAGCGGTGATCTGGAGTTAAAATACTTAAAATGAGACAGTGCTTTATTATTATTATGAAATGAATTACTAGAATAAAAATAATAATAAAAATATATATATATACATATAAGAGTAGACGAAAAAGGGAAGAAGAAAGTGAAGCCATCTAATGTTCAATTATCTTTCTATTTATACTGAATTGGAATTGGAATCCTTGTACCTTAAGTTTCCAAGATACCTGTCCAACATGCATCAATTCTATTTTCAACTTATTACACCTGTACACATACGTGTAGTGTTTTTATGTTAGGTTGATTTATTTATTATTTTATTTTTTTCAAATTGTACATGTATATTTTATTCCTACACGTCCTTTCATTTCAATTGAACTAGCGGTATTCGTTGTCGCGCGTTGCACGACGTTACAAGTTAGATTCATTCAGTTACGATTCCAAGCATTCCCCATGTTAATAACAATATCATTAATTTATCATGGTGGTGTTGATAGATGCAACAAACAAAATTTGTGATGTGTTGGCGTACAACTGGCGGTCCTTAGGATACATGGTGTGGGTTCAGGTACACGTAGGTTGCGTTGGCACCAAACTGTGAAGTAAGGAGATAACCCACCTGTGCCAAAAAACCAAGAACAACATGTCGGAAAGGAGAAAATAGATAGTATAGGGACTAGTGTGTAAAATGGTGTCCTATATAAACACCATTCTTGTATCCCTAATTGACAGTTCAATACAATTCAACCCCATTACAGAGATTGTTCTCTATATCGCTCAACATGGTATCAGAGCAGGTCTCTGATTCTTGAAATAACCTCAAACCCAATTCAACCTCAAACCTGAAAATAAAAAAAAATAAAAAAAAAAAACAAACAAACACCAAAAGTCGATCAGTTCAAGAATAATTCTGGAACAAATTCCTGCAACCAGCCACAGCCAATCTGAAACACCCATTATTTTTTTTCAGATCAACTTCCATACATGTCCAGCCGCTGCCGTTTTTTCAATCGAACACCAAAATTAGCCGCAGATTCAATCACAATCTATTCCGATCGTTTTTTTTCTCTGCCACCCTCCGTTGCAGAATCCTAATCCGATCAGCAGATTCAATCACAATCTATTCCGATCAGTTTTTTTTCTCCGCCCCCTCAAGTGTCGGTCTAATTCACCGCTGCCGTTTTTTGATAAATACGCTATAACCTCTGATCTGGGCGGATTTGAGCAACCTTAAATCTTGAACGCGAGTTCAAGTGCCAGCGTATTTGTTAAGTACGCTTGGTCAGTTCCGTGTTTAATACGCGGGTGTTTTTGATAAATACGTCTGAACAGCGTATTTAAATCCGGTGTGTTCTTGGTGGTTTAGCAAAATAATTAAATATTTTGCTTGTTTGATCTTCATGGGATTTGGAAACCAAAAAAGGCTACGTTGACTGTCATAGGATACTCATCCTATTTGGTGGAGTTTATTGTGGAAAGAGTATTTGGGACAAAATTTCAAAGATTTAAAAGATTCAAAAGATCTGTTGGTGTAATCGAGGGTTTTCATACTATTCTAATAGTTTCTTTATTTGTAAACTATTAAAAAAAAAAAGGAAAAAAAAGGTAAAAGAAAAAAAAAGAAAATGGCAAACAATCACGAAAATAACAAATCATGGATATTTGATTCTGGTGCTACGGACACGATGACGTTCGAACCATTGGACATGCGTTCAATGACCAAACCTCAAAAAACCCAAATCCATACCGCGAACAACGGCACAATGCAAGTGAAAGGAGGAGGAACAATTGAAATTTCATCGACTATGAAATTACCAAACTGCCTTTATGTTCCGTCATTATCACACAAACTGCTCTCAATTAGTCATATTACCAAAGAATTAAACTGTACGGTACTAATGCATCCTACTTTTTGTCTCCTACAGGATATCAGGACGGGTGTGATTATTGGACGTGGTACTGAGCGCCAAGGATTGTACTACGTGGATGAAGTGGCTCAACATGGTACTGTGATGTTGGCTCATGGAACCGAAAACCGGGAAGCCTGGCTATGGCATAGACGTTTGGGACACCCATCCGTTGGCTATTCGCACCTTTTGTTTCCAAAACTCTTCCCTTCAAATGGAAAAATAGACTGTGAAACCTGCTTTCGTGCTAAAAGCCATCGACAATCATTCAAACCTAGCAATACGAAAGTTGCTTTACCCTTTTCACTAATCCACTCTGATGTGTGGGGTCCTGCTCCTGTGGGGGGGGGGGGGGCAGGGTCTTCGGTACTTTATACTATTCGTGGATGATTGCACACGCATGACATGGGTATATTTTTTAAAAAACAAAGCCGAAGTTTACGAGAAATTTATCACGTTTTATGCTATGATTCAAACTCAATTCCAAACTCAAATCCAAATCCTTCGATCCGACAATGGGGGGGAATTTCTCAATACATCCATGAAACAATTCTTTAAAACCAAAGGATTAATTCATCAAACTTCTTGTGCTCATACCCCCGAACAAAACGGTGTTTCCGAACGGAAAAACCGTATTATTCTTGAAATGACTCGAGCTCTTTTAATTGAATCTCAGGTTCCTAAATCTTTCTGGCCGGAGGCGGTTGCAACCTCCGTGTATCTCCTAAATCGGCTCCCCACAAAAGCTCTTAAATTTAAGACTCCCTTAGACTGTCTATCTAAGTCCGCCAGTATTCCTCATCCTCTTACACTTGAACCTCGAATATTCGGATGTACAGCATTTGTTCACATACCCAAAACCAACCGAAACAAGCTTGGCCCATGTGCTGAGAAATGTGTATTTGTCGGCTATGGGATCGATCAAATAGGTTACCGGTGTTATAATCCACAAACTCATCAAATGTTCACCACAATGAATGTTGACTTTCTTGAAACAAAATACTTTTATAACACCCAACTCAGTGGTCAGGGGGAGAATGAACATACAGACACTCTGAGTTGGCTAACCCAACTTCCATCATCTGAAGAAGTTGAACCAGAAAAACGTCACAGTACTCTGAGTCAGTCACCTTCAAACACAGCTACACAATCTGCGGAGCGCAGTACCACTGAAGATAGTCCATCCAACATGATACCTGAGGTAAGAAATAATGAGAACTTTGAATATACTACGTATGTTGAACCAGATGTTGAACATGTTGAACCAGCCGTTGAGCAGGTTGAACCAGTTGTTGAAGAGGTGGAACCAGTTACTGAACATGTTGAACCAATTACTGAACATGTTGAACCAGTTACTGAACATGTTAAACCAGCAGAGACAACCGGGAGATATTCTCTCCCTCCAAGAGAAAATAGAGGAGTTCCTCCTAAGAGATACTCTCCAGAAAAGGTGGCTCAAAGGTCTAGGTATCCTGTGGCAAACACTGCCACTGGAAATTTGTCTAAGGAAGCTAAAGCATTTACCGCTGCCTTATGCTCTGAACAAATGCCATCTACAACACAGGAAGCCTTGAAATCTGAGGAATGGAAAAAGGCTATGGAGACCGAAATGGAAGCACTCAAAAAGAATAACACGTGGGAGAAATGCACCCTTCCACCAGGAAAGAAACCAGTGGGATGTCGGTGGGTGTTTTCAGTTAAACACAGACCTGATGGCACGATTGAAAGATACAAAGCACGACTGGTTGCAAAGGGCTATACTCAGACTTATGGAATTGACTACTCTGAAACTTTCTCCCCAGTAGCCAAAATCGATACAATCCGAGTTCTTTTTTCAATAGCTGCCAATAAAGGTTGGCCTCTTCATCAATTTGATGTAAAAAATGCCTTCCTTCACGGAGAACTGAACGAAGAAGTCTATATGGATGCTCCACCAGGATTCAATGAGAATTTCAAGGCTGGAGAAACGTGTCGGTTGAAGAAATCTCTGTATGGGCTTAAGCAATCTCCTAGAGCTTGGTTTGGAAGGTTTACTCTTGCTATGAAGAAATATGGCTTCAAACAAAGCAACTCTGATCATACCCTATTTCTGAAACGTAGGGGCAGTCTTGTGACCTGCTTAATTATCTACGTTGATGACATGATACTGACAGGAAACGATGAAGAGGAAATGTCAATGTTAAGAGATAAGCTTTTTTCGGAATTCGAGATGAAAGATCTGGGAAGATTGAAGTACTTTCTTGGAATTGAAGTTCTGAGATCTAAACAAGGGATTTTTATCTGTCAGAAGAAATATATCCTTGATCTGCTGGCCGAAACCGGAATGATTGAGTGCAGACCGGCAGACACCCCAATGGTGGTGAATCACGGCCTACACATGGAAGATGGAGCAGAACTAGCAGACAAAGAGAGATATCAACGAATGGTGGGAAAACTGATATACCTCTCCCACACTCGTCCAGATATAGCTTATGCAGTAGGAGTGGTAAGTCAGTTTATGCACCAGCCCCAAACCAGTCACATGGAAGCAGTATTAAGAATCATCAGGTATCTCAAGGGAACAACAGGTCATGGTATACTGTTTAAATCAAATGGGCACTTAGAAATCCAAGCGTATACAGACGCCGATTGGGCAGGGGACAAAGGAACGAGAAGGTCAACCTCAGGATACTTCACCATGGTCGGAGGAAATCTAGTTACCTGGAGAAGTAAAAAACAAAAGGTAGTCGCTCTATCTAGTGCAGAAGCCGAATTCCGAGGGGTTGCACGTGGCCTAGCAGAGATTCTGTGGATTCGCAAGCTCCTAACTGAGATTGGTTTTCTTCCTACTACAGCAACCAAAATCATGTGCGACAATAAAGCTGCTATACAAATCTCAGAAAATCCAGTTCAACATGATCGAACAAAACATGTGGAGGTAAACCGACACTTCATCAAGGAGAAATTGGAGGAAGGTATCATAGAGCTCCCGTATATATCATCGAAAGATCAACTCGCGGATATTCTCACAAAGGCAGTCAACGGAAATGCGTTTAGTAGCTGTTTGAGCAAGTTGAGTATTGGTGACCCCACTACTCAACTTGAGGGGGAGTGTCGGAAAGGAGAAAATAGATAGTATAGGGACTAGTGTGTAAAATGGTGTCCTATATAAACACCATTCTTGTATCCCTAATTGACAGTTCAATACAATTCAACCCCATTACAGAGATTGTTCTCTATATCGCTCAACACAACATATACTATAGTCAGATACACACTGCTATAAACTTATTATATAAGTCTTATATACCTTTTGAGCGAGTAGACGATACACGCTCTTGATATTTTTGGGGCTTGATTTGGATTAGAATACGGGTCACTTGCAATATTGAGTGGCTGTAGTATCGAGTTGTACGGTTTAAACTAAAAATAAAATAAAAAGTCAAAAACCAAAGCATTTATACAAAGACTTTAACAGAGCTCAGTTTGTGCCAGGTTACCATTGAAATTAGCGTGTATCGTCTTTTAAAGGATAAAACTGCTGTCATTTTTTAATTAAAAGATAACATGTTTTAAATTTCCATGCAACGTGCAACTCTTTCTGTGGAGATAACATTTTGATAAACAGTATTTCTAACAGAAATATATAAAGCGGTGGAGTATTACCTGACCCGCCTAAGATATTCTTGCCCGTCTTGTGGTGGGCCGGAATCAAGATCAGGTTCCCCGGTGACATGAAGCTCGGGCCTTTGGATCCTCACATATTCTAAATCACTATCTTCGTCTTCATAATAATCTTCCTCTACATCAAAATCATTGACACTTGCACCAAATAAACGATCCACTTGGTTCATACTCTGCATTTTGCAACTAATGTTTTTAGACTCGTCACCTGAAAGGTATCAACATACTAGTCAATATATGACATTTCATGTTGAGATTTCACCACTTTTGTCAGACTCAAACCACAATAATGCATATTATGGCATAATTAAGTGGGATTACTGTTATACGCGTAATAATCTAGCACATGGACTAAAGAACTGTGTATCAAACGTTTGTGAGTATATCGAAAAGAAACAACTCACAACTCCAGTAAGTGAATACGTCGTGATGGTGACCTTATGGTCTCCTTGATAATCTGTATACAGAAGATGTTCATTCACACAAACAAACAGATTCAAATCAACAAATGTAGATCCAATATGAAACTATTTATTGAGTGTATAAATAGATATAGAAGTAGAAATAGAGATAGAGATAACCTCATACACAAATATACATAAATTGAGTGTATAAATAGATATAGAAGTGGAAATAGAGATAACCTCTGGCTTTTTTGCCAATGTCGGTGTATAGTACTAAACCTTTAGCCATGATTTCGTGCAACGTGAAATGGTGAATTTGGGCATGTTACCACCGCCTGCACCTTGAGTCTGGAAACTTAATGCGTAGACTTAATGGCAACAATTCTTCTTCTACAATTTTTAAGAGGAAATAGGAGAAAACAATCATAGTTACAACTTGCTGAATAAATCATAATTAAATATCTACATATACATATACGATCTACGACTGATAAATCAATGTTTAAACCACCATCATAAATATTAATATGAACTTCTAAATTTGCTTACAACTGATTCTAAGATTCAAAACCATCTTAAATGTCACCAATTGCAGTTACAGCCCAAATATAAGTACAAATGATCATAATATCCAAAAAAATATGAAAATTTCAGTAAATATTTGAGCAAAAGACCTACACACTCTATCTTCGGCTCAAAAGTTGGCAAATTCTTAATATCAACTTATTAATTGCATAAAACTGATTCTAAGCCATCACAACAATAAAAATCGCTTACTTGTAGGTCTCAAATAATCTCAAATCTAACTAATTGCAGTTGAATGAACAAAATATCTACTAAAACATATTAACTAAAGTAGATGTTAGCTAATGAAACAAAACCTAACTGAAAAACAGTCGTGATTGGCCGGAGACAAAACTCACCATGCATAAACTTCTCTCCTTTTTTTGTAGTCATGATCAGAAGTTGTTGTACATGTTCTGCAAAAGATTTTATCTCTTCCTTCTGCCCAAAAAATCATTATATTAGTTAACGGTTAACCAACCTTTTGGAAATAGAAATGGCCAGAATAGAAATTTGCTTACAAAAAGGTAAACCATAGTTTCTAGTGGCAAGTAAAGTTAAAAACAACTGGATAATAATTGCCGCGAGAGATACGGGCTCCAACTCACCACCGCTGCGAACGACTTGAGACCACACACACTACTCTTGTGAGAATAACTGCCAATGGATTCATCAGCGACGGCGGAGTCGGTGGCCGTTGATGAATCAGAGGTCATTGTGGTTGATTTGGTGGTGAAATTGCAGCAATAGGGCTAGGGTTTGAGTGAAGAAAGTAATCAAATTGTACAGAGTTTTCATGGAGTAAATTAGGGTTTTGAAAAGTGAGTGATCGTGCCTTTTTCTCCAATCAATGCTTACCGATGAAGATTAGGCGTTCTCATCACTTTCTTTCGCAAAGGGGGAAGAAGAAGACAAGAATAAAAAGAGACTAAATGAAGAAGATCTAAGCATCAGGCAACTTAAAACAATGATAATTATGTATGCTATTGACTACTCAAAACGTTTACATGATGATTTCCAATTAATCTTTGAGCACGTGAATGCACTAATGTTGAAGACATTTTCACTATAAACTTCATATCATCAGCTGAAGTGGCATAGAATAACTTATATTTAGTATCAGACTCAGTAGCTAGCTTCCTTATATTCACAATCTCTGAAACTAACATGAATCAACTTGCATCCTTTATTGTACATCATGCCCATCATCCCAAAAGCTATCATTTTACAAAAAAAAAAAAAAAAAAAAAAAAAAAAAAACATGTCATATCATCTAATAATCAACTCAGTCCACACAATATAATCCATATTCGAAAAAAAAAATACCAAATTAAGTACCCAAATGACGCTTCATCAACCATGCTGGCATAAACCCCTCCAGCTATAACCACTCCAATGGTGGCTCCTGTAAGTAACCTTCCCTACAGTTTCAAAATAACTAAATTAAAAGCCCTAAATCCATACAAACTCAAATAATTTCCTAATCCATAACTATCTAAAAGCTGCAAAAATTCATTATTAATATCTCAAAACATGAAATAAGAACTTATTTTATAAAATTAAGATGCAGACAAGAAGAGCTTACCGTTCTTGTTGGAACCGATTCAAGTCTCTGACGTCGCGGTTGTTCAAGATCACCTTCAAGTATCCCATTCTGTCTCTAGATCGTCCGATGAGAGACACTGGTACCCTCGACGGAATCCTAGAAGCCACAGCCGTCACGGTCGCCGTCAACCACCACCACCGATTCGACGCGAGGGTGGCCGTTCGGAGACGTGGCCGGTTTTTCCATCACCGCCGCTCCTCTCTCTCTCTCTCTCTGTCGATCGCTGCTCTCTCTCACTACGAAAGAAAATGGAAAATGGGAAGCGAAACTCTTAACCACCACCGCCTTCTACCGTTTGCCGCGTCAAAACCACCCGAGCATCATCACCGCCAAGAGTCCAGCGGGAGACGGTGGCTCTGCTTTCTCAAGCTCTAATATGTCTCTCTCTTTACTCCTCTCTGAAAACCCCTCAAAACCCTATTCTGTGTTGATGTGGGAAGCGGTGGAGGTTATAGAGGCAGACATGTTTGGTGGTAAATACCTAAAAAACCCTTAGTTACTGTTCAATCACTTCATTTATTAATTATACAGTTCAATCACTTCATTTATTAATATGTGTATAATTTCAATATTTTATTCCATAAGTGTTATTATTATTATTATTATTAATTTATATATTTTAATTAATTGAACTGTTTCACTTATTTGACGTTTATAACTTTTAAAATATAACGTTTTACAAAATAATGAATATGTCTTTAGAACAAGTATATTTTTGTCTACATTTTGAACCAAGTTTCATTAAAAATAGAATAGGTTCAAAATACAACGTATTTTTATAATTTAATTATTATATGGTTTCTGGGCCCGTCTAAATACTTCATATTTCTAATCTTCAACTTACTCGTAATCTACCCGTCTAATAATATAAGTTCTTAGATACTTTTATTTTATTTAGAAAGGTCACTTATATACAGGCCAATTAATATAATATTTCAACCAACTATCTATATATCTATATACTATATATAAGCATTTCCCATGTCTAAAATAGTAATTTATATCCCTAATTTTAAGATGGCATATGAAAAGGTAGTTAGAATCCCAAATATTTTTACCTTTTTCTTCCCATTATACCCCTCTTAACCTTCTTTCATCAATTCTAACCTATGATCAAACTGAAACCGTCTAAATTGATAATCACCTTCTTCAATGTGCAATTCAATTCATTCCTTTAAGTCTTCAACCCCTCCGACTTCACCCAAATCATTCAATTCGGCAAACCACAGGGAAATCAAGCAAATTGGACTTCAATTTATTGAATGGAGCATGCCTTCAATTTGATTTCGGTATTAAAGAAGTAATCTCATCACCCCTGGTCTTTTTAATCCCATCCCCTGGTTGTTCATGCCATATTTTGAGTTGAACTCAAACAAAACACAGCAATAACCGGAATATCTGAAGCCACCAGCTATGGAGTCTGTGCTCTCCTTCTATTTGCCACCGTGTTTGATTCTTTCATCTCAACATCCCAACGCAGGTAACTCTAATTTCAATCGTTAGGGTTTTGATTGATGATTTGTTGTTTTTTTTCTTGCTTTTTATAATAGATCTGGATTCTGGAAACTGCTGCTTCATGCTTACTACAACCCTAGCCGGAGCCATTTGTCGCCTGCACTAAAGTAACTATCAATCGACCAGATCTTGTGAGATTGTTCAAAAAATCAAGGGTTTTCCGGTAGGGTTCCGATCACCCCTGTTTCTCCTTGGCCTCTTCCCTCTTTCCGGTACGTGTCCTCCGCCAGGCACCTCTCTAATCTGTGATTTATAGTTGTGGAATTTTATTTGCATTTGTTTGATTCTTGGTATTTGATTCTTGGTTTTGGTGTTTAATTTTGGGTTTTCTCTGGTTTCAATGCATCAGACGATGGCAAGAACAGAACATCAACAACAATCATCAAGTAAGTGAGTAGCAGATTGATCATTCACTTTGTAAAGTTCGCTTGATTAACATGTTTTTCTATCTTATTTTAGCCATCTTAGCTAGAGAAGTAGAGCCTAAAGATGCCAATGGATGCTGACGTCAAGGAGAGTGTAATGAATGATTTGAATCGGTTTGTTGAGCGGAGAGAGTATTACCGGAGAGTTGGAAAGGCATGGAAGAGAGGTTATCTGTTGTACGGTCTGCCTGGGACCGGGAAGTCGAGCATGATTTTCGCCATGGCCAATTATTTGAATTTTGATATTTATGATTTGGAATTGGCTGATATGACAAAATCTATGCTGAGGCAGTTGTTGCTGGCAACCGCAAACCGGTCGATATTGGCGGTTGAGGACATTGATTGCTCCGCTGAGTTGCACGATCGGGCGGGTGCGAATGCGGTTACTGGAAATCGCCCGCGAGGGTATCGTCAACAACAAAGGGTACGTACGATCGCTTTTTCTGTTTTATAACAGTAATAATAGTAATATTATTTCTGATTAACTGATGATTATTGATTATTATAAGTTTGATAATGATGTTAATTTTTCTGTTAAGGTGACATTATCGGGGTTTTTGAACTTTATTGATGGTTTATGGTCGACCTGTGGTGGTGAAAGAATCATTGTGTTCACGACAAACCGAAAAGAGAAACTGGACCCTGCATTGCTTCGTCCTGGTCGCATGGATGTTCACATCAACATGTCGTATTGCACCCCGTGTGGGTTTAGGTTGTTGGCGTCTAACTATCATGGTATCACTCAACATGAGCGGTTTGAAGAGATTGATGATTTGATTGGCAAGGTGGAGATTACCCCCCTGAGGTAGCCGACCAAGTTTTTTACTTTTGTATACCCTTTGTCAGTAAATGCAATTTGTTTCTTTTTGGGGTGTCCCAAAATAATTCAACATTTTCTTTTATTAACTTTTGAAATTAATTATTTGCATGTCGGTAACAATTACAAACTATCTGTAGCATTGTTTCTGGTATATTAGAATTTTGATCTTCGTTGATTATGCGCTCATTTAACATCGGCTTGTGATTTTGCAGATTGGTGAGTGTGTGGCTGTATGGTGGAGGCCAAACTTTGAAACTATTATGTACCCGTATTGCCCTCCTCACATCACAAAACCCAAGGTAAATGATTGTTGGGTCTTCAGATCCATAATTATTTTGTTTTTTATTACATTGTTTTTGTTAAAATATGTACATATCTTTTTAATAAAGATAGGGTTTAGATCTTATTATATAAAACGGGCTCACTTCACTGCATTTTTATTCAATTCAGGAATGCAAGAAGCTTTATGTGTTCACTTATCGGAAAGAGAGTACTTTGCAGTGCCCAAAAATCTAAAACTTCTCGCTGTACCACTCTTTGAGCTTTACGATAATGTTCAGGTAAATACTTGTTTTTGAAGTATTTCAATTTAAAAAGGCTTCTTTGCCCTTCCATAAGTTTTTGCTATTCATTTAGGACCACACGGTTTCTTATTTTGTCAGTTTGGAATGGTATTTTAGACCTGTGTTTAATAACCATCAAAGTTTAAAAGAACGGAATTGAGACTCGAGGCGTTAAAAGAAATAAATATAAAAAATATATATCAGATAAAAAATAAATTAATTGACACAGAAAGTCTGAAATTTAAAAAACACATCAAAAATAGAATAATTAACACAGAAAGTCTAATACATCAAATGCTATACAGTCAGTCGCATGTGAATAGAGATGTTGCTGAGATATGTGAAAGGCTGCAGTATTTTCAGAATCAGGGGTTCGATTGTGATTTGTGATAGCCGGTTTTTTCTAGACACGAGCGAATACTTAATGACAGGTATCGTGAATGAAAAAAACTGTTTTGCAGGGCATATACATGTGACATGTGCCAACAAACAACAAATAATAGTCTAACTCACTGCTTGAATGTGTTTTTGTCGTATTATTCATGCTTGTGATATGTCAGATACTTGAAAATAAGGCGTCTTTTCTGGATGTTTTAAAGAAAGTCAACTCGATATCTTTCACATGGTTTACTAGCAGGTTAACTAACATTCCCTTATTTTCAAGATATTATTTGCTTAATATGAATCCACCGTTTGTTTCATATGAAAAAATAAAAATATTTCAGGTATTATGCCCCGGATTGGGCTTCTTAATATTCGCAGTCGGGTTAAATTCAAGCGAAAAAGATTTTATCGAAGTGTTTAACAGACCGAAAGCTATTATTGCCGTTTATGTCGGCCAATTTGTTATTAAACCGTTTCTCGGTTATTTGTTTGGCACAATGGCCATGACGTTGTTCGGCCTTCCAACTCCCTTAGGTAATATTATTTTTTTTCTTTTATTCTTAATATTCTTGTTTTAGTATATGTATGCTTTAACTCCAAGAATGTTTGATTCAGGTACTGGGATCATGCTAACATCTTGTGTTAGCGGGGCCCAGTTGTCAAATTATGCCACTTTTCTAACGGACCCCACGATGGCCCTACTAGGCATCGTTATGACATCAATATCTACTTCTACTGCTGTTTTCGTGACCCCACTATTGTCTCTATTGCTCATCGGAAAGAGGCTGCCTGTTGACGTAAAAGGAATGGTTTCCAATATTTTGCAGATTGTTATTTCGCCTGTTGCCGCTGGCTTGCTTCTTAATCGGTAAGTATGTACTTGACAAGTAAGAAGTTTGACTTTAAAAGTCAAGCTCAGGTTTTTTTTAAATTTTTCTCTTACGGGTGTTTTCTTTTTTTATATACAGATTTTTGCCAAGAATATCAGGTGCTATCAAACCCTTTTTTGCTGCCATTATCAGTTTTAGTGACTTCTCTATGTGTCGTGGCTCCTCTTGCAATTAACATAAATCGCCCTTTGGGCTATCAGTTTTGTTGCTTGTTACCTCGTTTCATTTATCAGCGTTTATACTTGGATATGCATTTACTGGCGTTGCTTTTCGCAATGAACCAGAAGTCAAACCTCTTCAAAGAACACTTTCTTACGAAACAGGTTCACCATTTCCTCCTTGATATGTCTCTAAAATGGCCAAAACTAATATTTTCGTTACACTATTTAAATATGTGACACTCACCCTTAAAATAAAACTTTATTTTATATAGGTATGCAGAGTAGTTTGTGGCCCTTGCGCTAGCGAATAAATTCTTTCAAGATCCACTTGTTGGCGTACCTCCTGCAATATCAGTAAGTTTGTTTTTCAACTGTTAACTAACTTGAAATAATATAAGTTACTTTCTTTTGTGGGACCCATCTTATTTCCTTGTACATAAAGTGACTGAGGCTCGCGGTAATTGTTTCGTTTCTTGATGTTTGTGCAGGTTGTAATCATGTCACTAATGGGGGTTTTCTCTTGTGATGATTTGGGCCAAGAAGAAAGTATGAGTTTCATGAATCCAGAACCGATCAGTCGATATTTCATGTGCTCCTGTTTTCTAAACCAAGTTTTTTAAATTTTTAAAAATTCCATTGAGAATTTGTATAATCGAAATCTTGTATGGTATGAGAATGGGCCATTTCATAATGCTAAATCGGGATATATCGTTTCTTATGTTCTTGGTGAACATCAAAATGGACCGTTAGCACGGGTCATGAGGCCGAAGCCTTGAGGACACCCTATGACACTCAAGCCAGCATATTGGTTACTGCTGAGCGCCCAAATTTTTACCCAATCACCCAATGTTCCTGTAGTATTACTTGCCCTTTTGTAATGTACACATAGAGGTCGAAATTTAATTCTATTTATGATTAGGTTGATTATGGCTGTCTTTTTTTATCTCTTAACTGGTTATATCTTTTATCTATATATACAACTTACGTAAAATTTATGTTTCCACCGCGTCTTGTCGACTCCGCCGCAACGCGCGGGTTTCCCACTAGTATAAAATAGTGTTTAAAAC
The DNA here is from genome assembly GCA_030545235.1 of Helianthus tuberosus. Classification (NCBI taxonomy): domain Eukaryota; kingdom Viridiplantae; phylum Streptophyta; class Magnoliopsida; order Asterales; family Asteraceae; genus Helianthus; species Helianthus tuberosus. Next base: position 10,133,237 of record CM060396.1, read on the forward strand.
TATTTGGGTTGAATATTTATATTAAAAATAAACTAATTACTAGTTACTAGTGGTTAATAAATTTAACCAAACCTATAATTCTTATATAAAAATAGGGATGTTACAGCATGGCACTGAGAGAAATAGATTGTCCATGAGTATCCATAACAACTATTAATTACCAGATATTTAAACGTCACGTCCCATACCATAACATATCCAAATAAAACAGTTATTACAAATAATTGTCTCAAAAACAAATACTGTTCCGACAACTCAGATTTAGCGTGACATTTCTAGACCCCTAGCTTGATTCACCCAAGCACAACATCCTAAACACCTGTCACATACGTTAAAGTAGAAGTCAATACACATAGTGTAAAGGTGAGCATACAAGTTTGATAGTATAATAGTAGCGAAAGCGGTTTACGCATAACCAACATGTAGTACGTTAAAGTGAAAGCACGTAAGTTATCGACAAAGATCCTATCAATACCAATGACTGCGAGTTGTAGAGTGCGCAACACATGTTCACCACTGCGAACACGTGAAGTAAAATCCTTAACAACCCCTGAATAAACAGGTGCTGACTCCAAACTATAGTACTATCGTTGCTAAGGCAGGTAGACCGCAATCAATGTGTTAACTTAACAAACAGGCATTCATCGAGTCACGTATAACATGCAATAGCGGTTAGCGTTTAGAAAGTGGTTGCGTTGTGTGTTGATGTGATTTGATATAAGTAACGTATGTAACACCCAAAAGTGCGTTAAGCGAAAAAGGGTTCGAGTATACTCACAGTGATGATTGCTAATGGATTGAAGGGAGCGCTAGAGAGTCAGCCTAGTTATAGAACGATAGTATAAGCGATGAGTGGCACGTAAAACGATGCAAGTGAGACAAGTGTCAAACTGTCATCCGAACGGATGGCTATACGATCGGATGGTCATCCGATAGGTTGGCCATTCCGTCGGTTGGCCACTCGTTTGAGATGGATGTGTTTGTGTATGATGGCTTTGAAGTTTTAGTTGTAGCATTTTGAAAACAGGGAAGTATCTTTTCCCTTCAGGTAGTTCGATCGAACGTTCGATCGGATGGCGATCCGTCCGGTTAGAAACTAATGATCTTTGAAAATTACAAAAGTTTAAGTGTTGAAGTTCAAGTGCAATCTGATCGGACGGTCGTTCGATCGGATGGTAGTCCGATCGGATGGAAATCTAATCGGACAGCAATCCGTCCCAACGGTCTGATCGTCTTGATTATTTTGAAAAGTTTTGCGATTTTCTCAAGACGGTATGACAACGTACTAAACAATGGAACCTCTTCAAGTCCCAAGTCGTCCGATCGAACAGGGATCACCCAAATCCGATCAGTTTACTGGTTCATGACGGTTGTTCATGTTTAACTTGAAATCGGTTGTCCCTTTGATAGAACTTAGATCTCAGACCGACACTTCACTAAGAATTGAGTAGAAGACCTGAATGAGCTCCGTTTCTATCGGTTTTGAGTGCATTGAGTGTAAAAGAGTTGAAAGAAAGTTGAAGAAGTATCTTTCAATCCTTTTAACTCTGAAAATGTGTAGACCTATGCGAGAATAGTGTTTAATCATGTGGAAATCCTTCAGATCTGAGTTGTTCTTCGTGGAATGAGGCCAAAATTTGAAGTTCATAAGAACTCAATGATGACATCACCCTAGAACACCTCAAATCCGGTGATTTCGTGGTTAAAAGTTAAAATTCAAATGTGAAAATGATGAAGAAACATGTGTAGATCGAGAAAGTACAAAGATTAAGGTAGAAACTTACAAGAATCGGGAGAAATCGAAGGAAAAGTGGGCTTGAGCGTGTTGGTCGAGTGAGGAAGGGCTGTCACATTACAAGGGGTATTTATAGGGTTTCCAAAAGAGGAAAGGGGAGCAAAGGCCACGGATCGGATTACTATCCGATCGGATGGCTATCCGATCGGATGGCTATCCGATCGGATGGCGATCCGATCGGATAGCCATCCGAACGGATGGCCATCCGATCGGATCGCCTATCCGAACGGATGGCTATCCGTTCGGATGGCCATTCGGTCGAATGGTCATTCAATCGAAGAGGCTCGGCGAGTTAGATTTTGGCGTTTCGTTTCGTGCGTTGAGCGTCGCAATGCATTTAAGCGGGTGCTGATTAAGCGATGTGATAGATTAACCATTCGTCCCACACAATTAACCTAACTATCATACAGTCATAAACCTAACCAAACCATTAAGCGTTTCGTGTCGCGATTGAGATTGCGATGAGATAGAGTTGCGATTTCGTTTACACCTCAATCATAAACATAAGCACACACATTTAACACATAATTAGCACACACACGTAAAACAATATCCAGAACTTGTAATTTACTGCGATTCGTATTGCGATGCGTTAGCGATGTGATTAGCGTTAAGTAGATCAGCGTTTCGTTAACTTTACCGCATTGTTACTTCCTATTATTCACAGTCGTAAAGCGGTTACCGGCGATAAGTATACTGCGATTATTATCATTTACTCCACATAATACAACTAAGACAAACAAATTCTAGAAGTTGATTACAAGTCAAAAAGCGAAATCGGTAGTTAAGCAAGGAGTGACAGATCGCAATTAGCAATCTTTTCTTCCTTTGACTTTGACTTTAACTTGTACCTTGACTTTCAAAACACGGGGTGTTACAGCCTCCCCTAGTTTAGGGAATTTCGTCCCGAAATTAAGGCGCAGGCGTAACAAACAACTGTGGGTACTTCGCCTTCATGTCGCTTTCGAGTTCCCAGGTGAACTCCGCGCCGCGTTTGCCTTTCCAGCGTACCTTCACAATGGGAATGCGTGAGCGCCTGAGTTTCTTGGTTTCCCGGTCCATGATCTCGACAGGCTTTTCCACGAAGTGTAATGTTTCGTCTACTTGTAGATCCTCGAGTGGTACTTGTAAATCCTGCTCGGCGAGACGCTTTCTGAGGTTCGAAACGTGGAAAGTCGGGTGGACGTTGCTAAGTTCCTCCGGTAGTTCGAGTCTGTAGGCCACTTTACCGATCTTTTCCAGAATCTTAAAGGGTCCAACATATCGAGGCGCGAGCTTTCCTTTCTTGCCGAATCTGATCACACCCTTCCAAGTGGATACCTTTAGGAGTACATGATCGCCAACGTCAAATTCAAGGGGCTTGCGGCGTCTATCAGCGTAACTTTTCTGACGACTCTGAGCTTTCAGTAGATTGTCTCGAATTTGGAGAATTTTGTCAGTCGTTTCTTGCAACAGCTCAGGACCGGTAATTTGCGCGTCCCCGATCTCGTGCCACACAATAGGCGATCGACATTTTCTTCCTTATAATGCCTCAAAAGGTGCCATTTAGATACTCGAATGATAACTATTATTGTACGAGAATTCGACCAAAGGTAAGTGCGCGTCCCAATTACCACCGAAATCTATGACACATGAGCGAAGCATGTCTTCAAGGGTATGAATCGTTCTTTCAGTCTGACCGTCGGTTTGGGGATGGAAAACAGTACTTAGATTTAGAGTAGTACCGAGAGCAGATTGAAATGTTTCCCAAAGACGCGAGGTAAACCGACCATCGTGGTCAGAGATGATGTCACGAGGTGTCCCATGTCGACAAATGATTTCGTCGGTGTAGATTCGGGCTAATCGTTCCACCTTATAATCTTCTCGTATCGGCAGAAAATAAGCGGATTTAGTCAAACGGTCAACGATAACCCAGATGCTGTCGTGACCTGATGGCGTGCGCATGAGTTTCGTTATGAAGTCCATAGCTATACTCTCCCATTTCCACATAGGGATCTCGGGTTGAACGAGTAAGCTAGAGGGTCTTTGCTGTTCGGCCTTAACTTTCAAGCAAGTTAGGCACTTCGAAACGTAGATAGCGATATCCCTCTCCATTCCAGGCCACCAGTACCGTTGACGAAGGTCGTGGTACATTTTGTCGGCACCCGGATGAATAGAATAGCGAGACTTGTGGGCTTCGTCTAGCAGAATTTATCGTAAGTTGGTGCGCTTAGGAATCAAAATTCGGTCAAGATAATGGAATATACCATTCGATTTCTTCACAAGTTGAGTGCCATCATTCACAATTCTTTCCTTCTTCAGAGTATGTTCGGTAAAACAAGCATGTTGGGCGTCGCGGATAAGAGCTTCGAGATTGTGCTGGGCGGGAGTATTACTAATGCTATGCAAATAGCTTCGTCGACTGAGAGCGTCGGCAACAACATTTGCCTTGCCAGGATGACAACGAATCTCACAGTCGTAATCGTTAAGAAGTTCAACCCATCGGCGTTGGCGCATATTAAGTTCTTTTTGGCTCAAGAGGTGTTGTAGGCTCTTATGGTCTGTGAAGACCGTACACTTGGTACCGTAAAGGTAGTGTCGCCAAATCTTTAGCGCAAAAACAACTGCACCGAGCTCGAGGTCATGGGTCGTATAGTTCTTCTCATGTATCTTGAGCTGTCGAGACGCGTAAGCGATAACCTTGTCTCGTTGCATAAGCACACAGCCGAGACCAAGGTTCGAGGCATCGAAGTAGACTATGAAGTCATCGTTTCTGTCAGGTAAAGCAAGTACGGGAGCATTGCAAAGAATAAGCTTGAGAGTTTGAAAAGCAGTCTCTTGTTCGGTTCCCCAAACAAAAGGCTTGTCTTTTTGCATGAGAGATGTAAGTGGCACCGCTATTTTTGAGAATCCTTCGATAAATCGGCGGTAACAGCTTCGATCTTCGCGGGGTCGACATGGATACCTTGACTATTGACAATGTGACCGAGGAATTGAACCTCCTCTAACCAGAATTCGCACTTGGAGAACTTGGCATAGAGTTGATTCCCTTGGAGTAGTTCAAGAACCAAACGTAGATGATGCGCGTGTTCGGCTTTTGACTTGGAATAGATCAGAATATCATCGATAAACACGATGACGAAGCGGTCCAGATAGGGTTTACACACGCGATTCATCAGATCCATGAAAACCGCGGATGCCTTGGTTAAACCATAGGGCATAATGACAAACTCGTAATGGCCGTATCGAGTGCGAAAGGCGGTCTTAGGTATATCCTCCTCTTGAATGCGCAAGTGATGATAGCCTGAGCGTAAATCGATTTTCAAGAAACACGTAGCACCTTGTAACTTATCAAACAAATCATCGATACGCGGCAAGGGATAGCGATTCTTGATAGTTAGCTTATTCAACTCCCTATAGTCGATGCACATCCAGAACGATCCATCATTCTTTTTGACAAAGAGAACAGGCGCGCCCCAAGGAGAGGTGCTAGGGCGAATAAAGCCTTTATCAAGCAATTCCTGGAGTTGACTCGAGAGTTCCCGTATTTCTGACGGGGCGAGTCGATAGGGAGCTTTAGCAACAGGATTGGCTCCAGGAATGAGGTCGATACGAAAGTCGATATCACGACTTGGAGGTAAACCAGGTAAATCATCAGGGAAAACGTTAGGAAAATCACGAACCACAGGCACCTTATCATGTGCCTTATCTTCCTTTTTCTCTGCTACTACAATGTGTGCCAAGAAAGCGTATTCCTTGCGGAGATACTTGCTAGCCTGGACACACGACATGAGTTAGAGTTTCTTGGATGCGACTTCACCGTAAACACACAATTGATCACCGTTGGCGAGAAGGAAACGAATCATTTTATCGAAGCACACGACTTCGGCATGATTTTCCGAAGGAAATCCATGCCTACTATGATGTCAAAACTACCGAGCTGCATTGGGATAAGGTCGATAGGGAAGACGTGATTGTTGAGTTCAAGCGTACAATCACGTAGAACGGAGTTAACGGCTACAGTTCTTCCAGTGGCAACTTCAACGTCGAACGTCGTGGGGAGATGAGCGCGCTTACGATTTAAGAGTTTTTCGAATTCAAACGATACAAAATAGTTATCTGCACCAGTATCAAACAAACACGAAGCATAAATACCATTCACAAGAAACGTACCATTAACCACGTTGTTATCTGCTTGAGCCTGGCGGGCGTTGATGTTGAAAGCACGTCCGCTGGCTGCTGGCTACTGATGCTGAGGCTGCTGTTGTTTGTGTTGAGGCTGCTGCTGGGGCTCTTGCTTCACAACCCTGTTCGGGCACATGTTTACGAAATGGTTGGGATCACCACACGCATAGCAGGCTCGTGCATTAGCTGCGGGGGCAGGAGCTGCTTGTGGACCCTGTGGAGCAGGAAGGAGAGCTTCTGGTGCAGGAGCTTGAGCTTGAGCAGGGGCTTGGCGAGGACCAGTACGAAAGTTGGCAGTAAAGTGGCCGTACAGGTTACAGTGTGCACAAAATCTGCAAGCGATTCCCACTGGGTGATGGTACGTGCAGGTAGGGCAGAGCGGATGAGGACCAGTATATGCACACTTGGCCGGCGGTGCATTGGTTACCGGTGCCGCTACTTGGCGATTCTGCGGTTGAGCCGGAATTGCTTGGAGTGGAGCGGCGGTTGTGGCAGCGTAATTCTTGCTGTTGTTGTTGTTGCCCTTGCGCTTGCGGCGGCTTGACTTTGAACCCTGAGATGCTGAGGTTTCGGTAGCAGGAGCGGGAGTAGCAGTTGCTTGGTGCAGATTCTCGGTAGCTTTATCGAAGTAACCTGCCCAAACTTGCTTGTCATTGATCTCGGCAACGAGCAGGACGGTTTCTTCAATGGTTGTTGTCTTCGCGGCTTGCACGAAGTCAGCCACACAGTCTGGTAGAGCGCGGATATATTTCTTGATGGTAACATCCGGTGTAGCAACTTGGCCGGGGCAAATGATACTCAACCAATAATAGAGAGGGAAACAAGTCATCAAAATTCGGGTTTCACCCCTAGCTTAATGACTTTATTCCTGTTTGTATAGAGGGGAATCTACATTGAAGTATGGATTTCACTCCTGATTCAACGCAATTTCTCGTGTTTAATAGTAAAATCATGCATTGTGCGAATGACTTAATCGAGAGTTTACGGTTTTCACACCTATACTCAACCAAATCCTTTGATTGTGCTGCGCTAGCCTTAGGAAAGGCTAAAACGGCTTGACAATCCTAGGAAAGATTGTCGAGCGTTTGGAGATTGAGCTGGAACACTTGGTACGAAGTGCACACCTCGGGCAATGTGACCTACTTCATACGAGATGTTTCACTCGAGCGAAGTAACTCACTCTGTGCGAGTTGTCCCAATTCATACTGGTATTCCTCGTGTCGTATAAGCGATAGAGATTATACAAATAGAGGTCGCATCGGGAACTTAAACTATAGTCTAGGTCAATACTAAGACAACAACCCGGACTAGGTTGTGTCTTTCCTAGTTCCCTAAAGTTATGGCTCTGATACCAATCTGTCACACCCCAACCGATGACGGAAACATCGGGGCATGGCACTAAGCGAAACAGATTGTCCATGAGTATCCATAACAACTATTAATTACCAGATATTTAAACGTCACGTCCCATACCATAACATATCCAAATAAAACAGTTATTACAAATAATTGTCTCAAAAACAAATACTGTTCCGACAACTCAGATTTAACGTGACATTTCTAGACCCCTAGCTTGATTCACCCAAGCAAAGCATCCTAAACACCTGTCACATACGTTAAAGTAGAAGTCAATACACATAGTGTAAAGGTGAGCATACAAGTTTGATAGTAGTAGCGAAAGCGGTTTACGCATAACCAGCATGTAGTACATTAAAGTGAAAGCACGTAAGTTATCGACAAAGATCCATCAATACCAATGACTGCGAGTTGTAGAGTGCGCAACACATGTTCACCACTGCGAACACGTGAAGTAAAATCCTTAACAACCCCTTAATAAACAGGTGCTGAGAATTGAGTAGAAGACCTGAATGAGCTCCGTTTCTATCAGTTTTTAGTGCATTGAGTGTAAAAGAGTTAAAAGAAAGTTGAAGAAGTATCTTTCAATCCTTTTAACTCTGAAAATGTTTAGATCTATACGAGAATAGTGTTTAATCATGTGGAAATCCTTCAGATCTGAGTTGTTCTTGGTGGAATAAGGCCAAAATTTGAAGTTCATAAGAACTCCATGATGACATCACCCTAGAACACCTAAAATCCGGTGATTTCGTGGTTAAAAGTTAAGATTCAAAGGTGAAGATGATGAAGAAACATGTGTAGATCGAGAAAGTACAAAGATTAAGGTAGAAACTTACAAGAATCGGGAGAAATCGAAGGAAAAGTGGGCTTGAGCGTGGTGGTCGAGTGAGGAAGAGCTGTCACATCACAAGGTATTTATAGGGTTTCCAAAAGAGGAAAGGGGAGCAAAGGCCACGGATCGGATGACTATCCGATCGGATGGCCATTCGATCGGATGGCCATTCGATCGAATGGTCATTCGATCGAAGCGGCTTGACGAGTTAGATTTTGGCGTTTCGTTTCATGCGTTGAGCGTCGCGATGCGTTTAAGCGGGTGCTGATTAAGCGATGCGATAGATTAACCATTCGTCCCACACAATTAACCTAACTATCATACAATCATAAACCTAACCAAACCATTAAGCGTTTCGTTTCGCGATTGAGATTGCGATGAGATAGAGTTGCGATTTCGTTTACACCTCAATCATAAACATAAGCACACACATTTAACACATAATTAGCACACACACGTAAAACGATATCCAGAACTTGTAATTCACTGTGATTCGTATTGCGATGCGTTAGCGATGTGATTAGCGTTAAGTAGATCAGCGTTTCGTTAACTTTACCGCATTGTTACTTCCTATTATTCACAGTCGTAAAGCGGTTACCGACGATAAGTATACTGCGATTATTATCATTTACTCCACATAATACAACTAAGACAAACAAATTCTAGAAGTTGATTACAAGTTAAGAAGCGAAATCGGTAGTTAAACAAGGAGTGACAGATCGCAATTAGCAATCTTTTCTTCCTTTGAATTTGACTTTGACTTGTACCTTGACTTTCGAAACACGGGGTGTTACAGCGACCTCATTTGGAACCGGCCTCCATTTGTTTTCTTTCTTTAAAACGTTCCATGCTCGGAGGTGTTGGAAAGGAGTTGTATTCTTAGAGTCCCATTTAGCCAAAGCAAGGTTGAGAATGTCCTCGTCGTTACTCCCACTAGGAGGATTAGTGTAAATTTGGTTAAAAAACCCGCTAAAGCTGTTGATGGCCTTGCTCATTTTACGCCACTTGCCAGAGACGGAATCGATATCACGCATCGGGCCTTGCTCCATAAGCGCGTTAAATTTTTCCGTTATCGCCTTCCAAAAACCGGTACCCATTTGGTTGTTCCATAAATTTTTTAAAAAAATGCCTTAGTAAAATAAAAAATAAATCTTTTTAAATTTAGATTAAAAAAAATAAACTTTGGTTCATACTGATAATCGGGCAAGTTGAGGACTTAACCCACGCAATTGCTAGCGCCCCCTCCTCTAATTTTGTCCAAGGTCTCGCCTTTGGTTTCGAACCGCCTTTGGTTTCGACTACGGTTTCAACCCCCTTCCCCTTGTTTTTTTGCGCTTGAGATTTTGAGGTGGCGATTCGGGGACGACTTCTTCATCATTGTCAATTGGAACCGGGGGGGATGTTGGCGGTTGCGATTGGGATGTTGGCGGTTGCGATTGGAATTGCGCTTGAGATTCAAACGAGTTGTGTAGCATCATTTGTTGGAGTGCTTGGTAATGTTGCATTTGTTGGACTTGAGACATTTGTTTGAACGCCACGGTGATTGTTGGAAACCCGAAAACATAAATTGCGGAGACACCCATGAAGGATCGATAGTCGGAGTGTAAGCGGGAGTCGAAAAAAAGTTAGCTTGATTCGGGTTCGGGTTAGGATTGTTCGGGTTGGGATTGTTTGGGTTGAACGGATTCATGATTTTATAAAAAAGATGGAGTTTTTTTTTTTAATAAAAATGGATGAGAGAAGGGAGAAATTTGGAGATTTTGGATATAAAAAATGGATTGAGGTGGGGTATTTATTTAAAGTGAAAAAACCTTTTTTTAATAAATTAGCCGTTACAAACGGCTATATTTTTGAAATTAGGCCCGTCGAACACGTCGCTGGGGAGACGGAGAAGCCGGGACGCTCCAAAGGGGGGCGGTGTGGGGGTGCGGCGCCGGGCCTCGCCAGGCCAAGGCCGGCCCCCATACCGTTTAGTCTAACTTTTCATTAAACTCGGAACACAACAAAAATTTCATCTTTTCTTCATTTTCTCTCTTATTCATCTTCCCTCCACTCCCCCTCCCCTGTTAAACGAGACTCGGAACACAGGGGGTGTTTGGGTTAGCTTATTTTGGAACAACTTATGACTTATTGACTTATAAAAGTTAATAAGTTGTTTTTTAAGTGTTTAGGTTAAGTTATTTTGAAGAGTTTTGTGTGTGGAGAAGTTATTTTTGAGAAGTTAGAATTTATAACTTTTCACTTATGACTTTTGAGAAGGAATCCCAAACACCCCTACAGTGTAAAGGAACCCAACTGATCCAATGCACTGGTGGGCGATTATCGAAACGCTGTCAATCCAAGCACGACAGGATCTCGTTGAAAAGACCCCATTTGCATCCAACACCCATCTCCACGAGTCATTACCTTCCCCAAACTGATACGACGGAATGAGATTTTCAAGATCTTTGATTTCTCGTTTAGCTGATTCATTTACCTTTTTCTGGTTCCAGTTCCAAGCGAAAGAAATTACTGCATTGACTCAGAAGCCACCCTCTGTGACACTAAGCATTTCTTGTGAGATTCCAGCTTATATAAACTGGGGAATAAGACTCTGAGCGGCTGCAACCCATACCATTTATGCAATTAAAAAGTAATTTTTACCTCCGTTTTAGTTGCTGTTTTGATTTCAATCGTTGCCCCCTTTGTCGGTTTGTTTTGGATCGTAAATTTCTGCAATTTGTTTTCGCCTTTTTTTCTGTTGATTTATGAACTAGAGGGTGTTTTTATGTTCAGTAGGGTTTTTTTTTTTTTTTTTTTTTTGCGCAGATGTGAAATTGGGGACGTACGTTGCGCTGCTATATGTTTGTTAGTTCTGTTTTTGCTTGTTATGGAGGTGTTTTAGCTATTGAATTTACATGCACACCAAGTGTTTGTTTTAATGCCTCAATGAAAGATGCCCCCTTTTGTTTATTTTTTGAAACAGCTTTGTTTTCGGTGATTAACTATGTGGCGTTTTGGAGCAGATCTCAGGTTGTTAATTTGTTTAGAACATCAGATGATGGCTTTCTATTCATATCCAAATCATAAATCAAATTTGAACAGCATAATAACACCCTTGGTTTCACAAAGTTTTGCTATAGGCTTTCAGAATAGGTTGGTTTGAGATTAAATTCAGATATTTCTTTGGATCCTATATTATTACTTTTAGAGTGTTGTTTACCTTTGTAGGCTGTTTTGTTTATTTTCAGCCTGCAGATTGGGAAGAATGAGAAAATATTAAAGACCTGATTCAAATCTAGCCACAGGTAGTTAGCAAAGCTTAAGTTATGATGATCTGACTATAATTTTATGATGTGCCTTTTGTATGATAAAATTCTTATATTATTTGGTATTCAGGGCTATGATTCCATTCCAAGAGAAACTTCTGTTCCCAAAGCTAAACAGGTAGCTAATTGCAAATTATAGTTATTTTTTATTTGATGACAGATAGAAAATGTGGTATTATATCTTGCAAGCTCTCAAGGATAAGCAGCCTTATTCCATCTTTTATTTATTCAGATCGATTGCTTTGTTTTTTTTTCTTTTTTTCCTTTGCTTTTCGAAATTGGTTATATGCGTGTTGCAAACGATGGTGATTGGATGCGTTTTCTGTTTGAACTTGTGATAGTCAGATAAGATAAGCAATAGAGTGAATGAGTGGTGATTAGCCGATTTCTGAATATTTAAGGATTCATGTCTAAAATGTCCCCTGGTTAATCAAATAATCAGATCATTTTTGTTGCTGCCAGTTCTAAACTTGCTATCCAAAACTGATTATCCAGTTTCACTGTAACTTAACACTAGAAATTGATTATCTATGACTTGAAGATTGTTGATTTATCCTTTGATGATTTTTGTTTTGAATAGTGTAATGCATGCTATTAAATAGAAATGAAACTGTTATATTATTGCTAAAGAGCTATTTAATTTTTCACATTCTGTGTGCAGGCCAGGCAAGCAGCTGACATGGCAGTTGCAGAAAGTCAAAGAAAGACTGATGCGGCTCTAACTGCTTCACAACGAGCGGTTTCTAAGGAATCTGGTTCTTCTGGTAGACTCAATAAAGCACCTGAAGGTAAATCTATTTCTATTTGCCAATATTGATAGATATTGAATCATAGTGCATGACTCTTTGCAGCTAGATTTGATGTTATATATTCTGTTCGGTTTACAATTGCCTATGTTTTAACTTAATAACTTTATTAAAGTTTTGATACCTGATTGAAGAGGTAACATTTTTGACCCCATTACTAATAAATGAGTTGATTTGATTTGGCTTTTATCCAACGTGTCAAAATGGTAAAATACAAAAAATAGCTTATGGAAGGAAATGGTCAAATGGGTAGAAAGATACCTAAAGTGTATATTTCATGCACACTACCTTCAAAGTGTATATTTATTCATTCGATTGTTCATAGATTATTTTTTGGGTTGAAAGGGTTAAACTGGCTAAACCACAAGGGCCAAAGCAGTAATTTACTCTTAATAATTGGATATTGAATTTAAATTACCCAAACTTTCACCAATTGACCGTTAACACTCCAACTTTTGATTCGTACCACAACACTATCATCTTTTAACTTATTTTCCCTGGCACTCCCAAACTAATTAAACCCTAACCCAATTAGTTTTTTTTGCTAATGTGACACTTTATTTGATGTCGTGGCCTTTTTTTGCCGACGTGGCAACTAATGTGGCCTTTTTTTTATGACGTGGCAACTGATGCGGCGCCTAACATGACGTTTTTATGACATGACAACTGACGTGGCAGCTAACGTGACATTTTTATGACATGGTACCTGACGTCAGCTAAATGTGTTAGAGTTCAGTTAGTTAGGGAGTGTGAGAGGAAAATAAGTTGAATGTTGGGAGTGTTGTGAAACAAATCGAAAATTAAAAACGCTATCGACTAATTGATGAAAGTTGAGGTTATTTAAATCTAATATGTTATTAATAAAATAAATATTATATTAATTTCAAGAAGGATTTAGAATTTGCCAAAGCTATTTTCCGGGTAGGAAAGAAAGTCATAGCTCATAACAAACTTAAGGTTGAAAAGGGTGCAATCTCAATCCCAACTCAACTAAAGATTTGATGACGTGAATTGTATCTTAAAGAGACGATGTTACGATTTTTCCATTCATGGTAATCATCACCCATCCAACTACCTCAAAGTTTTTGTGTTTTTATAATTCATATATAAATGTCTTTTTATAGTTTTTCTTATGAATAAATTTGTACAATGGGAGATGAGTTTTGTTTTGAATTAAAAAAAATTAACGTTTAGTGGGCTTTAATATTGAAGTGATGCAATGTGAATTGCAAAATAATATTTCCTTTTTACTTTTTTTTTTGGATTGAACTTGATGGAAAACGTGTGCTGACATCATATATGATTGTCACTGTTGTTTTCGTTCAGTGGTTTATAAAACCCGAGCTTGAATTTAACTCCTACGAGAGTCCTGGTTTCATGTTTGATACCTGTGTATTCCAAGTTGGATTTATAAGTGTGTTATCTAGACAACTTAAGCGAACTTCGAATTAGTAGTGGATAGGAGATGTTGGTTAAATAGATTACACTGTCTTTAGCATAAATGATGTTTTTAGGACTACATACGCAACATATTCTATCAGAATCATGCAGTTAAGCATGCTGGTTTGAGAGTACTATGGGAATAAGCAACCTCCTAAAACTCCCCGTCATTTCACCAAGAACAAAACCTAAGCTAGTGAGCAAAGCGGATATTTGCGTTGGAGATATTGCAATATGGATACTTGCATGTCGTTCGTTATAGTGGGAAACCTCATCAACGACGTGTGTGCCTTAGGATGTGTGTGTAAGTGGGTGGGTGCGGTGGGCGCCGGGGGGGGGGGGGGGGGAGGGGGTAATACATTAGATGAGTCTCACGGTGACCATAAAATCAATGATGGTGCGTTAAATAAACTGCACCAACTTACACGACATGACGATTGACATGTTTGGGGCCACATGTTAAGCATGTAGGTGTGACAATACTACAAGGACATGTGACCTATTAGGAAGATTTCATGGGGTCGTCACTTATCACCCACAAAAATGTGAACTAGTTGGGCAACGTATACAATATTATGGTTGCGATGAGGATGTTACAATAACACATGGTAAAAACATAGAATTATGGCATTTGCTTATACTTAAAACTATACCAACTAAAAATTGCGGGTGGTAAACAACATAATACATGGTTTTACTTTTTTTAACTCCTAACAAACATGTTCCAAGTCCAATGAACATGTTATTGTTAGGTTGAGTTTAATTTTAGACGAAATTTACTAGTAGACAAACCCTTTATCATTTGTGTAATATGTTTAATTTGGACATTAAGAACTTGTATAAAACTTGTCTAACCGTCGAGCGAGTAACTACTTCAATTGTCCCTTGTCAATACCAGTCCAACTAGTAACATTTCAGTCCATGTAAACTAAATGACAAAGGATCCGTTCCCGGTTCACTTATCCAACCGCACACTTCAGTTTTTGTAAAATGGGTTTTGTGAATCAAACTTGTAGGTTTATACTTTATAGCAATGTTTTAAAAACCAGTTTTTAAATCGTACTAGGTTAGGCTCAGAAATGGTTCAACTAGTTGAACCGCATTGTACGGGGGTTCATCTGGGTTGACTAGTTAACCCTATAAATCCACAATATACATTTTCAACTCAAAAATTAATAAAAAACTATATCATTCCATAATAGAATTCCAAATGTTAATCCATAATCAATTAATAACCCAAAAATTCACTATTGGTACCTTTTGGGGCGATAGGTTTACTAAGAAGGTAAATCGTCATCTTTTTGGGCGTATAAAAGATTAAAAGCCCAAAGTTTAACCTTTGGTCCGATACCTGTATAACCCAATTTACGGGTGGTATAATTTCTTTACTCCCACAGTTTACCGGTATCATTCATGCCAGCCAAGCTTCCGGCATTCGGTTTAAACCGGTTTTTAAAACATTGGTTATTAGGAAAAAAGTCTTTGTCAAAATAAAGTAAAAACCTCCTCCAAATAATTTGATGTGGGTTTTGTACGGTTTAACTACTTGTATAGGTCCTTCCTTGACTAACATTTGGAATTTTTTTTATAAGGCTGGAGGGTATGGAAAGCCTCATCCCCAAGGGGATGGACCGTCACGTCACCGCCACGTAGGAGGGGCTTGAAGGGGATGGACCTAGGGGGGTGGGGGATGAGCCCCTTTATGTATATATATGTATGTATGTATAGGTATATGTGAGAGAAGGGAGGCACGACGAGATCATCGAGTTGCTGCTGTTTGGGACGAGCCGGGCCGAGGGGGGCGGTGTGGGAGACCGGCGCCGTGTCAGGTCGGGCCTAAGCCGGCCCCCATACCGTCTAGTCAAATACTAACATAAAACCATAAAAAAGAAGTTAAATAAAGAGAGAGAGAGAGAGACATGAACTTAATCAGTTACACATTATAAAAAAGAAGTTAAATAATAATATTCCGTCAAAGGGGAGAAGAAGGTTGAGTCTTGTTTACGCAAAACACACACACAGACACTTTTCGGTCACCTTCTTCTCCAAGGGTGAGGGGGGCACCCTCGGTGACCCCGTGCGGGGACCGACTTTGCCGATCGGGAGAGTGCTGCCATCCGTGCGGGGACTCAAATGGGGGAGCCAAATCGGGGAGGAGGCATCGAAGAGGGGAGGAGAGAGAAGGTGGGGCCACCATTCAATCAACCAATGAAAACTTTTTTTTTTTAATAAAAAAACAAGTCACCTAAGAGGGGAGTGCCGCCATCAAATTGGGGTGCGAGGGGAGTTTAAGAGGGGAGTTGACGTGGCATGAGTTGACGTGGCATAACCTGATTGGGTGTGCGTAAGAGACGGTCACCTTCTTCCCCAATTACTATAAAGGCCCCTCACTTTCCTCCTTACATCCACACGCACACATCTTCTCCTTCTTCTTCTTCTTCATCATCCAAACACAATCCTTAACTTCTTCAAAATGGATTCTTAAACATTTCCCATATTACTAAAACTCTTGTGTTTCAATTCAAAGATATTTCTGTTGGAAAAATTATATTGGGACATGGAAAAACTTAATTTTATAAAAGATGGAGTGTTAAGGTTGCCTCCTGGTTTTAGATTTCATCCAACAGATGAGGAAGTAGTTGTACAATATTTGAAGCGCAAAGTACAATCTTTTCCTTTGCCTGCTTCTATTATTCCTCAACTTGATGTTTGCAACTCTGATCCTTGGGAGTTACCAGGTAATGTTTTTGTTCTTCACATTTGTACGTTGTGAGTGATTTATATATATATAGGTTTGATTGTGTTTTAGATATATGTGAATATGATTGTGTTATTATTTTTGTTTATTTTGCTTTCATGATTATTATTTGGTTATGTATTTACTTTCCAATATTGTCTAGCTATACTCTGTTTATACACATGACCAGTGGCTGGCTATACTAGTCAAGCCGTTTGTTAGCTACTAGAGAGGTTTTTGCTAAACGCTCGAATATGGCCGAATTTAAATGAGCTCGGGCCTAAAAATAAGTTTTTTGAATAAACTAACAGAGTCCGAGCTTCATTTATCGAGCTCGCTATCGACTTATCGAGCTTCAACGAGTCTGATATTTATATAATTTTATAATAATACTGTTGCTTATAAATTTATTAATAAAGTCACTGAATAGCATATATTATGTTATATATAAAAACTATTAGTAAAATATAGAGTAAATTGTCATTTTAGTGTCTCAGGTTTGACCAAAATGACACTTTAGTCAAAATAGTTTACTGGTTTTTTTCTTCTTTGGGTCTCTTACGTTTACTGTTTTTTTTTTTTTTGTCATTTTAGTCCATTGCACTAACTCTGTAAAAAAACAACAAACGTCAAGGGCGAAAGGAGAAAATAATATTGTTGCTTTTAAATTTATGATAAAAGTAACTAAATAACATATATTATGTTATATATAAAAGTTATTAGCAAAATATATCCAAAAGAGTTATAATAAATATATATATACAAAGTACATGAATAATAAACAAGCCAAGTTGTTGCTGAGCTTAAGCTTAAATAACTACTCACGAGCTCGATCTCGAGTAAATTAAATTAGTCGAGCTTGAGCGTAAATTGGCTCACGCTAGGCTCGTTTACACCTGGAGTCATAGAAGTTGTTCGATTATTGATATATTCTTCTTAATTCAATCATATTCATAATATTAAGCCTTTTTTTTGTGTTGTATACTCAATTTAGGTGACTGCGAGCAAGAAAGGTTTTTTTTCAGCACAAAAGAAGTCAAATACCCGAATGGGAACCGATCGAATCGGGCTACTTTATCCGGGTATTGGAAAGCAACCGGATTAGATAAAAAGATTGTTTCTTCAGACAACAATCAAGTTGTGGGCATGAAGAAAACACTCGTATTTTACAAAGGAAAACCCCCACACGGGTCACGAACCGACTGGATCATGCACGAGTACAGACTCGCAACCTCTCAACCCAAGAACCCGACTCAGGTTTCTTTCGGATTGATACAATTTTGATTCGAATACACAAACACATTTAGCTAACATTTTTTTTGTTGTATTAGGGTATGGAAAATTGGGTTATTTGCAAAATTTTCTTGAAGAAAAGAGGAAGTAAAGTTAGCAAGTACAATGACGAGACAATTGGGATAATTAGCGATTGTAAATCGGTAAAACCAAAACTAGTTTTTTACGATTTCATGTCTGCTAGTAAGAAGAGAAGAACCGGTTTCGACTCGACACTGGTTTCATCATCTTCGGGTTCAAGTGGAATCACGGATGATGCCAGTTCTTGTGATGAGCATGAAGAGAATAGCCATAACCTGGATGATGTCGAGAATTTAAGGAAACAATCGTCATAAATTGATATTCTTTTTTTAAAGGTTATCTAAGTCTAATTTAATTTAGTAATGGGTTATTATTATTTATATGCCTTTAGTTTTCAAGATTCCTATGAAAATAATCCAATTTTTAGATGAGATAAAAGAATGAAATGTTATCAATGGATATTTCCTTTCAGTTTCATGCTTGAAATTTCAGCAAGTAGTGATAATTTACTTTCATTGGTTTTAATATCTTGCAGTCAATGTATTTGTTAAGTACACATTTATAAGAAAACTACTTAGTGAGACAAACATAAGGTTGCGTATCTTTAACTTTAATTAATATAATGATTTTGATTCTGACTTTTTAATTCACATTAATCATTTTGAAATTGTTAATCCAAACAAGCCTAACACAGCTAGAGGACAAAGATTCTTTACTGGTTTGAAATATATGATGCATTTGGATTTAAGTTAATGGCTATCCATTAACCTATACATGTTGGGTAATAGTCGACATCAGTGGGTCAATCAATCACACCCACATTTAGGTCTTCACCACATTATCTCCATATATTTTTTTCCATATTGTATATTGTAGATAGGAGTAATCTTCTCCTCTAATTTGTAATCACCCGTGTATATATATTCATGTACCTTATGTAATGCAATTAATTGGGAATTACAAACTGTCATGGTATCAGCCAAAAGATAGAGATCCTTCCTTTCTTTTTTTCCTGTCCCCTTTTCTGTCCACTTTTTCCCTATCTCTCTTTCTTTTACTTTCTTGCACCACCATGTCCATTTCCATTTCCACTGACAACTCTTCCATCCCTCTCCACTCTCTCACTCACCTCGTTAACATAAAACTCACATCCACAAATTACCTACCTTGGGAGAAACAAATAACTCCTGTCATAGCCTACCTCAAACTTCTTCATCACATCGATGGTACCACTCAGCCACCACCCGAAAACCAAACCAAAGACAATAAAACCATCATCAATCCAGACTTCACAACCTGGAAGTCAGCCGATCAAAAGGTCCTGCTGCTCATAAATTCCACACTCACAGAGGAGGCTATGGCCGAAACAATAGGGCACACATCAGTCCACTCCGTCTGGACAGCCTTAGCAAACGCCTACAGTCACTGTTCTATCGAACGCATCCACAACCTGAAAGACAGTCTTCAGACTCACCAAAAAGGTACCTCCTCGGTCTCAGAATTCGGTCGGAATTTTAAGGCTATATCCGACCAACTTGCCGCAATCGGACACCCTGTTAGTGATGAAGACAAAAGGCACTGGTTTCTTTGCGGTTTGGGAGCTAGTTTTGAAAACTTCTCCACCTCCCAACACACCATTCATCCTGCTCCATCCTTTCGTGACCTCTTGGCTAATGCTGAGAATCAAAAAATATACGTACAAAAACTTCATGGCTCTCAAATGCCACCGGAAGCAGCTGCCTATTATGCGAATCCGTCCAAACGTAACCGCACATCCTCTCGTGGCCGTGGACGCAACACCTCCAATAGAGGTCGCGGAAACAACTACACAAAAAGGCGTCTTCATTGCCAATTGTGTCGCACCGATGGGCACTACGCAAGTGCTTGCCCAAATCTCGCCTCATATGCAAAAAAGGCCACTCCTCTCGATGCTAACCTAGCACACGCTTTTCACGCGCAATGCACCATCAATCCGGACACCCCGGATTGGACCGCCGATTCAGGTGCAACAACACATATGTTAAAACATAAAAACGGTCTACATTTCTTTCAAAAAACAAACCGGTAACATGAGTGTCACTTTTGGAAACAGGCAATCTTTACCCGTCACTCATATAGGGAACACAAAACTAAACAACTCTATTTCATTACAAAATTTCATTGTCGTTCCAAATCTCACAAAAAACCTATTATCCATTAGTAGACTCACAAACGACTCACCGGTTGATGTTTTGTTTTCTAACAATTATTTTCACATACAGGACCGAAAAACGGCGGAAGTTCTAGCTAGAGGCATTTGCGAAAATGGCTTCTATGTTCTCACCCAAGGTCACAAGTCTCTCGTTGCCGCGCTTTCGGCCACTCATCTTAGTGCATCTTTCAATAAATGGCATAATCGCCTTGGTCATGTTTTGTTTGATACTATTGCTATTTTAAACAAACTTGGTCATGTGTTTGGTACTTCATTATTACCCAAACCGGGTCTTTGCAATTCGTGTGAATTATCTAAAGCTAAACGTTTGCCTTTTGTTGAAAATCACAAACGCGCGCAACACACTCTAGACTTAATTCATTGTGACCTTTGGGGACCCACACCAATAGCTTCTACCGATGGCTACTTGTACTACGTTATTTTTGTGGATGACCACTCTCGGTTCACTTGGTTTTACCCTCTTAAGGCTAAATCTGATTTTTTCAACATCTTAATTACTTTCTTAAACCTTGTACAAAATCAATTCTCCACAAATGTCAAAGTTTTTCAAAGTGATGGAGGAACCGAGTTCACAAACAATCGTGTACAAAATCACTTTCAACAAAGTGGAATTCAACATCAATTATCATGTCCCCATACTCCACAACAAAACGGAAGAGAGGAACGAAAACATCGTCATATAACCGAAACCGGTTTAGCAATGATGTTCAATGCAAATGCTCCATCCACTTTTTGGATTGATGCCTTTACTTCTGCCACATACATCATCAACCGTCTCCCCACACCAATCCTCAACAATAAATCTCCCTTTGAAATACTCTTCAATCATCCACCCACTTACTCAAACCTACGAGTTTTTGGTTGCCTTGTCTACCCTTACCTTCGCGACTATACCAAAAATAAACTCCTACCTAGAAGCACACCTTGCATTTTTATCGGTTATAGTCCGAAACACAAAGGTTTCCGATGTCTAGATTCCACTACGGGTCGCATATACATCACTAGGCATGCCAAATTCGATGAGGACCAGCTACCTTTTAAATCCGCAACTACCGCCATGGACATTTCCCTCATACCTTTCACAAACTTTGAAGATACTTTACCTTCCCCAACACAAAATCCCTCCACACCAACCACTTTACCTACTGTACCAAACTCACCACAAGATACTACTTTCCCTCACTGTTCCATCGAAACCTCTCATACACACACTCATACTCATCATCCCAACACCACTTCCAGCCCAACGTCACCCAACCCCAGCCCACTAAAAACTTCAGGCCTTTCTTCCATGCCGCCACCTATTCCCTTCGGCCCATACCGTCAAAGTTCCCAGCCCACCTCAACGCCGCCCACCCAACACTACCAATCGGACCATTCCAACCCTCCCCACCTCCCCACCAAAACCAACACCACTCCAGCCAGCACCGACTCTACTCATCCCTCGTCATCCAACATCAATACCAACTCTACTAATGACCACTAGATCCAAGGCCGGTATATTCAAACCGAAACATTTTGCCGACCTAACTTCTTTCTCCAACCATTCTCTTCATCATTCCCTCCTTTCCACTCACGTTCCCAAAGGCATAAAAACCGCCTTAAAAGACACTAAATGGGTTCACGCCATGCATGATGAACTAAATGCTTTACATCGAAATCATACTTGGCAACTTGTTCCACGTCCTTCTTCCACTAACATCATCGGCTCTAAATGGATCTATCGGATAAAATACAAAGCCGATGGATCCATTGATCGATACAAAGCACGGTTAGTCGCTCAAGGCTTCAATCAAGTACCGAGAATCGATTTTTCTCACAAGTTTAGCCTCGTAGTCAAATCGTCCACCATTCGGGTAGTACTTAGCCTTGCCACCATTCAAAGATGGAAGCTGCGACAACTCGATGTCAACAATGCCTTCCTCAACGGAAACCTCACCGAAACTATTTTCATGGAACAACCACCAGGGTTTGAAAATCCCAAACATCCCACTCATGTGTGTAAGCTAAATCGAGCTATCTATGGCCTCAAACAAGCCCTACGAGCTTGGTTTCAACGCCTAAGTACGTTCCTTCTCACTCTTGGTTTCAAGTGTAGTCGAGCCGATCCCTCTTTGTTTATTTTTCATCGTGATGCCACGTTAATATATCTCCTCGTATATGTGGACGACATCATCATCACGGGAAACAATGAAACTTACTTTTATCTCCTCATTCACTTCTCGCCTTCACAACGAATTCAATATCAAAGACCTTGGCCTTCTTAGCTTCTTTCTTGGCTTGGAAGTCACCCACACAAACTCCGGCCTCTTCCTTAACCAATCAAAATATGCGTACGACATTCTTTTTCGAGCCGGTCTCCTTGACTCCAAACCCGTTGCCACACCCCTCATTCCCAAAGACACCTTTCACTATACCGGTCAACCTTTCCATGACCCTTCGCTCTATCGTTCTCTTGTGGGTGCACTCCAATACCTTAACATTACCCGTCCAGATCTCTCTTATGCTGTTAACCAGGCTAGTCAATTCCTTCAAAATCCCACCACCTCTCACTTTCAACTTGTCAAAAGAATTCTTTGTTACCTCAAAGGCACTTTATCACATGGTCTAATGTTTGATAGACCACCTAACACCACTTTACTAGGTTTTTCTGATGCAGATTGGGCACGTTGCATTGACACTCGAAGATCCACATATGGCTACTGCATTTACTTAGGTGGTAACTTAGTCTCTTGGAGCGCAAAGAAACAACCAATAGTCTCTCGTTCAAGCTGCGAATCGGAATACAGGGCTATGGCAAACACGGCGTCGGAAATCATCTGGATAACTCATCTTCTTCGCGAACTTCATGCATTACCACCGGGACCGCCAACACTGTTTTGTGACAATAAAAGCGCATTATTCTTAAGTCAAAATCCCATCTCTCACAAAAGAGCTAAACACATTGATCTAGATTATCATTTTGTTCGAGAACTAGTTGATGCGGGACGTCTAAACACAAGGTTCATCTCCACGGACAAACAAGTCGCGGACATCTTCACAAAGAGCCTACCAAAACCATTATTTGAAAATTTTTGAGCAATGCTTCGACTTGAGTCCTATCCGTCTCCCATTGACGGGGGGTAATAGGCGACATCAGTGGGTCAATCAATCACACCCACATTTAGGTCTTCACCACATTATCTCCATATATTTATTTCCATATTGTATATTGTAGATAGGAGTAATCTTCTCCTCTAATTTGTAATCACCCATGTATATATATTCATGTACCTTATGTAATGCAATTCATTGGGAATTACAAACTGTCATTGGGCCTTTGGGCTTCAACTGATCCCCCTACGGCCACTACTACCGATACTAAAGTTTTAGCAAAATTTGTAACAACCCTCGGTAAAACCGACACCCTCATAATATTTTTGACACTCTATTATATCTTAAATTTTCCCAATATGTCTTATATTATACCCCGTATGTGAAAACCGAGCCCTAGTTATGTTATAATTATAAAAGAAATAAAAATCTGAATATAGTTAGTTGAGGCGGGCCGCGTAAAGCCTCACCTCAACCATACGCGGGCCGCGAGAAACCTATACACGCGATTACACCAGAGGCCGACACGTGTCGACATCGTGGCGGACGTACCCAACGACTCAGCTAAGCTATAGTGTTGACTGGTGTTGACGCGGGCCGCGTAAGGGTCCCTTGTCTTTTACGCGGGCCGCGACAGGACTCAATTTCACAACTATAAATAGAACGCATCAGTCTACGTTTTTCGTCGCTCATTCTCAAATATCGAATCACAAATTCTGTAGGAGAGTTATTATAGCCAAGTATTATACCCCTAATTATCGAGGTTCTGCTCCGTTGTAAGTATTATAACCCTGGTTTCATAGTAGTTACGCTGCCCGATTGATTTAGGGTTCCGTAACAACTGTCGTGGTTCTGCCCGACGTAGTTGTTGGAATGCCGTCTCGGGGAGGGTATCATTAATAATTTCAAAGGGTTATGGTACTAACCAATGTACATTTGTATAAATTATAGATTATACCCAGGAAACCCTTACGAAAAGCCTAAGACAGCAATGTGAGTTTATCCTCTTTTTGTTAATGTTTTTGGAATACTTTACAAAACCTTAAATGTTTTACTATGAAATTAAGCGGTGATTGAGTCTTTGTAGTTCTTCAATTACTGCCGGTATTTGGGGGTTTTGTATACAAAATTTATTACTTGCGAGTAGTAAGTCGGAATGACAGTACGTTACCATTGGACGACGAGTAGCCAATGTGTAATATGACCCACAAGTCAAGGATTGACAATACTGAATGAGTAATTGGGTAGAAATAAACAATGTGATCGCTCTCAATACTGTGTTAATTGATAAAATGTTTCTTGATTAAACTGGGATTCACTCACCAGTATTTCCCGCTGACAAAATATTTTTAAAACATGTTTCAGGTAACACAATGTGAAAGCCAACTGGGATAAAGCCAGCTCGAGAGCATTGACGGCTTGGAAAATAAGTGGCTATAAAAGTTATCTAAAACAAGATGTTTTAAATTCAATAAAATAGGGTTTTGTCCCTATAAGTATATTGTACTAAGAAACGTGGGTTTTGCCCAATGTTATTATTAATATGAGATATGGTGGTTTTACTCTGATAAATATTTCCTAACTACGGTCCTGATGTAAATTCCGCTGCGAGACTAAAACAAACTGATACCACCAAACTCTGTGATCACGTCCGCCCGTTCCCGGGGATTAGGGATCGGGGGTTGTGACAGAAGGTGGTATCAGAGCCTAGCCACTGGTCTGAGCCAAAGAAGTGTTCTGCTGACACTTGAAATTATAAAATTTTGTTAGGAAATAAATTATGGAAATAAATGCATAACTGTAATTATGTGTTATGTGTTATTTGACTATCTGTTAGTTTTCAGTATGAGTGATCAAGGACCATCAGATGTGAATCGTCAGTTATCTGATTCACCTAGGAGTGAGGGTACATCATCACAGTCTGCCCTCTCTGGGTATACTGCTGATCAGGAAGATGGAATATTTGCTTTTAGAGCTCAATCTGAAGAACCATTTCCTACTAAGAAACGAGGATGGTTCAGTAAAGTAGCTTTTGCTCGTAGGAAGAGAATGCGAAAATTGCAACAGCAAAGGGCTTTAGCAGCTATTAAGCGAGAGACAGATGCCCATACTCAAGATATGCTAAATAGAAGCCTAGCTAATTTCCATATCTTAGCCACAACTCCTGCTGACCCAAGTCTGGAACAACTAGTAGCCCCACAACCACAAAACCCAGAACAACCCATGGAAATAGAAAATCAGGAAAACCAGGTAGAGATGTGTGACTTTAACCCAGAAGAAATCCCTCGGGTACCTGCACCAAACCCCCTAGATCCGAATTACGACCCCTGGTGGGACGATAATAGGGACTTTGTGCAACATAGAAGTTTACCCAGGTATGGACCCTTTAGATCCCTATTACCAAGATAATTACATTAGGGAGATTTTAGAGGATCCTTACCAATTTCAGGAACTGTCACCCCCATATCAGGAACCCGCACCCCAGATTCCAAACCCAGTCCGAGAACCTGCACCCCCAATGAGTGCAGAAAACGTTCAAGAACTTAGGAATTTTGGGGAGGAAATTTTAGAAAACAGTGAGAGAATGCGTCAGGTGGGAGAGCGTCTCGTATGGAAATACGATGAGCGCTGATGTAGGGTAAAATACACATATTTGTCCCGTGTAAATTGTATAGTTTTTGTTTAGTTTTTATTTTTTATTTTTAGTTTTAGTATTATATTATATTCTTTTGTGTTTTGGCAGGTTCTGGTGCAAATGGAGCGAAAACGAGTAATATGGAAATGACCTGCTAGTTGGCCAGAGTAGAATGCCAGTGACCGGAGTGAAATTGACGCTATTTTCTGTGATTGGGCCGAGACCACTATGCCTCTATATTATTAAAATTGAAGCCATACATATATTTGATCAGAAATTCAACTAATGAGAATAGATATTCCTTATATCTTGGACGTGACATATATCATGAGAGATTGGAATTCTCGAGAAGGACATTAAGGAATTGGACGCAAATTACAAGATATATATTGTTTTCTAGTGGGAGGCGGCTGGACATTAAAAAAATATACGAAGACATCTTGAGGCACACAATCAGAAGGACACACACAACAGCTTTGGGCCGCAAGCCCAAATACAATTCGAAGGGGGTGGCGGCCATTTAATATTCGCTGAATACATCATCCATATTTAATTCCCATGAGACATATATCTAGGGGGGTGGATATTTAATATCATCATACGGCAGTTTTTGGGGATTCGATCAGACGCACGAAAACATCAGAATTACGAATAAAGACAGCAATTACGAATTTGTGGGTTCTTTGGACGACTTGGAGGCTGTTTGGAGGAGGTTTGAAGGCTTGGGTCTGATAGGAATCATCGGAGATCGTTCGGGAGCATTCGGGATCGAAGTTTACGGGTTCTTTAATCTTGTCTCTTCGTTTGTCGTTTGTTTTTGATTGTTTGATGATGAATTCAGATTTGATTATGATTTGTGACTTGTTTTCGAATATGATTATCGGCTAGAAACCTTTACTACCTAGGCTATGATGAATGTTTAACAAAGTTTGGATCTTTATTTGATTTTTAGCGTGGTTGTGGATCTTTATTGTATTGTAAAAGCTTTGGATTTCTAACTTGGTGCGTATGTGTGCTTGTGATTATTTTATTATTGTTTGTTGCTTCGTTCGAATCTTGGTGACGGTCTTTATCACAGAATAGTTTCGGGCTAGGGTTCTTGATTTAGGTGACTGTCTATATCACATAATAGGTCATTAATCCTTTAGGGTGAAATCGCGTAAGTAACCTTAGAAGTAATATTCGGTAATTCAATAAAATCAAGTGTGCTGCTAGACTCGTCGCGGAAAGGCTCGAGGATATTAATAGGTCTAGGTTTGGTTATAAGTCCTTAACATTCCATAGCTTATTAAACCAAGATTAGAACCCATTGTCGCTTTAGACGTTCGCATGGCAAAGTAGAGCGTCTTACATAAGCACTTTCAAGAAACTAGAGGACGGAAAAGAAATCTAGAAAACCGGTAAGCGTAACAGCCTAGGTAGTGCCACAAGAATCGCCTTGAGAGTGTTTGAGGGGCTTAGTGGTGTCTTAATAGGTTTAGCATCTTAAGATCCCGGTTCCACACCACAAAATCATCGAATAGAGATCCAATCCAAGTTAAACAGGAGTCTAGCCTAGGTAGCTTTCATCATCTCTTGAGTTCAGTCGCCGTTCGAGTTTGCGTCTAGTTCGTCTAGTTTAGTTAGTATTTATTATTTGCATTTTTAGGATTTTTTAGAAACCCCCCATCAATAAACATTTAGTTAAGTCGTGTCAATTTAAGTCTAGATAGAGTCTTAGCGTAATCAGTAGAGTCTCTTGGGTTCGATACTCGGACTTCCTTAGGCTATACTACACTCGATCGGTACACTTGCCGGTTGTGTGTTTTAGGGTTTAGAGAGTCTTAGTCTTATAAATTTAAAACTTAGAGAGTCTAGATTTAGGGTAATTTTAGTTGTTTTAGTTGACCCGTTTTCAGCACATCAAGCGCAATATGGATTTTTGGATAAATCCATATCCGTGAATGTTAGAATGGAAGAAGTGGTAGTAATAATAATATAATAAAATAAAAGATGTGTGTATGGATGCATATTACTATTTTAATTCTGTTGGTATTGTAATCTTTACTTCTGTACTAGTGTGTAATAGACGCATAAGTATATGAAAAGAGTATAGTAGCAATGATCTACATTTTTGGTAAAACTGTGTGTCATGTGATTAACTATAGTAAAATATTATCTTGTGATATTAATATGGGATAAATGTTTAAAATTCAGATGGCCGACCAAGGAAATCAAGTCAATTTGGATAATAACCCGGAAATCCAGAATGATAATATTCAGAATGATGATAATCTGAATAATGAGAACCCAAACAACAATAACAATGGAAACCAAGTGGATAATAGTGCTATCCAACATATAGTGGCACAGGGAATTATAGATGCTATGCCATTTATACTCCAAACTGTTAAGGATGCTGATAATAAAAGTAAGCATAGCAGTAAGCGACCTGTTGAACCAGAAAACAGTGTAAACAATGGACCTGTACTTCAAATGCCTATTCCCAAAAGAAGAAGAACCATGCCTTATGGTTGTTCTTATAAAGAATTCTGGTCTTGTAAACCAATGGAATTCTCGGGCAATGAAGGGGCCATTGCAACTTTACGTTGGATAGAAAAGACTGAAGCAGTCTTAAAGGAAAAGCAAGTGTGCTGAAGAAGACAAGATACTGTTTGCTTCTAATTTGTTTAAGAATGCAGCACTAGAATGGTGGAACACTATCCTCCAGACAAGAGGAAGTGATAGAACCTATAATATGGAATGGGGAGAATTTAAGGACAAGGTAGAAAGGAAATTCTGCCCACCCAATGAGAAGGAACAGATAGCAAACAAATTCCTAAATCTTAGGATGACTGGTGTGGATAGTAAGGGATATACTAAAATATTCTTCGAATATGCTAGGATAGTGCCAACTCTTGCTTCACCAGAACCAGTGTTAATTTCCCGTTATATTTGGGGATTAATCGGAGAGATTAGACACGTAGTCAAGGCAGCTAGACCTCAAACCATAGAAAAAGCTGTAGAACTAGCCAATACCTTGACTGATGAATTAGTCCGTACCCGAGAAGAGGATCAAAAGAGGAACCTAACCCAGAAGTTGCCACAAGAATTTCGTTTTGGAAATTCTAACCGTGGGAAAAATATAGGTTCTACCTCTGCACCTTACTGTAGAAATTGCAAAAGAAAGCATTCAGGAAGATGCTCTATATACTGTAACTTTTGCAAAATGTCGGGACACAAGGAAGAAGACTGCAGGAAGAAAAACAGCAGGATATGCTACAACTGCGGAGAACAAGGTCATATCAAGCCAAACTGTCCAAAATTAGCTCCAGCTCCAGATAACAAGAATACTAAAAATGCTAGAGCATTTGTTCTGACTGCAGAAGAAGCCAAGATGATCCCAGACGTTATAGCTGGTACGTTTTTAGTTAATGATGTTTTTGCTAAAGTATTATTTGACTCTGGTGCAAACCAAAGTTTTATTAATACATCGTTTTGCAAATTTCTAAATCAATCATTAACTAAACTACCACATGAATGCTTAGTAGAGACAGCCAATGGAGAAACCGTTAGGATTTCTGAAATCTTGCAGGGAGCAAGAATAGAAATTTTAAATCAGAAATTTATTGCAAACCTGTATCCCATGAATCTGGTAGGATTCGACGTTGTTTTAGGAATGGATTGGTTAATAGCCAATAAAGCCAGTATTTTATGTGATCAAAAGTTAATTCAAGTAAATTCACCAAAAGGTAAAATGATCATAATCAAAGGAGATAAGTCTTCTAAATCCAATAAATTTATCTCTGTGATGAAAACTGCAAGTTGTATGAGAAAAGGTTCTATAGTGTATTTGATTTCTATAATCATTAACACTAAAGGAAAAGATTTAAAAGATATTCCAGTAGTATCTCAGTTTTCAGATGTCTTTCCAGAAGAATTACCAGGACTACCTCCCGACAGAGAAGTTGAATTCAGGATTCATCGAATACCAGGAACAGCACCAATTGCCAAAGCACCCTACCGTTTGGCACCTGCAGAAATGCAAGAATTAAAGAAACAATTAGATGAATTGTTGGAAAAATGATTTATACAACCAAGTTCGTCGCCATGGGGAGCGCCGATACTCTTTGTTAAAAAGAAGGACGGATCAATGCGTATGTGCATTGATTACCGTGAATTAAACAAGGTCACAATTAAAAATAAGTACCCATTACCGAGAATCGATGATATGTTTGATCAACTACAAGGAGCTCGATTATTCTCTAAAATCGATTTAAGGTCAGGATATCATCAATTAAAGGTACAGGAAGAGGACATTCCTAAAACCGCATTTAGAACAAGGTATGGTCATTATGAATTTACTGTCATGCCATTTGGTTTAACCAATGCCCCAGCTGTATTTATGGACATGATGAACCGAATATGTAAGCCATATTTGGATAAATTCATAATTGTATTCATAGATGATATTCTAATTTACTCTAAGAGTAAAGAGGATCATGCAAGACATTTGCACGCACTTTTAAGTCTGTTAAGAAAGGAAAAACTTTATGCTAAGTTTTCAAAGTGTGAGTTTTGGTTAGAACAGGTACAATTCCTTGGACACCTAGTCAATCATGAAGGGATTCATGTAGATCCAACAAAGATCGAGGCCATTACGTAATGGAAAACCCCTGAATCACCAACCGAGGTTAGAAGTTTCTTAGGATTGGCCGGTTATTATAGAAGATTTATTAAAGATTTCTCTAGAATAGCTATTCCCTTAACTAAGTTAACTTGTAAATCTGTTAAGTTTGAATGGGGATTAAAACAAGAAGAAGCTTTTATAATTCTTAAGCAAAGATTAACCCATACACCTATATTAGCATTACCAGAAGGAACTGAAGACTTTGTAGTCTACTGTGATGCTTCTAAACTAGGTTATGGATGTGTATTGATGCAACGTCACAAGGTTATAGCTTACGCATCTAGACAACTTAAGAATCATGAAGAAAACTATTCAACTCATGATTTAGAGTTAGGATCTATAATTTTTGCTCTTAAGATTTGGAGACATTACCTTTATGGTAGTAAGTTTACCATATTCACTGATCATAAGAGTTTAAGGTATGTTTTCGGACAGAAGGAGTTGAATATGAGACAAAGACGATGGATGGAATTTCTTAGTGACTATGATTGTAATATCCAGTATCATGAAGGAAAACCGACACCCTCATAATATTTTTGACACTCTATTATATCTTAAATTGTCCCAATATGTCTTATATTATACCCCGTATGTGAAAACCGAGCCCTAGTTATGTTATAATTATAAAAGAAATAAAAATCTGAATATAGTTAGTTGAGGCGGGCCGCGTAAAGCCTCACCTCAACCATACGCGGGCCGCGAGAAACCTATACACGCGATTACACCAGAGGCCGACACGTGTCGACATCGTGGCGGACCTACCCAACGACTCAGCTAAGCTATAGTGTTGACTGGTGTTGACGCGGGTCGCGTAAGGGTCCCTTGTCTTTTACGCGGGCCGCGACAGGGCTCAATTTCACAACTATAAATAGAACGCATCAGTCTACTTTTTCATCGCTCATTCTCAAATCTAGAAGCACAAATTATGTAGGAGAGTTATTATAGCCAAGTATTATACCCCTAATTATCGAGGTTCTGCTCCGTTGTAAGTATTATAACCCTGGTTTCATAGTAGTTACGCTGCCCGATTGATTTAGGGTTCCGTAACAACCGTCGTGGTTCTGCCCGACGTAGTTGTTGGAATGCCGTCTCGGGGAGGGTATCATTAATAATTTCAAAGGGTTATGGTACTAACCAATGTACATTTGTATAAATTATAGATTATACCCAGGATACCCTTACGAAAAGCCTAAAACAGCAATGTGAGTTTATCCTCTTTTTGTTAATGTTTTTGGAATACTTTACAAAACTTTAAATGTTTTACTATGAAATTAAGCGGTGATTGAGTCTTTGTAGTTCTTCAATTACTGCCGG
Organism: Helianthus tuberosus; assembly: GCA_030545235.1. Classification (NCBI taxonomy): domain Eukaryota; kingdom Viridiplantae; phylum Streptophyta; class Magnoliopsida; order Asterales; family Asteraceae; genus Helianthus; species Helianthus tuberosus. Next base: position 10,164,912 of record CM060396.1, read on the forward strand.
TATTTGGGGTTTTGTATACAAAATTTATTACTTGCGAGTAGTAAGTCGGAATGACAGTACGTTACCATTGGACGACGAGTAGCCAATGTGTAATATGACCCACAAGTCAAGGATTGACAGTACTGAATGAGTAATTGGGTAGAAATAAACAATGTGATCGCTCTCAATACTGTGTTAATTGATAAAATGTTTCTTGATTAAACTGGGATTCACTCACCAGTATTTCCCGCTGACAAAATATTTTTAAAACATGTTTCAGGTAACACAATGTGAAAGCCAACTGGGATAAAGCCAGCTCGAGAGCACTGACGGCTTGGAAAATAAGTAGCTATAAAAGTTATCTAAAACAAGATGTTTTAAATTCAATAAAATAGGGTTTTGTCCCTATAAGTATATTGTACTAAGAAACGTGGGTTTTGCCCAATGTTATTATTAATATGAGATATGGTGGTTTTACTCTGATAAATATTTCCTAACTACGGTCCTAATGTAAATTCCGCTGCGAGACTAAAACAAACTGATACCACCAAACTCTGTGATCACGTCCGCCCGTTCCCGGAGATCAGGGATCGGGGGTTGTGACAAAATTATACCCCCATAAAGTTAACCCCGGATAACAAAGGGTCAAAGAGTATTAATTAAGAGAAGTATACAAAAATGCCAAAAAAATGTATGCCATATGACCACCCGTAGTGGGGCGTGGTTTAAAAAAAAAATAAAAAAAAACGCCGGATAACGCCCCCCCATTACACCCGGCGTTTCCGGGCGTTATTTTCGAAAAAAATTCAGTTTGGCGTTTTATTTAGAACGCTGAAAGTGTATTGGGGTGCGAGATTGGACCGTTGCCAAACGGTCAAATGTATTTTTTTTTAATTCAAAAATTTACCCACTATATATATATCAACCCACTTTTTCCTATTTTTTATAAAAAAACTCTTACTTTCTCTCCTACTTTCTCCTATTTTTTATAAAAAAAACCCACTTTCTCCTATTTTTTATACAATCATGCATCCATTCCGACCCCCTTTTGGTGTCCCCGCAAGACCCACGAACCCGAACACAACCCAACCGCAACACCCGTATAACCTTCAACACACGTACGCGGCTTACTTGAGTGGCGGCTTACTTGAGTGGCGGCACTCCGTTTGTGCCTCCCACCTTCGGCTATGGTCAAGCTGGCGGGTCGCAACCGTCACAACAACAAGCCGAATCTGAACCCGATGTCGATGTCGTGTCGGAGACGCAACCCGAACCGGTGCAAGACAAATCAAAATGCGGCAGAAGGTCGCATAAGAAGAAGGATAAGTACGAACCTCGACGTACAAAAACTACCATTAAATGGACGAAGGAGGAGGAATTCACGTTGACTCGGGCGTGGCTCGACATTTCGGAGGACGAAGAAACCGGTAACTCTTTATATTTTTTTTTACTTATTTTTTACTTTTATTTTTAACATACGACTTATATTTTTACTTTTTTTTTAATTTGTAGCAAACTTTCAAACGGGCCCCGTTTTTTGGGATAGGGTTCGTGCACTCTTTTTTAGCACGTGGGGTCAAGGCGAACATCGGGACAAAGATTCCATTTCTAGCAAATGGACCGACATCAACAACAAGTCTCACGCGTTCCAAGAAGTTTACCAACGTAACTACGATACTCGCCCGAGCGGTGAAAGTGACGTCGGGGTTTTAACGAGGAATTTGGAGGAGTTCCAGAGGACGAAATGCCCTTTCACGTACTATAAGTGTTGGGATCTACTACGAAAAAGTCCAAAGTGGGCGCTAGTTAATCCAATGACGTCTAGTAGTAGACGTCGAGCTAAAAGGTCAAAAACATCATCCTCCGTTGACCCTTCAACTCCGACATCGGATGCCCGCAATGTCGATTTAAATGAGGTGGTGGACGTTGACGAGGAACTTCAAGAAGAGTTGACCCGACCCACTGGTAAAAGAAAGGATAAGCAAACCGGGAAAAAAACGGTCGAGTCGTCTTCCGATCTCGAGTTAAAGGAAGATTTCGAGGAGATGAACCGTCGTCTCCAAGAAGTTCGCGACCTCGGCCACCAACGTTATGAGATTATGAAAGAACGAGTGGCCGAAACCAAAAAGTTTAACGAGATGCAAGATGCGAGGCAAATGGAAAAGGACATTGAGTTTTTGTCCAAACCTATCGACACCTGATCGATGTCGTAAGGTCGGTCAAAAATAAAGTAAAGTGTCATATTCACCTTTTACTAGTAAAGGGCAAGTAGGGTGTCGAATCCACGGGGAATCAGTGGAAAGTGTAAAAGTTCGTTGCTTTAATTATCATCTAATTCTAAACTAATTGCTTTTTGCAGTTGTGAAGTAATTATGAAAACAAATGTAAATTATGGTTGTAAACAATTGTGAGAAGAGAGACCAATCTCCGGGTTTTCAGGTTATGCAGAAAATCGGTTTACTTAGTTAATACCAGTTGGAAATCACATAGACATGATCCGTAAAACTCGTTTTGATAAATAATTAACGGACAATATATTTGATTGCAATGATCCACGATCGAAACCGAAAGATTGATGCAAATGAATAGTAATCCAATTAATTACCAATTTTAGATTTCATAAACATAATAAGTTCAATGATTAAAGATTTAAAACAATGACAATCTAGAATTTAATCCCGATCGTTGATGAACAAACCAAATAATTGATGAACTAAAACGATTATGATAATCAAATATTGTTTAATCTAAACAAGAACGATAAAAACGACTAACCGAATGATTAATCAGTTTTCAATCCAAAAAGTCGTAAACATACGTAAACCAAAAGTTTCATGCATAAACCCTATTCCCGGAGACGGTCACGGGACGACTAGCCGCTCATGACGCTTGAACGATCCTCAAAGGCTTGAGATGAGATTGAGTTTATGATCGAGTCAGTACGTATTTTTGTGAAGGATGATGATGATAGTCGATGATGAGATTTGAGAGCCTCCGAATGATGTACGGCTGCCTCTCCCCCAAAATCGATAATGAGAAATCTTTTTTTTTCTAAGTATCGGAGCCCAAAAGTCAATCCATGTTCCTGCCAATAACTTCTTGTGATAATGGGCTGCCCCACTTTCATAAGTTGCCATTGACTTTCGTGGCCCACCAAAAGATTAATGAAGTTGCTAATCTTTTGTAGTGATGATCTTTATTATAAAAGCCCAAAATTATTAAATGTGGCTGCCTACATTCGATGGATTGGATGATGATTTTTTAGCAATATTGATGTTGCTAATAAATTATAGGAGTCCACCAAAAATTGTGATATGTGCTCCCCTCAATCCGTAGGCCACAAGTAACAACCGTAAGCCACGTTTTCGATTCCGTAACCGGCAACGTATTTGACCAGCCAAACTACATCTCACAGTCAACTTTCACATAATATCATTTCACCCCCCTTTAACTTCAGTTCTTCATATTGCTTGCATATCTAAACCATCAATTCAACCCGTAACGTATCCGAACACTTCCAACGACTGCATTCATTAATCTCACATGATCCGTTTTCTCTCTAAACCCCATATCTTCACTGAATTACACGTTCTTACCTGCGAACATACAAACACTCGCAATAAAACAATTCCAAACATAAAATCACGTAAAACAATCTAAACCACGTAAAATCAACACTTAAACACCCATGTCTCACACTCTCCATCACCACCTCCAAAGCGATGCGTTGATCCTTGTGCAAATGCGTCGCCAAAAAATTCGAGAAAAATATGGACTCTAGATAATCTTCTTTTTTTAACTTTATTTTTTTTTCGGTTTTTTTATTTCTGTTTTTTTATTTTCTGTTTATTTTTTTTTATTTTCTTTTTTTTTATTTCAAGTAGTGTAATTTTTATTTTAAATTAATGAAGTTTTTTATGTTTTAAATTAAAAAAAATAATTGGGAAATGATTGCATGTATTGGAATAATGCCCCACTACACCACTTTATGCTATAATGCCCCATGCTGACTGGGATGACACGTGTCGAATAATGCCTCATGGTGGGGGCATTTTTTTGATTTACCACTACACATGGTCTAAGCGCTGCAACTATTAAAAAGAAAAGTTTGATTTAACTCATGAATTTGGCCAAAACAATTAATGAGAAACGTAATTTACTCTGAACTTAAAAAATTTTAAACTTTGATAAAGACAAAAAAAGGTTCAGATTTATTTCGCGCGATCTCTCAAAAATTTAGTGTGTAATTGTAGAACGGCTAACACATACCCTCTATTCTAAACCTACTTTTCAATCTACTCTAATGTCCACAATGAGACTATAACACTAAACCACTTACATAGAAAACCCTTTATTAGACTATGGGGTATGGGGCGGGGGTTGGGGCGGGGGTTGGGTACAAACACCCAAGTCACCACCCCGGGTGGACCTGGGTTTCGGCGTGTCCCCTTTGGCGGGGGTTTCGGCCCGGACGTTTTAAATTTGAATGTAGAACATGATAAATGCCTACAAAATTAACCAAACAAATATTATTAGTATCATACAGGCCCAATTATAGCAAATAAATATTATTATACAAGCATGATTAATAATTTTCTGTCTACCTGCCAGTGTAATTTTTCTAGTTATTTAATGGAAATGTTGTGTAGGATATCAATGGAAGAAGATTATTATTTATAATACAAGTTTAACAATCTAGTACATGATAAATGCAAACCACCTTTGTTACTAAGAATTTAGCCCACTTACAATAAATATATCGTAGGCCCACTTGATGTCCAAAGGTTCCAGTTCGTGTGAGAAAGGTGCTTTGTATATTAGTCCAAACTGGCAGACACCAGATCAGGCCCAATTTGAGCCACTAGCCCACTACTACCGATACTAAAGTTTTAGCAAAATTATACGCCCATAAAGTTAACACCGGATAACAAAGGGTCAAAAATGTATACAAAAATGCCAAAAAAATGTATGCCATAAGCGCTGCAACTATTAAAAAGAAAAGTTTGATTAAACTCATGAATTTGGCCAAAACAATTAACGAAAAACGTAATTTACTCTGAACTTAAAAAATTAAAACTTTGATAAAGACAAAAAAAGGTTCAGATTTATTTCGTGCGATCTCTCAAAAATTTAGTGTGTAATTGTAGAACGGCTAACACATACCCTCTAAACCTACTTTCAAATCTACTCTAATGTCCACCAATGTTTACAAATAGACCCTCACTCACATCTCCATTTGCAACATTCCAAACACACGCACTCTCTCTCTCTAATGTCACCGATTATTACTGATCTCTCCTGCTGCTGATAAAATGCTTACGATAGCACACTACAATTCGCAATCGCACTCGTAGTTCTAATGATTCCTATCACCACAGTCCTTGGTAGAGAATAAATTGAGTTCTCATTAGCATCGGCTCCTACTCCGATGGAGGCCGGTTTGGATATTCATGCGAGTCTTTCACTTGCCGGTGTCATCTTCAGTTAGAGACGGTGAACGGAAGAGAGACATATATGGAATTTATTTTTTGTGGTAGATTGTATTTTCATACAAATTGTACATATAAAAAACTGAACTACCTGTTGAGAAAACGAGGAGAAGATAAGAAAAGTAAAAAGTGAACCGATCAAAATCAAGATGACTAAAAATATATAAAAATCCCAATTGGGTTAATTCCGATTAATCGCTAGTCGGTACCCAACCGTCTGATTTGCGCCTGGCGATTCTTACAACATTGGGGTTTTCTAATATTTTGTTTGTATCACCAATCTATATTTGTCAGTCTTAGTTTTTTTGTATTTTGATAGCCTTAGTTGAAGATAATATGAAATTCCCACTATGACTTTTCTTGAAGGAACCAATGTTGAAGGTAGTATAAAATCTCCTTTTCTAGATAGGAAAATAAGAAAACACGAATAGATGGTAAACTAGTGGGAAGTATTAACTTTTTATTCTTATCCTTTGCATCGAAAGAATTTGCTTTTGGTTAGATCCTAGGTTATGTGATGAATCTCTTCGGGCTAAATTCCCCAATTTATCTAGATTAGAGAACGAGAAGCGGTGCAAAATTTTGGAAAGAATTAGAGGTGGAAGCATGGCTCAATCCATAATTTGGAGTTGGAAAAGAGTGCCGACATCTGCCGAAGAAAATGACGAGTTGGCTCGGTCGTCAACATTGCTAGCCGAGGTCTCGTTATCGTCTGAGGTCGATGGGTGGAGGTGGAATGGTGCCGCTATGGGGGATTATAGCGTGAAGGTAGTAAAATGTCTTCTTAATAATCTTCGAGTGGTGCAAATGGGTTCCGTTAAAATGCAGCGTTTTTTTGCTTGGCGTGCTGAATTAGATAGACTTCCTACGGCCGTTGCGCTTCGTAGAAGGCATGTTATAGTCCCCGGTCGATTATGCTCCTTTTGCGGGATGTGAGACGAGTCTGTTGATCACATTTTTACGGCGTGTATTTTTGCGATGATATTATGGCAGCAAGTATGTGCTTGGTGCAAGGTGCCAAATTTATTTGCTTTTATATCAAAGATATTCTACAGTGCTTGGTGTATTTTAATGAAGTTTGCATTTAAAAAAAAAAAGACGTCTTTAACTTTGTTGTTGCGATAGTTTAGTGTTTGTAATATACCACTCAGTCTCTTTACAACTTGATATCTACACGTTTTGTAAAACTTTATCATTTATCTCAATGGATAGTAGATATGCACAACCAAACATGTTTGTGAACATAAACCAATTCTAAATCTGACCCGAAACCATTATTGTAACCAGTTTGTTAGAAAACTGTTAGGAAGTAAACCTAAGTATCCTTGTTTAGAATATGTTTTATGCACCTCTAATGGAATAGAAACTAGTAATTTTATCCTGTGTATTGTGTCGGGAGTCGGGTTAGTTCGTCACATTAAGAAGAAAAGAACACTAAAGGCGAAATATTAAAATGAATAAAAGTAGAGGGACTAAACATGTATATTACTAAAGTTAAAGTAAAAGGACTAAACATGTATATAAGCAAAGTCAACTAAATATAAAAAAAATTATTAAACTAGAGGGACTAAACATGTATATTAGCGAAGTTATGAGTGTAAATGGAAAAAAACGCACCCCACGCATTGTGACGGTATCAATATAGTATGACACATGATGTAGTTGTCATTACAAACTTAAATTTTGAAAGGCTTTTATGGTCTATGGGTGTTCAAAAGTATTCGAATCCGAAAATCCGATCCGAACTATCCGAAAATTCGGATATCTGAAATTTCGGATATCCAAATTTTTTTAGATTCGGATAGTTTTATAATATTTTGGAACTATTCGAAACATCCGAAAAATATCCAAAAATATCCGCTTTAGAATAAATAAAATAATAAAAACTAAATAACTGGATATTCGAATATCTGAATCCGAAATTTCAAATACGGTTTCGGATAGTGAAACCAGATATATAGAAAGTAATTTTATTATCGTGCATATATTTGATGGTCCACTTTCCTTATTATTTGAATCTGAATTCTTATGAGATAATAAACAAAAAATTATTACAACTTTTTTTGTAGGCTACAATAATGTTGGAGAAGCAAAAGCAAAATGGAAATGGTAACAAAATGTGGGCCTAATAATGTGGAAACTGAGACCAAGTAATAGTTTTTGACGATGCTCGAAACAAAATCTTGGAGTTTACCTGCAACACTAACGCCAGGGTCATCAACAATTAATGCCACCATGAAATCTGAATTTCAGAGGACTTTGAATCATATATGATCTCAAATGTCTTGTTATCTTCACATTCTTCATCCCAGCACTCTGAGTAATCGATTGGGGGTTCGCTTAAATCACCTATTTTACTTTTAATATGAACAAGTTCTACATTAAGACCAGTTTTCTTCGTATAACCATATTCATCCGTTATCTGAAATGAAATATTTTTAGTGTATGTAGGATTGAACCATGGGATGTGCCTCAATGAACTAAAGGGTACATAACCCACCCTTTCACGGTTCCATTGTTCCCAATCTTTACCAAACTCTTCACGGTGATCCATGGACATCTCCTGCTTAATAACTATGTGTTCCCAATCTTTACCAAACTCTTCACGGTGATCCATGGACATCTCCTGCTTAATAACTATGTGTTCCCAATCTTTACCAAACTCTTCACGGTGATCCATGGACATCTCCTGCTTAATAACTATGCGATATATCTCGTGACCGCAATGACGACCATGTAATGATAATAAAAATCCACCAAAGTCAATGTACCAGTTGTGTGGAAGTTGCAATGTGACAAGTTTGGTATAAATGCTTGATGGTTGAACATTGGGAGTTACCACACTCATAAAGCGATCTTTAACTGCATTTTCCTGCCATGTTTTCATTCCAATTATTATGAATACTATTTTTATATTGAAAGTTAAAAAAAAAAAGATTGAAATTCAAAAAACAAGATAAGAGTTATACCTCAAGCATCGAAAGTAGTACCCTCTTATTCGCTCTCCTCCAAAGTGAGACTTTCCACAACCATTTATAGTCTGATAAATCTCTTACAATTTCAAGTGAGTCACACCCTTCTGCATAGAGAATAGCTATGCTTGATGGGAGGTCTGGCAATTCTACAAGGCGTTTGCAGTATGACAGATCGAGATACTTGAGACACGGGAGTCGTGAGATGCCGGAATGTAATCGGGAAAAGTTGTTACCACTTAGGTCTAGTAGTTGTAGGTTTAATAACTCACAAAATATATCAGATGGGATGTCTCCATCTCCCAATTCGCACCAACGAAGATCCAGCTTCCTTAAAAAACGTGGAAACTGAGGTAGGCTCACCGGCCCATCATGATGAAAAGATAACCCCTCACAACAACTGACATCCAGGTCTTTTAAACTTCTTAAGAGATGAAAGTTGCCCTCTATCCTTTTCAGTTTGCTACAACCATGGAAATCGAAAGAAACAAGGTTGGTACAAAATAGTCCGACTGACGGTGGGATTATTTCTATACCAGTATGATACAAATCAAGGGTTACCAAGCTATCCATGTTCGACCGGATATCCGGAAACTGTTGAAGTTCCTTGCAAAAACTGAGATAAAGAGTCTCCAATTTTTTCATGTGTATGATGGGTGGGAACCTTTTAAGTCGTGAACACCAACTCATGTTCACGAAAACAAGCCTTTTGTGATATCCAATTGATGGATGAATCTCTTCTAATCTATTACAACCGTCGAAAATCAATCTTTCAAGACATGGAAGGCCTTCAAAATCTGGTGTCTTGATTAGGTTATGAGAGTTCTGAAGATCAAGAATTTTCAAATTTGGTAGACTCTGTTTCAAGAAAAGTAGGAAAAGTCAAATAAATAAATAAGTATACTACAATTTCCTTTCACATTGGCATACTTGTTGCCCATGGACCATTGATCGATCATTAGGCAGGACAGGAGTTGTTAATTTATACACAAACTTAAACTAGCATATGATATAACATCTTATAATTACAACCTCTGGCTCTGTAACATGCAAAGTATATTCTAATTGCTTAAAACATCAAATAGTCTAAAAGTCTCCTCGATCCTCGCCCAAAAATCTACGCTCAGAATATTGTTATATTATAGACAACTTATAATATTAAATTTATTACCTCTGCCAATATCATCAAAAGTTTCCTTTAATCGACAGAGACAGTATGATATGTATTTCTCTTAATGAAATATGCAATATACACCTCTATTTGTAGATGTGTAACAAACTCAAACCAACAACTAACTAAATGCAAATGAAGGGTTACCAAGCTAACCATGTTCGACTGGATATCCGGAAACTGTTGAAGTTCCCGGCAACCTGAGAGATCAAGAGTCTCCAACATTTGCATCTGTATGATGGGTGGAAAGCTTTTAAGTCGTACACACCCTTCCATTTCCACGAAAACAAGCCTTTTGTGATATCCAATTGATGGATGAATCTCTTCTAAACTCTTACAACCCCTTAAAATCAATCTTTCGAGACACGGAAGGCCTTCAAAATCTGGTGTGGTGATTAGGTTATATGAATAACGGAGATCAAGAACTTTCAAATTTGGTAGACTCTGTTTCAAGAAAAGTAGGAAAAGTCAAATAATAAATAATTAAGTATACAACAATTTCCTTTCACATTGGCATACTTGTTGCCGAACCATTGATCGATCATTGGGCAGGAGTTGTTAATTTATACACAAACTTAATATTTTATAATAACAACCTCTATAACATGCAATTGCTTAAAACATCATATAGTCTAAAAGTCTCCTCAATCCTCGCCCAAAAATCTACGCTCAGAATATTGTTATATTATACACAACTTGTAATATTAAATTTACTACCTCTGGCAATATCATCAAAAGTCAAATAAATCGGTAAGTATACAACAATTTCCTTTCACATTGGTGTACTTCTTGCCCATGGATCATGAGGCAGGAGCTCTTAATTTATACACGAATTTAAACTAGCATATGTGATATAACATCTTAATATCTTATAATAACAACATGCATAGTAAATTCCAATTGCTTAAACATCATATCATTTTTACATCATATCATCTAAAACTCTCATCGATCTTCGCCCAAAAATCTAGGGGTCAGAATAGTGTATTATAGACAATTGGTTTTATTAAATTTATTTACTTAGGGGGGTGGGGGTGGGGGTGCTCAGTGATGCAGCGTGGTGGGTGGGTGACCACACGTGGAACACCGCCGCCGGTAATTGTGACCACGCGTGCTGGTAACCACGCGTTATCAAAGCTTCTCTTCACGAGTTATCGTTTTAACATCCGCAATCTTCTCACCACTTGGGTTGATCATGGCACCCCCACTAAAATCCATCACTAGTGATGGAACTAGGTTCAATGACGTGGTGGAACATGATTAGGTGTGTCGAGTGATGGAAAGTGGAGCACCCCCACCCCCTTATCATCAAAAGTTTCTTTAAAGCATTTGGCATGCGTATAATGTCGACTATAAAGGAAATCGAAACTAAGTTAATTTGTCCCTAATCTATATAGAAAGTATGATATGTTCATTTTGTGATTCATTTCACAGTTTTATTGCATTGATTTGTGAAACAACAATACTCATCTACCTTATACCCATGCCAGAGTTCTTTTTGTTGGCTCCATCTCAACTCTAGATAACCAAGCTCTTTTGGCTGAAAATTTGATGGGAATGAAGATGCTGGATATCTATACAAACGAATCCACCGAAGTTTCTTCATGTTTGCAACAACATCAGATAGGCGTGGATGTTCTTTGTCAACTAACACTTCATTTTCCTGTGTTAATTATTCAAGGGAACCAAATTGTGTCAGTAACGTTATACACAAGGGTCATTAGATGTGGATGTATATGAAATATTTTATTGTAAAGTTAATTTAACCATTGGCGGTGCAGCTGCCCCCAAGTCACAGAGGTATGCTAAATCTTCCTTCTTCAAAATCCTGCTATGCTTTTCAGGATTTTTAGGGTGTTCCCCTCTAACAATGTAGTGGGCCATTTCTTCTATCAAGTCATGCATCTCAAATCTTCCTTCTTCTGTAACTTTTATGAGGGATTTTTGTTCCAACACCTTTATCCCTATACGAGGGTGTAAATCACAAGCATCAAACACCATCATTGCATCCTGTATCTCAAATGAGTAGTTTTGTCTCATGAAACAAGCAATATCTAAGAATAAGTCTTTCTGGTAGGGTTCAAGTCCATCATAACTTATTTTGAGTCTCTCCATGACCTTCTCTTCTGGGATGCATTTTAACTTGGCCAAGGTACTCTTCCACTCATCCTTGTCTTTGTCATATAGAAAAGAACCTAAAACTTCAAGCGCCAAAGGGAGCCCACCGGCATAAGAAACTACCTCTTCTGAAAGCATCTCGTAATCTTCTATAGGTTTATCATTTTTAAAAGCATGTCTACTAAAGAGCTCCACAGCCTCGTCATGTGATAACAAACTCACTTCATATACTTCATCTGCATAGCGGGTACTTAGCAAATGCTCATCCCTGGTTGTAATTATTATCCTGCTCCCTTCACCAAACCAATCATGCGCTCCGGCTAACTCCTCTAGTTGCTTAACATTATCAACATCATCAAGAACAACTAAAACCCTTTTACTACGTAGCTTTCTTTCTATCATGCTTCTTCCTTCTAACTCACTCCCCACCACAACGTCTTTTGCTTTCAAAACAAGTGAGAGAAATTTTTCTTGCAACTTTTCCATCCCATGCTTGTTTGATTCCTCACGGATATTTTGAAGAAGGCAGTGAGCTTCAAATAGGTGAGAGAGTTCGGCAAAAGCAGCAGACGCAAGAGTAGTCTTACCGCCACCTCCAACCCCCCATATTCCAACGATGCGTACACCATCTGACCCATTTTTCAACTTTGATTTCAGATCTCGCAAGCGAGCCTCTATTCCAACGAGGTCTTTATTGACGTTTGCACTTACTGTAGGCAGCCTATTAGAAATTGTATCAACAATTTCTTTGATGCATTTGGCTTCATAGCTGCACAATGAGTAAATAAGGATAATTAGAATTTAGAATACGCTTCCACTCACGTGATGGTCTCGTCGCTAATTCAGAATGTACTAGTAACCACTTGGCAGCATGTATTAAACACATTCTTTCGAATCTTAGAAACTATTAATGAATTAAACCTAATTACAAACTAAAGTATAACGATAGTAACTATTATATTTTTATTAAACCCGTTTCATTGTTATCTACAAAATTTGCTCATTTGACTTGTCAACGATAAAACAAACTTATAAAAGCAGACTCATATCTACTAGTTATAAAATGAGAGAAAACTAATTAAAATGTTAAAAAAAAAAAAAAAGAGAGAGAAAATTAATTACCAGTTTATAGTGTCATTGATGGTCCATCCAGAAATGCTGCCAGCCTTTTCCAGCGCCTTTCTCCATGATTCAACTTTTTCCTTATTTTCTGTCTCATGTTTGGAAAATGCTTCTTCATATTTCCTCTGAAGTTTTCTCACATCAGAAGGATCTACGTAATAAAATATTGGCATCAAGATCTGCCCTCTCGTGTCCACGCACTCTATTATATGTGCAAGCTCAGCCAAGCACCAAGATGAGTCCGCATAGTTTTCAGAGAATACAACAACAGCGATCCGTGAGTCTTGGATAGCTTTTAATAGGGTTGGACCGATTGACTCACCCCGGGCAAGTGTTTCGTCATCTTTGTACGTGTATATTCCTTTATGTTCAAGAGCCGCATAGAGATGACCCACAAAGCCCTTGCGGGTGTCTTCTCCTCTAAAACTCAGAAATACATCATAACTCCATGCCGGAATCGATTGAGAAGAGGAGGATGAAGATGCCATTGGTATGTGGATGGAATTTGTTTGAAATTAGTATGAAGTGGAACTTAGGTCAAAGAGAGAGAGAGAGAGAGAGAGAAAGAGAGAGATGTGGTTTTGAGTAGTTGAGAAATGGGTCATATATACACATATTAACTAAGTTGAGAAATTTCTCCGCAAGTAGAGTAAATTTCATAGTACTTTCCAATAATGCTAAAGTTATCGGTTTTTTCTCAATACATTTCTTTTTATTAAAGTGACGTGTACATATAAATTTACAACTTCTTAAAATTTTGCTAGGAAATGTGTAAGGGCACGTTTGGCTAAGTTTTTTAAAACAACTTATTGACTTATTGGCTTTTTGGAAAAGTCAGTATTTTGTGACTTATTGACTTATTGGTTTTTCCCCCTCACATACACCCTCATTGCCAAACATCATTTTGAAGCTTATGACTTTTCAAAAAGCCAATAAGTCAATAAGTTGTTTCAAAAGGCTTAGCCAAACATGCCCTAAGCTTAACTTATAATATATTTCTTGTAGTCCAAATAACCTTTTTCATACAATTTTTGGGGATATTACATGTATTACTCAAAACACAGTTTTTTTAACCAACAAATTACAACATTTATTAAGCATGTGTTTTGGTCATGTTGTGATAGTAAGATGTCTCATCTTTATCCAAAAGGTAGAGGCTTTAAATCCTATTGTTAAAAGAAAAACAAAAATTAAGCATGTGTTTAGTACGGGATGAGGATGACGATATAGATGGGACATTGATTTTGAGAAGGGTTTGATGATGGCAATGGAGACGCTAAACTGATCGATTATTTGGAGATCGATGGGACATTTATTTGGCCGGTCGCCCCTCCGGTGGTGTTTTCCGGTGGTTGTCATGAAAATCCGATACCAAACCAGACATTGTAAATGTGTTTGTAGGGTTACCATAGGTGTGTTTTATATAGACCACAATGTTACACTCGTAACCATACACTAACACAATATTACATTTGGTCTAATATAATAGTAAATTAATAGAAGTTCAAAGTAAAATTGCTATAAAATTAGACGGGTTAAAACAGAAAAGTAAGTAAAGGAATAAAAAATTATAGTATTACCAAATCTTATATGTTATTGTTAATGTGAATGGTGGTGTTTAGAGGTTAATTATTTGGTTTCAAACTGATTAAACTGTAAACCCAACTGAACCATTGGTTTCAAACTGATTAAATCGTAAACCAGACTGAACCAGAATCGATTATAACTAAACTTAAACACATATATAGTGGAGAGTTCAAATGATAAGAAATTTTTTATAAGAATAAAAAAGAAGAAATTTCAACCAATAAGAATGTTTCATTTTACTTCATTTAATTTTTGTATTTAATATTAGTGTAAGAGTATATTGGTAAACTTAGATGAATCATTAATTGGTAGTCTTCCTTTTTAATAGCTACCTACATTAAATTTGTAACTTATTTAAAAAAACATATTTAAAAAAAAGAAAAAATATATAATCTAAAGTCTAGCATAAATTACGAGGTGTGTAGGATGAATTACGAGCCGTGTAGGATAAATTTCAAAACGTGTAGGATAAATTTTGATGTGTGTATGCAAAAACTTAAGTGTGGAGGATGAGAGTGTTTATGACTAATTAATTAGTCAAAGATAATAATAAATGAGTTGAGAGAAAAACTATTTAATGATTTACATTTGTACCATTTGTTCTTTTTCTTCTTAATTTAATTTTCTTCTTAAATGAACCTTCCCTTATTCACCTATTAGGTTTAAAATCGAAACCATATTTCAGAAATCGAAATTCGAAGTCGGTTTGAAACAAACAAATAAATCGAATCTCAATTAATGGTTATTAAAGTTTGATATTTAGCCCAATTTTCTTTATCCTAATTCCTAACCCAATCTAATAATAGATAATTGTAAAATAATAAAAAAAATAAAAATAAAAACTATTAAGTTTACCGAATTACATTTTGATTTCTATTTAGTTTTGAACTTTTATAACTCGTTTTTAAGTTTCCAACAAAAAAAAAACAAGATCGAATTTGTGAACACTCCTAGGGGTTGTGTCCCCATTTACTCATTTAGTCCATCACACTTATTGCCTATCAATGACTTTATCACAATAACATGTGGATGAAATTAGTCTCGAGTCTTTGGATTCCTTTTATCTTTTTCTCAGTTTTGTTTTGTTGACTGAGTATTTTATCAGAAAATGCTCCTGTTATAAAGCTTATTTAATCTTCTTATTTCTCAAATTATATTTATTTGCATATTTTAACAGGCACATAAAAAGGCTATCCCATGCTGAAAAGGCATGTAAAATAGTGGTGGAATGAGTAATTTTTTCAAGGGGTTCTTTTGATATTTTGATAGATTCTTATTATCTTTTCACTATCTTTTTTCAAATGTGTATATTTTTCTTTCAAACCGAGGTGGTTCTTAGGACCCAGGAACCCTCTGGATCCGCCCCTAATGTGAAGTGATCCTTGTGGTAACTGGAGTAGCATTGACGGTCGGATCATGCATTAAGGTAGATGGTCGAACGACATCATCTACAACAAAACCTACCAGCTCTTAAACTCTAAATGATGTTTGGAAACATTAAGGTTTCAAGTTCAAATATGACTCAAGGGGGTTTTCCCAGAGTAGTAGATTTCCATCTTGGTGTTCTTGAGTGGGCCAGACATCGAGCGTCAAAATCAATATGAACGGTTGACATTCCGTTTCATACAGGTTCACTCGATATTAGGGATAGTTTCAAACGCCGCTAAAAATACAGTTTAACAGCGGTAATAAGAACCACTGAAATATGGATGGATGTGTTTCTTATAAAACGGTACATTTTGAGCGTTTGATAACTTAGGGGTTGTTTGGAAACTTCTGAATGGTTAAGTATTGAACAAGTAGTGGAGGGTTCAAATGAGAAGAATTTTTTTTGTAGTAAGAAAAAAGAAGAAGTTTCAACCAACAAGAATGCTTCATTTTACTTCATTTAATATTTGTATTTAATTTTAATATAAGAGTATATTGGTAAACTTACATAAATCATTAATTTGTATATTTCCCCTTTAATAACTAGATAAATTAAATTTGTAACTCCTTTTCAAAATATATACTTTTTCTAAATTAAAAAAAACAACTTAATTTAAAGTGTAGAATAAATTACTAGTTGTGTAAGATAAATTACGAGTTGTGTAGGATAAATTACGAGTTGTGTAGGATAAATTTCGACTGTGTATGATAAAATTCTATAATGAATAGATAGATGTAGGAAAATTTTGATATATGTATGTTTTGTAGATTATATGTAGGATAATTAATGATTAGTTGACTAATTAATTAAAGAAAGAAAAATTAATGATATGAGTTATAAATGAAATAACATTTTACTAATATGCCATTTCTTCTTTTTCTTCTTACAATAAATTTCTTCTCAAATGAACCTTCCCCTGAACCAGTAAGAGGCCTAAACCATTAAATGTTGAACAAGTAAGAGGTCTGAACCATGGAGAGCCAGTATAATGCTTAACCATTCAGAGGTAAATGTCTGACCAATTCAGATTAGAGGTCTTAAGCATTCAGACTCAGTTATCTGAACCATTCAGACATCTGCTCATGAAACAAATAATCTGAATCATTATATGCTAAACCAGTAAAAGGTCTGAACCATTAAAAGTCTAACTAAGAGGTAAACAAATAGCCTCATAATTTACAAAACTAATAGATGAAATGACATGGATGGTTTACATGTTTAAAAATAAAATAGTGAATTTATCCATTGTTAGCTATAATCATATTTTTCGAAAACTTTTTCAAAAACTTTAAAGAATTTATAGTATGCTCCTCTAATGAAATAATTTATATGTTGATGGTCATTTGGGGTAGTGACAGTAAGTACTTATCTTCGTAAAATAATGTGAGTTTAAGCCACACAAACTAGATATTTTCTTGATTTTAGAGGTAAATATCATAAAGTTAGTGTGTTCACCATCTAGAAAAGGGGTTTTCTAATGGCACACCCCCTGTCTATCCGCACACTTTTCCAATTCAATACGCATCGTATAGGCCTATACAATGCGTATTGAAATAAAGTAAAAGACATGGCAGACTGACATGTGCAGGTTATGTCTGGCGGCGGGCTTGATACGCAGGCCTATACGATGCGTATCAAGGCACTGATTTTTTGAAGTTTATTTTTTGGTGTGTTGTGTCGAATGCGAACCCGAGAAACGAAAGGGATTTTGAGCAGTTGGTCGATGACATGATAGATAAAGTTCTTGACACAATCATATCCATTTTTAAGTATTAGACTAGATAGTCCAAGATGAAATATATTAAAACCATTCAAGCCCACTAGTCTACAATGTGTTATGGTGAGATTTTTCAAGTTTGCACAGTGGGAGAGAAGACCAGCACCCCTGTAAGTGGGAGAAACGAAAGGGATTTCGAGCAGTTGGTTGATGACATGATAGATATAGATCTTGACACGATCATATCCATTTTCAAGTGTTAGACTGGATAGTCCAAGATGAAATATATTAAAATCATTCAAGCCTACCAGTCTACAATGTGTTATAGTGAGATTTTTCAAGTTTGCACAGTGGGAGAAAAGACCAGCACCCATGTCAGTATTGTCATAATGCAATGAGACATAACTGAGATTTAAGAGGCGTGTTCCGATCAACGTTTATCGACATTATTGGCGCTAATATGAACAGGGTGGTGAACTAGAAACTGGTTTACGATTTATTTGATGCGAGACTTGCTAAATGGAAAGCAAATATGCTTTCTATTGGAGGAAGGATCACGTTAATTAAAGCAGTGCTTGAAAGCTTGCCCATTTATTATTTCTCCCTTTATAGAGCTCCAGTTCAAGTTATAAAGGATTTGGAAGATAAAATCTGAAATTTCTTATGGGGTGGTGACGGTATGATTAAGAAGATGCACTGGGTTGCCTGGGAAAGAGTGTCGCTTCCTAAGGAGTTCGGAGGTCTTTATAAGATTTATAATAATTGACCTCATCAAATGATTGAGGTGAGAATTGTATTTATAATGGTGCATACATAATCACTCCTATAATTAAGGAGATATACAATAATGAGAAAGATGCATAACAATATTATACAAGAATACAATTATTCTCTAATATCCCCTTCAATTGGAACGGTGGCGGACCAAGATGCAACATTGCACGAAATTGCTCAAACTGTGCACGCGGAAGACTTTTAGTAAAAATATCTGCCACCTGAAGATTGGTTGGAACAAATTTGGTGTAGAGCTTCCCTGAACTAACAAGTTCCCTGATAAAATGATAATCAAAGTCAATATGTTTCGCTCGCTTGTGAGAAACTGGATTTTGAATCATGAACAAAGCGCTTTTGTTATCACAAAGCAACGTAGGCCTATCAGGGGGCAATGCATGAAGTTCTCTTAGAAGATGAGTAATCCAAACGATTTCAGCTGCAGTATTTGCCATTGCTCGATATTCAGACTCACAACTAGAGCGAGAGACTATAGGCTGCTTCTTTGCACTCCAAGAGACAAGATTGCCTCCTAAGAAAATGGAATAACCATAAGTGGAGCTCTGATACCATATAAGAGTTATAATAATTGACCTCATCAATTGATTGAGGTGAGAATTGTATTTATAATGGTACATACACAATCACTCCTATAATTAAGGAGATATACAATAATGAGAAAGATACATAACAATATAATACAAGAATACAATTATTCTCCAATAGTCTTGGTATTAGCAGGTTAAAAAATGTTAATGTGGCGCTCCTCTCCAAATGGGGATGGAGGTTCCTTTCTGACAAAGGCAAATTGTGGACTAACGTAATAGAGACTATTAATATGACAAGATCCAGGTGGGATTTTATTCCAACGAGGAAGACAGGAGGTGGAGTTTGGTGCAACATCGCTAAGTGCCTTTCGAATACTCATATAGATTGCATCCCATTGAAAATATATTTGAAGAGTTCGGTCAGTAATGAAAGGGATACGAGGTTTTGGATAGACCCGTGGGCGCTTAATGAACCGTTGAAGGATCTCTGTCCGAACCTATTTAAGATTGATAGGAACAAGTGCTGCAAAGTCAGTGACATGATTAAAGATCATAATTCGGTTGTTCGGTTCGAATGGCAGTGGAGTCGGCCTTTAGCGGCCGGAAGGGAGGTTCACGACATGGTGCATCTTATTAACTGTATTAATGGCTGTGATATTTTGGATGGCAGAGATAACTGGAAATGGATCGGGGCTGCAGCGGAAGATTTCAGTGTTGCGGCGGTGAAAGACCTTCTCGATAAAAACAGGGTGGTTACAAATCATTATGTTCTAGAGTGGTGCAAGTGGATTCCTTGGAAATGTAATGTTTATATTTGGCGCGCTGAGATGAATAAGATCACGACTTTGGAGGCTCTAAAAAAAAGAAATGTCGACGTGAACAACTTGAGGTGTTGTCTTTGTGAGGATGGGGACGAGACAATGGAACGTTTCTCCGCTTGTTCGGCTGCTTCAGCCATATGGTTTCACATTAGTGTACGGTACAAGATTCCGAACAAGGTTTTTTCTCCTTTAGAGATCTTATGGAAGCTCACCAACATGTCGATTTAAGTGGGGTTAAAAAAGAGGCGTTGAAAGGTATTACAATAATAGGTTGTTGGTGTCTTTGGAAGGCTAGAAACGAGGCGAAGTTCAACAATATAGCGGTCAAATTTGAAAAAAATATTAGCGAAATAAAATCGTTTGGGTTCTTGTGGTACAATGTTAGAGCGAAAGGTAGGAACGTTTCTTGGGAGGATTGGTGTAAGTTTGTAATTATGTAATTTGTTTTGTTTTTGTTTTCGGCCGCCTCGGTTGGAGGTTGGTTTGGTTATGTTTAATGAAACTTTCCTTTCAAAAAAAATATGGATGGAGGTAGGTAGGTCAACTTGTCACGACCCCCGACCCAGTTTCCTGATCCGGAAGCCGCGGGACAGAAACCCGTGGTATTGGTGGTTAATTTGGCAGCGGAAATTTTAACAAGATCAATTAAACTAAAAATACCCAATTATTTTATTTCAAGTTTCGGGATAAACCCCGTAATTTACAATAGAGGAATTTCACTGGGAAATCCCCTTTTTACAAAAACATGTTTATTTATTTACTGAGCCACTCTATCTAAGCTGGTAGTGCTACACGACACTTTTCCTTGTTCACAGTAAATCACCTGAAACATGTTTAAAAAGATTTTATCAGCAGGGAAATACTGGCGAGTCATTCAATTTGTACAAAAACGACACATTGTAATAAGTTACAGTATTAAGAGCGATTACAATTGCCCCTATTTTATAATTAACTGGTCCAGTTGTCACTCGACCGGATCTATGACTATGGTCATATCACTAATGGGTCCTGTCACCCACTAGTGACGTATATCACTAATTAGGCTCGCCCACCTAAGAGTGATAAAACAGCAGTAATGTGCACAATACCCCACCTACTGCCAGTAATTAAAGATATGCAAAGACTTAATCCCTGTAATTATAACTGGAAAATAACTTTTGAGATAAATAGTTAAATAAAAAGGGAATGACTCACATTGCAAGTTTAACCGGACATATTTTTGCCTACTAATTAAGCCTGGTAACCTAGTTAAATAATGCAAACGAGACTAGGTTAGTAACTTAATACAACATTTATGATAAATTCACGAAATCAAAACCCTCACGACGAATGACAAAGTATAGCCCGAACTCAGGCAGCACTTAAACATCCATCGGATCGGTTTTAATCGATCGGACATTGTATCATAGCAGTGATCGAGTTATTACCCTGTGATCGTAGCAGCGTCTTGACACTTAAATACACTAATGTGAGCAGATTGTAATGTTTTTGAAGAAGTTTTACAAGCACAGACGAATTGCCTATGCATGAACTATTTATAGCTGATTTTTGAGTTTGTCGCGGCCCGCGTAGGCCTTAAGGCCGGCTTACGCGCCCCGCGAGGGCCACCCTAGCTACAGCTAGGGCTGCCATGTCACGGCGTAGGTCTGCCATGTGTCTGATACGTGGCCTTGAACTTATCCGGAGATTCAATGGGTTGTCGCCCCCCGCGTAGACTTTCCTTAAGTCTTACGCGGCCCGCGACAGACTGATAAATTTGGATTTTCTTGATTTTTTATGAGATTTAGGGTTTTAGGGGTCCGGGTTTCTACTTACGAAGTGTTCTTGGACATTTTCATGCAGGTCCTTACATCCTCCCCACCTTATTTAAAATCTCGTCCTCGAGATTTACTGGAATAAGTGAGGATACTTTCGCTTCATTTCCGATTCCAATTCCCATGTATATTCAGGTCTTCTTTTCGAATCCCACTTTACTTTGACTAGCACCAATCGTTTGTGCTTGAGGAACTTGATCTTTCTGTCTTCTATTTGAAGAGGTTTTTCCACGAATTTCAGCTTTTCATTTACCTCTATGTCTTGAAGAGGTA
Organism: Helianthus tuberosus; assembly: GCA_030545235.1. Lineage (NCBI taxonomy): Eukaryota > Viridiplantae > Streptophyta > Magnoliopsida > Asterales > Asteraceae > Helianthus > Helianthus tuberosus. Next base: position 10,186,723 of record CM060396.1, read on the forward strand.
CTACCAGTGATTCATCAGATAAACACTTCTTGAGATTAGATACATGGAACACATCATATACCCCGGCTAATTCTTCTGGTAGTTGTAAGCGATAGGCATCTGGTCCTATCCGTTGGGTAACTGTGAATGGTCCTATGTACCTTGGACTTAGCTTTCCCTTCTTACCGAACCGAACTACCCCTTTCCAAGGAGAAACTTTCAAGAGTACCTTGTCTCCAACTTGGAATTCTAACGGCTTGCGTCGATTATCTGCATAACTCTTCTGGCGATCTCGAGCCGTTTTTAGTCTTTCCTTTATTTGAGTTATCTTGTCGGTGGTTTCCTGTACAATCTTGGGGCCTGATAATTGACTTTCTCTGATTTCTGCCCAGCAAACTGGGATTCGGCACTTTTGTCCATACAGTGCTTCGAACGGGGCAACATTGATGCTTGTGTGATAACTATTGTTATAGGAGAATTCTATTAGTGGTAAATGGTCATCCTAATTTCCACCGAAGTCAATCACACATGCTCTGAGCATGTCTTCAAGGGTTTGGATCGTCCTTTCACTTTGTCCATCTGTTTGGGGATGGTATGCAGTACTTAGATTCAAGCATGTCCCCATGGCTTCTTGGAAACTTGTCCAGAAATGCAAAGTGAAACGACTATCCCTATCTGACACAATGGAGAGTGGGACTCCATCTAGGGATACTACATCGTCTATGTATAACCTAGCCAATCTTTCCATGCTAAAGGTTTCCTTCATCGGTAGGAAATGAGCTGATTTCGTTAATCGATCTACAATCACCCAGATTGCATCGTTACCTTTCCTGGTTTTAGGCAAGTTAGTAACAAAATCCATGGTTATTAACTCCCATTTCTATACATGCATTTCTAACTGTTGAAGTAAACCTGAAGGTTTCTGGTGTTCTGCCTTAACTTGCGAACAAGTTAGACACTTAGAAACATATCTAGCTATGTCTTTCTTCATACCTATCCACCAGAAGTTATTCTTTAAATCTTGATACATCTTGTTATTACCAGGATGCATCGTATACCTAGATTTATGGGCTTCCTCTAGAATCTTATTTCTTAAGTCTCCTTGCTTTGGTACCGAAATTCTTTTCTTATGGAATCTCCAAATTCCATCAGCCCCTTGTTCTAATTCCATTATTCGTCCTTTCATTCCTTCAGCATCATCCTTGATTGCCATTTCCTGAACCTTCTTTAGTTGTTCCAGTAAATCTAAATGTAAATTTAATCTAAGGGCACGGACTCGTCTTTGCTTCTCCTGATACTTACGACTTAGGGCATCTGCTACTACATTGGCCTTCCCTTCGTGATATTGAATATCACAGTCGTAATCACTTAGAATTTCCATCCATCTTCTTTGCCTCATGTTCAATTCTTTTTGCCCAAAGATGTATCTTAAACTCTTATGATCTGTATAGACACTAAACTTACTTCCGTACAGATAATGTCTCCAAATTTTAAGGGCAAAAATTATTGCTCCTATTTCTAAGTCATGAGTCGTATAATTTTCCTGCTTTTTCAACTGTCTTGAAGCATACGCAATTACCTTTTTACGTTGCATTAGCACACATCCTAATCCTAGCTTAGAAGCGTCGCAGAAGACTTCAAAATCTTCCGTTCCGTTTGGTAAGACAAGAATTGGGGCATTTGTTAACCTTTGCTTTAAAATCCTAAAGGCCTCTTCTTGCTTAGGTCCCCATTCAAACTTAACAGTCTTACAGGTTAGCTTAGTTAATGGAACGGCTATCTTAGAAAAGTCTTTGATGAAGCGCCTATAGTATCCAGCTAATCCTAGAAAACTTCTAACTTCAGTTGCTGATTGCGGGACTTTCCAGTTTGTGATCGCTTCTATCTTAGAAAGATCAACGTGAATGCCTTCGTGATTCAATATGTGTCCTAAAATTGCACCTCTTGTAACCAAAATTCACATTTCGACAATTTATCGTAGAGCTTCTCTTTTCTTAACAGGGTTAAGAGGGCATGCAGGTGTTTACAATGTTCGTCCTGACTTTTGAAATAAATAGGTATATCGTCGATGAAGACAATTACGAATTTATCCAAATACGGCTTACAGATCCTATTCATCATGTCCATGAATGCTGCAGGGGCATTCGTTAGTCCGAATGGCATAACTGTAAACTCGTAGTGACCATACCTAGTCCTGAAAATAGTTTTAGGTATGTCTTCTTCCTATACCTTCAACTGATGATATCTGGAGCGCAAGTCTATCTTAGAGAAATATCTAGCTCCCTGAAGTTGATCAAAGAGGTCATCAATCCTAGGTAATGGGTATCGATTCTTAATTGTAATTTTATTCAATTCTCTATCATCCGCATGGAACCATCTTTCTTTTTCACGAACAATACTGGTGCTCCCCAAGGAGATGAACTAGGTTGTATGAATCCTTTACTTAATAATTCATCTAACTGCTTTTTCAGTTCTAACATTTCTGTGGGGTGCTAGCCGATATGGTGCCTTAGCTATGGGTGCAGCTCCAGGAATTAGATGAATTCTAAATTCTACTTCCCTCTCTGGTGGTAATCCAGGTAGTTCTTCGGGGAATACATATGGGTACTCCGACACTACTGGAATTTCTTTAAGTTCCTTACTTTTAGTGTTAATGATTACTGAAATCATATACACTATTCCTTGTTTTCGTTCATAACTAGCAACTTTCATTACTGAAATGAACTTCATTGGTTTACACGGCTTATCTCCTGAAATCAAAATTACTTTTCCTGCTGGCGTACGTATTTCTATGGAATTCTTATCACAAAGGATTCGAGCATGGTTGGCTACTAACCAATCCATTCCTAATACGACATCGAATCCTACTAAATTCATAGGTAGAAGGTTTGCAGAGAATTTATGACCTAAAGGTTCTATTTTTCCTTCTTGGAGAACCTCATCTATATTAACAGAATTTCCATCTGCCGTTTCTACCGTATAAAGGTGCCTAAGTTGGGTTATAGGTTGCTTAAGAGCTTGACAGAATAAAGTATTTATAAAACTTTGGTTTGCACCAGAGTCAAATAATACTTTTACGTAAACGTTATGTACAAGAAACGTACCAGCTATCACGTCCGGGATCAGATCTGCCTCTTGTGTTGTCAGCTGAAAGGCCCTTGCATTTTTCTTATTAGTTCCTTCGGTAGGTTTGGCCTTGTTATCAACTGGCTTAACCAATTTTGGGCAATTTGGCTTAAAATGCCCAGTTTCTCCGCAGTTGTAGCAGATTATTGATTTCTTCCTGCACTCCTCTTCTCGGTGCCCCGGTATTTTGCAGAAATTGCAATTTTCTTTACATTTTCTAAAATGTTTCCTTTTACATTTTCCGCAAAAGGGTGGTGCAGAAGACTGCCCGGTTCCCTTCTTCTTGAAATTACTACTATTATTACCCCCACGGAATCCTTGGGTAATCTTTTGAGCCAATTCCTTTTTCCTGTTTTCTTCTCTCGTACGCACTAATCCGTCGGTCAAAGTATTGGCCAATTCGACTGCATCGTCAATGTTCGGGGTCTCGCAGCTTTGACTATATCACGAATCTCGCTAATTAGCCCCCAAATGTAGCAAGAAATAAGCACTGGTTCTGGCGAAGCTAGAGTTGGCACAATTCTAGCATACCCGAAAAATTTCGAAGTATACCCTCGAAAGTGAACGTCCACCATCCGGTGGTTCAGGAACTTGTTCGTCATCTGTTCCTTTTCGTAGGAGGGACAAAACTTTCTTTCCACCAATTTCTTGAATTCCTCCCAACTCATGGCATAAGCCACGTCACTTCCCTTAGCCTGCAGTACCGTGTTCCACCACTCTAATGCCTCTTCCTTGAAAAGGTGGGATGCATACATAACCTTGTCTTCCTCTGCGCATTTACTGATTTTAATTACTGCTTCGGTCTTTTCTAACCAACGCAGTGCTGCAGTTGCTCCTTCATTGCCTGCAAATTCAACTGGTTTACAGGCAAGAAATTCTTTGTAAGTGCAACCAGGTGTTGCAAATTTCATTTTCTTAAGAAATGGGGTTTGAACCATATTATTATTATTGTTGCCGCCCCCGTTTACACTATTACTGAAATTATCATCGCGAGTGCGTTTGCTATGGTTGGCTTGGGAAGGTTCAGCGGGATTTTTTACGGCAGCAACAATTGCCGGGATAGCATTGGCTATTCCCTGAGCAACGATATTTTCTATATCTTGCCTATTAAGAAAATGGTCTTCATTATTGGGTTCAGTTTGGTTAACTTCAGTTGGCGGTTGGTTCACTGCGTTTTCCATCTGAGTCATTAACAATATATATAAATTATTGCCACAAAATGGATAGCAATTAAACACAATAAGGCAATCACAACACAATTAAGTCAACACGTATAGCCAAAATTGTCGATCTTGCGACATTCATATATTTATAATATTATGCATCCGTACACACCCGATATTTACAGATGTTTTTATTTTTAGTTATTATTATACAATGTTATATTATTAGATATTTTATATTATATATATATATATATATTTACATATTATTATTATTATACAAACATTCAACCACAGTTAGCTGGCCTTTCAGAAACAACGCTCCCTCTCGTCGTATTTCCACGTAATGTTTTCCCCCACTTCCCGAATCCGATTTCCCGCATCCACCAGTTCCTCTCCGTAGCGGCGTAATTCGGCAACGTTCTCTGCGCTCATAGGTGGGAAAGGTGCAGGTTCAGGATCAAACTGGGGAAAATAAACATTTGGGTTATTCATAAAATTCTGAAAATACCAGTCGTTCGTCCACCATTCTTCCAACTGCCCTGTAACAGGTTGAGGGTTGACAATAGGATCCGGAATAGCAGGTTCCAAATTAATTGGAAGTTGTGATTGGGCGGGGAAATTGAAAAGGGTTTCGTCAGCCGGTCCGATGAGGTCACAGTTTGCAAGTTTTCTATCCAACTCTTCCCAAGGTGGCAACTCTTGGGCTTGACCAGAGCTCTCTCCTACTTCCTTTTTCTTTTCCCTTTGGATCCTCCGTCTTTTTCACCTTTTGGGCAGCGGGCTTCTTCCTTCGTCCTCGTTTCCAGTCTAGAAGTCTTTTTCTCTTTTTGGGTTTTGGTTTCTCCTGGGGCTGGGCCTGAAAGACTATTGGCTCCTCGGTGTCAGCTTGATAACCGGACTGGGTTCCGGAAATCTCCATATCAAAAGTATGGGTAGTGAAACTTCAGAGGGCTTCTGATAGTTCATTCATGCTGTTAGCACATATGAAGAAACACACAAAATTCTATGTTAAAATTTTATTTATTGTAAATTAAATTTTCACATAATCACAAAATGGCCATCTGAAAAAATTTAAGTATTTCTCAATACTTAAATGGGCTTAAATCAGTGGCTCTGATACCACATTTTTCTATCACGACCCCCGACCCAGTTTCCTGGTCCGGAAGCCGCGGGACAGAAACCCGTGGTATTGGTGGTTAATTTGGCTGCGGAAATTTTAACAGGATCAATTAAACTGAAAATACCCAATTATTTTATTTCAAGTTTCGGGATAAACCCCGTAATTTACAATAGAGGAATTTCACTGGGAAATCCCCTTTTTACAAAAACATGTTTATTTATTTACTGAGCCACTCTATCCAAGATGGTAGTGCTACATGGCATTTTTCCTTGTTCACAGTAAATCACCTGAAACATGTTTAAAAAGATTTTATCAGCGGGGAAATACTGGCGAGTCATTCAATTTGTACAAAAACGACACATTGTCATAAGTTGCAGTATTAAGAGCGATTAAAATTGCCCCTATCTTACAATTAACTGGTCCAGTTGTCACTCGACCGGATCTATGACTGTGGTCAAATCACTAATGGGTCATGTCACCCACTAGTGACGTATATCACTAATTAGGCTCGCCCACCTAAGAGTGATAAAACAACAGTAATGTGCACAATACCCCACTTACTGCCAGTAATTAAAGATACGCAAAGACTTAATCCCTGTAATTATAACTGGAAAATAACTTTTGAGATAAATAGTTAAATAAAAAGGGAATGACTCACATTGCAAGTTTAACTAGACAGATTTTTTCCTACTGATTAAGCCTGGTAACCTAGTTAAATAATGCAAAAGAGACTAGGTTAGTAACTTAATATAACATTTACGATAAATTCACGAAATCAAAACCCTCACGACGAATGACAAAGTATAGCCCGAACTCAGGCAGCACTTAAACATCTGTAACAACCCTCGGTAAAACCAACACCCTTATAATAATTTCGACACCCTGTTATATGTTAAAATACCCTTATATGTTTTATATTACACCCCGTGTGTGAAAACCGAGCATTAGTTATGTTATATATATATATATATATATATATATATATATATATATATATATATATATATATATATATATATATATTAAATAAAACATGAAATATAGGGCTGAGGCGGGCCGCGTAATACCTCACCCCAAGTTCACGCGGGCCGCATTAAGACTGAAGTTGACTCCGCTGAAACCTTTAGTTCAAGCGGGCCGCGTAAGGTCTATGCTTAGTTAACGCGGGCCGCGAGAAACCTATACACGTGAAGACACCAGAAGCCGACACGTTTCGACATCGTGTCAAGTCTACTTGATGACCGGACTAAGCTACTGTAACACCTCGAAAATTCACGTCCTATAATGTGTTGACACGTGTCATAAAGTTTGAACGTGTGAAAGAATATTATAAAAGGACTAAAGTTGACAAACACGGAAAGTATGTAATTATACGGATTCTAAGTGTCAACAGCGAATGAATATACTTCATAATAACCCTACATGATGTTTATAACATCAAACGAATAAATCATGGATCATACGAAGCTAAAAGTGAGAGATTACAAACTACAGGGGTCAAATGTGTCAACATGTTAAAGATATACCTCTGAGTGATCTTTTGACAAACCCGAAGCTTTGTAAATATAAATTATGCTCACTAGAATGCACGATTAAAATTTCATAAAGTTTCGTTATCGTATGAGAAAGTTATGATCAAATTCGTGTACGAGGGGTTAAAGCGTCAACGGTGAAAGTTATGACTTTTTGGGTTAACCGGAAGTGTCCAGGGACTTGGCAAAGTGAGTATAAGTCATAAAGCCCTTGTATATAAATAATAAGGGGTCAAAATGCAAGAATTAAGCTTGGTTGACCTTTCAAAGCACCAAGAGCCAGGGATGCAAACTGAAAAATGGAAGAATTGCCCCTGAGGAGGGCTAGCGGGGCGCTACATCAGAAGCGTAGCGGTGCGCTAGCCGTCACCCAGCGACCAGAAACCTTCTGCAGCCTGTATTTCGCGATTGTGACCTATTCCACCGGTTTTTCTCACAAGTGGACGACCCTTAGACTTCCCTAGGCACTAGTAACAAGTGTTGAATGATTGTGGTTGATCCTAGACCTTGTTGTCAACACTTTGTGGTGCTTGAACTTACTATATAAAGGTCTTCAAGTTCACAACATTTCTCACAACTTCTCCTGCACTCTTGGATCATTTCTGGAGCTCAAGCTTGCTTCCAAGTGATCTTATCTCGTGCTTAGGACTTCAGTAAGTATTCTAATCTTTCTCTAATTGCTTTTAGCTTAGTTAATTAGCTAAAAGTCAAACCGTCGTAATTACGGTTTGACTTCGAGATTAGTCTATAATGGCTCAGTCATATCTCGAATTAAAAGTAGTTATAGGTTGGTATTTATGTGGGTAATAAAACCCCAAAAGGGTTTCCCCTGATCACCATCCTAACCAGGTTAAATGTCGGGTCAAACATATAATTAAAAAGTCAACAGGATGCTTAAAATGTCATTTATGCATAAATAGCTATCTAGAATGTATACAACCTGTTTGATCATTGTTATAACTTAGTAATAAGTGTAAGAACATGTCCAAACATGTTCGACCCGACTATTTCCTGTTTAGACCCGGTTCGGAACCGAAAGTCGCAAAGCTTTGACTTTTGCATTGACTTCAATTCTGACCCGTTTAGGTATGTTTTAGAAATACCTTAGAGCTTCATTTGGACCAGGTTACATGCTAGTATAACCCTCTGTGATTATACACCTCGGTTCATTAGTTATCCGATTAATACGCATGATTCCGTTAATTGCTCATATGTTGACCATTATGCCCTTATTGCCTTAAAACGAGATTTATGAAAATGTAAAAGTATAGAAACCTTGGTTACTGATATATAAGCTTGTATGCAAAGTTTGACATCAGTTTGACTTGTAGATTAAGAGTTATGCTCAATATCGCAAAATTAATGCTTTATGTTAATAAAACGGCGTAATTAGCGTATAGCCTAGTTAAGCCTACTTTTTGGTATCAAACTTAATACCCACTGATGTAATATATTATTTTGGGATTTTTAAAGATTTTTAATTAATTTTAAGCTGAGCATAACTAGTAGTCGTAGGTTTAATCCGGTAATTGTCGGTTTTGCCCTTACGGGCCATAAAATGAGTTTTACTTATCTAAACAACTCCAAACCTTTTGCTACTGATCACATATGATTAATAAATTATTTTAAGCCCTATGGAAATATAAAAATATCAGATTTAAGTATCGAACCCGGAAATGGCCTATAATCGCCATAATTAGCGTTTTTAACGCATAGTATGTCTTAAAATCATATTGGATATACCCGGGTTGATACCTACTGATATATGAGGCAAATTATGATATTTTAACAGTAAGCAAAGGTTGATAAACTCAGACTTCGTTTTTGAGCTTTTCGGCTTATGTGAAATTACCAAAATACCCCTACGGGGCATAGTTTGGTTAAAGATGATAAATTTCACATATATGCTTTAGCCTACTGTTATAACTCATCAAATTGAGTATGTTTGCTGTTTACATCAGACCTGTAACTCAGTTAAACATTTAAACTCTTTTACAACCTTTAAAATGACCAAACTACCCTACGGGGCATAGTTTGTGTTTAAATTCGTTTCGGGCATAATGAAAGACATCTTACTGATGTCACAACATATTTGAGGCATAATTAACTTAGGAAACCTGTAGATGGCTCTAATGAATACCCGTTACGCTTCTTACGCGTTCGGTTCGGTTTACGTAACAAGTTTACATAAATTAGCCGAAACGGGTCAAACCTTATTGGTTTTATCTCAAAATCCAGAATGTGTTTAGTTTACCCATATTATACAAGTCTCCAAACTTGTCGGGTCTAAATCACATTCTATTCCGGTCTTCGCTTAATAGTGCGTACGAACCGTATCTTCCAGTAAGACTAACCGTTCTAAGCTTAATTAAAGACCCGTTAGCATTCTAATTAATTATTTACACCATCATTCCAGACTAGAGCTTTCCGGTAAATTGTACCTACGCTTACTTAAGTGACTACGGCTGAGTTATTAGATTCTTGCTACTTAAGACAGGAGCTAGCTCAGGTAAATACTCTTAACTTATTTTCCCTATACGGGCTTGGGATACGGTACTATAAAAGTACCGCTTGGTCGGGTGTATGTAGTCATTTAAATCGGATTGTGATTGATGTACTTACATAACCTGTTTAATATGTATTATTTTATTATTATTTGGTGTATGGCCTTGGGGGTTAATGACCATGTCCCGGATATCCTTGGCATCATTCGAAGTAATGGCTACGACTTAAGCACGGGGTGTAGGCATACACCTGACAGCTGCATTATGTAAAAACTGGTAATCCACTCCGAGGTATCATCATTGTGGGCATTATACCAGAACTGGTAATCCACTTAGAGGATGATAGCCCGTGGGCATTATACCTGTGGCGTGTCAGTTAATCTAGTCCGGCCCTACAAACCGGCCCTAACGGACGACAAATAAGTAAAACTGTATACAAGATTATATACAAATAATTTTCCCAAGTTATAAAAGATTAATTTTGCCTCTGTGCATTTTAATCAAGGTGTCAAAAGGTTTTGTGCCTGGTGCATCTAAATCAATTTTCTTAAACTCTTTTCAAATGAGTCGGTTGAGTGTATTTACCAGTGAAAACTGACGTATTTTTCCAAAAGGGTTAGGTGACAGGTACTGAACGTAATTGGCTGGAAGCTCAGGGCGCTAATAAAGAATCTTGCAAGTTCTAGGAGTCTAAAGTCTGTTGAACAAATGATATGTTTTAAGATCCGCCTGTGGATCCTTTACTTCCGTTGTAATACTGAATATTACTTCATATTCGGAATGTAATAATAAATATCCTTTGCTTCCGCTGTGCATTCATATATATTGTGTTGTTTGACTATTATGTTGCCAACCACGTCACGATACTCCCCCACCGGGCCCACCGGTGACACGTGGAAATCGGGGTGTGACAGCTACGCCATTGACCGATGTTGACGCGGGCCGCGTAAAGGTTAGCCTTACCTTACGCGGGCCGCGACAGGACGAGATTTCACAACTATAAATAGCAGGCTTCGGATTTCACTTTCAATCGTTCATTCCTTTCTTTCTAAACGAATTTCTGAAGTAGTAGAGATTATAGTCGGGTATTATACCCCTAATTAGCGAGGTTCTGCTCCGTTGTAAGTATTATAACCCCGGTTCCATAATAGTTACGCTGCCCGATTGATTTAGGGTTCCGTAACAACTGTCGTGGTTCTGCCCGACGTAGTTGTTGGAATACCGTCTCGGGGAGGATATCATTTATATTCTTTAAAGGGTTATGATACTAACCAATATATATTTGTATAAATTATAGATTATACCCAGGAAACCCTCACGCGAAGCCTAAGATAGCAATGTGAGTAATCCTTATTTTGTGTAAACCTTTTTGTGAGTTGATCCACTTTTTGTAAATCTTTTGTTAAATGTTTTTACAAAACCTTAAATACTTTTCCATGCGAATAACAGTTATTGAGTATTTGTAAGCATACAATTATGATGAGTATGTTGGGGTTTTGTATACAAAATTTGTTACCACCTGGTCAAGGAGTAACATGTCCACAAGTCGGGTTCGACAGTACCATGGATGTTAATTGTGATGTCTTGTAAACAAATATAATTGCGAGATCGCCCTCAATACTGTTCACTGTGACTTTTTATTTAAACTTGATTAAACTGGGATTCACTCACCAGTATTTCTTGCTGATAAAATGTTTTAAACACGTGTTACAGGTAACTTAGTGTGAAGCCAATAAAAGCCAGCTGGACAGCACTGAAGGCTTAGAAAAGTGGCAATAAAGTTACCTAAAATAAAATAGATGTTTTTATTAAATAAAATAGGGTTTATTCCTATGAAAACGTGTGTACTATGAACTTGGGTTTCATCCCATTTGTTTAATATTATAAAATATGGTGGTTTTACTCTGATAAACATTTCCTAACTACGGTCCTGATGTAAATTCCGCTGCAAGACTAAACAAACTGATACCACCGAAACTGGCTCACGACCGCCCGTTCCCGGGACAGATAAGGGATCGGAGGTTGTGACAGAAGGTGGTATCAGAGCCTAGCCACTGGCTCAAGCCAAAGAAGTGTTCTGCTGACACTTAATGTCACACCCCGAATTCCACGTGTCACCGGTGGGCCCGGTGGGGGAGTATCGTGACGTAATTGATATCATCATAGTCAAACAACACAATATATAAATGCACAGCGGAAGCAAAAGGTAAATATCTTACAATCCGAATATAAAGTAATATCAGAGTATTACAACGGAAAGTAAAAGATCCACAGGCGGATCGAATAATCATAATCATTGTTCAGCAGACTTTAGACGCCTAGGACCTGTAAGATTCCTTATAATCGCCCTGAGCTTCCAGCCAATTACGCTCAGTACCTGTCACTTAACCTTTTGGAAAAAATACGTCAGTTTTCACTGGTAAATACAATTTAACTGACTCATTTTGAAAAGAGTTTGAAAATTGATTTGAGTGCAAACGGCACAAAATATCTTGACACAGTGATTAAAATGCACAGAGGCAAAATTAATCTTTTATAACTTGGGACAATTTTATTAATAAAAATCTTGTATCCGATTTACATGTTTGTCCAACATTTAGGGCCGGTGATTATACAATACAATACAACACAAGCCGGACAAGATTAATCGACACACCACAAATATAATCTCACAAGAAGTTATCCTCACGAGTGAGTATACGTTTTACATATGCAACAGGAGGTGTTTTGTCTACACCTTGTGCTTACGTCGTGGCCATTCACTTTTTAAAATGAGCCAAGGATATCCAGGACACGGTCATTAACCCCCAATGTTATTTGTTATCAAGCAATACGAATTAAAACGGGATTATGCAATTCAATCATCTCCGATCAAAAGGTTTCTACACCCGACCAAGCGGTATTTTTATAATACCGTATCCCAAGCCCGTATAAGGGAAAATAAGTTAAAAGTATTTACCTGAGCTAGCTCCTGTCTTAATTAATAAGAATTTAATAACTCAGCCGTGTTCGCTTAAGTAAGCGTAGGTACCATTTACCGGAAGGCTCTAGTCTGGAATGATGACATAAATAATTAATTAAAATGCTAACGGGTCTTTAATTAAGCCAAAGCTTAGACCGGTTAGTCTTAAGGGAATATACGGTTCAAACGCACGATTAAGCGAAGACCGGATAGAATGTGATTTAGACCCGACAAGTTTGGATACTTGTATAATATGGGTTTACTAAACACATTCTGGATTTTGAGACAAAAATGATAATGTTTGACCCGTTTCGGTCAATTTATGCAAACTAGTTACATAAACCGAACCGGACGCGAAAAGGGCGTTACGGGTATCCAAAAGAGTCATATGCAAGTTCCCCGAGTTAATATGCTCTAATTATGATATAATATCAGTAAGTTATTTTCTATTATGCCCCAAATGGATTTAAACACGGTTTATGCCCCATAAGGGCATTTTGGTCATTTAAAAGTTTATAAAAGAGTTTATTTATGAATCTGAGTTACAAATCTGGTCCATACAGTAATTATATTTAATTTTACATATTATAACAGTAGGGTATGACCCGTAAGTGAAAATTATTATTTAAAACAAAACTATGCACCATAGGGGCATTTTGGTAATTTCACAAGGGCTAAAAATGCCAAAACTGGAAATCTGAGTTTATAATATTGTACTTACTGTTTTTATATGAAAATATGCTAATTACATCAGTAGGTATAAGTCTTATATGTTTGACATGGTTGTAGTATATACTATGCGTTAAAAATGCCTAAAAAGGCGATTTAGAGCCGTTTCCGGGTTTTCAAAAGAAAGCTGAGATTTTTATATTTCCAGAGTGCTCAAAATAATTTATTTAACAAATAAAATCAGTAGAAAAAGGTTTGGGGTCAAAAGGACTTATAAAACTCATTTTATGGCTTAAACGGTCAAAACCGGCATTAACCGAATCGACTTAGCGACGTATGATCCGATCAGCCAAAAATTAAATAAAAATCTTCAAAAATCCCAGAATATTATATAACATCAGTGGGTAAAAAGTTTTATATCGAAAAGTGGCCTTAAATAGGTTATACGCTAAATGCGCCGTTTATTTAACATAAAGATATAGTTTTACGATATCGGCCATAACTAAAAATCTGGACCACCAACTGATCTCAAATTTTCGGTGCAAGTTTATAAATTAGTAATAAAGATTTCTACTCTTTCACTTTTCCAAAAATCACGTTTTATATCAAAAAGGGCAAAATAGTCAACTTTAAGCATAATCGGAAACATGCATATGAATCGGTTAAGCATAGACTCAAGATGTAAAAATTCCAGAGAGTTAAACTAAAATAAAAATGGTCAAAAATAAACTCTAATACAGATCTCAAACATGCATGCATGGATCCGAATCGGGAGTCAACGAAAAGATCGTTTTATAGGACTTTCGGTTCCGATCCGAGTTTATACTAAAGATTGTCGAGTTGATTATGATAAAACACATTCTTATATTCATTATAAGTTATTTTTGATGATCAAACTGATTGCATGTCATCTACATTACCATTTATGCTATATTTCGCAAAAACGATTTCTGTTGACTTTTTAAGAACATCTTTGACTCGACAAATAGCATGCTTAGAGTGGGAATCAGAGAATACCCTTTTGAGGGTTTGTTTCCCACATAAATACCAACATATCAGTGGTTTCAATTGAGAAATGACAGAGCCAAACTCGTTTAATCGAAAAGTCAAACTATACGAACAACGGTTTGACTTTTAACTAATAATCAAAGCAAGAACGAATTATAAACTGATATGGAAGCTTACAAAGGTCCTAATGAAGCTTAGTTAACACTTAGAGGCTGCCTTGTCGTTCAGAAATGCTCCAGAAGTTGCCTTGAGAGTTTTGCAAGTTGTGGGTGTTCTTGTTACTATCACAAGAACTCAATAAAATGGAGCTTTGATCAGAATTTATGGAGAAATCAGATGTTGTAGGAGCCTCACAAGTGTCCAAGACATGCATGCTCATCTATTGGTGAGAAATGGAGGTGATCCCAGCTGTTTTGCATTAAAAATTCGGACCAAACAGCCCCTGATCGCAAAAAGCTGCACCTGGGGTTGCCAAACTTTAATTAAAAATGGCAGCTTTGGTCCCTGTCTTTGCACGCGAGGTTTCGGCTATTTATTTTGACTCGTAAACCCCCAAACTTGGTTTTTAAGAACCTTGGGACATTTACCAACATGGTAATGTCCTCGGATAACTTTGCGCTCACCCGAAAAGCCATGAAATTCGACGTTGACGCTTTTAGCCCCTCAAGTACGGTTTTGGCCATAACTTTCTCATACGATAACGAAACTTCATGAAATTTTTACCACATATTCTAGTGGGTATATTCTAGCATTACAAAGCTTCGGGGCTGCCAAAAGTTCACCCAGAGGTATAAATTCAACATGTTGACACTTTTAGTCCCTATAGTTTGCAATTCCTCACTTTCGTGCATTTTCCGCTTCGTATGATCCATGATCCATCCGTTTAAGGTTATAAACATTATGTAGGGTTATTATAGAGCCTATTTATCAATCGTTGACCCTTTGAACCCTTGAATTTACATAGTTTCACCGTTTGTCAACTTTAGTCCCTCTAAAGTTTGTTTTCACATATCCAAAGCTTATGACACGTGTCCAGACATTATTGGACGTAAATTTTCGAGGTGTTACATCCTCACCCCCTTAAAATAAATCTCGACCTCGAGATATGCTTAAAGTAAAGGGAGTACTTTCTGTCCTACACTGAACTTAAACTTCCTCAGTACATTTGGGCCTTTATGGCACTCCAGCTGTCCTCTATAATAGATCATGTATCCTTTTGGAGTTTCTTAACCTGCCGATCCTAAATCGATACGGTTTGCTCAACATATAATAAATACGCATATCATTATGTGATAATGCTTCTCAACTTATTGGTGAACACATCCTTAAATCATTAGTGTGTTATTGTGTTGCGAGCTCCGCCAAGCTCCTTAAACAGGTTTTAGCTTATAAACTATTTGATCTCGATACATTCGATTCCTTCGTATGATTTTATATATTCAGAGCTTAACTAGTCTGATAATTAATAAATTGGTACACCCTTCCAGGGTGATATCTTTGTTGAACCTTATTCCAATGCAACTTTCAGATCCTGATAAGTGGACTTCCCAAAGTCTCGTCCATTAAGCGGATGTTTTGATATTTCATCTATACAAGGTCTCCGAAAGAGCCACCTTGATACTTATATAACGATTATTATAAAAAGCTTATCTTAAGGTGAAATGGTTATTCTAACCATTGCTTAAAACTAATCTTAAGGAATTAGCTATTCCTTGCCATTAGTCGAACAAATCGACGATCCTGGGCAGCTGATAAAAATTCTTAATTGTTGCCTAATTCGGGTTGCGGTAATCAATGCATAAGCAAAATGTACCGTCTTCCTTAATTAATCATACCGAATTTTCCGGATATTGAATCAGGCTATATGAATCTATATCTTAAAATTTACTTAATCAGGGTTTCGATTATTCCATGATCAACACGGAGTTCCTACCACACTCTAATCTTAAGCGGGATGTTAATCTTAACTCTACTTGCTTCTCAGAAGGTAAACAGGATAATCTTAGGAGAAGATAATTATGACACACAGAGATGTCAGAGGTGTCTGTATTTTCAGGCTTGAGTTTATCTATCGATGTCGGTGTCAGATAAATGACACATTCTCTTTATAATGCAAGGATGTCCTAAGTGGAGATACTTATAGGACATTTTTATATTGGATATCTTCCTTGGATGCTACTAGTCGACTTTAGTACCATATGACCATCGGGATATCTCAGGGGTTCCATGTATTAAACCTCCATGCTGATCAGACATGGAAATAATCTATGGGACACACTAGGACACGCCAATCCTCATATGACACTTTTATCAAACATAGTTTGGCATTCGCAGGCGATAGAAAAACAATGAGAAAATAATTAAAATAACATGTGTTGTCGTACTCTATGCAAAGATAGAGTGCTCTTAGATTTTCGGAAGGATCTCTTGCCGATCTATAAGAATCGGTTACTATGGTTTCCTTGGTAGTTATACCTTGTGGATGATAAAAAAATTCTGCTAAGTTTATGGTTCATGAAGATTTATTATTGCCTGTATTAAAACAGGACATTTAGCAGAAATTATCATTGATAAATGATAAGGAAGTTTATTGTACAAGTGCTTATATTAAATTAGAATGGAGATTTTCACAAACTAGGCACCTAGCTCAGTTGGCTAGGCGCGCGAAAGGGTGCGGCCGGCCTAGACCCGGGTTCGAATCCGGGGACGGTCAGTTCCACCATTTTTTTTTATTAATTAATCGTACGGACCCGTGTAATTACGAGGGTTGTCTCATAAGGAGTCTTGATAATTAATTGTTTCTTATCACTCACAATATGGGCTTGATTTTTAAGGCAACCAATCGATTTTTATCACTATATTGAGTCCTTAAGTATGCAACCAAAAGTTTGCTATAAGGATATTAGAAAAAAATGATTTCTAATAGATATTAATATCAATATAGGATTTGTTGGAGCATTTTCGACGTAACATCGTCACTTCCTACCGGGCATTAAATGACCGGAGTCTTAATCAGGTGGAGACAACAGTTCTCAACCTTTATCATTCATAATATATTTATTCGTGCCAGTATTAAATAAGTTTCTACATAAACTGCTTGATAACGAAAGGTACATATTATACTATTATTATTCTGCCCCATCTCTTGGGCGTTCATCCTGACAACTCGTGCGTCTGTTATCTTGGCCTACTCGGGCTTCTTCTGATTCCTAGGGCAGTTGGTCTTGATATGCCCCTTCTCGTTGCAACCATAACAGGTTGCATCTTTCAACTTCTTGCAATCCATGGTTTTATGTTTCCTAGATTTGCAAATTCCACAAGCTCTGGGCTGCGATTTGGATTTTAGTTCGAACCTGCATTTCCCATAATGGCGCTTCTTGCAGGTCCCACATACTGGTTTCTGGTCGGACTTTTGTTTGTTCTTTTTCTTAGAACTCTGGAAGTTATCTACCTCCCTTTTCCTTTTTAGTTCATCCTTTGCATCAGAGGCATGAACGGGGTCCTCCTTAAGGGTAAGGAAGTGTGGTCCTAGATAAAATTTGGACCGAGCAGCATGGGGTTCCTTGAACTTTTTCACAGCCTTCTTCACAGCTTTTCCAACAGCGGCTTCTATCATAGTTTGAAGAATATCTTTGGAAATTCTAAGGTTCACAATTTCAGCATCATTAGCATGCGTCGTGCCATCAATGGCGCGATCGACTGTTGTCTTATCCGAGTTTGCCATTACTTTCTATTGGTTCCTAACACCAATAAAAACAATTTCTTAGTTGAAATCCAACAACTACTATATTTTTATTCTGATGGCCTTAATATATACTAGCCATGGTGTCAATAACCTAAACAGGCTATTAAAGCATTAACATTCTTAATGAACATTATTTAAAATATTTTAGTATTTCTTAGCCTAGGTCGCAAAAGACCATTAATGGCATTAAAGATTTTGGACCTAGTCCATCACTTTTCTGACAGAGGATCAAAACGTCACATCTGTCTTTATTACATTAAAGAATTTAGGTAGCTTGAAAGCTTGCCATAGGAATATCAGAAAAGAGTGATTCCTATTAGATATAAAATATCCATCTAAGGTTAGTTGAAGCATTATTCTAAGGTATCATTGGTCAATTTATATCTCGTATTAAATGACCGAAGTCCTACTAAGACGGAGACAACGGTTCTCAACAGTGATCGTTCATTATTGAATCACATGTGTCAGCATCAAATGAATTTCTGCATAACTGCTTGATAAGGAAAAGTACCTGCTATATTGTTATCCTTCTGCACCATCTCCTGGCGTTCACCCGGAAGACTCATGCGTTTATTTCCCGGGCCCTTCCCGGCTTCTTTATAAGCTTTGGGCAGTTGGTTTTGATGTGTCCTTCCTCGCTACAATTGTAACATGTGGCGTTCTTTAGCCCCTTGCAATCTAAGGTTTTGTGACCCTTGGTTTTGCAAATTCCACACAGTTTGGCACCTGGGTCAATTGTACACTTCCCAGTATGTTGCTTTTTGCAGTTACTGCACTTGGGTTTGTTATTAGGCTGACTCGAGTTTTTCCTAAACTCGGAATCCTTTTTGTTCCTTAAGCTTCCCTTTTTCTTCTTATCAGATCGATGAGAGTTCTCTTCCTCTCTTTCTCTCTTTCCTTTACCAGAAGCCTTAACAGACTTATTTCTGATTGCATCTAAGGTGAGAGATAAGGATAAGTCCACTGCGGACCTATATGTGATTGGCCTAGATGCTTTAACATTTCCTTTTATCTCTGGTGCTAGGCCTCCAATGAAACGCGCTATGCGTTTAGGTTCAGGGGTGACTAAATAAGGAACTAGGCGG
The DNA here is from genome assembly GCA_030545235.1 of Helianthus tuberosus. Taxonomy (NCBI): domain Eukaryota; kingdom Viridiplantae; phylum Streptophyta; class Magnoliopsida; order Asterales; family Asteraceae; genus Helianthus; species Helianthus tuberosus. The sequence continues at coordinate 10,205,619 of CM060396.1, forward strand.
GACATAGTGTTAAAACTTGTCACGTATGTCTGGCAATCTAAATCCTTCATGACTAGAGTCAAGAAGTTTGATTCTATCTCTTCTATCTCATGCTAAGGGCAAAAAATTTTCTTGACTAATGCAACAAATTGATCCCAAGATAAGTTGTAGAGTAGAACCTTTCCCGTGGCTTGGAGCAATGATCTCCACCATGCTAACGCTTCTCCTTTGAATGACTGTGAAACAAATTTCACAACATTCTGCTTTGCACAACCGCTGATATCCACAACAGCGTCCATCTCATCGAGCCATGTCATGCAATCGATGGCCCCTTCTTCTCCTGTAAAGTCTCTGGGCTTGCAGGAGACAAAATATTTATATGTGCAAGTCTTAACTGGTGCCTCTTGGTGAAACATGACTTGAATAGGCGAAACACTCCTTCGATGTGATGAGTTATGAACATCGTCTTCCTCTAACTCATTTGATTTAGGAGAGGGCTTAATACGAGCCACAGATAGAGTCGTAGAGTGGTTATCATTTGATTCATCATACTGACTGTCAAGAGCTTGAGTAATAGCACTATTTATTAGTGCCTGCAGTTCCGCTTCAGTCATGCTAATTCTGGTAACATCATTGTTCTTCTTCGGGTGGCTGTTGGCCTCCTCTGATCCAGCCATGTAGCTTGATTGCTACATAAACAATGGTAACGATTTATTCAGAGGTTATTATGATATCCCCATTTTTGACGATTCATCAACCATGGTAATATAAACCATATTGGTTAATTAGTTAGTTATTTTTAAATTAGTATCTTCCATTATAATTTATCCTAGTTATAAACCATTAAGGATATTAAAGTGGCGCAGAAGGCCTAGTCACAAGGACAGTTTTAAATTTATAAGCCATGATCGTTTGGGATCGAGGCATTTAAGGGTTGAGCATAGTCGGTTACTTTTCTTAACAGGGAGTCGAAGACTACAACTGCCTTTTGTCCTTTAGGACAATAGATATAGCCCGTGGGCATTCCCTTCTGAGGGATGTTTATGATATGATCATCTTTCAGATGCTATTAGTCAAGATCATTTGGATCATACCGACCATTATGCTTGGACATGGTCCAACATTTTTAGACAGGAGGTCAAAGACCACCACTGTCGTTGTCTTATCGGACAACCAATTTAGCCCGTAGGTACTTCATCACTTACGGATGTTTATAATATGATCATCTTATAAGATGATATAAGCCATGATTTCTAGAATCATAAGGTAAATTAGAAATTTTAAAAAAAAATTTCAATATAGGGATGACTGTTGTGATTTTGTCGAATCACATTTGTCAGGAGTGCTAACACGTTCTCAGGTGTTAACAGGGATCTGAATCCCGAGGGTAGGTTTCACCATCTTGGCCGCGTAGGCTAGGTTTCACCTTTAAGATTCTTTTTAAATGCATACAGACAGGGAAAGGGGGATATTTATTTCCTTCAGGATTCTCCTCATAAATCCTACTTTACAAGTTAATAATAGCACAAATGGCCTAGTCGCGTAGACAAGTTTATAAGCCATGACTTCAGAGAATCGAGGCATTCAAGTTCTAATAATGGCACAAATGGCCTAGTCACGTAGACAAGTTTATAAGCCATGACTTCAGAGAGTCGAGGCATTAAAGTTTTAATAATGGCACAAGTGGCCTAGTCACGTAGACAAGTTTATATGCCATGATTTCAGAGAGTCGAGGCATTAAATTTTTAATAAGGGCACAAGTGGCCTAGTCACGTAGACAAGTTTATATGCCATGATTTCAGAGAGTCGAGGCATTAAAGTTTTAATAATGGCACAAGTGGCCTAGTCACGTAGACAAGTTTAATTTATAAGCCATGATCGTTTGTGATCGCGGCAATTAGGTGTGAATCAACGTTCATTACCTTTTCTTGACAGGGAGTTGTAGACTACTACTGTCTTTAGTCTCAGAAGACGTTAATTATAGCCCGTAGGCACTTCCCTCCTAAGGGATGTTATTTTCCATTTATTTCATGTTTCATGTTTAGAATGAAAACTTTGTTTAATCAATCCATTACATGGAGATAAAAGTACAGAGTTGCCCTAAGCGGGTCTTCGAAAGGAATAATGTGTCCTCGAAGGGACTGAAAGAAAAATATATACATCATAAATACGTCCTTAGAAGGACTATTAAGGAAACGATCTTCAGTGAGAGGAGTTTCTTCTTCACTCTTATTTCTGAATGCTTTCTCCTTGTAGGCTCGTTTCATCCTAGCCGCGGTACGAAGCTCAGCATTTCAAGGCTCCGAGTGTGGAGAACTCCTATTACAGCTTCTTCGCTTGGCGACGTATTCAATTAGAATTGGAAGCAAAAATTTCTAGATTAGGATTGAGATCATTCCTATGTTAAGTCTAGACTCAGAAGGTCAAAGAATGTGCTATTGTGTCATTGAGATTAAACACAAAAAGGATAGTGTTTAATTCCCTCAATGTTGGCTCTGATACCAACCTGTCACACCCCGAATTCCACGTGTCACCGGTGGGCCCGGTGGGGGAGTATCGTGACGTAATTGATATCATCATAGTCAAACAACACAATATATAAATGCACAGCGGAAGCAAAAGGTAAATATCTTACAATCCGAATATAAAGTAATATCAGAGTATTACAACGGAAAGTAAAAGATCCACAGGCGGATCGAATAATCATAATCATTGTTCAGCAGACTTTAGACGCCTAGGACCTGTAAGATTCCTTATAATCGCCCTGAGCTTCCAGCCAATTACGCTCAGTACCTGTCACTTAACCTTTTGGAAAAAATACGTCAGTTTTCACTGGTAAATACAATTTAACTGACTCATTTTGAAAAGAGTTTGAAAATTGATTTGAGTGCAAACGGCACAAAATATCTTGACACAGTGATTAAAATGCACAGAGGCAAAATTAATCTTTTATAACTTGGGACAATTTTATTAATAAAAATCTTGTATCCGATTTACATGTTTGTCCAACATTTAGGGCCGGTGATTATACAATACAATACAATACAAGCCGGACAAGATTAATCGACACACCACAAATATAATCTCACAAGAAGTTATCCTCACGAGTGAGTATACGTTTTACATATGCAACAGGAGGTGTTTTGTCTACACCTTGTGCTTATGTCGTGGCCATTCACTTTTTAAAATGAGCCAAGGATATCCAGGACACGGTCATTAACCCCCAATGTTATTTGTTATCAAGCAATACGAATTAAAACGGGATTATGCAATTCAATCATCTCCGATCAAAAGGTTTCTACACCCGACCAAGCGGTATTTTTATAATACCGTATCCCAAGCCCGTATAAGGGAAAATAAGTTAAAAGTATTTACCTGAGCTAGCTCCTGTCTTAATTAATAAAAATTTAATAACTCAGCCGTGTTCGCTTAAGTAAGCGTAGGTACCATTTACCGGAAGGCTCTAGTCTGGAATGATGACATAAATAATTAATTAAAATGCTAACGGGTCTTTAATTAAGCCAAAGCTTAGACCGGTTAGTCTTAAGGGAATATACGGTTCAAACGCACGATTAAGCGAAGACCGGATAGAATGTGATTTAGACCCGACAAGTTTGGATACTTGTATAATATGGGTTTACTAAACACATTCTGGATTTTGAGACAAAAATGATAATGTTTGACCCGTTTCGGTCAATTTATGCAAACTAGTTACATAAACCGAATCGGACGCGAAAAGGGCGTTACGGGTATCCAAAAGAGTCATATGCAAGTTCCCCGAGTTAATATGCTCTAATTATGATATAATATCAGTAAGTTATTTTCTATTATGCCCCAAATGGATTTAAACACGGTTTATGCCCCATAAGGGCATTTTGGTCATTTAAAAGTTTATAAAAGAGTTTATTTATGAATCTGAGTTACAAGTCTGGTCCATACAGTAATTATATTTAATTTTACATATTATAACAGTAGGGTATGACCCGTAAGTGAAAATTATTATTTAAAACAAAACTATGCACCATAGGGGCATTTTGGTAATTTCACAAGGGCTAAAAATGCCAAAACTGGAAATCTGAGTTTATAATATTGTACTTACTGTTTTTATATGAAAATATGCTAATTACATCAGTAGGTATAAGTCTTATATGTTTGACATGGTTGTAGTATATACTATGCGTTAAAAATGCCTAAAAAGGCGATTTAGAGCCGTTTCCGGGTTTTCAAAAGAAAGCTGAGATTTTTATATTTCCAGAGTGCTCAAAATAATTTATTTAACAAATAAAATCAGTAGAAAAAGGTTTGGGGTCAAAAGGACTTATAAAACTCATTTTATGGCTTAAACGGTCAAAACCGGCATTAACCGAATCGACTTAGCGACGTATGATCCGATCAGCCAAAAATTAAATAAAAATCTTCAAAAATCCCAGAATATTATATAACATCAGTGGGTAAAAAGTTTTATATCGAAAAGTGGCCTTAAATAGGTTATACGCTAAATGCGCCGTTTATTTAACATAAAGATATAGTTTTACGATATCGGCCATAACTAAAAATCTGGACCACCAACTGATCTCAAATTTTCGGTGCAAGTTTATAAATTAGTAATAAAGATTTCTACTCTTTCACTTTTCCAAAAATCACGTTTTATATCAAAAAGGGCAAAATAGTCAACTTTAAGCATAATCGGAAACATGCATATGAATCGGTTAAGCATAGACTCAAGATGTAAAAATTCCAGAGAGTTAAACTAAAATAAAAATGGTCAAAAATAAACTCTAATACAGATCTCAAACATGCATGCATGGATCCGAATCGGGAGTCAACGAAAAGATCGTTTTATAGGACTTTCGGTTCCGATCCGAGTTTATACTAAAGATTGTCGAGTTGATTATGATAAAACACATTCTTATATTCATTATAAGTTATTTTTGATGATCAAACTGATTGCATGTCATCTACATTACCATTTATGCTATATTTCGCAAAAACGATTTCTGTTGACTTTTTAAGAACATCTTTGACTCGACAAATAGCATGCTTAGAGTGGGAATCAGAGAATACCCTTTTGAGGGTTTGTTTCCCACATAAATACCAACATATCAGTGGTTTCAATTGAGAAATGACAGAGCCAAACTCGTTTAATCGAAAAGTCAAACTATACGAACAACGGTTTGACTTTTAACTAATAATCAAAGCAAGAACGAATTATAAACTGATATGGAAGCTTACAAAGGTCCTAATGAAGCTTAGTTAACACTTAGAGGCTGCCTTGTCGTTCAGAAATGCTCCAGAAGTTGCCTTGAGAGTTTTGCAAGTTGTGGGTGTTCTTGTTACTATCACAAGAACTCAATAAAATGGAGCTTTGATCAGAATTTATGGAGAAATCAGATGTTGTAGGAGCCTCACAAGTGTCCAAGACATGCATGCTCATCTATTGGTGAGAAATGGAGGTGATCCCAGCTGTTTTGCATTAAAAATTCGGACCAAACAGCCCCTGATCGCAAAAAGCTGCACCTGGGGTTGCCAAACTTTAATTAAAAATGGCAGCTTTGGTCCCTGTCTTTGCACGCGAGGTTTCGGCTATTTATTTTGACTCGTAAACCCCCAAACTTGGTTTTTAAGAACCTTGGGACATTTACCAACATGGTAATGTCCTCGGATAACTTTGCGCTCACCCGAAAAGCCATGAAATTCGACGTTGACGCTTTTAGCCCCTCAAGTACGGTTTTGGCCATAACTTTCTCATACGATAACGAAACTTCATGAAATTTTTACCACATATTCTAGTGGGTATATTCTAGCATTACAAAGCTTCGGGGCTGCCAAAAGTTCACCCAGAGGTATAAATTCAACATGTTGACACTTTTAGTCCCTATAGTTTGTAATTCCTCACTTTCGTGCATTTTCCGCTTCGTATGATCCATGATCCATCCGTTTAAGGTTATAAACATTATGTAGGGTTATTATAGAGCCTATTTATCAATCGTTGACCCTTTGAACCCTTGAATTTACATAGTTTCACCGTTTGTCAACTTTAGTCCCTCTAAAGTTTGTTTTCACATATCCAAAGCTTATGACACGTGTCCAGACATTATTGGACGTAAATTTTCGAGGTGTTACACTTAAAGTTATATTTTGTGTTTGGAAATAAATTATGAAAATACATGTGTAATTGTAATTATTATGATGTGTTATTTGACTATTTGTTAGTTTACAGTATGAGTAAGAGAAGAATTTTGGGCATCTATCATAAATTAGATAGTTCACCCAAAGAAAAGGGAAGTTCATCTCAAACAAATTCCTCAAGATACTCAGCAGATACTGAGGAAGGAATATTTGTCCGTAAAGCTCAGTATGAAAATCCACTTACCCCTAGTAAAAGAAGTCGGATTCTTAGAAAAAGTTAAGAGAATATGAAAAAGTCTCAGGAAAACCAGAAAATAGGCAGTAACCCACCTTGGGAAGATAAATTAGACGAAAAATGGGCAAATCTCTACATGTTAGCCACTACAGCAGTAAATGTTAACTTATAGTTGAACAGCCAAACCAATATCAGCACCCATGCCACCTACGAGCTAGAAACTTTAAAAGAACTTCGTTCATTTGATAACAACCTAGTAAGAAGAAAGAGATAGAATAAACCTTACATAAAAATGCATACTGAGCATAATACTCCTATAACCTAGTTAGACTAAAATAAGTTACGGAGGTATAACCAATAATATATTTCGAATTTCAGTTCTAGTTTGTAATAAATATATAAATTGCAATATTTCATTTTAATCAATCTGTTCGTATAATTGTACTAGATATTCATTTATGATAAATAAACATTCGGATGAACAACAAAAGTGAACCAAGAAAACTAGAATAAGGCCTAGAAGTACAAGAGAATTTTTAATGCTATGCCTTAATATGAAGCTTTGAGATAAACCAATTGCTTGTATAAATAAAGTGTGATGGTTATTGGTATCCTGTGAGGATAATGACTAGAACAGTGCCTGTATGATAAATAAGCAATAACACTTGGCCACTGTTATTTTTTTTTATTGATACTACTCGGTTCTAGAATATGATTCCTTATGAGAATACTAATTCCCTTATTTCTTGATGTAAATGATGCCTTTTTAAGATCATGATTTGAAATAAGTTTATGGGTGGAAAATACTATGATAATTACCTCTCCGGTAAAACTGGGCATGGTGCGGTAGACTTTCCAGCTTGTCCGGGTGAGATGAGGTTACCTCTCCGGCGAGACCGGGTGAGATGAGGTTACCCCTCCGACAAGACCGGGTGAGATGAGGTATATGTTATGATAATGGAATTCCCTAAATAATGTTGTGACCTGATGTCTGACTTGTTAATTTGTTGAATACTTTGACCTTATGAATGGTCTGTATATTACAGTATGTGAAATATATATATCAATGAGGAAATCCAAAAGATTCTCATAATTGATAATGAGAAATAAATTACGAACAGAGGTGTCAATTATGAATTTAGATTTGTCAGAAATCTCTAGTGTATATATATATATATAAATTCTGATGATAAACATTATTTGATTATCAATCTATGCGATAAAATGAACGGTAGTAATAATAATATTATAATAAGAATAATAATAAATAAAATAAAATATGTGTGTACGGATGTATATTACTATTAGTGTGTTTTTATTTCTGTTGGTATTGTAATTTTTATTTCAGTACTAGTGTGTAATAGACTCATAGTATATGAAAAGAGTATAGTAGCAATGATCGACGCTTTTGGCAAAAATGCGTGTCATGTGATTAACTATAGTAAGATATTAATTGTGATATTAATATGGGATAAATGTTTAAAATTCAGATGGCCGACGAAGAAAATCAAGGAAATCTGAATAACGATAACCAGAGTAACATTAACGTAGTTAATGATAATCCGAGTATCAATAACAATGGAAACCAAGTGGATAATAGTGCTATTCAACATATAGTGGCACAGGGAATTATAGATGCTATGCCATTTATTCTTCAAACTGTTAAGGATGCTGATAATAAAGGTAAACATAGCAGTAAGCGACCTGTTGAACCAGAAAACAGTGTAAACAATGGACCAGTATTTCAATTGCCTATTCCCAAAAGAAGAAGAACCATGCCTTATGGTTGTTCTTATAAAGAATTCTGGTCTTGTAAACCAATGGAATTCTCGGGCAATGAAGGGGCCATTGCAACCTTACGCTGGATAGAGAAGACTGAGGCAGTCTTAAGGATAAGTAAGTGTGCTGAAGAAGACAAGATATTGTTTGCTTCTAATCTGTTTAAGAATGCAACATTAGAATGGTGGAACACTATCCTCCAGACAAGAGGAAGTGATAAAACTTATAATATGGAATGGGAAGAATTTAAAGAAAAGGTAGAAAGGAAATTCTGCCCACCCAATGAAAAAGAACAGATAGCAAATTAGTTCCTCAACCTTAGGATGACTGGTGTAGATAGTAAAGGGTACACTACTACATTCTTTGAATATGCTAGGATAGTGCCAACCCTTGCATCACCAGAACCGGTATTAATCTCCCGTTACATCTGGGGATTAATTGGAGAAATTAGACATGTAGTCAAGGCAACCAGACCCCAAACCATAGAAGAAGCTGTAGAACTAGCCAATACTTTGACTGATGAACTAGTTCGTACTAGAGAAGAAGATCAGAGGAAAAACTTAACCCAAAGGCTGACCCAAGAATTTCGTTCTGAGAATTTCAATCATAGGAACGTAGATTCTACCTTTGCACCGTATTGCGGGATCTGCAAAAAGAAGCATTCTGGAAAATGCTCCACCCACTGCAATTTCCGCAAAGCACCAGGACACAATGAAGAGAACTGCAGGAGGAAATCCAGTAATGGATTGTGTTTTAACTGTGGAGAAAAAGGTCATATCAAGCCAAACTGTCCAAAACTGGCTCCAGCTACAAACAACAAGAATACTAAAAATGCTAGAGCATTTGTTCTGACTGCAGATGAAGCCAAGATGATTCCAGATGTCATCGCTGGTACGTTTCTAGTTAATGATGTCTTTGCTAAAGTATTATTTGACTCTGGTGCAAACTAAAGTTTTATTAATACTTCGTATTGCAAATTTCTAAATCCATCATTAACTAAACTACCACACGAATGCTTAGTAGAGATAGCTAATGGAGAAACCATTAGAATTTCTGAAATCTTGTAGGAAGCAAGAATAGAAATTTTAAACCAAACATTTAGGGCAAACCTTTATCCAATGAATCTAGCCGGATTTGATATTGTTTTAGGAATGGATTGGTTAATAACCAATAAAGCCAGTATTTTATGTGATCAAAAATCAATTCAAGTAAATTCATCTAAAGATAAAACGATCACAATTAAAGGAAATAAACCATCTAGATCCACAAAATTCATCTCTGTGATGAAAACTGCAAGTTCTATAAGAAAATGTTCTATAATGTATTTGATTTCTATAATCACTAACACTAAAGGAAAAGAACTAAAAGACATTCCAGTAGTATCTTAGTTTTCAGATGTCTTTCCAGAAGAATTACCATGACTACCTTCAGACAGAGAAGTTAAAATTCAGAATTCACCTGCTACCAGTAACATCGCCAATTGCCAAAGCACTCTACCGTTTGGCAACCGCCGAAATGCAGGAATTAAAGAAACAATTAGATGAATTGTTGGAGAAAAGATTCATACAACCGAGTTCGTCGCCATGGGGAGCGCCGATATTATTCGTTAAAAAGAAGGACGGATCAATGTGTATGTGCATTGATTACTGTGAATTTAACAAAGTCACGATTAAGAATCGGTACCCATTACCGAGAATCAATGATTTGTTTACAAGGAGCTCGATTTTTCTCTAAAATCGATTTAAGGTCAGGATATCATCAATTAAAGGTACAGGAAGAGGACATTCCTAAGATCGCATTTAGAACAAGGTATGATCATTATGAAATTACTGTCATGCCATTTGGTTTAACCAATGCCCCAGCTGCATTTATGGACATGATGAACCGAATATGTAAGCCATATTTGGATAAATTCATAATTGTATTCATAGATGATATTCTAATTTTCTCTAAGAATAAAGAAAATCATGCAAGACATTTGCACGTACTTTTAAGTTTATTAAGAAAGAAAATAATACAATCTGGGTGATTGTAGATAGGCTAACCAAGTCAGCTCATTTTCTACAAATGAAAAGAAAATATCCTCACTTATTTCAGTAGATCTCGAGGACGAGCTCTAAATTAAGGTGGGGAGAATGTAACAACCCTCGGTAAAACCAACACCCTTATAATAATTCCGACACCCTGTTATATGTTAAAATACCCTTATATGTTTTATATTACACCCCGTGTGTGAAAACCGAGCCTTAGTTATGTTATATATATATATTAAAAAAAAACATGAAATATAGGGCTGAGGCGGGCCGCGTAATACCTCACCCCAAGTTCACGTGGGCCGCATTAAGACTGAAGTTGACTCCGCTGAAACCTTTAGTTCAAGCGGGCCGCGTAAGGTTTATGCTTAGTTAACGCGGGCCGCGAGAAACCTATACACGTGAAGACACCAGAAGCCGACACGTGTCGACATCGTGTCAAGTCTACTTGATGACCGGACTAAGCTACGCCATTGACCGATGTTGACGCGGGCCGCGTAAAGGTTAGCCTTACCTTACGCGGGCCGCGACAGGACGAGATTTCACAACTATAAATAGCAGGCTTCGGATTTCACTTTCAATCGTTCATTCCTTTCTTTCTAAACGAATTTCTGAAGTAGTAGAGATTATAGTCGGGTATTATACCCCTAATTAGCGAGGTTCTGCTCCGTTGTAAGTATTATAACCCCGGTTTCATAATAGTTACGCTGCCCGATTGATTTAGGGTTCCGTAACAACTGTCGTGGTTCTGCCCGACGTAGTTGTTGGAATACCGTCTCGGGGAGGGTATCATTTATATTCTTTAAAGGGTTATGATACTAACCAATATATATTTGTATAAATTATAGATTATACCCAGGAAACCCTCACGCGAAGCCTAAGATAGCAATGTGAGTAATCCTTATTTTGTGTAAACCTTTTTGTGAGTTGATCCACTTTTTGTAAATCTTTTGTTAAATGTTTTTACAAAACCTTAAATACTTTTCCATGCGAATAACAGTTATTGAGTATTTGTAAGCATACAATTATGATGAGTATGTTGGGGTTTTGTATACAAAATTTGTTACCACCTGGTCAAGGAGTAACATGTCCACAAGTCGGGTTCGACAGTACCATGGATGTTAATTGTGATGTCTTGTAAACAAATATAATTGCGGGATCGCCCTCAATACTGTTCACTGTGACTTTTTATTTAAACTTGATTAAACTGGGATTCACTCACCAGTATTTCTTGCTGATAAAATGTTTTAAACACGTGTTACAGGTAACTTAGTGTGAAGCCAATAAAAGCCAGCTGGACAGCACTGAAGGCTTAAAAAGTGGCAATAAAGTTACCTAAAATAAAATAGATGTTTTTATTAAATAAAATAGGGTTTATTCCTATGAAAACGTGTGTACTATGAACTTGGGTTTCATCCCATTTGTTTAATATTATAAAATATGGTGGTTTTACTCTGATAAACATTTCCTAACTACGGTCCTGATGTAAATTCCGCTGCAAGACTAAACAAACTGATACCACCGAAACTGGCTCACGACCGCCCGTTCCCGGGACAGATAAGGGATCGGGGGTTGTGACAACATCCATCGGATCGGTTTCAATCGATCGGACATTGTATCGTAGCAGTTATCGAGTTATTACTCTGTGATCGTAGCAGCGTCTTGACACTTAAATACACTAATTTGATTAGATTGTAATGTTTTTGAAGAAGTTTTACGAGCACAGACGAATTGCCCATGCACGAACTATTTATAGCTGATTTTTGAGTTTGTCGCGGCCCGCGTAGGCCTTCAGGCCGGCTTACGCGCACCGCGAGGGGCACCCTAGCTATGGCTAGGGCTGCCGTGTCACGGCGTAGGTCTGCCACGTGTCTGACACGTGGCCTTGAACTTATCCGGAGATTCAATGGGTTGTCGCGCCCCGCGTAAGACTCGCGTAGACTTTCCTTAACTCTTACGCGGCCTGCGACAGACTGATAAATTTGGATTTTCTTGATTTTTCATTAGATTTAGGGTTTTAGGGGTCCAAATTTCTACTTACGGAGTGTTCTTGGACATTTTCGTGCAGGTCCTTACATAACTTGACATCCCCATCATATTTATTTCCTACTTCCCACTAGTTTAACATTAAAATAAATATATGGATGGAGGTAGGTAGGTAGGTAGATCAACATAAAAATTCAACGTTCCACGTAGGTTCCTATTTTTTCAATCTATTCATGTTTTCTTATTTTCTTATCTAGAAAAGGAATTTCATACTACATTCAATAATGATTCCTTCAAGAAAAGTCATAGTGGCAATTTCATATTATCTTCAACTAAGGCTATCAAAATACAAAGTCTCCATAAGTTCAGCAGCCATTTTTGACGAGTGTTGTGATGGTGTTGTTTCTCCATAAGTTTAGAGATGAGCCTATTATTTATTTCACTTTTACTTAATATACTAAACTAGCAGGATTACCCGTGCTACGCTGCGAGGTTTCAATTGATATCTATTTTGGTTCAGTATAACAACCAAAAAAATATGTTCAAAAGAATATCCACACATGTTTTACATCCACTGAAAACCATAAAAATAAATTTAAAAGTAGTGATGGGAGGATCCACCGAACAAAACGGAAACGATGTAGTAGATGGTGACACCGACAGCGAGTACAGTGAAGAAAGTAGTGGGAGAGAGCCGGTGAAGGCGGTTATGGTTTCTTTGAGAGTCTCCAACAATTCTAATTAACAAACACACACACATACACACACACATATATATATGGTCAGGATTTAGAGAAAACGGTGAAAAGTGTGAGAACGGTGAGAATGATTTTGGTGGTGACATGTGGCATTGATGTTAAATTACACTAAGGGGTAATATTGTCAAAAAACCCACTCACATGAACTGGGTGTTCAAATAAAACGCCATAAAAACACCCAATTCAGAAAAACGACATGAAAATACCCAGTTAAAAATACCATAAAACACTCAGTTCATAAAAACACCATGAAAAAACTCAGTTGAAAACGCCATAAAACACCCAGTTCAGAAAAACGCCATGAAAATACATAGTTAAAACGCCATAAAAACACCTAGTATAAAACGCCATAAAACACCCAGTTCAGAAAAACGCCATGAAAATACATAGTTAAAATGCCATAAAAACACCTAGTATAAAACGCCATAAAACACCCAGTTCAGAAAAATGCCATAAAACCCAGTTAATTTTTTTCGAAAAGAATATCAATAGTATACTCGTTGGAAAGATAAAAAACGCTGAGTTTTATGGTGTAAATTTTTTCAAAAAATAATCATGTATAAAAAAGTTATTGTCGTTTAAATATGATGGGGGAAAATGACATGTGATTAGCATGTGTACCTTTGTTTGGATCTTCCTATTTTACCCATCCTGGTAGTCACAAGGCCCCTATTATTTACAAAAATGTCACCGGATCAATCTCAACCACAAACCACTAAGATCTTGTGGTTGAGAATCGTTCTCACTGTTCTCACACTTTGAGGCGTTCTCCTCATCTGTTCCTATATATATATATATATATATAGGGCAATGCTCTACAAAAAACCCCATTTTTTTAGAAAACTTAGCAAACTCTACTTGTGGCCTACATTTATCCACGTTGCGCATAGTCACCTCCTCTTCCTTTTTGCTTTCAAGGTTATATCAGTAATTTCCCCAGCCCAATTTATTTTCCCAATTTGATTTGACGTGATCATTTAATGCCCATTAAATCATTTGTACAAATTACCCACCCCATATTTCTTTTACAATATTTCATTTTATTTTATATCTTCTTTAACCAGAAAAACCATTATCATCTTCTCCTCCAAATTATGCTTTCTCCATTAATGTCCATGTAGACAAATCCACCAACCTCCGAGTTAATGTCGCCGGTCCATAGTTTCCCCAACAGGTTCCTTAGCAGTGACTTCCTTATTGATGAGGAATTAAATGCTCAAGGTTTGTCTCTTTATCTAACTTAACTATCTCGAATATATGTTTTTTTTTTTGTTATTTGAAAATTTTCTAATGGAATAATCCAAATATACTGCATGGCAATGTTCACCTGTTCCATTCGAAGCTTCTGTATATACTTACATGCCTGTTGATGGTTCTCGATCATCTGAAGACCCTGTTAGATCACCGGATGTTCTGATCTCTAACAAGTTCATGAACAACGCTTTCCATTCTGACGAGGTTATGGATAATGATCCAGGTTTGTTTTTCTATACACTCGTTTTGATTTTTCTTCCCCAGATATGGCATAGTTCAAACATATTGCATAATGTTCACATGTAGCATACCAATATTCTGGCTACGCTAACATGCCGGGTGCTGGTTCTGGATCATCTCAGGGCCCTTCTGTGTTTGCTGAATCATCTTGCGGCCCTTTATACGGTTGTTTATTTTCCATGGGAGCACACTTTATACTCATATACCAGAGTTCTAACCTTTTGTCCTGCCATATACCAGATTCCTAACCTTTTCGTTTTCTGATGCAGGGCCGGCGCACCCATACTTCGTTTTTGATACCCCTCAGGGAACCCGTTACTGGATTCCTACCGTCGCTGATAAGTTCATACCAGTGTGTGGGAAATCTTATCCAACATTTGAGGCTGTTATTTCCATGTATGAACTTTATGCGTTTGAAGCTGGTTTTTCTGTTAAAAAAAAGCCAAACTAAAGTCTGGAATGGAATTCCCACACACAAGTATCTTCGATGCTCAAAATATGGGAAACCACAACCCAAGAGGACTTTTGACACACTAGATGAATCTTCTGTAAAGTCTAGGAGAACCAACTTCACATGGTGTGACTATAAGGCAAGCATTCTAGTCTCAATCTCTAATGATACATACACAGTTATGAGTTTCAATGATATTCATAATCATGAACTTGTTGAGAATTACAACCGTGATCTTAGCAAGATATCACGGAAGCTGTCATTCTCCACCAAACAATTCATTCACAATATGAGTCTAAACCGTATCGGACCCATGAGAGCTTATAGATGTCTTGTAGCTTTAAAAGGGGGGCATCACAATGTCAATGGGACTCTGGTGGATTTTAAAAATTTTAGCCACCAGTTGCGAATTTTTATTGGTGAACGCGACGCACAAGTTTTACTTGAACGCTTGCGTGAGCGCTTTGACAACCTACCCAACTTCTATTTTGATTACACTGTATCAAATGGAAAGTTGTCTTCTGTATTTTGGGCTGATGAGATTTCAAAGCTAAACTACAAAGCTTTTGGCGATGTCCTCGCCTTTGACGCGACTTACAGCACTAACAGGTTAGTTCCCCCTTTAACATGTGTTAGGCCTGATATCCAAGTATACAAACCAAACCAAAAAAGTGTTACATTTTCTTAACCTCAAATCCATTTTTATTAATAGGTACAAGATGGTTTTTGTGCCATTCACGGGTGTGGATCATCATTTCCAATGTGTTACATTTGGTGCGGGTTTGATATCAACCGAGTCCATTGAATCTTATGTGTGGTTGCTTAAGGCTTTCGTGAAGGCACACGGTACTCAACCAACTCTCGTGCTGAGTGATCAAGACCCATCCATGCTTCAAGCTGTTCCTATGGTCTTTACCGAATCACGCCACCGTCTATGCATGTGGCATATAATGAAAAAACTACCCTCCAAGGTTAGGTTAAATTGTTAGCCTTTAACATGTGTTATTCAACATCACAGACTTATATGTGTTTTTAAACTGTTTAATCTAACATGTGTTGGTAACTCTTTAATCTACCAGATCTCTGCGGACCTTCTTGACAACACTGATGTTCGGTCCTGCATTCACCGGTTGGTTTGGAATGTTTATATCAAACCAGAAACGTTTGAGTCCCGCTGGAATGACCTCCTAGAAACATTTGGCCTACAAGACCACACTTGGTTGAACGACATGTACAACATCAAACATCTTTGGGTACCAGCCTACTTCAGGGAACTGCCAATGTGTTGCTTGATGAAGACCACTTCACGCTGCGAAAGCTCTAACGCTGCCTTCAAGGTCAACTCAACAAGCGCAAACACCCTTGTACAATTTATGATGTGCTTTGAAAATAGGGTAGATAGCCAACGCTATCGGCAACGTGTATCCGAGTACAAAACCTCATCCACGGTGTTCAAGGGCACTACTGAATTAGCGATAGAGCAGCACGCATTCGCCATTTACACAAACGCTGTCTTTGCGCAAGTTCAAAAGGAGATAATTAAAGGGAAGTTTTTATGCTAC
Organism: Helianthus tuberosus; assembly: GCA_030545235.1. Lineage (NCBI taxonomy): Eukaryota > Viridiplantae > Streptophyta > Magnoliopsida > Asterales > Asteraceae > Helianthus > Helianthus tuberosus. The sequence goes on from CM060396.1 coordinate 10,222,025, forward strand.
ATCACAAACCAAACCGATTCCAGCAATACCACTCTTTTGCTAGACGTCACTCATTTGGACAAAAGGAACAACATCACAAACGTCTATCAGGTAACACATGTTAGGTAACTTCATTATTACCACTCCACTAACATATGTTAGATCTAAAGCCTTTTTTATATGCTCCTTCTGTTCCTAACAGGTTGCATATAACACTGTAGACCACTCCGCCAGTTGCTCATGCAGGAATTTCACACGTATCGGATATCTGTGTCGCCATGTCTTTTGCGTATATCGATTGAAAAATGTTGCAAAGATACCACCCCAATACATAAACGATAGGTGGCGCCGAGATGCCCTCCCAAAAGAGGTTTTTTCACTTTCCAGCCGATACGGCGTCAACCCACACGCACCGTCCTTTATGCATAATGAAATCCTCGACCTCGTTACTGAATGCGTTGATGTGGCCAGAACCGACGAGGATTCGTTGTCAAAATTGGTTGCCCAACTCCGGGATTTCAAGATCAATGTGCTTTTCAAGAAACCATTGGGTACAATCCAAAATGAAACAAACGAGTGTGAAATGGAAGAAATAGATGGGCAACCAATCAACATTCCAGTCGAAGTTGCTAATCCAGATGTTGTACGCAATAAGGGATGTGGTACACATACTCGCATTTCTGGACCCGGTGAGAAGGCAAAGACAAAACCACCTAAACGTCCAAAGCAGCGTTGGTTATGCAAGCGCTGTGGTCTTTATGTCGACAACCACGACTCACGCAACTGCGTTAAGGTGGCCGCAATGAAAGCAGCAAAGGCAGCTGCTGAACAACAAAGGCAGACCGCCCCTGGTGCCTCCCCCTCTGATTAAAATCTTTCTTTTCGTTTACTAGTACTATGTAATGGGAGACTCTTTTCATTTTGGCCTTCTTACACACATGTAACAGTCTTTTAACATCATCCTCCCCTTTTCTGTTACGTGTGTAAGAAGGTGGAACTATTTTTATCCGATTTATCATATCCAGTCTTGTAAAAACTTTATGGCCTTCAGCACTTTGTGTTTTGTAGGCCAACTTTTGTGGACCTCTGTTTGCTATTAACAGGCTTATCTTATTATTATATGCATGGATAATTGTGGTTTTGGTTTATATTTTACAACAACATCAAAACAGATGCTTAACACATGTTAGCCCTGAACCTGGGGTTTTTTTAACTGTAAAGGATCAACACAAAAGGTTTTAACCACACCAATATCAGTCTTTTAACATCATCCTCCCCTTTTGGCCTTCTTACACACATGTAACAGTCTTTTAACATCATCCTCCCCTTTTCTGTTACGTGTGTAAGAAGGTGGAACTATTTTTATCCGATTTATCATATCCAGTCTTGTAAAAACTTTATGGCCTTCGGCACTTTGTGTTTTGTAGGCCAACTTTTGTGGACCTCTGTTTGCTATTAACAGGCTTATCTTATTATTATATGCATGGATAATTGTGGTTTTGGTTTATATTTTACAACAGCATCAAAACAGATGCTTAACACATGTTAGCCCTGAACCTGGGGTTTTTTTAACTGTAAAGGATCAACACAAAAGGTTTTAACCACACCAATATCAGTCTTTTAACATCATCCTCCCCTTTTGGCCTTCTTACACACATGTAACAGTCTTTTAACATCATCCTCCCCTTTTCTGTTACGTGTGTAAGAAGGTGGAACTATTTTTATCCCATTTATCATATCCAGTCTTGTAAAAACTTTATGGCCTTCGGCACTTTGTGTTTTGTTGGCCAACTTTTGTGGACCTCTGTTTGCTATTAACAGGCTTATCTTATTATTATATGCATGGATAATTGTGGTTTTGGTTTATATTTTACAACAGCATCAAAACAGATGCTTAACACATGTTAGCCTTGAACCTGGGGTTTTTTTAACTGTAAAGGATCAACACAAAAGGTTTTAACCAACCAATATCAGTCTTTTAACATCATCCTCCCCTTTTGGCCTTCTTACACACATGTAACAGTCTTTTAACATCATCCTCCCCTTTTCTGTTACGTGTGTAAGAAGGTGGAACTATTTTTATCCCATTTATCATATCCAGTCTTGTAAAAACTTTATGGCCTTCGGCACTTTGTGTTTTGTAGGCCAACTTTTGTGGACCTCTGTTTGCTATTAACAGGCTTATCTTATTATTATATGCATGGATAATTGTGGTTTTGGTTTATATTTTACAACAACATCAAAACAGATGCTTAACACATGTTAGCCCTGAACCTGGGGTTTTTTTAACTGTAAAGGATCAACACAAAAGGTTTTAACCACACCAATAACTTATATATTAAGACACATCAGGTTATAGAATTAAACTTCACAACTAGCCAACTTAACCACACATTCTACTACTAGGTTACAACCGAACCTAAAACAATGGATCGACTACCTAGCCGTGACATCAACCCATTCCCAAAAAAAATATTAATAATAAAAGAACAAGAAAACTACGTTAGTATGTGGCCTAAAAACATAGGGTCAAAAGGTTATCACAACTTTAACCACTTACCACATCCTAACTACCCCTTCTTATCCTCCATCTCTATGAAGCTTTTCATCATGGCGTGGCAACATCCTCATCATGAAAGTACAGAGGAGAGGGGTTGCGCTCACTCTCCCATGGGTCATGGTAACACCAGGACTGGATTGTTTCGGGTGAGTATGGACACAACGGGCAACCACATAATTCATGGTCTGGATCCGTCAGCAACCTAACCAACTCATCTGGTAGCCCCTTCAAAATTTCAGCTTCTGGTAAAACGTGTTCCGTACGGCGTGACGCTTCTTGTGAAACACCAGCTACATCAGCTACATTGTTTGCTCCGCTCTCTGAATCATCGTCACCAGAAGCTCCTCCAGTTTTCACGTCTTCGGGCTTCTTGTGAAACACTTTTCTTTCGTAGCACACCCCATACCGACCCTCACATGCTTCCTTCCTCTTTTGATTCAGCTTCTCCATGCCTGGTGGTGTAGACGTGGCCTTATTTTTATAAGTGTCCATCACATTAGCATACTTTGGAACCACTAAAACTTTTTGGTTTACTGAGGTAGTGAAGTATTACAGAATATGACTTGGGGGCCCTATGACTTGGTTCTTCATTACACTACTTATAGAGGTATATCAATGATACATTTAATATAGTTGTTGTGACTTGACTTTGATGTGACCATATGGGGCAAAATAGCAATGGTTCCTTTTCCAATAAAGTTGTTTTCTAGCCACCAACCCCTATGTTAGTAGACTTCTGCCACCAACTTTCCCCAACTTCCAAGAATCCTACTACATTTTGAGAATAGTGGGCCCCTTGAAAACAGGAAGCAGCATTTTTACATTTCCTTAAATGTTACACCTACCAATATATAATTGAAAACAGCCTCATTTAAAACATTATCAACTACATCAATAACATTCTAACACATGCAAGAATACATCAATATTCTTCAGAGTATAAAATAACCAAGTCAATAGACATCAGTTTTAGTCAGACAAAATTCGCATAGACAGTCTATCGCCAAAAGACCTGGTACATGCCACACCCACAAAACACCTATCCCACAATAAGTTTAAAGCAACATCCCAAAAGCAAAGTACATGACACACCCAAAACAAAGCTGGCCCATTTAACGCTACACCTATCCTACAGTAAATACCGTTCACCCCCTAACACACGTTACTCTAACCGGCAATCCTGCTGGATTTTAGGCAGCAGCACATTCACCTCCGAACATAAGATGTGCGCAGCATACCTCTTTCTCAACTTCCGCACCTCCGCCATCTTCTTCGCCCCACTCATGCTGAACCCACAGTTAAAACTTTTGTTTTTCCCCATGTAGCACTCCATGTGACGCATTAAGAAGACCCCACAATCAGTTTTGTTTGCTGTGGTCGCCCAAGTAACCGGCATACGCTGGATGTTGCAGTAGTCAATGTCATCGGCTCGCGGATTCCCAACCTCCCGAAGGTATTGCACAAACATATCTTTCTGCATATACATATACAAGCCATGCTTAATATAAAAAACACATCTTGAATACAATCACACTTACGTTACAACATGGGTCATTTTAATAACTTACAAACTTATACGGTGTGTCCTTGTGGAGGTAGTATACACTATCTTCTATCGGCTGTCCTTGTCTAGCTTTGTCATTATCAACAACATAAATTCCGGGGTCCCGTAACTCAAACACTAGCAAGTAAAAATGTTTGTGCTCCAAGATCGGGAAGAAAACAATGTCGTGCTTTCTAAAATCAGGATCTTTTTCAGCGCTGTTAACCCCACCTTTTATTCCAACCCGGAACTTGTGCATCCGCGCCTCGACTCCACCTTTCTCAGTTGTCAACATCCACGGAAACTTTCACATAAGAGAAATTAATAAGGATAAGCACTCGGCACACCGTAACTACTTTTCCACAGAAAACATCAATCTATACAAATAATGTCTATATTCAAATCCCTCACCACAACTTTAGTACCAAAGAATTGCCTACTGTAAGCCTTCCTTGATTTCTGTTTCTCTTGGAAGTTTAGCACCTCCGCCCAACAGTCGATAATACCATCCGATACCTCATTGCCAGCGTTTAAACTCTTGAACATAGCGCGAGACGCTTCTACATGGGAAGGGCTTCGAAACAGCAACTCCCTGGTTTCATACGTACAGAAAAAAAATTAACTTCCATACCTTAACACATGTTAATGTAATTTAACTCATTTTTTAACAGTCTCCCCCTACTTACACAGCCATGTGTATCGGGCTATCTACATCATCAACTGACGACGTACCCTGTTCCTTCCTGCGGAAAAAATAAAAAAAATAACCAATTAACTAGATCCATTGGGTTCATGGTTTACACCCCTATTATACAACAATAAACCCCGTGGTAGTTCTACTTACATGTTTGCCTCCATTGCCCGCTTCCTACGAGAATGCCCATTTAGGAAGTGCGTTGGGGATTCATCAGCGTATATGTAATCCCACAGATTTGCCTCCTTCTTAGTGATTGGCTGACCCATGTCAACAGACCTTATATAGTAAGGTGATCTATTTGGTTCCGCTGCCACTTTCTCTCTAAAAGGCAGCTTCCTTTTTTGGGCCCCCAATTCAGCTAACATACGTACACGGTTTGCTAGCGGCAAATTGTCCTCCACCCATGGTTGCAGAAATCGGCCTAGGCGGCCGATTAATCGGCGCCTAGGCGCTAGGCGGTCATCTACTGCCTAATTTTGAGCTAGGCGGTCAAGTAATCGGTCATGGTCAAAAATCGGTCAAAATCGGTCCTAGGCGGTCAAAATCGGTCCTAGGCGGTCAAAAATCGGATTAATCGGACAATATTAGTCGATCAAAATCGGTCCTAGGCGGTTCTAGGCGGTCCTAGGCGGTCAAAATTGGTCAAAATCGAACCATACTATCTGAAACTTGAAGTATTTATGTGAATTTTGAAGTATTATTTTTATATTATTGGGTATATATATATAATTTTGAAAAAATACATATAAAAATCCCATTCCGATTAATCCCTAGGCTGTACCTCACCGCCCGACTAGCGCCTAGCGCCTTCTACAACATTGCCTCCACCTCATTCGCATCACCACCCAATAATTCCACCCCAGCTTGCTCCTTGTGGATAGCAATTGCGGGGTCATATGAGCTCACCGGTTCTACCATTATAACCATACTCCAGTTTGGGGTGGTCTCCACATTGCCTAAACACGTATTAAAAAAAACAATTCAGGTTACTTTGTAACCAATTTTTACACTTTCACAGTAAACAAAAATAGTCAAGCTTACCGGAACATTCGGGCGCTGTTTCTGTCCCAGCCATGTCATCCACCTTTGAACTTTTGCAACCTACATGTTCGATGCAAATAAGTATATTGAAATGACTCAACTAAACAAGCAATCCTAATCATTTTTTTGGTGAGTGTACCTGTTTGCTGTGACTCGTCAAATTCACCACCAATTTGTGTCATTCCAAGACTCCAATTAGGCCCATCGAAACTACGTTCATCAATCGACGCATCGCCCCCGTCCACTGTTCTTACGATTAACACACGTTAACCCCACTAAATGTACCTAATAGCTAACACATGTTATAGCATAAAAAACTTTTACCGTTAAAATCCGGCTGCCCCTCCTCTACCGCCGCTTTGCCTTTACCATCCATAACCACCTCCTCAAATTCACCGAAAGTATCTCCTGTGACAGAGCCAACCACCACGCCAACACACTCTTCATTAGGTACGAAGGTTGAATGGAGTACGTCACGCTCAGTCTTACTATATGAACCTGCATAATACACACTCTTATCACATCTCATGCATAGGTTACTATTTTGAACCTGCCTAAATATTTAACCCTTACAATCACGGTTACTCTTCTCTACAGCCGCCCTGCCTTTGCAGTCCGAAACCACCTGTTCATCCTTGTCGCTAACATCACCTTCCAAGGGTCCAAATACGACTCCACCACATTCTAACGTACTTGCATCAGTTGCATCCACCACTTCATGCTCAGTCTTACTATTTGATGCTGCATAACCATTGTCGAAAAAATTAGAAATGGCTTAACGTGGTGCGTCTAGAGTTTTGTCGACCCCTACAAATAAGATGCTTTCTGAAGATTACCTTCATTGTCATTCCCTTCAACCTCATCAGTAAGCTTAACACCCATCTCATCACTTTTATCTACCTGATCAGTAATCTTATCCTCTTTGTCAGCAGTCGCGTCTAAATCGGGGATCTGCTGATCATCGTCCTTCTCATCCACATTTTTTTCTGGTGGAGGTTCATGTCCTGCTGCCACCACACTATATGCATCTTGACCAACCAACCGCATGCCTGAGCCACCGCCAACTGTCAAAGCAAGATCACACATGTTAAAACAGAATTAAACAATAAAGCACATTATAAAAAACTAACAATCTGAAATTGTACGAAGCACTACCAGGTACACCCTGGGCCGCTGCTGCTTTTAAACGCAGTATCGCACGCATTAAACCGAACGGCTTGTGGACTTGTTCAACATCACTTTTATCCTCGCTCCATTGTCCTTCAATATGTTCCGCCCCACCCATACTACAGTCACCCCCAGTTGAAATACCAGCCTCATGAACACTCTTATCACCGTGTTGCTTCTCAGTCTCGTTGCACCCTATAACATCACATTAATATTAAATGGGTTCAGACATGTACGCATATTATAGGGACATAAACTTTGTCCCTGTACAAACAACGCATCACCATCAATGTGTACTTATGTTTTCTTCCTAGGTTGCCACCTATACACTTAGTGGCAAACGTACAATGTATCTGGTAACACATGTAACACTTTACCTGTTTCTTTACCCCCATCTGTGCTTGGCCCATCAAACTTCCTATTTGTCTTACGCCTTCTTGGGGTCACACAGCCTACTTCTGGCTCAGGAGCATCCTTTAACTTTTTCAGTCGAGGAGATCTCCTCACCCGCAACGACTTCCCAACATCTTGCAGCGTCTCAGCACACTCTTTGCCATCATGTGGTATGCTTGCTTGGCCCGCAACATCAGCTGCAACGACAACAGATGTTAAACAATACATTTCAGTCCCCTACGCATATTACGGGGACATAACATATGTTAGACTATACATTTCAACCACAACAGATGTTAAACAATACATTAACATGTGTTACACCATACATTTCAGTCCCGTATAAACATTACAGGGACATAAACTTTCTCGAGCACTAATCAACGCGTCACCATCAATGTGTACTTATGTTTTCTTCCTAGGCTTCCATCTATACACTTAACTATAAACGTACACTAAAAATGGTAACACATGTAACACTTTACCTGTTTCGTTACCACCATCCGTGTTTGGCCCATCACACTTTATATTTGTCTTGCTCCTTTTTGAGGTCACACAGCTTTCTTCTTTCTCAGGAACATCCTTTAACATCTCCAGTCGAGCAGATCGCCTCACCTGTAACGACTTCCCACCATCTTCCATCGTTTCAGCAAACTCTTTTCCATCAACAGCTACGCTTGATTGCCCCGCAACATCACCTGCAACCACAACAGATGTTAATCAATAAGATCGGTAACACATTAACATGTGTTACAGTGTACAAGTCAGAAAGATAATAATCACACCTTCTATGCCATCAAAGTCTATGGCTGAAGATCCTACTTCTTTCAATCTCCTTTTACTGATCCTTTTGTTAAGCCGATTAAGTGACTTCCTGTACAAACTAGCTATTGGCGAACCATCCGAGAAATCTTCATCCACGCCATCCCCTACAAAAACGTTGCACATCAATAAATACGTGCCACATTAATCAAGTCAAATTTTTACAAACAATAACAGTGACTAACCAGCGTTCTGTCCCTCGTCAACGTGAATACTTTCATCATTTTTCAAATCTTCCAACACCTCATTGATACGGTGCGATGATAAATCTACCGCTTGATCGTGATCTGTACTTGCATACGCTCTCTGTTCAAACAACCTTTCATACATTGCCTTCAACGTATGTACTTCCTCGTCATCAGGGCTCTCCACACACATAGATTCCAACATACCCTCTATTTTGATTTTGTTCTTGTTTGTCACACTAATTAGCTGTCGTACCATCAACAGCCTCTCCTGTTTCAAAAGGTTAAAGCAACAGTTTCATACAAAAATTATATACTAATTGTTAAAAACACATGTTAGTGTATATAACTATACCTCCTTACTTGCCCAGTGTTCCACGTTATAGTTACTTGGAAGTGTTAACCCTTTAAACCCTCTCAGACCAAACCCACCAGCAAGTATTTCAAGCCTTTCTCTCTCTCGTAATCTTTTCAAGTTCTAGAAAGCCAAAGGATACACCGCCTTGTCAACCTTCATCCCTGTGCACACAATGCTATCAACGTACAACAGCTACAAGTAACAGCGATCAGTTCAGTCCGAAAAACAAGCAAGTATATTTAACACATGTTAATTCAGGACGTCAAAATAAATTTCACTTACTATCAGAATCGAAAGAGGCCCAACAAAGATGCTTTGTGGGTCAAGCCGATCCCAGGTATCTTTGCAAGTTTTCAACTTCTCTACCACCAGGTCACACCAGTCTAACTTTGCAAAATCCATTTCGTCATCTAGATACTCTAAGATTTCTTCCCGTAACCAACTTTGTTTATGACACTCAACGAGCACTGCCACAAAACACATTACGAAATCCATGCGGAAATCAAAACTGTCTTCGCTGTCGGACTCATCTATCATTTTCACCATCTTTGTTGGAGGTACCATTACACCCGGGTAACTCGCCCTCCAATCCGCAATGGCATCAACCAAGATAGGCAGCTTATCAATCGAACTAAACTTTTTCCCCCCGGTCGGGATCCCAAGTAACTGATGTATCACTTTCCTGTTTACCTTGATATTACCAGCAGGTGTACATATCACCATCTTATCGGGATTAAAATTGTCCACAACAAAATAACCTAACTTAGCTGGTAACCCATCAACGCTGAAAGTAAGTAAACGACCAAAGCCCATTCCCCTGACTGCCTCACGTTGTTGGTCTGTTAATGCTCGTACACACTTATAAAATTGCAGTGGTGCGGATCGCGTCCTTATTCCCAGAAATTCATCCTTCTTTGCTCGCTTACGGGCTTTGGGAACTTTTGCTTGTTCGTTAACAACTTCTTTTTGCTTCCGTTTTTGAACTTTCACACTCGACTCTGAAACTTTCTTTGTCCCTGACCGTAAGGTTCTCCCGCTTGATGTAGCTGTTACATCTGCCCTATGTACTGGTATAACGTTTTATACAAAACCAAAACAACCATAAAATAATTAGTCGACTTTATAACCCTTTATGTCAAATCTTTCTAACACAAACGGTAACATTACAGTTATAAGATCAAACAACCAACAATTAATCATTTGAACATCAAACAAATGAAAGTAAATAAAAAATAACTAACCACGGGTTCTTTGCCTTCCTTTACCAGAATTATCATCCGCAATGTTTTTTTTTCTCTGCCAATTAACACATGTTAGGCAATGAACTCTAATCAGACCATTAATTCTTTGGCAGACAAACAAATCAAACCCAATGATCTTTGGTCTGTCCATTAATTGTTTAACACATGTTAGGCAAACTTCGGAAATTACCTAACCACGTTATAGAAGTTCACATTCATACACTAACAAAATGTTTAACATTTTTCAAACACCTAATATAATAATCTTAACTGATTGTACCATTAATCCAATAACCTTAACATAATTTTCAAACTATTAGGCAAACTTCAAACTCCCACTATTAATTATTTGGCAGTCAAACAAATCAAAGGCAATGATCTTTGGTCCGTCCATTAATTATTTAACACATGTTATGCAAACCTCTAAAATTAACTACCCAAAAATTAATGTACTTCCACAGCCAGAACTATACAAGGCAACGTTTTTTTTCATAACCATTTAACACATGTTATACCAGTTCACATCGATACGCAATTTCCAACTATTGTAACCAAAAGGCACTTACCATTGATACTATTATAACATTTTTTCCCCTACCATTTAACACATGTTATACAAGTTCACATTGATACTGTAACACCCGTCCTTATTATTCAAGGTTTAACGTATATTTTACATTAAACAATCATGTAATTAAGATTACATAAACATTGGAAATACGGGTTTATTAAAACTTTTACAATCATAAGTCATTCAACATAATGTGAGCGAATTCTTCGTTTTAAAAATTTACAACGTGACCAAGTGCGGAAGCATGAATCTATATCGTGTTCAGTTCTTCGATGAGCTTGGTCGTCTTCCGGCATTCTAAATGTACCTACATTTCATAAACATGAAATGCTTTAGTCATACGGGGATTAAAATGTGTCTAAACAAATCCGGTAATGATAATGGAAGGAAAAAGAATCCCAACGTTAAACTCTTGATCTAAAAACAAAGATTTCCAACTGGCCTCCACCGTAACTTACGGTGGCACCGTAAGTTACGGTGGCCCCTGGTTTGACATGCCCCTACCGTAAACCAGTAGGGGGCTGCCGTAAAGCTTTTCAGCTCCACCGTAACTTACGGTGGCACCGTAAGTTACGGTGGCCTCTGCATTCCAGCTTTCCATTTAGCCGTTTATTGACACGAAAACTTTCGTATCTTTCAATCCGCTTATCCGTTTGACCCACCGTTTCTTCCTACATGATTGTAATTTGACCCTTCATCATATGGAGTCAAAATCCAACATCCGGATTAACAAAATTTAAGACTTTTAAGTCTTCGGCTTATTACCATTTTTACCAAATTTTGACCCGTTCGCGATTTTATCAAACAAACATGTTTATTTGATCCTTATTCTCATGATATTCATAATTTCCATAATTCCTATCATATTAGGTTCAAGTCACGGGTCTCTTACGTATCATAAACCCGTTTATGCTCATTTGCGTATTTTGACCCGTTAAGGGTATTTAGACATATTTTGAGCATGAAACGCTTTCATTCGTTTCTTGCGTTATTATACAACATTTCTTACCAAGTAATCTTCCACCACAACTATATTTGTGGTGGACTTAATGAGGTGATCTATATAATCCGAGTTTTTCTCGTCGGATTGCTAATTTACGACAAAGACTCATATAGAGTTATTTGACCGAAGATTTACATATTTCGCTTCTTACACTTATTCCAATTATTTATTTGATCATAAAACTCGTTTCAAAACTACCTTTAAAGGTCGTTTGTTGAAATTAGCTTATAAGGGCGTTTTAGTCCATTTAGCCAATCATTTACGATGAAGGACTTTTGAAAGTATATTTGACCCATAAACCCTCTTTTAACTTATGATGTTGTTTGAAAAGTCATTAAGCTTTCCAAACGCAATGTTCCTTATTTAAAACATTCGGTTTACTTATCAAGTAACCAAATGTCTATTTTGACTACTTTTAACACTCCTTGAACCACATGTTCTAAATGAGTGTTACCCTATTTCACGTACCTGGCGCGGACCAATATATTGACCCGTTTTTAATACCTTGCTTTTATAATTGCAAATTCTTAGCGTTGCGAATACCCGTTTGACATTTACTCCTGAAATAATATAACTCGACAATAATCATTAGTCGTTATTGTCAAAAGGTGATACCTTCACCTTTTGACCCATTTGGTCTAAGTGACCGATTTTGTTGGCGAGATGATATTTATTACCATCTCATCTACATGACTCGCTCTGGTTTGCACAGTGCGGTCATTTCACTTATTAATCGTTTCTTGACGATTTTTAGTCTATCATGGCTTACGTCCTACCGTGTCTTTCAAAACCAATAGTTATGGTCAACGCATGACCAATTTACCGTTTTACCCTTATTGTTTGTTTTGGTTTACCCTATAAGGTAACCATTCAAAAGTTCATTTTTCCATTTGTCATAAAATGATCGAATTACCGATTTAACTCCTTTTAAACCATCAACATGGTTTCTTATTATGCTCGACTATCTTGTTCCGTACGTCTACACGCCGGAACATCATACCTCGATTTTGTATTTATCTTATTCGTAACTAATACGATAAGAGAATATTCTAAAATATAATACTAGTGTAAGCTATACTTACCTTGCATCCGAATTATGCTTTTCCGTCATTCTTGCTTCGTTTGACCCGCTTCCTTCCCCAAGCCTTCACCTAGCTTGCCAAGCGTCAAACTATCATTGTAATTGTAAGATGGTTAGGTTAGTCATAATCATTTACGACTATTCCATCATACTCTTCTTATATCGAATTTACCATCCGATCATACACTTGGTCGATTTGACTTTTTAAAGTCAATCGACTTATCAACTTATTCATTGCACATTTTCACTCTAATTTCAACACTTTAGTTTTCATTTAGGCATTTTAACAAACACCTAATGTGCATACATTGTTTTTACACATTTTACAACTAGTTCATAACTAGTTATTTCTACTAAACATAAACATAAACATAATTTCAATTCTATTATGTCTAGCATGCATACCATTCTCAGATTCATCTCATGGAAATCAATTAACACCATTTTTAATAGTCATAATTCTAGGGTTCATCTTACTTCTACAAAACCCATTTAACACATGAATGGAATATCATGAAATTCACAATTGTGAACCTCAATTCAACAAGTAAATGTCTAGGGTTTACTCCTAGACATAAAATCATTCCTAATTTCATCATTGGATCATAATCCATCAATTTATTTGCAAGTAACCTACTTGTCTCGAATTTCAACTTCAACCAATCTAGGTTTTGTGACATACCTTGTGATTCCCATGACTTGGTGATCGTTTCTACGCGTTCATGCATCGATTTGGGTCTTGGATTGACCTTCAATTTGGTAGATTTGTTGAAGGTTAGGGTTTGGCTCCATGGGGAGCTTCCCCTGGTCGTACGCACACACACACTCTTAGTGTGTGTGTTGTGTTTTATTATTTGTTTTAATTACTAAACTTTTCCAAATATCTAACTTTGGTCCCTCATGTTTCGTTAATTATTAAGTAGGTTATAACCTACTTATTTACAATCAATTTTCCCCCTTATTAACCGGGTCAAACATTCCTAGTTAGCTTAGCGGGTTCGGGAATATTTATGACTAAGTTTATTTTAGGTTCCGTCAACTCGGGCCTTTTATACACTTTATTTATCCATAAGCCTTTGTATAACTTTTATTTAATATTAGGATAATTTATTTAAAAACCTAATATTTACCGGGTTAATTTTTACCACTAACGGTATTTTACCCGTCGTCACTATTAACGTGGCTTGATTACCAAATCCGTTTTTGGGGTGTTACAGATACGCAATTACTAACTATTGTAACCAAAGGTACTTACCATTTAACCGTCGTTTCCCAGTGGATGTTGACCCAGTGTCAGTATCTTCATACACTGCAAATGCAGCCAAACAAAAGTATGTTATGAACAGAGCCTAATTCAACACACTATACATCACCTAAAACTACGTTAACGGTTTATACGCACATCAATACTAACCTAAAGCCCTCTGGGTCGGACCGAAGCGAGATTGTTGCTTGGGAGGAACTTGCTTGGAATCATCAGATATAATAAGAACACTACGGGTGGCAGACCTTTCCCGCCCTAATTTAGGTCTCCTAGTGCAATAGATAGAAAACAAAACAAAATCAGTTGACATTTTTGAAGGGGAATTCGATAGAACAAAACCCCCTTTTACAGGCCAGATTACAAGAACTAACCTTTTGCTTGAACTCTTGATCTTCCGTAATCGTTTCATTTTGAGCGAGGACGACAAAATTACGAACGATTTCCTCATTCTCCCGGATCCACACTATCGGCTTCTGTCTTAGGGTTAGAAGGCACCAATCGATGTTGTCTTGGCGATGGGGAAATATGAACAGTCTATCGGATGGGGGAAATATGAACAAAACTGCATATGAACAGTCGAGTGGGAAAGATAAAGATGAAAATATTTTTGAATTGGTTTGCAGTTTTGATTTGACTGCTACTGCATGGCAGAGATTTGTTTTTCCAAGGATCTATTGCACTACCGAAAATACCCTTCAGTGCTTTTCATGTGTATTATAATATTTCTTTTAATTATAATTCTTTCCAAAATGATGACAACCATTGATCAACTTGGATGAAACATAATCAATGGATGACAATGAGTTTGCAAAGTTTTCTAAAAAAGATAGAGTTTCCTATATAGCCAAGCCCTATATATATATATATATATATATATATATATATAGGGAGGGGCTCATGCGAGAACCACCCTTATTGTGAGAACCATGAGAACCAATGTGAACACAACCTAAAATAGCTAAAAAAAACCCTAAAAAAAACCTAACCCCCACCCCCCCCCCCCCAAAAAAAAACCTAAAAAAACCTAAAAAAAAAACCTAACCCCACCCCCCCCCCCCCAAAAAAAAAGCCTAAACCCCCCTCCCCCACCCCCCAAAAACCTAAACCCCCCCCCCCCCCCCACCCCAAGCTAAAATGCTAAAAACTAAACCCCCAAAAAACCTAAAAAAATCTAAAAAAATCAAAAAAAATCCAAAATTTTTTTTTGATTTTTTAAATATTTTTTAGGTTAAAATCGCTACTTTTCGAAGCAAAAAAAAAAAAAAAAAAAATTTAAAAAAAAAAAAAAAAAATTAAAAAAATTTTTTTTTTTTGTTCGAAAAGTAGCGATTTTAACCTAAAAAATATTAAAAAAATCAAAAAAATTTTTTTTGTGTGATTTTTAGCTATTTTTAGGCATTTTTGGTGTGTTCACATTGGTTCTCGCGGTTCTCGCAATAAGAGGTGGTTCTCACATGATCTTCTCCCTATATATATATATAGGGGAGGGTTTAAATGAGAACGTTAAATATTGTGAGAACCGTGAGAACGAATAAAAAAACCATGAGAACTTGGTCAAAAACAATTCAAATTCAAAAAAATTTTTTACACTTATCATTATTATTCGAATACAATGTTAGAAATTAAATTTACACGTTTAAATTTACGTGAATTCGTAAATAAAGAAAATTTACACATGTGTAAGTTTGCCATTTACACATGTGTAAATTTGTTATATTTACACATGTGTAAACAATCTAATAAGAGTGATTTTAAGAGGAGAAATGAACTATTTGATGTTGTAAATTCTTCTTTTGATGTTATATTTTAATTTCAATGAGGGTTGTATTAAAAAAAATGGTTTTGATAGGTGTTCTCATTCGTTCTCACGGTTCTCACAATATTTAGCGTTCTCAAGATAACCCTCCCATATATATATATATACTATCCTATACTATCCTATACTATGCTATCTTATACTGTACTATACTGTACTATACTAGGGTTATAGACCCGCGTATTATACAAGCTGAATAAAGGAAATTTTTCATGTAAGTAAAAATTGGAAAATATGACATAAAAATGCTTAAAATCATCCACAAACAGGAAAATGTCAAGTTCTTTGTTTGAAATTTAAAAGAAAACATAATAATTTACAACTTTACACAATTTAAAACACAAAGAATTCTTGCTAATTACCAATAATACATAAGTTAAGATTTACCATTTACACAACTTGAATTATTGATAATTCGAAATGAAAAACTACTCATGAGGAAAATGCTATATTGCTAAATTTTAAACATTAATTTGAGTGCAAATTTCAATAACGGCTTTCACTTTGATATATTTTTTTGCAATGAAAGTTTTGGTTTATTTTATAAACCAACATACATAGTAAAATCTAACTCTAGTATACAAAATTTGGTACTCAAAGCGGGAATACCAAAATTAACCTCGGTACCCGTTATTACTAAATAACAAAAGCCCCTAACTTGAGTATCGGTACAGATGTATTTTGGTCGGTAAAGTAGACATATTAACTAGGAATGGATACTCGATCCATCCCTAGTTAACATGGCTATCCCACCTATGGTAAAATTTTGAAAATATAAAGTTATAATCGCCCAATGTCGTCAAATTTTCACTAAAGCGCCACCTTTTTTTCTTATGAATAGTAAATTTTATTCACGTATCAAAATCTCATCTGAGAGTCAAATTTTCTTTTGGTTGAACGGTTGGTCTATTTTGGCGGTTTTCTCGATGCAAGGGATAAGAATAAAAACCTTATTGTTTGTCCCAATCACATTGTTGCTATTGACATCCCCATCATATTTATTGCCTAGTTCCCACTAGTTTACCATTAAAAGAAATATATGAATGGAGGTAGGTCAACAAAAAAAAAATTAACGTTCCACATTGGTTCCTATTTTCTCAATCTATTCACGTTTTCTTATTTTCTTATCTAGAAAAGGAAATTTCATACATACTACCTTCAATATTGGTTCCTTCAAAAAAAGTCATAGTGACAATTTCATATTATCTTCAACTAAGGCTATCAAAATACAAAAATACAAAAAAAAAAAAAAAAAACAATAAATTTCATTTACTAATTAGGATGGTACCAAGGTGTTTATATCATTTTCAGAACAGCTATGTAAAGATGGATGCAATAATGTTGGAAAGCCAAGTCAGACTAAAAAAGCTATAAAAATCATCCACATTGTGGGGCATCAACTAAAACTGACTAATACTTGTTGATGCTGTAAACAAAATATTAGAAAAATCATGCAAAATGTGGGGCATCAACTGATATTGACTAATATTTGTTGATGCTTATTTGAAAATCGTGCCAAAAGAGTTTTGACGCCGCTGTGCGTTACCTGTAATTCTTTTTTTTTTTTTTTTTTTTTTTTTGTAATTGGTTGTTTGGGCAAAAAATACATATGACTGATGTTGACTTTGTTGATGACACAAAACAAATATTTGGAATCCGGTGATAACAGGAATGAATTAACGAGCTTAATCGAACAAGTATCGACGAATCAAAACTCTTAAATTAGAAGAAAAACCATACTAAACAAGCGGTATGCATTTCTCACATGAATAGCGAACCTCCTGATGTTATTGGGCCTTTAGTATGTATATACAAGTGGCCGAGTGGGCTGTGAGTCCCCAAAGTCTGGATTGTTTTTTGGGCCCGAAAGAAAGGCTAAAGCTATATCCATAGTCTAGGGGTGTTCAAAACCGTTCGGATATCCAATTTTCGGATACATGATTTCACTATCCGAATCTGTATCCAAAATTTCGGATTCGGATATCCAATCGGATAGTGAATCATATATCCGAATATCCAATTATTTATTTTTTTTATTATTTTATTTATTCTAAAGCAGATATATTCGGATATGGAAATACAAGTTTTCAGTTATTTTTTGATACTTTTAGGATGTTTCGGATATTTCTGAAAATCCTAAAATCACTATCCGAATCCAAAAAAAATCGGATATCCAAAATTTTAGATATCCGAATTTTCGGATAGTTTGGATGGGATTTTCGGATTCGGATACTTTTGAACACCCATAGACCATAAAGCCTTCTAAATTTAAGTTTGTAGACCATAAAGCCTTTTAAAATTTAAGTTTGTAACGACAACTAAATCACGTGTCAGTATTGTATTGATACCGTCACCAGGCGTGGGGTGCGTTTCTCCATTTACACCCTTAACTTTGCTAATATACATGTTTAGTCCCTCTACATTAATAAAGTTTTTTTCTTATTTTGTTAACTTTGCTTATATACATGTTTAGTCCTTCTACTTTAACTTTGGTAATATACATGTTTAGTCCCTCTACTTTTATTCATTTTAGTATTTCGCCTTTAGTGTTCTTTTCTTCTTAATGTGACGAACTAACCCGACTCCCGACACAACGCAGAGGATAAAATTACTAGTTTCTATTATCCATTAGAGGTGCATAAAACATATTCTAAACAAGGATACTTAGGTTTACTTCCTAACTGCTTTCTAAGAAACCGGTTACAATAATGGTTTCGGGTCAGATTTAGAATTGGTTTATGTTCACAAACATGTTTGGTTGTGCATATCTACTATCCATGGAGATAAATGATAAAGTTTTACAAAACGTGTAGATATCAAATTGTAAAGTGTAAAGAGACTGAGTGGTATATTACAAACACTAAACTAGCGCAACAACAAAGTTAAGACGTCTTTTTTTTTTTTAAATGCAAACTTCATTAAAAAAAAAAAAAACACGACCATCCCCAAGACGGGGAGGCCACATCACACCCAAAGCAAAATTACATATTCACAAATTCACACCAATCGTTCCAAGACACTACCTTATCTTTATGCCTACTTTTATACCATAAAAATCTTATCGATTTAACTTCACTAAAAATCACATTACTCTTCGGAGCCTTGTTCTCAAACCTCAATCCATTTCTCACCTTCCACAAACTCCAACATCCTATAATCATAATTCCTTGAAGCACCACCTTAGCCGAACCAGTCAAACCACACTGCGTATGGAACTGTAGAATATCTTTGGTATAAAAAGCAAATAAATTTGGCACCTTGCACCAAGCACATACTTGCTGCCATAATATCATCGCAAAAATACACGCCGTAAAAATGTGATCAACAGACTCGTCTCCCATCCCGCAAAAGGAGCATAACCGACCGGGGACTATAACATGCCTTCTACGAAGCGCAATGACCGTAGGAAGTCTATCTAATTCAGCACGCCAAGCAAAAACGTAGCATTTTAACGGAACCCATTTGCACCACTCGAAGATTATTAAGAAGACATTTTACAGCCTTCACACTATAATCCCCCATACGGCACCTTTCCACCTCCTCCCATCGACCTCAGACGATAACGAGACCTCGGCTAGCAACGTTGACAATCGAGCCAACTCGTCATTTTCTTCGGCAGATGTCGGCACTCTTTTCCAACTCCAAATTATGGATTGAGCCATGCTTCCACCTCTAATTCTTTCCAAAATTTTGTGCCGCTTCTCGTTCTCTAATCTAGATAAATTGGGGAATTTAGCCCCAAGAGATTCATCACATAACCTAGGATCTAACCAAAAGCAAATTCTTTCGATGCAAAGGATAAGAATAAAAAGTTAAAAAAACCTTATTGTTTGTCCTGTCCCAATCACATTGTTGCTATTGACATCCCCATCATATTTATTGCCTACTTCCCACTAGTTTACCATTAAAAGAAATATATGAATGGAGGTACGTCAACAAACAAAAATTCAACGTTCCACATTGGTTCCTATCTATGCGCGTTTTCTTATTTTCTTATCTAGAAAAGGAAATTTCATACCTTCAGCATTGGTTCCTTCAAGAAAAGTCATAGTGGAAATTTCATACCTTCAGCATTGGTTCCTTCAAAAAAAGTCATAGTGGAAATTTCATATTATCTTCAACTAAGGCTATCCAAATACAAAAATAAAATCAATAAATATCATTTACTAATTAGGATGGTACCAAGGTGTTTATATCATTTTCAGAACAACTATGTGAAGATGGATGCAATAATGTTGGAAAGCCAAGTCTGACTTAAAAAACTATAAAAATGATCCACATTATGGAGCATCAACTAAGACTGACTAATATTGTTTGGTGATACAAACAAAATATTAAAAAAACCCAATGTTGTAAGAATCGCCAGACGCAAATCGGTCGGTTGGGTACCAACTAGCGATTAATCGGAATTAATCGGAATTAGTCCAATTGGGATTTTTATATATTTTTAGTCATCTTGATTTTGATGGGTTCACTTTTTGCTTTTCTTATCTTCTCCTCGTTTTCTCAACATGTAGTTCAATTTTTTATATGTGCAATTTTTATGATAATACAATCTACAACAAAAAATGAATTCCATAGATGTCTCTTTTCCGTTCACCGTCTCTAACTGAAGATGACACCGTGAAAGACTCGCATGAATATCCAAACGGGCCTCCATCGGAGTAGGAGTCGATGCTAATGAGAACTCAATTTATTCTCTACCAAGGACTATGGTGATGGGGATCATTAGAACTACAAGTGCGATTGCGAATTGTAGTGCGCTATCGTAAGCCATTTTATCAGCGGTAGGAGAGATCAGTAATAATCGGTAACATTAGAGAGAGAGAGAGAGAATTTGGCATGTTTCAAATGGAGATGTGAGTGAGGGTATGTTTATAAACATTGGTTGGCTCTAACGGTCGAAAATGTGAAACGATGCAATTTACCGAAATGTAAATCAAATTGATACCGACGACAACACATGGAAGACGAGTATCCTTGTCCGTTGTAATATGAATTGGATGGTGTTGGTTGTAGGTGGGGGTAGTGGTTGGTTGGAGAAGAAAGTGGAAGGGTACACGTGTAATTTCATACATCAACTAACACAAAGTTAACTGTGTTAATATCCAAGGACGTAAAATGCGAAAAGATCAAACTTTAGGAATAAGAGGCGTTAAGGTGAACACAACGTATTAATTAGAGTAAACCACATGGAGGAAAGCTATAATTTACACTTTAAGTAATTTATTGTATAGTTTCCTAAATAAGTGTTGTCCCATCACACATCTTCCCTGCCAACTACCATATTATATCACTCACCTAGAATTTTCTCTAAACTATAAGAACATTTTTTTTTTTTGGATGGGGGTAGATTTTTTGAGGGTTTTTTTGATGAGGTATAGGTTTTTTTTTCTTGGGTAAATTACACTTTTCGTCCTTTATGTTTCTATCGTATTGCAATGGATGCCCTTTAACTTCAATAATTACAGTCACGGTCATTTCTTTGTTAAAACAATTACACCATACGTCCTTTATCCCTAACTTAGTTAATTTTTGTAGTTAGATCCAGTCATGTACATCACACATGAGGGTAAATTCGTCTTTTTACCATCTTAGGGACTATTTGTGTAATTAAATTAAACTTCTAAACCAAAAATTAAAATAAACATGTTTTACTCTTTATTCCACCCATCACAACCACCACCGTCACAACCTAACCACCACCATCTTTAACTAGTTTTACAGCCACCACCATCACAGCCAAATCACAAGTAAACAACCCTTAATCTCCCTATCTCAATCTCAGTTTTCTCTCCCATCTTTCTCTCCAACCAACCCTCACCACCACCAAATCCGCCACCACCACCACCACCCCCATCTAGATCCGCCATTCTGTATATATAAGTTTTTTGGCATAGTACATGAAGAAAAGAACTAAAACTAAAAGATCTTATTTTAAAAAAATTGTATAATAATGAAAAAAATATCCAAAATTAAAATCTTGACTCATGCTGCAACCACACAAATCGGATAACTATGAAAATTTCCATGCTGCAACCAGACAAATTGGATAATTAAGAAAAATAAAAAATCTAAAATTAAGAGATCTTATTTAAACAATTAGAACCCCCACCGTCACAGAGTCCCCACCACCATGAGCAAAGCTTGTTGATGACGTGTGACCGACGACCACCCTAGAACCCCCACCACCACTTGGTCTCCTAAATGCCGCCGACGGCTTGTAAAGCCGAATTTGTTAAAGAAACAGAAGGAGCGAGGTGTTGATTTGATAAACCCTTGAAAGTTGTGAGTTGTTGATTCAGTAAAATTGGAGGTTGATTCGTCAAATTTGAAGGTTGATTTGGTGAATTCTGTTGAGAATTTGGGAGATAAAGTTAAAGAAATTTAGGAATTGGTGATGAAGAAGGTTCAGTTGGGGAAAATATGGCAGAGACAGGGGAGAGATTGAGAGAGCATAGGGGGTGATGATGATGGTTTAGGTTTATAATTTTTATATAAGTTTTTAAATTTTGATTTTATTGTTTTATTAAATGACTGTTTTGCCCTTACATGGGTTGCACATAACCTCACTTAACTGAAAGTTTTAACCAGGTTAGGGTCAAATGACCTAAGGTGTAACATGTTTTGCAAATAAAGGATTGTTAGTGTAATTATTAAAGTTAAAGGTCATCAATTGTAACTCGCTACAAACATAAAGGACGAAAAGTGTAATTTATCCTTTTTTCTTTGTTTTTTTTTTTTGGGGGGGGGGGGTTAGGTTTTTGGGTGGTGGTGGGGTGGGGTAGGGGTTTTGGGTGGTGATGTAGTGAGTTTAATTTTAGGTTATTGAACACTTGTCACTCTATAAATCATTTTTACACTTCTTATAATCAGGAGCATTTGAAGAATAACTTGACCCTTCACATTTGATTCCTAGATATTTATTTGAATTTTCTTGAAGCTCACTTTTAAATTATATTTTTTAACATTATTTCATCATCATAACATTTCAAAGTATAAAATTTTGATAAACTTCGTAAGTAACTTAAACCATTTTTGTATATTTGCAGACATGAGTTCATCTCGTAGGAATTGTTATACTAGTTTTTTTATAATCCTATAATTCTAACGGGAAATCTTTATACATTTTATGGTTTCACTTTAAATTGATCACTTATTTTTATACCAAGTCACATGCAATCTCAATCAAAACCCTTACGGCAAGTTTTGTAATATACATGTTTAGTCCCTCTACTTTTATTCATTTTAGTATTTCGCCTTTAGTGTTCTTTTCTTCTTAATGTGACGAACTAACCCGACTCCCGACACAACGCAGAGGATAAAATTACTAGTTTC
This sequence comes from Helianthus tuberosus, assembly GCA_030545235.1. NCBI lineage: Eukaryota > Viridiplantae > Streptophyta > Magnoliopsida > Asterales > Asteraceae > Helianthus > Helianthus tuberosus. The sequence goes on from CM060396.1 coordinate 10,245,084, forward strand.
TATTATCCATTAGAGGTGCATAAAACATATTCTAAACAAGGATACTTAGGTTTACTTCCTAACTGCTTTCTAAGAAACCGGTTACAATAATGGTTTCGGGTCAGATTTAGAATTGGTTTATGTTCACAAACATGTTTGGTTGTGCATATCTACTATCCATGGAGATAAATGATAAAGTTTTACAAAACGTGTAGATATCAAATTGTAAAGTGTAAAGAGACTGAGTGGTATATTACAAACACTAAACTAGCGCAACAACAAAGTTAAGACGTCTTTTTTTTTTTAAATGCAAACTTCATTAAAAAAAAAAAAAACACGACCATCCCCAAGACGGGGAGGCCACATCACACCCAAAGCAAAATTACATATTCACAAATTCACACCAATCGTTCCAAGACACTACCTTATCTTTATGCCTACTTTTATACCATAAAAATCTTATCGATTTAACTTCACTAAAAATCACATTACTCTTCGGAGCCTTGTTCTCAAACCTCAATCCATTTCTCACCTTCCACAAACTCCAACATCCTATAATCATAATTCCTTGAAGCACCACCTTAGCCGAACCAGTCAAACCACACTGCGTATGGAACTGTAGAATATCTTTGGTATAAAAAGCAAATAAATTTGGCACCTTGCACCAAGCACATACTTGCTGCCATAATATCATCGCAAAAATACACGCCGTAAAAATGTGATCAACAGACTCGTCTCCCATCCCGCAAAAGGAGCATAACCGACCGGGGACTATAACATGCCTTCTACGAAGCGCAATGACCGTAGGAAGTCTATCTAATTCAGCACGCCAAGCAAAAACGTAGCATTTTAACGGAACCCATTTGCACCACTCGAAGATTATTAAGAAGACATTTTACAGCCTTCACACTATAATCCCCCATACGGCACCTTTCCACCTCCTCCCATCGACCTCAGACGATAACGAGACCTCGGCTAGCAACGTTGACAATCGAGCCAACTCGTCATTTTCTTCGGCAGATGTCGGCACTCTTTTCCAACTCCAAATTATGGATTGAGCCATGCTTCCACCTCTAATTCTTTCCAAAATTTTGTGCCGCTTCTCGTTCTCTAATCTAGATAAATTGGGGAATTTAGCCCCAAGAGATTCATCACATAACCTAGGATCTAACCAAAAGCAAATTCTTTCGATGCAAAGGATAAGAATAAAAAGTTAAAAAAACCTTATTGTTTGTCCTGTCCCAATCACATTGTTGCTATTGACATCCCCATCATATTTATTGCCTACTTCCCACTAGTTTACCATTAAAAGAAATATATGAATGGAGGTACGTCAACAAACAAAAATTCAACGTTCCACATTGGTTCCTATCTATGCGCGTTTTCTTATTTTCTTATCTAGAAAAGGAAATTTCATACCTTCAGCATTGGTTCCTTCAAGAAAAGTCATAGTGGAAATTTCATACCTTCAGCATTGGTTCCTTCAAAAAAAGTCATAGTGGAAATTTCATATTATCTTCAACTAAGGCTATCCAAATACAAAAATAAAATCAATAAATATCATTTACTAATTAGGATGGTACCAAGGTGTTTATATCATTTTCAGAACAACTATGTGAAGATGGATGCAATAATGTTGGAAAGCCAAGTCTGACTTAAAAAACTATAAAAATGATCCACATTATGGAGCATCAACTAAGACTGACTAATATTGTTTGGTGATACAAACAAAATATTAAAAAAACCCAATGTTGTAAGAATCGCCAGACGCAAATCGGTCGGTTGGGTACCAACTAGCGATTAATCGGAATTAATCGGAATTAGTCCAATTGGGATTTTTATATATTTTTAGTCATCTTGATTTTGATGGGTTCACTTTTTGCTTTTCTTATCTTCTCCTCGTTTTCTCAACATGTAGTTCAATTTTTTATATGTGCAATTTTTATGATAATACAATCTACAACAAAAAATGAATTCCATAGATGTCTCTTTTCCGTTCACCGTCTCTAACTGAAGATGACACCGTGAAAGACTCGCATGAATATCCAAACGGGCCTCCATCGGAGTAGGAGTCGATGCTAATGAGAACTCAATTTATTCTCTACCAAGGACTATGGTGATGGGGATCATTAGAACTACAAGTGCGATTGCGAATTGTAGTGCGCTATCGTAAGCCATTTTATCAGCGGTAGGAGAGATCAGTAATAATCGGTAACATTAGAGAGAGAGAGAGAGAATTTGGCATGTTTCAAATGGAGATGTGAGTGAGGGTATGTTTATAAACATTGGTTGGCTCTAACGGTCGAAAATGTGAAACGATGCAATTTACCGAAATGTAAATCAAATTGATACCGACGACAACACATGGAAGACGAGTATCCTTGTCCGTTGTAATATGAATTGGATGATGTTGGTGGTAGGTGGGGGTAGTGGTTGGTTGGAGAAGAAAGTGGAAGGGTACACGTGTAATTTCATACATCAACTAACACAAAGTTAACTGTGTTAATATCCAAGGACGTAAAATGCGAAAAGATCAAACTTTAGGAATAAGAGGCGTTAAGGTGAACACAACGTATTAATTAGAGTAAACCACATGGAGGAAAGCTATAATTTACACTTTAAGTAATTTATTGTATAGTTTCCTAAATAAGTGTTGTCCCATCACACATCTTCCCTGCCAACTACCATATTATATCACTCACCTAGAATTTTCTCTAAACTATAAGAACATTTTTTTTTTTGGATGGGGGTAGATTTTTTGAGGGTTTTTTTGATGAGGTATAGGTTTTTTTTTCTTGGGTAAATTACACTTTTCGTCCTTTATGTTTCTATCGTATTGCAATGGATGCCCTTTAACTTCAATAATTACAGTCACGGTCATTTCTTTGTTAAAACAATTACACCATACGTCCTTTATCCCTAACTTAGTTAATTTTTGTAGTTAGATCCAGTCATGTACATCACACATGAGGGTAAATTCGTCTTTTTACCATCTTAGGGACTATTTGTGTAATTAAATTAAACTTCTAAACCAAAAATTAAAATAAACATGTTTTACTCTTTATTCCACCCATCACAACCACCACCGTCACAACCTAACCACCACCATCTTTAACTAGTTTTACAGCCACCACCATCACAGCCAAATCACAAGTAAACAACCCTTAATCTCCCTATCTCAATCTCAGTTTTCTCTCCCATCTTTCTCTCCAACCAACCCTCACCACCACCAAATCCGCCACCACCACCACCACCCCCATCTAGATCCGCCATTCTGTATATATAAGTTTTTTGGCATAGTACATGAAGAAAAGAACTAAAACTAAAAGATCTTATTTTAAAAAAATTGTATAATAATGAAAAAAATATCCAAAATTAAAATCTTGACTCATGCTGCAACCACACAAATCGGATAACTATGAAAATTTCCATGCTGCAACCAGACAAATTGGATAATTAAGAAAAATAAAAAATCTAAAATTAAGAGATCTTATTTAAACAATTAGAACCCCCACCGTCACAGAGTCCCCACCACCATGAGCAAAGCTTGTTGATGACGTGTGACCGACGACCACCCTAGAACCCCCACCACCACTTGGTCTCCTAAATGCCGCCGACGGCTTGTAAAGCCGAATTTGTTAAAGAAACAGAAGGAGCGAGGTGTTGATTTGATAAACCCTTGAAAGTTGTGAGTTGTTGATTCAGTAAAATTGGAGGTTGATTCGTCAAATTTGAAGGTTGATTTGGTGAATTCTGTTGAGAATTTGGGAGATAAAGTTAAAGAAATTTAGGAATTGGTGATGAAGAAGGTTCAGTTGGGGAAAATATGGCAGAGACAGGGGAGAGATTGAGAGAGCATAGGGGGTGATGATGATGGTTTAGGTTTATAATTTTTATATAAGTTTTTAAATTTTGATTTTATTGTTTTATTAAATGACTGTTTTGCCCTTACATGGGTTGCACATAACCTCACTTAACTGAAAGTTTTAACCAGGTTAGGGTCAAATGACCTAAGGTGTAACATGTTTTGCAAATAAAGGATTGTTAGTGTAATTATTAAAGTTAAAGGTCATCAATTGTAACTCGCTACAAACATAAAGGACGAAAAGTGTAATTTATCCTTTTTTCTTTGTTTTTTTTTTGGGGGGGGGGGGGGGGGGTTAGGTTTTTGGGTGGTGGTGGGGTGGGGTAGGGGTTTTGGGTGGTGATGTAGTGAGTTTAATTTTAGGTTATTGAACACTTGTCACTCTATAAATCATTTTTACACTTCTTATAATCAGGAGCATTTGAAGAATAACTTGACCCTTCACATTTGATTCCTAGATATTTATTTGAATTTTCTTGAAGCTCACTTTTAAATTATATTTTTTAACATTATTTCATCATCATAACATTTCAAAGTATAAAATTTTGATAAACTTCGTAAGTAACTTAAACCATTTTTGTATATTTGCAGACATGAGTTCATCTCGTAGGAATTGTTATACTAGTTTTTTTATAATCCTATAATTCTAACGGGAAATCTTTATACATTTTATGGTTTCACTTTAAATTGATCACTTATTTTTATACCAAGTCACATGCAATCTCAATCAAAACCCTTACGGCAAGTTTTGTAATATACATGTTTAGTCCCTCTACTTTTATTCATTTTAGTATTTCGCCTTTAGTGTTCTTTTCTTCTTAATGTGACGAACTAACCCGACTCCCGACACAACGCAGAGGATAAAATTACTAGTTTCTATTATCCATTAGAGGTGCATAAAACATATTCTAAACAAGGATACTTAGGTTTACTTCCTAACTGCTTTCTAAGAAACCGGTTACAATAATGGTTTCGGGTCAGATTTAGAATTGGTTTATGTTCACAAACATGTTTGGTTGTGCATATCTACTATCCATGGAGATAAATGATAAAGTTTTACAAAACGTGTAGATATCAAATTGTAAAGTGTAAAGAGACTGAGTGGTATATTACAAACACTAAACTAGCGCAACAACAAAGTTAAGACGTCTTTTTTTTTTTAAATGCAAACTTCATTAAAAAAAAAAAAAAACACGACCATCCCCAAGACGGGGAGGCCACATCACACCCAAAGCAAAATTACATATTCACAAATTCACACCAATCGTTCCAAGACACTACCTTATCTTTATGCCTACTTTTATACCATAAAAATCTTATCGATTTAACTTCACTAAAAATCACATTACTCTTCGGAGCCTTGTTCTCAAACCTCAATCCATTTCTCACCTTCCACAAACTCCAACATCCTATAATCATAATTCCTTGAAGCACCACCTTAGCCGAACCAGTCAAACCACACTGCGTATGGAACTGTAGAATATCTTTGGTATAAAAAGCAAATAAATTTGGCACCTTGCACCAAGCACATACTTGCTGCCATAATATCATCGCAAAAATACACGCCGTAAAAATGTGATCAACAGACTCGTCTCCCATCCCGCAAAAGGAGCATAACCGACCGGGGACTATAACATGCCTTCTACGAAGCGCAATGACCGTAGGAAGTCTATCTAATTCAGCACGCCAAGCAAAAACGTAGCATTTTAACGGAACCCATTTGCACCACTCGAAGATTATTAAGAAGACATTTTACAGCCTTCACACTATAATCCCCCATACGGCACCTTTCCACCTCCTCCCATCGACCTCAGACGATAACGAGACCTCGGCTAGCAACGTTGACAATCGAGCCAACTCGTCATTTTCTTCGGCAGATGTCGGCACTCTTTTCCAACTCCAAATTATGGATTGAGCCATGCTTCCACCTCTAATTCTTTCCAAAATTTTGTGCCGCTTCTCGTTCTCTAATCTAGATAAATTGGGGAATTTAGCCCCAAGAGATTCATCACATAACCTAGGATCTAACCAAAAGCAAATTCTTTCGATGCAAAGGATAAGAATAAAAAGTTAAAAAAACCTTATTGTTTGTCCTGTCCCAATCACATTGTTGCTATTGACATCCCCATCATATTTATTGCCTACTTCCCACTAGTTTACCATTAAAAGAAATATATGAATGGAGGTACGTCAACAAACAAAAATTCAACGTTCCACATTGGTTCCTATCTATGCGCGTTTTCTTATTTTCTTATCTAGAAAAGGAAATTTCATACCTTCAGCATTGGTTCCTTCAAGAAAAGTCATAGTGGAAATTTCATACCTTCAGCATTGGTTCCTTCAAAAAAAGTCATAGTGGAAATTTCATATTATCTTCAACTAAGGCTATCCAAATACAAAAATAAAATCAATAAATATCATTTACTAATTAGGATGGTACCAAGGTGTTTATATCATTTTCAGAACAACTATGTGAAGATGGATGCAATAATGTTGGAAAGCCAAGTCTGACTTAAAAAACTATAAAAATGATCCACATTATGGAGCATCAACTAAGACTGGCTAATATTGTTTGGTGATACAAACAAAATATTAAAAAAACCCAATGTTGTAAGAATCGCCAGACGCAAATCGGTCGGTTGGGTACCAACTAGCGATTAATCGGAATTAATCGGAATTAGTCCAATTGGGATTTTTATATATTTTTAGTCATCTTGATTTTGATGGGTTCACTTTTTGCTTTTCTTATCTTCTCCTCGTTTTCTCAACATGTAGTTCAATTTTTTATATGTGCAATTTTTATGATAATACAATCTACAACAAAAAATGAATTCCATAGATGTCTCTTTTCCGTTCACCGTCTCTAACTGAAGATGACACCGTGAAAGACTCGCATGAATATCCAAACGGGCCTCCATCGGAGTAGGAGTCGATGCTAATGAGAACTCAATTTATTCTCTACCAAGGACTATGGTGATGGGGATCATTAGAACTACAAGTGCGATTGCGAATTGTAGTGCGCTATCGTAAGCCATTTTATCAGCGGTAGGAGAGATCAGTAATAATCGGTAACATTAGAGAGAGAGAGAGAGAATTTGGCATGTTTCAAATGGAGATGTGAGTGAGGGTATGTTTATAAACATTGGTTGGCTCTAACGGTCGAAAATGTGAAACGATGCAATTTACCGAAATGTAAATCAAATTGATACCGACGACAACACATGGAAGACGAGTATCCTTGTCCGTTGTAATATGAATTGGATGATGTTGGTGGTAGGTGGGGGTAGTGGTTGGTTGGAGAAGAAAGTGGAAGGGTACACGTGTAATTTCATACATCAACTAACACAAAGTTAACTGTGTTAATATCCAAGGACGTAAAATGCGAAAAGATCAAACTTTAGGAATAAGAGGCGTTAAGGTGAACACAACGTATTAATTAGAGTAAACCACATGGAGGAAAGCTATAATTTACACTTTAAGTAATTTATTGTATAGTTTCCTAAATAAGTGTTGTCCCATCACACATCTTCCCTGCCAACTACCATATTATATCACTCACCTAGAATTTTCTCTAAACTATAAGAACATTTTTTTTTTTGGATGGGGGTAGATTTTTTGAGGGTTTTTTTGATGAGGTATAGGTTTTTTTTTCTTGGGTAAATTACACTTTTCGTCCTTTATGTTTCTATCGTATTGCAATGGATGCCCTTTAACTTCAATAATTACAGTCACGGTCATTTCTTTGTTAAAACAATTACACCATACGTCCTTTATCCCTAACTTAGTTAATTTTTGTAGTTAGATCCAGTCATGTACATCACACATGAGGGTAAATTCGTCTTTTTACCATCTTAGGGACTATTTGTGTAATTAAATTAAACTTCTAAACCAAAAATTAAAATAAACATGTTTTACTCTTTATTCCACCCATCACAACCACCACCGTCACAACCTAACCACCACCATCTTTAACTAGTTTTACAGCCACCACCATCACAGCCAAATCACAAGTAAACAACCCTTAATCTCCCTATCTCAATCTCAGTTTTCTCTCCCATCTTTCTCTCCAACCAACCCTCACCACCACCAAATCCGCCACCACCACCACCACCCCCATCTAGATCCGCCATTCTGTATATATAAGTTTTTTGGCATAGTACATGAAGAAAAGAACTAAAACTAAAAGATCTTATTTTAAAAAAATTGTATAATAATGAAAAAAATATCCAAAATTAAAATCTTGACTCATGCTGCAACCACACAAATCGGATAACTATGAAAATTTCCATGCTGCAACCAGACAAATTGGATAATTAAGAAAAATAAAAAATCTAAAATTAAGAGATCTTATTTAAACAATTAGAACCCCCACCGTCACAGAGTCCCCACCACCATGAGCAAAGCTTGTTGATGACGTGTGACCGACGACCACCCTAGAACCCCCACCACCACTTGGTCTCCTAAATGCCGCCGACGGCTTGTAAAGCCGAATTTGTTAAAGAAACAGAAGGAGCGAGGTGTTGATTTGATAAACCCTTGAAAGTTGTGAGTTGTTGATTCAGTAAAATTGGAGGTTGATTCGTCAAATTTGAAGGTTGATTTGGTGAATTCTGTTGAGAATTTGGGAGATAAAGTTAAAGAAATTTAGGAATTGGTGATGAAGAAGGTTCAGTTGGGGAAAATATGGCAGAGACAGGGGAGAGATTGAGAGAGCATAGGGGGTGATGATGATGGTTTAGGTTTATAATTTTTATATAAGTTTTTAAATTTTGATTTTATTGTTTTATTAAATGACTGTTTTGCCCTTACATGGGTTGCACATAACCTCACTTAACTGAAAGTTTTAACCAGGTTAGGGTCAAATGACCTAAGGTGTAACATGTTTTGCAAATAAAGGATTGTTAGTGTAATTATTAAAGTTAAAGGTCATCAATTGTAACTCGCTACAAACATAAAGGACGAAAAGTGTAATTTATCCTTTTTTCTTTGTTTTTTTTTTGGGGGGGGGGGGGGGGGTTAGGTTTTTGGGTGGTGGTGGGGTGGGGTAGGGGTTTTGGGTGGTGATGTAGTGAGTTTAATTTTAGGTTATTGAACACTTGTCACTCTATAAATCATTTTTACACTTCTTATAATCAGGAGCATTTGAAGAATAACTTGACCCTTCACATTTGATTCCTAGATATTTATTTGAATTTTCTTGAAGCTCACTTTTAAATTATATTTTTTAACATTATTTCATCATCATAACATTTCAAAGTATAAAATTTTGATAAACTTCGTAAGTAACTTAAACCATTTTTGTATATTTGCAGACATGAGTTCATCTCGTAGGAATTGTTATACTAGTTTTTTTATAATCCTATAATTCTAACGGGAAATCTTTATACATTTTATGGTTTCACTTTAAATTGATCACTTATTTTTATACCAAGTCACATGCAATCTCAATCAAAACCCTTACGGCAAGTTTTGTAATATACATGTTTAGTCCCTCTACTTTTATTCATTTTAGTATTTCGCCTTTAGTGTTCTTTTCTTCTTAATGTGACGAACTAACCCGACTCCCGACACAACGCAGAGGATAAAATTACTAGTTTCTATTATCCATTAGAGGTGCATAAAACATATTCTAAACAAGGATACTTAGGTTTACTTCCTAACTGCTTTCTAAGAAACCGGTTACAATAATGGTTTCGGGTCAGATTTAGAATTGGTTTATGTTCACAAACATGTTTGGTTGTGCATATCTACTATCCATGGAGATAAATGATAAAGTTTTACAAAACGTGTAGATATCAAATTGTAAAGTGTAAAGAGACTGAGTGGTATATTACAAACACTAAACTAGCGCAACAACAAAGTTAAGACGTCTTTTTTTTTTTAAATGCAAACTTCATTAAAAAAAAAAAAAAACACGACCATCCCCAAGACGGGGAGGCCACATCACACCCAAAGCAAAATTACATATTCACAAATTCACACCAATCGTTCCAAGACACTACCTTATCTTTATGCCTACTTTTATACCATAAAAATCTTATCGATTTAACTTCACTAAAAATCACATTACTCTTCGGAGCCTTGTTCTCAAACCTCAATCCATTTCTCACCTTCCACAAACTCCAACATCCTATAATCATAATTCCTTGAAGCACCACCTTAGCCGAACCAGTCAAACCACACTGCGTATGGAACTGTAGAATATCTTTGGTATAAAAAGCAAATAAATTTGGCACCTTGCACCAAGCACATACTTGCTGCCATAATATCATCGCAAAAATACACGCCGTAAAAATGTGATCAACAGACTCGTCTCCCATCCCGCAAAAGGAGCATAACCGACCGGGGACTATAACATGCCTTCTACGAAGCGCAATGACCGTAGGAAGTCTATCTAATTCAGCACGCCAAGCAAAAACGTAGCATTTTAACGGAACCCATTTGCACCACTCGAAGATTATTAAGAAGACATTTTACAGCCTTCACACTATAATCCCCCATACGGCACCTTTCCACCTCCTCCCATCGACCTCAGACGATAACGAGACCTCGGCTAGCAACGTTGACAATCGAGCCAACTCGTCATTTTCTTCGGCAGATGTCGGCACTCTTTTCCAACTCCAAATTATGGATTGAGCCATGCTTCCACCTCTAATTCTTTCCAAAATTTTGTGCCGCTTCTCGTTCTCTAATCTAGATAAATTGGGGAATTTAGCCCCAAGAGATTCATCACATAACCTAGGATCTAACCAAAAGCAAATTCTTTCGATGCAAAGGATAAGAATAAAAAGTTAAAAAAACCTTATTGTTTGTCCTGTCCCAATCACATTGTTGCTATTGACATCCCCATCATATTTATTGCCTACTTCCCACTAGTTTACCATTAAAAGAAATATATGAATGGAGGTACGTCAACAAACAAAAATTCAACGTTCCACATTGGTTCCTATCTATGCGCGTTTTCTTATTTTCTTATCTAGAAAAGGAAATTTCATACCTTCAGCATTGGTTCCTTCAAGAAAAGTCATAGTGGAAATTTCATACCTTCAGCATTGGTTCCTTCAAAAAAAGTCATAGTGGAAATTTCATATTATCTTCAACTAAGGCTATCCAAATACAAAAATAAAATCAATAAATATCATTTACTAATTAGGATGGTACCAAGGTGTTTATATCATTTTCAGAACAACTATGTGAAGATGGATGCAATAATGTTGGAAAGCCAAGTCTGACTTAAAAAACTATAAAAATGATCCACATTATGGAGCATCAACTAAGACTGACTAATATTGTTTGGTGATACAAACAAAATATTAAAAAAACCCAATGTTGTAAGAATCGCCAGACGCAAATCGGTCGGTTGGGTACCAACTAGCGATTAATCGGAATTAGTCCAATTGGGATTTTTATATATTTTTAGTCATCTTGATTTTGATGGGTTCACTTTTTGCTTTTCTTATCTTCTCCTCGTTTTCTCAACATGTAGTTCAATTTTTTATATGTGCAATTTTTATGATAATACAATCTACAACAAAAAATGAATTCCATAGATGTCTCTTTTCCGTTCACCGTCTCTAACTGAAGATGACACCGTGAAAGACTCGCATGAATATCCAAACGGGCCTCCATCGGAGTAGGAGTCGATGCTAATGAGAACTCAATTTATTCTCTACCAAGGACTATGGTGATGGGGATCATTAGAACTACAAGTGCGATTGCGAATTGTAGTGCGCTATCGTAAGCCATTTTATCAGCGGTAGGAGAGATCAGTAATAATCGGTAACATTAGAGAGAGAGAGAGAGAATTTGGCATGTTTCAAATGGAGATGTGAGTGAGGGTATGTTTATAAACATTGGTTGGCTCTAACGGTCGAAAATGTGAAACGATGCAATTTACCGAAATGTAAATCAAATTGATACCGACGACAACACATGGAAGACGAGTATCCTTGTCCGTTGTAATATGAATTGGATGATGTTGGTGGTAGGTGGGGGTAGTGGTTGGTTGGAGAAGAAAGTGGAAGGGTACACGTGTAATTTCATACATCAACTAACACAAAGTTAACTGTGTTAATATCCAAGGACGTAAAATGCGAAAAGATCAAACTTTAGGAATAAGAGGCGTTAAGGTGAACACAACGTATTAATTAGAGTAAACCACATGGAGGAAAGCTATAATTTACACTTTAAGTAATTTATTGTATAGTTTCCTAAATAAGTGTTGTCCCATCACACATCTTCCCTGCCAACTACCATATTATATCACTCACCTAGAATTTTCTCTAAACTATAAGAACATTTTTTTTTTTGGATGGGGGTAGATTTTTTGAGGGTTTTTTTGATGAGGTATAGGTTTTTTTTTCTTGGGTAAATTACACTTTTCGTCCTTTATGTTTCTATCGTATTGCAATGGATGCCCTTTAACTTCAATAATTACAGTCACGGTCATTTCTTTGTTAAAACAATTACACCATACGTCCTTTATCCCTAACTTAGTTAATTTTTGTAGTTAGATCCAGTCATGTACATCACACATGAGGGTAAATTCGTCTTTTTACCATCTTAGGGACTATTTGTGTAATTAAATTAAACTTCTAAACCAAAAATTAAAATAAACATGTTTTACTCTTTATTCCACCCATCACAACCACCACCGTCACAACCTAACCACCACCATCTTTAACTAGTTTTACAGCCACCACCATCACAGCCAAATCACAAGTAAACAACCCTTAATCTCCCTATCTCAATCTCAGTTTTCTCTCCCATCTTTCTCTCCAACCAACCCTCACCACCACCAAATCCGCCACCACCACCACCACCCCCATCTAGATCCGCCATTCTGTATATATAAGTTTTTTGGCATAGTACATGAAGAAAAGAACTAAAACTAAAAGATCTTATTTTAAAAAAATTGTATAATAATGAAAAAAATATCCAAAATTAAAATCTTGACTCATGCTGCAACCACACAAATCGGATAACTATGAAAATTTCCATGCTGCAACCAGACAAATTGGATAATTAAGAAAAATAAAAAATCTAAAATTAAGAGATCTTATTTAAACAATTAGAACCCCCACCGTCACAGAGTCCCCACCACCATGAGCAAAGCTTGTTGATGACGTGTGACCGACGACCACCCTAGAACCCCCACCACCACTTGGTCTCCTAAATGCCGCCGACGGCTTGTAAAGCCGAATTTGTTAAAGAAACAGAAGGAGCGAGGTGTTGATTTGATAAACCCTTGAAAGTTGTGAGTTGTTGATTCAGTAAAATTGGAGGTTGATTCGTCAAATTTGAAGGTTGATTTGGTGAATTCTGTTGAGAATTTGGGAGATAAAGTTAAAGAAATTTAGGAATTGGTGATGAAGAAGGTTCAGTTGGGGAAAATATGGCAGAGACAGGGGAGAGATTGAGAGAGCATAGGGGGTGATGATGATGGTTTAGGTTTATAATTTTTATATAAGTTTTTAAATTTTGATTTTATTGTTTTATTAAATGACTGTTTTGCCCTTACATGGGTTGCACATAACCTCACTTAACTGAAAGTTTTAACCAGGTTAGGGTCAAATGACCTAAGGTGTAACATGTTTTGCAAATAAAGGATTGTTAGTGTAATTATTAAAGTTAAAGGTCATCAATTGTAACTCGCTACAAACATAAAGGACGAAAAGTGTAATTTATCCTTTTTTCTTTGTTTTTTTTTTGGGGGGGGGGGGGGGGGGTTAGGTTTTTGGGTGGTGGTGGGGTGGGGTAGGGGTTTTGGGTGGTGATGTAGTGAGTTTAATTTTAGGTTATTGAACACTTGTCACTCTATAAATCATTTTTACACTTCTTATAATCAGGAGCATTTGAAGAATAACTTGACCCTTCACATTTGATTCCTAGATATTTATTTGAATTTTCTTGAAGCTCACTTTTAAATTATATTTTTTAACATTATTTCATCATCATAACATTTCAAAGTATAAAATTTTGATAAACTTCGTAAGTAACTTAAACCATTTTTGTATATTTGCAGACATGAGTTCATCTCGTAGGAATTGTTATACTAGTTTTTTTATAATCCTATAATTCTAACGGGAAATCTTTATACATTTTATGGTTTCACTTTAAATTGATCACTTATTTTTATACCAAGTCACATGCAATCTCAATCAAAACCCTTACGGCAAGTTTTGTATTGCTATTTCGTAGAATTCATTTTCATGTCTCAGTCAAAACCTTAACAGTTAAATTGATATTCACACAAGTTTTTTATTGCTATTTCATAAATTACATTTCCATGTATATTGTAATAAGAAATTATATTATATTCTATGAAAGAAAAAAAGTGTTAATAATTTGTTCATGCTAAATACTTCTAACCAATCAGTGAATATCTATTTTTTATTTTGCAATCTCTGTATTATAACTAGTACCCTATACATTGTGGCGGGTGTGTAACATGCTAAGTAGCTCCAATGTTATAACACCGATCAACACCAGAAAGGTTCGTGTAAAAAAAATATAAACCAAATATAAAACCGAACAAAAAGTAGAGGATGAAACAGTGTTGAACCACACACTCTAAATGTAAAACATAGAAAACAATAACTAAGTTGTTTTAGAACCGTGTGTTGCGACGGGATGTTAAACGAGAAAACTACGCATCAAAACATTGAATCACACACGTACGTTGCAGCATGTTAACTCGTGAAATTTGACAAAAACGTAATACAAAAAATCTGTATGGGGTTAAAAGTGATTGGTTAAAATGTAAAAAATATAAAAGTATGGGGTTAAGAGTAAAAAATTAAAGATAAAAAAGACAAAAAAAAATTAAAAACCAGAAGTGGGTACAACCCACCAAACATATAAGTACAACCCTTATTCCTACAAATATTAATTTGTATGTGCTTAAAAGTAATTTATGGTTAAAAGTAAAAAAAAATTAAAGATAAAAAACTTAAATATGAGTACAACCCACCAAACATATGGGTACAATCATACATGCCTACAAATGTTACAAATTGATAGTATATAAATATATATTGTTGGGATGAGCATTTCGATACCAATATGGTATTCACTTTTTGGCTTTTTTGGGATCAGTATTTTCAATTCAGTACAATACCTGTGTTTTACCGATTTTTAGCTTCAAATATTGTACCCAATTTTGACAATTTTTGGATAGGTATTTTCGATACCAGTATGGAGCTCATTCCCAACATATAGTTGGTAAATAGAGAAAATGAATAATAGGCAAGGTAAGGGTACTTGAAATTGAAGTGGAGCTTCCTGTCTTTGACGAGTTAATTTGTTTGGTATAACAAAACGTTGGGTACCTTTAAGAATCAAAAGTCTTATCCCTTTTAAAATATCAGCGTAACCAAATGAGTTAAGAAAATTTATTTTACTCAATTAATACTTTTCTAGCTTCCGTCTCCTTTTCTTTTTTTACTTTACCGGTATATGTCTTTGCCTATCTTTTTTTCAATACTTTTTTTCCTTTTCTTAACCTTTTATTTACTTGATTTTCTGAAACTTTGTTTACCTTTCTTTTCTACTTTTTTTACCTTCCCTTTTTAACCTTTTCTTTTTTAACTTTGTTATTTACATTATTTTTTACGTTATCTTCTTATGGTTGGTGTATTTGTTGACATGTTTAAAAATAGAATAGTAAATTTATCCATTATTAGCTATAATTATATTTTTCGTAAACCTATTAAAAAACTTTAAAGAATTTATAGTATGCTCCCTTAATTAAATATTTATATGTTGATGGTCATTTGGGGTAGTGACAGTAAATTTAAGCCACACAAACTAGATATCTTCGTAAAATAATGTGAGTTTAAGCCACAAATATCATAAATTTAGTGTGTTCATCATTTAGAAAAAAAAAGAAATTTAATATACATTGCCAATGAGGCGGTGGTTAAGTGGTTGGGGAAAGACTTGGTGTTTCTTGTGACCCAGGTTCGACACCCACTTTCCCCATTATTTTCTGCAGCATCCAAGTGAAGGGGCGAATACAGGTGGCGCTGGTTCGTCTTGGATGGGAGACGATGTTTTACTGATTATTTCAATATCGTGCCTTCGGGCGGGTGGAGGTAGGGTTTTCGCGCTTCTGGGAGAGCCAAGGGGCTGGCGGCGGTCGAGTAATCGACCTTGGCCACAACGCCCGGTGTCACGGTGATTGACACGTCGTTCCTTGCCATTCAAAAAAAAAATATACATATGTAATATGTGTTGTCCAGTCACACTTATTGTTTGCCACAACTATCTTATCACTCATTCACCCACCTAAAATTTTCTTGTAAAAGCGTGTACTAGCAAGGGAAGGTTTCAACATTTCACACTCTTTTCATCGATGGTTCTTTGTATTTTCGTGAAAGCTCACTTTTAAATTATATATTCCAAATATATATAATAATGATCACCTTTAAAGTAATTTGAAGCATAATAGTAGGTAATAACTTTAAATTGAACTTATATACGATACTTACCTTATATTTTTATATTCATGTAACATAGCTGCGTATTGCTTAGTCGTATGTTGCTTGTTCTCAACAAAAGTGATGTAAGTTCAAATTTTGATAAGTTTAAGGTTAGATGATGTTTAGGGATAGAAATGTCGCAACCCCCGATCCCTTATCTGTCCCGGGAACGGGCGGACGCGAACTCAGTAGTGGTGGTATCAGTTATTTAATCTTGCAGCGGAATTTACATCAGGACCGTAGTTAGGAAATATTTATCAGAGTAAAACCACCATATTTTATATTAACAATCACATGGGTAAAACCCAAGTTTCTTATTACAACATAGGGATAAACCCAATTTTTATTGAATTTTAAAACATCGTGTTTTAGATAACTTTTATAGCCACTTATTTTCCAAGCCGTCAGTGCTCTCGAGCTGGCTTTTTCCCAGTTGGCTTTCACATTGTGTTACCTGAAACATGTTTTAAAAATATTTGTCAGTGGGAAATACTGGTGAGTGAATCCCAATTTAATCAAAAACATTTTTATCAATTTCCACAGTATTGAGAGCGATTACAATGTTTATATCTACACAATTACCCATTCAGTACTTGCCACTCGATCGTATCTATGGCTATGGTCATATCACACATTGGCTACTCGTCGTCCAATTGTGAAGGTTATCAAGTAATGTATACAAAACCCCATAATACCGGCGATAATTGAAGAATTACATGACTCACATACTGGTAATACGATATAAACAATTGAGGTTTTAATAAAACAGTTGACACAAAAAGGAGATTACTCACATTGCTATCTTAGATTTCTCGTGAGGGTTTCCTGGATATAATCTATAATTTATAAAAATGTACATAGGTTAGTATAATAACCCTTTGAAAATATTAATAATACCCTCCCCGAGACGGCATTCCAACAACTACGTCGGCCAGAACCACGACAGTTGTTACGGAACCCTAAATCAATCGGGCAGCGTAACTATTTATGAAACCGGGGTTATAATACTTACAACGGAGCAGAACCTCGCTAATTAGGGGTATAATACCCGACTATAATATGCCTACTACAGAAATTGTGATTTGAGAATTGAAATGTGAGCGAGTTGAAATGAAATCCGATGCCTGCTATTTATAGTTGCTGATACTTGACTCTCAGGCGGCCCGCGTAAGGTAAGGCAAAGCCTTACGCGGCCCGCGTCAACATTCGGTCAACATATAGCTTGTCCTGGTCATGATCTAGACCTGCCACGATGTCGACATGTGTCGGCATCTGGTGTCTACGCGTTGTAGGTCTCTCGCGGCCCGCGTACGTTATCGAGAACTCTTACGCGGCCCGTCTAAACTTAAGATTCACCGAAATCCAGTTCTAACCCTTATACCGCCCGCGTAAGGGTTTGGGGTAGGTCCACGCGACCCGCCTTAGCCCTAGATTTAAACTTTTATTTATTTTAAATACTATTTTATATATTTCGGGCTCGGTTTTCACTTACGGGGTGTATGTAAAGACATATTGGGACATTCTAAAGTATATTGGGGTGTCAGGTTATTCGAGGGTTGTTACATTCTCCCCACCTTGTTTTAGAGCTCGTCCTCGAGATCTATTGGAACAAGTGTGAATATTTTTGTTGTATTTCAGATTCAAGTTCCTATGTGTACTCCGGTCCTCTTTTGGAGTTCCACTTCACTTTGACTAGAACTAATCTCTTGTGCTTGAGATTCTTGACTTGAATGATCTTGTCAGTTGTTTCCTGCACTATCTCAGGTCCAGATAGTTGCTTTTCCCCAATTTCTGCCCAACAGACTGGGGTTTGGCACTTTTTGTCCATAAAGTGCTTCGAATGGTGCAACATTGATACTTGTGTGATAACTATTATAAGAAAATTTTCTTATTAAAGGTAAGTGATCGTCCCAATTACATCCGAAATCAATTACATAAGCTCTAAGCATGTCCTCCATTGTCTGAATTATTCTTTAGCTTTGTCCGTCCATTCGAGGATGATAGGTTGTGCTTAAATTTAACTTAGTTCTCATTGCCTTTTGGAAACTTGACCAAAAATGAGAGATAAAACGACTATCTCTATCCAAAATAATTGATAAAGGTATTCCATGTAATGAGACTACTTCATTTACATATAATTTAACTAATTTTTCCATACCGAATGTTTCCTTCATTGGTAGGAATTGTGCTGACTTGGTTAGTCTATCTACAATCACCCAGATTGTATTATTTCCTTTCTTTTGGGTAATTTATTAACAAAATCCATTGTTATCAATTTCCATGGCATTTCTAACTGTTGTAACAAACCTAAGGGTTTCTGATGTTCAGTTTTAACTTGTGAACAAGTTAAACATTTAGAAACATAGGCTGCTATGTCCTTTTTCATTTCTATCCACCAGAATTTTTTTCCTCAAATCCTGGTATATCTTATCACTTCCTGAATGTATTGTATACTTAGACTTATGGGCTTCTTCTAATGTATGATGACGTAGGCTTCCTAATTTAGGTATCCACATGAATTCCTTCATGATTTACTAAGTGTCCAAGAAACTGTACTTGCTTTAACCAAAACTCGCATTTAGAAAACTTAGCATAAAGCTTTTCCTTTCTTAATAGACTTAAAAGTGCGTGCAAATGCTTTGCATGATCCTCTTTACTCTTAGAATAAATTAGAATATCATCTATAAAAATAATTATGAATTTATCCAAATATGGCTTACATATTCGGTTCATCATGTCCATAAATGCAGCTGGGGCATTGGTTAAACCAAATGACATGACAGTAAATTCATAATGACCATACCTTGTTCTGAATATGGTTTTAGGAATATCATCTTCCTGTATCCTTAATTGATGATATCCCGATCTTAAATCGATTTTAGAGAAAAATCGAGTTCCCTGCAGTTGATCAAACTGATCATTGATTCTCGGTAATGGGTACCGATTCTTAATCGTGACCTTGTTTAATTCACGGTAGTTAATGCACATACGCATTGATCCGTCCTTCTTTTTAACGAATAAGGTCGGCGTTCCCCGTGACGACAAACTCGGCTGTATGAATCCTTTTTCCAATAATTCGTATAACTGTTTCTTCAGTTGCTGCATTTCTGCGGGTGCCAAATAGTAAGGTGCTTTGGCAATAGGTGTTGTCCCTGGCAGTAAGTGAATTCTGAATTCAACTTCTCTGTCTGGCGATAGTTCTGGTAATTCTTCCGGAAATACATCTGAAAACTGAGACATTACTGGAATGTCTTTTAGTTCTTTTCCTTTAGTGTTAGTGATTATGAAAATCAAATACACTATAGAATCTTTTCCTTATATAGCTTGCAGTTTTCATTAAAGAGATGAATTTTGTGGATCTAGAGGGCTTATCTCCTTTAATTGTGATCGTTTGACCTTTTGGTGAATTTACTTGAATTGACTTTTGATCACATAAAATACTAGCTTTTATTGGCTATTAACCAATCCATTCCTAATACAATATTAAATCCTACCAGATTCATTGGGAAAAGATTTGTAATAAACTTATGGTTTAGAATTTCTATTCTTGCTCCCTGCAAGATTTCAGAAATCTTAATGGTTTCTCCATTGGCTGTCTCTACTAGACATACTTGTGGTAGTTTTAGTTAATGAATGATTTAGAAATTTGCAAAACGAAGTATTAATAAAACTTTGGTTTGCACTAGAGTCAAATAACACTTTAGCAAAAATATCATTTAACTAAAAACATACCAGTGATCACATCCGGAATCATCTTTGCTTCTTCTACCGTTAGAACAAATGCTCTAGCATTTTTAGTGTTCTTGTTGTTCGTAGCTGGAGCAAATTTTGGACAGTTTGGTTTGATGTGACCTTGTTCGCCGCAATTATAGCATATTCTGTTGTTTTTCTTCCTGCATTCTTCTTCCTGGTGTCCCGATATTTTGCAGAAGTTACAGTATATGGAGCATCTTCCCGAGTGCTTTCTTTTGCAATTCCTACAGTAGGGTGCAGAGGTAGAACCTATATTTTTCTCACGATTAAAATTTCCAGAATGAAATTCTTGTGTAAGCTTCTGGGTTAGGTTCTTTCTCTGATCTTCTTCTCGGGTACGGACTAACTCATCAGTCAAGGTATTGGCTAGTTCTACAGCTTCTTCTATGGTTTGAGGTCTAGCTGCCTTGACTACATGTCTTATCTCTCCAATTAATCCCCAGATATAACGGGAGATTAACACTGGTTCAAGTGAAGCAAGAGTTGGCACTATTCTAGCATATTCGAAGAATATTTTAGTGTATCCCTTACTATCCACACCAGTCATCCTAAGGTTTAGGAATTTGTTTGCTATATGTTCCTTTTCATTGGGTGGGCATAATTTCCTTTCTACCTTGTCCTTAAACTCCTCCCATTCCATATTATAAGTTTTATCAATTCCCTTAGTTTGGAGGATAGTGTTCCACCATTCTAAGGCTGAGTTTTTAAACAGATTGGAAGCAAACAGTATTTTATCTTCTTCTGCGCACTTGCTTATTCATAAGACTGCCTCAGTCTTTTCTATCCAGCATAGGGTTGCAATGGCCTCTTCATTGCCCGAGAATTCCATTGGTTTGCAGGACCAGAATTCTTTGTAAGAACAACCATAAGGCATGGTTCTTCTTCTTTTGGGAATGGGTGCTTGAAGTAAGGGTCCATTGTTCACGCTGTGTTCTGGTTCAATTGGTCGCTTACTGCTATGTTTACTCTTGTTATCAGCATCCTTAACAGTTTGAAGAATAAATGGCATTGCATCTATAATTCCTTGGGCTACTATGTGTTGGATAGCACTATTATCTACTTGGTTTCCATTGTTATTGAGGCTAGGATTCTCATTAACCAAGTTAATGTTACTCTGGTTATCATTATTCAGATTTCCTTGATTTACTTCGTCGGCCATCTGAATTTTTTTAAACATCTACCAAATATTAATATCATAGAATAATATTTAATATAGTAAATCACATGATACGCAATTTAGCCAAAAGCGTCGATCATTGCGATTTTACTCTATTCATCTATTACACATTAGTACTGAAATTAAAAATTACAATACCGAATGAAATAAATAATAATAGGCATCCGTACATACATTTATTTTATTATTATTATTATTATTATTATTATTATTACTATTACTATTACCATTTCTACCATCATATCTATGGATATGGATTCATTCAGAAATTCATATTACGTTCATCGTATTTCCATACGAGTCGTTCTCCTACCTGTCTCATTTTCTCACTACTTTCTAGAATTTCCTCACCAAATGTACTAAGTTCTTGAATGTTTTCTGCACTCATTGGGGTTGCAGGTTCTAGGACTAGGTTCATAATCTGAGATGCGGATTCCTGATATGGGGATGTAAGTGCCTAAAATCAATAAGGATCTTCTAAAATTTCCCTAAGGTACATATCATGGTAATAGGGATCTAGAGGGTTCAAACCTGGGTAGGTTCCTAAGTTTTGCATGGGTATGTCTTCATGTATTGGGTAACGTTGCACATAGTCCCTATTGTTATCCCACCAGGATTCGTAATTTGAGTCTAAGGAATTTGGTTGAAATGAGGTTTCCTTATCTTTTGGTGATCTACCTAATTGACGATAGATGTCCGAAATTCTTTTCTTACTCATATTGTAAATTAACAAATAGTCAAATAATACATAACAATAATTACAGTTATGCACGTATTTCCATAATTTATTTCCTAACACAAAATATAACTTTAAGTGTCAGCAGAACACTTCTTTGGCTTAGACCAGTGGCTAGGCTCTGATACCACCTTCTGTCGCAACCCCCGATCCCTTATCTGTCCCGGGAACGGGCGAACGCGAACTCAGTAGTGGTGGTATCAGTTATTTAATATTGCAGCGGAATTTACATCAGGACCGTAGTTAGGAAATATTTATCAGAGTAAAACCACCATATTTTATATTAACAATCACATGGGTAAAACCCAAGTTTCTTATTACAACATAGGGATAAACCCTATTTTTATTGAATTTTAAAACATCGTGTTTTAGATAACTTTTATAGCCACTTATTTTCCAAGCCGTCAGTGCTCTTGAGCTGGCTTTTTCCCAGTTGGCTTTCACATTGTGTTACCTGAAACATGTTTTAAAAATATTTGTCAGTGGGAAATACTGGTGAGTGAATCCCAATTTAATCAAAAACATTTTTATCAATTTCCACAGTATTGAGAGCGATTACAATGTTTATATCTACACAATTACCCATTCAGTACTTGCCACTCGATCGTATCTATGGCTATGGTCATATCACACATTGGCTACTCGTCGTCCAATTGTGAAGGTTATCAAGTAATGTATACAAAACCCCATAATACCGGCGATAATTGAAGAATTACATGACTCACATACTGGTAATACGATATAAACAATTGAGGTTTTAATAAAACAGTTGACACAAAAAGGAGATTACTCACATTGCTATCTTAGATTTCTCGTGAGGGTTTCCTGGATATAATCTATAATTTATAAAAATGTACATAGGTTAGTATAATAACCCTTTGAAAATATTAATAATACCCTCCCCGAGACGGCATTCCAACAACTACGTCGGCCAGAACCACGACAGTTGTTACGGAACCCTAAATCAATCGGGCAGCGTAACTATTTATGAAACCGGGGTTATAATACTTACAACGGAGCAGAACCTCGCTAATTAGGGGTATAATACCCGACTATAATATGCCAACTACAGAAATTGTGATTTGAGAATTGAAATGTGAGCGAGTTGAAATGAAATCCGATGCCTGCTATTTATAGTTGCTGATACTTGACTCTCAGGCGGCCCGCGTAAGGTAAGGCAAAGCCTTACGCGGCCCGCGTCAACATTCGGTCAACATATAGCTTGTCCTGGTCATGATCTAGACCTGCCACGATGTCGACACGTGTCGGCATCTGGTGTCTACGCGTTGTAGGTCTCTCACGGCCCACGTACGTTATCGAGAACTCTTACGCGGCCCGTCTAAACTTAAGATTCACCGAAATCCAGTTCTAACCCTTATACCGCCCGCGTAAGGGTTTGGGGTAGGTCCACGCGGCCCGCCTCAGCCCTAGATTTAAACTTTTATTTATTTTAAATACTATTTTATATATTTCGGGCTCGGTTTTCACTTACGGGGTGTATGTAAAGACATATTGGGACATTCTAAAGTATATTGGGGTGTCGGGTTATTCGAGGGTTGTTACAAGAAAGTTGTTTTAAAAAATGTGACATAAGCTCTAACAATCAATAAAATGAAAATAATTATAGAAAGTAAGATTCGTTATTGTAACTTTTTTTTTACTTTTTATAATCCTATAATCCATATGGCTTTATAGCCTAGTGACATCTTGGAGGTTTGATAAGGCTTTGAGACCAATAGGTCATGGGTTCGATTCCCACAAGGGGGTTTTCCCCATATTTATTGGGTTTCCTCCTGAATTGGTATATAGCCATTATGCCTAGTGGAGATGGATATGATTGGGTTTCCTCCTGAATTGGTGTATAGGCACGATGATACTCCAGTGTAGAATGCAATCTCAATCAAAACTGTAACGTATTGTTAACTTATATTGATATTTGCAAAACGTTATATATTTTTTTTGTGAGCTACATTTTTGTATATTATAACCGGGAATTAGTATAAAAGGAAAATCGAAAAAGATATGTGTGGTTTTAAGTACTCATTAGAGTGAAATTTTATGATTTGGAGTGAAATTTGTATGGTTTGGAGTGATATAAATGGTGTAATTCTCGTTGTAAATTGGTGGTGGCCCTTCACCACACTAGCTTATAAGTGTGGTCTATGTTTTAATATAAAAGAAATTTTCCCAGGGCCGGCCTATAGGGGGTGCGGGGTGGGCGACTGCACAAGGCCTAAACCCTCCGAAGGCTCAAATCTTTTTAGTTTTGAATAGAATTTATGTTGTATAAGATAAAATATATATGCACTCAATTAAGAGATAACATAAATGGGCCTTTGTACTAGTGGTTATTCCCCTTGCTTTAACAACAAGGAGATCCGGGCTCTAATCCTAGCATCTCCAAATTTTTTATTTTAGCTTTTTTTTTTGTTAGTGGCATTTAATGCTTAATTTTGTCAATGCATCTTTCCCTTTAATTAGTAAATTACTTCCTAGACTTAGCTGAAAATAACTATCTGCATCTTTCCCTTTAATTGGTAAATTACTTCCTAAACTTAGCTAAAAATAGTTATCTAAATTACATCCACATAAATTTTAGTGATTGATGAATTTATATTAAATGGAGATTTTCGAATAGGGACCAATGTTTTTACTCTCGTACAGGGCCAAATTTTTTTTGTGATTTTCGGAGACAGTCCGAATTAGCTCTTAAAAAAGAAGAAGAAGAAGAAGAAGAGTAAGCTTGATAGACTTGCATTGACTGATCTTAGATCACATTGGTATATAAAATTTCCCAGAAACTACCCCTTCCAATAAAAGACCGAGATGAAATTTCTGAATACTTTCAAATGATGACCAAGTCGTCGGTTTCTTTTTTTGTTTTATTGATTTTTTTTATTTTAATTACTAAGGGTAGTTTAGTCATTTCACATCATATTAATAGAAAAGAGTTAATTACTGTTTTCGTCCATATGGTTTGTCAAAAATCACTATTTCAGTCCATTAGTTTAAAAATTACGATTTCAGTTCTTGTGGTTTCACTTTCGTAACCATTTCAGTCCCTGTGGTTTCACTTTCGTAACCATTTCAATCCATTTATTCTGTTAAGTACGGGGACTGAAATGGTTATGAGGTGGACTGAAATAGTTAAGAAAGTGAAACCACAGGGACTGAAATCGAAAATTTTAAACTAATGGACATAAATAGTGATTTTTGACAAACCACATGGACGAAAACAGTAATTAACTCATTATAAAAAGTTAATAGGAGTTATTGAAAATGACACAAAACATGCAAAATTCTCAATTAAAGGATGTCCAAATTAATTATTAAAGACGGAGGACATAAACTCCAAGTCGATATATAGTTGAAGGACACAAATTGTAATTTACCCATGTTTAAATTTCGGGATGAACCGCGTAAACATAACTTACAATTTATCTACCATTAATGAGATACAAAAGTATCAACTTTCACACCCTGAGAGAGGATTATTCAATGAATTTTTATTAAACGACTTGCTGCCTAGCAGCAATAATATATGCAATAAAAGTTTGATTGAGTGTTATAGTTCATTGTACATGTTCGGGAAGATTTAGAAGTATGTTTAGAAGGCATATGAGTAAGTTGTTTAAACAAATACGAACAATTTGTTTTATGAAAGCTTTATATATTTAATGTATAGGGTATATTACGCTTTCCGTTATGTGTTTTGACCATACACAATTTTAATCTAACTTTTCTTTATCATACTTTCGCTACTTATGGTGTATGGGGAATGATTAAATGACAGTTAAGATTTATGTTGAAAATTGCGATTAGATACTTTCACTTGTACATATAACTTTTAAGTGTAAAATGTAAGGTGATTAGATAACCACCCACCGTAGTAAAATTTTTCTAGGTAGAAGTCGTTCTAGTTCAAAAAAGAACACCTTCCTATGCTATTATACTTTGGCATTTCAGTATAGTTATCTAAAAACATTCATATCCCATTCTCTAAAAATAAACTTTCTCTACAATATAGAGAAATTAACTAAGAGCACTAACATTAGAGTCTTCAACTCTATCTATATAAAATTATACCTTTTTTTTCTAAATTTTGTTAATTTTTCAAAAACAACTCACATACGATAATTGTTATGAAATAGATAAAATAAATTTAGGCCCTATTGGCAAATCTTCTCACTGCTGCCGTGCTGCGACTAAATCACTGAAAGTCTGAATCACTGCGAAATTGCGAAATTCCCTGATCTGATCGAATGATGATCAACGTTTTGTTTCCAGTTTCCCTCGTCCCAATTCCCTGTGCGATATACTATACTGCCTGTGACAGTGCGACATTTTGTTTCCTTTCCCTGATCTAGCAGGCCCTTATTTTTGCTTAGACTAGTCACTTGAGCTTGTGAATTGGGCCATTTTTTTAAAACTTTTAAACAGACCCTTATTTAAAAATTTTTGGGTCTTTTAGCAGACCCTTGTTTATACAAACATCCGGAATTTATATATATATATACATATATATATATATATATAGGGAGAAGATCATGCGAGAACCACCTCTTATTGTGAGAACCGCGAGAACCAATGTGAACACACCAAAAATGCCTAAATATAGCTAAAAATCACACAAAAATTTTTTTTTTTGAATTTTTTATATTTTTTATAAAAAAATCGCTACTTTTCGAAGCCAAAAAAAAATTTTTTTTTTTAATTTTTTTTTTTTGCTTCTAAAAGTAGCGATTTTAACATAAAAAATATTAAAAAATTCAAAAAAAATTTTTTAGATTTTTTTTAGATTTTTTTAAGTTTTTTGGGGGTTTAGTTTTTAGCATTTTAGCTTGGGGGGGGGGGGGGTTTAGGTTTTTTGGGGGGGGGGGGGGTTAGGTTTTTTTTAGGTTTTTTTTTAGGTTGGGGGGTGGGGGTTAGGTTTTTTTTAGGTTTTTTTAGCTATTTTAGGTTGTGTTCACATTGGTTCTCAAGGTTCTCACAATAAGGGTGGTTCTCGCATGAGCCCCTCCCTATATATATATAGGGTGGGGTTTCTTGAGTGAACACTAATGTATTTGCGAACTGAATGAACAAATCTTGACTATTGATTTACACATGTGGATGGCTAGGATTTCATCATCAAATCATAAAATACACTAGTGTATTTCATCATCAAATCATGGCTATTGATCTACACACATGTATGGTCAGGATTAGTTCGCTCAGTTCGCAAACTACACTAGTGTTTACTCTTGAACCTATTCCTATATATATAGGGAAATGATCATGAGAAAACTACATATAAATGAGAAAACTAGAAAACTAACTAAAAAGCCTAAAAAAAAACTAAAAAAACTAAAAAAAATTAAAAAATTAAAAAAAAACATGTACTGCACATGTGCATTATATGTGTACTACACATGTGCATTACATGAATAAAATTAGCTTTTTGAGTATAGTTTAGCTTTTAGGGTTAGTTTTTTTAGAGGTTTAGGATTAGGATTAGGTTTTTTTGGTGTGTGTGTGTGGGGGGGGGGGGGTTAGGTTTTTTTCGGGTTTATGTTTAGGGTTTAGTTAGGGGGGGGGGGGGGTTAGGCTTTTGGTGGGAGGGTGAATTTAGGTTTTTGGGGGGTGGGGGTGGGGGGTTTAGGTTTTTGGGGGGTGTCGGTGGGGGGGTGGGTTAAGTGGTTTAGGCTTTCCGTATTAGTGCACATGTGCAATACAATTTTTTTTTTGAATTTTTTTTTCATATATAAAAAATAGCGATTTTTAATAAAAAATTCTAAAAAAATGGTATGTTTTTTAGGCTTTTTAGTTAGTTTTTTGGTTTTCTCATTTAAACTAGTTTTCTCATGATCCATCCCCTACATATATATATATATATATATATATATATATATATATATATATATATATATATATATAAATTTAAAAAAATTTGAGGCCCTATATTGATTTGGGCCCTAATCACAGGCACCTCCTGCACCCCCTGATAGACGGCCCTGAATGTGTTGAGGTGTTATTGTTTTCACTATCCTTTTCTCTGTATTATAGATTTGGGGCTCCAATGTGAATGCTCTAAAACACCTCCACATCCCATTTTCTATTCTAGAGAATGAACAATAACCAACTATATTTGTGGTGTCATTATTCATCTATTTATAATTACCGGATGGTGGGTGTGGTGCAATGCAATGAGAGAGATGATGGTGGCTAGTGGGTGCAATGGTGGTGGTCAGGGTTCAGATGGTGAGGGTGGTGCAATGGTAGAGGTGGTGGTGGGTTGGTGTGGTGTGGGGTGAATGGGGGCAAGTGGGAGAGAGAAGCGTGAGAAAGAAAGGAATACCGTTTTTTTTTTTATTAATGTGTACTTATACATACCCATTATTTAAGTTTTTAATTTGTTTTGTTTGTTGTATTAAAAATTAAATAAATGGGTAAAATGACTAAACTGCCCTTATGTGACTTGATTTAACAAATAAAATTAGTTGAGTTAGGGCCAAGGACGTAATGTGCAAGATTTATAAATGTTCTGAAATTCATAAAACAAGTCTCTATTGTTTGTTTGGTGCTTCTTAATAATAGGATTAACATCCCATACGGAGTCCTAATCGCTGTGTTCTGTTCCCTTCCCTTTACTATTAATCGATGTCTTGTGTATTAGTTTCAATAGGGAAATCGATGTTAAATGACTTACTTAGACACGTGTATGCGTAATGACCACACAAATTGCAGCAATAACTATGAATGTTAGAAAAAAATACACTGAGTCCCTTGTTCCACATCAGTGCCTATTGTATAATATGCGTTCCGGCCATTGCTTTCATCAGTGAACGCATTCCTTGGTTGCTGACTATGAAACTTCGCCCTATCAGTGATTCTTTTCGCTGCCCTTCGTTTCACGTATCTCCAAAAAGAAGCCCTCGAAGCATCCTTCTTCAAGAAAAGACAGGACAATGGAGAAGAAACTGTTTGATCGATGATGATCTTGCCTTCATCGTCAACATACATACATATTACACTGAAACATGTCGTTGGTTACACACAACCGCTCCAGAAGCGACAAAATGTTTTCGACCTATTGACCTGTCGATACATACTTGGGCTTGCAAATACAGTTCAGCCCACATCAAATAATAATAGTAACATTAATAGTTTTTTGACCCATAACCTAATATAAATAAGTTTTCACTTTTCATATGTGTAGCCCAAGTGTGTGAGTATGTGGATTACGGTGTTAGGAGTGGTTAAACACTTTGGAGTGGCAAACCAAAAAACCGACCAATCAGAGCGCGTCATGTCAATCAGTGAAAAGTGTTTAAACTTTGCTGAAAAGTGTTGGCAATGGTTTAAACACTTGTTGAAGTGGTAAACTTTTTTCATTATTTTTTTGTGCACTATTTTATTTAATATTAATAAATGTAGAATAAATACATTAAATTAAAAAACAATAAACTTTCATAAATTAAATTAAAAACATCAAAATTACACTAAATTAGAAAACAATAAAATTACATTAACTTGAAATAAATTAAGCTAGTCTTCGTCGGAATCGACCAAAAGGTGGGGTAAATCTTGACTTGCGAGATGATCTATGAGATCGTGTTTTAGTCTCCAATGCGTGTCTTCATCCGTCAACTCGCCCAACACCGTATCGTCTAGAGCGGGCTCGACCGGAGGATCCCGAATGTGCGCCGGTGCTATCGCTTTTCCTTCATCTTTCAAAATCATGTTGTGTAAAATAATACACGTGTACACGACACTCCTAATTTTTTTAACGGATCTTGCTTGCATCGGTCGACTCAATACACCCCATTTCGCCTTCAAAACACCAAAAGCCCGTTCGACATCTTTTCTTGCCGCCTCATGTTGCCTCTTGAATTTCTTTTGGTCTATTTTGTGAGGGTAAGGGAACGACTTCACAAACACGGACCACGGAGGGTAGATTCCATCCACGAGCAAATAACCACGTTTGTATAAATGGTTGTTAACATAAAATGGACATTTTGGCGCGGTTCCATTTCGTTCCGTTAAAAATAAAGGAGATTGTTGTAGCACATTGATATCGTTTTGAGAACCCGGTGGACCGGCAAAAGCATGCCAAAACCATATGTCTTGAGAAGCAACCGCTTCGAGCATAACAGTCGGGTATCGGTGATCTCCTCGCATAAATTGGCCTCGATACTCTGTCGGACAATATCACCAAACGAAATGGGTGCAATCAAGGCTACCGAACATACCTGGAAGGTGATGTTTTTCCTCATGAGCTTGGTATAAAAGTGCCATGTCGTGGCTTGTCGGTCTACGTAAGAACTCGGGACTGTATATTTTGCAAACCGTGTCGCAAAAAAAATCTAGGCACTCGCGGGAAGTTCTATCGGCCATATGCAAGTACTCTTCGTTCTCGTCTGGAGTGTTACCAGTTGCGAGTTGTTTAATAGCCGATGTCACCTTTTGCAACGGCGTAAACCCCTTCCTACCTCGCGCATCGGGGGCCTCTTCAAACCACGGGTCGTTCACTACCACGTCGGCCACAATTTTTAGAAACAAACGTTTCGACATACGGAACCTATGTCGAAAGATATCTTCGTTGTACTTCGGGTCTTCGACAAAATAATCCGCCATGAGTGTCTCATGCCCCTCCTCACGTTGACGTTCAATATATCTCCTTCGGTTAGACGTGCCCATGTCTTGAAGTTTGGCTTCTTCGATGAGATTTTGAAAAACAAGAATGCTACTATCGGATGAATCGTCGCTACTCATGGGTGGGAACCATAACGGGAGTTCATCTGCCATTTTGTTTTGTAGCTGTTTGGGAAGGATTGGTGGTATTGTTTGGTTTGGTTGGGTATAAATTTGAAGATAGTTTGGTATGTTATTTGTAGTTTAATTTTTAAAAGAAAAAATATTTTTTTTTAATTTAAACGGTAATATTACCGTTGAATCTCGCCCCCCAATGTCAATATTCCCCTTCCCCGCGTCGGCTTCCCCTCCCCGCACCACACCCTTTACCGACTCGGCAAAGGGTTGGCGGCGGTGTTTGCTGCTCGGCAAAACCGTTTTCCGACCACTTTGCCGCTACCACTCCTAACACCCTTATGATCACGAGATTACAATCCAACAAAAACCAAAGAATTATAATATATGACTTTTTGCAAGCCCTTGATTTCTAGGCTTTATATTCCCAACTATTCTTGTACTTTTTTTTTCTTTTTGGAAATTATGCAGTGGGCTTGGGATCAAGAGTTGCTTTACACCTGTTTTAACCCAATAGCACATCTCTATCTTGGCAGATACAAAAAATGCTTCAACTTGCATTATGTAGTTATAAAATCAGATTGCAGATTGTGTTTTTTTTTTCTTTTTACTTTTTTTTAAGTTAAGATTGGAGAATGTATATCATTAGTGATAGATCATATCGCATCATATTAAAGCTTACATTTAATGGGTAGCTTGGTCTTTTACAATAGAACATATTGCAATTTGCTTTTTCTAGCATCATCATTTTGTAAGAAAGATGTTAAATTTGAGGTTGCACGTTTTTTTTTAACTATTGCAAGTGACATTATATATATATATATATATATATATATATATATATATATATATATATATATATTGGTTATGAATGACGATTAATAGTAACTTTATTTTTATAATAATATATAGCTTTTGATTACTTTTTCATTTAATATACGAATATTGGATTTTAATAATTCAAACTATTTGTCGTTGGCCGCCAACAGTCCCAACATCAAAAATAATCAGTAGCAGTCCCAACTATTAACATTTTCGCCTCCAATGGACCCTAACTAACAGAACCCTAACGTCGTCACCATAACGTTTCCCACAATGAGTACAAGAAGGATATCAGTACGATTCTGATTCGGGTTTTGTTGATTATGTGACTGTGCTCCAACAGGGTCCTCGCTCTGTTGCGTCTGATTCTGTACAGGCCTACGATTCTGATAACGATGTCTTCCACTTCGCGACTTATTGTAGTAATACCTATCAGAACGGTCATCACGGTCTTGGAGTTGCTCATTGCCACCCTGATTATCAGAATTATCCTGGTCGTTCTCCCTAGAGCGTTTGCGATTACCATCTGATTTCTTCTCACGTTGCTTCTTCTCATTATTCAAATTCTTGACAGCATCGACTACCTCAGTAATGTCAGTGAAACGAAGATTCAGAATGAACTTCCTATCTCGATCGCATATAGCCCATTTGAAATTCTCAGTCTGCTGCTGGGGTGTACCTGCTGTCGGGCCCAGAAAATTAACCAAACGACTAAAACGAGCTTTGAAATCCATAATAGGCTCGTCATCCCCTTGCCTGATAGAAGCATACTCTCTCAGATACTCACTCCTATTAGCGTCAGTGAAGTACTGCTGATAAAACAAAGTGCGAAATTCAGCCCAAGGAAGTGTTGCTGCATATTGATCTCCTCCACGAGCTTCTTTCAAGGTCTTCCACCACCTATGAGCATCGTTCTCTAGTTTATAACTAGCAAGCCTAACTTCGAATGCATCACCCACGCCCATCACTTCGAACAACTTCTCGATATGAGCAATCCAGTTTTCCGCCTCAACTGGTGTAGCAGCGGTACTAAACGATTTTGGCTTTTCCTTTCTGAAGCGCTCAAGCCAATCAAGGATAGTAACAGGAGCATTATTGTTACCATTGTTGTTTCCCTCGGGTTGTTGTACATTATTGTTATTCTGTTGCAACTATTGTAGAAGGTTGGGAACTAAACCCGCAATAGCTGTATTAACAGCATTAGCAATGAGAGTCTCAATAGGGACGTCGTTGTTGTTCACATTTCTTCGAGGAGGCATCTGAAAAGAAGATACGTGTGAAAAGAGGAAAGTTTCATAGTATGCGGAAGATGACACGGATGGAATCCTAACCCGACGTCTACCCATTAACTCACGTGTTTAATTATTATTGTTTAAGTTTTCTACAAGAAAGAGCCTGGGCTCTGATACCATAACTGTAACACCCCAACCCTGAACGGGCTGACATGTCATTATTACAGATATCAAAAACCAACGAGTTTCCATAAACGATAGAAAACAAGAAACAAAAGTCTCGAATCCACCAGAAAACCTAAGTCTTATATTATTCAATTACTGAAATAAAAAGAAAACGAAAAACTTTAATAACTTGAACTTCATATTCCTCTCACTCATCCCTATTTCCCCCGATTACCTGTAAACACATAAGACAAACACAAGAAAGAAAATACGGCTGAGCCAAAAAGTTGCCCAGTAACGGAGAAATCAACAGTAAAGGTAAGGCAAACATGCGGACAGAAACATGAACGGTACTGACGTTAAACAAGTCAAGATTTTGGCATTGAATAGATATTAATATAACTTGAATCCCAAAACCTATACTAAACAAATGACAGATGCGGAACATAATCAGATGCATATAATCATATCACACATATCATAACAGAGACAAGACATACGTGACAACATGTAACAGTAAAACAAGTCACGTAATATAGAAGCACATCATAACAGATACAAGATATACGTGACAACATATAACAATAAAATAAGTCACGTAATATAGAAGCACCCACGAGCCTAAACAGAGGCATACATGGCTATACTCCATGCGCCAAGATGGTGCGTGTAGGCGTACACACATTATTCCATCTCAACAGGAGTCAGTCAGAGCTAAGATTGATCTATCCGTCTCTAGGGGCCAAATGCTACACAAGCACAAGCTAGAGACGCCGTGAACTTTAGTTACGCACCGTCACGATGAGTGCCATGCCGTTGACGCCCCAACGACAAGTCTAACATATAATTGCTCGGGTGACAAATACAAAGTCGTATCAGAAATAAATGTATTTTGACATAAGTTTAGAGGGAACATGCAATAACGAGCACAAGGTATAAGGTCTACTGCATGCTACAATATATTCTAGTCATATAACAATACGAAACAGAAACTACTGACGAAAACATCCGTACTACAAAGTAACGGATTTGAACAAAAAAATACTATGATGTCAAGAAAAGGAATTCGTACCAACGAGTAACGGAAAATAAAAGTATACTATGATGAAAAGAAAACAGAATCCGTACCTTAGTTTAGGGAGCAAGCAAAACCAAATCCGCTAATCGAGTCGTCCTCAAAATTTATGCAAACCTAAACCCCGCATTTTTTTAGATCAGTTTAATATTTATTTAATTTTGAAAGTTCTTTCTCATATTGTCCCCGACGATCGCAAACGTACTGGTAATAATTTGCAAAATGTACTAATACATGAAATAAAAGAATTATTTTTATATTCGTTTTTATTTTACTAACTAAAGAATTACTTAGTCAAAGTAAGTATGTATGTACACCTACCATACACACTCAAGCACCTTACACCATGTGGCTAATATATCACACACATACATACCACCACCATATATTCATTCCATGCACATTAACACAGTTCCAACAGATACACACACACCAATCAACAAAACTCACACACATCACTTTTGCTCACACACAGTACACACATTTATACTTTCAAACACACGCATCCCACATACCACTCACAAACATCACGTACATACAATTACACTCACACAACACATGACGACACTCACACACGACGCCCACATTATGCATACACACATAACCAGCATTCAACACACACTAATACACACAAGATAACACACACATATAAACACAAGTCTTAGGGGGTGTTTGGTAGCCTCTGAATGGTAATTAAGAGGCTACCTCTTAATGGAACCATTAAGAATTTTACCAATTAGAAGGTAGAAGAATATGACATGTGATGATTTACCATTCAGAGTTTATCTCTTAACCATTCAGAGGTTTTAAACCATTAAAAGGTAACATCTGAATGGTCATTAGAGGCTACCAAACAGCCCCTTACTCTCTTTCAATAACGTGTCGCCGGGAATCCGAGAGCCCAACCCCATACCAAGCAAAATTACTAGAACATAAAAACGGAATATACAACTCACCTACCACTTCTGATCGGACAGAAACCGAACCAAACGAAGGAATAGCCGGTTTACGCGTAGTCACGGCGGAGACGATTATGACAGGAAGTGGCGGTCGGTCAATCGAACGTGGGGGTGTGGTGGCTGCCAATATCGCCGGAGTTTAATTAGTACAACATCAAAAACAAGGCGAAGAAGATGATTACTTAATACCTGATCGAGATCGGAGAATTACAACGACGGGACCAGTGGCGCCGAACGGAGATAACCGGAGACACACAATAAGCGCTTCGGACGGTCGCGCGGAACGGAACTAAGGTGTGCGGCAGTGGTGGTGCGGCGGTATATCTAGAACAGAGGGTTAGTAAATCGGAAGTGAATGAGAGTTTGTGGCTTAAGAAGGATTCGATAGCGTTTAAAAGAGTAAGTTTTGAAATTTGTAGATAATTCTTTCAACAGAATCCTGAGGACGAAATATGGATGTACGGAAAATTGTATTTGAAATCAACCTCCATATATTGTTTGTTTATTCCTTAGTAAGTTGTGTGTGTGTGTTTTTTTTTATTTAAAGTTTTCGAATATTATAGTTGCAATAATGTTAGCTAAATTATATTTCGTATAATGTAATTTATGTTCTGCTTGCATTCCTTAAAAATAGTCTTTCAATTTCAATTTTTTTAAAATACTCGTATAAAGGCTAACATACAGTATGCATTACAATTTACATGTCAACATGTCTTTATTTTGGTACACCTTGTTAGGTTTATGGGTTTCGACTTAGACGTGTTTAATCGTTGAGCCCGCGCACAACCCATCTATTTATATAACTTTTCGAATATTACAATTCTACACTTCAAAAAAATTTCATCCTCGAAATTGCTAAGCACGGATACGAATGACGATAAATAGTAACTTTATTTTTATAATAATATATAACTTTTGATTACTTTTTCATTTAATATACGAATATTGGATTTTAATAATTCAACTATTTGTCGTTGGCCACCAACAGTTCCAACTTCAAAAATAATCACTAGCAGTCCCAACTATTAACATTTTCGCCTCCAATGGACCCTGACTAACAGAACCCTAACGTCATTAGTCTCCGGTCGCCGGAAAAATGTTTTTGGCCGGAAAACTCCTTTTTGCCCAGAAAACTAAACATTTTCGTCCCAGACCTCTTTGTAACCTTATTACGGACATTTAGGAACCTTTTTCTAGTAAAAGCCTCAATTGTTGAAGTCGCCAGAAAACTTCTTTTAGGTCGGAAAACTCAACTTTTTGGCCGGCAAACTCAAAATTTTCATCCCAAACCTCTTTATAACCTCAGATCATACTTTTAGAAACCTTTTTCAGGCCAAAAACGGTGTTAGGGTTCTGTTAGTCAGGGTCCATTGGTGGCCAATATGTCAATAGTTGGGACTGCCAATGATTATTTTTTAAGTTGGAATTGTTGGCGGCAAGTGACGAATAGTTGGGATCATGAAAATCCAATATTCCTTTAATATATTATAATAGTTTATTATTATATTTACTTTAAATAAAATAATTTTATTTTTTTTCCTTTTTAAAACCATATATTTCCTTTACCATTTTTCTAATAATTCATTTATTTATTTATTTTAGAGCATATATTAATTTATCAAATAATTTGATGCTTATTTAACAATTTATGTTTATAAATTTTTTCTAAAAAATTAAGTAGTTGTGCTTGAATTTTCCCTTGACATTCCATTATATATATAATGGTTACGAAGGACGATGATGAATAGTAACTTTTTTTTTATTATAATATATACCTTTTGATTATTTTTTCATTTAATATATTATAATAATTTATTATTATATTTACCTTTAATAAAATAATTTTAATTTTTTTTCTTTTTCTTTTTAAAACCATATAAAACGGTACAATGATAAACTAAACCATTTTAATGGTTTGGCTTTCTAAACAACATGCTTTATTTTCAAATCACACTTGTTTTACATTATCATTTGCTTGGTTTCGCCGCAACACGCGACGTAAAAAAAAACTAGTTTTTTTTAACGGCTAATTTCTTTAATCATTTGTCGTCTGTGGGACTTGAACCCAAGACCTCCCTCGTCCCAACCTTGGTGTTTTAAAGACTTTGTCTTTGCCAATTGACACCACCTCATTGCCAATATACTAAAGTCACCATCACAATGGACAGGTAACTAAATAGTTCAATATTATGCCTTTATTCGTTTGGGTAAAGGCACGAGCCGCAGTTAAGCGCGAGGCCGTTTACTAGTTAATTTTAAAAGAACTATTTACTAAATTAAAATCAAATATAAAGATAAGACTAGCTAAAAGTTTTCATTAATAATAAAAGATATTTAAAAAAACACAGTAAAAAAATCTTTTCATTATCTTAGAGTTACCGGTTCTGTTATTTTTTTAATTTTTGAACCAACCACGTGCCGGAGTCGCTTATGATACCAAAAATAATTTATTTTGAACACAACTTAGTTTTGTTAAAATTGATATGAGAATTTTGACCAAAAAAAGCAAAAAAAACAAAACTTTGTATTTAGTTTTTCTAAAGCTAACGAGCACAAATTACTAGAGAAATATCAAAATAAATGTAAAACGAAATATAATAAAAGAAAAAAAGAAGAATTCTAACTGTTTCGCTTTAACCGGTCCGGCATTCCTGCTAGGCGCCGATCTCCACATCAGCCACCGGCAAGCTATGGGGAAGCTATAACACATGACCTTACAAACGAGCAAAGTATCCTCCTTGTGAACGAGGAAGAAGAATATGTTGAAGAATGTTAGTGGAAAAAAAAAGGTGCGACGATAGCGTAGAAGTGTTCTCTCGTGATCATTAATCGCCTTTTCCAGCTCTTGATAGAGTAGAGTTTTCTGACAAGTGAGTTTCCCATAATTGGTAATACTAACTGTCGGAAAGAAGGAAACAAAATAGTATATGGGCTAGTGTGTAATATGGTGGTCTATATAAACACCATCTTTGTGTAACCCTATTTGAAACACAATACAATTTTTCAATACAATTCAAACCTAAATCAGAGATTATTCTCTATGCCAAACAACATGGTATCAGAGCAGAGTTTCTGATTCTACAACTTTCTTCAACCCAACCTCAAACCTGAA
Source organism: Helianthus tuberosus (assembly GCA_030545235.1). Classification (NCBI taxonomy): domain Eukaryota; kingdom Viridiplantae; phylum Streptophyta; class Magnoliopsida; order Asterales; family Asteraceae; genus Helianthus; species Helianthus tuberosus. Next base: position 10,283,189 of record CM060396.1, read on the forward strand.
ATCAAAATCAGCCAATCCAATCGAAATCAAACTCCGAAACAATGTCAACAGCCGTCGTCGACACCGGAAACAACATCAACAGCAGCCAATCCAACCTTTGTTGGTAAACCCTAGTCTAGTGTACCGATCGAAAAAGACAAAACCCGTGCAATCCTCTCTAGGGCTTTCCGGCCGGCGAACGACCACCTTGAACCACCATTGCTTTGTTTTTTTTAGAAATTTTGTTGTTGATTTAGGGTTTTGTAACCGCCGCTGGTGACTGGAGGAATTAGAGATCTATGAAGTTGTAGACTTTTATCTCTTTGGAAACCCCTGTTGATTGCTTTGAAAAAAAAAACCCACAAAAATCAAGCTTCTAATGGTGTTTGTTTTGTCAATATAGATCTTGGAGATAAGGTGGCCCCATTTGGAATTTTACAAACCTTAAGCACCACTGTCTCTTTTCCTTATAAATACGCCACACCTACTTTTTGATAAATACGTCCGGTTTGATAATGTTGTTGTCCATTGGTAGCGGATTTGTTAGTTGCGGACGACTTTAAATCTTGAACGCGAGTTCAAGTTGCCCAGCGTATTTGATAAATACGCCCGCCATTCTTTGGCGTCGTTATTTTGGCAGATTTAAGTTGCCCAGTTGTGTTACCGGCGTAATTAATAAATCTTGAACGCGAGTTCAAGTGTCCAGCATATTTATTAAATACGCTGGTCTGCTGTCTTATCTGTACCGACAGCTTATTTAAAAAAAATGGAAATCAATCATGAAAAAAACAGTTCTTGGATATTAGATTCTGGTGCCACCAACACCATGACGTTTGAACCATTAGACATATGTTCAATGACCCAACCTCAAAAAAGTCAAATCCATACAGCAAACAACGGAACGATGCAAGTGAAAGGAGGAGGAGTAATTGAAATTTCACCAACTATGAAATTATCAAATTGCCTCTATGTTCCGTCATTATCACACAAATTGCTCTCAATTAGTCATATTACCAAAGAATTAAATTGCACGGTACTAATGCACCCTACTTTCTGCATCCTACATGATATCAGGACGGGTGTGATTATTGGACGTGGTACTGAGCGCCACAGATTGTACTACGTGGATGAAGTGGCTCAACAGGGTACTTAGATGTTAGCTCATGGAACTGAAAACCGAGAAGCCTGGCTATGGCATAGACGTTTGGGACACCCATCCCATGGTTATTCGCACCTTTTGTTTCCAAAACTCTTCCCTTCAAATGGAAAAATAGAGTGTGAAACCTGTCTTCGTGCTAAAAGCCATCGACAACCATTTAAACCTAGCAATACGAAAGTTGCTTCGCCTTTTTCACTAATCCATTCTGATGTGTGGGGTCCTGCTCCTGTGATGGGGGCAGGGTCTTCGGTACTTTATACTATTCGTGTATGATTGCACTCGCATGACATGGGTATATTTTTTTTAAAAACAAAGCCGAAGTTTACGAAAAATTTATCACGTTTTATGCTATGATTCAAACTCAATTCCGAACTCAAATCCAAATCTTTCGATCTGACAATGGGGGGGGGGGGGAATTTGTCAATACATCCAAGAAACAATTCTTTAAAACCAAGGATTAATTCATCAAACCTCTTGTTCTCATACACCCAAACAAAACGGTGTTTCTGAAAGGAAAAAACGTATTATTCTTGAAATGACTCGAGCCCTTTTAATCGAATCTCAGGTTCCTAAATCTTTCTAGCCGGAGGCATTTGCAACCTCCATGTATCTCCTGAATCGGCTTCCCACAAAAGCTCTTAAATTTAAGACTCCCTTAGATTGTATGTCTAAGTTTGCCAGTATTCCTCATCCTCTTACACTTGAACCTCGAATCTTCGGGTGTACCGCATTTGTCCACATACCCAAAATCAACCGAAACAAGCTCGGCCCATGTGCTAAGAAATGTGTATTTGTCGGCTATGTGTAACACCTCGTAAAATCACGACCAATATAATAAAGACACGTGTCATGGATTCTAAACATGTTATAAACCCGGATCATGATTAAAAATGATATATGAAGAAATTAGAAGTGTCAACATGTTAATTATCACCTCTGAGTGGCCATTTAACACTTTTCAACTTTAGTAAAATATAATTACATTCCCATAAAAATCTGATTAAGATTTCATGGGTATCCGGTTAAATCATGTAATGAATAATTCAATATTCAAATCCAAGAATTGGGAATCCCATGTGCAAAATCGACCAATTTCATTCAATAACCTCTTTTTACAAGACTCCAAGGCAACCAATGCATGGCAATGCATTCTTAGCAATGCAGACCTGACCATATGGGCCTTTACTGCTGATAATGACCAGAGATTCAAGGTATTACAGGTTGCATGGTCAAATGCCAAAAGTTCTCAAAATTTTTGTCTTCTGACCAAGTCTTACGGACCGCAAAGAGACCACCTTACGGATCGTAAGGTGGCTGATCTGGGCGATAAAGATTAAAAAGCGGATACGGACCGTAAGGCCTTTAGCTTACGGTCCGTAAGACCTGTAACTGGGCAGAAAATAATGGACAACTGCAGGTTCAGCCGGTTCCACCGCCTTAGAAGCATGGTTTTCGAATTCAGGGGCTGCACCAATGGTATTTCATGCATATGGGACACCTGGGATGATCAGGAAACATGTATAGACCTTGTTGGATTGATCTTGTGAGTTCTAATGTCCTAATATAAGAACTTGTTTGTTGCTAGTTCATTTGCATCTTTCAAAATTTATTCAAAACACCCTCTCTGGAGCTCTCTGGACTTCAAGCAAGATTCCACAAGCTCCTAATTCGTGCTAAGGGCCTTTGTAAGCAATCTTAGCCTCTCTAGTTCATGTTTTATTAGTCTAATGACCAAAAGTCAAAGCCGTCATAATTAAGCTTTGACTTAGTGATTAATCACTAATGGTCCAGTCATTTTTCGAATTGAAAATGGTTATGAGTTGGTAATTATGTGGGTAATAAGTCCTTAAAAGGGTACTGTTACACCCTAACACATATTTGACAAAAGTCGCAGCGGAAATTCGTGCCATAAAATTTCTTTCTTTATAAATACCTCAACTTATTTAAACTTTAACTTTATCATAACTCTTATTATAAATCTGTCATCCTCTTATTTACTAATTAAAGACATAGCTTATGTTTTCTACATTTTACATTCAACGTCCCCGTACAATCTCTCTAGTGACTCGGTCTTCGATCCTTAATCTTCGTGATAAACGCTCATTATCCGTACAACCTGCATTACCACATACATTCAACACATTAGTATACAAGACATAAACAAGAATACAATACATGTACGCTTTCCATTCAGCTTCTCTCTCATTTTTAAGCATATCATTCGCGTATTCATTCTCTTGTGAGCCTTCAATAATATACCTGCGTAACACTTCGTTTTACAGGCACACGATTAATACCATTAACACTTAACGTATCCAGAATCATACTTGTATATACTCGTGCATACATCCATACCTCCACACATGCATGCATACACTCATACGTGTCTTCATATGTACATAAATACACACCTGCATACGTACATACATCCCTATGCCTTCACATATATACATACTATCATACGCATCTTCATATATACATAAGTACGCTTCGTAAGTATCTACATTCATACATCTCTACATACATGCATACATTCATATATATCTTTATATAAATACGTACATATCTTTCCTACAACTTACGTGCGTGCATACACTCATACATGCTTTATACAATCCTGCATACATACTTACATACATACGTACATACATACACATTTGCATAGGTGCATACCTTTCCTACATCTTTATGTACATACATGCCATTATACGTATTTTCATATATACATAAACACGCATCTACATACACGTAACACATCTTGCATACCTCTCACATACTCATACGATATTTACATGGGACTTAAACTTTGATTTATAGCCCATAAATATCTAAGGATTGATGCGTGGTTAAAAACCGGTGCTCGTAATTATATAACTTTATGATTTCATATGAGTCTTAGATCTTGAACGACCTACTTTTAATTAGGTATTGCGTTTATGCAGGTTTGACAAAGTTAAGGAGCCTTTCGGGAGCTTTACATGCTACCGGGTCGAAAACCGGAGCACCAGAACACGTTACGGGTCAACCGGAAACACCAGACGCGAAAAATAAAAGCTTACAAACAACTGCCCGTCGCCGACGGGCTCCAAGCCGTCGGCGACGGGTTGTAGATATGCCCGTCGGGCCATTTAACCCGTCGGCAGTGTGTTAACCCGTCAGCAAAAAAAGTGGTTTTCCCTTGCCCGTCGGCGACGGCCTCCTTGCCCGTCGGCGACGGGCTCTCTAAAGTGCATTTTTCTGCAGCTCCGTTTCGACGTCCGAACGCACTAAAACGCGCGTAACTTTCGAACCGTTTACCCGTTTAACCTCCCGTTTCTTCCTACATGCTTGTAAATTCACATTCTATCATATAAACTTAAAATCCCACATACGGATTAAGAAAATTCTTAACTTGCATGCATTCGGCTTATTGTCATTCTCTAATTATTTGACCCGTTATGGGTATTTGCGCATTAAATGGTCTATGACATACAAAACCATACTCTTCGCTTTCACACATGACTATAACATTATTCTAATCGATTAGCTTATTTCCAAATGGGCATTTAAGGTCGTTCGCCCGATATACCTATCAAGGGCGTTTTTGTCAACATTGCTCAATCCTTTACAACCAAGGACCTCATTGCATATTTAACCAATCCTACCACTTAACTTCAATTCTAACGCATATACCTTACTCGGATCAAAGCTAAGATCCGTTTAATACTTCATCGATTTCATTCAACTCATTCCTATTTGACCTCAATTAACACATTTAGTTAAAATACATATAACTTTACATAAACAACTAAGAAGTGATTACGGAATCACTTACCTCATGCATCCGTGTTCACATCCGTTTCCACGCCTCTTCTTGACCCGTTAGCCTTTCGCGCTTGAGTCCATCTCCACATGATTCCTATGCTTTCATGTCATCGAAATCACGCTTTTATTAGCATACTCATATGTACATGATAACAATCGTATCAATCCCATATTTCACACTTAACTTTCATTAATCATTTCATACAAACATAACTCATATAATCATGTCCGTATACGTATAACTCATATAACTCATCATGTCATTACTTTTAACACGGATTGCTATTACATGTACCATACGACTTCTCATCAACCTATATTTATGACAACGAGTCAACTCATGTTTCTTATACTTAGTTGACTTTCAAAAGTCAACTATTAGCCATACATATCTATCGACTTATCAACATATTCCCGTAAAATCATAATCGACTATACGGACGACATTATATACATTTTATCATACACTTGATGTACGTACTACCTTTTAGGCACAACGTACAACTTATTCATACAAAATCTCCTAAATTCATACATAGTTCATCAAATGCTTCTACAATCCAACATGGGTATTTGAATTAAACATCAAACATGTTATCATCACATTTCATTTACTTCATCTACAACACTTCATCATTTCTTATCCCATTTCTTTAAACATTCACACACATGTATGATTCCAAGCATTATTAACATAAGTGAATCATCATATTACATTACATCATCTAAAACCCACTTCATAACTACTTGTTAATCACCTACAAGTGATTTAATCTAAAATTCTTCATAATTCATCATACTTTTGATATATGTACTACCTTGTAAGCATAGTGTACAACTAGTTCATGCATATCATTCTAATCTCATACAAAATTCATCCATTTCTTCCTCCTAATCAACATGATTCATACATGCATAACATCAAACATACTAGTATCACATTTCTTTCAATCCTTCTAACAAGAATACATCATACAACTCAAAATACATCAATATTAAGCAAGAACTTAAACATAGATGATTTACTCATGTCATCTTCTTCACCATAACAAATGGGTTTCACCCTTAAACATCAAATTACCCCAATTCATGCATAATCCATGTTCCAAATGATGAATCTAACACATACTCATGCTCAATTTCATACAAATTCATGATTTACAACATAACCCATTTCATGCATCATCACCAATCTAGAATCTAAGACATACCTTACGATCCCCTTGTGAAGGTGATCGTTAATCCGTGTTTGGTTATGAATTTAAGCATCATTTAGCCTTCCAATTGGATGATCTTTCATGTTTAGGGTTTGAGACTCCATGGGAGTCTCCTGGTCGATCTTGCACACACACGAAGGTGTGTTTGTGTGTGTATTATTTTCTTTTAATAACTCATCTTTCATCCTATACCATCTAGCCCCTCATGTTTACCATTTAACATAATTGGCACACTTTCATTCTTTACTTGTTTCTACTATACTTTTAACTAGGATAATTAACCTAGTTATTTATTTCTCAATGTACCATATTAAAACATGTAACGAATATAGACATTCGGGTTTTGGGGTGTTACAGGTACCCCCTGATTATCACTCTAACTTGGTCAATTGTCGGGTCAAACTTAATATTAAAAAGTCAACAGAAAGCTATTTTGCAAATAAACTCATAATTAACAATGTAGAAGCCATGAAACCTGTTTTAACACTTATATAACTTGGTAATTAATGTAAGAACATGTCTAAGCATGATCTACCCGACAATTTTGAGTTTAGGCTCGGTTCGGAACCGAAAGTCGCAAAAGTAGACTTTTGCTTTGACTTTCAGTTCTGATCTGATTTAGCTTAGTTTAGATATGCCTTAGAGTTCCATTTGGACCAGGTTATAGGTTAGTATAACCCTCTGAGGTTATACAACTTGGTTCAAAATTAATCCGATTCATTTGCATGTTTCCGTTAATTGCTTAAATGTTGACCATTATGCCCTTTTGACCTTAAAACAAGATTTTCGAAAATGTGAGAGGACATAAACTTTTGTTACTCATTTATAAACATGTCCTAAAAATTTGACATCAGTTTGAGGTCTAAATTAGGAGTTATGCTCATTATCGTAATTTGAAAGCTTTTTATTAATTAAACGGCATTATTAGCATAAAGCCTATCTAAACCCAAATTTTGACACCAAACTTTTTACCCATTGATGTAATATAATATTTTGGGATTTTTTGAAGATTTTTATTTATTTTTAAACTGAACATAACATAGGGTTCTTGCTTTGATTCAGTAATTGTCGGTTATACCCTTTTTGCTAATAAAATGAGTTTTACATAGCATATTGATACCAAATCTTTTGCTACAGATTTTATATGATAAATAAAATATTTTAAGCCTTTTGGGCTGATAAAAATCTCAGTTTTCCTTATATAACCCGAAAATCACCTAAAACCGACTTTTTACGCGTTTTAAACGCATAGTATGGGTTAAAACTATTTTTGGCATATAAGACTTAATACCTACTGATGTTTTAAGTAAATTTTTATACTTTGACAGTAAACAAAAGTTTTGAACTCAGATTTCCAGTTTTGACCTTTAAACCTTATGTGAAATGACCAAAATGCCCATACGGTGCATAGTTTGGTTATAAATGGTAAATTTCACATATATGCAATACCTTACTGATATGACTTGAAAAAATAAATATTTTTACTGATCATTTAAGACCAGAACCTCAGATTAATATTTAACCTCTTTTATAGTTCTTAAAATGACCAAAATACCCCTACGGGGCTTAAATTGATTTTAAATCCGTTTTGGGCATAATGGAAGGTATCCTACTGATATCACAACATATTTAAGGCATGTTAACTTAGGAAACCTGTTCATGACTCATTTGGTTATCCGTTATGCATTTATCGCATTCGGTACGGTTTATGTAACTAAGTTTGCATAAATTAACCGAAACGGGTCAAACCTTATCATTTTCACTTCAAAATCCAGAATGTGTTTAGTTTACCCATATTATACAAGTCTTCAAACTTGTCGGGTCTAAACCACATTCTAATCCGGTCTTCGCTTAATCATGCGTTTTGAACCGTATACCTTCCTTTAAAACTAATCGGTCTAAGTTTAAACTTATGTAAGACCCGTTAGGAATCTAATAGGTTATTAAAACCTTCGTTCCAGATTTAGGAGCCCAGTATATACGGCTGGGATAAATTTGTATAATTTGCTCAGGTAAATACTTTTAACTTATTTTCCCTTATACGGGCTTGGGGTACAGTATATAAAATACCGCTTGGTCGGGTATTGAATTTTAATCATATGAAGGTTAAATCATTGAGATAACCCGTTTAATCTGTTTTGTTTATTCTAAGCCTTTGGGGGGGTTAATGACCATGTCCTGGATATCCTTGGCTCATTCATTGAAATGGCCACGACTTAAGCATGGGGTGTAGGCATACACCTGCCAGTGCGTATGTAAAATAATGTACCCACCTGTTCGAGAATAACTCGCTGTGGGATATATTATGTGGTGTGTCTATTAATCTTTAACCCGGTTTTCAGCCCGGGATACTGAACGTATAATAAACATGTAATTCTTTAACAAGTTTATTTTTAAATAATTATCCCAAGTTATAAAAGATAATTTGTGCCTTGTGCATTCAAATCAATTTTCTTAAAACATTTTCAAAATGAGTCGGTTAATTGTATTTACCAGTGTAAACTGACGTATTTTCTAAAAGGTTAAGTGCAGGTACTAGACGGAATAGGCTGGCTACTCCTAGCATCAATAAAGAGTCTTGCAAGCTTAGATGTTTATAAATCTATTGAACAATGTTCCTTTTAACTTGATCCGCCTGTGGATCCCTTACAACTGTTTTTGTAATAATTGATATTACTTTCATTCGGGTTGTAATGTTATTATCTTTAGCTTCCGCTGTGCATTTAAACTATGATAATTTGACTATGATGATATCAACTACGTCACGATACTCCCCACCGGGCCCACTTGTAATACGTGGAAATATCGGGGTGTGACAGGTTGGTATCAGAGCCAACATTGAGTGAATTAAACACTAGCCTTTTGTGTTTAATCTCAATGACACAGTTTGCACATTCCTCGACTTCCGAGTCTAGACAAAGAACTTAGGACTAATTCTAATTCATTTTATTTTGCCCTTTATTGTTTTCCTTTGTTGTTTCTTTTGTTTGTTTTGACAGGTTCAACAAAATGCCACCAAGGTTCCGAAGAGGTGGACGAGGAAAGGGACCATTCAACGCCCCCAACGATCACGAGGCCGGACCTTCCCACCGGCGAACTCCGTCTGTTACAATGAGCACCAGTCCTCAAGAAGACTGGAGGACCTACTTAGAGCCTGTGAGGCGTTCTGTCTCGCTTAGCTCCTCACCTTCCGACCATGATTCCTTTGGACTCCATCAAGGCAACGAGTCCGACCATTCACGCCATTCCTACCTACTACTGCAGCGGTCGGGGTCACACCACGCGTTTCAAGACCCGACCCCTTATTTCCAGAGCCGATTCAACCCGACAAACCAGATTGAAGAACCAGTGGGTCATAACCCATTGGGCCCTGAAGACCATTTCCCTGAAGCTCAGGGTATGGATATGGATGATGACCCAGATCCTGCCGAACCACCATCTGGGACACCTACTCACCCCATCGAGATTTCAGATGGGTCGTCTTTTCATGGATCACCTTATCGTGGTCCAGACAGCTATGAGGCAAGGTTTGCCCAATACGACTGGGTGTTTACTCCCTCCTACAACCCGTCTCAGCAGCAGTAGTAGCAGGATCCCTCTGAGGATTCACGTTTTGTAGTGGTCACGCCACCGCCCCCACCACCGCTTAAGCAGCAACTGCCTCCGGAGCCACCGAGGCGAAGAAGAACAGGTGCACGGATGTCCGTGCGAGGAGGGGATTTCCATTTCAGCACCCCTCAGCATTCAAGTGGCAGTCACTACCCGCCACTATATGAAGACCCACAGATGGGTGGGATTTCAAACCCCGTCTCCGAGGTGGACTCTGCGCCAGTTGCACCGCCACCAGTGGGTTATGATAACCCAATTCCTTCATACGACGGTGCAACGGCGTATAACCCTTTTGAGCAGCCTGCCTACCAGGGGTACAACTATTACAATGCCCCCGATGTTGACCCATACCTTGTAGCAGCAAACTACAATGCTCATCACCCTGAAGGGCCCTATACAACTTCGTACCAATCGGGGTACCAAGCTTTTGGGTATCCATACCCGCCACCTCCTCAACCTCCGCATCAGCAGCCACCGCAGCCGCCATTAACACCGCCACCGCAGCAACATGAGATTCTTCAGAGGTTGAGCCAGGTGGAATGGGAGGTTCAAGAAGAGCATAGGAACCACCGGGGATTTCTCAAGGGTCTGGCGAATCTAATCAAGGGAAAGAAGAAAAGAGATTTTTGAAGATTCCTTATTTATTTATTTATTTATTTATTGTAATTTCCTTGTTTCAATCAAGTCCCTGCGTGGACATCTATTTATGTATTCAGTCCCTGCGAGGACTTGTACTTTCAGTTTAGCCCCTGCGTGGGCAAGTTATTTCTGTTAAAGTCCCGTTTAGGGCATTTATGTACTCTTTTATTTAATTATGGAATGTGTTGAGTTCAAATTTTAATTATCATTATATGCATAACTATAATATATAAAATAAAACAAAATATCATTCCTTTTGAAAATTAATCTGCCAATAAATATAAAAGAAAATCTTGAAGGCAAAAACCTAGCCATGTGTCATTTTAAGACAGGGCCATGATGGTAGTTCCTTGTAAGATTCAAAATCCTTGTTAACATCTGAAAACATGTTAACACTCCTGGCAAATGTGATTCGATAAAATCACAAAAGTCATCCTTATATTGGATCCTTCCGATTCCTTTCTTTTATTAAACATCCATTAGTGATGTAATGCCTGCGGGCCATATTCATTGTCATATAAGACAAAAGACAGTTGTAGTCTATGACTCCCTGTCAAGAAAGGTAATGAACTATGATTCAATTCCTTAACGCCTCGATCCTATAAGATCATGGCATATAAAATAAAATTGTCCCTGTGACTTGGCTTTTGTGCCATCATAATATATTAATAAATTATAACTGAGAAAAAACTATAATGGAAAATCCTGAATGAATATGCCTAGTAAATTAACCAATATGGTTTATTAATACCATGGTTAATAGAATTATCAAAGATGACAATCCTATTATAGAATTCTGAATGAATCATTATCATTATTTTATGTAGCAATCAAGCTACATGGCAGAATCTGAAGAAATCAACAGTCACCCTGTAGAGAATCATGATACTACCAGAATCCACGTAACTGGTGCGGAACTTCAAGCATTGATTGATAATGCTGTTTCTAAAACCATGGACAGGCAATTTAGAGAGTCTAGTGGTACACGCTCAAAGACACACTCAGTAGCTCACAGTAAGCCACCTTCTAAATCTCACGAGTCAAAGAAGGATAATGGCTAGCACTCTTCAAATCAGCATAGCGTTCCATCTAAGAAGATTGTATTTGATAAGGAGCCACGAGCAAAAACCTGTTCTTATAAGTATTTCGTCTCCTGCAAGCCCAGGGATTTTACTGGGGAAAAAGGAGCCATTGATTGCATGACGTGGCTAGATGAGATGGATATGGTAGTTGATATTAGTGGATGTGCAGAGCAAGATGTTGTGAAGTATGTTTCACAATCATTCAAGGGAGAAGCTCTAGCTTGGTGGAGGTCCTTAATCCAAGCTACTAGAAAGATTCCGTTATATAACTTAACATGGGCTCAGTTTGTTGCTTTGATCAAAGAGAATTTATCTCCTCAACATGAGGTTGAGAAGATCGAGAGCGACTTTCTGACATTGGTTATGAAGAATTTAGACTGTCAGGCGTATCTCATGAGCTTTAATACCATGTCTCGATTAGTTCCATACTTGGTGACACCGGAACCAAAGCGTATAGCCTGTTTCATTGGGGGTTTAGCCCCGGAGATCAAAGCGAGTGTGAAAGCATCAAGACCTACTACCTTTAGGTCAGTAGCTGATTTGTCATTATCTCTTACCCTTGATGCGGTCAGGCAGAGATCGCTTAGGAATTCTGATGCTGGGAAGAGAAAACGTGAGGATGATAACTCACACCGTTCAGACAAGAAGCACAAAGGAAACTCTGATCACAAGAAGAGTTCACGGTTCAAGAAAGAGGACCAACAGTCGGGTGAGAAGCCCAAATGCAAGACCTGCAAGAAGCGCCGTTTGGGAAACTGCAGGTATGAATCAAAGTCCCAATCACAGCCAAGAGCTTGTGGGATCTGTAAGTCTTCTGAGCATAAGACGTTGGATTGTAAAAAGATTAAGGATGCAACTTGTTACAATTGTAACGAGAAAGGGCATATCAAGTCCAACTACCCAAAGTATGCGAAGAAACCTGAAGAAGGCAAGAAGACCAATACTCGGGTCTTCCAAATGAATGCCCAAGAAGCGATCCAAAATGACAACGTGATAACAGGTACCTTTCTTATCAATGATGTTTATGCAAGGGTATTGTTTGATTCAGGTGCAGATAAATCATTTGTAGATAATAAGTTTTGTAAGTTATTAAATCTGCCTGTTAAAACCCTAAGTATAAAGTATGAAGTAGAATTGGCCGATGGTACCATAGAAACTGCTTCAACCGTGTTAGATGGATGTTTCATATCCATAAGGAACCACTCTTTTCCATTGTCTTTGCTTCCTTTGAAACTAGTTGGATTCGACATAGTAATAGGCATGGATTGGCTATCTCATAACCAAGCTCAGATCGTTTGTGACAAGAAACAAGTGGTTATTAAGACTCCGTATGGTGAGCCACTTACCATACAAGGAGACACTCAGCATGGGTTGCCTAAGCAAGTGTCTATGCTTAAGGCATCAAGGTGCATGAAGAAAGGTTGTGTCATCTATATGGCATAAGTGACAATTGATGAACCAAAGCCCAAGAATGAAGACATCCCTATCATTTCTGAATATCCAGAAGTTTTTCCTGAAGAACTACCTGGTTTACCACCAGATAGGCAAGTGGAGTTCAGGATTGACATTATTCCTAGAGCAGCGCCAGTTGCAAGAGCACCTTACCGGTTGGCCCCAACTGAGATGAAAGAGTTGAGAACTCAGTTGGATGATTTATTGGCAAAAGGATTTATTAGGCCTAGCTCATATCCTTGGGGAGCACCGATCCTGTTTGTGAAGAAAAAGGAAGGATCAATACGTTTATGCATTGATTATCGAGAGTTGAACAAGGTTACAATCAAGAATAGATATCCATTGCCCAGGATCGACGATCTATTCGATCAGCTTCAATGAGCCAGTTACTTCTCCAAGATCAACTTGAGATCAGGATATCATCAGCTGAAGGTTAGAGATGAAGATGTGCACAAGACTGCATTCAGAACTCGTTATGGTCACTACGAGTTCTTAGTGATGCTGTTCGGACTCATTAATGCACCAGCAGCGTTCATGGATCTCATGAATCGCGTTTGCAAACCCTACTTGGACAAGTTTGTCATCGTCTTCATTGATGACATTCTTATTTATTCAAAGAACCAAGCTGATCATGAGAAACACCTTTGTTGTATTCTTAAATTACTTCAGCAGGAAAAGCTCTACGCCAAGTTTTCAAAATGCGAGTTTTGGCTTCGTGAAGTCCAATTTCTTGGACATGTGGTTAGTGAGCGTGGTATCCAGGTGGATCCCACTAAAATTGAAGCTATCATGAATTGGCAAGAGCCGAAGACACCCACACAGATTCGTAGCTTCTTGGGTCTGGCAGGATATTTTTTATTGAAAACTTCTCAAGAATTGCAGCGCCCCTAACTTCACTGACTCGCAAGAATATCAAATTTGACTGGGGTCCTAAACAGCAAGAATCCTTTGATATACTTAAGCAGAAACTGAGCAATGCACCTGTGTTGACATTGCCTGAAGGGATTGTAGAATTTGTGGTTTATTGCGACGCATCACACATAGGTATGGGGTGTGTGCTCATGCAAAAAGGCAAAGTTATTGCCTATGCTTCCCGACAATTAAAGGTGCACGAAAAGAATTACACCACCCACGACTTGGAGTTGGGTGCCGTTGTGTTTGTGCTAAAACTTTGGAGGCATTATTTATATGGTACCAAGTGTGTGGTCTATTCTGATCATAAGAGCCTTCAGCATCTGTTTAATCAGAAAGATCTGAACATGAGACAGCATCGATGGATGGAGACACTGAATGATTATGATTGTGAAATCCGATATCATCCAGGTAAGGCGAATGTGGTCACCGATGCTTTGAGCAGAAAGGAAAGGGTTAAGCCCATTAGAATCAATGCCAAGAGCATTGAATTGAAGAACAGCTTAAATGAAAGATTGCTAGCCGCTCAGAAGGAAGTTGTATTAGAAGCTAACTATCCAAATGAAAAGTTGGGTGTAACTGCTGAACAGTTATCATTTGGCAAGGATGGAATCCTAAGATTGAATGGCGAATATGGGTTCCAATTTATGGAGGACTTAGGGATGTGATTCTTCAAGAAGCCCATAACTCTAAGTATTCTGTTCATCCTGGCTGTGATAAGATGTACCAAGATTTGAAGGCAAATTATTTGTGGATAGGCTTGAAGAAGTCTATAGCCACTTATGTGGCCAAATGTCTGACATGTGCTCAGGTTAAAGCCGAACACCAAAAGCCATCAGGTTTGCTGCAACAGCCTGAACTTCCCACTTGGAAGTGGGAAATGGTAACTATGGATTTCATCACAAAGTTACCAAAGACAAAGCGAGGAAATGATACTATTTGGGTTATAGTCGACAGGTTGACCAAGTCAGCCCACTTCTTACCTATTAAGGAAACACACAGCTCAGATAAGTTAGCTCAGCTGTACGTGGATGAGATTGTATCTCTCCACGGAGTGCCAATGTCTATTATCTCTGATAGGGATACGAGATATACATCGCACTTTTGGAAAAGCTTTCAGCAATCCTTGAGCACTCGATTAAACTTCAGCACTGCATATCATCCTCAGACGGATGGTCAGAGTGAGCGTACAATTCAAACACTTGAGGATATGCTACGAGCTTGTGTTATTGACTTAGGAGGAAGTTGGGATGATCATCTTCCATTAATTGAATTCTCGTATGATAATAGCTATCACTCCAGTATTCAAGCTACACCTTTTGAAGCTTTGTATGGAAGAAAGTGCAGGATGCCAGTTTGCTGGGCGGAATTTGGAGATGTCCAACTAACAGGACCTGATATAGTCCTGGAGATGACAGATAAGATTGTGCAGATACGTGATCGTCTCAAAGCTGCAAGGGATAGGCAGAAAAACTACGCAGATAAAAGGCGTAAACCTCTGAAATTCGAGGTAGGTGACAAAGTGTTACTTAAGGTATCACCCTGGAAAGGGTAATGCATTTTGGCAAGAAAGGAAAGTTAAGCCCAAGATACATAGGACCATTCGAGATCATCGAATGTGTCGGAACAGTGGCTTACAAGTTAAACCTGCCTGAAGAGCTCAGTGGGATTCATAATGTGTTTCAGATTTGCAACTTGAAAAAGTGTCTAGCTGATGAATCGCTAGCCATGTCACATAAGGATGTGCATATTGAAGAGAGCTTAAAGTTTGTTGAAAAACCTTTGTCGATTGAGGACCGACAGATTAAGAAGCTTCGAAAGAAGCATGTACCGATTGTGAAGGTTAAATGGGATGCCTGTAGAGGTCTCGAATACACGTGGGAGGTTGAGTCCACAATGAAACAGAAGTACCCTCATTTATTTCAGTAAATCTTGAGGTCGAGATTTCTTTTAAGGGGGTGAGGATGTAACACCTCGTAAAATCAGGACCAATATAATAAAGACACGTGTCATGGATTCTAAACATGTTATAAACCCGGATCATGATTAAAAACGATATATGAAGAAATTAAAAGTGTCAACATGTTAATTATTACCTCTGAGTGACCTTTTAACATTTTTCAACTTTAGTAAAATATAATTACATTCCCATAAAAATCTGATTAAGATTTCATGGGTATTCGGTTAAGTCATGTAATGAATACTTCAATATTCAAATCCAAGAATTGGGAATCCCATGTGCAAAATCGACCAATTTCATTCAATAACCTCTTTTTACAAGACTCCAAGGCAACTAATACATGGCAATGCATTCTTAGCAATGCAGACCTGACCATATGGGCCTTTACTGCTGATAATGACCAGAGATTCAAGGTATTACAGGTTGCATGGTCAAATGCCAAAAGTTCTCAAAATTTTTGTCTTCTGACTAAGTCTTACGGACCGCAAAGAGACCACCTTACGGACCGTAAGGTGGCTGATCTGGGCGATAAAGATTAAAAAGCGGATACGGACCATAAGGCCCTTAGCTTACGGTCCGTAAGACCTGTAACTAGGCAGAAAATAATGGACAACTGCAGGTTCAGCCGGTTACACCGCCTTAGAAGCATGGTTTTCGAATTCAGGGGCTGCACCAATGGTATTTCATGCATAGGGGACACCTGGGATGATTAGGAAACATGTATAGACCTTGTTGGATTGATCTTGTGAGTTCTAATGTCCTAATATAAGAACTTGTTTGTTGCTAGTTCATTTGCATCTTCCAAAATTTATTCAAAACACGCTCTATGGAGCTCTCTGGACTTCAAGCAAGATTCCGCAAGCTCCTAATTCGTGCTAAGGGCCTTTGTAAGCAATCTTAGCCTCTCTAGTTCATGTTTTATTAGTCTAATGACCAAAAGTCAAAGCCGTCGTAATTAAGCTTTGACTTAGTGATTAATCACTAATGGTCCAGTCATTTTTCGAATTGAAAATGGTTATGAGTTGGTAATTATGTGGGTAATAAGTCCTTAAACGGGTACCCCCTGATTATCACTCTAACTTGGTCAATTGTCGGGTCAAACTTAATATTAAAAAGTCAACAAAAAGCTATTTTGCAAATAAACTCATAATTAACAATGTAGAAGCCATGAAACCTATTTTAACACTTATATAACTTGGTAATTAATGTAAGAACATGTCTAATCATGTTCAACCCGACAATTTTGAGTTTAGGCTCGGTTCGGAACCGAAAGTCGTAAAAGTAGACTTTTGCTTTGACTTTCAGTTCTGACACGATTTAGCTTAGTTTAGATATGCCTTAGAGTTCCATTAGAACCAGGTTATAGGTTAGTATAACCCTCTGAGGTTATACAACTTGGTTCCTAATTAATCCGATTCATTTGCATGTTTCCGTTAATTGCTTAAATGTTGACCATTATGCCCTTTGGACCTTAAAACAAGATTTTCAAAAATGTGAGAGGACAGAAACCTTTGTTACTGATTTATAAACATGTCCTAAAAATTTGACATCAGTTTGAGGTCTAAATTAGGAGTTATGCTCAATATCATAATTTGAAAGCTTTTTATTAATTAAACGACGTTATTAGCATAAAGCCTATCTAAACCCAAATTTTGACACCAAACTTTTTACCCACTGATGTAATATAATATTTTGGGATTTTTGAAGATTTTTATTTATTTTTAAACTGAACATAACATAGGGTTCTTGCTTTGATTCGGTAATTGTCGGTTATACCCTTTTTGCTAATAAAATGAGTTTTCATAACATATTGATACCAAATCTTTTGCTACTGATTTTATATGATAAATAAAATATTTTAAGCCTTATGGGCTGATAAAAATCTTAGTTTTCCTTATATAACCCGAAAATCACCTAAAACCGACTTTTTACGCGTTTTAAACGCATAGTATGGGTTAAAACTATTTTTGGCATATAAGACTTAATACCTACTGATGTTTTAAGTAAATTTTTATACTTTGACAGTAAACAAAAGTTTTGAACTCAGATTTCCAGTTTTGACCTTTAAACCTTATGTGAAATGACCAAAATGCCCCTACGGTGCATAGTTTGGTTATAAATGGTAAATTTCACATATATGCAATACCTTACTGATATGACTTGCAAAAATAAATATTTTTACTGATCATTTAAGACCAGAACCTCAGATTAATATTTAACCTCTTTTATAGTTCTTAAAATGACCAAAATACGCCTACGGGGCTTAAATTGATTTTAAATCCGTTTTGGGCATAATGGAAGGTATCCTACTGATATCACAACATATTTAAGGCATGTTAACTTAGGAAACCTGTTCATGACTCATTTGGTTATCCGTTATGCATTTATCGCATTCGGTACGGTTTATGTAACTAAGTTTGCATAAATTAACCGAAACGGGTCAAACCTTATCATTTTCGCTTCAAAATCCAGAATGTGTTTAGTTTACCCATATTATACAAGTATTCAAACTTGTCGGGTCTAAACCACATTCTAATCCGGTCTTCGCTTAATCATGCGTTTTGAACCGTATACCTTCCTTTAAAATTAACCGGTCTAAGTTTAAACTTATGTAAGACCCGTTAGGAATCTAAGAGGTTATTAAAACCTTCGTTCCAGATTTAGGAGCCCGGTATTTATGGCTGGGATAAATTTGTATAATTTGCTCAGGTAAATACTTTTAACTTATTTTCCCTTATACGGGCTTGGGGTACGGTATATAAAATACCGCTTGGTCGGGTATTGAATTTTAATCGTGTGAAGGTTAAATCATTGAGATAACCCGTTTAATCTGTTTTGTTTATTCTAAGCCTTTGGGGGGTTAATGACCATGTCCTGGATATCCTCAGCCCATTCATTGAAATGGCCACGACTTAAGCACGGGGTGTAGGCATACACCTGCCGGTGCGTATGTAAAATAATGTACCCACCTGTTCGAGAATAACTCGCCGTAGGATATATTATGTGGTGTGTCTATTAATCTTTAACCCGGTTTTCAGCCCGGGATACTGAACGTATAATAAACATGTAATTCTTTAACAAGTTTATTTTTAAATAATTATCCCAAGTTATAAAAGATAATTTGTGCCTTGTGCATTCAAATCAATTTTCTTAAAACATTTTCAAAATGAGTCGGTTAATTGTATTTACCAGTGTAAACTGACGTATTTTCCAAAAGGTTAAGTGCAGGTACTAGACGGAATAGGCTGGCTACTTCTAGCATCAATAAAGAGTCTTGCAAGCTTAGATGTTTATAAATCTGTTGAACAATGTTCCTTTTAACTTGATCCGCCTGTGGATCCCTTACAACTGTTTCTGTAATAATTGATATTACTTTCATTCGGGTTGTAATGTTATTATCTTTAGCTTCCGCTGTGCATTTAAACTGTGATAATTTGACTATGATGATATCAACTACGTCACGATACTCCCCACCGGGCCCACCGGTAATACGTGGAAATATCGGGGTGTGACACTATGGGATCGACCAAATAGGTTACCGGTGTTATAATCCAAAAAAATCATCAAATGTTCACCACAATGAACGTTGACTTTCTTGAAACAAAATACTTTGATGACACCCAACTCAGTGTTCAGGGGGAGAATGAATGTATAGACACCCTGAGTTGGCTAACCCAACTTCCCTCATCTGAAGAAGTAACAACAGAAAATCATCACAGTACTGCTAGTCCTTCGAACTGTAACACCTCGAAATTTCATGTCCAATATTATGTCGACACGTGTCATGTAAGGCAGAAGTGTTATAAACCGGATCAAGTTAAAGATGTATGGTAGGATTTAAAAGCTTCGACATGTTAATTATATACCTCTGAGCGACCTTGTTGTAAATCCCAAGACCCAAATCTATATTATAAACATCTGATATACATTCAAATCCGGTTAATACCAGTAATAATTGATTCGAATTGCAAAGATGGGATCCTATGAGAATGTATACGACAAACCTTCACTCATGGCCCCTTGTAAAAGAATCCAAGGCAATTTTAAAGCAACTATTCGGACATAATCAAGTGGCTCCATGCTAATAATAAAGGCCCTAATTTGTAATATTAAAGTTGCATGGTCAAACTCAAGAGATTCTCAAATTTTTGTCTTCTGGCCATCGGTTACGGACCGTATGGGCTTAGCCTTACGGTCCGCAAGGATGTCACCTGGGCGATAGTTTTGAAAAGCGGATACGGACCGCAAGGCTTTAGCCTTACGGTCCGTAAGGCTGTCCCAGAATCAGAAAACATCACAGGTGTCTGTCCAGCCCGTTTAACCGACTTAAAACACTAGTTTTCAATACCATGTGCTGCACAAACTTGTTTTTAGGCTCTAGGGACACTTGTAATTGATTAAGGATCCCCTCCTAGGCTTGTTTGTCATGATCACGATGAATCAAAAGCACAATATAAAGACTTCAATGTTGCAACTTTTGATCATTCATTCAAATCCAACTTTTGATCATTTCTGGAGCACAAGAGTCTTCCCTAAGCATCACTAGTCGTGCATAGGACCTTGGTAAGCTTCCTTAACCTTCCTTAATCATGTTTTACTTAGTTAATTAGCTTAAAGTCAAACCGTCGTAATTAAGGTTTGACTTAACGATTAATCACTAATGGTCTGATGTTTAGCCAAATAAAAAGTTGTTATAAGTTGGTAAATAGGTGGGCATTAGACCCTTAAAAGGGCACCCTCTGATTCCCGCTCTAACTAGGTCAAATGTCGGGTCAAACTTAATCCGAAAAAAAGTCAACAAAAACTTAATTTTCAATTTAACGCATAATTAGCAATGTAGGAGACGTGTAACCTATTTTACCACTCATATAACTTGGAAATCAATACAAGAACATGTCTAAGCATGTCCGACCCGACAATTTTCAGTTTAGGCTCGGTTCGGAACCAAAAGTCGCAAAAATTTGACCTCTGCTTTGATTTTCAGTTCTGACCCACATTAGCATGATTTAGAAATGCCTAAGAGCTTCATTAGGACCATTTTATATGATAGTATAACCCTCTGTGATTGGCTCATTGATTGTCCGATTCATTTACACGTTTTCGTTAATCGCTTAATGTTGACCATAATGTCCTTTTGACCGTAAAACGAGAATTTTGGAAATGTGAGAGGACAATAATCTGTGTTACTAATTAATAAACATGTCCCTAAAATTTCACATCAGTTGGAGGTCTAGATTAGGAGTTATGCCCAATAGCGTAATTTGAAGGACTTTTATAAATTAAACGACGTAATTAGCATAAAGCCTATCTAAACCCAATTTTTGACACCAAACCTTTTACCCACTGATGTAATATAATATTTTGGGATTTTTGAAGATTTTTAATTATTTTTAAACTGATCATAACATAGGGTTATTACCTTGATTCGGTAATTACCGATTATACCCTTTTCGTTTATAAAATGAGTTTTACATAACAAATTGATACCAAATCTTTTGCTACTGATTTTATATGATAAATGAAGTATTTTGAACTTATAACCTGATCAGAAAACTCAGATTTCCTGTTATAAACCGAAAATCGCTTAAAACGACTTTTACGCGTATTAAACAAATAGTATGGGTTAAACCCATTCTAGTCACATAAGACTTATCACCAACTGATATGACCTATTAAATTAAGTAGTTTTACTGATTACTTCAGACCCGAATCTCAGAATTTTATTTAATCTCTTTTATAATCTTTAAAATGACCAAAATACCCCTACGGGGCTTAATTTGAGATTAAACTCGTCTTGGGCATAATGGAAGGTATCCTACTGATATCACAACATGTTTAAAGCATAATAACTTAGGAAACCTGTTCGTGACTCATTTGGTTACCTGTTATGCGTTATTCGCATTCGGTTCGGTTTATGTAACTAGTTTGCATAAATTGACCGAAACGGGTCAAACCCTATCACTTTCACCTCAAAATCCAGAATGGGTTTAGTTTACCCATATTATACAACTCTTCAAACTTTCCGGGACTAAATCACATTCTAATCCAGCCTTCGCTTAAATCTTGCGTTTTGAACCGTATACCTTTCTTTAAAACTAACCGGTCTAAGTTTAGGCTTAATTAAGACCCGTTAGGAATCTAATAGGTTATTAAAACCTTCGTTCCAGATTAGGAGCCCAGTAAAAGCTACGTGCACTTGCTGTTGTGATTTATACTTTGCTCAGGTAAATACTTTTAACTTTTTTCCCTATACGGGCTTGGGGTACGGTATTATAATACCGCTTGGTCGGGTATGAAGTCGTACAATCAAATATTGATTAAAAAGATGCATAACCCGTTTTATTCTATCTTGTTTGACGCAATGCCTTTGGGGGGTTAATGACCGTGTCCTGGATATCCTCGGCTCATTCATTAGAAATGGCCACGACTTGAGCACGGGGTGTAGGCATACACCTGACAGTTGCGTATGTAAAAAGGTAGTCCACAAGAAGGGTATCTTCTTGTGGGTATTATACCATGTGGTGTGTCTATTAATCTTATTAAACCGGCTCTTCTAACCGGGTCCTAAATGGATGACAAACAAGTAAAACTGTATACAAGATTATTTTTAAATAATTATCCCAAGTTATAAAAGATACTTTATGCCATGTGCATTCAAACTAATTTTCTTAAACTCTTTTCAAAATGAGTCAGTTAATTGTATTTACCAGTGTAAACTGACGTATTTTCCCAAAAAGGTTAAATGCTGGTACTATACGAAATAGGCTGGCTACTCCAGGCATCAATAATCAAGTCTTGCAAGCTCTAGATGTTAAAGTCTGTTGAACAATGATTTTATTTATCTTTTGATCCGCCTGTGAACCCTTTACAGTCCGTTGTAATACTTTGATATTACTATTTATTCGGTTTGTAATGTGATTCATACCTTTTGCTTCCGCTGTGCATTTATAATTTGTGTTGCTTGACTATGATGATATCAACTACGTCACGATACTCCCTACCGGGCCCATCGGTAATACGTGGAAATATCGGGGTGTGACAGGTTGGTATTAGAGCCAACGCTGAGTGAATTAAACACTAACCTTTTATGTTTAATCTCAGTTACACAGTTGCACATTCCTAAATTTTCGAGTCTAGACAAGGAAGTTAGGACTAATCCAAATTGTTTTTAATTCTAACTTTGTCTTTTATATTTCTTTGTTGTTTTATTTCATTTGTTTGACAGGAAATATGCCACCGAGGTTCCGAAGAGGAGGACGAGGCAAGGGGCCAATCCACGCCCCCAACGATCACGAGGCCGGGCCTTCACACCGGCGCACTCCTTCTGCTACCATGAGTGCCGGTCCTCAAGGAGACTGGAGGATTTACTCAGAGCCCGCTAGACGATCTGCCTCGTATAGCTCAACGCCTCCTTATCGTCACTCCTTTGGGCCGCAATCAGAGAACGAACCCGAAGACTCATGCCACTCCTTCTTGCCGTTGCAGCGATCCATGTCGCACCATTCCTTTGGCGGCCCCACTCCTGTCTTCCAAAGCCGGTTCAACCCGGCAAACTACATTGAAGAACCAGTGGGTTTTAACCCATTGGGCCCTGAAGACCATTTCCCTGAAGCTCAGGGAATGGATATAGATGAAGACACGAATCCTGTTGAACCACCTTCTGGGACACCTACTCACCCCATCGAGATTTCAGATAGGTCATCCTTCCATGGATCACCTTACCGTGGCCCAGACAGCTACCAGGCGAGATTTAACCAGTATGAATGGTACTTTACACCCTCTCACCATTCATCGCCTCATGAGCAGCAACAGCAGCGGGATCCCTCCGAGGATTCGCATTTCGTGGCAGTCACGCCACCGCCACCACCGCCGCAAGTACAGCTAGCACCTCCAGAACCACCAAGGCGCAGAAGAACAGGCACACGAATGTCCGTGTGAGAAAGGGGTTTTCACTTTAGCACCCCCCAACACTCAAGTGGCAGTCACTATCCGCCACTGCATGAAGACCCACAAATGGGTGGGCCTTCAAACCTAGTTTCAGAGGTGAATTATGCACCAGTTGCACCACCACCGCCACCATTGGGATTTGGTAATCCAATTCCTACATACGCCGGTTCAACGGCGTACAATCCATTTGAGCAGCCGGCTCACACTCACTATAACTATGCTGAAGCCGACCCATACCTAGTAGCGGCAAACTACAACGCCCTTCATCCTGAAGGACCGTATGGAGCTCCCTGGGGAGTGGGATACCCAACCCATGGGTATCAAATACCTGCTCGACCTCCGATTCAGCAGCAGTCGCAGCGACCATGATTTTCCCCGCCAAAACAGGAGGAAATCCTCCAAAGACTAAGTCAGGTGGAACATGAATTTCGAGAAGAGCGTAGGAACAACCGGGGATTTCTCAAGGGCCTAGCAAGCTTACTTAAAGGAAAGAAGAGGGATCACTGAATCCCTATATGTATTGTTGTATTTCCTTATTTCAATCAAGTCCCTGCGAGGACATTTATCTATGTCCTTAGTCCCTGCGTGGACTTGTCTTTCTTTAGTCCCTGCGCGGACTTGTCTTTTTAGTCCCTGCGTGGACACCTATCTTAGTAATCAGTCCCTGCGAGGACTTGTATGTACAGTTTAGCCCCTGCGTGGGCAAGTTATTTCTGTTCAAGTCTCGTTTAGGGCAATGTGTACTCCTTTTTATGTTTAATGGAATGTTAAATTTAAAAATTTCATTATATGAACCGTTCATCTTAAAATAATCTGCCTATCTAAATATTAAATAAGAATCTTAAAGGTATAACCTAGCCTGCATGTCATAATAAGACTTGGCCAAGATGGTAAGACCTGTTTAAAAAGATTCAATTCCCTGTTAACATCTGAAAACATGTTAACGCTCCTGGCAGACGTGATTAGTTAAAATCACACACGTCATTCTTGTATTAGGAATTCTTCAAAAGATTTCCTATCCTAACCTGATGATCTATAAATCATGGGTTTAAATCATCAATTAAGATGATCACATATTAAACATCCATTGGTGATGTAGTGCCTACGGGCCATAATAAATGTCAAATAAGACAAAAGACAATTGTAGTCTACGACTCCCTGTCAGAAAAAGGTAAAGAACTATGTTCAAACCTTAATGCTTTGATTCTCTGAAATCATGGCCTATGATTTAGAATGTCCTTGCGACTAGGCCTTTTGTGCCATTAATAATACTGTTATTGTTTTATAATTAGGATAAATTATAATAAAAATCCTAAATAAATATTATTAACAAATTAACCAAATATGGTCTGTGTTTACCATGGTTAATGAATTGCCATAGAAGACAATTCCATGATAAACTCCCAAATAAATTATTGTCAATATCTTATGTAACAGTTCAAACTACATGGCTGACTCGGATGAGATCAACAGTCACCCAAGGGAGGATCATGATAATACCTGAATTAACATAGCGGGTGCAGAACTGCAAGCATTAATAGACAATGTTGTTAAAAAGGCTATGGAGCGGCAGTATAATGAATATAGCAGGACTCGAAGTAGGACCCTATCCGCATAGCATTCCAAGCCTAAGACTCATTCAGAGGCTCACAGCAAGCCGCCCTCTAAGGAAGATGAGCCAAAGAAAGATGATGATCGACATTCCTCAAACCAAAACAGTGTTCCCTCCAAGAGGATAGTATTTGATGATAAGCCACGTACCAAGTACTGTACTTACAAGTACTTTGTTTCCTGCAAACCCTGGGATTTCACTGGGGAGAAAGGGGCGATTGACTGTATGACTTGGTTAGATGAAATGGACACCGTGGTCGATATCAGCGGTTGTGCTGAAAGGGATGTGGTGAAGTATGTATCCCAATCATTCAAGGGAAAGGCATTAGCATGGTGGAAGTCTCTCATTCAAGCAACTGGAAAGATCCCACTCTACAATCTGACATGGGATCAGTTTGTTGCTCTTATTAAGGAGAATTACTGCCCTCAGCATGAGGTTGAAAGGATTGAGTCAGATTTCTTATCATTGGTTATGAAGAACCTAGATTGCCAAGCTTATCTTACAAGCTTCAACACGATGTCAAGATTGGTTCCTTACCTTGTGACACCAGAACCCAAAAGGATTGCTCGCTTCATTGGGGGTTTAGCCCCAGAAATCAAAGCCAGTGTTAAGGCTTCAAGACCTGCTACTTTTAGGTCAGCAGCTGATCTATCTTTGTCTCTAACCTTAGATGCGGTCAGGTTGAGATCGCTAAAGAATTCTGAAGAAGGTAAGAGAAAGCGTGAGGATGAAAACTCACGTCGTTCAGACAAGAAACACAAAGGGAACCATGAGAACAAGAAGAGTTCGGGGTTCAACAAAGGTAACCAACAGTCGGGTGAGAAATCCAGATGTAAAGTTTGTCGGAAACATCAATTTGGGAAGTGTAGATTGGAATCGAACTCGCAAACACAATCAAGGACTTTTGCATGTGGGATATGCAAGTCCAAGGAACACAAGACGATAGAGTGCAAGAAGATAAAGGATGCGACATGCTATAACTGTAACGAGAAGGGGCACATCAAGTCAAATTGCCCAAAGTATGCAAAGAAACCGGAAGAGATTAAGAAGACCAATGCTAGGGTCTTCAGGATGGATGCTAAGGAGGCAGTGCAGGATGATAACGTGATAACAGGTACCTTTCTTATAAATGATGTTTATGCGAGGGTATTGTTTGATTCAGGGGCGGATAAGTCATTTGTAGATAATAAGTTTTGTAAGTTGCTGAATTTACATGTTAAAACCCTAAGCGTGAAATATGAGGTGGAATTAGCTGATGATACCTTAGAAACCGCCTCAACCGTGTTAGACGGATGTTTCATATCCATTAGGAACCACTCTTTTCCGTTATCCTTACTTCCTTTGAAGTTAGCTGGTTTCGATATAGTAATAGGCATGGATTGGTTGTCTCGCAACCAAGCCCAGATCGTTTGTGCTAAGAAGCAAGTGATTGTCAGAACTCATCATGGCGAGCCTTTGACAATCCAAGGAGATACTAAGTACGGAATGCCTGAGCAAGCGTCCATGCTCAAGGCATCAAGGTGTTTGACGAAGGGTTGTGTTATCTACATGGCGCAAGTAACTATTGATAAATCAAAGCCTAAGATCGAAGACATACCTATTATCTCTGAAATCCAGGAGTATTCCCTGAAGAACTACCTGGTCTACCCCCAGATAGGCAAGTGGAGTTCAGGATTGACATTATTCCTGGAGCAGCACCTGTTGCAAGAGCGCCTTATAGATTGGCACCGACGGAGATGAAAGAGTTGAGAACTCAACTGGATGATTTACTAGCCAAAGGATTTATTAGACCTAGCTCATCTCCTTGGGGAGCACCAATCCTGTTTGTGAAGAAAAAGGATGGGTCGATGCGTCTGTGCATCGATTATCGAGAACTTAACAAGGTTACTATTAAGAATCAGTATCCATTGCCCAGGATCGACGACTTGTTCGATCAGCTTCAATGAGCAAGTTACTTTTCCAAGATCGACTTAAGGTCAGGATATCATCAACTGAAGGTCAAAGATGAAGATGTACATAAGACTGCATTTAGGACTCGTTACGGACATTATGAGTTCTTAGTGATGACTTTTGGACTCACTAATGCACCAGCCGCATTCATGGATCTCATGAACCACGTCTGCAAGCCCTACATGGATAAATTTGTTATTGTCTTCATCAATGATATTCTTATTTACTCTAAGAGTCAAGCTGACTATGAGAAGCACCTCCATTGCATTCTGAAACTGCTTCATCGAGAAAAGCTCTACGCTAAATTCTCTAAGTGTGAATTTTGGCTTCGTGAAGTCCAATTTCTTGGACATGTGGTTAGTGAATGCGGAATCCAGGTAGATCCCGCTAAGGTTGAAGCTGTCATGAATTGGCAAGAGCCGAATATGCCCACAGAGATTCGCAGCTTCTTGGGATTGGCAGGATATTACAGGCGTTTTATTGAAATTTTTTTCCAGGATTGCTGCACCCCTAACTTCTTTGACTAGGAAGAATATTAAGTTCAACTGGGGACCCAAACAACAAGAATCCTTTGATATCCTTAAGCAGAAGCTAAGCAATGCACTAGTGTTGACAATGCCTGAAGGGATTGAAGAATTTGTCGTATACTGTGATGGATCACACACCGGTATGCGGTGTGTGCTTATGCAGAAAGGCAAGGTTATTGCCTATGCTTCTCGACAGTTAAAGGTGCACGAGAAGAACTACACCACCCATGACTTGGAGTTGGGTGCCGTTGTATTTGCACTAAAATTGTGGAGGCATTATTTGTATGGAACCAAATGTGTGATATATTCTGATCACAAGAGCCTTCAACATTTGTTTAATCAGAAGGACCTAAACATGAGGCAACGACGTTGGATGGAAACTTTGAATGATTATGATTGTGAGATAAGATACCATCCCGGCAAGGCGAATGTAGTCGCCGATGCCTTGAGTCGAAAGGAAAAAGTGAAGCCTATAAGAATCAATGCCAAGAGCATTGAGATAAAGAATAGTTTGAATGAAAGGTTGTTAGCTGCGCAGAAGGAAGCTGTGCTAGAAGCTAACTATCCTGATGAAAAGCTAGGAGTAACTGAAGAACAGTTATCCTATGGCAAGGGCGGAATTTTGAGGTTAAATGGACGAATATGGGTTCCAGTTTATGGAGGACTTCGGGATGTTATCCTCCAGGAAGCCCACAGTTCTAAATACTCCGTTCATCCGGGAGCTGACAAGATGTACCAGGATCTAAAAGCAAATTTCTGGTGGATAGGCTTGAAGAAGTCTATAGCTGCCTATGTAGCTAAATGTTTGACGTGTGCGCAAGTCAAAGCCGAACATCAAAAGCCGTCAGGTTTGCTACAACAGCCTGAACTTCCCACGTGGAAGTGGGAAATGGTGACAATGGATTTCATCACCAAGTTGCCAAAGAGAAAGAAAGGAAATGATACCATATGGGTGATAGTAGATAGACTGACTAAGTCAGCACATTTCCTACCCATTAAGGAGACCTATAGCTCCGACATGTTAGCCCAATTGTACGTAGATAAGATTTTATCTCTGCATGGCGTACCAGTGTCTATTATCTCTGACAGAGATACTAGATACACATCACATTTTTGGAAAAGTTTCCAACAATCTTTGGGCACGCGCTTAAATTTTAGTACGGCTTACCATCCTCAGACGGACGGGCAGAGTGAGCGTACAATCCAAACTTTGGAAGACATGCTTCGTGCATGTGTGATTGACTTAGGTGGTAGTTGGGATAACCACCTGCCATTAATCGAGTTTTCTTATAACAATAGCTATCATACAAGCATTAAGGCTGCACCTTTCGAGGCCTTGTATGGTAGGAAGTGCAGAACGCCCGTTTGTTGGGCGAAAGTTGGAGATGTCCAACTGACAGGACCTGAAATAGTCCCGGAGATGACAGATCAGATTGAGCAAATACGCGATCGTCTCAAAGCTGCCAGGGATAGGCATAAAAGCTACGCGGACATAAGGCGTAAACCTCTAAAGTTTGAGGTTGGTGATAAAGTACTACTTAAGGTATCACCCTGGAAATGGGTAATGCGATTTAGTAAGAAAGGCAAGTAAAGCCCGACGTACATAGGAGCATTCGAGATCATCGAATGTGTCGGATCAGTTGCTTATAAGTTAAACTTACCTGAAGAGCTCAGTGGTATTCACAATGTATTCCACATCTGCAATCTGAAGAACTGTCTAGCTGATGAATCACTAGTCATACCACATACATATGTGCACATAGAAGAGAGCTTGAAGTTCGATGAAAAACCTGTGTCGATCGAGGATCGACAGGTTAAGAAGCTTCGAAGGAAGCATGTACCGATCGTAAAAGTAAAATGGGATGCCCGCAGAGGTCCCGAGTACATGTGGGAGGTAGAGTCCACAATGAAAGAAAAGTACCCTCATTTATTTCAGTAAATCTCGAGGTCGAGATTTCTTTTAAGGGGGTGAGGATGTAACACCTCAAAATTTCATGTCCAATATTATGTCGACGCGTGTCATGTAAGGCAGAAGTGTTATAAACCGGATCAAGTTAAAGATGTATGGTAGGATTTAAAAGCATCGACATGTTAATTATATACCTCTGAGCGACCTTGCTATAAATCCCAAGACCCAAATCTATATTATAAACATCTGATATACATTCAAATCCGGTTAATACCAGTAATAATTGATTCGAATTGCAAAGATGGGATCCTATGAGAATGTATACGACAAACCTTCACTCATGGCCCCTTGTAAAAGAATCCAAGGCAATTTTAAAGCATGGCAAGATGATCATAACTGTTCGGACATAATCAAGTGGCTCCATGCTAATAATAAAGGCCCTAATTTGTAATATTAAAGTTGCATGGTCAAACTCAAGAGATTCTCAAATTTTTGTCTTCTGGCCATCGGTTACGGACCGTATGGGCTTAGCCTTACGGTCCGCAAGGATGTCACCTGGGCGATAGTTTTGAAAAGCGGATACAGACCGCAAGGCTTTAGCCTTACGGTCCGTAAGGCTGTCCCAGCATCAGAAAACATCACAGGTGTCTGTCCAGCCCGTTTAACCGACTTAAAACACTAGTTTTCAATACCATGTGCTGCACAAACTTGTTTTTAGGCTCTAGGGACACTTGTAATTGATTAAGGATCCCCTCCTAGGCTTGTTTGTCATGATCATGATGAATCAAAAGCACTATATAAAGACTTCAATGTTGCAACTTTTGATCATTCATTCAAATCCAACTTCTGATCATTTCTGGAGCACAAGAGTCTTCCCTAAGCATCACTAGTCGTGCATAGGACCTTGGTAAGCTTCCAACCTTCCTTAATCATGTTTTACTTAGTTAATTAGCTTAAAGTCAAACCGTCGTAATTAAGGTTTGACTTAACGATTAATCACTAATGGTCTGATGTTTAGCCAAATCAACAGTTGTTATAAGTTGGTAAATAGGTGGGCATTAGACCCTTAAAAGGGCACCCTCTGATTCCTGCTCTAACTAGGTCAAATGTCGGGTCAAACTTAATCCGAAAAAATGTCAACAGAAACTTAATTTACAATTTAACGCATAATTAGCAATGTAGGAGACGTGTAACCTATTTTACCACTCATATAACTTGGTAATCAATACAAGAACATGTCTAAGCATGTCCGTCCCGACAATTTTCAGTTTAGGCTTGGTTCGGAACCGAAAGTCGCAAAAATTTGACCTCTGCTTTGACTTTCAGTTCTGACCCACATTAGCATGATTTAGAAATGCCTAAGAGCTTCATTAGGACCAGGTTATATGACAGTATAACCCTCTGTGATTGGCTCATTGATTGTCCGATTCATTTACACGTTTCCGTTAATCGCTTAATGTTGACCATAATGCCCTTTTGACCGTAAAACGAGAATTTTGGAAATGTGAGAGGACAATAATCTTTGTTAATAATTAATAAACATGTCCCTAAAATTTCACATCAGTTGGAGGTCTAGATTAGGAGTTATGCCCAATAGCGTAATTAGAAGGACTTTTATAAATTAAACGGCTTAATTAGAATAAAGCCTATCTAAACCCAATTTTTGACACCAAACCTTTTACCCACTGATGTAATATAATATTTTGGGATTTTTGAAGATTTTTAATTATTTTTAAACTGATCATAACATAGGGTTATTACCTTGATTCGGTAATTACCGATTATACCCTTTTCGTTTATAAAATGAGTTTTACATAACAAATTGATACCAAATCTTTTGCTACTGATTTTATATGATAAATGAAGTATTTTGAACTTATAACCTGATCAGAAAACTCAGATTTCCTGTTATAAACCGGAAATCGCTTAAAACGACTTTTACGCGTATTAAACAAATAGTATGGTTTAAAACCATTCTTGTCACATAAGACTTATCACCAACTGATATGACCTATTAAATTAAGTAGTTTTACTGATTACTTCAGACTCGAATCTCAGAATTTTATTTAATCTCTTTTATAATCTTTAAAATGACCAAAATACCCCTACGGGGCTTAATTTGAGATTAAACTCGTCTTGGGCATAATGGAAGGTATCCTACTGATATCACAACATGTTTAAAGCATATTAACTTAGGAAACCTGTTCGTGACTCATTTGGTTACCTGTTATGCGTTATTCGCATTCGGTTCGGTTTATGTAACTAGTTTGCATAAATTGACCGAAACGGGTCAAACCCTATCACTTTCACCTCAAAATCCAGAATGTGTTTAGTTTACCCATATTATACAAGTCTTCAAACTTGTCGGGACTAAATCACATTCTAATTCGGTCTTCGCTTAAATCTTGCGTTTTGAACCGTATACCTTTCTTTAAAACTAACCGGTCTAAGTTTAGGCTTAATTAAGACCCGTTAGGAATCTAATAGGTTATTAAAACCTTCGTTCCAGATTAGGAGCCCAGTAAAAGCTACGTGCACTTGCTGTTGTGATTTATACTTTGCTAAGGTAAATACTTTTAACTTATTTTCCCTATACGGGCTTGGGGTACGGTATTATAATACCGCTTGGTCGGGTATGAAGTCGTACAATCAAATATTGATTAAAAAGATGCATAACCGGTTTTATTCTGTCTTGTTTGATGCAATGTCTTTGGGGGGGTTAATGACCGTATCCTGGATATCCTCGGCTCATTCATTAGAAATGGCCACGACTTAAGCACGGGGTGTAGGCATACACCTGACAGTTGCGTATGTAAAAAGGTAGTCCACAAGAAGGGTATCTTCTTGTGGGTATTATACCATGTGGTGTGTCTATTAATCTTATTAAACTGGCTCTTCTAACCGGGTCCTAAATGGACGACAAACACGTAAAACTGTATACAAGATTATTTTTAAATAATTATCCCAAGTTATAAAAGATACTTTATGCCATGTGCATTCAAACTAATTTTCTTAAACTCTTTTCAAAATGAGTCAGTTAATTGTATTTACCAGTGTAAACTGACGTATTTTCCCAAAAAGGTTAAGTGCAGGTACTATACGAAATAGGCTGGCTACTCCAGGCATCAATAATCAAGTCTTGCAAGCTCTAGATGTTAAAGTCTGTTGAACAATGATTTTATTTATCTTTTAATCCACCTGTGAACCCTTTACAGTCCGTTGTAATACTTTGATATTACTATTTATTCGGTTTGTAATGTGATTCATACCTTTTGCTTCCGCTGTGCATTTATAATTTGTGTTGCTTGACTATGATGATATCAACTACGTCACGATACTCCCCACCGGGCCCACCGGTAATACGTGGAAATATCGGGGTGTGACACAAACACAGCCACACAACCTGCCGAGCACAGTACCACTGAAGAAAGTCCATCCAACATGATACCTGAGGTAAGAAATACTGAGGACCCTGGATGTTCTACGTTTGATAACCATGAGACAACAGGGGAACACATAGAACCGACAGCAACGGAACCTACTCCATAGGTTGAACCAGATGTGGAACAGGGTGAACCAGACTTGGAAGAGGTTGAACAAGTCGTTGAACATGTGGAACCAGTTGCAGCAGAGACAACCGGAAGATACCCTCTCCCTCCTAGAGCCAATAGAGGGGTCCCTCCAAAACGGTACTCGCCAGAGAGGGAAACCAGAACTTCAAGGTATCCTGTAGCTAATATAGTTAATGGGAACTTATCTAACAGTGCGAAAGAATTTGTCACCTCTCTACACTCTGAACAAATACCTGGATCTGTAAAGGAAGCGCAAGGTAAGAAGAACTGGAAAGAAGCGATGGAAACAGAGATGCAAGCTCTTATGAAAAACAATACGTGGGAAAAGTGCATTCTCCCAAAAGGAAAGAAAACAGTTGGTTGCCGTTGGGTGTATTCAATTAAGTATAAACCAGATGGTTCTATTGGAAGATACAAAGCTCGACTTGTAGCCAAATGGTACACTCAGACGTATGGGATCGATTACTTTGAGACGTTTTCTCTGGTTGCAAAAATGGACACCATCAGAGTCCTCTTCTCTGTGGCAGCCAATAAGAATTGGCCTCTCCATCAGTTTGATGTTACAAATGCATTTCTCCATGGAGACCTAGCGGAAGAAGTCTATATGGAAGCACCTCCAGGTTTTTTAGGGGGTTTTTAAAGATGGGGAAGTTTGTCAGTTGAAGAAATCTCTATACTGGCTAAAACAGTCACCTCA
This sequence comes from Helianthus tuberosus, assembly GCA_030545235.1. Classification (NCBI taxonomy): domain Eukaryota; kingdom Viridiplantae; phylum Streptophyta; class Magnoliopsida; order Asterales; family Asteraceae; genus Helianthus; species Helianthus tuberosus. The sequence continues at coordinate 10,317,216 of CM060396.1, forward strand.
GGCCTGGTTTGGAAAGTTCACCTTGGCCATGAAAGAATACGGGTATTGCCAAAGTAACGTTGATCATACCCTATTCCTCAAAAGAAGAAACGGCCTCGTAACTTGCCTAATCATATAATTAGATGACATGATTATCACCGGAAATGATGTAGAAGAGATAGCACGGCTGGAAAAGAATTTGTTTTCAAAGTTTGAAATGAAAGACCTTGGGAATCTTAAGTATTTCCTCGGAATAGAAGTTCTCAGGTCTAAACGGGGGATTTTCATCTGCCAAAAGAAGTATGTCCTTGATCTCCTGGCGGAAACTGGTTTGATTGATTGTAAACCAGCAGATACACCAATGGTGGTGAACCACAATCTTCACATGGAACCTAATGGCGAGCTTGCAGACAAAGAAAGGTATCAACGGCTCATGGGCAAGTTTATTTATCTCTTTCACACTCGCCCTGATATAGCTTATGCTGTTGGAGTGGTAAGTCAGTTTATGCATCAATCGCAAGTTGCCCACATGGAAGCTGCTCAGAGAATTCTAAGGTATCTAAAGGGAACCGCAGGCCATGGAGTGTTGTTCAAAGCAAATGGACATTTAAATGTTGAGCTCTACACTGACGCCGACTGGGCAGGTGTCACACCCCCAAAATCCACACGCGGAGTATCACCGCTTGGAGGCGTGACATGACCAGGATCGAGCCACCAATCATATTGAACAACGTAATTAAGTAAGTAAAACCAACCTCAATACAATTGGTGACCATAAGACGGTAACCAACTTTAAGTTAACCAAGTTCAGATTTAAACAGCGGAAGCATAAAACGTGAAACCAAAACATAAGTTCATAGTTCATAAGTTTAAAGTCCAAAACGTAGGTTTAATAAGTTCATAAGGATTAAATGTATAGCACGGGACATAACAACCCATATTCCACAACAACCTCCTCCTCGTGCAAGCTCCATAAGCATCTAGCGACCTGTAAGGCATGTAACAACGAGTCAACAACAAAGTTGAGTGAGTTCACGGTTGGTTGTTTAGTTTTAAGTTATTTCCGAAAACATGGTTTGTCTTTCGTTGGCTTAATTGTCGTGGGGGTTACCCCATAGTTGAAAGTATGATTAACCAGTCCCTTCTTTATTACCCAAACCATTTCCATATTCAGTGGGGGCTTCCCCATGTGAACTACTAGACCGTACCATATCGACTACTAACGAAAATAAGTTGTGCCCTACAACAGTGTCTATCATCACTGACAGTTTGCCATAGTCCATTAGTACACGCCCGTCCGACTGGCACGGTGTGAGGTTTGTTAAACCTAATAGCGCTATTAACTAATGACCCGCTCACCATTGGCCTCAGCGATTAAGTCGATATAAAATGAGGGACTTAATGATAGAGTTTTGTCTAGTAAGTTTTAAGGTTGTTGTCCTACCCAAGGAGAACGAACGTACGTATTCTACCCAAGGAGAATACGCAGGATTAATATTGGCATCGTACCCATGGAGGATGGCCGTACATATCCTACCCAAGGAGGATATGTAGGTTCCGTTTTTAATTCTTTAACCCATTCCCAAACCACCGGGAATCCCATGCCTTAGAAAGTGTGTGAACTCACCTTGGTTTGCTCGGTTAGATTAGTTACTCTAATAATCAGAAATCAAGCACATCCTAATAAAGTACAGATAACAATCAATTTCTTGTGCATGCATAACACGTATCCTACGTACGGTTTATCTACTCATTACTTCTATCACGTACCACACAATTCTAATGTCAAGGTACTTTGTTTACATTATTTTTCCTAAAATAATATAACTATCTTACAAAATAAACAAGTATCCACACAAGTGTTCTAATATAAAATATATATATATTCTAAATATATATATTTATCCATTTTACTTGTAAAATCAACCTCCGACACTTTGTATTTTTGTCACAAATATTATGGCGAAGTTTATATTCGAAACACAAGTTATAATTTATACTTATAACGCTTGTTTAGAAAAATATTTTCTAAGTGTTGGGATTTTTAGAAAATTTCACCAGAGTTTCCTTTGTAAATGGAGGTGTCCATGCTTATTAGCATATCATTTTCTTTTGTAAAAATCATTCAACAATCACCAATCCACAATATACAACTTCTACTTACCAAACTTGTCAAAAACAAGCATAAACTATAAACTCATGAACTTGAATATTTATGAAAATATGTAGTAACTTACTAGCATACTTAGTAAGTCTTGTTACCTTCCAAAATGTGATTAGTTCTTTAAAAACTTTATTTTTAAAGAGTTTAAGTGTTTACAACTTCAAATCATATTTTCTAAAAATATTTCTTTGTGAACTTTTCTTATTACACAAGTGTTTCTACACTTGTTTATTTACCAAGAATGTGGTTAGTTTATGTAAGATCCAAGTTTTAGTGAAACTCATATTTTTAACTTGGTTCTTTTGAAAAACCACTCATGGATCTTTAGATCTACATGATTATAACCTACTTTGATCTTTATTTTTCAAGAAATCACCCATTCATTCAAGTTCATAGTTTATGTGTGGATGATTCCACCATCCTACAACATTCTTACTTTCTCATCTTGCTAGATCATGTTTTTAATCATGATTTAGCAAGACCATATGATGATCCATATCAACTACATGAGTAACAACAACCAACAAGCATCACCACACATGAATACCATGATTTCTTCATCATTTTTAACCATACTTTATCACCAAGTTAGTTTATGTTCAAGACTTCTTCATAAGATTCATTAGGGTTCTTAACATTTTGATCATTACACATAATTAACCACTTAAATAACATGAATAATGAATGGATCTAAGTTCTTACCACTAGTTCAAGACTAGGGGAGTTCAAGTGAAGAAATGTGGTGGATAAAAGAAGATGAGAGTGGTCCTTCAACTTCCGAACACACCGAGCTTCGTTGTATGATCTCTAACACCCTTGGATGCTCTTAGAATGGTTGAAAGTGATCAAGTGATGGTGGTGGTGGTGCTACTTGGGGTCGGCCGAGATAGAGGAGGGGAGGAGAGTTCTTGGTGTGTTGTTTGATGTGTGAAGTTATGAATGATGGTGGACTAGTGGTTTAAATAAGCATTCTTCCAACACCTCTTTACACAAGGGTTAACATGTTCCCCAAGTACCAAGCATATCAATTTAAATAATCAAAGAAATCAAAGGGGTGTGAGACCCCATGTAACCGTCCCAAGGGGGGGGGGTGCTTGGTTGGGTTTCAACTTATTAGTTAGTGATTTACTTGGAAACCAAGTGATTAGTTAGTGTCTTATGGTGTGTTATGAAATATATAGTGTGTTAGGGTGTTCGGGGACCCTAACTAGCTTAGAAAAAAAATAAAAACAATGCTTCTAGCATTATTTTGGTGTTCCGGGTAATGTCTGGTTGTTCGGTTTGATACTGGTTCGTCAACGTGCTAAGTTATTCCGTTTGGTGTCCTATATATATATATATATTTGTAACATTTTTAATTCTCAACATACAGGAAAGCACACATGATTATTTAGTAACTTTTCAGCACAAGACTAGTACGTTAACAAGCACATGTAAATATGACGCAGTAATCAGAAAGCAATTAAGTGATTCAGCACAGTCATCAAGCAGTTTAATTATCATTAATAAATCGTACGGATACATGGAATTATGAGGGTTGTCACATTCTCCCCTAGTTAAGAGAATTTCGTCCCGAAATTTAGCACGTGGTTACTGAGGAAGCTAGTTAAGTTGCGTTGGTTTCCTGGTTTTCTTGGGGTGTCACATCATCCCCCCGTTGATTTGGAATTTCGTCCCGAAATTCTGCAGTAGCTTCAGCCTCAGTAGTGGTTGCACTTTTCTTAAATAACCGGGGATACTTGAGTTTCATTTTGTCTTCTCGTTCCCAGGTATACTCTGGGCCACGACGGGAATCCCAACGAACTCGAACAAGAGGTATCCTGCTACGCTTGAGAATCTTAACATCTCGATCAGTAATCTCTACTGGTTCCTCGACGAATCGCAGCTGGTCGTCGATAGCGAGCTCCTTTAAGGGAACTATGAGGGTCTCATCTGACAGACACTTCTTCAGATTCAACACATGGAAAACATTGTGAACTCCGCTGAGTTCAGCCGGTAGATTCAGCCTGTAAGCGACCTTGCCAATTTTCTCAACGATTTCGAACGGTCCGACATAACGCGGATTTAGTTTGCCTCGTTTGCCAAAACGAACTACACCTTTCCAAGGTGAGACTTTAAGTAGCACTCGATCCCCAACCTGGAACTCGAGTGGTTTCCTGCGCTTATCAGCATAGCTTTTCTGACGGTCACGAGCTGTCGCCATTCGCTGTCGTATCTGAGCAATCCTTTAGGTTGTATCTACTACAAGTTCAGGGCCAGTGATTTGACTGTCGCCAACCTCTGCCCAACAAAGAGGTGATCGACACTTTCGTCCGTACAATGCCTCAAACGGAGCGGCCTGGATACTGGTGTGGTAGCTGTTGTTATACGAAAACTCCACTAACTGGAGATGCTTTTCCCAGCCATTACCGAAGTCGATTACACATGCCCTAAGCATGTCTTCAAGGGTTTGGATGGTGCGTTCAGATTGCCCATCCGTCTATGGATGATATGCCGTGCTCATGTCTAGTCGAGAGCCAAAGGACTTGTGCATAGCTTGCCACAATTCCGATGTAAAACGTGAGTCACGATCCGAAATGATGGAGGTTGGCACTCCGTGCCTTGATACTACTTCCTTTAGGTAGATGTCTGCTAGGGTAGAAAACTTATCCGTTTCCTTGATAGCCAAGATGTGTGCAGACTTAGTCAATCGATCCACTATCACCCAAATAGTGTCATTTCCGCGTTGAGATCTCGGCAGGCCAGTCCCAAAATCCATGGAAATTTGCTCCCATTTCCATTTTGGGATCTCTGGTTGTTGAAGTAGGCCTGATGGTTTCTGGTACTCGACCTTGACCCTAGCACAAGTCAAGCATTTGCTGACGTAGGTTGCTATGTGGGCTTTCATGCTAGGCCACCAGTATGTAGTCTTTAGGTCGTGGTACATCTTATCCGAACCAGGATGTACTGAATAACGAGACTTATGTGCTTCATCCATCACATGCTTGCGTAAGTTTCCATAAAGTGGAACCCAGATGCGTCCGTTAACATAGTAGGCGCCGTTGTCCTTTTGTTCTAGTGTAACACCTCGAAATTTCATGTCCTATAATGTATTGACACGTGTCATAAGCTAGAACGTGTGAAAAAATACTCTAGAGGGACTAAAGTTGACAAACAAGAAAAGTATGTGAATAGAAGGGTTCAAAATGTAAACAATGGATAAATATACTTTACAATAACCATACATGATGTTTATACCCTTAAACGAATGATTCATGGATCATACGAAGCTAATTGTGAAAGAAAGTGAGAGATTACAAACTACAGGGGTTAAATGTGTCAACATGTTTAAAGTGTACCTTTGAGTGGCCTTTTAGCAAACCTGAAGCTTTGTAACGATTAATTATGCTCACTAGAATGCATCAGAAAAATTTCATCAAGTTTCGTTATCGTATGAGAAAGTTATGATAAAATTCGTAAACGAGGGGTTAAAAGCGTCAACGTCAAAATTTAAGACTTTTCGGTGATCGTATGAATAACCGGGGACCTAACAAAGTTGGTTTATGACTTGGAGTCCTTAAAAGTCAAGTTTGGGGGTTACAAGTGCAAGAAAGCATCTTAAAATCAAGATATGGAAGTTCAGGGGCCAAACTGTAAACTTTTGAAAGATTCTGTCATGCTGGCCTGGTCCTTACGGACTGTATGATGGGACCCTTACGGTCCGTAAGTGACTCCCAGATGCAGAAACTCGTAAAGTGGCTGTTCAGCCCATGTAAGCGACTTATATGGCCCTTTATCACCACCAAGAGCTGCCTAAACTAATTCTTAGGCCTTAGGGACACTTGTTAATGATCAGGGAACATGTATAGCATTGTTTGTCATGATCTTGATGGATCAAGAACACTATATAAAGCCCCATTGTTTGCCATTTTGATCATTCATTCTCAACTCCACTTCTGATCAATTCTGGAGCTCAAGGCCATCCCCTAAGCATCTCTGGTCGTGCCTTAGACCTTGGTAAGTGTCCTTGACCTTCCTTAATTGAGTTTTGCTTAGTTATTAGCTTAGAAGTCAAACCGTCGTAATTAAGGTTTGACTTATCGATTAATCATAAATGGTCCAGTGATTAGTCAAATTGAAGGTAGTTATAAGTTGGTATTTATGTGGGTAATAGACCCTTAAAAGGGCACCCTCTGATTCCCGCTCTAACTAGATCATTTGTCGGGTCAAAGTTTGTATTAAAAAGTCAACAGAAGCTTAATTTGCAAATTAACACGTAATTAGCAATGTAGAAGTCGTGTAACCTATTTTATCACTCATATAACTTGGTAATAAGTATAAGAACTGGTATAAGCTTGTTTGATCCGACAATTTTCTATTTAGACTCGGTTCGGAACCGAAAGTCGCAAAACTTTGACTTTTGCTTTGACTTCAGTTCTGACCTGATTTAGATGGGTTTGGAAATGCCTTAGAGATTCCTTAGGACCAGGTTACATGATAGTATAACCCTCTGTGGTTGGATCGTTGATTGTCCGATTCGTTTACACGTTTCCGTTAATTGCTTAATGTTGATCATAATGCCCTTTTGACCATAAAACGAGAATTTTGGAAATATGAAAGGACAATAATCTTTATTACTGATTTATAAACATGTCCCTAAAATTTCACATCAGTTGGAGGTCTAGATTAGGAGATATGCCCAATAGCGTAATTTGAAAGCTTTTTGTTAATTAAAAGACATAATTAACATAAAGCCTATCTAAACCCAATTTTTGACACCAAACCTTTTACCCACTGATGAAATATAATATTTTGAGATTTTTGAAGATTTTTAATTATTTTTAACCTGATCATAACCTAAGGTTATGGCCTTGATTCGGTAAATACCGATTATACCCCTTTCTGTGTATAAAATGAGTTTTACATAGTATTTTGACACCAATCCAATTGCTACTGATTTTATATAATAAATGAAGTATTTTGAACTTTACAACCTAATCAGAAAACTCATATTTCCTGCATAACCTGGAAATCGCTTAAAACGGCTTTTTACGCATATTAAACACCTAGGATGGGTTTAAAACCATTTTGGCATATAAGACTTATCACCAACTGATATAACCTATTAAATTAAGTTGTTTTACTGATGATTTTGGACCCGAGTCTCAGAATTTAAAATTAATCTCTTTTATAATCTTTTAAATGACCAAAATACCCCTACGGGGCTTAAATTGAGATTAAACTCGTTTTGGGCATAATGGAAGGTATCTTACTGATATCACAACATATTTAAAGCATATTAACTTAGAAAACCTGTTCATGACTCATTCGGTTACCCGTTATGCCTTGTTCGCGTTCGGTTCGGTTTATGTAACTAGTTTGCATAAATTAGCCGAAACGGGTCAAACGTTATCGTTTTTATCTCAAAATCCAGAATGTGTTTAGTTTACCCATATGATACAAGTCTCCAAACTTGTCATGTCTAAATCACATTCTATTCCGGTCTTCGCTTAATCATGCGTTTTGAACCGTAAACCTTTCCTTAAAACTAACCGGTCTAAGTTACGACTTAAATAAGACCCGTTAGGAATCTAATAGGTTAATGAAACCATCATTCCATATTAAGAGCTCCAGTAGAAGTACTTGTGCTTGCTGATTAGAATATACGGCTGAGTATAAATTGCATTGCTAGCTCAGGTAAATACTTTTAACTTATTTTCCCTATACGGGCTTGGGATACGGTATTATAATAATACCGCTTGGTCGGGTAATGAATGTTTCGTCATATTGTGATTAAATTATTGAGGTAACCCGCTTTAATCTGTATTGTTTGAAATAAAAGCCTTTAGGGGTTAATGACCATGTTCCATTATATTATAAAATGGCCACGTCTTAAGCACGGGGTGTAGGCATACACCTAACAGTTGCATAAGGGAAACGGTATCTCACTCTCTTGTGGGCCTATACTTGTGGCGTGTCTGTTAATCTTGAATCGGTTTCTACATCGGGCCCTGAACGTATAACGAGCATGTAAATCTGTATACAAGATTATTTATATAATTTTCCCAAGTTATAATAGAAATTTTTGTGCCTGGTGCATTCAATCAATTTCTTAAACTCTTTTAAAATGAGTCGGTTAATTGTATTTACCAGTGTAAACTGACGTATTTTCCAAAAAGGTTAAGTGACAGGTACTGAACGTAATTGGCTGGAAGCTCAGGGCGTTAATAAGGAATCTTGCAAGTTCTAGGCGTCTAAAGTCTGTTGAACAGTTTTTCCTTTTATTTGATCCGCCTGTGGATCCTTTACTTTCCGTTGTAATACTTTGATATTACTTTATATTTGGATTGTAATATATTTATCTTTTGCTTCCGCTGTGCATTTACATATATTGTGTTGTTTGACTATGATGATATCGACTACGTCACGATACTCCCCACCGGGCCCACCGGTAATACGTGGAAATAACGGGGTGTGACAGGTTGGAATTAGAGCCAACATTGAGTGAATTAAACACTAGCCTTTTTGTGTTTAATCTCAATGACACAGTAGCACATTCATTGACCTTCTGAGTCTAGACTTAACATAGGAATACTCTCAACCCTAATCTGAAAACTATTGCTTCCGAATTTATATATTTGGAATATGTCTCCAATCAAGGAAGCCGAAATGGAAATTCTCCACATCCGGAGCCTTGAATTACCGAGCTTCGTACAACGGCTAGAGTACAACGTGCAGCCAAGGAGAAAGCATTCAGAAGTAAAGAAAAGAAGAAAACTCCTTTTGCTGAAGTTTGTTTCCTTAGTAGTCCTTATAAGGACATATTTATCTTTTAGTCCCTTCATGGACAACGTCATTCCTTTCAAGTCCCGTTTAGGGCAATTATATACTCCTTTTAAAAATCATTTGAATATTTAATCTAAATTCCATTTTTATCATTTTATATGAATATAACATATGAAGTAAATCAAAATATAATTCCTTTTCGTAATTGATCTGCCAATATGTATAATGAAAAGAATCTTAAAGGGCATAACCTAGCTTGTATGTCATTAAGGACCTAGCTATGATGGTAAAAACCTGTTTAAAAGAGATTCAGATCCTTGTTAACATCTAAAAACAGGTTAACACTCCTGACAACAGTGATGCGATAAAAATCACACTTGTCATCTTTTTAATGGGAATTTCCAACCCCTTATCTAACCTAGTGATGTAGAAATCATGGCTTAAATCATCAAATGAAGATGATCATATTATAAACATCCATAAGTGATTAAATGCCTACGGGCCATACTTATTGTCCTAAGGGACAAAAGACAGTTGAAGTCTTTGACTCTCTGTCAAGAAAAGGTAATGAAATATGTTCAAACCTTAATGCCTCGATTCTCTGAAATCATGGCTTATAAATTTACAACTGTCCTTGTGACTAGGCCTTTTACGCCACTTTAATATCCTTAATGTTTTATAACTAGGATAAATTATAATGAAAATACTAGTTAAATATAACTAACAAATTAACCAATATGGTTTATATTACCATGGTTGATGAATCGTCAAAAGTGATGAATCCATAATAACCTTTGAATGAATCATCGTCAATATTTATGTAGCAATCAAGCTACATGGCTGGATCGGATAAGGTCAACAGCCACCCGAGGGAGAATAATGATGCTACCAGAGTTAATATAACTGGTGCGGAACTACAGGCATTAATAGATAATGTCGTTACACGAGCTCTCGATAGACAATATGATGAATCAAGTGATACACACTCTAGGACTCTATCTGTGGCTCATAGTAAGCCCCTTTCTAAATCACATGAGTCAAGAGAAGACGATGTTCGTAACTCATCAAATCAAAGGAGTGTTCCATCTAGACAGGTGGTGCTTCATCAAGAGGCACCAGTTAAGACCTGCTCATATAAATATTTTGTCTCCTGCAAGCCCAGAGACTTTACAGGAGAAAAAGGGGCCATCGATTGCATGACATGGCTCGATGTGATGGACACCGTTGTTGACATCAGTGGATGTGTAGAGCAAGACATTGTGAAGTTTGTTTCACAATCTTTTAAAGGAGAAGCTCTAGCTTGGTGGAGGTCACTGATCCAAGCTACGGGGAAGATCCCTTTGTACAACATGACTTGGGATCAGTTCGTTGCTCTTATCAAAGAAAATTACTGTCCTCAACATGAAGTCGAGAAAATTGAGACTGAATTCTTGACATTAGTCATGGAGAACCTAGATTGTCAAGCATACCTTACCAGTTTCAATACCATGTCTCGATTGGTTCCTTACTTGATCATACCGGAACCAAAGCGAATAGCTCGCTTTATTGGGGGTCTAGCCCCAGAAATAAAGGCAAGTGTGAAAGCATCGAGACCTACTACATTCAGGTCAGCGGCAGATCTGTCGCTATCTCTCACACTCGATGTGGTCAGAAACAAGGCTGCCAAAACCTCTGAAGATGGAAAGCGTAAAAGGGAGGATGAGAATTCTCATCGCTCCGATAGGAAGACAAAGAGGAACTCTGAGGATAAGAAGAGTTCCGAGTTTAAGAAAGACAGCCAGCAGTCGGGTGAGAAGACCAGGTGCAAAACCTGTCGGAAATACCACCTCGGGAAATGCAGATTTGAATCTCAGCCTCTACCTTGTGGGATTTGCAAGTCTAAGGAACACAAAACCTTGGATTGCAAGAAGTTGAAAGACGCAACCTGTTATGGTTGCAACGAGAAAGGGGCATATCAAGACCAACTGCCCTAGGAATCAGAAGAAGCCCGAAGAAGCCAAGAAAACAAACGCATGAGTCTTCCAGATGAACGCCCAGGAGATGGTGCAGAATGATAACTATATACCAGGTACCTTTCCTTGTCAAGCAGCTTATGCAGAAATTTATTTGATGCTGGTACATGTGATTCTATAATGAACGATAAATGTTGAGAACTGATGTCTCCGCCTGATTAGGACTCCGGTCATTTAATGCGAGGTAGAAATTGGCCGATGATACTATATAAAATGCTCCAACAAATCTTAGATTGATATTTTATATCTATTAGGAATCACTCTTTTCTGATATCCTAATGTCAAGCTTTCAAGCTATCCAAAATCATCAATATGATCAAGACAGATGTGACAATTGATCCCCTGTCAAAAAGGTGATGGACTAGGTCCAAACCTTGATTGCCATTAATGGTCTTCTATGGCCTAGGCTAAGTATAATTGATATATATATATATATATACACATATCTACAGGACATTCATAGAGAATGATTCGTACTATATTAGCCTGTAAGGTCTAATGATACCATGGTTAGTGTATTAGGTCATCAGGATGATGAATAACGGTTGTTGGATTGCAACTAATTGTTTTATTTGGTGTTAGGAACCAAATATCGAGTATGACAAACTCGGATAAGACAGCCGTTGATTGTGTTATGGATGATGCGACACGTGATAATGATACTACAATTGTGAACCTTAGAATTTCCAAAGAGGTTCTTCAGACTATGATAGACGCAGCCGTTGGAAAAGTTGTGAAGAAGGCTGTGAAAAAGTTCAAGGACCCCCATGCTACTGGCTCCAAATTTTATCTAGGACCACATTTCCTCACTCATAAGGAGGATCTCGTTCATGCCTCTAATGTAAAAGGTGGACTAAAAAGGAAAATGGAGGAAGATAACTCCCAGAGCTCTAAAAAGAAGAACAAACAAAAGTCTAACCAGAAACCTGTATGCAAGACCTGCAAGAAGCGCCATTATGGGAAATGCAGGTTCGAATCAAAATCCCAATCGCATCCCAGGGCTTGTGGGATCTGCAAATCTAGTGAGCATAAAACATTAGAATGCCAGAAGATAGGAGATGCGACTTGTTACAACTGTAACGAGAAAGGGCATATCAAATCCAATTGCCCAAAGTATGCTAAGAAGCTTGAAGGAGATAAGAAGACCAACGCTAAGGTCTCTCAGATGGATGCAAAAAAGGCCATACAAGATGACAATGTTATAACCGGTACGTCCTTATCCATGATGTATATGCAAGGGTATTGTTTGATACACGTGCAGATAAGTCGTTGTGGAATAAATTTTGTAAGTTATTAAATCTGCATGTTAGAACCATAAGCACAAAATACAAGGTAGAATAAATGCCCAGAGTTCTATTTTGAATAGGATGCCAATGTATCCTTCATAGATGGTAAGCATTGCAAACTTTTAAAGCCTCCCATTAGAACCCCAGAGATTTGTGTAAGGTAAAACTTACAAATGAAACTCATAGATTCCATTCCTTTTACCCCTGTCAGAAAATATTCAATCGTAAAATCCTAATGTACCCCCTCTCCAGATAGAGTACATCATCATATGAAATTGATATCTCTTTGATCTCTATTGATTACAAATACCAAATGGTATGACAAAAGCGCCATGTGAGGATTGGTGTATCTTAATATGTTCCATAGATTGCTTCCATGCCTGATCAGTATGGAGGTTTAATGCATGGAACCACAAGGATATCCCAATGGTCACACGGTATTAAAGTCAGCTAATGGTATTCAAAAAAGATATCTAGAATGGAATTATCCAAGTAAAGATCCCTGGTAAAGGAATCTGTGGACTCATAGCATAAATGTGTCACTCATTTGACACAAGCAAGGATAGATGAACTGGAGCCTGAGATTTGGAAAATATCTGTAACCTCCTTGTATCTTGATTATCTTCTCCTAAGACTACCCTGTTTACCTCCCGAGAGGCAAGTAGAGTTAAGATTTATATCCCATTTAGGGATGTATCATTATGAAATCTCCAAGACAGCTAGTACCATCATCGGAAGAATCGAAAACCCTGATTAACTAAGTTTTAAAATAGAGGGTTCATATAGCCTAACTCAATATCCTGAGATTTCGGTATAGTTAATTATGAAGGACGGTTCATTTTGCTTATGCATTGTTTACCGCAACCCTAATTAGGCAACGATTAAGAATCGCCATCAGCTGCCCAGGATCGTCGATTTGTTCGACTAACTGTAAGGATTAGCTACTCCTTAAAATTAGTTTTGAGCAATGGTTGGAATAACCATCTCACCTTAAGATAAGCTTTTCTATAATAGTTGTTATATAAGTATCAAGGTGGCTCCTTTGGAGACCTTGTATAGATGAAATATCAAAACATCCGTTGGATGGACGAGACTTTGGGAAGTCCACTTATCAGGATCTGAAAGTTGCATTGGAAACAACGAATAAGATCATACAAATTCATAATCATCTGTAAGATGCCAGTTTTCGGCAGAAAATCAAGGATTAATGAAAACAGCAAACCTCCTAAGTTCTTGTTAAAGAATAAGGTTCAACAAAAGATAACACCCTTGAAGGGTGTGCCAAATTTGTTAAATTATCAGGCTAGTTAAACTCTGAATATATAGAATCATTCGAAGAAAATCGAATGTATCAAGATCAAGTAGCTTATAAGCTAAAACCTATTTAAGGAGCTTGGCGGAGCTCGCAATACATTGCACACTAGTGACTGAAGGATGTGTTTCGCCAACAAGTCAAGAAGCACTATCACATAATGATATGCAGATTTATGATGTGATGAGCATCCTGTATCGATTGAGGATCGACAGGTTAAGAAGCTCCAAAAGGATACATGTACCTAATATAGGGGTCACTTTGGGAGCTTGGAAAGACTCCAGATATGTTATAGAAGTTAAGTCCATTATGCGACAAAAAGTACTTCCCTTACTTTAGCAAATCTCGAGGTCGAGATTTCTTTTAAGGGAGTGAGGATGTAACACCGCGAAATTTCATGTCCTATAATGTATTGACACGTGTCATAAGCTAGAACATGTGAAAGAATACTCTAAAGGGACTAAAGTTGACAAATAAGAAAAGTATGTGAATAGAAGGGTTCAAAATGTCAACAATGGATAAATATACTTTACAATAACCATACATGATGTTTATACCCTTAAACGAATGATTCATGGATCATACGAAGCTAATTGTGAAAGAAAGTGAGAGATTACAAACTACAGGGGTTAAATGTGTCAACATGTTTAAAGTGTACCTCTGAGTGACCTTTTAGCAAACCTGAAGCTTTGTAACGATTAATTATGCTCACTAGAATGCATGAGAAAAATTTCATCAAGTTTCGTTATCGTATGAGAAAGTTATGATAAAATTCGTATACGAGGGGTTAAAAGCGTCAACGTCGAAATTTAAGACTTTTCGGTGATCGTATGAATAACCGGAGACCTAACAAAGTTGGTTTATGACTTGGAGTCCTTAAAAGTCAAGTTTGGGGGTTACAAGTGTAAGAAAGCATCTTAAAATCAAGATTTGGAAGTTCAGGGGCCAAACTGTAAACTTTTGAAAGATTCTGTCATGCTGGCCTGGTCCTTACGGACCGTATGATGGGACCCTTACGGTCCGTAAATGACTCCCAGATGCAGAAACTTGTAAAGTGGCTGTTCAGCCCATGTAACCGACTTATATGGCCTTTTATCACCACCAAGAGCTACCTAAACTAATTCTTAGGCCTTAGGGACACTTGTTAATGACCAGGGAACATGTATAGCATTGTTTGTCATGATCTTGATGGATCAAGAACACTATATAAAGCCCCATTGTTTGCCATTTTGATCATTCATTCTCAACTCCACTTCTGATCAATTCTGGAGCTCAAGGCCTTCCCCTAAGCATCTCTGGTCGTGCCTTAGACCTTGGTAAGTGTCATTGACCTTCCTTAATTGAGTTTTGCTTAGTTACTAGCTTAGAAGTCAAACCGTCGTAATTAAGGTTTGACTTATCGATTAAGCATAAATGGTCCAGTGATTAGTCAAATTGAAGGTAGTTATAAGTTGGTATTTATGTGGGTAATAAACCCTTAAAAGGGCACCCTCTGATTCCCTCTCTAACTAGATCATTTGTCGGGTCAAAGTTTGTATTAAAAAGTCAACAGAAGCTTAATTTGCAAATTAATACGTAATTAGTAATGTAGAAGTCGTGTAACCTATTTTATCACTCATATAACTTGGTAATAAGTATAAGAACTGGTCTAAGCTTGTTTGATCCGACAATTTTCTATTTAGACTCGGTTCGGAACCGAAAGTCGCAAAACTTTGAATTTTGCTTTGACTTCAGTTCTGACCTGATTTAGATGGGTTTGGAAATGCCTTAGAGCTTCCTTAGGACCAGGTTACATGATAGTATAACCCTCTGTGGTTGGATCGTTGATTGTCCGATTCGTTTACACGTTTCCGTTAATTGCTTAATGTTGACCATATTGCCCTTTTGACCATAAAACGAGAATTTTGGAAATGTGAAAGGACAATAATCTTTATTACTGATTTATAAACATGTCCCTAAAATTTCACATCAGTTGGAGGTCTAGATTAGGAGATATGCCCAATAGCGTAATTTGAAAGCTTTTTGTTAATTAAAAGACATAATTAGCGTAAAGCCTATCTAAACCCAATTTTTGACACCAAAACTTTTACCCACTGATGAAATATAATATTTTGAGATTTTTGAAGATTTTTAATTATTTTTAACCTGATCATAACCTAAGGTTATGGCCTTGATTCGGTAAATACCGATTATACCCTTTTTGTGTATAAAATGAGTTTTACATAGTATTTTGACACCAATCCAATTGCTATTGATTTTATATAATAAATGAAGTATTTTGAACTTTACAACCTGATCAGAAAACTCATATTTCCTGTATATCCCGGAAATCGCTTAAAACGGCTTTTTACGCATATTAAACACCTAGGATGGGTTTAAAACCATTTTGGCATATAAGACTTATCACCAACTGATATAACCTATTAAATTAAGTTGTTTTACTGATGATTTCGGACCCGAGTCTCATAATTTAAAATTAATCTCTTTTATAATTTTTTAAATGACCAAAATACCCCTACGGGGCTTAAATTGAGATTAAACTCGTTTTGGGCATAATGGAAGGTATCTTACTGATATCACAACATATTTAAAGCAAATTAACTTAGGAAACTTGTTCCTGACTCATTCGGTTACCCGTTATGCGTTGTTCGCGTTCGGTTCGGTTTATGTAACTAGTTTGCATAAATTAGCCGAAACGGGTCAAACGTTATCGTTTTTATCTCAAAATCCAGAATGTGTTTAGTTTACCCATATGATACAAGTTTCCAAACTTGTCGGGTCTAAATCACATTCTATTCCGGTCTTCGCTTAATCATGCGTTTTGAACCGTAAACCTTTCCTTAAAACTAACTGGTCTAAGTTACGACTTAAATAAGACCCGTTAGGAATCTAATAGGTTAATGAAACCTTCGTTCCAGATTAAGAGCCCCAGTAGAAGTACTTGTGCTTGCTGATTAGAATATACGGCTGAGTATAAATTGCATTGCTAGCTCAGGTAAATACTTTTAACTTATTTTCCCTATACGGGCTTGGGATACGGTATTATAATAATACCGCTTGGTCGGGTATTGAATGTTTAGTCGTATTGTTATTAAATTATTAAGGTAACCCGCTTTAATCTGTATTGTTTGAAATAAAAGCCTTTAGGGGTTAATGACCATGTCCCGGATATCCTTGACATCATTATATTATAAAATGGCCATGTCTTAAGCACGGGGTGTAGGCATACACCTAACAGTTGCATAAGGGAAACGGTATCTCACTCTCTTGTGGGCCTATACTTGTGGCGTGTCTGTTAATCTTGATTCGGTTTCTACATCGGGCCCTGAACGTATAACGAGCATGTAAATCTGTATACAAGATTATTTATATAATTGTCCCAAGTTATAATAGAAATTTTTGTGCCTGGTGCATTCAATCAATTTTCTTAAACTCTTTTAAAATGAGTCGGTTAATTGTATTTACCAGTGTAAACTGACGTATTTTCCAAAAAGGTTAAGTGACAGGTACTGAACGTAATTGGCTGGAAGCTCAGGGCGTTAATAAGGAATCTTGCAAGTTCTAGGCGTCTAAAGTCTGTTGAACAGTTTTTCCTTTTATTTGATCCGCCTGTGGATCCTTTACTTTCCGTTGTAATACTTTGATATTACTTTATATTCGGATTGTAATATATTTATCTTTTGCTTCCGCTGTGCATTTATATATATTGTGTTGTTTGACTATGATGATATCGACTACGTCACGATACTCCCCACCGGGCCCACCGGTAATACGTGGAAATAACGGGGTGTGACATCTAGCCGCTGCCTCGATCCTCGTAAGGATTCAGCCCTGATGTTCTCTGCTTTCAATGCTTCAACCTGAGCATCACGAATCTGGGTGGGAAGGTTAGAGTGAATGGTAAGCTGTAACGCACGTACACGCTTAAGTATAATATCCTTTCGACTGAGGGCGTCAGCCACAACATTGGCTTTGCCCGGATGATACTTGATCACACACTCGTAATCATTCAAGAGCTCGACCCATCGGCGTTGTCGCATGTTTAATTCCTTTTGCTTGAAGATATGTTCGAGACTCCTGTGATCGGTGTAAATGGTGCACTTGGTACCGTACAGGTAATGTCTCCATATCTTAAGTGCGAAAACAACTGCTCCCAATTCCAAGTCATGCGTAGTGTAGTTCCTTTCGTGAACCTTAAGCTGGCGTGATGCGTAGGCAATGACCTTGTCACGTTGCATCAACACGCAACCAAGTCCTTGGATGGAAGCATCGCAGTAAACCACAAAATCATCTGTGCCTTCAGGCAATGAGAGGATAGGCGCGCTACATAGTCTATCTTTTAGGTGCTGAAACGCAGATTCCTGTGCATCACCCCAATGATAGGTGACACCTTTTTGAGTCAGTGAGGTGAGAGGTTGCGCAATCTTAGAGAAATCCTTGATGAATCTTCTGTAGTAGCCCGCCAAACCCAAGAATTGGCGGATTTCTGTTGGTGTACGGGGTGCAGGCCAGTTCTTGATCGAGTCAACCTTGGATGGATCAACATGAATCCCATCCTTGTTTACTACGTGGCCTAGAAAGTGGACTTCGTGAAGCCAGAAGTCACATTTCGAAAACTTGGCATACAGTTGCTCTGCTCGAAGAAGTTCCAGAATAAGCCTCAGATGTTGCTCGTGTTCCTCCTGACCCTTAGAATAGATCAGGATGTCGTCGATGAAGACTATGACAAATTTATCCAAGTAAGGTTTGCACACTCGATTCATGAGATCCATGAAGACCACATGTGCGTTTGTCAACCCGAAAGGCATGACCAGAAACTCGTAATGGCTGTAACGAGTTCTGAATGCTGTTTTGGAGACGTCCTCATCTCGGACTCTCAGCTGATGGTATCCCGATCTCAAATCAATTTTAGAGTAAAAGCTCGACCCTTGCAGCTGGTCGAACAAGTCGTCAATGCGTGGAAGAGGATAACGATTCTTCACGGTCACCTTGTTAAGTTTGCGATAGTCAATACACATTCTGAAGGTACCGTCTTTCTTCTTCACAAACAAGACTGGAGCTCTCCAAGACGAAGAGCTAGGACGTATGAAACCCTTTTCCAAGAGTTCTTGTAGTTGCGTGGACAGTTCTTCAAGTTCTGACGGAGCTAGTCGATAAGGTGCACGAGCTAATAGTGCTGCACCAGGAGCTAGCTCGATTTGAAATTCAACTTGATGATGAGGCGGAAGACCAGGTAATTCCTTAGGAAATACCTCAGGATAATCGCGCACAATAGGAATATCTTCAATTCTCTTCTCTTCCGTTGATGTGTCAGAAACGAGGGCTAGGATAGCAGTGTGGCCCTTTCGCAAACACTTCTGGGCCTTAAGGAAAGAGATAATGCCTACGACAGCACCACTCTTGTCGCCATGAATCACGAGGGGTTCTTTGCCAGAACGAGGAATGCGGACGATTTTCTCCTTGCAAATAATCACCGCTTGATGATGAGATAGCCAATCCATCCCAATAACGACGTCGAAATTACCAAGTACGATAGGAACAAGATCGATAGAGAAGGTCTGACCAGCTAAGACGAGGTTACAACCTTTAACTATGTGTGTGGCTTTAAGACTTTTCCCGTTTGCTAGTTCTACTGTGTGTTTGATGTTCAAAAGTGTTGGAGTGCACTTAAGCATTTGGCTAACTCTTAAGGACACATAACTAGTATCGGCACCCGAATCAAATAAAACAGTAACAAAGAAGTAGTCCAGAAGAAAGTTACCCATCACAACTGTTAGGGGTCATTTTCTTAACGTATATATCCTGACCAATATCCTGCCTATGTTTGTTCATTTGTGACCAGGATGCTGGAAGAGGATATTGCTAACATCTTGGGCGATATCCTGAGGCTTATTGAATTAACCACGTGCAGGTTAAGGGCTGAGACTTGCTAACGGTCGAGAGGACTTCTTCTCCTCAAGACTCGGACGAATTTGTTGAGGAAGAGACGTTGAGCCCGAAAGACCAGGTCTACAACGTTCGAAGAAGGAATATTCGGCGGATCCCGCAAGTTTAGGCTAGTTTGTTATTTTATCTTTACTATAAATAGATGGGGGCGGATCAGCTTAGAACACACGATTTTTCACTAACACTCTCATACACTTACACTCTCTAGCTCATCGCAAACACCACACTTGTATTCAAGTTTCGTTGTAACACTTAGTCGATCCGTACCACATCCTGCACTGTATCCTGAAGTTTAAAGCAATAAGAAGAACAAGGCAGCTGCGATTGTCAGCTCCCGAGGTTTTATGCCGGCGATCTAGATTGATCAAGGGCTTTCCTCGTACATCTCGTGTCATTTCCTTTACTTTTTGCTCATTGTTTGCTCACTGTTTGATCGCAGATACAGCTCAATATCCTGAGCCGTATCCTGAATACTGATTTTCTAAATAACTCAACAAGCATATTTTCTATACACTTTCTAGCACACTACCTCACATTACTAATTTGATCACTAAATTGCTTCGGTAATTTTTGACCAAAACAATTTGGCGCCCACCGTGGGGCAAGTGGTGCTCTCTTTACTAAAAAATTTTGTCAAATCGCTAATCGGTTTTCTATTTTCAAAACTTTTTGCCACATTATCCATAATGGCCTCAAGATCAAACATGAGTTCCTCTACTGTGTCTGCTGTGACTTCTGCTACTACCGGTCCGGTGCTTCCGCCACCTCCTCCAAGAATGCCAGCCTCTACACGACCTCAGGATATTATCCCTACCCGCAGTGTTCAGGAATCTGCCCCTGTTTTAGCTTCTAACGACGAAATTTTAACCTTATTTGGAAGTGTGCAGGAACAAATGAGGCAGCAGCAGGAAACAAACCAAATGCTTTTAAGGGAAATACAACTCCTGAAGTCTGGCTCGAGCAGATCTGCTGAGGATATTGTCACTCCATTACAACCCAGAACTTTGAACTTCAATTCAGCTGTATATACTGAGGACAACAGGGGGAATATTGTGCCCAGCCTTCCTCAGAATCATACCCCTGAAATACCCTCCTCGGTCAGGATATCGACCATAAGGAGCTCAGGATATGCTTCAGGATATGGGCAAAATCCTCCAACGGGTAACGTGTCAAATAATAATAATACTCATACTACTAACAATAGTGGATCTTTGCAGGATACAGGTGTGACATCAGCACTTACTAGGGAACTTCAGAAGTTGAAGGACATGATATCAAGTGTACCCGGGGTGGTCCAGCCGATCCCGGAAGTGTCTCAAGACAGCCACAAGATATCTCGTTTTGCATATCCTATCTGTGATGCTGAGATTCCAAAGAGGTTCCAAACCCCCAACATGAAGCTTTACGACGGAACAACGGATCCTGAGGAGCATATTGCTCAGTATAGGGAAAGGATGGAGATTAACCCTATCCCTCCGGATCTCAAGGAAGCATGCTTGTGCAAGGGATTTGGTTCTACTCTAACAGGATCGGCCATAGAATGGCTATTAAACGTTCCTCCTCACTCAATTACTTCATTTGCTCACTTGGTTAATTTATTTAACAGTCAATTTTCTTGTAGTCGGAGTTTTGAGAAACTAACCAGTGATCTTTACAGGATAACTCAAGGGCCTCAGGAATCCTTGAGGGATTATGTGAACAAATTCAGTCGAGAATCCTTGGATATCCCACATCTTGATGTTGCAACAGCTGTGCAAGCTTTCAAGATGGGATTACAAAAGGATTCTCAGTTTTATCAGGATCTTGTGATGAATCCCTGCAGGAATCTCGACGAAGCTCGTAACAGGGCTTTGAGATATATCCGTCTGGAAGATGACAGAAAGATGCAAGAAAGGATGAACTCGTCCAACACTTATGAATCAACTAATAGGAAGTCAGAATCCTCGTTCAAGTCATATCGGCCTAAGCCGTATAATAGAAACGAAAACAAAAGAGTGAACGCTGCTGAAGATGAGGATCCTGAAGAGTATCCTGAGTTGTCCGAATATTGCTTTTCTGTTAATATTCCTGAATTGATGTATGCTATGCAGGGTCTAGGAGACAAGGCTAGATGGCCTCGAAAGAATCAACAAAAGGCTGACTGGAAAGATAAGTCAAAATGGTGTGCTTTCCACGAAGATTTCGGACATGTAACTGAGGATTGCATTGCTCTAAGGAAAGAGATAAGCTATCTTCTAAGCAAGGGATATCTGAAAGATCTCTTAGGAAGAAAAAAGAATAAGGGTCAGGATACTGAGAAGGATCCTGAACGAGCAGCATCACCTCCCGCGGATGCCAAGATAATCAACTTCATTTCGGGAGGATCCGACATTTGTGGAACATCGTATTCAGCGGCAAAGAGACATGCAAAGGAATCCAAGGCCGAAAGGGGAGACAAACCTGTCAGGATGACTACCCTCACAGCTGATAAAGTGATCACTTTTGATGCTGATGACAGGGATACTGTCCAAGATCCTCACCATGATGCTCTGGTAATAACATTATATGTGGCTAACCATTTTGTACGCAAGATACTGGTTGATAATGGCAGCTCCGTCAACATAATCCAACTAGAAACTCTGAAGAGAATGAACGTATCTCCAATGGATATCACTTCAAAGTCTACCGTGCTTGTTGGATTCAGTGGGGAGGCTAGAAACACAGTGGGAGAGATAAGGTTGCCAGTATACGTTGAAGGAGTCAATTCGATACAACGTTTCTGTGTGATGGATTCTCTATCCTGCTATAACATCATACTGGGAAGACCGTGGATTCACGATATGAAGGCCGTACCATCAACATATCACCAATGCATCAAGATACCTACCCCTTGGGGAGTGGTCAAAGTGGATAGCGATCAGCAGGAGGCGAAAGAATGCTACTCATCCTCAATGAAATCCTCAACCAAACATAGTGCAGCATAGCAATTAAAGACACGGGTCCAGGATATCGTGGAGGATCCGGAGCAGGATGTGAAGAAAATTATCCTGGACCAGGATAATCCCGATATTTCGGTGCTCGTAGGGACCAATATCCCTCAGGATATTGAAGAACAATTAATTAACTTTTTGAAATGCAGGATGTCTACGTTTGCATGGAAGCATGAGGATATGACAGGCATATCCAAAGATATTATCACTCACAAGCTTGGAATTGATAAATCATTCAAGCCTGTGCAACAAAAAAGAAGGAAGTTTGCTCCTGAGCGGAACGCGATTATCCAGGAGGAAGTTGAAAGATTATTAAAGTCCAGAATAATCAGAGAGGTTAAGTTCCCAAGGTGGCTAGCAAACGTGGTTGTAGTACAGAAGAAGAATGGGAAATGGAGAGTTTGTGTCGACTACACAGACTTGAACAAAGCTTGTCCCAAAGACCCATTTCCTCTTCCCCACATTGATGCAATGGTAGATGCCACTGCAGGGCATGAAATGCTGACTTTTATGGATGCATCCTCAGGATTTCAACAGATCCAAATGGAGCCTTCTGACCAGGAGGATACTGCCTTCATGACACCAACAAGTATTTATTGTTATACAGCTATGCCTTTTGGTTTGAAGAATGCAGGTGCAACATACCAAAGATTGGTAAACATGATGTTCAAAGACAAACTGGGGGACACCATGGAAGTATATATCGATGATATGGTGGTAAAATCTAAAAAGGCTGAGGATCACCTCCAGGATATCAAGGGAGCGTTTGATATCCTGGATCAATACAACATGAAGCTGAATCCTGCTAAATGCCATTTCGGAGTGGGGGCAGGAAAATTTCTTGGGTATATGGTGACGAAAAGGGGGATAGAGGCAAGCCCGGAGCAGATTAAAGCTATCCTGGATATAAAATCACCCTCGAATATGAAGGACGTACAAAGATTAACAGGCCGAGTAGCAGCTCTAAACAGATTTATCTCAAGATCCTCAGAAAAATGCAAAGACTTCTATGATATCCTAAAGAAGAATAAAAGATTCGAATGGGGGGAAAAGCATGAAGCAGCCCTGCAGGATTTGAAACGGTATCTCTCAACCGCACCTCTATTGATGAAGCCGGAAAATGGTGAACCACTATCCCTGTACCTTGCTGTATCAGGGAATGCTGTAAGTGCCGTTCTTATAAAAGACCATGAAGGTCAGCAGTATCCTGTTTATTATGTTAGTAAAAGTTTGTTAGATGCTGAAACTAGGTATTCTCATTTAGAAAAATTGATACTAGCATTAATTATGGCATCAACGAAACTTAGGCATTATTTCGAGACACATAGGATACATGTTAAAACAAATTATCCTGTAAAAAATGTGCTTAGGAAACCAGAGATGTCAGGCAGGATGGCCAAGTGGTCAGTAAAGTTGAGTGCTTATGATTTAGTATATGAACCTAGGAATGCCATAAAGTCTCAGGCTTTAGCTGACTTTGTGGCTGATTTTAGTAGTGACATTCAGGACGAGGTAGATCTAGAAGTTCAACAGCTAGGAGAATCCTCAGGATCCTGGACATTATATACTGATGGTGTATCTAATGTAAAAGGAGTAGGATTAGGAATACTACTAAAATCGCCACAGGGGGACATATTACCCCAGGCTATTAGGTGTGAATTTCCTGCTACTAATAATGAAGCAGAGTATGAGGCTTTAATTGCAGGATTAGAGTTGGCTAAGAGCATGAGTATCAAAAATTTGCAAGTATATGTTGACTCTTTGTTAATTACTAACCATTTTAATGGATCCTATGCAGTTAAGGGTGAGAAATTAATCGAATATCTCGATATTCTCAAAAAATTAGCAGGATATTTCGATGTTTTTGTACTTAAACAGGTACCAAGGGAGGATAATGCTGAAGCGGATGCCTTAGCAAATTTGGGATCATCGATCAAGATACCTGAAGGGACGCAAATACCAATATTACATGTCTTATATCCTGCAACGAATCCTCAGGATAAAGAAGTAGCTGGTATTCAGGATCCTGGAGCAGAGCATCCTGAAGAGGATCCTAAATCCTAGACGGCTCCAATCATGAGATATCTCAAAGAAGGACACATCCCTGGAAATGAAAATCCTAAGGCATTTAGGATGAAGGTATCACGATTCACTATTATAAATAATATTTTATACAAGAAATCTCTTGCAGGACCGTATTTGAGGTGCTTGGAGGATCCTGAAGCCAAAGAAGTACTTCAGGATATACATGAAGGGGATTGTGGTAACCATACTGGGGGCAGGTCGTTATTCTCAAAAGTACTAAGGACAGGATATTATTGGCCAACAATGAGAAAAGATGCCGCAGAATATGCTCGAAGATGTGACGCATGTCAAAGACATAGTAACATACTGCATCAACCTGCTGAACCATTGTATCCTATTGTTTCCCCTTGGCCATTTATGAAGTGGGGTATGGATATAGTGGGAAAGCTACCAAAAGCTCCGGGAGGAAAAGTCTTTATGCTAGCAATGACGGATTATTTCTCTAAGTGGGTTGAAGCTGAAGCATTTGTTCAAGTTAGAGACCAAGAAGTAGTATCCTTCATAAAGAGGAATATCCTGACCAGATTCGGAGTACCAGCTGAGATAATCTGTGACAATGGTTCTCAGTTCATAAGTAAGAGGACTACTGACTTTTGCAAGAACTGAGGAATCAAAATGATCACATCTACTCCGGTACATCCTCAAGCAAATGGACAAGCAGAATCCTCAAACAAGATAATTGTCAATAACTTAAAGAAAAGGCTTGGAGCCAAAAAAGGAAGATGGGCAGAAGAATTACCCTTTGTTTTATGGGCTGATAGGACAACGGTAAAGAATGCAACAGGCCAAACCCCATTTTCCTTGGTGTTTGGAGCAGAAGCAATGATTCCAACGGAAATGACGATACCTACTGCAAGATCTGTCTTAAGTGATCCTGAGAAGAATCCTGAAGCCTTGAGTCAGGATTTAGACACTATAGATGAAAAGAGAGATGCGGCAAGGCTAAGGATGGCAGCATATCAACAGAGAATATCCAGGGCATATAACAAGAATATTAGAACCAGAAGATTTAAGGTTGTAGACTGGGTGCTAAGGAAGGCTTTTCAAAATACTACTAATCCTGCCGATGGCAAGCTAGCTCCGAAATGGGAAGGACCATATGAAGTTGAGTCAGAAGCAGGGAAAGGAGCATATAGGCTCAAGAATATGGAAGGGGATATGCTACCGAGATCTTGGAATGCTATACACCTTAAGCTCTATTTCAAGTGTGTTTAGAATTTAATTTCTAACTCAGGATGGTATGAATTATACCTTTTTTAAATATTTTTGGTTTAATTTGTTCTTTGTAATCCAATACTGACTTAAGCATCGGAGGGGTGTTAGCTAAGCTAACACCCACCTTAGTTTACAATTGTTTTGCAAGATATGTTTCAGGATATAGCTCCGGGATATGTACTCAGGATAACTCGAAAGATTAGAGGATTGGCCCCCTCTCTCACGTCTAAGGGATACTGATCCCTTCACAGGTTTAAAGGTATTCACCTTTATTCCGAATTGGGTTTAAACACCCCGCCTGGAGCGCAAGTTATTCAGGGATAGTTCAAGGTGGCGGGACCAGTCCATGTAAAAGTGGCTGACAATTTCGTTACTGTTGGCTATATCCTGAATCCTAAAGGTATATGAGGATTGATCACCCTCTCTCACGAAAGGGTATTTTCATACTCTCTAAGGTTTAAAGGTTTTCACCTTTCTAAGTCTTGGAGTTTATACACTCCCGCCTGTAGCGCATGAAAATTTGGGATTTTCCCCAGGATACAAGGGATTTATCTCCAGTACATCCTTGGGTTTTACCCTTGGGATGTAAAAAAATCTCTTATGCAATGGAAACTGACATTAAGTAGATTTCTAAGATACTTGAAGGCATTGTATACAGGGGACATTCCCTCCAAGGTGGTGGTGTAAAGCTAAAAGGATGAAGTTTGCGACTAATGCACTAAGTACCTTGCACAGGGGACATCTTCATTGGAAGAGTTGCAAAGGGATTGAAGTTTGCTAATAGGTTTATATCCTATTTCTGGTATAATCTTTCCTTTATAAGCCTCGTTTAGGTTTTTGGTGACATTATGTTAAGTATCCTGATATATATCCTCAAAGTCCTTTTAAGGATATTTGATTAGGATGTTTGAAACTAGTATTGGTTTGGAATTTTGATCATTATCAAAACTTGGTTTTGAAAAGATAAATTATTTTTTACTTTCTAAAGAAATTTTTACAAAATTGAAGGAACATTTGGAAGTTCTATCTAATAAGAGGCTTTTACAGTATACCTCTGAGCATACTGATCAGGATATTTTATAAGATAACAGTATGAAATTTTTACAAAATCTTTACACTAAGTAATGCAAAGTAACAGAAAATAAGTCAAAAGATGAAATTATTCTTAAAGCAATCAATACTGGTTGATAACCGAAGGTTTCATCCTGAAACTCAGGACCCATCCGCCTTCGGTTATCAAATTGTTTAGAGACAGAAATGAAAATTGTTCGTAAAGACATAAAATTGTTCGAATGAAAATAAGCTCTAGGGGGTAGTGCCTTCTTGGTCCATAGCGGTTTCAGCAACATCCATCTTGGGATCCGCCTCAGCATCCTTGTCAGCATCGATTGCCTTTTCAACTGCTTTAGAAGGTTCATCGACAGTTGATTTGGAAGAGGTACCGCCAAGATTCTTCAGCTTGGTCTCCCAAGCACCAACGTCCCAAGAAGGGCATTCGAAGCCTAATGTTTTAGCTTCGTGAGTCATCTTCAACCTAGCCTGGAGAAGAGAAATGACGACGGAACTTTTGAGGCTTTCTCGGTAACTGACCATATCCCGTTCGTACTGCACATGGGCAGCTTCCAGATCGGCCTGGGCTTGGAGAGTAGCTTTGTTGAGAGCAACTTGGTGTTCTTGGGCCATAGCTTTGTATTTCTCCTCGTAATGACGAGACTTGGCGGCCGCGATCATACCTTGGTCAGAGATTGTGATTTCTGCTTCCTTTAGCTTAGATTCAAGTGTCTTGTTAAGCTTGCAGGATTCTTGATATAAGTGAACCAAACGCTCAAGACCCTACAAAGGTAAGAGGACAGGGATTAATATTATTAAATCTTTAAAAATAGTCTAAATTGACAGGAAGAAAATCAGAAATGGAGAATTACCTGAAGGGTCTGTTGAAGATATTTGCTTTTCAAACAAGAAAAGAGAAGATATAGGGGCATCGTGGATCTCCATTGAGTAAAAAACGCGTTGGAAGTTACGATGTGATCTTGACCGTCGCTTCGTTTTAAATGCCTTGAGTTGTGGGATAAGATTTTTGAAATATATCCGTTGGATTGGTATACCAACCGATATATTTGGGGACAATTGTTAGGGGTCATTTTCTTAACGTATATATCCTGACCAATATCCTGCCTATGTTTGTTCATTTGTGACCAGGATGCTGGAAGAGGATATTGCTAACATCTTGGGCGATATCCTGAGGCTTATTGAATTAACCACGTGCAGGTTAAGGGCTGAGACTTGCTAACGGTCGAGAGGACTTCTTCTCCTCAAGACTCGGACGAATTTGTTGAGGAAGAGACGTTGAGCCCGAAAGACCAGGTCTACAACGTTCGAAGAAGGAATATTCGGCGGATCCCGCAAGTTTAGGCTAGTTTGTTATTTTATCTTTACTATAAATAGATGGGGGCGGATCAGCTTAGAACACACGATTTTTCACTAACACTCTCATACACTTACACTCTCTAGCTCATCGCAAACACCACACTTGTATTCAAGTTTCGTTGTAACACTTAGTCGATCCGTACCACATCCTGCACTGTATCCTGAAGTTTAAAGCAATAAGAAGAACAAGGCAGCTGCGATTGTCAGCTCCCGAGGTTTTATGCCAGCGATCTAGATTGATCAAGGGCTTTCCTCGTACATCTCGTGTCATTTCCTTTACTTTTTGCTCATTGTTTGCTCACTGTTTGATCGCAGATACAGCTCAATATCCTGAGCCGTATCCTGAATACTGATTTTCTAAATAACTCAACAAGCATATTTTCTATACACTTTCTAGCACACTACCTCACATTACTAATTTGATCACTAAATTGCTTCGGTAATTTTTGACCAAAACAACAACGTTGGGATCGTTCCTTGCATCACCCTGACCTAGCACGAAAACACGCCCCCTGGCTCCATTGCCATTATTGTTACCCCCGTTGTTGCCTCCATTGTTGCCTCCATTGTTGTTCCCGTTTCCTTGGTTGTTGTTGTTCTGATTTTGGTTCAGCTGAGGATAGTTCCTCTTAAAGTGGCCTTCAGCGCCACACTGAAAGCATCCTTTATTGCCCTGCTGTTGCTGCTGCTGGTGGTTCTGTGGAGCTTGATGTTGTTGTTGGCGATTCTGGTTTGTTGGTTGTGCACTCCTGCAATCCTTTGCTTCATGACCAAACTTGTTACACCTCAGGCAATGACCCTTGTGGCACTGCCCGCTGTGGTGCAAGTTACATCGATTGCACTTAGGGTGATTTCCCTTGTACCCACCCTGACCTTGATTCCCAGCAGACTGCTGACCAGGACTCCTGTACTCATCTGTCTTTCGCTGCTGAGACTGAACTGAAGTAGAACCCTTGCCCGAATTTCCATCCCACTTGCGCTTGTTATCACTGGGAGCATCAGTAGTAGTAGCGCTAATACGCTTGGGCAGCTTGTTCTGCTCGACTGTCTGATCAGTGAGACGATGAGCCAACTTGATGATTTGCTGAATGGTGCCAAGATTAGCTGAGGTCACGTGGCTTTGAATTTCAGGTACCAAACCCTTAAGGTACAGCTCGATACGCTTGATAGGAGGATCCACCATAGTGGGACACAGGATAGCTAATTCGTTTGACCTCTTTGTGTATGCCTCGATTTCAGACCCCGTCATCTTCAGATTGAAAAATTCTACCTCTAGCTTGTGGATGTCGTCACGACTACAGTACTCTTCTTTGATCAGTTCTTTGAAACCGTTCCATGAGGTGGCATTAGCAACCGCCAGCCCTAGCAGTTGAACCTGTGCTTTCCACCAGCTTAACGCAGCACCTTCGAGTGTTCCAGTAGCATATTTCACCCTACGATCTTCAGGGCATTCACACATCTTGAAAACAGACTCAAGCTTCTCGAACCGGTGAAGAAGGCCTACAGCTCCTTCTGTGCCGCTGAAAGTACTAGGTCGGCAATCCATGAACGTTTTGAATGTACATACGGGAGGCTGAGCATGCTGACCTGTTGCGCGAGAATAAAAGACAAGGTTAAGCACGAGGGTTGGTTTGCGAAGGTAGGATCTAAACGTCCTAAGATGGGTTGATATGGCAGGTTATACCTCCTGCAGGGACAGCTGTGAGTGCCTCAGCAACTCGTTCATTGATTAGAGCCGTCAGCTGGGCTTGAGTTAGGTTGATACGTCCTCCGCGTCCGTTCATGATCTTCACAACGAAGCAACGTAAGTGAGAAAAGTGTCGCGAAAGTGCGTAAGTGTGGGACGACAGTAGAGAGTAAGCACACGGGGTTCAAATAGTAATTATCACGTTAATTTATGCACAGTGTGAACTATCTAACCGACAATATAAACATAAATCATACCACCTATTGTGTCGAGTCTTGCACGTGGAGCGAAGCGTCGTTGTGGATCGTTGAGCACTGTACAGGTTATAGTCTGGTTTTGTCAAAAAGCTTTTCCCCTTTTTAAAACCAAGTTCACTATAACCAATGGCTCTGATACCAATCTATCACACCCCCAAAATCCACACGCGGAGTATCACCGCTTGGAGGCGTGACATGACCAGGATCGAGCCACCAATCATATTGAACAACGTAATTAAGTAAGTAAAAACCAACCTCAATACAATTGGTGACCATAAGACGGTAACCAACTTTAAGTTAACCAAGTTCAGATTTAAACAGCAGAAGCATAAAACATGAAACCAAAACATAAGTTCATAGTTCATAAGTTTAAAGTCCAAAACGTAGGTTTAATAAGTTCATAAGGATTAAATGTATTGCACGGGACATAACAACCCATATTCCACAACAACCTCCTCCTCGTGCAAGCTCCATAAGCATCTAGCGACCTGTAAGGCATGTAACAACGAGTCAACAACAAAGTTGAGTGAGTTCACGGTTGGTTGTTTAGTTTTAAGTTATTTCCGAAAACATGGTTTGTCTTTCGTTGGATTAATTGCCGTGGGGGTTACCCCATAGTTGAAAGTATGATTAACTAGTTCCTTCTTTATTACCCAAACCATTTCCATATTCAGTGGGGGCTTCCCCATGTGAACTACTAGACCGTACCATATCGACTACTAATGAAAATAAGTTGTGCCCTACATCAGTGTCTATCATCACTGACAGTTTGCCATAGTCCATTAGTACACGCCCGTCCGACTGGCACGGTGTGAGGTTTGTTAAACCTAATAGCGCTATTAACTAATAACCCGCTCGCCATTGGCCTCGGCGATTAAGTCGATATAAAATGAGGGACTTAATGATAGAGTTTTGTCTAGTAAGTTTTAAGGTTGTTGTCCTATCCAAGGAGGACGAACGTACGTATTCTACCCAAGGAGAATACGCAGGATTAATATTGGCATCCTACCTATGGAGGATGGCCGTACATATCCTACCCAAGGAGGATATGTAGGTTTCGTTTTTAATTCTTTAACCCATTCCCAAACCACCGGGAATCCCATGCCTTAGAAAGTGTGTGAACTCACCTTGGTTTGTTCGGTTAGATTAGTTACTCTAATAATCAAAAATCAAGCACGTCCTAATAAAGTACATATAACAATCAATTTCTCGCGCATGCATAACACGTATCCTACGTACGGTTTATCTACTCATTACTTCTATCACGTACCACACAATTCTAATGTCAAGGTACTTTGTTTACATTATTTTTCCTAAAATAATATAACTATTTTACAAAATAAACAAGTATCCACACAAGTGTTCTAATATAAAATATATATATTCTAAATGTATATATTTATCCATTTTACTTGTAAAATCAACCTCCGACACTTTGTATTTTTGTCACAAATATTATGGCGAAGTTTATATTCGAAACACAAGTTATAAATTATACTTATAACGCTTGTTTAGAAAAATATTTTCTAAGTGTTGGGATTTTTAGAAAATTTCGCCAGAGTTTCCTTTGTAAATGGAGGTGTCCATGCTTATTAGCATATCATTTTCTTTTGTAAAAATCATTCAACAATCACCAATCCACAATATACAACTTCTACTTACCAAACTTGTCAAAAAGAAGCATAAACTATAAACTCATGAACTTGAATATTTATGAAAATATGTAGTAACTTACTAGCATACTTAGTAAGTCTTGTTACCTTCCAAAATGTGATTAGTTCTTTAAAAACTTTATTTTTAAAGAGTTTAAGTGTTTACAACTTCAAATCATATTTTCTAAAAATATTTCTTTGTGAACTTTTCTTATTACACAAGTGTTTCTACACTTGTTTATTTACCAAGAATGTGGTTAGTTTATGTAAGATCCAAGTTTTAGTGAAACTCATATTTTTAACTTGGTTCTTTTGAAAAACCACTCATGGATCTTTAGATCTACATGATTATAACCTACTTTGATCTTTATTTTTCAAGAAATCACCCATTCATTCAAGTTCATAGTTTATGTGTGGATGATTCCACCATCCTACAACATTCTTACTTTCTCATCTTGCTAGATCATGTTTTTAATCATGATTTAGCAAGACCATATGATGATCCATATCAACCACATGAGTAACAACAACCAACAAGCATCACCACACATGAATACCATGATTTCTTCATCATTTTTAACCATACTTTATCACCAAGTTAGTTTATGTTCAAGACTTCTTCATAAGATTCATTAGGGTTCGTAACATTTTGATCATTACACATCATTAACCACTTAAATAACATGAATAATGAATGGATCTAAGTTCTTACCACTAGTTCAAGACTAGGGAAGTTCAAGTGAAGAAATGTGGTGGATAAAAGAAGATGAGAATGGTCCTTTAACTTCCGAACACACCGAGCTTCGTTGTATGATCTCTAACACCCTTGGATGCTCTTAGAATGGTTGAAAGTGATCAAGTGATGGTGGTGGTGGTGCTACTTGGGGTCGGCCGAGATAGAGGAGAGGAGGAGAGTTCTTGGTGTGTTGTTTGATGTGTGAAGTTATGAATGATGGTGGACTAGTGGTTTAAATAAGCATTCTTCCAACACCTCTTTACACAAGGGTTAACATGTTCCCCAAGTACCAAGCATATCAATTTAAATAATCAAAGAAATCAAAGGGGTGTGAGACCCCATGTAACCGTCCCAAGGGGGGGGGGGGTGCTTGGTTGGGTTTCAACTTATTAGTTAGTGATTTACTTGGAAACCAAGTGATTAGTTAGTGTCTTATGGTGTGTTATGAAATATATAGTGTGTTAGGGTGTTCGGGGACCCTAACTAGCTTAGAAAAAAATAAAAAACAATGCTTCTAGCATTATTTTGGTGTTCCGGGTAATGTCCGGTTGTTCGGTTTGATACCGGTTCGTTAACGTGCTAAGTTATTCCGTTTGGTGTCCTATATATATATTTTTGTAACATTTTTAATTCTCAACACTTAGGAAAGCACACATGATTATTTAGTAACTTTTCAGCACAAGACTAGTACGTTAACAAGCACATGTAAATATGACGCAGTAATCAGAAAGCAGTTAAGTGATTCAGCACAGTCATCAAGCACTTTAATTATCATTAATAAATCGTACGGATACATGGAATTATGAGGGTTGTCACATTCTCCCCTTGTTAAGATAATTTCGTCCCGAAATTTAGCACGTGGTTACTGAGGAAGCTAGTTAAGTTGCGTTGGTTTCCTGGTTTTCTTGGGGTGTCACAGCAGGAGATAAGGGAAATCGAAGGTCAACATCGGGGTACTTCTCCTTGGTTGGTGGAAACCTTGTTACCTGGAGGAGTAAGAAACAGAAGGTGGTCGCTCTGTCGAGTGCAGAAGCAGAGTTCAGAGGCATAGCTCGAGGGTTAAGCGAAGTTCTTTGGATCAGGAAACTTCTAGAAGACATTGGTTTCTCCCAGAGGGCAGCACCCAGTAAAATTATGTGCGACAATACAGCTGCAATACAAATCTCAGAAAATCCAGTCCAGCATGATCGAACAAAACACGTGGAGGTAGATCGACATTTCATCAAGGAAAAACTGGAGGAAAGGATCATAGAGCTCCCGTATATATCATCAAAAGATCAACTCGCAGATATTCTCACAAAAGCAGTCAACGGAAATGTTTTTAGTAGCTGTTTGAGCAAGTTAAGTATTGGAGATCCCACTACTCAACTTGAGGGGGAGTGTCGGAAAGAAGGAAACAAAATAGTATAGGGGCTAGTGTGTAATATGGTGGTCTATATAAACACCATCTTTGTGTAACCCTATTTGAAACACAATACAATTTTTCAATACAATTCAAACCCAAATCAGAGATTATTCTCTATACCAAACAACACTAACAAATAGACAACTTAGAGAAAGAGGTTTGTTTCAACAATACAATACCATTCTTATTGATTCAGCAACCTTTAACACAAAGGATTCACAAACAGTTGGCTGAGTTTGTTAATCACTTAACTACCGTTCTTCTCGTGTCTCCTTTACCGTTCTAACATTTAAAGATTGTTAACTTCTATCCTTGTTTGACAGCATATTAAATTATTATGTTATGATTCTGTTTTCTCGTATCTTTTTGGTGCAAATTTGACTTGTGGAACCTCAGTTCATAACTGCTAGGACTTGGAGACAACAAAAGGCATTTAGAGAATTATAGATGCAAAACAGGAAATCATGTGATTATGAGCTTTTGCTTTAGTTGCATTGTATTATAACAATGTTGTTACATCAAATATGACCATATTTACAATAACTAAAAGCCACATAGGTCCCTCATCCAATCCAACACCGGTTCTAGAAACCTTGCAAATTGCAAGCCCGGCTTGTTTAATTCGAGCCACGCTCGAGTTGCTCGGAATTTTTATATTTATTACTTTTTAAATTTATATATATTTTTTAATTTTTTCTACCTTTTTTTATTTTTAGTTTTATATTTACAATTTTCGTTTTTTATTATTAATTTGTATTTTTTATCATCTCATCATAACCCGAATTCATCCTGACTTTTTTTTAGTATACCCTTCCTGACCCAAACCCACCCAACTTTGCACACTTTGCCACCCATAGGTACAAGTATCCAAAAATTGCTTGATGTTTCCTTCTAAGTTTTAATTAACACCGTTCCTTTTTCCTCTGGTGGGCTTTCAGCTCAAACATAAGAATGGTCGAATTTAAATTCAGCCATTTGATCTTTTATTGCAATTGTTTTCCATGTTCGGATGTTCCTATATGTGAGCCCAATCCCATATGTAATATTGAGTTATGGACACCACTCGATTTTCCATTTACTATGATATATTATTTCATATATAAATTAGCAAGTTTTTTTATGCATTAGGAGTTGTACCTCAAGTTTGGAGAGTTTTTGAAAAAAAAAAAAAAAAAAACCTTTGATATTTCACTTTCAACCTAGAAATTTTATCCTTTACATTTTAACCTATTTGAAATTTTTACTTTTAACTCAAAGTTTTTCATCTTTCGTAATTTAACACAACACTTTATTATTTACAACTTTGGGTCCCCATACTTTTTATCTTTCGTAAGTTTTTCGTTTTATATTTCGTTCTAAATTTTGCGAGTTAACATGTCGTAGCATGCATGTGAGGTTCAACGTTTTTTGCTCTATTTTTTCATATTTGACAGACCCGTCGCAACGCGTCCATTTTTTCCCTTTTGAAAGTTCGCCGCAACGGGCGGGTCCTAGATCGACTAAGTTATTATTTTCTACGTTTTACGTTTCTGGTTAATTTCTTTGCATTAACACACTGAAACGGGTGTGCGTGGTTCAACGATTTTAGTCTGCTTTTCGTTTAGTGTAATTTTTACCATTTTATCTATTTTATTTTTACGATGTTAAAAGTCGATGTGGTTGTGGCACTGGTGCTACTTGGCATTGTTTTACGAACGTTTTTAACCTATTAAATTTTTTACTAATATTTTGTTTCGGTTTACCCCTCTACTTCCTTTACTTAAAAACTATTTTTTATGTGCATATTTTATGTACGGGTATGTATAAATATGATTTGTTCTACATCCCGACGTAACCTTTTTTTATAGACGAGTCAGGTCAAATATAATACGTTTTCTTTAAATAAATCATTTTTAGGTGCATATTTATGTGCGTTTTCGTATAAATTCAAGTTGTTCTACGTTTCGACGTAGACTTTTTTAGGAAATGATTCATGTCAAATATAATATGTTTTCGTGTTTATTTTATGCATGTTTCGTAAAGTTTGTTTCGAACCGAGTGAAATCAAATTATGGTTTCTTTTTCTCCCCTTTTTTCGAAAGCTTTAATTAATCTCTTTCGATTACATATGCATATTTTCCTTCATACCGTTATGTTTTCTATGTATGAGTTGGGTCACATATAATACGTTATGATTGTTCGATATGAATTTGATTTACTTTACGTTTGATCCAATCACAATGCTTATACAGGTTACATTGAGTTCAACTGGATACGTCGAAATGTGTGTTTTCATATCGTTAATGCATCATATAACGTTTGGACTAATACATTCAATGTTTACGATTTACCCGCGCCGCAACGCGGGTGGATCAATTTGAACCATTATATATATATTATATATATATTGTTAACGAGAGCTGATGAATAGTAACTTTATTTTATAATAATATATAGTTTTTTATTATTTTATTATTTAATATATTATAATAGTTTATTATTATATTTACTTTTAATAACATATTTTTCTTTTTTTAAAACATATATTTCCTTTACCTTTTTTAATAATTGTTTTTTTTCTTTTTTTGAACATACATAAATTTATCCATTAATTTGATACTTCTTTAATAATTTACGTTTATAACTTTTTTTCTAAAAACTTAAGTACGTAGTTGTGCTTGATTTCTTTTCCTGACATTCCGTTATAAGTTTTGTTAAAAACGAATTTGTACTCAAAATAAAGTATTTATTTGGTATCATAAAATGGTACGATGATAAACTAAATCGTTCTAATGGTTTGACTTTCTAAACAACATGCTTTATTTTCAAATCACGTTTGTTTTACATTATCATTTGCTTGGTTTCGCTGCAACTCGCGATATAAAAAACTAGTATTCTTTTATTCTTCATGTTTTTGTCCTTTTAATATATTGATTGCAACTTATTAGCTCAAATATCTCCTCAACTTACAAAAAATCCAAAAACAAATCAAAGCGATGTATATTGCGTTTATTTAATAGATAAAATGAAATAAAGCGTATGTAAAATGCATTGTCACGTAAAACCAACATGTTATCGCAACTGCCCCCACATCGCCCTGTCACCGCCACTGCTTCCGTTGTCACCATCTTTACTACTAACCGCCATAAAAACAGATTTAGCAGACAAACCCTTTTTGTATAATTTTTTTCGAGTAAATTACAAGTTTTGTCCTTTATGTATGTCCAAAATTGCAGGCGCTGCCCTTTGTCTTTAAAATTGATGAGTTTTGTCCTTAATGTTTGCAAATCTTGCACGTTATGTCCTTTAGGCCAAACCCAGTTAGATTTTTCAGTTAAATGAAGGCATGTGCAGGGCACATGAGGGTAGGAATGTAATTTCAACTGCCATTTGTCTTTTCCCCTTTATTTATAACAAGATCTGTCCTGATTCCTTTCATCTTTCTTGTTCTTCAAAATTAGGGTTCTTGACACTTCAAAATTAGGGTTCATAATCGCCATGGTCAACTGCCATTGTGGAAGGGAAGCTATTATACAAACTTCATGGACAAAGAAGAATCCTGGACGGCGTTTTTATTCTTGTCCTATCCAGGTAATCTTTCATCTTCTTCAAAATTAGGGTTCATCGATTAGAAAAGGTTGTGATTTTAATGTTTTGATTTGGTCAAATGTAGGGTTCAAATTGTCCATTTATTGGATGGTTCGATCAGCAAAGGTGCCAAAGGTGCATAGATATCATACCTGGATTGCTGAGGGCTAAGAACAACTTGGAATCGGAGAAGATGCAGCTGCAACAAGAGAACATGATTCTGGAAGAAGAAAACATTAAGCTGCAACAAGAGAACATGAAAGTTGAAGCAAAGTCAAGAAAATTGAAAAAGTATTTGGTTTTTAGTTGGATCTGTTTTGTGATGTATGTTCTGGCATTTTAGGCTGTTATACATGATGTGCAGTATGTGTAAAATGACAAGATCTAATTTTGAATGACAAGATCTAAGTTTGTGATGTATTTTATGCCTTTTGTAACCAAAACAAACAGATGCAAGCCAAACAGACGTGCCTTTTGTTATACATGATGTGCAGTTTGTTATATGTAACTTTCTGCACATGTAATTTGACAAGATCTAATTTTGACCAAAACAAAGTGCAGTTTATAACCAAAACAAACAGACCAAAACAAAGTGCAGCTTATAACCAAAACAAACAGACCAAAAGAAAGTGCAGTTTATAACCAAAACAAACAGATGGAAGCCAAACAGACCATAATGTAAACTGACCATAAACATGTGCAGTTTATAAGCAAAATGACCACAAACTGACCAAAATGACCAGTTTATAAACCATTCAAACCAAATCAAACCATTCAAAGTAAAACAATATGTAAAGACAAATAACTACTTACCATATTATAACCAAACCTGATTCATGTTCCAAATACTACCAACATTCCACAAACATCTAAATAGTAGCAACCCAAAAGACATAAAGAAGTTCACAAACATCTAAATAGTACCAACCAACATTTCCAAAAGACATAAAACAAGTTCAAAAGACATAAAAGAGGTTCAGTTTGCTGCTGCCTTTCTTTTCTTCCCTGCCTTGCCACTCTTCCCTGATTTGCCAGTGTTGACAGGTTCACCTTGACCCTTGCAAGTCCTGGAATTATGTCCAGTCTTCTTACACTTTGAACATGCTCCTTTAGTGTGCTTTTTGGACAGCCTTCCTGACTGGGTCATCTCTTCAAGCTCCACAACAGATCTTTTCCTCAATTTCTTGGGTCTTCCAACCTGGGTGTGATGTTTTGGGGGTGTAATCGTTGTAGGAGCATGTACCCTTGTCCATAAAGTCCTACCATTGATAGGGTTCACCCTAAAAGAGTATACATGTTTCCACCTCTCCATTGTATGAACCGGATGTACCCAACTCTCCAAAGCACCCA
The DNA here is from genome assembly GCA_030545235.1 of Helianthus tuberosus. NCBI lineage: Eukaryota > Viridiplantae > Streptophyta > Magnoliopsida > Asterales > Asteraceae > Helianthus > Helianthus tuberosus. Next base: position 10,356,030 of record CM060396.1, read on the forward strand.
CCCTGCCCCCATTAGCAGCTTTCTCCCAAAGTGCAGCCACAGCATGTCTGCATGGCATTCCTATAAAACATATTCAACCTTTAGAATCCAGTTAACAACTTCAAAAAATGAAGAGTGAGTTACCTGTTATCTCCCAGGCTCTGCAACTACATGTCCTTGCAGCCAAATTCACTACACGAGCATGATTTGGCTTTCCACTAACCTGATACAAATCCCCCCCATTCCACTGAACATGGTAAGCAGCTGCATCTCTTTTGATCCCTTCAAAAAGTTCTGTTGCCTTGGGTGTAAGCAAGCCTTCACTTCTCTCAATTACATTCAACACAGTTACTATTCTCCTCATTAGATACTCCCTTATGTATTCAAGGGCTGATATGATAGGCTTGTCCCTGCCTTCTACTATCTTTCCATTGAAAACCTCACACATGTTATTAAGCAGTATATCAGAAACAGCCCTCCCTATGCCAAAAGTAGGAACAAATGAATACATAAGTGAACAAATGAATACGTAAGTGATATTGAAAAACAAAAAAAATACCTGAAAAATAAGCCCTTGACCAATGTAAAGGAGGAATCTTTGACAACCATAAGTGAGCTTTCTTGTTGAAAGCCTTTAATTCTTCCATAACAACTGATAATTCTGGGACTGTTGTTGCACAAGCACAGTTCCAAAGCTTATCCTTGTAGAGATCTCCTTTGAAAGTAACTTTCATGTTTTCATGTATGTGGCGAAGACAGTATCGATGCTCAGCACAAGGAAACAGTTTTGAGATTGCAGGAAGTATCCCCTGCACAGTATATTGCAATTAAAAGACAGTTCACAAAGTAAAAGACAGTTAACAAAGTTAAAGACAGTACCTTTTGTCTATCACTTATGAAAGTAAAATTTGAGTAACTGCCTAAACCAAGATCATCACCTAAAATCTCTAAGAACCAAGTCCATGACTCTTTGTTTTCAGATTCCACTATTGCATAAGCAACAGGGTAGATCCCATTATTGCAGTCAACACCCACTGCACTTAACAGTTGCCCTGGGAATGGTCCTTTCATGAATGCACCATCTAGACCTATGAAATCCCTTCCAATTGCTTTGAAACCCTGCTTTAATGCAGCCAAACACACATATATCCTTCTAAATTGTCTGGTATTATTCCCTGGATCTGGATTAGCATCAACCTCAATCTTAACAGTTGTACCTGGATTTTGTTGGATGAGTTCATGAGCATAATCCCTTAAGAGTGTATACTGTTCAGCATAATCTCCTTCGACATGCTTCTTGGCTATGCACTTAGCCCTATACGCCTTCATTCTTGAAACTCCAACTGAATACCTCCTTTGAAACTGTTCTTGTACAGCCTTAACTGGTATTTCTGGGTTCTCTTCAATCTGCTCTAGCATCTCTTGTGACAGGAACTTTGAAGTACATGCATAATGCTTCCTGGTTGTAATACATGTGTGTTCAGTAATTAGGGTTTTGACAACCCATGTTTCGGCATTTTTTTCTTTTGAAATCAACAAGACCCAAGGACATTGATATTGATGGGGGTTTGTCCTATTCCCCCTGCCACCCACATTTATTTCAACTTTTTTCTGATTGGTCCCTGTGTCTTTACTCTTTTCAACAGAAACCCCCTTTCCCTTTTTTTTCTTACCTTTTTTCCCCTTGTCTTCACTTTTATCCATCTCAACACTTTTTTCTTTACCTTTGGCTTGGCTGACATGCACCCCATTATCATCTACCTCAAAGTCAGGTTTTGAGCCTTGACACACTGCCCTAACCCTGCTGTGATCATCTTTGATAATCTTTATAATCCTTCTACTTTCAACAGCATGTTTTTTTATCAGCTTTTTAGCTTGTTGCTTGCTGGCAAACACCTGCCCAAGGTAAAAGTTTACAATATTCTCATTTGATCTTCTTATTTGGTGCAGCAAATGTTTCCTAGTGCCTGTATGATTATCATCAGATTCAGAACCACTGTTAAACTTGTCATTATCTAATACATCCTCTTCCATGTGTTCATCAACATTCCTGTGTTCATTAATGTTGTCCTCAACTTCCATATCAACATTAGCCCTATAGTCACTCATGTCCACTTCATGATCACTCATAGTATTCTTTTCATCCACTATGTAATCACTATCATTATCACTCCTACCTTCACTTTCATCCCTATCCTCACTACCATCCCTATCATCAGTAACATCCCTACCCTCAGTAACATCCCTTTCCTCACTAACATCCCTACCCTCACTAACATCCCTATCCTCATTGACATTCACTTCAGTCTCAACAAATGCTGGACTAGCTGCCACCTTACTGCTGGATTCACCATAGTCAATATTATGTCCAACATTTACATTTCCACTCATAGGATTAGGAACTATGGCATATGGTCCAATTTCATCAATTTCTTCAATGGTGATGCTAGGTCTAGGAGGTTTACTAGGTGAGCTAAACAGTTCCTTCATGTTTTTCAAGCCATGAGTGGTATATACATGGATCAACTTGTGCATTTCAACATACCTAGCCAAGTTGAGACAGTCTTGATCACTGGTTAAGTGTTCAAGACCATCATCTAGGGTCTTTTCAGGATTCAAAAACTGATAATACATTGGGTTCAAGCTATTATACCCTAACTAATCAAGCATAAGATCGACTTCATGAATGGAAAACTTATCAATATCTATCAAGTCAACATAACTGATCTTGCCTCCTACATATGTGCGTCCAGGAGGTGATGTAAGCCTACCACCATGATGAATGCAAATGCTAAAGAAATTGGGAAAACCATCTGCAAATTTTCAACATTTATGTTATTAATCAACTGATGATCAACAAAAACAACAACATTTTATCCCAAAATCGAAGCTAGGGTTTGTAACTTACCATACATCTCAACGACACTTTCAGTGTCAAGATTATCCCTGACATACCAGCCTTCTTCAGTCTGCGACATCGGAATCTTGATCGTCGTTTTTTACAGGGTGCAAAACCCTAGATATGAAAGATGAGGGATGATCAATGTGAAGCAGGTGAATGAATGAGGACAGTTCTTGTTATAATTAAGAGGGAAAGACAAATGGCAGTTGAAATTACATTCCTACCCTCATGTGCCCTGCACATGCCTTCATTTAACTGAAAAATCTAACTGGGTTTGGCCTAAAGGACATAACGTGCAAGATTTGCAAACATTAAGGACAAAACTCATCAATTTTAAAGACAAAGGGCAGCGCCTGCAATTTTGGACATACATAAAGGACAAAACTTGTAATTTACTCATTTTTTTCCAATCTTTTTTGTCAAATGACCCAAACCAAATTGATACTTTTAAAAACAATATGTTTTGCCTGAATCCAATACGAACCCATATTAAACTATTACATAACCCCCTTGTAGCCATTCCACCACCGCTAAAGTTAAAAAGTATAAAAATTTAGAAATCCAAAACTTAAGAGGTGCGATTTTGACTAATTCATCTAGAATCGGGTAGTTTAGGTTTTATAAGTAAAAAAGATAGCCTTTTCAACTTAAATATGCTAATAAATTGGATTAATGTCATAACTTATTTAAACCTATTGATCCAAAATTCTCAACAAATATACCTTGATCAAAAGAAATTTCATTAATTTGAAATAAAATTCAATTTGGTTCATCTTATTTTTCCCTAATTCTCCAATTTGTCATTTTTACACGGTTACTTTTTTTAAAACAAACAATACATAGGGAATTATAAGAACCACATAATATACTCGTATATAATGAATTAGGTTATAAATCCGTGTATTACACAGTGTTATACAATAAAAACCATATAATTATATAATCTTATATAATCTGTAAAAAAACTTTGTATAACTGACACTTTTATTATCATATGACAGTTCATACAACTAACTTGACTCTATCATAAAACCCGACCTATGTTAATTAGTAATACTGAAAGGGTGGGGTTCGACTACAAAGTCCATTTTTTCTACAAAGTGTACAAAGTTATAAAATACCGCAATTTCAATCATAAAGCACACTAAAAGCCCACAAATAACAGAGTGAAGATCAGTAAAACACAATATCTAAACCCTAGTGGTCCATAAAAACTTCAAACATACCATCGTAGGACTATAAATATAAAACACAACATGATAATCAACATAAAACACACTAATGTTAGTCATTCGATAATCAAAGCCTTATCATCTAAAACACAACACAAAACCCACAAATATGGCATTTTAGTAATCTTTACTTTGTTATTTGTGGGTTTTGAGTGTGTTTTATGGTTGATATTATGGTGTTTTAAGACTCTTTACACTTTGTAGAAAAAATGTACTTTGTAGTTGATCGGATTGTCGTGCTCCGGTCAAAGATAATATTTATATACCCAGATTACCCTTAACAACTAGCTAGTGGTAGTAAGGGGTCGAACCACGAAGAGTATGTGGTTTGCGAATGGACTTGATTGATTTTAACGGCTGTCACAATTTATGAAGCTTGCTAAATTATTTTTATGATTTTTGTTTGTTTATAAAGACGTTGGATTGAACTAACAAATTTGACTGTAATTTAAAACTAACAAAAGCTTGAACAATTGCACGAAATTATAATTAACGATTTAAAACATGATAAACAAACAAGGTTCACACCCGGTTCAACAAATGCAAGACCTAGGGTTACTACACGTTTTAATTTGGTTTAATCGAATTAGTTCATTAACGGGTCAAAATTCACAAAGCTTAGGTGCCAATCGCTATCAACATTATAGACAACGGACCACGATGCACTTCGTTACCTTGGACTTGTAAATCCTATCAAAAGACAAGGCATAAATACGTGTATTCGTTTCACAAAGTCAAATTTAATGATTCACTCAACAATTCGTAAATTCAATACAAACGTAGGACAATTGTCTAAAGATTCAAATGCAATTCAAGTTGTCACAAACCAAACATCAACACATAATAAAACCTAAATCTTACACAAGTCTACACCGGGGTGAAACCTCCAAGAAATTAGTCGCGCATGATCGGAAAGACTTGATCACTGGATGTTGGAAGCTTGATCTTGATCATCTTTGAAGCTTGGAGAATGATGGAATAGTGATTAGGGTTTGGTAATGGTGGAATTGAATGGATGGTGGAATGGTTAGGGTTTGGAAGATGGAGATGATGATGAATTCGATGATGGATGGAATGATTCGGATGATCAAATCGAATGATAGTGAGTGATGGTTCTGATTGGGAGTGAAGTTCGTGATGAAAAATGGCTCCAAGGTGAATTCAAAACTCAAGAACAAGTGTAACCCCCGAATTGATAGGCCAAAACTGCTTTAAAGTCGTTCCAACAACCCCAAGACTCATTTTTCACGATCTGTTGTTACAAGGGGCGTCGCCGACGGCCATACCCGGCGTCGGCGACGATATGTTGAAGTTCAGAAACTCAGCGACGGCTACTTCTCCTGGATACGGACAATCCAAGTGACGGTAATATCCACGGGGCGTCGGCAACGGCCCAGGAGGGCGTCGACGACGGTGCTTGGTTTTCCAACTTTCCATTTTTCTCAAATCTTAGCTCCGGTTGACCCGTTTCACGTCCCGTTGGTCCGTTCTTCGTCCCGGTGACCCGTAAAGCTCCCAAAAAGCACCTTAAACTTACTTAAACCTACAAAACACAAATTTAATTAAAAGTAGGCTATTCAGAATTAAAACCCATGTAAAAACATCAAGTTATGCGATTACAAACACCGTTATTCGACCACGTATCACATTCGCACACTTGTCTTTTACTTGCCCTCAAGCAAATTTGTCTTTCAATTTCACGTGGGTCGAACAAAAAATACACTCCCCATTCCTGAGACTAAGGTTAAGGTCAATTGTCATGCCCAAGTTCAAACTTTTTACAATTTTCAACATATTTAGCAATAAATGATTAATCATGTAGAAGTGGTTATCTAAGATTAAACCGCCCGTGAAACTCACATTTCATACATATCCCTCCCAATGTTCACTCCCCTCGATTTACAAGTTAGCTAATTTCATGATGTATTAGCACTTTTAAAAAGTAATCACTCTAAACGATTAGAACATCTACCTGCATAGGCTTGCAACCCAATCATTCTCCATCACCGAACACGAATACTAAGCACAAGCAAAAGGTGTTTGTAAGGGTTGTAACAGGGCTAGGCTAAGGGTATGAAGTAGGATATTTAAAGTGGCTAAGGTGATGAAAATCCAATTTTTATTACAAACCACTAAACTAAGCAAAACTAAATATAAACATCAACTATGAGGCAACAACTTTCGACTTTTATTTAACAACTGCTAACATATCTTTTTGTGTTTTCTCAATGCTTTTTCATTCTTTTTCGTAATATTTTCTGAATTTTTTTTCATATATAGAGACAAATCACAACTATGCAAACTTAAACTCCTATAATCGAATTTTCATCACACGGGTTTAAAAGAAAAGGCTTAAGGTTATGGGCTAAATGGGTTGATCAAACGAAAGGTTTAGGCTCAAAGTGGGCGACTAGGGGATTTATTTGGGTAAGGATAGATAAATGGTTTTAAAGGAAAAGGTTCACCTAATGCCTTAATCATTCTCGTGCTTGTATTCGGTCTATGGTCTCAAACGTATCAAAAGATGCAAGTTCTACAATACATGACTAATGGTCCACTCAAACAAAGAAATATGTGTATATATAATGTACACATGTCACACCCCAACCGATGGCGGAAACATCGGGGCGCGACACTGAGCTAAACAGACTGTCCATGAGTTTCCATAACAACTACGATTACCAATTATTTAAGCATCACGTCCCATACCATGACATAATAAGTAGCATAGTTATTAAAGACAAGTAGTTCTCAAAGGCAAATAAAGTACTGTTCCGACAACTCAGATTTAAATAGTATGTTTCTAGACTCTCACTCCTACTTGATTCCACAAAAGCAGGTAACAAGCAAAGCATCCTAGACACCTGTCACATACGTTAAAATAGAGGTCAATACACATAGTGTAAAGGTGAGCATACAAGTTTAATAGTAATAATAGAGTTCGAAAGTGTTTACGCATAACCAGCATGTAACATGTATAATGTGAAGCTAGTAGGTTATCGACAATGAAATATGCACAGACTAGACTGCGAGTTGTAGAATGCGCAACACATATCACCACCGTGACATGTGAAAAGGTAACCTTAACAACCCCTGTCCACGACAGGTGCTGAGTCCAAACAAATAGTACTATCGTTGCTAAGGCGTCAGGCAACAATCACTGTGTTAACATAACATACAAGCATTCATCGAGTAACAAGTAGCATGCAATAATGGTCAGCGTATAAATAGTGTTTGCGTTGTGTGTTGATGTGATTTAGAATACGTAACGTATGTAACACCCAAAAGTGCTTAAAGCAAAAAGGGATCGAGTATACTCACAGCGATGGAAGTTAATGGATTGAAGGGAGCGCTAGTGTGAGATTAGCCTGATCAGAACGATAGCATAAGCGATGAGCGGCGCGTAAAACGATGCAAGTAAAGCAAGGTAACGAGTGGTCATCCGGTCGGATGGCAATCTGAACGGATGGCCATTCGATCGGATGTCAATCCGTTCGGATGGTCATCCGTTCGGATGGCCATTCGGTCGGATTGACACTCGTTTGGATGGATGTGTTTGTGTATGATGGCTTTGAAGTTTTCGTTGTAGTATTTTGAAAACAGAGAAGTATCTCTACCCTTTCAGGTCGTTCGATCGAACGGTAGTTTGATCGTCCGGCGAGGTATTTCCCAGAGAACAAGTTCACAACAGGATTGTCATTCGATCGGATGGCAATCCGTTAGGAACTAATAATCTTTGAAAATTGTAAAATGTTTAAGTGTGGAAGTTCAAATGCAATCCGATCGGACGGCACTCCGTCCCACAATCTGACCATTTTGTAACTTGAAATTTTGTTAAGTTTTGCGGTTTGTTTGAGATGGTATGACAACGTGCTAAACAACGGAACCTCGTCAAGCCTCAGGTCGTCCGATCGAACAGGTATCACCCAAATCCAATCAGTTAACTGTTCTTGACGGTTGTTCATGTTCAACCCGAAATCGGTTGTCTCTTTGCTAGAAATCAGATCTCAGACCGACACTTCACTACGAATTGAGTAGAAGACCTGGATGAGCACCGATTCTATCGGTTTTGAGTGCATTGAGTGTAAAAGAGTTGAAAGAAAGTTGGAAAAGCATCTTTCAATCCTTTTAACTCTGGAAATGTTTAGATCTAGGTGAAAATAGTGTTAAATCATATAGAAATCCTTCAGATCTAAGTTGTTCTTGGTGGAATGAAGCCAAATCTTGAAGTTCATAAGAACTCCATGATGACATCACCCTAGAGCACCTCAAATCCACTGATTTCACGATTAAAAGTTAAGATTCAAAGGTGAAAATGATGAGGAAATGTGTGTAGATCATAGAAGTACAAGATTTGAGGTAGAAACTTACAAGAATCGCGAGAAATCGAGAGAAAAGTGGGCTGGAGCACGCTGGTCAAGAGAGAGAGCTGTCACATCACTTTGGCGATGTGACAGGGGTATTTATAGGGTTTCCAAAAGAGGAAAGGGAGCACAGGTGTCGGATCGGATGGCCATCCGATCGGATGGTCATCCGTTTGGATAACCATTCGATCGAATGGTCATTCGATTGTGTGGCTCCGATGAGTCGGTTTTCGTGTTTTTGTTTCATGCGTTGAGCGTTGCGATGCGTTTCGAGCGAGCGATGCGATAGTATTATCCATTAGTTACACAAATAACCTAACTACTATATCTAACATACAATCACTATAAATAACTTGCGTTTAGCGTTTGCGATTAGATTGCGATGCGATAGAGTTGCGATTGCGATTAATCACCTCAACACAAACATAACATGCACAAGTAACACATAAAGACACACACACACACACGTAACACAATATCCATAACCTATAATTCGGGTTGCGATGCGATAGCGATGCAATTAGCGATTGGCCGGTTAGTGATTAAACATGCGATTAAACCTCGATTATTAATAGATACTCCACATAATACAACTAAAGCGATTAAATAATAGAATTCGATTACAAGTCAAAAAGCACAATTCAGTAGTTAAGCAAAGAGTGACAGATCGCAATTAGCAATCTTTTCTTCCTTTGACTTTGACTTTGACTTTAACTTGTACTTTGACTTTCCGAAAAGCGGGTTGTTACAATACAAGTGGCTCAAAATCTCACGTATAATGGCATGGAAAATGATATACATAAATTGCAAGTTTCTTAGGCGGATTATTCCCAAATTACCACCCGCTAAATACCCGTCATGCTATTAATTCGAACTTGACCATGACAAAATACCAAATGGGTTGTGCCATCCCTCATTGACTTAGTTACTTGTGTTTTTAAGATCACTTTCGAACAAAGACATTTTGAATTTTTTTTGAAAATTTCCCCCATCCCCACACTTGAGGTAAACATTGTCCTCAATGTGTATTGTTTGAATGAACGGGTCAAAAATAAAAAACTTTTACTACTCTCCCATCCCCACACTTGAGGTAAACATTGTACTCAATGTGTAAGAACTAGAGTTTTTTAAATCGCACAAGGGATGTGACACGGCTAATTTCCCAAAAATTTCACCCCGGAAACTAAAGTACAATTACAATCCACTTATTACTAACTAAGAATCAAAGGTAAAAGGAAACGTATGCACCTGATTTTCTCATTAATGGCTCATGTGCTCTTCTTCTCTTCGAGAAAGTAGTCGTCCCACGAACATAATGTACCTACAAATCTTAACCCTTATGTAGAAGCATGCTTCTCACAACCATTAAAATTTGTTAGCTACCCAGTTCTATCACTTTTATGAAAATATTACTAAGTCATACGTTAGTTTACCTTGATCTACGTGGAAAATTAATTTATAACAACAACAAGCCTAACTCACTTTCGTAGGAATCACGGTTGCATTTAGCGTATGCAACAAGCCCTTTTAAACCTCCCGATAGCTCGGGAGGACGAGTAGGTCTCGTGAGGGTTATATAGGGAACACGCCCACAACATTCATTTAACTAGGAAAATAAAACACTAAAGAAATAAAAAAAACTAACAAAAATAAATATACAACAACAACAACAACAACAACAACAACAACAAAACACATACCTCACCATCACCGCTGGTATCGCTCGTTCGGGTCGACTGGTGGGTTCGGGTTGTACGGGTACCCCGTAAGAGCTTCAAACATCTCCCTGTAGTTGTCTAGGGGTCCCGACTCTCCTTCTGCTGGCGGTTGAAACTGGGGTAGGATGAAGCTAGATCCCACTGCCTCGGGCCAATGAGGTGATGGATCAGAGGGGCCTCGAGGAACAGGAAGGTTTGAATAATCGGTCCATCCCGAGTGCTCGATGTGTGGGAGACCGGCTAACCAATCCCGATGATGTCGCTCTTGATCGTGGATGACCTTGGCATTATTAATTGCCAATTCTTGAGATATGTACAAAGCACCCCACCGATTATCTTCTCGTGTGTTTTGTTCGATTCGGTGCCTATCTTGTTCTTCCTCCCACGCTCGTCTTCGAGCTTCCTCTTGCACCCTCTGTTGTTCCATTAGCTCCCATTGAGATTGTTGCTGAGCTTGAAACAACTGTTGGTCTTCCCAATACTTCTCCACCTTAGCCCGGTGAGCATCCTCGATATCCCAATGAACCTGCAACTGGGCTTGGTGTTCCTGTTCCCAGTTCTTTCTTCTCGTTTCGTATTCCCTACCTTCCCCCATAACCGCGGAGACATTGTCGTTCACGACATAGAATGAGGTTCACAAGACATCGAGTATATGACTACTTTGCGTAACCAGATAGCTAGTCAACTAATTTGAAATGTTTAAAATTAAAATTCTACGCAAATTATTAATTTCTAGTTGAATTTTAGTATGTTTTTAAGAATTTTGAAGGATTTATATGTAATTTGGATTTCATATAATGTTATGTATTTTCATTTTATAATTATTAATCTTTCAGAACCGTAATTCAGAGCACTGACAAAACAGATACATTTCATTCAGCATAAAATAGTTCAGAGGGGTAAAGTAGTCATTGTGTATAGTCATTCAGAGGTCCAACCAAACAACACTTTTTGGTTCAGCACTTACTGGTTCAGAGTCTCTTACCCATTCAGACCTCTTACTGGTTTAACACTTACCCATTCAGAGGTTACCAAACAGCCCCTAAGTCTGAATGGTTAAGACCTCTAATCTGAAAGAGTCAGACATTTGCCTATGAACGGTTATGCATTGTAGTGGCTCTTAATAGTTTAGACCTTATACTAGTTTAACATTTAATGATTCAGAGCTCTTACTGATTAATCAATTAACCATTCAGAAGTTGTTAAACGACCCGTAAGTACAAATATATTACACCGTTCTAAGGGGCTGTTTGGCAACATCTGAATGGTTAAGTGCTGAACCAGTAAGATGTATGAACCATTAAGTGTTGAACCGGTAAGAGGTCTGAACCATTAAGAGCATGTATAATGCTTAACCATTCAGAGTCAAATGTCTGACCAATTCAGATTATATGTCTTAACCATTCAGACTCTGTATAAATCTTAACCATTCAGAGGCAAATGTCTGAACTATTCAGACATCTGCTCGTGAAACAAACAGTTTGAACCATTAAGTGCTGAACCAGTAAGAAGTCTGAACCATTAAGAGCCCCATTAAGAGGTAAACAAACAACCCGTTAACACTTCTTACACATATTTCTTGGTTACTCTTTTTTTAATCAAATCCTGAAAAATTTATACCCATATTTCCAAAAAAAAAAAAAAGGTTGGGCCATGATATTTTTTGCGAATCTTAGAGCCGCCCTTATATACGACCGAAGGGACAACAGACGACATTTCTTTCTTTCTGAGCTATCGGCATCGCCTCTTTCTTTCATTCTTCTCCAGCCGCTGATCGGAAACTTGTAAGTATCTCTATCATCTTCATTACATCATTCTATTGTTCCTTCTTCACCCTATTTCATATGTCCTAATTAGGTTTTTTACGACATCACTAGCACTCGGTTGGTAGATTCATTATATTGTTTAGATCTGTTTTTGTAACAATCGCTTTGCTGATAAATCATCTGTTAGCCTCATCAATTGCATATTCGAATCCATGAATTTTTGCTTGAAAACCTATTTTTTTTTTAATTTTGTAACTTTTAATGACGTTCTGTGTTTGTAAATTGTGAGATAGTTAACAAAAAATTATCTGTTTAGCTGTTCAGGAACTGTTAATAATATTCGTTTTTTATTATGTTGTTTTTTTCAATTTTTTTTTGTTTTTTGTTTTTGAAGATTTGGTTTAAAAGGCAGAGAATATGCTGGGGATTGTAAGGAGGTACATTGCGGGTGCCGGCGGCTTATCCTCTCAGGTAAATGAAATGATGTGGCATCTGGTTTAACAAGCGAAGATATTGTTGGAACGGAAACGGGTTAATATTTTGTGTTTATTCAGGGGTTGGGGAATTATATGATGAGGTTAAGACCTGTAGCGGCAGCCCTGAGGAATTACTCATCTGGAGGCAAAGAGGTGATTTTGAGTTTCAATTTCTATGCACGTTTATCATTTTTTTCTTAAGTTTGTATTTATTTTCGATACATAACTATCCTAGAGAGTATTAGACTGTTGGTTAGTTAATGAGCTAAGGTTGATATGAATAGCACTTTGTGAACAATGTTAATTCGATTAGCAAGGTTTATCACTTATGAGAAGAAATCGTTTGAGAAAAAAAGTTTAGGATCATAGTTTAGATTCAATATATCGCAGAAGAAATAAAAAAAAGTTACAAATACAGGATGTAAATGTTATTTAGCAGGTTTAAGAACCATCTGGTATAATTATATAGGGACAGACCGACAGATTGAAAGTCAAAGGTGTAAGGACCACTGAATCAGGAAACATGGGACCGATTGTAACGCACATAATATTCTTCAGAAAGTTGTTTTTTTTTAATTTATGTTTTAAGTTTATACTTTATACAGATGACAGTGCGAGACGCTTTGAACTCTGCTCTTGATGAGGAAATGGCTGCTGATCCTAATGTTTTCGTTATGGGTGAAGAGGTAAGTGTATTATATAAAAGTTCAAAGCTTCTCTATCATTTATATGATGCTCACCTTTTTATGGTGTGCAGGTTGGAGAATACCAAGGTGCATACAAGGTTAGAATTTCATGCTTTTCTTCATTTCCACAAAAGAAATAACTAGAGGTGGTAAAATGGGCGGGCCGACATGATATCTTTGTGTGTTTTTATCTCACTGTACATTTTTTTTGCTAGATAACCAAGGGTTTATTGGATAAATATGGACCTGAAAGGGTTGTTGATACCCCTATTACCGAGGTTCGGAAGTTATTCTATTCAGTTTCACTGTTTTACTATATATATACCTTTTTACAGCTTCTATATCTGAAAATACTTATTCATATTTTCAGGCTGGGTTTGCCGGTATTGGAGTTGGTTCTGCATATCATGGTCTGAAGCCAGTGATAGAGTTTATGACTTTCAACTTCTCTATGCAGGTTACATCATCTACATATTACTAGCGTCTGTTTCAATGTATGTGTTTGATTGTTTTAACGTTCTGTTGGTAATGTTTTGCAGGCGATTGACCATGTTATCAACTCTGCAGCAAAGTCAAACTACATGTCTGCTGGGCAGATTAATGTACCCATTGTTTTTAGAGGACCAAATGGGCCCGCTGCCGGTGTTGGTGCTCAACATTCCCAGGTTTGTTTGTTTCTTTCGACTCTTTGACTATTTTTTCATGATTTCTCATATCTTCCATGTGTGGTCCTGACACGAGTGATATCATAAAGTTTATTCGTGTTCATTTTCTAATTCCACATTGAAGATACTAGATGGTATAGACGATGGTTTTCATGATCATCTTATAATGATAAATATCAATAATGTTTGAAGTAAGATGCATCATGCATATCATAAACACTTTGGAAAATATTAGGCTTTTTGTTGAATACTGGTGTTTAGGAAGTAATTAACTAATATGTTTATCATATGTTATGAAAAAGGACATAATTTTTTGTTACCAACATTAATATTAGGTTCTTTATTCCACATCTTGCATCAAAAAGACAAAAACCGTTGTCTTCTGTTTTTTATTCTCTAAGAAATAAACATAAAGAATTATAATGCCTTTATGCTTGCATTTGCGATACAGTGTTATGGTGCATTTGCGATACAGTCCCTGGTTTGAAGGTGCTGGTACCTTACTCATCCAAAGATGCTCGTGGACTTCTAAAAGCTGCAATTAGAGACCTTGATTCCGCTGTTTTTCTTGAAAATGAGTTGCTGTAAGTAAAGTAAATATTCACTTATCAGTTTAGAGGTGGCGTTTTAGACTTGTTAAATATTATAGGTAGATTCTGGTTGTTTTTAATCTAATGGGTCATCATTTTAAGCGAAGATTCATCAAACCTGTGGAATCTCTTGAATCATTGAGAGAAGAAATCGGGAGGATGATGATGGTGAATCATTTAGATTGTGGAACCTCTTAGATTGTTGAAGATTCAAGCGAAAGGAAGACGAAGGCTAGGGTTTCAGGTATGAAGCAGTGAAGGAAAAGAATGAGGCGACAACTAAGTAGTTAATGCGGTAAAATATCGGATATCGGTCAAGGACCGATATTTGAGATATCGGTTATCGCGGTGAGATATCGGTAATCTTAATATCATGCTAAATTTATATATATAGCAATTTAATACTAACAATTGTAACAAGTAAGAACTGACTAAGACTTAAAACACTAACATTTATCAGTAACAACTAACAATTAAGACTTAAAACATTAATAGCAACAATAAGAAGAAAAATGAACGGTAGAAATAAGAAGAATGGTACTGATATCGGGAAAATCGGTGATTTATCGATCAAATATCGGTCCTATATCGGTCAAATATCGGACAATATCGCTGATATTATCGGTACCGATATTCCGGCCAATATTTTGTACCGCTATCTCGGCAGGGGACCGATAACCGATATATCACTGATATATCGGTTGATATATCGGGATATTAACTACATAGGGCGACAGAGGAATTTAGGTTTTTTAGATTGCTTATATACTCGGGTCATTAAACGGGTCGGATTAGTAAAATGGGGCTTCACTGATGAAAATAAAAACCCAAAAATTTTCCCTCCTAAACCATATCCAGGAAGCTCTAATATTGTGCCACATAGCCCAAATTCTTTCATTTATTATAGATAATAGATAACAGATAATAGGTATGATTGCATTATTATTTTTATTTACTTTGCTTTCATGGCTATTTGGTTATGTATTTACTTCCATTGTTATCTAGCTATACCCTGTTTATACAAAAGACCGGTGGCTCTACTAGTCAAGCCGCTTGGGAGTTACAGAGATGTTTTTGCTAAAAGCTCGAATATGGCCGAATTTAAACAAGCTCGAGCCTGAAACTAAGCTTTTTTTTTTAATAAACCAACAGAGTCCGAGCTTCATTTATCCAGCTTAAACGAGCCTAGTATTTGTATAATAATATTATTGCTTATAAATTTATGATAAAAAGAACTGAATAACATATATTATGTTATATATAAAAGTTATTAGTAAAATATATAGAAAGTACAAAAATTAATAAATAATTAGCGAGTCAAGTTGTTGCCGAGCTTAAGCTTAAATAACTACCCATGGCCCGAGCTCGAGCTCAAGTGAATTGAATTAGTCGAGCTTGAGTGTAAATTAGGTCACGCTAGGCTCGTTTACACCTGGAGTCATAGAAGTTGTTCGATTATTAATATATTCTTCTTAATTTCAAATCATATTCATTACATTAAGCCTTTTTTGTGTTGTATACTCAATTTAGGTGACTGCGAGCAAGAAAGGGTTTTTTTCAGCACAAAAGAAGTCAAATACCCGAATGGGAACCGATCGAATCGGGCTACTTTATCCGGGTATTGGAAAGCAACCGGATTAGATAAAAAAATTTGTTACTTCAGAGAACAGTCAAGTTGTGGGCATGAAGAAAACACTCGTATTTTACAAAGGAAAACCCCCACACGGGTCACGAACCAATTGGATCATGCACGAGTACAGACTCGCAACCCCTCAACCCAAGAACCCGAATCAGGTTTCCTTCGGATTGATACAATTTTGATTCGAATACAGAAACATGTTTAGCTAACAATTTGTTTTTGTTGTATCAGGGTATGGAAAATTGGGTTATTTGCAAAGTTTTCTTGAAGAAAAGAGGAAGTAAAGTTAGCAAGTACAATGAAGAGACAATTGGGATGATTAGCGATTGTAAATCGGTAAAATCAAAACTAGTTTTCTACGATTTCATGTCTGCTAGTAAGAAGAGAACTGATTTGGATTCGACACTGGTTTCATCATCTTCGGGTTCAAGCGGGATCACGGATGATGCCGGTTCTTGTGATGAGTATGAAGAGAATAGCCATAACCTGGATGATGTTGAGAATTTAAGGAAACAATCGTCATAAATTGATATTCTTTTTTTAAAGGTTATCCTAAGTCTAATTTAATTTGGTAATGGGTTATTATTATTTATTAGCCTTTAGTTTTCAAGATTCCCATGAAAATAATCCAATTTTTAGATGAGATAAAAGAATGAAATGTTATCAACGGATATTTTCTTTGAGTTTCATCCTTGAAATTTCAGTAAGTAGTGATGATTTACATACATTGGTTTTCATATATTGCAATCAATGTATTTGATAAGTACGCATTTTAATGAAACAAAGGTAAGGTTGCGTCCCTATCTTTAACTTTTATTAATATAATGATTTTAATTTTCACTTTTTAATTCACAATAATCACTTTGAAGTTGTAAATCCAAACTGGCCTAACACAGCTGGAGGACAAAGATTCTCTACTTTTTTTGAAATATACACTATAAGAGGATTTTTTTTGGGTCACCTTCAGTCCATTAAACTATACATGTTGGGCCTATTGGGCTTCAACCGGTCCCCCTATGGCCTTATCTAAGGATTTTTTTTGGGTCACTAATCAATCCATTAACCTATAGTTAGGGCTGCAAACGAACCAAACGTTCGGTGAACAGTTCGTGAACCGTTCGGCGGGTAGTTCGTTTGCATTCGTTCGTTTATTAAACAAACGAACACGAACAAGAAATTTCGTTTGTTTAGTTAAATGAACAAACATGAACAGAGGTCGTGTTCGTTCGTTTATGTTCGTTAAAGTTCGGTAACGTGTTCATTTGTGTTCGATTGTTCATTAGTGTTTTTTGTTTTTATATTTATTTAAATACATCAAAATTCTGATAAATTAAATATCTAATAAGTGTCAGTGTATTATATATTCTGTTCATAAACGATTTTTTGTGTTCGTTTATTTCCATTGGTGTTCATTAACATTAGTTTGTGCTCATTTGTGTTCGTTAACGTTCGCCCTTGTTCGTTACCAAAAATGAACAAACAAACACAAACGAACACGAAAAAGTTCATTTCCTAAACAAACGAACACGAACATAAAATCTCGTTCGATAAGTGTTCGTGAACGGTTCGCGAACACATATATTTCTTAACAAACGAACACGAACAAGGTCTTATTAGTGTTCGTTCGGTTCGTTTGCAGCCCTACCTATAGTATTGTAATATGCCAACTAACACGATTGATTAGAGGTGCACAAAAAAACTGGAACCGGAACCGGAAAAAACCGGACCTGGGTACCAGTTCTTTTGTACCCGGAATCGTATCCGACCCTATCCACCGGGTATGTATAGGGTATAGATTTCTATGTTAAAAATCGTACCCGGAAGTCGGAACTAGAACCGATTTATACCCGGGTTTTATTAATACCCGGAACCAGGTTGTACCAGTACCCGGTTTTTATACCCGGAACCGGGTTTTCAGAATACCCGAAATACCTCTGCATTAGTGCAATAATTTCTTTGTTTTTGTAACCTTGTGTAGTTGTGTTGCCAGGATTATTATTTTTTTAATGAAATCTTACTCTTAATTCATTGTAAGTTTGAATGTTTCTGGGGTTCAATTTAAACATGTTATGTCTTGTAATGTTAGATAAGTTAAACATCTATACTTTGTTCTGTTTAATGAATTTATTTACGAGCGGTTAAAGCTTGTTATTTAGACATTTAACTTATTATCTGTTCACACCAGAGTCTTGTTATGTGCATTTGCCATTTAGTACTAAATGGAACTATGGAAGTGATAATGAACAAACAAATGGGCCTTGACCCATTTAAAGCAAATTCTACTATTCTGACCATGAGTTTTGAGCATGCCCGGAAACCGGTTTTTTCAGTACCCGGATCGGGTATTTTTTCAATACCCGGAATACCGTTTTTTATACCTGGTTATTGTACCCGGTTTTTGAAGAACCGGTTCCATACCCGACCCGGAATCGAGTAGACCCGGTATGGTTTTTTATGCTAGGAACTAGAACCGAAACTGGTTCTTTCAATATCCGGTATAAGTGATACACAACCATACCCGGAACCGGTTCCATAACCGGAACCGGGTATTGAAAAAACCCGATTTGTGCACCTCATTCCCATTTTGTTTAAACATTAATAACAAGTCTTATCTTTGTGTTGGCTCTGCTGACATCTGGGTCAGATAGGTTACAAAAGTATCATGGGTCAGACCGGATAACAAGAGTAGTAGGCATGACCTTCATCAATTAGAAAAGAATTTTTGCTTCATAGCCATTGTGTGAAAGTAACATTGGTGCCCAATTAGTTTGAAAGCATCTCATCATTAGTCTAAATGGTATGAGAGCCTCAAGTTTTATCAGTCAACATTTGCAGCCTTTAACAAATGCATACTGTAATTGTTATTTAAGTGATACAATAGCCATGAAAATATACAGTGAAAACAATCTTGGAAGCCTCAAGTTTATGTGTATTTAAGAATATAGGGTTCATAATAACTAAAAAATCAGCATTTGGGAATTGATTTGTGGAGGGAACAAGTAAGCCTAAAGAAAATATCTATGGCTGGTAAGTGCTGGATATTTGTTAGGTATCACGGGCCCCTTTTTTCGTCAACTAGTCCATTTAATTTGTGTTTTTTTATCAATATTATTGTAAGATGGTCAATACACTATAATTGAAAAAAAAAAAAAAACACAGAAAGACAAAAAAAAAAAAGGGTTTGCGGAGAACCAACCCCGTTTTGGCCCTAATAAAAATGTCGTTTTAACTACAACTCATTTTGACCCGTCTTGTATCCTCCTCTATAAATGATATACCTTTGTAGCTTCACATACGATAGTATGCATAAAGGGGAGCAACAACCAACAAAACCGATATATGGAACTTGGTAATGAACAAAGTATAGAATGTGAAGTTTATTACTGTTGGGAAACAAGCGGTCTCAAAGAATCCCAACAACCCTCCCAAAGCTAACAATAGAGAAATATAACTGAACACAAGAATATACGTGGAAACTCCAAAACCGGAGAAAAACCACGGGCCTCCAGAGAGAAAGATCCACTATGCGACAAATTTTACAATCACACAGACTAATCTCTCAAGCCTCCCCCCGCCCAATTACAACCACACTTCTCCGAAGCGTTTAACCAAAACCTTCCTACACTCTAAGACAAGAGAACTAGAAAAGAAAGAAGGAACCAAACACTTCAAGTGTATTTTTGGTTGGGGCACTTTGAAACCAAAGCCTTGGACTCCTTTTATAGGCTTGGAGTCCTCCCAAGCTTTCATCCTTGCACCGATGTGGGATGGGCACATTTTTCATATAGCCAAAAATCCTAACAAATCTCCACCTTGGATATATGAAAAAAAAAACAACCACATCAAAGGAACATCGTCTTCAACCGACGATCATACTCCACCATAAAAGAGTATCTCCACTTAGAATAGACCATTCTAAGAATTTCTTCTCGGCACATGTTGAAAAACCTGCTGAAAATTTTATGGTGCAACTTCCCCACTTGGCATACCCGGAAGTTCATCAGCCATCAACATCAATTTTTCACCACACATCTTGCATCTATGCCAACCCAATGCCCATGTGTAAATCCGTGAACCCGCTAACAAAATTTCATCCCCTTTCATGGTAGCGCGGTCATACCATAGGGATGACATGACTTCAAAAGAACTCATCACCACCGTCAACAACGACGGAGACATTGTTAGCTGTCTTGGAGCTGCTTGCCGAATCTGCTCCACCTGGACAATTTCTCTTGACATGCCCAGACTGTCCACACTTCCAGCATGCAGGAATCTTCTGTGAGTGCTTCTTCTTCCCGTTCCCGCATATTAAAACCGTTCCTTCTGACGAAGTATGACCGCTACTACCCAGTCTTTTTTCTTCAGACAATAGCTTCTCAGTAACATCCGCATACTTCAGGGTTTCTTTCCCATACATCAGAATGGGCTTCATATGCTCATAGGAAGATGTCAAAGATAATATGAGCCTCAGTGCTTTATCCTCATCTTCAACCTTCACTCCAATAGCCTCCAGTTCTGACACGATATTATTAAGAACACTTAGATGATCTGAAATTTTTGTATCTCCATCCATACGAAGGGTATGAAACTGTTCCTTGAGATACAACCGATTTGAGATGCCTTTGCCTTGATACAACTGCTCAAGCTTCTCCCACAAATCCTTTGCAGTTGATATCCCATGCACATTTGCAAGAACATTCTTTGCTAGACACAAACGAATCGCACTTGCCGCTCTCAAATCCAAATCTTCCCATTCTTCATCATCGTCTTTACTGGTTCCGCTTGAATCCTTGCTTGAAACAGAGGTCAGTTTCCCCCTCAACGCCTTGTGTAACCCAGATTGAATCAACACATCCTTGACTTGAACTTGCCACAAACCAAAGTTGATTCTTCCATCATATTTCTCTACTTCGAACCTCATGGGACTGTATTTCGACATCGTATCCGTATCTTCAAAAACAATATTGTATACTAGAACACCAAGCCTATAAGCAGTACACCCAACAAAGGATTCCCAGGAAAGAGAGGTGGGTACAAAGGACACACTTAAGTACCAAGTCTTTCCTAGCCAGAACCTTCCCAGGGCAAAATGCGTATATCCGGCTCGCGTATAATTCTACCGTACACAAACAGTCAACCGAATCAACCGAATTCTCGTTTCTGATGTGGAAGATCAGACTAAGCTGCAACCACAGAGCATACTACGAACCTTCAAAATACCAGGACACCCTCCAAGAAAATTCGTTTCTGATGTGGAAGATCAGACTAAGCTGCAACCACAGAGCATACTACGAACCTTCTAAACCGAGACCTCCCCCAAAACCTGGAGCTCTGATACCACTTGTTGGGAAACAAGCGGTCTCAAAGAATCCCAACAACCCTCCCAAAGCTAACAATAGAGAAATATAACTGAACACAAGAATATACGTGGAAACTCCAAAACCGGAGAAAAACCACGGGCCTCCAGAGAGAAAGATCCACTATGCGACAAATTTTACAATCACACAGACTAATCTCTCAAGCCTCCCCCCGCCCAATTACAACCACACTTCTCCGAAGCGTTTAACCAAAACCTTCCTACACTCTAAGACAAGAGAACTAGAAAAGAAAGAAGGAACCAAACACTTCAAGTGTATTTTTGGTTGGGGCACTTTGAAACCAAAGCCTTGGACTCCTTTTATAGGCTTGGAGTCCTCCCAAGCTTTCATCCTTGCACCGATGTGGGATGGGCACATTTTTCATATAGCCAAAAATCCTAACAATTACAACTTTTTTATAGACTGCAATAATGTTGGAGAAGCAAACTAGAAATGGTAACAAAATGTGGGCCTAATAATGTTGAAAATGAGACCGAGTAATAGTTGTTGACGATGCTAGAAACAAAATATTGGGTTTACCTGCAACATTAATGCCCGGGTCAACGATTAATGATGATTCCAAAAAATCTGAGTTTCAGAGGACTCTGAATCATATGTGATCTTAAATGTCTTTGAATCTTCGAATTCCTCATCCCAACACTCTGAGTAATCGATTGGGTGTTCGTTTAAATCACCTATTTTACTTTTACTACGAACAAGTTCTACATTAAGATCACATATTTCACCTTCACTACTTATACTCTGAAATGAAATATTTTTAGTGTATGTAGGATTGAACCATGGGATGTGCCTCAATGAACTAAAGGGTACATAACCCACCCTTTCATGGTCAGATTTTTTCCAATTTTCACTGAACTCTTCAGGGTGATCCGTGGACATCTCCTGCTTAATAACTATCCAATACATCCCATCACGAGCACATAATGATAATAAAAATCCACTAAAGTCACTGTACCAGTTGTGTGGAAGTTGCAATGTGAGAAGTTTGGTATAAATGCTTGATGGTTGAACATTGGGACTTAACACACTCATAAAGCGATCTTTAACTGCATTTTCCTGCCATGTTTTCATTCCAATTATTATGAATACTATTTTTATATTGAAAGTTTAAAAAAAGACTGAAATTCAAAAAACAAGATAAGAGTTATACCTCAAGCATAGAAAGTAGTACCCTCTTATTCGCTTTCCTCCAAAGTGAGACTTTCCATAACCATTTATAGTCTGATAAATCTCTTACAATTTCAAGTGAGTTACAACCTTCTGCTTTGAGAATAGCTATGCTTGATGGGAGGTCCGGCAATTCTACAAGGCTCGTGCACTCCGACAAATCGAGGCACTTGAGACCTGGGAGTCGGGAGATGCTGGAATGTAATCGGGAAAATTTATTACCACTTAGGTATAGTACTTGTAGGTATAATAACTCACAAATATCAGATGGGATGTCTCCATCTCTCAATTTGCACCAACTAAGATTTAATTTCCTTAGAAAACGTGGAAACTGAGGTAGCTTCAGGCTCACAGACCCGTCATGATGAAAAGATTGTAACCCCCAGAGATTCAGGTCTTTCAAACTTCTTAAGAGATGAAAGTTGCCCTCTAGATTCAGGTCTTTCAAACTTCTTAAGAGATGAAAGTTGCCCTCTATCCTTTTCAGTTTAAAGCAATAACTTAAATCTAAGGAAACAAGGTTGGTACAAAATCGTCCAACTGACGGTGGGATTATCTCTATACCAGTATGACGCAAATGAAGGGTTACCAAGCTATCCATGTTCGACTGGATATCTGAAAACTGTTGAAGTTGAATGCAATGACTGAGATTAAGATGCTCCAATTTTTTCATGTGTATGATGGGTGGAAAGCTTTCAAGTTCAAAACAGTGGCTCATGTCCACAAAAACAAGCCTTTTGTGATATCCAATTGATGGATGAATCTCTTCTAATCTATGACAATCCTCTAAAATCAATCTTTCAAGACATGGAAGGCCTTCAAAATCTGGTGTCTTCATTAAATTTGAATGAGAGAGATCAAGAATTTTCAAATTTGGTAGACTCTGTTTCAAGAAAAGTAGGAAAAGTCAAATAAATAATTAAGTATACAACAATTTCCTTTCACATTGGCATACTCTGCTCTGTAACATCAATCTGTGTCTTGGTTAGGTTACAAGAGCCTTGAAGATCAAGAATTTTTAAATTTGGTAGACTCTGTTTCAAGAAAAGTAGGAAAAGTCAAATAAATAATTAATTAAGTATACAACAATTTCCTTTCACATTGGCATACTTGTTGCCGGACCATTGATCCATCATTAGGCAGGACATGAGTTGTTAATTTATACACAAACTTAAACTAGCATATGATATAACATCTTAATATCTTATAATAACAACCTCTGTCTGTAACATGCAAAGTATATTCCAATTGCTTACAGCATCATATAGTCTAAAAGTCTCCTCGATCCTCGCCCAAAAATCTACGCTCAGAAGAATATTGTTATATTATAGACAACTTGTAATATTAAATTTATTACTTCTCCCAATATCATCAAAAGTTTCCTTAAAGCATTTGGCATGCGTATATTGTTGACTATTCAGGAAATCGAAACTAAGCTAATCGAAACTAAGCTAATCGAAACTAAGAATTTTCAAATTTGGTAGATGCTGTTTCAAGACAAGTAGTAAAAGTCAAATAAATCGGCAAGTATACAACAATTTCCTTTCACATTGGCCTACTTCTTGCCCATTGATCATGAGGCAGGAGCTCTTAATTTATACACGAATTTAAACTAGCATATGATATAACATCTTTATATCTTATAATAACAACCTCTATAACATGCATAGTAAATTCCAATTGCTTAAAACATTATATCATTTTTACATCATATCGTCTAAAACTCTCATCGATCTTGGCCCAAAAATCTAGGGGTCAGAATAGTATATTATAGACAATTGGTTATATTAAATTTATTTACTTATCATAAAATGTTTCTTTAAAGCATTTGGCATGCGTATAATGTCGACTATAAAGGAAATCGAAACTAAGTTAACTTGTCCCTAATCTATAGAGAAAGTATGATATGTTCATTTTGTGATTCATTTCACAGTTTTATTGCATTGATTTGTGAAACAACAACAACAATACTCATCTACCTTATACCCATGCCAGAGTTCTTTTTGTTGGCTCCATGGCAACTCTAGATAACCAAGCTCTTTTGGCTGAAAATTTGATGGGAATGAAGATGCTGGATATTGATACAAACGAATCCACCGAAGTTTCTTCATGTTTGCAACCACATGAGATAGATCTAGAGGGGCGAAAAGTAACACTTCAGTTTCCTGTGTTAATTATTCAAGGGAACCAAATTGTGTCAGTAACGTTATACACAAGGGTTATTATATGTGGATGTATATGAAATATTTTATTGTAAAGTTAATTTAACCATTGGCGGTGCATCTGCCCCCATATCACAGAGGTATGCTAAATCTTCCGTCTTCAAAATCCTGCTATGCTTTTCAGGATTTTTAGGGTGTTCCCCTCTAACAATGTAGTGGGCCATTTCTTCTATCAAGTCATGCATCTCAAATCTTCCTTCTTTTGAAACTTTTATGAGGGATTTCTGTACCAACACCTTCACCCCTATACGAGGGTGTAAATCACAAGCATCAAGTATCATCATTGCATAATCTTTAGCCTGTCCCTTAAAGCAACATGCAACGTCTAAGAATAACACTTTCTCATCAGCTGTAAGTCCATCATAACTTATTTTGAGTCTCTTTGTGACCTCATCATCTGGGATATCTTTTAACCTGGCCAAGGCACACTTCCACTCATCCTTGTCTTTGTCATGTAGAAAAGAACCAAGAACTTCAAGTGCCAAAGGGAGCCCACCAGCATAAGAAACTACCTCTTCTAAAAGCATCTTGTAATCTTCTATAGGTTTATCATTTTGAAAAGCATGTCTACTAAAGAGTTCCATAGCCTCGTTAGGTGATAACAAACTCACTTCATATACTTCATCTGCATAGCGGGTACTTAGCAAATGCTTATCCCTAGTCGTGATTATTATCCGGCTCCCCTCACCAAACCAAGCATGCGATCCTGCTAATGCTTGTAGTTGCTTAAGATTATCAACATCATCAAGAACAACCAAAACCTTTATATTATGTAACTTCGTTTCTATCATGCTTTTTCCTATTATCTCACTCTCTATCACGATGTCTTTTGTTTTCAAAACAAGCTTGAGAAATTTTTCTTGCAACTTTTCCAAACCATGCTTGTTTGATTCCTCACGGATATTTTGAAGAAGGCAGTGAGCTTCAAATTGGTGAGAGAGTTCGGCATAGGCAGCAGACGCAAGAGTAGTCTTACCGCCACCTCCAACCCCCCATATCCCGACAATGCGCACACCATCTGACCCAATGTTCAACTTTGATTTCAGATCTCGCAAGCGTGCCTCTATTCCAACGAGGTTTTTATTGACGTTTGTAGTTAGTGTAGGCAACCGATTAGAAATTTTATCAACAATTTCTTTGATGCATTTGGCTTCATAACTGCACAAGCATAAGTAAGGATAATTAGAACACGCTCCCACTCACTTAAGGAGGTCAGGGTCTTGTGGCTAATTTAGAGTGTACTAGCTAGTAACCACTTGGCACCATGAATTAAACACTTTCTTATAAATAATACAAATTATTAATGAGTTAAATCTAATTACAAATGTTAAAAATTAAACTATAACTATAGTAACTATATTTTAATTAAACCCGTCTACTAACTTATTTGACGAGTTTTATTGTTATCTATCAAATTTGGTCATTTGACTTGTCAAACAATAAAAGCAAAACTTACATAGACTCGTTTTATAGAATGCAAAATATCTTAAGCATAAAAAAAAGAGAGAAAATTACCTGTTTTCATCGATGACCCATCCAGAAAGATTGCCAGCCTTTTCCAGAGCTTTTCTCCATGATTCAACTTTTTGCTTATTTTGCCTCTTATGTTTTCTAAATGCTTTTCCATATTTCCCCTTTTGTTTTCTCACATCCGATGGATCTACAAAATAAAATATGGGCTCAACGATTTGCCCTCTCGTGTCCATGCACTCCATAATATGTGCAAGCTCGTCCAAGCACCAAGATGAGTCCGCATAGTTTTGAGAGAATACAACAAGGGCGATGCGTGATTCTTGGATAGCTTTCAAGAGGGCTGGACCGATTCGCTCACCCCGAGGAAGTGTTTCATCATCCTTGTATGTTTGGATTCCTTGTTGTACAAGATCCTTGTAGAGATGATCCACAAAGTTCCTGCGGGTGTCTTCTCCTCTAAAACTTAGAAATACTTCATGTTTCAATGAGTGAGAAGAGGAGGAGGATGAAGATGCCATTGATCTGTGGATCAGAATTTGTTTGGAATTAGTATAAAAGCAAGAGTATGAACCAGCCATTGAGTTGATCTCCCACTAAACTTTACTTTTTTTTTCTTTCCCAAAAGTGAAGTAGAATACTATTTTTTTTTCAATACTAAATCAAACACTTAAAAAAACTGATGATACTGCACCTGCTTTGCACGTCTTCTTCTTCGGAAGACATTGGGCTGTGTTGTTGACGGTGATCGGAGGAGCCTCTCATGAAGAAAACGGAAACGATGTAGTAGACAGCGATACCGGCGGCGAGAACAGTGAAGAAAGTAGTGGGAGAGAGTCCGGTGATGGCTTCTTTCAGAGTCTCCATAAGTTCAGCAGCCATTGTTGATGATGAGTGTTTTGATGGTCTTGTTTCTCTCGTTCAGAGTCTCCGTGTGTGTGTATGTGAGTAAATAGATATAGACATTATTATTGTTTAGGTAGGTAAAAAGTGGTCCCTATCAACTACTTTGTGTCTTTTACACATCATGCGGATGAAATTAGTCGGAAGATCGTTAGATCTCTTTATTTTTCTTTCAACTTTGTTGACCTACTTTATCACAAAAAGCTTAACACATGATTATAAAAAGCCGTAAACGAGCTAAGCTACTCACGAGCTACTCAAGATCATCTAAAAATAAGGTTGTTTAGTATATGAGCACGAACACGAGCTTCACTTATGGAGCTCGACTATGCGTATATTTACATAAATATAACTTGAGTTAAATGCTTGGTTGGTCTCTGTGGTTTGTGAAAATTGCAGACTTGGTCCCAGTGGTTCACTAATTACATGCGTGGTCCCAAAAGTTGTCATAAATGAACTTGGTTGGTCCCCTGACCTAACATCTGTTAAATTTCTTAACTACATGTAAAATGTCCATTTTACCCCTGAGATTAAAAAATAAAACAATTAAACCACTAGGATCAAGTTTGAAATTTTTGCATACCACATGGACCAACCAAGCATTTAACTCATATAACTTTTATACTAAATGTGTGTGCATACCTCAAATCTTCACATTTAAATCAGAAAATAAAACATAACAATGAAGTTATTCGTTCATGATTTACGGGCTTTCCTCAATGCATCCCAACTTTAGAAATTTGTAAGATTAAATATATTTAGTATATTTAATCTATGGCCATTATAATCAATTTACATAATAATAGATCATTATATATATTAAACCTATTATATAATTAGTGGGTAATTGTTGATGGACCATATTACCCTTAATGACTAATTATGGTTTCCTCCCGGGTGTATCAAAGAGTCTATATATAGAGGCTATGGGTTGCACTAAGACTTGCTCATTCACAATTCACAACCAACCTACTCATAACATCATAAACCTCTCTTTCTCTCCATACGATTCTAAGCCCCTAGAATCGGTACTACCATCAAGCACGTACACTCTAAGGAGGAACCAGATCATCCTGACAAGTATGTCGAACTCAATGGCTTCGTCTCTGACTGGATTCTCCGCTGGCCTTGTCGCCGTTACTGGTATGTAATTATTCATGTTTTCCATTACGTTTAAACAGAACTGATCAACATGTGGTATCAGAGAATATGTTGATAAATCAGTTCCGTTATGTATCCATCAATCTGGAATAAAATCTGGAAAACAAGACTCAAGAACAATTTTTCGGATAAAAGTTATTGTTGGGAAATCCATGTTCTAAATAAGATGCTTAAACACATCCTAACTAATAATTTCGAAATCTGAATAAGGAACTATAAAGATTTTCAGTTTTCAAATTCCAGAATTTATGTGTATGTTCTTAGTGTTCTTAAATGTTCACAATAAAATTACGGTTGAATCTGAATGAAACTAGACTTTCATCAAAATCGGACTGAATTGAAAAACATTTTATTAAATTAATTTACATGTGACTAGCCCATGTGAACAATCATTTACATGTTTCAAATACTTTTGTCAAGACTACTACTGTTATTATTATTATTATATTTGGTGGGAAATCACGAATATTGAAGGCGGCTATTAAGAAAAATGGGGCCATGCCCATGTGACTTTAGTAATAGTCTTGGTCCATAATTTGAACTGCACAAATTACAAAGGAATCTTAAATGATTGTCAAAATATCATATTTTTTAATAATTGTTCATTTTAATAATGTTCGCTTTAATAATTTTCATCATGATTTGATTTTATTAACTTTAGAATTTCATGATTGAATTTGTCTTGAATCATATATTTTTAATGAAAATTATATTACAGCGTGCATGTCTAAAATAGTTTAGCATTAATATATTTGAGTTCATTAACAATTATATGTCTAACTAGAAATATTTGTTCGTTTCATGTAAGATCTAAAATCTATAATGGAACATTATTGTTATAATGGAATAATTTGATTTAATTAAAGTAATGTTTACTCCATTATTGTTCCATTATTGTAAGATCTAAAATAATATACGATCATAATTTCTAACATGCTTAAAATAACGGACATGTAGTAACTGGAAGGGTTACGTACCGTGATTTGAGAACTCCTGTCTAGGCTGGCATTCGCACAAATCCAATAAAGGACCCGTTGCCTACCTGGGGACTATCAATGAGAGTACCGATACCTATTAGGCCAAAGCATGTCCACCTAATTGATTAAAATGGTTTTGTAAACACTTAATCAGAATCAATAACTTTTTACAAAAACCAAAATAGCTTAACTTGGATGAGCTTATGATATATCACTTCTGGCCAAAGCTGATTTGATACATCTATTTATTGTTCAAGTATTATAAAAGCTATGTTAAGTATGCATTACAAACGTGAAATGTCTTAATTCTGGCCAAAGCTGATTTAATTCATTTATGTTTAGCATGCTTGACAAGTGCATAACTAAAGTGATTGTCTCATTTCTGGCCAAAGCTGATTTGTCACGATTATTTTGCACACATACTTAAATGATTACACTTCTGGCCAAAGCTGATTTGTCTTTGTTTAAGTAGAATTTTACTAAGTCTATTATTTTGATGTTAGTAATAGACATATCACAACCTCTTCACTTAATGATCCCTTAATTAATTTTTATGATCATTTCGTCTGCCTTATTTTTAGTACCCATAATTTTTACTCACTGTAGCTTTCTTCTATAAATCAATATCTCATCCACTCTAATTCTTAAACATAAAATGTTTTGCTTTATTTAAAGTTTCTATAAGAATTAGCTCCTAAATTAAATCCTTGATTATCTCTTAAGACACGATAATCCTATTGCTCTCTTCTGATAAAGCACTACAGAAGAAAAGTAGAGCATGATGATTAGGATAAATCGAACATGATGTCTCTTATGACAATCAAGAATTCTCTAACATAAATGCTATCACTAAACTTATTCCAGATTAAGTCTTTCCTAAGACTAATCTATTATCTGTGGAATAATTACAAAATTCCTAAGATGCATGCCTTCATTTAAAATACTAAACTATAAAGTTAAGTGGTATATGTGAATACATTATAATGTATAATACCATGACCCATAAAGTTAAGGGCTTACGCATGGAAATAAGTACATTTTTCCAGTACATTACATACTAAGATTTTCACTTGTACAATTTGATGCCTAATAAATCAACTATAACACTCAAAAGTACCAAAGTATAATGAGTATGTTGATAAGCAAGATATGTACATAGAAATAAATGTTTGAAACTGGAAAATAAGATGTTATTCACCTTACAACCACTAATAGTTTAAAAGATGATTGTTCTAAGGTCCATAGACAAAATGCAATTACAAAATCCCAACTTTAAGGTTCTTCAAGGGAAAATCTCACTGCATAATTATGCCATTAGACTAGGCATAAGCAACGAGACTATCCATTATTATAAAGAATGGTTGGATAAATTAATTAGGTAGTCACTTACAAATGATATTTAAGTCTGCTTATTTTAATATTCCTATTAACACATGATTAGTTGACTCTAGTTCTAAACGTTTCCTTACCAGAAGTCAAACATATAATTAACATGAGAGTTAGTGACAAAATTAAATGTTAAGGCTATAAGAACCATAATAAGCAGCCTTCTAACAACGCTTTTCGATACCTTATATATTCTGAAGATTAATCAGAATATAGTATCATAATTACGCAAAGTTATGAACGTTGTGAGGTTTGCATAGTCAACATAAAGTCACACTTACCTTAAACTCTCATCTTATTTGTTCTAAATATCTGGATTGAAACATTACTAAGATGGAACTAGATGATACCTTACATTTTCACAACTTTTGTCATCATGAAAATGAGAATTTGACAAAAGGAAAATGAGACTTATAAATTTCATCCATTATAACCAAAATTCATGAGAAATCATGACATGGTTAATGAGGATGATTTTTTCATTTAATCTCATTCTAAGTGATTTTAAATCATTACGTTATAGCCCTAAATATTACTTGGCTTAAGGAATAAGTATGGGTCCATCATAAGTCATTCATTGACATTCGTGGAACTTATTCCAAATGAAATATTCAGACATAATTCATTTATCATTTAAAAGAATATCAACTTGTATCTAACTTTTGTCGCATATGGCCCACAGTCTTAGAAGAAATCTATTCATATGTTTACTTATTAAGATTTCTATTAAATATGTCCTTAAGTTTCTTATGACATTTGGACGTCAAGGAAATCAATTAAAGTCTAACATATATATGATAGGTTCCCACGTCACGTACCTCATTGACACTTCTCTTGTAGCATTTCTAGAGATATCAAAGATCAGTGGGAGCATTAAGTGTCTTAATAATAACTTGCAATAGTTGCAAGAGGTGGGGGAGTGAAAATTTTACATTACCTAAATTCACACCTCTTGTTTACACCTCTTGCCTAAATTCACACCTCTTGTTTACACCTCTTGTACAAGACACTGCTCCATCTTGACACTGTTCTATCATAACTTGTCTCCTTAAAAATCTAATTCTACTCTTACAAAAGTTTCATTGTTGCTTAATTAATTGTGGACACACTTAGATTTCTTACCTAAACTAACATACTCCTCAACAAGAGAAACTACAAAGACTGATGTCATTAATTTGTTTTCTCTATTAGAATTTGTTGGTCGTTAAATATTGACCCTAAGCATGCTGAGTTCCTAAAGATTTCTAAGGTCAGTGGGAGTAGTCAAGGTCCTTATCATGACTTGCAAGGAATACAAGAGGCGGGGGGAAGAGTGTCATTAAATTTAACTCCGAATTTAACTCCGATTACACCTCTTGTACACCATACTGCACCAACTCTTACAAACTTAGAATCCTGAAAATGATAGCAACCTAACCAAGAGCTAATCCATAAAACTGAAACCTCTAACAAACCCAATAATCAACTTAGGGGGTCATCTAGGTTTAAAAGCCTACTAGCTTTGATGATTACATAACCTCCCTAACTGAAGTTGAAATGGATTTTGGAAAAGTTTACTGATCCTATCTCTTCTAATTAAGCCACTAGCATCAATCAATCTTCTGAATGGAATAAAACCGTTTTCTAGTAAAACTGATTTTATATGTTCGTATAACGTTTGAGATTTGATTGAATTACCTAAGAGTGTTCATAACTAAACCAAATCCTTATATATAAGCGTTAAGACACAAAGGAGCATGATTGATTGTCAAAGGTTGTACTTAGGAAGAGATAAATTATTAAAGAATCTTTATTACATATCTAACAAAAGATTTCTTTGAGGATCATCACTGTTCTAGTAGCTTATAATAGTTTAAAGCTACATTAGATGAACATTAAAAACAATTTTCCCTAACAAATGGCTGACATATTTACATGTTCATAAAACAACCTGAAAGTTCCAAACTGAAGGTTAAAGAACACTTTATTTGTAAGCAAATAAAATCCATGTACGGGTTAATGCAAACATTATAATATGATGAAATCTTAACGTAATTATTTTCATCAACAACCAAGTGGATTAATGTACCTACCTCAAAATGAGTGGGAGCAACTAAATTAAACTTGTCTATATAGATGATATTCTTTTGACAGATATATGTTACATAAGTCAAAGCATTGTTAACACAAACTTTGATATAATAGATCTCAGAGATATCTCTTAGGTGATAGATATCATAACATGCCGAGATAGACCCAATGGGACATTAGTTCTGTTCCATAAGTTTAACATTAAATGGGTCCTTACATATGTAACAAACTATACTGCTCTTCCTTTAGAGAGTAATAGGATAAATGAGATTATTTCCTTATGCTTCATTAATTAGAAGCCTTATTTAAGTTCAAGTCTATACTCGTTTAGATATTACTCACATTGCAACACACTAGATATGTCTAGATTAATGTGAAGCATTTAATAGAGTATTACAATATCTTTAAAAGAAACGAGAGGCTATGATTTGAAGAAGAAGTGAGAACTCAAACCGGTTTATTACTTTAACTTTGTAATGTTCAAAGATGACAAAATGTAATTTCGGGTATATCTTTATGTCAGCAGACAAAACCTATCTCATGGAGGAGTCATAATGCACTGATATTAACAACCTAAGTTATAACGACATAATATAGTCACTAAATGTTGTTGGAAATTTATCAGTGGACTCATAAGTTTATTAACTCCATATAATTAATGTTTTGAAGACTTAGTGTGATAAAGTCAGCTACCATAACTCCTTGAACAGTAACAGTTCAAGAGGTGCTGCATTAAGTTTCGATACACAATTAATTATTCGTTTATGAACGAATTGAGGAAACTAAGTTTTGTATCGAATACATTCATGATATGCTTAAGGATCCTATAACTGAAGGGCTATTACCCATAAGTCTTATTAAGAGAGCTCATAGACGGGTATTAATTGATGGCCGTGTGCAACTGCGTATAGTACTATGAATGACTAAGTATTAGTTAATTTTCCTCATCAGTTTGATTTTGTATGTCTCTAACATATGTTCTGTGCATGTAATGACATATAGACAAATATAAATACATATCAAACGATAAAGGGCTTACTTGAATATTTTGATCATAACTGTTAAGTTTTAGATTGAGGTTGTAGTATGACTAATGGGGGTCCTGAGTCGAATGATGATTCAACGGCTGTATTTCTCTGCTACGGTTCTTGGTTTAAAGCTAAAATGAGTGTTAACTCCTGATCAGGCTTATCTAATACTCATAGTAAATGATTACTCGGCCAAGTGGGAGAATGTAAGATTAAATATATTTAGTATATTTAATCTATGGCCATTATAATCAATTTACATAATAATAGATCATTATATATATTAAACCTATTATATAATTAGTGGGTAATTGTTGATGGACCATATTACCCTTAATGACTAATTATGGTTTCCTCCCGGGTGTATCAAAGAGTCTATATATAGAGGCTATGGGTTGCACTAAGACTTGCTCATTCACAATTCACAACCAACCTACTCATAACATCATAAACCTCTCTTTCTCTCCATACGATTCTAAGCCCCTAGAATCGGTACTACCATCAAGCACGTACACTCTAAGGAGGAACCAGATCATCCTGACAAGTATGTCGAACTCAATGGCTTCGTCTCTGACTGGATTCTCCGCTGGCCTTGTCGCCGTTACTGGTATGTAATTATTCATGTTTTCCATTACGTTTAAACAGAACTGATCAACAAAATTTGCCCAAAAAGTTTGTTAATACCCAATTTTTCTGTTAAATTTTGATTTATTCAAAAAACATGTAGTCATTGCTTGTTAGAAATAAAAAAAAATGTTAGAAATAAAAAAAATCTTTCACACGAGCATGGGTATTGCTTGCTCATCAATTTTTTCTTTTATTATCCAATAACAAATGATGTATTTCTGGAACAGATTGTTATTTGAACTCTAATGTCATGGTTTATGTGACCATGTCCTGTTTTTGTTATTTCGTCGATTATGACCGTATTAAACTTTTGATAAAAGAAGTGAGAAAGCTTTACAAAGAATGTGAGGGGAAGGGTAATCGAACCTGCCACCATGTGGCTGGAAGCAGAGAGCTTTTCCGCTGCAACCGTCATTCAACTTTCCCTATAAGTTCATCTCTTAATATTATTATGGGTTCACTCTAGGTTTTTATGTATAATTGCTACTAAAATTTCAAAATTTAGTGGGTTCACGTGAACACGTAACGATATATGTAGGTCTGGCCCTGGTTATCACTAGCGCTTCGTGACGGGTTCGGAACATAGAAAAAAAAAAAGCAAAACGCAAACTTAACGATAAAAAAACCATACTGCGATGGTATATTCGAAAATCATAAAAGAGTACGTCCCAGTATACGAATACAAATTATTCCAACAAATTCACCCCAAAATATACATAAAGATAAATATGACGGTCGTGCATTACAGCTAGGGGTGCAAACGAGCCGAGCCGAGCCCGAGCTCGACCAGGCTCGAGCTCGATTAACTTATGAGAGCTCGGCTCGATTCGAGCTTTATTTTCAAAGCTCGAGCTCGGCTCGTTGGTATTTTCTCAAGCTCGAGCTCGGCTCGGCTCGGGCTCGGCTCGTTTATTATCTATTAATTAATGTATTAAATAAAAATAATATATATAATAGACTTTTTAGGCTCGCGAGCTCGATAAGTGAAGCTCGGGCTCGGGCTCGTTTACTAAATAAGGTTATTTTTAGGTTTGAGGTCAGCTTGTAAACAAGTTTAAATAAGCTCGGCTTGACTCGGCTCGTTTACACTAAGGCTCGACGAGCCTAACGAGCTTCACGTGCGAGGCTCGAGCTCGGGCTCGATAAACAAACGAGCTTTATTTTAGGCTCAAGCTCGGCTCAGGCTCGATAAAGCTCGACTCGTTTCGAGCTTTTTTTCGAGCCGATCTCGAGTAGCTCGCGAGCTTTTCGGCTCGTTTGCACCCCTAATTACAGCAAATCGATTTAAGTGTAGATAAAAAAACTCGCAATGGTGTATTTAGGCGAGCCGTTTAAAAGCCGACAGGTGTCGGTCAGAAAACAATGTTACGAATATTTACAGCAAAAAGCTATAAATATTACTCTATTAAGGTTGGGAAACCAAACTTTAAACTTATTAAATACCGGAGAATGTAAACGAATATCATTCAATAAAAACAAAATCTATAATGATGCTTAGGGCGGTTTTTAACGTCCGGGTCACAGCCACGTCGGGCAGGTATCCCATTACGAATGATCTAAGGGTGGAGGATATCAATCAAAATGCCACATCAACCACCAAATCATCTTTTTCCTCAACTCATCAAGCACCAAAATGTAAGGTTACCTACCAAAAATCATCAAAGTCCAAAATGCTAAACACACACATACCGTGTATGTATATTTATTTGTGTGTGTGAGCAAAGAAAACCAAATTAGGGTGGCTACCAAGATTTTGTCGCAAAAAAATCATGGTGGTTTTCCTGTTTGGGGCCGCACATCTCGATAGAAAGGCTTTCCAAACGCCATACCGTGTATCCTGTCACACCCCCAAAATCCACAAGCGGAGTATCACCGCGGGAGGCGTGACATGATCAGGATCAAGCCCCCAATCATATTGAACAATGTAATTAAATAAATAAAAGTTTAACCACACAATATAATTGGTGTCCAAAACAAATCAAGTAAGTTCAAGTTATCAGCGGAAGCATAAAGTGTAAAACCAAAACATAAGTCATAAGTCATAAGTTCATAAAGTTTAACATGGCACACAACAGTCCATGCCCCACAACGACTTCTGCTCCCATGCAAGCTCCAGCCAAACATCTAACGACCTACAAGGCATGTAACAACGAGTCAACAACAAAGTTGAGCGAGTTCACAGTTGGTTGTCCAGTTTAATGTTGTTCCAAAAACCATAAGTTGTTTCGAAAACCACGAGTTATCCAATTCCTTGTTTCCCAAACCATAATGTAGGTCCGGCTAGGGGAGGATCTAGTCGCCTAATCCTTGTTATCGAACACACCTGGTTGTGCGGAATCCAACCGGAGATGCAAACCGAGATCGAACACGCAATATAACGACACACAAGACTCAACGATTAACACCTCTGTATTAATGCTATGAAAAGATCAGTTACAAGCTCAATGTTTACAAATGTTTTCTGTAAACTTTCTCAAACTCTCTAGTGTGTGTGTTCTGTGCTCTCTATTCTTGTGTCTACTAGAGCCTGTCTATTTATAGCACCAGCAATGACGAAACAGAAGTAGGACTCGACGAATCAGTTGTTGTCGACGAAACAAAATAAAATGTCTTCAAAGTCGACGAAACAAGTTTGTTTCGTCGACATACATGTTGGTTCAATAGGAGTTCGGCCCAAAGCAGTATCAGCCCAAAGAAGCCCAACATGCAGACAAGATGATTGGCCAAATAATAAGTCTCATGCACGTCCAAGTTTTCTGTATTCATCAAATTGTAAGATTAGCCAACTTATGACATCATCATGATGATGTCATGATGAAGTGGCGGCGGGAACCGGCTCGCGGCGCTCCGTGCTTCGCGTGTCGAACTCTGGGGCGCATGACGGAGGAATGTCGTGACGTCGGGCTTGAGCCGAACCTAACCGGGTCGAACCGAACCAAGTTGAACCGAACCAAGTCGCGTCCACTTAATATGTATCAACAAACTCCCCCTTGGACGCTACTCGTGAGGTTCATCTTCCATGTCGGAGGATCTTCAAAGTCTTCACGTCTTGAAAGCAGAAAGTGTATCAACAAACTCCCCGTTTCATGTAGGAAGTGTGTTGACAAACTCCCCCTTAACATAAGCTCTCATTTGAGTTATGCTCGTGAATGTCTTGATCTTTAGAACTTGAGATCCTTGTGGTGTTGATGATGGCCAGCGGCAACTTGATCATCTTCATCATTTGAGTGCCTTCACGTTGTGTCTTCATTCCGAAGCTTGTCATCGACCATGTTCTCCTTGCCTTTAGAATCTGCACATGCAAGAAATCTAAACGCATAATGAGAACAACTGCTTGGAATATAGTAAACATAAACACTTGACACACATGTGACCATGTTTAATCAACCATCGTCCGACAGTTTGAAAGTTTAAAAATACTTTATCCATTTCAAATTTTAACTTTCAACACTTTGCAAATTTCGACCGTTTATGAAGATTTAGTCAATTTGGTTTTCGTTCAGGTTTCAGGTAACGAAGACTCGAGATCCAACATCGTACGATCGAAAATAAGATAGAAATAAAATCTTTTTGGCTTTTTAGAAAGTTTATATTAAAACACACCTAAAATCTTTTTGGAATTTTTGGATATTTCAAATGTAACGACAGAAAGCAGTAAATAAATATATACGGAGATGCAGAAATTGAAAACATTAAATAAATATTTACAGACAATCTTTTTGTGAGTTTCGAGGGTAAGAGAATCATATCAGTGTACGGTCATGCCAAAACGCTCTTGTTGTTCAATTAGTTAACATTAAGATAAGCATCCTATAACAATTATCGGTATTGTTGTCCACATAAGCTCAACTTATCAGATGTAATCATGGCGAGGGGATACGTTAAGGTATGATTTATACTTACCGACCGGTGTTCATCCATATCACGACACATTCCCGTATCAAGGTATGCACGAGGATTCATCTTACCGGTGAGTATACCGATTATCATCTGTTTGACCGTATATGATGTGAGATTCTCACTTATTTTGATTTGAAAACAAGCCCTATGTGATATAATCACTTATAGATGAGGAACTTGATTTTCATATGCATGAGGGCACATGAGCAAGTCCGTGAACAGGTCAGTACTTTCGTACAGCAGAGAGAGGAACTTGACTCCCGGATAGATGTGATATATTATCACTTATTTTGATTTGGACATGTGATTGTTGATCACTTATTGAGGTCGTATGCAATATGTACACGTATGTATAGTATCATGGAAGATCTAGACTTGCGTCCCCGTTATTTTTCGGTAAAAGAAACAACCATGATACCCAGATGATAAGCAGCATAAAGACCGAATATCTCAGAACCTCGGCAATCTATCAAACGAAATTTCGGTACTAAGACCATATGCCAATGAATGGTTCCCACCCAGTCTTCAGTCGATTTAAGATTTATATCACCCTGCACACTTTAAAATGATTGTGAGCCTACCGATATATCTTATATAGAGCTGCTTATCGATTTTCATTTAGGGTTTAAAGAGGTTTGGATAGACCACTGATGTACTATCATTTTCTCTTTTGCTCGCCAGGAAACTCATTTTTGATTTTCTATTGTTTTTGTGTTTTGAAATTTTTTTTTTTTCGATGTTTTTGAATTTTCAAATTTTGGATTTACTCCCCCTAAAATCAACAAACTAAGATAAATTTAAAAAAAAATATATTTACAAAAATGATTTTCCGATGTTGGTTTTAACTCATGTTTTACCTCAATGCCGTTTACCAAAATTAATTTTAATCAGAAATGATTTATCGAATTTTGGAAAAATGAGTTGGCATGTCGGAAAGCGGTGTAGACCATGACAACGTTGACGAGTTTCATAGAGAAACAATCACGTGTGAGGTGATATTCGAGATCAACGTGTCAAGCCAAAGAGTGCTGTACGAGATGATATACTTCATAAAGCAGCTTAAATATCGACAAGCATAGGAGAGATTAGAAATTTAAAACCGTAATCCTGCAACTTCTTCGTGCATTGGCAGGAATCTGAGTGCTCTCCCAAACTGGACATCCACCTGGTGTGGATTTCAAAGTCGATTTTGTAGCTATTGAGAAATCTCTTCACAACAACAAGATCAGAAACCTCTGGGTCCGGCTGGTCTTTCACATTGCACCAGCGAAGGTCTTTGTCTTTCTCTTGAGAAGTAGTGTGCGGTTGTTCAATCCACGCCAAGGCATCCGCACACCCGGTTGGTTTGGTCAACAAACACATTTTCTTCAATCACACCGCGAAGAAATGTACACTGCACGTTCATCTTGTTGATTTTGAACTTCAGACGTGCTGCAGGTGCGTACATTTCATTGGAATCTTTCCTGAGGACCCGATCAAAAACCATAACAACCAAATTTTGGCACATTTTTCATCTTGTCGAATTTTTTAACTTCATTCAACTACTTTCTTTCACCAGACATTTTTGTCATCTTTTCTCCTCTCTCCATCAAAGGCAACAATATTCTCCTAAATGTAACAATATTTCGGAGCCTTATGCCGCCGATCTTGTGCATGGACGCTCCACTATCAACAATCCTAAGACTATCAATAGTTCCTCCTGGAACATCCTACACACTCATTCAGAGATTAGTTGGAAAAGGGGACCCAAGCCTTCACAGACTTGGGTCGTCCGTCATCATCGAGAATTGTGACATCCATTTCCCGATGATTCGGAACTGATGTAGCTCCCCCTGAAATAGTTTCCGATTTTGGTTTCCAAATCTGTTTTTGTTTTTCATTTTTAACAACTGATTTAACAGACTGTGTTTGGACAACCTCCGGTTTTAAAACCTTTTCAACTTCTTTTCGTTGTTTCTTTTTCTGTTTCATTTCCCGTTGTTTAACAAGACGAGGGTCCTGTTTTGGTGAAACAGATCTTTTATGGTAATAGTTACCATGGGGGGCATAAACCTTTCCTTTTCCCTTGGTGAGATATGGACAGTTCTTGACAATGTGTCCATACTCACCGCATTCAAAGCATGATCTCCGCTCAACAAACCTCGGAGTATCATAACTGTAAGAGCTTGATGATGAACTTCGTGATCTTGAGGTACTTGGTCCTACATCACAACCGTTTGTGTGTTGTGTGTAGTTGTTTTGATTGTTTCTTTTCAAAATTTTACTTTGTTTAACAAAATCTAGATTAGATTTGTTTTCAAAAGTTTCAATTTTATCAGTCCCTCTTGATTTCACGAAGTTTATCTTCTGAATCTTCTTCTTGTTTTGGCTTTGTTTGCCTTTTCCCTTTCCTTGGGCAGCGTGATTTTGCTTTCGTTGATTATTTTGTTTTTGCAATTTTTGATTCCCGTATTTCTTTCTAACTTCGGATTTTGGGATAGGAGCACACTGAGTTACTACAACTCCTGGGCTCGACTTTCCCAAAAACTTACTGGTAGAATCTTCGAAAACTTTATCAATCAAAGATTGATTGACATTTTTGATAGGGAAATCCTTGTCTAAATATATTTTGTCAGATCCAATCAACGTGTAAAGCAAGTTCACGCTTTCACAGCTTCCAGATGAGGATTCAACAGACTTGGCTGTAGCAGTCACAAACGGTTTTGCAGGTGGATCACAAAGAATGTGATTCTCAAGAGGTATGTCCTCTTCTTTGATCACCGCATCAGACTTTGCTGAGTCAGTATCATTGGATTCATCATCAGAAGAATCAGCATCCTCAACAACAATTGGAGGATCCTGATTCTGTTCAGCAGAAGACACACATGTATCTGCTGACACATCCGAATCTGACGATACTTCCTTCTTGTATCCGAGTCCTGTTGCAAATTCCTCAACGTCCAAAGGAACAGATGGTTCAAAGTGAGTTCTATACTCCTCATCAGGCATGGCATCATAATTGTGTCTCACTGGTGGTGGACATTTCTTGTAACCTATGCATGTGACATCCCGTTTCTCTTTCTGTACATCAATGATGTGATCCAACACATAGCTAGAGCTCAAATAACTGTCTAGCTTAAGCTGGATCGCCTCACTTTTAGTTTTAACACAAGCCATCTCTTTTTGCATTATCTCAAGGCGAGTTATATACAAATTAATGTCAGTTTGTTTTCTGGAAACCATTTTAGTTAACTCGGTTTTATCTTTCTTTAATTTCTCAATTACCGATTTAAACTCATTTTCATGATTTTCATAAAACATGTTGGCTTCAGTGCACTTCGAAAGATCCACGGTTAACTTCTGGTTATGGATGAATGTCACATCATACTTTTCTTGCAAAACCTCGTGTTTGGTTTGCAACTCACACCACTTGGCATTCAACGAAACATGTTTGTCTTGCAAGTCAAGCAAAGTAGCTTTTAAAGCATCATGTTTGCCTTGCAACTCAGACATATTTGCATCCAAATCAGCACATTTAACACTTAAGCTAGCACAATTATCACAATTAACAACAGTAGGTTCATCGACACATACCTGACTTGACGAACTGTCGACATTAGCCATAACGGCTAAATGGAGAGAAGAAGAAGAATAAACAGCTTGATCCACCAGAATAGATTTTCTATCATTCCTTGCTGCAGCTTCTCCTAATAGCTCATCAACATCTGCATCAACTGACACACTTGACGTGTCATCCAATTGATCATCACCTGAAGTCGAGGATTCTCCATCTGAGCTTCTACTGTAACCAGAACTGTCTTCATCTTCAGAAGATTCACCACCATTGGCGGAAGATTTTTCACCACTGGCGTGTTTAAGATCCTTGACAACCTCAGCAAAACAAGCGGTTACAGTAGATGGCCGATAGACTTGCTGTTGTGGAGCGGGTTTTACTGGAACTTGTATCGGATTGCCATATAGATCAGTTGTCACAGGAGGCCTTTGGGTTTGTTGTTGAGGCACTGGTTGAGGAACTGGTTGAAGCGGATTTCCGTACAGATCTGTTGGTCCGGTAGATCGAACAGGTAATGGATTTCCGAACATATCAGTTGCTCTGATAGATCGTTTCGGTGCGGGAGATTCGGCCCACGAAGGAGACAAACTCGTATTTCTATACTTTCCTGTATCCGGAGATGGAGGACTCCACCAACTCGGATACATTTTGAATGTTTGATGATGAATTCCTGATCAACACACTCGAAACAGACAGTAAAAATACTTTTGCAAACTTTCTGTTTTTTTTTTTTTTTAAGAATTTTGACAATGTTTAACAAAGTCCCACCAAACAAAGGTGATCGTTGAAGTCGACGAAACAGGTCTTGTGATATAATACGATGAAACACACTTCTTGAAAGATAGGCGACGAAAACGAGCCCAAACAGAAGCCCAAAATTTTTGTTGTGCGAGCCCAGTTCTTCTTGTGCGACTAACTGTCTTGTGCGAATCAATATCTTGTGCGACTAATATCATGTGTGATTAATCATTTTTGTGCGATTGGACATCAGAAGCCCAAAGAGAATTTAAAAGATGGTCCTTTGTAATTAGAAGCCCAATTGGAGGCCCAGTTCTTGTTCGAGCCCACTATCTTGTGCGCCAATATCTCTTGTGCGACTCAAATTTGAATGTTGTGCGACTGATTGTCTTGTTCGACTGAAACAAATTGTGTGATTATATATTGACTTTCTATCACTGACACAAAGTAAGCTTCTTTTCAACTCAAACTTTCGGCTACACAAAGCCCCATTTACCAACCAAATGATGATGTCTTGTAATATTTTAATCAATCAACAAGTTCCAAGACAATAACAACTTTCAATAATTCTGAGTAAATATAATCTTGTGCGATCCAATTTGAATGTTGTGCGATTAGGTATCTTGTGCGAGCCAGCTCCTTGTACGACTGCAAATTTATTAAATCCAAATTGACTTTCTATCCTCCTGACACAAAGTTGTTTTTGTCATACCCACTTTCGGCTACAAGGCATGCTCAATTCACCAACCATGTATGGCATGTAAATATTATAATCTTTAAACAATTACAATTACCAATGCACAAACACTTGAATATTCAAATTTCAAAGATCAAAAAGTGTAAAACTTGAAGAACAATATGAAGAACACCATGAACTTCATGAAGTTTTCGGTAAACCGAAACTTTCCGAACACGAGTAATTGCACGAAAATTCACTAAAAACCACCTTTTAACATGTAAAAATGAAAAACAAAAAGGTTTTTATATGAGCTTTCAGCAAAAAAACACCAGAATTTTTGAAGTTTAAGGCTAATTTTTCAGAAAAATATGAACTTCAAAAACCCGAAAAACAACCCGAAAACACTCGGTTTTAACAAGGAGAAGAGCCAAGGCTCTGATACCACTTGTAGGTCCGGCTAGG
The DNA here is from genome assembly GCA_030545235.1 of Helianthus tuberosus. Lineage (NCBI taxonomy): Eukaryota > Viridiplantae > Streptophyta > Magnoliopsida > Asterales > Asteraceae > Helianthus > Helianthus tuberosus. The sequence continues at coordinate 10,399,768 of CM060396.1, forward strand.
GGAGGATCTAGTCGCCTAATCCTTGTTATCGAACACACCCGGTTGTGCGGAATCCAACCGGAGATGCAAACCGAGATCGAACACGCAATATAACGACACACAAGACTCAACGATTAACACCTCTGTATTAATGCTATGAAAAGATCAGTTACAAGCTCAATGTTTACAAATGTTTTCTGTAAACTCTCTCAAACTCTCTAGTGTGTGTGTTCTGTGCTCTCTGTTCTTGTGTCTAACATTTTCAGACTAGAGCCTGTCTATTTATAGCACCAGCAATGACGAAACAGAAGTAGGACTCGACGAATCAGTTGTTGTCGACGAAACAAAATAAAATGTCTTCAAAGTCGACGAAACAAGTTTGTTTCGTCGACATACATGTTGGTTCAATAGGAGTTCGGCCCAAAGCAGTATCAGCCCAAAGAAGCCCAACATGCAGACAAGATGATTGGCCAAACAATAAGTCTCATGCACGTCCAAGTTTTCTGTATTCATCAAATTGTAAGATTAGCCAACTTATGACATCATTATGACATCATCATGATGATGTCATGATGAAGTGGCGGCGGGAACCGGCTCCCGGCGCTCCGTGCTTCGCGTGTCGAACTCTGGGGCACACGACGGAGGAATGTCGTGACGTCGGGCTTGAGCCGAACCTAACCGGGTCGAACCGAACCAAGTTGAACCGAACCAAGTCGCGTCCACTTAATATGTATCAACACATAACCAGTGGGGGCTACCCCATGTTAACCACTAGACCGTTACCATATCGACAACTGACTGGAGTCATGTTTATGTGCCCTACGTCAATGTCTATCATCATTGACTAAGTGCCCAGATCCATTAGTTCACTCCCGTCCTCTGCGGCACGGTGTGAGGCTTGTCAAACCTAAATAGAGCTATCTAACTAATGACCCGCCCGCCATTGGCCCGGCGATTAAGTCGATATAAAAATGAGGGACTTCATGATAGAGTTTTGTCTAGTAAGTTATATGTTGTCATCCTTTCTATGGAGGATGGAGGTACGTATTCTACGCACGGAGAATACGCAGGTTTAATGTTGTCATCCTTCCCATGGAGGATGGAGGTACATATTCTACCCAAGGAGAATATGTAGGTTCCGTTTTAGTTTCTTAACCCATTCCCAAACCACCGGGAATCCCATGCCTTGTAGAAAGTGTAAACTCACATTGGTTTGCTCGGTTTGTTAAGTTACTTGTTCACAGTTAATCACTCAAAGCCTATAGTATTCATGCATACGTAATCAGTTTCACATTCGCAAGGTTCACGTATACATACAAATCACAGTGGGTATTCAATCAGTGACCACCAAATAACACATAGCAGTTATACAGCTCAATCAAATCCACAGCTCACATGTACGTTTCACAATGGCAACCACAGTCAAGTGAGTTATTCATCATAAACAAATCATGTTTTCCCTCAATCATAATTAAGATGATTTAATAAGCAGATAATAGTCATGCTCATAATAAACCACAACCTGCTGATGATATAATATCAAAGTCTTTTACCAAACAGTTGGGTGACGTAACACCTTGGTGTTTCGTCGACGCAAAGATGGCGAAACTCTCAGAGGTTTCGTCGACCATACATGTGGCGAAACTTAATATGTTTCGTCAGCCTCATATGTGACGAAACTCCACATGTTTCGTCTCATTACCAAATATCCATACACACAGAAACCCTAACAGTTAGCGATTAACATCATTCATCCAGTCGGATCAAATCATACATCGGGCTATTGATTACCAATTCTTAAACATCAACTACTCGTTATTTCGTTCGTCAGATCTAACGTCACATAATCTAAATCATCGTACAGTTCACATCATAACAGTGATCATCATTAATACTTCATCAGTTTATTAGCATCCATTTTACAATCAACATGCTACATGTTCATAAGTTAATTCTATATCATCACAACAATAATAACAACAGTCTATCAAAGTGTTTGCTGAAATTCCTATCAACACACAATCAAAACATTGATCTATTCTTACTAATCGATAACTTCCGTGGTTATGAATCTAATATTCTACATAACCCTACATCATTCTTATAACTCCTTCATAGAGAAACATCCAAGGGTATGATCAATCAACAAGGAATACGTGCTAATAAAGTTAATATTAAACTAACCGAGATGTATAGTGACCGGAACAAGAGACCGGAATAATTCAAAGATGATGATGATTGCCGTCGGTTTCGAAGGAAAAGAGGAAAAGAGTCTAGGGTTTCGGCGGTTGTGATATTACGTGAAGTTATGCGAATAAGTGATACATATAACTGATTCTAATATGGGCCTCACCAGGGCCGAAGGCCCATTTCTACGAAACATCAAGGAGAGCGACGGAACTCCCTAAGTTTCGTCGAGTAGAGGGAATGACGAAACTCCCTAAGTTTCGTCGGGCTTGCTAGTGGCGAAATTCCCTAAGTTTCATCAAGTATGGTTTTTAACTTTTAAATAGTTCAAAAGTTTGTAAAACTAAACACATTAAACACATTATTCATATCCTAAACATATACAAGTTACAATGCAGTACGAATTATAAAACACAATTGTGAAAACAAGTAACGTGTCGAGGAAAGACCTTGAAAACTCGAGTTGTCACATCATCCCCAACTTGAAAGAAATTTCGTCCCGAAATTTAGCACGTAGTTACTGAGGAAGCTAGTTGGGTTGCGTGGTTTTCCTGATTTTCCTGGGGTGTCACATATCCTAATTGCATTTTGCTCCGGTGGAGCACTTATGAAATGAAAGCTCCACATCACAAATGCACCATCCTAGATGTTGCAGTGTGAATGGTCTAATAAGAATCCTTGGAACATGGATGGATGTGTTTTTGTATAAAGTGGTAATAATTTGATAATACGTTTAATAGTGTTTGTTAACTCTTAATTTAATTTACAAAACCAATAGATAAAATAACTAGACATGGTTGAGATATTTAAAAATAGTAAATCATATATATATTTATAGGAATGGGATCAAATACAAACACTTATGTTTGTAAGAACCATAAGAACCAACACATAATTGACAAGTGTCCCTCAATAAAAAAAATAGTTTAGGGGTAATTTAGACCTTTTCACCATATTTAAATCCATGCAAGTTTAATTCAAATCAAAGTTTGAATTTTTTAACATATCCATGATCTAGTAACTCTCCATGATCGAACCAACCTGTAGGAACCACCACAAAAAATATAATCAACACAACACTATATAATTAGCATAACATCGTTAATCGTTCTCCATTATCAGCACATCGTCCTCAATTGTTCTCCATTATCAACATAAACGACATTAGCACAACATCCTCAATCATTCTCCATTATCAGCACATCTGATGTGCTGATTATATCTACTTTTGGTGTTTGTTTGTATTATATTGTAATTAACACATAATCAACACATTATCTGCACAATTATAAAACAACTTCTGGTAACTTTTGTAAAAGTTACTTTTATAAATAAAAAAAGTTATAGCAATATGGTACTCATATTAAAGATAAAAAAATACTTGATTTTATGGTATATTTAAAAAAAAATAATGAAGTATATAAAAGTTATTTTAGTTTAAAAAACCTTGGTGGAATTTGGATTTAATTGAAAATGGTCAAATGACTAGCAATTTTACGAAATTACCCCTAACTTGTTAGTACTAATTTTTAATTATAAGGGTTTTATTTATAATCAACCCCAACCCTTGATTTAAACTATCAATGGTTCAGATCTGTTCTTACGGTTCTTACAGTTAGCACTGTTTGTACAGAATCTCAACCCAAATAACCTAGTTCAACGAAGTTTAAATTAGAGTAAATTGTAGTTTTTGTCCATATTGTTTGCTCCAGTTAACACTTTTCGTACACACTTAACACCTCTCGTCCCTGACGTTTGATTTTTTCACACTTTATGTCCTGGACCTTAACACTGTTAACTTTTTTACTAGTTTGTGTGTGAAATTACTGATATACCCTTCAACATTCTTCTCCATCCAGCCCCACCATTCAACAACCACCACTAACTTCCCACCACCTGCCACCACCACCAATTCAGGTAATCTCTCACGGGTACGATCCGGATTCAAGAACACCAACTTACACATGAAATGACAAACAAATCAATCAGATTTACATACTTCGATCAATTTAGCTAGGGCTGTAAATGAACCAAACGAACACGAACAAGAACCTGTTCGTGTTTGTTTGTTAAAAAATATATATGATCGCAAACCGTTCACGAACACTTATCGAACGGGATTTTATGTTTGTGTTCGTTTGTTAAGGAAATGAACTTTTTCGTATTCTTTTGTGTTTGTTTGTTAATTTTAGGCAACGACCGTTAACGAATACAAATGAGCACAAACTAATGTTCATGAACACAAATGGAAACAAACGAACACAAACAATCGTTCATGAACAGAATATATAATACACTGATACTTATTAGATATTTAATTTGTTAGAACTTTGATATATTTAAATAAATATAAAACCTAAAAACACTAATGAACTATCGAACACAAGCAAACACGTTACCGAACATTCACGAACATAAACGAACGTGACCCTGTTCATGTTTGTTCATTTAACTAAACGAACAAAATTTGTTGTTTATGTTCGTTTGTTTAATAAACGAACGAATACAAACGAACTTCCCGCCGAACGATTCACGAACTGTTTGCCGAACGTTTGGTTCGTTTACATCCCTAAATTTAGCACCAAAAATGGAGGATTAACAAGCACAATTTGATACAATCACCGACAAAACAAAGGGGCAAAAGTTGTAATCCCCTTGCAGAAGGCTTTTCTCATATTCAACAATTTTAGTATCATTATTGAAGAATTGGTGGATATTTTGGGTTAATGCTTGAGAAACACGAAGAATCTAAACAAGAAATGGTGCGAGAGATCGTTAATTTGTTATAGCCGTGATACGTCATCTTGATTTTGATCGGTTTACTTTTTGTGTTTCTTATCTTATCCTCGATTTCTCAACATGTAGTTTGTTTATTGATATGTGCAATTTGTATGATAATACAATCTACAACAGAAAATGAATTCCATAGATGTCTCTCTTCTGTTCACCGTCTCTAACTGAAGATGGCACCAGCAAGTGAAAGACTCGCATGAATATCCAAACCTGAATTGGTGGTGGTGGCAGGTGGTGGGAAGCTAGTGGTGGTGGTTGAATGGTGGGGCTGGTTGGAGAAGAAAGTGGAAGGGTACACGTGTAATTTCATACATAAACTAACACAAAGTTAACGTTGTTAAGATCCAAGGACGTAAAGTGTGAAAATATCAAACTAGGAATAAGAGGCGTTAAGGTGAACAAAACGTATTAATTAGAGTAAACCACATGGAGGAAAGCTATAATTTACACTTTAAGTAATTTATTATTGTATAGTTCCCTAAATAAATGTTGTCCATCACACTTCTTGCCTGCAAACTACTATATTTTATCACGCACCTAGAATTTTCCTGAAAGTAAAAGGAAATTGTGTACGAGCAAGGTAAGGTTTCAACATTTCACATTTGATTCCTAGATATTTCTTTGAATTTTCTTGAAAGTAAAAGGAAAAGGAAATTGTGTACGAGCAAGGTAAGGTTTCAACATTTCACATTTGATTCCTAGATATTTCTTTGAATTTTCTTGAAAGTAAAAGGAAATTGTGTACTAGCAAGGTAAGGTTTCAACATTTCACATTTGATTCCTAGATATTTCTTTGAATTTTCTTGAAGCTCACTTTTGAATCATATATTTTTAACATTATTTCATCAATATAACATTTCAAAGTATAAGATCATGATCAACTTCGTAAGTAACTTAAACCATATTAATATACTTGCAGACATGAGTTCATCTCGTAGGAATCGTTATACTAGTTTTTTTATAATCCTATAATTCTAACGGGAAATCTTTATACATTTTATGACTTCACTTTAAAATTGATGATTGATTTTTATACCAAGTCACATGCAATCTCAATCAAAATCATAACAGTTAAATTGATATTCGCACAAGTTTTGTATTGTTATTTCATGAATTACATTTTCATGTATATTGTAATAAGAAATTATATGAAAGAAAAAAAGTGTTAATAATGTGTTGATGCTAAATACATCTTGATCAATGAGTGAATGTCTATCTTTTATTTTGCAATCTGTATTATCATATATATTGTTGGGATTAGCATTTCGGTACCAATACGGTATTCACTTTTTGATGTTTTTGGATCGGTACTTTCGGTTCGATACAATACTTGTATTTTACCAATTTTTAGCTTCAAATATTGTACCGTAATGGTACCCAATTTTGACAATTTCTGGATGGTATTTTCGATACTGGTAGAGAAAATGAATAATACGCAAGGTAAGGGCACTTGAAATTAAAGTGGATGTAACACCTCGTAAAATCACGTCCAATAATGTATTGACACGTGTAATAAACCCTAATAAAGTCAAACCTTGAATTTAAGGGACTAATTTTTCGAAAAAAATCGAAAAACTTTGATTATGAAAGAACTGGAAGTATTATCATACCTAAAGTAAGTTTCTAAATAACCTTTTTCGGTTTTATATTCACAAATGAGCCACTTGTTAATCAAGTGTAGCCGTTTGTGTAATTAATTGAAAGTTTGCGCAATAAAGGGTTAAAAGCGTCAACATGTTAATTCTTACCTCTGAGTGACCTTTTAACAAACCGAGAGCCTCGTGATATTTGATTATACTCTCGGGAATACCAATCGTTGGCCATCCAAGGCTTTTATGCCTAAAAGTGAAGCTACGCGCAACCTTGCAAGTATAAGGGACTAAAAGTGTCAGTATGTTTAATTATACCTCTGAATGACCTTTTATCGAGCCCGAAGCAGTATGATGTTTAATAATACTTTCAAGAATGCCTAATATGGATTAGATGAGGCTTCAATGCTATTAAATATTTACGCAAGTTTGCGCATTAGAAGGACTAATTGCGTCAAACTGCAAAAGTATGTCAATTCATATGTATCGGACCTTCCAGAATATGATCATAAGTTAATCATACCCTATTTATCCTTTACATAGCTTAGATATAGGCTTAGTGGTGTTTGGTGCGCAAAAATAAACATTTAAGTCATGCAGGGACTAAAAGTGTCAAAAAGTGCACAAGTTTGCGTTTACGCGCATATCTTACATTCAGAATATCCCCAGACACCCAAAAATTTATGTAAGCACTAAAATATTTTATTTTAGTATTTGGCTTGATAAAATTCCATTCTTCACGTCGTTTGGATTGTTTTTCGCGTCCATCCGTGTTTGTCGTAATTAGCCGAACAACGAGACCGTACGACCAAACGAACCGACACCCGACATATTTTTGAGCATGTTTCATGTTCCCTAGGCTTAGGCATCATGGTAGAGCCCTAAAAATGGTTTAACAGGCCTTAGATGTGTCGGAAATGGCATTTGGAAGTGCAAGGGCTAAACCTGTCAACAATTGAAACATTTCTTTACTGATCAGGTCCTTACGGACCGTAACACTCTGGATCTTACGGTCCATAAGCATGGCCCAGATGCAAAAACTCAGAAAGTTGTCTGTTCAGCCCATGTAAGCGACATATATTGCCCTTTTCACTTCCATGGGCGACCCCTACTGATTCTTAGGCCTTAGGGACACTTGTTAATCATCAGGGAACATGTATAGCATTGTTTGTCATGATCTTGATGGATCAAGAACACTATATAAAGCCCCATTGTTGCAATTCTTGATCATTCATACCCAACTCAACTCCTGATCATTTCTGGAGCTCAAGGCCTTTCCCCAAGCATCTCTAATCGTGCATTAGACCTTGGTAAGTATCCTTGACCTTCCTTAATTGAGTTTTGCTTAGTTATTAGCTTAAAAGTCAAACCGTCGTAATTAAGGTTTGACTTATCGATTAATCACTAATGGTCCAGTGATTAATCAAACTTAAGGTAGTTATAAGTTGGTATTTATGTGGGCAATAAACCCTTAAAATGGAACCCTCATATTCCCACTCTAACTAGACCAATTGTCGGGTCAAAGTTTATTATAAAAAGTCAACAGGATCCTAATTTTTGAATTAGCGCATAATTAGCAATGTAAAAGGGCGTGTAACCTATTTGATCACTCATATAACTTGGTAATAAGTATAAGAAATGGTCTAAGCTTGTTTGATCCGACAATTTTCTGTTTAGACCCGGTTCGGAACCGAAAGTCGCAAAACTTTGACTTTTGCTTTGACTTCAGTTCTAACCCGATTAAGATGGGTTTAGAAATACCTTAGGGCTTCCTTAGGACCAGGTTACATGTTGGTATAACCATCTGTGATTGGTTCGTTGATTGCCCCATTCGTTTACACGTTTCCTTTAATTGCTTAATGTTGACCATAATGCCCTTTTGTCCATAAAACGAGAATTTTGGAAATATGAAAGGACAATCATCTTTATTACTGATTTATAAACATGTCCCTAAAATTTTATATTAGTTGGAGGTCTAGATTAGGAGTTATGCTCAATAGCGTAATTAGAAAGCTTTTTGTTAATTAAAAAGCATAATTAGCGTAAAGCCTATCTAAACCTAATTTTTGACACCAAACCTTTTACCCACTGATGTAATATAATATTTTGAGATTTTGAAAGATTTTTAATAATTTTTAACCTGATCATAACCTAAGGTTATGGCCTTGATTCGGTAAATACCGATTATACCCTTTTTGTGTATAAAATGAGTTTTACATAGTATTTTGACACCAATCCAATTGCTACTGATTTTATATAATAAATGAAGTATTTTGAACTTTATAACCTGATCAGAAAACTCAGATTTCCTGTATAACCCGGAAATCGCTTAAAACGGCTTTTTACGCGTATTAAACACCTGGTATGGGTTTAAAACCATTTTGGCATATAAGACTTATCACCAACTGATATAACCTATTAAATTAAGTTGTTTTACGGATGATTTCAGACCCGAGTCTCAAAATTAAAATTAATCTCTTTTATAATCTTTTAAATGACCAAAATACCCCTACGGGGCTTAAATTGATATTAAACTCGTTTTGGGCATAATGGAAGGTATCTTACTGATAACACAACATATTTAAAGCATATTAACTTAGGAAACTTGTTCATGACTCATTCGGTTACCCGTTATGCGTTATTCGCGTTCGGTTCGGTTTATGTAACTAGTTTGCATAAATTAGCCGAAACGGGTCAAACGTTATCGTTTTTATCTCAAAATCCAGAATGTGTTTAGTTTACCCATATGAAACAAGTCTCCAAACTTTTCGGGTCTAAATCACATTCTATTCCGGTCTTCGCTTAATCATGCGTTTTGAACCGTAAACCTTTCCTTAAAACTAACCGGTCTAAGTTACGACTTAAATAAGACCCGTTAGGAATCTAATAGGTTAATAAAACCTTCGTTCCAGATTAAGAGCCCCAGTAGAAGTACTTGTGCTTGCTGATTAGACTATACGGCTGAGTATAAATTGCATTGCTAGCTCAGGTAAATACTTTTAACTTATTTTCCCTTATACGGGCTTGGGATACGGTATTATAAAAATACCGCTTGGTCGGGTGTAGAAACCTTTTAATCGGAGATGATTAAATTGCATAATCCCGTTTTAATCGGAGATGATTAAAATGTCAAAAGTCGGTACCGAAAATTTACCCGGTTCGGTAAATTCGGTACCGGTACCGATTCGGTACCGATACCCGATACCATTTGCTCCTCCCTACCTTTAAAAATCAAAAGTTTTCTCCCTTTTAAAATATCAACGAAACCAAATAAGTTAAGAAAATTTATTTTACTCAACTTATACTTTTCTAGCTGCCGTCTCCTTTTCTTTTTTTACTTTACCAATACATGTCTTTGCCTATCTTTTTTTAAGAGAAAAATGTTCGGATAGTTCTGTGGTTTGTCTATTTTTCATCTTTAGTCACTAACTTTCTAAAATTACACATATAGTCCCCAAGTTTTTGAATTTTGTTCCCGGATAGTCCCTGGCGTAGATGAGGGTTAGTTTTTAGTGTTATGTGCGTGTGAAATGACAAAAACACCCTTAATATTAAAAAGTTAAAAGAAATATAATTAATATTTTACAATTTATGTGGGACCCACCACCCAACCTACCCACTTCATCTTCCCCAAGCCACACCACCACCACCATCAACCCCCACTTCACCGTAACCACCACTGCCACAACCATCCCCCCCACAACCACCACCGCCGCCACCATCACCAGTGTAATTTTGTTGTTATAATGAAACAATTTCCTGAATGTTGGGCTGTCAACAAGTAATCAATGAGCGCAAAAAATGATTTGAGTTATAACAGTTCATGTTTAGTACTTAATGAAAGAGAAAACTGCAGAAAAAATAACCAACCTGCACTTAATTGCCAATTTTAGCAAATAAGTTTTATGTTATTATCAATTGTAGCAACAATTAATGTGTCGACCAGTGGGTCATTTCGAACAAATTTATGAAAATTTGCTGCCATCGCATCTTACTTGTCATTCGAGTGCATATGCCATATGTATATGGCATCTAATTTGACATTTACTAATTATTTTAGAATATAATGCTCAACTTTTCTCATAAGCATTTTTGCATGCCTTCTGATGTGGTAGCAGAGTGGCACATCACCAATTTACAGATTAAAATCAATTACAATGGGGTTGGTTTATGTAATCAGTAATTAACTGAGAGTTGGTTTTTATTTACACATAATTTAACGTTAGTTTCAAAAATAGGAAAAAAGTAAACTTCAATCAAGTTTAATGCTTCATGAAATAACGAGCTTGTTGCCCAGAATGATCTTTGATCTCTAGATCGCAAATGATAAAACTAAACTTTATTGAATACTGAACGTTGAATACAATGTGTTTTACACGAATTTGAATGATATGAACTACTACAAATGAATCTAACTATCCCTATTTATAGTTTTCTAAGGGTACGAGTGAATAGACGCGTCTCTTCGTGAACGGGTGTGTCTTTAGGATCTTGTGGATGAGATTTAACGTGAAGAGGTGCGTGTCTAAACGAATGGTTGCGTCCCTTCCTTCTTTCTCCTTGTGGCCGAAATCAAGAGGTGTCTCTCTAAGGGATTTCGCAACCCTTGGAGTAGTGGTTACTAACTTCTGAAGTGTCACAATTAGCCCCTCAACTTTATAACCGCCATGTAACCGCCATATAACTATCTTTAATTAATAACTAAATAAGCCCTTGCACTTTGGATGTGTAGAGATTAAGGATTTCATTCACCCCCCTAATCTTGAACATCCTTGAGTTGTTGCAGATCTTGAACTCCGAGCAGTTCTCGCATTGTTGCAAACTTGACCCTTGCTAGTGCCTTTGTTAGTATGTCTGCCCGTTGTAGTTCTCCACTTATATGTTCCACAGTGATATCTTCGTTCTCCACGCATTCTCTTATGAAATGATAGCGTGTATCAATGTGCTTGCTTCTTCTATGAAAGACTGGATTTCTCATGAGTGCTATTGCAGAAATGTTATCCACCCTAAGTGTTATCTTCTCTTCCTTCCAGCCTGTAATTTCACTTAATAGTCTTTTAAGCCATAGTGCTTGGCATGCTGCTGTAGTGGCTGCCATGAATTTTGATTCACATGATGATAATGCCACTGTCTGTTGCTTCTGTGTACACCAGGTTATAGGTGATTCTCCAAAGTAGAATACTAGACCAGTTGTTCCTTTTCCTTTGTCTGTATTAACTCCAAAACTGCTATCACTATAACCTGTGATCTTACATCCTCCTTGCTTCTTGTAGATGATTCCATGCTCTTTAGTTCCTTTGATATAACGTAGTATTTGTTTTACTGCTTTCAAGTGTTGCTCCTTTGGTTCTTGCATGAATCTACTAAGCAGAATGACTGGGTAACATAGATCTGGCCTTGTATGCAATAAGTACCTGAGAGAACCTATCAGGCTTCTGTAATGTGTTGCATCTACTAGATCTCCTTCTTCAGTCTTTGTTAATTATGTTCCTGGATTTATAGGAATCTTTGTGTCGTTGCAGGTTAACATATCAGCTTCTTTGAGTATCTTGTTGATATAGCCTGTCTGTTTGATGGCTATCTCACCCCCTGCTTGAATAACTTCTATTCCCAGATAATATGCTAGCAATCCTAGATCGCTCATTTCAAATTTGTTCTTCATCTGAGATTTGAAAACATCTATCTCCTTCCTTGATGTTCCAGTGACTATCAAATCATCAACATAGACTCCAACTATTAGTGTAGAAGTCTTACTCGTCCTTGTATAGATTGCATTTTCTAAAGTGCACTTCTTGAAGTTAAGTGACTTTAGGGTTTGATCTAACTTTGTATTCCAAGCTCTTGGTGCTTTTCTTAATCCATACAGTGCTTTTGATAGTCTATAAACCTTTCCTTCATCACCTGGCTTTACAAATCCTTCTGGTTGTGAGACATAGACTTCCTCCTTGAGATCTCCGTGTAAGAATGCAGACTTCACGTCTAAGTGATGTACCTCCCAACCTTGATATGCTACTAAAGCCAACATTAGTCGAACTGTCTCTATGCGTGCTACTGGTACAAAGACTTCGTCAAAGTCTATTCCGTGTTGCTGAACATATCCCTTTGCAACCAGCCTTGCTTTATGTCTGACCACGTTTCCGTTTGCATCTTTCTTAGTCTTGAATACCCACTTTAAACCTATTGCCTTGTGATCTCTTGGCAACTCTGTCAATCTCCAAGTGTTATTCTTGTTTATCGAGTCTAACTCGGCCTTCATTGCTTCAATCCATTTTCTGTCACTAGATGCTTCCTTGTAATTCTTTGGTTCTTCTTCAGCAAGTAGTAATTCTTGTGGATCTACTTGAATTTCCTCCGTCTCTTCATACAGTTCTTCGAGACTTCTCAGTTTTACTGGAGTGTCACTAGTACTCTCTGTTGTACTTTCAGATGTAGATGGACCTCTACTTGATAATCTGCTTGAACTTCCTGCCGAGTTCTGATTGTACGAATGTGCTGGCGGGGTTTCATAGGAGTCTTGTTCTTCTGTCTGATCTACTCCTGAATCTTCATGATGTGGCCCGCTACTACCAGGACTACTTGGTTCATTTTCTTCTAACTCTGGTGGGTTGTCATCTTCTTGAATGACAAAGTTTATCCATTCAGGATTCCCTGAATCCACTGTTTCCATATAACTATTCCAGTTCCATGGTTAATCTTCCATGAACTTTACATCTCTATTGACACATATCTTGTTCTTTGCTGGATCATATAATCTGTATGCCTTTGATCCTTCTTCTATTCCAAGGTAAACCATAGGTGCACTTTTATCATCTAACTTCTTTTGTTGAAGTGGTAATACCTTAGCGTATGCTGTGCAGCCAAAAACTTTTAAGTGTTCCAGATTCGGCTTTCTTCCTTTCAATGCTTCATACGGGGTCTTGTTTATCAAAGCCTTCGTTGGAATCCGGTTTAATAAGAATAACGTGTGTCTTATTGCTTCTCCCCAGAAATTTTGTGGCATGTTCATTGCCTTTAACATACTTCGAGTAGTTGAGAACATCGTCCTGTTTCTTCTTTCAACTACTCCGTTTTGCTGTGGGGAATATGGCGCTGTAAGTTGTCTCGCTATGCCATTGTCCTTGCAATACTTGTTGAATTCAGCTGACGTGAATTCTCCTCCCCTGTCCGTCCTTAGCATTTTTAACTTGGTTCGAGTTTCTGTCTCCACCTTTTCTTTGAACTGCTTGAAAGTTTCGAATGCTTGATCCTTGGAAGTTAGTAGATATGCCCACATGTAGCGAGTACAGTCGTCTACAAGTAGAAATATATACTTCTTCCCAGCATGTGTTGGTGGGGATATAGGACCACACAAATCTCCATAGACTAAATCCAGAGGTCTTAAAGATCTGAATTTTGCCTGATTTGGAAATGGTTTCCTAGTATGTTTTCCTAATAAGCATGCGTCACATACTTGATTGGCATGACTTATTTGAGGAACTCCATGTACCAAGTCCTTTCGAGTCATTTCCTTAATAGCATCGAAGTGTAGATGGCCTAACCTTGCGTGCCATAACTATGCTAAATCTTCTGTGTTTGAGAGCAGGAAGATTGGCCTTCCAATCTTCAACTTTACTTTATACAACCTGTTCCTCATTCTCCTGACTCGCATTAGTAACTTTCTATTTCTGTCGCGGACTGTTAGTAAGTCTCCGTCCATTACTACTTTGCAACCGATTTCTGTAAGTTGTCCGAGGCTCAATATATTGCTTTTCAAACTTGGAATGTAGTATACTTGAGAAACAAACTTTTGTTCTTGGTTCAGACATTCCAGCAGTATTGAACCTAAACCTTTAATTTCTACGTGTGACCCATCTCCGAACCGAACTTGCCCTGTCACCTTTTCATCTAATTCTTTGAAGTGACTTCGCACTCCTGTCATGTGGTTGCTGGCCCCGTTGTCTAAATACCATAGACTTTCATCTTCTGTGGCGTAACTTGTTGGTTCTATGCGTTCTTCGTTTAGTAGAACCCTTTGAACAACGTTTTCTTCTTTTATTGCCATTAGCAATACAAGTGCTTCGTCTTCCTCGACGAGATTTGAATGCTCTTGCACAGCATCTTTCTCAGGACAGTCTTTCTTAAAGTGCCCATACTTTTGACACTTGTAACATTGGATCTTACTTTTATCTGTTTCGTTTCTTCCATAATTCCTCCAATTCTTAGACCTTCCACCTCTGGGTATATACGAAGATCCTTCGTTCTTAGTACTTTGCCTATCTTTATTGTCTCGCCAGTTTCCACGCGGTTGGTTGAACCTGCCACGCCCGCGGTTTCCAAACTGTCTTCCTCTGCCTGAGTTGTTGTCATGATGTGTAAACATCAACTTGTCTTGACTTTCTCCTGGGCTTCCTTTCTTTTGTTTAAGTCTTTCTTCGAACGTTTTTAACCTTCCGACCGCTTCTTCTAGCGTCATTGTTTCTAGATCGGAGTACTGTTCCATCGAGGCGACAATCTGAGTAAACTTATCTGGCACTGCATTTAGGAGTTTGCGTACCAGAGTCGGTTGACTCAGTGTTGTCCCTAATTCGCTTGCCTGGGTAACTACACTGTTTATCTTTGCGGTGAAGGAGTCTATAGTGTCATCTTCCCTCATTTGCATTAACTCGAATTCTGATAAAAGTGTATGCCAACGAGCCTTCTGTACCCGATCAACACCAACGTGTCTTGTCTTGAGATTTTCCCAAATTTCCTTTGCAGTTTTACGACTTGCAACTTGCAATACAACATCCTCCGGTATTGCTTGGAACAGATAAGCAATTGTTGCCTTATCTTTCTTAACATCTATTTGCGTATTTTCTGCCGGTTCAATCGTTTCCCAAAGTCCATTCGCTTCCAAAATCGTTTTAATACGAATTGCCCAAACCGTATAGTTTGTTGCTTTTAAAATAGGACACTGGAATTGGGAAAGAGAACTTCCTTCCTTTTGGATTAGAACTTGTGAATTTGGTCCGGTTGTTCCTGACATGTCTTTTGACCGAACAATCTTCACTTTCAAAACTTTATCCTTCTTGGTTTTAATAAACCTCTAATCCTTAACCCCCGCGTATAACCCAATGCGTAATAAACAATCAATCTAATTCGCACTAAACCCCGGAATCAAAACCCTAGATTCCTAACCCCTGGTTCGACACTGCACCGAAAATAAAACTAACTTGCGAATTGAAAAAAGAATAATAAAACCTGATCGCGAATTCCCTACGATGCCTTAGAGCCTGATGCTCTGATACCAATTGTTGCCCAGAATGATCTTTGATCTCTAGATCGCAAATGATAAAACTAAACTTTATTGAATACTGAACGTTGAATACAATGTGTTTTACATGAATTTGAATGATATGAACTACTACAAATGAATCTAACTATCCCTATTTATAGTTTTCTAAGGGTACGAGTGAATAGACGCGTCTCTTCGTGAACGGGTGTGTCTTTAGGATATTGTGGATGAGATTTAACGTGAAGAGGTGCGTGTCTAAACGAATGGTTGCGTCCCTTCCTTCTTTCTCCTTGTGGCCGAAATCAAGAGGTGTCTCTCCAAGGGATTTCGCAACCCTTGGAGTGGTGGTTACTAACTTCTGAAGTGTCACAATTAGCCCCTCAACTTTATAACCGCCATGTAACCGCCATATAACTATCTTTAATTAATAACTAAATAAGCCCTTGCACTTTGGATGTGTAGAGATTAAGGATTTCAGAGCTCACTTTTTACAATTGAATGCCAAAGATGCCTTTGTAAGGCGTTGCTTCTCTGCAACCGTAGTTTTACACTACCAGTGGTAGGGCTGTCGTCCATCTGTATCAATAACAACAAAATTACAGCGGTGATGATGGCCGCGGTGGTGGTCAGGGGCGCAGCTTAGGCTTAGTCCGAGGGGGCGCCCGACCCCTCGAACTTTTCGATGCGTAGTGTTATGAATAGTACTTTCGTATAGAAATTTTTTAGGTATATACGTTTCCACCCCCCGGTTTCAGAAAAATGGGGGGGGGGGGGGAAGCTTCGCCAATGGTTGTGGTTGTGGCAGTGGTGGTTACGGTGAGGTGGGGGGGGGGGTAGATGGTGGTGGTGGTTGAAGGTGGAGATGGTGGTGGTATGGAGTGGAGAAGATGAAGTAGGTAGGGTGGGTGGTGGGTCCCACACAAATTGTAAAATATTAATGGGATCCCAATGTTAATTATATTTCTTCTATTTTTTTAGTTTTTAATTTGACTGGAAGGATATTTTTGTTATTTCACACGCACCTAACACCAAAAACTAACCTTTATCCACATCAGGGACTATCCGGAAACGAAATTCAAAAACCTGAGGACCATAGGTGTAATTTTAGAAAGTTAGGGATTAAAGGTGAAAAATGAGCAAACCACAGGGACTATCCGAGCATTTTTCTCTTTTTTTAATACTTTTTTCCTTTTCTTAACCTTTATCTTAATTTCTTAAACTTTGTTTACCTTTCTTTTCTACTTTTTTTTTTTACCTTCACTTTTTTAACTTTGTTATTTACGTTATTTTTACATTATCTTCTTATGGTTGGTGTTGTACCAGGTTCTGATATCGTAGTTAAACGGTGAATTTTCTATGTGCAAGGAACTGAAACGATACCAAACAAATCGTCGTCGCCTTATACGGAAAAGTCGCCTCCCGCTACGAAGTGCATGCTTACCTCTAACTCTACTCAGTATAAAAGGAAGACCGCGGTAAGAGAAATATAAAGAAAATACCTAATGCTTTCAAATAGAGCCAAAGTCGGTGTTTATTTCTTTGTGACGTCCTATTTGTTAAACTTTAGAGATAAAGTTCGACTTAACTTACAATTTATCTATAGTTAGTGGGATACACAAGTAACTTTGACAGACATAGAGGGGGAATTATATTTTGTGAACTTTTACTATATGACTTGTGTAATAATATATGTAATAAAGGTTTTTCTATGTAAGTGGTTGAGTGTTATAGTCTCATTGTGGACCTTAGAGAAGATTTAAAAGTAGGTTTAGAGGGTATGTGTTAGCCGTTCTACAATTACAAACTAAATTTTTGAGAGATCGCGCGATATAAATCTGAACCTTTTTTTTGTCTTTATCAAAGTTTTAAATTTTTTAAGTTCAGAGTAAATTACGTTTTTCGTTAATTGTTTTGGAGATAAAGTTTAGAGATAAAGTTTGACGTAACTTACAATTTATCTATAGTTAGTGGGATACACAAGTAACTTTCACTAACATAGAGGGGTAATTATATTTTGTGAACTTTTACTATATGACTTGTAGCCCAGCAGTAATAATATATGTAATAAAGGTTTTTCTATGTAAGTGGTTGAGTGTTATAGTTTCATTGTGGACATTATAGTAGATTTAAAAGTAGGTTTGGAGGGTATGTGTTAGCCGTTCTACAATTACACACTGTCTTTATAAAAGTTTTAAATTTTTTAAGTTTTAAATTAAATGAACCATTTTTGTCTTTATAAAAGTTTTAAATTTTTTAAGTTTTAAATTAAATGAACCCTTTTTGTCTTTATAAAAGTTTTAAATTTTTTAAGTTCAGAGTAAATTACGTTTTTCGTTAATTGTTTTGGCCAAATTCGTGAGTTTAATCAAACTTTTCTTTTTAATAGTTGCAGCGCTTATGGCATACATTTTTTGGCATTTTTGTATACTTCTCTTAATACTCTTTGACCCTTTGTTATCCGGTGTTAACTTTATGGGGGTATAATTTTGAGTTAATTACACCGTTAGTCCCCGTGGTTTATTGAAAGTAACAAGGTCAGATATTAATAGTTTAAAATAACTTTTAGGGGTTCTAACTTTTTATTTTATAACAACCTGAGGTATTAACACTAACTTTTGTTAACTTTTGTGTTAAAATTAAATGAAATTACTAAAATACCCTTTTGCAACTACAAGGACCATTTATATAATTACCTTTATTTTAATCCAGGGACCATTTTTGTAATTAACCTACAGTGTTTTCTCACTTTGTGAAGCTTCTGAATGCCAAGTTACCCCCAACCCCTATAGCGAAAGAGAAAGATATGCAGGGTGGAGAGACTAGCGGTGGCGATTAGGGTTCCGCCACAAACACGATGACGGTGACGATTGTGGTTGAATTCAACCGACGTTAGGAGAGAGATGAGAGCGATAGAATGAGAAAGTGGTGGCTTATTTGAATGCTCCGGTGATCCTTCAGTTTTCCGGTGAAGTTCCGGTCAACTTCTGTTCTCCGGCGAAGTGTCAGCCTAACTCTGGCGAGGTGTTTCTGATTGAATCATTGTTTATTCGGTTAACCCTCAATGCATCTCCGATAAGTCAAAACTCATTTATGTTGTAATTTATTTAGGTACTAGAATTTTGTCCTGCCGCGCGTTGCGGCGGCGTCAAAACTTAATGTGACTTGACTTTGTACCGTCAAATCCCGATTCATTTCTAATCCCGACTCATTTCTGAACAAAACTTGTGCCAAAACATACACAAAATGTTAAGCTTTACAGTAGTACAAATATTACAAATTTAGGATAATCAGATAAGCACTCATAAGCAACTTCCAAACAACTTATAGTTGTATTAAAACATGATAAGCAGATAGATAAACAGTTCTAATAGGCGATCCCAAACACCCCCTGAACAGGCTTCATAGCATTATGGGAAAGAGTAACATACTATCAATTGACATCATTGGCTGAAGTTAACATAAGAGGAAAAGAAACCCTATTAGCAGCCACTTGTAAAATGACAGTATCTCCCCACTCACCTGTTCTGTAAATGCAAGATTCAGTAACAAAAAAGCGAATGTTATAAGTTGTATATAGATGTGCAGCTCTTTGCTCTAACCTTTTTGTTGATATACATACATGTTACATTAATTAAGGTCTCGGGTTCGATTATACCTCTCCGTTTATCATGCTTGACCTACTGTTGTCTGACTTTGACTTGGTTGAGTTTGTTTGACCATGGTTGATCCTGACCCGAACACCACCGTGAAGACCATCACGAACCACCACTGGTTACAACCATTGCCGGATATTGTCACCTTCTTCTGTTATTCGTCACCACCTGATCATCGCCGTAGAAGATCACATCAAACACCGCCATACATCAAATCAACCCAATAAGCTACACTCAACGAAAGAAATAGAGCAATGGATGTCAAGTCTAACTTAGTTTGTAAGAATACGTACCTAGTTTGGCTGGATCGGCTTCCAATGTCGCGAGAGGTCAACCACATGGTGTTTAGTCAAAACCTATTGAAAGGCTTCCAGTTTGATCATTATTAGCTTCTTTTTCACAAAATTCATTCACATTCATATATTATTCTAACATGTATAAGCAACAACATGAGATAGAAAATGAACATTTGTGCAATAAGACTTGTTTTCAGAACTTAACCAAAAACAACAGAAAGAAACCAATTGATGGATCCGATCCCTCTCGAAGATTCGCCGACGGCAATTGGTGACAAATTAATTAATTGATGAAATTGGAGGTGGATTTACCTGCGTTTGGATTACGCGCACACAGTTGCGAGCCGATTGAAGGATTTGAGAATGTTTTGTGAGAGGATTTGAAGGAAATTGAGAGTTGAAATTTGGGGGTTTTAGAGATTTTTATGTGCTTAAATTTGAAACCCTAGATAAGAAAAGAAGTGGAAGACTGGAACGTATATTAAAAGAGAAAGGGTTGGTGGCAAAAAAATTACAAAGCCACCGACCTTTCTCTTTAATATTATACTAGGATTTTGACCCGCCGCGCGTTGCGGCGGCATCGAAAGTTAAATTAACTCGTGAACATTATCATGAGAGCAATTATTTATCTAAGAATAGCACGCACCTTTTCTTTAGGAGGATTGACACCGGTGGTTTGCAGCCTGTGAGTGCACTCAAGCGTCTTTTTCTCTTGCATCAAGGCATCTTCACGCCTTTCCATTCATTTGACTTCCTTGGACTGCTCATTAACTTCATTATTATTCAACTTACATAAACCTTGGTTTTAAAAGGCGCAAAGCTCTCTATAGCGCTTAGGGTCCCGGAAACCGAGGCCGAGGTGAAGAAGCTATCCTTACATGAACCTTGGTTTTAAATAGGTGCAAGCCATTTTCTGAACAAACTTGAGCTAATGGCTTATCAACTCCAAGTGCAATCAGGTTATCTTGGTCCACCCGATCAGTTACCTGATTTAATAACATTAATTATTATAATAAAGTCAAGTAAGAATGTAATGATGCTAAGAAACTAAACGTAAAAATACCTTTAAGATTTCAATATTTGCAATATCATTAGCGCGGACACTCAGCAGCCTTAGCCACTGAACAAACATCTCTGTGTAAATATTCACCATGATCTGCCATCTGTAAGTTGATATGAACAAACCGTATAGCCTATTGTTCCGGCGGTTAAATCCTTTGCTACTTCTGCAATCTGCAAGTTCATATGAACAAACTGTACAACCTATCGTTCCGGCGGTTAAGTCCTTTGCTACTTCTGCCATCTGCAAGTTCATATGAACAAATATGAAAATGAAAAACATGATATCATACTTATTATCAGGATTTAATTTCATTTAAAACGAATTATCTTTATATGTACAGCCATGAAAACATGATTTAGGTAATCAATATTGAGTGAGGTGTGAAGTTCAATTCATGTCCATAAGTATGTTCACCCGCTCTAAATTCAGATCAATTCTGAACCCATTTTAAAGCTTTATTTATAACCACTGACTTATTTCTAAGTTCTTTGACCTGCATAGACTATAATCGAAATCATATTTATCACATTAAAGTTCACTAAGAAATTATGAAACAAAACAACATCAAAGCAGCTGAATCTAGGTAGAAATGAACATTTTGAAAACTGAACTTAGGACCCTAAATATAGAGAATCGAATTGGGGATGATATCAATAACTGCACTTGAAATATATTCCGAAAAAAAGCATGTTCAAAATCAGGTGCTTACCAGAATCAAGGTTGCCAAATATCAGGTGTTTCTTAAGAAATCAAATAAAGGTCCATCGCACCTTATCCGCCGTGAACTCCACCTTCACCAGCCGAAGTTCAAGACTCTAGACCCTTAGTCGACGTATCTTCTAGTTTCTTGACCAATCCATACTTATTTATCTTTGTTCCCCTGTGAATATGAGACATGTAAGAGCAGATTAGAAAGGTTGCCGGAATCTATAGAATCCTAGCTCCCAAGTCACCGCCGATTCTTACCTTACTAAACCCTGGGCTTGCTCGATCTACCCATCACCACTCGATTGGATTCCTCTTGCTACTGGAACGGTGACGGTCTGTCGATACCACCGTGTATCATCATTATCGGGGGTCGCTAGGAAGGAAAATGATCTAGGAAGGAAAATGATGAATCTACCTTTGACCGACTTCCGGAATCATACAGAAAAATATCAATAATTACCACTAAAATGAGAACAAAACATACTTCTGTAACAAAAACAACTTGCACAGCAAGATATACAAAAAAAATCAAAACCAATCAGTACAATGATCAATAATAATAGTCATGATCCTAAACCATACAGAAAAAACACCACCAAAAGTTGGAACAAATCACACACTCACACCAGAAAAAATAAATGGAAAAAAATGTCAAAATCAACAACAATAATGATCACTTACCAATCAGCATAAAACAAATAAAACAAAGAACTAAATACCTTAAAACAAACCCTTGATCAATTAATTATTTGGTCACCCATATGAAGCTTAAAACCGACATAAAATAAATAATAAATAAATAAAGATAAAATAAACATGATTGATGATGCGTGTGATTGAAGAAAGATCAAATCTTTAAAACCTTTTTGATGAAATAAGTAACAATAACATGTTTATGAGTGGAAAAAGATTACCTTTTGTGTGTTATTTCGAAGTGGGTATGTGAATAATTGTAAGAGTTGCAGAAATGGATATTGAAATCCCTAATTTTTAGTGGAAATTTAAAGAGGGTTTTACCCTAATTTACAGAGGATGATGATGATGATGATGATGATGAGCAGAAGCAGGAGAGTGAGAGAGAGTAGAAAGAACAGAGTGGCGATGATTGGTAAATCGTCGGTTTAGGGTTTTTATGTATCGACATCTTCACACATACATAAAAGAGAGTAGAGTGACAAAGGGCATTATTGTCAAAAGAATGGTGCACCGATATTTCCTTTTAAGATTATAGTAATTAATTTACAAAAAATTTCAATTTGAAAATTATTCTACAAATCTACAAGGATATAAGGGTGTTAGGAGTGGTTAAAACACTTGAGAGTGACAAACTAAAAAATCAACCAATGAGAGTGTGCCATGTCAAAGTGGTAAACTATGGTTTAGACAATAGTGAAGTGGTAAACTTTTTTTTTTTAAGGAAAAAAGTGTGATTGGTTGAGATTGGAATGGACCCCACCCCACACTACCCCTTCTCTCTCTCACATACTCTCTTCCCCGCTTCGGTTTTCCCTCACCGCTCTCTTCCTCTTTTTCGGTAAACTTCATGTGGCAAATGAGCCGGCAATGGTTGCCGATAGGTGCCGGGTGGGTTTGCCGCCCCCACTCCGGACACCCTAACAATATTCAGATGCTATAAGTTGTGTATACATTGCTTTAATTTTTTGTTTCATTCATGGTTTCATGTACACCAACTTAAACTTTTAATGATGTTGGTTTTCACAAACTTTTATTAAATTTGAATTGTAGTCGGCTTTCAATAGTGGGAAATTGGGAAGGTTTGTTCAAAACAGTATCGGAGACTGGAATTTACGCCGGAAACTTCTGAAACAGAGGGTTGGGTTATTTAGGGGCAGGATTTGTGGAGATTAAAAACAACGGAATTTGATGTTGAGTTTTGATTTATTCATAAAACTTAACTTAATACAACTAATAAATAAATAATAAATCTAAACATTAAAATTAAAAATATATAACATTACAAAATTACATAAATGGTCCCTAGATTAAAAATAAAGTTAACTAGATAAATGGCCCTTGTAGTTGTAAGGGTATTTTAGTAATTACAATTTTATTTTAACAGGAAAGTTAACCAAAGTTAGTGTTAATACCTCATGTTGTTACAAAATGAAAAGTTAGAACCCTATAATGTGATTTTAAACTATTAGTACCTAATCTTGTTATTTTTCATAAACCACATGGACTAACAGTGTAATTAACTCGTATAATTTTGCTAAAACTTTAGTATCGGTAGTAGTGAGCTAGTGGTTGCAATTGGGCCTGATCTGGTGTCTGCCAGTTTGGACTAAAATGCAAAACGTCTTTCTCACACGAACCGGAACCTGTGGATATCAAGTGGGCTTGTGGTATATTTATTGTAAGTGGGCTAAATTCTTAGTAACAAAGGTGGTTCGCATTTATCATGTAGTAGATTGTTAAACTTGTATTATAAATAATTATCTTCTTCCATTGATGTACTATACAATATTTCCATTAAAGAACTAGAAAAATTACACTGGCAGGTAGACATAAAATTATTAATCGGGCCTGTATAATAATATTTATTTGTTATAATTGGGCCTGTATGATACTAATAATATTTGTTTGGTTAAATTTGTAGGCATTTATCATGTTCTACATTCAAATTTAAAACTAGTGATAATGAATTTTAAGTGTAAAAAAGGAGCATAAACAGAATCAAGTTTTCCATTTTAAATGCATGTGCAGAGTGTTAAAGTTGTAACTGAAAGGTACTAAATATTTTCTGTAGCTACAAATAAGTTTAATTATGGTGGTTACAATGTACATGAAAGACGTTGGACCAGAACATTGGGTCTGCGAAGTCGAAGGTTGTTCTACTTGCTATGCCAATTCACTTGTTGCTTCATCAAAATGTTGGGATTTTTCAATGCTTAATCACTTGCTAATCTGAAACAAATCAGTCATAGTCATGATTCCATACAACATGAATATTAGAGGACTTTGAATCATACATGATCTCAAATGTCTTTCTCTCTTCATATTCAATATCCCAGCACTCTGAGTAATCGATTGGGGGTTCGCTTAAATCACCTACTTTACTTTTACTACGAACAAGTTCTACATTAAGACCATCATCAACATCATCATCATCAGTCTGAAATGAAATATTTTTAGTGTATGTAGGATTGAACCATGGGATGTGTCGCAATGAACTAAAGGGTACATAACCCACACTTTCATAGTTACATTGTTCCCAATCTTCATCAGACTCATGAGAGTAATCCGTGCCCACGCTTTCAGAGTCGTATGGTTCCAAATCGTTATTAAACTTCTCAGAGTGATCTTCACCAAACTCTGCAGGGTGATCCGTGGACATCTCCTGCTTAATAACTATGCGATACGTCCTGTAATTGCAATCAGGAGCACGTAATGATAATAAAAATCCACTAAAGTCACTGTACCAGTTGTGTGGAAGTTGCAATGTGACAAGTTTGGTATAAATGCTTGATGGTTTTGTTAGAAAAAATTAACCACTGATCAGTTTAAACCAAACCACTGATCAGTTTAAGCCAAACCACTGATCCGGAAAAAACCACTGACCAATGTAACCACTGATCAGACACCGCTGATCAACCACTGTCGGTTTGAAACAGTGGCAAGTTTGAACAGAACCACTGATCAGAACAGTGGTTAGAAAAAGTTGCAATTAGAAGTAGAAAAGAAACAGTTAACGAGTGAACCGAGCTTGTGTTTAACACAATTCCCTTAAACATATTCGTCGTCTGTTCCCAGGGTACGCCAGTTCGAAGCAGCACCGCGCACTGCCGGACTTGAGCACTTGCCTGAAAAGAACAAGAAGCTGTGTTGCAGAGACTGAGATAGAGAGAAGAGAAGTTGTTTTTCTGTGTGTCTCAACTGATCAGCTTTGCCTTCGATTTATAGTGCCAGAACCATAACCGAAATCAGCAAATTAAAGACCAAATAACGGTCATTAGAAGAATATCAGTTACGAGATAGTCAGTTTGAAAAATGAAATAATGATTCTCATTCATTTCAGTTTCAAAGCATAAATCAGTTAATTGAAATAATGATCATTCATTCATTTCGGTTTCAAAAACAGAAAGTCAAGAGTGCAAAAACTGGTCCACGCGGACCCGTGGTTTTCGGAACTGCATTCGTGTCCGCAGGACGTACACGAGTTCAACTAAATCCGGTTCCATTTTTTGCACCCCCCTTGCGCGCGCGCGGGTAGGACTTGTGGTAAAACATGTCATAAGACTTCAAAGGCTTCATTAAGGTTTCACCTTATAAATAACCTATCTTTTTGTTCCCACTCCGATGTGAGACAAAGTGGTTTTACCACTTGTGACTTTCCATTCACACTATAACTTCCAACAGGTTGAACATTGGGACTTAACACACTCATAAAGCGATCTTCTTTAACTGCATGTTCCTGCCATGTTTCATTCCAGTTATTATGAATACTATTTTTATATTGAAAGTTTAAAAAAAGATTGAAATTCAACAAACAAGATAAGAGTTATACCTGAAGCATAGAAAGTAGTACCCTCTTATTCGTTCTCTCCGGAAGTGAGACTTTCCACAACCATTTATAGTCTGATAAATCTCTTACAATTTCAAGTGAGTCACACCCTTCTGCATAGAGAATAGCTATGCTTGATGGGAGGTCTCGCAATTCTACAAGGCTTTTGCAGAATGACAGATTGAGGAGCTTGAGACATGGGATTTGAGAGAGGCCGGAATGTAATCGGGAAAAGTTGTTATGACGTAGGTCTAGTACTTGTTGGTTTAATAACTCACAAAATATATCAGATGGGATGTCTCCATCTCCCAATTTGCACCCACTAAGATTTAACTCCCTTAAAAAATATGGAAACTGAGGTAGCTTCAAGCTCACCGACCGGTCTTCATGAAAAGACTGTAACCCCATATAACAACTGAGATTCAGTTCTTTCAAACTTTTTAAGAGATGAAAGCTGCCCTCTATCCTTTCCAGTTTGTGACAACCATATAAACCAAAAGAAACAAGGTTTGTACAAAATCGACCAACTGACTGTGGGATTATTTCTATACCAGTATGAGACAGATCAAGGGTTACCAAGCTATTCATGTTCGACTGGATATCCGGAAACTGTTGAAGTTCATGGCAACTAGTGAGATTAAGAGTCTCCAATTTTTTCATGTGTATGATGGGTGGAAACCTTTTAAGTCGTGAACACCCACTCATGTTCACGTAAACAAGCCTTTTGTGATATCCAATTGATGGATGAATCTCTTCTAAACTCTCACAAAGTGCTAAATACAATCTTTCAAGACATGGAAGGCCTTCAAAATCTGGTGTCTTGATTAGGTTTTTTGAAACAGAGAGATCAAGAATTTTCAAATTTGGTAGACTCCGTTTCAAGAAAAGTAGGAAAAGTCAAATAAATAATTAAGTATACAACAATTTCCTTTCACATTGGCATACTTGTTGCCAATGGACCATTGATCGATCATTAGGCAGGACAGGAGTTGTTAATTTATACACAAACTTAAACTAGCATATGATATAACATCTTATAATAACAACCTCTGCTCTGTAACATGCAAAGTATATTCCAATTGCTTAAAACATCATATAGTCTAAAAGTCTCCTCGATCCTCACCCAAAAATCTACGATCAGAATATTGTTATATTATACACAACTTGTAATATTAAATTTATTACCTCTGCCAATATCATCAAAAGTTTCTTTAAAGCATTTAGCGTTCGTGTAATGTTGACTATTCAGGAAACTGAAACTAAGCTAATTTGTCTTTAATCTATAGAGACAGTATGAAATATGCAATATACACCTCTGTTTGTAGATGTGTAACAAACGCAAAACAACAACTAACTAAATGCAACTGAAGGGTTACCAAGCTAACCATGTTCGACTGGATATCCGGAAACTGTTGAAGTTGTTTGCATTCACTGAGATCAAGAGTCTCCAACATTTGCATCTGTATGATGGATGGAAACCTTTGAAGTGTTAAACACCGTTTCATGTTCACGAAAACAAGCCTTTTATGGTATCCGATTGATGGATGAATCTCTTCTAAACTCTCACAATGCTTTAAAATCAATCTTTCAAGACATGGAAAGCCTTCAAAATCTGGTGTCGTGATTAGGTTTTTTGAACCAGAGAGATCAAGAACTTTCAAATTTGGTAGATTCTGTTTCAAGACAAGTAGAAAAAGTCAGATAAATCGGCAAGTATACAATAATTTCCTTTCACATTGGCATACTTCTTGCCGGACCATTGATCATTAGGCAGGAGCTCTTAATTTATACACAAATTTATACTAGTATATTATAATAACAACCTCTAACATGCATAGTAAATTTCTATTTCTTAAAATATCATATCATTTTTACATCATATCGTCTAAAAGTCACCTCGATCCTGGTCAGAATGTTATATTATAGACAATTTGTTATATTAAATTTATTACTTCTCCCAATATCATCAAAAGTTTCCTTAAAGCATTTGGCATGCGTATAATGTTGACTATTCAGGAAATCGAAACTAAGCTAATCGACTGCCAATTTCGTAGAGAAAGCATGCCATGTATTTTTGTTAATGTAATATGTTTTATAAACCTCTATTTATAGAGATCTCTAAGACTCAATAACCACCATCTAATAAACAACTAACTAAATGCAATTAACTCATTAGTAACTCTAATAACTAATTATGTTCATTTTATGATTCATTTCATAGTTGCATTGCAATGGTTTGTGAAACTACAATATTTACCTACCTTACACCCTTCCCAGAGTTTTTTTTGCTCGCTATATCTCAACATTAGACAACGAAGCTTTGTTGGCTGAAAATTTGATGGGAATGAAGATGCCGGATGGTGATACCAATTAATCCATCGAAGGTTCTTCATGTTTGCAACAACATCAAGTAGACCTGGAGAGCTAATTCTATAATCTGGCAAATTAGCTATACTTCATTTTCCTGTGTTAATTAATCAAAGGAACCAAACTGTGTCAGTAACGCTATAGACAAACGTCATTAGATGCACATATACAAAATTTATTTTTGCAAAGTTAATTTAACCATTGAGGGTGCAGCTGCCCCCATATCACAGAGGTATCTAAGATCTTCCCACTTCCAAATCCTGCTATGTTTCTCCAGATTATTAGGGTGTTCCCCTCTAACAATATGGTGGGCCATTTCTTCTATCAAGTCATGCATCTCAAATCTTTCAAATATTCCATCCGAAATTTTTATGAGAGACTTTTGTACCAACACCTCTATCCCTATACCTGGGTGTAAATCACAAGCATCAAGCACCCTCATTGCCGCATCTTTATTCTCTCCCCTAAAAAAACATGCAATATCTAAGAATAACACTTTCTCATGAGGTGTAAGTCCATCATAACTTATTTTGAGTCTCTTTGTGACCTCATCATCTGGGATATCTTTTAACCTGGCCAAGGCACACTTCCACTCATCCTTGTTTTTTATCATATAGAAAAGAACCAAGAACTTCAAGTGCCAAAGGGAGCCCACCAGCATAAGAAACTACCTCTTCTGAAAGCATCTCGTAATCTTCTATAGGCTTATCCTTCTGATATGCATGTCTCCTAAAGAGCTCCATAGCCTCGTCATGTGATAACAAGCTCACTTCATATACTTCATCTGCATAGCGGGTACTTAGCAAATGCTCATCCCTGGTTGTAATTATTATCCTGCTCCCTTCACCAAACCAATCATGCGCCCCGGCAAACTCCTCTAGTTGCTTAACATCATCAACATCATCAAGAACAACTAAAACCCTTTTACTACGTAGCTTTCTTTCTATCATGCTTCTTCCTTCTAACTCACTTCCTACGAAAATCTCTATTGTTTTCATTTTTCAAAACAAGCGAGAGGAATTTTTCTTGCAACTTTTCCAAACCATGTTTGTTTGATTCCTCACGAATATTTTGAAGAAAGCAGTGACCTTCAAATTGGTGAGAGAGTTCGGCATAAGCAGCAGACGCAAGAGTAGTCTTACCGCCACCTCCAACCCCCCATATTCCAACGATGCGTACACCATCTGACCCAATTTTCAATTTTGATTTCAGATCTCGCAAGCGGGCCTCTATTCCAATGAGGTTTTTATTGACGTTTGTAGTTAGTGTAGGCAGCCTATTAGAAATTGTATCAACAATTTCTTTGATGCATTTGGCTTCATAACTGCACAATGCATAAATAAGGATAATTAGAACACGCTCCCACTCACTTAAGGAGGTCAGGGTCTCGTGGCTAATTTAGAATGTACTAGCTAGTAACCACTTGGCACCATGAATTAAACACTTTCTTATAAATAATACAAATTATTAATGAGTTAAATCTAATTACAAATGTTAAAAATTAAACTATAACAATAGTAACTATATTTTAATTAAACCCGCCTACTAACTTATTTGACGAATTTTATTGTTATCTACCAAATTTGGTCATTTGACTTGTCAAACAATAAAAGCAAAACTTACATAGACTCGTTTTATAGAATGCAAAATATCTTAAGCATAAAAAAGAGAGAAAATTACCTATTTTCCGTTTCATTGATGACGCATCAGGGGGAAGGAAGGAAGTTCGGGGAGAAGTTTAGGCAACGGTTGTGCTGGGAAAAAATTGGGTGTCGAACTTGACGGTTTTGGTGATTTGGTGGAGAAGATCTTCGGTAATGAAGGTAATAATGCAGTTAAACAAACGTTAGAGGTATGGGGGGAAACATGAAGTTGGGATGGATTAAGGAATCGAAGTTATCTCATAAGATCGATTTTGTGTTGATTCAAGAAACGAAACATGAGGATCTCTCTAGTTTTAATTTCGTTATTATGTGTGGTAACAGTAACTTCGGTATGTTGTTTGTTGGGGCGTCTAGGTTGTCGGGTGGTCTTGTTTGTCTCAGGGATAAAGGGGTTTTTGAAGCCTCTAATGTCATCAGGAACATGAATTTCATATTGATTAATGGAAGAATGAAAGGTAGAAATAAAGAGATCAACGTGGTGAACGTCTATGCGCCTCAAAGTACTTCGGCAAAATTGATTTTATGGAATGATATAAGTTCAGCTTTGGGGGGTTTCGGTGGAATGAAGGCCATTGCTGGAGATTTTAATGCTGTTAGGGATCCATCTGAACGTATGAATTCTGGATTCAAGAATGCGTGTGTCGCCAACTTCAATTATTTTATTGCCCATGAAGGTTTGATGGAATACGACTTTAAGGGAAAAAAAATTCACTTGCATTAGGGAAAACGGGAAGAAACTTAGCAAAATCGACAGGTTTTTGGTTTGCTCTGGTTACTTTAACAAATGGCCGGATGCGGTGGCAAAGGGTTTATCGCCATTATATTCTGATCATTGTCCTATTATTCTCACTAGTTCCTTCAAGAATGATGGACCCAAACCTTTCGGGGTTTTTAATTCTTGGATCGAGAAGCCTGGGTGGGTATGTGGATGCGGTCGAAAAGGTGAATGCACAAGAAGTTCGAGATGATTAGGAACGCTATTAGAAAGTGGAAGGAAGAAATGCTGAAAAAGAAAAGGGGAAAATCACGTGAGAGCTTCAGAAGAAATTGAAGAGCTTGAAGAGATTATGGAGAGTAGGGGATTATCGGAAAGTGAAGAATGGTCCTATGTGGAAAATAAAAAAATCGTTTTGGAAGTGGAAAGACGTAAAAACCTGGATTTGAAACAGAGGTCAAGAACGAAATGGGCTCTCGATGGCGATGAAAACACTAAATTCTTTCACTCTCATGTCAATATGAGAAAAACGGCCAATCAGATCCCCGTGTTATCTATTAACGGGAGGTGGATTAGCAAACCTTCGTTAGTCAAGAAAGAGGTTTTGAGTTTTTTAGGGCTAGATTCGCAGAAGATAATCACACGAGACCATCATTAAACTTTGATGATTTTAAAAAAAGCTAAATGAGATGGAAAAACAACTGCTGGTGGATCCTTTCTCCCTGAATGAAATTAAATTGGTTGTGAAGGATTGTGGCGACGATAAAGCTCCGGGACCGGACGAGTTAAATATGAAGTTTATAAAATTCTTTTGGCAGGTGTTCGAGAAAGATTTTAAGGACGTTATGGATTATTTTTTTGTGAATGGCACGATTAATGTAGGGTGTAATTCTTCGTTCATCACATTAATTCCCAAGTGTAAGGATCCGGTGGAATTAAACAACTATCGTCCTATTAATCCGATAGGCATAATAAGCAAGGTGATTTCCAAGGTGTTGGCAAACAAAATTAAAAACGTTACCGAGTCTGTGATATTAGATTCCCAATCGGATTTTTTAAAAGGAAAGTACATTTTGGATGGGCCATTGATCATTAATGAGCTCTTCTCGTGGGGAAAAACAAATAAGAAAACATTATTTTTTAAGATTGATTTTGAAAAGGCCTACGATAACGTTAACTGGAATTTCTGTTGTCTATTATGTCTCAAATGGGGTTCCCTGCTAGATGGTGTGGGTGGATTAAAGGAATTTTGAAGACCATGAGATCTTCGGTGCTTGTGAACGGTTCGCCTACATTCGAATTTCAATGCACCAAAGGTATTAGACAAGGTGATCCGATCTCCCCTTTCTTATTCATTTTGGTTATGGAGGCTCTGTCGTGTTTGATGGATAAAGGTAAAAGGCGGGGTGAGTTCACGGGATTTAAAACCCCAAATGACGGTCCGATAATCTCTCATCTTTTATATGCCGATGACGCCATGATTATTGGTGAATGGAATATGCTCAATATTGGTAACGTCTTGCGGATTCTTCGTGTGTTTCATTTATGTTCGGGATTAAAGATCAATTTATCAAAATCTAATATTTTCGTTATCGAAGTGGATTCGGTGAGTTTAAATGACATGGCTTCTTTGTTGGGTTGTAAAGTTGGGAATTTTCTGTTTATATATCTTGGCCTGTTAGTTGGCGCTAATATGAACAGGGTGGTGAACTGGAAACCGGTTTACGATTTATTTGATGCGAGACTTGCTAACTAGAAAGCAAATACGCTTTCCATTGGAGGAAGGATCACGTTAATTAAAGCGGTGCTTGAAAGCTTGCCCATTTATTATTCCTCCCTTTATAGAGCTCCAAGTCAAGTTATAAAGGATTTTGTCACACCCCTAAAATCCACATGCGGAATATCACCGCAGGAGGCGTGACATGACCAGGATCAAACCACCAATCATATTAAACGATATAGTAAAGTAAACAGAAGTTCAACCACACAATATAATTGGTGTTTCAAAACAAGTAAACCAAATTCAAGTTATCAGCGGAAGCAATAAGTGTTAAACCAAAACATAAATCATAAGTTCGTAGGGTTTAACATGGCACACAACGTCCATGTCCCACAACGACTCCTCCTGCTCGTGCAAGCTCCAGCTAAACATCTAACGACCTGCAAGGCATGTAACAATGAGTCAACAACAAAGTTGAGCGAGTTCACAGTTGGTGTTCATTTTAAAGTTGTTCCAAAACCATGAGTTCATTCGTAAACCACTAGACCATAACCATATCCATAAATAGTGGGGGCTTCCCCATGTGAACCACTAGACCCGTTACCATATCGACCACTGACTGAAGTAAGTTGGTGCCCTAACGTCAATGTCTATCATCATTGACTAGTGCCCAGATCCATTAGTTCACGCCCGTCCTCTGCGGCACAGTGTGAGGCTTGTCAAACCTTAATAGCGCTATCTAACTAATGACCCGCTCGCCATTGGCCCGACGATTAAGTCGATATAAAATGAGGGACTTCATGATAGAGTTGTTGGTCTAGTATCAGTGTTATCACCCTTCAATAAAGAGGATGTGTATGTAATCTTTAAACCAGGAGATTACACTACTAGAAAATATGGCTTTTGACACCGCATATTCGGTAGCAAAACGGTAGCAATTGCCCTATTGCCACCATTTTGTAACCGAAAATGTGGTGGCAAAAACACCCGTGTCAATTGCCCTATTGCCACCAAATAGCCACCACTTTTATACTTTGCTACCAAATTTTTGCCACCACAAAAAAGGTCAAAATTATTTGTGACCGCTCCATGTTTGCTACTCGATGGCCTTGTTTGCTACCAAGTTGTGACGGTTTTTTTGCCACCGTTTTGGTACCATTTAGCCACCAATGTTGCTTCCATTTCGCCACCGTTTTCAGTGAAAATTTGCTACCATTTAATGACATATTTGCTACCATTTCATTAAAAAATTTGCTACCATAGCGGTTTCTCTATTTCCAGATTTTCCATTTTCCATGCTTTTTTCATCATAATATATTACAATAATATTACAAATTTATATAAAATAATCAAATAAAATTACAAAATCCCAAAAAAAATATAAAATTATAAAACATTCTAATATAAATGCCAACTAAAACATCAAATTGCCGAAATTATCCTAATATGATAAACATCAAAACATTCAAAACCAAGTGTTTATAGCCTATCTTCGAACCATAACGGTTAACATAGTTTCAATTTGTGACATCCTATTGAGCATGACATCTTTGTCCACCTAATCTTTTTCTTTTTCAGCCAACAAGCACGCAATAACTCCATTTAACCTTTCTTTTTCTTCATCATTTTCCTTAACGAGCTCCTTGATAACCAAGTTCGACTTTTCAATCTACAAAACAAACAATGAAGTATGAACAAAATCAAGAAGTCAGAACTATGTATAGGTCAATATCGCTGATACATGACACCAATATTTTACTAGGGGACCGATATTAACTACATAGGTCTTAATTTACAAATTAGCATTAAAAAAAAGCATGAAGTACATTAAAGTGTGCAAAACTATGGCCAAATGTGAGAAGTTTTTCATCCTAACTGTAATCATTCGTGTTCCATACCACATGATAACAAATTCTATAGAAAAACACAAAAACAGAGTTATAAAAACATAAGAGTAAAATCATCAAGAATCAAATAAATAACAAAAAAGAAAAATTAAACTAGGGATGAGCTCGGTACCAACCGGTACCGAACCGGTACCGGAACCGAAAATACCGATACCGAAAATCCCCAAAAGTGAGTACCGGTACCGGTACCGAATATACCCGGTACGGTACGGTTCGGCATCGGTACGGTACCGGTATTTGAGGGTAAAAACCGGTAAATACCGGTACCGGGTCCAATTTGCTCATCCCTAAATTAAACCACCAGCAAGAAACCATGTAAACAAGCACGAAGACAGAACTTCAATAAGAATGGATACCTTCTTTGGACACAAGTATATATATTTGAGATTTGAGTCTTTCAACTTAAGAACCCCTGTACAGATAGAATTAATATCAGGGCAAACAACAACAATATTATGATCATTAATTAAACAGTAAAATCTTGCAGAATGTAAACAGTAAAAAATGAATACAAACTGAAAGAAAAGGGGAAAATTTTTGTTATACTTACCGCAACCACTACAGGTATGCAGGTTACTTTTGATTGACCATTAAAAAAGATCAATTGTGCTGTAACAAGAAAATATCAAGTCACATTAAGCACAAAAAAAAAAAAAAGAATAAAGAGTATAATGAATAATGTGTGATACATCAGTTTACATTCTAGACTTGAGGTACACAAGCATGTGGTTTTCAAAATCTAACGAACTAAGTGCCATGTCTACTTATGCTCTGTACAACTGAAGAGATATACTTTCTTCCCATGTAGTACCCCACCCTCTTCAAATGCATCCTGAACGGTTTGACAAATGACGAAAAAAAAACTTGCTTAGTTCTGTTTCTTACAAATTTGCACATACCTCTGTCATTAACATGTAAAACCAATAAGTAGAACAAGTAAAAGAACAAAATAACAAACTACACACTAACGATAGCACATACCTTTGTCCCAACAGGGAAATTTGCTTCCATTAATCCTCCTGCAAGAACAAGTAAAAAAGAACAAATCCATTAGAACAACAAAGATAGAACCTTAATCATGAATAGTGAGAGTCAATACAGTCATGTTTTGCGCAACTAAAGTTCGCGTCCTAAGCCGAACCAAACCAAACACCCATTTCCCAAATCAGGGAGACCAAATACAACCACCGCCAAAACCGGCCAACAACAACCCACCTCCACCAACATTTCACCTTCACATCTTCGATGGCACCAACCAACCAAAACCACAGTTGTTGACTGACCCGTTTGCACCACCGACCAAAGAATCGACAATGAATACAACTCTGCCATTAGGTGTACTTGACCCATCACACTCAGCGGTCCCTCGCATGAAATGGGCCACTCCTACCATCACAATCGCCGCACCAATGGCGATCATGAACCCGGTGAAGCCTACGATGAATTTTGGGTCGAGAATTAAATTGAAACAAATCAAAGATAAACCCGGTAGACGTAAGTGGCGCCTACCATGGCACGCACCACGTCGCCACGTTGAGACGGAGCCGACCGAAAGACATGAGTGGCGACCACTATGGCATAAGCATTTCGTCCTTGAGGACAAGGACGATTTGAAGAGGCGGGTATTGATACGGACCCTCCATGAACCGCCAAACATCCGGTCAAGTGCACGATTTGTCAAGTTCCCATGTTCTCACGCTCTTGTAGTTTAAGTCATGCATTTTCGCAACTATAAAATGAAACAATAAGAAAATGCCTTACAAGGATACCAGACTTCTCCATTGTCTGATGAACAGGGATCTTCCCAGAGAAGTTGTATCCACCAATCCGACTGCTCAAGAAAACAGAAAAAAAAAACAGTCAATTTACAGAATGATCGGATTCAACCAGATAGTACTTAGAACTCACAATTCCTTCATGGTTGTCAGCTTTGCAAACGACGCAGGCAACTCTCCAGTATAAAAGTTGGAGTTGAAAAATCTAGAATAAAAATTTGAAACAGTCATTTGTAAAGCCAATCTGATGAGTAGATACGAACCGCACGAACAACAAGACCAACAAATTCATGAAGTCTTACAATCTCTCTATGCTTGAAAGATTCCCAAGTTCCTCTGGAATTATTCCTAACATCATATTGTCCTCTACGGTTCTAATTAACAATAGAATTGAAACAAATTAACATTAATGACAGTAAACTTTAAAGAGATAACAGATCAACAGAAATTTACAAAGTTTGCAATGTGCTGATGTTTCCAAGTTCCTTTGGGATTGATCCATTTAAACGATTTCCGATAAGAGAACTGCAAGTGTGCATTTTGATGTCAGACATAATACTTGAAGATGCAAAAATGATAAGGATTATACATGTTTCGAAGATGCTCCATGGAGCCCCATTGCGGAGGGATGGTACAACTGAGATAGTTGCGAGTTAAATCATTGTATGAATAAAATGTACCAATCAGCAACAAACAAGTAAAGTTAATTTAATAAACAATGAAAACATGAAAGATTGTACATGATTTCTAGGAAACGAAGATTTACAAATTCGAGCGGGAGAATTCCTTGTAGGCTTTGTCCTTTGAGACTTCTGCAACTCGTAGCAAACAAAATTAGGGGGAAACTATCATCCTGAATACTCTAATTGCATCTAATCTTGCATGCACTTGGTATAATTTTATTAAATAAAACCATAATTATTAATTTTACTTGACAAACCCTAAGTTGCTTTAATTATACCATTTAAGCTTGAGCAATACCATAAAAGTTTAGCAACAATCTGTTGCATATAAAAAACCAACACAGATTCTCTTTTTTTCTAATTAACTCAATTGTTTGGACAAATATACAGAATCAAGCAAAATTAACAAGAGTAGCAAATTTGGGGGCAAGAAACTATAAACAATTTAGGGCTTAAATGATTACCTGCTATGATTGACGACTTTGAAGACCCAAGGACGAGGAAGACCCAAGGACACAAGTTCATTCTAGGGTTGATGATTTTGACTCCAATTTGTCAATTACAAGTTTATTCCACGCTTCAGTCAAAACCCTAAATAATGAGCGGGATATTAACCCGCCTAGTTAAATTAAATTTCATTTTGTTACCGCTACGACGGTAGCAATTAAAAAAATACGTGTATGCTTGGGATAATCTAGGGAAGTTATTCTTATTTTCCACGAATCTGTCACCAAAATAGATGGTGGCAAAATTTTCCACCGCTTTGCTACCAAACAATGCTGAGTACGCTTAATTTACATATCCGTGGGAAATAGGTGGCTAAATTTGCCACCAATTTTTTTTGGTAGCAAATTTTAGTGACAATTGCCAAGTTTTCTAGTAGTGTTACGCAGGTTCCGATTAAGTTCTTAGTACATGTTGTCACCCTTCAATAAAGAGGATGTGGTACGTGTTCCAAACCAGGAGATCACGCAGTTTCAGTTCAATCCTTTACCCATTCCCAATCCCCTAGGAATCCCATGCCTTGTGGAAAGTGTGAACTCACCTCGGTTTGCTCGGTATGCTTAACTACTTGGTCACAATTAGTTCAGTCAAAGCCTATAGTATGCACGTATACACAATCAGTTTATGTTCGTAACTTTTCACGTATAATATGACATCACAAAGTGTGCTTGGGAAAATATCATCAAGTAGCACATAAACAGTTATTCAAGTTCAAGCAAACCATACTTCACATAATTGATTCATAACAACACATAACTGTTCCACAGTCTTCACTATCATAGTTATCTATTAACAGACTTAACTGAGTTACTGTGCTGTTTACCCTCTTTAACGAAACTCCCTAGTTTCGTCATGATCCCCTCCCCAGGTTTCTTCGTGAACCCTTTCGGCGAAACCTCCAGGTTTCGTCGTAGCACCCATTGACGAAACTCCCAAGTTTCATCGACCAAAGAGTTTTGTCAGCATGCAGGGGTTACGTCAAAATAATAGTTAATCTCACAGAACCCTAATCCATTCAACGCAGCAGTTTCACCAATCATTCATCAATAAAATCACATGCCAAGCATAATCATCCATGTCAGATTCAATAGCATAGGTTTCCAGTAATTAACTGTCATTCGGGTAACATCATTTAGATCGATTCAAGAAATAGTTTCATCAAACATTAAAGCAAATCATATACTGATCATCCATCCTCCCTTATCAATCTATCATGCCATCCATTCACAACACAGTCTAGACAAATCATATCACAAGCATAACATATATCAATCATATGTTATCAAGACTAGACACCCTCATAAAATCCTAAAACTAGCAACCCTCGTTCTAATCCTTTACAACAGCACTCAAACCCTGATATCAATGTCAATATGCACATAAACAAATCAAGAGTCGTGATCAAGGAAAATGAGTTAACATACCGATCAAATGCAAAGACACGAGAGGTAATGCTATGAAGATAAAAGGGTTCCGATGAGGAGGTGTTGCCTGCCGTCGAGAAGTGTAGGGGAAAACTAGGGGTTCGCAAGTTATGAATCACGTAATATAACAAGTGCGACTGGGCCTAACCTGGGTCGAAGCCCATGTCCACGAAACTCCATGTTTCGTCGATAGGTGCATGACGAAACCCCTGAGTTTCGTCAAGTAAAGGTTGTGGCGAAACTTCATGTTTCCTCGGGGTGGGTATGAC
Organism: Helianthus tuberosus; assembly: GCA_030545235.1. Classification (NCBI taxonomy): domain Eukaryota; kingdom Viridiplantae; phylum Streptophyta; class Magnoliopsida; order Asterales; family Asteraceae; genus Helianthus; species Helianthus tuberosus. The sequence goes on from CM060396.1 coordinate 10,438,839, forward strand.
GAAACCTCCAGGTTTCGTCGAGATGGGTTGTGGCGAAACCCCTAGGTTTCGTCGAGCTTGCTAGTGGTGAAACCCTAAGTGTCATCAAGTTTGGGTTTCTAACTTCTAAACAAATCACAAGTTTATAACACTAAACACAATAACACATTAACACATTAATCATATACTAGCATGTGCAAATTAGAATGAAACAAGTATTGTACAGAGGAAAGACCTTGAAAACTCGAGTTGTCACAGATTTGGAAGCTAAAATCAGAAATTTCTTATGGGGTGGTGACGGTATGATTAAGAAGATGCACTAGGTTGCCTGGGAAAGAGTGTCGCTTCCTAAGGAGTCCGAAGGTCTTGGTATTAGCAGGTTAAAAAAATGTTAATGTGGCGTTCCTCTCCAAATGGGGATGGAGGTTCCTTTCTGACAAAGGCAAATTGTGGACTAAGGTAATAGAGACTATTAATATGACAAGATCCGGGTGGGATTTTATTCCAACGAGGAAGACGGGAGGTGGAGTTTGGTGCAACATCGCTAAGTGTCTTTCGAATACTCATATAGATGGCATCCCATTGAGAAGATAGTTTAAGAGTTCGGTCAGTAACGGAAGGGATACAAGGTTTTAGATAGACCCGTGGGCGCTTAATGAACCGTTGAAGGATCTCTGTTCGGACCTATTTAAGATTGATAGGAACAAGTGTTGCAAAGTTAGTGACAGGATTAAAGATCATAATTCGGTTGTTCGGTTTGAATGGCAGTGGAGTCGGCTTTTAGCGGCTGGAAGGGAGGTTGACGACATGGTGTGTCTTGTTAACTGTATTAATGGCTGTGATATTATGGATGGCAGAGATAGCTGGAAATGGATTGGGGCTGCAGCAGAAGATTTCAGTGTTGCAGGGGTGAAAGACCTTCTCGATAAAAATAGGGTGGTTACAAATCATTACGTTCCAGAGTGGTGCAAATGCATTCCTTGGAAATGTAATGTTTTTATTTGGCGCGCTGAGATGAATAAGATCGCGACTTTGGAGGCTCTAAAAAAAGAAATGTCGACGTGAACAACTTGAGGTGTTGTCTTTGTGAGGATGGGGACGAGACAATGGAACACATTTTCTCCGCTTGTTCGGCTACTTCAGCCATATGGTTTCACATTAGTGTATGGTGCAAGATTCCGAACATGTTTTTTCTCCTTTAGAGATCTTATGGAAGCTCACCAACATGTCGGTTTAAGTGGGGTAAAAAAAGAGATGTTGAAAGGTATTACAAGAATAGGTTGTTGGTGTCTTTGGAGGGCTAGAAACGAGGCGAAGTTCAACAATATAGCGGTCAAAGTTGAGAAAATTATTAGCGAAATAAAATAGTTTGGGTTCATGTGGTATAATGTTAGAGCGAAAGGTAGGAACGTTTCTTGGGAGGACTGATGTAAGTTTGTAATTATGTAATTTGTTTTGTTTTTGTTTTCTGCCTCCTCGGCTTGAGGTTGGTTTGGTTGTGTTTAAAGAAATTTTCCTTTCAAAAAAAATATGGATGGAGGAAGGTAGGTCAACTTGACATCCCCATCATATTTATTGTCTACTTCCCACTAGTTTAACATTAAAAGAAGTATATGGATGGAGGTAGGTACGTCAACTTGACATCCCCATCATATTTGTTTCCTACTTCCCATTAGTTTAACATTAAAATAAATATATGTATGGAGGTAGGTAGGTCAACATAAAAATTCAACGTCTTATTTTCTTATCTAGAAAAGGAAATTTCATACTACCTTCAACATTGGTTCCTTCAACAGAAGTCATAGTGGCAATTTCATATTATCTTCAACTAAGGCTATCAAAATACAAAAAAAAATAAAAAAAAAAATCAATTATTTTATAAATCTATTCACGTTTTCTTATTTTCTTATCTAGAAAAGAAATTTCATACTACCTTCAACATGGTTCCTTCAAGAAAGGCCATAGTGGCAATTTCATATTATCTTCAACAAAGCTATCAAAATACAAATAAATCAATAAACGAACAACAAACGAAGATAAGCAAGGTGATTTCCAAGGTGTAGGAACAAGTGTTGCAAAGTTAGTGACAGGATTAAAGATCATAATTCGGTTGTTCAGTCTGAATGGCAGTGGAGTCGGCCTTTAGCAGTTGGAAGGGAGGTTGATGATATGGTGTGTCTTATTAACTGTATTAATGGCTATGATATTATGGATGGCAGAGATAGCTGGAAATGGATCGGGGCTGCAGCGGAAGATTTCAGTGTTGCGGGGGTGAAAGACCTTCTCGATAAAAACAGGGTGGTTACAAATCATTACGTTCCAGAGTGGTGCAAGTGGATTCCTTGGAAATGTAATGTTTTTATTTGGCGCGCTGAGATGAATAAGATGGCGACTTTGGAGGCTCTAAAAAAAAGAAATGTCGACGTGAACAACTTGAGGTGTTGTCTTTGTGAGGATGGGGACGAGACAACGGAACACATTTTCTCCGCTTGTTCGGCAGCTTCAGCCATACGGTTTCACATTAGTGTATGGTGTAAGATTCCGAACATGTTTTTTCTCCTTTAGAAATCTTATGGAAGCTCACCAACAAGTCGGTTTAAGTGGGGTAAAAAAAGAGGTGTTGAAAGTGTGACAACTGGCACTTTTCCATGAATTCCCTACAATAATAAACAGTAATCTGTGCCTTAATGACTGTGCATAATTGAATTAACAAGATGAATGAATTTCTGATTTCTGTCATATACATACAATGGCATTTCATGTTGCAAGATTTTTTATCTTTATTACATGCAACACAATGTGGTTTAATTAGTGCACGAAACAAAGTTAGCACAGTTATCAGACAAACTAGAAGCACTGACGGGAGTTCTATACCTAGACAGACATGATGTTAAGACACAGAATGAGCCCCGGAACCAAGTGTTACACTAGAATAGTGTGTAGGAAAGTAGGGATTACAAAATTGCCTTCCTAGTGATGATTTAGGTGCCGAAAAGTGCCAGAAACACATTAAAACTGCAGAATTCTGCAGGTAATAAACAAATTCAGCAAAATTCAGCTTTTTAACATCTAAATATAATGCAGAATTATGGTTTAATGGTCCAGAATACCTTCCTATATGTCGGGGATCAAAACTGTTATGAAAGACAACATAAAGCACACTAAACTGCGCAATTTAGCACCTTAACGAACTGGTAACCAACCGAACAACCGGATACTACCCAAAACACCAAATTTTCACTAGAAGCATTGTTTTAGCATTAAGAAGCTAGTTATGGTCACCGAACATCATAACACATCTTATAAACACCATAACACAACATGAACACTAAGTCCCTTGAAATCTAACTAACTTGCATAACTAAGAATTAAAACACAACTAATACCCCCCCCCCCCCACCTTAGGCTGGTTCCAACATGGTCCCACAAAGGTAATTTCTTTTGTTTATTTTATTAGATTTGTTGTGTGGATATGGAACACATTAACTTGAGGTTAATAACATGTTGGAGGATCTTTCTTATAAACCTTAAGACTAAAGCTCCTAATCATTCTAACACTTCAACACCACAAAACTCCTCTCTTTTCCTTCAAGAGCTCACGACCAACACCCCCTATCTCTACACTCTCATTTGAAGTCCATTTCCATATAATCTAAGGTGTCTTTAAGGTGATTCAAGCATACTTAGGAAGGTTGGAAGCAAGAAGACTTGAAGGACCTTCTTGGAGAGCTATTAACCACTTATTTTCTTCATCATCTTGCATTTTGATCTTCCCTAGCCCTTGTGCTAGTAGTAAGCTCCATTGATCCTATTTTTACTCATGATTTTAGTGGTTAAAGTGTTGTGTATCATGTTAATCTAAAGAATCTCAAGAAAACATAAGCATAAACATGAACATAAAGCTAAATAACATGAGAAACTAAATTGTTTTAGTGTATGTGTATATCTTGACTGTTGATTTCTTGTGATTATGATGATAATCATCATAAGAAACTTGCTAGATTGTGATTAAACACATGATCTAGCAAGTGAAAGGATGAATCTTGTAAGAAATCAAAGTGATCATCCTTTATGTAAACATGAACTTGAAAGATGAAGTTGTTTTTGTGTAAGATGATGATGGATAAATAATATAAGACTTACAAATGGATGATTTCAAAAATAATTTTCTCAAGAAACCAAGTTTATTTACAAGATTTACAAAGTCATGATTTTTAAGGAAACTAATCATATTTTTGGGGTTAAATCAAGACTAGAAACATGATTGTAACAAGAAAAATACAAGAGAATTATTTTTAGAAAAATCATCCTACAAGTTGTAAAGGACCAAATTTTGCAAGAATGTGATTTACAAACAAATAACCACATTTTTAAGGGTAACTAAACCTACTACATAACATAGTAAATTACTACAAATTTTTACAAAGTTTCAAGTTCATATCATAGTGTAAATTTCATATTTTTGGCACATGGTAAGTGTTGAATGATTTGTTGATGATTGATAATGATATTAAAAGAAAATGATATGCTTTGAAAGCATGGAAACCTCAATTTTTAAGGGGAAACTATGGCAAAATTTTTATAGAATTTAAACACTTAGAAACATATTTTTAAACAAGTGTTTATAAGTAAATTTTAACCATGGTTTTTCATATAAAATTTGCCATAATTTCTGTTACAAAAATTACAAATATTAGAGGTTGGTTTTTGATAATAAAAGTGACTAAATATGTATTCAGGAAAATATATATTTAGATGTCACCATGTGTGTGATTACTTGTATATTATGTGTATTAGTTATAGTATTTTAGGACTTGAAATAATATAACTCACCAAAATACCAAAAATTACAATACCAAATATTACTAAAATTCCAAGAAATAAATATATAATTTATACCCAAAGATTGGGCAAACCGAACAAGGAATATAACTGTAACACCCCGAAAATATTAGGAATTATATAAATGACCATAACAAATATGTTGGTCACAATTAAGGATAAAATAACTAGGAAAAAAATTTAACTTAGTTATTTATGTGCCTTGAAATATTAAAGAAAACAAGGTTAAAATACCCAAAATAAAACTTGAGAATAAGTAGAGGGACCAAAAGTGACAAAATTGAAAAAACTTAAAATCCAAAACACACACTTGGTGTGTTCTGGTCGAAGGAAAAACACAGGGGGCGAACAACTTCTCTATTTGAACCCTAGTTCATGCAATTCCATCAAATTGCAAGGGGAAATCAGTTCCAAATCAAAATCCAAACTCGATTTAGTGATCACCTTCGCGAAAGGATCATAAGGTATGCTTAATTTTGGTTATTTGGTTTCATCTTGAGTTCTAGTTGAACATATGAAATTCAAAATTTAGCTTGGATGTTTGATGTTGGATGAGATTAGGAAAGAAATCATGTCTAGGAGTAAACCCTAGTCAATAAATTGTTGAATTTGTGTTCGTAAGTAAGAAATTCATAATCACCCATTTAGGTGTTAAATGGGTTTTGTAGGATGATGAGATACATTGAAATCTTGATCATAAAACGAGTATTATTGATTTTTATGAAGTGAATCTAGGTGTTACTATGCATGCTAGATAAAATAAATTTGAAAATGATGTTAATCTTGGCTAAATAGTTAGTCATGAAACTTGATTGTTATTGGTAAAAAATCATGCTCACTAGGTGTTCGATGTAATGCCTAAACGAGAACAAATTGTAAGATTTAGGGTAAAAACGCATGTTCGAAACGTATGGTGAATTATGCGTTATAGGAAATAATAAGAGTTCTAAACACGATGTTAGTTGAACTCTACAGGCACGGTGGTTGAATCTTCAAGCGGTCAAGTCGGAGCGGACGCATGCACGCTTGAAGGATATGCTTTGAAAGGTACGCGACTTGTCGTCTCTTTACATTTATGTAGACAAGCCTAGACATAGATATGTTTAATGTTGTTATAGCGAAAATAGTTGCGTTTGGTAATTCTAAGAAGTGATGGAATTCACTCGACAAACCAAATGGGTTAAAATAAATAGTAGGTTAGATATGTTTATTGATAATATTGTTAATTAGTCATATTTGGAATGTATATAAAGTGATGTAATTAACTAGATAAAGAACGGGTTAAAATAATGGCCGAAATGGTACTATTCGAAGTGACTTGAACGTCACTCGTTAAATTAGAGTTATAAAAGCGTAAACCATGGAATGGAAGTGATACGCTAAGATGGACATGCCCGGGAATTGGTAATTATGGTTAGAAATCAATGACAATGAATTATGCAAGTACGTAACCACGGTTCCGTTACTTTATGTTTGATCATGTAATTTTGTTAGTTAACTACGTGTTAGAATTGTTATGTAAACTTGATAAATAGTTGAAGTGACGAAGTTCACTAGATAGACAAACGGGTCAAATGCTTGTTAAAATAAGTTTGGCATGTCGTAAAGTGGTGGTTTTCATTTGACAAGTATAACAACCCTAAAATAAACCGACACCCTAAAATTTTTTAAGATACCCCAAAATGTCCTAAAATACACCCCGTACGCGAAAATGAACCCCGAATACCTTTATTTTTATTAAAAAAAATGAATTTTAATGGTCTCTCGCGGGGCGCGTAAGCCACCCCCTCGACCTACGCGGGCCGCGACAGCTTCAATCTCAGGCGAGTCCCCAGGCCGCCACGTGTCGGACTCGTGTTAAGGCTACGTGTCCACGCAGCAAGGCTACGGCCTAGTCTACAAGCCCTCGCGGGCCGCGTAGACCCTGGCCAAGGCTTACGCGGGACGCGACGAAGTCAAATTTCAGCCCTATAAATTGAGGGCATCGGCTTCAGTCTCCGATCGCTCACATTTTCTTTCTCTCTCGACTTTCTACATAATTAAAGCTATTTTCGGGTATAATACCCCCCTAAATAACGAAGTTCTGCTCCGTTGTAAGTATCATAACCCCGGTTACGTATTAGATACGCTGCCCGATTGATCCAGGGTTCCGTAACGGCTGTCGTGGTTCTGCCCGACGTAGTCGTTGGAATGTCATCTCGGGGAGGGTATTACTAATGTAAATATTAAGGGTTATTATACTAACACGTGTACATTTGTGTAAATTATAGATAATCACCAGGAAACCCTTACAGAAAACCTAAGACAACAATGTGAGTAATCTCCTTTTTACAAAACCTTAAATGTTTTACAATATGATTAAGCAGTGATTGAGTCTTTGTAGTCTTCAATTACTGCCGGTATGTTGGGGTTTTGTATACAAAATGTGAGACACGTTACCATTGGACAAAGAGTTAGCCAATGTGTAATATGACCCACCAGTCAGGATTGACAGTACTGAATGAGTAATTGTGAAGATATAAACATTGTAATCGCTCTTAATACTGTTTAAATGATAAACCTCTTCTTGATTAAACTGGGATTCACTCACCAGTATTTTTCACTGACAAAATGTTTTTAAACGCGTTTCAGGTAACACAATGTGAAAGCCAACTAGAAGCCAGCTGGACAGCACTGAAGGCTTGGAAAAGTGGCTATAAAAGTTACCTAAACAAAGAAGGCGTTTTATTTCAATAAAATGAGATTTATCCCTATAAATCAGTTTGTAATGAAAACTTGGGTTTTATCCCAATTCACTTATTTATATAAAATATGGTGTTTTACTCTGATAAAATATTTCTTAACTACGGTCCTGATGTAATTTCCGCTGCCAAATTAATAAACACCGATACCACCAACACCGAATCTCGCGGCCGCCCGTTCCTGGGACAGATAGGGGGCGGGGTTGCGACAGAAGGTGGTTTTAGAGCTAAGCCACTGATTCAGCCACAGAAGTGTTCTGCTGATACCAAAATATTATTCAATATGTTAGGAAATAAATTATGGAACTACGTGCATAATTGTATTTTATTATTGTGTGTTATTTGACTATTTGTTAGTTTATAGTATGAGCGACCAAGAACCATCCGACGCGTATCGTCAATTGTCCGGTTCGCCTAAAAGCGAAGGCGCCTCTTCACAACCTGCCCTCTCAGGGTATTCTGCTGATAATGAAGAAGGAATATTCGTGTTTAAGGCTCAGTTTAAAGAGCCATTCCCTCCTAAAAAGAGAGGATGGTTCAGTAGGGGAGCACATGAACGTAGGAAACGAATGAAAAAGTTGCAACAACAGAGAGCCCTAGCAGCCGCTAAAAGATAGACAGATGCCCATGCCCAGGACATGCTTAATAGGGGTTTAGCCAATTTCCATATCTTAGCAACCACAGCAGCCGACCCTAACCTGGAGCAACTGATAGCACCCCAATCATTACCTCTATTTCCCGCTCAGCCAATGGAAATAGAAAACAACCCTGAAAATCAAGTCGAAATGCATGATTTCAACCCGGAGGAGATACATAGGGTACCAGCACCCAATCCCTTTGACCCAGATTATGACCCATGGTGGGATGACAATAGGGATTATGTGCAACGATACCCAATAGCGGAAGATGAACCCATGCCGAATCTAGCAGCCTAACCAGGTTTAGACCCTCTAGATCCCTACTATGATAACGATGAATACATTAGGGAAATTTTATAGAATCCTTACCCGTACCAGGAACCCGCACCCCAATACCCAAACCAAGTCCCAGCACCTGCACCCCCAATGAGTGCAGAAAATATGCAAGAGCTCCGAACTTTCGGAGAAGAAATTTTAGAAAGCAGTGAGAGAATGAGGCAGGTCGGAGAGCGCAATATAGATTTCTGGATGAATCTATATCCATGATGGTGATGGTGGAAGTGGTAATAATAATAATAATAATATAATAATATATAATATGCGTGTATGTTTGAAAAAAAAAACTAAATCGTAGCTATGGATGCCTACTAGTAGTGTAATTTCAATTTCAGTCGTATTGTAATTTTTAATTTCAGTACTGGTTTGTATTAGATGCATATTACATATAAGAAAAGAGTAAGTCGCAATGATCGACGTTTGTGATCGACATGCGTGTTAGTGATTGGTTGTATTAAATATTATGTTGTGATATTAATACGTGGTAAATGTTTAGAATTCAGATGGACAACGAAGTAAACCAGGAAAACCAAAATGATAATAACCAGAACGACAATAACCCGAATAATGAGAATGCGAACAACAATAACAATGGAAATCAAGTGGATAATAGTGCCATCCAACACATAGTGGCACAAGGAATCATAGATGCAATGCCATTTATTATTCAAACTGTTAGGGAAGCGGATAATAAAAGTAAGCATAGCAGTAAACGACCCACTGAACCGGAACACAGCGTAAACAATGGACCCATACTTCAAGCGCCCATTCCCAAAAGAAGAAGAACCATGCCTTATGGTTGTTCTTATAAAGAATTCTGGTCCTCCAAACCAATAGAATTCTCGGGCAATGAAGGACCCATTGCAACTCTACGCTGGATAGAAAAGGCTAAGGCAGTCTTAAAAATAAGCAAGTGTGCGGAAGAAGATAAGATAATGTTTGCTTCCAATCTGTTTAAGAACTCAGCCTTAGAATGGTGGAACACTATCCTCCAGTCTAGAGGAAGTGATAGGGTTTAAAATATGGAATGGGAGGAATTTAAGAATATGGTAGAAAGGAAATTCTGTCCTCCCAATGAAAAAGAACAGATAGTAAATAAATTCTTGAACCTTAGGATGACCGGAGTGGATAGTAAGGGTTATACTACTACATTCTTTGAATATGCTAGAATAGTGCCAACCCTTGCATCACCTGAACCAGTATTAATCTCCCGTTGCATCTGGGGATTAATCGGGGAGATTAGGCATGTAGTCAAGGCAGCTAGACCTCAAACCATAAAAGAAGCTGTAGAACTAGCAAATACCGTGACAGATGAATTAGTGCGTACACAAGAAGAGGATCAAAGGAAGAACCTAGCTCAAAGGCTTACCCAAGAATTTCGCTCTGGAAATTCCAACCGTGGAAAAAATGTAGGTTCTACCTCTGCACCTTATTGCAAGTATTGCAAAAGGAAGCATTCTAGAAGATGCTCCATATATTGCAATTTCTGCAAAATATCTGGACACAAGGAAGAAGACTGCAGGAAGAAACTTAACAACAGGATACGCTACAACTGCGGAGAGCACTGCCACATCAAGCCAAACTGTCCAAAATTAACTCCAGCTACGAACAACAAGAACCCTAAAAATGCTAAAGCATTTGTTCTGACTGCAGATGAAGCCAAGATGATTCCGGATGTGATAGTCGGTACGTTTTTAGTTAATGATGTTTTTGCTAAAGTATTATTTGACTCTGGTGCGAACCAAAGTTTTACTAATACTTCTTTTTGCAAACTTCTAAATCAATCATTAACTAAACTCCCACAAGAATGTCTAGTAGAGACCGCAAATGGGGAAACCATTAAGATTTCTGAAATCTTGCCGGGAGCAAGAATAGAATTTTTAAATCAAAACTTTATGGCAAACCTTTACCCAATGAATCTGGCAGGATTTGATATTGTATTAGGAATGGATTGGTTAATAGCCAATAAAACCAGTATTTTATGTGATCAAAAGTCAATTCAAGTAGATTCACCAAAAGGTGAAAAGATCACAATTAAAGGAGATAAGCCATTTAGATCCACGAAATTCATCTCTGTGATGAAAACAGCAAGTTATATAAGAAAAGGATCTTTAGTATATTTGATTTCTGTAATCACTAACACTAAAGGAAAAGAACTGAAGATATTCCAGTAGTATCTCAGTTTCCAGATGTATTTCGAGAAGAATTGCCAGGACTACCGGCAGACAGAGAAGTTGAATTCAGAATCCATCTGCTACCCGGAATAACACCAATTGGCAAAGCACCTTACCGTTTGGCACCCACAGAAATGCAAGAACTGAAGAAACAGTTAGACGAATTGTTAGAGAAAGGATTCATACAGCCAAGTGCATCACCGTGGGGGAGCGCCAATTTTATTCGTCAAGAAGAAAGATGGATCAATGCGTATGTGCATTGACTACCATGAATTGAACAAGGTCACGATTAAGAATCCGTATCCATTACCAAGAATCGATGATCTGTTTGATCAATTGCAAGGAGCTCGATTTTTCTCTAAAATCGATTTAAGGTCAGGATATCATCAATTAAAGGTACAGGAAGAGGACATTCCTAAGACCGCATTTAGAACAAGGTATGGCCATTATGAATTTACTGTCATGCCATTTGGTTTAACCAATGCCCCAGCCGCATTTATGGACATGATGAACCGAATATGTAAGCCATATTTGGATAAATTCATAATTGTTTTTGTAGATGATATTCTTATTTACTCTAAGAGTAAAGAGGAACATGCAAAGCATTTGCACCCACTTTTAAGTTTATTAAGGAAGGAAGAGCTTTATGCTAAGTTTTTCAAGTGCGAATTCTGGTTAGAACAGGTACAGTTTCTTGGACACTTAGTCGATCATGAAGGAATTCATGTGGATCCCACCAAGATCGAAGCAATTACTAAATGGAAAACCCCTGAGTCACCAACCGAGGTTAGAAGTTTCTTAGGATTGGCCGGTTATAATAGAAGATTTATTCGAGATTTTTCTAGAATAGACATTCCCTTAACTAAGTTAACCTGTAAATCCATTAAGTTTGAATGGGGACCAAAACAGGAAGAAGCCTTTAGAATTCTTAAGCAAAGATTAACTCATGCACCCATACTAGCGTTACCAGAAGGAACTGAAGACTTTGTAGTCTATTGTGACGCTTTTAAGTTAGGTTATGGATGTGTATTAATGCAAACAACTTAAGAATCATGAAGAGAATTATTCAACGCATGATCTAGAATTAGGAGCCAAAATTTTTGCCCTTAAGATTTGGAGATATTACCTTTACGGTAGTAAGTTTACCATTTTCACTGACCATAAGAGTTTAAGATATGTCTTCGGACAAAAGGAGTTGAATATGAGGTAAAGACGCTAGATGGAAATTCTTAGTGATTATGAGTGCAATATCCAGTATCATGCAAGAAAAGCCAATGTAGTGGCTGATGCTTTAAGTCTAAAATATCATGAGAAGCCAAAAAGAGTACGTTCTCTTAAGTTAAATCTACAAATAGATTTAAATGAGCAAATTAGAAAAGCACAAGAATCAGTAATCAAGGATGATACTGAAAAGTTAAAAGGAATGATTAAAGAACTAGAACAAGGAACAGATGGGATTTGGAGATTCAATAAGAAAAGAATGTGGATACCTAAATTAGGAAACCTACGTCACCGTATATTAGAAGAAGCCCATTAGTCTAAGTATACGATGCATCCTGGAAATGATAAGATGTATCAGGATTTAAGAAAGAATTTTTGGTGGATAGGAATGAAAAAGGATATAGCTGCTTATGTCTCTAAGTGCTTAACCTGTTCACAAGTCAAAGCTGAACATCAGAAACCCTCAGGTTTATTGCAGCAGTTAGAAATGCCAGTATGGAAATGGGAATTAATAACAATAGATTTTGTTACCAAATTACCCAAAACAAGAAAAGGTAATGATACAATCTGGGTGATTATAGACAGGCTAACTAAGTCAGCTCATTTCCTACCAATGAAGGAAACTTTCAGTATGGAACAGTTAGCTAAGCTATATGTAAATGAAATAGTTTCATTGCATGGATTTCCTTTATCAATTGTTTTTGACAGAGATAGCCGTTTTACCTCTCATTTTTTGACAAGTTTCCAAAAAGCAATAGGAACCAAGTTGAATCTAAGCACAGCTTATCATCCTCAAACGGACGAACAAAGCGAAAGGACAATTCAGACAATGGAGGACATGCTTAGAGCTTGTGAAATTGATTTCGGAGGTAATTGGGACAATCACTTACCATTGATAGAATTTTATTATAATAACAGTTATCACACAAGCATCAAAGTTGCACCGTTCGAAGCACTTTATGGACGAAAGTGCCGAACCCCAGTCTGTTGGGCAGAGATAGGAGAAAAGCAATTATCTGGACCTGAAATAGTGCAAGAGACAACCGACAAGATCATTCAAGTCAAGGAATGATTGAAAGCAGCACGTGATCGACAAAAGAGTTATGCTGATAACAGACGAAAGCCGTTGGAATTTCAGGAAGGAGACAAAGTATTGTTGAAAGTCTCTCCTTGGATAGGAGTTGTACGATTCATCAAAAGGGGAAAGCTAAGTCCAGGTATGTTGGACCTTTTGAGATTATTAGAAGAATACGACCTGTAGCCTATCAGCTACAACTGCCAGAGGAAATGGCAGGAATACATGATGTATTTCATGTATCTAATCTCAAGAAATGCTTAGCTGATGAATCATTGATGGTACCTCTTAGGGATATAGAGGTAAATAAACAACTTAAATTTGTAGAAAAGTCTCTACAGATTGAAGACAGGAAAGTTAAGAACCTCAAGCACAAAAGATTAGTTCTGGTCAAAGTAAAATAGGACTCCAAAAGAGGACCAGAATACACATGGGGGCTTGAATCAGAAATGCAAAGTAAATACCCACACTTATTCCAGTAGATCTCGAGGACGAGCTCTAAAACAAGGTGGGGAGGATATAACAAACCTAAAATAAACCGACACCCTAAAAATATGTAAGATACCCCAAAATGTCCTAAAATACACCCCGTACGCGAAAATGAACCCCGAATACCTTTATTTATATTAAAATAAAATAAAAAACGAATTTTAATGGTCTCTCGAGGGACGCGTAAGCCACCCCCTTGACCTGCGCGGGCCGCGACAGCTTCAATCTCAGGCGAGTCCCCAAGCTGCCATGTGTCGGACTCGTGTTAAGGCTACGTGTGTGACAACCCGAACTTTCAGGTTAGTGTCATTTTGGTTTCGTGACCTTAACTTCTCATTATTTCTCTCCAACATTCCCTCTTGTGTTAAACTTGTTAAACGTTTTATTCTATGCTAAACGTAAACGGAATTGGATTATGTGCTTGTATCTTTGGGACGCGTATGATGGATCACCAACATATTCCCTTTGGCTACACAATAACTTCGGCCCACACATAATTGGGTATCGCAGGCCTTAACTATAATAAAAACAATCAAGACTTTGTAATGGGCCGGCCTTGTTGCAACCATTTAAACATATTTAGTTATATATGTGAGATATGTGAAGCCCAAGGTATGGAATTTGTTTGTGATTTATGTGCGCCGGTTCTAAAGTTGTACACGCATGTGCCTAAGCCCAATGTATGGGATTTAAATGCATATATGCATGCATCAGGAATTATTATTTGATAGTTTACAACATAATAAAACCCTACTTCCCCTTCAATATACGTACGGCAACAGGAGACCCTACCCCCCTTCCCTGATTTGCGACGACAGACACACCTTTCTTCCCCTCTCATTATCGAAGTCTTTCGTATTGAACACCCTCTATCCAGTTAGTCTTTAGTTGTACCCTAGTTTACTTGTGTTGTATTCTTATGTGCCAAAGTGATTTACATGTTATATAGTTGTTAATAATCGTAATTCATTACAATGATGGCGTGAGGGTATAACAAATAGGGCTTGAACTTGTAAATAAATAAGGTATGACACATGATGTTAAGTGTGATAATATGTTGATTATTTCTTTGATCATAATCATGCTATGTGAATATTATGTGAGATTGAAATATCTTAATTAGGATAAATGTTTATCGTGAGATTTATAAATCGGATAAACAATTGTTCAAGAACTAAATTACTGCATGAGTTAGGATATTAATGTATTGTATGATTATGGTTTCTTGTGAAGAATTAGAATTATGTGTGCAAATCATGAGTCGTTAGAGTGGAAATTGTTGAAAGATGAATTACTGAAATTATGTTACGTGGATTGGGGTTCGCATAATGGATTAGAAAGGGGGTTTAGTATGGTAAAATCATCATGTAAAACGGATTCAATTGAATAACCGGATGGGCCTAGGGGAATAGATCATGGGCTGCAGATTAAGGATGGGTCAGCCAACTCTTTAAGTATCTGATTCTCTGAAATCGTTGATGTTGGATAAAAGAATTTGTTGCTATGTTAATGAAATTCCAATACATGGTGGGTAACAAGTCACATACATATTAATTGGGCCGATACATATTAAATGGGCTGCTAAAAATTATTAGATGTAATTATATAAGGTTGGGTCGGTTGAGATAGTTGGGCCACACCTTGAGTTGAAACACACCAAGCCTGCTCGTATCATCACTCTTGGGCCGGGGTGTATACCTTAATTGGGCCGCTGGGCCTGTTGGATTGTCGCAGGGTAACGGGCCAGCTGTGTTGCACGTGGTTGGGCCGTGTGACCGGTGGTTGGGTCGAGCGGCTTCAGTTAGGAAGTTTTGTGTAGATGAGCCCTACGTTTGTTTGTGTAAGTGTTATATGATAAAGAGTGTAGTTTGTTTGAGTGTTATATGATAAAGAGTGTGGTTCGTTAAGTGTTGATTAATAAGCAGCGTAGTTCGTTTAAGTGTTGTGTGCTAAACTATTGATGATTGCTACATGAGTTCTCAAAAATGCATGATGAATGTGTGTGGTAAGTTTGGTGCTAAAGGTTGAACAAAGTCCTAACTGTGGTCAATAATTGGAATAGGACACACTTGATTAAGTATGAACAAGAAATTAAATCTACCGAGCAACCTAAGGTGAGTTCATCTCTTGAGCATGCGTCCCGGTGGTTGGGACAGTCTTTGTGTATCCCTGAGAGGGATGGGTTTTTCTGGGTAAATAACTGGGTATTCCTTAGAGGAATACAACTCTTGATTAAAACGTGAATGTTAGATAATACACCTCTCCTATCACTTTAAGTCCCATCTTATACCGAATAGTTACCGGGGGGTAACGGGGTGTTAGTTGATAGCGCTATTAGGCTTGGCAACCTCACATCGTACCTGCGAGGACGGGCATGAATTAAGGACCTTAAATCATGACCATTGCTTAGATAGGGGCAATAGGGACGGGCAAAACAAACTGATAGCCATCTTGTATGGTACTCGGGTTATTATCTACATTATATACAATGAACTGAACTAAACACTTGGTAACTAATGTTTTAAAAAACTATGAACTCAGCAGCCTTGCCTAATACACTAGTTGCATGCTCGCAGGTCGTTCGATATCTTGGTTATGGGAACTTGCTGTCTGGAGTAGCTGGAGTGGTCATGGGTCGACTGGGGGATGCATGTGATTGAAAACTTGATACGATATATTGGTTTTGAACAATTTAATTTTGGTTTACTAATTGCTTCCGCTGAACATTGTTGGTTTTCATTTAAACTTGATGATGGTATTTTTATTAATAATTGAGGACTTTTATTTAAAGATTTGTATGGGTTCAACGTAATTAGTGGCTCATTGTTGGTACGTCACACGCCTAACAGGGACATTCCCTAGGTGGTATTTTGGGGGTGTGACAGTTTGGTATTAGAGCCACTGGTTATAGTGAACTTGGTTTTAAAATGTTTTCCTAAAACCAGACTATAACCGAACAGATCCGAAATCGACCATGACACTCAGCTCCAGATTGCAAGGTTCGTATCTTGTTTACTATTGTATAGCATATCTAGCGTTTGCTTATGAATAACATCACACGTGAATACACACTTGGCACTACAGTATGAGTTATATGTTGTCAACCCATGTTACGTGTTTTAAGAGTGCGACTCTTCTTGAACTTTCATGATCTATGTTGTGGTATCATCTGTCTTATTGCTCGAATTCGGGGAACCTTTTAGCGCGAGTTAAGAGGCACTGAGATGAGCATGCAAATTGCCTTGTTATTATGGGTGCACACATAATAATAATGTGGGGTGAATGTGAGTCCCAGTGAGGCTTAATGAGTGTGAGAGGGGTTCCGCTCTGTTAATTGATGTCATGATAGAACTCAGTAGTCTTTGGAGGTCATAGTAATGCTTGACTCCTACTCGAACTTGCATTTTAAATCCTTCCTTTTCTTGTATAGAATCATGAGTGGACGTGGAGGAGGCCGCGGTGGTGGACGTGGCCACATTGCTATGACTCAGGCCGAATTAACCAACTTGATCAACACTCGTGTAGCTGAAGCCCTAGCGGCATACCAGGCTGGTACGATATGTGCCAATTACTTTCTATCCTTGGGTTGTATACTCGAATCTTACTTGTGTGTTGTACGTTCTTTCGTTTTAGGTCAACCTGCGAATCAAAACCATCCACCTGCTTGTACGTTCAAAACCTTCATGGATTGTAAGCCACATACCTTCAGTGGGACTAAAGGGGTTGTGGGACTCTTGCGTTGGCTTGAGAAGGCCGAATCTATGTTTGCTATGTGCAACTGTCCCGTGGGGGACCGGGTGAAGTATGCTTCAGGCACGCTCGAGGACGGTGCCTTGACTTGGTGGAATGCCCAGGTTCAGATGTTGGGTATTGAGATGGCGAATGCCACTACTTGGGATGAGTTCAAGGAGTTGATGTGAGAGGAGTACTGTCCTCGTGATGAGATCTAGAAGCTTGAAAACAAGTATTATGAATTGAAGATGGTGGGGTCGGAGATCGAGGCATACACGAAGAGATCTCATGAGCTAGCAACCTTATGTCCTAACTTATCTCGACCTCCACCTCGAAGAATTGAGTTGTACCTCAAGGGCCTAGCACCAGCTGTGAAGGGTTATGTTACTGCTGCAAACCTTAACAATCTACCTCAGATCATTCGCTTAGCTCACAAGATCACTGACCAGGAGGTGGAGCGCGGGGCGCTACCATCACGTGTTTCTTCTACTACTACTGCTACTACAACTGCTACTCCCGCCACTGACAGCAAGCGTAAGTGGAATGATGTGGACAAGGCATCCAATTCGATACAGTCACAGAAGAGACCAGATACCGTTAGCAATCGTAATTTCAGCCAGTCGTCTTCTGTGAATCGGAACCAGGGCAACACTTCTAGTCAGTGTACTTATGCGGGGAAGCATCCGAAGTGTAACAAGAGTAACTATCATCATCGTGGGCCGTGTACCCGAGTCTGTCATAGGTGCAAAAAGGTGGGTCACGTGGCCAAGGATTGCAGGGCCCCACTTCCGAGACAGCAGCAGCAGCCCCCACAGCAGCAGCAGCCACAGCAGCAGGATAGACAGCAGCCTCAGTAAAATCAGGGTAACCGTAAGGGTTGTTTTCAGTGTGGGGACGAGGGCCATTTCAAGCGGGAGTGCCCTCAGTTGAATCAGAACGCGGGTAACAATAATAACACTAGGAACAACGGGGGAAACGGTGCGTGTGGGCGAATGTTTACGATTGGAGCTGGGGAGGCTAGGAACGATGGCAATGTAGTGACTGGTATGTTTTCGATAAACGATATATTTGCTTTTGTTTTATTCGACTCTGGTGCTGATTGGAGTTATGTATCTCTGGGGTTCAGTCGTCAGTTATGATTGAGCCCTACACCACTTGTAACTAAACATATAGTAGAACTAGGTGATGGTAAAACAATCGAAGCTTCACATGTTCTTGTTGGGTGCAAACTCGATCTCATGGGTCAAGTGTTCGACATTGACCTACTCCCCACTACTCTTGGAAGTTTCGATGTGGTTATTGGTATGGACTGGTTGTCCAAGCACCAGGCGGAAATTCTCTGCAAGGAGAAAATCGTGCGCATTCCTCTCTCTAGTGGAGAATCTTTATCAGTTCAGGGTCATCGTAGTGGTGCCACGGTTAGCATTATTTCAGCGATGAAGGCTCAGAAATGTTTGCCTAAGGGCTACCCTGCTATCTTAGCTCTTGTTACTGACTCACAGTCTGACGAGAGGAGGATCGAGGATCTTCCAGTTGTTCGTGAGTTTCCTGATGTATTTCCTGAAGAACTCCCTGGTTTACCTCCACATCGTCAGGTGGAATTTCAGATTGACCTCGCGCCAGGAGCAGCCCCGATTGCTCGTGCTCCTTATCGTCCTGTGCCAGGAGAGTTACAGGAGTTGTCGAATCAACTCCAAGAGCTGTTGGATAGAGGTTTTATCCGACCTAGCTCTTCGCCTTGGGGAGCCCCTGTGTTGTTTGTGAAGAAGAAGGATGGGTCCTTTCGGATGTGTATAGATTATCGTGAGCTCAACAAGGTGACGGTCAAGAACCGTTATCCTCTAACGCGTATCGACGATCTGTTTGACCTGTTGCAAGGGTCAAGTTTTTATTCTAAGATCGACTTAAGGTCGGGCTATCATCAGGTACAAGTCCGAGAGGAGGATGTTCCCAGAACGGCTTTTCAAACGCGGTATGGCCACTATGAGTTTTTGGTTATGCCGTTTGGGATGACTAACGCACCAGCGGTCTTCATGGATCTCATGAACCACGTGTGCAAACCGTATCTCGACGACTTTGTTATTGTTTTCATCGACGACATCTTGATATACTCCAAGAGCAAGGAGGACCATGAGCGACATCTACGTCTTATCTTGGAGCTCCTGAGGAAGGAGCAGCTTTACGCGAAGTTTTATAAGTGTGATTTCTGGATTCGAGAAGTACACTTTCTTGGGCATATTGTTAACGAAAATGGGATACACGCGGATCCTGCTAAGATCGATGCTATTAGGAATTGGGCGGCACCGAGGAATCCTTCGGAGGTGCGACAATTTCTTGGTCTTGTAGGGTACTATCGTCGGTTTATTCAGGATTTCTCGAAGATCGCTCAACCTCTCACCTCCTTGACACAGAAGAACGTTGTTTATGCTTGGGGAACAAAACAGGAGGATGCTTTCCAGCTCTTGAAGCAGAAACTATGCAGCGCACCGATCTTGTCTCTACCTAAGGGTACCGAGGATTTTGTGGTTTATTGCGATGCTTCTATTCAGGGTCTCGGTTGCGTGTTGATGCAACGCGACAAGGTGATAGCTTATGCTTCTCGTCAGTTGAAGGTACATGAGAAGAATTATACAACTTATGACTTGGAGTTAGGGGCTGTAATTTTCGCGTTGAAGATTTGGAGGCATTATCTGTACGGTACCAAATGCACGATCTACACCGATCACAGGAGTCTCAAGCATATCTTCGACCAGAAGGAATTGAATATGCGGCAGTGTCGTTGGATAGAGCTTTTCAACGATTATGAGTGTGCCATCAAGTATCATCCAGGTAAAGCTAATGTTGTAGCGGATGCACTTAGCCGAAAGGAGACGAAGCCTAAGCGTGTTCGCGCTCTACAACTTACCATTCACTCTGGTTTACCTGCTCAAATTCGTTCCGCCCAGATCGAGGCATTGAAGGAAGCGAACATCAAGGCTGAATACTTGCGGGGCATGGAAAAGCGATTGATGGAGAGATCTGACGGCATTCATTACTTTATGGAGCGGGTATGGGTTCCTCTGTATGGCAATCTTCGAGAGCTTGTGATGGAAGAAGCGCACAAGTCTCGGTATTCAGTTCACCCGGGCACAGACAAAATTTATCAGGATCTCAGGGTTATATATTAGTGGCCAAAGATGAAGGCTCACATAGCGACTTACGTGAGTAAATGCTTGACTTGTGCTAAAGTCAAGGTGGAATATGAGAAACCCTCGGGTCTACTTCAGCAGCCAGAGATACCCACATGGAAATGGGAGCAGATTGCTATGGATTTCATCACAGGTTTACCGAGAACTCAGGCTGGAAATGATACTATTTGGGTGATTGTAGATTGTCTCACGAAGTCAGCGCATTTTCTAGCAATTAAGGAAACGGATAAATTCTCACAGCTTGCAGCGATTTATCTTAAAGAAGTGGTTTCCATGCACGGGGTGCCAACTTCTATCATCTCAGATCGAGACCCGCGATTCATTTCTGATTTAAGGCAGTCGATGCATAAATCGTTCGGTTCACGTCTCGATATGAGTACTGCTTATCACCCACAGACAGATAGTCAGAGTGAGCGAACCATCCAGACACTTGAAGACATACTACGGGCATGTGTGATCGATTTTGGCAAGGGATGGGAGAGACATCTACCGTTGATAGAGTTCTTGTACAACAACAGCTACCACACTAGTATTCAAGCAGCTCCATTCGAGGCACTGTATGGGCGAAACTGCCGTTCTCCTCTCTGTTGGGCTGAGGTGGGTGACAGCCAAATCACGGGTCCTGAACTTGTGCTTGAAAATTCAGAAAAGATTGTTTAGATCAGAAACCGTATGGCAGCAGCACGTGATCGTCAGAAAAGCTACGCTGACAAGCGTAGAAAACCGTTAGAGTTCGCTATAGGTGATCGGGTTATGTTGAAAGTTTCGCCGTGAAGGGTGTCGTATGCTTTGGGAAGCACGGGAAGCTCAATCCGCGTTACGTTGGGCCATTTAGAATCCTGGAGCGGATCGGTAAAGTGGCTTACAAGCTAGAGTTACCTGCTGAGTTGGGTAATGTTCATGATGTCTTTCATGTTTCGTAATTGAAGAAGTGTTTGTCCGATGAAACACTGATTGTGTCGTTTCAAGAGCTGAAGATTGACGACAAGTTGCAGTTTGTCGAAGAGCCTATAGAGATCGTGGACCGGGAGGTCAAGGTGCGTAAACATAGTCGTATTCCTATTGTAAGAGTTCGTTGGAACTCAAGACGTGGACCGGAGTTCACGTGGGAGCGTGAGGACCAGATGAAGCTTAAGTATCCTCAACTCTTTCCTAACGATCAATCTAAATCTGATAAAGCTGGTGAATTTTGGGATGAAATTCCTTTTCAAGTTGGGGATGATGTGGCACCTGAGGAAAATCCGCAACAATCTTGATTTATCACTTCACCTTTTGTGCTTACTTGTCAAATTTCGGGACGAAATTTCTTTCAAGTTGGGGATGATGTGACAACCCGAACTTTCAGGTTCGTGTCATTTTGGTTTCGTGACCTTAACTTCTCATTATTTCTCTCCAACGTTCCCTCTTGTGTTAAACTTGTTAAACGTTTTATTCTATGCTAAACGTAAACAGAATTGGATTGTGTGCTTGTATCTTTGGGCCGCGTATGATGGGTCACCTACATATTCCCTTTGGCTACATAATAACTTCGGCCCACACATAATTGGGTATCGCAGGCCTTAACTATAATAAAAACAATCAAGACTTTGTAATGGGCCGGCCTTGTTGCCACCATTTAAACATATTTAGTTATATATGTGAAGCCCAAGGTATGGAATTTGTTTGTGATTTATGTGGGCCGGTTCTAAATTTGTACACGCATGTGCCTAAGCCCAATGTATGGGATTTAAATTCATATATGCATGTATCAGGAATTATTATTTGATAGTTTACAACATAATAAAACCCTACTTCCCCTTCAATATACGTACGGCAACAGGAGACCCTACCCCCTTCCCTGATTTGTTACGACAGGCACACCTTTCTTCCCCTCTCATCATCGAAGTCTTTCGTATTGAACACCCTTTATCCGGTTAGTCTTTAGTTGTATCCTAGTTTACTTGTGTTGTATTCTTATGTGCCAAAGTGATTTACATGTTATATGGTTGTTAATAATCGTAATTCATTACAATGATGGCATGAGGGTATAACAAATAGGGCTTGAACTTGTAAATAAATAAGGTATGACACATGATGTTAAGTGTGATAATATGTTGATTATTTCTTTGATCATAATCATGCTATGTGAATATTATGTGAGATTGAAATATCTTAATTAGGATAAATGTTTATCGTGAGATTTATAAATCGGATAAACAATTGTTCAAGAACTAAATTACTGCATGAGTTAGGATATTAATGTATTGTATGATTATGGTTTCTTGAGAAGAATTAGAATTATGTGTGCAAATCATGAGTCGTTAGAGGGGAAATTGTTGAAAGATGAATTACTGAAATTATGTTACGTGGATTGGGGTTCGCATAATGGATTAGAAAGGGGGTTTAGTCTGGTAAAATCATCATGTAAAACGGATTCAATTGAATAACCGGTTGGGCCTAGGGGAATAGATCATGGGCTGCAGATTAAGGATGGGTCAGCCAACTCTTTAAGTATCTGATTCTTTGAAATCGTTGATGTTGGATAAAAGAATTTGTTGCTATGTTAATGAAATTCCAATACATGGTGGGTAACAAGTCACATACACATTAATTGGGCCGATACATATTAAATGGGCTGCTAAAAATTATTAGATGTAATTATATAAGGTTGGGCCGGTTGTGATAGTTGGGCCACACCTTGAGTTGAAACACACCAAGCCTGCTCGTATCATCACTCTTGGGCCGGGGTGTATACCTTAATTGGGCCGCTGGGCCTGTTGGATTGTCGCAGGGTTACGGGCCAGCTGTGTTGAACGTGGTTGGGCCGTGTGACCGGTGGTTGGGTCGAGCGGCTTCAGTTAGGAAGTTTTGTGTAGATGAGCCCTACGTTTGTTTGTCTAAGTGTTATATGATAAAGAGTGTAGTTTGTTTGAGGGTTATATGATAAAGAGTGTGGTTCGTTAAGTGTTGATTAATAAACAGCGTTGTTCGTTTAAGTGTTGCGTGCTAAACTATTGATGATTGCTACATGAGTTCTCAAAAATGCAAGATGAATGTATGTGGTAAGTTTGGTGCTAAAGGTTAAACGTAGTCCTAACTCTGGTCAATAATTGGAATAGGACACACTTGATTAAGTACGAACAAGAAATTAAATCTACCAAGCAACCTAAGGTGAGTTCATCTCTTGAGCATGCGTCCCGGTGGTTGGGACAGTCTTTGGGTATCCCTGAGAGGGATGGGTTTTTCTGGGTAAATAACTGGGTATTCCTGAGAGGAATACAACTCTTGATTAAAACGTGAATGTTAGATAATACACCTCTCCTATCACTTTAAGTCCCATCTTATACCGAATAGTTACCGGGAAGGTGACGGGGTGTTAGTTGATAGCGCTATTAGGCTTGGCAACCTCACACCGTACCTGCGAGGACGGGCGTGAACTAATGACCTTAAATCATGACCATTGCTTAGATAGGGGCAATGGGGACGGGCAAAACAAACTGGTAGCCATCTTGTACGGTACTCGGGTTATTATCTACATTATATGCAATGAACTGAACTAAACACTTGGTAACTAACGTTTTCACAAACTATGAACTCACCAGCCTTGCCTGATACACTTGTTGCATGCTCGCAGGTCGTTAGATATCTTGGTTATGGGAACTTGCTGTCTGGAGTAGCTGGAGTGGTCATGGGTCGACTGGGGGATGCATGTGATTGAAAACTTGATACGATATATTGGTTTTGAACAATTTAATTTTGGTTTACTAATTGCTTCCCCTAAACATTGTTGGTTTTTATTTAAACTTGATGACGGTATTTTTATTAATAATTGAGGACTTTTATTTAAAGACTTGTATGGGTTCAACGTAATTAGTGGCTCATTGTTGGTACGTCACACGCCTAACAGGGACATTCCCTAGGTGGTATTTTGGGGGTGTGACAGTTTTGTATCAGAGCCACTGGTTATAGTGAACTTGGTTTTAAAACGTTTTCATAAAACCAGACTATAACCGAACAGATCCAAAATCAACCATGACACTCAGCTCCAGATTACAAGGTTCGTCCCTTGTTTACTATTGTGTAGCATATCTAGCGTTTGCTTATGAATAACATCACACGTGAATACACACTTGGCACTACAGTATGAGTTATATGTTGTCAACCCATGTTACGTGTTTTAAGAGTGCGACTCTTCTTGAACTTTCATGATCTATGTTGTGGTGTCATCTGTCTTATTGCTCGAATTCGGGGAACCTTTTAGCGCGAGTTAAGAGGCACTGAGATGAGCATGCAAATTGCCTTATTATTATGGGTGCAAACATAATAATAATGTGGGGTGCATGTGAGTCCCAGTGAGGCTTAACGAGTGTGAGAGGGGTTTCGCTCTGTTAATTGATGTCATGATAGAACTCAGTAGTCTATGAAGGTCATAGTAATGCTTGACTCCTACTCAAACTTGCATTTTAAATCCTTCCTTTTCTTGTATAGAATCATGAGTGGACGTGGAGGAGGCCGCGGTGGTGGACGTGGCCACATTGCTATGACTCAGGCCGAATTAACCAACTTGATCAACACTCGTGTAGCTGAAGCCCTAGCGGCATACCAGGCTGGTACGATATGTGCCAATTACTTTCTATCCTTGGGTCGTATACTCGAATCTTACTTGTGTGTTGTACGTTCTTTCGTTTTAGGTCAACCTGCGAATCAAAACCATCCACCTGCTTGTACGTTCAAAACCTTGATGGATTGTAAGCCACAGACCTTCAGTGGGACTGAAGGGACTGTGGGACTCTTGCGTTGGTTTGAGAAGGCCGAATCTGTGTTTGCTATGTGCAACTGTCCCGTGGGGGACCGGGTGAAGTATGCTTCAGGCATGCTCGAGGACGGTGCCTTGACTTGGTGGAATGCCCAGGATCAGATGTTGGGTATTGAGATGGCGAATGCCATTACTTGGGATGAGTTCAAGGAGTTGATTCTAGAGGAGTACTGTCCTCGTGATGAGATCCAGAAGCTTGAAAACGAGTATTATGAATTGAAGATGGTGGGGTCGGAGATCGAGGCATACACGAAGAGATCTCATGAGCTAGCAACCTTATGTCCTAACTTATCTCGATCTCCACCTCGAAGAATTGAGTTGTACCTCAAGGGCCTAGCACCAGCTGTGAAGGGTTATGTTACTGCTGCAAACCTTAACAATCTACCTCAGATCATTCGCATAGCTCACAAGATCACTGACTAGGAGGTGGAGCGCGGGGCGCTACCACCACGTGTTTCTTCTACTACTACTGCTACTATAGCTGCTACTCCCGCCACTGACAGTAAGCGTAAGTGGAATGATGTGGACAAGGCGTCCAATTCAATACAGTCACAGAAGAGACCAGATACCGGTAGCAATCGTAATTTCAGCCAGTCGTCTTCTGTGAATCAGAACCAGGGCAACACTTCGAGTCAGAGTACTTATGCGAGGAAGCATCCGAAGTGTAATAAGTGTAACTATCATCATTGTGGGCCGTGTACCCGAGTCTGTCATAGGTGCAACAAGGTGGGTCACGTGGCCAAGGATTGCAGGGCCCTACTTTCGAGACAGCAACAGCAGCCCCCACAGCAGCAGCAGCCACATCAGCAGGATAGACAGCAGCCTCAGCAAAATCAGGGTAACCGTAAGGGTTGTTTTTAGTGTGGGGACGAGGGCCATTTCAAGCGGGAGTGCCCTCAGTTGAATCAGAACGCGGGTAATAATAATAACACTGGGAACAACAATGGGAACAACAGGGTTCCATAACTCCTGTCGTGGTTCTGCCCGACGCAGTCGTTGGAATATCGTCTCGGGAAGGGTATTACTAATGTAAATATTAAGGGTTATTATACTAACACGTGTGCATTTGTGTAAATTATAGATAACCACCAGGAAACCCTTACAGAAAACCTAAGACAGCAATGTGAGTAATCTCCTTTTTACAAACTGTTTTTACAAAACCTTAAATGTTTTACAATATGATTAAGCAGTGATTGAGTCTTTGTAGTCTTCAATTACTGCCGGTATGTTGGGGTTTTGTATACAAAATGTGAGACACGTTACCATTGGACAAAGAGTTAGCCAATGTGTAATATGACCCACCAGTCAGGATTGATAGTACTGAATGAGTAATTGTGAAGATATAAACATTGTAATCGCTCTCAATACTGTTTAAATGATAAACCTCTTCTTGATTAAACTGGGATTCACTTACCAGTATTTTCCATTGACAAAATTTTTTTAAACGCGTTTCAGGTAACACAATGTGAAAGCCAACTAGAAGCCAGCTGGACAGCACTGAAGGCTTGGAAAAGTGGCTATAAAAGTTACCTAAATAAAGAAGGTGTTTTATTTCAATAAAATGGGATTTATCCCTATAAATCAGTTTGTAATGAAAACTTGGGTTTTATCCCAATTCACTTATTTATATAAAATATGGTGTTTTACTCTGATAAAATATTTCCTAACTACGGTCCTGATGTAATTTCTGCTGCCAAACTAATAAACACCGATACCACCAACACCGAATCTCGCGGCCGCCCGTTCCCGGGACAGATAGGGGGCGGGGGTTGCGACAACAACCAAACGGGTCAAATACCGGGTAAATTGGTAGTGCTGAAGTGAGTTAGATAGTCACTCGTTGATTATGAATCATAAAAATGTAGTCCGTTGAACGGACGCGCCAAGAGCATAACGTTTCTTGAAAGAACCCATGATATGGGTCAAAAGAAAAGTATTATAATTTATTGATTTGTAACAACGTATTTGATCGAAATTATTCATAACAAGCACAACATATTGTGTGCTAAAGTTTTGGGAATGGTAGTGAACATCAATGTTGACAAGCCCGGGTAAAAGGGGTAAATTTTATTTAGAAACCATTATGAGTAACTTATATAAAGTTTGACACATACCCAAACGGGTCGAATAAATAATAAAAGGGAATTCTTAGGCGATCAGTCTATAAACGAGATTTTACACAAGTAATGATATTAAACGGGTCCGTATTTAAATTACGGACACGTGGGAAAAAGAATCGCGAAAAACGGACTTGTAGAACAAAAGTTATGAAGATTTTAAGTTAGAATTTGGTTATTAATTGGGGATGGGCAACTGCAGCTCAAACCAAGCAACCTACTGTCGAAAATAAGGTGTCGCGTCGCGCGACACCATAGCAGCCTCATGGTCGCGTCACGCACCGCGTAAGATTAGACGGGATCTATCGCGGGGGGCGACAGACCCATAATTTAGAAATTTTATTTTGTTTTCATTTTTTGGCATTAGAACTTAATTATACGTGTTTTAACGTTGTCAAAACTAACAATTAACGTGGTTTTGACATTAGGTGATGTTGGTCTCGCTCCAAATGGCGATCAAGCATGAATTCAAGAACCGAACACATCGTTTTGAAGCTTCCGCGTTAATCTAAATTCTTGGAGACAATGTTTATTTTGTAAACACTTAACTTGATGTCTCTCATGTTTAAACTAGTTAGTTAGATAGTTAACTAAGATACTATCGTTATGAAATCTTATCGTTTTGTATAACTTTTGAAATGATGCATTTCTTTTAAAAATGCGTATTTTATGTTAAAATCCTAAACAAATGAGACGGGTGTTACAATAACTTACATAAATATTCCGGAATTAAAGTCATAAGTATATTTTGGTAAACGGTATTTTGGAAACCAAGAGAACGAGAATATGATTTTTATAAACACTACAAAAATACATCATATATTTTACAAGAAGAAAATATATTATTTTTAAGTAAGGAAGAATACATGTTTTCTTGAACAATTAGAAATATGATATTTTTGGAGAAAATATATATTTTCTTAACAAATTTAGAATATATTATTTTTTGGGTGAAAAATGGATTTATAAATATTTTCTAATTTAATCTTGAAAATATGTTATTTTTGAGATTTATATGAAAATATAATTATTTTTGCCAAGGAAGAATTATAAATAATTTTCTATGCAAGTTTTCTTAAAATATATATATTTTAAGAATACAAAGTGTTGATTTTTATTGGTTAAAAATAACATTCCGGGAAATGTAAATACAAAAATTAAGTATAAGAATACTTAATAAATGCAAGAAAACACGTATTCTCGTACGTACGAATACACATCGGAATACACCACAAATACTTGGCAAAATACACAAGGATAATTATACCCATACTTGGGAAATATTCACGAAAAGAATGGCAATATGAACTAAGGCAAAATATATATTATTTTGACAATATTCCAAATAAGTGGATGAATATAATTTAAGTTAAAATGTTAATATTTTAACTAATAATTATATATTTTGGAATATTATAATATACATCAATGATGTAACTCAAAGTATACCAAGATTTCCAAAACAAGTCTTAATGAACAACTAATACAAAGAGTCGTTACACGACCTAAACGTCTAATAAAACATGGCACGTGTGTAGGTAGTTGTACGACTCATAGGAGGACCTTTGAATATACAAGACCGCTGGACGCAAACTTGTGAGTTCATGTCCCCCTTTTCTCTTACTATTTTCGGATTTATAACTCTCGGGGGTGAAATACATGTTACATATGTTTCAATGGTATGATTTGGCTATGAAATGAACTATTAGATCATGTGAGCATAGGCTGAAACTGAAATGCCAATAACTCTCATAAGAATCATGGAAAAGGTTAGATCTAACGGGTACGACCGAGCCCCACTCATGGTCCTTATGTGACCACTTAGAGTGCTTTAGTGTCACAGTCGAGGTGATTCGACAATGGTCAAGGTGATTTGACACAGTCAAGGTGATTTGATACAGTCAAGGGGATTTGGCACAGTCAAGGTGATTTGATACAGTTGAGGGGGATTCGACACAGTCGAGGGGATTCGACACCGATAATTGTCTACTCGGATTGAGTACTCCCTATGTCTTCACATACATTAATTTCCTTGCAAAACATTAATTTGATCTGTTCATAAACGCTTTTCATACCTGTTTGATGTGTGCACTTCTAATTGCCATGCAAGTCCACGATTTCCACCCAAGTCTTTAGTAATTGTTTATGTATTTCCTATTTTCTAGTAAGTTAGTGGTGGATAGGCTAAGTAGTGGGTAGTTTTTATTTGTTTCAGTTTTCATTGTAAGGCTATATAATAGCTCTTGTTATTTGCATTTGAGGTATGAATGAAGAAATGAATTAGTCACTTCCAAAAGTCTTGTTTTCTCTGAAGTTCTTGTCTATTTTCTTTGGATCATTTGATTACGACTCGGTTCGTATCAATTGGTATCAGAGCGGTCTTGATCCACATCAATGGACGCTCAAACTCTATCCAAACACGAGCTGTTCGATCAAATCGAGTCATCTATTGCTCGGATGATCGATATTCTCAAAAATCGTCCCCGGTTCCAAGCTCTTGCCATCGCTGCCACTGCCGCTACCACAACACCACCACCAACCATTGTCGATCCTCCACCAAAACCTGCCACACCATTAGTCATGCGACCACCACCCCCCACCTCTACATCTTCTGTTGGTCAAAGCCCAGCCCCAAATACCGCACCTGTACCAGTGCTTAAACCCACATCATCTCACGAACACTTTGCACCCCATCACCACCCTCTTTCGAACCGACAGATCACACCAGCCACAATTTCGGCTCGTGTCTTCAGCACTCTGCCATGCCAACAAGACAACCAGAACTCGCAACAGGACAACGAATCATCGAGAGAAGGCGTAGCCGATGAACGCGAGTGGCACCCACCTTGGCGCCCTGTTGCGACTGCTCCGAACGCGGTTGGAAGACTCGAATGGCATCCACCGTGGGGCATCCCAGAGACTTGGCCAGGTTTCATCCTTGAGGACAAGGATGTTTTGAGCTGGAGGGATTGATGTGTGCACTTCTAATTGCCATGCAAGTCCATGATTTCCACCCAAGTCTTTAGTAATTGTTTATGTATTTCCTATTTTCTAGTAAGTTAGTGGTGGATAGGCTAAGTAGTGGGAAGTTTTTATTTGTTTCAGTTTTCACTGTAAGGCTATATAATAGCTCTTGTTATTTGCATTTGAGGTATGAATGAAGAAATGAATTAGTCACTTCCAAAAGTCTTGTTTTCTCTGAAGTTCTTGTCTATTTTCTTTGGATCATTTGATTACGACTCGGTTCGTATCACTGTTTTTCAAAGGAGTCTCTCAAATGTTTACAAGCTTATCAGTACTCATACAAAACGTATGAACTCGCTCAACTTTTGTTGATGTTTTCAAAATTACATGTATTTCAGGAAGCAAGTTGGATCTTGGGCGCAGGTGTTGTTTCGGGTTATGAATAACAAGTTTAGATGTCATCCACTTTTGTTGGTTTGTAACTTAATCAGAGGTTGTGTCGTTTGAAACTTAAATGACTGGTGTTTGTAATATTTTAAACTTTATGAATGGATGAACATCATTTTGATCATATAGTTGTTTATTATAATTGAATGCAATGATATTGAACAAGTCACACATCATAAGCTTCCCCAAAAGTCAGGGTCTGACAGAAAGGTATTACAAGAATAGGTTGTCGGTGTCTTTGGAGGGCTAGAAATGAGGCGAGGTTCAACAATATAGAGGTCAAAGTTGAGAAAATTATTAGCAAAAAAAATAGTTTGGGTTCCTGTGGTATAATGTCAGAGCGAAAGGTAGGAACGTTTCTTGGGAGAACTGATGTAAGTTTGTAATTATGTAATTTGTTTTGTTTTTTTTTTTTTTGGCCGCCTCGACTTGAGGTTGGTTTGGTTGTGTTAAATGAAATTTTCCTTTCAAAAGAAAATGTGAGGTAAGTAGGTAGGTAGGTCAACTTGACATCCCGATCATATTTATTGCCTACTTCCCACTAGTTTAACATTAAAAGAAAGAAATATATGGATGGAGGTAGGTAGGTCAACTTGACATCCCCATCATATTTGTTGCCTACTTCCCATTAGTTTAACATTAAAAAAAATATATGTATAGAGGTAGGTAGGTCAACATAAAAATTCAACGTCTTATTTTCTTATCTAGAAAAGGAAATTTCATAGTACCTTCAACATTGGTTCCTTCAAGAAAAGTCATAGAGGCAATTTCATATTATCTTCAACTAAGGCTATCAAAATACAAAAAAAAAAAAATCAATTATTTTCTCAATCTATTCACGTTTTCTTATTTTGTTATCTAGAAAAGGAAATTTGGTTCCTTCAAGAAAAGTCATAGTGGCAATTTCATATTATCTTCAACTAAGGCTATCATAATACAAATAAATCAATAAACGAACAACAAACGAAGATGTTTATATCATTTTCAGAACAACAAACGAAGATGGATGCAAAATGATGGAAAGCCAAGTCTAACTTAAAAAACTATAAAAATCATCCACACTAGACCACTACGCATGGTCTTAGGGGGAATCAACTAAGACTGACTAATATTGATTGGTGATACAAACAAAATATTAGAAAAACCAAATGTTGTAAGAATCGCCAGGCGCAAATCGATCGGTTGGGTACCAACTAGCGATTAATCCGGATTAATCCAAGTTAATTCAATTGGGATTTTTATATATTTTTAGTCATCTTGATTTTGATCAGTTCACTTGTTGCTTATCTTATCTTCTCCTCGTTTTCTCAACAGGTAGTTCAGTTTTTGATATGTGCAATTTGTATGAAAATACAATCTACAACAAAAAATGAATTCCATGGATGTCTCTCTTCCGTTCACCGTCTCTAACCAAAGATAACACTGGCAAGTGAAAGACTCACATGAATATCCAAACCGGCCTCCATCAGAGTAGGAGCCGATACTAATGTGAACTCAACTTATTCTCTACCAAGTGCGATTGTGAATTGTAGTGCGCTATCGTAAGCCATTTTTATCAGTAGTAGGAGATATCAGTAATAATTGGTGACATTTTAGAGAGAGAGAAAGAGAGTTTGGAATGTTGCAAATGGAGATGTGAGTGAGGTTCTGTTTATAAACATTGGTTGGCTCTAACGGTTGAAAATGTGAACATTAGAACATGACGGTTTGGGATTGTCAATTTGAAACGATGCAATTTATCGATTAACGAAATGTAAATCAAACTGATACCGACAATAACGCATGGAAGACGAGTATCCTTGTCCGTCGTAATATGAATTGGATGGTGTTGGTGGTAGGTGGAGGTAGTGGTTGGTTGGAGAAGAAAGTGGAAGGGTACACGTGTAATTTCATACATAAACTGACACAAAGTTAACGGTGTTAAATCTAAAGACGTAAAGTGTGAAAATATCAAACTTTAGGAATAAGAGGCGTTAAGGTGAACAAGACGTATTAATTAGAGTAAACCACATGAAGGAAAGCTATAATTTACACTTTAAGTAATTTATTGTATAGTTTCCTAAATAAGTGTCGTCCCATCACACTCCTTGCCTGCCAACTACTATATTATATCACCCACCTAGAATTTACTCTAAAGTAAAAGGAATGTGTGTACTAGCAAAGGTAAGGTTTCAACATTTCACATTTGATTCCTTGATATTTAATTGAATTTTCTTGAAGCTCACTTTTGAATATATATTTTTAACATTATTTAATCAATATAACATTTCAACGTATAAGATCATGATCAACTTCGTAAGGAACTTAAATCATATTAATATACTTGCAGATGTGAGTTCATCTCGTAGGAATCGTTATACTAGTTTTTTATAATCCTATAATTCTAACGGGAAATCTTTATATATTTTATGGTTTCACTTTAAAATTGATGATTGATTTTTATACCAAGTCACATGCAATCTCAATCAAAACCGTATCAGTTAAATTGATATTCGCACAAGTTTTGTATTGTTATTTCGTGAAGTACATTTTCATGTATATTGTAATAAGAAATTATATTAAAGAAAAAAAGTGTTAATAATGTGTTGATGCTAAATACATCGGACCAATCAGTGAACGTCTATCTTTTATTTTGCAATCTGTATTATAATATATATTGTTGGGATGAGTATTTCGGTACCAATACGGTATTCACTTTTTGGCGTTTTTAGGATCGGTACTTTTGGTTCAGTACAATACTTGTATTTTACCAATTTTTAGCTGCAAATATTGTACCGTAATGGTACCCAATTTTGACAATTTTTGGATGGATATTTTCAATACCAGTGAGGTCATCCCCAACATATAGTTGGTAAATAGAGAAAATGAATAATATGCAAGGTAAGGGCACTTGAAATTGAATGGAGCTTCCTGTCTTTGACGAGTTAATTTGTTTGGCATAACAAAAGGGTTGTGTTAAATACACCCAAAATCAACTTTTAAAGGGGTGGAAAGGAGAGAGAAAATGTAAGAGTAATCATTAATTATTACCTAACTATTTATTACTCAATCATTAGCCTCTAATATTAATTTTTTTTGCTGCAAATCTTATAAAAATTGAAAACCAACTTTAAAGACGTATTTCTTTTAAAAATATTTGATTTGAGTTATATAAAATATAAAACATAAAGTTAAAAATAATTTTTTGAATATTAAAATATTTTTTTATTAAATCTACTTTGGAAAAAAAAAGTTAAAAAATTATTTTAATAATCAATCAAATTTATGTACGGTAATTTGTGTATTTCCTTTCATTTATGTTTTTTTATATAAATAACAAAATACAGTATAATTTTATAAAATTAATCGCATTAGTTATAAGATATCTTCAATACATTGTATGAAACATGTAAAAATATTTGACAGACATAATTTTTTTATCAAAACAAAAATGTACTATTTAATTGGTAAAAATAAATAAAAACTTTCCTACTATTAGATTTTCTTTGTTTTTAATAAAAACAAAGTTGTTGATTTAACTACCACGAAAGAGTTCGTGAGTTCAAATTTAATCTTTATCTGAGGGGTTAATAAAATAAAAAAACATATTTTTTCTTATCAAATACAACTATAATTATTAAAATCACATGTTATTTGAATATTTTTAGTAGATTTTTGAACGAAGTGCCATGTTTACTGTTTTAATGTTTGCACGTTTACTTTTTTATTAGAGACTCTTTATTTATTTATTTATGATGAAATTTTTCAATTTCTGTTTATAATAAAGTGTCATGATTATTTATTTATTATTATTGATATTAATACTAATAGTAGTATAACAAAATATAAAAAAGTAACAAAAGTATTATAAAATAGAATAACATAAAAAAACATAATTATTACTTTTGACTTTATAATAAAATAATGTATTAAAATACTTAATTATTACTAAATTTGACTAATTTGGTATATTAATCCATATGTTGGGTGTATTTATCACACCTAGGGCTGTAAACGAATCGAACGTTCAACGAACAGTTTGTGAACCGTTCGGCGGGAAGTTCGTTTATGTTCGTTCGATTAGCTTAACTAACGAACACGAACAAAATATTCCATTCGGTTAGCTTAGCGAACGAACATGAACACAGGTCTCGCTCATTCGACTGTGTTCGTGAACGTTCGGTAATATGTTCGGCTACGTACGTTCATATTCGTTCGTGTTCATTTGATTGTATTAAAAAAATAATAAATAATAAATCTTTTATCTATTGAAAACTTGAAACCCTATTTTTCTAAGTTAGCTAAAATTTGGACATTCTAAACCAATTTTTGGGATAATTATGTCTAAGTTAGTTTAACTTGATTCAATGTTTTTATTATTAAAGTTAAATGTTCGTTTTCATTGGTTTTTATTTGCTTGTGTTCATTTGTGTTCGAGACCAGTGTTCACGAACTGTTCGTGAACAACTGAATTTCCTTAACGAACGAACACGAATAAAAACTTATGTTCGGCATGCGTTCGTGAACAGTTCAAGAACATGTTAATTTCCTTAACTAACGAACACGAACATGACTTTTTCGTGTTCGGTCGGTTCGTTTACAGCCCTAATCACACCCCTAACAAAATGTTGGGTACCTTTAAGAATCAAAAGTCTTCTCGCTTTTTATATTATCAATGTAACCAAATGAGTTAAGAAAATTTATTTTACTCAACTGATACTTTTTTAGCTTCGGTCTCCTTTTTTTTTTACTTTTACCAATACATGTCTTTGCCTATCTTTTTTTAATACTTTTTTTCCTTTTCTTAACCTTTATGTTACTTAATTTTCTTAAACTTTGTGTACCTTTCTTTTCTACTTTTTTTACCTTCCCTTTTTAACCCTTTTTTTAACTTTGTTATTTACGTTACTTTTTTACCTTATCTTCTTATGGTTGGTGTTGTACCAGGTCCCGATATCGTAATTAAACGGTGAATTATCTATTTGCAAGGAACTGAAACGATACCAATCAAATCGCCGTCGCCTTGTACGGAAAAGTTGCCTCCCGCTATGAAATGCGTGCTTACCTCCAACTCTAGTCAGTATAAAAGGAAGATCGGTAAAAGAAATATAAAGAAAATACCTAATGCTTTCAAATGAAGCCAAAGTCGTTGGTGTTTTTTTCTTTGTAGATAAAGTTCGATGTAACTTACAATTTGCCTACAGTTAGTGGGATACACAAGTAACTTTCAAAGACATAGAGGGGGAATTATATTTAGTGAACTTTTAGTATATGACTTGTAGCCCAACAGTAATAATATATGTAATAAAAGTTTGTTTTGGCCAAATTCATGAGTTTAATCAAACTTTTTCTTTTAATAGTTGCAGCGCTTATGGCATACATTTTTTTGGCATTTTTGTATACTTCTCTTAATACTCTTTGACCCTTTGTTATCCGGTGTTAACTTTATGGGGGTATAATTTTGCTAAAACTTTAGTATCGGTAGTAGTAGTGGGCTAGTGGCTGCAATTGGGCCTGATCTGGTGTCTGCCAGTTTGGACTAAAATGCAAAACGTCTTTCTCACACGAACTAGAACCTTTGGACATCAAGTGGGCCTGTGATATATTTATTGTAAGTGGGCTAAATGATAATCTTCTTCCATTAAAGAACTAGAAAAATTACACTGGTAGGTAGACAGAAAATTATTAATCAGGCCTGTATAATAATATTTATTTGTTATAATTGGGCCTGTATGATACTAATAATATTTGTTTGGTTAAATTTGTAGGCATTTATCATGTTCTAGATTCAAATTTAAAACTAGTGATAATGAATTTTAAGTGTAAAAAACGAGCATAAACAGAATCAAGTTTCCCATTTTAAATGCATGTGCTGCAGAGGGTTAAAGTTGTAACTGAAAGGTACTAAATTCTGTAGCTGCAAATAAGTTTAATTATGGTGGTTACAATGTACATGAAAGACGTTGGAACAGAACATTGGGTCTGCGAAGTCGAAGGTTGTCTACTTGCTATGCCAATTCACTTGTTGCTTCATCAAAATGTTGGGATTTTTCAATGCTTAATCACTTGCTAATCCGAAACAAATCGGTCATAGCCATGATTCCACACAATATGAATACTAGAGAACTTTGAATCATACTTTGGATCACTAAGGGTCCACTGGAGTATCATCGTGCCACCAGCGAAACCACCCGATCATATCCATCTCCACTATGACCCTTGACAAGCTATGACCACCCATGTGATGTGTGTGCATGTGGCTCAAGCAACCAAACACAAAGGAGGGTCAGGGACGGGCACCAACAGTTTGCTTGTCAAGTTGACAGGTGACGGGTGGTCCATAGGACAACCCTTAATGATGTTAAAAGATGAGTTTATCCTACATTTAATCGGGTAATTGTCTAGAATTAGATAACTACAGTTGTTTGTGTTTCAGGTACAACTGGAGCTTAAAATGGAAGAAATACGGAGAATAAATGAAAAAAATCAATTATTGCAATTGAAGAATTAAGATGATGACATGATAGGGGATGAAATTACGAGAACGTGGGCGAAAACGGCGAAGAAAACGGAGTTGAAACGAGAAAGTTATACTGAAAACAAAATTTCATGCTGAAGCCTACCGTAACTTACGGTGGAGAACGTAAGTTACGGTTGAGACTGACGGAGAAAGTCTATAATTCACACCAAGACCTCATTTAATTCTACCCTTTCACCCTAGTAATTGCTTATTAAATGCTACACTTGCATTTAACACCCAAGGCATGTATGGAAGCATTTATGATGATTTTTGCATTTAACACCCAAGGCATGTATGGAAGCATTTATGATGATTTTTGGTGTAAGGCATCTTGGGAAAGACTTGGACAACTATAAATACTAGTAGTTTTATGTGTTGTAGGCATCATAAAAATACATTAGAACACATATGGTGATATTACTTCAAGCAATGTGTGGCTAAACATTTGGTGATCATCTTTGGTGGAAGGTTTGTAAGACTTTATGCTTTAATTCTCTATTTCTAGAATAACAATCTTTTTCTTTAGTAAATTGCTTGTTATGGTGTGTGATTGATTGTTAGTAAATTGTTGATTATTACTTGAAACCAATTATAAATCATACGTTCTTGATGTTGTTAACAATCGAGATATCATGGGAATAATTAGGTTTGGGTAAAGGTTGATTGATCATCAGGTAACAACCTCACGTTCTAAGAATCTGAGTACTTAGTTCCTTTTCATCACTACAATTTATCACACATGAACTATGTCTATGTAGTTCTTTCTAGTGGAATATTAGCATAAATGTCAAAGCAAACCGGAAACTAAAGGTGATTACTTGTCTTTTAATTTGTTACAACAAACACTTTTCTCTTGCAACTTAATTAGTTGAATTCAGTTCTAAAAACCAATACACTTAAATCAACTCTTGAATTTTAATTTCTGCATATTAGTTTAATTATAGTTAAATTGCAAGCTATAGAATTAACGCACTTTCCACATACTCCCTGAGTTCGATACCCATTTACCACTATCTATTAGTTGTTATTTGGATTAAATTTACGTGTACCACGACAGCACGTCAAATTTTGGCGCCGTTGCCGGGGAGTAGTGAGCAACGTATGTTAGTTTATTAGTTGTTTAAAAAAAAACAAAGTATAATTATTGTATGGTTTTTATTTGTTTTTATTAAGTTTCCTATTTATTTTATTTTGTGTTTTGTTTGATTGTCTAGTTTAAAGTTTTTTTTTTTTTGTCGGACATGTAGTAACTGGAAGGGTTAAGTACCGTTAAATTGAGAACTCCTGTCTAGGCTGACATTCGCATAAATCCAAATAAAAGGACCCGTTGCCTACCTGGGGACTATCTCAATGAGAGTACCGATACCTATTAGGCCAAAGCATGTCTAAAGTTTAATTTTAAGTCATTTTTTTTACCATTTTTTTACAAGTTTTTAACATACCGCTAGTCGCACATTAAGCGGGTTTTTAATTTTTTTTTCTTTCTTTTCCTTTTCATTTTTTTATTACATTCTTTTGTATATCTTGAAGTAATATTAGTTTTGTTTTATTATTTTCGGGTTTACGTTGGTTGTGTTTAGTGTGCAGCTTCTACAGGTGCATGCATACTAGAGGCTCTCACAAGTCGTCACCACTATCGTTTGATCCGGAGATTGAAAGAACGTTAAGGCAAAACCGTGTTTTGCTAAGAGAAAACAGAATCAGCGGTTCACCGACAACACCAATTACTTCACTTAGATACATGGATCCACCACAACCACCACCTACTACGGGTGAACTTATTCATCCATTTATGCCTACTTCCACACAACCATCACCAAACACCACAATTCCAAACACAACAATGAGCCCTACTACACCAACCAACATCACACAACCGGCTACTACTCAAGTTGCACCCAATCTTACCTTTAGCCCGGCTTCCACCATTCCACCATTGTCACATTTCTTTCCCCCAACTACGGGTCAGTCATCCTCTAATTACTCGATACCACCAAGTTCAACCATTGTTCATGCTGCTTCTACGTTTAGACCATCAAACCAATTGGGTTTCCAATATTCATCCCTCCCATTCGGGCAATCTTCGGGTATTCATGGGGATGGATATGATGACGGTTATGAAGAGGAGTTTAGGGGGTATGAAGAAGAAGGTTTTAATTATGGGGGTGATGGAGGATATTTGGGACCTCAAGGAGGAGCGGGTCAACAAAGTCAACTATTGCAACAAATTCAAGATATGGGTAGGCCACCAACGGGGATACAACAAATTCGGCTACATGGGCCACAAATCCAAAGACCAACACCTCTACAACAAGTTCGGCCGCAATATCAACATCACCAATTCCAAAGGCCAGTGCAACAACCTCCAATGCAACAACATCAATTTCAACCACCATTTGCACCTCAAGGGCCTATGCAAGGGCAAATGGGTCAACCAAGAGTACCATTGGGTGCTCCGCGTAGACATCATCGAGAGGCGGTACGGGGTATTGAAGCTCACTTTAGACCGGTTATCACTAATAATCCTTCTCCGGTAGTGATTCCTCATCACCCGGATGGGAGGACTTTTGAGGTTAGAACAACCGCACTCCAAAGTTTGCCAAAGTTTAAAGGGTTAGCAACGGAAGAACCTTATTTCCATTTGGAGACATATTATTCCATATGCAACACTATTGGGGTCAAGGTTTTTCGTCTGACGATGTCAAGTTGGTTCTCTTCCAATTTTCTTTGGAAGATAAAGCAAAAAGATGGTTTCATACTTTGCCCTCCGCATTAATTTATACATGGGCCGACATGCAGCAAATATTTTTAGAGGAGTTTTTCACGGCCCAAAAGACAAATGATGCAAGGAGAAGCTTGCGAAGCTTCCAACAACAACCGGGGGAGATGTTTCATGAGGCGTTTGAACGTTTTAACATGATGCTGAAAAATTGTCCTCATCATGGTATACAACTTTGGGAGTTGTTGAATGCTTTTCATGAGGGGTTGAGTTCGGAGGATGCTCGTGACTTAATGTCAATCACTAACGGTACTTTTGGTACCAACTTTGAGCATGATGATTGGGCATTCTTAGAGCAAATGGCGGTTACTTCAGAGAGGAAGGCTCAATCTTCAAGACGGGCAAGGCATGTGATAGCAAGGCCACAAGTTCATGGAGTCGAGAATGTAGGTGTGCAGGCCACGAATCAAGTGTACAACGTGTGCACTAATTGCAATGAGATAGGCCACACGGCGGAAGTATGTTTGGTAGGAGTAGTTGAAGAGCAAGTGGAGGAGGTGAATGCTATTCAAGGGGGTGGTCAAAACTTTGACATGAACTCGAACACATACCACCCCGGGTTAAGAAATCATCCTAACTTCCGCTACGGGAATCCCTCGAATCAAGCCAACCCAAATTTTCAAGGAGCTCAAGTTGATTTTGCACCTCGCCAACAATACAATCAAGGTAACTATTGGGGTGGAAACAATTATGGGTACCAAGGGAAATCTCCACAAACAAGTCAAAGTGGTTCGGGTCAAACTTCATCAAGCGGAAATGAGATGATGGAGATGCTCAAGGCAATGCAACTAGAGATGCAGCGAAGAAATCAAATGGATGATGTTCGCATGCAAAAAGATGAAATCGTGACAAAGCGATTCAGTCGTTGACAACTCAAATGGGTCAACTTGCAAGTGACGTGGCATTATTGAAGAAAGCAAAAGGTCAATTACCAAGTGACACAGAGATAAATCCCAAGAACACAAAAAGCATTAACATCAATGCGGTAAGCACCGTTCCAAATACTAAATTTAATGAAACATTGCTAACTTCTTCGTATCAAGTGAATGCAGGTTTGGAAAAAGATGTCGAAGTCGAGAATGATAAAGAGTATGGAGCGCCAATCGTGCCTATCCGAGTGGGGAAACTAAAAATTCCTCATGCATTATTGGATTATGGGGCGAGCATGAGTGTGTTACCAGGTGACCTATACGACATGTATGATTTTGGTCCGCTTCAGGATGTAGACACCATGGTGAGTTTGGCGGATGAAAGTTGGAGGCATCCACGGGGAATTGTTAAGAATGTTATGATTCGGTTGGGAGAATTCGAATACCCGGTGGATTTTCTGGTCTTAGATTATGCTACTACCAAGATGGCGTCGCAACAAAGGGTGATTTTAGGTCGACCGTTTCTCTATACGGCAAATGCTCAAATCGATTGTAGAGAAGGAATCATTACCATGACCGAAAAGAACCGTAAGTTGTCATTTGATGTTCAGACTAAGATAATTAGTTACGATTTTGTTGTGGCGAAGGATAGCGGTAGTGAAAAGATGTTTCAAAGAATGAGAAAAAATCACCCACCGGACCGTGAAGAAAAACATATGGGTTCAAGCAAGAGTGTATGTGATTACCCACCGAGACGAAACGAGACGTATGCGTTTTGCTCAATGGAACGAGGAAGTGATGGAGATGGCAGGAACCGTTTCTTTGAGCCACCATAAATGGGGGTGTACGGTCTGGCTGAAGACCTGAAAACTTAGCGCTGCTCGGGAGGCAACCCGAGGTTTTTCACTGATCTTGTTATTTCTTTAGTTTTTTATGTTTCAGGGCCATGGCAACACTCAAGTGTGGGGAAGATGTGCGGATATTTGTGTGAAGGTGGTGATAGGAAATTGGATCATTTACAATATCTGTTGTGCCAAACTTTACCAGGTCAATGTACTTTTTCCTTACACTTGTCATGTTCTTTAGCTTTGAAATATTGTTAGTTTGCTTTTGTTTAAAAAAATAATAATAATAAAATAAATAAAAATAAAAATAAAAATAAAAATAATAATAAAATAAAATGAAAAATACCAAAAAAGAAATTTGTGGTTGAGTGTTGAGCCTTCAATTGGTGTGAAAGAATTTTAGCGATCAAATCCTCCTAAAACCATACATTGGGGACAATGTATCCCAAGTGTGGGGATAGGGGGAAATTTTTGAGGTTTTTGAAAAATTTTGAAATCAAGTAAAACAATGTAAGAATTTGAACACCCTCGATTAGCCCCAAATAATGCACCGGCAACCTTTAATACCTTTTTATTCTTGGTGAGAGTTGAAGCAACACATGTAATTAATAGTAATTATCTTTGATGAGAGTGGCTACGGGTGGGGGTGCATTAGAACTTGTGCCTTGATACGGTTTGAGTCCTTAGTTGGATATGAATGCGAAAAGGATAAGGGTATTTAGGTAGCCTCGTCTTTAGCGTGTGTGAGTGTGGGATTTGGGGGGTTGGACCTCATAAATTATATATATGAGCATGGTTGCGAGAGGGGCGGGGGTTTGGACATTTAGTTGCCCAATTTTGTGCCTTAAGCCTATCATTTGTTGCCCCTTAGCTTGTTACCTAAAAATTTACCAGACTTGACCCGGTCTTATAGTGTTAGTGATTGTTTAGTAGTATGAAATTGTATTTGATGTTATGTTGAATATTTGTTGGTGATCAAAAAAAAAAAAAAAGGAGAAAAAGCAATGAAAAATAAAAAAGAAATGATGTTTGGTTATCTTGTATATAATAGTTAAGTTTGGTAGTTGTTTGTTTGTTTCTTTATGTAATAAAAAGACCGGGTTTAGTTTTCGCTATTTCATATATATTCCATTTCCTACCTATACACCTAGCCACGTTACAACCTTGAAAGTCCCTTTGATTTGCATTCATGTTTGACACATTTTAGGAGAAGGATCGATTTAGGTACAAGCCTATAGCTCATATTTGCTAGTAATTAATTGTTGCCGAGAGGAGAGACATGGCAAGGGGTGTATTATTTTGGGTGTTAAGAAAAGGGTTAGTAAAAAGACTACATGTTTATGCTTGGTTTGGGTGATCGCTTGTTTTGAAAATGGTTTGGATGAGTTGCTTGGGGCAAGCAACGGTTAAGTGTGGGGATGTGACGGGTGGTCCATAGGACAACCCTTAATGATGTTAAAAGATGAGTTTATCCTACATTTAATCGGGTAATTGTCTAGAATTAGATAACTACAGTTGTTTGTGTTTCAGGTACAACTGGAGCTTAAAATGGAAGGAATACGGAGAATAAATGATAAAAATCAATTATTGCAATTGAAGAATTAAGATGATGACATGATAGGGGATGAAATTACGAGAACGTGGGCGAAAACGGCGAAGAAAACGGAGTTGAAACGAGAAAGTTATACTGAAAACAAAATTTCATGCTGAAGCCTACCGTAACTTACGGTGGAGAACGTAAGTTACGGTTGAGACTGACGGAGAAAGTCTATAATTCACACCAAGACCTCATTTAATTCTACCCTTTCACCCTAGTAATTGCTTATTAAATGCTACACTTGCATTTAACACCCAAGGCATGTATGGAAGCATTTATGATGATTTTTGCATTTAACACCCAAGGCATGTATGGAAGCATTTATGATGATTTTTGGTGTAAGGCATCTTGGGAAAGACTTGGACAACTATAAATACTAGTAGTTTTATGTGTTGTAGGCATCATAAAAATACATTAGAACACATATGGTGATATTACTTCAAGCAATGTGTGGCTAAACATTTGGTGATCATCTTTGGTGGAAGGTTTGTAAGACTTTATGCTTTAATTCTCTATTTCTAGAATAACAATCTTTTTCTTTAGTAAATTGCTTGTTATGGTGTGTGATTGATTGTTAGTAAATTGTTGATTATTACTTGAAACCAATTATAAATCATACGTTCTTGATGTTGTTAACAATCGAGATATCATGGGAATAATTAGGTTTGGGTAAAAGTTGATTGATCATCAGGTAACAA
This sequence comes from Helianthus tuberosus, assembly GCA_030545235.1. Taxonomy (NCBI): domain Eukaryota; kingdom Viridiplantae; phylum Streptophyta; class Magnoliopsida; order Asterales; family Asteraceae; genus Helianthus; species Helianthus tuberosus. Next base: position 10,482,864 of record CM060396.1, read on the forward strand.
CCTCACGTTCTAAGAATCTGAGTACTTAGTTCCTTTTCATCACTACAATTTATCACACATGAACTATGTCTATGTAGTTCTTTCTAGTGGAATATTAGCATAAATGTCAAAGCAAACCAGAAACTAAAGGTGATTACTTGTCTTTTAATTTGTTACAACAAACACTTTTCTCTTGCAACTTAATTAGTTGAATTCAGTTCTAAAAACCAATACACTTAAATCAACTCTTGAATTTTAATTTCTGCATATTAGTTTAATTATAGTTAAATTGCAAGCTATAGAATTAACGCACTTTCCACATACTCCCTGAGTTCGATACCCATTTACCACTATCTATTAGTTGTTATTTGGATTAAATTTACGTGTACCACGACAGCACGTCAACAGGTCAGTTTATTGTGTTGTTTGTTAATCGGATACTTTTGGTGTTCAGCTTTCATCTATTTCATGTTTACCATTCTTCTGATTAAATTTAGTGTTTGAAGAACATACTTCGTTCATTCTGTTATGACGATCAAAGCCATGATCTCGGCTTCTTCTCTTACCCAGCAACCTAGAAATCATGTTTTAGAAGAATAAAAGAGGTAAATGGTATAATACTGAATCTATATGAAACGAAATGTGAAGGATCCGATTATTAATAAAATATCATTTTTGCACAATACTGAATCTATATTTTGGCATGAAGGAAATCATGCAAGTGTGTGTATGTTGGTGATGCAGAAACCTCAACAACCGTGTCACCATATCAACAAATGACATTGATTGTTGTTCTCAAAACAAGTTACTAATCCCAATACCTCTGTGTAAAAACTCATCATGGTTTGCATGATTATACCTACTTTGTTCATTGAGACATTTTATCAAACATTTGGTGTGCATGAAACTACAAACCTCAACTAACTACAATATACAAATAGATTAAGAAGACGATTTTTTTTGGGGTCATCCGTCAATCCATTAACCTTTAATATTTTAATATACCAACCCGACACGATTGACACCTATACTGATAAATGTATCCACTAACTCTCACATACATATAACACACAATACACTTACATGAACAAGCACATTATACTCATGAATTTGAACATCAACCTGTCGTATTGTTTTACATCTCTTAGCTTAAACCCGACCAACTGCCAAGATCAACCTGATGAATCGTTGTAGCAAAACTGTTGAATTAGTTACTAGCTTGGTTCTGGATTTGTTAAGTCAGCTTAGATTCAAAAGAGTTAAGACCAGCCATTTGTTTGTTTACAAAATGCAATGTATATAAATAAAAACAAAGCATGTTTAATGGATTTAGTAAATAGACGAATACATACACTTTCGAAAAAAATACGACCTTGATCACGTTATCTAATACTACATTTATAACACATATAAACAATCAACAAAAACGATATGAAACCTGGTAACGAACAAAGTATAGAATCTGAATTCTTATGAGATAATAAACAAAAAATTATTACAACTTTTTTTTGCAGACTGCAATAATGTTGGAGAAGCAAAAGCAAACTGGAAATGGTAACAAAATGTGGGCCTAATAATGTGGAAACTGAGACCGAGTAATAGCTTTTGACGATGCTAGAAATAAAATCTTGGAGTTTACCTGCAACATTAATGTCTTTCAGAGTAATATCTCTTGATGACACCATGAAATCTGAATTTTAGAGGAGTTTGAATCATATATGATCTCAAATGTCTTTCTCTCTTCATATTCTTCATCCCAGCACTCTGAGTAATCGATTGGGGGTTCGCTTAAATCACCTATTTTACTTTTACTACGAACAAGTTCTACATTAAGACCCGTGTTATTCATATGATTGTCGTCATTTGCCATCATCTGAAATGAAATATCTTTAGTGTATGTAGGATTGAACCATGGGATGTGCCTCAATGAACTAAAGGGTACATAACCCACCCTTTTATAGTCATATTTTTCCCAATCTACACCAAACTCTTCAGGGTGATCCGTGAACATCTCCTGCTTAATAACTATGCGATACGTCCCGTAATTGCAATCACGGGCATGTAATGATAATAAAAATCCACTAAAGTCACTGTACCAGTTGTGTGGAAGTTGCAATGTGACAAGTTTGGTATAAATGCTTGATGGTTGAACATTGGGACTTAACACACTCATAAAGCGATCTTTAACTGCATTTTCCTGCCATGTTTTCATTCCAATTATTATGAATACTATTTTTATGTTGAAAGTTTAAAAAAACAAGATAAGAGTTATACCTCAAGCATAGAAAGTAGTACCCTCTCACCACCAACCATCTTCCAAAGTGATGGTTCAACATTGGGACTTAACACACTCATAAAGCGATCTTTAACTGCATTTTCCTGCCATGTTTTCATTCCAATTATTATGAATACTATTTTTATGTTGAAAGTTTAAAAAAACAAGATAAGAGTTATACCTCAAGCATAGAAAGTAGTACCCTCTTATTCACTCTCCTCCAAAGTGAGACTTTCCACAACCATTTATAGTCTGATAATTCTCTTACAATTTCAAGTGAGTCACAACCTTCTGCTTTGAGAATAGCTATGCTTGATGGGAGGTCTGGCAATTCTACAAGGCTTTTGCATGATGACAGATTGAGGAGCTTGAGACACGGGAGTCGGGAGAGGCCGGAAGGTAATCTTGAAAATATGTTTCCACTTAGGTCTAGTATTTGTAGGTTTAATAACTCACAAATATCAAATGGGATGTCTCCATCTCCCAATTTGCATTTGCTAAGATTTAATTTCCTTAGAAAACGTGGAAACTGAGGTAGGTTCACCGACCCGTCATGATGAAAAGATAACCCCCCACAACCACTGAGATCCAGGTCTTTCAAGCTTCTCAAGAGATGAAAGTTGCCCTCTATCCTTTTCAGTTTGCTACAACCACGGAAACCGAAAGAAACAAGGTTGGTACAAAATAGTCCGACTGACGGTGGGATTATTTCTATATCAGTCCAACTCAAATTAAGGGTTACCAAGCTATCCATGTTCGACTGGATATCCGGAAACTGTTGAAGTTCAAGGCAATGAGTGAGATAAAGAGTCTCCAATTTTTTCATCTGTATGATGGGTGGAAAGCTTTTAAGTCTCTTACAGTAGGTCATGTCCACATAAACAAGCCTTTTGTGATATCCAATTGATGGATGAATCTCTTCTAAACTCTCACAACTGTATAAAATCAATCTTTCAAGACATGGAAGGCCTTCAAAATCTGGTGTCGTGTTTAGGTTTATTGAATTAGAGAGTTCAAGAATTTTTAAATTTGGTAGACTCTGTTTCAAGAAAAGTAGGAAAAGTCAAATAAATAATTAATTATATGAATGACGGAGATGAAGAATTTTCAAATTTTGTTCAAGACAAGTAGGAAAAGTCAAATAAATCGGCAAGTATACAACAATTTCCTTTCACATTCGCATACTTCTTGCCGGACCATTGATCGATCATTAGGCAGGAGCTCTTGATTTTTTTTTTTTTTTTGAACGGCTAAATCTTACTCCCTTAAAATCCATCCCTTTTTTGCCTCTTGTGAGGCTCGAACCCAACTCTACGTTGGGGAATACCAAACCCTTACCACCACACCACAAGGGGTGGGGCTAGGAGCTCTTGATTTATACCCAAATTTTTACATCATATAGTCTAAAGATCCTCGCCCAAAACTCTACGCTCAGAGGAATATTGTTATATTATAGACAACTTGTAATATTAAATTTATTACCTCTCCCAATATCATCAAAAGTTTCTTTAAAGCATTTGGCATTTGTGTAATGTTGACTATACAGGAAACTACTGAAACTAAGCTAATCGACTCCTAATTTCGTAGAGAAAGCATGACATGTATTTTTGTTAATGTGATATGTTTATATAAACCTCTATTTATAGAGATGTCTAAGACTCAATAACCACCATCTAACAAACAACTAACTAAATGCAATTAACTCATTAGTAACTCTAATAACTAATTATGTTCATTTTATGATTCATTTCACAGTTGCATTGCAATGGTTTGTGAATCTACAATATTTACCTACCTTACACCCTTCCCAGAGTTTTTCTTGCTGGCTCCATCTCAACATTAGATAACGAAGCTTTGTTGGCTGAAAATTTGATGGGAATGAGGATGCCGGATAGACATACAAACGAATCCACCGAAGTTTCTTCATGTTTGCTATCACATGAGATAGACGACCTGGATGGTTGTAAAGTGACAACACTTCAGTTTCCTGTGTTAATTATTAAAGGGAACCAAATTGTGTCAGTAACGTTATACACAAGGGTCATTAGATGTGGATGTATATGAAATATTTTATTGTAAAGTTAATTTAACCATTGGCGGTGCATCTGCCCCCATATCACAGAGGTATGCTATATCTTCCTTCTTCCAAATCCTGCTATGCTTTTCAGGATTTTTAGGGTGTTCCCCTCTAACAATGTAGTGGGCCATTTCTTCTATCAAGTCATGCATCTCAAATCTTCCATTTGAAACTTTTATGAGAGACTTTTGTACCAACACCTTTATCCCTATACCAGGGTGTAAATCACAAGCATCAAGCACCATCATTGCATAATCTTTATTCCATCCCCTACAGAAACATGCAATGTCTAAGAATAACACTTTCTCATCAGCTGTAAGTCCATCATAACTTATTTTGAGTCTCTTTGTGACCTCATCATCTGGGATATCTTTTAACCTGGCCAAGGCACACTTCCACTCATCCTTGTTTTTATCATATAGAAAAGAACCAAGAACTTCAAGTGCCAAAGGGAGCCCACCAGCATAAGAAACTACCTCTTCTGAAAGCATCTCGTAATCTTCTATAGGTTTATCTTTCCGATATGCATGTCTCCTAAAGAGCTCCATAGCCTCGTCATGTGATAACAAGTTCACTTCATATACTTTGTCTGCATGGCGGGTTAGCAAATGCTCATCCCTGGTTGTAATTATTATCCTGCTCCCTTCACCAAACCAAGCATGCGCTCCGGCTAACTCCTCTAGTTGCTTAACATCATCAACATCATCAAGAACAACTAAAACCCTTTTACTACGTAGCTTTCTTTCTATCATGCTTCTTCCTTCTAACTCACTCCCCACCACAATGTCGTTTGTTTTCAAAACAAGCTTGAGAATTTTTTCTTGCAACTTTTTCAAACCATGCTTGCTTGATTCCTCACGAATATTTTCAACAAGGCCGCAAGCTTCAAATTGGTGAGAGAGTTCGGCATAAGCAGGAGATGCAAGAGTAGTCTTACCACCACCCCCAACTCCCCATATTCCAACCATGCGCACACCACCCAACCCAATTTCCAACTTTGATTTCAGATCTCGCAAGCGAGCCTCTATTCCAATGAGTTTTTTATTGGCGTTTGTAGTTAGTGTAGGCAACCTATTAGAAATTGTATCAACAATTTCTTTGATGCATTTGGCTTCATAGCTGCACAATGGGCAAATAAGCATAATTAGAATTTAGAACACGCTTCCACTCACTTAGTTAAACCCGCCTACTAACTTATTTGACCAGTTTTATTGTTATCTATCAAATTTGCTCATTTGACTTGTCAAACAATAAAAGCATAGACTCGTTACAGAATGCAAAATATCTTGAGCATAAAAAAGAGAGAAAATTACCTGTTTTCAGTGTCATTGATGACCCATCCAGAAAGGTTGCCTGCCTTTTCCAGAGCGTTTCTCCATGATTCAACTTTTTGCTTATTTTTCCTCTCATGTTTGGAAAATGCTTTTCTATATTTCCCCTTTTGATTTCTCACATCCGATGGATCCACGTGATAAAATATGGGAATCACGATTTGCCCTCTGGTGTCCACGCACTCCGTAATATGTGCAAGCTCGTCCAAGCACCAAGATGAGTCCGCATAGTTTTGAGAGAATACAACAAGGGCGATGCGTGATTCTTGGATAGCTTTCAAGAGGGCTGGACTGATTCGCTCACCCCGAGGAAGTGTTTCATCATCCTTGTATGTTTGGATTCCTTGTTGTACAAGATCCTTGTAGAGATGATCCACAAAGTTCCTGCGGGTGTCTTCTCCTCTAAAACTTAGAAATACTTCATGCTTCAATGGGTGAGAAGATGAGGAGGATGAAGATGCCATTGATCTGTAGATTAGAATTTGTTTGGAATTAGTATAATAAAAGCATGAGTATGAATCTGCCGTTAAAACTTTACTTTTTTTTTTCTTTCCCAAAAGTGAAGCAGAATGCTATTTTTTTTTTTTTCAAAAAGGCATAAGAGTAATACTAAATCAAACACTTAATTAAAAAACTGATGATTCAGCACCTGCTTTGCACGTCTTCTTCTTCGGAAGACATTAGGCTGTGTTGTTGATGGCGATCGGAGGATCTTCTGAAGAAAACGGAAACGATGTAGTAGACGGTGACACCGGTGGCGAATACAGTGAAGAAAGTAGTGGGAGAGAGTCCGTTGATGGCTTCTTTGAGAGTCTCCATAAGTTCAGCAGCCATTGTTGATGAGTGTTTTGATGGTCTTGTTTCTCTGGTTCAGAGTCTCCGTGTGTGTGTAATGTTGGTTACAGGCCCCTCAATAATACACTCTTAACACTCACGTAAGTGTAGAACTAATTTGCAGAAAGAAAATAGTTGAAAGGCTCCTGTAATTCACTATATAATTGAAGAAAGAAGGGTACATAAACAAACGATTCCTATTTAGTCGTTCTCTCTCTCTCCATGACTTTCTGGTAAGGGTTTCTTCATCTATCTCTCCGGCCACCACCCGTTTTACATATTCAGATCTACTCTACATCATCCCACACCTAGCATCACCACCTACATAAACAAACTTCCTATCCAAATCCGATCATAGCCGCTCAAACTCGGCCATCAACGTAGCAACCACGCGCCATCACTAGAAACAACACGCGCCGCCTCCAACCCCAGGTTTCTTGTAACTTTCCGGTAACTGTGATCTCACCGTGTTCAACGGAAGAGCAACCACCGTCGACCTTCACCACTGCCGACCATCCATCACTCAATACACCCATCTCAGATTGCCCCTGTCAAACCTCCGAGTAACAATCATAAGCTTTCACAGTTCTTCTATTTTCGATTTTTAAATCACGATCCAGGTAACGATTATGAAACCCTAAACGCTCCGATTATGTCGGGCGATCAAAGGCGGCTGGATCCGGAAGAATGGGAGCAACCTCGTCATCGGAAGGGCAGAAGGAACGATCATCAGGTTGAGGGTAACAACAAGGTTTTATCAAAATTCTTCGTGTCGAATCTTCCCCCGAAGTGTTCGTCTCAAGATCTTAAGGAGGTACTGGGAAGATATGGTCGATATGAAGGTTCATACATCGCTAGGAAGCTGGATAAACGGGGTAAAAGATTCGCTTTCGTCTCGTTTTCAGAAGTCAGAGACATCATACGGTTGGAGGAAGAATTATCGGACGTGTGGATGGGTTCGTATAAGTTGTTTATCTCGATTGCTCGTTTTGTGGATGGTGAGAAGGTGTCCAGGCCGGTTAATATTCAAAGGGAGAAGACGGCAGTAACGAATGATAAAAGCCATGCAACCCCTAGTTGTGAAGGTGCAGATGGGAACGGATCTTATAATGCGAAGGTAGGTAATGGTCGATCTTTTGTGGATTCTTTGTTGAACAGGAATAAGGTGGATGTGCTTAAAGTGGATGATTCGGTTGAACGTTTCGCACATTGGAACGGTTGTGCTCTAGCTGGAAGGGTGGTGAACTTCAATACTCTAGGCTCGTTGAAACACGTGATTCGTAAGCAGGGTTGGATCTCATTGGATATGAAGTACTTAGGAGGTTTATCTGTTGCATTGGTTTTCTATGATAAAGGTGATGCGGATAATTTTCTTAATGATAAGAGTTTGTGGTCTGTGTGGTTTGAGTCTCTAGACTGGTGGACAGCCAATTTTAGTGTGGAGGAGGGGCGCATTGCATGGCTTCAAGTGCATGGGATACCGGCTCAGTTGGCTCTAGACCAAGTTTACGATATGATCGGTAGTAGGCATGGTAAGGTGGTTCAATCGGCTTCGTTGTCAGGTGATGATAATAATTTTTCGTATGCGCTTATCGGTGTGCTGAGTAAAGAGTGTAATAGGATTGTGGACCGAGTTGATGTTAGTTGGAGGGGTAAAAATTTCTATGTTTGGGTTGATGAAGATGTACGAGAATGGATCCCGGAGTGTGTAACGGAGATTGATGATGATGAGAGTTCGTCTATACCACAGGAGGAGAATGACGATCAATGTATGAATCCTGTTGAGTCTGACAACGTTATTGGTGAGGAGGGAGAGGTTATAAGGGCTGAGGTTTTGAGTAGCGATGCTGTTGATGTGGAAAGGAATGCACAGGACTTGGGTGTTTCAATTGGAGATGGTGGTGTGGATGATTCGGAGGTGTCACATGGTGCTCATATGGCGGCATCAATGGGTAGAAAGAAGTTTCGACGTAAATCATTGTTCAAAAATAGGAACGAGGGTAGTGGTTCTCTTGAACGACCGAAGAAAAGACCGAGGGAGAATAACGACATGTTTGGGTTGGATAGGTTTATCGGCATCTTCTCAGAAGCTACTGAGACGGATGTTAATACTGAACAGGTTGGGGAAGACACTTTCCTAACCCCGGATCTGAACCAAAGAGCAGCCACTGGTACTACGGAGTTTGACGGTAGAGGTTTGGGTCATACCGAGGAGATTTCTCCTCAAACGCTCACACAGCAGCCGATTGAGGTAGAAGCGTTGAAAACTGTAGAGTTAAGTAGAGCGTTGGGAGTGGAAAATTTGGATGATTTTGTTCCGAATGTTAAAGAGGTATTACGTAGTGAAGGTTATCAAGACGTTGATCAATGAATTCCATCTCTTTGAATATACGTGGTTTAGGGAATCCTGGTAAAGCGGATTCGGTTCGTAGTCTTCGGGCTACGAACGAGGTTAGTTTTTTATTGTTACAAGAAACTCAATTTGGCTCTTTGGATACGATGGATATAGGTCGTTTTTGGGGGTTTGGGGATTTTAATTACGATTGGGTTCCATCTACGGGTAGATCGGGAGGGCTTTTGTCGATTTGGGATCCCAAAGTGTTTGTTATGGATAGGGTGGTCAAAAACTCTAATTGGCTTTGTGTTTCCGGGGTGATCAAAGGGAGTGGTTGTCCTTTTCATTTGCTTAATGTGTACGCTCCTCAAAACTTAGTAGCTAAACGTCGTGTGTGGGAAGATGTTAAACGAATGGTTGGGGAGGGGGTGGTAGATGGATTGTGGCTGGAGATTTTAACTCGGTTAGATATGCGGAAGAAAGACGTAACTCTATTTTTAATACGGTTGAGGCTAATGAATTTATAGATGAGTCCGACTTACATGAATACTCATTGAAAGGGAGGCGTTTTACTTTTGTTGCAGGTGACAAGTTAAGCCGTATTGATAGGATATTTGTGAGTTGGGAGGTTTTTATGGAATGGCCTTGTGCAGAATATGTAGCGCTTGAGAGGTATATATCCGATCACAGTCCTTTGTTGTTGAAAACGGGTTCGAGAAATTTCGGACCTAAACCTTTTAGGTTTTATAATTCTTGGCTTGGTCGGGAGGATTTTGATTTGGTGGTTAAAAGTACGTTAGAAGACGGGTGTTTTCCTGGTAATCCGGATTCGGTTTTGTTATTAAAGTTCAAGGCTTTACGTAAAAATATCACTAATTGGGCGGTTGGGGTTAAGGCGTTCGAGTTGGAGGAGCGTAGGGTTTTGGAAGGTGAATTTAATGGTCTTGATCAAGCTTTGGAATCTAGAGCGCTAAATGAGGAGGAGGTATGGTCGTTGACAGAAATTAAGCGTAGAATCGCCGAGCTAGATGAGTTTAGACATCGTGACTTAAAGCAAAAGGCTAGGTGTAATTGGGCTACTCATGGGGACGACAACTCCAGGTATTTTCATGGTTTCATTAACAAACGTAAGGCGTCTAATCATATTCCCGGGTTGGAGGTTAATGGGAGGTGGGAGACGAACCCGGTTATTATAAAAAAGGAGGTTATGGGTTTTTTCCGAAAGAAGTATAAGGAATTTATGTGTATTCGGCCGAAATTGGTATGCTATGGTTTGTCTGTGTTGACTAGTGAGGAGGCCGACGGTTTGGTAGCTAGTTTCTTAAGTCCGGAAATTAAGCGTGCGGTCAATGACTGTGGTGCGGATAAAGCCCCGGGTCCTGATGGATTTAACTTTAGATTCATTAGACAGTTTTGGAGCTTATTCGAGTCCGACTTTCTTGCTATCATGGGGTATTTTCATGAGGTGAGACGGTTCAGTCCGGGGGTTGGGTCTTCTTTTATTACTTTGATTCCTAAGACTGGTGATCCCTCGAATCTGGGGGATTTTAGACCGATCAGTCTCATTGGAAGTATTATTAAAGTGGTTTCTAAGGTGTTGGCGATTCGTTTGAAGTCAGTTTTGGGTCGTCTGGTTTCTGAGCATCAGTCGGCCTTTCTATCCGGGAGGTATATTCTTGATGGTCCCCTTATGATAAACGAGGTTATTACTTGGGCAAAGAAGAGAGATAGAAAGATTTTTCTATTCAAGATCGACTTTGATAAGGCGTATTATAATGTTAATTGGGAGTTTTTGTTATCTATTATGGATCAAATGGGTTTCCCCGAGGCTTGGTGTGATTGGATTCGTGGGATTTTAGTCTCCTCTAGAGCTGCTGTTCTAGTAAATGGGTCTCCTACCTTCGAGTTTGGATGTCAAAAAGGTATTCGTCAGGGTGATCCGTTATCACCTTTTCTTTTTATTATTTTGATGCAGGCTCTCTCGGGGACGATGAATCAGGCGTGTGACATTGGTGCGTTTCATGGTGTCAAGCTTCCTAACGATGGGCCAACCATGTCGCATCTTCTTTATGCGGATGATGCTATGATTATGGGTGAAGGGGTAAGGTCCCAAAAACCTCATAAAAAGGATTTGGACCATACCACAAACTAACCTTTCTAGCCTTTTGACCCTGCGCGGCCGCGCACTGGTCCTACTAGAGGAACAAAGAAACCAGTAACTTACAGTCGCGCGCCCAAAGGATAACATAAATCCTTGCGCCTCTTCCCATTCAACAAAGGATTAAAAAGCCTTTGTCCAATACTTCCGCCACAATATCCAGACTTGGATATTATTTTACCCAGACCTGGGATCTATTCGTCTGTGTCCACACAGCAAGGTGTCACACCAGATTACAGCAGTGACCTTCTAGAAAGAAATACAATCATACACCACCCAGACGGTTATAACCGCTTGGACACGTGTCATCACCACAGGTAACTCTGAATTCACAACGAAGGCATGCAATTGGAGAGTAATCTTCACTTAATCACTTTCCACGTGGCATTTCCCCAGCCATCGATCAAACCACGATCCGTGTGCCTTCACATCGGATCGAGGTTAATTGACGTCAGATCAAAGAGGTTAAACGGAAGAAAAGTAACCGCTACGGCGTTAAGCATCTTCCGTTATCTTTTCAATAACAGGTTTTCCCTCCCAAAAACTCCCGGTTATAAATAAGAGAACTATTCAGGTATAAACTCAGATCACTCTCACTTCTCAAATACTTATCTTCTCCGATACCAATACTTATTCTCACGCCGGAGTCGGGTCAAGGAGAGAACCCTTTTCTCCCCTTGACGAGGCTGACGGTGTTCTTTTTTGCAGAATTGCCGGAGAGATAATTCTATTGCAGCTGAATCAACCGAGAGAGAGCTAACCCCTTTATGCGGATTCAAACCCCTGGCTAAATCGGTTCAGACCATTTAGTTAGTGTTTCCTCATTGGCGCCCACCGTTTTCTCAGTTTTTCTAGTTTCTACCTCGTTTCGATTCAGTTCATTCCGTTTTCTGTTTCTTGCACATGGCAGAAAATTCGTCATCTCACCGGCAACCTGGTCCTCGGCCAAACGCCGGAAAATTGATAGAAGGGATCGTAGAAGAGGCCTCAGACGATAACGAGGTCCAATCTAATCGAGCAAATGATCCTGTAACTCCAGGGATGTTACCAGCAAATCCCGCACAAGCAATTTTACCACCAGGAGAAACTCCGATCTCATGGTATGTCCGGTCCCAAGGAGCGTTAAACGCAGTATATTCACAATTGTGTGCTCAAACCGCACCTGTAACCCAATCCCAGAGGCCAGGATCAAGAGCTCATGCCTCCCAGCGAGAAGAATCAACTTACGATGATACAAGCAGTTACCGAAGATTACATCATGATGAATTACACCCTCGTCAAAGACAATCGGTTCATGATCGGTTGGGTTCCCAACGGGACGCTCACACCGATGAATCCGATCGAACATACCGTTTGAGTGAAAACACCAGCGTGTTCAACAGACTACAGCCAAACTATAACAAGTGCAGGCCTCGGGCGTTCTATAATCCCGACGCAGAGCATAACTATGACTTAGTTTATCGCCCTGATGAAGCAGCAGAAAACTCGAAGTTCATACTGGAGATAGCTCTGGCTCCATTGGAGAGGGCCAAACTACCATCTAACGTTGGGAAATTCAATGGGTTAACTGACCCCGATGATCACCTAAGAGTATTCACCAGCGCAGGGTTGGTTGGCGGTTGGACTCTTCCACTATGGTGTCACTTGTTTGTGCAAACACTAACTGGCCCAGCACGAATCTGGTTTGATAACCTACCAACAGGACAGATCGAGTCGTGGAAGGATCTGCGGAGAAAGTTTTTAACACACTTCAGCCAACAAAGGCGGTCAAAACGTGACACATCCGACGTCATGAACATCTGGCGCCGCGATGATGAGAATCTGGAAGATTTTATTACCAGATATAATAAAGAAGTGTTGGAAATTGGAGGTGTTAGCGAACAACTAATCCGTGCTCAGTTTAAGTACGCGGTTAGGTGTGACGACATGGTCAAAGTACTATCGGGAACGGAAGGTCTCCCCACGAGTTGGGAAAAAATAATGGCAGCAGCCAAGGTTTATGCGCAGACCGAGAAAAACCTTACTACAAACAGGCCACCACCACCACATAACAGGCCTGCAGATTTAAGCGCAACTGGTGAGAGAAGGTATAAAAAATCATGGCGCGAGGCATCAGGAAGTCGATCCTCAGAAGATGGCCGCACAACAACCAACAAGTTCTCTGCTCAAAAAGAAAACAAACACGAAAATAGGGAGAGACAGTGGACTCCCCTAACAAAAACCCCAGCAGAAGTACTAAGTACCGAAGATCACCAGTTCAAACCCCCGATCCCGATGAAGAGTAAACGAGGTCAAGACCCAACGCAGTACTGCGAATATCATAAGGATAATGGGCACACTACGAACAACTGCATATCTCTGCGCACAGAAATCGAAAAGGCCCTCAAAAATGGGGAACTCACGCATTTGCTCCAGAACATGCGCAAGGAGATTAAGCAGATTACCCGGGGGGAAGAAAGCTCAAGCAAACGAGCTAAGACTTAAAGAACTCCGCACGTTTTCCGCGGAAAAGACATGACTTATCAAACATGGCGGAATTCTCAGGGAGTAAGTTAAGTTCCATTTAATTATTCAGAAAACTTTGTAACGCCTCTGAGCATTATCCATGAATAAAATTACAAAGTTTCTATTATTTTTGTGCTTACAAAATGCATGCAATTCCTTTTTAGTAAGAGCAAAAACATTATGGTAGTATAACACAAAGCTCCATGCGCGGTTAGTGATCACATCACAAACGACCATAAACTCACACATGAGCTTCATACCAAATTTATTCGCCTTACTCAAAACAAAGCAATTGTACTCATGCAAAATATTGTAAAGACGCACCAACAAACAAATAGAAACATACTATATTCGGCGTACAAATACGTCCTAAGAAGTTCAAAGCACAACAGTGTTCAAAACTCTCGCGCAACAGCGCATCATCAAAACAAGGATCAACATCCTACAAAGATTGTTCAAATACAATTTTACCCTACTCTAAATCTTCTCCCCCATCCGGAAAGATTTCTTTAAGTTGCGCAATGTGATCGTCCGATTGCAACGCCACATTTATCAACTCCATCACCGGAAGTTGCAAGTTATTAAACTCTGTTTTCATAGCAGCAAGCGCGCTGGCAGTATTCACGCCAAAGGTAGCAGATTTACTATCATCCCAGTCAACTTTCAAAGCACTATTCACATGTTGGGAACATTCCGCATATCCTTGCGTGTAACCATCCCGTCGCGCAGCGACCATCAAATTAGCAACAGTTTTATCCAGTTCTTCAGAATTTAATACAGATTCGGCAACCTATGAAACCAAGTGAGGATAAGCACCAAAACGAGAAAAGCGCATACATGAACAAAAAAGGAAAAAGAAACTTACACAAGCAATCCCGCGATCTTTCAACCAGGCCATGTCATTCTTCAAAGGTTCGAGCTCGCTTTCCGCTGAAACCCGCACCATTTCTGAATCTTCCAACTTCTCTTCAACTTCGGTCAAACGGCGGGAGGTTTCAGTATTTTCGGAACGCGCAAGCTCTAAATCCTTCTTAAGTTGTTCCTGGTCAGAAAGCAAAGCAGTAAGTCCCTCTAACTCTTTATCCTTAATAGCAAGAGTGGCGAAAGCTTGTACCTCTCTTTGCTCGCTGCGCTCCCTATGAGAGCGCGCTTCCTCCAAAGCAGCCTCCACTTCAGCCTTCTCCTTCTTCAACCTTTCTACCTCCGCGTCCTGAGTTTTCAGTTTTTCAATCTCAGCCTTAAGGTTACTAATAGTATTACGAAGGTTTGCCTTCTCGGCATTATCTCTTTCACAAGCTTTTCTCCAGTTTTTCCGCTCCTCGGAAAGAAGCGCAGCTTCAGCCTCCGCCTTTCTTTTCCAACCGGCAACAGACCACTCCTCAGTCTTGCGCTCTGCTTCAAATTTGGCCTGATCTGCCTCAAATTTGGCCTTCAACTGAGCCAGGCGCTTTTCATCTTTGGCAAGCTTCTTTTGGGATATCATAAAGGTATCCCGATCCTTATGCATACTATACCACTCACGCACTATGCGATGATTGGTAGAAACATGAGAAGCAGTTTCTGCAAGATAAGACTGATAGGTCTGCTCATAAGTACGACCTTCTTGATATTTGACTTCCCCAGGCGGAAGTATCCCCTGCATCCAGTCCTGGCACACACGCCAATCTGAGAAAGTGTCACCTTTCTTTAAATTCCAAACAGGGACGTGAGGATCAGAAGCATCTCTCTCCACATAAGTACGGTAGTAATAATCCCCTAAGGTCTCCTCAGGACGAATCGGAGATTGTTTACCAACACCAGCAGATGAATCTTGCCCTTCAACTGTCACCTTCTCAACACGCTCGGGCTTAGGGGAAGAAGTTGAAATTTTTTCAACGGCCGGTTCTGTCCCCAAATCTTGAGTAACAGCTTCGGGAATTAACGGATCATCAGCACCACCCACCACACCTGGTTCAACAATCTTTTCGGTCTCTGTATCGACACCCACAGGCTTCTCAGCCTCAACAATTTTCTCCACATCATTCCCGTCAACCTCTGCAGACTCTAACGGGTTTACAACAGAAGCGCGCGGCGGAGAAGGGCGAAGTCCTTCATCAACTACAGTTGGAACGTCCACCGGAATCGAAGAAACAGGAATTTCTGGATAAACAAAAGTCTGTAAAAATCCTATTCGCCCAAAGAAAACAAAGAAAAGCAATACTTACCAGGAATGGATTCTGAAACAAAAGCATCAAGGTTTCCTTTTCTGGTAATTTTCTTCCTCTGCACTTTCTTGGGAGGCTGACCCTCCGCATCAGCATCAGTTTGCTTTCTCTTCCCAACTTTCCTACGAACCAAATGTTCTGGACTAGAATCCAGATCGATAGGCTCGTTCGGGTTAGAAGGAGGAAGATCAGCAGAATCCTTTGGTTCAGTCTTTGGTTCCCGCATGGTCACTACAGGAGCAAGACCCTCCAAAGAGTCAGAAACCACCACATAATCACACCTGGAGACAGAAGAACGGCGCGTACCTTTCTTCTCTCCAGCATTCTTCACCTTCAAAGGTTGACTCTTAACAGTCTCACTTCTTTTCGGCGTGGAAGTAGACGTGGTTGCGCGTTTTTTCTTTTCAGGGCCTATGCCCAAATTCAGCAACTCACCTACAAAAACGCAAGACAATAGTTTATCCACAAAAGGATGAAATAAAAACAAATACGACTTACCAGCACCAGCAGATGGCTGAGCAGAAAGGTCCGCATCTCGCGGAAGAACAAAGTTTTTCACAATCCTGTGATACCATAGCTCTTCCTCCGGCCTTTTCTTAATGGTGCCCATCTTCCCGCCTTCCCTCTTGAAGGCAACAACATACAGAGAAACAACTACATTGAAGAAAAAGCAGGTCAAAAAAAAAAAAGAGAGAGAGAGAAAGAAGAACAGTGAGAAAGCCCCAAACTTACTACGACCCTCCTCCGTATACACAGGCTTATCATCACGTTCCATTTTCCAGCTTAAGCTCATACCAGCCCCGACGAGAGCTTTCTCAGGCAAAGCAATATTGGGCACATCCTTCAGATCTTGGTACCAATTCTCATCAATAGGGGTTTGGAGCATTTCAATCGGAACATCTTCTTTACCCCTCAGCACCATCTTCATCGGAATCACTCCAGCCTTAATAAAAAAGAATTTTTGCTTCCAATCATGGAAGGATTTTGGGGGGTGCAGTAAAATCTTCTTTGCAGAAGCCCTCTGAACGAAGGAATAGAACCCTTGGGTACAATGCATCTGATGAAAAACCCTAAATCGAAGAACGGTCGGTTCAACATGCATCGTCCGACACACGAATTCGAAATGCCGAACCCTAACCATCCCGATCGGGTGAAGTTGGGATATATGCAGATTATAAAACTCAAGGATTTCGAGAAAAAATCTAGTAACAGGCAGGCGAAAGTTACCATCACAAAAGAAGTCCCAAAAGAGTGTAATATACCCAGCCGGAGCATCCGCTGCCGTTTGCCCCTCTTCAGGATATAAAGCACCCCAGTTCTCCGGGAACTTGAGATTCCGAATTAATCCGTCGAAAGACCCCCTAGGCCACTTCAACGGTGGAAGCTCAGTCGACATCTCTTCGATAAGATCTTCTTGACGCTCTTCGGTTGACATAAGCAAAAGACGGATGGAAAGTTTTCTTAAGAACAAGGAAAAGGGAAAAATTTTCAAACGAAACAATGATTACAACAGAAGGGGTTACCCAAACGATTATATACCCATCGCAATAAATAAGCATCGGTAACCGTCGCAGTACTGTTCAAGGTATCACGATTACCCAAGCAAACAGAAAAAGGCAAAGGTCAGAACATACACGCGTTTGCACGCGCGCGTGTA
Organism: Helianthus tuberosus; assembly: GCA_030545235.1. Taxonomy (NCBI): domain Eukaryota; kingdom Viridiplantae; phylum Streptophyta; class Magnoliopsida; order Asterales; family Asteraceae; genus Helianthus; species Helianthus tuberosus. The sequence goes on from CM060396.1 coordinate 10,500,219, forward strand.
AGACACGAATGGTAAAAAACAACTGACAATGACAGGTTGTCAAAATCAATTTACTGATATAACGTCAAGTCAAAGATTTTTTACAAAAAATCTTTACAAACTCAGTAAATTCAAATTTTCTCAGAAAAGATTTCTTATTCGCTCACCCCGAGGAAGTGTTTCATCATCCTTGTATGTTTGGATTCCTTGTTGTACAAGATCCTTGTAGAGATGATCCACAAAGTTCCTGCGGGTGTCTTCTCCTCTAAAACTTAGAAATACTTCATGCTTCAATGGGTGAGAAGATGAGGAGGATGAAGATGCCATTGATCTGTAGATTAGAATTTGTTTGGAATTAGTATAATAAAAGCATGAGTATGAATCTGCCGTTAAAACTTTACTTTTTTTTTTCTTTCCCAAAAGTGAAGCAGAATGCTATTTTTTTTTTTCAAAAAGGCATAAGAGTAATACTAAATCAAACACTTAATTAAAAAACTGATGATTCAGCACCTGCTTTGCACGTCTTCTTCTTCGGAAGACATTAGGCTGTGTTGTTGATGGCGATCGGAGGATCTTCTGAAGAAAACGAAAACGATGTAGTAGACGGTGACACCGGTGGCGAATACAGTGAAGAAAGTAGTGGGAGAGAGTCCGTTGATGGCTTCTTTGAGAGTCTCCATAAGTTCAGCAGCCATTGTTGATGAGTGTTTTGATGGTCTTGTTTCTCTGGTTCAGAGTCTCCGTGTGTGTGTAATGTTGGTTACAGGCCCCTCAATAATACACTCTTAACACTCACGTAAGTGTAGAACTAATTTGCAGAAAGAAAATAGTTGAAAGGCTCCTGTAATTCACTATATAATTGAAGAAAGAAGGGTACATAAACAAACGATTCCTATTTAGTCGTTCTCTCTCTCTCCATGACTTTCTGGTAAGGGTTTCTTCATCTATCTCTCCGGCCACCACCCGTTTTACATATTCAGATCTACTCTACATCATCCCACACCTAGCATCACCACCTACATAAACAAACTTCCTATCCAAATCCGATCATAGCCGCTCAAACTCGGCCATCAACGTAGCAACCACGCGCCATCACTAGAAACAACACGCGCCGCCTCCAACCCCAGGTTTCTTGTAACTTTCCGGTAACTGTGATCTCACCGTGTTCAACGGAAGAGCAACCACCGTCGACCTTCACCACTGCCGACCATCCATCACTCAATACACCCATCTCAGATTGCCCCTGTCAAACCTCCGAGTAACAATCATAAGCTTTCACAGTTCTTCTATTTTCGATTTTTAAATCACGATCCAGGTAACGATTATGAAACCCTAAACGCTCCGATTATGTCGGGCGATCAAAGGCGGCTGGATCCGGAAGAATGGGAGCAACCTCGTCATCGGAAGGGCAGAAGGAACGATCATCAGGTTGAGGGTAACAACAAGGTTTTATCAAAATTCTTCGTGTCGAATCTTCCCCCGAAGTGTTCGTCTCAAGATCTTAAGGAGGTACTGGGAAGATATGGTCGATATGAAGGTTCATACATCGCTAGGAAGCTGGATAAACGGGGTAAAAGATTCGCTTTCGTCTCGTTTTCAGAAGTCAGAGACATCATACGGTTGGAGGAAGAATTATCGGACGTGTGGATGGGTTCGTATAAGTTGTTTATCTCGATTGCTCGTTTTGTGGATGGTGAGAAGGTGTCCAGGCCGGTTAATATTCAAAGGGAGAAGACGGCAGTAACGAATGATAAAAGCCATGCAACCCCTAGTTGTGAAGGTGCAGATGGGAACGGATCTTATAATGCGAAGGTAGGTAATGGTCGATCTTTTGTGGATTCTTTGTTGAACAGGAATAAGGTGGATGTGCTTAAAGTGGATGATTCGGTTGAACGTTTCGCACATTGGAACGGTTGTGCTCTAGCTGGAAGGGTGGTGAACTTCAATACTCTAGGCTCGTTGAAACACGTGATTCGTAAGCAGGGTTGGATCTCATTGGATATGAAGTACTTAGGAGGTTTATCTGTTGCATTGGTTTTCTATGATAAAGGTGATACGGATAATTTTCTTAATGATAAGAGTTTGTGGTCTGTGTGGTTTGAGTCTCTAGACTGGTGGACAGCCAATTTTAGTGTGGAGGAGGGGCGCATTGCATGGCTTCAAGTGCATGGGATACCGGCTCAGTTGGCTCTAGACCAAGTTTACGATATGATCGGTAGTAGGCATGGTAAGGTGGTTCAATCGGCTTCGTTGTCAGGTGATGATAATAATTTTTCGTATGCGCTTATCGGTGTGCTGAGTAAAGAGTGTAATAGGATTGTGGACCGAGTTGATGTTAGTTGGAGGGGTAAAAATTTCTATGTTTGGGTTGATGAAGATGTACGAGAATGGATCCCGGAGTGTGTAACGGAGATTGATGATGATGAGAGTTCGTCTATACCACAGGAGGAGAATGACGATCAATGTATGAATCCTGTTGAGTCTGACAACGTTATTGGTGAGGAGGGAGAGGTTATAAGGGCTGAGGTTTTGAGTAGCGATGCTGTTGATGTGGAAAGGAATGCACAGGACTTGGGTGTTTCAATTGGAGATGGTGGTGTGGATGATTCGGAGGTGTCACATGGTGCTCATATGGCGGCATCAATGGGTAGAAAGAAGTTTCGACGTAAATCATTGTTCAAAAATAGGAACGAGGGTAGTGGTTCTCTTGAACGACCGAAGAAAAGACCGAGGGAGAATAACGACATGTTTGGGTTGGATAGGTTTATCGGCATCTTCTCAGAAGCTACTGAGACGGATGTTAATACTGAACAGGTTGGGGAAGACACTTTCCTAACCCCGGATCTGAACCAAAGAGCAGCCACTGGTACTACGGAGTTTGACGGTAGAGGTTTGGGTCATACCGAGGAGATTTCTCCTCAAACGCTCACACAGCAGCCGATTGAGGTAGAAGCGTTGAAAACTGTAGAGTTAAGTAGAGCGTTGGGAGTGGAAAATTTGGATGATTTTGTTCCGAATGTTAAAGAGGTATTACGTAGTGAAGGTTATCAAGACGTTGATCAATGAATTCCATCTCTTTGAATATACGTGGTTTAGGGAATCCTGGTAAAGCGGATTGGGTTCGTAGTCTTCGGGCTACGAACGAGGTTAGTTTTTTATTGTTACAAGAAACTCAATTTGGCTCTTTGGATACGATGGATATAGGTCGTTTTTGGGGGGTTTGGGGATTTTAATTACGATTGGGTTCCATCTACGGGTAGATCGGGAGGGCTTTTGTCGATTTGGGATCCCAAAGTGTTTGTTATGGATAGGGTGGTCAAAAACTCTAATTGGCTTTGTGTTTCCGGGGTGATCAAAGGGAGTGGTTGTCCTTTTCATTTGCTTAATGTGTACGCTCCTCAAAACTTAGTAGCTAAACGTCGTGTGTGGGAAGATGTTAAACGAATGGTTGGGGAGGGGGTGGTAGACGGATTGTGGCTGGAGATTTTAACTCGGTTAGATATGCGGAAGAAAGACGTAACTCTATTTTTAATACGGTTGAGGCTAATGAATTTAATGATTTTATAGATGAGTCCGACTTACATGAATACTCATTGAAAGGGAGGTGTTTTACTTTTGTTGCAGGTGACAAGTTAAGCCGTATTGATAGGATATTTGTGAGTTGGGAGGTTTTTATGGAATGGCCTTGTGCAGAATATGTAGCGCTTGAGAGGTATATATCCGATCACAGTCCTTTGTTGTTGAAAACGGGTTCGAGAAATTTCGGACCTAAACCTTTTAGGTTTTATAATTCTTGGCTTGGTCGGGAGGATTTTGATTTGGTGGTTAAAAGTACGTTAGAAGACGGGTGTTTTCCTGGTAATCCGGATTCGGTTTTGTTATTAAAGTTCAAGGCTTTACGTAAAAATATCACTAATTGGGCGGTTGGGGTTAAGGCGTTCGAGTTGGAGGAGCGTAGGGTTTTGGAAGGTGAATTTAATGGTCTTAATCAAGCTTTGGAATCTAGAGCTCTAAATGAGGAGGAGGTATGGTCGTTGACAGAAATTAAGCGTAGAATCGCCGAGCTAGATGAGTTTAGACATCGTGACTTAAAGCAAAAGGCTAGGTGTAATTGGGCTACTCATGGGGACGACAACTCCAGGTATTTTCATGGTTTCATTAACAAACGTAAGGCGTCTAATCATATTCCCGGGTTGGAGGTTAATGGGAGGTGGGAGACGAACCCGGTTATTATAAAAAAGGAGGTTATGGGTTTTTTCCGAAAGAAGTATAAGGAATTTATGTGTATTCGGCCGAAATTGGTATGCTATGGTTTGTCTGTGTTGACTAGTGAGGAGGCCGACGGTTTGGTAGCTAGTTTCTTAAGTCCGGAAATTAAGCGTGCGGTCAATGACTGTGGTGCGGATAAAGCCCCGGGTCCTGATGGATTTAACTTTAGATTCATTAGACAGTTTTGGAGCTTATTCGAGTCCGACTTTCTTGCTATCATGGGGTATTTTCATGAGGTGAGACGGTTCAGTCCGGGGGTTGGGTCTTCTTTTATTACTTTGATTCCTAAGACTGGTGATCCCTCGAATCTGGGGGATTTTAGACCGATCAGTCTCATTGGAAGTATTATTAAAGTGGTTTCTAAGGTGTTGGCGATTCGTTTGAAGTCAGTTTTGGGTCGTCTGGTTTCTGAGCATCAGTCGGCCTTTCTATCCGGGAGGTATATTCTTGATGGTCCCCTTATGATAAACGAGGTTATTACTTGGGCAAAGAAGAGAGATAGAAAGATTTTTCTATTCAAGATCGACTTTGATAAGGCGTATGATAATGTTAATTGGGAGTTTTTGTTATCTATTATGGATCAAATGGGTTTCCCCGAGGCTTGGTGTGATTGGATTCGTGGGATTTTAGTCTCCTCTAGAGCTGCTGTTCTAGTAAATGGGTCTCCTACCTTCGAGTTTGGATGTCAAAAAGGTATTCGTCAGGGTGATCCGTTATCACCTTTTCTTTTTATTATTTTGATGCAGGCTCTCTCGGGGACGATGAATCAGGCGTGTGACATTGGTGCGTTTCATGGTGTCAAGCTTCCTAACGATGGGCCAACCATGTCGCATCTTATTTATGCGGATGATGCTATGATTATGGGGGAGTGGTCGTCTTTTAACTTCAGTAACATGAGACGTATTCTTCGTATCTTTTATTTATGTTCTGGCTTGAAGATTAACCTACACAAATCGGTCCTTTATGGTGTGGGTGTCGAAGATGCCGAGATTGTTGGTATGGCCGAGGAGTTAGGTTGCAGGCAGGGTCTCATGCCTTTCTCGTATTTGGGCATCACGGTTGGGGCGAATATGAATAGAGTGACGTATTGGGAACCTGTGGTGTCCACGTTTAAGCGTCGCCTCTCGAAATGGAAAGTTAATACACTCTCTATTGCCGGTCGTTTAACGTTGATAAAGTCGGTGTTAGGAAGTCTACCAACGTATTATTTTTCCCTTTTTAAGGCTCCCAAGAAGGTTATTGGTGATCTTGAAGGTTTGATGAGGCGTTTTCTTTGGGGTGGTTCAGAGGAGGTCCGGAAGATGAGTTGGGTTTCGTGGGAGATTGTCACTAAACGGGTTGTAGACGGGGGGTTGGGGATAGCGCCTCTTGAGGTTAATAATAATGCAATGTTAATCAAATGGCTTTGGAGGTTTCTTAACGAGCCTAATGCCCTATGGAGAAAAGTGGTCACTTCTATTCATGGTTCTTCTAGGAGTTGGGGTATCGCTCCGTGCAACAACGCTATTCCGGGCGTGTGGAAAAATTGTGTCAGTTTTTGGAATAAACACAAGGTCGAGGGGGTTGGTATAAATGAGATTATTCGTGGAAAGCCTGGGGATGGTAGAAGTATTAGATTTTGGCTAGACACATGGTTGGGGACCGATGTGGCATCCGAGGAAAATCCACTGTGATGTGGCATCCGAGGAAAATCCACTACCATCCTAGTCTGTCACTTCATTTTCTTGAGATTGCTAATCAAATTTCGGGACGAAATTTCTTTCAAGTTGGGGATGATGTGACAACCCGAGATTTCAAGGTCTTCCTTTACGCATTGCTGGTTTACAATTCTGTTTGCAACTTGTGCATAATTAATATATGATTGAGGAATTATTAGGGTTGGTTAATAATCATCAATCACTCTTCATAAAAGGATGATATCTTATCCATCGTAATCATCATCACATGGCAGCCAACATAGGATTGTGGGAAAGGAATTTTGTTGGACTTCTAAGCACATGCAACCATAGTGGGTTGCACATGGGCCGATCATCATTGGACCAAAATAAAGAAGTGCAGCCATTTTTTTTAAATAGATAATCATCACGTGAAGACTTGGAACCAAAGTCAAAAACATCATCATTCTCACATGGCTTTAACATCAATTCATGTGTTTCGCCAGTAGGGAAGTTTGTCGCCATGTGGGTTTCGTCGCTGGCCCGAATGTCGTTGAAGCCCATTAAGGGTCCGGCTTATAGATTAGTCCATATTTGCGTAGTATGTTCACTCCTCACAAAACTCAACGCGTTGTAAACCCTAGCGCCCCCTGGTACTCTCGGTGATCGGCGACAGGAGACCCCCCCCCTCTTCGATGCATCGTTCCTTTTGATCGGCTTTTGGTTAGTGATTTCATAATTGTATTAATCCTCAACTATTTGATCTCGTTATGGATTAATGTGTTTAACAACATTGCGTGCATGAGCTTTATAAACGTGAACGTCTTGTGTTACGGAAACTTGATTAACAATTAATTGATCTTATTCAAGTTAATCGGATTAGTATAATTTGTTATTTTGAGTTGGTTTCTTGACACCCTTAGCCGAGGGTATACTCATTGATTGGTGTGATTACCAGTAAAAGAATAATCATGATTTAATGTTTGCAATAATAGGCACGGTTACGAGTATATGGATACCGAATATAACTAGAACTCTATGATGTTTGTGTAATCCGAATTGAATATTTCATGCTGATAGTTAAGTAATAACTCTTTGAGATGTTGAATCACTAGATCTACGTTAAGCATGAGTTGATGTCATCTTGACCAATATACACGTGAATCAAATTATGAGTTTGTGGATAACAGTGTGGTGTAGTTGGGCATATACGTATGGTAACATGTCTAGACATAGTATGCTTGTAATTATGAATTAATAATCAATGATTTCGTATGGTAGCATGGTTATAGATGTGATGTGATAATATGTTGATTGATCTTTATGAACTATGATGTTGTGTAATTGTGATCTGATCATATAGTATGGGTAATATATATTGCACAAGTTAATGCAAATCAATAAGTGTTAAAGGGTACCCACTTGACATGTTAGAAATTACATTGGCAAAGGTTGGCTGATTTAAAGATGGTTAGGATTATGCGATGTCAATTGTATGATAAACATGTTAGATTCATTGGTTGTAAAAGGAAAGGTACTAAAAATCTTGAATGTTTATTATGTGACTATATGATGAGTGATACACTATATGCAATCTGTTTCATGTGTGGCTTGATAGAATGAGATTCTAACTGTGAGTGGTAACCACAATAGGGACTGATTGATCAACTTGGAACACGTATTTTAATCTTACCGAGCAACCTAAGGTGAGTTCACTACATTCGAGCATGCGTCCCAGTGGTTGGGGACAGTCAGTGGTTTGGGTAAAAACGGGTATATTGGTTAATATTCTCACCTATCATTTTTGTAAGTCCCTTATTCGGGTATTAGTTGGTAGCGCTACTTAGGTTTGGCACCCTCACACCGCTCCTGGATAGGACGGATGTGAACTAATGACCCAGTCGGGCCCAGTACTAGATAGGAGTACGTGGGATAGGGCAGTCATGTACATCAGGAGCCGTCTTGTTCGGAATTGAGATATTAACAATATTACTTGCATTGGTTATTGAACTGTTTTACATTCAACTGGTAACAAACGTTTTCTTAAACTGTGGACTCGCCAGCTTTGTCTGATACACTTGTTACATGCTCGCAGGTAGTTAGGTGATTGAAACAGGAGCTTGCTGGCTGGAGAGCAAAAGTGGTCATGGTCATACCGACGAGATTATTTGTCAAATACTTATTTATTATGATTGATTCGTATTTACCTTATGATACTTTAATGCTTCCGCTGAACTTGTGATTTTGAATAACTTATGATTGGAATTGGTATTACTTAATTGATGGAACTTTATTACAACTTGTGATTCAATGTAATTAGTGGCTCATTGCTAGTAGTCACACGCCTAACCGGGACACTCCCTAGGTGGTAATTTGAGGGTGTGACAGTTTGGTATCAGAGCCAGGTTATAGTGAACTTGGTTTTAAAAATGTTTTTGTAAAACCAGACTATAACCGAACAGTTCTGAAAGCGCGAATACGACCATGACACTCAGCTCCAGACCGCAAGGTTCGTCTCTTGTTTACTTATTGTAATGCATAACTAGTGAACACTTACATATGACATTGCATGTAATTGCACGTTTAGCACAACAGTATGAATTCATTACTTGCATGCGTTATGTGATTGGTAGTATGGTGTTTCCTTAGACATTCTTGACTCGCGTTTTGTGATGTTCTTTGCTAGCTACACGAGTTTGAGGAACCATTTGACATGAGTTAGGAGGAGCTGAGATGAGCATGCAAATCACAATATTATTGTGGGTGCACACATAATAATAATGTGGGGTGCATGCGAGTCCCAGTGAGGCTTAACAAGTGAAAAGGGGTTCCGTTCTGTTATTTGATCGATGTGAAACACAACAGTCTATAAAGAGTCATAGCAGTGATTGTCTCTTACTTGAACGCGATCTTTTCACTCCACTCTGAATCCTTACGAATCTCGAAGCTATCGAGTATACCTGAACACCCATCTGATCGTCTAGCGAACTGTGTAGAATGCTAGGTGCTTGTACGGACGTCCCTGAGTTGGATGTCACAGCTTCGAATGATTGGCCTATACCTCCCTCACTTCTCTCTATTTGCCGAAACTTAATGTATTGACGTCTTAGATCCCGAAGTGCGATCACTTCTGCAACACTCTCGTAATGGACCGTGTATTACCCAAGCAACTTGCAGCATCGGTGGACAAAAGGATAATCGTAGTATCTCACCGACTTCAGTATTAGAACGGCCTTGGTTTCTGGCAACAAACACCAGCAAGTTGGCTTCAGTCGAATCCTTAACCCTAGTAAGCAACTTGTGGGAGTCAACACTTACGAATCAATCGGGAGCATTCTACACAACTGATGACAACTGACTATAGGGTGGAATGTGTAGCTGCCCGCACCAGGAGTAACGCCTTAGGACGTGACACGGAAATGTGACAAGATGGACCCTGTTGGTGAAAGATTTTAGGGCCTCGACTCAAGCAACGACAGAAGAGGCAACAGTCACGGCAACATCAAGGAACTCGTAATCATAGCTTACAGTATGGAAACGAAGTTGACCTCGAGAAGGATTGACTGTGTTAAGTCAAGGTGCCAACATCCAAGGGAACAAAGACGGTACTAGGAATTCTCGCAACGAAAACAACAACACTGGAAATGATGCTTACGGAAGGGCATTTAGGATTGGCATGAGCGACGCCAGGCATGATAGCAACGTGGTAGCTAGTATGAGCAGCTAATCGCTTCGTCTCTGTTCTGTTTAGCGCTGATGCCTCTGGAAACCAAACCTGTCGTGGAACCAACTGATGGCAAGTCAATGGAAACCTCCTGTATTCGTTGGGATGCAAACTCGACTTCGTGAGACAAGTGTTCGACATCTACCCTTGATAGTTTTGTTGTAGTAGTTAGTGTGGATTGGTTATCCAGATAACGCGCGGATATACCTTGTGAGGAATCGTCGTCTGTCCTAAAGCATTAGTGTGGTGTAAAGGTTAGTATCATTTCAGCAATGAAAGCCAGGAGCGTCTACGGAGGGACTACCCCGCTATGTTGGCAACCGTTACTGATGTTTGGACTAAGGAAAAAGGATTAAGGATCCACCAAATGTTCGTGATTCCACTCAGCGTGCTACTTGAGGAACTTTCAGGTTTACTTCCACAACTGTTAGACAGAATCTCAGTTTGATCTCGTGCCAGAGGCAACCCCGATTACTTGTACGCCTTACCGTCTTGCACCAGGAGGGTTGCAAGAACTACAGGAGCTGTTGGACAGGAGTTTTGTCGAACCTAGTTCTTCGCTTTGGGGAGCCCCAGTGATATCTGTGAGGATAAGCCTTTTCGTATGTGTACTGACTACCGAAAACTCAGCAAGGTGGCGGTCAAGAACCGTTCGCCTCGACCATGTATTGACAACCTGTTGACCAGTTGCAAGGGTCAAGCTCCTATTCGAAGATTGATTAATGAACAAACTAACATCAGGTGGACGTCCAAGGGGAGGATGTTCTTAAAACGGCATATCGAACGCAATGCGGCCATTGCCAGGAGACACAAGAAGAATTATTCCATAACCTTTGGGTTAATCAACACACCAGCAGCTTTATGGATCACTTGAATCGACCATGTTATATGATGGCGTTTTAAATCATTTCCAGGAGAAAGGGACATCATGGGCGGCATTTGTATCTTATCTTTGAGTTCCTGAGGAAGGAGCCACTCCGCGCGAAGTCTTGTTAAATGCAACTACTGGATTCGAGAGGTATATTTTTGGTCATGCAATCAACGAAGTGGGAATACACGTTGATCTCGCTAAGATCCATTTTGTTAGAAACTGATTGGCACCAAAGATTCCTTCGGGGCTCAGCAATTCCTTGGTTTCGCTGGATACTATCGCATATTCATCGTGGGATTTTCGAAGATTGCGCAGCTTCAACCTCCTTAGCGCAGTGGGGAGCTGTGAATTAATGGGAAACAAAACGGGGGAAACGTCTTTTCAGCTTTTGAAACTCAACTCTACCATGCACTGAGTATTGTCTTTACCCGAGAGTATGGGTGATCTGGTGGTATATCATGATGGTCCGAATCAGAGTCCCAGTTACACGCCGACGCAACACGAAGAAAGTAATAACTTACTCAGTGGGTTTACAAGAATATTTACAGGCGTCGCAACCTGGGGTGGAAACCATGGTTTTAGATTTAATTGGGGGCATTACTTGGGCGGTACCAAATGCATTACCTAGACCGATCACAAGGGCCTCCCATATGCCGTTGTTTTGAGGGAGCCAAAATCATTGCGACTGTGGAACTTGAGCGTGCACGCGCTTTGCAGCTCACTATCGACTCTAACTTACCTGATCAGACTCGCGTTGTTCGAACTAGAAGAGGATTTTCAAGTTGAACCCATGTGGGGCATGAAGAAGCAACCTTTGGCAGGTCGGACGCTATGCGCTACCTCATGGAACGAATGTGGATCTTATTATACGGCAACTGTAGGGGACTCGTGTCGAGCAAAGCACACCGACCTCGATATTCTAGTCGTCTGGGTTTTGATGAGAGATACTAGGATCTATAAATCCCACACTGGTGATCGGGCATGAAGGCCCGCCTAGCTACGTATGTGAATGATGTTTGACTGGTGGGAAAGTCAAGGTGGAGTATCAGCAACCAGAAACACCCATATGGAAATGAGAACAGATTGCCATGGATTATGTCACTAGTCTACTTACAACTCAGAACGGAAACAATATCACCTGGGTGATCGTTGATTGTCTCACGTTACCAGCACACTTTCCTGCAACCAAAGAAACTGATGAGTCTTCACAGCTGAGAATGTTCTTCTGAGAGAGGCGGCTTTTAGGCACGAGGTGCCAACTCCTGTTACATTTGATTTTAATCTATACCTGATTTATTGCTTATCACCGTAGGACAGACGGTCAGAGTAAACGAACCATCCTGACACTCGAAGACATGTTGCGAGTGTGTGCGTGATTGACATTAGCAAAATTTGAAGAACACCTGACTTTGCTCGAGTGTTACGGCAACAATTATCGTTCTAGTATTCAGGAAACTCTGCTTGAGGTATTGCATGGATAGTAATGATGATCTCCTTGTGGATTAAGGTAGGTGACAACCTAAGCACAGGTCCGGGACTTGTACTCGAAGCTCTTGGGAAGATTGCTTGGATCGAAAATCGTTTGGGCGGCAGCGTGTGGCCGTCAGGAAAGTTGATAAGCTTAGGAAACACTGTGAGTTCGCTGTAGGTGATCGCATCATGTTGAAAATCTCACCCTGGGAGGGTGCGGTACGCTATGGGAAACGTGGCAAGCTTAGTTTGCGGTACGCTGGGGCATTCGGATTTCTGGAACGAATCGATGGTATGACTCACAAACTCGAGTTACCTGACGAATTAGGTATCGTACACGATGTCATCTATGTCTCGAACCTAAAGAAGCGTCTGTTCGACGTAACACTTGTGATACCCTTGTTGAGGAACCCGCTGTTAACACAGTCGAATTTCAATCGTGAGAATTCGATGGAACTCAAGACGTGGACCGGAGTCTACGTAGGAATGCAAATATTGGATAAAGCTCTGGTATCCTCAATTGCTCAGGCGGTTGAGTCAACTTATGCTGTCTTTGGCGAATTTCGGGACGAAATTCCCTTTCAAGTTGGGGATGATGTGGCATCCGAGGAAAATCCACTGTGATGTGGCATCCGAGGAAAATCCACTACCATCCTAGTCTGTCACTTCATTTTCTTGAGATTGCTAATCAAATTTCGGGACGAAATTTCTTTCAAGTTGGGGATGATGTGACAACCCGAGATTTCAAGGTCTTCCTTTACGCATTGCTGGTTTACAATTCTGTTTGCAACTTGTGCATAATTAATATATGATTGAGGAATTATTAGGGTTGGTTAATAATCATCAATCACTCTTCATAAAAGGATGATATCTTATCCATCGTAATCATCATCACATGGCAGCCAACATAGGATTGTGGGAAAGGAATTTTGTTGGACTTCTAAGCACATGCAACCATAGTGGGTTGCACATGGGCCGATCATCATTGGACCAAAATAAAGAAGTGCAGCCATTTTTTTTAAATAGATAATCATCACGTGAAGACTTGGAACCAAAGTAAAAAACATCATCATTCTCACATGGCTTTAACATCAATTCATGTGTTTCGCCAGTAGGGAAGTTTGTCGCCATGTGGGTTTCGTCGCTGGCCCGAATGTCGTTGAAGCCCATTAAGGGTCCGGCTTATAGATTAGTCCATATTTGCGTAGTATGTTCACTCCTCACAAAACTCAACGCGTTGTAAACCCTAGCGCCCCCTGGTACTCTCGGTGATCGGCGACAGGAGACCCCCCCCCCCTCTTCGATGCATAGTTCCTTTTGATCGGCTTTTGGTTAGTGATTTCATAATTGTATTAATCCTCAACTATTTGATCTCGTTATGGATTAATGTGTTTAACAACATTGCGTGCATGAGCTTTATAAACGTGAACGTCTTGTGTTACGGAAACTTGATTAACAATTAATTGATCTTATTCAAGTTAATCGGATTAGTATAATTTGTTATTTTGAGTTGGTTTCTTGACACCCTTAGCCGAGGGTATACTCATTGATTGGTGTGATTACCGGTAAAAGAATAATCATGATTTAATGTTTGCAATAATAGGCACGGTTACGAGTATATGGATACCGAATATAACTAGAACTCTATGATGTTTGTGTAATCCGAATTGAATATTTCATGCTGATAGTTAAGTAATAACTCTTTGAGATGTTGAATCACTAGATCTACGTTAAGCATGAGTTGATGTCATCTTGACCAATATACACGTGAATCAAATTATGAGTTTGTGGATAACAGTGTGGTGTAGTTGGGCATATACGTATGGTAACATGTCTAGACATAGTATGCTTGTAATTATGAATTAATAATCAATGATTTCGTATGGTAGCATGGTTATAGATGTGATGTGATAATATGTTGATTGATCTTTATGAACTATGATGTTGTGTAATTGTGATCTGATCGTATAGTATGGGTAATATATATTGCACAAGTTAATGCAAATCAATAAGTGTTAAAGGGTACCCACTTGACATGTTAGAAATTACATTGGCAAAGGTTGGCTGATTTAAAGATGGTTAGGATTATGCGATGTCAATTGTATGATAAACATGTTAGATTCATTGGTTGTAACAGGAAAGGTACTAAAAATCTTGAATGTTTATTATGTGACTATATGATGAGTGATACACTATATGCAATCTGTTTCATGTGTGGCTTGATAGAATGAGATTCTAACTGTGAGTGGTAACCACAATAGGGACTGATTGATCAACTTGGAACACGTATTTTAATCTTACCGAGCAACCTAAGGTGAGTTCACTACATTCGAGCATGCGTCCCAGTGGTTGGGGACAGTCAGTGGTTTGGGTAAAAACGGGTATATTGGTTAATATTCTCACCTATCATTTTTGTAAGTCCCTTATTCGGGTATTAGTTGGTAGCGCTACTTAGGTTTGGCACCCTCACACCGCTCCTGGATAGGACGGATGTGAACTAATGACCCAGTCGGGCCCAGTACTAGATAGGAGTACGTGGGATAGGGCAGTCATGTACATCAGGAGCCGTCTTGTTCGGAATTGAGATATTAACAATATTACTTGCATTGGTTATTGAACTGTTTTACATTCAACTGGTAACAAACGTTTTCTTAAACTGTGGACTCGCCAGCTTTGTCTGATACACTTGTTACATGCTCGCAGGTAGTTAGGTGATTGAAACAGGAGCTTGCTGGCTGGAGAGCAAGAGTGGTCATGGTCATACCGACGAGATTATTTGTCAAATACTTATTTATTATGATTGATTCGTATTTACCTTATGATACTTTAATGCTTCCGCTGAACTTGTGATTTTGAATAACTTATGATTGGAATTGGTATTACTTAATTGATGGAACTTTATTACAACTTGTGATTCAATGTAATTAGTGGCTCATTGCTAGTAGTCACACGCCTAACCGGGACACTCCCTAGGTGGTAATTTGAGGGTGTGACAACCGAGCCTCTTAAAAATGCTTTCCCTTTACTGTTTGCGCTCGAGAAGTCTAAAAGGGTCCTGATTCATCTACGGCTGAAGTTCAATGGGGGCAACAGAACTATTTGTTGGGAGTGGTCTAGAATTCCTTTTTCTCCAGAAGAGATTCAGGAGAAGTCTTCGTTGGAGAATTTATTACATGCGGTGATTTTGGATGGTAGAGAGGACACATGGGAGTGGCCGCATGGGGCTTACAGTGGGTTCGAGGTTGCGACTGTCAAGAGTTGGTTACGTGGGGCTCCGGTTACTAATGCTCCTTTCGAGTTCTGTTGGAGTTCGTGGGTGCCGACCAAATGCAATATTTTTATGTGGCGTGCGTTTATTGACCGTCTTCCTACCAAGTTGGCCCTAGCTCGTAGAAATATTGTCGTTGGTAATCTTTTTTGTGTTTGGTGCGACGCGTATGATGAATCTATCGAGCATGTTCTTACAGGTTGTTTTATGGCGATGGGGGTTTGGAACGAGATTTCTACTTGGTGCAAGATTCCTACACCGTTCGTTTTTCATGTTAACGATTTGGTGCATTTGCATGACCATAGTGGTGTTTCGGGTGTCAAGAAAACGATTCTCCACGGCATTATTATAATTACTTGTTGGAGACTTTGGAGAGCTAGGAATGACAAAGTGTTTAATAGTAAAGATCCTAATGTGGTGGAACTGGTTGCGGAGATCAAGTCCATGGGTTTCTATGGTACAAATATAGGTTTAAGGGTGGGGTTGTGGATTGGACTCGTTGGTGTATGTTTGATGTAATGTGAATGGTTGTTCGTTGTTATTTCGGTTTTCGGCTTCTTTCTCCGTCTTGGAGATAGTTGTCGGTTTTGGTTGGTGTTAATGAAAGTTAATTTTCAAAAAAAAAAAAACTATCCTATTTATATAAAAAAAAAAAACAAAGCACATGCATAAAAACAACTCCACGTTCTCCTGCTTGTTAGGCAACAAACCAACGTGCATCTCCATCTAACTCGGTGTAGGTCCGGCTAGGGGAGGATCTAGTCGCCTAATCCTTGTGTACAAACCAACCCGGTTGTGCGGAATCCAACCGAGATAGCAAACCGAGATAGAACACGTAAAAACACGACACGCAATATTCACCGATTAACACCTCTGTATTAATACGTATGAAGGGTCCAGTTACAAGCTCAATGTTTACAAATCAGTCCTGTAAACTCTCTCTAAGTGTGTGTGTGTGTTCCTTATCTGTCTGGGTGTCTAACTGTCTCTCTAACTATTGAAATGAACACAACACACGGGTATTTATACCCAAACCAGCAGGTCTGGTCGAAGGATCAGATAGGATGATCGAAGGATCATCTATCGAAGGTTTATGTTTCGAGCAGGTCATCGAAGGATATAGACAATCCTTCGATGACACATCCTTCGACCCACCATCTTACAAACATTTTCTAACTGTTAAACCAGGAGGACGGTTGACTTGGTCAAACTTACAAGACTAACAAGACATCGTTTTGTATAAAGACAAGATACAGACAAAGTACAGACACAAATGCACCAACAAACTCCCCCTTGGCTGTAGCTTTGTCGCTGTAGCTTTGTCTCGATCTCGATCTAAATCCTTATAGGTCCTTCGTGTCTTCAAGTATTTGACGTCTTTTCACGTCTTCAATGTCGGAGGATCTTCAAAGTCTTCACGTCTTGAAAGCAGAAAGTGTACCAACAAACTCCCCGTTTCATGTAGGAAGTGTGTTGACAAACTCCCCCTTAACATAAGCTCCCCCTTGAGTTATGCTCGTGAATGACTTGATCTTTATGAAGTGAGATCCTTGTGGTGTTGATGATGGTCAGCGGCAACTCGATCATCTTCATCACTTGAGTGCCTTCACGTCGTGTCTTCATTCCGAAGCTTGTCATCGACCATGTTCTCCTTGCCTTTAGAATCTGCACATGCAAGAAATCTAAACGCGTAATGAGAACAACCGCTTGGAATATAGTAAACATAAACAAACGACACACGTGTGACCATTGTTTAAACAAACACCGTCCGACAGTTTGAAAGTTTAAAGTATTTTATCAATTTCAATTTTAACTTTCAAAACTTTGCAAATATCGACCGTTTATGAAGATTTAGTCATTTTCGGTTTTCGTTCAGATTTCAGGTAACGAAGACTCGAGCTCCAACATCGTACGATCGAAAAATAAAATAGAAATAAAATCTTTTTGGCTTTTAAATTAAAACACACATCAAATCTTTTTTTTTTTTTGGTATTTTTGAAAGTTTCAAATGTAAAGACAGAAAGCAGTAAATAAATATATACAGAGATGCAGAAATTGAAAGCATTAAATAAATATTTACAGACAATCTTTTTGTGAGTTTCGAGGGTAAGAGAATCATATCAGTGTACGGTCATGCCAAAACGCTCTTGTTGTTCAGTTAATTAACATTAAGATAAGCATCCTATAACAATTATCGGTATTGTTGTCCACATAAGCTCAACTTATCATTGGTAATCATGGCGAGGGGATACGTTAAGGTATGATTTATACTTACCGACCGGTGTTCATCCACATCACGACACATTCCCGTATCAAGGTATGCACGAGGGTTCATCTTACCGGTGAGTATACCGATTATCATCTGTTTGACCGTATATGATGTGAGATTCTCACTTATTTTGATTTGAAAACAAGCCCTATGTGATATAATCACTTATTGATGAGGAACTTGATTTTCGATGCATGAGGGCACAGGAGCAAGTCCGTGAACAGGTCAGTACTTTCGTACAGCAGAGAGACGAACTTGACTCCCGCAAAGAATTTGTGATATTTTATCACTTATTTGTTTGGACATGTGATTGTTGATCACTTATTGAGGTCGTATGCAGTATGTACACGTATGTATAGTATCATGGAAGATCTAGACTTGCGTCCCCGTTATTTTTCGGTAAAATATACAACCATGATACCCAGATGATAAGCAGCATAAAGACCGAATATCTCAGAACCTCGGCAATCTCTCAAACGAAATTTCGGTACCAAGACCATATGCCAATGAATGGTTCCCACCCAGTCTTCAGTCGATTTAAGTTTATATCACCCTGCACACTTTAAAATGATTGTGAGCCTACCGATACATCTTATATAGAGCTGCTTATCGTTTTTCATTTTAGGTTTAAAGAGGTTTGGATAGACCACCGATGTACTATCATTTTCTCTTTTGCTCGCCAGGAAACTCATTTTTGTTTTTCTATTGTTTTTGTGTTTTTGAAATTTTTTCGATGTTTTTGGATTTTCAAATTTTGGATTTACTCCCCCTAAAATCAATAAACTAAGACAAATTTAAAAACACAAAGGTATTTACAAAAATGATTTTCCGATGTTGGTTTTACTCTTGCTTGACCTTAATGCCGTTTACCAATAATAAATAGTCAAATCTTGATTTGTCAAATGCTTTGGTAAAAAGGTCGGCACGTTGGTCATCGGTGTGGACGTAAGCAACATCGATTAGCCTTTTCTCAAAGCAATCACGTATGAAGTGATACTTAATTTCGATGTGCTTAGTCTTTGAATGCTGCACAGGATTTTTAGTGATCTGTAATGCAGCAGAATTATCAACGTAAATAGGAGTAGTTAGGAATTCAAAACCGTAGTCGCGCATTTGTTGTTGGATCCACAGGACTTGGGAGCAACAACTTGAGGCAGCAATGTATTCAGCTTCGCATGTTGATGTAGCGACGCATGTCTGCTTCTTGCATTGCCATGTGACTAGGCGATTTCCCAAAAACTGACATCCAGCCGTTGTGGATTTGCCGTCGATTTTGCATCCGCCAAAATCAGAATCACTGAAAGCTATCAAGTCAAAGTTATTATCCCTAGGGTACCATAGACCGGTGTTAGGGTAACCCTTCAAATAACGAAAAATCCTTTTTACAGCTGCAAGATGTGAGGCCTTCGGGTTCACTTGATATCTGGCAAGCAGGCACGTTGGGTACATTATATCTGGTCTTGATGCTGTAAGGTACATAAGAGATCCGATCATCGCGCGGTAGTGCGAGGGGCTAGTAGCTTCACCCTTCAAGTCTGGAGTAATTCCGTGATTTTGCGGCAATGGGGTACCGATGGGCGTTGCATCAGACATCTGGAACCGGCTCAAGATGTCACCAACATATTTAGTCTGATGGATGAATATCCCAGACTCAGTTTGTTGTACTTGTAGTCCCAAAAAGAAAGTCATTTCCCCCATAGCGCTCATCTCGAATTTATCCTGCATTACACGCTCGAAATCCCTACACAAAACATCATTAGTAGAACCAAAAATAATATCATCAACATATACCTGTACCAGTAGAAGATCTCCATCTTGTTCTTTGATGAAAAGAGTACAATCGATAAGACCTCTGCGAAATCCATTCTCCAGCAGATAATTAGATAAGGTTGCGTACCAAGCTCGCGGTGCTTGATGAAGACCATAGAGAGCTTTGTTGAGCAACCAAACCCGATCGGGATGGATAGGATCTTCAAAACCTGGAGGCTGTTCGACGTACACCTCTTCTTCCACCACACCATGTAAGAATGCACTTTTCACGTCCATCTGGTATACCTTGAAACCTTTGAATGAGGCATAAGCCAGAAAGATCCGAATTGCTTCTAGACGTGCAACAGGTGCATACACTTCGTTGTAGTCGATTCCTTCTATTTGACGAAAACCTTGAACGACTAGCCTTGCTTTGTTTCGGATAACGACTCCACGGTCATCCTTTTTGCATTTAAACACCCAACGGGTACCAATCTTCTTGTAACCAGCAGGTTTCTCTACGAGTTTCCAGACACCAAGCTTTTGGAATTGTTGCAGTTCTTCCTGCATTGCTTCAACCCAAGAGCTATCTTTCAAAGCATCTTTCCAAGTTCTTGGCTCTTCCTGTGATACATAACACGCGAAAGACCAATCATTTTGTTGACCAGATTCTCGGATAGTTGCATACAAGCCTGCATTGTTGTTGTTTCGCAACATGTTTCTTGTTTGAACGCCACTTTGTACATTTCCGATGATGTTTTGTTGAGGATGGGTATTGTGAATCCTTGTTTCTGGATTATCTTGAACTGGAATATTTGTACCCAGATTGTTGAGATTGAGATCAACAATCAATTCAAGGCCTGGAATTGACGAAGAGGATGATGCAGTTGCTTCAGCTGTTCTAGGGACATCCACTGGAGGTGTACCCTCTGAAGTACCATGTACTGCTGCTGTTGGTCCTTGATCTGCATCGAGAAATTCATCATCCTCTGAAGATTCGTTCAATTCGGAAGCATCGTGAAAATCCTCATTGTCGAGAGCATTATTGTTCACTGAAGATGGTTCTTGATTGACAATAATTGGACGAACCAACGGTGAATCTGTTGCATTGTCACTCTCGAAAAACATCCTTGCCGCAGCATTTTCTTCAACTGCTTCAACATTGATCGAATTGAAAAAGTCATCGTACTCAAACATCCAAGGCTGACCAGGATTTCTAACTGGTAAAGTGTGCCTTTGTACTCTGACTTCAGATCATTCCTCGGCCCTTTTAGTCTCTAGATTCCAGACTCTTAAGTTTGGGGTGGAATACCCAAGAAAGTATCCCTCAATTGCTCTTGCCCCAAACTTTCCATTTGGATCGATTATTGTGCACGGAGCTCCAAACGGTTCAAGATATGACAGATCTGGTTTCCGTTTTTGAAGAAGCTCAAAGCAGGTCTTGTTGTGCCTTTTGACTGTAAGGACTCGATTCAATGTGTAACAAGCAGAGGACACAGCTTCAGTCCAGAATGGAATGGGCAACTGCGACTCTACCAACATTGTCCTAGCAGTCTCGATCAATGTGCGGTTCTTACGTTCAGCGACGCCATTCTGTTGAGGAGTGTAGGCTGCACTAAATTCGTGAAGAATACCTTTTGAAGTGCAAAACTCCGCCATGGCATGATTTTTGAATTCAGTACCATTGTCGCTGCGTATCCGCCTAACCTTCAAGTTGTACAGATTCTCAATCTGAATGATCAAGTTTTTGATAATACCGAAGGTTTCACTCTTGTGTGCCATGAACGCCACCCAAGAAAATCTTGAATAATCATCAGTTATCACGAGGCAATATTGATCATTCCTAATGCTTTTGTGCTTAACAGGACCGAACAAATCCATGTGCAAACGTTCAAGAGGAACAGCCACCGTGTTGACTTTCTTTGTAGGGTGTCGCTTCTTCGTTTGTTTTCCTTTTTGGCACGAAACACAGACGTCTTGAAGATGGAAGTTTTTAAGAGGCACACCATTCACTAATTCATTTGACACCAAATGATTCATTTTGCGTAAGTGAATGTGACCCATTCGTCTGTGCCAAGAGATTGTGTCTTTTTCTGTGGCTTTGGAAACGAAACAAGTTGCTTGTGCAGACGTTGTGATAGCTTGGCTCATATCAAGGACATACAGATCATTTATCCTTGGAGCCGACAAGAGAATCCATTCTTTTGGAATTTTGAAGCCAGGTTTCAGCACATAACATCCATTAGCATCAAAGTGTACTGAGAACTGCTTGTCACAAATTTGAGAAACACTAAGAAGATTGTGATCAAGTTGTTGTACGAAGTTGATCTTATCGAAGCTAACAACCCCGTTGGAAATCATTCCTTCACCCGTAATGTATCCGCCCTTATCTCCAGCAAAAGCAACATAACCTCCTCTAATAGATTTGACGTCGTAGAGAAGCTTCATGTCGCCTGTCATGTGCCTGGATGCCCCACTATCAACAATCCAATGACTACTGATAGTTCCTCCTGGAACACCCTGCACATGAACTCAATCGATTAGTTGGAGATGGGGACCCAAGCCATTGTGGTCTTGGGTCTTCCATTTTTATCAACAACAATAACTTCCACCTTTTGATGATTCGAAAATTGTGATGGTCCCCCTGATTCAGTAACCGTTTTTGGTTTCCAGGTCTGTTGAGTTTTACCAGTTTGATTGTTTAAAGTTTTTGAAAACTTTGAATTATCTGGTTTAACTGAAACAGATGGTTTGTGAACCACATCGGTGTTAATTGCCTTTTCAATTTTCTTGACCTGTTGGCGTTTCTGTTTTTTTTCCCTTTCTCTTATGAGTCGGGGATCTTGTTTTACGGAAACAGATCGCTTGCGGTCAGTTGGGCCACGGGGATCATCAACCTTTGCTTTCAACTTATGAAGATACGGGCAATTTCGAATGATATGCCCAATTGTACCACATTCAAAACATGATCTTCGTTCAACAAACCCCGAAGTATCATGTGATCGTCTTGCCGATGATGAACTTTGTGATCTCGAGGTACTAGGTTTTGAACTATTTGATTCATTCCTTTTCATCACTGTTACCTTCTGGACGAAATCTAAGTTAGATTGATTTGCAAACTTTTCAATGTTGTCCGTTCCCTTAGATTTCACAAAGTTCACATTCTTCTTCTTCTTCTGATTCGGCTTCCTTTGACTTTGAGTCGGTGCTTTACCTTTGGATTTGGTATGATTTTGCTGTTTTTCCACTGTTGGTAATTTCTTATTCCCAAATTGTTTTCTAACTTCAGCCTTTGGAATAGGAGGACACTGTGTGACTGTAACATGTGGTCCTGTCTTTCCCAAGAACTTACTTGTAGAATTTTCAAAGACTTTACTGATTAAAGATTGATTAACATTTTTAATAGGAAAATCTTTGTCTGAATAGATTTTATCATCGCCAACAAGAGTGTACAGCAAATCCACACTCTCCGACTTTTTCTCAGACGAGGACTCAGTTGCAACAGTCTTAGCGGGTTTTGCAGGAGGATCACACAGAATGTGATTCTCAAGAGGTATGTCCTCATCCTTTATCACTGCATCAGACAGGCTTGGGTCCCCATCTCTATCAACAACAATAACTTCCACCTTTTGATGATTCGAAAATTGTGATGGTCCCCCTGATTCAGTAACCGTTTTTGGTTTCCAGGTCTGTTGAGTTTTACCAGTTTGATTGTTTAAAGTTTTTGAAAACTTTGAATTATCTGGTTTAACTGAAACAGATGGTTTGTGAACCACATCGGTGTTAATTGCCTTTTCAATTTTCTTGACCTGTTGGCGTTTCTGTTTCTTTTCCCTTTCTCTTATGAGTCGGGGATCTTGTTTTACGGAAACAGATCGCTTGCGGTCAGTTGGGCCACGGGGATCATCAACCTTTGCTTTCAACTTATGAAGATACGGGCAATTTCGAATGATATGCCCAATTGTACCACATTCAAAACATGATCTTCGTTCAACAAACCCCGAAGTATCATGTGATCGTCTTGCCGATGATGAACTTTGTGATCTCGAGGTACTAGGTTTTGAACTATTTGATTCATTCCTTTTCATCACTGTTACCTTCTGGACGAAATCTAAGTTAGATTGATTTGCAAACTTTTCAATGTTGTCCGTTCCCTTAGATTTCACAAAGTTCACATTCTTCTTCTTCTTCTGATTCGGCTTCCTTTGACTTTGAGTCGGTGCTTTCCCTTTGGATTTGGTATGATTTTGCTGTTTTTCCACTGTTGGTAATTTCTTATTCCCAAATTGTTTTCTAACTTCAGCCTTTGGAATAGGAGGACACTGTGTGACTGTAACATGTGGTCCTGTCTTTCCCAAGAACTTACTTGTAGAATTTTCAAAGACTTTACTGATTAAAGATTGATTAACATTTTTAATAGGAAAATCTTTGTCTGAATAGATTTTATCATCGCCAACAAGAGTGTACAGCAAATCCACACTCTCCGACTTTTTCTCAGACGAGGACTCAGTTGCAATAGTCTTAGCGGGTTTTGCAGGAGGATCACACAGAATGTGATTCTCAAGAGGTATGTCCTCATCCTTTATCACTGCATCAGACTTTGCTGAATCAGTATCATCAGATTCATCATCAGAAGAATCAGCATCCTCAACCACCACTGGAGGATCCTGATTCTGTTCAGCAGTTACAAAAGTATTTGCTGACACATCCGAATCTGATGATACTTCTTTCTTGTATCCGATTCCTGCTGCAAATTCATTAACATCTAGAGGAACAGATGGTTCAAAGTGAGTTCTATATTCCTCATCAGGCAGTGCATCATAATTGTGTCTGACAGGTGGTGGACATTGCTTATAACCTATGCAGGTGACATCCTTTTTCTCTTTTTGAACATCAATGATGTGATCCAACACATAGCTAGAACTCAAATAACTGTCTAACTTAAGTCGGATCGCCTCACTTTCAGTTTTAACACAAGCCATTTCCTTTTGCATCACCTCAAGACGAGTGATGTACAAATTAATGTCAGTTTGTTTTCTGGAAACCATTTTAGTCAGCTCTGTTTTATCTTTCTTTAATGTTTCAATCATCTTTTTAAAATCCTTTTCATGGTTTTCATAAAACATATTGGCTTCAGTGCACTTGGAGATATCAACTGTCAATTTCTGATTGTGAATAAAAGTCACATCATATTTCTCTTGCAAAGCCTCATGCTTGCTTTGCAATTCACACCACTTATCATTCACTTAAACATGTTTGTTTTGCAAGTCAAACAAACTAGCTTGTAAAGCATCGTGTTTGTCTTGCAACTCAGACATGTTTGCTTCCAAATCAGCACATCTAACATTCAAACTATCACAATTTTCACAGCTAACAGAGGTGGGTTCATCGACACATACCTGACTTGATGAACTGTCGACATTAGCCATAAAGGCTGAATGGAGAGAAGACGAAGAATAAGCAGCTTGATCCACCAAAATAGATCTTCTTTCGATTCCTGCTGCAGCTTCCTCCAAAAGCTCATCAATATTTGCATCGACTGACGCACTTGATGTGTCATCCACATGATCATCGCCTGAAGCCGAGGACTCTTCATCTGAACTTCCACTGTAACCGGAGCTGTCTTCATCTTCAGAAGATACATCACCATTGGTGGAAGATTCTCCACCACTGGTTTGCTTAAGATCCTTGACAATTTCAGCAAAACACGCTGTTCCATCTGGAGCATCATTATTCAGCTGAATTGACCAATCACAACCTTCATCTACTTGAACCACAAGTGCCTGGTTGGCATTTGATGGTCCTGGTTGATTCTGGTTGTTGACAGGCACCAGTGTGCGATCATTGTTCCTCGCTTGGTTCTGATTAGCCCTGTTTGCTTGACCTCTGAAGGGATTCTGGTTCCCATGTTGAGATGGCCTTGTACATTCCCTTTTAAAATGACCACGTTCACCACAATTGAAGCATTTAACAGCCTGTTTATCGAACCCATACTTGGTGTCTTTCTTGCTTTCCAAGCTGGTTCGGCCAGTTCTTTCCATGAAATCCTTTGCTCGCCTAACAGCACTGGCAAAGGCCCACTTAATATCCATCATCTCCATCTCTTCTTTA
The DNA here is from genome assembly GCA_030545235.1 of Helianthus tuberosus. Lineage (NCBI taxonomy): Eukaryota > Viridiplantae > Streptophyta > Magnoliopsida > Asterales > Asteraceae > Helianthus > Helianthus tuberosus. Next base: position 10,525,584 of record CM060396.1, read on the forward strand.
TCAATCTGCTGATAGTCTTCTTGTGTCAGATTAATATTACCAATCTGACCTTCCACCAATCCACAGTATGCGCTCACCAAAGTGTTAAGCAGCTCCATGTGTTCTTTTGCTACTTCCACACTGACTTTCGAGAAGCTTGAGGTGTCAAGCCGTACTGTATTTGGCTTTGATTGTTGACCAGCAGATGATGTGCTTCCATAACATGCTTGCTGTGGAGGAGGAAATGGATTCCCGTACATGTCTGTTGGCACGGTAGATTGAGGAGGAGGAGGAAGTGGATTCCCATACATGTCGGTTGCTCTGATAATTTGTTGGCTTTGCTGTTGTGGTGCTGGTTGAGGAACTGGATCAAGCGGATTTCCATACATGTCTGTTCGTGCAGGCTTGACAGGAACTTGAATAGTATTTCCAAACATGTCAGTAGTAGACACGAATGCTGTTTGAAGTGGAGCATGTGAAGCAGGTTTTGCAGAAGTACCAGAAGTTCCATAATACATCTCAGGATTTTGTGGCACAGCAACTCTTTTCGCCTTGAGAGTTTCTTCCTGATTCTTGTTTTCCAGGATTTGAACAAAGTCATTGAAACTCGTTGTAGCTAAAGTACCATTGTACTTCATGATTTCCAAGAATGTATTCCACTGAGGTGGCAACGCATCTGCAAACTTTTTCACAATCTCTGCTGGGGTTACAACAACCTCAAAATTTGACAACTCAGTCAGCAGATGATTAAATCTACTCGTCAAGTCTCCTAAAGATTCATTCTCCATACATATAAAACCATCAAACTCTTTCTTTAGCAATTCTTTTCTCAATTGGCGTGTCGCTTCATTTCCTACGCCTCTTGTCTTCAATGCGTCCCACAACCTTTTCGTTGTCTTGTAACTGACGAATTGATGATAAATATCTTTGCTTAACGCCTGAGTAAGAATGGCATATGCCTTCTTTTCCAAATCATAGATCTTCTTTTGATCTTCTGTGAGATCTGCAAACGTAGCAGCAGATGATGCAGCAACCTCTATTGTTTGATCAAAATCTGTGATGAACCGCAACCACAACTCTGTATTCTGACCAAGAACGTATGTATTAAATCTATCAATCCATCCTGGATATTCGTATAAATGCATCAACTTTGGAGGCCGAGTCAAACTTCCCGTTTCACTCTCGCTTAAGAGAATGCTTTGAATACTTGGAGTTTGATTTGATACGAATGCCCATTGACCGGTAGGCATGGCATTAGCTTGAGAAGATACCGATGCGGAAGATGACGGAGCACCAAAATACATATCTGTATTTACCAGAGTATTCCATCTTGGATTCATTTTTGATCAGCCGAAGGATACCTGTCGAAGGACTTGAAAAACACAAACTGTTAAACACAAACAGACTCTGGATCGAAAGATCAACACCTGTTCGAAGGATCAATAGGGTTCGAAAGATCTCTGTTGAACTTTCGAACAATGACTTCGAAAGATTCTCCAATCCGAAGGATCCTTATCTTTCGAAATGGCACTGTAGACCGAAAGATGTATGCTTCGAAAATATTCCTTGGATCGAAAGATAAGTCACAGACTTCGAAGGATATTCGAAGGATGCTTATCTATCGAGCCTCCTTTGATCGAAAGATTATCTTTCGACTTCGAAGGGTATCTTTCGAACAGCACTGACCCAGTTGACAAGGACTGACAGGTTGGTGAAAACTTTCGGCAGAAAGTATGTTCAGACCATATCTTTCAGATCTGAGCATGCAGTTTTCACCAAAAACAAGTAAGGTTCTCAATATTTTAATCAAAATACTCTTTCCAATGCACAAACACTTTGAAGTTTAAAATTTTCAAGATCAAAAGTGTAAACTTATGAAGAACACTTGAATATGTCAAGAACACAGCCCAAAAATCTGAGTTTTCCGGTAAACCCACAAACTTTCGGAACAAAATATGCTAAAATGTTTAACAAAAACCCGTGACTAACATGTAAACATGAAAAATAACAAGGTTTTTAACAAAACATCAAGCAAAAACAGCAAGATTTTCCAGAAAATATAGACTTCAAACACCCGGAAAAACACCCGAAAACACTCGGTTTTAACAAGGAGAAGAGCCAAGGCTCTGATACCACTTGTAGGTCCGGCTAGGGGAGGATCTAGTCGCCTAATCCTTGTGTACAAACCAACCCGGTTGTGCGGAATCCAACCGAGATAGCAAACCGAGATAGAACACGTAAAAACACGACACGCAATATTCACCGATTAACACCTCTGTATTAATACGTATGAAGGGTCCAGTTACAAGCTCAATGTTTACAAATCGGTCCTGTAAACTCTCTCTAAGTATGTGTGTGTGTTCCTTATCTGTCTGGGTGTCTAACTGTCTCTCTAACTATTGAAATGAACACAACACACGGGTATTTATACCCAAACCAGCAGGTCTGGTCGAAGGATCAGATAGGATGATCGAAGGATCATCTATCGACCAGAAACAACTCGAAAGATCCATAAATACCTCGAAGGACGATATCCTTCGAGGTCCATCTATCGAAGGTTTATGTTTCGAGCAGGTCATCGAAGGATATAGACAATCCTTCGATGACACATCCTTCGACCCACCATCTTACAAACATTTTCTAACTGTTTGACTAAGTCAAACCAGGAGGACGGTTGACTTGGTCAAACTTACAAGACTAACAAGACATCGTTTTGTATAAAGACAAGATACAGACAAAGTACAGACACAAATGCACCAACACTCGGTCAACTTCTTCAACAACCAAGACCCTTCTCCAAGCTAAACGTGACCCAAAATATCCCAACTTTTGCAACTCATTTGACTCGTTTATATGCTGACCCGTAACCCGTGATCCGTAAACGAATCATTTTCCGTATGGGATAAACCCGGTTTAGAACCCGTGACCCACAAACGAACCGACAACATGTAATGTGTATGTGAGTAAATACATATATAAAGATTATTATTGTTTAGGTAGGTACAAAAGTGGTCCCTATCAACTACTTTGTGTCTTTTACACATCATGCGGATGAAATTAGTCGGAAGGTCCTTGGATCCCTTTATTTTTCTTTCAACTTTGTTGACCAACTATTTCAAAATGCTCTTGTTACTTTTATCACAAAAAGCTAATCACATCATTAAAACAGAGTCATAGAAGTATATGAGCATGAACACGAGCTTCACTTATGGAGCTCGAGCTGTCTCACGAGCCTAAATGAACCTATTATTTATTTCATTTTTACTTGATAAATTAAATGTGTGGTCAAACTGAAGTTTTTGTTTTATCAATTCATAAAAAAAACTTACAATCCTTTGTGCGACGTTGTTTTAGCTATAGTGCACTTAAAAGAAACTAAATTATAAAATACTGGTATAACGAATAGTTTCTACCATATTCTAATAAAGTTTAACTTTTTTTATGCAAATGCATACCTCAAATCTTCACATTTAAATCAGAAAATAAAACATAACAATATATGAAGTTATTCGTTCATGATTTCCGGGCTTTCCTCGATGCATCCCAACTTTAGAAATTTGCCCAAAATGTTTGTTAATTTACCCAATTTTTCTGTTAAATTTTGATTTATTAAAAAAAACATGTAGTCATTGCTTGTTAGAAATAAAAAAATGTTAGAAATAAAAAAATCTTCTCAAACGTGCATGGGTGGGTATTGCTTGCTCATCAATTATTTCATTTATTATCGAATGAGAAATGATGTATTTCTGGAACAGATTGTTAATTGAACTCTAATGTCATGGTTTATGTGACCATGTTTTTGTTTTTGTTATTTGGTCGACTATGACCGTATTAAACATTTGATAAAAGAAGACAGAGCTTTACAAAAAATTTGAGGGGAAGGGTAACAAAATATTGAGTACCTTTAAGAATCAAAAGTCTTCTCACTTTTAAAATATGAGCGTAACCAAATGAGTTAAGAAAATTTATTTTACTCAACTAATACTTTTCTAGTTTCCGGCTCCTTTTCTTTTTATACTTTACCAATACATGTCTTTGCCTATCTTTTTTTAGTACTTTTTTTTTCTTTTCTTAACCTTTTATCTTACTTAATTTTCTGAAACTTTCTTTACCTTTCTTTTCTACTTTTTTTTACCTTCCCTTTTTTAACCTTTTCTTTTTTAAATTGAGTTAATAGCCAAAATGGTCCCTGAGGTTTGCTCACTTTTGCCACTTTAGTCCAAAATCCAAATTTGTTAAATCTGGGTCCCTGAGGTTTGCATTTTGTTGCCATTTTAGTCCAAATTTCAAAAAGTTCAAATTTTGTCAAATTTTTTGCTGAATTTTGTCTTTATCCTAATTTCTCACAAGGGCAAAATTGTCATTCTATATTATTATAAAACAATTTATATTAAAGAAAATTAAAAAAACCCCTTAAAGGCCCTCTGTGTATCGATCCAAAACCCTCACTTTCCCATCATCTTCTTCCTCACCTGCTTCAAACCCAAATTCAATCTCATTTTCTGATTCACAGATGCATCTAGGGTTTGTAAACAATATGAACACACATTCATCAAATTATCGTCCTCAAATGCACAAAATGCTGTTCAAATTAGGTCTAATCTCGTTTTTGATGTTATTAAACTCAATTCCATCACAATCAGCGGTTTCGAGCATCGATCTAGGCTCCGAATGGATAAAAGTAGCAGTTGTGAATCTGAAACCAGGTCAATCTCCGATATCTATCGCCATTAACGAGATGAGTAAACGGAAATCGCCAGCACTGGTCGCGTTACACGCGATTGGAGAAGAAGCAGCCGGACTTGTGGCTAGGTATCCTAATAAGGTATACTCTCAGGTTCGTGATTTAATCGGAAAACCGTTTGATTATGTGAAGAAGTTTCTAGATTCGTATTATTTGTGGTGGAAGATTCTAGAGGCGGTGTGGGGATTAAGATTGACGACGGTGTGACGGTGTATTCGCCGGAGGAGTTGGCGGAGATGGTTTTAGGTTATGGTATGAGATTAGCGGAGTTTCATAGTAAGGTGATGGTGAAGGATGCGGTGGTTACGGTGCCTCCGTATTTTGGACAGGTGGAGAGGAAGGGGCTGCTTCAGGCTGCTGAATTGGCTGGATTGAATGTGTTGGCTCTTGTTAATGAGCATTCAGGTGCTGCGCTGCAGTATGGGATTGATAAGGATTTTTCTAATGGTTCAAGATATGTTGTTTTTTATGATATGGCATACCACCATTGTTAGGGTTTGAAGCAGGTGAGGAAGAAGATGATGGGGAATGAGGGTTTTGATCCAAACAGGGGGGTTTTTAAGGGTTTTTTATTTTTATTTTTTTTAATATAAATTTCTTTATAATAATATAGAATGACAATTTTGCCCTTGTGAGAAATTAGGATAAAGACTAAATTCAGTAAAAAATTTGACAAAATTTGAACTTTTTGAAATTTGGACTAAAATGACAACAAAATGCAAACCTCAGGGACCCAGATTTAACAAATTTGGATTTTGGACTAAAGTGGCAAAAGTGAGCAAACCTCAGGGACCATTTTGGCTATTAACTCTTTTAAATTTGTTATTTACATTATTTTTTTACGTTATCTTCTTATGGTTGGTGTATTGGTTGACATGTTTAAAAATCGAATAGTAAATTTATCTATAATCATATTTTTCGTAAACCTAATCAAAAACTTTAAAGAATTTATTGTTTACTCCCTTAATTAAATATTTATATGTTGATGGTCATTTGGGGTAGTGACAGTAAATTTAAGCCACACAAACTAGATATCTTCGTAAAATAATGTGAGTTTAAGCCAAAAATATCATAAATTTAGTGGATGGTCATTTGGGGTAGTGACAGTAAATTTAAGCCACACAAACTAGACATCTTCATAAAATAATGTGAGTTTAAGCCAAAAATGTCATAAATTTAGTGTGTTCACCATTTAGAATAATAAAAAAATAAAAAAAGAATTTAATATACATAGCCTTTAGAAAAATAAAAAAATAAAAAAAGAATTTAATATACATAGCCAACGAGGTAGTGTGGAGTGGTTGGGGAAAGACTTGATGTTTCTTGTGACCCAAGTTCAACACCCACTCTCCCCATTATTTTCTGCGGCATCCAGGTGAAGGACGAATATGGTTGGCGCCGGTTCGGCTTGAATGGGAGGCGATATTTTACCGATTATTCCAATGTCGTGCCTTCGGGCGGGTGGAGGTCGGGTTTCCGCACATCTGGGAGAGCCAAGGGGCTAGCGGTGGTCGAGTAATCGACCTTGACCAAAGCACCCGGTGTCACGGTGATTGGCACGTCGTTACTTGTCGTTCAAAAAAAAATATACATATGTAATATGTGTTGTCCCATCACACTTATTGTTTGTCGACAACTATCTTATCACTCATTCACCCACCTAAAATTTTCTTGTAAAAGCGTGTACTAGTAAGGGAAGGTTTCAACATTTCACACTCGTTTCACCGATGGTTCTTTGTATTTTTGTGAAGCTCACTTTTAAATTATATATTCCAAATATATATAATAATGATCACCTTCAAAGTAACTTGAACCATAATAGTAGGTAATAACTTTAAACTTATATATGATACTTACCTTATATGTTTAAATTCATGTAACATAGCTACGTATTGCTTAGTGGTATCTTGCTTGTTCTCAACAAAAGTGATGTAAGTTCAGATTTTTTATAAGTGTAAGGTTAGATGATGTTTAGGGGTAGAAAGTTATTAAAAAAATGTGACATAAGCTGTAGCAATCAATAAAATGAAAATGATTATAGAAAGTAAGATTCATTATTGTAACCTTTTTTTACTTTTTATAATCCTATAATCCATATGGTTTTATAGCCTAATGACATATTGGGGGTTGGATAAGACTTTAAGATCAATAGGTTTTGGGTTCGATTCCCACAAGGGGGTTTTTCCCATATTTATTGGGTTTCCTCCTGAATTCGCCTAGTGGAGATGGATATGATTGGGTTTACTCATGAATTGCTGTATAGACATGATGATACTCTAGTGTAGAATGCAGTCTCAATCAAAACCATAACGTATTGTTAACTTATATTGATATTTGCAAAACGTTTTATATTGTTATTTTGTGAGTTACATTTTTGTATATTGTAACCGGGAATTACCTATATATTAATATTACCTATTACCTATACATTACTTATACATTAATATTAGAACTGAATGAACAGTAAAGACTATATATTAATATTATAACTGAATGAATAGTCAGATCACTAAGTGATGACGAAATGGTATCGGATACCGATACCGGTATCAAATTTACTAAATCGGGTGTATTTTTTGTACCTGTTCGGCACCGGTATTCACCAATTTTTACCCTTAAATACCGGTGCCGTACCAGTACCGATTGGTGCCAAACCGTACCGTACCAGGTATATTCGGTGCCGGTACCCACTTTTGGGGATTTCGGTAATGGTGTTTTCGGTACCGGTTGGTACCGAGTTCATCAAATCCTGTAGCAACGTAGCAATGCAAGTAATTGCACCGTTTAGATTACTTTTCATACACATAGACAACAACTTATTTCGTTTGAATGAAGTTTTATATAGACAACAACTTGTTTTGCTTTCTTTTTTTCTCTTTTTTCTGTAATGAATCAATTGTAGCATGTAAAGTTAACTTGGATATTTGGATTATTGATGAGCAAATTTTATCAAATCCTGTAATTAAACCGGTATCGTATCAGTACCAAATTTACTATACCCATTCATTTTCGGTACCAATTTGGTACCCACCTTTTGACGTTTTCAGAATCGTTACTTTCTGTTCGACACCGGTCTAGCACCATACATGTATTTATTGTTTTTTACCTTCAAATACCAAACCGTATTGTACTGAGCATTTTTTGGTGCCGGTACCTAATTTCGATGATTTTCCGGATCGGTACTTTTGGTGTCATTACCGTACCGAGCTCATCCATATTTTAACGTGTTCACACCGTAATAACTGAACTGAAAACAACCGAATTTCCAACGTGTAGGACGTGTGGGTACTATTATTATATATTAGGTTATTTAAAATCTCTTTTTTTAGGACGGAGTGACTATCCTTACCACGTCATTTTTATTTATGTTTTGATATTCGGTATTTGTTTGCCGTTGCTGACACGCGTTTCGCAGTCATTGGGTCCCGCCGCAACGCGCGGACGGAAAATCAACTAGTTAGTATAAAAGGAAAATCGAAAAAGATATGTGTGGTTTTGAGTAGTCATTAGAGTGAAATTTTATGATTTGGAGTGAAATTTGTATTGTTTGGAGTGATATAAATGTTGTAATTCTCGTTGTAAATTGGTGGTGGCCTTTCACCACACTAGCTTGTTAGTGTGGTCTATGTATTAATATAAAAGCAATTTGCCCAGGGCCGGCCCGTAGGGGTGCGGGGTGGGCGATGACACAATGCTCAAACCCTCTGAAGGTCCAAATCTTTTTAATTTTGTATAGAATTTATGTTGTATAAGATAGAATATATATGCACTGAATCAATAGATAACATAAATGGACCCTTGTACTAGTGGTTATTCCTTTGCTGTAACTACAAGGAGACTCGCGTTCTAATCCTAGCGTCTCCAAATTCTTTATTTTAGCTTTTTTTTGTTAGTGACATTTAATGCTTAATTTGTCAACTGCATCTTTCCCTTTAATTAATAAATTGCTTCCTAAACTTAGCTGAAAATAACTATCTCCATCTTTCCCTTTAATTAGTAAATTACTTCCTAAACTTAGTTAAAAATACCGATCTAAATTACATCCACATAAATTTTAGTGATTGATAAGTTTATATTAAATGAGGATTTTCGAATAGGGCCCAAATTTTTTAATCTCGCACAGGACTAAAATTCTTTTTATAATTTTCGGAGATGACCCTGAATTTACCCTTAAAAAAAGAAGAGTAAGCTTGATAGACTTGCCATTGACTCATCTTAGATCACATGGTATATAAAATTTTCAAGAAACTACCCCTTCCTTTTAATAAAAGACCGAGAGGAAATTTCTGAATACTTTCAAATGATGACCAAGTCGTCGGTTTCTTTTTTTTTTTTTTTTCATTTTATTGATTTTTTATTTTAATTATTAAAGGTAGTTTATTCATTTCACATCATATTAATAGAAAAGGTTAACATGAGTTATTGAAAATGACACAAAACATGCAAAATTCTCAATTAAAGGATGTCCAAATTAATTATTAAAGACAGAGGACATAAACTGCAAGTCGATATATAGTTGAAGGACAAAAAGTGTAATTTACCCATGTTTAAATTTCAGGATGAACCGCGTAAACATAACTTCCAATTTATCTCCTATTAGCGATATACATAAGTATCAACTTTCACACCCTGAGAGAGGATTATTCAATGAAATTTTACTAAACGACTTGCTCCCTAGCAGCAATAATGTATGCACTAAAAGTTTCTTTATAAGTGGTTGAGTGTTATAGTTCATTTTACATATTCGGGAAGATTTAGAAGTAGGTTTAGAAGGCATATGAGTTAGTTGTTTAAACAAATACCAACAATTTGTTTTATGAAAGCTTTATATATTTAAAGTACAGGGTATATTACGCTTTTCGTTATGTGTTTTGGCCATATTCACAATTTTAATCTAACTTTTATTTTTCATACTTTCGTTACTTATGGTGTATGGGGAGTGATTAAATGACAATTAAGATTTATGTTGAAAATTGCGATTAGATGCTTTCACTTGTACATGTAACTTTTAAGTGTAACTAGATAAAAACATCTAAGTATCCGCCTCAGGTTATTAATATTTGACAATTGTAGTAGACCATTCACCCATAAACATCACATCATCCGCATAAGATAGATGAGACAAGATTGGACCATCAGCGGGTACATTGATACCATTAAATAAACCAGTCGAGGTTGCCTTATTCATAACACATGTTAGGGCCTCCATCACAATAACAAATAATAACGGAGATAGCGGGTCACCTTGCCGAAGACCCCGGGAGCAATCAAACTCTCTAGTTGGAGACCCATTCACTAAAACCGAAGCTCTAGTTGAATAGAGAGTCGCCATCACCCACGATCTCCATCTACTAGGGAAGTTCATCTGAGCCATAATCGAGTTCAGAAAGGACCAGTTCACTGAATCATACGCCTTATTGATATTAACTTTGAAGAACATAATCTAGTTCCTTAGACCTTCATCCTCAATCCGGACTCCATCGCTCTCTAGAACCTGGTCAGCGGCTTCATCTGACTCAACTTCCTCCTGATTGGGAGAATCAGTACCACCAACCCCTAGATGTTCACGACCATACTCTGCATTACCAGAAACTTCCACCACCGGAGTATTAAGGTCCAATGACACTGAACCAGACCTATTGGACTGACCAAAATTTTTTTGCGAAGGCCCTTGCATAGACCCAATAGAAGGTGGACTACGATCGTCACGGTTTCTTTTCCCCAAATTGATAATAGGTGTTGGGCCATCCTCACAAAATTCAGAGTTGGGCTTTATTACCCCCACATCCGGCCCAGACTCGTTGGAATCACAAAACCCACCACCTTTATTATTAGAGTTGTTCCCCTTCCCAAGATCCCCCTCATTATTACAATCCTCATCAGCCGACAAATTAACTTCCCCATGCACACCATTATTCCCCGTATCCATATTAAAAGTAGGAGACTCCTCATGCAACACCGACCCTTGGACTACCGGCGACTTATCAATACCCACCGGAGGATCAATTCTGACTCCCGTCGGAAAAGCACCCCCCGTCTCCGACGCCGGAGATTGAAGGACTTCCTGATTATCACCAGTTGAATGAGTGGATGGCCGGATCTCCCCTTCCTCAAAATCCTCTACATCATCCAATGTTTCATCCGAGTCCGAATCCGAGTCTAATTCTGAATCGCTAGCCTCCTCCCTGAAATCACAGTTCAGGTTGTTCATATACTGCCCGGAGGATTCCGAAACCCAGGCCACTATGCTTTTCTCATTCCACTTAATAACCATTGCTTCTTCTATTCTGGACTTTTGATTTGTTAGGACCTTTACCGTTCCCACCGAGTTGTCCTCGTTTTGCCATGAGAAATCTGACTGTTGAATCACTTCACCAAATAATCCACCGATCCTATCGAATATTGAGTAATCACGAATAATAAAAGGCACTCCCACTATACTGATCGTGGCAACCCGATTAAACGGAATATCTTCACCATTCCACAAGTAGAACTTTGAAAAAAAGTTGTTGAATAAGGCAGAATGAGAGTTCATGCACTCCAAAGCTAATGGCTTATCCTTAAAAGTCAACAAGAAAGACACCCCCTACATACGACAGTCCAACATCAGTTAAATCTTCTTCTTCCAGAGACATCCGAACCTTACCAATGGACATGACTTCCTTTGTATCCCCAATAATAGATCTGCCAATACAGTGGAGGGGGTAGAGTGATCCTTTCCCCTCCACGTTTACAACCTTCGCTCCATTGTTCTGATTGCCCACATTCCTTCTTAGCAGGTCCGCAAAAGATCTTCCCTCTTGGACATACGACGGACCAGATGTGTTGTTACCAGGTACTTGTTTCTCCACTGGTGGCTGATCCCCATCCTGGCCATTGCCTTTTGGTCGCCAAACACTCTGTCCCAAATTTTCTGGAGCATAATTAAACCGCTTATGGTCTTTATCATATTTGGCTAAGGAAACCAACACTTTCATATCGAACATCTTGATTGTATTTAGTTTCATCATAGTCTCTTTCACATCAACTATACCCATATAGCGAACAAAGCCAAAACACCTACCTCTAGCATCTCGCTTCCTCGCGACATACACATCGGAAACATAGCCAAAAGGTTGGAAGGCCCGCCATAATACATTCCTTGATACACGATCTGATAAGTTCTGCACTAAAAACGTCCATTCGATCCCATCTCCCTTGCTTTTACGATTCTTCCGATACTGCACGTTGGACCACGGACCACCTTCGTCGTAACCACCCTCTCGGCCGTTCCTAGAAGCCATTGAGAAAAACCACAAGAAACCGAAGCGGAGAATGGATGACACGAGACCCAGATAGGGTGAACGGTTAGATCAAGATGACCCCAGTGAGTCGATCGATTAAACCCCGCACACTATTCAGAAACAAGTATTCATTGTCGAGCCAGACTTCACGAATTCCGGGCCACAAAACAAAATATATTAATGTATCAAAATAACAATTTAAGCTCAAATTCCAATTAACTTTAGTCTACGTATTTGTTGGAATAGTTTTGCATCAATTAAATGGCACTTCAATTCACTTAAAATTAATTGGACCAATTAATTTTACTATGTTCCATTTGAAAAGGTTAATATCATAGTTTTAGCTCATTTTCATCTTAAACATATATCATGACAAATCAAATCAAAACAATATACTTAATACAAGATCATTGCATTTTACTAAATAATTAGTATCAAATAAGGTGTACCTAAAATGCACCGATCAACAGTATACAAACACGACTATGCTCGCCTAAAGAAGTGCACCAACACCACGAAGGTTAGGTAGCCAACACAAAAGCTAAACTCAAGGGTTTGCAAGGAACACAAATGTTCCAAAATCCAACAAAGCACTAACATGTTGCGAATCCATAATACATAAAAAACACCATCCGGATTAGACAACCAAAATGAATGTACTTGTACATTTAACCAAATACAAATCAAGCTCAGCAGCCTCGATTGGCTGCATTAAAAAATGCCATGCCCAAACCGAAGCACAACCATGCTAGACTCTTGGATGAAAGCCAAATTATCTTCATCGAGCATCAAGTACCATGAACTAAACTCGAACACTCAATATCCATCATACAAAAAACGCAGAAACCATATAAGTCTCGGATGAACCGAAAAATATTCATCTCCATCGACATGAACCGAACAACTAACATTAAACTGTAACCGAAACAAAAATCCTCAGATGAACCTAAAAAATCCATCTTCATTGACATAACTTAAATCTCACTTTATGAAACCACAAAGAATCTCATAGACAAAAGCCAACACACAAAATGCAAAACAAATGTGAGTTGAAATTGACCATGTAAGACCATCAAATGGCCAACAAATAGACAACCATCTTTAGAGAATATACCATACGAAGAAGTCTCAGAAGAAGATCAAAGCCTCATCGTCATAGGCAAAGTGTAAACATCAAATTTCCAAAAAACCATACTCCAAAAACAATCATGCAACAACATCACGGCCCAAAAGGGCAACATTGGAGCCAAAAAACACAACCAGAATCAATTTCGGCTGGTATCATTTGAAAACAGACGGAGTTCGCCAGTTAACGACAACAAAAAGCAACCAAATACATCGGAAACACATCATAGTAAAGATGTATTACCGGATTCACAGAACGGTCGGTAGCAGAAGTAGTAGTTGTGGCGAACAGAATCGCCTGGAAGAAGAGAGAGACCAGGAGGTTTACAAATGAAACAAAACCACAAACCCAAAAGCTTTAAATACCCAAGCCATAGTACAAAGCCACAAACACATGTTACAACTCATAAAAGCACAACAAACCACAAAGCTCAACTTACAACCCACCATTGTACATTCATGTTGCTAATTCATAGTATATAAATATGTAAGGTGATTAGATAACCACCCACCATAGTAAAATTTTTCTAGGTAGAAGTGGTTTATACTTTATACCATTATGCAAAACTCTAGTTCAAAAAAGAACACATTCCTATGCTATATACTTTGGCATTTCAGTATAATTATCTAAAAGCATTCACATCCCATTCTCTGAACATCAATTTTCTCTACAATATAGAGAAATTAACTAAAGCATTAACATTAGAGTCTTCAACTCCATCTATATAAAAATATACCTTTATTTTTTCTAAATTTTGTTAATTTTCAGAAACATCTCACATCTGTCTCTCTATCTATCTCTATTTATTTCTTACTCACAAACACTTATTTATTATTTAAGTAAACTGCAATTTTACCCCCTGGGGTTTAGGCCAATTGGCACTCTGACCCCCTTTAACGAAATAATTGCAATTTTACCCCCTAACATTTGGGGTTATGTCGCAAGTTTACCCCCGGCGTCAAATTTGCTTAACAGTCAACATAACAAAGTGAGGGTCAAAAGGTAAATAGGTAATTTTGCAAACCATTGTGAAGCTTCTTCATTACAACACCCTATAAGTAACATATGAAAGCATATTTACCCCCCCCCCCCCCACCTTCCCACCATCCTCCTACAATCTATCCTTCCTTCTCCGGCGATCAGGCTTCTCCGGCGGCACACCTTATCCTGCGATCAGGTTTCTCCGGCGACACCACATCCTCCGGCGACACCACCTCCTCCGTTCACACCTCGTTATTATGGTTGCATCACTAGCTGTCTTTTCTGAAAGCTCAAGTGCCCCTGCTATTATGGTTGTCTCGTCATGTGTTAGCTCTCCTCCTTTCCCGGCCTCGTTACCATGCAAATTCACTAGTGTCTTTAACCCAGCTCTCCGGGACAGAGCAACGTGTTCTTACCCCAACAGATAGTCTAGGAGCTGATGAAGAAGAATACAATACAATTTATTATTTATGATCATTCATTTAAAGTAAGTATATACATGATGAGGCAAAGGCACCAACCCACATTGCTTATTGGATATGCAACAGGAAAACAAATCCAAACAAGAATACGCATAAATGGAGTCACAGATGCACCAATAGCCAATCCATATCTAGTACAGACAGATTGAGGTATGATCTGCGGATAGATATAATAATCAAATGAAAATTGGTTTTTCAGATATCAAATTTGCAATAATTGATTGATTGACTAACCTCACCAAAGAGAAGAATTAAGGTGACTGAAATAAGAATGGCACCCCAAGCTGTGACTAAAGAATCCAGAAAGATAGGAAGTGCCTGTCATTGGAATTTAATGTAACCTAACCTAATCTTGTTTACAAATAACAATAGTATAGTAATTAGTAGGTAGAGTAGAGAGTACCTCCATTGCAGCAACATTACAAGACTCAAAGACATAAGGCCGAGGGTAAGGCCGGACATCAAACCAGTGAACAAAACCAAAAACACTATGATCAGGATGTTCAAGAAGAACTGCGTCTCGCAACACTTGTACTCCACCGCCATAACGATCAACCTACCATTCCCTTGGATTGATTATTCAAATAGAATTTGTTTGTTTGATAATGATAATGATAAACCGAAAACGAAAGGATTAGTGTGTAGCGTAAGAAAGAGACAGCGAATTTAGGGCAGGACGAGCATATGTATCCATTCTCACCTCCGGCGACATCACATCCTCCGGGAAAGGAGGGAAGGGTTTTGGAAGTTGCAGGGGGTAATATTGTTGCTTAACACAAAGTATCGGGGGGAATAAGAAAGGATAGTTTAGTAATTTACCAGTGGGGTAATTGTGCGACATAACAAGAACATTGGGGGGTAATATTAAAGGGTAAGATAGTCATTTCACATTAAAGTTAACAGAGCTGTTAACAAATTTGACGCCGGGGGGGGGGGGGGTAAACTTGCGATATAACACCAAACGTTGGAGGGTAAAATTGCAATTATTTCGTTAGGGGGGTCAGAGTGCCAATTGGTCTAAACCCCAGGGGTAAAATTGCAGTTTACTCTTATTATTTTTCTCTTACTTATACACTCACAATAAAAATATAGAGGGTTTAATATAAACCTCTAAATATAGAGGTGTACTTTACTTCTTTTTTTATATTTTTCTCTACTATAAAGGCTTCAATGTGTTGGTGTTTTTATTGTTTTCACTATCCTTTTCTCTGTATTATAGAATTGGGGCTCTGATGTGAATGCTCTAAAACACCTCCACGTCCCATTTTCTATTCTAGAGAATGAACAATAACCAACTATATTTGTGGTGTAACTATTCATCTATTTATAATATCGGATGGTGGGTGTGGTGCAATGCGATGGGAGAGATGATGGTGGCTAGTGGGTGCAATGGTGGTGGTTAGGGTTCAGATGATGAGGGTGGTGCAATGGTAGAGGTGGTGGTGTGTTGGTGTGGGGTGAATGGGGGCAAGTGGGAAAGAGAAATGTGAGAAAGAAAGGAATACCGATTTTTTTTTACTAATATGTACTTATACATAATACATACCCATTATTTAAGTTTTAAATTTTTTTTGTTTGTTGTATTAAAAAATTAAATAAATGGGTAAAATGACTAAACTGCCCTTATGTGACTTGATTTAACAAATAAAATTAGTTGAGTTAGGGCCAAGGATGTAACTTGCAAGATTTATAAATGCTCTGAAAATCATAAAACAGGTCTCTATTGTTTGTTTGGTGCTTCTTAACGCTAGGATTAACATACCATACGGAGTCCGAATCATTGTGTTCAGTTCCCTTCCCTTTACTACTTAATCGATGTCTTGTGTATTAGTTTCAATAGGGAAATCGATGTTAAATGACTTACTTAGACACGTGTATGCGTAATGACCACACAAATTGCAGCAATAACTATGAATGTTAGAAAAAATACACCGAGTCCCTTGTTCCACATCAGTGCCTATTTTATAATATGGGTTTCGGCCATTGCTTTCATCAGTGAACACATTCCTTTGTTGCTGACTATGAAACTTCGCCCTATCAGTGATTCTTTTCACTGCCCTTCATTTCACGTATCTCCAAAAAGAAGCCCTCGAAGCATCCTTCTTCAACAAAAGACTGGACAATGCAGAAGAAACTGTTTGATCGATGATGATCTTGCCTTCATCGTCAACATACATACATATAAAACTGAAACGTGTCGTTGGTTACACACAACCACTCCAGAAACGACAAATTGTTTTCGACCTACTGACCCGTCGATACATACTTGGGCTTGCAAAACAGTTCAGCCCACTTCAAATAATAATATAGTAACATTAATAGTGATTTGACCCACAACCTAATATAAATAAGTTTTCACTTTTCATATGTGCAGCCCATGTGTGTGAGTATGTGGATTATGATCACGAGATTAAAATCCAACAAAAACCAAAGAATTACAATATATGACTTTTTGCATGCTCTTGTACTTTTTTCTTTTTTCTTTTTTTGAAGTTAAGATTGGAGAATGTATATCATTAGTGATAGATCATATCGCATCGTACTAAAGCTTACATTTAATGGGTAGCTTGGTCTTTTGCAATAGAACATATTGCAATTTGCTTTTTCTAGCATCATCATTTTGTAAGAAAGATGTTAAATTTTAGATCGCACGTTTTTTTTAACTATTGCAAGTGACATTATTATATATATATTGGTTACGAATGACGATAAATAGTAACTTTATTTTTATAATAATATATAGCTTTTGATTACTTTTTCATTTAATATATGAATATTGGATTTTAATAATTCAAATTATTTGTCGTTGGCCGCCAACAGTCCCAACTTCAAAAATAATCACTAGCAATCCCAACTATTAACATTTTCGCCTCCAATGGACCCTGACTAACAGAACCCTAACGCCGTTAGTCTCCGGTCGCCGGAAAAATGTTTTTGGCTGGAAAACTCCTTTTTGGCCTGAAAACTAAACATTTTCGTCTCAAACCTCTTTGTAACCTTATTACGGACCTTTAGGAACCTTTTTCTAGTAAAAGTCTCAATTGTTGAAGTCGCCGGAAAACTCTTTTTTCGCCGGAAAGCTTCTTTTAGGCCGGAAAACTCAACTTTTTGGCCGGAAAACTCAACATTTTCATCCCAAACCTCTTTGTAACCTTAGATCAGACCGAGGGCAATCCTTGATCAAGTGGTTTGCATCTCCACATCTGAAACAACGACCTTCAGCAAGGCGACATGCTCCACCATGACGTTTGCCACAATGAGTACAAGAAGGAATATCAGTACGATTCTGATTCGGGTTTTGTTGATTATGTGACTGTGCTCCAGGGTCCTCGCTCTATTACGTCTGATTCTGTACAGGCCTACGATTCTGATAACGGTGTCTTCCACTTCGCGACTTATTGTAGTCTCAAACCTCTTTGTAACCTTATTACGGACCTTTAGGAACCTTTTTCTAGTAAAAGTCTCAATTGTTGAAGTCGCCGGAAAACTCTTTTTTCGCCGGAAAGCTTCTTTTAGGCCGGAAAACTCAACTTTTTGGCCGGAAAACTCAACATTTTCATCCCAAACCTCTTTGTAACCTTAGATCAGACCGAGGGCAATCCTTGATCAAGTGGTTTGCATCTCCACATCTGAAACAACGACCTTCAGCAAGGCGACATGCTCCACCATGACGTTTGCCACAATGAGTACAAGAAGGAATATCAGTACGATTCTGATTCGGGTTTTGTTGATTATGTGACTGTGCTCCAGGGTCCTCGCTCTATTACGTCTGATTCTGTACAGGCCTACGATTCTGATAACGGTGTCTTCCACTTCGCGACTTATTGTAGTAATACCTATCAGAACGGTTCTCACGGTCTTCACGGTCTTGGAATTGCTCATTGCCACCCTGATTAACAGAATTATCCTGGTCGTTCTCCCTAGAGCGTTTGTGATTACCATCTGATTTCTTCTCACGTTGCTTCTTCTCATTATTCAAATTCTTGACAGCATCGACTACCTCAGTAATGTCAGTGAAACGAAGATTCAGAATGAACTTCCTATCTTGATCGCACATAGCCCATTTGAAATTCTCAGTCTGCTGCTAGGGTGTACCTGCTGTCAGGCCTAGAAAATTAACCAAACGACTAAAACGAGCTTTGAAATCCATAATAGGCTCATCATCCCCTTGCCTAATAGAAGCATACTCTCTCAGATACTCACTCCTATTAAGTATTGCTGATAAAACAAAGTGCGAAATTCAGCCCAAGGAAGTGTTGCTGCATATTGATCTCCTCCACGAGCTTCTTTCAAGGTCTTCCACCACCTATGAGCATCGTTCTCTAGTTTATAACTAGCAAGCCTAACTTTGAATGCATCACCCACGCCCATCACTTCGAACAACTTCTCGATATAAGCAATCCAGTTTTCCGCCTCAACTGGTGCAGCAGCGGTACTAAACGATTTTGGTTTTTCCTTTCTGAAGCGCTCAAGCCAATCAAGGATAGTAACAGGAGCATTATTGTTACCATTATTGTTTCCCCCGAGTTGTTGTACATTATTGTTATTCTGCTGCAACTATTGTAGAAGGTTGGGAACTAAACCCGCAATAGCTGTATTAACAGCATTAGCAATGAGAGTCTCAATAGGGACGTCGTTGTTGTTCACATTTCTTCGAGGAGGCATCTGAAAAGAAGATACGTGTGAAAAGAGGAAAGTTTCATAGTATACGGAAGATGACACGGATGGAATCCTACCCAACGTCTACCCATTAACTCACGTGTTTAATTATTATTGTTTAAGTTTTCTACAAGAAAGAGCCTGGGCTCTGATACCATAACTGTAACACCCCAACCCAGAACGGGCTGGCATGTCACTATTATAGATATAAAAAACCAAAGAGTTTCCATAAACGATAGAAAACAAGAAACAAAAGTCTCGAATCCACCAGAAAACCTAAGTCTTATATTATTCAATTACTGAAATAAAAAGAAAATGAAAAACTTTAATAACTTGAACTTCATATTCCTCTCACTCATCCCTGTTTCCCCCGATTACCTGTAAACACATAAGACAAACACAAGAAAGAAAATACGGCTGAGCCAAAAAGTTGCCCAGTAACGGAGAAATCAACAGTAAAGGTAAGGCAGACATGCGGACAGAAACATGAATGGTACTGACGTTAAACAAGTCAAGATTTTGGCATTGAACATATACTGATATAACTTGAATCCCAAAACCTATACTAAACAAATAACAGATGCTGAACATAATCAAATACATATAATCATATCACACATATCATAACAGAGACAAGACATACGTGACAACATGTAATAGTAAAACAAGTCACGTAATATAGAAGCACATCATAACAGATACAAGACATACGTGACAACATATAACAATAAAATAAGTCACGTAATATAGAAGCACCCACGAGCCTAAACAGATGTAACACCTCGTAAAATCACGTCCAATGATGTTGACACGTGTATTAAACCCTAAAAAAGTCAAACATTGACTATGAGGGACTAATTTTGTGAAAGATCAAAAACTTTGATTATGGAAGGACTGGAATTGATATCATGCTTAAAATAAGTCTCGGAATAACCTCACACAATATTCGTATTCTTATATTAAGCCACTTGTTGGATAATCAAAACCGTTTGCATAAATCAAAAGTTTGCACGGTAAAAGGGTTAGAAGCGTCAACATGTTTAATAATACCTCTGAATGACCTTTTAATGAACCCGAAACATTATTATATCTAATCATATTCTTGAGAATGCAAAACATTGGCCATTTAGGGCTTTAATGTCGATAAATATCAATACGCACAAGTTTGTGCGTTAAAAAGGGTTGAAAGTGCCAACATGTTAATTCTTACCTCTGAGTGACCTTTTAACAAACGCGGAGCATCGTAATGTTCGATAATACTCTCGGGAATGCTCAATATGGATTACATAGGGCTTTGACGCAATAAAACGATAATACGCGCAAGTTTGCGCGTTAAAAGGACCAAAAGTGTCAATATTTAAAACTATACCTTTGAGCGACCATTTAAGTGAACTGGTGTGAACTGGAGTGTCGTAATATTCCATTGTACTCCATTATACTCTTAGGAATTCTTTTGTTAACCTTGTAAGGCTTTTACGCCATTTCGCGATAATAAGCGCAAATTCGCGCATTAAAGGGTTAAAAGCGTCAATATGCCAAAGTAGGCCTCTGACTGACCCTTTTAATATATCGAGAAGTTTTCAATGCTTGGTTATACTCTTGTAGGTGCCTAATGTTGGAAATACAAGGCCTTGTGTGCTAAAAACATCGTTTCGGAAGAGTTTGGAAGTACAGGGGCCAAACTTGTCAACAAATGAAAATTGTGGTGAGCTGGTGTGGTCCTTACGGACCGTATACAAGGACCCATATGGTCCGTATACAAGTTCCAGTAACATAAATATTGTGTGCAGCCCTTGTTTCCTTCCTTATCTCACATAATTCGAATCTATGGGCTTGTTGCTTGTTTTGGGCACCTGTTAGGACACTTGTACTGATCTTAGAAGGCCCCTAAACACTTGTCATCATCCAATCATCCTCCAAACACTATAAATAAAGGTGAATTCATTCCAAGGATTCACACCATTTTTGAGTTCTTGCTCTCTCTTCTCAAATATGAGGATCCTGATCATTTGGAACCTCCTTCTGAGTTTATCTCAGTCCTAAGGACCACTTGTAAGTGTTCCTTTCATACTTAGTTATTTTGTTTGGCTCTTAAAGCCGAAAAGTCAAGCGTTTTCGATAAACGATTTGACTTTTAGTTAGACCTTGTATGGTCAAGCCATTGTTCTGAATGAACATGGCTACGTGATCGTAATTAGGAAGGTGATAAACCCTCAAAAGGGCACCTCCTAATTACCACGTTTACTTAGTTAATTGTCAGGTCAAAGTAACTAAAATAAAAGTCAAACGGGTCTTTTTTTAAATAAAATTCATAACTGATAATGTAGAGGCTATAAAATAAGTTTTATTACTTTAATAACTTGGTAAGTATTAATTGAACATGTCTAAGCATGTTCGACCTGACAATTCTGAGTTTAGATCGGTTTGCAACAGAAAGTCGCAAAAGTTGACTTTTGCTTTGACTTTCAGTTCTGACCCGATTTACCTTAGTTTAGATAGGCCTTAGGGTTCCTTTAGGACCATGTTATAGGTTAGTATAATCCTCTGAGGTTATACAACTTGGTTCCTTAGAAATCCTAGTTCATTGCATGTTTCCGTTAAATGCCTAAAAGTTGACCATTATGCCTTTTTGATGTTAAAACGAGATTTTTGAAAATATGAGAGGACAAAAACCTTTATTACTGAATTATAAACATGTCCTAAAAATTTGACATCAGTTTGAGGTCTAAATTAAGAATTATGCTCGATATCGTAAATTGAAAGATTTTTATTAATTAAACGGCATTTTCGGCATAAAGCATATTTAAACCCAAATTTTCACATCAAATCTTTTACCTACTGATGTAATATAATATTTTGGGATTTTTGAAAATTTTTATTGAATTTTAAAATGATCATAACATAGAGTTCTAGCATATGCTCGATAATTGACGATAACGCCCTTTTTGCTAATAAAATGAGTTTTATACATCCGTTACATGCCAAACCTTTTTCTACTGATTTTATATATTAAATAAGTTATTTTAAACAGTAAAGGTTGATCAAAATCTCAGATTTCCTTAATTAACCCGAATATAGTCAAATACCGACTTTTCTGCGATTTAGGCGCATAGTATGGTTTAAAACCATATTAGGCATCTAAAGCGTGATACCTACTGATGTTATAAATAAGTTTTTATACTTTAACAATAAATAAAATTTTTGAACTCAGATTTCCAAAATTAACCCTTAAAGCACATGTGAAATGACCAAAATGCCCCTACGGTGCATAGTTTGGCCATGAATGATAAATTTCACATATGCGAGATATCTTACTGATATAACTTGATAAAATAAGTATTTTTATTGATTATGTAGACCAGAAACTTGGATTATTATTCACCTCTTTTATAAACATTAAAATGAGCAAAATACCCCTACGAGACATAAATTGGTTTTAAATTCGTTTTGGGCATAATGGGAGGTATCCTACTGATATCACAACATATTTAAGGTATATTAACTTGTGAAACATGTTCATGACTCATTTGGTTACCCGTTATGCACTTTACGCGTTCGGTACGGTTTATGTAATTAGTTTACATGAATTAACCGAAACGGGTCAAACCTTATTATCTTCACTTCAAAATTCAGAAAGTGTTTAGCTTACCCATATTATACAAGTCTCCATACTTGTTGGGTCTAAATCATATTCGGATCCTTGCGTTTTGAACCGTAAACCTTTCCTTAAAACTAATGTGACACCCTAGGAAAACCACGCAACTTAACTAGCTTCCTCAGTAACCACGTGCTAAATTTCGGGATGAAATTTTCTTAACAGGGGGAGAATGTGACAACCCTCATGATTACATGTATCCGTACGATTAATTAATATTAAATTGTGCTTAATGACTGTGTTGAATTACTTAACTGCTTTCTGATTACTGCGTCATACTTACATGTGCTTTTTAACATACTAGTCTTGTGCAGAAAATTGACAAAATGGTCTTGTATGCTTTCCTAAGTGCCGGGAATTAAAAGTGTTACAAAAAGATATATAAAAGACACTTTACAGAATAACTTAACACTTTAACGGAACGGTATCTAACCGAACAACCGGACATTACCCGGGACACCAAAATATTGCAAGAAACATTGTTTAATTATTTCTTGGCTAGTCATGATCCCCGAACACCCTAACACCCATTAAAATCTCTAGTAAACTAATTAAACTAACTATATGCTTGGTTTTGGATTATAAACTAACTAGTGGTTACAAGTTACACTTGGACCCCCTCCCCCTAGCCTATAATCGGCCATCACCACCACCATACCTCTAAGATTTGCTTCCTTATTTTATTGGATTCTTGCTTGATTCACTTGACATAATATTGTGAAAGAAATCTTATAAGTATGGCCCTAGATTTCAAGAGATCATTTCATATCTTCACCTTTCACTTCATAATCTTCACCCCACTCCCTCACTCTCTCCCTCTCCTCTCGGCTCCCTCTCTAACCGCCACCATCACCACCTTGTCACCACCATTTTTAAGCTTCATTCAAGTGCTAGAAGGTGATTCCTTGGAGCTTGAAGCTTGTGGATCATCAAGGAGTTCTCTTGCTTGCTTTCATCATCCATTTTCACCATCTTTTCTCTTGAAGTTCTTCCCTAGCTTTGAGCTAGTTGTAGGTCCTTGTTTAACCTTTGTTCACTTCTATTTTGAGTAGTTAAAAGATGTAGTATGATAAATATCACAAGAACACTAAAAAGTTTAAACAAGAAACATGAACATAAAGCTTTACATAAAGATGAAACATGATGTAATATTGTTAATATGATGTTGTGTGGTATATGTTGATGCTTGTTTGTTGGTTACTAGTAATACGATGATTGATCATCATATGGAACTTGTTAAATCATGATTAAAAGCATGAGTTAACAAGTTAGGAGGTGATTAGGGGTTTACATAAAAGAATCACCTCCATATTTAGACATGAACTTGGTGATAAAATGATTTCTTGTAAAAATAATAAACCAAATGAACTAGTAATCTTGTAGATCCAAGACTTGTGAATGATTTTTCTAAAGGAACCAAGTTTGAAAAGATGATTCTTGAAAGATCATGATTTTTAGTGAACCTACACTATTTTTTGTGACAACATAAGTGTAGAAATGTTTTTGGAACAAGAAGATGTGGTAAATAAATATTTTTGTAAAAAGTATCTACAAGTTGTAAACATCTAGAAGTCCCGAGAATGAGATTTTCACAAAAGTAAATACACTTCGGGAGGTAACTAAGACCACTAAACACCATACCAAGTTACTACGTGTTTTTACGAAAACTCAAGTTCATGTTACTACGTAGAGTGCATTGTTTTTACACTTGGTGAATGTAATATTGTTTAGTGAATGATTGTTGATTGTGGAATGATTTTTGGAAAAGAAAATGATATGCTAAATAGCATGGACACCTCTATTTACAAAGGAAACTCTAGCGAAATTTTCTAAAATTTCCAACACATAGAAAATATTTTCTAACAACTGTTACAAGTGTATTTAACTATGATCTTCCGCAAAAGTCAGTGTGTGACATTAAAAATTGTGTGGTACGTGATAGAAGTAGTGAGTAGATAAACCGTACGTAGGATACGTGTTATGCATGCACGAAAAACTGATTGATATCTGTACCTTATTAGGACGTGCTTGATTTCTGATTATTAGAGTAACTAATCTAACCGAGCAAACCAAGGTGAGTTCACACTCTTTCTAAGGCATGGGATTCCCGGTGGTTGGGAATGGGTTAAAGAACTAAAACAGAACCTGGATATCCTCCTTGGGTAGGATATGTACCGCCATCCTCCATAGGTAGGATGCCAATATTAAGGAATGGGTAAAAGAACTAAAACGGAACCTGCATATCCTCCTTGGGTAGGATATGTACCGCCATCCTCCATAGGTAGGATGCCAATATAAATCCTGCGTATTCTCCTTGGGTAGAATACGTACGTTCGTCCTCCTTGGGTAGGACAACAACCTTAAACTTACTAGACAAAACTCTATCACGAAGTCCCTCATTTTTATATCGACTTAATCGACGAGGCCAATGGCGAGCGGGTCATTAGTTAATAGCACTATTAGGTTTAACAAACCTCACACCGTGCCAGTCGGACGGGCGTGTACTAATGGACTATGGCAAACTGTCAATGATGATAGACATTGACGTAGGGCACAACTTACTTTCGTTAGTAGTCGATATGGTAACGGTCTAGTGGTTCACATGGGGAAGCCCCCACTGATTATGGACATGGTTTGGGTAATAAAGAAGGAACTGGTCAATCATATTTTCAACTATGGGTAACCCCCACGGCAAGTAAGCCAGCAAAAGACAAACCATGTTTTCGGAAACAATTTAAAACTAAACAACCAACTGTGAACTCACTCAACTTTGTTGTTGACTCGTTGTTACATGCCTTACAGGTCGTTAGATGCTTATGGAGCTTGCACGAGGAGGAGGTCGTTGTGGGATATGGACTGTTATGTCCCGTCCAAACATTTAAACTTTATGAACCTATTGAACTTATGTCTTGGTTTTACGTCTTATGCTTCCGCTGTTTAATTTGAACTTGGTTAACTAGTTTTTGAACACCAATTATATTGCGTGGTTGGATTTTATCTATTTTAAATACATTGTTCAATATGATTGGTGGCTTGATCCTGGTCATGTCACCCCTCCAAGCGGCGATGCTCCGCGTGTGGATTTTTGGGGGTGTGACAACTAACCGGTCTAAGTTACAACTTAAATAAAACCCGTTAGGAATCTAATAGGTTAATAAAACCTTCGTTCCAGATTGAGAGCCCCAGTAGAGGTACTTATGCTTGCTGATTAGAATATACGGCTGAGTATAAATTGCATTTTAAGCTCAGGTAAATACTTTTAACTTATTTTCCGTTGTACGGGCTTGAGATACGGTATTATAAAAATACCGCTTGGTCGGGTGTAGAAACCTTTTAATCGAAGATGATTAAATTGCATAATTCCGTTTTAATCAATATTGCTTGATAACAAATAACATTGGGGGTTAATGACCGTGTCCTGGATATCCTTGGCTCATTTAAAAAGTGTAAATGGCCACAACTTAAGCACAAGGTGTAGGCATAACACCTCCTGTTGCGTATGTAAAAGATATACTCACTCGTGAGGTAACTTCTTGTGAGTTATATTTGTGGTGTGTCGATTAATCTTGATCGGTTTGTATAATCACCGGCCCTAAATGCTGGACAAACATGTAAATCTGATACAAGATTGTTATTAATATAATTGTCCCAAGTTATAAAAGAATTTTTGTGCCTTGTGCATTTAAATCAATTTTCATAAAGATTTTCAAAAGAGTCAGTTAATTATATTTACCAGTGTAAACTGACGTATTTTCCAAAAAGGTTAAGTGACAGGTACTGTACGTAAATTGGCTGGGAGCTCAGGGCGTTAATAGGGAATCTTGCAAGTTCTAAACATCTAAAGTCTGTTAAACTGTGTTTATGTTTTTGTTTTAAGATCCAACTGTGGATCCATCTTACAATCCGTTTGTAATATTTGATGTTACTTTCGAATCGGTTTGTAATATATTTACTTTAGACTTCCGCTGTGGATTGAACTGTGATTATTTGACTATGATGATATCAACTACGCCACGATACTCCCCACCTGGCCCACCGGTAATACGTGGAAATATCGGGGTGTGACAGGTTGGTATCAGAGCCAACATTGAGTGAATTAAACACTAGTCTTTTGTGTTTAATCTCAATGACACAGTAGCACATTCCTTGACTTCCGAGTCTAGACATGAACTAGGAATGATCTCATCACTGTTATATGTATACATTGTTTTCGACATTTATGCATCTTAGGATCGTGTCGCCGAGCAAAGCTGCCATTAGTGGAAGCTCTCCAGACCCGAAGTTTAAGAATTATAAGCTTCGTACCACAGCTCGAATAAGCACACGACCAGTATGGAGGAATGACCTTTTGAACCCATTAACCATATTTCAAATTCTGTACCCAAGACTTTTGAAACTTCAAGTGAGAAGCCGACATCGGAGGAGTTCATACCAGTTGTCCCTGAAGATCCAGCTTCAAAGATAATACCTATGGAATCAAAGGACTCATATTTCTTACCTCCAAGTCTTGGAACCCCAACTTGGATTATATCTGTCCTGACCTTATTCATGATTCATATTATTCATTAACCAAGGAGAAAACTTTCAGAATTAGAATAAAGAAGGAACTTCCTTGTTATATTTCATTTCAATAGTAGTCCCTATAAGGATATATATATATATATATATATATATATATATATATATATATATATCTTCTAAGTCCCCGCGTGGGCGAATTTCTTTGTGTAAGACCTGTTTAGGGAAATTATTGTATTTTTGAGACTTTCTATGAAAATTTTCCCTCTTTTAAAAAAATTTACTTCGGTATTAAACAGTATACGTATGTATTATATCCTGAATCAGAACGTCATTTCAATTTATGATTGCTCTGCCATTGTATATCAAAGAAAATCTTAGAGGTATAACCTAGCCTATATGTCATTTTCGACATAGCTAAGATGGTAAAGCCTTTTTAAGATAATAGATCCTTGTTAACACCTAAGAACGCGTTAACACTCTTGACAAATGTGGTTCGAGAAAATCACAATAGTCATCCTTATATTGGATTCTTCCAATCTCTTATCTAGCCTAATGATTTAGAAATCATGGCTCAAATCATTAGATAAGATGATCATATCATAAACATCCTTACTGATGAAATGCCTACGGGCTATATCTATTGTCCTAAAAGACAAAAGACAGTTGTAGTCTTTGACTCTCTGTCAAGAAAGGTAATGAACTATGTTCAAACCTTGATGCCTCGATCCTATAAGATCATGGCTTATAAATTCCAAACTGTCCTCGTGACAAGGCCTTTTGTGCCATTTCAATATCCTTAATAGCTTATAGCTGGATTAATTATAATGAAAAATTTAAAATAAACCTGATTATCAAATTAACCAAATATGGTCTATTTATACCATGGTTAATGAATCGTCGAAGAAGATGATTAAAAAATAAACTCCTAAGCAAAAATTATTGGCGATTGTTTTATAGAAAACAAGCTTTAGTATGTCTGAATCGGATGAAGTCAACAGTCATCCCAATATTCGGAATGACAATACAAGGATGAATGTAACGGCTGCAGAGTTACAGACAATGATAGATAATGCTGTCACTCGAGCCATTTACAGACAATTTAAAGAATCAAGTGGTGCTCGAACCAGTAATCAGTCTGCACCTCATACGAAGCCACCTTCTAAGACACATATATCTGATAAGAATGATTCTCATCATTCTTCAAATCAGAGAAGCATTCCATCCCGACAAATTGTGCTCAATCAGGAGCCACATGTTAGGACCTGCTCTTATAAATACTTTGTCTCTTGCAAACCAAGGGACTTCACAAGAGAAAAAGGAGCCATCGATTTTATGACATGGCTGGATGAGATGGACACAATAGTAGACATCAGTGGTTGTGCAGGGCAGGATATTGTGAAGTTTGTTTAGCAATCGTTCAAAGGAGAAGCTTTGGCTTGGTGGAGGTCTCTAATTCAAGCCACTGGGAAGATCCTATTGTATAACTTATCTTGGGATCAATTTGTTGCATTGATCAAGGAAAACTTCCGTCCTCAGCATGAGGTAGAAAAGATAGAAACAGACTTCTTGACTATGGTCATGAATTTAGATTGTCAGACACATGTGACAAGTTTCAACACTATGTCCCGCCTAGTTCCCTATTTAGTCACCCCTGAACCTAAACGCATAGCACGTTTTATTGGAGGCCTAGCACCAGAAATTAAGGGAAATGTCAAGGCATCTTGGCCTACCACTTATAGGTCCGTGGTGGACTTATCCTTATCTCTCACTTTAGATGCAATCAGGAATAAGTCTGTTAAGACTTCTGGTGAGGGAAAAAGGGAAAGAGAAGAGAAGAACTCTCATCGATCTGACAAAAAGAAAAAGGGAAGTTCTGAGCACAGGAAAGATTCTGAGTTTAGGAAAAACTCGAGTCAGTCTACTAGCAGACCCAAATGCAGTAACTGCAGAAAGCAACATTCAAGAAAATATACAATCGATCCATGTGCTAAATTGTGTGGAATTTGCAAGACCAAGGGTCACAAGACTTTAGATTGCAAGGAGTTGAAGAATGAAACTTGTTACAACTATAACGAGGAAGGTCACATCAAAACTAACTGCCCAAAACTTATAAAGAAGCCTGAAAAGGCCAAGAAAAAAAACGCATGAGTCTTTCAGATGAACACCCAGGAGGCAGTACAGAATGATAACATCATAACAGGTACTTTTCCTTATCAATGATGTTTATGCGGGAATTTGTTGATTCTGGCACAGATAAGTCTATTGTGGACAATAAATGTTGTGAACTGTTGTATCCACCTGTTAGGACTCTAGACATATCACGCGAGGTAGAATTGGCCGATGATACTTTAGAAACCGCTTCAAAAATCTTAGATGGATGCTTTATATCCATTAGGAATCACTCTTCTCAAACATCCTTATGGCAAGCTTTCAAGTTATCGAAAATCATACAGATGTGACATTTTG
Organism: Helianthus tuberosus; assembly: GCA_030545235.1. Classification (NCBI taxonomy): domain Eukaryota; kingdom Viridiplantae; phylum Streptophyta; class Magnoliopsida; order Asterales; family Asteraceae; genus Helianthus; species Helianthus tuberosus. The sequence continues at coordinate 10,555,480 of CM060396.1, forward strand.
ATCCCCTGTGAAAAATGTGATGGACTAGGTCCAAACCTTAAATGCCATTGATGGTCTTTTATGGCCTAGGCTAAGTATAAATGATATATATTTAAATAACATTCATTAAGAATGTTCGTACTATATTAGCCTGTATGGTTTATTGATACCATCGTTAGTATATGTTAGGTCATCAGGATGATGAATAGCGGTTGCTGGATTGCAACTAAGTAATTGTTTCATTTGGTGTTAGGAACCAAGTCTCGAGTATGACAAACTCGGATAAGACAACCGTCAATCGCGCCATTGATGATGCAACACATGCTAATGATGCTAAAATTGTGAACCTCAAAATTAACAAAGATGTTCTTCAAGCTATGATAGACGCAGCTGTTGGAAAAGCTGTGAGAAAGGCCGTGAAAAAGTTCAAAGAGCCCAATGTTACTTGCTCCAAATCCCATTTAAGACTGCACTCCCTTACTCTACCTTGGATAAAAAGAATGAACTAAAAAGGAAACAGGAGAAAGATAACTCCCATATTTCTAAGAAAAAGGATAAGCTTGAGCATAAGAAGAACAAACAAAAGTCCAACAAGAAACCTGTATGCAAGACCTGCAAGAAGCGCCATCTAGGGAAGTGCAGGTTCGAATCAAAATCCCAATCGCAGCCTAGGGCTTGTGGGATCTGCAAATCAAGGGAGCATAAAACGTTGGATTGCAAGGACGTAAAGGATGCAGTCTGCTTCGGCTGTAATGAGAAAGGCCACATCAAGACTACATGCCCTAAATATGTCAAAGGAAATGCGGCTAAGGATAAAAAGCCTAAGAATGAAAGAGCTTAAACTCTCCTGGTGGATACCAGAGATAGTTCATATCAATAATGACACCAGGTACATTCCTTATCATTTATCAGGAATATAAATGCTAAGAGTTCTGTTTTGATTTGGGTACCAATAAATCCTTCATAAATTGTAAGTATAGCAAACTCTTAAAATTTTCCATAAGAACCCCTGAGATTAAGTGTAAGGTAAAACTTACAGACGAAAATCGTAGGAACCATTTCTTCTGTTCCTGTCAGAAATCTTCAGTCATAAAAGTTCTAGAGTACTCTCTCTCTCTATCCAGATGAAGTACGTCAGCCTATGTAGTTGATATCTCTTTGATCTCTATTGATTACGAATACCAGACGGTATGAAAAAAGCGCCATATGAGGATTGGTGTATCTTAATATGTTCCATAGATTGCTTCCATGCCTGATCAGTATGAAGGTTTAATGCATGGAACCACAAAAGATATTCCAATGGTCATATGGTATTAAAGTCAGCTAATGGTATTCAAAGAAGATATCCAGAATGGAACTGTCCATGTAAGTGTCTCTCATTAAGGAATCCATGGACTCGTAACATAAATGTGTCACTTATCTAACGTAGGCAATGATAGTTGAACTGGAGCCTGAGATTTGGAAAATCTTTATAATCTCCTTGTATCTCGATTAACTTCTCCAAAGACTACCCTGTTTACCTCATGAAAGGCAAGTAGAGTTAAGAATAATACCTCGCTTAGAGTTGCAATTTTTGGAAAGCCTCATATCGGTTAGTACCCACGGAATGGGATAACTAAGAGTCAATCAGAAAAGCTTCTAGGTAGGATTTCATAAAGCCTAATTCAATATTCTGAGAGTTCTGTATTATCAATTAAGAAAGACGGTTCATTATGCTTATGCATTGATTGCCGCAACCCTACTTAGGCAACAATTAAGAATCGCCATCAGCTGCCCAGGATCGTCGATTTGTTCGACTAGCTGTAAGAATTAGCTATTCCTTAAAACTGGTTTTAAGAAGTGGTTGGAATAACCATCTCACCTTAAATAAGCTTTTCTATAATAGTTGTTATGTAAATATCAAGGCTGCTCCTTTTGAGACCTTGTATAGATGGGATGTTAAACATCTGCTGTTAGACAGAAGATCGGTAAGTCCAAATTAGCAGAACCTGAAATTACCTTGGAAACAACAAATAAGATCATTCGAATTCGTAATCATCTGTAAGTTTCCAGTAATCGGCGGAAAATCAAGGATTGATAAGAGTCGCAAACCTCTTAAGTTCTTAATAAGGTATAAGATTCAACAGAAAGCACCACCCTAGAAGAGGTGCACTACATTGTGATGTAGCAAGCAAATTAAACACTGGACAAATTGCACCATTCTAGAAAATTGAATACGTCAAGATCAATAACTTGTAAGCTAAAACTTATTTAAGGAAGTTGATGGAACTCGCAATGTGTTCCACACTAGAGGCTTCAAGATATGGCTAGACAATAAGTCGATAGCATTATCACATTGATGTGTAGATTAATGAAAACTTATGGTTGATGGAGAAATCAGCATCGATTAAGGATCGACAAGATTAGAAGCTCCAAAAGAATACATATACCTATTATAAAGGTCATTTGGGGTGCCTGTAGAGGCCCCAGATATGCTGTGGAAGATTAAGTCCATTATAAGATAGAAAGTACTTCCATCTTTTGAGAAAATCTCAAGGTCGAGATTTCTTTTAAGGGAATGAGGATGTAACACCTTGTAAAATCACGTCCAATGATGTTGACACGTGTATTAAACCCTAATAAAGTCAAACATTGACTATGAGGGACTAATTTTGTTAAAGATCAAAAACTTTGATTATGGAAGGACTGGAATTGATATCATGCTTAAAATAAGTCACAGAATAACCTCACACGATATTCGTATTCTCATATTAAGCCACTTGTTGGATAATCAAAACCGTTTGCATAAATCGAAAGTTTGCAAGGTAAAAGGGTTAGAAGCGTCAACATGTTTCATAATACCTCTAAATGACCTTTTAATGAACCCAAAACATTATTATATCTAATCATATTCTTGAGAATGCAAAACATTGGCCATTTAGGGCTTTAATGTCGATAAATATCAATACGCACAAGTTTGTGCGTTAAAAAGGGTTGAAAGTGCCAACATGTTAATTCTTACCTCTGATTGACCTTTTAACAAACCCGGAGCATCGTAATGTTCGATAATACTCTCGGGAATGCTCAATATGGATTAGATAGGGCTTTGACGCAATAAAACGATAATACGCGCAAGTTTGTGCGTTAAAAGGACCAAAAGCGTCAATATTTAAAACTACACCTTTGAGCGACCATTTAAGTGAACTGGTGTGAACCGGAGTGTCGTAATACTCCATTGTACTCCATTATACTCTTAGGAATGCTTGTGTTAACCTTGTAAGGCTTTTACGCCATTTCGTGATAATACGCGCAAGTTCGCGCATTAAAGAGTTAAAAGCGTCAATATGCCAAAGTAGGCCTCTGACCGACCCTTTCAATATATCGATAAGTTTTCAATGCTTGGTTATACTCTTGGAGGTGCCTAATGTTGGAAATACAAGGCCTTGTGTGATAAAAACATCGTTTCGGAAGAGTTTGGAAGTGCAGGGGCCAAACTTGTCAACAAATGAAAATTGTGGTGAGCTGGTGTGATCCTTACAGACCGTATACAAGGACCCATACGGTCCGTATACATGTGCCAGTAACAGAAATATTGTGTGCAGCCCTTGTTTCCTTCCTTATCTCACATAATTCGAATCTATGGGCTTGTTGCTTGTTTTGGGCACCTCTTAGGACACTTGTACTGATCTTAGAAGGCCCCTAAACACTTGTCATCATCCAATCATCCTCCAAACACTATAAATAGAGGTGAATTCATTCCAAGAATTCACACCATTTTTGAGTTCTTGCTCCCTCTTCTCAAATCTGAGGATCCTGATCATTTGGAACCTCCTTCTGAGTTATCTCAGTCCTAAGGACCACTTGTAAGTTTTCCTTTCATACTTAGTTATTTTGTTTGGCTCTAAAAGCCGAAAAGTCAAGCGTTTTAGTTAAACGCTTTGACTTTTAGTTAGACCTTATATGGTCAAGCCATTGTTCGCAACGAACATGGCTACGTGATCGTAATTAGGAAGGTGATAAACCCTCAAAAGGGCACCTCCTAATTACCACGTTTACTTAGTTAATTGTCGGGTCAAAGTAACTAAAATAAAAGTCAAACGGGTCAGTTTTTAAATAAAATTCATAACTGATAATGTAGAGGCTATAAAATCAGTTTTATCACTTTAATAACTTGGTAAATATTAATTGAACATGTCTAAGCATGTTCGACCCGACAATTCTGAGTTTAGATCGGATCGCAACCGAAAATCGCAAAAGTTGACTTTTGCTTTGACTTTCAGTTCTAACCCGATTTACCTTAGTTTAGATAGGCCTTAGGGTTCCTTTAGGACCATGTTATAGGTTAGTATAATCCTCTGAGGTTATACAACTTGGTTCCTTAGAAATCCTAGTTTATTGCATGTTTCCATTAAATGCCTAAAAGTTGACCATTATGCCCTTTTGATGTTAAAAAAGATTTTTGAAAATATGAGAGGACAAAAACCTTTATTACTGAATTATAAACATGTCCTAAAAATTTGACATCAGTTTGAAGTCTAAATTAAGAATTATGCTCGATATCGTAAATTGAAAGTTTTTTATTAATTAAACGGTATTTTCTGCATAAAGCCTATTTAAACCCAAATTTTGACATCAAATCTTTTACCTACTGATGTAATATAATATTTTGGGATTTTTAGAAATTTTTATTAAATTTTAAAATGATTATAACATAGAGTTCTCGCATAGGCTCGGTAATTGACGATAACGCCCTTTTTGCTAGTAAATTGAGTTTTATACATCCTTTACATGCCAAACCTTTTTCTACTGATTTTATATATTAATAAGTTATTTTAAACACTAAAGGTTGATCAAAATCTCAGATTTCCTTAATTAACCCGAATATCGTCAAATACCGACTTTTATGCGATTTAGGCGCATAGTATGGTTTAAAACCATATTAGGCATCTAAAGCGTGATACCTACTGATGTTATAAATAAGTTTTTATACTTTAACAATAAATAAAATTTTTGAACTCAGATTTCCAAAATTAACCCTTAAAGCACATGTGAAATGACCAAAATGCCCATACGGTGCATAGTTTGGCCATGAATGATAAATTTCACATATGCGAGATATCTTACTGATATAACTTGATAAAATAAGTATTTTTACTGATTATGTAGACCAGAAACTCGGATTATTATTTAACCTCTTTTATAAACATTAAAATGACCAAAATACCCTTACGGGGCATAAATTGGTTTTAAATTCGTTTTGGGCATACTGGAAGGTATCCTACTGATATCACAACATATTTAAGGCATATTAACTTATGAAACATGTTCGGTATGGTTTATGTAACTAGTCGGGTCTAAATCACATTCTAATCCGGTCTTCGCTTCAAAATTCAGAATGTGTTTAGTTTACCCATATTATACAAGTCTCCATACTTGTCGGGTCTAAATCACATTCTAATCCGGTCTTCGCTTAATCTTGCGTTTTGAACCGTAAGCCTTTCCTTAAAACTAACCGGTCTAAGTTACAACTTAAATAAGACCCGTTAGGAATCTAATAGGTTAATAAAAACTTCATTCCAGATTGAGAGCCCCAGTAGAGGTACTTGTGCTTGCTGATTAGAATATACGGCTGAGTATAAATTGCATTTTAAGCTCAGGTAAATACTTTTAACTTATTTTCCATTGTACGGGCTTGGGATACGGTATTATAAAAATACCGCTTGGTAGGGTGTAGAAACCTTTTAATCGAAGATGATTAAATTGCATAATCCCGTTTTAATCGGTATTGCTTGATAACAAATAACATTGGGGGTTAATGACCGTGTCCTGGATATCCTTGGCTCATTTAAAAAGTGTAAATGGCCACAACTTAAGCATAAGATGTAGGCATAACACCTCCTGTTGCGTATGTAAAAGATATACTCACTCGTGAGGTAACTTCTTATGAGTTATATTTGTGGTGTGTCGATTAATCTTGATCGGTTTGTATAACCACCGGCCCTAAATGTTGGACAAGCATGTAAATCTGATACAAGATTGTTATTAATATAATTGTCCCAAGTTATAAAAGAATTTTTGTGCCTTGTGCATTTAAATCAGTTTTCATAAAGATTTTCAAAAGAGTCAGTTAATTGTATTTACCAGTGTAAACTGACGTATTTTTCCAAAAGGTTAAGTGACAGGTACTGTACGTAAATTGGCTGGGAGCTCAGGGAGTTAATAGGGAATCTTGCAAGTTCTAAACGTCTAAAGTCTGTTGAACTGTGTTTATGTTTCTGTTTTAAGATCCGCCTGTGGATCCATCTTACAATCCGTTTGTAATATTTGATGTTACTTTCGAATCGTTTTGTAATATATTTACTTTAGACTTCCGATGTGCATTGAACTGTGATTATTTGACTATGATGATATCAACTACGTCACGATACTCCCCACCAGGCCCACTGGTAATACGTGAAAATATCGAGGTATGACAACAGAGGCATACATGGCTATAGTCCATGCGCCGAGATGGTGCGTGTAGGCGTACACACATTATTCCATCTCAACAGGAGTCAGGAGTCAGAGCTAAGATCGATCTATCCGTCTCTAGGGGCCAAATGCTACACAAGCACAAGCTAGAGATGCCGTGAACTTTAGTTACGCACCGTCACGATGAGTGTCATGCCGTTGACGCCCCAACGACAAGTCTAACATATAATTGCTCGGGTGACAGAGTACAAAGTCGTATCAGAAATAACTATATTTTGACATAAGTTTAGAGGGAACATGCAATAACGAGCACAAGGTATAAGGTCTATTGCATGCTACAATATATTCTAGTCATATAACAATACGAAACAGAAACTACTGACGAAAACATCCGTACTACAAAGTAACGGATTTGAACAAAAAAATACTATGATGTCAAGAAAAGGAATCCGTACTAACGAGTAACGGAAAATAAAAGTATACTATGATGAAAAGAAAACAGAATCCGTACCTTAGTTTAGGGAGCAAGCAAAACCAAATCCACCAATCGAGTCGTCCTCAAAATTTATGCAAACCTAAACCCCGCATTTTTTCTAGATCAGTTTAATATTTATTTAATTTTGAAAGTTCTTTCTCATATTGTCCCGGCGATCGCAAACGTACTGGTAATAATTTGCAAAATGTACTAATACATGAATTAAAAGAATTATTATTATATTCGTTTTTATTTTACTAACTAAAGAATTACTTAGTCAAAGTAAGTATGTATGTACACCTACCATACACACTCAAGCACCTTACACCATGTGGCTAATATATCACACACATACATACCACCATATATTCACTCCATGCACATAAACACAGTTCCAACACATACACACACACCAATCAACAAAACTCACACACATCACTTTTGCTCACACACAGTACACACATTTATACTTTCAAACACACGCATCCCACAGACCACTCACAAACATCACGTACATACAATTACACTCACACAACACATGACGACACTCACACACGACGCCCACATTATGCATACACACATAACCAGCATTCAACACACACTAATACACACAACATAACACACACATATAAACACAAGTCTTACTCTCTTTCAATAACGTGTCGCCGGGAATCCGAGAGCCCAACCCCATACCACGCAAAATTACTAGAACATAAAAACGGAATATACAACTCACCTACCACTTCTGATTGGACAGAAACCGAACCAAACGAAGGAATAGCCGGTTTACGCGTACTCACGGCGGCGACGATTATGACAGGAAGTGGCGGTCGGTCAATCGAACGTGGGGGTGTGGTGGCTGCCAATATCGCCGGAGTTTAATTAGTACAACATCAAAAACAAGGCGAAGAAGATGATTACTTAATACCTGATCGAGATAGGAGAATTACAACGACGGGACCAGTGGCGCCGAACGGAGATAACCGGAGACACACAATAAGCGCTTCGGGCGGTCGCGCGGAACGGAACTAAGGTGTGCGGGAGTGGTGGTGCGGCGGTATATCTAGAACAGAGGGTTAGTAAATCGGAAGTGAATGAGAGTTTGTGGCTTAAGAAGGATTCGATAGCGTTTAAAAGAGTAGTAGTCGTTTTGTTTGTTTAAGAAGATGACCATGTAAATTTTGAAATTTGTAGATAATTCTTTCAACAGAATCCTAGAATCCTGAGGACGAAATGTGGATGTACGGAAAATTGTATTTGAAATCAACCTCCATATGTTGTTTGTTTATTCCTTAGTAAAGTAAGGTGTGTGTGTTTTTTTTATTTAAACTTTTCGAATATTATAGTTGCAATAATGTTAGCTAAATTATCTATATCTATCTATACTGTATAATAAAAGAAACCAATTATGGGACACATGTCATTCATTGAAACCATCCATTTTTATAGATAATTAATATCAACTAAAAAATAATTATAAAATTAAATGTAATATAAATTTAAACAATTTGTATAGGAGATAATATAATATTTATAACTTTGTAATAGTTTCCTTCTTACCACAAAACTTTATCAAATTTTATCTTTACCCTTTTTTAGCCTCTAAGTTTAGGAAATGCAATTTTTAACCACTTAACTTTTTATGAACTTTGTAAATGTCACTTTGACCCCCTCGAGAGTTTTTGCCTTGACGATATAAATTCGAGTTAGTCGGGTCCGTATAATACGTTATGATTGTACTATATAAATTTGATTTACGTTACGTTTTGATCAAATCGCAATGCAGCTATAGGATATATTGAGTTCAATCAGATACGTCAAAACATGCGTTTTCGTATGGTTAACACATCACATTACGCTTGGACTAATCACTTCGATATAAATTAATATAATGTAAATGATTTATTTATTTTATTAAGCTAAAGTAGTTAAGGATAGAATCTATTCAAAAATGTTTATAAGGGGTAAACAAAAATATTAATCAATGTTCATTGGTCCTATACTTTTATTTCCGTGTTCAATTCTCAACTAAAATACGGTAATCACTATGTTTACGTGACATTTATAAGAACCATCACCGCAATCATCCCATCCATCGTATATCGAGTATATCCGTTAGTTTCTTTTTAAAGAAATTACCACACAAAATTACATTTATGCAACTCGTGTAATACACGTGGTTTTTAAAAAATATAACTTTTTATTATGTAGTATATAAAATTAGATTAATTTAATCCATATAATACATAGGGTTTATAAAGATATAACTTTTTATTGTTTGGCATATAAAATTACATGTGCTCAATCCGTATAACACATGAGGTTCTTAAAAATGTAATTTTTCATTATTTAATATAAAAAAATTAAATTTACTCAATCCGTACAATACACGAGGTTCTCAATGATATAACTTTTTTATTATTTAATATATAAAATTACATTTATTCAACCCGTGTAATACACGGGGTTCTAACCTAGTATTTCGTATAATGTAATTTATGTTCTGCTTGCATTCCTTAAAAATAGTCTTTCAATTTCAATTTTTTTAAATACTCTTATAAACGCTAACATACAGCATGCATTACAATTTACATGTCAGCGTGTCTTTATTTTGGTACACCTTGTTAGGTTTATGGGTTTCGACTTAGACGTGTTTAATCGTTGAGCCCGCGCACAACCCATCTATTTATATAACTTTTTGAATATTACAATTCTACCCCTCTAAAAAAAATTTCATCCTCGAAATTGCTAAGCACGGATACGGATGACGATAAATAGTAACTTTATTTTTATAATAATATATAGCTTTTGATTACTTTTTCATTTAATATACGAATATTGGATTTTAATAATTCAACTATTTGTCGTTGGCCACCAACAGTTCCAACTTAAAAAATAATCACTAGCAATCCCAACTATTAACATTTTCGCCTCCAATGGACCCTAACTAACAAAACCCTAACGCCGTTAGTCTCCGGTCGCCGGAAAAACGTTTTTGGCCGGAAAACTCATTTTTGGCTAGAAAATTAAACATTTTCGTCCCAAACCTCTTTGTAACCTTATTACGGACCTTTAGGAACTTTTTTCTAGTAAAAGCCTCAATTGTTGAAGTCGTCGGAAAACTTCTTTTAGGCCGGAAAACTCAACTTTTTGGCTGGAAAACTCAACATTTTCATCCCAAACATCTTTGTAACCTTAGATCATACTTTTAGAAACCTTTTTCAGGCAAAAAACGGTGTTAGGGTTCTGTTAGTCAGGGTCCATTGGTGGCCAATATGTCAATAGTTGGGATTGCCAATGATTATTTTTTAAGTTGGAATTGTTGGCGGCAAGTGACGAATAGTTGGGATCATTAAAATCCAATATTCCTTTAATATATTATAATAGTTTATTATTATATTTACTTTTAATAAAATAATTTTAATTTTTTTCCTTTTTAAAACCATATATTTCCTTTATCATTTTTCTAATAATTCATTTTTTTTTTAATTTTAGAGCATATATTAATTTATCAAATAATTTGATACTTATTTAACAATTTATGTTTATAACTTTTTTCTAAAAACTTAAGTAGTTGTGCTTGATTTTTCCCTTGACATTCCATTATATATATAATGGTTACGAAGGACGATGATAAATAGTGACTTTATTTTTATTATAATATATACCTTTTGATTATTTTTTCATTTAATATATTATAATAATTTATTATTATATTTACCTTTAATAAAATAATTTTAATTTTTTTCCTTTTTAAAACCATATGAAACGGTACAATGATAAACTAAACCATTCTAATGGTTTGACTTTCTAAACAACATGTTTTATTTTCAAATCACGCTTGTTTTACATTATCATTTGCTTGGCTTTGCCGCAAAGCGCGACGTAAAAAAAACTAGTTTTTTTTTTTGAACGGCTAATTTCTTTAATCATCTGTCGTCTGTGGGACTTGAACCCAAGACCTCCCTCTTCCCAACCTTGGTGTTTTAAAGACTTTGTTTTTTGCCAATGGACACCACCCCATTGCCAATATACTAAAGTCACCATCGCAACGGACAGGTAACTAAATAGTTCAATATTATGCCTTTATTTGTTTGGGTAAAGCACGAGCCGCAGCCAAGCGTGAGGCCGTTTACTAGTTAATTTTAAAAGAACTATTTACTAAATTAAAATCAAGAGTAAATTGCCATTTTAGTCCCTGAGTTTTGTCCAAATATGCCAGTTTAGTCCAAATAGTTTTTTTTGTGCATCTGGGTCCCTGACTTTTACATTTTACTGCCATTTTGATCACAATGCCTAACTCCATCCATAAACCCCATCTGTAACCAGGGGTATTTTGGGGATTAACTTAAAAATTGTTTTCAGTTGCCATTTTGATCCAATTCCAAAAAATCAAAAAAATTCCAAAAAATAAAAAAAAATTCCAAAAAATCAAAAAAAATCCAAAAAATTCAAAAAAATCTAAAAATAAAAAAAATTCTAAAAAATCATTAAAATTCTAAAAAATTCAAAAAAATCATAAAAATTCTAAAGAATTCAAAAAAATCTAAAAATCAAAAAAATTCTAAAAAATCCAAAAATCATTAAATGTTTCGGTACGAACCGTTTCGACCCGTACCGTTTCGAACCCGAACCGTTTCGAGCCGAACGGTTTTGACGCGAACCGTTTCGACGCGAAGCGTTTCGACCCGTACCGTTTCGACCCGTACCGTTTCGACGCGAACCGTTTCGAACCGAACCGTTTGGACCCGTACCGTATCGAACCGTACCGTTTCGACCCGTACCGAACCGTTTCGACGCGAACCGTTTCGAACCGAACCGTTTGGACCCGTACCGTATCGAACGCGAACGGTTTCGAACGCGAACCGTTTGGACCCGTACCGTATCGAACGCGAACGGTTTCGAACGCGAACCGTTTGGACCCAATTTTGACCATTGTTGACAAATTTTGACGTGCTGCTCCAGGGCCCTGAGGTGTTTTCCCGAGCGCCTCAAGCCTGAGAAGCGAGCCCTTTTTTAAAACCAAGCGTTTTATACAGTTTGAAACCAAGGAGTTCTTTTTGGATTTTTCTATTGGTTCCATCAATTGAGATGGTTTTATTTATATTAGACAGAACAGAAAAGATATCCTTTTTCTTATCTTTTGATCATTAATGTAGTTTTCCTGGTAAAGCAACTGGAGTTGGAATTTCTGCTCAAGCTCCATCAGCAGAAGCTGCTCCTGTTAAGGAAGCTGTGAAGGTGTGTGTGGATGATTGCCATTTCTGTATTTTCTTTTGTAATTCAGGTTATAACATAGGGTTTCTATAGTTTATTTTTAAATTCAACTTACTGAACTCTAGCATGGGGTGTTTTGTCAACTTTTTAGTGTTCTTAAACTTTACTTTATTATCTCAGGAAGCTGATGCTGCTGACGATGATGACGACCTTGATCTCTTTGGTGATGAGACAGAGGAGGAAAAGAAGGCCGCCGAAGAACGCGATCAAGCAAAAGCATCAGCAAAGAAGAAAGAAAGTGAGTTTATTGCATATATCTCAAGGTTAATGATCTGAAGTTGCTGCTTGATAATTAACAGCCATGTGATCTGAAGTTAATGATCTCAAGGTTCGCGTTCGATACGGTACGGGTCCAAACGGTTCGGTTCGAAACGGTTCGCGTCGAAACGGTTCGGTACGGGTCGAAACGGTACGGTTCGATACGGTACGGGTCCAAACGGTTCGGTTCGAAACGGTTTGCGTCGAAACGGTACGGTTCGAAACGGTACGGTTCGAAACGGTACGGGTCGAAACGCTTCGCGTCGAAACCGTTCGGCTCGAAACGGTTCGGGTTCGAAACGGTACGGGTCGAAACGGTTCGTGCCGAAACATTTAATGATTTTTGGATTTTTTAGAATTTTTTTGATTTTTAGATTTTTTTGAATTTTTATGATTTTTTAGATTTTTTTTGAATTTTTTAGAATTTTTATGATTTTTTAGAATTTTTTTGATTTTTAGATTTTTTTGAATTTTTTTGATTTTTTGGATTTTTTTTTGATTTTTTGGATTTTTTTTTGATTTTTTGGAATTGGATCAAAATGGCAACTGAAAACAATTTTTAAGTTAATCCCCAAAATACCCCTGGTTACAGATGAGGTTTATGGATGGAGTTAGGCATTGTGATCAAAATGGCAGCAAAATGTAAAAGTCATGGACCCAAATGCACAAAAAAAACTATTTGGACTAAACTGGCATATTTGGACAAAACTCAGGGACTAAAATGGCAATTTACTCTAAAATCAAATATAAAGATTAGACTAGCTAAAAGTTTTCATTAATACTAAAAAATATTAAAAAAACACAGTAAAAAAACATCTTTTCATTATCTTAGAGTTACCGGTTCTGTTGTTTTTCGAATTTTTGAACCAACCACGTGCCGGAGTCGCTTATGATACCAAAAATAATTTATTTTGAACACAACTTAGTTTTGTTAAAATTGATATGAGAATTTTGACCAAAAAAAGTAAAAAAACAAAACTTTGTATTTAGTTTTTCTAAAGCTAACGAGCAAAAATTACTAGAGAAATATCAAAATAAATGTAAAACGAAATATAATAAAAGAAAAAAAGAAGAATTCTAACTGTGTCGCTTTAACTGGTCCGGCATTCCTGCTAGGCGCCGATCTCCACATCAGCCACCGGCAAGCTATGGGGAAGCTATAATACATGACCTTACAAACGAGCAAAGTATCCTCCTTGTGAACGAGGAAGAAGAATATGTTGAAGAATGTTAGTGGACAAAAAAGGGTGCGACGATAGCGTAGAAGTGTTCTCTCGTGATCATTAATCGCCTTTTCCAGCTCTTGATTGAGTAGAGTTTTCTGACAAGTGAGTTTCCCATAATTGGTAATACTAACTGTCGGAAAGAAGGAAACGAAATAGTATAGGGGCTAGTGTGTAATATGATGGTCTATTTAAATACCATCTTTGTGTAACCCTATTTGAAACACAATACAATTTTTCAATACAATTCAAACCCAAATCAGAGATTATTCTCTATACCAAACAACATGGTATCAGAGCAGAGTTTCTGATTCTACAACTTTCTTCAACCCAACCTCAAAGAAATCAAAATCAGCCAATCCAATCGAAATCAAACTCCGAAACAATGTCAACAGCCGTCGTCGACACCGGAAACAACATCAACAGCAGCCAATCCAACCTTTGTTGGTAAACCCTAATGTACCGATCGAAAAACACAAAACCCGTGCAATCCTTTCTACGGCTTTCCGGCCGGCGAACGACCGCCGAGAACCACCACTGCTTTGTTTTTTTTTAGAAATTTTGTTGTTGAATTAGGGTTTTGTAACCGTCGCTGGTGACCGGAGGAATTAGAGATCTATGAAGTTGTAGACTTTTATCTCTTTGGAAACCCCTGTTGATTGCTTTGAAAAAAAACCCACAAAAATCAAGCTTCTAATCGTGTTTGTTTTGTCAGTATAGATCTTGGAGATAAGGTGGCCCCATTTGGAATTTTACAAACCTTAAGCACCACTGTCTCTTTTCCTTATAAATACACCACACCTACTTTTTGATAAATACGCCTGGTTTGATAATGTTGTTGTCCATTGGTAGCGGATTTGTTAGTTGCGGACGACTTTAAATCTTGAACGCGAGTTCAAGTTGCCCAGCGTATATGATAAATACGTGGGTAAGCTAACGCCATTATTTGTCGTCGTTATTTTGGCGGATTTAAGTTGCCCGGTTGTGTTACCGGCGTAATTGATAAATCTTGAACGCGAGTTCAAGTGTCCAGCATATTTATTAAATACGCTGGTCTGCTGTCTTATCTGTACCGACAGCTTATTTAAAAAAAATGGAAATCAATCATGAAAAAAACAGTTCTTGGATATTTGATTCTGGTGCCACCGACACCATGACGTTTGAACCATTAGACATATGTTCAATGACCCAACCTCAAAAAACTCAGATCCATACAGCAAACAACGGAACGATGCAAGGGAAAGGAGGAGGAGTAATTGAAATTTCACCAACTATGAAATTATCAAATTGCCTCTATGTTCCGTCGTTATCACACAAATTGCTCTCAATTAGTCATATTACCAAAGAATTGAATTGCACGGTACTAATGCACCCTACTTTCTGCATCCTACATGATATCAGGACGGGTGTGATTATTGGACGTGGTACTGAGCGCCACGGATTGTACTACGTGGATGAAGTGGCTCAACAGGGTACTGTGATGTTAGCTCATGGAACTGAAAACCGAGAAGCCTGGCTATGGCATAGACGTTTGGGACACCCATCCCATGGTTATTCGCACCTTTTGTTTCCAAAACTCTTCCCTTCAAATGGAAAAATAGAGTGTGAAACCTGTCTTCATGCTAAAAGCCATCAACAACCATTTAAACCTAGCAATACGAAAGTTGCTTCACCTTTTCACTAATCCATTCTGATGTGTGGGGTCCTGCTCCTGTGATGGGGGGTGATGTGTGCTAGGCGTTTAATAAAAACAACTAAAAATTAACTTTTTAAAAATAACTTTAACTAGACACTCTAAGCTTTAAATTTATACTTAGACTCGATCTTAAAACTAAAACACACAACCGGCAGTGTACCGGTCAGTATAGTATAGCAAAATTAAGTCCGGATGTCGAACCCAAAGGACACAGTTGAATTATGTTAAATAATTTGTTTATACTAAAAATTACACAAGAGTAAATATTTTTTTTTGTATTTTTTATTAAAGGGGGGGTTTTGCTTTGAAAAATAAAATTACTTTAAACTAATTAATAAAAGTGAATTAAAACAGTTTATAACAAAGATTCAATAATAATAAAGGACTATCTAGGTTAGAATCCCACTCGTTAATAACATACTTTCTACCGGGTAATTGTGTGATATGAAACCGGGATCTTTAGATGTTAAACCTTTAAAGACAACTTTAGAATTCCTAATTACTTGGAAAACCAACTATGTAATTTGAAAGGTTTATTTTTATTACCGATTTACTAGACTTCTTTACAGTTATCTAGTGTACTAGAAAAGTGCTTGGAAAGACTGACTTCCTCTCGGTTATAAGTCTAAAGCAATTTAAGAAAACTTGATTTGGCTTAATAGACAAATTAGCGACAATTTAATTAAAACTGGTTTTTTACAAAACACAATATTAATAATACACTAAATTTGATCTATTAATATTTTTAAACCTTACAGTGTTAAAAATAGTAGAACATTAAAACCGAAAAAATTCTTTAATCATTAGTTCTATGGTTTATTTTACAATCCACCATAAGATTACCCAAACCGCAAAGTCTTGAATATCGACATAATTCTTTTTATGAAAACAAATTCACCGGAAATTATGTGAAACAAATGATCAAAGTATAAACCAAGTTAAAAC
Source organism: Helianthus tuberosus (assembly GCA_030545235.1). Classification (NCBI taxonomy): domain Eukaryota; kingdom Viridiplantae; phylum Streptophyta; class Magnoliopsida; order Asterales; family Asteraceae; genus Helianthus; species Helianthus tuberosus. Next base: position 10,571,783 of record CM060396.1, read on the forward strand.
ATGCATAAACACCAAAACATATAACTTAAATTATTTACTTAACAAGTACAAACCATAATCACACAATACCCGGTAAAAATTACATATTAACGAGTGTTCATCATAACCTAGATAGTTTCAAAGTTTAGCTAGACATATTACACAATAACACACTTACACAAATCATTACAACTACTGAAAACATGATAACAATACTTACTAGAATGGAAAATACGAGTATTAACCGACTCGGGTCGATTAGGATTAGAACCGACGGCCTCTAGACTTCTCGAGAGCTCCGAGGGACTTCACCGGCACTTCCGGGTGCTAACACTCGCCTTAAAACGGACTTAGAACTGATATTTCGTAACTAGAATGTTGTAGAAATGGTGTAATTTACGAGTGAGAATGCATGGCCTTTTATAGTTGAATTTTTGGTGCTGGGGACTAGCTTACGGACCTCAAGCTTGGCGACTTTGAGGTCCGTAAAGAAGCTTACGGACCTCAAGCTTGTTGAGGTTGAGGTCCGTAAGCACACACTTTGCGACGAGTTCCAACTGCTCCACTTAGCGACGAGGAGTCGTTGCCGACACAACCTTACGGACCTCAAGCTTGCTGATGTTGAGGTCCGTAAAGCAGCTTACGGACCTCAAGCTTGTTAATGTTGAGGTCCGTAAGGTTGACCTAATCCGTTTCTAGAAGCTTTCAAGCTTACGGACCTCAAGCTTAGTGATGTTGAGGTCCGTAAGGTTCCTTCAAAGACCATTTTCTTCATTTTTCTTGACACGTTTCCCCATGTATTGATTTCTTCACCGATCCTTTCCCGTTTTCTCGCGTAATCCACAGATATTTCGTAATTTCCTGCAGATTCACAATTTAATCGATTTAGTACCAAATACACAAGATAAACGCATACAATTTCTTTGAAATCGGGGTAATTTGATATAGAAGATGTGTATAATTCTGAACACATCAAATATCCCCACACTTATCTTTTGCTTGTCCCTAAGCAAAATCCTAAACAACATGTCCAACATAAACGATTAACAAAACGCAAGTATTGAGCAAATTAAAATGTTAACTACAAAATTAATAAACACAGATGTTTCCCAAGACTTACATCGTTCAAAAGTTTGATAATTTAAGAGAATGAAATGAGAAACCGAGCATACCTAATCAAACTTTTCTTACCTTTAAGTAATTAATTATGCAATATCAACACCTTATGAAATTCACTCCTCTCGGTTAATATATATGTAATTTCAAGTGAACTCTCAAAAACCGAACTGTGAAGCATGACTATTATAAGCTTGTACGTCAATCAGATCTCCACCTAATTGTTAGAAATTGATACAAATAAAGAGGACTTTTATTGTGGATAGGTAAGGGTAAAAGGTAGGTTGTTTATTTGGATGAAAGTGGCTAACAGAAAATTTTACGATAAACCGGAAAAACACGAAATAAGAATTAACAACAATTTGGTCATTTGACCATACTTTATTCTATTTTCCTTTTTTTTTCTTTTTCTCTAGTTTTTTTTACACATAACGATAATATCACAATATTATACGTTCCGGTCTAATTTGGGTAACAGCAGAAGGTTTTAGGTTCAAAATGGTGTCTAAAGGAAAATGGTAAATTTAGACAGAAAAGGTGATCCTAATGCCTTTATCAAATTTGTATCAAAGTCTAAACCAAAGGTCTCGAAATGTATCAAAACGTACAAGTTCTAAAGTAATGCAACACGTCGGTAAACACACATGAAACGAAAGTAGTGTTTTATGTATTAAACACTTATAGGCTCAAATCTTACCGTCATGTGGATAAAGGGTTATGGATTTTGACATTGCATAATCAATTTACTTTCCAGTTCAAACTATTATCTTAGGTATCCCGTAAAAAAATTTTTATTTCACGGAAAACTTGAATTAATCAATCTACTATCCCGCAACTTAAAGAAACATGTGTTTTTGGTTTTGTAAATTAAACATTTAACTTGCTTTTCGACAGACGTTTTTGAAAAATGTTCATGTTTTATATGTGTTTAAAGGACTGGGACAAGTAAAAAAATTTATTTTTTTATTTTTTTTATTTTTTATTTTTTATATATAATATTCCCTCATCCCCACACTTGAAAGACACATTGTCCTCAATGTGTGAAAATAAGAAAATATATTGCACACTTGAAAATGAAAAAATAAAAGCACACTGAAATTTAGAATGTTACTTCCCTGATGTGTTGCGATATGTCGTGTTTAAATGTTGCAGCACCACTGTATGTCAATTCTGCTTTGATTCCTGTTTTTGTGATACTTGCAACATTGGAAATAAACTCATCATAGGAAATAAACACAATAAAAATCATTAGTCACACAAAAATCAAAGCAAAATAAAAATAAAACACTAAAAATAATTTACAAACCGAGGGATTTCTGTAGCGTCTGTTTATCAAGACCTGTTTTTTCGAAGATGAGTTCGATGTCTTCCTTAACCCGATAGTCTACATAACTCCCAACTCTAATGGACCGTTCAGCATCAAGCCTAATAGCGCCCACCCTCATTAGTTGTATGTACTCACTTTGGGATTCAGTAGGACTTCGTTTACATCTTCCTGTGTGTGCCCAATTTCCACATCCCATGCATTTATCGTAGCGTTTTGCTCTTCTTTTCATTGCACTTTTGGATGTTCCACAAAATGGGGGTATTTGGTCTTTTCTATGCCATTCTTTTCTTACTTCAGCGCTTTAGGAGAAAAATTTTCTCCCGAAGATCTACAGGTAATCCTGGTTTTGCAAATTCTAAACAACAAAGTAAATTAAAATCAAACGGATGCATTTTAAATCTAGATCACACGCTTGGAGATGATGTTGAATTTGTCAGCAGTTCCGAAATCACCCGAATGGAGATTGAGTACGGGTGGTGCGATTCAAACCTGCAAATACAAAAACAAGCACAAAATCCAAGTAATACCTAAAAATGACTCAAAAATTTAGACTCCTAAACAATAACTTACAACACACATAAACTATCTATCTACCCTAATCTTGAGTTTGCACTCAAGATTCTAAACGATGGCGATTGGTTGGACACCGAGACGAGTTTCCTCCGTCTCGGTGGTGTTAATTGGTCCTCCTAGGTAATGTTTCAACCTATGTCCATTCACTTTCCAAGTGCTTCCATTTACTTCGTTCTTCAGTTCAATTGTCCCGTATGGAAAAACTCCGTTTACAACATACGGTCCTGTCCATTTTGATTTCAGCTTTCCTGCAAACAATTTTAAACGTGAATTGTATAGAAGCACTTTATCGCCTGTTTTGAATTCTTTCAACCCTTTAAGCTTCCTGTCATGCAACGCCTTAGTCTTTTCTTTGATTTTCCATGATCTTTCATATGCGGCATCTCTCAAGGCTTCCAATTCATGAATTTGGAAGTATCGTCTCTTGGCGGCCTCCGTTAAGTTGAGATTAACAGTTTTTAGAGCCCAAAGTGCTCGGTGTTCTAACTCAACGGGAAGATGGCAAGCCTTGTGCTGTCAGTGTGTGTATACATATTTATACAGTGAATTTTCACACGAACTTTGTTTTAAATTTATAAACATGGTTTATACCTTAACATTAAAACACACACAACAAAGGACAAGTGTATCCCGTCACATATGCAGTAAAGTATTGGTAAGATCCAGGTATCGTTCGGGGTCAGACAAAAGTTGACATACATACGATGTTATAAGTACTGAATCTTTATTATTATTTTACCAAAAGAAGAAATGATTGAATGGTTGTTTAACTAAATTAACTGAAAATAAAAACATAAATACAACACAAATCTTATTTCACAAATAACCTAAGCATGTTATCTATCATGTATGTCACAAAAGCACTTTATCAATTTTCCTATTTCAAGACAACTAGTTACCGGGTCTGGATTTCTAGCATTATGATTCTTTGGAAAGTTAACACGATGGTCACATGTTAACCACCTAAAATCATTCATTAGCGAGCTATTGATATTTATTCATGTGAACCTTTAAAGATAGGTTATTTACCGGGTCTGGATTCCTAACCTCACTTATCAAAGAAAGCAATATCGATGGTCACAATACAGCCACGAGGATAAGCAATTATGTAGATCATATAATAAACAATTTCACCTTTACAAGTCTTGAACACAAATCTACCATGTTAGCAATTTCAGACAAAAACTACTAAACAAGGATCATAAACCGCATGCAAGAACATGTAAACAGCACCATATAATTCATTAGAACCCTTACGTGCAAGAAAGTATTCTTTATTAAAATAAGATATATCTTGTATAAAACCAATACCCTGGTCCGGTTTCATGGTGTAAACAATGTCTACAAATAAGTGATTAATCAAGAAATAGTTACCATCCCACTAACCACATATTCATTACCCAAGATAATCAAATATAATCAAGAACACAACATCAATGAAATAATTATCATACAATCATGAAGATTCAAACATAAACAAGTACTTGAGTTTCATACAAAATATATTACAACATAAAGATTATTCAAGAAACAAGCTTAAAATTACAATTACACAAACTACTATAAACATAAACTAACATCAACTCAATACTTGCACAATGATTAGAATACATGTTCAAGAACAAGGAATCGAACCATAAACAAGCGATGAATTGACGGGGTGGATTGACTAGGCTCTCACACGAACTCGAGGCATCGAAACGGCTTGATCAAAACTGATTTGGACCTTCAATTTCGTCAGAAAACTTGGAGAAAAACCCAACATTATGCTTGAGCTTGGATGTGCTATTTATAGGTAAAATTTTGGCAACTGTTCACCGCTAGCGCACCGTTACTGTTTGAGTGTAGCGGTGCGCTACACCTTTTGCGACCTAACTTCCCACTGACAGTAAAGGGCTAGCGCACCGTTACTGTCTGGTTGTAGCGGTGCGCTACCGCTTTCCTGACCTAACTTCCTTTTTGTCGTTATTGTTGGTAGCGCACCGTTACACTATTACTGTAGCGGTGCGCTAAGGCTGACTTAGGTCAAATTTTTGCTTTTCTTTGGCACGCTTCCCGAGGTATCGATTCCTTCTTCGATCTTGTACTGTTTTCTCGCATAATCTTGTTTTGTGCTCCGTTTAAGACCTGAAAATATAAAAGTACCGGTTTTGGTATTTAGACGTTGCGATTTCGGTCAGAAATGCTTAAAACGGGAGTGTTTTGGGGTATAAAAACATGTATAATTTAACGTATATCAAACATCCCCACACTTGAACTTTGCTTGTCCCTAAGCAAAACTGTACAAACGATCATTTTTAAAACAGAAAAAATAAACACACAATAATGTACATAAATGTTTTAAAATTAACTAATAATAATAGAAATGAGAAAACTTAATGCAATTTTTCAAAAATAAAGGCGTTTTAACATAAATTATTCACTTACTTGCATCTTTGATGTACTTCCCTCGGCTCACTGGTGTAAACTAGTGAATTGTGCACTAGTAATTTTTTCTGTGATCACTCAAAAGCCGGGCCATATAGCAACATTTTCATAAGCTTGTAATGAAATCTCATCTCTATCAATTAACATATAAAAATCATACAAATCAAGAGGACTTTTATTGTGGGTTGTAATTTGGCTAGGGTTTAAAGGTAGGAATTTGTGGATATTTACTGGGTGAAGTGCTTCAATCCGGTCTAGCAAATTATCCTAGCAAACCTCACACAAAATTTAAATTCACTCATTTTTTTTTTTTTTGAAACATATTCACAAACCAAGTGACTCTTTTAAGGTCAGATTGTCAAGACCGGTTTTATCTTTGATGTGGATCAAATCTTCCTTTATCCTGTAGTGAACGTTACTTCCAGCTCTAATGGACCGTTCGGCATTGAGCCTAATAGCCCCCATCCTCATGAGAAGTGTAAATTCATGTTGGGATTCAGTTTGACTTTTTCTACATCTCCCTTCGTGAGACCAGTTTTCACATCCAATACATTTGTCGTATCGTTTTGCTCTTCTTTTCATTGCACTTTTGGATGTCCCACAAAATGGTGGCGTTTGTTCTTGTTGTCGTCACTTTTTTCTAACTTCTCCAGTTTGTTGAAATATTTTCTCTCTAATCTCCGTCGGTAAGCTTGGTTTCGCGAATTGTAAGCAGCAAAGCAAATTTAAATCGAATGAATGCATGTCCAATTCTCTTCGGTCTGCCGGTAAAAGACCAAACTAAAATCCTATGAAAGGAAAATTATACTAAACCGGAATTCACACTTAGGTTAAAAAGGTAAAACAAAAATGCTTAAAGGGTTTAATATGGTGGTTTAACAATAAACGAAAAAGAAAAAGGCTCAACTTGGTTTTCTATTGGATAATATTTTTGGTTTTTTTTTAGGAAAGGGTAAACACATGGGTGTATCCTAATGCCTCTATCATTTTTATACAATTTTTATAGTTTGTGATTTCAACAAGTATATTCAAGACAAGTTCTGAAATGTATACTATATGCGGCACACTCAATTAAATGAAATCTTAAGCATAAGATGAATGCTTTTAGAAATGCTTAAAAACTCACTGAAATTGGGTGTGTATTTAAGATGCAAATTTATGAATAATTGCGAAAAAAAAATTTATTTCTGAAAATTACTTTAACATTTTCTCATTTGTAAAATTATTAGTTAAGAATAAACCAAATATGTACAAAAATTACAAACAAGCTAAAAAAAATAATTTTTTTTTTAGATTTTTACAAAAATTAAGCATTTAAGGACAAACAAAGTTTAAGAATCTTAAACCCCTCCCCACACTTGAACTTCACATTGTCCCCAATGTGAAACACGTCTTAGTTAAGCGATTATGAAGAGCTAAACTAAAGTGTGAAAAAGGATAGAAGTACTCCCCTTGAGTTGACTCGTTTGAGTAGACTTTGATTTGTAGCCATCTCAATTCCGTGTGCATTTCTTGATACCTGCCAAGTACGTCACTAACCAAAACAACAATACTATTGATCAAGCCGTTTAGAAAACCATAACCAAATCCATTATTTAAACAAAAACAAGCACACAGTAAAAACAAGTAAGGAACAATGGAAATAAATGCGATAAATTTAATATTTACAAACAATACCCTTAACGTGTGAAAACACGCTCGCTAAATTTGTCAGCGAGTCGATAGCTAGACTCATTCTCCCCACACTTGTTTTAAGTGTGCGGGTCGTGAAGTTCGAGAATTTCCTCCACCGGATTAGTCGGTCCATTGATGTAGAGTTTTAAACGATGACCGTTGACTTTGAAACTCACCCCGGTTTGATCCTCAATCGTGACGGCTCCGTATGGAAACACTTCTTTAACTTTGTATGGACCCGTCCATCGTGATTTTAGCTTCCCAGGAAATAAACGCAGTCTTGAGTTATACAACAGGACAAGATCTCCTGTACGGAGATCCTTGTGGTCTCTCAACCTCTTGTCATGAAATCTCTTGACTCGTTCCTTGTATCTGCTAGAACTTTCGTAGGCATGGTTTCTTAGCTCCTCGAGCTCGTGAATTTGTAGAAAACGGGCTTCACCTCCGCTTTTTAAATCCATATTTGCCGTTTTTAAAGCCCACAATGCCTTGTGTTCTAGCTCGACAGGTAGATGACAAGCTTTTCCATAAACCAACCTAAAGGGAGTGGTCCCGATAGGTGTCTTGAATGCAGTTCTAAAAGCCCACAGAGCGTCATCTAGCTTGTCTGACCAATCCTTGCGGTTGTTATTAATGGACCGCTCAAGGATTCTTTTCAAACCCCGATTCGTAACCTCTACTTGCCCGCTTGTTTGAGGGTGATATGGCATAGCCAATCTATGATGAACTCCATAACGGGACAAGGCTCGTTCTAACTGTGCATTACAAAAATGCGTTCCTCGGTCACTGATTAGTGCCTTTGGAGCACCAAATCGGGCAAATAAACTCTTTAAGTACCTCACAACTACCCTAGCGTCGTTTGTAGGCAAAGCTTGAGCTTCTGGCCATTTTGAGACATAGTCTACAGCAACTAGGATGTATTTGTTACCACGTGAGGCTGGAAATGGTCCCTTGAAGTCGATACCCCATATATCAAAGACTTCACAGACTTGCATTGGATGCTGAGGCATTTCATTGCGTGCAGAAATATTCGTTGCCCTCTGACAAGCATCACATGATCTAACCCATTCATGCGCATCACGAAAAATTGTGGGCCAGTAAAATCCGGAATCCAACACCTTCTTCGCAGTGTAGTTTGCTCCATGATGACCTCCGGTTGGACCCTCGTGACAGTGGCGCAGAATGCTAGCGGCCTCTTCTCCAAACACACATCTTCGGATCACCTGATCGGCTCCGACTCTAAACAAGTATGGTTCATCCCAAATGTAATACTTCAAATCTGCAAAGAACTTCCTCTTTTGTTGATATGTCAATCCTTTGATAAGGATTCCGCATGCGAGGTAGTTTGCAAAGTCGGCGAACCAAGGTGACTCATCATTCATCTCGATACTTAAAAGAGATTCGTGGGGGAAATTGTCATTTATTGGCTCCTCCACTGAATTATCTGAATTGCCATGCTCAAGTCTCGAGAGATGGTCGGCTGCAACATTTAAAGCTCCCTTTTTGTCTTGGATCTCAATGTCAAATTCTTGTAGCAACAAGATCCAACGAATAAGACGCGGTTTTGCGTCCTGTTTGTTAAAAAGGTATTTGATTGCTGCATGATCCGTGTATACGATTGTTTTGGACAACACAAGGTACGACCTGAATTTGTCGAAAGCATATACTACTGCCAAAAGCTCTTTCTCTGTAGTCGTATAATTCTCCTGAGCATCATGTAAAGTTTTGCTGGCATAGTATATAGGATGAAAATGCTTCTCCCTTCGCTGTCCTAAGACTGCTCCGATTGCATAATCACTGGCATCGCACATTATCTCGAATGGCAATGTCCAATCTGGTGCAACTAGAATAGGGGCTTCGATAAGCCTTTGTTTCAGCTGCTTGAAAGCATTCATGCATTCGTCTAAGAATACAAATGGAGCATCTTTTTCTAACAAACGGGTCATAGGTCTTGCGATTTTTGAAAAGTCTTTTATGAATCGCCTGTAGAACCCTGCATGACCCAGGAAACTTCTGATCGCTCTTACCGAGGTTGGTGGGGGAAGTTTAGAAATGGTATCCACTTTTGCTGGATCGACTTCCAACCCGGCTTCAGAGATTTTGTGTCCAAGAACTACCCCTTCTTTCACCATGAAGTGGCATTTCTCCCAGTTGAGCACAAGATTAGTTTCCTCACATCTTGCTAACATTCTTTTCAGATTCCCAAGACACTGATCGAAAGAACTCCCGAATACAGAAAAGTCGTCCATGAACACTTCCATGGAGTCTTCAATCATGTCATGGAAAATGGCAACCATGCAACGCTGGAATGTGGCTGGTGCATTACACAGTCCAAAAGGCATACGTCGATAAGCAAATGTGCCGAAAGGACATGTGAAAGTAGTCTTCTCCTGATCTTCAGGAGCGATTGGAATTTGAAAGTATCCAGAGAACCCATCCAGAAAACAGAAGTATGACTTCCCCGACAGTCGTTCCAACATCTGGTCAATGAATGGAAGTGAGAAGTGGTCCTTATGGGTGGCATCGTTGAGTTTGTGGTAATCGATGCAAACTCGCCATCCTGTGACGGTACGGGTAGGAATAAGTTCATTCTTATCGTTTGGAACTATAGTAATACCACCTTTCTTCGGTACTACTTGCAGTGGACTTACCCAAACAGAATCAGATATGGGGTAAATCAGACCTGCGTCTAGCAACTTGATTACTTCCTTCTTCACCACGTCTTGCATGTTTGGATTCAGGCGTCTTTGATGTTGCGCACTCGGCTTGTAATTGTCTTCCATGAGAATCTTATGAGTACAAAAAGAAGGATTAATGCCTTTTATATCCATAATCTTCCATGCCATGGCTTTCTTGTGGAGCGTTAGAACTTCGAGAAGCTGTGTCTTTTCTTCCTTTGCCAAAGATGCTGAAATGATGACTGGCAAGCGACACTCCTTGTCTAGAAATGCGTACTCGAGATGCGGAGGGAGTTCTTTTACCTCCAAAGACGGTGGTTCTTCAACTGATGGTTTTGATTTTTCTTCAACTTCACGGTCAATCTCCACAAATTGATTTGGACCTTGAGAATCATCAAATGGTTGCTCACTTTTGAGATATATGTCCGTATCAATTTCTTCAACAGTGCTTTGAAAATGAGAGCTTACACATGCATCAACAATGTCAACACAGTATAGTACATCATCGTGACTTTGCGAATGTTGCATTGATCGTTTAATATCAAAAGTCACGTGCTCGTCATCTACTCGGAGCGTGATTTGGCCAGCTGCCACATCAACAATTGTCCTAGCAGTGTTGAGGAATGGGCGTCCGAGTATCAATGGCACTTTTGAATCTTCGTCCATGTCAAGAATTACAAAATCCACGGGAAAAACAAATTTATCAATTTTAACAAGCATGTTTTCTACGAATCCGCGAGGATATTTGATTGAACGATCTGCAAGTCGAATGCTCATTCTAGTGGGTGTTGGTTCCCCTAGATCTAACTTAGCAAAAACTTTATAAGGCATAAGGTTTATGCTTGCTCCCAGATCTGCTAGTGCGTTACTGACTGACATGTTTCCGATAAGACATGGAAGTGTAAAACTGCCCGGGTCTCCCATCTTTTCAGGTAGACGGTTTTGGAGAACGGCTGAACAGTTTTCATTCATCAATACACAAGACAAACTTTCGAGTTTTTGTTTATTTGTGAGGATGTCTTTCAAGAACTTTGCATATTTAGGCATATGAGCCAATGCTTCAACAAATGGTATGTTTATGTGCAATTGTTTAAACATTTCCAAAAACTTACCTTGTTGTTCTTCGTTCTTTTGCTTCTTCAATCTGCTCGGATATGGAATAGGAGGGACGAATTCTTTAACTGGCTCCTGAAACTGTGCTGTACTTGCTGGGTCTCGCCTAGCGTGCACCTCGTCTGAAGCGTCAGTTTGAACAGGTTCATTAATCGGTGGTGAGTCCGATTTTTCAGGTCCTGTTGTTCTACCACTCCTTGTCATAACTGCATTACATGTTCCTCTCGGGTTTTGTTCCGTGTTGCTTGGAAGACCACCTTGTGGTCTTTCTGATAGCATCTTGGCCAACTGGCCGACTTGATTCTCAATGGTTTGAAGTGATGCCTTCTGGTTCCGCAATTCCCCTTCTTGTGCCATAAAACGCTCCTCATGCTGCTGATATCGCTTTTCAGATAGTTGATTGGCATTGTAGGAGTTGTTTAATTGCTGTGCCATCATCTCCTCTAGTTTTGAATTGGTTTGAGAGGTTTGAGGCTGGGAAGTGCTTCCAAAACCTGAATTGTTAAAACGTGGTTGAAAGGTTTGCCCTGTTGGCTGAAAAGTTTGATTTTGAGATTGAAAGAATTGATTTTGGGGCTGAAAGGATTGCTTTTGAGGCTGCAAGGATTGCCCCTGAGGCTGCTGTGGTGCGGGAGCGCGTTGAGCGAATCCGAGTGGATTTTGGTTATTAGGATTGGCTTTCCACCCAAAGTTTGGATGATTTCTCCAACCCGGATTGTACGTGTTACTATAGGGGTTATTTTGGGGCCTGATTGGATTGCCCAAATAGTCCACCTCTTCGTGGCCTGTAAACATAACACCCTGCTCACATGTACCTGGCTCGTGTGACACTCCACATAGCTCACATGATGATTGAACTGATTGTACTTTTGAAGCGTTCTGAGCTTGGTCAAATCTTGCTGCCAAAGCTCCGATTTGTGCTGAAAGAGCTGTATACGTATCTACTTGATGAACTCCAGGATTGGATTCAGCTTTAGTTCGTGTTCCACCGTGACGTGAACTTGATTTCAAGGCAGCTTTCTCTATGATTTCGTAGGCTTCGTTGGGTGTTTTTGTTCCCAGATCACCTCCTGCATAAACATCTAAACGTTCTTGTGAGTTGTAGCTAAGCCCTTGGTAAAAGTTCAACACAAGTTGTCTTTTGGAAAACCCGTGATGTGGAACATCGATCAGAAGATCTTTGAACCTTTCCCAAGCTGCATGTAGAGATTCTCCTTCATCCTGTATGAATGTCATGATACGGTTCTTGAGCTTAGTTGTCTTTTCTGGCGGAAAATATTTTTGCATAAAAAGATTGGCCAGCTCGTTCCAAGTCGTGATGGATCCTGCTGGAAGTGACAAAAGCCAAGATCGGGCTTTGCCTCGCAAAGAGAATGGAAAAAGGCGCAAACGGATTGCGTCCTCAGAAACGTCTGTAATCTTAAATGTCGAGCACACATCGAGAAATGATGCAATGTGTCGACCTGGATCTTCATGATCCAGCCCGTCAAATTGAACAGAATTTTGTATCATATTAATTATACTAGATTTAATTTCAAAACTCCGTGCTTCTATCTGCGGTCGGGTAATGCTCGGTAGCAAACCCTCTCCTCCTGGACGGCCGGTCTCATTCAAAGGCTGGTCGTCGTCTGCCATAATGCCTTCCTTTTCGTCCTCTGAACTCTCGCTGTCAGAAAGTGTCACTGGTTCGTCAATCGAGGCTGCGATCCTTTGTGCAACAACAAGTGATCTTTCGAGGAGCCGCCTACTTCTTCTAGGATTATTTTCTGGTTCGTTAGCGGGCGCAGGGGGCGTGGACATTAGCCTGCATGTGAAAAGGAAAGTATTATACAGATAAAAGAATACAATAATAATGTACAAAATATAATTACTAAGATTATTATGTAATATACATACATATATACAAGCTATTATACATTTCTAATTAATATTTACTCTATATATACAAATGAGAACTATGAAATAATCAAAATCAGGCCCTAGTCCGCTGGTTGACAAGGTGCGCGAAAGAATGTGGGAGCACAGACCCGAGTTCGAATCTCGGGGGCTGCTTCCATGTTTTTTTTTTCTTTTTTTTTATTTGTTGCTAAAAAGTCGTACACGGTATTAACCTATGTAGATCGGTTCGCAACGCCATGATTTTGTGCACGGTAGTGTACTCGGTTCCCACAGTATTGTGTGTCCGACAACTACCTTATGCATTTATTTATTAAACAAGTAATAATACATTAATGAATGACAATTAAATAAATAAATAAATAAATAAATACAAGAATAAATAAATAAATAAATAAATAAAATACTTGTGTAAGCGGTTCGATTCCAAACACAACTATCAACGTACTGTACAGAATTGAAGTAAATAAATAAAATGACAGAAATAAAATAACTGAATTGAAGTAATGTAATAACTGTACAAAAATAAATAAATAACTGAAATGAAAAATAAATAAAATGACTCAAATTAAAAGTGCAGAAATTAAATGACAGAAATTAAATGTTAGTTGACAGTAAATAAAAAGTTAGATTGTTAGTAAGTTAGTGGTTAGTGAAGTTAGTAGTTAGTAGTCCATAGAGTTAGTAGTCCGTAAAGTTAGTAGTCCATAGAGTTAGTAAAGTTAATTTAACCAAAACACAAATCTTATCACAATAATTATGGTAAACTCGGCTGGTTTAACCAAACACTTGCCACCACAAAGAAAAATATGACAGATTTGGATGGTAAAAAGGTTAGTAGGTTAGAATAATTAAATAAATAAGACAATAAATAAATAGTTAGCGGTTAGAATGAATAAATAAATAAATAAAAGGTTAAATAAACAATAAATAAAAGGTTAGTCGTTAGTGGTTAAGAATAAAAAGAAATAAATAATTACAAAAATGTACACATATTAACAGTTATTTACAGTTTATACAATGGTAAAATAATAACTCGGATTGTTCCATTATTTACACCGTATGTCCCCGGCAGCGGCGCCAAAAACTTGGTGTCAGCGTGTGTATACATATTTATACAGTGAATTTTCACACGAACTTTGTTTTAAATTTATAAACATGGTTTATACCTTAACATTAAAACACACAACAAAGGACAAGTGTATCCCGTCACATATGCAGTAAAGTATTGGTAAGATCCAGGTATCGTTCGGGGTCAGACAAAAGTTGACATACATACGATGTTATAAGTACTGAATCTTTATTATTATTTTACCAAAAGAAGAAATGATTGAATGGTTGTTTAACTAAATTAACTGAAAATAAAAACATAAATACAACACAAATCTTATTTCACAAATAACCTAAGCATGTTATCTATCATGTATGTCACAAAAGCACTTTATCAATTTTCCTATTTCAAGACAACTAGTTACCGGGTCTGGATTTCTAGCATTATGATTCTTTGGAAAGTTAACACGATGGTCACATGTTAACCACCTAAAATCATTCATTAGCGAGCTATTGATATTTATTCATGTGAACCTTTAAAGATAGGTTATTTACCGGGTCTGGATTCCTAACCTCACTTATCAAAGAAAGCAATATCGATGGTCACAATACAGCCACGAGGATAAGCAATTATGTAGATCATATAATAAACAATTTCACCTTTACAAGTCTTGAACACAAATCTACCATGTTAGCAATTTCAGACAAAAACTACTAAACAAGGATCATAAACCGCATGCAAGAACATGTAAACAGCACCATATAATTCATTAGAACCCTTACGTGCAAGAAAGTATTCTTTATTAAAATAAGATATATCTTGTATAAAACCAATACCCTGGTCCGGTTTCATGGTGTAAACAATGTCTACAAATAAGTGATTAATCAAGAAATAGTTACCATCCCACTAACCACATATTCATTACCCAAGATAATCAAATATAATCAAGAACACAACATCAATGAAATATTTATCATACAATCATGAAGATTCAAACATAAACAAGTACTTGAGTTTCATACAAAATATATTACAACATAAAGATTATTCAAGAAACAAGCTTAAAATTACAATTACACAAACTACTATAAACATAAACTAACATCAACTCAATACTTGCACAATGATTAGAATACATGTTCAAGAACAAGGAATCGAACCATAAACAAGCGATGAATTGACGGGGTGGATTGACTAGGCTCTCACACGAACTCGAGGCATCGAAACGGCTTGATCAAAACTGATTTGGACCTTCAAATTCGTCAGAAAACTTGGAGAAAAACCCAACATTATGCTTGAGCTTGGATGTGCTATTTATAGGTAAAATTTTGGCAACTGTTCACCGCTAGCGCACCGTTACTGTTTGAGTGTAGCGGTGCGCTACACCTTTTGCGACCTAACTTCCCACTGACAGTAAAGGGCTAGCGCACCGTTACTGTCTGGTTGTAGCGGTGCGCTACCGCTTTCCTGACCTAACTTCCTTTTTGTTGTTATTGTTGGTAGCGCACCGTTACACTATTACTGTAGCGGTGCGCTAAGGCTGACTTAGGTCAAATTTTTGCTTTTCTTTGGCACGCTTCCCGAGGTATCGATTCCTTCTTCGATCTTGTACTGTTTTCTCGCATAATCTTGTTTTGTGCTCCGTTTAAGACCTGAAAATATAAAAGTACCGGTTTTGGTATTTAGACGTTGCGATTTCGGTCAGAAATGCTTAAAACGGGAGTGTTTTGGGGTATAAAAACATGTATAATTTAACGTATATTACCTTGCCATAGACAATCATGAATGGTGTGGTGCCCAGGGGTGTTTTGTAGGCGGTTCGAAATGCCCACAATGCATCGTCAAGCTTTTCTGACCAATCTTTCCTGCTTTTCCCTACTGTTTTCTCCAGAATTCGTTTCACTCCTCGATTCGCATTCTCGACTTGTCCACTAGTTTGTGGATGGTAGGCGGTGGAGAAGCGATGAGTGACACCGTAACGAGCTAATGTCTTTTCCATGATTGCGTTGCAGAAATGAGTGCCACGGTCACTTATAAGAGCACGAGGAGTACCGAATCGTGTGAAGAGTTTCTTAAGGAATTTAACCACTACTCGGGCATCGTTTGTAGGAAGAGCTTGTGCCTCCACCCACTTTGAAACGTAGTCTATCGCCACAAGTATGTATCGATTTCCTATAGATGAGGGAAAT
Source organism: Helianthus tuberosus (assembly GCA_030545235.1). NCBI lineage: Eukaryota > Viridiplantae > Streptophyta > Magnoliopsida > Asterales > Asteraceae > Helianthus > Helianthus tuberosus. The sequence goes on from CM060396.1 coordinate 10,587,806, forward strand.
GGTCCTATGAAGTCAATGCCCCAAACGTCGAATATTTCAACAATTTGGATTGGGTTTTGGGGCATCTCATCCTTAGATGAGATATTGCCAGTACGTTGGCAACGATCACAGGTCTTCACAAACTCTATCGCATCTTTCACTACCGAAGGCCAATAAAAACCACAATCGAAGACCTTTTGTGCAGTAGTGTGTGGACCGTGGTGGCCTCCTGTTAATCCTTCTTGTATATGCCTCAGAATCTTTAAACCTTCTTCCTTACTCACGCATCTACTCAGAATTCTATCTCCTCCTATCTTAAAAAGATAGGGATCATCCCAAATGTACCTCCTCGCATCTCGGAAGAACTTCTTCTTCTGTTGGGTGGTCATACCTTTCAGCACCACCCCTCTTGCTAGGTAATTTGCCAAGTCTGTGAATCATGGCACACCCTCCTTCTCAGCTGCAATGAAATCTATGTGCTCATGAGGGAATTTATCACCAATTTCTTCCTCTCGAATCTCCTCTCTCTCAGGATCCTCCAATCGTGATAAATGATCTGCGGCTGTGTTTTCTGCTCCCTTTTTGTCTCTAATTTCTATGTCGAACTCGGAAAGGAGTAGAATCCACCGTATGAGACGGGGTTTTGCGTCTTTCTTTTTAAAAAGATAACGCAAGGCAGCATGGTCAGTGAAAACGATAGTTTTGGATAGAACGAGATATGATCGAAACTTGTCAAATGCGAACACTACGGCGAGAAGCTCTTTCTCAGTGGTGGTATAATTCTCTTATGCATCATTAAGAGTTTTGCTCGCGTAGTAGATCGGATGAAAGTGCTTTTCAATTCTTTGACCCAAAACTGCTCCTACAGCATAGTCACTAGCATCGCACATGAGCTCAAAGGGTAAGCTCCAGTCGGGTGAGATAAGAATCGGTGCACTTACAAGTTTTGCTTTCAAAAAGTCAAAGGCTTTTAGGCATTCCTCGTCAAAGACAAATGATATGTCTTTTTCAAGGAGACGTGTTATGGGACACGTGATTTTCGAAAAATCTTTGATGAAACGTCTGTAAAAGCCCGCATGACCAAGGAAACTGCGAACGGACTTAACATTTGTCGGTGGAGGTAACCTACTGATGGTATCAATCTTTGCTCTATCCACCTCTATACCGGCTCGTGAAATTTTGTGTCCTAACACAATTCCTTCTGTCACCATGAAGTGACACTTTTCCCAATTCAGCATTAGCTTTGTTTCAATACATCTCTTCATCATTTCCTCAAGATTTGCTAAACATTGCTCAAAAGAGTCTCCATACACAGAAAAATCGTCCATGAACACCTCCATGGACCTCTCAATCATGTCTTGAAAGATGGCAACCATACACCGTTGAAACGTCGCCGGTGCATTGCATAATCCAAAAGGCATGCGTCGGTACGCATATGTGCCGTATGGACAAGTGAAAGTGGTTTTCTCTTGGTCCTATGGTGCGATTGGAATTTGGAAATAGCCGGAAAAACCATCGAGAAAACAGTAGAACTACTGGCCTGCAAGACGTTCAAGTATTTGATCGATGAACGGGAGTGGAAAGTGGTCTTTTCGAGTGGCATCATTAAGCTTGCGATAATCGATACATACTCGCCAACTGGTGACTGTACGGGAAGGTATAAGTTCATTTTTCTCATTCATGACAACGGTCATTCCTCCTTTCTTAGGAACGACTTGGGTTGGACTAACCCACGCGGAATCAGAAATAGGATAAATTAGCCCGGTTCCCATTAACTTGATTACCTCTTTCCTAACCACCTCTTTCATGTTAGGATTTAAACGCCTTTGAGGTTGCACTACTGGTTTGAATTCATCCTCCATAAGAATCCTGTGTGTGAAAAAAGTGGGACTAATTCCCTTGATATCAGACAACTTCCATGCTATGGCCTCTTTGTGCTCTCGTAGCACCTCAATCAACTTGCTTTTCTCATCCTCCGTCAACTTAGATGATATGATGACGGGCAAACTTGAATCATCTCCCAAGAAAATGTATTCTAGGTTGGAAGGAAGGACTTTGAGCTCTAGAGGTGGCTCTATGGGTTTGCTCTCATTTTCTTCCTTGATCTGACACAACTCCAATGATTCCGGAATCGGCTCCGGATCATTTTCTTCTTTCTCTTCTTCATTCTCGTCTTCAACTGGATCAGATCCACAAATGCACGAAATGAAGGAATCTAGAAAGTAAGCAGAATGATAAGTATCATAATCATCATTATCAAAGTCACTGGGATGTTGCATGGCTCTTTCTATTTCGAATGTGACAATCTTGTCACCTGCACGAAGTGAGATTTTACCGTCGTAGACATCAATGACTGCTTTAGCGGTTCGAAGGAACGGACGTCCTAAAATGATTGGAACTTTTTCATCAGCCTCCATGTCAAGGACAACGAAATCAACAGGAAATACGAATTTATCGACTTTGACTAACAGATTTTCTATAATCCCCCTAGGATATTTAACTGAACGATCGGCCAATGACAGTGACATGCGTGTGGGTGAAAGTTCTCCTAAACCTAGCCTCTCGTAGAGTGAAAACGGCATCAAATTTATGCTTGCACCTAAGTCAGCTAACGCATTGGCGGGAGCAATGGTTCCTCCGAAGAAACATGGAATTGTGAATGTGCCTGGATCGGTTAATTTCTCGGGTAGCTTATTCAAGACTACCGCAGAACAACCTCCAGTCAATGGAATGTTTGAAAGTTCACCTAACCTGTCTTTTCTCTTAAGAAGGTCCTTAAGAAATTTGGCATATTTAGGCATGGCCTGAAGTGCTTCGATGAACGGAAGATTTATCTTTAATTGCTTAAAGATCTCTAGAAAGTGACCATATTCCTTAGCATACTGTTGTTGCTTAAGGCGAGCTGGATATGGGACACGTGAATGATCAACCAAAGGGGATGGCTTAACTCCTACTGGTTGACTTTCTGCTTTCTTTTCAACTTGGGGCTCTCCGGTTTGTGCGGTACTTGCTGGATCTAATTTCTCTTGCACTTTTCCGGGAGTTTCCATTATAATTTCTTCATCGACTTTGTCTTCATCCTCTGTTTCTGATTTCTCTTGAGTATCCTCTCCTAGAATCCTGTCACTACGAGTAGTAATAGCTTTAGCTGTTTGATTAGCTGGATTCTGGTAGGTGTTTCCCGAAAACTGACCAGGAGGTTTCTGGTGTAGTTGCTTAGAGATATCACCTACTGTTCTCTGAAGATCTAAGAGAGAAGATTGTTGATTTTTGTATTGAAGCTCTAGGTTTTTGTTGACTTGTTCTTGATTTCTAGCGAAGTTTGTAAGTTCGTTTAGAGTTTTCTGAGTAACCTGATCTTTCGCTATTAATTGAGCAAGCATCTCCTCAATTCTTCCTAGACTTGGTTCTGAACTTTTTCCATTATCTTGACCTCCTTGATATGAATTTCCTGTAGCAAATTGATTACCTGAACTTGAGCTTCCAAATTGACCTCCTTGGTTTGAATTTCCGAATTGATTCCCTTGACTTGGGTTACTATTAGAATAGAAACCAGGTCCTCGACTTTGATATTGACCGAAAGAAAATCCAGGAGGATTTCCAGACGAACGGTAATTGTTACGCCAATTAGAGTTGTTATTGAATGTTTTGGCGTTGAATGGGTTGGTGGGACCGCGGTTTTGACCTGCTATATACTCGACTTGTTCTAGGGTGAGTGTTGGACAATCTCCAGTATCGTGCCCTCCTCTGCATACTTCACATCTGTCCACCTTTTTCTTGATCTCATCCAGCTCTCTTGTGAAAGTCTTCTCCATCCGATCTAGATAAGCAACTACCGATGAATCCAAGCCAACTTGGTTCACCCCTCGAGTGGTCGAAGAGGTGTTAGTCACAGGAATAGAATTCCTGCTGGCAGTGCTATAATCCATATCAGAATGGGCAAAGCTCTCGAAAAGGTCGTTACACTCAGCGGTTGTTTTCTTTCCCATAAGCTGTCCTCCAGCTGAAGTGTCAAAACGAGCTCTAATCTCAGGAGTAAGACCATTGTAAAACTTTTCAACTAACGCCCAATCAGACAAGCCATGTTGTGAACAACGAGAGAGAAGCGTCTGAAAACGTTCCCATGCTAAGTGGTACGGCTCGTCATGCTCCATACGGAAGGAGTGAATCTGATCACGAAGGCGAGATGCTTTGGCTGGTGGAAAGTACTTGGATAAAAAGGCGTCTCGAAGACCTGCCCAGGTGGTGAAAGTTCCTGCTGGTTGCGAATCGAACCAGATGGCTGCGCGTCCAGCGAGAGAAAATGGAAAGACTTGAAGGTAATAGGCTTCAAGGTTTACACCTTCGATAGAATAAGTAGTACAAAGACGTGTGATACGGTTTATGTGAGCGGGTGCATCTTCATCGTCACGGCCATGGAATTGGCAAGAGTTAGTGATAGCCGTCATGATGTAGGATGGGATTTGCCAAGATCTATCATTTTGAATTGCGGGAAGGGTGATGGGTGAAATTTCACCGGTGAAACCGTTTGTGGCTTGTTGGTAAACAGTGCGGTTAGCCATTTGTGCTTTGGTTTCTGGACTCGGAGAGCGTGAAATTTCAAAAGAATTGGTTTCTGTGGTTGTTTCGGATTCAAAGTAAGGATTTTGAAAAACCTGGAATTCACTTGTTTCTCCTTCCTGATTAATTGTACGTTGGCTGAACAGAAGTTCAGGTTCGTCTTGTGGTTCGTATTCAGGTGGTCCTCGTGAACGTGTATGTCGCATAAACTAATAAAAACTTAAACTAGGAATTGGAAATAAACAAGTAAACACAATCTAACTAAAGATTAAATAAAAACTAAAAATAAAAATTTTGTAATAAAATTTACACTAATGAATTTTAGACTAAAAAAAAATATATAAACAAACTAATTTAACACAATTGCAAAGTAGTCCCCGGCAGCGGCGCCAAAAACTTGTTGATGTGTGCTAGGCGTTTAATAAAAACAACTAAAAATTAACTTTTTAAAAATAACTTTAACTAGACACTCTAAGCTTTAAATTTATAATTAGACTCGATCTTAAAACTAAAACACACAACCGGCAGTGTACCGGTCAGTATAGTATAGCAAAATTAAGTCCGGATGTCGAACCCAAAGGACACAGTTGAATTATGTTAAATAATTTGTTTATACTAAAAATTACACAAGAGTAAATATTTTTTTTGTTTGTATTTTTGATTAAAGGGGGGGTTTTTGCTTTGAAAAATAAAATTACTTTAAACTAATTAATAAAAGTGAATTAAAACAGTTTATAACAAAGATTCAATAATAATAATAAAGGACTATCTAGGTTAGAATCCCACTCGTTAATAACATACTTTCTACCGGGTAATTGTGTGATATGAAACCGGGATCTTTAGATGTTAAACCTTTAAAGACAACTTTAGAATTCCTAATTACTTGGAAAACCAACTATGTAATTTGAAAGGTTTATTTTTATTACCGATTTACTAGACTTCTTTACAGTTATCTAGTGTACTAGAAAAGTGCTTGGAAAGACTGACTTCCTCTCGGTTATAAGTCTAAAGCAATTTAAGAAAACTTGATTTGGTTTAATAGACAAATTAGCGACAATTTAATTAAAACTGGTTTTTTACAAAACACAATATTAATAATACACTAAATTCGATCTATTAATATTTTTAAACCTTACAGTGTTAAAAATAGTAGAACATTAAAACCGGATAAATTCTTTAATCATTAGTTCTATGGTTTATTTTACAATCCACCATAAGATTACCCAAACCGCAAAGTCTTGAATATCGACATAATTCTTTTTATGAAAACAAATTCACCGGAAATTATGTGAAACAAATGATCAAAGTATAAACCAAGTTAAAACATGCATAAACACCAAAACATATAACTTAAATTATTTACTTAACAAGTACAAACCATAATCACACAATACCCGGTAAAAATTACATATTAACGAGTGTTCATCATAACCTAGATAGTTTCAAAGTTTAGCTAGACATATTACACAATAACACACTTACACAAATCATTACAACTACTGAAAACATGATAACAATACTTACTAGAATGGAAAATACGAGTATTAACCGACTCGGGTCGATTAGGATTAGAACCGACGGCCTCTAGACTTCTCGAGAGCTCCGAGGGACTTCACCGGTACTTCCGGGTGCTAACACTCGCCTTAAAACGGACTTAGAACTGATATTTCGTAACTAGAATGTTGTAGAAATGGTGTAATTTACGAGTGAGAATGCATGGCCTTTTATAGTTGAATTTTTGGTGCTGGGGACTAGCTTACGGACCTCAAGCTTGGCGACTTTGAGGTCCGTAAAGAAGCTTACGGACCTCAAGCTTGTTGAGGTTGAGGTCCGTAAGCACACACTTTGCGACGAGTTCCAACTGCTCCACTTAGCGACGAGGAGTCGTTGCCGACACAACCTTACGGACCTCAAGCTTGTTGATGTTGAGGTCCGTAAAGCAGCTTACGGACCTCAAGCTTGTTAATGTTGAGGTCCGTAAGGTTGACCTAATCCGTTTCTAGAAGCTTTCAAGCTTACGGACCTCAAGCTTAGTGATGTTGAGGTCCGTAAGGTTCCTTCAAAGACCATTTTCTTCATTTTTCTTGACACGTTTCCCCATGTATTGATTTCTTCACCGATCCTTTCCCGTTTTCTCGCGTAATCCACAGATATTTCGTAATTTCCTGCAGATTCACAATTTAATCGATTTAGTACCAAATACACAAGATAAACGCATACAATTTCTCTGAAATCGGGGTAATTTGATATAGAAGATGCGTATAATTCTGAACACATCAGGGGGCAGGGTCTTCGGTACTTTATACTATTCATGGATGATTGCACTCGCATGACATGGGTATATTTTTTAAAAAACAAAGCCAAAGTTTACGGAAAATTTATCACGTTTTATGCTATGATTCAAACTCAATTCCGAACTCAAATCCAAATCCTTCGATCTGACAATGGGGGGGAATTTGTCAATACATCCATGAAACAATTCTTTAAAACCAAAGGATTAATTCATCAAACCTCTTGTTCTCATACCCCCGAATAAAACGGTGTTTCTGAACGGAAAAAACGTATTATTCTTGAAATGACTCGAGCACTTTTAATCGAATCTCAGGTTCCTAAATCTTTCTGGCCGGAGGCAGTTGCAACCTCCGTGTATCTCCTGAGTCGGCTTCCCACAAAAGCTCTTAAATTTAAGACTCCCTTAGATTGTATGTCTAAGTCTGCCAGTATTCCTCATTCTCTTACACTTGAACCTCGAATCTTCGGGTGTACTGCATTTGTCCACATACCCAAAATCAACCGAAACAAGCTCGGCCCATGTGCTGAGAAATGTGTATTTGTCGACTATGGGATCGACCAAATAGGTTACCGGTGTTATAATCCAAAAACTCATCAAATGTTCACCACAATGAACGTTGACTTTCTTGAAACAAAATACTTTAATGACACCTAACTCAGTGGTCAGGGGGAGAATGAATGTATAGACACCCTGAGTTGGCTAACCCAACTTCCCTCATCTAAAGAAGTAACAACAGAAAATCATCACAGTACTGCGAGTCCTTCAAACACAGCCACACAACCTGCCGAGCACAGTACCACTGAAGAAAGTCCATCCAACATGATACCTGAGGTAAGAAATACTGAGGACCCTGGATGTTCTACGTTTGATAACCATGAGACAACCGGGAACACATAGAACCGACAGCAACGGAACCTACTCCACAGGTTGAACCAGATGTGGAACAGGGTGAACCAGACTTGGAAGAGGTTGAACAAGTCGTTGAACATGTGGAACTAGTTGCAGCAGAGATAACCGGAAGATACCCTCTCCCTCCTAGAGCCAATAGAGGGGTCCCTCCAAAACGGTACTCGCCAGAGAGGGAAACCAGAACTACAAGGTATCCTGTAGCTAATATAGTTAATGGGAACTTATCTAACAGTGCGAAAGCATTTGTCACCTCTCTATACTCTGAACAAATACCTAGCTCTGTAAAGGAAGCGCAAGGTAAGAAGAACTAGAAAGAAGCGATGGAAACACAGATGCAAGCTCTTATGAAAAACAATACGTGGGAAGAGTCCATTCTCCCAAAAGGAAAGAAAACAGTTGGCTACCGTTGGGTGTATTCAATTAAGTATAAACCAGATGGTTCTATTGGAATATACAAAGCTCGACTTGTAGCCAAAGGGTACACTCAGACGTTTGGGATCGATTACTCTGAGACGTTTTCTCCGGTTGCAAAAATGGACACCATCAGAGTCCTCTTCTCTGTAGCAGGCAATAAGAATTGGCCTCTCCATCAGTTTGATGTTACAAATGCATTTCTCCATGGAGACCTAGCGGAAGAAGTCTATATGGAAGCACCTCCAGGTTTTTCAGGGGGTTTTAAAGATGGGGAAGTTTGTCGGTTGAAGAAATCTCTATACGGGCTAAAATAGTCACCTCGGGCTTGGTTTGGAAAGTTCACCTTAGCTATGAAAGAATACCGGTATTACCAAAGTAACGTTGATCATACCATGTTCCTCAAAAGAAGAAACGGCCTCGTAACTTGCCTAATCATATATGTAGACGACATGATTATCACCGGAAATGATGTAGAAGAGATAGCACGGCTGGAAAAGAATTTGTTTTCAAAGTTTGAAATGAAAGACCTTGGGAATCTTAAGTATTTCCTCGGAATAGAAGTTCTCAGGTCTAAACGGGGGATTTTCATTTGCCAAAAGAAGTATGTCCTTGATCTCCTGGCGGAAACTGGTTTGATTGATTGTAAACCAGCAGATACGCCAATGGTGGTGAACCACAATCTTCACATGGAACTTAATGGCGAGCTTGCAGACAAAGAAATGGTATCAACGGCTCGTGGGCAAGTTAATTTATCTCTCTCACACTCGCCCTGATATAGCTTATGCTGTTGGAGTGGTAAGTCAGTTTATACATCAACCGCAAGTTGCCCACATGGAAGCTGCTCAGAGAATTCTAAGGTATCTAAAGGGAACCGCTGGCCATGGAGTGTTGTTCAAAGCAAATGAACATTTAAATGTTGAGCTCTACACTAACGATGACTGGGCAGGAAATAAGGGAAATCGAAGGTCAACATCAGGGTACTTCTCCTTGGTTGGTGGAAACCTTGTTACCTGGAGGAGTAAGAAACAGAAGTTGGTCGCTCTGTCGAGTGCAGAAGCAGAGTTCAGAGGCATAGCTCGAGGGTTAAGCGAAGCTCTTTGGATCAGGAAACTTCTAGAAGACATTGGTTTCTCCCAGAGGGCAGCACCCAGTAAAATTATGTGCGACAATACAGCTGCAATACAAATCTCAGAAAATCCAGTCCAGCATGATCGAACAAAACACGTGGAGGTAGATCGACATTTCATCAAGGAAAAACTGGAGGAAAGGATCATAGAGCTCCCGTATATATCATCAAAAGATCAACTCGCATATATTCTCACAAAAGCAGTCAACGGAAATGCTTTTAGTAGCTGTTTGAGCAAATTAAGGTGTTGTTTGTTTTTAGAGGTAAAATGTCTGTAGTCTGCGGACCACATCTGCAGGCATCTGCAAGAGAAGATGTGGACCAAATGTCTGCAGTCTGCAAGGAGAAGACGGTTTGTTTTTTTTCTATCAAAAACAACTTCACACACACAACACACACACAACAACAGTTCTCTCTCTGCTCTCTCTCTCTACAAACTCTCTCTCTCTACAACCACCACCACCTCCGCCATCACACCACCGCCATCACACCACCGCCTCTCTCTCTCTATGGTCTCTCTCTCTACGATCTCTCTCTCTCTCTCTCTCTACGATCTCTCTCTCACCGATCTCTCTCTCACCGCTCTCTCTCTCTCTCTACGGTCTCTCTCTCTCTCTCTACGGTCTGGGTTTTGTGGGTTTGGTGGTGGTGGGTTTTGACGATGGTGGTGGTGGCTGAGATGTGGTGGTGGAGGTGGTGGCGGAGATGTGGTGGCAGGTGGAGGTGGTGGCGGAGGAAGATCTTATGTCTGTCCATTCTCTCTCTCTCTCTACGGTCTGGGTTTTGTTTAATTGATGGGTTTGGTTGTGGTGGGTTTTGAAGATGGTGGTGGTGGAGGTGGTGGCTGAGATGTGGTGGTGGAGGTGGTGGTGGAGATGTGGTGGCAGGTGGAGGTGGTGGCTGTAACGCCAAAAAAAAAAAGATTAGTTAAATTAAACAACACATACACACTAGACACTTCTAGTGTGTGCGTGAAGTTGTCCAGGAGAAGAGACAAGGACACCAAAAACCCTAGTTCACTAATTCCATCAATTGGAAGGTGATTTCAAGCCCGAACGATTGTAGGAACTCGAATTCTTGATCACCAAGGTGTGAATAACAAAGTGGTAAGTTGAATTTCTTGAAATTATGAACCTTAGGAAATGGGTTTCTACCCAATTATGAGTAATGTTGTGATATATACATATAGAAGTTAAGATTATGAACTAGAACTCGATTAGTGTTCGGTTTTTGGTGATTTAACTGGTTGTGATGGATGGAACATAGATGAATGATGTAGGATGAGAGAATCTAATTAACTTGCTTGATTTGTTATGAACTTGTAGATTAGTATGTGAAGATACTTGTAATTAAATGTCCTATAAATGTGAAACCCGCCAAGTGTTCGATAAAATGCCTATAAGAACAAATATCAAGATGTTGTATGATAAAAGTGTGTAAAAGAATAAAATGATATTTAGTCGGGCTAAATGAATGCATGTGTTGATGTAGGCGTAAAAGAAGAAGGTTCAAGCGCTAGGAGGTCGGACAGCTCACAGGATCGAGGTATATTGTTTTATGCATACAAGCTTTACTTTCTAATTATCATGGTTATATTAGAACCGTAATTATGATAATTCGTAGTCGATGTGTAATTGATAACTTAACCCGCCATAAACGGGTCGTAAGAGATGATGATTTATGAAGGAAGTTATGTTATGGTCGGTTCGTCTTAAACTAACCGTATTTTGGAAAGTTATGTAGGAATGAAAGGAGATAGGTAGATCCGTTCTGAACGGATTTGGGATGTTGTTTATGTTGCTTTATGTCTAATCCGAAGTCAACGGATTATCGAATGCTATGCATTATCTCGTTTGGAGATAGTAAATAAGTACCCGTTAAATGGGTAAAGGAAAGTGAGATGGTGATATGGTTAGGCGATGACGTGAATGAATGTTAGTTGTTTATTTTAAATTATAGTTGCAAGAACTGACTAGTTGAATTGGATTGTGATGTAGGTAAATCTGCTACATAGGTGGCGTGGCGAGCTTGGGGGCGAACACCAACATGTATACTATGCGCTTCCGAACTAGACGCCCTTTTTAAACAATATTTTGTTAAACTTGTAATTAAAGAAACACGCCTTTTGTTGTGTAAACTATGGTTTTAGAAACTTAGTCGTTTGTAATTAGTAACTTTAAACTTGCGTCCTGACAGGGTAGTTCAGATTGACACGTGTGACCAGACTAGGGGAGGTGTTGATCTCGAACTAGCCACAAGGGCATTTTGGTAAAATGTAAATATTATGTTTCTAGTTGCAAACTTTGAAGTTTCCATGTGTTTTGGTCATTTTGTTAATAAGGGCGTAACAAGTTGGTATCAGAGCAAAGGTTTGAGAGAATCAAGCACGAGTTGAGGTGCTTGGGCTCAAACTGATAGCTCGCGCAATGGGTGTGTTCGCTCCAAGGTCGCAAACATGGTAAAAGTTTAAGATGCTTTAAATTCTATAACGGGTCAAAATAATAATATGCGTCGAAATGGTTTACGAGTGCATAGAAACCCATGAATCAAATCTTGTGTAATTGAAAATAACTATGGCATGGCATTGGCGAGAATTGGTATGCAAACGGACAAGTTTGGTTGATAAACCATGAATGGGTTGAAAGTTTATAAGCGAGAAAATGGCCGAAAGCTTAAAAAATTTTAAAAATAGTTAATTCGGGTGCCGGATTTTAACTCTATGTGATGGAGGATGGAATTACGATCGCATAGGAAGAAACGGATCGTAAATAGGATGAAAATTGAGTAAGTTATGATCGTTTAGGTGAAAAATGGGAATTGTGAGAAAATGCAGCACCCAGCACCGGCTCCTCTGTTAAAAACGATGCCTCGCGTCGCGCGACGGTCTGTAGCGTCACGCGAACCCCCCCTAGCGTCACGCGAAGAGTGATCAGGCAGGCATCGCGTCGCGCGACCCCCCTTAAAACGTGCAAATTGTTTTTTTTTTATGTTTTGACCAAGGAACTTGTTTATGAAGGTTATAAATCATGTAAATAGAGTCATGAAAGTTATTACGACATTATGGAATAACCTATAACGAACCGCAAGGGTAGGTGATGTTAAATTTGTTAAAAACCATCGAAAACTTTATTGTGTAGATGGCGGATTACGTGGATACGAACGATGACGATGTGGCACGGGAAGATGCATTAAATGAAAAGATGGTGCAAATGATGGATAATACTTTTGAAGCCAAACTTCCGCAAATAGTTCAAGAGGTGGAGAGTCGCGTGTTGGAAACGATTGATGCAATAATGACAAGCAAAATGGATGAAATAAAGGAGATGATTAGAGAGTCTAAAAGCAAGAGTAAGATACGAAGATACACGTATAAGGATTTTATGGCGTGTAGTCCTTCTCCGTATGATGGAAAGATAGACCCAATTGTATTCCAAAGGTGGATTTCTAATATAGAAGTTGTGTTTATCCGGAGTCGGTGTGATAAGGAAGATCAAGTAATGTTTGCTACGGGTCAACTGCAATCGCAAGCTAAAGATTGGTGGGATGCTCATTGTAAAGAGATAGGTGAAGATAAACTTCAAGCGATGACGTGGCAGGAATTTAAAGAGCCTTTCCTAAAATACCATTGCCCTCAATCCGCCATCGACAGGATTCAGGAGGAATTCTTGCGCCTCCGACAGCAGGATGAAACAATCAATGAGATAACAAATATTTTCTTGGATAAGCTGAAGTTTTGCAAGGAGTTCGTGAATTCAGAAAGAATGAAAATCAATCGATACCATGATATGTTGAAAGCGGAGTTTAGGGAGTTTATTACGCCCTCGAAGTGTGAAACTCTTGACGAACTCATAAACTGGGCGCGAGACAGGGAGATTGAACTCAAGAGACAGGTGGAGCGAGATGAAAAGAGACCGCCAGAGAAGATGTCTAACCCAATTCCTTTCAAGAAAGTCAAGTTTCAAGATCAAGGCAATAAAGAGAAAACAAAGAGTGGAATTCCCCGTTGCAAGAACTGTGGAAAGCTTCACACTGGGGAGTGTCTGTTGGGCAAGAGGGACATCCGCATTACAGGTGCCCTAAGAATACGAAGACATGTTTTAATTGTTTCCAGAAGGGTCATATCAAGGCGGAGTGTCCCAAGCTCCAACCGGGAATGAAAAAGGAAGGCAAGAAGGAGGATAACCCTAAGGCAAGAGCAAGAATGTTTCAAATTACGTCTGAAGAGGCTAAAGCTCATCCGAATGTTGTGTCAGGTATTTTCTTGCTAAATTCCTTGCTGATGTACGTGTTGTTCGATACCGGGGCTACTATGTCTTTTGTTTCAAGTGATGTAATTAATCACCCCTCATTTAAGATTGAAAGAATGAAAATACCATTAGAGGTAGAGATAGCTGATAGCAAGAATTATTTGTTGCACGAAGTGTGTAGAAACTGTAAGCTCACGATAGAGGATGAGGAGTTTGATATTGATCTCGTACCTATGGTCTTAGGAGAATTCAAGGTAGTAGTAGGTATGGACTGGATGGCCCGACACCATGTGGAGATTAAATGCGAAAGTAAGACAATACGCGTGCAATCTCCGAGTGGGAGATGGTTAAGTATTCAAGGAGAGAGAAATGTAAAAGCAAAGTTATGCAATATTGTCCAAGCCGTCAAGTACGTGCATAATGGAAGTAGGGCATTCTTAGCCTATGTAGTAGATGTTCATCAAGGCCTTCCCAAGTTCGAAGACGTTGCGGTAGTGAATGAATATCCGGATGTGTTTCCGGAGGAGTTGCCGGGGCTTCCACCCGAACGCGAAATAGAATTTCGTATTGAATTAAATCCGGGTGCGCAACCGGTGGCTAGATCCCCATATAGACTGGCTCCCACCGAAATGAGGGAACTAATGACACAATTACAAGACTTACTTGATAAGGGCTTTATACGTCCGAGTGTATCACCTTGGGGAGCACCCGTTCTTTTCGTAAAGAAGAAAGATGGGTCGATGCGTATGTGCATCGACTACCGGGAGCTGAATAAATTGACCGTGAAGAACCGTTATCCCTTACCCAGAATTGATGATCTTTTTGATCAGTTGCAAGGTGCGAGTTGGTTTTCAAAGATAGATTTACGTTCGGGCTATCATAAAGTAAGGGTGCGAGAGGAGGACGTTGCAAAAACTGCATTTAGAACTCGGTATGGACATTATGAATTCTTGGTCATGTCCTTTGGGTTGACGAACGCGCCAGCCGCGTTTATGGACCTTATGAACCGAGTATGTCGACCTATGTTAGACAAATCTGTAATTGTGTTCATAGATGACATTTTAGTTTACTCCCGGAATGAGGCCGATAATGCAAGACACCTACGTGAGGTACTTGAAACCCTCCGTAGAGAAAAACTTTATGCAAAGTTCTCAAAGTGTGCCTTTTGGCTCAGGGAGGTGCAGTTCCTAGGTCACGTATTAAATTCAGAAGGTGTCTTAGTAGATCCAGCAAAGATTGAGGCCGTATTAAAGTGGGTTCCTCCGAAAAACCCAACCGAAGTAAGGAGTTTTCTAGGCCTTGCCGGCTATTATAGAAGGTTTATTCAAGATTTCTCAAAGATTGCATTACCAATGACTAAACTGACGAGGAAGGAAGGAAATTTCGTGTGGGATAAAGAACAAGAAGAAGTTTTTCAAGTGTTAAAAGAGAAATTATCGAGTTCCCCGGTGTTAACGTTACCAGATGGAACGGAAGATTTGGTTGTCTATTCAGACGCGTCACATCAAGGCTTGGGGTGTGTTTTAATGCAAAAGGGAAAGGTTATCGCGTATGCTTCAAGACAACTCATACCACATGAAGTAAACTACCCGACCCATGACCTAGAATTGGCAGCGGTGGTATTCGCCTTAAAAGTTTGGAGGCATTACCTGTATGGGGTAAAATGCACGATCTACTCGGATCATAAGAGCCTCAAATATTTCTTCGAACAGAAAGATTTGAATATGAGACAACGAAGATGGTTGTAACTGATTAAAGATTATGACTGTGGTATTTTATATCCCCCGGGAAAAGCAAACGTCGTAGCTGATGCGTTGAGTCGAAAAGAATATCCACACCCGATTCATGTAAAATCTATGAAGATGACAGTTACACCTCACCTCCTTGAAATGATAAAAGATACTCAAATAAAAGCACTAGAGGCAGGGGATCCAAAGAAAGAAAGAACAAAGGGAATAGAAGAAAAATTTGAAGAAAACTCGAACGGGCTTAAAACGAGATTTGGTCGGATCTGGATACAAAGGTTTTGCGAGGTCAAGACAGTGCTACTTGAAGAAGCTCATAAGTCACGGTATTCCATTCACCCTGGGGCTACAAAAATGTACTGTGACTTGAAGATAAACTATTGGTGGCCCGGTATGAAACGCGATATCGCTAAGTATGTCAAGAAATGTCTGACGTGCTCTCAAGTGAAGGCGGAACATCAGAAACCCTATGGAGAGTTACAACCCTTGGAAATTCCAGTATGGAAGTGGGAGGAGTTAACAATGGATTTGGTGACTAAGCTACCTAGAACGAAAAAGGGGCATGATACGATATGGGTAATCGTGGACCGGCTCACGAAGAGTGCACACTTTTTACCAATTCGAGAGGCCTACTCCTCAGAAAAGATGGCGGAAGTGTATGTGAATGAAATAATATCTCGACACGGGGTGCCTGTGTCAATAGTTTCAGATCGGGATACGAGATTTACCTCTCGTTATTGGCTGAAGTTCCATGAAAGTATGGGCACGAAACTGCACATAAGCACCGCCTACCACCCGCAGACTGATGGTCAATCTGAAAGAACGATTCAGACGCTTATTGATATGTTAAGAGCATGCGCGTTAGATTTTGGGGGAAATTGGGATGACCATTTACCACTAGTGGAATTTTCTTACAATAATAGTTATCATAGTGGTCTCAAAATGGCACCTTATGAACTGTTATATGGAAGAAAGTGTGGGACTCCCGTATGTTGGGGGAAGTAGGACAAAGGGAGCTCTCGCCTAACGAATTGATAGCAATGACCAACGAAAAGATTGATCTAATTAGAGCTCGATTAAAGGCGGCTCAGGATAGGCAAAAGGCATATGCGGATAAGAGAAAGCGTCCTATCGAATTTCAAGTAGGAGACTATGTTCTATTAAAAGTATCCCCATGGAAAGGTATAATCCGTTTTCGTAAACGGGGTAAATTGGGGCCTCGTTGTATTGGGCCATTTAAGATCTTGGCTCGAGTGGGGAAAGTGGCGTATCGTCTAGAATTACCGTCTTCATTAGATGGGATCCATAACACTTTCCATGTATCACAATTACGAAAGTGCCTTGCGGATGAATCGGCGATCGTACCTCTTGACGACATTGAAGTAGATAAGAGCTTGAACTATGTTGAAAGACCGATAGCCATTAAAGATTTTAAGGTAAAGAATCTTCGCAATAAGGCCATTAGACAAGTTCTAGTACAATGGCAACACCGAAAGGGGTCGGAACTTACATGGGAATCGGAAGATGAAATGCGGAAGCATTACCCTTCTTTATTCGGTACGTAAATGTTGATTTAGTATGTGTTCAAGTTTCGGGGACGAAACTTTTTCTAAGAGGGGTAGACTTGTAACGCCAAAAAAAAAAAAGAAAGATTAGTTAAATTAAACAACACACACACACTAGACACTTCTATGTGTGCGTGAAGTTGTCCAGGAGAAGAGACAAGGACACCAAAAACCCTAGTTCACTAATTCCATCAATTGGAAGGTGATTTCAAGCCCGAACGATTGTAGGAACTCGAATTCTTGATCACCAAGGTGTGAATAACAAAGTGGTAAGTTGAATTTCTTGAAATTATGAACCTTAGGAAATGGGTTTCTACCCAATTATGAGTAATGTTGTGATATATACATATAGAAGTTAAGATTATGAACTAGAACTCGATTAGTGTTCGGTTTTTGGTGATTTAACTGGTTGTGATGGATGGAACATAGATGAATGATGTAGGATGAGAGAATCTAATTAACTTGCTTGATTTGTTATGAACTTGTAGATTAGTATGTGAAGATACTTGTAATTAAATGTCCTATAAATGCGAAACCCGCCAAGTGTTCGATAAAATGCCTATAAGAACAAATATCAAGATGTTGTATGATAAAAGTGTGTAAAAGAATAAAATGATATTTAGTCGGGCTAAATGAATGCATGTGTTGATGTAGGCGTAAAAGAAGAAGGTTCAAGCGCTAGGAGGTCGGACAGCTCACAGGATCGAGGTATGTTGTTTTATGTATACAAGCTTTACTTTCTAATTATCATGGTTATATTAGAACCGTAATTATGATAATTCGTAGTCGATGTGTAATTGATAACTTAACCCGCCATAAACGGGTCGTAAGAGATGATGATTTATGAAGGAAGTTATGTTATGGTCGGTTGGTCTTAAACTAACCGTATTTTGGAAAGTTATGTAGGAATGAAAGGAGATAGGTAGATCCGTTCTGAACGGATTTGGGATGTTGTTTATGTTGCTTTATGTCTAATCCGAAGTCAACGGATTATCGAATGCTATGCATTATCTCGTTTGGAGATAGTAAATAAGTACCCGTTAAATGGGTAAAGGAAAGTGAGATGGTGATATGGTTAGGCGATGACGTGAATGAATGTTAGTTGTTTATTTTAAATTATAGTTGCAAGAACTGACTAGTTGAATTGGATTGTGATGTAGGTAAATCTGCTACATAGGTGGCGTGGCGAGCTTGGGGGGGAACACCAACATGTATACTATGCGCTTCCGAACTAGACGCCCTTTTTAAACAATATTTTGTTAAACTTGTAATTAAAGAAACACGCCTTTTGTTGTGTAAACTATGGTTTTAGAAACTTAGTCGTTTGTAATTAGTAACTTTAAACTTGCGTCCTGACAGGGTAGTTCAGATTGACACCTGTGACCAGACTAGGGGAGGTGTTGATCTCGAACTAGCCACAAGGGCATTTTGGTAAAATGTAAATATTATGTTTCTAGTTGCAAACTTTGAAGTTTCCATGTGTTTTGGTCATTTTGTTAATAAGGGCGTAACAGTGGCGGAGGAAGATCTGTGCTTTTTTTGAAGATCTGTAGGTTTGAGAAGATGATAGGTATTGGCTTTTTTTTTAAGCTAATTAAAGCACTTTTCAGATCTTCTTTAAAAAAAACAAACGGTCTTCAAAGCCTTATGTCTGTCCGCCTACAGACATAAGCTCTTTGCAGATGTTATAAGCAAAAACAAACAGCCCCTAAGTATTGGAGATCCCACTACTCAACTTGAGGGGGAGTGTTGGAAAGAAGGAAACAAAATAGTATAGGGGCTAGTGTGTAATATGGTGGTCTATATAAACACCATCTTTGTGTAACCCTATTTGAAACACAATACAATTTTTCAATACAATTCAAACCCAAATCAGAGATTACTCTCTATACCAAACAACACTAACAAATAGACAACTTAGAGAAAGAGGTTTGTTTCAACAATACAATACCATTCTTATTGATTCAGCAACCTTTAACACAAAGGATTCACAAACAGTTGGCTCAGTTTGTTAATCACTTAACTACCGTTCTTCTCGTGTCTCCTTTACCGTTCTAACATTTAAAGATTGTTAACTTCTATCCTTGTTTGACAGCATATTAAATTAATATGTTATGATTCTGTTTTCTAGTATCTTTTTGGTGCAAATTTGACTTGTGGAACCTCAGGTCATAACTGCTAGGACTTGGAGACAACAAAAGGCATTTAGAGAATTATAGATGCAAAACAGGAAATCATGTGATTATGAGCTTTTTCTTTAATTGCATTGTATTATAACAATGTTGTTACATCAAATATGACCATATTTACAATAACTAAAAGCCACATAGGTCCCTCATCCAATCCAACACCGGTTCTAGAAACCTTGCAAATTGCAGCCTGGCTTGTTTCGAGCCACGCTCGAGTTGCTCGGAATTTTTATATTTATTACTTTTTAAATTTATATATATTTTTTAATTTTTTTCTACCTTTTTTTATTTTTAGTTTTATATTTACATTTTTCATTTTTTATTACTAATTTGTATTTTTTATCATCTCATCATAACCCGAATTTATCCTGACCTAAACCCATCCTAACGCAAACTTATCCTAACTTTTTTTTAGTATACCAGTCACGGCCCCCGTCCCGGTGTTACCCGGTCCAGGAGCCGCGGGACAGAAACCCGTGATATTTATTTATTTTGAGTTGACAGTTGACGTTTTCACAGGATCTTTGAAAACTTGAAAATGCCCAATTATTTTATTTCATGAATTGGGACAACCCCGTAATT
Source organism: Helianthus tuberosus (assembly GCA_030545235.1). NCBI lineage: Eukaryota > Viridiplantae > Streptophyta > Magnoliopsida > Asterales > Asteraceae > Helianthus > Helianthus tuberosus. The sequence continues at coordinate 10,607,415 of CM060396.1, forward strand.
TATAATAGAGGAATTTTACGAGGAAATTCCCTGGTTTACAACACATGTTTATTTATTTAACTGAGCCACCACTTCAAGCTTTATTAGTGCTCCGTAGCACTTTTCCTTGATTCACGGTAGGTCACCTGAAACATGTTTTAAAAATATTTTATCAGCGGGGAAATACTGGCGAGTCACTCAAATTTGATAAAACGACACATAGTTATAAATTATAGCATATGAGCGATTACAATGGCTAATGTCTTATTTTTATCTGGCGCCGTGTCACCTCCTTGTGACTATGGTCATACCACTATTGGGTCCTTTCACCCAAGTAGTGATGATTATCACTGTTAGGTTGATGAACCTAACTGTGAAAAATTAGTAATGTGCACAATACCCCACTTGCCAGTGATTCAAGATAACCACGACTTAATCCCTATAATTATAACTTTGAAAATAATTTGAGGTATTGTAAAACAACTTTAACAAAAAGAGAATGACTCACATTGCAAGTTTAGTCGGGCAGAGTTTAGCCTACTAATAAGCCTGTTAACCTAATTAAAATAACAATGCACACGAAACTTGGTCAGTAACTTAATACAACATTTACGATAACTCACGAGATTAAAACTCTCACAATGAATGACAAAGTGCAACACTTAAACATCCATCGAATTCACGACGAATGACAAAGTATAGCCCGAGTTTGGGCAGCACTTAAACATCCATCGGATAGTTTCAATCGATCGGACATTGAATCGTAGCAGTGATCGAGTTATTACCCTGTTATCGCAGCAGAATGTCGGGATTTTGATTGTTTTGAACGAAACAGTGTATAACTAAGTGTAGGAAACTAATTTTTACGTTGGAAAAACTGTGCCATGCAAGTGCCAAACCCCACTATTTATACTGAAAAACCGGCTCCCTCGCGTGGGGCAAGGGCCTGTCGCGTGGCGAGAGGGGACCCTTTCTAGCATAGGGTAGCCTCGTGTCTTACTAGCTTGGTTGAGTCGACGGTTTGATAAAATTCGATTCCTATCGTAAACTGTAAGGATAATACTAATTAGGGAAAACCCCCCCTGAGTTTTAGGGGCCCTGATCCTAGTTTCGATTGTTCTGAAAATTTTAGGGCCCATGCAATATTACTTGGGGGTCTCAATTAGGGTTTCCTATTGGACAAAATAAAATAAGAGATAGAAGTTTTAAATGAGAGTTGGTACATCCTCCCCACCTTATTAAAATCTCGTCCTCGAGATTTACTGGAACAATTAGGGATATTTTCGCTTCATCTCTGATTCCAGCTCCCAAGTGTACTCAGGTCCTCTCTTTGAATCCCACTTGACTTTGACCAGTACTAGTCTTTTGTGCTTGAGAAACTTGACCTTTCTGTCTTCTATCTGTAGTGGCTTCTCAACAATTTTAACTTTTCATTTACCTCTACATCTTGAAGAGGTACTACCAGGGATTCGTCAGATAGACATTTCTTGAGATTGGATACATGAAATACGTCATGTACCCCAGCTAATTCTTCGGGTAATCGTAAGCGATAGGCAACTGGTCCTATCCGCTGGATTATTGGGAATGGTCCTACGTACCTTGGACTTAGTTTTCCTTTTTTACTGAACCGAACTACTCCTTTTCAAGGAAAAACTTTCAAGAGTACCTTGTCTCCCACTTGAAATTCTAGTGGTTTGCGTCTATTGTCTGCATAATTCTTTTGACGATCTCGAGCTGTCTTTAGTCTTTCCTTGATTTGAGTGATCTTGTCGGTAGTTTCTTGTACTATTTCGGGACCTGATAATTGGCCTTCTCCTATTTCTGCCCAACAAACTGGAGTTCTGCACTTTCGTCCATACAGTGCTTCGAATGGGGCAGCTTCAATGCTTGCATGATAACTATTATTATAGGAGAATTCAATTAAGGGTAGATGATCATCCCAGTTTCCACCAAAATCTATCACACATGCCCTGAGCATGCCTTCCAGGGTTTGGATCGGCCTTTCACTTTGTCCGTCTGTTTGAGGATGGTAAGCTATACTTAAATTTAATCGCGTCCCCATGGCTTCTTGGAAACTAGTCCAGAAATGTGAAGTGAAACGACTATCTCTATCCGATACAATAGAGAGTGGAACTCCATGTAAGGATACTATTTCATCTACATACAACTTTGCTAACCTTTCCATGCTAAAGGTTTCTTTCATGGGTAGAAAATGAGCTGATTTGGTTAATCGATCCACAATTACCCAAATTGTGTCGTTACCTTTCCTGGTTTTGGGCAACTTAGTAACAAAATCCATTGTTATGAGCTCCCATTTCCATACAGGCATTTCTAATTGTTGGAGTAAACCCGAAGGTTTCTGGTGGTCTGCCTTAACTTGTGAACAAGTAAGACACTTAGATACATATCTAGCTATGTCCTTTTTCATTCCTATCCACCTGAAATTATTTCTTAAATCTTGATACATCTTATTATTTCCCGGGTGCATGGTATATCTAGATTTATGGGCTTCCTCTAAAATCTTATTTCTTAACTCTCCTTGCTTAGGTACCCAAATCCTTCTTTTGTGGAATTTCCAAATTCCATCAGCTCCTTGCTCTAATTCCTTTATTCTTCCTTTCATTCCTTCAGCATCATCCTTGATTGCTGTTTCTTGAATGTTTTTCAGTTGTTCCATTAAATCTAATTGTAAACTTAGCACGAACTCGCTTTTGCTTTTCGTGATACTTACGACTTAAGGCATCTGCAACTACGTTTGCATTTCCTTCGTGATATTGAATATCACAGTCGTAGTCACTTAGAATTTCCATCCATCTCCTTTGCCTCATGTTCAATTCTTTTTTGCCCAAATATATACTTTAAGCTCTTATGATCTGTATAGATTGTAAACTTACTTCCATACAGATAATGCCTAATTCTAAGTCATGTGTCGTATAGTTTTCCTCGTGCTTTTTCAATTGCCTTGAATCATACGCAATTACCTTCTTACGTTGCATTAGCACACATCCTAATCCTAACTTAGAAGCATCACAATAAACTTCAAAATCTTCCGTCCCTTCTGGTAAGGCAAGAATTGGGGTGTTGGTTAACCTTTGTTTTAAAATCCTAAAAGCCTCTTCTTTCTTAGGTCCCCATTCAAACTTAACTGTTTTACAGGTTAGCTTAGTTAATGGCACAGCTATCTTAGAGAAATCCTTAATAAAGCGCCTATAGTATCCAGCTAAGCCTAGAAAACTTCTAATTTCCGTAGCTGATTGCGGGACCTTCCATTTAGTGATTGCGTCTATCTTGGAGGGATCTACATGAATACCTTCATGATTCACCATGTGTCTTAAAAATTGCACCTCCTGTAGCCAAAATTCACACTTCGAGAATTTGGCGTAAAGTTTCTCTTTTCTTAACAAAGTTAAGAGTGCATGCAGGTGCAGACAATGCTCATCCTGACTTTTAGAATAAATAAGTATATCGTCGATGAAGACAATTACAAATTTATCCAAGTACGGTTTACATATCCTATTCATCATGTCCATAAATGCTGCAGGAGCATTTGTTAGTCCAAAGGGCATGACTGTAAACTCGTAGTGACCATACCTAGTTCTGAAAGCAGTTTTAGGTATGTCTTCTTCTTGCACCTTCAACTGATGATATCCGGAGCGTAAATCTATTTTAGAAAAATATCTAGCTCCCTGGAGTTGATCAAAGAGATCATCAATCCTAGGTAATGGGTATCGATTCTTAATTGTAACCTTATTTAGTTCCCTATAATCGATACACATTCGCATCGAACCATCCTTTTTCTTTACAAAAAACACTGGTGCTCCCCAAGGGGATGAACTAGGTTGTATGAATCCTTTACTAAGCAATTCATCTAATTGCTTTTTCAGTTCTAACATTTCAGTGGGTGCTAAACGGTAGGGTGCCTTTGCTACAGGTGTAGTTCCAGGAATCAAATGAATTCTAAATTCTACCTCCCTATCTGGTGGTAATCCTGGTAATTCTTTTGGGAATACATCCGAGTACTCTGATACAACAGGAATTTCCTTAAGTTCCTTACCCTTAGTGCTAATGATTACTGAAATCATATACACTATTCCTTGCTTTCGTTCATAACCAGCAATTTTCATTACTGAAATGAACTTCATGGGTTTACGCGGCTTATCCCCTGTAATCATAATTACTTCTCCCGTGGGTGCACAGATTTCTATTGAATTCTTATCACAAAGGATTCGAGCATGGTTGGCTACTAACCAATCCATTCCTAATACGACATCGAATCCAGCTAAATTCATAGGTAATAGGTTTGCAGAGAATTTATGGCCTAGAAGTTCTATCTTTCCTTCTCGCAAAACCTTATCTATTTTAACAGAATTACCATCTGTCGTTTCTACCATAAAAATTTGTCTAAGGTTAGTTAAGGGTAGGTTAAGAGCTTGGCAGAATGAAGTATTTATAAAACTTTGGTTTGCACCAGAGTCAAATAATACTTTCGCATAAACGTCGTGAACTAGGAACGTACCAGCTATCACATCAGGGATTAGCTCTGCTTCCTGAGTAGTCAGTTGGAAGGCTCTTGCGTTCTTCTTGGTAGTTCCTTCTACAGGTTTGGCTTTGTTATCAGCTGGTTTGACCAATTTGGGGCAGTCTGGCCTAAAATGTCCAGCTTCTCCACAGTTGTAGCAGATTGTTGATTTCTTTCTCCTGCAATCTTCTTCTTGATGCCCTGGAATTTTGCAGAAATTGCAATACCCTTTGCATCTTCCAAAATGCTTTCTTTTACAGGTACCGCAGAATGGAGCAGTGGAAGATTGTCAAGTTTCCTTTTTCTTGAAATTACTACTGTTACCCACACGGAATCCTTGGGTAATCTTTTGGGCCACTTCCTTTTTCCGGTTTTCTTCTCTTGTGCGTACCAACCCGTCAGTTAGGGTGTTAGCTAATTCCACAGCATCATCAATAGTGCGAGGTCTCGCAGCTTTAACGATATCACGGATTTCGCCAATCAATCCCAAAATATAGTGGGAAATAAGTACCGGTTCTGGCGAAGCCAGGGTTGGTACAACTCTAGCATACTCGAAGAATGTCGAAGTATACCCTCGACGGTCAACATCCACCATCCGGTGGTTCAAGAATTTATTCGCCATTTGTTCCTTTTCATATTCGGGACAGAATTTTCTTTCCACTAGACTTTTAAATTCTTCCCAATTCATGGCATAGGCCACATCGCTTCCCTTGGCTTGAAGTATCGTATTCCACCATTCTAGCGCCTCTTCTTTAAAAAGATGCGACGCGTACATGACCTTGTCTTCCTCGGCACATTTACTTATTTTAATTACTGCCTCGGTTTTTTTCTAACCAACGCAGTGCAGCAGTCGCCCCCTCATTGCCTGCAAATTCAACTGGTTTATAGGCAAGAAATTCCTTATAAGTGCAACCAGGCGTTGCAGCTTTCATTTTCTTAAGGAATGTGGCTTGCATCCCATCATTATTGTTATTATTAGTGTTGCCGCCTCCATTTACACTATTACTGAAATTGTAGCCATAAGTACGTTTGTGGGAATAATCGGTTGAGGTTCAACTGGATTCCGAGCAACAACAAGGATTGCTGGAATAGCATTGGCTATTCCCTGGGCAACGATATTCTCTATATCTTGCCTATTCAGAAATTGATCTCCATTGTTTTGCTCGGATTGATTAACCTCGTTAACTGGTTCATTACCAGCGTGTTCTATCTGGTAATTAATATATATATATAAGTGATTAGCATAAAATAATTAATAACCAAACATGATCAAACAATCGCACATAATTACATCAACACGTATAGCCAAAATTGTCGATTTTTCGACTTCCATATTTTATATATTTTAATATGCGTCCGTACACACCAGTTATGTTACACAAGTTTTATTTTTAGTTGTTTTACACGATTATATTTTTATTATTATATTATTATTATTAAACACACATTCCCACAACCACATACGATCCCGTCAGCTGGCATTTCCAGGATATCCTTTCCCCTACTTCTCGGATTCTATTTCCTGCGTCCACTAGCTCCTCGCCATAGTGGCAGAGTTCTGCCAAGTTTTCGGAGCTCATAGGTGGGTGTAGTGGAGGCTCCGGGTCAAACTGAGGGAAAAAGGTATTAGGGTTATTTAAAAGATTCTGAAATTGCCAGTCGGTTGTCCACCATTCTTCCAGTTCTCCTGGTAACGGTTGGGTGTGGATAATAGGATCTGGGATATCAGGCTCTAGATCAACTGGAAGTTGTGCTTCCGCAGGGTGATTGAAGAGGTTTGCATCGGCAGGTCCGATGAGGTCACTAAGTGCCAGTTTACGATCCAACTATTCCAAGGATAGCATTTCCTAGGCTTGCCCTGAACTTTTTCCAATCTCCTTTCCTTTGCCTTTATCATTTGGATCCTCCGTATTTATAACTTTTCGTGTCGCTGGTTTCTTCCTGCGCACACGCCTCCAGCCCACGAATCTTCTTCTCTTCTTTGGCTTGGGTTTCTCCGGAGGTTGGGCTTGAAATTCCATAGGTTCATCAACGTCGGTCAAATAACCGGAAAAGTCTCTGGAAACTTCCACATTAACAGAATGGAGATTGAGATTCTGAAGAGCTTCAGACAACTCATTTATGCTATTTAGCAAATATAGAGAAAACACACAAAATTCTAGGTTAAAATGTTGTAAACCCATTTTCACATAATCACAGAACGGAAATCAGAAAAATTAAGTATTTCTAAATACTTAATTGGCTTAAATCAGTGGCTCTGATACCACCTTTTTCTGTCACGGCCCCCGTCCCGGTGTTACCCGGTCCAGGAGCCGCGGGACAGAAACCCGTGGTATTTATTTATTTTGAGTTGACAACGGAAGTTTTTACAGGATCTTTGAAAACTTGAAAATGCCCAATTATTTTATTTCATGAATTGGGACAACCCCGTAATTTATAATAGAGGAATTTCACGAGGAAATTCCCTGGTTTACAACACATGTTTATTTATTTAACTGAGCCACCACTTCAAGCTTTATTAGTGCTCCGTAGCACTTTTCCTTGATTCACAGTAGGTTACCTAAAATATGTTTTAAAAATATTTTATCAGCGGAGAAATACTGGCGAGTCACTCAAATTTGATAAAACGACACATAGTTATAAATTACAGCATAAGAGCGATTACAATGGCTACTATCTTATTTTTATCTGGCGCCGTGTCACCTCCTGGTGACGATGGTCATACCACTATTGGGTCCTTTCACCTAAGTAGTGATGATTATCACTGTTAGGTTGATGAACCTAACCATGAGAAATTAGTAATGTGCACAATACCCCACTTGCCAGTGATTCAAGATAACCACGACTTAATCCCTATAATTATAACTTTGAAAATAATTTGAGGTATTGTAAAACAACTTTGACAAAGTTTAGCCTAACAGTGAATGACTCACATTGCAAGTTTAGTCGGGCAGAGTTTAGCCTACTGATAAGCCTGTTAACCTAATTAAAATAACAATGCACACGAAACTAGGTCAGTAACTTAATACAACATTTACGATAACTCACGAGATTAAAACCCTCACAATGAATGACAAAGTGCAACACTTAAACATCCATCGAATTCACGACGAATGACAAAGTATAGCCCGAGTTTGGGCAGCACTTAAACATCCATCGGATAGTTTCAATCGATCGGACATTAAATCGTAGCAGCGATCGAGTTATTACCTTGTTATCGTGGAAAAATGTCAGGATTTTGATTGTTTTGAACGAAATAGTGTATAACTAAGTGTAGGAAACGAATTTTTACGTCGGAACAACTGTGCCATGCAAGTGCCAAACCCCACTATTTATACTGAAAAACCGGCTCCCTCGCGTGGCGCGAGGGCCTGTCGCGTGGCGCGAGGGGACCCCTTCTAGCATAGGGTAGCCTCGTATCTTACTAGCTTGGCTGAGTCGACAGTTTGATAAAATTCGATTCCTATCGTAAACTGTAAGGATCATACTAATTAGGGAATACCCCCCCTGAGTTTTAGGGGCCTCTATCCAAGTTTCGATTGTTCTGAAAATTTTAGGGGCCATGCAATATTACTTGGGGGTCTCAATTAGGGTTTCCTATTGGACAAAATAAAACAAGAAATAGAAGTTTTAAATGAGAGTTGTTACATTACCCTTCCTGACCCAAACCCAGCCTAACCCAAACCCACCCAACTTTGCCCACTTTGCAACCCATAGGTGCAAGTGTCCAAAAATTGCTTGATGTTTCCTTCTAAGTTTTAATTAACACCGTTCCTTTTTCCTCTGGCGGGCTTTCAGCTCAAACAAAAGAATGGTCGAATTTAAATTCAGCCCATTTGATCTTTTATTGCAATTGTTTTCCATGTTCGGATGTTCCTATATGTGAGCCCAATCCCATATGTAATATTGAGTTATGGACACCACTCGATTTTCCATTTACTATGATATATTATTCCATATATAAATTAGCAAGTTTTTTATACATTAGGAGTTGTACCTCAAGTTTGGAGAGTTTTTGAAAAAAAAAAAACCCCTTTGATATTTCACTTTCAACCTAGAAATTTTATCCTTTACATTTTAACCCATTTGAAATTTTTACTTTTAACTCAAAGTTTTTCATCATTCGTAATTTAACACAACACTTTATTATTTACAACTTTGAGTCCCATACTTTTTATCTTTCGCAAGTTTTTCGTTTTACATTTCGTTCTAAATTTTGCGAGTTAACATGTCGTAGCATGCATGTGAGGTTCAACGTTTTTTGCTCTATTTTTTCATATTTGACAGACCCGTCGCAACGCGTCTATTTTTTCCCTTTTGAAAGTTCGCCGCAACGGGCCGGTCCTAGATCGACTAAGTTATTATTTTCTACGTTTTACGTTTCTGGTTAATTTCTTCGCATTAACACACTGAAACGGGTGTGCGTGGTTCAACGATTTTAGTCTGCTTTTCGTTTAGTGTAATTTTTACCATTTCATCTATTTTATTTTTACGATGTTAAAAGTCGATGTGGTTGTGGCACTGGTGCTACTTGGCACGGTTTTACGAACGTTTTTAACCTATTAAATTTTTTACTAATATTTTGTTACGGTTTACCCCTCTACTTCCTTTACTTAAAAACTATTTTTTACGTGCATATTTTATGTACGGGTATGTATAAATATGATTTGTTCTACATCACGTAACCTTTTTTTATAGACGAGTCAGGTCAAATATAATACGTTTTCCTTAAAAGAAATCATTTTTACGTGCATATTTATGTGCGTTTTCGTATAAATTCAAGTTGTTCTACGTTTCAACGTAGACTTTTTTAGGAAATGATTCATGTCAAATATAATATGTTTTCATGTTTATTTTATGTATGTTTTGTAAAGTTTGTTTCGAACCGAGTGAAATCAAATTATGGTTTCTTGTTCTCCCCCTTTTTCAAAAGCTTTAATTAATCTCTTTCGATTACATGTGCATATTTTCCTTCATACCGTTATGTTTTCTATGTATGAGTTGGGTCACATATAATACGTTATGATTGTTCGATATGAATTTGATTTACTTTACGTTTGATCCAATCACAATGCTTATACAGGTTACATTGAGTTCAACTGGATACGTCGAAATGTGTGTTTTCATATCGTTAATGCATCATATAACGTTTGGACTAATACATTCAATGTTTACGATTTACCCGCGCCGCAACGCGGGTGGATCTTAACCCTAGTTTAATTTAATTTGAACCATTATATATATATTGTTAACGAGAGCTGATGAATAGTAACTTTATTTTTATAATAATATATAGTTTTTTATTATTTTATTATTTAATATATTATAATAGTTTATTATTATATTTACTTTTAATAACATATTTTTCTTTTTCTAAAACATATATTTCCTTTACCTTTTTTTAATAATTGTTTTTTTTTTCTTTTTTTGAACATACATAAATTTATCCATTAATTTGATACTTCTTTAATAATTTATGTTTATAACGTTTTTTTCTAAAAACTTAAGTACGTAGTTGTGCTTGATTTCTTTTCCTGACATTCCGTTATAAGTTTTGTTAAAAACGAATTTGTACTCAAAATAAAGTATTTATTTGGTATCATAAAATTGTACGATGATAAACTAAATCTTTCGAATGGTTTGACTTTCTAAACAACATGTTTTATTTTCAAATCACGTTTGTTTTACATTATCATTTGCTCGGTTTCACTGCAACTCGCGATATAAAAAAACTAGTATTCTTTTATTCTTCATGTTTTTGTCCTTTTAATAGATTGATTGCAACTTATTAGCTCAAATATCTCCTCAACTTACAAAAAATCAAAAAACAAATCAAAGCGATGTATATTGCATTTATTTAATAGATAAAATGAAATAAAGCGTATGTAAAATGCACTGTCACGTAAAACCAACATGTTTTCGCAACTGCCCCCACATCGCCTTATCACCGCCACTGCTTCCGTCGTCACCATCTTTACTACTAACCGCCATAAAAACAGATTTAGCAGACAAACCCTTTTTGTATAATTTTTTTCCAATCTTTTTTGTCAAATGACCCAAACCAAATTGATACTTTTAAAAACGATATGTTTTGCCTAAATCCAATACGAACCCATATTAAACTATTACATGACCCCCACCCAAATTTTGTAGCCATTCCACCACCGCTAAAGTTAAAAAGTATAAAAATTTAGAAATCCAAAACTTAAGAGGTGCGATTTTGACTAATTCATCTAGAATCGGGTAGTTTAGGTTTTATAAGTCAAAAAGATAGCCTTTTCAACTTAAATATGCTAATAAATTGGATTAATGTCATAACTTATTTAAACCTATTGATCCAAAATTCTCAACAAATATACCTTGATCAAAAGAAATTTCATTAATTTGAAATAAAATTCAATTTGGTTCATCTTATTTTTCCCTAATTCTCCAATTTATCATTTTTACATGGTTACTTTTTTTAAAACAAACAATACATAGGGAATTATAAGAACCACATAATATACTCGTATATAATGAATTAGGTTATAAATCCGTGTATTACACAGTGTTATACAATAAAAACCATATAATTATATAATCTTATATAATCTGTAAAAAACTTTGTATAACTGACACTTTTATTATCATATGACAGTTCATACAACTAACTTGACTCTATCATAAAACCCGACCTATGTTAATTAGTAATACTGAAAGGGTGGGGTTCGACTACAAAGTCCATTTTTTTCTACAAAGTGTACAAAGTTATAAAATGCCGCAATTTCAATCATAAAGCACACTAAAAACCCGTAAATAACAGAGTGAAAATCAGTAAAACACAATATCTAAACCCTAGTGGTCCATAAAAACTTCAAACATACCATCGTAGAACTATAAATTGTAACAACCCGAAATTTATAAAACTCTAAATCAGAATTATAAAGTGCTAATTAAACAGGAACCAGCTAATTAGGAAATTATAACCCAGTCAGCTACGAGCCTTGTAGTGGCATATAATAAGGTTAAAACACTTAGATTATAAATTAAACAAAGCTAAGGGACCAAACTTGCAAAGATTGAAAGTGGAATGTTGAAATAAGAAATTAACACACCAAACACCCACATACGTGAGTGTCTGGTTGAACAGAACAAGAGAGGGCGACAGGGGTTTCCTTCAAACCCTAAAATCCTCACAAAATTCACAAATTGAAGCCAATTATATGCTCTAAAACAAATTTCAAACATGAATTAGTGATCACCTCGTTGCAGGGATCAAAAGGTATGCGAAATTGTGGTATTTTGTTGCATCTTAAATTCTAGGTTAAATGTGAAAAACTAAAATTCAGCTTGATTACTTGATGCATGGGTGGAATTAGAAGTAACATGATGTTTAGGGATAAAACCCTAGAAGAATTCTTGTTAAAATTAGTATGATGATTCTAGAGATTTTAATCTCCATTTTAGGTGATTATTGATTTTGTAAAGACTAGATAAACACTAGGATTATGAATACTATTCTAGTGAAAACTGAATTCATGTGTTAAATTTGGTATTGTTGATGTTGAAATTTAGTGTAAATCGCCTAATCGAAGTAAATGTAGGTGAAAATAACATGTCAAGAACCTAGTAATGATTATGTAAGAATTTGACCCGCTAGGTGTTTGTTGAAACGCCTAAGTGAGGAATAAAATGTTTAGAATCGAACAAAAACGCAGATTTGAATATCATAATGAATTGTCCATTATGAATTATGAAAGAGTTCTAAATTGATGATGAATGGAACTCTTTGGGTAAAGCATCCGGATCGTCAAGTGGACAAGCCGGAAGTGATACACGTTTGAAGGGCACACTTAGAAGGTACGCGACCTATTGTTTCGCTACATTATGTTTAATTGTTAGTCTTACTTTGTTATATTGATAATTGGTAAACAAGTGAAACCATTAAGTCACGGACGTGACAAAGTGCCTTAAACAAGTAAAATGGGTCAAAACATGAGTTAGAATTCGGGTTTGGATGTATCTAGCAATGGAGACACCCATTCGGCACCCAAAGGGGTCAAAACAAGTTGTGTTACAAACATAGAAATATATAACCATCACTTGTGATTGGTTATATAATCAAGTGTAGGTCGTGTAACGGACACACAATTCCATTGCAAAAGCATGAGCCCATGTAGAGGGATTATAGTTCAGAACATTTATTTGCCAATCGATTCTGAAAAGCATGATTAAATCCTTAGAATTAAGCATGATAGTTATGTCATGAGCGCTCTCGGGAGGGAAGCAAAAGTCATAATTGGTAAACATGGAAACGGGTGATATGGTTGAAATTAAAGATGTCAACAATGCAAGTTAGGGAACTTGTAACAAATGGGTTGAATAAACAAGAGATGAAATAAAATCCAACTGCTCTTGAAATGATATTTTTATGCAAAACGTGTTGATAAACGCGTCCGTAATTAAATTACGGTCACGTAGGAAAAAGAATCGGCTAAAACGGACGCCCGAGTCAAAAGTTATGCCGATTTAAAGTTTCGAACTTAGAAAAATGGTGCTGGGACAAATTAGCAGCTCAACACAACAACATTCTGTCGAAAATGCCATCCGGTGCCGCGCCACGGCCGAACACACTTACCGTCGCGCGACGCGATGGTGCTGGCGTCACGCGACGGCCTTCCCCTCTCTTCCTCGCGCGGCGCGACTGAGTCCCAGCATGAATTTTGTTTGTTTTTGTTATGTTTTGAATATGGAACATGTTATACTTGATATTTAATGTGTCAAACTAATAATTTTAAATGGTTTTGACCGTAGGTGAAGATGGAACCTAACCCGGATGGTGATCAAGCTATTATCAAGAACCGAACGCACTAAACGAAGCTTCCGCACTTGATCTATTTTGTCTTAGCAATATGTAGATACTTGAACTATGTTTTCAAACGTTATCTAGTAGACACTTGAAGTTATGTTTTGTAAGTTTAACGGATAGTTTATTTTTAATTGGAATATTAGGATCAAATATGGTCCTTCAAAATCATGTAAGTGTTTGCAAACTCTAAATTTTGTACTAAATGCAAGTTTTTGTATCATTAAACTAGTTATATTAAACCGGGTCTTACAAGTTGGTAATCAGAGCTAAGGGTTGTCAATAAAGTGTGTTCGGTTCAAGCTTGATCAAGCATCCGGTAAGAGTTAATTGTTTAAGTAGATTCGGAGAATATAGAAATGAAACATGAACAAATATGCAAGAAAAGAGTGTGTAAGTTCACTCAAACACAAAAAATGCATGAAACAAGAACAGTCGAATCAAGTTATGAACTTGATTAAACCAAAACAAGTAAATCATATATTATAAATGAAATGTTTAACAGTCAATGTAAACATTTCAGTATTAAAGATGGCGGACGAAGGTAATGATGATACGGTGCCGAGAGTCACCGAGCAAACAAGAGAAGTGATTGCCGAGGAGGTTGGAAAGGCAATCGAAAATAGTTTGTCTGGTTTCATCGATAAGATCCAGAACACGATACTATCAGTGGTTAAGGAAAGAATAAAGAAATTGGAGGATAATGCCAATTTAGCAAAGGAAAAGTCCGGAGGATGAAAGCCTTGTACATACAAGGAGTTCATGGCGTGCAAACCGCCAGTCTATAATGGGGAGGTTGACCCAGTCGTATGCCAGCGATGGCTAAGAGATATCGAAGGGGTATTCGAGAGGACCCATTGTGATGAAGATGACTACGTAGCTTATGGTACGGGTCAATTAAGGGGTCAAGCGAAAGACTGGTGGGATAACAAAAAGAAAGAAATTGGAAGCGAAGCAGCCAAGACTATGACATAGGATGAATTTAAGACGCCGTTTCTTAAACACCACAGTCCCAAGGCGGTCATAAATCGAATCAAGGAAGAGTTCATGCAACTTAGGCATAAGGGTGAGTCCATAGACAAGATCACGGGAACGTTTATGGATAAAATGAAGTTTTGTGATGAACTGATAACAAACGAAGAACAGAAGATATATTATTATTACAATATGTTGAGCGCCGAGTATAGGGAGTTTATGACTCCTTCAAAATACGAAACCCTTACCGAGATCATAAATGTTGCTCGAGAACGGGAGATCGAATTGAGAAAGCAGGTTGAACGAGGTGAACGGAGGGCTCAAAATGTCAATCCGAGCCCTACCAAGAAAGCGCGAATGAACGAAACAGTGAAGAAATCGGATGCGAAAGGCGGGTCGCCAAATTGCAAAATCTGTGGAAAGGGTCATAGGGGCGAATGTCGCTTCAAGGATAAGCCTTGCCCCATATGTCGAAAAATTGGGCATATGGCTTCATCATGCCTGGAAAAAGTGACGGTTTGCTACAATTGTTATCGACCGGGTCACAAGAAATTGGAATGCCTGGAACTAGTGGGAAAGAAAGATAGGCAAGACACGAAAGCTGAAGCCCCGAAGGCAAAGGCTAGATGTTTCCACTTGACTGCCGCAGAAGCAAAAGTTGAACCCGAAGTGGTTTCAGGTATATTTGTTGTAAACTCGATTCCTGCGCGTATATTATTTGATACGGGTGCGAATAAATCCTTTATTTCATATGGGTTTATTCGACATCCTTCATTTGTTCTAACAAAATTACCTATGCCTTTAGAAGTAGAGATAGGTAATAACAAGAGTTTTATCGTTTGTGATGTATGTGAAAACTGTAAATTGAGCATTGACGACGAAGAATACATGACGTGTGCAAAATGCAACATGTAAATTACATCAATTGTGGCATAAAACTAACCCTTTTTTAGTACTAATGTTGGAAAAAGTGTGCTTTTGTCTTCCTTTTGTATTTTCAGGATTAAATGAGCTCAAATTTACAAAAGAAGCAAAAAGGCAGCTAAATCTGACATAAATACAAGAAAAGGAACCAACGTGACATGCCCGACCCCACGACAGCATCTTCCCAAGCAAAACAAGAGAACAGAAGGCTGAACACGCCCCGTGCTCAATGAGCACGGGGGCGTGCCCAAGTGCCTGCATAAAAGACAAAGTTGTAGAAGCTTCCATCGCCCACCACGGGGCCGTGCTCAGCGGACATGGGGCCGTGGTCAACTATAAGATTCACAGAATCCAGGTAAATCTTGATAGTACAGATATGCTTCTGCACATGGGGTCGTGCCAAGCGGACACGGGGCTGTGGTCAACTAATACAGACAAGAGCAATTAATGAAAACAGAGAAGGATGTGGACACGGGGCCGTGCCCACTGGACACGGGGTCGTGCCCGAGCTTCTGTTCAGCTTATAAATAGGAGTGCTTGGCTCAAGCTCAAACCATCCCTTGGCACACCACCTCTCTCACACTTCACCCATCACCCACCACCACCATAACACTATCATCCACCACCATCATCCATTGTCCATCATAGAGTGTGTGAGTCGTCTCGGGATCCAAGATTGATCGTAAGAGTTCTTGACAATCAAGGCCATGTTTGCCTAAGTCTCTTACATCACTTGGTGAAGACAAAGTGTCTAGTGTAATACTTTTTATTTTTAATCTTTTCGCACCTTTTACTTGGTTATGTATTAATGACTTTAATAACTAGTTTCTTATGTTGAAGGTGATTTTTCCTTATCGTTTGTCCGTGGTGTCTTGGCATTATTTTACTGTCTATATAAAATAAAAGATTTTCACCATTCATATCTCCACGGTCTATATGGAGGTATGTTGGCTACCTGGTCGGGGGTTAAGGGAACGGTTTGGTAAAAGTCTTGCCTTGTTCAGTGTATAGATCCTGCAAGGACCTGGGTCAAATTTAGTAGGACCTCCTTCAAAACTTAACGGTATTGGATGGCGGGGGTCCAAACTCTTTGATCCCCTCATATGTAAGCTACAATTAATACTTTAACCCGGCTACTTAGGACTGTATCCCTGCTGACTCAGACTACTTAGCCGAGGGTAATGTCACCTTCAAAAGAGGGGCCTACCATAATATGCATTAATAACTTAATTAATTATCTTTCAATAATTGGACCCTTTAGGATTGTATCCTTGCTGACTCAAACTACTGGGTTGAGGGTAACGTCGCCTTCAAAAGAGGGGCCTACTACAATAACTAAGATAATCTCTTAAAAAGTGCAAAAGTGCGGAAATAATCAAAGGTTACACTAAACACGAGTCGGAGCCAAGTGATTCATCTTGTCTATCTGTTTTTATTTTTATTTTTATTTTCAGCATTTTAGTTAGTTTTTATTTTTCTTAGTTTAAAACCTTTTTCTAAACTTTTTGATTTGATTAGACGTTGAGGATAAACCGGTACTAAAAGCTCTTGTGTCCTTGGACGACCTCGGTATCTTACCAACACTATACGACGCTCACGATGGGTGCACTTTCCCATATGTGTGTTTAGTGTTAGTAAATATCGTGTTTATAAATTTAAAACTTGGCTAAAGAAAGTGTAAAAGGGCTTAAAATAAACATTAAAACCATAACACACTTCACGCACATCAGTACACAATAGACTTGATCCCAATGTCGATGGGAGAATTTCAAGTGATCGTGGGTATGGATTGGCTGTCCCGATACCACGCAAAGGTGGCATGTTTCCGAAAGGAAATAAAACTGACATCTCCTAGCGGAAAGCACGTTACGATATATGGTGAAAAAGGGGGTAACCCGGTGATATGCACGATGCTAGAAGCTCATAAACTTATGAAACATGGATGCAAGGCATATATGGTATACGCAAGTGAATCGGAGAAAGAATCCCGCAAAATCAGAGATGTGCCAGTGGCATGCGATTATGAAGATGTGTTCCCGGAAGACTTACCGGGAATACCACCAAAACGAGAGGTAGAGTTCGGAATCGAATTGATTCCGGGCGCAAAACCTGTGGCCAAGGCGCCTTATCGGCTCGCGCCGTCGGAACTACAAGAACTGATGTCTCAAATCCAAGAATTGCTCGACAAGGGGTTTATCCGACTGAGTGTATCCCCGTGGGGCGCACCAGTACTATTTGTGAAAAAGAAGGATGGTAGTATGCGTATGTGTATCGACTACCGGGAGTTAAACAAACTCACGGTGAAAAATAGATACCCACTTCCAAGAATTGATGACTTGTTTGACCAGCTACAAGGAGCGAGTTGGTTCTCAAAGATTGATCTCAGATTGGGTTATCACCAATTGAAAGTCAAGGAGGAAGACGTACCAAAGACGGCCTTTCGTACGCGGTACGGACATTATGAGTTCCTTGTGATGCCCTTTGGGTTGACTAATGCACCCGCGGCTTTCATGGATCTCATGAACCGGGTTTGCAAACCTATGCTGGATAAGTCGGTAATTGTATTTATCGATGACATTTTAGTGTATTCGAAGAATGAAGCTGAGCATGTTTACCATTTGCAAGAAGTGTTAGAGACACTCAGACGAGAAAAGTTGTATGCAAAATTTTCAAAGTGCGCTTTCTGGTTACGAGAGGTGCAGTTTCTCGGGCATATCATTAGTGCCGACGGGGTACTAGTGGATCCGACAAAAGTAGAAGCAGTGTCAAAATGGAACACTCCAAGGAATCCCTCAGAAATCCGAAGCTTTTTAGGGCTCGCGGGATATTATAGGAGATTCATACAAGATTTCTCCAAAATTGCTTTACCACTGACCAAATTGACTCGCAAGGAGGAAAAGTTTGTATGGGGCATCAAGCAAGAGGAAGCCTTCCAAACACTAAAAGAAAAGTTAACTCACGCTCTGGTGCTAACGTTACCGGAAGGAGTTGATGACATGGTGGTTTACTCGGATGCGTCGCATTCGGGGCTCGGATGTGTTTTAATGTAACGAGGCAAGGTCATAGCCTACGCCTCGAGGCAACTGAAGATCCATGAAAAGAAATACCCTACTCATGATTTGGAGCTGGCCGTAGTAGTATTCGCCTTAAAAATATGGAGACATTATTTGTATGGGGTAAAATGTACAATCTTCACTGACCATAAAAGTTTGAAATATTTCTTCGATCAGAAGGAATTAAACATGAGACAAAGGCGGTGGTTGGAAACGGTCAAGGATTACGATTGTGAAATACATTACCACCCGGGGAAAGCCAATGTAGTAGCAGACGCGTTAAGTCGAAAGACAGATTATGCCCCGATACAAGTACAATCAATGCAGCTTATTGTGACCTCCGGCCTACTAGAAGGAATCCGAGAAGCACAAGTTGAAGCAGTGAATTTAGAAAACTGGAAAAAGGAAAGAGTTGTCGGCCAATTTAAAGATCTTGGAGAAGGCAATCACGGTTTGAAAACACGTTTCAACAAAATCTGGGTGCCTAACACATGTGGAGTTAAAAAGCTTCTACTAGATGAAGCTCACAAATCCCGTTATTCCATCCATCCGGGAGCGACCAAGATGTATAATGACTTGAAACAAAACTATTGGTGGCCCGAAATGAAAAGAGATGTAGTGAAATACGTGGAGAAGTGCCTAACATGTCTACAAGTCAAGGCGGAACACCAAAAACCATACGGTAAGCTTCAACCGTTGGAAATTACGGTTTGGAAATGGGAACATATTACAATGGACCTGTTAACCAAACTACCGAGGACGAACCGCGGATTTGATGTAATATGGGTGGTTGTTGATAGATTGACAAAGAGTGCTCACTTTATTACAATACGTGAGCCTTACACGTCAGAAAAGATGTCGGAGGTTTACACTAATGAGATAGTGGCACGCCATGGAGTACCGGTATCCATCGGGTTCGATAGGGATACCCGGTTCACTTCAAATTTCTGGCGAGAGTTTCAAGAGCAAATGGGAACCAAATTGTTCATCAGTACTGCGTACAATCCTCAGACGGATGGACAGAGTGAAAGAACAATACAAACGTTGGAGGACATGCTACGAGCATGTATTATTGACTTCGGAGGTAGTTGGGATGTTTATCTACCTTTAGTCGAATTTTCATATAACAACAGCTACCATACTAGTATCGGGATGGCACCGTATGAAATGCTTTACGGTAGGAAGTGCCAGACCCCGGTGTGTTGGGGTGAGGTGGGTCCACGTGAACTCGCTCACAAAGATATAGTTCGAGCTACTAACAAAAAAATTGAGGTGGTTCGGGCACACTTGAAAGGGGCACAAGATAGACAAAAGTCGTATGCAGACAAAAGGCGAAGACCGATCGAGTTTCAGGTTGGCGACAAGGTCATGCTCAAGGTATCCCCATGGAAGGGGGTTATCCGATTTAGAAAGAGAGGAAAATTAAGCCCAAGATTTATTGGGTCGTTTACAATTGTCGAACGAGTAAGGAAGGTAGCATACCGCCTTGAACTACCGGAAGAATTAAGCGGAATTCATAGCACATTTCATGTGTCACATCTTCGGAAATGTTTAGCGGATGAAACAACCTATATCCACTACGATGACATTGGGGTGGATGATAGACTTAACTATGTAGTGAAGCCCATTGCGATTTTGGATCGTAAGGTAAAAATCTTAAGAAATAAAGAAATCAATCAAGTAAAGATCAAATGGGAACACCGGAAGGGTTTGGATACCACAAGGGAATCTGAGGAGGAGATTCAACGACTCTACCCTACGCTATTCGGTACGTAATTAGGTTTCGGGGACGAAACCCTTTTTAAGGGGGGTGGACTTGTAACAACCCGGAATTTATAAAACTCTAAATCAGAATTATAAAGTGCTAATTAAACAGGAACCAGCTAACTAGGAAATTATAACCCAGTCAGCTACGAGCCATGTAGTGGCATATAATAAGGTTAAAACACTTAGATTATAAATTAAACTAAGCTAAGGGACCAAACTTGCAAAGATTGAAAGTGGAATGTTGAAATAAGAAATTAACACACCAAACACCCACATACGTGAGTGTCTGGTCGAACAGAACAAGAGAGGGCGACATGGGTTTCCTTCAAACCCTAAAATCCTCACAAAATTCACAAATTGAAGCCTCTAATCTGCTCTAAATCAAGTTTCAAACATGAATTAGTGATCACCTCGTTGCAGGGATCAAAAGGTATGCAAAATTGTGGTATTTTGTTGCATCTTAAATTCTAGGTTAAATGTGAAAAACGGAAATTCAGCTTGATTACTTGATGCATGGGTGGAATTAGAAGTAACATGATGTTTAGGGATAAAACCCTAGAAGAATTCTTGTTAAAATTAGTATGATGATTCTAGAGATTTTAATCACCATTGTAGGTGATTATTGATTTTGTAAAGACTAGATAAACACTAGGATTATGAATACTATTCTAGTGAAAACTGAATTCATGTGTTAAATTCGGTATTGTTGATGTTGAAATTTAGTGCAAATCGCCTAATCGAAGTAAATGTAGGTGAAAATAACATGTCAAGAACCTAGTAATGATTATGTAAGAATTTGACCCGCTAGGTGTTTGTTGAAACGCCTAAGTGAGGAATAAAATGTTTAGAATCGAACAAAAACGCAGATTTGAATATCATAATGAATTGTCCATTATGAATTATGAAAGAGTTCTAAATTGATGATGAATGGAACTCTTTGGGTAAAGCATCCGGATCGTCAAGTGGACAAGCCGGAAGTGATACACGTTTGAAGGGCACACTTAGAAGGTACGCGACCTATTGTTTCGCTACATTATGTTTAATTGTTAGTCTTACAGTGTTATATTGATAATTTGTAAACAAGTGAAACCATTAAGTCACGGACGTGACAAAGTGCCTTAAACAAGTAAAATGGGTCAAAACATGAGTTAGAATTCGGGTTTGGATGTATCTAGCAATGGAGACACCCATTCGGCACCCAAAGGGGTCAAAACAAGTTGTGTTACAAACATAGAAATATATAACCATCACTTGTGATTGGTTATATAATCAAGTGTAGGTCGTGTAACGGACACACAATTCCTTTGCAAAAGCATGAGCCCTTGTAGAGGGATTATAGTTCGGAACATTTGTTTGCCAATCGATTCCGAAAAGCATGATTAAATCCTTAGAATTAAGCATGATAGTTATGTCATGAGCGCTCTCGGGAGGGAAGCGAAAGTCATAATTGGTAAACATGGAAACGGGTGATATGGTTGAAATTAAAGATGTCAATAATGCAAGTTAGGGAACTTGTAACAAATGGGTTGAATAAACAAGAGATGAAATAAAAGCCAACTGCTCTTGAAATGATATTTTTATGCAAAACGTGTTGATAAACGCGTCCATAATTAAATTACGGTCACGTAGGAAAAAGAATCGGCTAAAACGGACGCCCGAGTCAAAAGTTATGCCGATTTAAAGTTTCGAACTTAGAAAAATGGTGATGGGTCAAATTAGCAGCTCAACACAACAACATTTTGTCGAAAATGCCCTCTGGCGCCGCGCCATGGCCGAACACACTTACCGTCGCGCGACGCGACGGTGTTGGCGTCACGCGACGGCCTTCCCCTCTCTTCCTCGCGCGGCGCGACTGAGTCCCAGCATGAATTTTGTTTGTTTTTGTTATGTTTTGAATATGGAACATGTTATACTTGATATTTAAAGTGTCAAACTAATAATTTTAAATGGTTTTGACCGTAGGTGAAGATGGAACCTAACCCGGATGGTGATCAAGCTATTATCAAGAACCGAACACACTAAACGAAGCTTCAGCACTTGATCTATTTTGTCTTAGCAATATGTAGATACTTGAACTATGTTTTCAAACGTTATCTAGTAGACACTTGAAGTTATGTTTTGTAAGTTTAACGGATAGTTTGTTTTTAACTGGAATATTAGGATCAAATATGGTCCTTCAAAATCATGAAAGTTTTTGTAAACTCTAAATTTTGTACTAAATGCAAGTTTTTGTATCATTAAACTAGTTATATTAAACCGGGTCTTACATAAATATAAAACACAACATGATAATCAACATAAAACACACGAATGTTAGTCATTCGATAATCAAAGCCTTATCATCTAAAACACAACACAAAACCCACAAATATGGAATTTTAGTAATCCTCACTTTGTTATTTGTGGGTTTTGAGTGTGTTTTATGGTTGACATTATGGTGTTTTAAGACGCTTTACACTTTGTAGAAAAAATGTACTTTGTAGCTGATCGGATTGTTGTGCTCTGGTCAAAGATAATATTTATATACCCAGATTACCCTTAACAACTAGCTAGTGGTAGTAAGGGGTCGAACCACGAAGAGTATGTGGTTTGCGAATGGACTTGATTGATTTTAACGGCTGTCACAATTTATGAAGCTTGCTAAATTACTTTTATGATTTTTGTTTGTTTATAAAGATGTTGAATTGAACTAACAAATTTGACTGTAATTTAAAACTAACAAAAAGCTTGAACAATTGCACGAAATTATAATTAACGATTTAAAACAGGATAAACAAACAAGGTTCACACCCGGTTTAACAAATGCAAGACCTAGGGTTACTACACGTTTTAATTTGGTTTAATCGAATTAGTTCATTAACGGGTCAAAATTCACAAAGCTTAGGTGCCAATCGCTATCAACGTTATAGACAACGGACCACGATGCACTTCGTTACCTTGGACTTGTAAATCCTATCAAAAGACAAGGCATAAATACGTGTATTCGTTTCACAAAGTCAAATTTAATGATTCACTCGACAATTCGTAAATTCAATACAAACGTAGGACAATTGTCTAAAGATTCAAATGCAATTCAAGTTGCACAAACCAAACATCAACACATAATAAAACCTAAATCTTACACAAGTCTACATCGGGGTGAAACCTCCAAGAAATTAGCCGCGCATGATCGGAAAGACTTGATCACCGGATGTTGGAAGCTTGATCTTGATCATCTTTGAGAATGATGGAATAGTGATTAGGGTTTGGTAATGGTGGAATTGAATGGATGGTGGAATGGTTAGGATTTGGAAGATGGAGATGATGATGAATTCGATGATGGATGGAATGATTCGGATGATCAAATCGAATGATAGTGAGTGATGGTTCTGATTGGGAGTGAAGTTCGTGATGAAAAATGGCTCCAATGTGAATTCAAAACTCAAGAACAAGTGTAACCCCCGAATTGATAGGCCAAAACCGCTTTAAAGTCGTTCCAACAACCCCAAGACTCATTTTTCGCGATCTGTTGTTACAAGGGGCGTCGCCGACGGCCATACCCGGCGTCGGTGACGATATGTTGAAGTTCAGAAACTCAGTGAAGGCTAATTCTCCTGGATACGGACAATCCGAGTGACGGTAATATCCACGGGGCATCGCCGACGGCCCAGGAGGGCGTCGGCGACGGTGCTTGGTTTTCCAACTTTCCATTTTTCTCAAATCTTAGCTCCGGTTGACCCGTTTCGAGTCCCGTTGGTCCGTTCTTCTTCCCGGTGACCCGTAAAGCTCCCAAAAAGCACCTTAAACTTACTTAAACCTACAAAACACAAATTTAATTAAAAGTAGGCTATTCAGAATTAAAACCCATGTAAAAACATCAAGTTATGCGATTACAAACACCGTTATTCGACCACGTGTCACATCCGCACACTTGTCTTTTACTTGCCCTCAAGCAAATTTGTCTTTCAATTTCACATGGGTCGAACAAAAAATACACTCCCCATTCCTGAGACTATGGTTAAGGTCAATTGTCATGCCCAAGTACAAACTTTTTACAATTTTCAACATATTTAGCAATAAATGATTAATCATGTAGAAGTGGTTATCTAAGATTAAACCGCTCTTGAAACTCACATTTCATACATATCCCTCCCAATGTTCACTCCCCTCAGTTTACAAGTTAGCTAATTTCATGATGTATTAGCACTTTTAAAAAGTAATCACTCTAAACGATTAGAGCACGTACCTGCATAGGCTTGCAACCCAATCATTCTCCATCACCGAACACGAATACTAAGCACAAGTAAAAAGGTGTTTGTAAGGGTTGTAACAGGGCTAGGCTAAGGGTATGAAGTAGGATAATTAAAGTGGCTAAGGTGATGAAAATCCAATTTTTATTACAAACCACTAAACTAAACAAAACTAAATATAAACATCAACTATGAGGCAACAACTTTCACCTTTTATTTAACAACTACTAACATATCTTTTTGTGTTTTTCTCAATGTTTTTTCATTCTTTTTCGTAATATTTTCTGAATTTTTTTTCATATATAGAGACAAATCACAACTATGCAAACTTAAACTCCTATAATAGAATTTTCATCACACGGGTTTAAAAGAAAAGGCTTAAGGTTATGGGCTAAATGGGTTGATCAAACGAAAGGTTTAGGCTCAAAGTGGGCGACTAGGGGATTTATTTGGGTAAGGATAGATAAATGGTTTTAAAGGAAAAGGTTTACCTAATGCCTTAATCATTCTCGTGCTTGTATTCGGTCTATGGTCTCAAACGTATCAAAAGATGCAAGTTCTACAATACATGACTAATGGTCCACTCAAACAAAGAAATATGTGTATATATAATGTATACATGTCACACCCCAACCGATGGCGGAAACATCGGGGCGCGGCACTGAGCGAAACAGATTGTCCATGAATTTCCATAACAACTACGATTACCAATTCTTTAAGCATCACATCCCATACCATGACATAATAAGTAGCATAGTTATTACAGATAAGTAGTTCTCAAAGGCAAATAAAGTATTGTTCCGACAACTAAGATTTAAATAGTATGTTTCTAGACTCTCACTCCTACTTGATTCCACAAAAGCAGGTAACAAGCAAAGCATCCTAGACACCTGTCACATATGTTAAAATACACATAGTGTAAAGGTGAGCATACAAGTTTAATAGTAATAATAGAGTTCGAAAGCGTTTACGCATAACCAACATGTAACATGTATAATGTGAAGCTAGTAGGTTATCGTCAATGAAATATGCATAGACTAGACTGCGAGTTGTAGAATGCGCAACACATATCACTACCGTGACACGTGAAGAGGTAACCTTAACAACCCCTGTCCACGACAGGTGCTGAGTCCAAACAAATAGTACTATCGTTGCTAAGGCGTCAGGCAACAATCACTATGTTAACATAACATACAAGCATTCATCGAGTAACAAGTAGCATGCAATAACGGTCAGCGTATAAATAGTGTTTGCATTGTGTGTCGATGTGATTTAGAATACGTAACGTATGTAACACCCAAAAGTGCTTAAAGCAAAAAAGGGATCGAGTATACTCACAGCGATGGAAGTTAATGGATTGAAGGGAGCGCTAGTGTGAGATTAGCCTGATCAGAACGATAGCATAAGCGATGAGCGGCGCGTAAAACGATGCAAGTAAAGCAAGGTAACGAGTGGTCATCCGGTCGGATGGCAATCTGAACGGATGGCCATTCGGTCGGATTGACACTCGTTTGGTATGGATGTGTTTGTGTATGATGGCTTTGAAGTTTTCGTTGTAGTATTTTGATAACAGAGAAATATCTCTACCCTTTCAGGTCGTTCGATCGAACGGTAGTTCGATCGTCCGGCGAGGTATTTCCCAGAGAACAAGTTCACATCAAGATTGTCATTCTATCGGATGGTCTATCGATCGGATGGCAATCCGTTAGGAACTAATAATCTTTGAAAATTGTAAAATGTTTAAGTGTGGAAGTTCAAATGCAATCCGATCGGACGAAACTCTGTCCCACAATCTGACCATTTTGTAACTTGAAATTTTGTTAAGTTTTGCGGTTTGCTTGAGACGGTATGACAACGTGCTAAACAACGGAACCTCGTCAAGCCTCAGGTCGTCCAATCGAACAGGTATCACCCAAATCCAATCAGTTAACTGTTCTTGACGGTTGTTCATGTTCAACCCGAAATCAGTTGTCTCTTTGCTAGAAATCAGATCTCAGACCGACACTTCACTACGAATTGAGTAGAAGACCTGGATGAGCTCCGATTCTATCGGTTTTGAGTGCATTGAGTGTAAAAGAGTTGAAAGAAAGTTAGAAAAGCATCTTTCAATCCTTTTAACTCTGGAAATGTTTAGATCTAGGTGAAAATAGTGTTAAATCATATAGAAATCCTTCGGATCTAAGTTGTTCTTGGTGGAATGAAGCCAAATCTTGAAGTTCATAAGAAATCCATGATGACATCACCCTAGAGCACCTCAAATCCACTGATTTCACGGTTAAAAGTTAAGATTCAAAGGTGAAAATGATGAGGAAATGTGTATAGATCATAGAAGTACAAGATTTGAGGTAGAAACTTACAAGAATCGCGAGAAATCGAGAGAAAAGTGGGCTGGAGCATGCTGGTCGAGAGAGAGAGAGAGAGCTGTCACATTACTTTGGTGGGGTATTTATAGGGTTTCCAAAAGTGGAAAGGGAGCACAGGTGTTGGATCGGATGGCCATCCGATCGGATGGTCATCCGTTCGGATAACCATTCGATTGAATGGTCATTCGATCGAGTGGCTCCGACGAGTCGGTTTTCGTGTTTTCGTTACGTGCGTTGAGCGTTGCGATGCTTTTCGAGCGAGCGATGTGATAGTATTATCCATTAGTTACACAAATAACCTAACTACTATATCTAACATACAATCACTATAAATAACTTGCGTTTAGCGTTTGTGATTAGATTACGATGCGATAGAGTTGCGATTGCGATTAATCACCTCAACACAAACATAACATGCACAAGTAACACATAAAGACACACACACACGTAACACAATATCCATAACCTATAATTCCGGTTGCGATGCGATTAGCGATTGGTCAGTTAGTGATTAAACATGCAATTAAACCTCGATTATTAATAGATACTCCACATAATACAAGTAAAGCGATTAAATAATAGAATTCGATTACAAGTCAAAAAGCACAATTCAGTAGTTAAGCAAAGAGTGACAGATCGCAATTAGCAATCTTTTCTTCCTTTAACTTTGACTTTGACTTGTACTTTGACTTTCTGAAAAGCGGGTTGTTACAATACAAGTGGCTCAAAATCTCACGTATAATGGTATGGAAAATGATATACATAAATTGCAAGTTTCTTAGGCGGATTATTCCCAAATTACCACCCGCTAAATACCCGTCATGCTATTAATTCGAACTTGACCATGACAAAATACCAAATGGGTTGTGCCATCCCTCGTTGACTTAGTTACTTGTGTTTTTAAGATCGCTTTCGAACAAAGACATTTTGAAAATTTCCCCCATCCCCACACTTGAGGTAAACATTGTCCTCAATGTGTATTGTTTGAATGAACGGGTCAAAAATAAAAAAACTTTTACTACTCCCCCATCCCCACACTTGAGGTAAACATTGTACTCAATGTGTAAGAACTAGAGTTTTTTAAATCGCACAAGGGATGTGACACGGCTAATTTCCCAAAAATTTCACCCCGAAAACTAAAGTACAATTACAATCCACTTATTACTAACTAAGAATCAAAGGTAAAAGGAAACGTATGCACCTGATTTTCTCATTAATGGCTCATGTGCTCTTCTTCTCTTCAAGAAAGTGGTCGTCCCACGAACATAATGTACCTACAAATCTTAACCCTTGTGTAGAAGCATGCTTCTCACAACCATTAAAATTTGTTAGCTACCCAGTTCTACCACTTTTATGAAAATATTACCAAGTCATACGTTAGTTTACCTTGATCTACGTGGAAAATTAATTTATAACAACAACAAGCCTAACTCACTTTCGTAGGAATCACGGTTGCATTTAGCGTATGCAACAAGCCCTTTTAAACCTCCCGATAGCTTGGGAGGACGAGTAGGTCTCGTGAGGGTTATATAGGGAATACACCCACAACGTTCATTTAACTAGGAAAATAAAACACTAAAGAAATAAAAAAACTAACAAAAATAAATATACAACAACAACAACAAAACACATACCTCACCATCACCGCTGGTATCGCTCGTTCGGGTCGACTGGTGGGTTCGGGGGTTGTACGGGTACCCCGTAAGAGCTTCAAACATCTCCCTGTAGTTGTCTAGGGGTCCCGACTCTCCTTCTGCTAGCGGTTGAAACTGGGGTGGGATGAAGCTAGACCCCACTGCCTCGGGCCAATGAGGCGATGGATCGGAGGGGCCTCGAGGAACGGGAAGGTTTGAATAATCGGTCCATCCCGAGTGCTCGATGTATGGGAGACCGGCTAACCAGTCCCGATGATGTCGCTCTTGATCGTGGATGACCTTGGCATTATTAATTGCCAATTCTTGAGATATGTACAAAGCACCCCACCGATTATCTTCTCGTGTGTTTTGTTCGATTTGGTGCCTATCTTGTTCTTCCTCCCACGCTCGTCTTCGAGCTTCCTCTTGCACCCTCTGTTGTTCCATTAGCTCCCATTGAGATTGTTGCTGAGCTTGAAACAACTGTTGGTCTTCCCAATACTTCTCCACCTTAGCCCGGTGAGCATCCTCGATATCCCAATGAACCTGCAACTGGGCTTGGTGTTCCTATTCCCAGTTCTTTCTTCTCGTTTCATATTCCCTACCTTCCCCCATAACCGCGGAGACATTGTCATTCACGACATAGAATGGGGTTCACAAGACATCGAGTATATGACTACTTTGCGTAACCAGATAGCTAGTCAACTAATTTGAAATGTTTAAAATTAAAATTCTACGCAAATTATTAATTTCTAGTTGAATTTTAGTATGTTTTAAGAATTTTGAAGGATTTATATGTAATTTGGATTTCATATAATGTTATGTATTTTCATTTTATAATTATTAATCTTCCAGAACCGTAATTTAGAGCACTGACAAAACAGATACATTTCATTCATCATAAAATAGTTCAGAGGGGTAAAGTAGTCATTGTGTATAGTCATTCAGAGGTCCAACCAAACAACACTTTTTGGTTCAGCACTTACTGGTTCAGAGTCTCTTACCCATTCAGACCTCTTACTGGTTTAACACTTACCCATTCAGAGGTTGCCAAATAGCCCCTAAGTCTGAATGGTTAAGACCTCTATCTGAAAGAGTCAGAC
Organism: Helianthus tuberosus; assembly: GCA_030545235.1. Lineage (NCBI taxonomy): Eukaryota > Viridiplantae > Streptophyta > Magnoliopsida > Asterales > Asteraceae > Helianthus > Helianthus tuberosus. Next base: position 10,636,806 of record CM060396.1, read on the forward strand.
ATTTGCCTATGAACGGTTATGCATTGCTGGCTCTTAATAGTTTAGACCTTATACTAGTTTAACATTCAATGATTCAGAGCTCTTACTGATTAATCAATTAACCATTTAGAAGTTGTTAAACAACCCGTAAGTACAAATATATTACACCGTTCTAAGGGGCTGTTTGGCAACATCTGAATGGTTAAGTGCTGAACCAGTAAGAGGTCTGAACCATTAAGTGTTGAACCAGTAAGAGGTCTGAACCATTAAGAGCTAGGGCCGTTCAAATTGCTCGCCGCTCGTCGCTCGCCCGACGCGCGTTCGGAAATTGCTCGAAAAATGCTCGTTCGAATTGACGCTCGGTTGTAAACGAGCCAAGCATGAGCAAAGGTCCGCTTGGCTCGGCTCGAATTATTATTTTTAATTAGTATATATACTTATAAACTTACATATATATACACACAAATATAAATTATACATATATATACACATACCTAAATATATACACACATTACACATACATATATACATAAATATAAATTAAATTTAGAGTTTCATATGTACCACTCTGTTAGATTTTGGTCCACTATATACAAATTTACAACTATATTTATACGTACTAGCCCAACCACGCCAATAAAAAAATAATATCAAATCTAAAAGTTAAACCATAAGCCGTTAAACGATAGTCTGCTCATCGCCTCAATGTTTCATGTCGTTACCCTAAGTCGATCGTCTCCTGCTCTCAACGTAATTGTTCGTGCAATATAATTATCGCTTCGTCGGCCACAACATTGTTATTCATAAGAAAAATATTATGCCATTAAATGTGCATGTTTTTAAAGATAGAAAAACTTGCTACCCAACATTGCCACTATCACTCTCAGAAAATTTAAATTGGGCGACACGGTTGTCCAAATCGCTCGAACTTCGCTAGACGCTCGCTCGGAATTTTTACCACTCGAAAAATGCTCGCTTGATTTGAGGCTCGGTTCTAAATGAGCCGCTCCGCTCGGTTCGGTTTGTAAACCAGCCAAGCACGAGCAAAGGTCCGTCCGGTTCGGCTCGGCTCGTGAACAACCCTATTAAGAGCATGTATAATGCTTAACCATTCAGAGTCAAATGTCTGACCAATTCAGATTATAGGTCTTAACCATTCAGACTCTGTATAAATCTTTTAACCATTCAGAGGCAAATGTCTGAACCATTCAGACATCTGCTCGTGAAACAAACAGTTTGAACCATTAAGTGCTGAACCAGTAAGAGGTCTGAGCCATTAAGAGCTTCATTAAGTCTGAGCCATTAAGAGCTTTATTAAGAGGTAAACAAACAACCCGTTAACACTTCTTACACATATTCTTTTTTTAATCAAATCCTGAAAAAATTATACTCAGATTTCCAAAAAAAAAGGAAAAGGTTGGGCCATATATTGGCGAATCTTAGAGCCGCCCTTATATACGACTTAAGGCTGGCAAATCGTGTCTTAACAGGTTTAACAGGTTTCTGATGGCGCGCACAACATAAGTTTCAAACATGATTACGACTCCTTTAACTACTTTCTACCTCATGTTTATAAAATACTTTTATGTTTTATGTACAAAGATGAATAAATGATAGATCCTAATATTGTAATTTTAATTATTTTAAAAATTAAAAAGTCAAAGGGTGTATTTTTCAGTCAAACAAATCTAATCGTGTCTTAACAGGTACCCAATTGCCAGCCCTAAATTACGACCGAAGGGACAGCAGACGACATTTCTTTCTTTCTGAGCTATCGGCATCGCCTCTTTCAACCTTCTTTAGCCGCTGATCGGAAACTTGTAAGTATCTCTATCATCTTCATTACATCATTCTATTGTTCCTTCTTCACCCTATTTCATATGTCCTAATTAGGTTTTTACGTCACTAGCACTCGGTTGGTAGATTCATTCATTATATTGTTTAGATCTGATTTTGTAACAATCTGTTTGCTGATAAATCATCTGTTAGCCTCATCAATTGCATATTCGAATCCATGACTTTTTGCTTTAAAACCTAATTTTTATTTTTTTTATTTTGCAACTTTTAATGACGTTCTGTGTTTGTAAATTGTGAGTTAGTTAACAAAAAATTACCTGTTTAGCTGTTTAGGAACTGTTAATAATATTCTTTTTTTATTATGTTGTTTTTTTTTCAATTTTTTTTGTTTTTTGATTTTGAAGATTTGGTTTAAAAGGCAGAGAATATGTTGGGGATTGTAAGGCGGAACATTGGGGGCGCCGGCGGCTTATCCTCTCAGGTAAATGAAATGATGTGGCATCTGGTTTAACAAGCAAGTATATCGTTGGAACAAAAACGGGTTAATGTTTTGTGTTTATTCAGGGGTTGGGAAATTATATGATGAGGTTAAGACCTGTAGCGGCAGCCCTGAGGAATTACTCATCTGGAGGCAAAGAGGTGATTTTGAGTTTTGATTTCTATGCTCGTTTTTCATTTTTTTTTTCGAAGTTTGTATTTATTTTCGATACATAACTATCCTAGAGAGTATTAGACTGTTGGTTAGTTAATGAGCTAAGGTTGATATGAATAGCACTTTGTGAACAATGTTAATTCGATTAGCAAGGTTTATCACTTATGAGAAGAAATCGTTTAAGAAAAAAAGTTTAGGATCATAGTTTAGATTCAATATATCGCAGAAGAAATAAAAAAAAGTTACAAATACAGGATGTAAATGTTATTTAGCAGGTTTAAGAACCATCTGGTATAATTATATAGGAACAGATTGAAAGTCAAAGGTGTAATATAAGTTCCATATATTAGAGAGTAAAATGACTATTTTTAAAGAACTGAGACAAAACCGTTAAAACGATTGAACCACTTAAGACAAAACAACGAAAGTTTAGTTAAAAAAAAGTTGGGCCATAATATTGGCGAATCTTAGAGCCGCCCTTATATACGACCGAAGGGACAGCAGACGACATTTCTTTCTGAGCTACCGGCATCGCCTCTTTCTTTCATTCTTCTCCACCCGCTGATCGGAAACTTGTATGTATCTCTATCATCTTCATTACAATAGTTCCTTCTTCACCCTATTTCATATGTCGTAATTAGGTTTTTTACGACATCACTAGCACTCGGTTGGTAGATTCGTTATATATATTTTGTTTAGATCTGATATTGTAGCAATCGGTTTGCTGATAAATCATTTGTTAGTCTTATAAGTTGATTATTCTAATCCATGACTTCTTGCTTGAAAACCTAAATTAAAGTTTTTATTTTTTATTTTGTGCCTTTTAATCTATGCAGTTAATATCAATATCGGTGATATATCGGTCCCTAGTAAAATATCTGTGTCAAATATCGGTACTGATATTATCGGCGATATTGACCGATATATCACCGATATTTGACCGATATATCACTGAATTATTGGTGTTAAATTGCTATATATAAAATTCTGCATTATATTAAAATTACCGATATCTCACTGAGATAACCTATATCTCAAATATCGGTCCTCGACCGATATCCGATATTTTAACGCATTAACTGCATAGCTTTTAATGACGTTCTGTGTTTGCAATTTAGGAGTTTGCTAACAGCAAGTATCTGTTTAGCTGTTTAGAAATTGTTAATGGTACTCTTTTTTTATTATGTTTATTTAGATATTTTAATTTTTTGTTTTTGTTTTTGTTTTTGTTTTTGAAGATTTGGTTTATAAGGCAGAGACTATGTTGGGGATTGTAAGGCGAAACGTTGCGGGTGCCGGAGGATTATCCTCTCAGGTAAATGAAATGATGTGGCGTCTGGTTTAACCAGCAAAGTTATTGTTGGAACGAAATCGGCTTAATGTTTTATGTTTATTCAGGGCTTCGGGAGATTAAGGCCTGTAGCATCAGCCATAAGAAATTACTCGTCTGGAGGCAAAGAGGTGATTTGAGTTTTGTTTTGTATGCTTGTTTATTATCTTGAGTTTGTGTTTGTTTTCGCTACAGAACTAGCCGATAGGGTATTAGAGTTAGACCGTTGGTTAGTTAATGAGCTAAGGTAGATATGGATTGCACTTTGTGAACAAGAGTAATTCGATTAGCAAAAAAGAAATCGTTTGAGAAAAAAGTTTAGGATCATAGTTTAGATTCAATATATCGCAGAAGAAATAAAAAAAGTTACAAATACAGGATGTAAATGTTATTTAGCAAGTTTAAGATCACCGTCTGGTATAATTATATAGGGACAGATTGAAAGTCAAAGGTGTAAGGACCACTGAATCAGGAAACACGGGACCAATTGTAACGCACATAATATTCTTCAGAAAGTTGTTTTTTTTTTAATTTATGTTTTAAGTTTATACTTTATACAGATGACAGTGCGAGACGCTTTGAACTCTGTTCTTGATGAGGAAATGGCTGCTGATCCTAATGTTTTCGTTATGGGTGAAGAGGTAAGTGTATTATATAAAAGTTCAAAGCTTTTCTATCATTTATATGATGCTCACCTTTTTATGGTGTGCAGGTTGGAGAATACCAAGGTGCATACAAGGTTAGAATTTCATGCTTTTCTTCATTTCCACAAAAGAAATAACTAGAGGTGGTAGAATGGGCGGGCCGACATGATATCTTTGTGTGTTTTTATCTCGCTGTACATTTTTTTGCTAGATAACCAAGGGTTTATTGGATAAATATGGACCTGAAAGGGTTCTTGATACCCCTATTACCGAGGTTCGGAAGTTATTCTGTTCAGTTTCACTGTTTTACTATATATATATACCTTTTTACAGCTTCTATATCTGAAAATACTTATTCATATTTTCAGGCTGGGTTTGCCGGTATTGGAGTTGGTTCTGCATATCATGGTCTGAAGCCAGTGATAGAGTTTATGACTTTCAACTTCTCTATGCAGGTTACATCATCTACATATTACTAGCGTCTGTTTCAATGTATGTGTTTGATTGTTTTAACATTCTATTGGTAATGTTTTGCAGGCGATTGACCATGTTATCAACTCTGCAGCAAAGTCAAACTACATGTCTGCTGGGCAGATTAATGTACCCATTGTTTTTAGAGGACCAAATGGGCCCGCTGCCGGTGTTGGTGCTTAACATTCCCAGGTTTGTTTTTTCTTTTTTTGACTCTTTGACGATTTTTTCATGATTTCTCATATCTTCCATGTGTGGTCCTGACACGAGTGATATCATAAAGTTTATTCGTGTTCATTTTCTAATTTCACATTGAAGATACTAGGATGGTATAGACGATGGTTTTCATGATCATCTTATAATGATAAATATCAATAATGTTTGAAGTAAGATGCATCATCCATATCATAAACACTTTGGAAAATATTAGGCTTTTTGTTGAATACTGGTGTTTAGGAAGTAATTAACTAATATGTTTACCAACATTAATATTAGGTTCTTTATTCCACATCTTGCATCAAAAAGACAAAAACCGTTGTCTTTTGTTTTTTTATTCTCTAAGAAATAAACATAAAGAATTATAATGCCTTTATGCTTGCATTTGCGATCCCTGGTTTGAAGGTGCTGGTACCTTACTCATCCGAAGATGCTCGTGGACTTCTAAAAGCTGCAATTAGAGACCCTAGAGACCCTGATCCCGTTGTTTTTCTTGAAAATGAGTTGCTGTAAGTAAAGTAAATATTCACTTATCAGTTTAGAGGTGGAGTTTTAGACTTGTTAAATATTATAGGTAGATTCTGGTTGTTTTTAATCTAATGGGTCATCATTTCAAGCGAAGATTCATCAATCTGAATTCATTGATTTTAGGGTTTGGCAAAAATAGTTAAGTTCCAATACCAAACCTGTGGAATCTCTTGAATCATTGAGAGAAGAAATCGGGAGGATGATGATGGTGAATCATTTAGATTGTGGAACCTCTTAGATTGTAGAAGATTCAAGCGAAAGGAAGGTTTCAGGTATGAAGCTGTGAAGGAAAAGAATGAGGCGACTGAGGAATTTAGGTTTTTTAGATTGCTTATATACTCGGGTCATAAAACGGGTCGGATTAGTAAAACGGGGCTTCACTGATGAAAATAAAAACCCAAAAATTTTCCCTCCTAAACCATATCCAGGAAGCTCTAATATTGTGCCACATAGCCCAAATTCTTTCATTTATTATAGATAACTAGTTGTTAACCATGCGCGCGCGTTGTGGCGCGGACCCGGGGTGGTGAATTGGGCGTTTGTACCCAACCCACGCCACAACCCCCGCCCCATACCCCATATTCTAATATTTCCTAGATCTTTTTTTTAAACACATAGCCGTTGGCAAACGGCTAGCCCAAACGGCTACTTCTCTTGGCCAATGAGATCCCGCCATGTCATCTTGATAGCCCCGCCCAACGCCCGGGCTGAAACACCCGCCCAAATCGTTCTATAAGAATGACAAAACATGTCAAATAACAAAAAGCAGCTCGAACTAAAACGTCACGTATTTTCGGTACCGGTTCGGCACCGGTATTCACCGATTTTTACCCTCAAATACCGGTGCTGTACCAGTACCAACCGGTACCGAACCGTACCGTACCAGGTATATTCGGTACGGGTACATACTTTTGGGGATTTGGGTAACGGTATTTTTGGTACCGGTTGGTACCGAGTTCATCAAATCCTGTAGCAACGTAGCAATGCAAGTAATTGCACAGTTTAGATTACCTTTTATACACACAGTAAGTAAACTGACCGACATCATTCTTCAAACGATTCGAGATAAATGATGCGTAACCAGCCATATCCGGCATCGTGGAGTGCATTAAAAATGGAGCAATTGGACGATTGGATGCTGGGCTAAGTGTTTCTTGGAATGCCCACGGATTGTTCGGGTCAAAACCACGGTTATGAGGATTCATTTTTCGTATTGTGGTTGGATGAGAATTTTTTTTTTAAAATAAGATAGAGATCATTATAGAAGAGGTGGAGTAGTTGTAAAAAATGAATAGAAGTGAGTATTTATAGTGAATAGATAATTTTTTTTTAAACACATAGCCGTTGGCCAACGGCTAGCCCAAACGACTACTTGTCTTGGCCAATGAGATCCCGCCATGTCATCTTGATAGCCCCGCCCAACGCTAATTGCACAGTTTAGATTACCTTTTATACACACAGTAAGTAAACTGACCGACATCATTCTTCAAACGATTCGAGGTAAATGATGCGTAACCAGCCATATCCGGCATCGTGGAGTGCATAAAAATGGAGCAATTGGACGATTGGATGCTGGGCTAGGTGTTTCTTGGAATGCCCACGGATTGTTCGGGTCAAAACCACGGTTATCAGGATTCATTTTTCGTATTGTGGTTGGATGGGAATTTTTTTTAAAAATAAGATAGAGATCATTATAGAAGAGGTGGAGTAGTTGTGGTAAAAATGAATAGAAGTGAGTATTTATAGTGAACAGATAATTTTTTTTAAACACATAGCCGTTGGCCAACTGCTAGCACAAACGACCACTTGTTTTGGCCAATGGGATCCCGCCATGTCATCTTGATAGCCCCGCCCAACGCCCGGGCTGAAACCCCCGCCCAAGGGGCCACGCCGAAACCCAAGGCCACCCAGGGTGGTGACTTGGGCGTTTGTACCCAACCCACGCCACAACCCCCGGCCCATACCCCATATTCTAATATTTCCTAGATATTTTTTTAAACACATAGCTGTTGGCCAACGGCTAGCCCAAACGGCTACTTGTCTTGGCCAATGAGAGCCCGCCATGTCATCTTGATAGCCCCGCCCAACGCCCGGGCTGAAACCCTCGCCCAAGGGGCCACGCCGAAACCCAAGCCTACCCGGGGTGGTGACTTGGGCGTTTGTACCCAACCCACACCGCAACCCCCGCCCCATACCCTATATTCTAATATTTTCTAGATCTTTTTAAAGAGTTAAGGGGTGGTAAGAGTCAATAAAAGAGTTAAGGGTGGTAAGAGTCAATATTGAAAGTTAAAGGTTAAAAGTAAAAAGAAAGGAAAAAAAAAACAATGGCAATATGGTAAATAAATCAACTATTCATTCACTTCATCTTTTATTAGTATATAATATAATATATAATAGATAACAGATAATAGATATGATTGCATTATTATTTTTATTTATTTTGCTTTCATAGCTATTTGGTTATGTATTTACTTCCATTGTTATCTAGCTATACCCTGTTTATACAAAACGGTGGCTCTACTAGTCAAGCCGCTTGTGAGTTACTAGAGATGTTTTTGCTAAAAGCTCGAATATGGCAGAATTTAAACGAGCTCGAGCTTAAAACTAAGCTTTTTTTAATAAACCAACAGAGTCTGAGCTTCATTTATCCTGCTTAAACGAGTCTGGTATTTATATATAATAATTTATGATAAAAGTAACTGAATAACATATATTATGTTATATATAAAAGTTATTAGTAAAATATATACAAAGTACAAAAATTAATAAATAATTAGCGAGTCAAGTTGTTGCCGATCTTAAGCTTAAATAACTACCCATGGCCCGAGCTCGAGCTCAAGTTAATTGAATTAATCGAGCTTGAGCGTAAATTAGCTCATGCTAGGTTCGTTTACACCCGGAGTCATAGAAGTTGTTCGATTATTAATATATTCTTAATTTTAATTTCAAGGGTCAAGTTATTCTACAAAGGCTTCTAATTGTAAGAAGTGTAAGAAGGATTTATAGAGTGACAAGTGTCCAATAACCTAAAACTAAACCCACTACATCACCACCAAAAACCTAAACACCCACCCCCACCCCACCACCACCCAAAAACCTAAACCCCCCCCCCCCCACCCCCCAAAAACCTAAAAAAAACTAACCCCCCCCCCCCCCCCCCAAAAAAAAACCTAAAAAAAATATAAAAAAACTAAACACCCACCACCACCACCACCCAAAAACCTAAACCCCCACCCCCTCGGCAAAAAAAAAAAAAAAAATTTTTTTTTTTTTGGGTAGGTGATATTGGGGGGGGGGGGGGGTTTGGTGGTGGTGGATGTTTAAGGTTTTTTTTTTTTTTTTTTTAGTGGGTTTTTTTGTGTAGTGGGTTTTTTAGGTTATTGGACACTTGTCACTCTATAAATCCTTCTTACACTTCTTACAATTAGGATCCTTTGTATTTGATCCTAATCCTAATTTCAAATCATATTCATTACATTAAGCCTTTTTTTTGTGTTGTATACTCAATTCAGGTGACTGCGAGCAAGAAAAGGTTTTTTTTTTTTTTCAGCACAAAAGAAGTCAAATACCCTAATGGGAACCGATCAAATCGGGCTACTTTATCTGGGTATTGGAAAGCAACCGGATTAGATAACAAGATTGTTTCTTCAGAGAACACTCAAGTTGTGGGCATGAAGAAAACACTCGTATTTTACAAAGGAAAACCCCCACACGGGTCACGAACCGATTGGATCATGCACGTGTACAGACTCGCAACCCCTCAACCCAAGAACCAGACTCAGGTTTCTTTCGGATTGATACAATTTTGATTCGAATACACAAACACATTTAGCTAACAATTTGTTTTTGTTGTATCAGGGTATGGAATATTGGGTTATTTGCAAATTTTTCTTGAAGAAAAGAGGAAGTAAAGTTAGCAAGTACAATGAAGAGACAATTGGGATAATTAGCGATTGTAAATCGGTAAAATCAAAACTAGTTTTCTACGATTTCATGTCTGCTAGTAAGAAGAAAAGAACTGATTTGAATTCGACATTGGTTTCATCATCTTCGGGTTCAAGCGGGATCACGGATGATGCCGGTTCTTGTGATGAGCATGAAGATAATAGCCATAACCTGGATGATGTTGAGAATTTAAGGAAACAATCGTCATAAATTCATATTCTTTTTTTAAAGGTTATCCTAAGTCTAATTTACTTTAGTAATGGGTTATTATTATTTATTTGCCTTTAGTTTTCAAGATTCTCATGAAAATAATCTAAATTTTAGATGAGATAAAAGAATGAAATGTTATCAATGGATATTTTCTTTCAGTTTCATCCTTGAAATTTCAGCAAGTAGTGATGATTTACATACATTTGTTTTAGTGAAACAAACATAAGGTTGCAATATAATTATTTTGATTCTGACTTTTTAATTCATAATAATCATTTTGAAATTGTTAATCAAAACAAGCTTAACATAGCTAGAGGACAAAGATTCTTTACTGGTTTGAAATATATGATGCACTTGGATTTAAGTTAATGGCTATTCATTAACCTATACATGTTGGGCCTATTGGGCTTCAACTGAACCCCCTATGGCCCTATCTTATATGTGGGTTTTTTTGGTCAATCGTCAATCCTTTTAACCTTTAATATTTTAATATGCCAACCCGGCACGGTTGATACCTATACTGATAAATGTATCCCCTAACTCTCACATACATGTAACACACAATACACTTGCATGAATTTGAATATCGACCTGTGGTATCATTTTACATCACTTAGCTTAAACATATTGTTCTACCTCGATTTTTAAACGATGCTACATTTTCATATGTTAATATATTTTTAACAAAATTACACCGTAATTATTTGAGTATGATATTACTATAGTTTTTTATTTTAAAAATTAACATGTTACTTGATTACCGGTGTTCTCTGTTGCATCACGCGAGCATTATTTTAGTGGGGTCCAACACGCATGCTCTTAACACAACCCCAACCACGTCACCAGTTGTTGTAAAATGCACTCCATGAATCTTTAACCAATATTAAAAATTACACTAAAAGGTAACTGAATATGACGGTTTTAAACATCTAGTTTTCTATACGAAATCATAGCTACGTCATTTTGTTAAAGAATCCCTAAAACAAATTTTCTCTAATCAAATTCCAAATTCTTCTATGTTAAGCATTGGTTTCTCAAAATTATTTCACCTATGTATATGTATATAGAAAGTCAATTTAATCGAAAAACAAAGACAACTAAATTAAAAATGAAAATAATTTTAAATTTTTCGTTAAATGGTTTGCTCGAACAAAAAGTTAAATCATCATTTGATAACCAATATAGCCAATAAATTATGGTCTTCAAATAACAACAATCAAACCAAACCAACTCATACTCACCCTACTTAAAAATAATCAATACTGGGTAATAAATGAGGTTACAAAAATCCAACAAGTGATCTAACTTCATTACCAAATCATCAATCATCCATCTTTAATTCCTGCCCACTAATCAAGTTTTAACTAGTTTTTCTTAATCCACAACCATCTATCACCAAAGTTACCCTAACATCCAAATCCACTAACTCCATCTTTACTATAATATTCAAATGTTAAGAATCTTCTCCATATCTACTACATAAATGTAATAACTGGCACTTTTTTTATATATTTCAAGCCTTGTCTCAACCGGTTTATGTACCCGACACACTTCACAGACAAGAGATATATGTATTTGCTGTAGTAATAGTCATTGATCATTAAGAATCCCTTTCAAATATTCAGCCCTATATCAGGACTTTGTGGTAACATATTGACTTTGGAGTGGGACTGATAAATTGAATAAACAGATTCGTATATGGATTGATGTATAGGGAAAAAGAATGAAGATACATGTATGTATAACTCCAAAAAAAAAGTCCTTAAGTCTTCTGGTAATTTAGTTTTCTATTTTATACTTTTAATCGTAATTAAGTTTAAGTTATTAGTTAATTTGACCAAAATACTAGTTTCGTTTATGTTTTATTTAAGTCTCTAGTGATATATATGTTGGCTAATTTGACGTAACCGAAGGTTATCATAATAGTTTATAAATAGAGTCTTATTTTTATTGTTTGATAGAACTTATGATGTGATAATAAAGTTTTGTTCATTTTAATTTTATGTAAACATTTGTTAAACCATATATATCTAGCCTTTTTTTAGCTTCCATTTTACGTGATATGCGATGTATTGCAATCTCGTTTTGTATCAATATAGAACAAGTTATTATTCACTCAAACATGAAAAAATGTTGCATAAAGTATGCAGAAAATAGATTTAGTAATCATATAAGTTGATCAATTCCGAAACTAGCACCCATAAATGCTATATATAACTCGGAGTTATTTCATCCTCACCCAAGTATATACTTGGTTCTGAGAATACTGCGTTTCTAATAAATAAAAATACAACATTTGGGAATTGATTTGTTGAGGAAATAAGTAACCATATCGATGGTCTGGTAGGTGCCAGATGTTTGTTCGGTATCACGAGCCCCTTTTATAACGGATTAGTCAATTTGATTTGTGTTTTGTTATCAATATTATTGTAAAAATAATGTTTTTGTATGATAGACAATACACTAAAATCGAAAAAAACATAGAAAAATAGAAAAAAAAATAGTCTTTGTGGAGAACCAACCTTATTTTGGCCCGTATAAAAATGTCGTTTCAACTCTATCTCATTTTGACCCATCTGTATCCTCTACAAATAACATACCTTTGTAGCTTATACATACGATAGTATGCATAAAGGGGAGCAACAACTAGCAAAAACGATATGAAACCTGGTAATGAACAAAGTATAGAATGTGAAGTCTTAAGAGATAATAGAGGAAAATTTATTACAACTTCTTTTAGGTTGCAATGATGTTGGAGAAGCAAAAGCAAACTTAAAATGGTAACAAAATGTGGGCAAATGTTGAAATTTGAAACTGAGATCGACTAACAATGTTCCCATGAAATCAGAATTTTAGAGGACTGTGAATCATATGTGATCTCAAATGTCTTGTTATCTTCATCCCAACACTCTGAGTAATCGATTGGGTGTTCGTTTAAATCACCTATTTTACTTTTACTACGAACAAGTTCTACAGTAAGACCAATTTTCTTCGCATAATAATATTGATAATCATATTTATCCTCTGCCTGAAATGAAATATTTTTAGTGTATGTAGGATTGAACCATGGGATGTGCCTCAATGAACTAAAGGGTACATAACCCACCCTTTCATACTTATCGTTATATGGTTCCCTACAATCTTCACCAAACTCTTTAGGGTGATCCGTGGACATCTCCTGCTTAATAACTATGCAATACGTCCTGTAATTGCAATGAGGAGCACGTAATGATACTAAAAATCCACTAAAGTCACTGTACCAGTTGTGTGGAAGTTGCAATGTGACAAGTTTGGTATAAATGCTTGATGGTTGAACATTGGCACTTAACACACTCATAAAGCGATCTTTAACTGCATTTTCCTGCCATGTTTTTATTCTATTATGAATGCTATTTTTATATTGAAAGTTTAAAAAAAAAAAAAAAGATTGAAATTCAAAAAACAAGATAAGAGTTATACCTCAAGCATAGAAAGTAGTGCTCTGTTATTCACTTCCCCCGAAAGTGAGACTTTCCACAACCATTTATAGTCTGATAAATCTCTTACAATTTCAAGTGAGTCACAACTGTGTGCTTTGAGAATAGCTATGCTTGATGGGAGGTCAGGCAATTCTACAAGGTTTTTGCATTCTGACAAATTGAGGAGCTTGAGACACGGGATTTGAGAGAGGCTGGAAGTTAATCTTGAAAAGCTGTTTCCACTTAGGTCTAGTACTTGTAGGTTTAATAACTCACAAAATATATCAGATGGGATGTCTCCATCTCCCAATTTGCAGTAACTAAGATCCAGCTTCCTTAAAAAACGTGGAAGCTGAGGTAGCTTTAGGCTCACCGACCCATCATGATGAAAAGATTGTAACCCATCACAATAACTGAGATCCAGGTCTTTCAAACTTTTTAAGAGATGAAAGTTTCCCTCTATCCTTTTCAGTTTGTGACAACCATATAAACTAAGAGAAACAAGGTTGGTACAAAATCGACCAACTGACGGTGGGATTATTTCTATACCAGTACGAGACAGATCAAGGGTTACCAAGCTATCCATGTTTGACTAGATATTCAGAAACTGTTGAAGTTCAATGCAATCCTTGAGATTAAGAGTCTCCAATTTTTTCATGTGTATGATGGGTGGAAACCTTTTAAGTTTTTTACAAAATCCCATGTCCACGAAAACAAGCCTTTTATGATATCCGATTGATGGATGAATCTCTTCTAAACTCTTACAACTTTTTAAAATCAATCTTTCAAGACATGGAAGGCCTTCAAAATCTGGTGTCGTGAATAGGTTCTTTGAATCATAGAGATCAAGAATTTTCAAATTTGGTAGACTCTGTTTCAAGAAAAGTAGCAAAAGTCAAATAAATAAGAGTAAAATGCACGGATAGTCTCTGTGGTTTGGTAAAATAACACCTATAATCCCCAACTTTTGGAAATTACACCGGTGGTCCCTGTGGTTTGATAGTTTGTTACTCGGATAGTCCCTGGAGTGGATGTCCGTTAGTTTTCACCGTTAACACCATGTAAAATGACCAAAATGCCCTCGGCATTAAATTAAAACACATTAAAAGACTATTTTTAAATAACAAAACAAATAAATCAATTGACCAAACCAGCCAGCAGCCACCAACAGCTACCATCGGAACCACCACAGTCACCACAGCCACCATCTGAACCACCACCATCATCATCTTTCTCCGTCGTCAACGCACCTATCGTTGCCACCACCTTCATCAATAACCATCATCAAAACCCAACCAATAAAACCCTAAATCGGTTCTAAAATCTACAAATTCAACTCAAAACTCAAAACCCTAAGAGGCGATATGTACCTTAATCGACTGATGTTGATGGAGGAGGGAGTTGCAGTGGTGGTGAGTGAGTTACAGTGGCGGAGATGGAGGAATTGCAGTGGCGGAGTCAAGTGGTGGTCAGTGACCTTTTCTGGGACCATTTCTCTCTCTCTCTCTCTCTCTCTCTCTGATCGACCTTTTCTGGGATGGAGGAGGGAGTTACAGTGGCGGAGATGTTGATGCCGGTGGAGGCGGTGAGGGTAAGAGTGGTGGATTGGATGGTGGCATTGCCGTAGAGGGAGATGGAGGTGGAGTTGAAGGAGTTGAAGAGGAAGTCGACGGCGGAGGACACTGGGGATAGGAGGAGGAGGGTGGTGAGGAGGAGGAGGTGGTGGTGGTGGTTGATCATGGTGGACATGCGGTGGTGAACATGAAGGTGGAAATGGTGGATTTGTTGACTTGTAAATGAAGGGTGTAGATTGTTCTGGAGCTGCTTATAATACATGTTGACGATTATAGTATGCTGACTTGCACGGATATGCACTCCAGTCATTTTTTAGTGTTTTAATTTAATATATTAAGGGTATTTTGGTCATTTTACATGGAGTTAACGGTAAAAACTAACGGACATCCACTCCAGGGACTATTCGAGTAACAAACTGTTAAACCACAGGGACCAGCGGTGTAATTTCCAAAAGTTAGGGACTATAGGTGTTATTTTACCAAACCACAGGGACTATCCATGCATTTTACTCTAAATAATTAAGTATGCAACAATTTCCTTTCACATTGGCAAACTTGTTGCCGGACCATTGATCGATCATTTAGGCAGGAGTTGTTAATTTATACACAAACTTAAACTAGCATATGATATAACATCTTATAATAACAACCTCTGCTCTGTAACATGCAAAGTATATTCCAATTTCTTAAAACATCATATGGTCTAAAAGTCTCTTTGATCCTCGCCCAAAAATCTACGCTCAGAATATTGTTATATTATAGACAACTTGTAATATTAAATTTATTACTTCTCCCAATAGCATCAAAAGTTTCCTTAAAGCATTTGGCATGCGTATAATGTTGACTATTCAAGAAATCGGAACTAAGCTAATCGACTCCTAATTTCATAGAGAAAGCATGACATGTATTTTTGTTAATGTAATATGTTATATAAACCTCTATTTATAGAGATGTCTAAGACTCAATAACCACCATCTAACAAACAACTAACTAAATGCAATTAACCCATTAGTAACTCTAATAACTAATTATGTTCATTTTATGATTCATTTCACAGTTGCATTGCAATGGTTTGTGAAACTACAATATTTACCTACCTTACACCCTTCCCAGAGTTGTTTTTGCTGGCTTTTTCTCAACATTAGACAACGAAGCTTTGTTGGCTGAAAATTTGATGGGAATGAAGATGCCGGATGGTGATTCCAATTAATCCATCGAAGGCTCTTCATGTTTGCAAGAACATCAGAGAGATCTAGTCGGCTAATATGTGTTGGCAAATCAGCTAATACTTCATTTTCCTGTGTTAATTAATCAAAGGAACCAAACTATGTTAGTAACGCTACAGACAAACGTCATTAGATGCACATATATAAAATATATTTTTGCAAAGTTAATTTAACCATTGAAGGTGCAGCTGCTCCCATAGCACAAAACTCTTCCAAATCCTCCTCCTTCCAAATTCTGCTATACTTTTCAGGATTATTAGGGTGTTCCCCTCTAACAATGTAGTGGGCCATTTCTTCTATCAAGTCATGCATCTCAAATCTTCCTTCTTCTGTAACTTTTATGAGGGATTTTTGTTCCAACACCTTTAACCCTATAACAGGGTGCAAATTACAAGCATCAAGCACCATCATTGCACGATTCAAACCGGAATATAACCACCTCCTCATGAAACATGCAATATCTAAGAATAAGTCTTTCTGGTAGGGTTCAAGTCCATCATAACTTATTTTGAGTCTCTCCATGACCTTATCTTCTGGGATGCATTTTAACTTGGCCAACGTACTCTTCCACTCATCCTTGTCTTTGTCATATAGAAAAGAACCTAGAACTTTGAGCGCTAACGGAAGCCCACCAGCATACTACCTCTTCTGCAAGCATCTCATAATCTTCAACAGGTTTATCTTTATGACATGCATATCTTTTTAAGAGCTTGATTGCTTCATCTTGTGATAACAAATTCACTTCATAAATCGTTTGCGCCCTGCTGGATAGCAAATGCGCATCTCTAGTCGTAATTATTATCCGGCTTCCCTCACCAAACCAATCATGGGATCCCGCTAACGCCTCAAGTTGCTCAAGATCATCAACATCATCGAGAACAACTAAAACCCTTTTGTGAGATAGCCTACTTTTTATCATGCTTCTTTCTATTATCTCACTCCCTACCTCCACATATGTTTTCAAAACAAGTGAGAGAAAATTTTCTTGCAACTTTTTCAAACCCTGTTTGCTTGATTCCTCACGAATATTTTCAAGAAGACAACAACCTTCGAATAGGTGAGAAATTTCCAAATAAACAGTAGATCTCGTAAGCGGGTCTTGTAGGTTCGGCTAGGGGAGGATCTAGTCGCCTAATCCTTGTGTACAAACCAACCCGGTTGTGCGGAATCCAACCGAGATAGCAAACCGAGATAGAACACGACAATGATAAACACACAAGACTCAACGATTAACACCACTTGTATTAATGCGTATGAAAGGTCCAGATACAGCACAAGGTTTACAAATGTATTCTGCAAACTCTCAAAGTTCTCTCGTGTGTGTGTGTGTTTCTGCTCTAAGTGTTCTCTATCTGTGTCCCTCTGTGTCTAGTGTCTAACTCTGAAATGAACACAACACATGGGTATTTATACCCAACACAGCAGGTCTGGTCGAAGGATCAGACAGACTGATCGAAAGATCATCTGTCGACCAGAAACAGCTCGAAGGATCCACATGTACTTCGAAGGATGATATCCTTCGAGGTCCATCTATCGGATGCTATCTTTCGAGCTCATCATCATCGAAGGATACAAGTAATCCTTCGATGACTCATCCTTCGACCCAACATCTTACAAACATTTCCTAACTGTTTGGTCAAGTCAAACCAGGAGGATGGTTGACTTGGTCAAACTTACAAGACTAACAAAGACATCGTTTGGTATCATGACAAAATACAGACAAAGTACAGACACAAGTGCACCAACAAACTCCCCCTTGGCTGTAGCTTTGTCTCGATCTTAATTTTGTCTCGATCTTCGTGCTTGTAGGTCCTGCGTGTCTTCAAGTCTTTGACGTCTTTTCAAGTCTTCAATGTCGGAGGATCTTTAAGGTCTTCACGTCTTGAAAGCAGAAAGTGTACCAACAAACTCCCCGTTTCATGTAGGAAGTGTGTTGACAAACTCCCCCTTAACATAAGCTCCCCCTTGAGTTATGCTCGTGAAAGTCTTGATCTTTACAAATTGAGATCCTTGTGGTGTTGATGATGGTCAGCGGCAACTCGATCATCTTCATCACTTGAGTGCCTTCACGTCGTGTCTTCATTCCGAAGCTTGTCATCGACCATGTTCTCCTTGCCTTTAGAATCTGCACATGCAAGAAATCTAAACGCGTAATGAGAACCACTGCTTGGAATATCATAAGCAAACGACACACATGTGACCATTGTTCAATCAAACACCGTCCGACAGTTTGAAAGTTTAAAAAATACTTTATCCATTTCAAATTTTAACTTTCAACACTTTGCAAATTTCGACCGTTTATGAAGATTTAGTCATTTTCGGTTTTCGTTCAGATTTCAGGTAACGAAGACTCGAGCTCCAACATCGTACGATCGAAAATAAAATAGAAATAAAATCTTTTTGGCTTTTAAAAAAGTTTATATTAAAACACACCTAAAAACTTTTTGAAATTTTTGAATATTTCAAATGTAAAGACAGAAAGCAGTAAATAAATATATACAAAGATGCCGAAAATGAAAGCATTAAATAAATATTTACAGACATTCTTTTTGTGAGTTTCGAGGGTAAGAGAATCATATCAGTGTACGGTCATGCCAAAACGCTCTTGTTGTTCAATTAGTTAACATTAAGATAAGCATCCTATAACGATTATCGGTATTGTTGTCCACATAAGCTCAACTTATCAGATGTAATCATGGCGAGGGGATACGTTAAGGTATGATTTATACTTACCGACCGGTGTTCATCCACATCACGACACATTCCCGTATCAAGGTATGCACGAGGGTTCATCTTACCGGTGAGTATACCGATTATCATCTGTTTGACCGTATATGATGTGAGATTCTCACTTATTTTGATTTGAAAACAAGCCCTATGTGATAGAATCACTTATTGATGAGGAACTTGATTTTCGATGCATGAGGGCACAGGAGCAAGTCCGTGAACAGGTCAGTACTTTCGTACAGCAGAGAGACGAACTTGACTCCCGCAAAGAATTTGTGATATTTTATCACTTATTTGTTATGGACATGTGATTGTTGATCACTTATTGAGGTCGTATGCAGTATGTACACGTATGTATAGTATCATGGAAGATCTAGACTTACGTCCCCGTTATTTTTCGGAAAAAGATACAACCATGATACCCAGATGATAAGCAGCATAAAGACCGAATATCTCAGAACCTCGGCAATCTCTCAAACGAAATTTCGGTACCAAGACCATATGCCAATGAATGGTTCCCACCCAGTCTTCAGTCGGATTTAAGTTTATATCACCCTGCACACTTTAAAATGATTGTGAGCCTACCGATACATCTTGTATAGAGTTGCTTATCGTTTTTCATTTTGCATTTCAGTTTAAAGAGGTTTGAATAGACCACTGATGTACTATCATTTTCTCTTTTGCTCGCCAGGAAACTCATTTTTGTTTTTCTATTGTTTTTGTGTTTTTGAAATTTTTCGATGTTTTTGGATTTTCAAATTATTTTGGATTTACTCCCCCTAAAATCAATAAACTAAGACAAATTTAAAAACACAAAGGTATTTACAAAAATGATTTTCCGATGTTGGTTTTACTCTTGCTTGACCTTAATGCCGTTTACCAATAATAAATAGTCAAATCTTGATTTGTCAAATGCTTTGGTAAAAAGGTCGGCACGTTGGTCATCGGTGTGGACGTAAGCAACATCGATTAGCCTTTTCTCAAAGCAATCACGTATGAAGTGATACTTAATTTCGATGTGCTTAGTCTTTGAATGCTGCACAGGATTTTTAGTGATCTGTAAGGCAGCAGAATTATCAACGTAAATAGGAGTAGTTAGGAATTCAAAACCGTAGTCGCGCATTTGTTGTTGGATCCACAGGACTTGGGAGCAACAACTTGAGGCAGCAATGTATTCAGCTTCGCATGTTGATGTAGCGACGCACGTCTGCTTCTTGCACTGCCATGTGACTAGGCGATTTCCCAAAAACTGACATCCAGCCGTTGTGGATTTGCCGTCGATTTTGCATCCGCCAAAATCAGAATCACTGAATGCGATCAAGTCAAAGTTATTATCCCTAGGGTACCATAGACCGGTGTCAGGGCAACCCTTCAAATAACGAAAAATCCTTTTTACAGCTGCAAGATGTGAGGCCTTCGGGTTGACTTGATATCTAGCAAGCAGGCACGTTGGGTACATTATATCTGGTCTTGATGCTGTGAGGTACATAAGAGATCCGATCATTGCGCGGTAGAGTGAGGGGCTAACAGCTTCACCCTTCAAGTCTGGATTAATTCCGTGATTTTGCGGCAATGGGGTACCGATGGGCGTTGCATCAGACATCTGGAACCGGCTCAAGATGTCACCAACATATTTAGTCTGATGGATGAATATCCCAGACTCAGTTTGTTGCACTTGTAGGCCCAAAAAGAAGGTCATTTCCCCCATAGCACTCATCTCGAATTTATCCTGCATAATGCGCTCGAAATTCCTACACAAAACATCATTAGTAGAACCAAAAATAATATCATCAACGTATACCTGAACCAGTAGAAGATCTCCATCTTGTTCTTTGATGAAAAGAGTACAATCGATAAGACCTTTTCGAAATCCATTTTCCAGCAGATAATTAGATAAGGTTGCGTACCAAGCTCGCGGTGCTTGATGTAAACCATAGAGAGCTTTGTTGAGCAACCAAACCCGATCGGGATGGATAGGATCTTCAAAACCTGGAGGCTGTTCGACGTACACCTCTTCTTCCACCACACCATGTAAGAATGCACTTTTCACGTCCATCTGGTATACCTTGAAACCTTTGAATGAGGCCTAAGCCAGAAAGATCCGAATTGCTTCTAGACGTGCAACAGGTGCATACACTTCGTTGTAGTCGATCCCTTCTATCTGACGAAAACCTTGAACGACTAGCCTTGCTTTGTTTCGAATAACGACTCCACGGTCATCCTTTTTGCATTTAAACACCCAACGGGTACCAATCTTCTTGTAACCAGCGGGTTTCTCTACGAGTTTCCAGACACCAAGCTTCTGGAATTGTTGCAGTTCTTCCTGCATTGCTTCAACCCATGAGCTATCTTTCAAAGCATCTTTCCAAGTTCTTGGCTCTTCCTGTGAGACATAACACGCGAAAGACCAATCATTTTGTTGACCAGATTCTCTAATCGTCGCATACAAGCCTGCATTGTTGTTGTTCCGCAACATGTTTCTTGTTTGAACGCCACTTTGTACATTTCCGATGATGTTTTGTTGAGGATGGGTATTGTGAATCCTAGTTTCTGAATTATCTGGTACAGGAACATTAATACCCAGGTTGTTGAGATTGAGATCAACAACCAATTCAATACCCGGAATTGACGAAGAGGATGATGCAGTAGCTTCAGCTGTTCTAGGGACGTCCACTGGAGGAGTACCCTCTGAAGTACCATGTACTGCTGTTGTTGGAGCTTCTTGATCTGCATCTAAAAATTCATCATCCTCTGAAGATTCGTTCAATTCGGTAGCATCGTGAAAATCCTCATTGTCGAGAGCATTATTGTTCACTGATGATGGTTCTTGATTGACAATAATGGGACGAACCAACGGTGAATCTGTTGCATTGTCACTCTCGAAAAACATCCTTGCAGCAGCATTTTCTTCAACTGCTTCAACATTGATCGAATTGAAAAAGTCATCGTACTCAAACATCCAAGGCTGACCAGGATTTCTAACTGGCAAAGTGTGCCTTTGTACTCTGACTTCAGACCATTCCTCGACCCTTTTAGTCTCTAGATTCCAGACTCTTAAGTTCGGGGTGGAATACCCAAGAAAGTATCCTTCAATGGCTCTTGCCCCAAACTTTCCATTAGGATCGATTATTGTGCACGGAGCTCCAAACGGTTCAAGGTATGACAAATCTGGTTTCCGTTTGTTAATAAGCTCAAAGCAGGTCTTGTTGTGCCTTTTGACTGTAAGGACTCGGTTCAATGTGTAACATGCAGAGGACACAGCTTCAGTCCAGAATGGAATCGGCAATTGTGACTCTACCAACATAGTCCTAGCAGTCTCGATCAATGTGCGGTTTTTACGTTCAGCGACGCCATTCTGTTGAGGAGTATAAGCTGCACTAAATTCGTGAAGAATACCTTTTGAAGTGCAAAACTCCGCCATGGCATGATTTTTGAATTCAGTACCATTGTCGCTGCGTATCCGCCTAAACTTCAAGTTATATAGATTCTCAATCTGAATAATCAAGTTTTTGATAATACCGAAGGTTTCACTCTTATGTGCCATGAACGCCACCCAAGAAAATCTTGAAAAATCATCAGTTATCACGAGGCAATATTGATCATTCCTAATACTTTTGTGCTTGACAGGACCGAACAAATCCATGTGCAAACGTTCAAGAGGAACAGCCACCGTGTTGATCTTCTTTGTAGGGTGTCGCTTCTTCGTTTGTTTTCCTTTCTGGCACGAAACACAGACGTCTTGAAGATGGAAGTTTTTAAGAGGAACACCATTCACCAATTCATTTGATACCAAATGATTCATTTTGCGTAAGTGAATGTGACCCATTCGTCTGTGCCAAGAGATTGTGTCTTTTTCTGTGGCTTTGGAAACGAAACAAGTTGCTTGTGCAGACGTTGTGATAGCTTGGCTCATATCAAGGACATACAGATCATTTATCCTTGGAGCAGATAAGAGAATCCATTCTTTTGGAATTTTTAAGCCGGGTTTCAGCACATAACATCCATTTGCATCAAAGTGTACTGAGAACTGCTTATCACAAATTTGAGAAACACTAAGAAGATTGTGATCAAGTTGTTGTACAAAGTTGATCTTATCAAAGCTAACAACCCTGTTGGTAATCATTCCTTCACCCGTAATATATCCGCCTTTATCTCCAGCAAAAGCAACATAACCTCCTCTAATAGATTTGACGTCGTAGAGAAGCTTCATGTCGCCTGTCATGTGCCTGGATGCCCCACTATCAACAATCCAATGACTACTGATAGTTCCTCCTGGAACACCCTGCACATGAACTCACATAATTAGTTGGAGATGGGGACCCAAGCCATTGTGGTCTTGGGTCTTCCATTTTCATCAATAACAATAACTTCTATTCTTTGATGATTTGAAAATCGTGATGATCCCCCTGAATTTGTGGTCATTTTGGGTTTCCATGTCAGTTGAGTTTTACCAGTTTGGTTGTTTGAAAATTTAACTTCATGATTATTTGAAGTTTTTGAAAACTTTGAATTTTCTGGTTTAACTTAAACAGATGGTTTGTGAGCCACATCAGTTTTAATCGCCTTTTCAATTTTCTTGACCTGTTGGCGTTTCTGTTTCTTTTCCCTTTCTTTTACAAGGCGGGGATCTTGTTTTACTAAAACAGATCGCTTGCGGTCAGTTTGGTCACGGGGATCGTCAACCTTTGCTTTCAACTTATGAAGATACGGGCAATTTCGAATGATATGCCCAATCGTACCACATTCAAAACATGATCTTCGTTCTACAAACCCCGAAGTATCATGTGATCGTCTTGCCGATGATGAACTTTGTGATCCTGAGGTACTAGGTTTTGAACTGTTTAGTTCATTCCTTTTCATCACTGTTGCTTTCTTGACAAAATCTAAGTTAGATTGATTTTCAAACTTTTCAATTTTGTCCGTTCCCTTAGATTTCACAAAGTTCACATGTTTGTTCTTCTTTTGATTCGGCTTCTTTTGAGTTTGAGTCGGTGTCTTTTCTTTTGGTTTGTTATGATTTTGCTGCCTTTTCACTGTTGGTAATTTTTTATTCCCATATTGTTTTCGAACTTCGGCCTTTGGAATAGGAGGACATTGTGTTACCGTAACATGTGATCCTGTCTTTCCCAAAAACTTACTTGTCGAATTTTCAAAGACTTTACTGATTAAAGATTGATTAACATTTTTAATAGGAAAATCTTTGTCTGAATAAATTTTATCATCACCAACAAGAGTGTACAGCAAATCCACACTCTCCGACTCTTTTGCCGACGAGGACTCAATTGCAACAGTCTTAGCGGGTTTTGCCGGAGGATCACAGAGAATATGATTCTCGAGAGGTATGTCCTCTTCCTTGATCACCGCATCAGACTTTGCTGAATCAGTATCATCAGATTCATCATCAGAAGAATCAGCATCCTCAACCACAACTGGAGGATCCTGATTCTGTTCAGCAGTTACAAATGTATCTGCTGACACATCTGAATTTGACGATGCTTCCTTCTTGTATCCGAGTCCTGTAGCAAATTCATTAACATCTAGAGGAACAGATGGTTCAAAGTGAGTTCTATACTCCTCATCAGGCATGGCATCATAATTGTGTCTCACAGGTGGTGGACATTGCTTGTATCTAATGCATGTGACATCCCGTTTCTCTTTCTGTACGTCAATGATGTGATCCAACACATAGCTAGAGCTCAAATAACTGTCTAGCTTAAGTTGGATCGCCTCACTTTCAGTTTTGACACAAGCCATTTCCTTTTGCATTACCTCAAGGCGAGTGATATACAAATTTATGTCAGTTTGTTTCCTGGAAACCATTTTTGTCAGCTCAGTTTTATCTTTCTTTAATTTCTCAATCATCGATTTATATTCCTTTTCATGGTTTTCATAAAACATGTTGGCTTCTGTGCACTTAGAAAGATCAACGGTCAATTTCTGATTGTGAATGAATGTCACATCATATTTCTCTTGCAAAGCCTCGTGTTTGCTTTGCAATTCACACCACTTATCATTCAATGAAGCATGTTTGTCTTGCAAGTCAAACAAACTAGCTTGTAAAGCATCATGTTTGCCTTGCAACTCAGACATGCTTGTCTCTAAATCAGCACATTTAACATGCAAACTATCACAGTTATCACAACTAACAGCAGTGGGTTCATCAACACATACCTGACTTGATGAACTGTCGACATTAGCCATAAAGGCTGAATGGAGAGAAGACGAAGAATAAGCAGCCTGATCCACCAATATAGATCTCCTATGAGTTCCTGCTGTATTGTCTCCCAATAGCTCATCAATCTCCGCATCGACTGACACACTTGACGTGTCATCCACATGATCATTGCCTGAAGTTGAGGATTCTTCATCTGAACTTCCACTGTAACCGGAGTTGTCTTCATCTTCAGAGGATTCACCACCATTGATGGAAGATTCTCCACCACTGGCGTGTTTAAGATCCTTGACAACTTTAGCAAAACAAGCTGTTCCATCTGGAGCATCATTTCCCAACTGGATTGACCAATCAGAACCTTCATCTACTTGAACCACAAGTGCCTGGTTGGCATTAGATGGTCCTGTTTGACTCTGGTTGTTGACAGGCACCAATGTGCGCTCATTGTTCCTTACTTGGTTCTGATTTGCCCTGTTGCCTTGACCTCTGAAAGGATTTTGGTTTCCATGTTGAGATGGCCTCGTACATTCACGTTTGAAGTGACCACGTTCACCACAATTGAAGCATTTAACAGCTTGCTTATCAAACCCATACTTGGTGTCTTTCTTGCTTTCCAAGCTGGTTCTGCCAGTTCTTTCCATGAAATCCTTTGCTCGCCTAACAGCACTGGCAAAGGCCCACTTGATGTCCATCATCTCCATCTCCTCTTTATCGATCTGCTGATAATCTTCTTGTGTCAGATTAATGTTACCAATCTGACCTTCCACTAATCCACAGTATGCGCTCACCAAAGTGTTTAGCAGCTCCATGTGTTCCTTTGCTACTTCCACACTGACTTTAGAGAAGCTTGAGGTGTCGAGCCGTACTGTATTTGGCTTTGATTGTTGACCAGCAGATGATGTGCTTCCATAACATGCTTGCTGTTGAGGAGGAAGTGGATTCCCGTACATGTCTGTTGGTACGGTAGATTGAGGAGGAGGAGGAGGAAGTGGATTCCCATACATGTCGGTTGGTCCGGTAGATCGAACAGGTAATAGATTTCCGAACATATCAGTTGCTCTAATAGGTTGTTGGCTTTGCTGCTGTTGAGGAACTGGATCAAGCGGATTTCCATACATGTCTGTTCGAGCAGGCTTGACTGGAACTTGGATAGTATTGCCAAACATGTCAGTAGTAGACACAAACGCTGTTTGAATTGGAGCGTGTGAAGAAGGTTTTGCAGAAGTACTAGAAGTTCCAAAATACATTTCAGGATTTTGTGGCATGGCAACTCTTTTCGCCTTGAGAGTTTCTTCCTGATTCTTGTTTTCCAGGATTTGAACAAAGTCATTGAAACTCGTTGTAGCTAAAGTACCATTGTACTTCATGATTTCCAAGAAGGTATTCCATTGAGGTGGTAACGCATCTGCAAACTTTTTCACAATCTCTGCTGGAGTTACAACAACCTCAAAATTTGACAATTCAGTCAGCAGATGATTAAATCGACTCGTCAAGTCTCCTAAAGACTCATTCTCCATACAAGTAAAACCATCAAACTCTTTCTTTAGCAGGTCTTTTCTCAATTGACGTGTCGCTTCATTTCCTACGCCCCTTGTTTTCAATGCATCCCACAACCTCTTCGTTGTCTTGTAGCTGACAAATTGATGATAAATGTCTTTACTTAATGCCTGAGTAAGAATGGCATACGCCTTCTTTTCCAAATCATAGATCTTCTTCTGATCTTCTGTAAGATCTGCAAACGTAGCAGCAGATGATGCAGCAACCTCTATTGTTTGATCGAAATCTGTGATGAACCGCAGCCACAATTCTGTATTTTGACCAAGGACATATGTATGAAATCTGTCAATCCATCCTGGATATTCGTATAAGTGCATCAACTTTGGAGGCCGATTCAAACTTCCCGTTTCACTCTCGCTTAAGAGAATGCTTTGAATACTTGGAGTTTGATTTGATACGAATGCCCATTGACCGGTGGACATTGCATTAGCTTGAGAAGATACCGATGCGGAAGATGACGGAGCACCAAAATACATATCTGTATTTACCAAAGTACCCCATCTTAGATTCATTTTTGATCAAGAACCAGCCGAAGGATACCTGTTCGAAAGACTCGAAAAACACAAACTGTTAAACACAAACTGACAAAGGATCGAAAGATCAACGCTTGTTCGAAGGATCAACAGGGTTCGAAAGATCACTGTTGAATTTCGAACAATGTTTTTGAAAGATTCTCCAAACGAAGGATCCTTATCTTTCGAAAAAGAACTGTAGACCGAAAGATGAACACTATTGAGTGTCGAACAATGATTTCGAAAGACTCCCCAATCGAAGGATCCTTGTCTTTCGAAAAAAGAGCAGTAGACCGAAAGATGTATGTTTCGAAAATATTCCTTGGAACGAAAGATAAGTCTCAGACTTCGAAGGATGTTCGAAGGATGACTATCTATCGAACCTCCTTTGATCGAGAGATGATCTTTCGACTTCGAAGGATATCTTTCGAACAGCTCTGACACAGTTGACAACGGGTGACAGGTTGGTGAAAAAGTTGACGGGTTGGTAAAAACTTTCTGCAGAAAGTATGTTCAGACCATATCTTTCAACTCATGACATGCAGGTCTTCACCAAACAGGTAAGGATCAAATATTTTAATCAGTTTACAACTTCCAACACACAAACACTTCTCAATATTCAAATTTTTAAGATCAAAGAGTGTATTTCAACAAGAACCAACTTGAATATGTCAAGAACACAGCCCAGATATGCGAGTTTTCTGATGAACCGAAGATTTTCCGAAACCCAATTTTGGTCGAAACTTCACTAAAAACCCACTTTTAACATGTGAAAATGATAAACAACAAGGTTTTTATAAGAACTAACAACAAAAACAACAAGATTAAACCCGATTTTAACAAGTTTTTCCAGAAAATATGAACTATTCAAAACCCGAAAAACAGCAAGAACACCTCGGTTTTAACAAGGATAAGAGCCAAGGCTCTGATACCACTTGTAGGTCCGGCTAGGGGAGGATCTAGTCGCCTAATCCTTGTGTACAAACCAACCCGGTTGTGCGGAATCCAACCGAGATAGCAAACCGAGATAGAACACGACAATGATAAACACACAAGACTCAACGATTAACACCACTTGTATTAATGCGTATGAAAGGTCCAGATACAGCACAAGGTTTACAAATGTATTCTGCAAACTCTCAAAGTTCTCTCGTGTGTGTGTGTGTTTCTGCTCTAAGTGTTCTCTATCTGTGTCCCTCTGTGTCTAGTGTCTAACTCTGAAATGAACACAACACATGGGTATTTATACCCAACACAGCAGGTCTGGTCGAAGGATCAGACAGACTGATCGAAAGATCATCTGTCGACCAGAAACAGCTCGAAGGATCCACATGTACTTCGAAGGATGATATCCTTCGAGGTCCATCTATCGGATGCTATCTTTCGAGCTCATCATCATCGAAGGATATAAGTAATCCTTCGATGACTCATCCTTCGACCCAACATCTTACAAACATTTCCTAACTGTTTGGTCAAGTCAAACCAGGAGGATGGTTGACTTGGTCAAACTTACAAGACTAACAAAGACATCGTTTGGTATCATGACAAAATACAGACAAAGTACAGACACAAGTGCACCAACAGGTCTCCATTCCAATCAGGTCTTTATAGTCGTTTGTAACTAGTAGAGAAAGCCTACCAGAAATTGTACCAACAATGTCACTGATGCATTTTGCTTCATGGCTGCACGAAGGGTACATAAGGATATTTAGAAGTAGTTCCCACTCACTTATTCTTTTAAAATTACCAATTGTACAACTGAAATTGGATTTACATTGCTAAATGTCAAGTATGAGATTTATTTAATTTCAAGTTAAAAAAGACGCAAAAACAATGCATGTGAAATTAAAATAGGGAGTAACACAAAACAAAACAAAATATTATAAAACCTACATTTTGACTATATGTTTTGTAAAAGACTGGTTGTATATGACTAGCATTTTTGTATAAAGAAGTCTTTTTATATCTTGGCGTCAGGGAATTTTTGTAACAGTTTGGTTTGGTTTGGGTGGGGTGGCACTTGGCACCATGAATTAAACATCCTTTTAACACTTTCTTTTGAATTCTATAATTTATTAATATTAATGTGTTAAATTCATCGTTGCAAAAGTTGGTAGGTGCTCTCAGGTCGGTTGAATGGGGAGTTGTTAGTAGTCAGCCTAGGCGAAGAGTACTCGGACATGTTAAATTATAATGAAATTAGTTTTCAGGAAACTATATACATGTCAAATATCATAAGTTTGGTAATATTTAAAAAAAATACGTGAATATCAATATAAATAAAAAGAAATACATGTTCAAATAGTAAAATATGACAGCTGCGGAAATTAGGTTTCATTTTTTTAAGTAAAACTCAGCCTGAGTGGACCAACAAGATCCGATTCCGCCAGAGTCGACCACTTGATTGATTCCGAGTAACTAGGTGGAGTTAAAGAAAATCGTCTGAGTAACCTACGCGATTACGACCTTGTTTTACAACATTGGTTAGATCTATTTAAATATGTTAAAAAGTAAATAATTACGATATATTGTAACTAATTTTTTCAGTAAACCCGACTACGTTCAACTTATGTGACCCGCTGTGAAGTGTCAACAATAAAAACAAAACTTAAATCTACTCGTTATAGAATGCAAATATCTTAAGCATAAAAATGTTTTAAACAAAAAAAAAAAGAAGAGAAAATTACCTGTTTTCATCGATGACCCATCCAGAGAGGTTGCCTGCCTTTTCCAGAGCTTTTCTCCATGATTCAACTTTGTGCTTATTTTCCCTCTCATGTTTTCTAAATGCTTTTCCATATTTCCCCTTTTGTTTTCTAACATCCGATGGATCTACAAAAAAAAAATGGGCTCAACGATTTGCCCTCTGGTGTCCATGCACTCCATAATATGTGCAAGCTCGTCCAAGCACCAAGATGAATCTGCATAGTTTTGAGAGAATACAACAAGGGCGATGCGTGATTCTTGGATAGCTTTCAAGAGGGCTGGACTGATTCGCTCACCCCGAGGAAGTGTTTCATCATCCTTGTATGTTTGGATTCCTTGTTGTACAAGATCCTTGTAGAGATGATCCACAAAGTTCTTGCGGGTGTCTTCCCCTCTAAAACTCAGAAAGACCTCATGATTCCATGCCGGAATCGACTGAGAAGAGGAGGATGAAGAATCAGCTATTGATCTGTAACTCGAATTTGTTTGGAAAGAAAGCAGTGGAACTTAATTAGGTCAAAGAAACAGAGATGTGGTATAACACTAAATTTAACATTTTCCCCAAAAGTGAAGCATGAATACTATATTTTACAAAAAGGAATAGATAAGCAATACTAAATCAAACACTAAAAGATCGAGGAAAGAACACCTGTCTTGTTCGGAAGACATTGGGGTGTGTTGTTGACGGTGATCGGAGGAGCCTCTCATGAAGAAAACGGAAACGATGTAGTAGACGGTGACACCGGCGGCGGAGTCATTCGGAGGAGCCTCTCGCGAGGCCCGGGTTTTTCGGAGTCGCATTCGTGTCCGCAAGACGTGCGGGCATGCACGAGTTCAACCAAATTCCAGTGCAGAAACTCATTTTTTGCACCCTCATGCGCTCGGGTAGGACTTGTGGTAAAACATGTTACAAAGCTACAATGGAGTAGTAAAGGCTTTACCTTATAAACAACCACTCACTTTGTTTCCACACCAATGCGGGACAAAGTATTTACCACCTTTTGAGACTTTCATTCACATGCTCAAAACTTCCAACATATAAGCCCTAAACTTTTGCTACTAACTATTAGCAACATGATCTTATTGAGTGATGTTGATGGAGATAAATACGTACTTGATTATGATGATTATTGATTAAAGACTGTTTTTATGTTTATGTTTTAAGTGTGTTTCGACTTTAATTTATGTTTTAACTATGTTTTTTATGTGTTAAGTGTGTTTTTTAATCTTGTTTTTGTGTTTATTATTGATTAACAGATAGAATAGGTCATATTGATGTGTACAATATTTTTTTTTTTTTTTTTGAGTGCTTCGAATACGTGAAGTCTCGCTTCGCGCTTGAAGCTTCGCTTAAAGCTTTTGGAACCAAAACGCTTCGGAGCGCCTCACGCTTTTTTAAACCAAGAGTTGCATCATGCATATCATAAACACTTTGGAAAATATTAGGCTTTTTGTTGAATACTGGTGTTTAGGAAGCAATTAACTAATATGTTTTTCATATGTTATGAAAAGGACATTTTTTTGTTACCAACATTAATATTAGGTTCTTTATTCCACATCTTGCATCAAAAAGACTAAAACCGTTGTCTTTTGTTTTTTTTATTCTCTAAGAAATAAACTTAAAGAATTATAATGCCTTTATGCTTGCATTTGCGATACAGTGTTATGGTGCATGGTACGGGTCAGTCCCTGGTTTGAAGGTGCTGGTACCTTACTCATCCGAAGATGCTCGTGGACTTCTAAAAGCTGCAATTAGAGACCTTGATCCCGTTGTTTTTCTTGAAAATAAGTTGCTGTAAGTAAAGTAAATATTCACTTATCAGTTTAGAGGTGGCGTTTTAGACTTGTTAAATATTATAGGTAGATTCTGGTTGTTTTTAATCTAATGAGTCATCATTTTAAGCGAAGATTCATCAATCTGAATCCATTGATTTTAGGGTTTGGCAAAAATAGTTAAGTTCCAATACCTTGTGGAATCTCTTGAATCATTGAGAGAAGAAATCGGGAGGATGATGATGGTTAATCATTTAGATGGTGGAACCTCTTAGATTGTAGAAGATTCAAGCGAATGGAGGACGAAGGCTATGGTTTCAGGTATGAAGCAGTGAAGGAAAAGAATGAGGCGATGGGGGAATTTAGGTTTTTTAGATTGCTTATATACTCGGGGTCATAAAACGGGTCGGATTAGTAAAACGGGGCTTCACTGATGAAAATAAAAACCCAAAAATTTTCCCTCCTAAACCATATCCAGGAAGCTATAATATTGTGTCACATCAGCCCAAATTCTTTCATTTATTATATATAATAAATAATAGATATGATCGCATTATTATTTTTTTTATTTTGCTTTCATGACTATTTGGTTATGTATTTACTTCCATTGTTATCTAGCTATACCCTGTTTATACAAAAGACCGGTGGCTCTACTAGTCAAGCCGCTTGTGAGTTACTAGAGATGTTTTTTGCTAAAAGCTTGAATATGGCCGAATTTAAACAAGCTCGAGCCTAAAACTAAGTTTTTTTTAATAAACCAACGGAGTCCGTGTTAGTGCATCCGTCTGTCGTCTACGTCTTTGATCGTGTCTCAGTACGTTGCGAAGATGTTCAAGCATGATGCCATCTTGACATCATCCAAGTGATGTCATAATTACATCATCACACTAGAAACAAAAGGGTTTAGATTGTTAAAGTTGAATTTTAGTCAACATGTATTATTTCTGTTTTCGTCCGTAGTGTCTTGATGAGGATCGCTCATGTGTCATCTAGATTGAGGTCCGCTTATGTGGTCATTTGAGATTCGCTTTTATGTCACAATGTCAGGTTCGCTTATGTGTCCATGTTCTTATAAGCGGACCTGATCATCTATATATAGGTCATAAGCGAATCTCACACATAGTTCTAGGTGATTGTCTTCCGGTGAGCCACGAAGTGCTGCCGAAGTGTCGACAGGTTGTACACGTCTTCAAGATCAATAAAATCGACAGTTATAAGTGTATACGTGCTGAATTACATCGTTACATTTGTTTCCGCCACTTGTTTCGGTGAAAAACTCTTCTATGTGACTCGTTTAGGTCGGAATTCGATCCTACAATTGGTATCAGAGCCAGTGAAGAAGAGTTTTCTACAATTCAGCCGTTATTTCTGTTTCTACACCTTTCTTTTCCGAAAAACAAAACTTTTTACGGTCAAAATCGGCCAAATTTCACATATATTGTGCGTAAACATGTTTTAATCAATCCTTGAAAGTTTCAAAGCTTGAATCGATCTAAAACATCGGATTTTTTGAGGTATCGCTCATATGAACTCGTAAAAAGTGACATCAGCAGGCTGGTCCGCTCCAAATTACCTATCTGGTCCGCTTATCCGGACATCATCTGATCCGCTCATCTGGTCCGCTTATCCGGACATTATTTGGTCCGCTCATTTGAACAATTTGAGATCCGCTCTTAGTGACACTAGTGGTTTCGCCTTTGTGACATGTTTGATTCAGATTCAAAAATGTATTGAGTTCATCGTTTTGTGTGACACATCTATCAAGGCTGTCAATTTGCGTAAAAGAGATAGTAAAGTGTATTAGTTGTTGGTTTGCATATGTGTTAGACAGTTTGCATGTGATAATAATCAATTTAATGTGTCAGTCGGTTCGTGGATAATTGTTGTGAGGTCTAATCGTCTTAAAGAAATAACGAATTGGTTTGATCAGATCAGATCATTTAAACAATCGGCCCAATGACATCGGCCCATTTGTGATAAATAATTCAGAATTTCACGTGACATATTCCAGAGAACTACATATTAACTGTGAATTAGTGTGTGGTCTAATCAAATTTTATTGAAATTGGATTTGTGTCAGATTGCATGAAATGATCAGAACCATTAATATGTGCATTGATTGTTGTTGAAAATTTTAAGTGAAAAAGGTGTTAATCACGTGATCTGTTTTGAACTGTTCAATAGCGATTAAAGATTTGTTGAAATTTGCTACAGTTTGCATGTGATATTGTTGGATAATTTGATTGAAAATCGTGAAACTAATAAAAAATTCATATATTGAAGTGTGTGATATAGTGTCGGTTTTAGTGGAATTAAGGTCCAATCATATCATTTTGATATTTTTTGTTGTCGGCTGCATGATTGTTAGTTGCATTTGTTGAATCGAAAATATCAAAGTTGTTGTCTGACATATATTGTTGTGAATCATTTAAAATTGTCGGCTAGTTGCAAAAAGGGTTTGTATGAATTTTTTGTGAAATATTATAATTCAAAGTATCTTGTGAGGAGATAGAGTTTTAGCCCACTACATTGTATTGGCCCAATCATAATTTTGAGTAATTGGTATTTTGTTTGAAAGGTGATATAGCTTGGACTTGATATTTTGTTTTAACAGGACTGTCTCGAATAACGGGTTTTCGAATCATGGATATTAATTTCTTTAATATGTCTCAAGAAACATTAGATAAAATAAATATTTTAACGAAAGAATTTGATTCGTTTTCAGGTTGTCCAGGAGAAAATACAAAGAGCATCATTGAGAGGTATAGCCATCTTGTTCGTTCAATGTCCGAGAAGGGTATCAAAAAGAAATCAGAAGAATGGGTTGAAAAATTTGTCAGTGCTTTACCTCAAGAAGAATGGAAAAATTATATCTTAAACTTGAAGATTTCTGGAGAATTTTCCCAACTAACAATTTGTTCACTCATTAAAAAGATTGAAGAACAGATGGTGATCAATGCTGAGAAGAAGAAAAGTCAAAGTGTAAAATCAATATTAAAGAAGAGCAAGAGTAAAGGTGTCCAAGTGGGAGAGGAACAGACTGAAGAAATTTCAGTTTTGAAAGATGAGATGAAAGCTGATAAGAAACATATTTTTGATTTGCAGGAAAATTGTGAGAGGTTGAAATCTGAAAATGACAAACTGTTAAGTGATTTGAACAGTTTGACATTGAAAAACAAGATTTTGAAAGAAAAAGAAAAAGAATTTGAAAATGAAAAATTAAAATTTGAAAAAGATTTCCAAAGTCAAATGAAGATTTTAGAAGATGAGAAATCTGCCATTTTTAAAAATAATCTTGAAAAACAGATTGAAATAAACTCTCATCTTCAGAAAATCATTCGACTTGAAAATGAAGCTGAAAAAGCTCGGATTAAAATCAAAGAGTTTGAAGAGAAATTGAAAGGTTTTGAGACTTTATCTGAGATTCCCTGTCCAAAACCAATCAATTCCATTCCAATAAGTGACAATGTCACAAACTTTGACAATGTCAAAGTTGAAGATTGTGATGAGAAATCTGATGATGAAAAAGATAAAAGTGAAAAACAAAAATTGTTTTTGAAATTAAAAGAAAAATTTCAAGAAACTGTTCTGCAATCGACTGAAAAGGGAGAATGCTCTAAGCAAAAACCTTTGAAGAAGAAAGTGGAACAGAAACAAAAAATTAAAAATGAGAAAAATGTT
Organism: Helianthus tuberosus; assembly: GCA_030545235.1. Classification (NCBI taxonomy): domain Eukaryota; kingdom Viridiplantae; phylum Streptophyta; class Magnoliopsida; order Asterales; family Asteraceae; genus Helianthus; species Helianthus tuberosus. Next base: position 10,671,967 of record CM060396.1, read on the forward strand.
CAAAAAGATAATAAAAGCTCATCAGATCGATCATCCAATCGCAATGAAAAATTACAAAAATCGAAAAATGAAAACTCTAAAATTGTTGGTAATAAGTGGTGCAGGTCGGACCACAGTGCTTCAAAGCCAAATCCAGCTTACAAGAGGAGAGATGGATATCACCAAGCCAAACAGTGTTTTGATCTGAGCATTTGGTGTAAAAATGGTGACTGGTACGATAACAGAGTGTGTTACCGATGTGGTTATCAAGGACACATTGCTGTTAACTGCCAAGGTTGGAGTTATGAGACGAGGAGATGCTTTAACTGCAACATCATAGGTCACATTGCCAGAGATTGCCCAAGGAGATCAAATGAAAGTTTGAGGGTTAATTCTCAGAAAATGGCAAAGAAATCAGTCAATGTCAAGCCCAAAGAACAGAAGGTTCAAGAACCTAAAGTTCAAGAAACGAAAGTGAAGCTTTCTCAGGGGCAAAAAGACAGACTGAGGAAGAAGAGAAAGAAGGCGAGAGAGTATCTCGAGAAGATCTTGTCCTCGGGTTCATCTGTTGGTAAAAATAAGAGTTCTGATGAATCGACTTCCTCGATGGCAAAGTCAAGCAAGACGAATTCATCGGATACAAATTTGAGGACGAAAGAAGAAAAGAAGAAGAAGAAAATGGTCGGCGATGAATCTGATGTGTCAAAGTCAGACAAGCCACCTTCAGGCGATGAATCTGACATGTCGAAGTCAGACAAGCCATGTGCAGGCAATGATTCTGGTTCGTCAAAGCCAGAGGAGCCATTGGTTGAGGTAAAATTGGAGAATTCAGGTTTAACAATGGATGATGAAAATTTTCCACCATTGTTGAACAAGAATTCAAAATCACCCAAGGACCGTCAGGCTTGGGTGAATCTGTTTAAATGAAAAACCTGACTTGCCGGAGATCCCAAGTTTGTAATCGCGGATCAGGAATCGGCATCTTTCTTGAAAATCGATGATTGTGAATGAATCTTATATAGTTTAAATTTTTACAGGATAAGTGTGAATTGCCGGAGCTTCCAGATTGGTAAGTGTGAAGCAGGAATCGGCATCTTGATTAGTAAAATGGTTTGTGTAGATGTTTTATTCCTACATGTGGTTATATGTTTTGGATATTCTTACAAGTGGTGAGAGGTTGATTCTGACAAAGTAATTACTCAAGGTCATTAGTTTGAACTTGATGTAATACTTATACAAGTGGTTAAAAGTAGACAATGTGATGAACCACACCCCGAAACTACAAATGGTTTAAAATCAACAAAACGTATTTTCCGGACAAATCATTTTGGTTAAAACAAACTTAAGTGTTTTGAAATCATAATGAGAAAATAGTTTTGTGAAAGGGGGAGTTCTGATTGTTTATGCCAAGTGGATGGCGATTTGAAGCGATTTGATATCGGTTGTCAAGTTTTTGTACAGTTTATTTTCAAATTTCCTTTCATGTGTTTGCATTTTAGGGGGAGTAGAAATTTCTGAAAATCCAAAAACATTAGAAAATTTGAAAAAGACAAAAACATGATAAAAATAAAAATGAGTTTTTGTTGCATAAAAGAGGAAATGATAGTACATCAGTAGACGGTCACAGTATGCTAAAGAAATGTAATGTTTTAATAGCGTCAAATAGTCTCACTGATGATATGCCGATAGGTTTTTACACATTTAGTAAGCTTTTTCGGGATATAAACTAAATTTCAAACTTGCTTATTTCGTGGGGAACACTACTTGGATATATAGGTAACCCCTGAAATCTTGTTTGAAAGGTCCCTTATTCTGAGATACTAGGTCTTTATGCTCAGTGATATCTGGGGTATTATCCCGGGACTTCTGCTGAAAGAAATTTCTGACCTAGTCCCTGGAGAATACTTTCCGCATGCTTGAAATATAGCGCAGCCCTCAGCAAATTGATGAAACAATAAAATTGATAGTCATTGCTGTTGTAATGCAAAAGATCCTCTAAAGGGGACCCACCAAAAGTTGAAGCCGTCATCTCTCTGCGTATCGAAAGATCGACCTGAGCTCTCACGGCCCTCGTACTATAATTTATTCCCCTGACAGATATCATTTGTGGTATACTCACCTGTAAGACTGAATATTGGGATCTGGATACGGGAGTATATTCAAGAGGTGGGACACATGAATGAGTTTAAGTCTTTAAAACACCTAACTCATATCCTGAATTAGTTGAAATTTGTGTGAGAATTTAAGTGGATCAGTATATCGGCAATCTAAGTGAATTGTTTAATTCTTAATGTGTAACTAAGCTCAACGGTACTTGTGACTTGTCAAAAACTGATATGATCCTCTTACACAAAACTCACAAAAATATTGTCTGTAAATATTTCTTTACTGCATTTCATTCTATTCAAAAATTTCAAAAAGATTTTAGTGTGTTTTAGCATAATTTTTGAAAAATTCAAAAAGATTTTCGACGACTGATATTGAAAAGCTGATTTTCAAAATTTCAAGTGCTAAACATGATGAATAAATGGTTTGGGAGAGTGTGTTGTTTTTTGAACATGAAAATGATTTTTTTAAATGGTTCATCAGAGTCTATAAATGTTAGATCATTTTTGTGATATTTTTGAGTGATGTCTGATTGTGTTCAAATTGATCATCAGAAAATTTATTTTTGGGTAGAGTTGTGCAGGTTAGCCAGGTTTCGAAACCTGAGTTTGTTAGAATGCCAGGTTACGATATAATAACCTGTGGAAAGTGAATGTCAGGCTACGATCCCATCTGATTGAGAGGGGGAGTCTGAAGATTGTTCGTGAAGAGTTTGTTAGTGATGAAAAGAGATGAGAAGATAGAGATTGAGGATACTTACAATGTCAGACACTTCAGAGAGTTCGAGAGGACTGATAAAGACTAAAGATGCAAAGACTCGACACTAAATACTCCGTCAACATCCGAGGGGGAGTTTGTTAGTGCATCCGTCTGTCGTCTACGTCTTTGATCGTGTCTCAGTACGTTGCGAAGATGTTCAAGCATGATGCCATCTTGACATCATCCAAGTGATGTCATAATTACATCATCACACTAGAAACAAAAGGGTTTAGATTGTTAAAGTTGAATTTTAGTCAACATGTATTATTTCTGTTTTCGTCCGTAGTGTCTTGATGAGGATCGCTCATGTGTCATCTAGATTGAGGTCCGCTTATGTGGTCATTTGAGATTCGCTTTTATGTCACAATGTCAGGTTCGCTTATGTGTCCATGTTCTTATAAGCGGACCTGATCATCTATATATAGGTCATAAGCGAATCTCACACATAGTTCTAGGTGATTGTCTTCCGGTGAGCCACGAAGTGCTGCCGAAGTGTCGACTCGATTGTACATGTCATTCTGATCAATAATATCGACAGTTAATTGTGAATACGTGCTGAATTACATCAAAACACTTGTTTCCGCCTCTTGTTTTGGTGAAAAACTCTTCTACACGACTCGTTTAGGTCGAAATTCGATCCTACAGTCCGAGCTTCATTTATCCACCTTAAACGAGTCTAGTATTTATATAATAATATTATTGCTTATAAATTTATGATAAAAATAACTGAATAACATAGTTGTATATAAAAGTTATTAGTAAAATATATACAAAGTACAAAAATTAATAAATAATAAGCGAGTCAAGTTGTTGCCGAGCTTAAGCTTAAATAACTACCCATGGCCCGAGCTCGAGCTCAAGTAAATTTGAATTAGTCGAGCTTGAGTGTAAATTAGCTCACGCTAGGCTTGTTTACACCTGGAGTCATAGAAGTTGTTCGATTATTAATGTATTCTTCTTAATTTCTTATCATATTCATTACATTAAGCCTTTTTTGTGTTGTATACTCAATTCAGGTGACTGCGAGCAAGAAAAGTTTTTTTTTTCAGCACAAAAGAAGTCAAATACCAGAATGGGAACCGATCAAATCGGGCTACTTTATCCGTGTATTGGAAAGCAACCGGATTAGATGACAAGATTGTTTCTTCAGAGAACACTCAAGTTGTGGGCATGAAGAAAACACTCATATTTTACAAAGGAAAACCCCCACATGGGTCACGAACCGATTGGATCATGCATGAGTACAGACTCGCAACCCCTCAACCCAAGAACCCAACTCAGGTTTCTTTCGGATTGATACAATTTTGATTCGAATACACAAACACATTTAGCTAACAATTTGTTTTTGTTGTATCAGGGTATGGAATATTGGGATATTTGCAAATTTTTTCTTGAAGAAAAGAGGAAGTAAAGTTAGCAAGTACAACGAAGAGACAATTGGGATAATTAGCGATTGTAAATCGGTAAAATCAAAACCAATTTTCTACGATTTCATGTCTGCTAGTAAGAAGAGAAGAACTGATTTGAATTCGACATCGGTTTCATCATCTTCGGGTTCAAGCGGGATCACAGATGATGCCGGTTCTTGTGATGAGCTTGAAGAGAATAGCCATAACCTGGATGATGTGTTACTATTATTTATTTGCCATTAGTTTTCAAGATTCCCATGAAAATAATCCAATTTTTAGTTGAGATAAAAGAATGAAATGTTCAATGGATATTTTCTTTCAGTTTCATCCTTGATATTTCAGCAAGTAGTGATGATTTACATATATTGAAATTTCAGCAAGTAGAATGAAATGTCAATGTATTTGATACATACATTGGTTTTCATATATTGCAGTCAATGTATTTGATAAGTACACATTTATCAGAAAACTACTTAGTGAAACAAACATAAGGTTGTGTAACTATCTTTAACTTTAATTAATATAATGATTTTGATTCTAACTTTTTAATTCATAATAATCATTTTGAAATTGTTAATCCAAACAAGCCTAATTTACTGGTTTGAAATACATGATGCACTTGGATTTAAGTTAATGGCTATCCATTAACCTATACATGTTGGGCCTATTAGGCTTCAACTGATCCCCCTACGGCCCTATCTTATATGTGGGTTTTTTTGGGTCACCCGTCAATCCTTTTAACCTTTAATATTTTAATTTGCCAACCCGCCACGATTGATACCTATACTGATAAATGTATCCCCTAACTCTCACATACATGTAACACACAATACGCTTACATGAACAAGCTCATTATAAACATTAACTTGAACATCGACCCGTGGTATCATTTTACATCACTTAGCTTAAACATATTGTTCTACCCCCATAATTTTTAAACGATGATACCTTTTCATGTGTTAATATATTTTTAACAAATTTACACCGTAAAAAGGAGCATTTTAATCCCTTTTATTTGAGTATGATATTGTTATAGATTTTTATTTTAAAAATTATCATGTTACGTGATTACCGGTGTTCTCTGTTGCATCGTGCGAGCATTATTTTAGTGAGGTCCAACACGCATACTCTTAACACAATCCCAACCACGTCATCGGTTGTTGTAAATGCACTCCATGAATCTTTAACCAATATTAAAAATTATACTAAAAGGTAACTGAATATGACGGTTTTAAACATCAAAACGAGATCAGGAGAAAACGTCCAAAAGTGTGAGAACGTATCCTGGCCCAACACGTGGCGTGGGACATGATCAGGGTCCGAGGTTTTTTTTTTCTTTTCAATCTTCTTTTATTTTCCAAACGTGCTATAATATTTTCTGGCGTCTAAGATTTTTTTTGGCGTTAATTGTATTTATTAAACTTTTTGGTGTTGAATTAATTGTTTTTGTGTCACATAGATAATTTTTTGGCGTTATAGCGTTTTCTAGTCAATTTTTTGGCGTTTTTGTGGCGTTTTGTATAATAATTCACTACGATCATTAATATTTTCATAAGTTAACAATAAGACCAAATGTTTTTTTTTTGCGTTTAGTGAATTTTTTGGCGTTTAATATATTTGACAAGTTGCTTTGCCAGCACCCGTTCTCACAGTTTTCACACTACTAGCGTTTTGGTGGTTGTAGTTTTTGGCGTTTTATATAATAATGTATTTTATTTGTAGAGAATTAGATAACAAAACAATAGATAACTTGATAACAAAACAATATAAAATGAAAAAGAAAAAAAAATTAAAAATGGTAATCTAATTTTCTCTTCCGAATCTTCACTGTCATCAGCTCCTTCTTCTTGAATTTGTTTTGGTGTTTTGAACCTTTTGAATACCTTAGCTAGATGCCAACTTTCCTACATAAACCCCGTCTTTTTCAGACGAAGCTGCTTAGTGGCATCCTGTGTTTTGGTGTGATATTCTTGTTTGGTGGAATATCATTGAAGATCAACTCTTGCTTGATGCTATTTATAATAATGGAGTCCAAAATAGCATTTTACTCTTCCATGCATAATCAAGAACAAAGCTCACATGATGACATATCACTGTCATCAGTCTCCTTTTCTTGAATATTTGTCCATCTCATTCAGCAAAATATTATTAAGATAACCCCCTCAGAAGAAGAATCCATTCAGTGAAAGCTTTGCCATCTGTGGTTACTTTAACTAACATTCTTTGGCGTTTTAAAGTGAGTGATTTCTAGAGGATATGGCGTTTGTTTTTCTGGGTGTGATCAATTTCATTGTGTATCGACCCCTCTCTTATAGGAGTTTTTTGGCGCGTAGTTTAGGCGAGACTTTTTTATTGTAATAAATGATGGTAATAAAGTAACCGTCTTTTCAGTTACTGTGTTTTGCATTTATTGTTTTGATCAGCTTTTATCAGTTTTATAGATGATAGACGTCTCATCTTCTAAGTTTGACGTTTTTTTAAATGGCGTTATGCAGACTAAGATGACAAAATACAATAACGGAGAAAATAAAATATTAAGCAGGAAAAATATTTTTTTGTTATTTTTGGCGTTTTGTAAGGAATAACATTTTTTAGTATTTTTTTGGCGTTTTGCTAACAAAGAGAGAAATATATCATTTAATTATCTTAAAAAATAAGGGGTATTGGATTTTAATAATCCCAAGTTTCACTAATTGGCTGGTAATAATCTCAACTTCAAAAATTGCCTACAACAGTCCCAACTTGTAAGATTTTGGCCACCAATGATCCTTGTCTAACTGGGTTATAACAAAGTTAGTTTTTTGAAGTTTTAAGCGGCGGAGAAGGTCACTAGAGGTTGGAGATGACAAGTGGTGGTCTCCTTTGGTGGTTTCAGGGGTAAAGAAGGTCGTCGGAATAAGTTGCAGGTCACCGGAGTTGCGTAGATGGTGGAAATTTTAAACTTTTGAGAAGCAGAGAAGATTACAGGAGGTCGGAGATGATTGGTGGTGGTCTCGTTTGGTGGTTTCAGGGGTAAAACGGGTCACCGGAATAAGTTGCAGGTCACCAGCCCAACAAGGTTATAACCCAGTTAGTCAAGGATCATTGGTGGCCAAAATCTTACAAGTTGGGACTGTTGTAGGCAATTTTTGAAGTTGGGATTATTACCGGCCAATTAGTGAAACTTGCGATTATTAAAATCCAATACCCCAAAAAAGAAAGAAGATTACATAGAAGAAAAAAAAGAAAAAAAAATTAAAACCCTTCGTCAGAAGGTACTTTATCCGAAAAGTATTAATTACTTGCGTCATCTTCTTCCTCGGATTCTTCATCTGGATCTTCATCCATGTCACCACCTTCACCTTCATCGGCTTCTTGTTCCTGAAGATTCTGAAGCCTCCACTTGAACATGTCTTGCATTAACTCCAATTTTGAGTCCATTTCTCTGTTCGTACAAGTGGCGTTATGCAATTCTTCCATGAAACCAAGACCCTGCTTTGTCATGATGTTTTCAAGCCAGTAGACTTCCTGCTCTGCGCAGTCGTATATAACGGTCACCATGTCTGTTTCATCATCAAAACGCCATGATGTCATGACAGGGTCCGGCTTCACATATGCTTTGATTGGTCCAAATTTCCTGGTTAATGCTTTCATAAGCGTATGTGTTTCATGGCATTCGTTGTATAGAGCGATGCCAAGGGATAAGATACCCCTCTGTACCTCTTCTTCCATCTTCAAAATTGCCCTGAGCGTCTTAACATACACCTTCCTTCTGTTGTCAAAACGGAAGACGAATCGCCTCAGAGTGTATCTCCACGAAACAATTGTTGCCATTTTTGGCGTTTTGGTTAAGTTGGCATTTTTGGTTAAAGATGTTTTTTCCAGAAATGGATAGATTTAAGTGATTATGGAAGCTATGTTTTACCTCGTTTATATAATAATGTTTTTGGCGCTTAATTTAGGAGGGAAATTCTTCAAATAAATGTTAATAACTGAAATTCAGTTACTGTGTTGTTTCATCTTCATGTAATATCCAACGCGTTTTATCACTAATTTTTGGCATTTTGTTTTTAATGGCGTTTTATTTTTTTTTTGAATGGCGTGTTATCATTTGATGGCGTTTTGAATATGAGCGGTAAAAGACCCTTTTACCCTTAATGAAGCGCGTCCCACATAATAAAATTGATGTTATTTACGAAAACGCCACCGCGCAATCTAGTCCATGGATTGTTTTGATCGGACGACCCATAAGCGTTCTTACCGTTCTCACACTTTTCACCTTTTTATCCAAATCTTGACCCTTTAAACATCTAGTTTTCTATACGAAATCACAACTACATCATTCTATTAAAGAATCCCTAGAACAATTTTTCTCTAATCAAATTCCAAATTCTTCTATGTTAAGCAATGGTTTCTCAAAATTATTTCACTTATGTATATATAAATAGAAAGTCAATTTAATAGAAAAACAAAGACAACTGAATGAAAAAAGAAAATAATTTAAATTTTTTGTTAAATGGTGTTGGTGCACTTATGTCTGTACTTTGTCTGTATTTTGTCATGATACAAAACGATGTCTTGTGTTAGTCTGGTTTACGTCTTAGGTCTGTTATTATGTGCGTTCGATGTAAGCTTGACCAAGTCAACCATCCTCCTGGTTTGACTTGGCCAAACAGTTAGCACATTGGTTGTAAGATGTTTGAGTCGAAGGATGAGTCATCGAAGGATGGTTTATATCCTTCGATGATGAGCTCGATAGATAACCTTCGATGGATGTTGATGGACCTCGAAGGATATCATCCTTCGAGGTATATTTGATCCTTCGATGGGTTTCTGGTCGACAGATGATCTTTCGATCAGTCTGTCTGATCCTTCGATCAGACGTGCTGTGTTGGGTATATATACCCATGTGTTGTGTTCACTTTCGGCAGACAGAAAGAGAGAGCACACAAGTAAGAGCAGAAAAGTGAGAGCACACACACACGAGAGAGAGAGAGTTTACAGAATACATCTGTAAACATTGAGCTTGTAATCGAACCTTTCATACGCATTAATACAAGTGGTGTTAATCGGTGAATCTTGCGTGTCGTGTTGTGTTTGTGCTTGTTCTATCTCGGTTTGCATGCTAGCTTGGATTCCGCACTTGCTAGTGTGTTAGACATAACAAGGAATAGGTTTGACCTCAACCTCCGACGAGGGACCTACAAGTGGTATCAGAGCCGTGGCTCTTTTCCTTGTTAAAAACCGAGAACTCACTTGGTTTAGCACCCGTTTTTACTGTTTTTCTCGCTTTTTCAGACGTTAAAACGTGTTCTAAACTAACCGGGTGTGTTGCTTGACGGGTTGGGTAACTTAAAAACTTGTTTTTGAGAAATTTGGTGATTTCCGGCCAAATTCCGGCTTCTCCGGTGACCGGTTTCTGGATAAAATCTGTCCATTTTGGGTATTATTTTATGTTTCAAAATCTGGTTTTTGCAGAAATGATGGTCTGAACCATACCTTCTGCCGAAAGATTTACCAACCCATCACCTTTTTCACCAACCTGTCACTCTTTGTCAACTGTGTCAGAGCAGTTCGAAAGATATCCTTCGAAGTCGAAAGACCATCTTTCGATCAGTGGAGGTTCGATAGATCATCATCCTTCGAACCAAGGAATCATATCGAAGCATACATCTTTCGATCTAAGTTCTTTTTCGAAAGACAAGGATCCTTCGATTGGAGAGTCTTTCGAAATCATTGCTCGAAACTCAACAGTGATCTTTCGAACACTGTTGATCTTTCGAACAAGTGTTGATCTTTCGATCCCAGTCTGTTTAAGTTTAACAAGTTTGTGTGTTTCAGGTCTTTCGACAAGGATCCTTCGGCTGGTGGTTATCATTCGAAATATTAACATAGTTTGTGAAAATTAAATTTTTAAAGGGAAAACTTGTTTTTTTTTTTTTCAAATTTTAAATCTATTTTCACTTAATATATTAATTTTTATAAAATGGGAACAAACGGTCAGTGGGATCCAACCGCGTGGACTCTAACATCTTTGACTCCACAATCATCAGCTACGCAATCATCAGCTACGCAATCTGCGTCAGATTTCAGCAAAGCATGGATGCAGGCTATTGCCCCACCTCAAGCAGCAATGATAACTGCAAATCAATGGGCATTGGTCACAAATCAAAGCAACAGCATTCAATCTATGATGCAGAACGACAGTGAGACTGGTACAAGCACAAAACCGCCAAAGCTAAATCATATCAATGATTGGGGATGGTGGAAAGAAAGGCTGAGAACTTATGTTCAGGGGCAAGGTCAAGATCTATGGATGTGCTTCTTCACCGCATTTGATCATGATTTGGAAGTTGCAGGATCTAATCCAGAAACTTACAGCACTATGTCTGAGGATAATAAGAAGAAATTTGAGTTAGAAAAGAAAGCATTCATGATTCTCACACAAGCCCTTCACAAAGATATTTACCACCAGTTTGTTTACTGCACGACTACCAAAAGCTTGTGGGATATGCTCACATTACGGTGTGAAGGAAATGCTCAATCTAGAAAGATCAAGCAAGAATTACTGAAGAAAGAGTTTGAAGGATTCACGTGTCTGGAGAATGAGACTTTGGCAGAGTTATCTACAAGGTTTCATCACTTGTTGAGCGAGATGTTTGCTTTTAAAGTCACTGCCACTCCACAAGAAATGGTGAAGAGATTTGCTGATAGCTTACCAGCAAAGTGGAGCAGTTATCTTTAGATCCTCAAAGAAAATGGTGTTCTAGACACAATCACCGTTTATGAGTTAATTCAAAAATTGGAGAACAAGGATGTAGAAGAAAAGCTTAAGGCAAAAAGAACACAAACTCCTCAAAATCCAGAGATGTACTTTGGGATTGCCGGAGGTATCAGTGGAGAAAGACCAGCCTCTCAACATGCGAAGCTTCAAACAGCCTTCATCTCAAACTCCGGACCTTCCACAACAGATCAGTTTGATCCTTCAGCATACACGATGTATTCAAGACCGAATGTGCAGCCGACAGCTCAGCAGCAACAACCACAACAGCAAGGGTTTTATGGAAGCTCTTCACACTTTCAAGCCACTTCCAATCCGAACACAGTCAGATTAGACACTTCCAACTTTTCCAAAGTCAGTGTCGAAGTAGCCAAGGAGCATATGGAGATGTTGAACACCTTGGTTAGTACTTATTGTGGATTAGTTGCAGGTCAGATTGGGAATATCAATCTAACCAATGAAGATTATCAACAAGTGGATAAAAAAGAGTTTGAAATGATGGATATCAAATGGGCTCTTGCTAGTGCAATTCGAAGAGCAAAGGAGTTTATGGAAAGGACGGGGAGAACCAACTTGGAAAGCAAGAAAGACACCAAGTATGGGTTCGACAAGCAAGCTGTAACGTGCTTTAACTGTGGTGAACGGGGTCATTTCAAAAGGGAATGCACAAGACCAGCTCAGCATGGAAACCAAAATCCTTTCAGAAATCAAGGCAACCAGCAGAACCAGAACAGGAACAATGTTCATACGTTGATACCTGTCAACAACCAAAGCCAAACAGGGCCATCAAATGCCAACCGGGCACTTGTGGTTCAAGTAGATGAAGGTTGCGATTGGTCGCTTCAGCTTGGAGAAGGAGGAAATGGTGGAACAGCATGTTATGCTAAAGTGATTGAGAAGGTAGTAGAACCCGTGTCTGCTAGTGAATCTTCAGAAGATGAAGATAGTTCGGGTTATAGTGGAAGCTCAGATGAAGAATCATCCACTTCAGGCAATGATCAGGTGGATGAGACATCAAATGCGTCAGTCGATGCAGATACTGATGAGCCTTTGGAAGAAGCTGCAGCAGGAACTGAAAGAAGATCTAATTTGGTGGATCAAGCTGCTTACTCTTCGTCTTCTCTCCATTCAGCCTTTATGGCTAATGTCGACGGTTCATCAGGTCAGGTATGTGTCGATGAACCCATTGCTGCTAGTTGTGATAACTGTGATAGTTTGCGTGTTAAAAATGCTGATTTAGAGGCAAACATGTCTGAGTTGCAAGGCAAACATGATGCTTTACAAGCTAGTTTGTTTGACTTGCAAGACAAACATGTTTCGATGAATGATAAGTGTTTAAGATATGCTGAAATGGAAAGTCAGTTTGAAATCACACACAAACACAATCAAGAATTGATTGTAGATCTTTCTAAAGCAACTGAAGCTAACTTGTTTTTAACCAGAAATGAAAAGGAGTTTAAAGCAACAATTGCGTCATTAAAACATGATGTTTCAGAATTACAAAAGGCTGTTTTGCGAAAACAACATGCTAACAATAATCTTATTGACACAATTGAAAAGCAAATGGTAGAGTTAGCAACAGCTCGATGTGAATGTGAGACAATTAAGCAGAAACTGGAAAGCTATTCCAATTCCCGCTATGTATTGGATCACATCATTGACGTTCAAAAGAAAAAGGGGGATAAAGCATGTATAGGATTCAAGTCATGTCCTCCCCCAATGAATCACAATTACTCCACATTGCCTGATGACGAGGATATGCCCCGTTTTGAACCTACTGTGCCACTCGGTCTAGATGACTTTGCAGCAGGCATCGGGTTCACAACTGGTACATCATCCTCGGGTCAATCAGAATCTGAATCTGAGAATGAGACAGATTCATCGTGTGTTAAGGAACAGAGTCCTCCCATTGTTGAGGATGCTGATTCTTCGGATGATGAATCTGAAGAAATTGTGAAACAACAGTCTAACTCGGTTACAACAGATATTCCAATCGAGAATCACATCCTGTGTGATCCACCAGTGAAACCGAGTAAGACTGAAACGTCAAAAGAAATGGAGTCCCTTGTTTCTAGCAGTGAAGAGAATAACTTGTTGTACACGCTCAAAGGAGATAGCAAAATCTACTCTAACAAAGATTTTCCAATTAAAAATGTAAATCAAGATTTAATTGAGCAAATTTTTGAAGGATGTACTGATAAGTTTTTGGGGAACAAAAGTGGCAAAGTTACCGTCACTCAATGTGATCCAATTCCGTGTGAACAAATTAGAAAAGAATACGGAAACCAAAAACTACCAACTGAGCGAAAACAACAAGTCAACTCCGGAAAGGGTAAGGTACAGGGAAAGAAGGCTCAGAACAAGAATGTTCAAGCACCTAAGGTTTAGCAACAAAAGGTGCAAAACAAAAGAGCTCCTGTTAAGAAACGAGAACCGAAAATGAACTTTGTTGGATCCACGGGTTCAGACAAACTTGAAACATTTCAGGATAAATCTAACGTTGATTTTGTAAAACAAGTTAGAATTTTAAAACGAAATGATCAGAATAATTACACCCAACACACCAACGGATGTGATTTAGGACCAAGCACGTCTAGATCACAAAGTTCATTGTCTGGTTCTCAGTCTGGTCATCAACGTGTTTCTCCGAAGTTTGTAGAGCGGAGAACATGTTTTGAATGTGGGACAGTTGGGCATATTGTAAGATATTGCCCACACGTGCAAAAGCTGAAGTCAAAAACGAATGCTCCCCAAGAAATCTATTACCGAAAACGATCAGTTTCCCCGGAACAAGACCCACGTGTCTTGAAAGAAAGGGAAAAGAAGTTAAAGCAAAAGAATCAAAAGGTAATTGAAAAGGTCTTAAAATCAAAGGTCAAAGAAGAAAAGCCTGTACAAGCAAAATCTTAAACTGTAAAACCAGTAAATGCTAAAACAATAAATTCAAATACTGGTAAAGGACAAACAGCTTGGAAGCAAAAGCAGGTAATTCAATCAGGGGGAGCACCACAGGTTCTTTTTCCTAATCATCAAGTGATTGAAATCACTTTCCTCGATGATCAAGGACGACCCAAGTCCACAAAGGCTTGGGTCCCCCTCTCCAACTAATCTCTGAGTGAGTGTGTAGGATATTCCAGGAGGAACTTTCGATAGTCGTAAGATTGTTGTTAGTGGAGCGTCCTTGCACAAAATAGGCGACAGAAGAAATTGGTGCCTTTGATGGAGAGAGGTGAAAAGAAGACAAAAATGTCAGATGATGGAATGATGGTGAAAGAATGTGGTTGGATGAAGTTGAAAAATTCGACCAGATGAAAAATGTGCCAATTTTGGTTGTTATGGTTTTTGATCGGGTCCTCAGGAAACATTCCAATGAAAAGTACGCGCCTGTAGCCCGTCTGAAGCTTTTTGAAGATTCATGGATTTTTCTTCCACAAGAAGTTCAAAGTCCACAAGATGAACGTGTAGGGTACTTTTCTCTAAGGTGTGATTGAAGAAAATGTGTTTGTTGAACAAACCAACTGGGTGTGCGGATGCCTTGGCATGGATTGAACAACCGCACACTACTTCTGAAAGAGAAAGACAAAAACCTTCGCTGGTGGAATGTGGAAGACCAGCCGGACCCAAAGGTTTCGGATCTTGTTGCTGTAAAGAGATTTCTCAGTAGCTACAACAATCGACTTTGAAGTCCACACCTGGTGGATATCCAGTTTGGGAGAGCACTCAGATTCCTGGCAATGCACAAAGCAGTTGCAGGATACGGTTCTAAATTTCTAATCTCTCCTATACTTGTCGATATTTCAGCTGCGTTATGAATTATTATCATCTCGTTCAGCACTCTTTGGCCAGACAATGTTGTCATGGTCCGCACCGCTTACCGACATGCCAACTGATTTTTCCAAAATTCGATACATCATTTCTGATTCAAAATTAATTTTGGTAAACGGCATTGAGGTACAACATGAGTTAACCAACATCGGAAAATCATTTTTGTAAATATCTTTGTGTTTTTAAATTTTATCTTAGTTTATTGATTTTAGGGGGAGTAAATCCAAAATTTGAAAAATCCAAAAACATCGAAAAATTTCAAAAACACAAAAACAATAGAGCAAAAATGAGTTTCCTGACGAGCAAAAGAGAAAATGATAGTACATCAGTGGTCTGTCTAAACCTCTTTAAACTAAAATGCAAAATGAAAAACTATAAGCAGCTCTATATTAGATGTATCGGTAGGCTCACAATCATTTTAAAGTGTGCAGGGTGATATAAACTTAAATCCGACTGAAGACCAGGTGGGAACCATTCATTGGCATATGGTCTTAGTACCGAAATTTCGTTTGAGAGATTGCCGAGGTTCTGAGATATTCGGTCTTTATGCTGCTTATCATCTGGGTATCATGGTTGTATCTTTTACTGAAAAATAACGGGGACGCAAGTCTAGATCTTCCATGATACTATACATACGTGTACATACTGCATACGACCTCAATAAGTGATCAACAATCACATGTCCAAACAAATAAGTGATAAAATATCACAAATTCTTTGCGGGAGTCAAGTTCGTCTCTTTGCTGTACGATAGTACTGACCTGTTCACGGACTTGCTCCTGTGCCCTCATGCATCGAAAATCAAGTTCCTCATCAAAAAGTGATTTCATCACATAGGGCTTGTTTTCAATCAAAATAAGTGAGAATCTCACATCATATACGGTCAAACAGATGATAATCGGTATACTCACCGGTAAGATGAACCCTCGTGCATACCTTGATACGGGAATGTGTCGTGATGTGGATGAACACCGGTCGGTAAGTATAAATCATACCTTAACGTATCCCCTCGCCATGATTACACCTGATAAGTTGAGCTTAAGTGGACAACAATACCGATAATTGTTATAGGATGCTTATCTTAATGTTATCTAATTGAACAACAAGAGTGTTTTGGCATGACCGTACACTGATATGATTCTCTTACCCTCGAAACTCGCAAAAAGATTGTCTGTATATATTTATTTACTGCTTTCAGTCTTTACTTTTGAAACATTAAAAAAAAAATACCAAAAAAGATTTTAGGTGTGTTTTAATATAAACTTTCTAAAAGCCAAAAAGATTTTGCTTCTATTTTATTTTCGATCGTACGATGTTGGAGCTCGAGTCTTCGTTACCTGAAACCTGATTGAAAACCGAAACGACTAAATCTTCATAAACGGTCGAAATTTGCAAGTTTTGAAAGTTAATACTAAAATTGACAAATTTGTTAAACTTTCAAATTGTCGGACGGTGCTTGATTAAATATGGTCATACGTGTGTCTTTTGTTTATACTAACGATATTCCAGGCAGTTGTTCTCATTACGCGTTTAGATTTCTTGCATGTGCAGATTCTAAAGGCAAGGAGAACATGGTCGATGACAAGCATTAGAATGAAGACACGACGTGAAGGCACTCAAAAGATGAAGATGATCGAGTTGCCGCTGACCATCATCAACACCACAAGGATCTCAATTCATAAAGATCAAGACTTTCACGAGCATAACTCAAGGGGGAGCTTATGTTAAGGGGGAGTTTGTCAACACACTTCCTACATGAAACGGGGAGTTTGTTGGTACACTTTCTGCTTTCAAGACGTGAAGACTTTGAAGATCCTCCGACATTGAATACTTGAAAAGACGTCAAGACTTGAAGACACGAGAGACCTACAAGAATTTAGATCGAGACAAAGTTACAGCCAAGGGGGAGTTTGTTGGTGCACTTATGTATGTACTTTGTCTGTATTTTGTCATGATACAAAACGATGTCTTGTGTTAGTCTGGTTTACGTCTTAGGTCTGTTATTATGTGCGTTCGATGTAAGCTTGACCAAGTCAACCATCCTCCTGGTTTGACTTGGCCAAACAGTTAGCACATTGGTTGTAAGATGTTTGAGTCGAAGGATGAGTCATCGAAGGATGGTTTATATCCTTCGATGATGAGCTCGATAGATAACCTTCGATGGATGTTGATGGACCTCGAAGGATATCATCCTTCGAGGTATATTTGATCCTTCGATGGGTTTCTGGTCGACAGATGATCTTTCGATCAGTCTGTCTGATCCTTCGATCAGACGTGCTGTGTTGGGTATATATACCCATGTGTTGTGTTCACTTTCGGCAGACAGAAAGAGAGAGCACACAAGTAAGAGCAGAAAAGTGAGAGCAC
This sequence comes from Helianthus tuberosus, assembly GCA_030545235.1. NCBI lineage: Eukaryota > Viridiplantae > Streptophyta > Magnoliopsida > Asterales > Asteraceae > Helianthus > Helianthus tuberosus. The sequence continues at coordinate 10,689,172 of CM060396.1, forward strand.
ACACACACGAGAGAGAGAGAGTTTACAGAATACATCTGTAAACATTGAGCTTGTAATCGAACCTTTCATACGCATTAATACAAGTGGTGTTAATCGGTGAATCTTGCGTGTCGTGTTGTGTTTGTGCTTGTTCTATCTCGGTTTGCATGCTAGCTTGGATTCCGCACTTGCTAGTGTGTTAGACATAACAAGGAATAGGTTTGACCTCAACCTCCGACGAGGGACCTGGTGCACTTATGTCTGTACTTTGTCTATATTTTGTCATGATACAAAACGATGTCTTGTGTTAGTCTGGTTTACGTCTTAGGTCTGTTATTATGTGCGTTCGATGTAAGCTTGACCAAGTCAACCATCCTCCTGGTTTGACTTGGCCAAACAGTTAGCACATTGGTTGTAAGATGTTTGAGTCGAAGGATGAGTCATCGAAGGATGGTTTATATCCTTCGATGATGAGCTCGATAGATAACCTTCGATGGATGTTGATGGACCTCGAAGGATATCATCCTTCGAGGTATATGTGATCCTTCGATGGGTTTCTGGTCGACAGATGATCTTTCGATCAGTCTGTCTGAACCTTCGATCAGACGTGCTGTGTTGGGTATATATACCCATGTGTTGTGTTCACTTTCGGCAGACAGAAAGAGAGAGCACACAAGTAAGAGCAGAAAAGTGAGAGCACACACACACGAGAGAGAGAGAGTTTACAGAATACATCTGTAAACATTGAGCTTGTAATCGAACCTTTCATACGCATTAATACAAGTGGTGTTAATCGGTGAATCTTGTGTGTCGTGTTGTGTTTGTGCTTGTTCTATCTCGGTTTGCATGCTAGCTTGGATTCCGCACTTGCTAGTGTGTTAGTCATAACAAGGAATAGGTTTGACCTCAACCTCCGACGAGGGACCTACAAATGGTTTGGTCGAAAAAAAGTTAAATCATCGTTTGATAACCAATATAGCCAATAAATTATGGTCTTCAAATAAAAACAATCAAACCAAACCAACTCATACTCACCCTACTTAAAAATAATCAACACTGGGTAATAAATGGGGTTACAAAAATCCAACAAGTGATCTAACTTCATTACTAAATCATCTATCATCCGTCTTTAGTTCTTGCCCACTAATCAAGTTTTAACTAGTTTTTCTTAATCCACAACCATCTATCACCAAAGTTACCCTAACATCCAAATCCACTAACTCCATCTTTACTGTAATCTTCAAATTTTAAGAATCTTCTCCATATCTACTACAATAACTGGCACTTTTTTTTTTTATAGATTTCAAGCTTTGTCTCAACCGGCTTATGTACCCGACACACTTCATAGTCCTTGTTAAGTCTTCTGGTAATTTAGTTTTTATTTTATACTTTTAATCATAATTAAGTTTAAGCTATTAGTTAATTTGACCGAAATATTAATTTCGTTTATGTTTTATTTAAGTCTCTAGTGATATATATGTTGGCTAATTTGACGTAACCGAAGGTTATAATAATAGTTTATAAATAGAATCTTATTTGTATTGTTTGATAGAACATATGATGTGATAATAAAGTTTTTTTCATTTTAACTATATGTAAACACTAGTTAAAACATATCTAGTCTTTTTTAGCTTCCATTTTATGTGATACGCAATGGATTGCAATCTCGTCATGCATCAACTTGAAATGAGTTATTATTCACTCATGCATGAAAAAATGTTACATAAAGTATGCTAAAAATAGGTTTGGTAATCATATAAGTCGACCAATTTCGAAACTTGCACCCTTAAATGCTATATATAACTCTGAGTTATTTCATCCTCACCCAAGTATATACTTAGTTCTGAGAATATTGGGTTTCTAATAAATAAAAATTCAACATTTGGGAATTGATTTGTTGAGGAAATAGGTAACCATAAAGAAAATATCGATAGCCTGGTAGGTGCCAGATACTTGTTCGGTATCACAAGCCCCTTTTATAACCGATTAGTCAATTTGATTTGTGTTTTGTTATCAATATTATTGTTACAATAATTTTTTGTATGATAGCCAATACACTAAAATCGAAAAAAACATAGAAAAATAGAAAAAAAAAAGTGTTTGTGGAGAACCAACCTTGTTTTGGCCCGTATAAAAATGTCGTTTCAACTCTATCTGATTTTGACCCATCTTGTATCCTCTACAAATAACATACGATAGTATGCATAAAGGGGAGCAACAACCAGCAAAAACGATATGAAATCTGGTAATGAACAAAGTATAGAATGTGAAGTCTTAAAAGATAATAGAGGAAAATTTATTACTACTTCTTTTAGGTTGCAATGATGTTGGAGAATCAAAAGCAAACTTAAAATGGTAACAAATGTCTCCCTGAAATCTGAATTTCAGAAGAGGACTGTGAATCGTACATGATCTTAAATGTCTTTGTACCTTGAAATTCTTCATCCCAACACTCTGAGTAATCGATTGGGTGTTCGTTTAAATCACCTATTTTACTTTTACTATGAACAAGTTCTACCTTAAGACCACCGTCATGAGTCTGAAATGAAATATTTTTAGTGCATGTAGGATTGAACCATGGGATGTGCCTCAATGAACTAAAGGGTACATAACCCACCGTTTCATAGTTATATGGTTCCCTACAATCTTTATCAAACTTATCAGATTGATCCGTGGTCATCTCCTGCTTAACAACTATACGATGCATCCCGTGATAGGAATCAGGAGCACGCAATGATAATAAAAATCCACTAAAGTCACTGTACCAGTTGTGTGGAAGTTGCAATGTGACATGTTTGGTATAAATGCTTGATGGTTGAACATTGGGACTTAACACACTCATAAAGCGATCTTTAACTGCATTTTCCTGCCATGTTTTTATTCCAATTATTATGAATACTATTTTTATATTGAAAGTTTAAAAAAAGATTGAAATTCAAAAACAAGATTAGAGTTATACCTCAAGCATAGAAAGTAGTACCCTCTCACCACCAATCATCCTCCCAAGTGACACTTTCCATAACCATTTATAGTATGATAAATCTCTTACAATTTCAAGTGAGTCGCAACGAGCTACATAGAGAATAGCTATGCTTGATGGGAGGTCCGGCAATTCTACAAGGTTCACGCACCATGACAAATCGAGGCACTTGAGACCTGGGAGTCGGGAGATGCCGGAATGTAATCGGGAAAATTTATTACCACTTAGGTATAGTACCTGTAGGTTTAATAACTCACTGATATCAGATGGGATGTCTCCATCTCCCAAATTGCACCTACTAAGATTTAATTTCCTTAGAAAACGTGGAAACTGAAGGAGCTTGAGGCTCACCAACCGGTCTTGATGAAAAGAGTGTAACCCCCAACAACTGAGATTCAGGTCTTTTAAACTTTTTAAGAGAAGAAAGTTTCCCTCTATCCTTTTCAATTTGAAACAACAGCTTAAATTTAAAGAAACAAGGTTGGTACAAAATCGTCCAATAGACGGTGGGATTATTTCTATACCAGTCCAACTCAAATCAAGGGTTACCAAGCTATCCATGTTCGACTGGATATCCGGAAACTGTTGAAGTTGACTGCAATAAGAGAGATCAAGAGTCTCCAATTTTTTCATGTGTATGATGGGTGGAAACCTTTTAAGTGCTGTACACCAACTCATGTCCACGAAACCAAGCCTTTTGTGATATCCAAATGATGGATGAATCTCTTCTAAACTCTCACAATTCACTAAAATCAAACTTTCAAGACATGGAAGGCCTTCAAAATCTGGTGTCGTGATTAGGTTTTTTGAATAACGGAGATCAAGAATTTTCAAATTTGGTAGACTCTGTTTCAAGAAAAGTAGAAAAAGTCAAATAAACAATTAAGTATACAACAATTTCCTTTCACATTGGCATACTTGTTGCCCATGGACCATTGATCGATCATTAGGCAGGACATGAGTTGTTAATTTATACATAAACTTAAACTAGCATATGATATAACATCTTATAATAACAACCTCTGTTCTGTAACATGCAAAGTATATTCCAATTGCTTAAAACATCATATATTGTTATATTACAGACAACTTGTAATATTAAATTTATTATTACCTCTGGCAATATCATCAAAAGTTTCTTTAAAGCATTTGGCATTCGTGTAATGTTGACTATACAGAGACACTAATGAAATATGTATGATATGTATTTCTCTTAATGAAATATGCAATATACACCTCCGTTTGTAGATGTGTAACAAACTCAAAACAACAACTAACTAAATGCAAATGAAGGGTTACCAAGCTAACCATGTTCAACTGGATATCCGAAAACTGTTGAAGTTGATCGCAATAACTGAGATTAAGAGTCTCCAATTTTTTCATGTGTATGATGGGTGGAAACCTTTTAAGTCCTGAACAGTTGTTCATGTCCACGAAAACAAGGCTTTTGTGATATCCAATTGATGGATGAATCTCTTCTAAACTCCAACAACCCTTTAAAATCAGTCTTTCAAGACATGGAAGGCCCTTAAAATCTGGTGTCTTGACTAGCTGAGAGTATGAAAGATCAAGAATTTTCAAATTTGGTAGACTCTGTTTCAAGACAAGTAGCAAAAGTCAAATAAATCGGCATATTCCAATTGCTTAAAACATCATAATATTAGTATATTATAGACAACTTGTAACATTAAATTTATTACTTCTCCCAATATCATCAAAAGTTTCCTTAAAGCATTTGGCATGCGTATAATGTTGACTATTCAGGAATTCGAAACTAAGCTAATCGACTCCTAATTTCGTAGAGAAAGCAATCAAGCATGACATGTATTTTTGTTATAATCCTCCACTTGTGGTGGAGTGGTGGAAAAGGATTTTGGTTTCTTAGGAGACCAAGGTTCGATCCCCACCCACTGCATTTGGGGGAAGGGCAATGAACGGGGGGAGAACCAGGTTTCCAGGTTCGAATCCCGGGAGCCAACCCGAGTTTTCTACTACAGTGCATTTACTCCAGCGGGTCGCTTGTCACAACAGGCGGTCGGCTCGTGTGGAGGGTGCAACTCCTGTCAAGTGGCAGGGGGCTGGAAATTTTCTCGGGGAGAGCCAAGCTCCCATTGCTACCGAAGCGTGGGCCCGGTTAAGACAACATAGTCTTCGGGACAGTAGTGGGGCGGGCCTGCGATTAGTGGGTGTGATATTACCGTCTGTTGTGAAAGTCACCTCTCAAAAAAAAAAAATGTATTTTTGTTATAGAAACCTCTATTTATAGAGATGTCTAAGACTCAATAACCACCATCTAACAAACAACTAACTAAATGCAATTAACTCATTAGCAACTCACTCTAATAACTAATTATGTTCATGTTATGATTCATTTCACAGTTGCATTGCAATGGTTTGTGAAACTACAATATTTACCTACCTTACACCCTTCCCAGAGTTGTTTTTGCTCGCTTCCTATCAACATTAGACAACGAAGCTTTGTTGGCTGAAAATTTGATGGGAATGAAGATTCTAGATGGCTATGATTCCAGAATATCCATCGAAGGTTCTTCATGTTTGCAAGAACATCAAATAGACCTGGATGGCTAATATACATTGGCAAATTAGCTAATACTTCATTTTCCTGTGTTAATTAATCAAAGGAACCAAACTGTGTCAGTAACGCTATAGACAAACGTCATTAGATGCACATATACAAAATTTATTTTTGCAAAGTTACGATTGTAACTATAAAAATAATCGTTATAGAATGCAAATATCTTAAGCATAAAAATGTTTTAAATAAAAAAAAGAGAGAAAATTACCTGTTTTCATGGATGACCCATCCAGAAAGATTGCCTGCCTTTTCCAGAGCTTTTCTCCATGATTCAACTTTGTGCTTATTTTCCCTCTTATGTTTTCTAAATGCTTCTTCATATTTCCCCTTTTGTTTTCTAACATCCGATGGATCTACAAAATAAAATATGGGCTCAACGATTTGCTCTCTCGTGTCCATGCACTCTATAATATGTTCAAGCTCATCCAAGCACCAAGATGAGTCCGCATAGTTTTCCGAGAATACAATAACGGCTATCCGTGATTCCTGGATCGCCTTCAAGAGGGCTGGACCGATTCGCTCACCCCGAGGAAGTGTTTCATCATCCTTGTACGTATGGATCCCCTGTTGTTCAAGAGCCATGTAGAGATGATCCACAAAGTTCTTGCGGGTGTCTTCTCCTCTAAAACTAAGAAATACTTCATGTTTCAATGAGTGAGAAGAGGAGGATGATGAAGATGCCATTGATCTGTAGATCAGAATTTGTTTGGAATTAGTATAAAAGCAAGAGTATGAACCAGCCATCACTAAACTTTACTTTTTTTTCTTTCCCAAAAGTGAAGCAGAATACTATTTTTTTAAAGGCATAAGAGTAATATTAAATCAAACACTTAAAAAATCGATGATACAACACCTGCTCTGCACATCTTCTTCGGAAGACATTGGGCTGTGTTGTTGATGGCGATCAGAGGATCTACTGTAGAAAACGGAAACGATGTAGTAGACGGTGACACCGGCGGCGAGAACAGTGAAGAAAGTAGTGGGAGAGAGTCCGGTTATAGCTTCTTTCAGAGTCTCCATAAGTTCAGCAGCCATTGTTGATGATGAGTGTTGTGATGGTCTTGTTTCTCTGGTTCAGAGTCTCCTAGTGTGTATGTGAGTAAATACATATAGACATTATTATTGTTTAGATAGGTACAAAAGTGGTCCCTATCAACTACTTTGTGTCTTTTACACATCATTCGGATGAAATTAGTCGGAAGGTCCTTTGATCCCTTTATTTTTTTTCCAACTTTGTTGACCAACTATTTCAAAATGCTTGCCAAGCTACTCACGAGCTACTCGAGGTCATCTAAAAATAAGGTTGTTTAGTATATGAGCACGAACACGAGCTTCACTTAGGCCATGTGTAGTCATAACGCCCCTTTGTGGGCGTTATGCGACACGTGGCGCGCCACGTCAGCGTGGGGCGTTATGGGGCCTTATGCATTTTAAGCCCGTAGTCATAAAGCCCCTGTCTAATCATTACTCAATTATTAATTTCTAATTTTTTATAATTATTTTCTAACTTTATAAAATTAAAATTCATTTCATTAAATTAAAAAACATTACACTAAAATAAAAATAAAAACATTACACTAAAAAAAAAAAAAAAAAAACGGTTCCACTAAAAAAAAAAAGTTTGACTAAAAAAATAAAAAAACAACACTTCAAAGATTATATTTTTTTTCGATCCTTTCCTTTTGGGCCAACGCCATCTTCAAAGCTTTTCCGGTAAGGTGGTCGTGCGGTTTCGAGTAGAACTCAAAGTCCCGTTCCCATTGTCTATCCCGCATAATCTCCGTAACTTCGTGGTTCTCCTCCAAACGTTTATTACCGAGTTCGTGTAACTCATGAAGTCGCGTGTTTATCTCCGAAAATGCGTTACTCATATCCGTTCCCATAGACATCGACGACGACTCGGGTTTTTTCGCTCGGCTTTTTCTTCCGGGCGGTCTTGGTAACTCCTCCGCCGGCTCGTCATCCGGAATATCCTCGTTCAAGTCGGTGTTTCGAGCGTCGGAGGTTGGCGTTTCGGGTTCACCCGACTCGTTTGTTTTGGACCTCTTTGACGGCCGTTTATTTCCCGAACGACCACTCGGAGTAGATATGGTGGCCCATTTGGGGCTATGGCGAAGGATTTGCCAACACCTCATGTACGGGAAATGGCCATTAGCATTCGTATACTCGACCAACGCCGCTTGCGTCATGTCCTCGTCCTTGCTTCCACTTTTCCATCCGGCAAACGTGCGTTGGTACACGGTTTGAAAGTTGGTGCATTTTTTGTTTATATCGGTCCACTTGCCCGATATAGAGTCCGGTGGGCGGTATTCCTCATCTTTACCAATTAGCTCGAAAAAAAGTGCTCGTATTCGGCTCCAAAAAACTGATTTATCTTGATAGTTTGCTACAAAAAAAAGATATAATTTATTAGTCTAAAAAAACTGCAAAAAAAAACAGAAAAATAAAAACAGAAAATAAATAAAAGCGCGGGTTAACGCATACTCCTCATCGGGCTCCCACCGGATCACATTTTTTTTCGCTCGGGTGCTGGTTTCCGGTTTTTTTTTATGTGGCCGTTTTGCTTTTCCTTTTCCTTTTCCTTTTTGCGTCTCCGCTACTTCGGGTTGTGTTTCCGGAACAACATCGGGTTCGTGTTGTGGGGAGCCGAAAGCTTGAGCCGACCCGAACGCTTGAGACGACCCCATTCCGTCGGTGTTTTGATTCGGGTTCCACCCGTAGAGATTCGGGTCCCATGATAGCGGTTGGTTCAAAAGATTTATGAACGAAGGATTTTGTTGATTGTAGTCGAGAAAACCGGAGCCGAAAGGGTTGGGTCGAGTGGGAACCGGCGACACGGGGCGAGTAGGATTACCACTTTGGTTTGGGTCCGCACTTGAACGGGGAGGAATGAAGCCACGATTGAATGGATGCATTGTATAAAATATAAGGTTTTCTAAAAAAAAGTGGAAGAGATAAAGGGTTGGGTTGAGTGTGTATGGTAAAAAATTAGGAAAGGAGGTATTTATTAAGAAAGTTTTGGAAAAAAGTTGAATTTTTTTTTTTTTTTTAAGGAATTGACCGTTTACAACGGTCAAAAATACAAAATTCAATTTGATAGCGCCGTTATACACATCGCGCGGGTTCGAAAATTTGCAAAAATGGCGCCGCTTGTTTTGGTGTTCATAGCGCTATACCGGCGCTATGAGGGCATACCGCCCAATTATGCCGCCCACTACACTCAACCTTATGTAGCTCGAGTAGTCTCACGAGCCTAAATGAATCCATTATTTATTTCACTTTTACTTAATATACTAAATGTGAGTGTATATATATTTACATAAATATAACTATTATTTATAAAACTAGTGGGTTATCACCAATGGTGGATCCGGTATCTTTTTTCTAAGGGTTCAAATTTTTCGGCAGTCAAGTAACCGAACGTTGGAATTTTGGGTCGGTTCGGGCCGGACACAGTATTTCATGGTCAAACTGAAGTTTTTGTTTTATCAATTCATAAAAAAATCTTACAATCCTTTGTGCGACGTTGTTTTAGCTATAGTGCACTTAAAAGAAACTAAATTATAAAATACTGGTATAACTAATAGTTTCTTCCATATTCTAATAAAGTTTAACTTTTTTTATGCAAATGCATACCTCAAATCTTCACATTTAAATCAGATAAATAAAACATAACAATGAAGTTATTCGTTCATGATTTCCGGGCTTTCCTCGATGCATCCCAACTTTAGAAATTTGCCCAAAAAGTTTGTTAATTTACCCAATTTTTCTGTTAAATTTTGATGTATTCAAAAAACATGTAGTCATTGCTTGTTAGAAATAAAAAAAAATGTTAGAAATAAAAAAAATGTTAGAAATAAAAAAAATCTTTCACACGAGCATGGGTATTGCTTGCTCATCAATTTTTTCTTTTATTATCCAATAACAAATGATGTATTTCTGGAACAGATTGTTATTTGAACTCTAATGTCATGGTTTATGTGACCATGTTCTGTTTTTGTTATTTGGTCGATTATGACCGTATTAAACTTTTGATAAAAGAAGAGAGAAAGCTTTACAAAGAATGTGAGGGGAAGGGTAATCGAACCTGCCTCCATGTGGCTGGAAGTGGAGAGCTTTTCCGCTGCAACCGTCATTCAACTTTCACTATTGGTTCATCTCTTAATATTATTATGGGTTCACTCTAGGTTTATATATATAATTTCTACTAAAATTTTGAAATTTAGTGGGTTCGTGTGAACCCGTAACGATATATGTAGGTCTGGCCCTGGTTATCACTAGCGCTTCGCGACGGGTTCGGAACATAGAAAAAAAATAAGCAAAATGCAAACTTAACGATAAAAAAACCATACTGCGATGGTATATTCGAAAATCATAAAAAAGTACGTCCTTGTATACAAATACAAAATATTCCAACAAATTCACCCCAAAATATATATAAAGATGAATACGGCGGTCGTGCATTACAGCAAATCGATTTAAGTGTAGATAAAAAAACATGTCGCAATGGTGTATTTAGGAGAGCCGTTTAAAAGCCGACCGGTGTCGGTCAGAAAACAATGTTACGAATATTTACAGCAAAAAGTTGTAAATATTACTCTATAAAGGTTGGGAAACCAAACTTCAAACTTATTAAAGACCAAAGAATGTAAACGAAAATTATTCACTAAAAACAAAATCTATAACGACGGTTAGGGCGGTTTTGAACGTCCGTGTCACAGCCACGTCGGATAGGTATCCCATTACGAATGATCTAAGGGTGAAGGATATCAATCAAAATTTGATGGATCTTTCCAAATGCCATATCAACCATCACGTCATCTTTTTCCACAACTCATCAAACACCAAAATGTAAGGTTACCCACCAAAAATCATCAAATTCCAAAATGCTATACACACATACCATGTATGTATATTTATTTGTGTGTGTGAGCAAAGATAACCAAATTTTGGTGGCTACCAAGATTTTGTTGCAAAAAATAGGGTGGTTTTCCTGTTTGAGTCCGCACGTATCGATAGAAAGCCTTTCCAAACGCCATACCGTGTATCCTAATTGCATTTTGCTCCGGTGGAGCACTTAGGAAATGAAAGCTCCACATCACAAATGCACCATCCTAGATGTTGCAGTGTGAATGGTCTAATAAGAATCCTTGGAACATGGATGGATGTGTTTTTGTATAAAGTGGTAATAATTTGATAATACGTTTAATAGTGTTTGTTAACTCTTAATTTAATTTACAAAACCAATAGATAAAATAACTAGACATGGTTGAGATATTTAAAAATAGTAAATCATATATATTTATAGGAATGGGATCAAATACAAACACTTATGTTTGTAAGAACCATAAGAACTAACACATAATTGAAAAGTGTCCCTCAATAAAAAAATTAGTTTAGGGGTAATTTAGACCTTTTCACCGTATTTATTTATAACTAATTAAAAATAATAATTAAAACATCCCTAAATCCATGCAAGTTTAATTCAAATCAAAGTTTGAATTTTTTAACATATCCATGATCTAGTAACTCTCCATGCTCGAACCAACCTGTAGAAACCACCACAAAAAATATAATCAGCACAACACTATATAATTAGCATAACATCGTTAATCGTTCTCCATTATCAGCACGTCGTCCTCAATTATTCTCCATTATCAACATAAACGACATTAGCACAACATCCTCAATCATTCTCCATTATCAGCACATCAGATGTGCTGATTATATCTACTTTTGGTGTTTGTTTGTATTATATTGTAATTAACACATAATCAACACATTATCTGCACAATTATAAAACAACTTCTGGTAACTTTTGTAAAAGTTACTTTTATAAATAAAAAAAGTTATAGCAATATGGTACTCATATTAAAGATAAAAAAAATACTTGATTTTATGGTATATTTTAAAAAAAAATAATGAAGTATATAAAAGTTATTTTAGTTTAAAAAACCTTGGTGGAATTTGTATTTAATTGAAAATGGTCAAATGACTAGCAATTTTACGAAATTACCCCTAACTTGTTAGTACTAATTTTTAATTATAAGGGTTTTATTTATAATCAACCCCAACCCTTGATTTAAACTATCAATGGTTCAGATCTGTTCTTACGATTCTTACAGTTAGCACTGTTTGTACAGAATCTCAACCCAAATAACCTAGTTCAACAAAGTTTAAATTAGAGTAAATTGTAGTTTTTGTCCATATTGTTTGCTCCAGTTAACACTTTTCGTACACCCTTAACACCTCTCGTCCCTGATGTTTGATTTTTTCACACTTTATGTCCTGGACCTTAACACTGTTAACCTTTTTACTAGTTTGTGTGTGAAATTACTGATATACCCTTCAACATTCTTCTCCATCCAGCCCCACCATTCAACCACCACCACTAGCTTCCCACCACCTGCCACCACCACCAATTCAGGTAATCTCTCACGGGTACGATCCAGATTCAAGAACACAAACTTACACATGAAATGACAAACAAATCAATCAGATTTACGTACTTCGATCAATTTAGCTAGGACTGTAAACGAAACAAACGAACACGTTGTTAAAAAATATATATGTTCGCAAACCGTTCACGAACACTTATCGAACGGGATTTTATGTTTGTGTTCGTTTGTTAAGGAAATGAACTTTTTCGTGTTCGTTTGTGTTTGTTTGTTAATTTTAGGCAACGAACATTGACGAACACAAATGAGCACAAACTAATGTTCATGAACACAAATGGAAACAAACGAACACAAACAATCGTTCATGAACAGAATATATAATACACTGACACTTATTAGATATTTAATTTGTTAGAATTTTGATATATTTAAATAAATATAAAACCTAAAAACACTAATGAACTATCGAACACAAGCGAACACGTTACCGAACGTTCACGAACATAAACGAACGAACGTGACCCTGTTCATGTTTGTTCATTTAACTAAACGAACAAAATTTGTTGTTCATGTTCGTTGTTTAATAAACGAACGAATACAAACGAACTTCCCGCCAAACGATTCACGAACTGTTCGCCGAACATTTGGTTCGTTTACAGCCCTAAATTTAGCACCAAAAATGGAGGATTAACAAGCACAATTTGATACAATCACCGACAAAACAAAGGGGCAAAAGTTGTAATCCCCTTGCAGAAGACTTTTCTCATATTCTTCAACAATTTTAGTATCATTATTGAAGAATTGGTGGATATTGCATGAGAAACATGAAGAATCTAAACAAGAAATGGTGCGAGAGATCGTTAATTTGTTATAGCCGTGATACGTCATCTTGATTTTGATCGGTTTACTTTTTGTGTTTCTTATCTTATCCTCGATTTCTCGATATGTAGTTTGTTTATTGATATGTGCAATTTGTATGATAATACAATCTACAACAGAAAATGAATTCCATAGATGTCTCTCTTTCGTTCACCGTCTCTAACTGAAGATGACACCAGCAAGTGAAAGACTCGCATGAATATCCAAACCTGAATTGGTGGTGGTGGCAGGTGGTGGGAAGCTAGTGGTGGTGGTTGAATGGTGGGGCTGGTTGGAGAAGAAAGTGGAAGGGTACACGTGTAATTTCATACATAAACTAACACAAAGTTAACGGTGTTAATGTCACACCCCGATTTCCACACGTGTCACCGGTGGGCCCGGTGGGGGATTATCGTGACGTGGTTGGCAACGTAATAGTCAAACAACACAATATTTAATATGCACAGCGGAAGCAATTTAAAAGATATAATACAACCGAATTTTATATTGTAATATCAAACGTCACAATATTCGGAAGTTTATCCACAGAAGGATCGAAAATAAAATGGAATTAATAGTTCAACAGACTTCAGGCATCTTAAGCTTACGAGACTTTTTATTGATGCTAAGGAGCTAATCCAGCCTATTTCGTTTAGTACCTGCATTTAATCTTTTGGGAAAATACGTCAGTTTACACTGGTAAATACAATCAACTGACTCATTTTAAAAATGGTTGAAAATTGGTTTGGATGCACATGGCATAAACATTTGATTAAAATGCACAGAGGCAAAATTAATCTCTTTATAACTTGGGAGAATTATTTAATATTATAATCTCATGAACGAATTACATGTTACTTGTGCGTTCAGTAGCCCGGATCTTGTCCGGGTTAAAGATCAATAGACACACCACATTATTCTTTTGTGCACTGACGGGTGTACGCCTACACCCCGCGCTTAAGTAGTGGCCATTTCGTAAAATGATGCCAGGGATATCCCGGGACATGGTCATTAACCCCCCAAAGGCTTTAAGTAAACAAGACTGTTTAAACGGGCCGACTAAATTATTCAATTAACCACCTAAGCGATGGAAGATTTAACGCCCGATCAAGCGGTATTTTAAATATCGTAACCCAAGCCCGTATAGGGAAAATAAGTTAAAAGTATTTACCTGAGCAAGTATTTATCACAATAAGCAGATTGCACGTAGCTTTTACTGGTCCTCCTAATCTGGAATGAAGGTTTTATAATAACCTATTAGAATCCTAACGGGTCTTTAATTAAGCTTAAGCTTAGACCGGCTAGTTTCAAAGATACGGTTCGTACGCACGATTAAGCGAAGACCGGATAGAATGTGATTTAAACCCGACATGTTCAGAGACTTGTCTTATATGGGTATTTCATACACATTCTGGATTTTGAGATAAAACCAATAAGGTTTGACCCGTTTCGGCTAATTTATGTAAACTAGTTACATAAACCGAACCGTACGCGTAATAAGCGTGACGGGTGTTCATGAGAGCTATATACAGGTTTCCTAAGTTAATTATGTCTCAAATATGTTGTGACATCAGTAAGATGTCTTTCATTATGCCCGAAACGAATTTAAACACAAACTATGCCCCGTAGGGGTAGTTTGGTCATTTAAAAGGTTGTAAAAGAGTTTAAGTATTTATCTGAGTTACAGGTCTGATATAATCAGTAAAAATACTTATTTTACCATGTTATAACAGTAGGATAAAGTATATATGTGAAATTTATCAATTATAACCAAACTATGCCCCGTAGGGGTATTTTGGTAATTTCACATAAGCCGATAAGCTCAAAACTGAAATCTGAGTTTAACAACCTTTGCTTACTGTTAAAATATTATAATTTGCCTCAAATATCAGTAGGTATCAACCCGGGTATGTTTAAAATAGTTTTAGTATAAACTATGCGTTAAAAACGCTTAAAACGGCGATTAAGAGCCGTTTCCGGGTTCTACACATAATCCTGATATTTTTATATTTCCAGAAGGCTTAAAATAATTTATTTATCATTTAAGATCAGTAGCAAAAGGTTTGGAGTCGGTTAGATAAGTAAAACTCATTTTATGGCCCGTAAGGGCAAAACCGACATTTACCGGATTAAGCCTACGACTATGAGTTATGCTCAGCCTAAAATTAATTAAAAATATTTAAAATTCCCAAAATAATATATTACATCAGTGGGTAAAGATTTTGATATCAAAAAGTAGGCTTAACTAGGCTATACACTAATTACGCCGTTTAATTAACATAAAGCTTAAATTTTACGCTAACGAGCATAACTCTTAATCTATACCTCAAACTGATGTCAAACTTTGCATACAAGTTTATATATCAGTATTTAAAGTTTCTACTCTTTTACATTTCCAAAAATCACGTTTTAAGGTAATAAGGGCATAATGGTCAACATATGAGCAATTAACGGAATCATGCATAATAATTGGTTAACTAATGAACCATGGTGTATAATCACAGAGGGTTATACTAGCATGTTACCTGGTCCAAATAAAGCTCTAAGGCATTTCTAAAACATGCTTAAACGGGTCAGAACTGAAAGTCAAAGTGAAAGTCAAACTATGCGACTTTCGGTTCCGAACCGGGTCTTTACAGGAAATTGTCGGGTTGAACATGTTTAGACACGTTCTTACACTAATTACCAAGTTATATTAATGATCAAATAGGTTATAAGTGTTCTACATTGCTAATCATGCTTAAATTAGAAAATTAACATTCTGATGACTTTTTATTAACACGTTTGACCCGACTTTTGACCTAGTTAGAGTGGGAATCAGGGGGAACCCTTTTAAGGGTTTATTACCCACATAATTACCAACTTATAACTACCTTTGATTCGACTAATCACTGGACCATTAGTGATTAATCTTAAAGTTAACCGTTAATTACGACGGTTTGACTTTTAAGCGAATACTAAGCTAAAACTTAATTAAGAAGGGTTAGGCAACTTACAAAGGTCCTAAGCTTTATTAGTGATCACTTGAGAGCAGGCTTGAGCTCCAGGAATGATCAGATAGCCTGAATGAAGGTGTGAAGACTTGTTGCAAGTTCATGCTCCTTTTATAGTGTTTAATCCACCATAAGAAGTTGACACCAAGGTCTAGCACCCACCACAACTGATCAACACATGTTCCTAGTGCTTAGGGGGTGTCTAGGGGTCGCCCTTTATGTGAAAAATCGGTTAAAAAGTCGAGCAGATTACACTCAGCAGGCAAAACCCATGAATTTCGGAACTGGCAGTTCCCCCGCGTGTCGCGACGGGTTCCACCCCGGGCTTCGCGTGTCGCGATGCCTGTCGCGTGTCGCGAAGGTTCTACCTCCGGGCTTCGCGTGTCGCGACGGAATGTCTGCACAAATCTAAATTTTTGATTTTTACGATTCAATCCTTGGCTCTTCAAACTCCGGTTAGACACTTGTTTCTTGCATTATGAACCCTTATAATTGATATATGAGGGCTTTAAAACATATACCCACTTTGTTAAGTCCCCAGTTAACTTCATTGTTACCCGAAAAGTCATAACTTTCAACGTTTACGCTATAACCCTTCGCACACGAATTTGATCATAACTTTCTCATACGTTAACGAAACTTTACGAAATTTAAATCGTACATTCTAGTGAGCATAATTTAACAATTACAAAGCTTCGGGTTTGTCAAAAGGTCACTCAGATGTATAACTTAAACATGTTGACACATTTAACCCCTGTAGTTTGTAATCTCTCACTTTTAGCTTCGCATGATCCATGATTTATTCGTTTGACGTTATAAACATCATGTAGGGTTAACGTACAATATATTTATTCACTGTTGACACTTAGAATACGTATATTCACATACTTTCCATGTTTGTCAACTTTAGTCCTTTCATAATATTCTTTCACACGTTTAAACATATGACACGTGTCTACACATTATAGGACGTGAATTTTCGAGGTGTTACAGTTAAGATCCAAGGACGTAAAGTGTGAAAATATCAAACTAGGAATAAGAGGCGTTAAGGTTAACAAAACGTATTAATTGGAGTAAACCACATAGAGGAAAGCTATAATTTACACTTTAAGTAATTTATTATTGTATAGTTCCCTAAATAAATGTTGTCCATCACACTTCTTGCCTGCAAACTACTATATTTTATCACGCACCTAGAATTTTCTTGAAAGTAAAAGGAAATTGTGTACGAGCAAGGTAAGGTTTCAACATTTCACATTTGATTCCTAGATATTTCTTTGAATTTTCTTGAAAGTAAAAGGAAATTGTGTACGAGCAAGGTAAGGTTTCAACATTTCACATTTGATTCCTAGATATTTCTTTGAATTGTCTTGAAAGTAAAAGGAAATTGTGTACTAGCAAGGTAAGGCTTCAACATTTCACATTTGATTCCTAGATATTTCTTTGAATTTTCTTGAAAGTAAAAGGAAATTGTGCACGAGCAAGGTAAGGTTTCAACATTTCGCATTTGATTCCTAGATATTTCTTTGAATTTTCTTGAAAGTAAAAGGAAATTTTGTACGAGCAAGGTAAGGTTTCAACATTTCACATTTGATTCCTAGATATTTCTTTGAATTTTCTTGAAAGTAAAAGGAAATTGTGTACTAGCAAGGTAAGGTTTCAACATTTCACATTTGATTCCTAGATATTTCTTTGAATTTTCTTGAAGCTCACTTTTGAATCATATATTTTTAACATTATTTCATCAATATAACATTTCAAATGATCAACTTCGTAAGTAACTTAAACCATATTAATATACTTGCAGACATGAGTTCATCTCGTAGGAATCGTTATACTAGTTTTTTTATAATCCTATAATTCTAACGGGAAATCTTTATACATTTTATGACTTCACTTTAAAATTGATGACTGATTTTTATACCAAGTCACATGCAATCTCAATCAAAATCATAACAGTTAAATTGATATTCGCACAAGTTTTGTATTGTTATTTCATGAATTACATTTTCATGTATATTGTAATGTAATGTAATAAGAAATTATATGAAAGAAAAAAAGTGTTAATAATGTGTTGATGCTAAATACATCTTGACCAATGAGTGAATGTCATCTTTTATTTTGCAATCTGTATTATCATATATATTGTTGGGATTAGCATTTCGGTACCAATACGGTATTCACTTTTTGATGTTTTTGGATCGGTACTTTCGGTTCGATACAATACTTGTATTTTACAACTTGGCACTCCAACACAATGATTCCTCTTGGACAATGGACACCGGGGCATCAGGTACAATGTCTCCTCAACATACTATGTTCCCATCTATTTTTAATAGCATTATATTGTTGGTGATGGCAAAACCATTCCGGTCTTGGGGCAGGGCGACATAACCTTACCACCACCTTTCCCGCCCTTTAAACTTAAAAACGTCCTTTATGCACCTAACCTTGTCAAAAACTTAATTTCTGTCCGACGTTTTACCACTGATAACCAATTATCTGTTGAATTTGACCCTTATGGTTTTACTGTGAAGGACCTTCGGACCAAGAAACCTATCCTACGGTGCAATAGCTCGGGGGATCTCTACACTCTCAGCCCGTCCAACATCACACACCTTTCTGCTGCTTCTACTTTTGCTGCTATTTCCCAAGACATCTGGCATCAACGGCTCCGTCATCCAGGCCTCGCTGTTTTACAAACTTTAAAAACTTCATCTTCAATAAAATGTAGTTCTCATAATAATCAACTTTGTCGTGCTTGTATTTACGGGAAACACATTCGCCTTCCTTTTGCTACTTCTTTTACACGTACTTTAATGCCATTTGATCTTATTCACAGTGATGTTTGGACATCTCCCATCATTAGCAATGGGGGACATCGTTATTATGTTTTATTTTTAGACGATTACACCAACTTTTTGTGGACTTACCCCATAGCCAATAAATCTGATGTCTTTACCATGTTCACCATTTTTACCAACTTCATCAAAACTCAATTCAACCGTAACATTAAACAACTTCAATGCGATAATGGTCGTGAGTATGTCAATAATCAGTTTCAAACCTTTTGCAAAAATAATGGAATGCATTTTCGTTTTTCTTGTCCCTATACTTCATCTCAAAACGGAAAAGCCGAGCGAAAAATAAGATCCATAAACAACATTATGAGAACTATTTTGACCCAATCCTCTATGCCCAACACCTATTGGCCTCATGCCCTTGAAGTTGCCACATATCTCTTAAACAGCATACCCTCCAAAGTCCACAACTTTCAAACACCTACCCACCGCCTATATCACATCCACCCCGCTTATGACCACTTACGTGTTTTTGGATGCATTTGTTACCCTCTCATACCCCACACCACCATACACAAACTTGAATACCGCTCCACCCCATGTGTCTTCCTTGGTTACCCTCCAAACCATCGCGGATACAAATGCCTCGATCTCTCCACCCACAAAATCTCCATTAACCGTCATGTGCTATTTGACGAAACTATCTTCCCCTTCGCCAACAAACCACAACCTCCTCTCCAAAATTACGAATTTTTGGACGACCCCATCCACCTGTCCTTTCATCCACTCCTTCGACACCCAACAGCCCCTATCCCGACTACCCCCACAGCCCAAACCACCCCTTCGTCCACTGCCCAACCCAACCAACCCTCGGCCCACACTCCCACCGGCTCAACCCACTATCCACCATCCAACCCACCACCTCACTTCTTCACACCGCCCACTCCGAACCCAGCCCACTTGTCACACCCCAACCGATGGCGGAATCATCGGGGCGCGACACTGAGCGAAACAGATTGTCCAAAAGTTCTCATAACAATTATAATTACAAATTATTTAAAACATCACATCCCATACCATGACATAAAGAGTAACATAATTATTACAGACAAAATCTAGGTAAATAGTTATGTTCCGACAACTCAGATTTTCTAATAATAATTGCCCAATTGTTTATCTGCTTCTAGAGCCCCTTTTCCCCTAGCTTTCGACTCCAGAGCAGTGTACATAAGTACAGACAACTATTTGTTGGCCTCTAGGACCTTATTCTAGCCTCGATTTTATAGCAGGTAAGCATCCTAAGGACCTGTCACATACGTTAAAGTAAAGTCAATATGTAACATTCCTATTTTTATCATATAATAATTATAGGTTTGGTTAAATTTATTAACCACTAGTAACTAGTAACTAGTTTTTTTTAATATAAATATTCAACCCAAATAGTTTTAAACACTATTTTATATAGTTGGTTGAAATATTATATTAATTAATTGGCCTGTATATGAGTGACCTTTCTAAATAAAATAAAAGTATCTAAGAACTTATATTATTAGACGGGTAGATTACAGGTAAGTTGAAGATTAGAAATATGAAGTATTTAGACAGGCCCAGGAACCGTTTAATAATTAAACTATAAAAATACATTATATTTGAACCTACTCTATTTTTAATGAAACTTGGTTCAAAATGTAGACAAAAATATTCTCGTTCTAAAGACATATTCGTTATTTTATAAAACGTTATATTTTAAGAAGTTATAAGCACCAAATAAGTGAAGCAGTTGAATTAATAAAATAATAAAATTTAACAATTGATTGTAAACGTAAACTTTCAATTAGAATTGAATAAAATAAACATTAAAATTGAAAGTTATCTACAATTGAGAAGGGTATACGTGTCCCATTCAAAATTCGTGTCCCATCTCAGATTTATTTACGTGTCCCATAAAAATTTGGCAAGTTGTCATATACAAGACACTTTCAACAAATATATATATATCAACTAGAATGTCCATTCGAATCTGCCATCTTTTCTTTCTTTCTTCTTTTATGTCTTTCGCCTACTCTCTCTCTCTATATATATATTTTGTTATTATTATTTACCCTATAATAATAATAATGCCATGCCCCATTTTAAGTATGTTAACTCCCGATCATCGCTACCCTTTCTGATTGATCTGAGCCTCATAACGTATGTCAGGGCTTTGCCCGACTAAGTTGTTGGGATTCGGTCTCGGGACATCAGGATAAGGTTGAATGATGGGTACTATACTTAACACAAGTGCATTATATATTTTAAATAGCTCAGAAGTTATACCCAAATTTATACCAGGAGGCTTTCTAGTTGAACCCTAAAATTACAAAGTGGGTCAATTCTCTTTTCTAACTATTTTATTCCCTTTTTCTTTATAATATAATTATTCAAAAATGTTCCAAATTGATCCATTAGTAAAAGCCCGGACCTCTGAAACCCCAATTCATATAAAAAAATCAAGTAAATCATATTTTACACCCTCTCGCGGGCCGCGTAAAGAATAAGAGGACTCGTACGCGGGCCGCGACAGAAAGGCAAATATCCGGATAAGCTTAAGGGACACGTGGTATTCACCTGGCAGACCTACTGGTGACTCAGCAACCCTACGCGTAGACTAGGCGGCTACGCGGGCCGCGTGAGGTTTGGCCGAAGGTTTACGCTGGCCGCGAGGGAACCCAATTTCAGCTATTAATAGCCTAGCTCAGGGGCTTTCATTCTATATTGACAAAACTTTCAGAATCATTCTCACTCTGCTCGAATTTCACTTTCAAAGTATTGGGGTACTGTTACGATACCGGGTATTAACTCGATCGCTGCTACGATTCAATATCCGATCGATTGAAACTATCTGACCGGATGTTTAAGCGCTATCCTTTGTCATTAGTCGTGATTCCGACAGGATGTTTGAGTGCCACCCGAACTCGGGGAGTACTCTATCATTTGTTGTGAATCCGATGGATGTTTAAGTGATTGCACTTTGTCATTTGTTGTGAGGGTTTTAATCTCGTGAGTTATCGTAAATGCCGTATTAGTTACTTACCAAGTTCGTGTACACTAAGTTACAAGGCTAATCAATAGGCTAAGCTCTGCCTGTATAAATCTGCAATATATCAAGGCTTATCTATAGACTAAACTTTGCCCCTATGAATCTGCATGCTTATAATGTGAGTCATTCTCTTTTTATCAAATTACTTTCAAAATAATGTTTATTTTCAAGGTTATAATTACAGGGATTAAGTCTTTGTAGTCACCAAATTACAGCCGGTATGTGGGGTTTTGTATACATTACTTGATAATCTTCACCATTGGACAAACGGGTGGCCTATGGGTGATATGACCATAGTCACAGATCCGGTCGAGTGACAAATACTGTGGGTAGTTGGTTGATATATCGAAACAATGTAATCGCTCTTAATACTGTAGATTATAACAAATGCGTCGTTTTAAGCAAAATGAATGAACTCACCAGTATTTCCTGCTGACAAAACCTTTTTAAAACGCGTTTCAGGTGATTACAGTAGATTGGAGTAAGAGATGGATACGGCACTGAAAGGCTTCAAGAAGTGGCTTATTTTATTAATTAAATCAATTTAAGAAATATTGTTTTATGTAATGGGGTTTATCCCTTATTAAAGCTACCTTTGTAAAACATGGGTTTATCCCATCTATTTAATAAATAAAATCCGGTGTTTTCTAAAACTCTGATATTTTTCCTAACTCACGGTCCTGATGAAATTTCCGCTGCAATATTTTTTTTCAAAATAATCACCGGTACCACTTGGCTGTTCGCGGCTCTCGATTCCGTCCAGGGTGGGTCAGGGGTTGTGACAGAAGGTGGTATCAGAGCCTCTACTTTAAGCCAATAGGTGTTGTGATAATAATACCTAAGCTTAAATAAAAGAATTAGGAGATTGATATTATCTGGTAGCACTAAGGATATTATTTAGACTTGAACTTAAGAAAAGATGCCTTAGTATAAGCTTTGAGATAAGCTAAATACTTGTGATGAGTTTTGGTATGTCCTGAGAATGATAATTAGAACATTGCAGGCAATAGCACTTAATTGCTATTAATTTTTTTGCTTAGTGATATTAATTGGTCTAGAATAAGATATGTTACGGGAATACAAATTTCCCTAATTCTTGATAAAAGCCTAAATAAAAGAGGCACTTTTAAAAATACTATTGATGGGAAATATAAAATTTTCTCCGACAAGATTGGGTATGGTGTAGCATACTCTCCAGCTTGTCCGGATATACTGGGGTTACCTCTCCGGCGCGAACCGGATAAGACGGGGTATATAATATGTCAAACAAGTGACAAATTTTCCCTAAATAGTATCATGACCTGATATCTGACTTGTTTTTGGAAATATGAATCTGTTAAATACATTGACCTTATAAAGGGTATGTATATTACAGCATGTGAAATATATGATTATATAAATATGTATATCTATAAGAAATTCCAACAGTCAATTAAGAATAAAGCACAAGCATATGTGTCAATAATAAATCTAGATTTCTTTATTAGGAATCTCTTTTCCGTTATCAAACATTATTTCGTTTGATCATCTACCTCGAAACTCGTGTGAAAATATAAACAATGGAAACCCTTTAAGTTGGGACACCATCAAAAGTATAAGAATTTCCAATGCGTTACCGTAAATTATTAACGCAAGTAAGAAACATGTAAAGTTGTGCTAATGAAACTTAAATTATACGTCCATAGACGTTGAAGTATATCACACACGACTTTCAAGGTAAGACCTTTGGAAAATATAATTGGGCACGACGACACCAATACGAATCCCGACAGTGGAAGAACTACTAAATCAAAAAGCAGCACTTTGCCACGTGATCCTACAAACGACATGAATTTCGCTGAGGTACGTTGTAACAAGATTTTACAACCATCGGTGCACAGTCTAATCAGAGTCATAATTATTATCACTGCAAAAGGAGTCATATACCTTTTCAAATTCCCTATTTCACTTTATTCGACATTCCCTGGTAATGTCACTTAACAACGGTTATCACACGAAATTCCAGATAAAGTTCTTATATTTCTTTCGTTGAGATTATGATTTCTGCATATAATAAGTTGATTTTCGCGTTTCTATTTCCCCTAATGGTCATCATACCATGAGGATTTCTTTCATAGCAGTGAATATTGATCTATTTCATTTCCTGGTAAATTCACACGTTACACATACACTGTTTGTTGCGCATGTGGTTCGTTTAATTTATGAATACCACTGGAGGGCTTCATTCTAATTTGTCGTTTTATCCAAACTCAAATATCATTTAGCTATACTTGATTTTGACACGGTGAACCGCATCATTGCTAAACGATGACTCTTTATATCGAGTCACTGAATTTTTGAAAAACTCAATTTTCTTTGGCATACATGGTTTCTGTTGTGACCATGTCCGAACTTTCTTATTAAAACTCGTTTTGTTTAAATCAAGTTCAATTGTTTGACTTGCTCGCATTACATATTCAATTCAAGGTTTCATATGATGAATTAAAATCATCATATTCGAAATAATTCTAACAAGCATTTCAATTCTCTTGAACTATAACATGCTTGTGTGATCCTCGACTTCATTAAATCATTTCTTTGATCACGATCACCTTGTGGTGACATTTTCATAAATCTGAAGCTCGCACTAATCTAGTTCGCACACACCATATATGGAATTTAATTATTTAATTATTATTTATATTAAATCCACTTTGTTGATAAATCCTATAAAAGCAATCTTAACACAATCGTGTGCTAAGATAATGATACACAAATTCATGTCATATTTCAGTACATCTTTTAAACAGTTTCTACAGCATCAATTGAGTCTTTCGTGATAATCATTGCTTTATTATCTTTAATCGAAAAACATTATATAAATTTAATTGATTATATATGGAAACTTACATAAGTAATTACCTAATTTACAACATAGTATTTCTATATTTTAAACCATTGAGGTGAATAATTTATATTTTATATATATAAAAATATGTTTGAGGTATACTCTCGTTTAAAGTTTATGTTTAGTTAATATTAGTTTTATTGTTAGTAATAATAAAATAGTAGTAGCGTTAGTATTATTTTTAGGTACTAGGGTTATTGTCAAGGGCAGGTATTGGGTAGCCTAGCCTTAGTTAGGCATGGACTGATCACCCATGCTTAAACAAGGCAGCACTAACCAATATCCACCCATGATAATGACTAGTTAATATATATAAATTAAGTCATCATACTTATTTAATAATTTTAATTATATATAAAAATATTTTACTTTGTACTGTAAGGAGAAGACATATTTTCATAAAACAATACAAGAATTAGAGGGACGAATAAAATTATATAAATAATTGTCTATCACATGTTTTGTGGTAACTATGTACCGTAACGTTCTGGCAAGAAAATGACCATATAAGAATAATATGGTAGTCATCAACTACATTGGGTTAGGGGAACATTGTAATATATAAGAATAGTCCTCGTTTTCACTTATTTACAACATTTGTAAATACATTCATAACGTTATATGGTTTCAAAATAAAAATAAGTAATCACATAGAATCGACCCATTAAGTATTATATATTTACAAAATATTTTACAAATACTTTTGTACAATAAATATTTTTACACCTTTATTTACAACTTTCATTTAACGTTATAAATAATAGTGATTTCTTTTACAAAATAATAATACTAAAATATTTTGTAATGTAATAACTTCATTGCGGTGTTTTGTAATATATATTACATAGTAAATATAAGTTATTTTACATAGTATAGTAAAATACTAAAATAATATTTATTTAAAAGTGGTGACCATTTACATATAGTAAAAATGCGTAACAAATAATATATAGTATTTATATTTGATATGTAAGGTACGGTTCAGACAGGGACACAAATAATATATATTACATTTGCTTTACAAATATAATATAATGGTTGGTCATGCCAAAACAACTTGTTCTCATTATATTTCGATCTCTAGGACATAGTATGAAAAATATGGTCACTAATAATGTACTATCACATTATTTCACAATTAAAACAACTTGGAACTCTAAACAATGATACACTAACTCTATTGTTTTTTGGTGTATCCTTGCAATTCACTCATCTCAACACTTTGATTTTCTCATATCATAAATATTTGACAAATCAATTTTTTATGCTTTTATTTCACTTTGAACCTATCAATTCTAAGTCTTCCTCAGTTGCCAATCAAAGTAAGCTTCTTTTGGCAAAGAATTTTATTAATTCTAAAAGTCCTTCACATTCATTTTAAATATCTATTGATCATATATCTTTTGGCTTGAACCTGGTCACCTTGGAAATTATATCATTTCATCTCATTCGTTTATCATCGATTTCTTGAACTAATTCAGTTGAACCATTGAATCCTACTTATTTTACAACTCGTATTCACAAAATTAGATATTTTAATTCTGTGTCATCTACCTTAATATTGTTTTTATTGACTAAAATATGACATAAGTCTAAAAGAAATATCGTAACCCAAATCTCGAGGACGAGATTTAAAACAAGGTGGGGAGGATGTAACATTCCTATTTTTATCATATAATAATTATAGGTTTGGTTAAATTTATTAACCACTAGTAACTAGTTTATTTTTAATATAAATATTCAACCCAAATAGTTTTAAACTCTATTTTATATAGTTGGTTGAAATATTATATTAATTAATTGGCCTGTATATGAGTGACCTTTCTAAATAAAATAAAAGTATCTAAGAACTTTTATTATTAGACGGGTAGATTACGGGTAAGTTAAAGATTAGAAATATGAAGTATTTAGACAGGCTCAGGAACCGTTTAATAATTAAAATATAAAAATACATTATATTTGAACCTACTCTATTTTTAATGAAACTTGGTTCAAAATGTAGACAAAAATATTCTCGTTCTAAAGACATATTCGTTATTTTATAAAACGTTATATTTTAAGAAGTTATAAGCACCAAATAAGTGAAGCAGATGAATTAATAAAATAATAAAATTTAACAATTGATTGTAAACGTAAACTTTCAATTAGAATTGAATAAAATAAACATTAAAATTGAAAGTTATCTACAATTGAGAAGGGTATACGTGTCCCATTCAAAATTCGTGTCCCATCTTAGATTTATTTACGTGTCCCATAAAAATTTGGCAAGTTGTCATATACAAGACACTTTCAACAAGTATATATATATCAACTAGAATGTCCATTCGAATCTGCCATCTTTTCTTTCTTTCTTCTTTTATGTCTTTCGCCTACTCTCTCTCTCTCTCTATATATATTTTGTTATTAATATTTACCCTATAATAATAATAATGCCATGCCCCGTTTTAAGTATTTTAACTCCCGATCATCGCTACCCTTTCCGATTGATCTAAGCCTCATAACGTATGTCAGGGCTTTGCCCGACTAAGTTGTTGGGATTCGGTCTCGGGACATCGGGACAAGGTTGAATGAGGGGTACTATACTTAACACAAGTGCATTATATATTTTAAATAGCTCAGAAGTTATACCCAAATTTATACCAGGAGCCTTTCTAGTTGAACCCTAAAATTACAAAGTGGGTCCATTCTCTTTTCTCACTATTTTATTTCCTTTTTCTTTATAATATAATTATTCAAAAATGTTCCAAATTGATCCATTAGTAAAAGCCCGGACCTCTGAAACCCCAATCCATATAAAAAAATCAAGTAAATCATATTTTACACCCTCTCGCGGGCCGCGTAAAGAATAAGAGTACCCGTACGCGGGCCACGACAGCAAGGCAAATATCCGGATAAGCTTAAGGGACACGTGGTATCCACCTGGCTACGCGGGCCGCGTAAGGTTTGGCCGAAGGTTTACGCGGGCCGCGAGGGAACCCAATTTCAGCTATAAATAGCCTAGCTCAGGAGCTTTCATTCTATATCGACAAAACTTTCAGAATCATTCTCACTCTGCTCGAATTTCACTTTCAAAGTAGTGGGGTACTGCTATGATACCGGGTATTAACTCGATCGCTGCTACGATTCAATATCCGATCGATTGAAACTATCCGACCGGATGTTTAAGCGCTATCCTTTGTCATTAGTCGTGATTCCGACAGGATGTTTGAGTGCCACCCGAACTTGGGGAGTACTCTGTCATTCGTTGTGAATCCGATGGATGTTTAAGTGATTGCACTTTGTCATTTGTTGTGAGGGTTTTAATCTCGTGAGTTATCGTAAATGCCGTATTAGTTACTTACCAAGTTCGTGTACACTAAGTTACAAGGCTAATCAATAGGCTAAGCTCTGCCTGTATAAATCTGCAATATATCAAGGCTTATCTGTAGACTAAACTTTGCCCGTATGAATCTGCATGCTTATAATGTGAGTCATTCTCTTTTTATCAATTTACTTTCAAAATCATGTTTATTTTCAAGGTTATAATTACAGGGATTAAGTCTTTGTAGTCACCAAATTACAGCCGGTATGTGGGGTTTTGTATACATTACTTGATAATCTTCACCATTGGACAAACGGGTGGCCAATGGGTGATATGTCCATAGTCACAGATCCGGTCGAGTGACAAATACTGTGGGTAGTTGGTTGATATATGGAAACAATGTAATCGCTCTTAATACTGTAGATTATAACAAATGCGTTGTTTTAAGCAAAATGAATGAACTCACCAGTATTTTCTGCTGACAAAACCTTTTTAAAACGCGTTTCAGGTAATTACAGTAGATTGGAGTAAGAGATGGATACGGCACTGAAAGGCTTCAAGAAGTGGCTTATTTTATTAATTAAATCAATTTAAGAAATATTGTTTTGTGTAATGGGGTTTATCCCTTATTAAAGCTACCTTTGTAAAACATGGGTTTATCCCATCATTTAATAAATAAAATCCGGTGTTTTCTAAAACTCTAATATTTTTCCTAACTCACGGTCCTGATGAAATTTCCGCTGCAATATTTTTTTTCAAAATAATCACCGGTACCACTTGGCTGTTCGCGGCTCCTGATTCCGTCCAGGGTGGGTCAGGGGTTGTGACACAATACACTTAGTGTAAAGGTGAGCATACAAGTTTAATATAGCATATAAAGTTCGAATAGTTTACGCATAACCAGCACGTACGCACGGTAAAATGAGGCACGTTAGTTATCGACACGGGTCTATTGACACCAATGACTGCTGGTTGACTGCCCGAGGCAGTTCGCAATACATGATTACCACCGTAATCCATGCAAGTAATTGTCCTTAACAACCCCTGTGACCGGGTGCTGAGTCCAAACTATAGTACTATCGTTGCTAAGGCAGGTGAACAACATTCCATGTGTAAACGTAACAAACAAGCATTCATTTAGCCACGTAATACATGCAATAATGGTTAGCGTTTAAATAGTATTGAGTAGTGTGATTGATGTGATTTGAATATTCGTAACGTATGTAACACCCAAAAGTCCTAGTATCTCATGATCCGGTCGGGTGGCATCCTTAGTGCATTGAACATGTTGACAATTGTTCGAGTAAAGTCCTAGTATCTCATGATCCGAAGAGTAATCCGGTCAGATGGGTGATCCGATCGGATAGCAATTCATTCAATACTCAACCCTCAGATAAGGTTGGTTAAGTGTAGGGCCCAAGACGTGGGTCGTTCGGACGGCCGGCCGTTCGGTAGCTACTCGTTCGGACAGTGGTCCGGTCGGATAGCATTCCATCCTGGTCATTCCGTTCGTCTTACACTTGATCGTTTTGATTGTTTGTCGCTTTATCGAGACGTTTTGACAACGTGTTAACCAACAGAATCCCATCTTGTCCCAAGTGACCCGATCAAACAGGAATCACCCTAGCTCGACCAGTTAACCGGTTCAAGACGGTCGTTCTTGGTTAACCCAAAATCGGTGGTCTCGTGAGTAGAACCCAGATCTTGAACTAGTATAGCACTAAGAATGGGTAGGGGACTAGAGCAAGGCCCGATTCTATCGGTTTTGAGTGCATTGAGTGTAAAAGAGTTGAAAGAGAGTTAGAACTCATCTTCCGATCCTTTTCCACCCTGAATGCGTCTAGATCCATACACGATCTTTGTGTATTTGTGTAGAAATCAGTTAGATCTTAGTTGTTCTTGGTGGATTGAGGCCAAAGCATGAAGTTCTTCAAGAACCCATGATGACGTCATCCGAGAACACCTCAAATCTGGTGATTTCACGGTTGAAAGTTAAGATTCAAAAGATAGAAATGTGTAGGAATGCGTGTAGATCAAGAAAGTACAAGATTTAGGTCGAGATCTTGCCGGAATCGAGAGAAATCGAAGGAAAAGTGAAGGACACGAGCTGGTCGGACGTCACTTGCCAAAAGTGGTAAGTATTGAGAGTGACATGGGTATTTATAGAGTTCCAAAAGAGGAAAGTGTGGGTCGGTCAGATGGCATCTCGCCCGGATGGCATCTGACACTCGATCAAATGGCTGCCCGGTCGGATGGCAATCCGGCCGGGTGGCACTTGGTTCGGGTGTCATGCGCGACGATCCTTGCTGTTTCGATTTTGATTGCGTGCGATTCGATGCGATAGAGTTTCCTAGTTAAATTACTTTTAATCCCAACTACTATATCTAACATACAATCATCCTACATTTCCTTTGTTTTTCGTTTGCGATTCGAGTATTCGAGTTAGTCTTCGGTTCGATTTGAGTTTCGATTGTGTTGCGATTGCATTTCGATTTATCACCACCCAAAACATAAATAAACATGCACAAGTAACACATAGGTGGCAAACACACGTAAGTAATAACCAAAAACACATATTTCGAGTTGCGATTCGTATCACGAGTTGAGGTCGTTTTGATTAGCATAGTTGATTATTGTTTAGTTAACTTTATCGCATTGTTAGTGCCTATAATTCACAGTCATAAGTCGATTAAATAGCGAATAATATACGTCGATTACTTCAATTATTGACAATTACTCCACATAATACAACTAAAATAAACACATCAAAAGTAATCCTTATTAGTCAAAGTGCGCGATCGGTCGTTGACTTTGACCTTGACTTTGACTTTGACTTCTTGAGAACACGGGGTGTTACAGCCTCCCCTTGTTGAGCGAATTTCGTCCCGAAATTAGGATGAAGCCGTAGCAAACAACTGCGGGTACTTCGCCTTCATGTCACTTTCGAGCTCCCAAGTGAACTCTGCGCCTCGTTTGCCTTCCTAGCGAACCTTCACAATGGGAATGCGTGAGCGCCTGAGTTGCTTGGTTTGTCGGTCCATGATCTCAACAGGCTTTTCCACGAAGTGTAATGTTTCATTCACCTATAGGTCCTCAAGAGGTACGTGTAAGTCATGGTCAGCGAGGCATTTCCTGAGGTTCGAGATGTGGAAAGTCGGGTGGACGTTGCTAAGTTCCTCCGGTAATTCGAGTCTGTAAGCCACTTTACCGATCCTTTCCAGAATCTTAAAGGGGTCCTACATATCGAGGCGCGAGCTTTCCTTTCTTGCCGAATCTGACCACACCCTTCCAAGGTGATACCTTTAGGAGTACGTGGTCACCAACGTCAAATTCAAGGGGCTTGCGTCGTTTATTGGCGTAACTTTTATGACGTTCCCAAGCTTTCACCAGATTTTCTCGAATTTGGAAAATTTTGCCTGTCGTTTCTTGCAATAGCTCAGGAACGGTTAATTGCGAGTGCCCGATCTCGTGCCATACAATAGGCGATCGACATCTTCTTCCATATAACGCCTCAAATGGTGCCATTTGAATGCTGGAGTGATAGCTGTTATTGTACGAGAATTCGACTAACGGTAGATAGGTGTCCCAATTACCACCGAAGTCTTTGACACACGAGCGAAGCATGTCTTCAAGTGTACAAATCGTTCTTTCAGTCTGACCGTCGGTTTGGGGATGAAAAGCGGTACTTAGATTAAGAGCAGTACCGAGAGCAGCTTGAAAAGTTTCCTAAAGACGCGAAGTAGACCGAGCATCGCGATCAGAGATGATGTCACGAGGCGTTCCATGTCGTCTGATTACCTCGTCGGTGTAGATTCGGGCTAATCGTTCCACCTTGTAGTCTTCTCGTATCGGCAAAAATTGCGCTGATTTAGTCAAATGGTCAATAATAACCCAGATGCCGTCGTGACCCGATGACGTGCGAGGTAGTTTCGTTACGAAATCCATAGTTATACTATCCCATTTCCACGCAGGGATCTTGGGTTGTTCGAGTAAGCCAGAGGGCCTTTGGTGTTCAGCCTTAACTTTTGAGCAAGTCAGGCATTTTTCGACATAGAGAACGATATCCCTCTTCATACCCGGCCACCAGTACTTGTAGTGAAGGTCCTGGTACATCTTGTCGGCACCGGGATTAATAGAATATCGGGATTTGTGAGCTTCGTCCATCAAAATTTTTCGTAGGTCGGTGCGCTTAGGAATCCAAATTCGGTATAGAAAGTGGAATATCCCGTTCGATTTATTTACTAGCTGGGCTCCATCATGGTAGATCCTTTCTTTATTCAACGTTCGTTCAGTAAAGCAGGCGTGTTGAGCTTCGCGAATAAGGGTTTCGAGGTCGAATTGGGCTTGAACGTTACGAGAGCTAAGCAGATAACTCCGTCTGCTGAGTGCGTCGGCAACAACATTTGCTTTGCCAGGGTGATAACGTATCTCAAAGTCATAATCGTTAAGAAGTTCTACCCACCGGCGTTGACGCATATTAAGTTCCTTCTGGTCAAAGATGTGTTGTAGGCTCCTATGATCTGTGAAGATTGTACACTTGGTACCGTAAAGGTAGTGTCGCCAAATCTTTAACGCAAAAACAACCACGCCCAGCTCGAGATCGTGGGTTGTGTAGTTCTTCTCATGGATTTTGAGCTGACGAGACGCGTAAGCAATAACTTTGTCTCGTTGCATGAGAACACAACCGAGGCCAAGGTTTGAGGCATCGCAGTAGACTATAAAGTCGTCGTTTCCGTCAGGCAGAGTAAGCACAGAAGCATTGCAAAGCATGTACTTGAGGGTTTGAAAAGCAGTCTCTTGTCCAGTTCCTCAGACGAAAGGCTTGTCTTTCTGAGTGAGAGCGGTAAGCGGTACATCGATTTTAGAGAACCCTTCGATAAATCGTCGATAATAACCCGCTAGTCCGAGAAAAGAACGGACTTCAGACTGGTTCTTGGGTGTAACCCAACTCCTGACAGCTTCAATCTTCGCGGGGTCGACGTGTATACCTTTACTATTAACAATGTGGCCCAAGAATTGAACCTCCTCAAGCCAAAATTCACACTTGGAGAATTTGGCATAGAGACGGTTTCCCCTGAGTAACTCGAGAACCAAGCTGAGATGTTGCGCGTGCTCAGTCTTCGATCTGGAATAGATCAGGATATCGTCGATGAACACGATGACGAAACGGTCGAGAAATGGTCTACACACGCGATTCATCAGATCCATGAATACCGCTGGTGCGTTAGTTAAACCGAAAGGCATAACAACGAATTCGTAGTGACCGTAGCGAGTGCGAAAGGCAGTCTTGGGTATATCCTCCTCTTGTATGCGTAGTTGATGGTAGCCTGAGCGTAAATCAATCTTGGAAAAACACGTAGCGCTTTGTAGTTGGTCGAACAAATCATCAATACGGGGCAAAGGATAGCGATTCTTGATAGTTAGCTTATTCAACTCCCTGTAGTCAATGCACATCCGAAATGACCCATCCTTCTTTTTAACGAAAAGGACTGGTGCGCCCCACGGAGAGGTGCTAGGGTGAATAAAGCTTTTGTCAAGCAATTCCTGGAGTTGACTCGCGAGTTCGCGCATTTCTGACGGTGTGAGTCGATAAGGAGCTCTGGCAACGGGATTTGCTGCAGGAATGAGGTCGATACGAAAGTCGATATCACGACTAGTAGGTAATCCAGGAAAATCTTCGGGAAAAACGTCAGGAAAATCTCGAACAACTGGAACATCTTTCACCTTTATTTTTCTTTTCTTTTCCTCCTCTGCTACTACAATGTTAGCCAAGAAAGCTCTGTATTCCTTGCGGAGATACTTACTAGCTTGGATGCATGACATCAGTTGCAATTTCTTCGAAGCGATTTCTCCATACACACATAACTGGTCTCCATTGGCGAGCGAAATTCGAATCATCTTGTCGAAGCACACAACTTCAGCATGGTTTTCACGAAGAAAGTCCATGCCTACTATGACATCAAAACTTCCGAGTTGCATTGGAATAAGGTCGATAGAGAAAATGTGATTGTTGAGCTCAAGAGTACAATCACGAAGAACAGAATTTACGACGACAGTTCGTCCAGTGGCGATTTCTACGTCGAATGTCGAGGGAAGATGAGCGCGCTTACGATTTAGTAACTTTTCAAACTCGAAAGACACAAAGCAGTTATCGTGTCACACCCCGATATTTCTATGTATTACCGGTGGGCCCGGTGGGGAGTATCGTGACGTAGTTGATATCATTATAGTCAAACAACATAATTTAAATGCACAGCGGAAGCAAAAGATAAATATATTACAATCCGAATATAAAGTAATATCAAAGTATTACAATGGAAAGTGAAGGATCCACAGGCGGATCAAATAAAAGGAAATACTGTTCAACAGACTTTAGGCATCTAGAACTTGCAAGATTCCCTATTGACGCCCTAAGCTCCCAGCCAATTCCGTACAGTACCTGTCACTTAATCTTTTTGGAAAATACGTCAGTTTACACTGGTAAATACAATTAACCGACTCATTTGAAAAGGTTTAATAAAAATTGATTTGAATGCACAAGGCACAACATATCTTTTATAACTTGGGACAATTATATAAATAATCTTGTATACAGATTTACATGTTCGTTATACGTTCAGGGCCCGATGTAGAAACTGAGTCAAGATTAACAGACACGCCACAAGTATAGGCCCACATGAGAGTGAGATACCGTTTCCCTTATGCAAACTGTAAGGAGTATGCCTACACCCCGTGCTTAAGACGTGGCCATTTTATAATACAATGATGTCAAGGATATCCGGGACATGGTCATTAACCCCTAAAGGCTTTTATTTCAAATAATACAGATTAAAACGGGTTACCTCAATAATTTAATCACAATACGATTAAACATTCAATACCCGACCAAGCAGTATTATTATAATACCGTATCCCAAGCCCGTATAGGGAAAATAAGTTAAGAGTATTTACCTGAGCTAGCAATGCAATTTATACTCAGCCGTATATTCTAATCAGCAAGCACAAGTACTTCTACTGGGGCTCTTAATCTGGAACGAAGGTTTTATTAACCTATTAGAATCCTAACGGGTCTTTAATTAAGCCTAAGCTTGGACCGGTTAGTTTTAAAGAAAGATACGGTTCGAACGCATGATTAAGCGAAGACCGGAATAGAATGTGATTTAGACCCGACAAGTTTGAAGACTTGTATAATATGGGTAAACTGAACACATTCTGGATTTTGAGATAAAAACGATAAGGTTTGACCCGTTTCGGCTAATTTATGCAAACTAGTTACATAAACCGAACCGAACGCGTAAGAAGCGTAACGGGTAACCATAAGAGTCATATACAAGTTTCCTAAGCTAATATGTCTTAAATATGTTGTGATATCAGTAGGATATCTTCCATTATGCCCAAAATGAGTTTAATCTTAATTTAAGCCCCGTAGGGGTATTTTGGTCATTTTAAAGGTTATAAAAGAGATTAAATGAAATTCTGAGATTCGGGTCCGAATACATCAGTAAAATAACTTATTTTAATAGGTCATATCAGTTGGTAATAAGTCTTATATGACAAAATGGTTTTAAACCCATACTAGGTGTTTAATACGCGTAAAAAGCCATTTTAAGCGATTTCCGGGTTATACAGGAAATCTGAGTTTTCTGATCAGGTTATAAAGTTCAAAATACTTAATTTATTATATAAAATCAGTAGCAATTGGATTGGTGTCAAAATACTATGTAGAACTCATTTTATAAACAAAAAGGGTATAATCGGTATTTACCGAATCAACGCCATACCCTTAGGTTATGAGTAGGTTAAAAATAATTAAAAATCTTTAAAAATCCCAAAATATTATATTACATCTGAAGGGGTAAGGTCCCAAAAACCTCATAAAAAGGATTTGGGACCATACCACAAACTGGTTTTTTCACCCCTTTTTAACCTTGCGCGGCCGCGCATGGGTTTTATTAAAAGAAGAAAACAATCAGTAGCTTATAATCGCGCGCCCAAAGGATAACATGAATCCTTGCGCCTTCCCCAAATTAACAAAGGATCAAAACCTTTTTGTTCAATACCTCCGCCTAAATATCCAGACTCGGATATTATTTTACCCAGACTTGGGATTTATTTGTTTGTGTCCACACAGCAAGGTGTCACACCAGATTACAGCCATAATCTTCTAGAAAGAAATACAATCGTGCACCACCCAGACGGTTACAACCGTCTGGACACGTGTCATCACCACAAGCAGCCCTAGAATCACAACGAAGGCATGCAATTGGAGAATAATCTCTACTTAATCACTTTCCACGTGGCAATCCCCCAGCCATAGATCAACCCACGATCCGTGTGCATTCACATCGGATCGAGGCTAATCAACGAAAGATCAAAGAACTTAACGGAGCGAAAGATAACCGCTACGGCGTTAGCATCTTCCGTCATCTTTTCAATAACAGGTTTTCCCTCCCAAACTCCCGGTTATAAATAAGAGAACTATTCAGGTATAAAACCAGATCACTCTCACTCCTCAAATACTTATCTTCTCCAATACCAATACTTATTCTCACGCCGGAGTCGGGTCAAGGAGAGAACCCTCTTCTCCCCTTGACGAGGCTAACGGTGTTCTTTTTTGCAGAATCACCGGAGAAGGAATCCCGTTGCAACTGAATCAACCGAGAGAGAACTAACCTTTTATGCGGATTCAAACCCCCTAACTATATCGGTTCCGACCATTTAGTTTGGTGTTTCTTCATTGGCGCCCACCGTTTTCTCAGTTTTTCTAGTTTCTACCTCGTTTCGATTCAGTTCATTCCATTTTCTGTTTTTGCACATGGCAGAAAATTCGTCATCTCACCGGCAACCTGGTCCTCGACCAAACGTCGGAAACAATTTACAGCTAGAAGAATCTCCAGAACATTGGTTTAGCAAATGCCAAGCTGCTATAAACACAATCGTTATTCAAATCGCCAGATCTGATTTGTCAAACATCAGATCTGGAAAAGAAATTAATACCTCAGTATTGGATCCACCAACTCCACGTAGGGAGGACATCCAACCCAGCCAATATAGCAGTCATCCAAAACAAATACACATGATTCAGGGAGGTCCATCACGAAGACCAAATAAACGAAACTATGATCAACATTGGAGAGAACAGCAAGTGGTGTTCCCCGTTGTTCCTGGGGGCCCTCAGGAAGAACGACCAGTGATTATCACTGGTATTTTCGGTCATTACCGAACTGACTATATGTTCATCGATCCAGGAAGCTCGATGGACATCATATACGAACAGTGCTTTAAACAACTCGATCCAGAAGATAAAGCACGGTTAGAGCCGGTCGATTTTCCTCTCACCGGATTCTGTAATGAAGCTGTATTCCCATTAGGGCAAATCGTTTTCCCGGTGACCTTATCCGATGGCGAGCACTCACGAACAGTTACAGTCAATTTCATGGTCATGCCGGCAACATCACGTCATGATGTCTTGCTCGGGAGAAGGTCACAAAGGGAATTTAGCATGATCACTTCCATTCCGCACGCTGCTTGCGGATTTCCGACAGAAACTGGAGTTGCAATACTTTATTCAAGCAAAGAAGTCATGTTCGTAGACGATGAACCACCAACAAAGGTAGTCAAACCTTCGACACCAAATGAACCAGAGAAATGGGTTCTAAACAATGAGTACCCAGAGCAGACCATTCTGCTAGGACCAGCCATTTCACCAGCAACACGCACACAACTGAAAGAATTATTGTCTAACAACAAAGACATATTTGCTTGGTGCCCAGCGGACATGACTGGAGTCCCACGCGACATCGCGCAACATTGTCTAAACATCAAGCCATCAGTAGAACCTGTTGCTCAGGGGAGGCGCAGTTTCAGTGAAGAAAAAGCAAAAGCAATAGACGAGCAAGTAGCAGAGTTACTTAATGCAGGCATCTTGCGCGAAGTAAAATACCATACATGGGTAAAATACCCAGTGATGGTACAAAAACATAGCGGCGGGTGGAGAATGTGCGTTGACTTCAAAGACCTGAATAAAGCATGCCCAAAGGATTGTTACGCGCTTCCAGAGATAGACAAGAAAGTCGACTCTCTAGCGTCATTCAGATGGAAATGTTTTCTTGACTGTTACAAGGGTTATCATCAGGTCCAGATGAAAGAAGAAGACGAAGACAAAACGGCGTTCCGCACAGATAAAGGCATTTTCTGTTATACCAAAATGCCGTTCGGCCTGCGCAACGCAGGCGCAAATTATCAACGCCTAATGGACACAATTTTTAAAGATGACATTGGCAAGACTGTCGAGGTATACATGGATGACCTCGTCATCATGAGTCATGAGGAAGGCACAATGCTCGATAATATCCAGCGCACATTCGACTCCTTGCGCAGCGTGAGCCTAAAACTCAACCCAACCAAATGCTCCTTCGGCATGGAAGAAGGGAAATTTTTGGGATTCATCGTCACAAAAGATGGTTTTAAAGTAAATCCAGAAAAGGTGCAGGCTATTCAGCTAATGCCGTCACCCGCAACAGTTAAAGAAATGCAAAGGCTCGCTGGACGTTTAGCGGCTTTAAACAGATTTTTGGCTAATCACGCAGCAAAGTCTTATCCATTCATCAGCACGCTACGAAACTGCACAAAGAAAACTGACTTTAAGTGGACATCTGAAGCGGAAATCACATTCAAACAAATGAAAGAATGTTTAATTCAATTACCATCATTGACAGCACCAAAAGAAAAAGAGCCACTAATTTTATACCTGTCTGCCGCGGAAGTAGCGGTTGGTGCTGTATTGATGGTAGAACGCGAGAACATCCAGACTCCAATCTATTACATCAGCAAAATGCTTACCGGCCCAGAAACACGGTACTCAATGATAGAAAAGCTAGTCCTAGCACTAGTACACGCATCCCGACGTCTGCGCAGGTATTTTTCGGGTCACGTCATCACAGTTCTTACCAATTACCACCTAGGCCAGATCTTGTCCAAGCCCGACATAGCGGGACGACTGGCCAAGTGGGTAATTGAACTGGGAGGTTACAACATTCTTTACAGACCAAGACCCGCAATCAAAGGGCAAGTATTAGCGGACTTCGCCACTGAAGTTCCTATCGATAAAATCCAAGAGTGCGAGGCAATCCAGAACCCTACACCCGTTTTCGATGATAGGGTCTGGACCTTACACACAGATGGCGCGTCCAATGATGACGGCGCTGGAGCAGGTCTCCGCTTAATCAGCCCAGACAACCACGAGCTCACATATGCTATACGCTTAGATTTCAAAAGCACGAACAACGAAGCTGAATATGAAGCCTTCTTAGCAGGTCTTCGCTTAGCGCTGAAAATGGGGGCAAAAAATCTTGAAGCTAACGTTGATTCAAAACTGGTAGCTGAGCAAGTTAATGGCAATTACGACGCGAAAGAAGCAATGGCGTTATACCTTGAACAGGCGCGAGTTCTAATCAATCAATTCCAAACATTCAAAGTTAACCACATAAACAGAAGCGAAAATAAGCACGCAGATGCGCTGAGCAAATTAGCCGCTACCAGCTTTAAGCACTTAGCAAAGGAAGTACGTATAGAGGTACTATCTAACCCTTCCATTCATTTCAAGCAAGTGAGCGTTATAGAAGTGGGAAATCCATCATGGATGTCTCCCATTATCTTATACCTCCAACACGGAAAACTTTCGGAAGGAAAGGCGGAAGCCCGGAAAATACAACATAAAGCGATAAATTATGCAATGGCGGATGGCGTCCTTTACCGAAAATCATTCATGGGGCCATTATTACGCTGCGTCGATAAAACGGATGCTCAGTACCTTGTCAGAGAAATCCATGAAGGATTATGTGGAATACACGCGGGACCACGCATGGTCGTAGCGAAGATAATGAGCACCGGATACTACTGGCCAGGGATGCACATGGATGCAGTTGATTTATTAAGAAGATGCGAGGCATGTCAACGCCACGCACCAAAGACACTTCGACCCAAAAATCCGCTAATTCCCGTTACTTCCGCCTGGCCCTTTCAGCAGTGGGGCATCGATCTTGTTGGGCCATTTCCCGACGCGCCAGGAGCAGTAAAGTTCATCATCGTCGCGGTGGATTACTTCACAAAATGGGTAGAGGCTAAAGCTTTGGCCTCAACAACAGCAATGGTAATCCGTAAATTTATATGGGAACATATCATTTGCAGATTCGGATTACCATTGCGCATTATTTCCGACAATGGTACAAACTTCGCCGCAGAAGATCTTCAAAAATGGTTCAAAGAAATGAAGATCGAGCATAACTTCGCCTCCGTTGCGCATCCCCAAGCGAACGGACAGGTAGAAAGCGTAAACAAACAGATCGTTGACGGCATAAAAGCACGACTCGGGACAGCGCGCAGAGGGTGGGTTGACGAACTCCCCAGCATCCTCTGGGCGCATCGAACAATGCCAAAAACTAGCACCGGCGAGACTCCGTTCAGTTTAGTCTATGGATCTGAGGCCGTCATTCCAGCCGAGATAGGTTTACCATCACCGCGCATGATAGCCATGGAAACTCAGAACAACGAACAAGAGAGAAGAATGGATTTGGATCTCTTGGAAGAAAGGCGCGAGAACGCCGCAATAACAGAAGCAAGGTACAAATCCAAGCTCGAGAAATATTACAATGCGCGCGTCCGCCTTTGCACATTTGTCCCCGGCGATTTCGTGTTGCGCGACAATGAGGCGTCAAACGCTGAAAAGCCGGGCAAATTAGCGCCAAGATGGGAAGGACCATACGTCGTTAACGAGGTTCTCGGCAAAGGGGCGTATACACTAAAAAGAATTGACGGAACTCTAGTTCCACGCACCTGGAACGCGCAACAGTTGCGCAGGTGTTACATATGAGCTAAGTTTTCAAAAGCGGAAAGAACTTACAGGCAATGTATTTCTTTATTATGTCTTGTATCACAAAGCCTTGCGCTCTTATGAATACAAACATCATTCCTACTTATATCACTGTTTATTACAAATTGCATGTAATTTTTTGGGTTCGCGCGAAAACAATATGGTCAAACATTGTATACCTCATGAACAGTCTAAAAACAAGGCAAGCTGCTACGCCTATTTAGACAAACGTTCAAACATGAGCACAATACCATCTCTCATTCGCCTTACCTATCCAAAAGCAATTAAAAACATGCAACATATTGTAATTCAAACACGTAAAAACATTATCGATATATCACCAAGTGTAACAAAACACTTCAGGAAAAAGATCATCACAATGATCTTCACAATTTTAGTTCCAGAAACTAAAATATTCAAAAAACCTTGCTTCTGCAAGATAGCAAGATGATCAAACAACAGACATTAACACTGATCATACCAGTGATCTTCAAAAGATGAGTTTATACTAACAGACTTGTATATACAATCAAAAGAAGGGATGAAACAAACTCCCAAACCTAACCAACCATAGGATCATCTTCACCCATGTTCACCGAAGGTTTTTTCTGACGACGGTGGTACACCAACTCACATACACTCGGACGGAGAGTCGGAAAACGAGCCATCAGTGCATCGACATCCAACACAACACCACTGGCATCAGCAACCCTATCTGGCCGGAAAAGTTTATCATCAACACCGGCAATCAGGGAAGGGCCAACAACAACAACATTTTCTTCTCCGGTAGCCATCAAAGATGGGGAGTTAGCAAGTAACAAAAGAGCTTCAGCAGCTTCTCGAATCCTTAAGATATCTGAAAGACGCCGAGAACGAACGGTACTTTTTCCCTTCATCTTCTCCAAGATAATGATAAAAAGGCATCCCAATACATATATAAAAAAAAAAAAAAAAAAACGAGAACCCTGCTCATCATTAGTTGTCAGAATTATGTCACATCCGAACGGCGCTACAGGAACCAAGGTCATATCCTCATTAATAAGGTCTGACAAGCGCCACTACGAATTTCAAGACAGAGAGAAAAATACCCATTCTTACTGCCAGTTGACGTCATTATGTGTCAGAGCATGATTGCGAAGATCTTTTCCTTTTTCCAACAAGACAAATCTTCTCATAGAAGCTTTCTTATTTTGACGCGCCCAAAAAACTTTTTCCCTCTCATAAGTCCAGTGCTCCACTTACTAGCATAAGTGCAACACTAGACTGGGGGGACTTGAAGGGGTAAGGTCCCAAAAACCTCATAAAAAGGATTTGGGACCATACCACAAACTGGTTTTTTCACCCCTTTTTAACCTTGCGCGGCCGCGCATGGGTTTTATTAAAAGAAGAAAACAATCAGTAGCTTATAATCGCGCGCCCAAAGGATAACATGAATCCTTGCGCCTTCCCCAAATTAACAAAGGATCAAAACCTTTTTGTTCAATACCTCCACCTAAATATCCAGACTCGGATATTATTTTACCCAGACTTGGGATTTATTTGTTTGTGTCCACACAGCAAGGTGTCACACCAGATTACAGCCATAATCTTCTAGAAAGAAATACAATCGTGCACCACCCAGACGGTTACAACCGTCTGGACACGTGTCATCACCACAAGCAGCCCTAGAATCACAACGAAGGCATGCAATTGGAGAATAATCTCTACTTAATCACTTTCCACGTGGCAATCCCCCAGCCATAGATCAACCCACGATCCGTGTGCATTCACATCGGATCGAGGCTAATCAACGAAAGATCAAAGAACTTAACGGAGCGAAAGATAACCGCTACGGCGTTAGCATCTTCCGTCATCTTTTCAATAACAGGTTTTCCCTCCCAAACTCCCGGTTATAAATAAGAGAACTATTCAGGTATAAAACCAGATCACTCTCACTCCTCAAATACTTATCTTCTCCAATACCAATACTTATTCTCACGCCGGAGTCGGGTCAAGGAGAGAACCCTCTTCTCGCCTTGACGAGGCTAACGGTGTTCTTTTTTGCAGAATCACCGGAGAAGGAATCCCGTTGCAACTGAATCAACCGAGAGAGAACTAACCTTTTATGCGGATTCAAACCCCCTAACTATATCGGTTCCGACCATTTAGTTTGGTGTTTCTTCAACATCAGTGGGTAAAAGGTTTGGTGACAAAATTTAGTTTTAGATAGGCTTTACGCTAATTATACTTTTTAATTAACAAAAGCTTTCTAATTACGCTATTGAGCATAACTCCTAATCTAGATCTCCAACTGATATGAAATTTAGGGACATGTTTATAAATCTGTAACAAATATTATCGTCCTTTCATATTTCCAAAATTCTCGTTTTATGGTCAAAAGGGCATTATGGTCAACATTAAGCAATTAACGGAAAAGTGTAAACGAATCGGACAATCAACGATCCAACCACAGAGGGTTATACTATCATGTAACCTGGTCCTAAGGAAGCTCTAAGTCATTTCCAAACCCATCTAAATCGGGTCAGAACTGAAGTCAAAGAAAAAGTCAAAGTTTTGCGACTTTCGGTTCCGAACCGAGCCTAAACAGAAAATTATCGGATCAAACAAGCTTAGACCAGTTCTTATACTTATTACCAAGTTATATGAGTGATGAAACAGGTTACACATCTTCTACATTGTTTATTATGCGTTTATTCGAAAATTAGGATCCTGTTGACTTTTTATAATAGACTTTGACCCGACAATTGATCTAGTTAGAGTGGGAATCAGAGGGTTCCCTTTAAGGGTTTAATGCCCACATAATTACCATCTTATAACTACTCTTAATTTGACTAAACACTGGATCATTAGTGATTAATCGATAAGTCAAACCTTAATTACGACGGTTTGACTTTAAGCTAATTAACTAAGCAAAAACTGAATTAGGAAAGGTTAAGAATACTTACCAAGGTCCTAATGACGACTAAGGATCACAAGGAAGGTGCTTGAGCTCCAGGGGACTCCAAGAAGTGAAGGAATGAAGGGATGATCAAAGTTGCAACAATGAGGCGTTATATAGTGCCTTTGATCCATC
Organism: Helianthus tuberosus; assembly: GCA_030545235.1. Taxonomy (NCBI): domain Eukaryota; kingdom Viridiplantae; phylum Streptophyta; class Magnoliopsida; order Asterales; family Asteraceae; genus Helianthus; species Helianthus tuberosus. The sequence continues at coordinate 10,732,988 of CM060396.1, forward strand.
AAGATCATGACAACCAAGGCTACACATGTTCCCTGATCATTAACAAGTGTCCCTAAGCCTAAGAAATTAGTTTAGGCAGCTATTGGAAGTGTTAAAGGGCAATATAAGTCGTTTACATGGGCTGAACAGCCAACTAAATGATTTTCTACATCTGGGACAGTCTTACGGACCGAAAGGTCCATAATGTTACGGTCCGTAAGGACCTGGTCAGCAGCAAAGTTTCAAAAGTTGACATATTTGGCCCCTGCACTTCCAATTGTCATATCCGACATATCTAAGGCCCGTTAAACCATTTTTAAGGATCTACAATGATGCCTAAGCATAGAGAACATAAAATATGCTCAAACACATACCGGATGTCGGTTCGTTTGGTCGTACGGTCACGTTGTTCGGCTAATTACGACGAAACATGGACGGACGCGAAAAACGATCCAAACGACACGACGAATGGAATTTTATCAAGCCAAACACTAAAAGAAAATATTTTAGTGCTTACATAAATTTTTGGGTGTCTGGGGATATTCGGAATGTAAGATATGCGCGTAAACGCAAACTTGTGCGCTTTTTGACACTTTTAGTCCCTGCATGACTTAAAAGCTTATTTTTGCGCACCAAACACCTCTAAGCCTAAATATGAGCTATATTAAGGATAAATAGGGTATGTTTATCTCATGGTCATATTCCGGAAGGTCCGATAACATACGAATCGGTATACTTTAGAAGTTTGACGCTTTAGGTCCCTCTAATGCGCAAACTTGCGTAAATCATCATTTAATAGCATTGAAGCCTCATCTTATCCATATTAGGCATTCTTGAAAGTATTATTAAACATCATAGTGCTTCGGGCTCGATAAAAGGTCATTCAGAGGTATAATTAAACATATTGACACTTTTAGTCCCTTATACTTGCAAGGTTGCGTGTAGCTTCACTTTTAGGCATAAAAGCCTTGGATGGCCAATGATTGGCATTCCCGAGAGTATAATTAAATATCATGAGATTATCGATTTGTTAAAAGGTCACTCAGAGGTAAGAATTAACATGTTGACGCTTTTAACCCTTTATTACGCAAACTTTCAATTAATTACGCACACGGCTACACTTGATCAACAAGTGGCTCATTTATGAATATAAAACCGTAGAAGGTTATTTAGAAACTTATTATTTTTGGTATGATAACACTTCCAGTCCTTTCATAATCAAAGTTTTCGATTTTTTGAAAAATTAGTCCCTTAAATTCAACGTTTGACTTTATTAGGGTTTATTACACGTGTCAATACATTATTGGACGTGATTTTACGAGGTGTTACATATCGGCTCCAGTATCAAATAAACACGAAGCATAAATACCATTCACAAGGAACGTACCATTGACGACGTTGTTGTCGGCCTGGGCTTGGCGCACGTTGATGTTGAAAGTTCGTGCGCGTGCTGCTTGCTGTTGTTGCTGCTGTTGTTGTTGCTGTTGAGGCTGTTGCTGCTGGGGCTCTTGTTTCACTACCTTATTAGGGCACATGTTGGCGAAATGGTTCGGGTCGCCACATGCGAAGCAGACTCGGGCGTTGACCGCGGGAGCCTGAGGAGCTTGTTGACCCTGAGGGGCTGGAAGTAGAGCTTGATGAGCAGTGGCTTGAGCTGGAGCTTGACCTAGACGACCACGGCAATTGTTGGTGTAGTGGCCGTACATATTGCAGTTTGCACAGAGACGGTAAGCAATGGTTGTCGGGTGATGGTAGGTACAAGTAGGGCAGAGCGGGTGTGGCCCAGTGTATGCACGCTTGGCAAAAGGTGCATTAGCCACAGGCGCCGCTACTTGACGCTGTTGTTGAGCAGGTATGGTTTGAACTGGTGCAACAGTGATCGCACAGTTCTTGTTGCTGGAGCTGTTCTTCCTCTTGTTCTTCCTCTTGTTGCTTGACGTGGTGGTGGTGGTTTCAGCAGTTGGTGCAACGGTGACTTGGTGCAAATTCTTTGGGGTTTTATCCCAAAAACCAGCTTTAACCCGCTTGTCATTGATTTAAGCGGCCAGTAGATAAGTCTCCTCGATTGTCGTAGTCTTGGCCGCTTGCACGAAATCTGCAACACAGTCGGGCAAAGCGCGGATGTACTTCTTGATCGTGATCTCCGGAGTCTTGACTTGATCGGGACAGATGATACTAAGCTGCTTAAAGCGAGCAGTCAAAGCAGCGTTTTCACCATCCTTCTGCTTTATGTGCCAAAATTTATTCTCTAGCTTTTGGCATTCATGAGGAGGACAAAATTCCTCGAGCATAACCTCCTTCAGCTTGTTCCACGATAACCCATAAGCAGCATCGTTCCCACGCTTGTTCCTCTCAGCCGTCCACCAGTCTAAAGCGCATAACTGGAAAACGCCGGTAGCATTCAGAGTTCAAATTTTCTTGGGACAGCCACTTTGGCGTAACGTGACTTCGATTGAGTCGAACCATTGGAATAAAGCAGTAGGCCCTTTTTCGCCGGTGAATTCCTTCGGTCCGCATGCCTTGAACTGTTTGAAGCTGAAAGCAGTCTTTGGGGCTTCGGTTCTCGATTCTTCAGAAGATTTGCTAGTGTTCTCCTGAATCTCACTGAAGATCTGCGGAACAACGTCTGCGACTGATTGAGCAATGAGTGCCGCGAGACGTTTGTCCCTTTGTTCTTGGTGAGCATGACGAGCATAACGAGGTCCTGATCCTGACATTGTCTGCAACAGACATTGCCACAGGACTCAACACAACATCGCGTATTCCTAGTGTAGTCTAGCGATTCACCATAAACTCAAACACACAAAGGCACAAAGTCACAGATTCACATAAGCACAGAAGCACAGAAACATATAAGCACAGAATCACATAAACATGTAGGGTACAGAACATATAAGGCAGTCAGAATACAGAAACCTATCTTTCCCATTCGAGAATAGCGACTACGATTATCGATTATATAGTAGGTAGTATAGCATAGCGCGTAACGTAACAGTCGATTATCCACGATTATTAGCGATCTATCGGCATTGTGTGAGTCATGTGTGTTTAGGTAGAGTGAGAAGCGAATAATCAAAATTACTAGTATAGCAATGCTGTCTATCTCAAAACGCTAACAAATAATAATATTTAAAATAAAATCCATGTAAAATCACATAAAATCCATGTAAAGATGACAAATATCGGAGTCAGCAGTTGTGGGCTCAGAAACGAAACATATGAAAATCGAGGATGGATTGTCTGCGGCTATTAGACATCGACCAACCAAAGTAATCCTGACCATCCCCAAGGACTCTTGGTACACACCTTGACCTTCTGGACCGTGCTTTTTGCCTCGATTCTGGGCAGTCGGCGCGCGTCCTTCTAGCAATAGTGTGACTTCGAGTCGATGGAGTTTGTCGGATCTTTGGTGAGAGTTTTGTAAAAATGATGGAACTGGTCGTCAAGGTTAGGGTTTCACCCCTATCTTAACAACTCCATCCCTGTTTTGGTAAAATAAGAGGAGATTATTCATCAAAATGGGGATTTCACTCCTAATTTGGCATAATTCTCCTCGTTTGTAAATAGAGTGCGGGTTGAACAAGCAGTTTAATCGAGAGTTTGCGGTTTTCACACCTAATCTCGACTTAATAGCTCATTCATATTCGAAAATTCGAGTGCAATGATAGTGTAGCGTGCGCGAGAACAGTGAGAAATATTAATAATTTATGCATAGTCCCTACTGGATACGCACAAGTCGGTATGTTGGTACTTAACTATAGTCTAGGTCGTTTCTAAGACATCGACCCGGACTAGGTCGAGTCTTGCCTAATTCCCTATAGTTATGGCTCTGATACCAATCTGTCACACCCCAACCGATGGCGGAATCATCGGGGCGCGGCACTGAGCGAAACAGATTATCCAAAAGTTCCCATAACAATTATAATTACAAATTATTTAAAACATCACGTCCCATACCATGACATAAAGAGTAACATAATTATTACAGACAAAATCTAGGCAAATAGTTCTGTTCCGACAACTCAGATTTTCTAATAATAATTGCCCAATTGTTTATCTGCTTCTAGTGCCCCTTTTCCCCTAGCTTTTGACTCCAGAGCAATGTACATAAGTACAGACAACTATTTGTTGGCCTCTAGGACCTTATTCTAGCCTCGATTTTATAGCAGGTAAGCATCCTAAGGACCTGTCACATACGTTAAAGTAAAGTCAATACACTTAGTGTAAAGGTGAGCATACAAGTTTAATATAGCATATAAAGTTCGAATAGTTTACGCATAACCAGCACGTACGCACGGTAAAATGAGGCACGTTAGTTATCGACACGGGTCTATTGACACCAATGACTGCGGGTTGACTGCCCGAGGCAGTTCGCAATACATGATTACCACCGTAATCCATGCAAGTAATTGTCCTTAACAACCCCCGTGACCGGGTGCTGAGTCCAAACTATAATACTATCGTTGCTAAGGCAGGTGAACAGTATTCCATGTGTAAACATAACAAACAAGTGTTCATTTAGCCATGTAATACATGCAATAATGGTTAGCGTTCAAATAGTATTGAGTAGTGTGATTGATGTGATTTGAATATTCGTAACGTATGTAACACCCAAAAGTGCGTAAAGCAAAAAGGGTTCGAGTATACTCACAGCGATGGATGGATTGAAGGGAGCGCTTAGAGAGTAAGTTTAGCCTGAATGGATTGATAGCATAACGATAAGTGTTGCGTAAAACGATGCATGACGTAAGTGAGTCGGGTGGTTGACAACCCGTTCGGATAGTCATCCGGTCGGACAGGTGGGCCGGTCGGATGACTATTCGGGTGGATTGTTTCTTCCTTTGGGAAGGATGTGTTTGTGTATGATGGATTGTCCTTTAAAGTTTTCGTTGTAGCATTTTGAAAACATTGAAGTATCTCTACCTTTCAGGTCGGTCGATCGGACAACGACTCGAGTGGCGAGGTTACTTAGTGAGAACAAGTCCACCGCTGGTTGTCACTCGATCGGACGGCAGTCCGGTCAGGTGGCATCCTTAGTGCATTGAACATGTTGACAATTGTTCGAGTGCTAAAGTCCTAGTATCTCATGATCCGAAGAGTAATCCGGTCGGATGGGTGATCCGATCGGATAGCAATTCGTTCAATATTCAAACCTCAGATAAGGTTGGTTAAGTGTAGGACCCAAGACGTGGGTCGTTCGGGTAGCTACTCGTTCGGACAGTGGTCAATCGGATAGCATTTCATCCTGGTCGTTCCGTTCGTCTTACATTTGATCGTTTTGATTGTTTGTCGCTTTATCGAGACGTTTTGACAATGTGTTAACCAACAGAATCCCATCTTGTCCCAAGTGACCCAATCAAACAGGAAGCACCCTAGCTCGACCAGTTAACCGGTTCAAGACGGTCGTTCTTGGTTAACCCGAAATCGATGGTCTCGTGAGTAGAACCCAGATCTTGAACTAGTACAGCACAAAGAATGGGTAGGAGACTAGAGCAAGGTCCGATTCTATCGGTTTTGAGTGCATTGAGTGTAAAAGAGTTGAAAGAGAGTTAGAACTCATCTTCCGATCCCTTTTGTAACACCTCGAAAATTCGTGTTAAATAAAATAACGACACGTGTCGTGTAAGACAAAGAGCGTTATAAACTCGGATTTATTAAAAATGTTTGACAGGATTTAAAAGTGTCGTCATGTTAACTTTTGCACCTCTGAACGACCCCGTTATAAATCCCAAGACTCAAATTATATTAAAAACATCGGGTATATATATTTAATTCCAATGAATTATGGCAATGATTGAATGCAATGCACAAGAATGGAATTCTACAAAGAAAAAGCATGATAACCCTTAAATTTCGGGTCTTGTTTATGGATTCAAGTGAAACAATACATAATGGTAGGGTATGAAACTATTCTAGACACTTTATGGAGGCCCCTAAGTGTTATTTGAGGTCACAAAGTCGAATAATGGTATTGCCCTTTCAATATACCAAAGAACAGTCAATTTTAGTGGCTGAAGAGAAGCTTACGGACCTCAACCTCAACAATGTTGAGGTCCGTAAGGTAGCTGCCAGCAACCAGAAACCTTCTGCAGCCTGTTCTGCGCGATTGTGACCGATTCCACTGGTTGTTCTCACTATTAGAAGGCCCCTAAAATGTTCCTAGACCCTAGGACACATGTGGGAATGTTGTGTGTCCTAGACTTTGTTATCAACAATTCATGGTGCTTAAAAACACTATATAAGGCCACCAAGTTTGCAAACATTCTTGTAACTCATCTCTGATCATTTGAGGAGCTTCCAAGCAGATCACAAGCCTCCTAATCATCCATTAGTCACTTTGTAAGTTGCCTAACCTTCTCTAATTAATTTTAGATTAGTATTTAGCTTAAAAGTCAAACCGACGTAACTACGGTTTGACTTCGAGATTAATTATAATTGGCTCAGTCGTAACCCGAATTAAAAGTATCGTTAAGTAGGTAATTATATGGGTATTAAACCCTTGTAAGGGCACGTAATGATTCCAGACCTAACTAGGTCGTTTGTCGAGTCAAATGTTGACCGAAAAAGTCAACAGAAATGTAAAATTTGATTTAATGCACAATTAACAATCCGAGAGGCGTGTAACCTGTTGTAACCTTAATATAACTTGGTAATAAGTATAAAAACTTGTCTATGCTTGTCCGACTCGACAAATTTCTGTTTAAACCCGGTTCGGATCCGAAAGACGCAAAACTTTGACTTTTGCTTTGACTTCGGTTCTGACCCGTTTTAATTTGAATTGGTATTGCCTTAGTGCTTCATTAGGGTTGGGTTACATGATAGTATAAGCCTCTGTACCTGTTTTGTTGATTATCCGATTCGTTCGCGCGTTTCCGTTAAGTGCTTAAATAATGACCGTAATGCCCTTATGACCATACAACGAGAATTTTGAAAATGTGGAAGTACAATAATCTTAGTTACTGATTATTAAACATGTATGTAAATTTTCACGTCAATCGGAGGTCTAGATTAGGAGTTATGCTTAATGACGTAATTATAACGTTTCTTAGTATTTAAACGGCGTCATTAGCATAAAACCTATCTAAACCCAATTTTTGACACCAAACCTTTTCCCCACTGATGTTAAATAATATTTTGGGATTTTTGAAGATTTTTAATTATTTTTAAACTAATCATAAGCTAGGATTACCGCCTTAATTCGGTAAATACCGAATATGCCCTTTTAAGCCATAAAACGAGTTTTACAAGTCCGTTTGACACCAATCCAATTGCTACTGATTTTAAATAATAAATGTAGTGTTTTGAGCCTGTTTAACTGATCAGAAAACTCAGAATCATATTTTAACCCGTACGTCGCTTAAAACGGCTTTAAACGCGTATTAAACGCATAGTTTGGGTTTAGAACCATTTTATCATAAAAGACTTAATACCAACTGATGATACCTGTTAAAATTGATAATTTTTCTGATTAAAGCAGACCCGTATCTCAGAAGTATTATAAATCCCTTTTATAACCTTTAAAATGACCAAAATACCCCTACGGGGCATAATTAAGGATTAAACTCGTTTTGGGCATTACGGAAGGTATCATTCTGATATCACAACATATTTAAAGCATATTAACTTAGGAAACCTGTTCGTGATTCATTCGGTCACCCGTTACGCGTTACTCGCGTTCGGTTCGGTTTATGTAACTAGTTTGCATAAACTGGACGAAACGGGTCAAACGTTATCGTTTTTATCTCAAAATCCAAAATGTGGATCACATACCCATATTAAGCAAGTCTTCAAACTTTTCGGGTCTAATTCACATTCTATCCGGTCTTCGCTTAATCGTGCGTTTGAACCGTATCCTTAAAACTAGCCGGTCTAAGCTTAAGCTTAACTAAAGACCCGTTAGGATTCTAATAGGTTATTATAAACCTTCGTTCCAGATAAGGAGGACCAGTAAAAGCTACTTGCAATTTGCTTGTTGTGATAAATACTTTGCTCAGGTAAATACTTTTAACTTATTTTCCCTATACGGGCTTGGGTTACGGTATATAGCATACCGCTTGATCGGGCATCAAATCTCCACATTTAGTGGGTAGTTGAATAATTTGATCGGCTCGTTTAAACAGTCTTATTTGCTTTACAGCCTTTGGGGGGTTAATGACAATGTCCCGGATATCCTTGGCATCATCTTACGAGATGGCCACGACCTGAGCACGGGGTGTAGGCGTACACCCGTGTATAACTCTTTAATGTGGTGTGTTTATTGATCTTTAACCCGGACAATCCGGGCTACTGAACGCATAAGTAACATGTAATTCGTTCACAAGATTATAATATTAAATAATTCTCCCAAGTTAAATAAAATGTTTATGCCACGTGCATCCAAACCAATTTTCAATCATTTTACAAAATGAGTCAGTTGAATGTATTTACCAGTGTAAACTGACGTATTTTCCCAAAAAGACTGAATGCAGGTACTAAACGAAATTGGCTGGATTGTCCCCTTAGCATCAATAAAAAGTCTCGCAAGCTTAGGATGCCTGAAGTCTGTTGAACCATTGTTAATATTTCATTTTCGATCCTAATGTGGATAAACATCCGAATATTGTGACTTTGATTACAATAAATAAATTCGGTTGTATTATATTTTTAAATTGCTTCCGCTGTGCATTCATATATATTGTGTTGTTTGACTATTACGTTGCCAACCATGACGTCACGATACTCCCCCACCGGGCCCACCGGTGACACCTGGAAATCGGGGTGTGACAGGTTGGTATCAGAGCCAACACTGAGTGAATTAAACACTAGCCTTTTGTGTTTAATCTCAGTTACACAATTGCACATATCTAAATTTTCGAGTCTAGACAATTAATATAGGACAAATTCCAACTTGTTTGATATTGCTGTCCTTTATTTTATTTCATATATGTTTGTTGTTATCTCATGTTGTATTGACAGGAAACATGCCACCAAGATTCTGGAGAGGAGGACGAGGAAAGGGGCCAGTCCCCGCACCTAACGATGATGAGGCAGGACCTTCGCATACGCGAGCTCCTACTCCCGCCGAGAGTGACGGTACTCGACGGAACCAAAGAAACCTCTTTCAACCGGCTAGACGGTCGGTTTCGAACAGTTCGACAATTCCCGTCCATAACTCTTACGGGCCACAATCTGAGAACGAGCCTGAAGACTCGCACCACTCCCACATACCGTTACAGCGATCTGTGTCGCACCGTTCCTTTGGTGATCCTACCCCATTCTTTCAAGGCCGGTTTAACCCGGAAAATTATATTCATGAACCAGTGGGTTTCAACCCATTGGGACCGGAGGACCACTTTTCAGGAGACAACAACATGAAAGAGGACGACGATCCCGTCGAACCCGCAACCGGAACTCCCAACCATCCCATCGAGGTCTCGGATGGTTCATCTTATCACGGACCACACTATGATGGTCCAGACAGCTTCCAAGCAATATTTACTCGGCACGAATGGTACTATACACCTCCTCACCATTCGTCGCCTCATGAGCAGCAGCAGCCTCAGCAGCAGCAACATCATCAAGATCCCTCTGAGGATCACCGGTTTGTGGCAGTTACGCCACCGCCTCCACCGCCACCAGTTCAGCCGGCGCCTCCGCAACTGCCAAGGCGTATGAGAACCGGAGCGTGGATGTCCACACGAAGAGAAGAATTTCATTTCAGCTCTCCTCATCAATCCAGTGGCAGCCACTACCCGCCACATCAGGAGGACCCACAAATGGGTGGACCTTCTCAACCAGCTGTACCACAGCCACCGCCTATGGGTTTTGACAACCCAATTCAAGCATACACGGGTCCTTCGATGTACAACCCGTTTGGGCCACCGACTTACACGAACCTCGGTTACGCTGAAGCCGACCCGTATATGGTAGCGGCTAATTACAACGCCTTTAACCCTGAGGGACCGTATGGAGGTCCTTGGGGAGTAGGGTACCCAGCCCATGGGTACCAGATACCTACACAACCCCCGTATTACCAACAACCCCCGCCGTCTCTACAAATGTCGCCACCACAGCATCAGGAGATCCTGCAAAGTATTAGAGAGGTGCGACATGAGACACGGGAAGACCGACGGCGTAATCAAGGGATGTTCAAGACCTTGACAAACTTAATCAAGGGAAAAAGCAAGAAGGATCAGTAAATCCTTTATCTATATGTTTACTTTAAATTAAGTCCCTGCGTGGACATTTATGAGTGTATGTAGTCCCTGCGTGGACAATTATCTTTGTACCTAGTCCCTGCGTGGACATTTATTTAATAACCAGTCCCTGCGAGGACTTGTATTTTAAATTAGCCCCTGCATGGGTAAGTACTTGTTTAACCCCTGCGTGGGTAGTTTGTTATTTGAAAAGACCCGTTTAGGGCAGCTTGTATTATTTTGAATAAATTAATGGAATGTTTGATTTATAAATTTCATGTTGGCTATTTTGTGCATAAATAATTTATAAATGAAATAAATAAATTAAAATCGTTCCTTTTAAAATAAACTGCCTAAGTAATTATTAAATTAAGAATCTTAAAGTGTGAAACCTAGCCTCGTGTCAAATATAAGACCGGGCCAAGATGGTAAGACCTGTTTAAAAGATTCAAATCCCTGTTAACATCTTAAAACATGTTAACACTCCTGGCAGAAGTTATTCGTTAAAATCACACGTCATTTTTATACGTATAAGGATTCTTTAGAAGATTCCAAACCCAACTATATGATCTCTGAATCATGGGTTAAGATCATCAATTAAGATGATCATATTTTTACCATACGTGGTAATATAATGCCTACGGGCCTTGCTCATTTCTACATGAGCCAAAAGACGGTTGTAGCTATGACTCCCTGTCAAATAAAGGTAATGAACTAGGTTCAAACCTCAAATGCTTTGATTCTCTGAAACCTTAGCATATAATTTATAATTGTCCTTGTGACTAGGCCTATTGTGCCAGTATACCTTAATGTTTTGATTCTCTGAAGTCATAGATTAAATTAAAAATGTCCACGTGACTAGGCCTTTTGTGCCAAAAATAAATCTGTTATTGTTTTATAATTAGGATAAATTGTAATAGAAATCCTAAATAAATATGATTTATAAATTAACCAAATATGGTCTCTGTACCATGGTTAATGAATTGCCATAAAAGACAATTCCATAATAAACTCCTTAGTAAATATTGTCCTTGTTTTCTGTAACAGTTCAATTTAAATGGCTAATTCTGACGAAATCAATAGCCATCCCGTGGAGGAGAATGATAACGCCCGAATTACTTTGACGGGTGCGGAATTAAAAGCGCTAGTTGATGGCGCAGTTACAAGGGCTTTAGAGAGACAATACGAAGAGTATAGTGGAAGTCGGAGTAGGACTCTCTCTACACCACACTCAAAGCCCAAAACACACTCTGAAGCTCACAGCAAGCCACCTCCCAAGAAGGAGGAAAATCCCAAGAAAGATGGTGATGACCGCCAGTCCACCAACCATCAAAGTGTCCCATCTCAGCAGATAGTGCTGCATCAAGAACCCCGTAACAAGGGTTGCTCCTACAAGTACTTTGTGTCTTGCAAGCCCCGGGATTTTAATGGGGAGAAAGGAGCCATCGATTGTATGACATGGCTAGACGAAATGGACACGGTGGTAGACATCAGCGGTTGCGCTGAAAAGGATGTGGTTAAGTTTGTGTCGCAGTCCTTTAAGGGTGAAGCTTTGGCATGGTGGAGATCGCTGATACAAGCCACCGGAAAAATCCCACTTTACAACATGTCGTGGGAACAATTTGATGCCCTGATCAGGGAAAATTACTGCCCTCAGCATGAGGTGGAGAAGATAGAGTCTGATTTTCTATCATTGGTGATGACAAACCTTGACTGTCAAGCTTACCTAACGAGCTTCAATACGATGTCTCGATTGGTTCCCTATCTGGTAACCCCGGAGCCAAAAAGAATCGCTCGTTTCATCGGTGGTTTAGCCCCGGAAATCAAGGCAAGCGTGAAGGCTTCTCGGCCAGCTACTTTTAGATCTGTAGCTGACATATCCTTATCCCTCACTTTGGATGCGGTCAGGCAGAGATCGCTGAGGAATAAGGAGACTGAGAAGAGGAAGCGTGAAGATGATAGTTCACGGGTATCGAACAAGAAGCACCGTGGGAACGGTGATCGCAAGAAAGGATCGGAGTTAAGGAAAGATGGGCATCGTTCTGGTGAGAAGCCCACATGCAAAACTTGCAAGAAACAGCACTTTGGAAGGTGCAGACTCGAGTCGAACTCTCAGACTCAGTCAAAACCCTTTGCTTGTGGTATATGCAAATCCACGGATCACAAAACCTTGGATTGCAAGAAGATGAAAGACGCAACGTGCTACCGTTGCAATGAAAAGGGGCACATAAAGACTAACTGCCCAAAATACAACAAGAAGCCGGAAGAGGCTAAAAAGACTAATGCCAGAGTCTTCAGAATGGACGCAAAGGAAGCAGTCCTAGACGACAACGTTATTACAGGTACTTTCCTTGTAAATGACGTATTTGCTAGAGTACTGTTTGATTCAGGCGCGGATAAGTCGTTTGTAGATAGCAAGTTTTGTGAATTGTTGAAACTACCTGTCAAAACCTTAAAAGTGAACTATGAGGTGGAGTTAGCAGATGGCACCCTAGAAACCGTCTCTACTGTGTTAGAAGGATGTGTTATATCCATTAAGAACCATTCTTTTCCTCTGTCTCTACTTCCCTTTAAGTTGGCCGGTTTTGACATAGTTCTGGGTATGGACTGGTTATCTCGTAACCAGGCCCAAATTGTCTGTAACAAGAAACATGTGGTAATAAAGACTCCGTCTGGGGAATCACTTACTATTCGGGGAGATACTCGGTATGGGTTGCCTGAGCAGGTGACTATGCTCAAGGCGTCCAAATGTTTGAAGAAGGGGTGTGTCATCTACATGGCGCAAGTGATTATTGATGAGCCTAAACCGAAGTTAGAAGAAATCCCTGTTATCTCTGAATACCCAGAAGTGTTTCCAGAAGATCTACCTGGTTTGCCTCCAGATAGACAAGTCGAATTCAGGATTGATATTATCCCTGGAGCAGCTCCAGTTGCTAGAGCACCATACAGATTGGCACCCACAGAAATGAAGGAGTTGAGGACGCAGCTAGATGAATTGCTGGCTAAAGGTTTCATTAGACCTAGTTCATCTCCTTGGGGAGCGCCAATCTTGTTTGTCAAGAAGAAGGATGGGTCGATGCGTCTGTGCATCGACTATCGCGAGCTTAATAAAGTCACGATCAAGAATAGGTATCCTTTGCCCAGAATTGATGATTTGTTCGATCAGCTTCAAGGGGCAAGTTACTTCTCGAAGATTGATTTGAGGTCAGGCTATCATCAGTTGAAGGTTAAAGATGAAGACGTTCACAAGACTGCATTTAGGACTCGTTACGGTCACTACGAGTTCCTAGTGATGCCTTTTGGGCTCACCAATGCACCAGCCGCGTTCATGGATCTCATGAATCGCGTCTGCAAGCCTTATCTAGATAAATTCGTCATCGTTTTCATCGACGACATTCTTATCTATTCGAAGAATCAAGCTGACCATGAGAAGCATCTTCGCTGTATTCTCAAACTTCTGCATCAGGAGAAGCTCTATGCCAAATTCTCTAAATGTGAATTCTGGCTTCGAGAAGTCCAATTCCTTGGACATGTGGTTAGCGAGCGTGGTATCCAGGTGGATCCCGCTAAGGTTGAAGCCGTAATGAACTGGCAAGAGCCAAAAACGCCTACAGAGATTCGTAGCTTCCTGGGATTGGCAGGATATTACAGGCGTTTCATCGAAAATTTTTCAAGGATTGCTGCGCCCTTGACTTCCTTGACTAAGAAGAAAGTAAAGTTCATTTGGGGCCCTAAGCAGCAAGAGTCCTTTGATATTCTGAAGCAAAAGTTGAGCAACGCCCCAGTTCTGACATTGCCAGATGGAATCGAAGACTTTGTGGTTTATTGTGATGCTTCGCACACTGGCATGGGGTGTGTGCTCATGCAGAAAGGCAAGGTTATTGCCTACGCTTCACGACAATTGAAAGTGCATGAAAAGAATTACACCACCCATGATTTGGAGCTGGGTGCCGTTGTATTCGCACTAAAGCTGTGGAGGCATTATCTATATGGAATCAAGTTTGTGATCTATTCTGATCACAAGAGCCTCCAGCACCTCTTTAACCAGAAGGAATTGAACATGAGGCAACGACGTTGGATGGAGACGTTGAATGATTATGATTGGGAAATCTGATACCATCCAGGCAAAGCAAATGTGGTTGCTGATGCCTTGAGTCGGAAGGAAAGGGTTAAACCCATTCGAATCAATGCCAAGCGCATGGAGATAAAGAACAGTCTGATTGAAAGGGTGTTAGCTGCACAGAAGGAAGCTGTGTTGGAAGCTAACTATCCTAATGAAAAGTTAGGAGTAACTGAGGAGCAGTTAACTCTTAGCAAGGACGGAATTTTAAGATTGAATAGACGCATATGGGTTCCAATTTTTGGAGGACTTCGTGATGTTATCCTCCAGGAAGCCCATAGTTCCAAATACTCCATTCACCCTGGGGCTGATAAGATGTACCAGGATTTAAAGGCAAATTATTGGTGGATAGGCTTGAAGAAGTCTGTAGCCACTAATGTAGCTAAATGCTTGACATGTGCGCAAGTCAAAGCCGAGCATCAGAAACCGTCAGGTTTGCTACAACAGCCTGAACTTCCTACTTGGAAGTGGGAAATGGTAACTATGGATTTTATCACCAAGTTACCCAAGACAAGGAAAGGAAATGATACAATATGGGTTATAGTTGATAGACTGACTAAGTCAGCACATTTCTTACCCATCAAGGAGACTTATAGCTCCGACATGTTAGCCCAGTTGTACGTTGATAAGATTGTAGCCTTACATGGTATACCTGTGTCTATTATCTCTGACCGAGATACTAGATACACGTCGCATTTTTGGAAGAGTTTCCAACAATCTTTGGGCACGCGTTTGAATTTTAGTACGGCTTACCATCCTCAGACAGACGGTCAGAGTGAGCGTACTATTCAAACTTTAGAAGACATGCTGCGTGCATGTGCGATCGATTTAGGTGGTAGTTGGGATAAGAATCTACCGTTAATCGAATTCTCCTACAACAATAGCTACCACACCAGCATAAAGGATGCGCCCTTCGAGGCATTATACGGTAGAAAGTGTAGATCGCCAGTTTGTTGGGCGGAAGTGGGAGATGTCCAATTGTCAGGACCAGAGACCGTGTTCGAAATAACGGACAAGATTGTCCAGATTCGAGACCGTCTCAAAGCTGCCCGGGATAGGCAGAAGAGTTACGCTGACCCTAAGCGTAAATATTTTCACTTCGAAGTAGGTGACAAAGTCCTACTTAAAGTATCGCCCTGGAAGGGGGTGATGCGGTTTGGTAAGAAAGGCAAGCTAAGCCCGAGATACATAGGACCTTTCGAGGTTATCGAACGTGTCGGGTCAGTTGCCTATAAGTTAAACTTACCTGAAGAGATCAGTAGTATACATAATGTATTCCACATCTGCAATCAGAAGAGGTGTTTCGCTGACGAATCACTGGTTATACAGCATACAGAGGTGCATATAGATGAGAGCTTAAGATTTATGGAAAAACCTGTGTCGATTGAAGATCGACAGGTAAAGAAGCTTCGTAGGAAGCATGTACCTATTGTAAAGGTTAAATGGGATGCCCGTAGAGGGCCCGAATTCACGTGGGAGGTTGAATCCACCATGAAAGAAAAATACCCTTACTTGTTTCAGTAAATCTCGGGTCGAGATTTAATTTAAGGGGGTGAGGATGTAACACCTCGAAAATTCGTGTTAAATAAAATAACGACACGTGTCGTGTAAGACAAAGAGCGTTATAAACTCGGATTTATTAAAAATGTTTGACAGGATTTAAAAGTGTCGTCATGTTAACTTTTGCACCTCTGAACGACCCCGTTATAAATCCCAAGACTCAAATTATATTAAAAACATCGGGTATATATATTTAATTCCAATGAATTATGGCAATGATTGAATGCAATGCACAAGAATGGAATTCTACAAAGAAAAAGCATGATAACCCTTAAATTTCGGGTCTTGTTTATGGATTCAAGTCAAACAATACATAATGGTAGGGTATGAAACTATTCTAGACACTTTATGGAGGTCCCTAAGTGTTATTTGAGGTCACAAAGTCGAATAATGGTATTGCCCTTTCAATATACCAAAGAACAGTCAATTTTAGTGGCTGAAGAGAAGCTTACGGACCTCAACCTCAACAATGTTGAGGTCCGTAAGGTAGCTGCCAGCAACCAGAAACCTTCTGCAGCCTGTTCTGCGCGATTGTGACCGATTCCACTGGTTGTTCTCACTATTAGAAGGCCCCTAAAATGTTCCTAGACCCTAGGACACATGTGGGAATGTTGTGGTGTGTCCTAGACTTTGTTGTCAACAATTCATGGTGCTTAAAAACACTATATAAGGCCACCAAGTTTGCAAACATTCTTGTAACTCATCTCTGATCATTTGAGGAGCTTCCAAGCAGATCACAAGCCTCCTAATCATCCATTAGTCACTTTGTAAGTTGCCTAACCTTCTCTAATTAATTTTAGATTAGTATTTAGCTTAAAAGTCAAACCGACGTAACTACGGTTTGACTTCGAGATTAATTATAATTG
The DNA here is from genome assembly GCA_030545235.1 of Helianthus tuberosus. NCBI lineage: Eukaryota > Viridiplantae > Streptophyta > Magnoliopsida > Asterales > Asteraceae > Helianthus > Helianthus tuberosus. Next base: position 10,749,688 of record CM060396.1, read on the forward strand.
GCTCAGTCGTAACCCGAATTAAAAGTACCGTTAAGTAGGTAATTATATGGGTATTAAACCCTTGTAAGGGCACGTAATGATTCCAGACCTAACTAGGTCGTTTGTCGAGTCAAATGTTGACCGAAAAAGTCAACAGAAATGTAAAATTTGATTTAATGCACAATTAACAATCCGAGAGGCGTGTAACCTGTTGTAACCTTAATATAACTTGGTAATAAGTATAAAAACTTGTCTATGCTTGTCCGACTCGACAAATTTCTGTTTAAACCCGGTTCGGATCCGAAAGACGCAAAACTTTGACTTTTGCTTTGACTTCGGTTCTGACCCGTTTTAATTTGAATTGGTATTGCCTTAGTGCTTCATTAGGGTTGGGTTACATTATAGTATAAGCCTCTGTACCTGTTTTGTTGATTATCCGATTCGTTCGCGCGTTTCCGTTAAGTGCTTAAATAATGACCGTAATGCCCTTATGACCATACAACGAGAATTTTGAAAATGTGGAAGTACAATAATCTTAGTTACTGATTATTAAACATGTATGTAAATTTTCACGTCAATCGGAGGTCTAGATTAGGAGTTATGCTTAATGACGTAATTATAACGTTTCTTAGTATTTAAACGGCGTCATTAGCATAAAACCTATCTAAACCCAATTTTTGACACCAAACCTTTTCCCCACTGATGTTAAATAATATTTTGGGATTTTTGAAGATTTTTAATTATTTTTAAACTAATCATAAGCTAGGCTTACCGCCTTAATTCGGTAAATACCGAATATGCCCTTTTAAGCCATAAAACGAGTTTTACAAGTCCGTTTGACACCAATCCAATTGCTACTGATTTTAAATAATAAATGTAGTGTTTTGAGCCTGTTTAACTGATCAGAAAACTCAGAATCATATTTTAACCCGTACGTCGTTTAAAACGGCTTTAAACGCGTATTAAACGCATAGTTTGGGTTTAGAACCATTTTATCATAAAAGACTTAATACCAACTGATGATACCTGTTAAAATTGATAATTTTTCTGATTAAAGCAGACCCGTATCTCAGAAGTATTATAAATCCCTTTTATAACCTTTAAAATGACCAAAATACCCCTACGGGGCATAATTAAGGATTAAACTCGTTTTGGGCATTACGGAAGGTATCATTCTGATATCACAACATATTTAAAGCATATTAACTTAGGAAACCTGTTCGTGATTCATTCGGTCACCCGTGACGCGTTACTCGCGTTCGGTTCGGTTTATGTAACTAGTTTGCATAAACTGGACGAAACGGGTCAAACGTTATCGTTTTTATCTCAAAATCCAGAATGTGGATCACATACCCATATTAAGCAAGTCTTCAAACTTGTCGGGTCTAATTCACATTCTATCTGGTCTTCGCTTAATCGTGCGTTTGAACCGTATCCTTAAAACTAGCCGGTCTAAACTTAAGCTTAACTAAAGACCCGTTAGGATTCTAATAGGTTATTATAAACCTTCGTTCCAGATAAGGAGGACCAGTAAAAGCTACTTGCAATTTGCTTGTTGTGATAAATACTTTGCTCAGGTAAATACTTTTAACTTATTTTCCCTATACGGGCTTGGGTTACGGTATATAGCATACCGCTTGATCGGGCATCAAATCTCCACATTTAGTGGGTAGTTGAATAATTTGATCGGCTCGTTTAAACAGTCTTGTTTGCTTTACAGCCTTTGGGGGGTTAATGACCATGTCCCGGATATCCTTGGCATCATCTTACGAGATGGCCACGACCTGAGCACGGGGTGTAGGCGTACACCCGTGTATAACTCTTTAATGTGGTGTGTTTATTGATCTTTAACCCGGACAATCCGGGCTACTGAACGCATAAGTAACATGTAATTCGTTCACAAGATTATAATATTAAATAATTCTCCCAAGTTAAATAAAATGTTTATGCCACGTGCATCCAAACCAATTTTCAATCATTTTACAAAATGAGTCAGTTGAATGTATTTACCAGTGTAAACTGACGTATTTTCCCAAAAAGACTGAATGCAGGTACTAAACGAAATTGGCTGGATTGTCCCCTTAGCATCAATAAAAAGTCTCGCAAGCTTAGGATGCCTGAAGTCTGTTGAACCATTGTTAATATTTCATTTTCGATCCTAATGTGGATAAACATCCGAATATTGTGCCTTTGATTACAATAAATAAATTCGGTTGTATTATATTTTTAAATTGCTTCCGCTGTGCATTCATATATATTGTGTTGTTTGACTATTACGTTGCCAACCATGACGTCACGATACTCCCCCACCGGGCCCACCGGTGACACGTGGAAATCGGGGTGTGACACCTTTCCACCCTGAATGTGTCTAGATCCATACAAGATCTTTGTGTATTTGTGTAGAAATCGGTTAGATCTAAGTTGTTCTTGGTGGATTGAGGCCAAAGCATGAAGTTCTTCAAGAACCCATGATGACGTCATCCGAGAACACCTCAAATCTGGTGATTTCACGGTTGAAAGTTAAGATTCAAAATATAGAAAGGTGTAGGAGTGCGTGTAGATCAAGAAAGTACAAGATTTAGGTCGAGATCTTACCGGAATCGAGAGAAATCGAAGGAAAAGTGAAGGCCACGAGCTGGTCGGACGTCACTTGCCAAAAGTGGTAAGTATTGAGAGTGACATGGGTATTTATAGAGTTCCAAAAGAGGAAAGTGTGGGTCGGTCGGATGGCATCTCGCCCGGATGGCATCTAACAGTCGATCAAATGGCTGCCCGGTCGGATGGCAATCCGGCCGGGTGGCACTTGGTTCGGGTGTCTGGCGTGACGATCCTTGCTGTTTCGATTTCGATTGCGTGCGATTCAATGCGATAGAGTTTCCTAGTCAAATTACTTTTAATCCGAACTACTATATCTAACATACAATCATCCTACATTTCCTTCGTTTTTCGTTTGCGATTCGAGTATTCGAGTTAGACTTCGGTTCGATTTGAGTTTCGATTGTGTTGCGATTGCATTTTGATTTATCACCACCCAAAACATAAATAAACATGCACAAGTAACACATAGGTGGCACACACACGTAAGTAATAACCAAAACACATATTTCGAGTTGTGATTCGTATCACGAGTCGAGGTCGTTTTGATTAGCATAGTTGATTATTGTTTAGTTAACTTTATCGCATTGTTACTGCCTATAATTCACAGTCGTAAGTCGATTAAATAGCGAATAATATACGTCGATTACTTCGATTATTGACAATTACTCCACATAATACAACTAAAATAAACACATCAAAAGTAATCCTTATTAGTCAAAGTGCGCGATCGGTCGTTGACTTTGACCTTGACTTTGACTTCTTGAGAACACGGAGTGTTACACCACTCTACAACCAACCCCACCCAAACCGAGCCCAATCATCACTCACCTAATAGCCCGCCACCCACCCAAACCGAGCCTAATCAGCACCAAACTAACAGCCCACCACCCACACCCAGTTCTAACATTCCTGTTCCTCCACCGCCCCCTACCCGGACTATGCGCACACGTGCCATGTCAGGCATTACCAAACCAAAACACATATTCAACCTTCACAGTACATCCATCTCTCCCATACCCAAAAACCCTAAAGACGCCCTCTCCAACCCTGATTGGTTTAATGCCATGACACACGAATTTAATGCTTTAATTAAAAATAACACATGGGAACTGGTTCCGAGGCAGGCAAACATGCATGTTATACGCAGTATGTGGTTGTTTAGGCACAAATACAGGTCGGATGGCACATTGGAAAGGTACAAGGCACGTCTCGTCTGTGACGGTCGCACACATGAGGTTGGTGTGGATTGCGGTGAGACTTTTAGCCCGGTAGTCAAACCCGCAACTATTCGCACGGTTTTAGCACTTGCGTTATCTCAGTCTTGGTCAATTAATCAGTTGGATGTAACCAATGCGTTTCTTCATTGGAATCTAAATGAGACAGTTTATATGTACCAACCGATAGGGTTCCGTCACAAAGACTTCCCGGACCACGTTTGTCTTCTTAGAAAGTCTCTCTATGGTCTCAAACAGGCACCCAGAGCATGGTACCAACGGTTTACGGATTTTGTGATCTCTATTGGATTTATACAGAGCAAATGTGATAATTCTCTGTTTACATATCATCACGGGGGTGCTACAGTGTACTTATTAATTTATGTCGACGACATCATTTTGACGACCTCTTCAGATCCTTTACGTCAAACGCTCATGACCTCTCTTGCGTCCGAGTTTGCTATGAAAGATCTTGGACAGCTTAGTTATTTCTTGGGAATTCAGGTTACTAGGACTGCCAACAACATGTTCTTATCGCAACAATTCTATGCCAGAGACATTATTGCTAGAGCCGGTATGCAGTCATGTAACTCGGTCGCAACCCCAGTTGATACTAAACCCAAGTTAAGCACAACGTCCAGTCCTCCATTTGACAATCTGTCATTATATCGTAGCTTAGCTGGGGCTCTTCAGTACCTCACCTTTACGCGACCTGATATCACTTATGCAGTTCAGCAGATATGTGTACACATGCATGCCCCAACTGTCGACGATTGGAACGCCCTCAAACTGGTGATTCGTTATCTTTAAGGAACTTCCTCATACGGACTCACACTGTCAACATGTAATCTTGTTTCTCTTCGGGCTTATACTGATGCTGATTGGGCAGGTTGCCCAGACACGCTACGTTCCACTTCCGGTTATTGCGTCTACATGGGTCCTAATCTTCTTTCCTGGTCGTCTAAACGGCAGTCCACCGTTTCTCGCTCTAGTGCCGAAGCCGAATACAGGGCTGTTGCTAATGTGGTTGCCGAAATTTGTTGGCTACGGAATCTCCTTCTCGAACTTCGTCACCCACTTCGGACCGCCACTCTAGTCTATTGTGACAACATCAGTGCCATTTATCTCTCTGGCAATCCGGTTCAACATCAACGTACAAAACACATTGAGCTTGATATCCATTTTGTTCGTGAACAGGTGCAACGTGGCAAGGTTCGTATATTACACACACCAACGCGTTTTCAAATCACTGATATTTTCACCAAAGGTCTACCGAAGGTTTTATTTGATGATTTCAGCTCCAGTCTCAACATTCGGCCACCTCTCGCTTCGACTGCGGGGGTGTAATAGAATAGACCTAGATATGTAATTTAGGAATTGATTTGTAATTATCTTCTTCCCATATTATTGGGTCATGTATTCTGTATATATGTATTGGTGATCAATAAGAAGAGATCAAGGGTTTGAACCATATCTTTCACAAGGTAAGGGCACTTGAAATTAAAGTGGAGCTTCCTGTCTTTGACGAGTTAATTTGTTTGGTATAACAAAATGTTGGGTACCTTTAAGTAGGGATGAGCATGGTACCTGTCTGGTACCGAAAATCCCCAAAAGTGGGTAACGGTACGGAATATACTCGGTACGGTATGGTTCGGTACCGGTACCGGTAACCGGTACCGAAAATATCAAAAGTTGGTACCGAAAATGTACCCGGTTAGGTAAATTCGGTACCGGTACCGATTCGGTACGGATACCCGATACCATTTACTCCTCCCTACCTTTTAAAATCAAAAGTTTTCTCCCTTTTAAAATATCAACGAAACCAAATAAGTTAAGAAAATTTATTTTACTCAACTTATACTTTTCTAGCTTCCGTCTCCTTTTCTTTTTTTACTTTACCAATACATGTCTTTGCCTATCTTTTTTTAAGAGAAAAATGTTCGGATAGTTCCTATGGTTTGCCTATTTTTCATCTTTAGTCACTAACTTTCTAAAATTACACCTATAGTCCCCAAGTTTTTGAATTTTGTTCCCGGATAGTCGCTGGCGTAGATGAGGGTTAGTTTTTAGTGTTATGTGCGTGTGAAATGACAAAAACACCCTTAATATTAAAAAGTTAAAAGAAATATAATTAATATTTTACAATTTATGTGGGACCCACCACCCAATCTACCCACTTCATCTTCCACAAGCCACACCACCACCACCATCAACCCCCACTTCACCGTAACCACCACTGCCACAACCATCCCCGCCACAACCACCACCGCCGCCACCATCACCAGTGTAATTTTGTTGTTATAATGAAACAATTTCCTGAATGTTGGGCTGTCAACAAGTAATCAGTGAGCGTAAAAAAATGATTTGAGTTAATGAGTTATAACAGTTCATGTTTAATACTTAATGAAAGAGAAAACTGCAGAAAAAATAACCAACCTGCACTTAATTGCCAATTTTAGCAAATAAGTTTTATGTTATTATCAATTGTAGCAACAATTAATGTGTCGACCAGTGGGTCATTTCGAACAAATTTATGAAAATTTGCTGCCATCGCATCTTACTTGTCATTCGAGTGCATATGCCATACGTATATGGCATCTAATTTGACATTTACTAATTATTTTAGAATATAAAGCTCAACTTTTCTCATAAGCATTTTTGCATGCCTTCTGATGTGGTAGCAGAGTGGCACATCACCAATTTACAGATTAAAATCAATTACAATGGGGTTGGTTTATGTAATCAGTAATTAACTGAGAGTTTTTATTTACACATAATTTAACGTTAGTTTCTAAAATAGGAAAAAAGTAAAATTCATTCAAGTTTAATGCTTCATGAAATAACGAGCTCACTTTTTACAATTCAATGCCAAAGATGCCTTTGCAAGGCGTTGCTTCTCTGCAACCGTAGTTTTACACTACCAGTGGCAGGGCTGTCGTCCAGCTGTATCAATAACAACAAAATTACAGCGGTGATGATGGCGGCGGTGGTGGTGGTTGTGGCAGTGGTGGTTACGGTGAGGGGGGGGGGGGGGTAGATGGTGGTGGTATGGAGTGGAGAAGATGAAGTAGGTAGGGTGGGTGGTGGGTCCCACACAAATTGTAAAATGTTAATTATGTTTCTTCTATTTTTTTACTTTTTAATTTGACTGGAAGGATATTTTTGTTATTTCACACGTACCTAACACCAAAAACTAACCTTTATCCACGTCAAGGACTATCCGGAAACGAAATTCAAAAACCTGAGGACTATAGGTGTAATTTTAGAAAGTTAAGGACTAAAGGTGAAAAATAAGCAAACCACAGGGACTATCCGAGCATTTTTCTCTTTTTTTAATACTTTTTTTCCTTTTCTTAACCTTTATCTTTCTTAAACTTTGTTTACCTTTCTTTTCTACTTTTTTTTTTTACCTTCCCTTTTTTAACTTTGTTATTTACGTTATTTTTTTACATTATCTTCTTATGGTTGGTGTTGTACCAGGTCCTGATATCGTAGTTAAAAGGTGAATTTTCTATGTACAAGGAACTGAAACGATACCAAACAAATCGTCGTCGCCTTATACGGAAAAGTCGCCTCCTGCTACGAAGTGCGTGCTTACCTCTAACTCTACTCAGTATAAAAGGAAGATCGCGGTAAGAGAAATATAAAGAAAATACCTAATGCTTTCAAATAGAGCCAAATTCGGTGTTTTTTTCTTTGTGACGTCCTATTTGTTAAACTTTAGAGATAAAGTTCGACTTAACTTACAATTTATCTACAGTTAGTGGGATACACAAGTAACTTTGACAGACATAGAGGGGGAATTATATTTAGTGAACTTTTACTATATGACTTGTGTAATAATATATGTAATAAAGGTTTTTCTATGTAAGTGGTTGAGTGTTTTAGTCTCATTGTGGACCTTAGAGTAGATTTAAAAGTAGGTTTAGAGGGTATGTGTTAGCCGTTCTACAATTACACACTAAATTTTTGAGAGATCGCGCGATATAAATCTGAACCTTTTTTTTGTCTTTATCAAAGTTTTAAATTTTTTAAGTTCAGAGTAAATTACGTTTTTCGTTAATTGTTTTGGCCAAATTCATGAGTTTAATCAAACTTTTCTTTTTAATAGTTGCAGCGCTTATGGCATACATTTTTTTGGCATTTTTGTATACTTCTCTTAATACTCTTTGACCCTTTGTTATCCGGTGTTAACTTTATGGGGGTATAATTTTGAGTTAATTACACCGTTAGTCCCTGTGGTTTATTGAAAGTAACAAGGTTAGGTACTAATAGTTTAAAATAACATTCTGGGGTTCTAACTTTTCATTTTTAACAACCTGAGGTATTAACACTAACTTTTGTTAACTTTTGTGTTAAGATTAAATGAAATTACTAAAATACCCTTTTGCAACTACAAGGACCATTTATATAAGAGAAAAATGCCCGGATAGTCCCTGTGGTTTCGCCTTTTTTCACCTATAGTCCCGAACTTTCTAAAACTACCTGAATAGTCCCCAACTTTTCATTTTTTGTTCCCGGATAGTCCCTGCTTCTAACTTCAGTTTGTTTTCTCTGTTAAGTGGATGTGAAATTATAAAAATACCCTAAATAATTAATAAAAAAAACCTAACCTTTTACCCACCCCCACCCCTTTCCCTTTCCATCCTTTCATCCAGATCCGTACACTCACCATCAACTACAACCACCACCACCCTCCACCGAAGAACCACCACCCTCCACCAGAGAACCACCACCTCCGCCGTACATCCACCATCTCCGCCATTAAAACACCACTCCACCCCTTAATAAGCTTTCAAATTTCATGAAGTTTTGATTCTGTTTCTCCCCCTCCCCAATATCTTGACTAATTCATGTTCCCTTTTTCATCAGGTGAGTGGATAGCACTTCAGCAGGATTGGCGTTTACACATCACATCATCCATGTTGACATTGGAGAGGTACTTGGTTTCCTATTATAAAAGATATTACTAAGTTGCATCTTTAAGTTCAGTGCGAGTCCCATCTTGATCTTGAATGAAACTAATAAATTTATTCTCAGATTTTGATATTACACATTCTCCTTTGAACATATGGATTAAATTGATTCTCAGAATTTGATATCACACATTCTCCTTTGAACATATGAATTAAATTGTTAGTTTACAAGTTGATAATTTCTGTATTGTTTTGGTAAGTAAACTATATAAGGTTAAATGTTTTAGGATGTCGCAGCAAAGATCTGTTACTCAAAGAAAACGAAAAAAAGGATCAGATCTTGTGTGCGATGTAGGGAATGTTGAGAATCAGATCTGAATCGCATCACAGATTTGATTTTTTCAACTATTGAGAACTTTTGTTGTGTTGATTGTTTGATTTAGAAAAAGAAAAGGAACGGGATTTGCAGGTGTTGTTCAGCTTTTAATTAGTGGTTGTAGTGATGAAGTGTTTTAGGATTGAAGGTCTTGAAGAATAGTTGCAGGTTTTAAATTTGGAATTGAATCTTTGGTGTAAAAGAAGGTAGACAGTATAAGTGACGATTGTGATTGTTGAGGGTGGTTGTGGCAGTGGTGATGATGGCGGCGGTGGTGGTTGTGGCGGAGGGTGGTTGTGGTAGTAGTGATGATGGCGGAGGTGGTGGTTCTCCGGTGGAGGGTGGTGATGGTGGTTGTAGTTGATGGCAATACTGATCTGAATGAAAGGATGGATTTTTAGGGGTTTTATTAGAAAGAGTACTTTTGTCATTTCACACCCACTTAACTGAGAAAATTAACCTTCATCTGCGCCAGGGACTATCCGAGAACAAAAAATGAAAAGTTGGGGACTATTCAGGTAGTTTTAGAAAGTTGGGGACTATAGGTGAAAAAAGGCGAAACCACAGGGACTATCCGGGCATTTTTCTCTTTATATAATTACCTTTATTTTAATCCAGGGACCATTTTTGTAATTAACCTACAGTGTTTTCTCACTTTGTGAAGCTTCTGAATGCCAAGTTACCCCCAACCCCTATAGCGAAAGAGAGAGAGATGCAGGGTGGAGAGACTAGCGGTGGTGATTAGAGTTCCGCCGCAAACACGATGACGGTGACAATTGTGGTTGAATTCAACCGACGTTGGGAGAGAGATGAGAGCGATAGAATGAGAAAGTGGTGGCTTATTTGAATGCTTCGGTGATCCTTCAGTTTTCCGGTGAAGTTCCGGTCAACTTCTGTTCTCCGGCGAAGTGTCAGCCTGTCACACCCCGATATTTCCACGTATTACCGGTGGGCCCGGTGGGGAGTATCGTGACGTAGTTGATATCATCATAGTCAATACACACAATAATATAGCACAGCGGAAGTCTGGGTGAATTAACTATTACAAACCATACTGTCTGAGTTTATGAATGTACAGACAGGAATGTAATAAGATCCACAGGAGGATCATAAATGTACAAAGAAACAAAAATAACAGACTCCAGGTATCTATGGATTTGCAAGATCCTCTTATGACACCTATAGCTCCAGTCTATTTCGAGAGGTACCTGTCAAATCAGTCTTTAAGAAAATACGTCAGTTTACACTGGTAAATATAATTAACTGACTCTTTTGAAAACATTTATGAAAATTGATTTAAGTGCACAAGGCACAAATCTTTTATAACTTGGGACAATTATTTAAAAATAATCTTGTATACAGATTTACATGTTTGTCATACAGTTGGGGCCGGTTTGGAAGCCGGTCATGATTAACAGACTCACCACTTACAAAACCCACAAAGGAGTTATCCCCAACATGTGGGTTATTTAATATTTAGCATTTGCATCTGTCAGGTGTATGCCTACACCCCGTGCATAGGTCGTGGCCATTATTAACTTTAATGAGCCGAGGATATCCAGGACACGGTCGTTAACCCCCAAATGTTTATGTTATCAAACAAGATAGATCAAAACGGGTTATGTAAATTTATTAATCATAATCCGATTAAATGATTTCATACCCGACCAAGTGGTATTAGTATAATACCATATCCCAAGCCCATATAAGGGAAAATAAGTTAAAAGTATTTACCTGGTGATAGCAATAAAATCCTAAGACTCTTGATTGGCACCTTCTACCGGAAGCTATTAATCTGTATTAGAAGGTTTAATAACCTATTAGGATGCTAACGGGTCTTTGATTAAGTCAAGGACTTAGACCGGCTAGCTAGAAGGAAACCTTACGGTTCTAAACGCTAGATTAAGCGGAGACCGGAATAGAATAGAATATAGTTTAGACCCGACAAGCTTGGATACTTGTATGATAAGGGTAAACTAAACATATTCTGGAATTTGAGGTCTTAATGATAAGGTTTGACCCGTTTCGGTTATTTTATGTAAACTAGTTACATAAGCCGATCCGAACACGTAAACGCGTAACGGGTAACCAAATAAATTATATGCAGGTCTTAAATCTTTATTATGCTCAAAATATGTTAATACATCAGTAAGATGTTAACATATATGCCCAAAAGTAATTTAAACCAAAATAAGCCCCATAAGGGTATTTTGGTAATTTCAATGCCCATAAAAGAGTTTAATTGTGCAACTGAGTTTCAGGTCTGATTACATCAGTAAAAATATATATTTTTATGAGTTATAACAGTAGGATACGTCACCTAGGTGGAATTTACCTTATATAGTCAAACTATGTCCCGTAGGGGTACTTTGGTAATTTTACATAGGCTTAAAAGGTCAAAAATAGACTTCTGAGTTTATAAACTTTGACTTACTGTATAATTATGTAAATTATCTTAAAACATCAGTGGGTAGTAAGTTTTATATGACAAATATGGTTTTGACCCATACTAGGTGCTAAAAGAGCTTAAAAGTCGATTAAAAGGGTTATTCGGGTTTAAATAGTAAATCTGAGTTTTTAATCAGTTTATAAGGCTCAAAGTACTTTGTTTATTATATGAGATCAGTAGCAAAAAGTTTGACACTAAAAAGTTATGTGAAACTCATTTTATGCATGAAAAGGGTAAAACCGGTATTTACCGAAATTAAGCCTTAATCCTATGTTATGCTCAGCTTAAAAATAATTAAAAATCTTTAAAAATCCTAAAATATTATTTTACATCAGTAGGTATAAAGGTTGATGTCAAAAATCGGGTTTAGACAGGCGTCGTACTAATTATGCCATTTAAATAATAAAAAGTTCCTTAATTACGCTATTGAGCATAACCTCAATTCTAGACCACCAATTAATGTCAAATCTTTAGGACATGACTAAATATCAGTAGCAAAGGTGTTAGTCCATTCACATTGCTAAAATTCTCAGTTGTAAGTCAAAAGGGCGTTTATGGCATTTATGAGCATATTAGCGATCAAGTGCATATAATTCAAACGATTAGGAACCATAAACTATAACTCCAGGGGGTTATAGTACTGAGTAATGTGGTCCTAATGGAAGCTTAAAACATTGGAGAATCAAGCTTGAACGGGTCAGAACTGAAAGTCAAGCTTTTGCGACTTTCGGTTATAAATTGACCTTGGACTGTTAATTGTCGGGTTAGGACTGATGAAACATGTTTTAATATTAATTACCAAGTCATTAAAATGTTGAAATGTGATTTAGAACTCTTGGTTTATTAATTAGAAGTAAACTTGTAATTTCTGTCCAGTTTGACTTTTTGTCAAACTATTTTGACCCGACAATTGACCAGTCAAACGAGATAATTAGGAGGTGCCCACTTAGGGGTTAATCACCTACACTAATGTGGTCTTATAACCACTTTCAATTTGATCAGTGGTTAAGCCACATGTAAATAAAATGAAAGTCAAACTAAATTTAATATAAGTTTGACTTTATGGTAATTAAGCTAAATTAAACAACTAAACAAGTAATTAGAAGCTTACTTAGGGTCCTAGCTTAACTTTTCTACACTTGATGATCCACTTCTACTGATGGAAGCTCCAGAGCAAGTCCACAAGTGAGTTGTTGCAAATGTGAGTCAAGAACTCAAGAGTAAGCTTTCTTATATAGTGAATTTCATGAGTTTTGATCATTCACATGTGTTATTGGAGGCCCTGGGATCACACCAGGTGTCCTACCTACTGATAATAACCGACATATAGCTCCATAGATCGTTATAAACTAGGTTATGGCGGTGGAACAGGACAAAAATCACATCTGTCCATTTTTTCTGCGCTGGTAGTCCTGAGGCGGCCCGCCTGAGGATAAGATAAGGCGTAGTCGGGCCGCGTGAGACCTTTAAACTGGCAAAACAAGTTTTAAACTTGGCAGAATCAGTCCCTGGTCGTTCTAACCCCTTTTTCACATAGTTTTTGGCAATTGAGACCCTTGTAGTTAATTCCTTGGAGTCCAAGGATGTACAATTTAACTTCGTTACGCTCGGTTTCGTTAAATATCACTATGAAAGCAAGTTTCGTCAAGTTGTCGCTTTTGACCCAAAGTCTTGAAAACATGCTTAATGATATCGAAACCACGTGAAATTTATACCACTTATTCTTGAGAGTGTATTTGAATAATTGGAAGCCTCGGTTTCATTAAAAGGTCACTCAGAGGTCAGAATTGACATGTTGACACGTTTAACCCTTGTAATTTTAATAACCTTCCGATTATTTTTATATACGGCTTCTTATATCCAATCAATCACTCGTATAAGAATATATTCATCATGTATGGTCATTCAGAGGCACTAGTTTGGCATGTTGACACTTTTAGTCCCTGTGGTTTCATAATTTCACCGTTCGACAACTTTAGTCCTTCAAACTCATTCTTTCACATGCTTAGAGTTTAGGACACGTGTCTATACATAATTGGACACGTTTTTACGTGGTGTTACACAGTCTAACTCTGGCGAGGTGTTTCTGATTGAATCATTGTTTATTCGGTTAACCCTCAATGCATCTCCGATAAGTCAAAACTCATTTATGTTGTAATTTATTTAGGTATTTACAAAAAAATTCAATTATTTTTCAATTTGAAAATTATTCTACAAATCTACAAGGATATAAGGGTGTTAGGAGTGGTTAAACACTTGAGAGTGGCAAACTAAAAAATCAACCAATAAGAGTGTGCTATGTCAAAGTGGTAAACTATGCTCAAAGTGTTGGCAATGGTTTAGACAATGGTGAAGTGGTAAACTACTGTTGAAACACGGAATCACCGCCGGGATGATTGGGCCGCTTTCTCCATGAGGGTGAAGAATCACATCTTGTTCTTCCTCTTGAACCTAGATCTGCAATGGAGAAGACAAGAAAGTGGAGCTTGTAGAGATGACCGGTAGGGGAAAGAATCCCCTGTTTCCAGTAACAAGAGTGTGGCGGCTCCATCTTGTCTAACCCTAATAATGAGGTGAACACCTCCTTATATAGGGGACATAGGCCTCCCCTAACCTCAATGGGCCAGGCCCAGTTAGGGGTTATCTCTACAAGTCCCTAGCCCAATGTAGTATATACTACAACGCGTTGGGCCTCGCGGTTGGGTTAGTCAGCACAATAATAAATAATTAATATAAAAGCAATAAGTAACGGGAAAGTCTGACCGCTCGGGTCGGGTCCAATACCATACCTCTACAAGTCCCCCAGTCTAGTGTTGTTCACGAGTGCAAGCGCTGGGAGGAGCACTAGACTTATTAGGAGTGTTGGGAAGTGAGGATTATTAATTCTAGGTTTACCTGTCGCCGAGGCGCGAGAGCTTTGCTGGCCATGTTTATTGCGTCTGTCTTTCGTTGCGAGTAAAGATAATGGAACGGTGAATATCCCACGATTGTTCATCATGGAAATTGGTTGGGCAAACCTGGCGCATGCTGATTGGTTGCAGTCAGTTGCCATTTGTACTGGCGCATTACCATGATGCTTGTTAAGGTTGTGCATACGTGGTTAAGTCTTGTGCGCGAGTCTTGGAACTGGCTGAGTTTTGACGGTTGAGTGGGGTTAGGGCTCAACGTGCGTATGACTGATGCAGCATTTGGGACCATACCCCTTCAGGTCCCCCTAGTCCAGTGTTGCTCCCACGCGCGGATGGCGAGTGGGTGGAATTTTGGACTTGGTGAGTGTCTTCCCTTCGTGGTTAAGTCTTGTGCGCGAGTCTTGGAACTGGCTGAGTTTTGACGGTTGAGTGGGGTTAGGGCTCAACGTGCGTATGACTGATGCAGCATTTGGGACCATACCCCTTCAGGTCCCCCTAGTCCAGTGTTGCTCCCACGCGCGGATGGCGAGTGGGTGGAATTTTGGACTTGGTGAGTGTCTTCCCTTCGGATGATTTTCGAGTGTGGCCCAGCTTTAGCGGTGCGCACACATTCGTGTGGCTACTGTAAAATATTCACCCTTTCGTGTGACTTCTGTTGGTTGACGCAAGGCGCGCGCGTTTTTGACCTTATAGGATACGTATACTTGGTGTTTAAATTTTTGTAAACTGTTGTCTACAATATTTGCACGTGTTAATCCACTTTGAGTCAGGTTATCGCGAATGAGAATTGGCATAAAGTTGCGTCAGGATGATGAAGTGGAAACCCGAGCCTGTGCTAATCCTCTGCTGTGCTACAGCAACAATGTGGCATGAAGCAAAGAGATGTGGCTTGTCTTGAAGATTGTAGGTGTAAAGGAAACTTTATTGTAGCCAATGTGTTTTCGCGTATACCCAAAGTGGTGCGTGCATTTGTAGCACAGTTTACGTTTTGTAAGCGTTTTCATATATGGCTAAGCTTGCGCGCGCGTGACATGTACACTCGTATGTAAAGGCAGCAGGGTCGCATGGAGCTTAGCATGCTTGCCTGTGTAGCAGCAAGCTCGCCTGGAGACTGGCATGCTCATCTCTAAAGGAGCATGTGCGTATAGTGACTTGCGTGCTCATGTGTGGAGCATCAGGCTCGCATGGAGACAGAGATGATCGTATGTATAACACCAGACTCGTATGGAGACCGACGTGCTGGTATGTAACAGAGTTTGTGCGCATGGCGACTTACGGGCTCGTATGTAGAGGAGCATGCGACTGGCGACTTACGTGCTCGTATGTAGAGGGGCGTGCGCGCTAGCGCATGTGTGCTTGCTCGTAAGTAAAGGAACATGCGACTGGCGACTTACGTGCTCGCTCGTATGAAGTAAGGGAGCATGCGCGCTTGGCGACTTACGTGCTCGTATGTAGAGGAGCATGCGACTGGCGACTTACGTGCTCGTATGTAGAGGAGCATGTGTGCTCGTATGTAGAGGAGCATGTGACTGGCGACTTACGTGCTCGTATGTAGAGGAGCATGCGCGCTTGGCGACTTACGTGCTCATATGTAGAGGAGCATGCGCGCTAGCGCATGTGTGCTCGCTCGTAAGTAAAGGAGCAGGCGCGTATGGCGACTTACGTGCTCATAAATAGAGGAGCATGCGTGCGAAACGCATGTGTGCTCGCTCGTATGAAGTAAGGGAGCATGCGCGCTTGGCGACTTACGTGCTCATATGTAGAGGAGCATGCGCGCTTGGCGACTTACGTGCTCATATGTAGAGGAGCATGCGCGCTAGCGCATGTGTTCTCGCTCGTAAGTAAAGGAGCAGGCGCGTATGGCGACTTACGTGCTCATAAATAGAGGAGCATGCGTGCAAAACGCATGTGTGCTCGCTCGTATGTAGAAGGAGCAGGCGCGTATGGCGATTTACGTGCTCGTATGTAGAGCAGCAGGTTCGCATGGAGGCTGAGATGCTCGTATGTAGGGCAGCAGACTCGTATGGAGACCGGCGTGCTCGTATGTAAATGTGCATGCGCGTTAGGCGACTTACGTGCTCGTATATTGTTTGTCCTGCAAACAAGTCAACAAGGTAAATTATAACAAAGGATTTGATATATGAAAGCATTGTACCGAAACCTTGTTCTTAGGAGGAGTTCGTTCTATGCATCCAAACTCCGTAATATGTGAAAGCAACTTCGAACTTCGGAATGGTGTTGGACTATGCTAGCCCGTTTGCTTATTGCAACTGCTAAAAAATGTCAGTAGCGTTGAAGTTGAATGATAATAAGCAATGATACTAGTGTGCGCCGGAAATATCGTAAGGTTAATACTCGTTAAAACGATGAACTAGTAGCCATGTCGTTGAATAATTTTATTTGCTAAACGTTAGCCGGTTTATGTTATCGGGGAAAGCGTGTAACAATGCCTTACTAAATAATTCAAGTGTTCATAGCCAATTACATATGAACATTGTCCATATATTAGCTAAAATAATACGTACCCAAATGCATAGTTAAAAGTCGTACACCGACTCTTGTAGCACGTAATAATGTATTTGAGCTATAAGCTGAAAGTTATGGTGCAAACTTAAGATAAGCAGGAAAGTGAACTTAAATAAAAACAAGTTCAAATTAGCCTTTTTAGAACTCCACAAACGAATGGTAGAGCTGACTCGCGCCTCGGAGACGCTGCCACGCAGAAGTGGTTATTTGCCCCTTTTAGGGTGGAAGTAAGACGTGCCAAATAATGCTGGTCGTGATACACTAGAAAGTATATGCGATTTAGCTACGAATATGACAATTATATAAAGTATATTGTACATAATACGTATCTCTCATGGTCGCTTGATCATGGCGATCATACGCATGTGCGATGTACGATGAAGTCTTGTGTGCATACTTTTTCAGCTTTCATCGGTGTGCGTGAGGGTCACTCGTCTCGTTTTACCGATTGAATATATTGTCATTCCCCGCAAAATGTGAAAGCAATTTTGACCCTCGGAATGGTGTTGGACTATGCTAGTCTCTCAATTTATTGCTACTAATAAAATGTTAGTAACGTTATATTAAAATATTGATATTAGGTAAGTAACAAGTGTATATTCGTATGTGTATATACAATATGTAACGAGTGTGTTGGTTATTGCCTGACGAAAAAACGGACGCAAATGTTCTTAGTAAAAAATAATTTTATGCTTTTTTACTTTGTGGCAAATCTGAACATCAATTTTTAATTGTAAGGGTCAATACTGTGAAAGGTTGTAAGTAGTGGAGTAAAAAGGAAAACCTGAGATGTGGACCTCAAAAAGCTTGACACGTATCCTTATAAACCCCACCAAACATTAAACACTATGTCACCTTTTAGCTTCTTTCTCAGGCAAAGTTTTGAAGCAGTTCTTTAATGGTGCCATGTTTTTATCTGGTTTTTTCTTTTTCATAAATCGTGGCTAATCCTCGTTAACAGAGGCATAAAACCCATAAAACTTGGATCCCGAAATTATAACTTGAGAAAGTCTTGTACGGCGACAGATCTGAGCTCCCTTGTACATGAGGTTATGAACCCCATTTGAAACAAATGTAGATCTGAGGATTTTTAGGCACTAAAATAAGTGAAATACCACAGATCTAGAAGTTTTGGAAAGCACAACACAGATCTGTGGGGTTTATCCATTCGGAGATCAAGAGTGTGACTTCTAAGAACACAGATCTAGAGATATGAGGATAAAACAAGATGTGATCAACAGATGTGTAACATAAACTCGGTGGGCGCCAATGTTGAAACACGGAATCACCGCCGGGATGATTGGGCCGCTTTCTCCATGAGGGTGAAGAATCACATCTTGTTCTTCCTCTTGAACCTAGATCTGCAATGGAGAAGACAAGAAAGTGGAGCTTGTAGAGATGACCGGTAGGGGAAAGAATCCCTTGTTTCCAGTAACAAGAGTGTGGCGGCTCCATCTTGTCTAACCCTAATAATGAGGTGAACACCTCCTTATATAGGGGACATAGGCCTCCCCTAACCTCAATGGGCCAGGCCCAGTTAGGGGTTATCTCTACAAGTCCCTAGCCCAATGTAGTATATACTACAACGCGTTGGGCCTCGCGGTTGGGTTAGTCAGCACAATAATAAATAATTAATATAAAAGCAATAAGTAACGGGAAAGTTTGACCGCTCGGGTCGGGTCCAATACCATACCTCTACAACTACCTATTGTGATTGGTTGAGATTGGAATGGACCCCACCCCACACTACCCTCTCTCTCTCACATACTCTCTTCCCCGCATCGGTCTTCCCTCACCGCTCTCTTCCTCTTTTTTGGTAAACTTCATGCGGCAAATGAGCCGGCAATGGTTGCCGATCGGTGCCGGGTGGGTTTGCCGCCCCCACTCCGGACACCCTAACAATATTCAGATGCTGTAAGTTGTGTATACATTGCTTTAATTTTTTGTTTCATTCATGGTTTCATGTACACCAACTTAAACTTTTAATGATGTTGGTTTTCACTAACTTTTATTAAATTTGAATTGTAGTCGGCTTTCAATAGTGGGAAGGTTTGTTCAAAACAGTATCGGAGACTGGAATTTACGCCGGAAACTTCTGAAACAGAGGGTTGGGTTATTTAGGGGCAGGATTTGTGGAGATTAAAAACAACGGAATTTGATGTTGAGTTTTGATTTATTCATAAAACTTAACTTAATACAACTAATAAATAAATAATAAATCTAAACATTAAAATTAAAAAATATATAACATTACAAAATTACATATATGGTCCCTAGATTAAAAATAAAGTTAACTAGATAAATGGCCCTTGTAGTTGTAAGGGTATTTTAGTAATTACAATTTTATTTTAACAGGAAAGTTAACCAAAGTTAGTGTTAATACCTTATGTTGTTACAAAATGAAAAGTTAGAACCCTAGAATGTGATTTTAAACTATTAGTACCTAATCTTGTTATTTTTCTTAAACCATAGGGACTAACAGTGTTATTAACTCGTATAATTTTGCTAAAACTTTAGTATCGGTAGTAGTGGGCTAGTGGTTGCAATTGGGTCTGATCTGGTGTCTGCCAGTTTGGACTAAAATGCAAAACGTCTTTCTCACACGAACCGGAACCTTTGGATATCAAGTGGGCCTGTGGTATATTTATTGTAAGTGGGCTAAATTCTTAGTAACAAAGGTGGTTCGCATTTATCATGTAGTAGATTGTTAAACTTGTATTATAAATAATTATCTTCTTCCATTGATGTACTATACAATATTTCCATTAAAGAACTAGAAAAATTACACTGGCAGGTAGACAGAAAATTATTAATCGGGCCTGTATAATGATATTTATTTGTTATAATTGGGCCTGTATGATACTAATAATATTTGTTTGGTTAAATTTGTAGGCATTTATCATGTTATTCAAATTTAAAACTAGTGATAATGAATTTTAAGCGTAAAAAACGAGCATAAACAGAATCAAGTTTTCCATTTTAAATGCATGTGCTGCAGAGTGTTAAAGTTGTAACTGAAAGGTACTAAATGTTTTCTGTAGCTACAAATAAGTTTAATTATGGTGGTTACGATGTACATGAAAGACGTTGGAACAGAACAATGGGTCTGCGAAGTCGAAGGTTGTTCACTTGCTAATCTGAAACAAATCAGTCATGGTCATGATTCCATACAACATGAATATTAGAGGACTTTGAATCATACATGATCTCAAATGTCTTTTCATCATCTTCCCAAAACTCTGAGCTAGCATTTGACTTTTCCCTTGAACCACCTTTTCTTTTTGAACGGCAAATTTGGATTGTTGAGGGTCCACTGGAGTATCATCGTGCCACCAGCGAAACCACCCGATCATATCCATCTCCACTATGACCACCCATGTGATGTGTGTGCATGTGGCTCAAGCAACCAAACACAAAGGAGGGTCAGGGACGGGCACCAACAGTTTGCTTGTCAAGTTGATTTTGTGTTTTCTTATCAATAATATTGTAATAATAATGTTTTTGTATGATAGTCAATAGACACTGAAAAAAAAAACCAATAGAAAAATAGGAAAAGAAGTGTTTTCTGGAGAACCAACCCCATTTTGGCTAGTATAAAAATGTCGTTTCAAATATAACTCATTTTGACATGTCTTGTACTCTTGTATCATCCTCTACAAATAACATACCTTTCTAGCTTCACATACGATAGTATGCATAAAGGGGAGCAACAACCAACAAAAACGATATATGAAACCTGGTATTAAACAAAGTATAGAATCTGAAGTCTTATGAGATGACAGAGAAAAATTTATTACAACTTTTTTTTTGTAGACAGCAATAATGTTGAAGTAAAAACAAACTGGAAATGGTAACAAAACGTGGGCCTAATAATGTTGAAACTGAGACCAAGTAATAGTTGTTGACGATGCTAGTAACAAAATCTTGGAGTTTACCTGCAACACTAATGCCGGGGTCAACGATTAATGATACCAATTAATCTTAATTTCAGAGGACTTTGAATCATATATGATCTCAAATGTCCTTATATCTTCATGTTCTTCATCCCAACACTCTGAGTAATCGATTGGGTGTTCGTCTAAATCAACCATTTTACTTTTACTACGAACAAGTTCTACATTAAGATCACCCTTATCTGTCTGAAATGAAATATTTTTAGTATATGTAGGATTGAACCATGGAATGTGCCTCAATGAACTAAAGGGTACATAACCCACCCTTTCATACTTACAGTTATGTGGTTCCCTACAATCTTTATGAAACTTCTCAAAGTGATCCATGGACATCTCCTGCTTAATAACTATGTTGTACCTTCCCCGGTAGCAATCATCATGACGTAATAATAATATAAATCCACTAAAGTCACCATACCAGTTGTATGGAAGTTGCAATGTGACAAATCCTGTAAAAATGCTTGATGATTCAACATAGGGTCTTACGACACTCATAAAGCGATTTTCAACTGCATTTCCCTGCCACGTTTACCTTCCAGTTATGATGAACCCTATTATTATATTGTAAGTTAAAAAAAAGATGGAAATTCAAAAACAAGATAAGATTTATACCTCAAGCACAGAAAGTAGTACCCTATTATTCTCTCTCCCCCAAATTGAGACTTTCCACAACCATTTATAGTCTGATAAATCTCTTACAATTTCAAGTGAGTCACAACCTTCTGCTTTGAGAATAGCTATGCTTGATGGGAGGTCTGGCAATTCTACTAGGTTATAACACCCTGACAAATTGAGGAGCTTGGGACACGGGAGTCGTGAGATGCTGGAAGGTAATCTTGAAAAGTAGTTATGACTTAGGTCTAGTAGTTTTAGGTTTAATAACTCACAAATATCAGATGGGATGTCTCCATCTCCCAAATTGCAATATCTAAGATTCAGGTCTTTCAAACTTTTTAAGAGATGAAAGCTGCCCTCTATCCTTTTTAGTTTTTTACAACCATCTAAACGAAAAGAAACAAGGTTGGTACAAAATTGACCAACTGACGGTGGGATTATTTCTATACCAGTCCCACGCAAATCAAGTGTCAACAAGCTATCCATGTTTGACTGGATATCCGGAAACTATAGAAGTTGACCACAACTAGAGAGATCAAGAGTCTCCAATTTTTTCATGTGTATGATGGGTGGAAACCTTTCAAGTGTTTTACACCAGGACAGGTTCACGATGACAAGCCTTTTGTGATATCCAATTGATGGATGAATCTCTTCTAAACTCATACAATGTGATAAAATCAATCTCTCAAGACATGGAAGGCCCTTAAAATCTGGTGTCTTGATTAGGTTATGAGAGCCCCCAAGATTAAGAATTTTCAGATATGGTAGACTCTGTTTCAAGACAAGTAGCAAAAGTCAAACATGTTCATTTTATGATTCAAGACTCATGGAAACTAATTATGTTCATTTTATGATTCATTTCACAGTTGCATTGCAATGGTTTGTGAAACTACAATATTTACCTACCTTACACCCTTCCCAGAGTTTTTTTTGCTGGCTATATCTCAACATTAGACAACGAAGCTTTGTTGGCTGAAAATTTGATGGGAATGAAGATGCCGGATGCCAATTCAACACTATCCATCGAAGGTTCTTCATGTTTGCAAGAACATCAAATAGACCTGGATGGCTAATATACCTTGGCAAATTAGCTAATACTTCATTTTCCTGTGTTAATTAATCAAAGGAACCAAACTGTGTTAGTAACGCTATAGACAAACGTCATTAGATGCACATATACAAAATTTATTTTTGCGAAGTTAATTTAACCATTGAGGGTGCAGCTGCCCCCATATCACAGAGGTATGCTATATCTTCCTCCTTCCAAATCCTGCTATGCTTTTCCAGATTATTAGGGTGTTCCCCTCTAACAATGTAGTGGGCCATTTCTTCTATCAAGTCATGCATTTCAAATCCTTCTTTTGAAACTTTTATGAGGGATTTTTGTTCTAACACCTTTAACCCTATAACAGGGTGAAAGTTACACGCATCAAGCACCATCATTGCATCATCCATCCCCCATGAGCTCCATCTCCTCATGAAACATGCAACATCTAAGAATAGGTCTTTCTGGTAGGGTTCAAGTCCATCATAGCTTATTTTGAGTCTCTCCATGACCTTATCTTCTGGGATGCATTTTAACTTGGCCAAGGTACTCTTCCACTCGTCCTTGTCTTTGTCATATAGAAAAGAACCTATAACTTTAAGCGCTAACGGGAGCCCACCTGCATAAGAAACTACCTCTTCTGCAAGAATCTCATAATCTTCAACATGTTTATCTTTATGGCATGCGTGTCTATTGAAGAGCTTGATTGCCTCGTAATGTGATAACAAACTCACTTCATAAATATTTGTGTGAGCCCTTGAGGATAGCATGTGCTTATCTCTGGTTGTGATTATTATCCGGCTTCCCTCACCAAACCAACCAGGGGATCCCGCTAACGCCTCAAGTTGCTCAAGATCGTCAACATCATCGAGAACAACTAAAACCATTTTGTGACATAGCCTTCTTTTTATCATGATTCTTCCTTCTATCTCGCTCCCTACCACCTCATTTGTTTTCAAAACAAGTGATAGAAAAGTTTCTTGCAACTTTTTCAAACCATGCTTGCTTGATTCCTCACGAATATTTTCAAAAAGACAAGAAGCTTCGAATTGGTGAGATATTTCCATATAGGCAGCCGATGCAAGAGTAGTCTTACCACCACCCCCAACTCCCCATATTCCAACCATGCGAACACCACCCGACCCAATTTCCAACATTAATTTCAGATCACGTAAGCGGGTCTCCATTCCAATCAGGTCTTTATAGTCGGCTGTAATTAGTGAAGACAACCTACTAGAAATTGTACCAACAATTTCTTTGATGCATTTTGCTTCATGACTGCGCAATGGGTAGATAGAAAAAAAATAGAATTTAGAACATGCTCCCACTCCCTTACTGGTGAGGGTCTCGTTAATTCAGAAAGTACTAGTAACCACTACCAGCTTCCGTCTTCCAATATTAATATGTATAAAACAGCTCCCAATATTTATAATTAAACGCTTTTTAACACTTCCTTTGAGTCTTATAAACTATTTAACGGCTTAAATCTACTTACAAATGTCAAAAACTAACTTATTACGATAGTAACTATTTTTTGGTAAACCTGGCTACTCCCAACTTATTTGACCTGTTTTATTGTTATTTATCAAATTTTGCCCATTTGACTTGTCAACGGTGAAAACAAAACTTAAATGGACTCATTGTAGAATGCAAACATCTTAAGCATAAAAAAGTTTAGAAAAGGAAAGAACATTACCTGTTTTGAAAGTCATTGATGACCCATCCAGAAAGTTTGCCTGCTTTTTCCAGAGCTTTTCTCCATGATTCAACTTTGTGCTTATTATCCCCCACCGCATGTTTGTCAAATGCTTCTCCATATTTCCTCGTAAGTTTTCTCACATCAGAGGGATCTACGTGATAAAATATGGGCATCACTATTTGCCCTCTCGTGTCCATGCACTCTATAATATGTGCAAGCTCGTCCAAGCACCAAGATGAATCTGCATAGTTTTTAGAGAATACAACAACGGCAATCCATGATTCTTGGATAGCCTTCAAGAGGGCTGGACCGATTGACTCACCTCGAGCAAGTGTTTTGTCATCCTTGTACGTGTGGATCCCTTGCTGTTCAAGAGCCATGTAGAGATGATCCACAAAGCTCTTGCGGGTATCTTCGCCTCTAAAACTCAAAAATATGTCATAATTCCATGATTGAGACATAGAGGCATGAATTGAGTGAGAAGAGGATGACGATGATGCCATTGATCTGTGGATCAAATTTGTTTGGAATTAGTATGAATTATGAAAGCAAGCAGTGTAAATCAGATCCAAAAAGAAATGTGGTTTTGAGTAGCTGAGATAAATTAAATATATGAGAAACCAGGCATATGCAGGAAACTTCATAGTACTTACAATAATGTATATATTACTAGTAAAAATTAAAGGATTAAGACAACATGAAGATTAAAATATTATTAGTTCTTATTTGTATATTATTGTTGACCCAGAGGGTGACGCCCCCATCACACTGAATTATTGTCCACCAACTATTTTATCATATGCATGATAAATAAAATAGACTGGAACTTTCACATTGCATTCCTTTATCTTTCTTTGTATTTTGTATCATGTATTTTGTTCTTATTAATTATATATTATTTTTATTTTAATGAGCAAAAATAATTTCTTTTTACCTGATGCTGATACTAAGAAGATTTACAATTACATTTTGCATTGAGGAGGTGAATTGGTCTAAAACTAATCCTGCAAATTTGAATGTAACAATCCAAAGTATAAACTCGTGACTAATTTAAACCATATGCGCCCAGAATTAGTATTGTTTATTCAAATTTGAACGAACTCTTGATTTCTAAGTTTCCTGGGTATAGTTATGACCACCCAAGTGATGTGTGTGCATGTGACTTGGTAAACAAAATGGAAGGTCTGTGACAAGGCAGACAAGCATAGACAGTTTTGGCTTGTCAAGTTGACGGGTCAGTTTATTGTGTTGTTTGTTAATCAGATAATTTCCGTACTCAACTTTCATCTATTTCGGGTTTACCATTCTTCTGATTAAATTTGGCGATTGATTGACATGCATGATTTTACAATTTAGCACAAAATAATCATCAAACACGTAAAGATTAGAAGAAGATACGTCGTTCATTTTGTAATGTTTCTTTAAGTGAATGACGATCAAAGCCGTGATCTCGGCTTCTTCTCATACCCAGCAACCTAGAATCATATGAAATGAAATGTAAAGGATGTGATTATTAATAAAATATCATCTTTGCACAATATTGAATCAATGTTTTGGCATGAAGGAGATCAAGAGAGACCTCTGGCACCAAATTTAAGGAACAAAAAAGTAAACTGTAGGTGTGTGTGTGTTGGTGATCCAGAAACCTCATCAACCTTGCCACCATACCATAATTAGTTATTAATCCCAACAGCTCTGAGTAAAAACTTATCACCGTTTACATGATTAGACATACTTTGTTCATTGAGGCATTTCATCAAACAGTTGGTATGCATGAAACTGCAAAACTCAACTGATCACCATATACAAATAGATTAAGACGGTGTGTTGTACACTTAATACAAATTAAGCAAGCTGAGAGAGAAAAGAAACACATACCAATGTAGACAGCTCCAAACCTCATACAAAATACAAAGAAAGACTTGTGTTTGGGCCCCTGAAGATATTGACCTTAATGTACGTCCAACTAGTCTACTTTCTATCAGCTTTTTTGGAATGCTCACAAGCGTCATCTAGGGCAACCCAGGCAACTCAAAGAGGAGCGGTTAGGGAAGGGAGACTGAGACATCGACGTGTCCCTTTTGCTAATCGCAATTCTGAGGTACAGATCCCTTCAGAATTTCCTGTGCAATGCAATAATGGAAAAATTACATGTTTTGTCCTTTATTTCATTAGTTAGCAAGATGCGATATTGACCTTAATGTCTTCTGTAATTAGGTTGCCAATTTCATTTAGAAACAACGTTTCAGCAGTCGTTATATAGTACAGATTGTTTAATTTGATTGATGTCCAGTGATTAGGTTTTCGATTTCCTTTACAACAACGTTTCATTAGTCGTTATTTTATACGGATCGCTTAATTTAATTGATGTTTGGTGATTAGGTTTGTGATTTCATTTAATTACTCATTATAATGTACAGATTGTTCAGTGATTTGGTTTCGGATCAGAATTGTTCTTGATAGAGGTGGGTTACGGTTGGGATAGAAAGAGAGTGAGAGTGGTGGCGATGGGGTGGATCATGGATGGTGGTGATGGTGGTGGTTGTGGTGGATGATGATCAGATTTAATTTATTTAAAATGGTTGAGTATTTAAGTTACTTACATATTTAGTATTTCTACCCATAAACTTTTTAAATTTAAGAGTAAACTACATGTATGGTCCCTTTGGTTAATTAAAATTTAGTGTCTATTTTTTTAAAAGTGCATTGATGGTCCTCGTCGTTTGTACCTTATAACACATTTAGTCCTTTACTTTCGCCAAAAGTACATGGATGGTCCATGTAGTTTGCACTTTGTAACACATTTAGTCACTTAAATTTGGGGAATAAATGTGTTACAAAAGTTGAGGACTAAATGTCTTATAAAGTGCAAACCACAATGACCATCCATGTACTTTCGACAAAAGTTGAGGACTAAACGTCTTATAAAATGTAAACCATATAGACCAACCGTATAGTTTTAGAAAGCTATAGACTAAATCCAAATCCAAAGAACATCCGACTACTTTATCTTTTCTAAATTGTTCGTATCTTATTTATCTTTCCTTCAAATTCCATTATGAGTTTCGGATTGTTGGGTCAGGTCAAGTTTGATTTGGGTCTTATAATTTAGAGTCATACAATCAACCACTATCCAAATGAATTTATATTTAAAAATAGATATAGATAATATTTGATAGTTGGAAGTTTATTGTTTTATACTTTCTCTCTCTTTCCATTTTTGGTTTAGAGACATTGAATACAACATATTGTGTGTTTAATCGTCATTATATTTGGAGTACGTAAAAGAATTAATAAATAATATGAGAATAAATAAGGTGCAACTATAAATCCATTAAATAGAGATATAGAGGGGTGTATAATGTCACAACCTTGGGAAGTGTAAGTAATCCAAGCTTACGTATCAATGTTTGCTTGTTTGAAGGAGGACTACCCTTGGCTTATCTTGTATTAATATATTTTTAATCATAATAAATATCTAAGGGCAGTGGGGGTGGAGCTTAATTTCCCCGTGATGGCACTTATATAACGAGTGATGGAAAGAACAAACCACCGCCACCTACAATTTCAATGCGTGAAGGGGGAGATTCCATGATATATTTCACGCGTTATGGCTTATTCAGTAATAAATGGATGTGAGGGGTGTGAGGATTTATTGTTGGGTGTTGTGAGTGATGACCATTGCCACTAAAAAAGGTTGTGAGTGATGGAATAATGGTTGATGACATGGCGAAACTTGATTGGATGTTGTGAGTGATGGAATTTTTGCAAGTGATAACCACCCCATCCCCCTAATTAACCATGATCAAATATTTCAGAGAACTAAGTTAATCAAATGCAAAACTAAACTAACATTATTAAATACAAGGAATGTAAAAACAATAAGAGACTTAATCGCTTGAAAATTGGATCTTTGTCGAATTGTTAGTTTCGGTTGTTCATCAGCTCAAGCAATAAAGGAAGGAGGCACACAACGATGCCTATACACCGGTTCAATCAAAACAAGTTTGTTAGTAATGCCTAGTCTATTAGCTCGTAGCTAAACTGACGGTATCATAAGTGATTTAGTTACCAGTTAACTGCTTAGACTAGCTGATTTGACCTTATTTTCAAAACATGAATGAAAACGACCACACATGATAGAATCTTTCGGTCGTTATTGTTAAAGATAAGTGCATGGGTGGTCCCTGTGGTTAACCAAAATTTTGGATTTAGTTTCAAGTTTTTTTAAAGTAAATGATGATCTCTGTGGCTTACATTTTGTAACGCATTTAATACCTAACTTTTGCCAAAAGTACACGGATGGTCCCTGTGGTATGCACTTTGTAACGCATTTAGTCACTAAACGCTAGGGACTAAATGTGTTACAAAGTGCAAACCACATGGACCATTTGTGTACTTTTAGCAAAAGTTGGAGACTAAATACGTTCCAAAATGCAATCCACAAGAACCACCCGTGTACTTTTGAAAAACCGATAACTAAATCCAACATTTTAGGTAATCAAACAGATCATCTGTGTACTTTACTCAAATTATTAAAAAAAACACATACACAAGGCTCAAAAGTGAATTATTTTTGTTATCTTAAAATTAAAAACATTTGAATCAGCCAATGCATTGAAAAGTAACCAAACGACATGATATAATAATTATATCACCATTGTCAGAGAAACATACAAAGAGTAATTAATTTCATACTAGTAAAATTGTTTGCTTATAAACAAGATTTGATTAAGTACATATAGTGAAGGCTCAAATTTTACTGGTTTACTTAAAAGATATAAACATTTGAATAAATTACTAAATTAAAAGGTAAACACATGAACAAAAGCTTTTGCCTTGTGTTTGAAAGAAACACTTTACTTGTATGATTCAATTAACTTTAACAATTAAAGCATTAAGCATACTTCGAAGCTTGATTAGTGTGAGCTTTAATATAAAATAATGAGAACATAAGGCAATATTTATTTAAAAAGCTAGAAATAAAAACAAGTGAAGGCGGCACGAAATATCTGAGTTGAAACATAACCATTAGCCATTATCAAATGGTAATCTAATTATATAACTATACAAAAAGTAACTGGCACCCATTCTACACATACCGAACCGACACCATGGCTATGAATTGGCCGGAAGTTTTAAATGTGAAAAGGAGATGAATACGATGGTTGGCCTATATTTGATTTCCTTTATATAAAATATCAGATTGTGATTGAAAGTAAAAAAATAACTCTTCCTCCAAGAATTAAAGTCAAAACTGACTCTAACTTTTCTAAAAGTCAAACTGCTCTCCCTCTGATCCTGAACGATTTCTAAATCTGAATCAGATTCGCTTGAGACAGATTTCCTTCTTTGTTTCGAACATTGATGTTTCGAATCAGAGTACTTCAATGTTTTATGAAGTTTTAGTTTTGGTATGAATTTTTCTCAAAAAAAAAAAAAAAAAAAATTGTTTACCGGATTAGAAAAAACAGAGGCTACAATAACTGTGATTTTCATTTTCAAACAATGATTTTGTGTATTCAATTCTTTAAAGACTTTAAGGATTATGATTCAACCGTTAATTTTTTATTTCGTGTTATCTCTGATTTGGTCCTTTTCAGCGGTTTTGGTAATTATACAAAAACAACTGCCACCCATTCTACACATACCGAAACGACACCAATGCTATGAATTGACCGGAAGCCGTAAATGTGAACGGCGATGAAGCGATACGATTGTTGACCGGAAACGATAAATGTCAAACGTCAATCAGAGAAGGTGTTAAATGTGAAACGACGGTCCTAGAGATAATAGAAGGTATTAAAAGAAGTACGACTGTCATAATGGTTCATGAAAGGATTCTTGAACGATATAAAAGGGTTTTCCGGCCAACCATCGCTTAGTTTCTTCAAATCCTTTTTCTCAATTACAAGTGGCTGTTGTTCCAAGACACATTCGGATGCGTCAGTTTAGATAATCTGCCATTTATATGGGTTCTAAAAATCATAACACTCTGTTTTTCATTCATATTGTGCATGATATGCTCCTTTACACCATTCATATAACAATTATTATTCAAAGTTGTTTTTACTTTAAAATATTGGGTTAAATCAAAGAAAGAGATGTAATGGAACGGCATACATACAGAAAGTTTAGAATACGCGAAATAACTTTTTCTATCTGGACTTTAGAAAGAATAGGATGGATTTTCATACATAAACGATTTTGTTTTGCCTCGAGCCGTGCTCCATCAAACAAAAGATTACTAATATTTAAATGTATTCCAAGTATTTAAATAATTTGAAAATAATAGGGAATTGTTATTGTTATTGTAGACACTATGGGAATTGCATCTCATATTGTAACATAAACTAGATTGGCGAAAATAGATCTTAAAAACGAATAATAAAGATAAATTGTAATTTGTATATAACTAGTTTTTGCCCCACCCGCGTTGCGGGGCAATAAGCCGAATATTTCTCTCTCGTAACATGTATGTCTGTGCTTCGGTTACTTGTACATACTACTCATAACACGATCTCAAAAAAAAATTAGATCGAGTCAACCAATTAAAACAAAAACACTACCATACTTTTACTAAAAAAAACTAAAACGATAGAAAAAGTATAATTTTAAACTGGGAGCAAAATTGTAATTTTTCAGGACAAATGAGCATGTACCAGGCATGCCTTGAGGAATAAAAATTACACTTATGCCCGTCCGCGTTGCGGGGCGTTAAATCAAATATTTCTTAGTTTCATAACATGTATGCATGTATTTAAGTTACTTGTACATACTACTTATAAAACGATCTAAAAAAATGCATCGAGACAGCCAATTAAACGAAAACACTACCATAGTTTTGCTAAAAAAAATTAAAACAATAACAGGTCTGTAATTTTGAGTTGGGGGTAAAATACTAATTGTCAGAAACAATGAGCGAGCGTTAGACAACTGCTTGACACAATAAAAGTTATGTTGAGTCAAACAAGCAAAATAAAACAGTACTATAGTTTTGCAAAAAAAAAAAAAAAAAAAGTAAAACGATGGCAAGATCATAATTTTTAACTGGGGGAGAAATCGTAATTTTTGAAATGGGAGGAAAATCTTAATTTTGAACAGAGGGCAAAAGCGTAAAAATATTTTTAACTAGGGGCGAAATCATAATTTTAAACTGAGAGCAAAATCATAATTTTGAGCTATGAGGAAAAACATAATTTTATTTTGAACTGTGGACAAAAACGTAAATTTGAGTTGTGGGCAAAATCGTAATTTTGACATAGGGGCACAAACATATTTTTATTTTGAAGGGGGGCAAAAGCGTAATTTAGACGGAGGGCGAAACCGTAAATTTAAACTGGGAATAGAATTAGAAATGAGTTTTTGAACTGAGGGCAAAAGTGTAAATTTTGAGCCAGGGCAAATATATAATTTTATTTTGAATTAGGGGCGAAAACATAATTTTAAGCAAAGGATGAAATCATAATTTTAAGTTAGAAATAAAATTAAATTAAAAATGGGTTGGTCCAATAGGGAAGTGCCAGACAGCTGCTTGGCACTATTCCCCAAACTTGTAAATGTACATGTCTGCCTGGCACTATTCCCTAAACTTGTAAATGTATATGTTGTCTGGCACTATTCCCCAAACTTGTAAATGTATATGTTGGAAATGTGAAACGGTGATCATACTTCCGGCCAACCATTTTATCGCTTTTAACATCTTCTATGATCGTTGTTTCACATTTATATTAGTTGATCCATCTAATAAAATTTGAATAAACCTAAGAATTTTAGTATCTTATGTTGTAACATTAAAGATATTCATAATCAATGGCCCACAGCAACGCGTGGGTAAGTATCACCTCATTGAATGGAAAAAGAAAAGGCCATTATATTGGAATGATTGACATTTATTATTATAGTAATATTAATGTGCATATCTACCAATAATTATAAAAAAAAAAAAAAACTATTAGATTAACATCTTCTAACTTGTGCGACTACCTTTTGCTTTAATAATTGTCCAATGAAAATATACGCCCATCATGGCTGATTGTTTATTTATTTATTTAGTTATTTACTAGGTTATAACCCCGTGTAGTACACGGGTCGAATAATTGAATTTTATATATTTTGGTCCCTAACACTAACCCCATCCATTTACTTTTAGGGGCCAAAAGGGTTAGAAAAAAGACATTGGGGTGGTCCAAAAGGGTTAGAAAAATAGACGTTGAGGGTTCAGATGTTAAAAAATTCCTTTTGGGTTAAAAGGGTAAAAGTGATATAACCACAGGGGCCAAAATCGTAATTTACTCTAGAGTTAATTAAATAGTTAGTCCCTGTGGTTTGCACAAAGTAACATACTTAGGTACTAATAGTTTAAAATCACATTCTAGGGTATTAACTTTTCATTTTGTAACGTTTGGAGGTATTAACGTTATTTGAAGGCTTAAAATCACATTTTATTAGTACCTAAGTATGTTATTTTGTGCAAACAACAGGGACTAACTATGTTAATACCCTAGAAGTTAATGTCACACCCCAACCGATGGCGGAAACATCTGGATGACACGAAGTGTGTATAGATTGCTCGAGACATCATAACATTATGTGACAATATTTAATTAAATCTAAATTTCATTGTAAGTGCTAAATTGTCATACAAAATTCAAAATAAGAAATACAGCATTGTTTCAACAAATAACATAACATCAAAAGATAACGATTTATAGGTGTGTATCTAGTCCACCCTATACTTGTTTCATCTTTCGTCATACTTCAACAATCTAACCTGCAACATGTATTAAAATAGAGTTTCAATGCAAAAGCAAAGGCGAGTATACAAGTTTAACTACATAGCATAATAGAATAAAAGCTCAAATCCAACATGATTCATATATGTGATTTACTAGTATGCAATTTTGGCGTACAATATGATCAAACACTAGAATACAACGCATAAAGTAGCCTAATCCCAATAGTTTAGCGGGGTGGTAATGTTTAACTTAACAATACCCAATAGAATAGCGGGCGGGGCGTTAATCCTATAGCGCTATAATTGTCAAGGTGGGCGAGCAAAGTTAATGAGCATATAACGTTCCAAATCGTTCATAGAGCATACAAGAATAACAAGTAATTTCACATTAGTTTCATGCTTGATCAAGGATTGAGTATGTTTAATTTAGTTTAAAAGTCATTCAAATAGTTATACATGTTGCATCCCAAAGTATAAAAGGGAAAAGGGGATCGAGTATACTCACGGTGGTTGCAAGCTTTCCTACTTGGAATTCCCGCGAGTGAGTTGATGGATGGATTAATTTGGAGCACCTAGTCCTTCTACACGAGGAAACATAGGTGTGTGAGTTTGGTGTTCAACGGAAGATTATAAATTTGGAGTCTAACATAACATAAGGTAGAAATAGAATATGATACGAAAAATAATCATCTTTAACTTAGTAACCCTTGTATGACACTATGTAACCAATGTGGTTAAAATGTTTTCATGGGAAATACACCCATTAGAATCATATTAAGGTTTTAGGTCTTAGATGATATTCTACTACTTTAACATATAAACACAAGTTCAATATTAAAGGTTCGAATGAATATATATAGTTTCTAGGTTATGTATTACATATTACTTAGTCCAATAATTCCTGTAGGAGGTAGAAGATTAAGATCTTCATTTAGGCACCTCGAGTTATCATGGAAGTCATGTATGGGGTAGGAAGAACAAACTTCCATTTAGGAACCCCTTGAATGTTCACCACTTCACTTGATGTAAAAACAACCAAGGAGGGTCAAGAACTATGATTTGTACAATAATATAAACAATCTAACTAACGAGAAATCATCAAATCATGTGAGGATTTTAAGTTGGAACAACCCAAGTTGTTCCATAATCACTCTACATCAAGAATCAAACTTGAACATGACTTGTGGGTAAAATACCCTAACAAAACAGAAAGTATTTGAGGTTTAATCCTCTAATCTTAAGTGTCTCAACCTTGTTTTTAAGCTTAACCAACCACAAGATAAGTTGTAAGCATTAGGACATAGGTTTGAGATGAGAAAACTCAAGTTTGATGAAGTTTAAACAAGTTTGAAAGAGTATGTAATAAAACAGAAAGTTCTTGGACCATTTCAGGGCAATTCCAGGTCTGATTTCTCCAAGGAGAAGTCAAGGAATCGAACCCCAAGATTATCCAAGGAAGTAGAAAGAAGAACCAAGTGATTTGGTTGAGAAATGAGCAAGTTATACTCACTTTAGTGCAAGAGTATGAATCTGCCCGAATTCTGAATGTGCAACTGATTTGAGAGTGAATTTGTGAGATGAAATGAGTTGTGAAAGTGTAAAAATGCTTGGAGAAGGGTTGTATTTATAGTGGAAGAGGTTAGGGATGATTGGAGGTGATTAGAGGTGGATTAAAGGTGATTGGGGAGTGTTAGAACATAGGATTTCGTGCAAATTCGCGTCAAAACACAGCTGAAATGTGTTTTCTGATCTGGGGACTTGTACGCGGGCCGCGTAAGATATCAGGGGGGCCTTACGCGGGCCGCTCGGACTTACTGATCCGGAAATAAGTTTCATTTACTACATTTTAGCCCCCAATGTTTGTTATTTTAGGGCTTTTAGGTCATTTAGGGACTATACTTGCCACAAAAGCATAGATTGAGATAAATTCAAGTATAAGAAGTATACACCAAGTATAATTAAGCGTATAAGTATCAAAATCAAGTGTCGTTCACGTTCAAAACATGTTTTAGGCATAAGTTTAGATTAATTACAAGTTTAGCACATAGCTTCCACGAATAACGATTAAACATCAATTAATTCATCAAATCGATCATACGAGCGTATATAAAGTGTGTATAACATATTTGTAACAAAATACGAGTTCCATTAATGATCCAAGTCTCGGTTTTACAATGATTACAAGGAAAGAAATGATCACAAGAATACAAAGTTTCCAAAAATAGAAATACGAACAAAGCTTTCTATAAATGGAAAGTACAAAAGAGCTGGGCGTTACAGTCTCCCCTCCTTTAGAAAATTTCGTCCCGAAATTTAGGAAGACGTAGGGAAAAGATGCGGATACTTCGTCTTCATATCGCTTTTGAGTTCCCAAGTAAATTCAGTGCCACGTTTTCCTTCCCATCTAACCTTGACGATAGGAATTTTACTGCGCCTCAATAACTTGACTCCTTGATCCACGATTTCGACGGGTTTTTCCACAAAATGCATAGTTTCGTTGATTTGAAGATCTTCGAGAGGAACATGAAGTCCTTCATCAGCGAGACATTTCTTTAGGTTCGAGACATGAAACGTTGGATGAACGTTGTTGAGCTCTTGAGGTAAATCGAGTCGATAAGCCACCTTACCAATCCTTTCGAGTATCTTAAAAGGGCCAACATAGCGAGGGGCAAGCTTTCCCTTTTTACCAAAATGAACCACTCTTTTCCAAGGAGACACTTTGAGTAGAACATGATCCCCAACGTTGAATTCCATCGGTTTGCGTCCCTTATCAGCATAGACCTTTTGACGATTTCGAGCCTTGAGTAGATTATCACGGATTTGGTGAATCTTATCTGTCGCTTCTTGTATGATCTCAGGGCCAGAAAATTTTTTGTCACCAATCTCGTGCCAGCTTAAAGGAGATCGGCATTTGCGACCATACAATGCTTCAAATGGAGCCATTTTAATACTGGAGTGGTAGCTATTGTTGTACGAGAACTCGACCAAAGGTAAATGCACATCCCAACTACCACCAAAGTCAATGACACAAGAACGGAGCATGTCCTCTAGGGTTTGGATAGTACGTTCAGTCTGTCCATCCGTTTGAGGATGAAAAGCCGTACTGAGATTCAAATGAGTACCCATAGCGGACTGAAAAGTTTGCCAGAGACGCGAAGTAAATCGACCATGAGATCAGAAATGATGTCGAGAGGAATACCATGATGTCGTATGACTTCATCAGTATAGATGCGGGCCAGTCGTTCAACCTTGAAATCTTCGCGAATAGGGATGAATTGAGCGGACTTGGTCAAACGATCGATGATCACCCAAATGCTATCGTGACCAGAAGGTGTACGAGGGAGTTTAGTTATGAAGTCCATTGCAATGCTATCCCATTTCCAAACGGGGATTTCAGGTTGTTCGAGTAGACCAGAAGGTCGTTGATGCTCGGCTTTGACTTTCGAACAGGTAAGACACTTAGAAACGTACACGGCAATGTCTCTCTTCATACCGGGCCACCAATAGGATGTACGTAGGTCATGGTACATCTTGTCAGCACCAGGATGAATTGAGTACTTGGATTTGTGTGCCTCGTTCATAATGAAGTCTCGAAGGTCTTCACGATCAGGGATCCAGGCACGATTGGCAAGGTATAGGATACCATCAGCCTTGGATACGAGGTCGTGTTCTCGAGCGCCTCGTATCTCAACATGGAAGTTACCTTCGTTAATAGAGGCGTACTGAGCCTCACGAATGCGGCGTGGAAGATCGTTAACGAGTTGAAAACAACGAATACCCTTCATATGAGTTTTGCGACTAAAGGCGTCAGCTACTACATTTGCTTTACCTGGATGGTATTTGATTTCGCAGTCGTAGTCGTTTAACAGTTCCACCCAACGACGTTGACGCATGTTCAGTTCTTTTTGGTCGAAGATATGTTGAAGGCTCTTGTGCTCAGTGAAAACCACACACTTAGTACCATAAAGGTAGTGTCGCCAAATTTTCAACGCAAAACCAACTGCGCCAAGTTCAAGGTCATGGGTAGTATAGTTTTTCTCGTGTATTTTGAGTTGTCTCGACGCGTAAGCGATGACCTTGTCTCGTTGCATAAGCACACAACCAAGACGGAGGCGTGAAGCATCGCAATACACAACGAAGTCGTTGTTACCATCAGGAAGCGCAAGTATAGGAGCATTACAAAGCATGTCCTTGAGTGTTTGGAAATACTTCTCTTGTTCGGGACCCCAAACAAAAGGATCCTCTTTTTGAGTCAATGAGGTCAAAGGGACGGCGATTTTCGAAAAGTTGGAGATAAAACGACGGTAATAGCCAGCAAGACCAATAAACGAACGAATTTCGGACGGAGATCTAGGCGCGGTCCAATTTTGTACTGCTTCAATTTTGGAGGGATCAACATGGATTCCTTTTTCACTAACAACGTGCCCAAGGAATTGGACTTCTTTGATCCAGAACTCGCATTTGGAAAACTTAGCGTATAAGCGTTCAATACGTAAGAGCTCGAGTATAAGGCGAAGATGACGTTCATGATCGGCTCGAGATTTAGAATAAATGAGAATATCATCAATGAAGACGATCACGAAGCGATCTAAGTAGGGCTTACAAACACGATTCATGAGATCCATGAACACAGCGGGTGCGTTGGTCAAGCCAAAAGGCATAACCACGAACTCGTAGTGCCCATAGTGAGTGCGAAAAGCGGTTTTGGGGACGTCCTCTTTGAGAACACGAAGCTGGTGATAACCAGATCGAAGATCGATCTTGGAGAAATAGGTAGCGCCTTGAAGTTGATCGAAAAGATCGTCGATACACGGAAGAGGGTAACGGTTCTTGACGGTGAGTTTGTTAAGCTCACGATAGTCGATGCACATGCGGAAAGATCCATCCTTCTTTTTGACGAAGAGCACAGGAGCACCCCAAGGTGAGGTACTTGGACGAATAAAACCTTTATCGAGGAGTTCTTGAAGTCGTAGATAATTCTTGCATCTCAGAAGGTGCAAGACGATAAGGAGCCTTGGCTACTGGAGTCGCACCAGGTACGAGGTCAATGCGAAAGTCAACAGATCGAGGTGGAGGAGGACCAGGTAAATCTTCAGGAAAGACGTCAGGGAAGTCGCGCACCACTAGAACATCACTTATACTTTTTCCCTTGCCCTTTTCTTCCACAACGTGGGCTAAAAAGGCTAAGTACTGTTTGCGTAAGTACTTGTTCGCTTGTGTGCAGGACATCAACTTCAGTCCCTTTGAAGGTTGGTCTCCATAGACGTGTAAAACATCACCAGATGGAAGAGGTAAACGAACGTATTTCTCGTGACAAGCGATTTCAGCATGATTCTTCTGAAGCCAATCCATGCCTATGATGACGTCGAAACTACCCAATTGCATGGGTATGAGATCGATAGGGAAAACGTGCTCGTTAAGAGTGAGGCGACAATCGCGAAGGACGGAATCGACTAAGATGGACTTGCCATTGGCGACTTCAACGGAAAACGACCTTGGTAGCTTAGAGCGTGTGCAATTTAACAACGATTCGAATTCTAAGGACACAAAGCTTTTGTCCGCACCAGTATCAAACAGTATTGAAGCATAAAGATGGTTAACAAGAAACGTACCATTAACGACATCATTGTCGTTGCGCGCTTGATTTGCGTTCAGATTGAAAGCGCGTCCACGAGGAGCTGGTTGTTGCTCTTGATTCCATAATGGGCATTGAGGACGAAGATGATTAGCATCCCCACATTTGAAACAAGCTCTAGCGGGTCTTGTGTTTTGAGGAGCGGGTGGAGCTTGTTGGGCTTGCTGAGCTGGTGGTGCTTGCTGTTGTTGATTGAAGCGGCAAAAGGCGGTGTCATGACCATAACGGTTGCAAGTGCCATAACGACGACACCTGGCATTGGTGGGATGATGGTAATTACAAGTGGCACACTTGGGGTGAATCCCAGTGTACGACTTTTGGGCGTTATCAGGGGCAACGGGGTTCGGGTTAACTGGCGGCACAATCGCGTTGCAAATAGGGTTGGATTGCTTTCGCTTCTTCCCCCTATTGCTATTCGTCTGCTGGGTAATTTGGTTGGCTGGCTTGAAAGAAACGGGGTTTGTGGCTTGCTTATCACGAATGCGATTGTTGTTCAGAGAAGCGGCCAAATTGTAAACAGGTTCGATATTGTCGAGTTTGGCTGCCTCGATCGTATCGCGCATAGCAGAGGGTAACCCATTGATGTATTTACTTATCTTGCGCGCAGTGGTCATAACAAGGTGAGGGACAATGAAGCTAAGTTGTTTGAAACGGGTGGTGTAGGCTAGGTTCTCATCACCCACTTGCTTTAGAGCCCAAAATTCCTCCTCTAACCTGTGTTGCTCATGCGGAGGGCAGAACTCGTCCATCATTATGGCCTTGACTTCTTCCCAGGTCAATGCATATGCCAGTTTATTCGAACGGATGTTCCTTTCGTTCGACCATCACTCGAGAGCTCGGGCTTGGAATACCCCAGTCGCGCTACGCGTTCTGAGCTCATCGGGGCAATCACTATTGATGAACGTGACCTCTATGCTATCAAACCACTCGAGCATGGCGGTCACCCCATCATTGCCAGTGAATGGCTTGGGATTGCAGGATGAAAAGTGCTTGAAGTTGAACGAAGCGGGCTTGCGTAACTCAACCTTAGAGTCGACGGAAGAGGGAGGTGTCTCAGAAGCTCGAATCTAGGAAATGACCTTTGGAACGACGCGCGCAAATTGATCGGCCGTGAAAGCCATCATCTTCTTCGTAGCACGAGTCTTTGACTTCTTAGACGATTTGATGAGTTGAGAAGACATCTAAGATTCACAAGAACGAATAGGTGAGGCTTGATCATAATGTTTGTTTAAGAAAATTGTTTGCATAAAATGACTCATATAGCATAAAGTGTCACATAGCATAAAAGAGTTCAAATTAATTCACATAGTGTAAAGAGTTTAAACGTCACATAAAGCATAGTCATGGGTCCAACATAGCATAACATGGATAAATGAAAGCATCGTAAATTTAGTTTGTTCACGAGGAATTATTATTGTTTGCTATTGCGATAACGTGCGAAATGATTAAAACGAAATTTTGAAATGAACGAACAAGTATAAAATCACATATAAATTGAGATACATAAAAGAGAGGCTCAATAAAACATTAGATTGTTTCGGGTAGAGAAACGTCGACTATTCCAAAGTGGGTCGAAAGTCCTTTCGAATTAGAGAAAACGTGCTTTGGCCTATAGGTAAGATACTCTCGTCGAGAAGCGATTAACGGCATCTTACCCTTCCGGTTACTACACATCTCTAATTGATTGAAACAATCGGGACTTTGGCGAGATTGAAAATCAAGGAATGGGACTTAATCGACGAGGTGTGGGTTTCACCCCTAACTTGACGATTTCGTACCCTAAATGTGGTTAGTACTTGTCGGGTCAAAACAAAATTTCGACACTTTGACAAGGGTCCACTTGAGTTGAAATGGAAATTACCATTAAGTTGTGGATTTCACTCCTAGCTTAATGGTGTAATTTCGTGCAAAAATAGTTTAAGGTAGAATGAGAGTCGTTTACCAAATTGTGGGTTTCACGCCTATTTTGGTAAAGTCGTCTCGTTTATGTTACAAGAGTATACAAATAACACAAGTGTGTTCATGTTAACCTTAGGAAAGGCATATAAATTTAATCAACAAGAAGTATAGCTAGGAAGCATGCAAGGTAGAGCACAAAAGTTTTAAACGACAAATAAGAGGCAAAATTCCTAGAACTATAGATTAGGGCAAAAGCATGGCATTTTTCCTAATTCCCTATAGTTATGGCTTTGATACCAATCTGTCACACCCCAACCGATGGCGGAAACATCGGGATGAGACGAAGTGTGTATAGATTGCTCGAGACATCATAACATTATGTGACAATATTTAATTAAATCCAAATTTCATTGCAAGTGCTAAATTGTCATACAAAATTCAAAATAAGAAATACAGCATTGTTTCAACAAATAACATAACATCAAAAGATAACGATTTATAGGTGTGTATCTAGTCCACCCTATACTTGTTTCATCTTTCGTCATACTTCAACAATCTAACCTGCAACATGTATTAAAATAGAGTTTCAATGCAAAAGCAAAGGCGAGTATACAAGTTTAACTACATAGCATAATAGAATAAAAGCTCAAATCCAACATGATTCATATATGTGATTTACTAGTATGCAATTTTGGCGTACAATATGATCAAACCCTAGAATACAACGCATAAAGTAGCCTAATCCCAATAGTTTAGCGGGGTGGTAATGTTTAACTTAACAATACCCAATAGAATAGCGGGCGGGGCGTTAATCCTATAGCGCTATAATTGTCAAGGTGGGCGAGCAAAGTTAATGAGCATATAACGTTCCAAATCGTTCATAGAGCATACAAGAATAACAAGTAATTTCACATTAGTTTCATGCTTGATCAAGGATTGAGTATGTTTAATTTAGTTTAAAAGTCATTCAAATAGTTATACATGTTGCATCCCAAAGTATAAAAGGGAAAAGGGGATCGAGTATACTCACGGTGGTTGCAAGCTTTCCTACTTGGAATTCCCGCGAGTGAGTTGATGGATGGATTAATTTGGAGCACCTAGTCCTTCTACACGAGGAAACATAGGTGTGTGAGTTTGGTGTTCAATGGAAGATTATAAATTTGGAGTCTAACATAACATAAGGTAGAAATAAAATATGATACGAAAAATAATCATCTTTAACTTAGTAACCCTTGTATGACACTATGTAACCAATGTGGTTAAAATGTTTTCCTGGCAAATACACCCATTAGAATCATATTAAGGTTTTAGGTCTTAAATGATATTCTACTACTTTAACATATAAACACAAGTTCAATATTAAAGGTTCGAATGAATATATATAGTTTCTAGGTTATGTATTACATATTACTTAGTCCAATAATTCATGCAGGAGGTAGAAGATTAAGATCTTCAATTAGGCACCTCGAGTTATCATGGAAGTCATGTATGGGGTAGGAAGAACAAACTTCCATTTAGGAACCCCTTGAATGTTCACCACTTCACTTGATGTAAAAACAACCAAGGAGGGTCAAAAACTATGATTTGTACAATAATATAAACAATCTAACTAACGAGAAATCATCAAATCATGTGAGGATTTTATGTTGGAACAACCCAAGTTGTTTCATAATCACTCTACATCAAGAATCAAACTTGAACATGACTTGTGGGTAAAATAACTTAACAAAACAGAAAGTATTTGAGGTTTAATCCTCTAATCTTAAGTGTCTCAACCTTGTTTTTAAGCTTAACCAACCACAAGATAAGTTGTAAGCATTAGGACATAGGTTTGAGATGAGAAAACTCAAGTTTGATGAAGTTTAAACAAGTTTGAAAGAGTATGTAACAAAACAGAAAGTTATTGGACCATTTTAGGGCAATTCCAGGTCTGATTTCTCCAAGGAGAAGTCAAGGAATCGAACCCCAAGATTATCCAATGAAGTAGAAAGAAGAACCAAGTGATTTGGTTGAGAAATGAGCAAGTTATACTCACTTTAGTGCAAGAGTATGAATCTGCCCGAATTCTGAATTTGCAACTGATTTGAGAGTGAATTTGTGAGATGAAATGAGTTGTGAAAGTGTAAAAATGCTTGGAGAAGGGTTGTATTTATAGTGGAAGAGGTTAGGGATGATTGGAGGTGATTAGAGGTGGATTAAAGGTGATTGGGGAGTGTTAGAACATAGGATTTCGTGCAAATTCGCGTCAAAACGCAGCTGAAATGTGTTTTCTGATCTGGGGACTTGTACACGGGCCGCGTAAGATATCAGGGGGGCCTTACGCGGGCCGCCCGGACTTACTGATTTGGAAATAAGTTTCATTTATTACATTTTAGCCCCCAATGTTTGTTAATTTAGGGCTTTTAGGTCATTTAGGGACTATACTTGCCACAAAAGCATAGATGGAGATAAATTCAAGTATGAGAAGTATACACCAAGTATAATTAAGCGTATAAGTATCAAAATCAAGTGTC
This sequence comes from Helianthus tuberosus, assembly GCA_030545235.1. NCBI lineage: Eukaryota > Viridiplantae > Streptophyta > Magnoliopsida > Asterales > Asteraceae > Helianthus > Helianthus tuberosus. The sequence continues at coordinate 10,792,751 of CM060396.1, forward strand.
GTTCACGTTCAAAACACGTTTTAGGCATAAGTTTAGATTAATTACAAGTTTAGCACATAGCTTCCACGAATAACGATTAAACATCAATTAATACATCAAATCGATCATATGAGCGTATATAAAGTGTGTATAACATATTTGTAACAAAATACGAGTTTCATTAATGATCCAAGTCTCGGTTTTACAATGATTACAAGGAAAGAAATGATCACAAGAATACAAAGTTTCCAAAAATAGAAATACCAACAAAGCTTTCTATAAATGGAAAGTACAAAAGAGCTGTGCGTTACAGTTAATACCTCCAAATGTTACAAAATGAAAAGTTAATACCCTAGAAGGTGATTTTAAACTATTAGTACCTAAGTATGTTATTTTGTGCAAACCATAGGGACTAACTATGTAATTAACTCTTTACTCTAATATCAAATTAGATAACTAAGTTTGAATTTGAAGTAAATAGATAAATATAAAAGTAATAAGGCAAATTGGATTTAAATAATCCCAACTTATCCAATTTGGCTGATAATAATCCCAACTCAATTATTGGCTGATAATAATCCGAACTGGTCCACTTTTGGCCGATAATAATACGTCGTTAAAAATAGCTTAACGGAGTTAAGCTTTTTTCCGAATTACAAACCGATGTTTATGGATTTTGATCAGAACGAGGATACGATTCGATTTATGTAAAACCTACCTCGAAACGGTGCTTTAAACGATTTGATTTTTGTTAAATTGAAGTTTAAACACCCGAATTGAAGCAACGTTTTCGTCGTTTGGGGCAGTATTTCGAAGTAAATTTTATATCAATCAACTCGTATCTTCATTCTGATTAAAATCCATAAATCATCGGTTTGTAATTCGAAAAAAGCTTAACTCCGTTAAGCTATTTTTAACGGCGGACTATTATCGGCCAAAAGTGGACCAGTTCGGATTATTATCGACCAATAACTGAGTTGGGATTATTATCGGCCAAATTGAGCAAGTTAGGATTATTTAAATCCAATTTGCCAAGTAATAATTAAACTAAATAATACTTAGCAGGAGGATTATCTATAATTAATTAGAAGAAATTAAAATAAAATAATAATTATCCATAAGACATGGCCTAATATGGTGACACGTGTCCAAAAGTTGGTTTATTTTATTATAGTAGATAGAAGATTTATATTTTGCTTTAATAACAACAACAATTAATAATAATAATATTAATAATAATAATAATAATAATAATAATAATAACATATAGGAGAAAATATAGACAAATAAAAAGTGAAATTTATTGTAAAAAGCATCGGACTCGCTATTTTGTTTTATGTAGTTAAAAGTGATAACGTGATATTGCTTTAAAAGGTGAGGATCAACCATGAAAAATCTACAAACCATAGGGAATAACCAGACTTTTTTTCAAATTGTATATTTCATTAAAACACGCCCAAAGTCAACCACAAAAACCAGAAGTCGGGCCACAGACAACAACCAAAACCGACTCTTACAACATATACATAAGATATTTACACCACTTTATCTATCGGATAGAAATTTACGTAGACCCATATTTTAGGCAAAGCATCCCAAGCGATTTAATACTGAGAAAATAATGGTCTAGCAACACCTCCTTGTTGAAGAAAAAACATTCGTTCCTCGCTCTCCATATTAAAAAAAAAGGCCATGTATATGATAATAGCAGGTGAAAAGGGGAACAAACATCGATTATTAACTTTTTTTTATTTATAGCAATTATTTTTATGGTGAAATAACTTTAGTATATTTATTACTCTTCTTACTATTTTATAATCTCAATAATTTTTATAATTTTAATTGAAGTACAATATTACTATCTAGTTTTTTAAAATCATTTTTAATGTCTGTACAATATTGATTATAAATGATGCTTTTATACTAGTTATAGTGATTAGTCTAAATTGTACAATTATAAATGCGCGTCTAAATAAACTAGCAATGGTGCGATTACAAAATCATGTCTAACGTACAATAGTACTTATCTAGGTATGATACTTTAATATATGAACATGCTACGTGGTTATATTTAGTGGCGGACACAGGAATTATATACTGAGGATGCGAACATAGCTCTTAATCAATATTTCAAGTGGTGCGGTCGGGATTTTTGCATATAAAGTTCACTAATTTTTTTTCAAGGGAAGCATCCGTCCTCCTAGCCTATAACCTAGGTCCGCCCATTGTTATATTAATATATTTAAACCATTACAATGGTGTGTCTAAAACACATCCACACTTTTAATAATATACTTAATTTTGCCGTGTATAAATCCTAGTTTTTTTGGTGCGTCTTATAAGACCCTTTTATTTCCTAAAAGAGCATTACGATTTACTAGTTTTTTTCTTACACCTAATTAATTAGCATCCATATAAAGTTTAGTGGGCTCCAATTTCACATGCAAAGGTGAACACGGCTTTTTATTTTTTTTTAAGTAAACTTCATTAGATAACCCATGAAATGGAGCGGTTTTAACGGACAAATTACATAATTACAAAATTACACTAACTAGGGTCATTGCCCGACGCGCGTTGCGCGATTTACATTGTGGTTAGCATATATGATTATAAAGCATTAAAACGTTTTTTTCTTTTGGATTTCTTGCGTCACATGTGTAAATATCTATTTATTTATTTATTCTCTACATATGCATGCTTGTCATACCTTGTAACTTTAAAAAGAAAATAGCTAGTGAGAAAATAACATCAACATTCTACTGTAGATGAAATGATTATTACCTCATTATCAGGCTAGACAAAGCCAGAAAACTGCAAGATATTACTCTTGACCTGCAAAGCCTGCAATTTCAATCCAAGCTTAATGTTAGGTATCAACAAGTTTAGGCTAGTGAATTAAAATCATTCAAAACTTTTAAAACACCTCATGTTAAACTAATCAAGCTATAAATTTTACTTAAGCTAGACCTTTGAACATACTTTAAAAGAAAATAAAAAATTAATTATGTATTAAACAGTTTATTTAGTTTGGATTATTGTAAATTATCAGAAATAATATATATTTGGAAAATTACAGGTGGGTGAGTTGAAAAAAGGAATTAATCCTTCCTCTCTGAAAAATTTGAATTTTGATCCCAAATATATATCAGCACCAATTCAAGCAGGACTCATAACAGCCGTGATTGCTCTTACTGGAAGTATCCAATCCAGCCAATGAGAGCCGGCCACGGAAGAATGCTAGGCCCGCCCAACGCCCGGGCTGAAACCCCAGCCCAAGGGGCCACGCCGAAACCCAAGCCCACCCGGGGTGGTGACTTGGGCGTTTGTACCCAACCCCCGCCCCAACCCCCACCCCATACCCCATAGTCTAAGGGAAAGAAAATGTCCCTCTCTAGTTTTTATATATTTCTAATATATATATATATATACACACACTTTTTAGAAAAAAAGTTATATTTTAGCGGCCCATCGTTTTCATTTATTCTTATTTTTTCCAATATATACATATGTACTGATTCGAATATATTTATCTTTTCGTTATAAAATTAAGTTATTGGCTTTATATTTTAGGAGCTCGTTTTCTTCAACTCACCCAGGGCCTAATTTTTTTTAAGGATTTTCGAAGACAACCCTGTAGTAGGCCCATAAAAGATAATGGCCTAAACTTCACATGGAACGCATTCAACTTTTGTTAGCACCTAAATGACCGATATATGTCACAATCTAAAAACTTTAGCTTGGTTGGTTTGGTACAATAAAAGCCAGATTAAAAAAATTGTAAAAAAAATTACCTTTTCTGTTCAGCAGCTAGAAGCTTTGCCTGTAGCCGTTGGCCAAGTTCTTCATTGTATGCAGATTGTAGAGGACTCCTAGGCCTTATTCGAGCCTTACTTGACAAATGCTCATAAAACTTCTGCAAAAATCAAAAAAGGGAAAACAAAGATCAGCAAATCAAAGTTTAGGTAACCACATCACCTAAAAACTTAGATGCCAAGAACAGAGAAGACTATAACTAATACAAGTTTTCAGCAGTTAATTAGTTAAAATACACTAAACTAAGTTCCCATTTATCTCCTCTGGTTTTCAATTGCTTAAATGTCAGTCAAACCTACAAATTTAACCTCATTTGATTCACTACGAAAAAGATTCTGAAGAAACCACCTTACCTAACTCGAGGACAACCTTCAACAACAAAGAGAATCTTACATAACAAGACAATTAAAAAACACAAACAAAGTTGAAAAGATCTTCACATCACAAAGATCAAATAGATTTTACTTCATAATGAATTCGCCTTAAAAATAATAATAATCTCGAATTCCTTCTCTCCAAATCAGTAATTACTAATCAGTAAACTTAAGCACATGTTTAGTACACAAAGTTTAGTACACAAAATTAAGATGCAAAATTCACAGAATCTGATATTATTTCCTTAAACTTATATGGTCATACATAACAATTTCAGCGAATAATTCTAAAAAAAAAAAGAACTGTCTGTTACGCAGATTATTAATCAAGTAATTAGGACAACTGACTACAACAAACTAATAGCCCTAACCTGTCGACAAAGATCTGCATCTCGAAGCTTCGATTCAATCAGCAGAAGAGGTGTATCGCCAATAAGGATCCGCCATTGTTGTTGTTCGATTGATAAACTTCACCATAGAACTTACCTGTGTCGCAGGTAACTTCTCAATAAAAAAAAAGGAATAGAATGAGAAGTAGCAGGGGGTGTTACCGTAAACATCGTCGGCCAAACATCGCTGCCGGCGCCGTCAGCGGCGGACGTCTCTGATTTTTCTTTCTCATCTCTCACGCTCTTCGTTTCTCTCTCTTCTCTCGTCTTGTGCAGTCGCCGCCATAAATCATACTACTGAAAAATATATAAACCCTTGATTGTTCTAACTTCAAAACTATTTGATCCCTTTCAATAAGCATCAATAAGTGTTCCTCAAAACGGACTCGAAAACTCTTAACTATACATAATTCATACTACTGAAACATATATGAACCCTCGTAATTAATTAAAACTTTCCACTAAGCATCGATAACTGTTCCCCTGAATTGACTCAAAAACTCTCAACTATATGTAAATGTAATTCATACTTTTTTTTTGAAAGGCAAAGCAAATAATCTATTAGAATTCAGTTAACAGAAAGATTTAGCAACCGTAAATTGTTTAAACCTCTTTTATTCACTAAGCATCAATAACTATTCTCCAAAATTGACTCAAAAACTATTAACTTTATGTAAATCATACTACTGAAACATATATAAACCCTAGATTGTTTAAACTTCAAATTATTTGATTCTTTTCCCTAAACATCAATAACCAACTGTTAATCATACGTAATTCATATTACTGAAACATATATGAACCCTAGATTGACTAAAAAAACTCTGAATAACATGCAATTCATCCTGCTGAAACATATATGAACCGTAAATTCACTCGAAAGCTCTTAATTGTATGTAATTACGGTTTCACGATACGATAGATTGAATAGAACTGGAATTAGGTTAATCACAAAGCCAATTATCAAAATCAAAACAACGAATATGATAACCTAATGAATAATTTGACGAATTAGGGCTTATTCGAGAGGAAGAAGGTGTGCGGATACCTCTGTCAGCAGAAGAGGTGTATCGCCAATAAGGATCCGCCATTGTTGTGGTTCGATTGATAAACTTCACCATAGAACTTACCTGTGTCGCAGGTAACTTCTCAATAAAAAAAAAGGAATAGAATGAGAAGTAGCAGGGGGTGTTACCGTAAACATCGTCGGCCAAACATCGCTGCCGCCGCGGCTCCGCCGCTGACGGCGGATCGTCGCCGTCTCTGATTTCTCTTTCTCATCTCTCACGCTCTTCGTTTCTCTCTCTTCTCTCGTCTTGTGCAGTCGCCGCCATACGCCACCACACCGGTCGTTCATCGAACAGAGATGGAGGAGTGGGTGAAACAGTTCAAGGAAAGAGGGCTTAGGGGTTGTCGGATTACGAACCGGAGAAGACGAAGAGAAAAGGGAAAGGGGGTGTTGTACGCTGTATTCAGGCGAGAGTGAGAGTTGAAGATGATGATACTATTTATTAGTTTTGTGACGTGTCCTAGCTTAACTATTCACAAGGGTGGTTTTTTAATATATAGGATAATTGGTTTAAGACACAGACCTAGCTTTTGACCTACTACTAATTACACGGCTTTTTATTTAACATAGGCTTTGCACACGTTTTTTTAAAAAGCTTGTTGATTTATAGATAATAAAAGTGAGACATGGGTAACAATTTTGAAATTTATACTCAAGCTTAAGAAAAAAAAACTTTGATAACCAATTGATTCCTCATTGTAGAACTTTTTTTATGTAATACTCAAGCTTAAGAAAAGAAACTTTGATAACCAATTGATTCCTCATTGTAGATTTTTTTTTTTTTTTATAAAAAACAAATTCGTAGCACATGTGAGTCTTTACAAGCTTTAGTATAAAAAAAGTGGTGAAGGTCAATGTGGTATGCTTCAAAGGAGGGCAACCTCTTTAAAGAGTTGAATTTCACCACTTCCTTTTATTAAACTATTGCTCCACCACCACCTTAGTATCAAACTGTTCAATTATGTTGGTTACAGGCTATACTACCTAATTAGAACTCATATTTATGTATATTATTTTTTAGCGACAATTATTTATACATAGATTTATCAGTTTTGTTCTCAATGTAATAAGTATTAAATATATGATAAACAATGCTAGAAGTAAGTAAATGATATATATAATATAGACGAGGATGGTTCATATGAGAACCGGCTTGAGTTGAGAGAACTTGTAGGAAATCGACTTCCAATTTTTTTCACCAAAAATCATTTTAAAAAATTAGCTTTCCAAGGGGAAAGATTTCCTTGCCACTTTTTTTCGGTAGCAGTATTACTCCCCACCAGGCGCTATAGTAAATTAAGGTGGGTGTAAATGATTCTTACAGGCCGCAAAAACAAAAAAAAAAAAAAAAAAAAAACGACTCGTGAGTTTTTTTCGGATTTTTTTATAGGGGGGGCTTGTTTCGTATTACTCTACCTTTGAGCAAAATTTGATCGAAAAACTCCCACGGGAATTGGAGTTCTCACAAGTTCTTTTAACTCAAAGTTTTAACTTAAACGTAGTTCTCCTATGAACCTGATTCATGTTAAAAAGATAATTATAAATTTAATAGATAATAAACAAATTGAGCAATAGATTCTACTCGACTTGTTTACACCTTGCTATAGAAATGCAAAATTAATAAACTTACCTCTTATATCATATGCATGTCCACTATCCCTTTTTAAATATTTACTATCAAAATTGTTATATATGAGTGCATTATAACTAATAAATTTTAGTCACAAATTTTTCTTTTTGCACAATTTATAAGTTTAGTTCAAACATTTCATTTCTTATATTATCAATAGAGTAAAAAACTTGCTAGTAATAATTTGAGCCCCCTTCACAACTCCCTCTACATTCAGTTACTTCTTTTCTTTATTTTTACTCATTATTTATTTATAAAAAAAGCGTATTAAAAACTAATAACAACCATATGCTTAATTAAACAACTAATTTGATATTTAGATTAATTTTAAATGAATGAATTTAGAGCTGTGGGTTTATTTATTATTGTATTTATATAAAATATAAAACTAAATAAAAATAATGAATTTGGTTGTACAGTGTACTAGTTTTTCCTCCGCCCGCATTGTGGGGCACTAAGTCGAATATTATCTCTCATAATATGTATGTCTGTTTTCATTTACTTGTACATACTACTCATAACACGATCTCAAAAAAAAAAAACTTATATTGATTCAACAAATTAAAACAAAACACTACCATATTTTTGCTAAAAAAAACTAAAACGACGGAAAAACTATAATATGTTTTAATTTGTTTTCCAAAAAAAAAACAAAAGAAAATGTTCTCTGTAAAACGCAATGCACAATAAACACAAAGAAATGTCTTATTTGTAAAACGCAATGGCCAGAAAACACTTAAAAATGACTCATTCTAAAACGCAATTGCCTAAAAAACAAAAGAAAGTGTTCTCTGTAAAACGCAATGGACTGAAAACACCTAAAACGCAATGCACAAAAAACACAAAGAAATGTCTTATTTGTAAAACGCAATGGCCAGAAAACACTTAAAATGACTCATTCTAAAACGCAATTGCCTAAAAAACAAAAGAAAGTGTTCTCCGTAAAACGCAATGGACTGAAAACACCTAAAAAAGTGTTTTACCTAAAACGCAATGCCCCAAAAACACTTCAAGAATGTGTTTTTCTAAAACGCAATGGCCAATGCAGAACTGTGCTGTGAATTGTCTGTGCTGTGAACTGTCTGAACCAATGCAGTTTACGAATGCAGTTTCCAGAGGCAATTTACAGAAAATTAATTTTTCTGATGCATTTTTATTACAGCAATTTAATCGGAAAAAAAAATTTCGAGCCAGGGGCTCTGCCCCTTGGACCCCGCCAGGGGCTGCCGCCCCTGGGGCCCCGCTACCAGGGGCGCTGCTCCCGGACCCCCGCCAAGATCGTAAAACGCAATGACTAAATCAAAAACCCAGATCGTAAAAATGAAATTAAAGAATTTCTTACATGGATCGAAGTGATTTCTTCAACAATTGACGATTTTTGAATGATTGAAACACTTATCAACGCTCGAATCGAACGGATCGAGTGATTATCTTCAAAATCACCGGAAAAAACGAGATTTTGTATGAAATTAAACTGGGTTTTCTTCAAAAAAGTTGAAGAACACGTTGATCGGGTGTTTGAATCATTGATTGGTGACGAAAATCGCACTATAATGTAGTGATTATTGAGATAGAATGTGAAGAAATGGTTGAAGATGGTGGGTTTTGAAAATGGTGGGTTTTAAAGTTACTGGGTTTTGAAAAGGAAAAAGAAAAGGTTGGATTGACTAAAATACCCTTTTTCTTTATTTTAAGTGTTGACACATGTCCTAATCTTATTGCTTCCTACACTTCCTAGCTAAAATAAATGTATTTAATCCTTTCCCATTATATTTATATATATTAACATAAAGTTATGATGAACAGTAGTTTAAATATTTTAAGTATTTATTTTTATTTAGTAATATTTTATCAATTATTCATTTAATTGTTTAGTAATAAGATAATTTTTAGGTATTTGTTCTTTTTATTAGTAGCATTTTGTTTAGCATTTAACTTGATTTTTTTATAATAACTTACGTTCGGATCACTACGATAGCGACACGATACATGTTATCAAACAAAAAACTATAAAAATTAATACATACCGGTACCGATTCTGTTCAGTTCGATACGGTATGATAGCAATACGATCTTAGTTTATCGAAAGGAAAAACAACAAAAATAAATCCCGGTAATGATACAAATGTTGTTCAGTCGGTTTCGGTTTGGGTTGGTACGATAGCGGCACAATAGCCGTTTTCCATAGTGTTTATATGGCAACGTTGAAAAAATAAACATAGAATACAAACCAACCAAACTGATATCAACTGAACAATATACAAATCAAATGATATCAACTGGACAACATACAAATCAAATGATGTGCTGTGATGGTTGATGCATTGTATTGCAAGCAGCTGACACAAGTTCGATGGTTGTTGTGTCCGATTCTATGTTTTGCCAATGTGGGGCTAGCCCAATTGGTAGAGGCATATGCCTCTTAAGGGAGATGTTCCAGGTTCAATCCTGGGCAAGGGTGATAAATATTAGAATTATTGGTGAATAGAGCAGACCAGAGGTTGTCATTCAAAAAAAATGAACAACATCGGTACTGGTATGGAAATTCGTTTTTATTGTTTTCGATCGATGTAAGGTTTTCTCTTCCGATTACTATAGCGAGTGTACGTACCATAACGAATCGAACAGATATCAGCCGAATTTTCGCCGCGAAGCGCGAGGGAAAAATCACTAGTTATACATATGAATATGAAGTCCCGATGAATAGTGATTTCATAATTTCCAATATTCTTTTTAATTTTTTATTAAAATTTTTAAGTATTCTTTTAAATATTTTAATAATATGTTATGCATCATTTACTTTGACTTTTTAATAACTTTATGTTAACATATTATTTCTTTTAACTAACTTCACAACTAGGTTTATTTTTTCCAACACTGCGATATAAATTATATTGAAAATGGATACCGGGACGCTTTTGCACCAATCGAATCGAAGCCGACGTTGAATATGAATCTATTTTTTCGTATTCAAATCAGCGAATCCTTTTTAGAGTAAACCATACAAGTGTCGTTAACAATATTGAAAAATGTAGATTTTTGTATTGTAAACTATACGAGTATCGATACGTGACCAACAAGACTCATTTTAACCAAACAACATCGATACCAATATCGTTAGTAGCTGAACTAGTATTTGTTTTTATGTTTTTCGATTTATGTAAAACATGTGTCGATATCCTTTTAAGCATATCACGACTTTATTTTTTAGTTTTCTCTTTAAGTTCTTATAGCGATTGTCGGGCAAAACGAACGGAACCGATACCAACTGAGCTCCCGCCGCGTTGCGTGGGAGGAAAGCACTATTATACTATTATTTAATATATATAATTGGAAAGTGGCTATGAATAATAGTTTTCTTTTCTTTTATTTTTTCTTTCTTTTTTTTATTTTGTGTCTTTTTGACTTTTAGTAGTAGTTTTTTTGTTTTTGTTTTTTCATTGGTATTATCGAAACCGATATTTGTCGCTTTTATGATTTTTTATTATTATAATAATATATAGGTTTTTTTATATATTTGTTATTTCAATATACAGTAGATGATTATTATATTTACTTTTAATCTTTAACATTTTTTTTTAATTTTAACTTTTGATGATTTTATATTTTTAATATTACTAATACTATTTGAAGATCGGTATAGTTTTTTTTACTAACGTTTTATAAAATTCTGAATATAAAGTAATTATGTGCTTATTATTATGTGTATAATTCGATAAAAGTTCTATTCAAACGAGTCATATACAGTTGATTTTTTTATCAACACACAACATCGGCATCATACCTTATTTGTTTTTATAAATTTCTCGACATGGCGGTACAAAATTCGTTGAACATAGAGTTATACTTGCCATAAAGTATTTTTTTGGTATCGTAAGCTAAATCGAGTGTATGTACGATACCGGTACCACAATGAACCGATACCGACTAAACAACACTGGGACCGATATAAGTATTCGTTTTTAAGGTTTTCAATCGATGTGAAACACATGTCGATAGCTATGTCGAGTGTGCTCATACTATAATGAACCGGGTCGATAATGACCAAAGGTCCGCAGCGAAGCGCGCGGGAATCTAACTATTATTATACATATCAATTGAAAGTGTTCATTAATAGTGTTTCAATATTTTATTTTAATTAAAGTATTGATTTATTTTTAATTCTATTTTTAAGTATTTATTTATTTTTAAATACTGTTTTATTCAATTATATAGTTTAATTTTCTTTTAATAACTTGCGTTTGTTAGTTTAGAAAAAAATGCGCAACAATATTTTTTTAACATTGCAGTATAACTTTTATTGTAAATGGATATTGTGCTGGAGGTGTACCAAACCGAACCAAAAGCGACAATGAATGGTAATTATTAATTTGAGGTATTTATTTTATTAAAAAACTATCATTTATTTTGATTTTTTTCTAATAATCTGTGTTTATTTTTTCCAATATTGTGATAAAGTTTTTTTTTTTTTTTTGAAATAGATAATGTGCCACTAACGTACCAAAACGTATCGAATCGAATGAATAACATCTGTATCGATACCGCTATTAATTTTTTATTGTTTTTACTTTTGATAAACTAGCACGATATCGTTATTATACCATATCAAACCAAACTAACAACATTGGTACCAGTTTATACAACTTTGTCTGCAACGATATATGAATAATGATATAAATACTGTGACGATCTGAATCAATCAATATTGTTTGAACATTGGTCTCGGTACCCGTGTTCTTTTTTGTCGTTTTCAGTCGATTGATTTCTATACGTAGTACATGTATCATACTGGTATTGTAACGAACCAAACCAATACCAATCCAGCTCGCGGTAATGTACCGCCGCAACGCGCGGTCAAATCAACTAGTTAATATTAAATGGAAATATAATGGCTAGTAAAAAAGATGGCCAATTGGATTTTAACACCTGTAACTTTGAAGAATTGGCCGATAACACCCGCAACTAACACTTTGATCTGTGACACCCAAAACTTTTAATTTCGTTTGTCATTTCACCACTCAGTTAAAAAATGTCTAACTGAGTTAGTTTTCAATCCTAGGTGGCTTCATTAATCATACATGGCATCCTACGTGGCAAACACATGGACTTAATGACATGAAAGTTATATAAAATCCCAAACCCACCGTATGACTACCCCATCCTTTTCCCTTTTCCCTTCTCTCTTCACTCTCTAGTCTCTACAACCGCCATCTCCTCCACCAACCCCCTGCCCCTCCACCAACCACCACCATCACCAACTCCGGCCGTTTTCAAGCGATTTCCGTTTTCAAGTGATTGAACTAACCAATTGAACAATCTGTATACATATATCACCAAACCCTAACCCTAGAAAAACCACAAAAACAACAAAATCAATCATAAACTCATAGTCAAAACCACTACAAACCTCCATTACACCACCAGAACTCACCACCTCCGCCGCGTAGATCTGAAATACCGCCGCGATTGTCAGTTACAGCTCGGAGAAATTGAGTTCGAGTTGACGTGTACAGTTTCTGGTTGCGAGAAATAACTGAGAATTCAGATGCTAGTGGCGGATAGTAGCTAAAACCGGTGACGATTGGACGGTGTTGTAAAGGTGGCCGGAGCTCCGGCGAGAGAGAATGAAGGTGGTGGTTGCAGAGAGTGGGTGGTTGATGAAGAGGGTGGGGTAACGGCGGATGAAATTGATGAAGAGGGTGGTTGCAGATAGTGGGTGGTTGCTGAAGAGGGTGGGTGGGGCGGTGGATTATGGCTTCGTTGAGGATACCTGCGGCTTTATGGTTGATGAAGACGGTGGTGTTCTAAGAAATTGATAGAGAACCGTGGTGTTCAGGCAGTGGTGCATGTAGGGGCGGTGGTTGGCGGAGAAAATGGCGGTGGTTAGTGGAGAATAGTAGTGGTGTGGTGGTGATGTTAGGGTTAGATTAAGTGTGGTGTTTGGTGGCTATTATGCTAGGGGCTGCCAGAGCTAAAACCGGTGGAGGGTTTTTATAAAGGGATGGAGGGTTTGTTTGCAGGTTTAGTGTTTGAGAGAGAAAGAAGATGGAGGGTTTTTATAAAGGGAAACAGTGACAAGTCATTCGCCACGTAATCCGGTCCATCTCAGCAAGTCTGTGCCACATATGCAAAAATGGTCCACGTAGGATGCCACCTAGGATTGAACACTAACTCAGTTACTGAGTTTTTAACTGAGTGGTGAAATGACAAACGAAATTAAAAGTTTTGGGTGTCACAGATCAAAGTGTTAGTTGCGGGTGTTATCGGCCAATTCTTCAAAGTTACAGGTGTTAAAATCCAATTGGCCAAAAAAGAAAGAATAATTGCCGTTCAAAAAAAAAAAAAAGAATAATTGCAGGCATTGACGTTTCTATCTTTTCTCCTTCTCTTTAAGACTTTAACTCCCACACACACAATTCTCCTAAAACATCTCTTTCCGTTTCTTTATGTTTATTATTTTAGCAACAAAAGAATAAAGTGTGAAAATTTTGGCCGCAATGCATCCGAAATATGACGTTTCTTTTACATAAACCATAACTTATGTTTCCCGAATTATTTCTTCTCCTGTCGGCATATACCAAAGTTTATTTTTAACAACAAAGTAACATTAGGATTGTTCATGAGCCGAATCGAAATGAGCTGATTTGAGCCAGGTTAAGCTCGGGCTCAACTTGATTATAAACCAAGCTGGCTTAGCTTCATTTGGATTAAAACCGAGCTGAAAATCATACCCCGAGCTCGGTTCTGCTCTCCTCGTTTCAGTTATGCTCGAATTTTAGAAGAAAATCTAATATATAACTTTCAAAATTTAATAGTCTAAAAGTTCAAAAGAACATATCCATGATAAGTTCAACCTATAATATTATATGTTAAGGGGTTGGTTCCGGTACAAACCATATTTATCTTACAAACTGTAAGAACAGATTCTAGCTCTTAAAAAAAATTAAATTAGCACATACCAAAACAATACATACATAAAAGTAGCACTTTTGAATCATATTAGCACATGAAAATTAATCAAGATAATTGATTTTAGCACATATTTGAATGATATCAATACTTTTCTTAATCAGCATATTGAAAACAAAAGGAAGATCCAAATAAAGAATTAATCGCTTGTTAGCATATTTATAGGGAATTCAATATAATTGATATTATTTAGAATATTATTTTATCATTTCGCTATAATTGGTTGGATGTCATGTGACACTTTATAAATGGTTCTTACAGTTTGTATGTGAAATGTGGTTTGTATTTGATCATACTCCTATATGTTAAAATCAAGTTTAACCATTAGCAAAATAAATTTTAAATTTTATTAACTTTCTAATCAACCTTCAAATATGTCATATATATAGTGTGAGGTTCATTGGGAAACACTAAAAAAGTAGGGAACAGTGGGGAACCAATGAACTTTCCCCTATATATATATATATATATATATATATATATATATATATATATATATATATATAGTGTAAGTATATGGAGAAAACCACTTTTAGCTAGAAAACCCGGGAAACTCCAAGTTCCCGACATTTTTTTTTTGAAAAAAATAACATATGTAATATACATGTTTTTAAGACATTTGGGCCAAAAAAATCATAAAAGCGCCGAAGGGTTTTTTTTTTAAAAAAATAAACAAAATTCAGCAACTTTGCAATGTAACACGTGTTACACAAAAAATGCTGAAATTTGTTTATTTTTTTTAAAAAAATCCTCTCGGCGCTTTTTTGTTTTTTTTGGCCCAAAAGTCTTAAAAACATGTATATTACATATGTTATTTTTTTCAAAAAAAAAAATGTCGGGAGCTTAGAGTTTCCCGGGTTTTCTAGCTAAAAGTGGTTTTCTATATATCCTTACCCTATATATATATATTCAACTGCACTCCTAAACAAATATAAGTAATAATCAATTTTCTATAATATATTATATGTATATTAAAATAAGATATATCAAAAAGCTAAACAAAGTGAAGCTAACAAGCGAGCCAAACTGGCACGATACGAACCAAGCCGAGCTAGACTCACTTTCAAACCATGTTGAGTCGCTCGGCTCAATTTCAAACCGAACCATATCAAGCGAGTTTTTTCAAGCTAAACCCGTGCGAGTTCTTAGCTGCGAGCTTTTGCACAACCTTAAGTAAGATACTCATCTAAATACTTCTAACATACACCTTGCAATATTTTTAAAAGTGGTTTTTTTTTTTTTTTAAAGAGCTTTATGCACGCCACTCTTCTAACATGTGTGCTGACGTGGCTATCACGTGAGATTTCTTGTCCTCCCACACCGTATAGTTTTAGATAACAAAAATGATAATGCCAAATCTTGTGTCTTCGATGTTTAATATTTAAATAAATATATAAATTTTAGAATTATTTGGTAGGCCAATTTTTTTTGTATGAGAAGTGATAAACATAGATCTTAAAGTTTTAATAATGATGATTTTAATGACTAAAGTACAATAATTTAGCAAAAGATAAACAAAGTAATAAACGTATCACCTAAAAGCTATTGTTTTTTTTTTCACTTTGTTTTGAAATCTCCAATTGTTTGACAATTTACAAATTCTTGTAGCAGTAACAATCATCTTATGTTTACTATTTTTTAAAAATTATTTTATAAACATTGTTAGGAATAAATGACTTATTTTAAAGAGTAAAGTACACGAATGATTTTTGTGGTTAACTAAAATTTTGGATTTGATTTCTAGCTTTTCAAAAATACACGAATGGTCCTTGTGGTTTACACTTTATAACGCATATAGTTCTCAACTTTTGCCAAAAGTACATGGATGGTCCCTATAATTTCCACTTTGCAACACATTTAGTCTCTAACTTTGACCTGTTGAAACCATTAGATTTGTAAGTTGTGGATTAAATGCGTTACAAACTGCAAATCACAAAGACCATCCTTGTACTTTTAAAAAGTTACATACCAATCTAAATTTTGGTTAAACACATGGACTATTACCCAATTGTTGTTATATATTAGAGGGTTTGTCGATTATGAGGAGGCGTGTGAGCAAAATAGTTGAAGTGTTACAATACGGGATGCAAATTGCAAAGGAGAGATGGATGTTTCATGTAGGTTAGGGAATATATTATATATTTAATATTATTTAGATCAATTCTACAAGTCGGATAATTTAGATAGTGATGAAACAATGGTTAACCGGGGGGTTAACTCACTGATCTCGTCAAGTAGGGTTAATCCCTTCTTTCCGAGGATCGCTGGCTGGATCGTCCGCTGGTTGATTTCCTACACAAGGAAACAAGCCGTGACTTGTAACAAGGAGGATGGGGTGGGGGGTGCTCCTTGTTACCACTCTCCGGCGTGAGAATCAGTAGTTTGCTTGGGAAGCAAAGTGTGATAGTAGTAGTAGTGAGAGAGTTGAGAAGAGATACCTCAAACCTGGTTTGGGATGGGTATTTATAGCCGAGGAGTGAAGGGGGGTAGTTGAGTAGCTAGCCTAACATCGCACAGCCTCCTGTAGGTGTGTCAGGCCTGTCGATTACGGAGGTGATGCCACGTCCTGCTGTGGTGTCAGGCTGTTGCATACATGTGGGCTGACAACTGACTGTTCTCAGTGCCACTTGCACTGTGGTGTTAGACCCACTTGCCTTGTGGGCAGGATGCGGTGCCGGGCCGCATCGCTGCTTGCGGTAACTGATGTTCCCGCGTTCTTGTTCTAGCCAAGACGGATGCGGGATGCGGTGCCGCGCCGCATCGCCGCTTGGTGACTGTTACTGTTGTCCAGATCCCTTGTCGTGACGAAAATGTTCATAGGATGCGGTGCTAGGCCGCATCGCTATGTGTAACATTTGTTCTCGTACTTAAGGTAAGTCTTCCCATCATTGGACAGATTGGTTTCAACCGCTGTGTTCGCGCGTGCCCGCATGGACGCAAATAAGTTCTTGTTGGTGGGGGTTTTTGATAAGGGTAATGGTCACTCGCGGTCATACTGACGCGAGATCTGGGACCATACCCCTTCAAGTCCCCCCAGTCTAGTGTTCCTTCCTTATGCAAGTTGCATCTGGGAGGGATACTGGACTATGGTGTCTAGAAGGTAGAATATGGGCCATGCAGATGGCTCCTACTTTCAGTAATTCAAGCTGCGGGTCCGGTGACGTCTCTTTCGTACCGGTGAGCAAGTTTCGTCTGATGCGGAATTCTCAGCCAAGGATTTGATCTGGTAATATGGTCTACCTTTTTCTGATGTCATCAGCCACCTGTTGTTGTTTCGAACCAACCTTTGAAACGGTGACTGAAGACGTTAGCAGGGTTCGAACCAACCTTTGAGATGGTGACGGAAGGTGTTCCTTGCCGCAACTCTAGTTGTAACCTCTGCGTCAGCTTAGGTACTGCTGTAAGTGCTTTGCTCAAGCTTTATGTTCAGGAACTGGACATTCAACGATGATCCCTATTTTGTGGGGTGTTCGTGCTCTCCAGTTTAGCTCTCTAGTAACCGCACGTCCTCTGTGGTTTTAGCTCTCAAGTAACCGCACGTCCTTTGCGGTTACCTCGTTGCTGCCCATCGTTGGCCATGTGTGGTCGAACTATGTGGGGTACTTGCGTCATTGTTGGCCGTGTTTGGTCGAACAATGTGAATCTGGACTATGGGTAAATAAACATGGTTATAGACATGGTAATGCCCACCATTGTTTATTCTATGCGGTCCATAGGTGGGCAACAAAGTCATAAGCAGACTTGTTACCACTGTTCCTTAGCTACTTTCCTTCACGCTTTGGTGGAAAGTAGTTTTCCTTGACGTAGTGTTGCTGAAGGAGGTCACCTTAGATACTGGGGAATCTGGGTGAAACTCGTCCGCATTCGTTCTGTAACCACTTTCCTTCACGTTTAGTTGGAAAGCAGTTTTCCTGGAAGTAGCTTTGAGCAACCGCGTAGCGGTTTAGTTGTGGCTCTTCCGTAGCTACCGTTTGAGCTACCGTATTTATAGTTCGCCGCAGCTACTCGCGAGTGTCTGCGGTTTGCATCAAAGAACTCGCTTCTAGAAAGTTTGAATCTTGGATGTGGCTCTTGAAGGATCAGGAGTCGGGGTTGCTGATGTGCGGTTGCTCAGCGTACCTTTCCTTTATCCTAAGGAGAAGCTGTTTGCATTCCCTCCGTGGTTGTGAACCAGACACGAGGGATTTGAACCTTGAAGAAGGTTGTATGGAATGCGGTTTGCCGCATTCTGAGAAGCGGTTTTCGCAGTCCAAAGAACAACGCTGGTTCTGAGTATCTGACACACTCGTGCGGGTTCGTGTGTGTCATCTCCGCATATTCCACGTGTGCTCGTGGGTATGTGCGGTTATTGGTTATACCCCTTTACATAATGTAGAGATATATTTTTGCCTTTTTTGAGGAGTATGTAAAAAAACGACATGCGGTATGGGTTATGGTGCGGTAAACCAGAGAAACCGCATGTCGCTTATGTTTGGATAATGTTGTCGCTTTCTGTTGCATACGTCATGATCGCACGAGTGGGTTGGTGAAAGTTGGTAGGATTCTGTCATGTGCTGAAATGAAAGGATGTTTGCACTGCCCGAGGTCATAAATGTACTGTAGCAAGGAGTGTAAAAGTCTCTTCTATCAGGCGCGTGGTCGGCCACGCGCGCGTGGTAACTGTCGCTGAACACGTGGCGTCATGTAATTGGCTTATTTTGAACGTGATGAGTCGGTTTACTGCATCGCATTAATTGCGATGAGTATATAAGGGGAAACCGTTTGTGTTTTCCTCACTTGTTCAAAATTTTCAAAATTTTTCTTGTGAAAGAGGGTGTTCTCTTTGTCTTCTCCGATAAGCTTTGTCTGAAATTCCGGTCAAGTTTCTGAGTTTTTTTTTTTTTTTTTTTTTTGTAAACTCATTCTTCTATCTTTTTTATTACATTTCTTGATGACTGAACCATCCAATCCACACACTGCTGAGGGTGAAACCCTGAGCATTCTTCGCCGGTGGTGGCTGAAGAGGAGGAAGACGGTGGTAGTGCCCCCGGCGGTGGCCTACCAGCTTTGAAGTGGCCACATAATCAGTTTAACAATCTGATGACCAGTATCCAGATGCCCCAGGAGTTTGGGGCTATTTATCCCCAGGAGGGTGACACCGGTGCCGATACTCCGGCCGGTTATGTCACCATGTGGGCAGATTCTTTCATTGATGGTAACCTTCGTTTACCATTAACTGTTTTTGTTGCTGAGGTTTTGGAGTATTACAAGCTCCATATCTCCCAAATGAGTCCGTTTGGGATGATTCGGATTAGAAATTTCGAGTATACTTTCCGTGTTCTTGGTCTGGAAATTTCTGTTGAAAACTTCCGGCGGTTTTACCAGTTAACTGTAAATACTGGGTTTTTATCTTTTAGTCAACGATATGGAAGCCCCAAGATGATGACCCCTCCGAAGGGTATTTCTAAGTGGAAGACAAAGTTCTTCTATATTAAGACAGCCGCGATCGTTGCCAGGATGACATTCCGCAATGTCAACGAGGTGATCCCTGCGGAGGATATTGATCTTCCTAGTGCGGATACGGTGGAGTGGTTTCCACGGTTGAAAACCGTTGAGCATAAGAAGTTAGACAACTCGCAGCTGTGGGTGCTGCGGATGATGCTGACCAGGCCCGATAGGAAGTCGAGGCCCGTTCTGCGGGAAAAGAGTGGTGGTAAGTATTCTTACTCTTGTGCGGTTTTCTTGTTTCTTTACTTGTTACCGATTTGCAATTGTACTATCAGCGGATGCTGCTTTATGGAGGATGTTTGATCCGACCTTTACGGGCAAGGTTGAGTTAGTTCCGCTTGCGGCAGGTGAAAATGGTTTTAATGTGACTATTGTCAACAACTTTCGCTTTCCTAACCGCGAGGCGTTGAACGCACCCCTGCCGCAAGGCCAAGGTATATTCTATACTCTTCTCTTTGTAAAGTTCACCTTTCTTACTTGTTTGTTTGATGATGTAAACGCAGGTACTCTTGGGGCCCTGGGTACATTTGAGATGAAGGGTGCCCCCAAGAAGCATGCAGAGAAGAAGCATGTGGAGAAAGTTGTGCGGGGTCGCGGCAAGAAAAAGTCTGATGCTTTTGTTGTTCCTCCGTTGGTGCCGCTGGCGGCAGGTATCTCTCGTTCTTGTTTCCGCAGATATACCGATTACGTGGTAGTATCTGACACCCTTGAGGGTTTGGGTGTTCCAGGTGGTGGTGCGACAGCAGGTGGATCCTCTACAGGGTCGCAGCCTGCTGATGAGAAGAAGAAGAGAAAGATAGATGATAAGGCTGCTGATGCCGGTGAGAAGAAGCGTCCGAAGATACAGACCAAACGGACAGCTGTTGTGAGACCTGTGAAACCGGTGGTTGCATCTGGTAAGTGATTCATAACTTTTACAAGTATTTTGTCTTTGTACTTGTAATTAAAGTGTTTTTGCTTTCGTTACAGAACCGCAAGATGAAGGGTTCTCTTTGTTTGATGCTCCTCATTCTCCACCGCATGACACAGCTGCGGATGCGGTGGTTAATAAAAATTTTCCAGAAGCCCTTCGATTAAAGTGGTGCCTGAGCCCTCTGTGCGGGCGGAGGATACTGGGAAGGGGCCTGCGGCCCAGATCTTTGATACGGTAGATTCACATGATAATCTGATCTCCCCGCAGGATACCGATGATCTGAACCTGAAGTTTGCGGATACCGAAAAGAAAAAATCTCCTGCTGCTGAGAAGGTTTCTGGAACTGCTTCTGGAGGTGCGGGTTTTGAAGGGCCTCCTATTCAGCCTGAAGAGTCTGAATTGGAGTTCTACTACCGCACCTATACTGAAGACCGGGCTATGAACTATCACCGTCCCCCTTGGAATGTTATGCAAGGGGATGATATTTCTGCTGATCCCTCCGCGTGTAGGGAGATTTTGGGTGGTTTGGGTACCCTGTTTGAAGTTAACCGGGCCCGCGGTTTGCCACGTGAGCTCCGGATCAATCAACTTTCCTCTATGCTTGTGGGGAGCTCCATAATGGCGAACGCCATCATGGAAGACTACTAGTGTAACATTCCTTTTTTTATATAAGAATTATAGGTTTAGTTAAATTTATTAACCACTAGTAACTAGTAACTAGTTTATTTTTAATATAAATATTCAACCCAAATAGTTTTAAACACTATTTTATATATAGTTGGTTGAAATATTATTCTAAATTAATTGGCCTGTATATGGGTGACCTTTCTAATAAAATAAAAGTCTATAAAAACTTATATTATTAGACAGATAGATTACGGGTAAGTCGACTGATAGAAATATGAAGTACATAGACGGGCCTAGGAACCATATAATAATTAAATTATAAAAATACATTGTATTTTAAACCTATTCTATTTTTAATGAAACTTGGTTCCAAATGTAGACAAAAATATTCTCGTTCTAATGATATATTCATTATTTTGTAAAACATCGCGCCAAATAAGTAAAGCAGTTAAATTAATTATAATATATATATAATAAAATATAATTAAAACAAAGATAGATGTACACTTACGTGTACATTAAAATATAAAATAAAAAAATATCTAGAACTTATGAATTGATAAAAGAAAGGCACGTGTACACAGGCAATTTCGTGTCCTGAGATTACTTCAAGCCTAATTTACATTCATTCAATATAAATAGAACATTTCCATATCTTCATTCTTGCTTTTATCTGGCTTCGATATCTCTCTCAAAAGAATTAGCCAACTTCCTTCCTTTCTTTCTAAAAATTATTTATTATTTATTTAATAAATAATAAAACCATGACCCGTTTTAAGTGTTTTAACTCCCGATCACCGTTACCCTTTCCGATTGATCTGAGCCCCATAACACATGTCAAGGCTCTGCCTGACTAAATTCGTTGGGGTTCTGTCTCATGACATAGGGACAAGGTTGAATGAGGGGTACTATACTTAAAATGAGTGCATTATGCTCAGAAATTATACCCAATATTCTACCAGGAGGCTTTCTAGTTGAACCCTAAAGTTTCAAAGTGGGTCCATTCTCTTTTCTCACTATTTTATTCCATTTTTCTTTATAATATAATTATATTCAAAAATGTCCCAAATCGATCCATAAGTAAAAACCCGGACCCCTGAAACCCCAATCCATATCAAAAATAAAGAAATCAAGATTTGTGGTCTTCAGGCGGGCCGCGTAAAGATAAGCCGAGGCTTACGCGGGCCGCACCAGCAAGGCAAATCTCCGGATAAGCATCTGGATCCACGTATCGTCACACGTGTCGCGACTACCAGTGACTCAGCAACCTTCGATATGATCCACACTCCCACGCGGGCCGCGTAAAGATTGACCGGAAGTTCACGCGGGCCGCGCCAGGCCTGAATTTCAGTTATAAATAGCCTAGCTCAGGGGCTTTCATTCTGTGTCGATCAAAATTCTCCAAAAACGAAATATTACCACTCTGAAGTAGAAATTACAATTATAATAACGAGGTGCTGTTCCGATACCGGGTATTAACTCGATCGCTGCTACGATTCAATGTCCGATCGATTAAAACTATCCGACTGGATGTTTAAGTACTATCCTTTGTCATTAGTCGTGATTCCGACAGGATGTTTGAGTACCACCCGAACTCGGGGAGTACTCTGTCATTCGTTGTGAATTCGATGGATGTTTAAGTGATTACACTTTGTCATATGTCGTGAGGGGATTAATCTCGTGAGTTATCGTAAATGCTGTATTAGTTACTTACCGAGTTCGTGTGCACTTGGTTACAAGACTAATCTATAGGATAAGCTCTGCCTGTATAAATCTGCAATATCAAGACTAAGCAGTAGGCTAAACCCTGACCGTATAAATCTGCATGCTTATAATGTATTCTCTTTTTATCAAATTACTTTCAAAATCATGTTTATTTTCAAAGGTTATAATTAGAGTGATTAAGTATATGTAGTCACCAAATTAAAGACGGTATGTGGGGTATTGTGCACACTACTGCTGTTTTATCACTTTAGGTGGGCGAGCCTAATTAGTGATATTCGTCACTATTGGGTGACAGGACTCAATAGTGATATGACCATAGTCACAGATCCGGTCGAGTGACAAATACCGTGGGTAGTTGGTTGATATCTGGAAACATTGTAATCTCTCTTAATACTGTAAATTATAACAAACGTGTCATTTTAGTAAATAGAATGATTCACCAGTATTTCCCGCTGACAAAACCTTTTTAAAACGCGTTTCAGGTAATTACAGTAGATTCGAGTAAGAAATGGATGCGGCACTGAAAGACTTCAAGAAGTGGCTTATTTTATTTAAATCAAATCAAGAAATATTGTTTTATGTAATTGGGTTTATCCCTTATTAAAGCTACCTTTGTAAAATATGGGTTTATCCCATCTAATTAATAAATAAAATCCGGTGTTTTCTAAACTCTGATATTTTTCCTAACTCACGGTCCTGATGAAATTTCCGCTGCAATATTTTTCAAAATAATCACCGGTACCACTTGGCTGTTCGCGGCTCCCGATTCCGTTTAGGGTGGGTCGGGGGTCGTGACAACAAGGTGTTGGGGCGTAAGGAGGAGGAAACTGCTCGCCTGCGGGCCGAGGCTGAAGAGTTAGTAAGGGTTGCTCGTGAGGGTGCAGAGCAGCTTAAAAGGGATAAGGCTGATTTTGAGAAGCATAAGCAGACTGAAGAGTGGGCCGCAACTGCTGAGCTTAAACAGGTTCGTACCCTCGCCAAACTGCTTTCTGATGAGCGCAAGAGTTGGAAAGAATCTCTTTCTAATGAGCGCAAAACACTTTCTGATGAGCGTAAGACTTGGAAAGAATCTTGGGCCAAGCAAAATGAAACTCTCTTTCGTGTTCGTCAGGAGTTGGCAAATGTCAAGGCAGCGAACACTGCTTTGAGCAAGGAGAACGCCGCTTTGGTTAAGGAAAAAACTGCTACTGAGGCGGTTGTCAAAGAGGCTGAGGCGGCAGCCAAAGAGGCCAAAGAGGCGGGGGTCCGCGCTTCCAAAGCTCTTGCAGTTGCAGATGCTGACTGCGCCAATTTAAATAAGATTATCAAGGACCTCCAGGTATGAGTTTCTTTTTGCTCTAGAATTTGTGTTTCTCTCATAAGTATGATTGAACATCCTTATATACTTGTTTTCTTTGTTGTTCAAAGGGTGAAGTGCAGCGACGGGGGACCCTTATTGAGGAGGTCAATGCCCGCATTGCTGAAGCTGAAGTGCGGGCCCGGGAGGCTACTGAGGCTAGAGACAGCCTCACTTCTTCTTTCGAACAGTTGAGGGCTGATCGTGAATGGATGTGTATTCACGGTATCGGGCATGTAAGTACCCGTTGCCTTTGTAACCTTTTTAGGTTTGCCTTCGTTAATCGCATTGCTTGTATCTTGCAGATTGCTAGTGCTATCCTTGATGCTCCTGAGAACGCAGCTGCGGTAATTGAGATTCAGCGGCGTGCTCGGGATGCTGGTTTCAAAGCTGGCTACAACCGTTGCATCAGTCATATCAACGTTTTAGCCCAAGGCGAATATACTAATGAAAGGTCCGGGTTTCATGGCGTGGATACCGAAGCGCGTCTTGCTGCTGCTCTCGCAGCGTACAATGATTTGTCCATTTCCGCCCTTGAGGCAATTGATAAATGTTTAGATGCGGAAGACTATGTGGACCGCTTGCGGTTGTTATATCCTGATGAGGAAGAGGAGGAAGAGACCGCTGGTGATGGCAAGGGTGGTGCGGAGTCCAGCGGTACAAAGAAGGACTAGGTTGGCCTGCGTGCCTTTTTTGTTTCCTCAATGTAAATGTTAGAAACTTTATGTAAATATCTTGTACACCGCGTGGGTGTAGACATTTTTTGAATATAAAGTTTTAACCATTTCGTTCAAGTTATACAAGTGTTTTTACTACTTGCATGTGTGAACTTGTATGAGTTAATGTTATTGTGAATAACACTAAGTCTGTATTTGCCTTTTGCATATCTAGGTGATAAGCAAGTATGAAGAACTTTTACCCGCTGTAAAGCGCGGTTAAGTATACTCTATACCCTTGTCGTATGAGTATTAGTCAATTCCTGTTTTTATCCCGTTAGGGTTTAGGAATTGTATAGGTTTTGTGAAAATAGTATTTGCATATCCAGCCGGATAGACAGTTGATGTTTTGTCATTGCTGGCCTATTACAATACTTGCGTGTGATCACCACTCTGTATGGGTATCGCGAATGAAGATTTTGCCAATCTGTTTTTGTAGATACCGCAGAGTGGAACACGTATTTGTAATAGAAGTAAATACACAATATTGCATTGAATCGTTCATTTATTTATTTGCAAATGGCCTGCGGCCCGATAGGTTACATGATGAATGTAAAAAACATGGCTTACATGTAACAGCGTCGAAGCTGTTGTGCATTCCATGTGCGTGCGATAGTTTCGCCCTCTAATGTTTGCAGTTTATACGCGCCTTTGCCCAGGACCTCTTGGATGAGGTAGGGTCCTTCCCACTTGGGGGCAAGTTTCCCTGGGCGTTCCGCGTTAGATGCTTCATTGTCACGAAGGACGTAGTCTCCCGGGTTGAAGGTACAAATGCGGACGCGTACATTGTAGTACTTTTCAAGTTTGGTTTTGTACTTGGCCTCGTTGATGGCAGCGTTTTCACGCCTTTCTTCCAGGAGGTCCAAGTCAAACCTGCGTTCCTCATTGTTGTCTATGTTGTTAATAGCCAACATTCTAGGTGAGGGGAGGCCTACTTCCGCGGGGATAACCACTTCAGTGCCATAGACCAGGCTGAAGGGTGTCTCACCGTTACTTGTCTTTGAGCTTGTCCTGTGGGCCCATAAGATACTTGGGAGTTCATCAACCCAGCCGCGTCTGGCTGTTCCCAATCGTGCTTTGATGCCTTCGACTAAACTTTTATTGATACTCTCGACTTGGCCATTCCCTTGCGGATGCGCCACCGAGGAGAATATGTGTTCAATGTTTAGCTCCTTTAGCCATTTTTGAAAGTCGTCAACAGCGAAGTTGGTATCGTTGTCGGTAACGATGCACATTGGTAGACCGAAACGGCAGATGATATGTTCCCAGACGAATTTCCTTGTTATCATAGCGGTGGTTGAAGCGAGCGGTTTTGCCTCTACCCATTTTGTAAAGTAATCAACGGCCACTATGATAAACTTCACTGCACCTGGTGCGTCTGGAAATGGTCCCACCACATCGATTGCCCATTTTTGGAATGGCCATGCAGTGGTGACGGGGATCAGGTTGTTCTTGGGATGCAAGGTCTTGGGAGCATGCCGCTGACAATTGAAACACTTGCGTAAGACTTTGACCGCATCTAGGTGTATGCCGGGCCAATAGTACCCCGCGTTCATGATTTTGGCCACCACCATGCGTGGGCCTGCGTGTATGCCACATATTCCCTCATGTATTTCTCTGATAAGGTATGTGGCATCTTGGGGGTCGACGCATCGTAGGAGTGGCCCCAGGTATGATTTACGGTATAAAATACCGTCTCCCATCTGATAATGACACGCTTTGTGTTGCAGCTTGCGTGCCTCTGCCTTGCTTTCGGGAGTAACACCTGATTACAAGTATACAATGATTGGTGTCATCCAGGATGTTGTACCGTACTGGATGACATTGACTTGGCACAGGGGTACCTAGGGATTTTGCAAAATCTCGATGCGTACCTCCTTTGCCAGGTGTTGGAAGCTTGGGGATGCAAGTTTTGACAGTGCATCCGCGGGTTTGTTATCACTTCTGTTGATATGGCGGATATTGAAGGAAGTGAACTTTGATTTCAGTTGCAAGGCTTGTTCGAGGTAGAGGATCATGATATCCCCTTTTGTGGCATAGTCGCCGCGTATCTGCCCTGCAACCAATAGTGAGTCGACGTGTGCTTCCAAATGTTGGACGCCGAGTTTGACTGCCAGACGCAGTCCTGCCAGTAGAGCCTTGTACTCTGCCTCGTTATTTGTGCTTTTGAAATCGATGCGGATTGCATAGGTAAGCTCTTGGCTATCGGGGCTGACGAGTCGCAGACCCGCACCTGCACCGTCCTCGTTGGATGCACCATCGGTAAATAGTGCCCATGTTTCTGAGGAGGATGTTGGTGGCGTAGGGTTTTGTTCTTGTTCGCATTCTTGAATGCGATTTGCTGGTACTTCGGCGACGAAATCAGCCAAGACCTAGCCTTTGATTGCGGGGCGCGGTTTATAGTTCAGTGTAAGTGCGCCCAGCTCAATTGCCCATTTTGCTAATCTACCAGAAATGTCGGGTTTTGATAGGATCGGGCCGATCCTGTAGTTGGTTAACACTGTAATGGCGTGGTTTGCAAAGTAACGTCGCAACCGTCTTGACGCGTGTACCAGTGCCAATACCAACTTCTCCATGATGGAGTACCTCGTCTCTGGGTCGTTGAGCATTTTGCTGATATAGTAGATGGGTGTTTGAACTCCTTCCCGCTCCACTATGAGTACCGCGCCTACCGCGTTGTCCGCGGCAGATAGGTACAAAATATGTGGCTCATCCTTTCGTGGTGCGGTTAGAGTTGGGAGTTGAATCAAACACTCTTTCATCTCCCGGAAAGCTTTTTCGGCCTCTGCGGTCCATTGGAATTGTTCATTTTTTAAGCAGCTCCGCAGGGTCTTGATGAAAGGGTAAGACTTAGCTGCATGGTTGGCTAAGAATCTATTCAGTGCGGCTAGCCTGCCGGCTAGTCATTGCATTTCTTTCATCGTAGAAGGCGATGGCATGCACTCGATTGCCTGAACCTTTTCCGGGTTCACCTTGAATCTATCTTTGGTTACGATGAATCCAAGGAACTTGCCTTCTTCCATTCCAAACGAGCATTTCCCTGGGTTTAGCTTCATATTGACGCTTCGCAGAGTTTGGAATGTTCTTTCAACATCGTTGAGCATGGTATCTTCCTCCATGCTCATGACGACCAGGTCGTCCATATAGATTTCGACACTTTTGCTGATTTGACCGCGAAAAGTGTCGTTCATCAACTTCTGATAGGTTGCACCCGCGTTGCGCAACCCAAACGGCATTTTCGTATAGCAGTAATTTCCGATAGGCGTGCGGAATGCCGTTTTATCTTCGTCCTCGATTGCCATCTGTACCTGGTGGTAGCCTTTGTAACAATCGAGAAAACACTTCCATCGAAATGGAGCAAGGTTATCGACCTTCTCGTCGATCTCCGGAAGTGCGTAACAGTCCTTGGGGCAGGCTTTGTTGAGATCTTTATAATCGACCGCTTGGTTTTTCTACCATGACTGGGTTGGACAACCAAGTCTGGTATTTGACTTCCCGCAGGATGCCTGCGGAGAGCAGTTCTTGGACCTGCTCATTCATCGCCTCATTCTTTGCTGATCCAAGGTGGCGTTGGCCTTGGATCACCGGCTTGATACCTGGCATGATATTCAAGAAATGCTGCGCAATTTCACGTGGTACCCCTGTCATGTCTGCGGGTGTCCACGCAAAAATATCCTGGTTCCTGAAGAGGAGTTGCTTCAGGCGCGCTCTGATGGTGGGGGACAAGGCGTGGCCCAACGTGACCGTTTGCTCTGGGTAAAGGTGTCTTGCGTTAAGAACCCATTTTTCTGGTTTCGTGTTGGGGGGTAGAATGTAACAACCCTCGGTAAAACCCACACCCTCAGTATATTTCCGATACCCTATTATAACTTAAAATGTCCCAATATGTCTTATATTATGCCCCGTAGGTAAAAACCGAGCCCGATCTATGTTATAGTTTATAAAATAAATTAAAAATAAGAAATAGTAAGCTGAGGCGGGCCGTGTAAGATCCCACCTCAAGCTCACGCGGGCCGTATGAGAGTGTTGACTGGACTCCGCTGAATTCTTAAGTTCAAGCGGGCCGCGTAAGCTTAAGCATACACTAACGCGGGCCGCGCGGACTCATGAAACACGGATACACCAGATGCCGACACGTGTCGACATCGTGTCAAGTCTACAAGCAGACCGGGCCAAGCTATATGTTGACCGTGTGTTGACGTGCTTAAGTCAAAACATGAAGTAAAAATGCTTATGAAGTTGAGATGCTTGATATGTCAAGGCGACATATGAAACAGAATTCGAAGGTTAAGTAAATGTATGAGGAAAATATATTTGGAAAACTATGCATGGGGTTAAAAATGTGTTCAATGTTTTTTAAACCTTATATATAATATTTTTGAAATCATAAAGTAGGTGTACTAGGTAAGTATATTTATAAAAATGTTTTAAAAATCATGCGAGATGAATTTTGAAATTATGTATAAGGTTTTTGAAAAACATGAATGATGCTTTTCGAAATCATGCACTTGATAAGAAAATGTATTGTGTTAATATTGTTTTCAGACTATATGAAACATTTTGAAATTATGAAGGTTGTTTTTGAAAGCATAGCCAATGTTTTTGAAATAACGTAGACAATGCATTTAGAAAAATTGTTTTCGAACTCTATGAAATGTTTTGAGATCATGGAGATTGTTTTTGAAATACTTGTACTGTGTATGTTGAAAAAATCAAAACGTAATGGGTATGAGATTTGAAAAATACCCTTAGTTATCTAACCAAGGATTCAAAGGCACAGATGTGCAGAAGCATGATTACTCATAATATCCCTTTATTTTCTGTACTTTGTTTCTTAGAGTGAAACGAGTACTTAAAATTTTCGAGGGAATCATGAGCGATCAATTGAAAGAGAGAAATCACAAGAGTAGTTTGTACTTAGTTTCTTGATGTAGGTATCATAGGAAAAGTCATACACACATGTAACTACACTTGTATATCAGAATTGTGAACAATAATTTATTTATAAACAAAACAGATTGTTTCACATTACAAGAAATAGAAGAAACAAAAGCATAAGACAACAACATCTTCTAATCAGCCAACTGCTCATCCGTGGGTTGGATTTGCATTAGCAAGCTTTGGGCATTTGTTCCTGAAATGGCTCGTCTCGCCATAGTTGTAGCACGATCCAGGCGGAAAGCGAGCTTGAGCAGGATTGGCTTGTGGTTGATTTGGACCACCTTGGTTCGGGTTACATCGACAAGTACTTGCTAGGTGACCAATTCGCTCACATGATGCACACAGACGACACTGTAAGTGAGCTTGGTGATGCCCATTACATTTGTCGCATAATGGCGCCGTTCCCTTGTATTGTTTCTTAGCAGGTGGTGCTGCTACCTGGCTAGGTCCCACTTGATTAGGTGCAACTGCAGCGGGTTTCCTTGAAGCCTTACGCTTCCTGGATTTTGGTGCAGGCTTGACTTTTGCTTCCTTTGATGACTCTTGAGTGGTTTCATTCTGGAGTTGATACATGGTAATGCCTAAATCCACAGATTTCTGAATCACTTCGCCTATTTGCTGGGCAAATATGGCTGTTCGCTCGGACAATTGACCGGTGCTGAGAGGAAGAGACATTCTAAAAGAAAATGAGAGACATATGAAGAAACAAGTGAAACGTCATCGGGTAAACAAAACAGAATGGCAATGCATAAAATTGCGATCATTTGTTTGTTACTTAAGGCAAACAAATGAGACGGAGACTAATCAAAGTAGGCGGATCATATTAATGTATTACTGAAGACATGCTCGCCTATAAGTGAACACTCACCCCAAGAGTTCCCAGGTAAGAGTGACTGGTCCGATACTGCGGATTTGTACGAACACTCTAGCCTTTGACAGAAAACTCAGGGTACAGGCATTCACTCTTCCAGTTTGCACGTGTTCACATTATATAACCTAAACTTTGACGAGATTTTGAAAATTCAAAGGGGTTCAAAACCATATAACAGAGGGTTCAAAACCTTACAATAGAGGGTTCAAAACCTAGAAATCAATCATCCTAGAACAGATGATTAGTTTTCAAAGCGGTTTTGAAATTTATGTTCTTGTTGTGGTTGTCGCCTAAGGATAGGTGACAGTATTGTTTTATGACTAAACGCAAGTAAACTCGCGTTAGGGTCCTAAGAAGGTTATAGACTAGGTCAAAGTATTACTAATAACCTAATTCCCTATAACCATGAGCTCTGATACCAACTTTTCTGTCACACCCCGACCACGTAAAACAACAAAACGTGGCGGAAACGTCGGGGAGTGTTGTAACAGAATCATTGTTTCATAACACATGGGAATTGAAATATTGTTTTATTAAATAAAAGAGTTACAATGTCTTGACAATCAAAGAAACATAACATAAATAACTAGTCTTGCATCTTTTATTGTCACTAAGGCCCAAGTCCGCCTATGTGTATCTTGATAAGTCCTATGCATCATCTCCTGAAAACACATGTGAAAATAGGTACGTCAGCATAAAAATGCCTGTGAGATACATAGGTTTTGTGAAAATAGGATTCATGACTTATGTTTGAGAAAATGTTTAGTCATGAACCTTGTAATTTCCTTTGTCTTGTAAATCATTTGAAAAACGATAAGATCAGATGATATGTATAAATAAGAGAATAATGTATGGTTAAATTAATAACTACGTAAAAATGAGTTTGTATTAGATAAGTTGTTTGTAAATCAATGTCTTGTGAAAAATATGTTATTTGTATAAAATGTTCTATGTCTCAAATTGAAATGATTCAAATAACGCTACAATATGTAATACCATACAAACACTTATATATAGGAAGTACCAGCGGCGTATCCACCATGCTTGTATCATATTACACGCGCCTCGTTACTTAAATCACTTACCCAAACAAACCACCAATGTAAATTGTTCATGTATAAATGAATTGTCAAATGTATTGAATAATATGTCAAAATGTTTATGTCAAGATATAAGTCATGTAATGTATAACCAATGTCATAAATGTTTATGTGTCAAATGTAAACCATGTAATGTGTAACCAATGTCAATAATGTTTATGTGTCAAATGTAAACCATGTAATGTGTAACCAAAATGATATGTATGGCTAGTGAAATGCATCAACTAAACCATAGGTAAAATGCACAAAACAAAGTATTGAAGTAAAACTTGGTTTAAATCAAAGTTATGTTTTGTGGAAATGCATGCTATACTGATACAGACATTTATGCGGTGTTGTTATAATGCATACATCCAAGCCTTGAGACTGTGGCGATAAACCCTTAAATAAATTAAAGGTTTATCTACGTTATGTATATCGAATTCGGTCATTCCTTCCAATCCACACCAACCCAGGATTTCAGGAACGGGAGTTGTCAATTCCTATGGTACCACTACCTACTAACGAACGGCGTAGCTAATGTTAATGAATGTATTGTTCCATTGTAAACAACCCAAATGTCATACCAAAATGTAAGCATGTTATGAAAACAACTGTACTAAGTATGTAACAAATGGACATACATAGCATGTGAACTGTACTAAGTATGCAACAATAGACATACATAGCATGTGACCTGTACTAAGTATGCAACAATAGACATACCTAGCATGTTGATGTGCGCAAAATGCAACATATAAATTACATCAAATGAGGCTTAAAACTAACCCTTTTTAAGTACTAATGTTGGAAAAAGTGTGCTTTTGTCTTCCTTTTGTATTTTCAGGGTTAAAAGAGCTTAAACGAACAAAAGAAGCAAAAATGCAGCCAAAACCAACATAAATACAAAGAAAAGGAAGAAACGTGGCATGCCCGACTCCTCGACAGCATCTCACAAAGCAAAAACAAGAAGAAAAGCTGAGCATGGGCCTGTGCCCAGCTGAGCACGGGGTGTGCTCAGCTCAACACGGGGCGTGTCCAGCGAACACGGGGCGTGTCCAGCGAACACGGGGCGTGTCTAGCGAACACGGGCCGTGCCCAAGAAGCAGCAGAAAAGACAAACCTATAGAAGCTTCTATTGCCCACCACGGGGCCGTGTCCAGTGAACACGGGGGCATGGCGAAAGTACAGCAGGCGCATTAATTGTAATTGCGAATTACAATTAATGAAGAGAGAGAGTGTCAGACGAGCACGGGGCCGTGCCCAGCGGACACGGGGGCGTGTGGAGCTAATAAAGACAAACTGTATTAATGAAGAAAGAGAAAAGGGTGGACACGGGGCCGTGTCCAGCGGACACGGGGCCGTGTCCAGGCTTCTGTACAGGCTATAAATAGGAGTGCTTGGCTCAAGCTCAAACCATCCCTTGGCACACCACCTCTCTCACACTTCATCCACCACCCACCACCATCACAACACCATCATCCACCACCATCATCCATTGTCCATCGTAGAGTGTGTGAGTCGTCTCGGGATCCAAGATTGATCGTAAGAGTTCTTGACAATCAAGGCCATGTTTGCCTAAGTCTCTTACATCACTTGGTGAAGACAAAGTGTCTAGTATAATACTTTTTATTTCTAATCTTTTGCACTTTTTATTTGGTTTTGTATTAATGACTTTAATAACTAGTTACTTATGTTGAAGGTGATCTTTCCTTATCGTTTGTCCGTGGTGTCTTGGCATTATTTTACTGTCTATATAAAATAAAGGATTTTCACCATTCATATCTCCACGGTCTATATGGAGGTATGTTGGCTACCTGGTCGGGGGTTAAGGGAACGGTTTGGTAAAGGTCTTGCCATTGTTCAGCGTTTAGAGGTCCTGCAATGGACCTGGGTCAAATTTAGTAGGACCTCCTTCAATACTTCACGGTATTGGATGGCGGGGGTCCAAACTCTTTGATCCCCTCATAAGTTAACTACTATTAATACTATAACCCGGCTATTTAGGACTGTATCCCTGCTGACTCAGACTACTTAGCCGAGGGTAACGTCACCGCCAAAAGCGGGGCCTACCACAATACTGCATTAATAACTTAATTCATTATCTTCCAATAATCCACCCTTTTAGGATTGTATCCCTGCTGACTCAAACTACTGGGGTGAGGGTAACGTCACCTTCAAAAGAGGGGCCTACTACAATAACTAAGATAATCTCTTAATTATGTGCAAAAGTGCGGAAATAATCAAAGGTTATACTAGGTACGAGTCGGAACCAAGTGATTCATCTTGTCTATCTGTTTTTCTTTTATTTTTATTTTCAGCATTTTAGTTAGTTTTTAATTTTCTTAGTTTAAAACATTTTTCTAAACTTTTATTTTGGTTAGACGTTGAGGATAAACCGGTACTAAAAGCTCTTGTGTCCTTGGACGACCTCGGTATCTTACCAACGCTATACTACACTCAACGATGGGTGCACTTGCCCATATGTGTGCTTAGTGTTAGTGAAATATCGTGTTTTATAAATTTAAAACTTGGCTAAAATAAGTGTTAAAAAGGGCTTAAAATATACACCTAAAATAAGTAACACTTCGCACGCATCACATGTGAACTGTACTAAGTATGCAACAATAGACATACATAGCATGTGACCTGTACTAAGTATGCAACAATAGACATACCTAGCATAAAATGTAATGTAAAACAATTTACTATAAGTGTACTATTGAACATAGCATGTATATGATGTGAAAACAGGAAAGCATGAAAGTAACAAGTAGGCACATGTGTTTCACCCCAAAACAGTTTGGAAAACAGTAAAAGAGGGGTCTATGTACTCACTTGAGATTGTTCAGAAGTCCTAAGATAACCACCAAGCAATGCTAGAGATCACGGAATCAAACGGCACCTAATATAGGTAACTATGTTAATAAACCGGACCTATATCGGAAGATCGGATAGAATGAGGGTTTGTAAACCAAACGAGTGTGGAGACTCGTGTAATATGGTTTAACAAAGCCTACATACTAAATGAAACCTAACATAAGTGCTTACGACCCATTACGACCCGTTTAGGTAGCTTATGCTACTTTAACGCGTTGTTCGCGTGAAACGCGTTCGGACCGCCTAACTAGTCCTATGACAAGTGTTATATGCCTAAACATGTTACATAATCAGTTATGTGACAAAAGTTTAGGTTACATATGCTTAATTACCAATTATACATGAAAAGGGTATTCTGGTAATTTACCTAAGGCATATAAACTACCTATCATACAACTACTTAAACGATGTGACCATAAGGTATAACCTCGGAAGGTTATTCCCTATATGCTATGGTCACCTAATGTATTTGGTCGGATCCTAATGATCGACCAAATGGGTCGGGTTCGAAGGTATAAGCGATTTATTAGATCGCTTACCCTTACGACCCTAGACAAGCACAAATCTAAAAGTGACGAGCTAAGCATGTTAAAACATGCTTAACTAAGTTTGAAAACAAGTTTGGTATCAAAACAAACGGTTTTGATACCTAAGAGTAGTTTGGTTACAAAATACGCATGAATGCGCATTTTGACCGAAACTACGGCTCGTCACTGAGCCTAGACAACGTGGTAATCAGTAGGCATAGTCACAAAGGACTATAACCATCGTGATTACAATCACGTTGCGAAGTTTAAACGAACTTCGCATTGACCATAAACTGGTCAACGCAGAAAGTCAAACAAAGTTTGACTTTCAGACTCGAAAAGCAATAAAAGAACGAAAGAATACTTACGAAGGGTCCCTGAATGCTAATCTAGATCAAAATAACTCAGGTATGAAACAATGGTTCCAACTTAGAGTCTTTAAGATCAGATTCTTGTAAGGAATGAATGATAATGTGATGGGTATTTATAGGAATACCCGAAACGTTAGGATCGTTTCTTGAATAACGTGATCGAAACCCGTGCGTACACTTGTTGGCAAGTTGTGGTGACTAGAAATGGGTTCTTATCAGCTGACTAAGCAAGTGTGAGTTTGTGGTTGTGGATTAAACAGCTGGAATCTGCTGTTAAATGCAGTTAACCTGGTCTGCAGACTGCTTGCGCACCATAATGAAATTGGTGTTGAGGTGCGCAAGGACCTGCTTGCGCACCGCAACACTCCCATTGTTGAGGTGCGCAAGGACCAAGTTTGGCAGATTTGGCAGATTTGGTCCCTGCTAGTGTTTTGAGCTATTTCCGACACGTTTAAGGCCCGTTAACCCCATTTCAAAGCTCTAAAATGAAGTTAAAGTATAGGGAACTTAAAATGTGTTCAAAAATATCTCAGATGTCGGTTCGTTTGGCCATACGATCGCGATGTTCGGTTAATTACGACGGAATGCGCATAAGCGCGAAAAACGATCCAAATTGCGCGACGAATGGATTTTTCTTATGCCAAACACTAAAATAAAATGTTTTAGTGCTTACATAAATTTTTGGATGTCCGGATGTATTCAGAACGTAAGTTATGCGCGAAAGTGCAAACTTGTGCACTTTTTGACACTTTTAGTCCCTGAATGAGCCAAAAGTTTATTTTAGCACACCGAACCCCTCAAAGCCTATTTCTAAGCTATGTAAAGGATATTTATGGTATGTTTAACTTATGGTCATGTTCCGGAATGTCTGTTACAGTTCAAATTGGCATACTTTCGTAGTTTGTCAACTTTAGTCCCTGTAAGCGATTTAACTTGATTTTTGCCATACCAAAGCCTTCAAAACTTATTTCTAAGTTATGTAAAGGTTATTTAGGGTATGTTAAGCCTATTTCACTATTCCGGAGTGTTCGTTGCATTAAACGGGTTATATTTACGCATCAGTGCGCGTATAACCTTCCAGAAAGTGATTTAAAGCTTGAAATCGTACAAGAATTGATAATGTGCAAAGGATACACATATTTGTACATGTCCCAAGTATGAAATACAATATTTCATTGATACAGTATTTGTTTGATGGCCGTGGAGGCACAGGTGTTACACTACCTCTACACCTTACTGTAGGAATTGCAAAAGAAAGCATTCAGGAAGATGCTCTATATACTATGACTTTTGCAAAGTATCGGGAAACAAGGAAGAAGACTGCAGAAAGAAAAACAGCAGGATATGCTACAACTGCGGGGAAAAAGGTCACATCAAGCCAAATTGTCCAAAATTAGCTCCAGCTGCAGACAACAAGAATACTAAAAATGCTAGAGCATTTGTGCTGACTGCAGATGAAGCCAGGATGATTCCAGATGTCATAGCTGGTACGTTTTTAGTTAATGATGTCTTTGCTAAAGTATTATTTGACTCTGGTGCAAACCAAAGTTTTATTAATACATCATTTTGCAAATTTCTAAATAAGTCATTAACTAAACTACCACAAGAATGTCTAGTAGAGACAGCCAATGGAGAAACCGTTAGAATTTCTGAAATCTTGCAGGGAGC
Organism: Helianthus tuberosus; assembly: GCA_030545235.1. NCBI lineage: Eukaryota > Viridiplantae > Streptophyta > Magnoliopsida > Asterales > Asteraceae > Helianthus > Helianthus tuberosus. Next base: position 10,830,115 of record CM060396.1, read on the forward strand.
AAGTATAGAAATTTCAAATCAGAAATTTATTGCAAATCTTTATCCCATGAATCTGGTAGGATTTGATGTTGTTTTAGGAATGGATTGGTTAATAGCCAATAAAGTCAGTATTTTATGTGATCAAAAGGTAATTCAAGTGAATTCACCAAAAGATAAAACAATCACAATTAAAGGAGATAAGCCCTCTAGATCCACAAAATTCATATCTGTGATGAAAACTGCAAGTTGTATAAGAAAAGGTTCTATAGTGTATTTGATTTCCATAATCACTAACACTAAAGGAAAAGATTTAAAAGATATTCCAGTAGTATCTCAGTTTTCAGATGTCTTTCCAGAAGAATTGCCAGGGCAATCTCCAGACAGAGAAGTTGAATTCAGAATTCACCTGCTACCAGGAACATCACCAATTGCCAAAGCACCTTACCGTTTGGCACCCGCTGAAATGCAAGAATTGAAGAAACAATTAGATGAATTGTTAGGGAAGGGATTCATACAGCCAAGTTCGTCGCCATGGGGAGCGCCAATACTGTTTGTTAAAAAGAAGGACAGATCAATGCGTATGTGCATTGACTACCGTGAATTAAAAAAAGTCACGATTAAGAATCGGTACCCATTACCGAGAATCGATGATTTGTTTGATCAGCTACAAGGAGCTCGATTTTTCTCTAAAATCGATTTAAGGTCAGGATATCATCAATTAAAGGTACAGGAAGAGGACATTCCTAAAATCGCATTCAGAACAAGGTATGGTCATTATGAATTTACTGTCATGCCATTTGGTTTTGTAGGATCGGATTTCGACCTAAACGAGTCGTTCGGAAGAGCTCTCGTACGTTTCAGAGGCGGAAACTAAGAAACGAACGTGTACACAGCTTGTATCATACTTTAAACCTCTTGTATATTAGATTGACAATGTTTACAGTGAGAGGAAATACCGGCAGCACTTCGGTATCACAAGACCTGATCGTTACAAATGAAATGACATTGTACCTATTTATAGTAATTCTGGTCCGCTTATGTGACATGCCATAAAAGCGGTCCAGAAGACTTGACATAAAAGCGATCCACAAACTATCCTATGAGCGAACCAGCCTAGTACGTATGAGCGGTCCTGATTAAGATACATAAGCGGTCCAGACATCTTGACTTTCATGAGAATTAACACATTCCATATTCACGAACTTTCATGTTGACTTTCAAGAAAAACTCACTTCATTGGACCTTTTTAATGGTCCAATCACCAAATAGCAATTTCTTGTATCATGACATCACTTGTGATGTCACCATGGTGATGTCACTCGTGATGTCATACCTGATCGGACCCGCAACGAGATCGAGACTCGATATTAAGACGTAGTCGACAGATGACTGCACCAACAGGTTTAACCAATGCCCCAGCTGCATTTATGGACATGATGAACCGAATATGTAAGCCATATTTGGATAAATTCATAATTGTATTCATAGATGATATTCTAATTTATTCTAAGAATAAAGAGGATCATGCAAAACATTTGCACGCACTTTTAAGTCTGTTAAGAAATGAAAAACTTTATGCTAAGTTTTCTAAGTGCGAATTTTGGTTAGACCAGGTACAATTTCTTGGACATTTAGTCAATCATGTAGATCCAACCAAGATTGAGGCAATTACAAAATGGAAAACCCCTGAGTCACCAACCGAGGTTAGAAGTTTCTTAGGATTGGCTGGTTATTATAGAAGATTTATTAAAGATTTTTCTAGAATAGCTATTCCCTTAACTAAATTAACTTGTAAATCTGTTAAGTTTGAATGGGGATTAAAACAAGAAAAAACCTTTAGAATCCTTAAGCAAAGATTAACCCATACACCCATACTAGCATTACCAGAAGGAACTAAGGACTTCGTAGTCTATTGTGATGTTTCTAGATTAGGTTATGGATGTGTATTGATGCAACGACAAAAGGTTATAGCTTACGCATCTAGACAACTTAAGAATCATGAAGAGAATTATTTAACCCATGATTTAGAATTAGGAGCTATAATTTTTGCTCTTAAGATTTGGAGACATTACCTTGATGGTAGTAAGTTTACCATATTTACTGATCATAAGAGTTTAAGGTATGTTTTCGGGCAGAAAGAGTTGAATATGAGACAAAGACGCTGGATGGAAATACTTAGTGATTATGATTGTGATATCCAGTATCATGAATGAAAAGCAAATGTAGTAGCAGATGCTTTAAGTCGAAAATACCATGAAAAGCCAAAAAGGGTACGTTCTCTTAAATTGAATCTGCAAGTAGATTTAAATGATCAAATCAGAGAAGCACAAGAATCAGTAATCAAGGATGATTCTGAAAAATTAAAAGGTATGCTAAAAGAATTAAAACAAGGAACATATGGAATATAGAGATTCCATGAAAAGAGAATGTGGATACCTAAATTAGGAAACCTGCGTAATCGTTACTAGAAGAAGCCCATAAGTCTAAGTATACGATGCATCCAGGAAGTGATAAAATGTACCAGGATTTAAGGAAAAATTTCTGGTGGATAGGAATGAAGAAAGATATAGCAACTTATGTTTCTAAATGTTTAACTTGTTCACAAGTTAAAGCTGAACATCAGAAACCCTCAGGTTTGTTACAACAATTAGAAATGCCAGTTTGGAAATGGGAATTTATAACAATGGATTTTGTTACTAAATTACCTAAAACTAGGAAAGGAAATGATACAATCTGGGTGATTGTAGATAGGCTAACTAAGTCAGCTCATTTTCTACCAATGAAGGAAACAATTAGTATGGAACAATTATCTAAATTGTATGTAAATGAAATTGTTTCTTTACATGGCATTCCTTTATCAATTGTTTCTGATAGAGATAGTCGCTTTACATCTCATTTTTGGTCAAGTTTCCAAAAGGCAATGGGAACCAAGTTAAAGCTGAGTACAGCTTATCATCCTCAAACAGATGGACAAAGTGAAAGAACAATCCAGACAATGGAGGACATGCTTAGAGCTTGTGTAATTGATTTCGGAGGTAATTGGGACGATCACTTACCTTTAATAGAATTTTCTTATAATAATAGCTATCACACAAGTATCAATGCTGCACCATTTGAAGCACTTTATGGACGAAAGTGCCGAACCCCAGTCTGTTGGGCAGAAATTGGGGAAAAGCAACTATCTGGACCTGAGATAGTGCAGGAAACAACTGATAAAATTATTCAAGTCAAGGAATGACTGAAAGCAGCACGTGATAGACAAAAGAGTTATGCTAATAACCGACGCAAGCCGTTGGAATTTCAAGTAAGAGATAAAGTATTATTAAAAGTTTCTCCTTGGAAAGGAGTGGTAAGATTCATCAAACGGGGAAAGCTAAGTCCCAGGTATGTTGGACCTTTTAAGGTTATTAGACGAATAGGACCTGTAGCCTATCAGCTACAACTGCCAGAGGAAATGGCAGGAATACATGATGTGTTTCATGTATCTAATCTTAAAAAGTGTTTAGCTGATGAATCATTGATAGTACCTCTTAAGGATATAGAGGTAAACGAACAACTCAAGTTTGTAGAAAGACCTCTACAGATTGAAGACAGGAAAGTCAAGAATCTCAAGCATAAGAGACTAGTTCTAGTCAAAGTGAAGTGGGACTCCAAAAGAGGACCTGAATATACATGGGAACTAGAGTCAGAAATGCAAAAGAAATATCCGCATTTATTTCAGTAGATCTCGAGGACGAGCTCTAAAGTAAGGTGGGGAGAATGTAACAACCCTCGGTAAAACCCACACCCTCAGTATATTTCCGATACCCTATTATAACTTAAAATGTCCCAATATGTCTTATATTATGCCCCGTAGGTAAAAACCGAGCCCGATCTATGTTATAGTTTATAAAATAAATAAAAAATAAGAAATAGTAAGCTGAGGCGGGCCGCGTAAGATCCCACCTCAAGCTCATGCGGGCCGTATGAGAGTGTTGACTGGACTCCGCTGAATTCTTAAGTTTAAGCGGGCCGCGTAAGCTTAAGCTTACACTAACGCGGGCCGCGCGGACTCATGAAACGCCGATACACCAGATGCCGACACGTGTCGACATCGTGTCAAGTCTACAAGCTGACTGGGCCAAGCTATATGTTGACCGTGTGTTGACGCGGGCCGCGTAAGGCTTAGCCTTACCTTACGCGGGCCGCCTGGAAGTCAGATTACACGACTATATAAGAAGGTCATCAGACTTCGTTTTCCGTCGCTCACAATCTCAATTCTCAATCTAAATTCTGTAGTAGTGTTATAATACTCGGGTATTATACCCCTAATCAGCGAGGTACTGCTCCGTTGTAAGTATTATAACCCTAGTTTCATAATAGTTACGCTGCCCGATTGATTTAGGGCTCCGTAACAACTGTCGTGGTTCTGCCCGATGTAGTTGTTGGAATGCCGTCTCGGGGAGGGTATCATTAATAATTTCAAAGGGTTATGATACTAACCAATGTACATTTGTATAAATTATAGATTATATCCAGGAAACCCTCAAGTGAAATCTAAGATAGCAATGTGAGTAATCTCCTTTTTCGTATCAACTGTTTTTATAAAACCTCAATTATTTATATTATATTACCAGTATGTGAGTCGTGTAATTCTTCAATTATCGTCGGTATTATGGGGTTTTGTATACATTACTTGATAATCTTCACAATTGGACGACGAGTAGCCAATGTGTGATATGACCATAGCCATAGATACGTCGAGTGGCAAGTACTGAATGGGTAATTGTGTAGATATACACATTGTAATCGCTCTCAATACTGTGGTAATTGATAAAATGTTTCTTGATTAAATTGGGATTCACTCACCAGTATTTCCCGCTGACAAAATATTTTTAAAACATGTTTCAGGTAACACAATGTGAAAGCCAACTGGGAAAAAGCCAGCTCGAGTTATCTAAAACATGGCTACTCGTCGTCCAATTGTGAAACTTGGGTTTTGCCAATGTGTGATATGACCATAGCCATATAAGTGGCTATAAAAGTTATCTAAAACAAGATGTTTTAAATTTAAGTAAAATAGGGTTTGTCCCTATAATGTATTGTAATAAGAAACTTGGGTTTTGCCCATGTTATTATTAATATAAAAGAAGGTGGTTTTACTCTGATAAACATTTCCTAACTACGGTCCTGATGAAAATTCCGCTGCGAGATTAAATAACCTGATACCACCACAACTGAGATCGCGTCCGCCCGTTCCCGGGAAACAGGGATTGGGGGTTGCGACAGAAGGTGGTATCAGAGCCTAGCCACTGGTCTGAGCCAAAGAAGTGTTCTGCTGACACTTAAATTTTAAATTTTGTGTTAGGAAATAAATTACGGAAATACATGCATAACTGTAATTATGTGTTATGTGTTATTTGACTATTTGTTAGTTTTCAGTATGAGTGATCAAGGACCATCAGACGTGAATCGTCAGTTAGCTGATTCACCTAGGAGTGAAGATATATCATCACAGCCTGCCCTTTCAGGGTATTCTGCTGATCAGGAAGACGGAATATTTGCTTTTAGAGCTAAATCTGAAGAACCATTTCCTAATAAGAAACGAGGATGGTTCAGTAAAGAAGCTTTTGCTCGTAGAAAGAGAATGCGAAAAGTGCAACAGCAAAGAGCGTTAGCAGTTATTAAGCGAGAAACAGATGCCCATACTCAAGATATGCTAAATAGAAGCTTAGCTAATTTCCATATCTTAGCTACGACTGCTGCTGACCCAAGTCTGGAACAATTAGTAGCCCCACAACCACAAAACCCAGAACAACCCATGGAGATAGAAAACCCAGAAAACCATGTAGATATGCACGATTTTAACCCAGAAGAAATCCCAAGGGTACCTGCACCAAACCCTCTAGACCCGAATTACGACCCCTGGTGGGACGACAATAGGGATTTTGTGCAACGTTATCCTATCCATGATTATCCACCCATACAGAATATAGAACCTTACCCAGGTATGGACCCTTTAGATCCCTATTACCAAGATGATTATATTAGGGAAATTTTAGAGGATCCTTACCAATTTCAGGCACCTACACCCCCTATTGCGCTTGTGCTGTTGGTGGGAGGACTGGCCTTCCGTTTGGGGCTGTGCCTTTGAGACGTGCGGTTTGAGGGACCGCTGAGTCTGGGCGTACGTCTTGACTGCAGCCATGACATCTTCCCATTTCTTAGGCAAGCCTTCCTTGCCGGAGATAGTCATAACCATTTGTTCGTCCTTAACAACGACAATGAAATGGTTGCGTGCCATTTGGTCTGCAACGTCGCCTATCACCAGGCAGTCTTTATTGTAACGGACAACGAACGCCTCAAGCGATTCGTTGTCTCTGCGCCAGATGTTCATGACGTCCATAGAATCACGTTCATGACGTCGCTGCTGGCAAAAATGCGCGAGGAACTTTGCTTGCAAGTCCTCGAATGAAGTCAGTGACCCCACAGGCAAAGAATCGAACCAAGCCCTGGCCAGGCCTGTTAGGGTCTGCGGGAAAAATTGACACCAAGTGGGTTCATCCCACCTGCCGTTGCACCCGGCGCCGACGAAGATGTTCATGTGGTCATCTGGGTCGGCCGAACCGTTGTATTTCCCAATGTTTAATGGGAATTTGGTGGTGGTGACATCGGCGTTGGCAATCTCCGGGACAAACTTGGAGTTTTCGGCCGCAGATTTCGGCCTGTAGGGTTGGCTCTGGTGGCGCTTTGCAGCGCGGAGGTATGTAGTGCGGGGATGAGTGGGAGGAACATAGTTGCGTCCTCCCGGTCTGCTGCTAGTAGCATGAGAATCCCCGCAGTATGTACCGTCATCCGGATCGGTACGACCTTGCCCTTCATGGTGGGACTGAGGTCCCAGCCGGCTCTGGATACCGGGGCCGTGGTGGGCTGTAGACTGCCGCCTAGTTTCGCCATGGGGGCCCAGGAGGCTATGTATAGGTCTCCTGCGGCGGGACCCATATGAGGAATCGTCCTCATCAAGTGTGCGGACGTTGCAATAAGAGGAACCGCGGTCTTCGTGTCTACTTCGGGAGGCTGGATGTGTGGGGGCCCTGCCGTCGTATTGTAAAACACGACCCGCAGGGGTATGCGATGCTGGGGTAGGCCCGACCGGTACTTACGCTTCTGCGCAAGCTCTGTTGTATGTTGCGGCTAGCAAAGCTTGTTGCTGGTCGTACCAGGTATGAAGGTTCATGCCTGGAGGTATCACAGCAGCGTACTGTGAAAGATCGTGTCCGAACGTAAGGGAAGCGCCCCCTTGCGTCGATGTGCCAACGTGGTCGGCATTTGGGGCTAGGGGAGTGGTCCCCGTAGGCCCTTGGTTTGCGGGGTTTAGGTTATCCCCTGCAGTGTTGTTTAGACGATCAGACATAATCTTTGGAGAGAAAGGGATGGTGGAAAAAAGTGCTAAGAGTAGCGGTGGGCGCCAATGATGAAACAATGGTTAACCGGGGGGGGGGGGGTTAACTCACTGATCTCGTCAAGTAGGGTTAATCCCTTCTTTCCGAGGATCGCTGGCTGGATCGTCCGCTGGTTGGTTTCCTACACAAGGAAACAAGTCGTGACTCGTAACAAGGAGGATGGGGTGGGGGGTGCTCCTTGTTACCACTCTCCGGCGTGAGAATCAGTAGTTTGCTTGGGAAGCAAAGTGTGATAGTAGTAGTAGTGAGAGATTTGAGAAGAAATACCTCAAACCTGGTTTGGGATGGGTATTTATAGCCGAGGAGTGAAGGAGGGTAGTTGAGTAGCTAGCCTGACATCGCACAGCCTCCTGTAGGTGTGTCAGGCCTGTCGATTACGGAGGTAATGCCACGTCCTGCTGTAGTGTCAGGCTGTTGCATACATGTGGGCTGACAACTGACTGTTCTCAGTGCCACTTGCACTGTGGTGTCAGACCCACTTGCCTTGTGGGCAGGATGCGGTGCCGAGCCGCATCGCTGCTTGCGGTAACTGATGTTCCCGCATTCTTGTTCTTGCCAAGACGGATGCGGGATGCGGTGCCGTGCCGCATCGCCGCTTGGTGACTGTTACTGTTGTCCAGATCCCTTGTCATGACGAAAATGTTCATAGGATGCGGTGCTAGGCCGCATCGCTATGTGTAACATTTGTTCTCGTACTTAAGGTAAGTCTTCCCATCATTGGACAGATTGGTTTCAACCGCTGTGTTCGCGCGTGCCCGCACGGACGCGGATAAGTTCTTGCTGGTGGGGGTTTTTGATAAGGGTAATGGTCACTCACGGTCATGCTGACGCGAGATCTGAGACCATACCCCATCAGATAGGGACAAGTCGTGTTTCACTATCCAAATGCAAACCGACTTATAGGGTACATGACAAGAATTGATCCAAAAGTTGATGGGTACTTCAATTTCAATCACTATTAACGAGGGTCGTTTTGTGAATTTTGATGATATAACATGAACATATATCAAATAATATTTTCAACTTTTTATATATAACTAGAGTTATGCGCCGCCCGCGTTGCGGGGCGTTAAACCAAAAACTTCTTAGTTTAATAACATGTACGCATTTATTTCGATTAGTTATACATGCTACTTATAACACGATATAAAAATAGATGCATCGAGTTAACCAAATAAAGAAAAACACTATCATAGTTATGATAAAAAATAACTAAAACGATGGCAAACGTGTAATTTAGAGTTGGGGGCAAAACAATAATTTGTCAGGACCAATTAGCGAGTGCTAGGCAGCTGTTTGGCACGAATAAAAACTAAATTGAGTAAACCAAATAAAACAAAACCCTACCATAGTTTTGCCCAAAAAAACTATGGCAACATTGCAATTTTTAGCTTGGGTAAAATCGTAATTTTAAAATGGAGGTAAAATAAAATTTTGAACTGATGGCAAAACCATTTTTTTATTTTGAATTGGGGGAAGAACGTAATATTTTTACTGAGGGCAAAATCGTAATTTTTAGTTGGGGGCAAAATAAATATTTTATTTTGAACTGGGAGCGAAATTGTAATTTTAATCTGGGAACCAAATTGTAGTTTGGCAGGATTGTAGCTGTGGGCAAAACTATAATTTTTTTTAACCAAGGCAAAATCGTAAATTTAAGCTGTGGGCAAAGCATAAATTTAATTTCTAACTTGGGGCAAGATCGAAATTTTAAACAGGTGATAAAATCGTAATTTGGCAGGAACTATAAATAACTATTTTATGCAAAAAAAGAAAATGAAAAAAAAAAAAGTTGGCCGCCACTTTTGGCTAACCACCTATCACAACTATTCCCGCCGACATTTACAAGTTATGTTTGTATGTATTTTTACTGATGGCAAAATCGTAATTTTTAGCTGGGAGCAAAACAAATATTTTATTTTGAATTGGGGGCGAAATTGCAATTTTAAACTGGGAACCAAATTGTAATTTAGCAGGATTGTAGCTGTGGACAAAGCTATAATTTTTTTAACCAAGGCAAAATCGTAAATTTAAGCCGAGGGCAAAGCATAAATTTAATTTCTAACTGGGGGCAAGATCGAAATTTTAAACAGGGGATAAAATCGTAATTTGGCAGGACCTATAAATAACTATTTTATGCAAAAAAAAAAAAGTTGGCCGTCACCTTTGGCCAACCACCTATCACAACTATTTCCGCCGACATTTACAAGTTATGTTTGTATATATTGTAAATGTAAATGTAAATATATATACACTATATTTATAATTATATAGAAAAGGATTATTTTAGAAGAAAGCTAAATTAAGAAAAAAAAAATAAGAAAGAGTATAATTGTAAAAAAATAAATAGCTTTTCTCTTATCTCATTTATTATTTTCTTTAACTAATTAGTTCACACCAAAATCTTTTGACTACAATACACACATCAAAATTTATTCTAATCTATTAAAATTTATCCTACCCATATTGAAAAATGTCTTTCACCATATATTAGGTTGTCTTGAAAGAGTATATTTTTAAAACGAGTTACAAGTTTAATTTTGTTTTTGAACGTTAGATCAACTGAATTTCCAGCTTACTCAAAAGGGCCAGCATATGCTGTTAAAACCCCTCACCCCAAGTTTGAATCCCTCCCAGAGGTGTTCTCTCATATTTACATAATTGTGCATTTAGTGGGAATCGAACCTGAGACCTCCTCAGGAGGAAACCACTTAGTAGAAAACCCCCTGACCAATTGGACTATACCATATTTGCAGTTACAAGTTTAATTGTTGGTGAAAATTGTTCTGTAACTCTTGTTAATCAACTCTTGTGTGGTAGTTCGATTTTGGAGAAACGAGTATGGGTAAATTTAACTTTTGGAAGTGGGAGATGTTAATTTGGAAGAGGGAGATGTTAATATTTTCTATGAGAAAGATTTAATAAAGTAAAAAACATATTTGATGAGTTTATTTTAGGGTAAATTGCATTTTACGTTATTTAAGTTTCAGCAAAATTTCAGAAGATATCATTTAACCAATGAAATTAAAACGGATGTCCTTTTGTAATCTTTTTAAAGAGAATGGACATTGTACTAGTAAAGAAATTTACATAATATAAATTAGCAACAACTTAAGGCAATGAGTGGTTGTACCTTGTGTTTTGGGGGTTTTTCAAAATTTTTTCTTGATATTTCACTTTACACCCAAAACTAATTGATTTTGTAGTTGTAATCAAAAGTTTTTAGTTTTTTCCAATTTAACCTCTAAACTTTTTTATTTTCAACTTTCATCCCCTATGTTTTCGATATTTTGCAAAAAAAAAATCGTTTTACGTTTAGTTCTAAATTTTGCGAGTTAACACGACACAATGTGTGTGTGTGGTTCAACGATTTTACGTTTTGTTATACGCTTCGTTCTAAATTTTGCGAGTTAACATGGCGCAACGTACGTGAGTGGTTCAATATATTTACGTCGTCTATTTTTTTCCCGTTTAATAAGTTCGTCACAACGCACGAGTCCTAAATCGAGTTAGTTATTATTTTCTATGTTTTATATGTTGGTCTAATTTCTCCACGTTAAGACGCCGCAACTTCAATGTTGGTGGTCGTTGACTATAGTGTGGCATTGATGCTATTTGTCACGGTTTTACGCTCCTACCGCAACGCTGGGGGGGGGGGCTTAATACGATAGGTTATTTATATGGATACAAGTCATGTAACGTAGTAATTATGATACCATTAATTGTATTGACCTTATCTGGTGAATTACTTATTTGTATAAGATAGTAACTCAGACTTAACTGACAAAAACATCTTTAACACATTGTAAATGTGAATCTGATCAACAACATGTCAATTTCTTTGGTCGCGGCGCAACGCGCGCGGGTCAATATTCTAGTTATAGCATATAGTACATCCGATGTAATTTGATGCAACTTAAAAATGATGTAAAATGTAGTTTAACCTTTATTTTATATTATGAACTTTAATTTGAAGAGATGTAAAATTACTAATCATATATATTTTTTATTTTATATATTTCTAAATAAGGATGAGCAAATGGTACTAAAATCGAACCGATACCGAATTTTCCGAACAGAAATATTTTCAGTACTGATTCGGTGTCGACTTTTGATGTTTTCGGTACCGGTATTTATCTTCAAATACCGATACCGAACTGTACCATATTGTGTATTTTCAATACCTGTATCTGTTTTTTTAAATTTTCGATACCGGTATTTTTGATACTGTTTTGTAACAAACTGATTCCCTATTTCTAATCACATAAACCAAACAAATACATAGCTTCCTGAATTTCCTTGAACACCGCTACCAATAGCCCCAACCGTCCCACGTTGCTTCCACCCTATTTATTTTGTTTGATTTACCAACAACCCCCCACTACACAATCACGTATTCAACCACAACCTTAATCATTTGTCTATTACATTAGTTTTAACACATTAATAATTAATCTCAAAGCTCTATTCGTCAAATTGACTTTCTGTTGGGTATGCAACCCTAACAAAGTTTGATGTAACTACTATTTTAATGTCTTTGTCTAACAAATTGTTGTGATAACTTATAATTCCAGCCAATATTCCTCGATACATCTTTATATAATCTTAGTTCGTAAAAAATGTCTTAAAAGGCGATTGTTCATGAAAGTTGATTGGATGCATAAAATTGTGTAGGTGTAAATAAGTTGAGTTGAGCTCAGTTAGGCTCGAGTTTGACTCCTATAACTTGAAAAATTTAGTGCTCGAATTGGGTCGTTTCAAACTCTAAAATTAGTTAGGACTCATCTCGTTTGCTATTTAATTTATTTTTTTAGTAAATTACAAAAATCGTTCTTTATGTATGTCACTTACTGCAAACTGTGTCCTTTGTCTTCAATAATTATAGAAAACGTACTCGATGTTTGCAAATCCTTACAAGTTATGTCCTTTAGCCCTAACTCAGATAATTTTTGTGGTTAAATCTGACTAAACGGACCCCACATGAGGGTATTTTTGTGGTTAAATCTGACCAAATGGATCTCACATGAGAATAAAATGACCAAAATTCCCTCATGTGGGGTACATTTGTCAGATTTAACCACAAAAAATTAACTGAGTTTGGGCTAAAGGACATAACTTGCAAGATTTTGCAAACATCGAGTACGTTTTCTGTAATTATTGAAGACAAAGGACACGGTTTGCAATAAGTGACATACATAAAGGACGATTTTTGTAATTTACACTTTATTTTTAGAGTAAATTGCCAAAATCGTCCCTGAGGTTTGGGCATGTTTGTTAATAGCACTAGTTAATATTTGTAAATTTAGATATTATACCAATCCCTTGTATTATGGAAATTAGTTGTATCTCTCCCAAAATAGAGGAGATCTGTATCTTTATATTGGAATGAGAATTGAGGGAAAGGATCATCGATCCTATTGCATACCTACGGCCTCTTTCATGGTATCAAGAGACCAATCCTAACCTCCCTCCTTCTTCTTCCTTTCTGTCGATCTCCTCCTCTGTTTTTCCCTCCTTCCTCGCCTGCTTTAACATCCTTTTAATGGAGCCCAAGATTCATCCCGCTGCCACCGTTACTAACATCAAAAGCCTGATTCCCGTTGTTCTCGAGATGGAATCTGGGCAGTATGCCTCATGGTCCGAACTTTTCAAGATCCAGTGCCGTGCATCTCTCGTCATCGATCATCTTTCACCCCGACCTTCCTCATCTTCTCTGGTACAACCAAGGAAGCCGACAAAGACAAAGCCGACAAAGAAACTCAAACCGATGACTCCTGGGATCGGTTGGATGCCATTGTACTCCAATCGATTTATGCAACAATATCCAATGATCTTCTGCACACTATTCTGAAGCCGAACACAACTGCGTATGATGCTTGGAAGACGCTTGAAGGTATTTTTCAAGATAACAAAAGTTCTCGATCCATTCACCTCCTACATAAATTCTCGAACACACGTCTTGACGGGTTCCCCAACGTCTCGGCATATTGCCAGCAACTCAAAGTGCTGGCCGATCAACTCGCCAACATTGGTAGTCCGGTTGATAACGATCGCCTGGTTCTTCAACTTATCGTGGGCCTCAACGAACAGTACGAGGGTATCGCTACCATCCTCCAGCAACAGGACCCCTTACCGACTTTCTATGAGGCTTGGTCAAAAATTATGCTTGTCGAATCTCGTAAGGCAGAACAGGCACTTCTTATGGCTCAAACCGCGAGCACCGCCTTAAATGCAAACTCCAACAAATCGCAACCACCAGCGAATAACAATGAATATCGCCAAGACTCTGAACGTTATCGGGGCCGCGGGCGCTCCCGTGGCCGAGGCAGAGGACGGGGAAGCTGGGGACGCGGCCGCAATAACACCCACATAATATCCACTCCTGCTGGCCCACTCAGCAGCCTTTCTGGCCCAACTCAGCCCAGCAACAACCGTGGACTGGGCCCGGGTTTCATCAGCCTACCTCCTCCCAGCCTTGGGCCGCATCGCAGAATCAATAATGGGCCCCTCCTCCTTGCCCATACCCCACAGCTCCTCCTCGGCCCAATTCAGCAAACAATATCGGTGGCAATGGGCTCCTTGGACCCAGGCCCACTCAAGCTCACAATGCTTATTCCCCAACCGACATCGAACAGGCGCTTTACACTATGTCTCTCAATCAACCGGATCCTAACCTGTACATGGACACGGGAGCAACAGGTAATATGTCTAATTCGGTAACTAATTTTTGATCTTATTTTGATAATAGTGTGGATCAAAATATCATTGTTGGAAATGGATCAACCATACCGGTTGTTGGACAAGGCACACAAACCCTTCCCCCCACCTTTTCCCCCACTTATTCTTAAAGACGTCCTATATGCACCTAAAATGATCGAAAATTTAATTTCCGTACGTCGGTTCACAACCGACAACTCTGTTTCTGTCGAATTTGACCCTTTTGGTTTTCTTGTGAAGGACTACAAGACCCGGATCCCTATCCTCCGGTGCAACAACAACGGTGATCTCTACCCACTCACGCTTGGATCCGGGACAACCAGCACACCATCCACCTTTGCAGCCATCTCTTCTCAACTTTGGCACCAACGTCTTGGTCATCCAGGACGTCCATCTTTGAATTATTTGAAACAATCTACTTTTATTGATTTTAGTAAACATAATAAAGACATTTGTGAATCTTGTGTGCTTGGTAAAAGTATTCGATTACCTTTTGTAACTTCTCACACTCGTGTTTTTCAACCGTTTGATATTGTTCATAGCGACCTTTGGACGTCACCAATCCTTAGTTCACAAGGTCATCGTTATTATGTATTATTTCTTGATGACCTGACCGATTTTCTATGGACTTACCCCATATCCAAAAAGTCACAAGTATTCTCTATTTTTTGTCAATTTCATAAACTTATTGGCACTCAATTTGAAAAACCAATAAAAATGTTTCAATGCGATAATGGCAAGGAATACGTAAACTCAGCTTTCCAACAATACTTTAGTCAACATGGAATGGTATTCCGTTTATCATGCCCCCACACCTCATCTCAAAATGGAAAGGCCGAGCGTAAAATACGAACCATAAACAACATGATCCGCACCCTCCTCACCCATGCTTCCTTACCCAACACTTTTTGGCATACGCCCTTGCCACAGCAACCTATCTTTTAAATATCCTCCCTACCAAACAACACCATAAAACCCCCACTGAACTCCTCTACTCTCGCACACCCACATACCATCACCTACGTGTTTTCAGTTGTTTGTGCTACCCTCTTATCCCCTCAACATCCATCCATAAACTTGAACCTCACTCTTTTCCTTGTGTCTTCCTCGGTTACCCATCCAACCATCGCGGTTACACTTGTTTTAACCTTCAAACTTGTCAAATCATTATATCACGTCACGTAGCATTTGACGAAACAACCTTTCCCTTCTCTCACACTATAAACCCTTCTCCGTCATACGACTTCTTGACGGACCCCTTTCCACCTCATTTTTGGCCATTTGTTGGCACACCCACTGCCAACAACACAACACCACCCAACGCCCCACACTCTTCGGCCCATACCCCTTCGGCCCAAAATTCATCGCCTGCCCACACCACTTTGACCCAAACTTCATCGCCTGCCCAAACTTCTCCTCCTGGCCCCGCCCAAACGCCCTACTCGGCCCATTCTTCACCACACTCGTCCACCCCCATTGCCGATACTTCGGCCCAACAGTCCTCACCTCCTGCTTACACGCCACCCAGCCCACCTGACTCTCTCAATACCCCTTCCTCATCCCCAGCCCAACACGCATCTATTCTTTCTCCCCCCACCCCACCCGCTCGAACCATGCGCACAAGAGCCATGGACGGCATAACTAAGCTGGTTCATAAACTCAATCTTCACACCTCCTCCATCATTCCCATACCTAAACAACCCACTAATGCCTTGTCCATCCCCGAATGGTATGACGCCATGAAAACAGAATTTCACGCTCTTATTAAAAATGAGACTTGGGAATTGGTTCCTAGACATCCGACCATGAATGTTATTCGATGTATGTGGATTTTTAAGCATAAGTTTAAATCGGATGGTAGTTTGGAACGATACAAGGCACGGTTAGTATGTGATGGTCACCTTCAACAAGTGGGTATTGATTGTGGTGATACGTTTAGTCCGGTGGTCAAACCGGATACAATTCGCATAGTTTTGTCACTGGCTCTTTTCAACTCATGGTCTGTGCATCAATTAGATGTTACCAATGCGTTTCTACACGGTAATCTTCATGAAACTGTATACATGCATCAACCAATGGGCTTTCGGCATCGAGATTTTCCGAACCATGTTTGTCGCCTTAAAAAGTCGTTATATGGGTTAAAGCAGGCACCACGGGCGTGGTATCAACGTTTTACTGATTATGTTCTCACTGTGGGATTTATCCAAAGCAGGTGTGACGCATCTTTATTTATTTTTCATCACGGAAAGGATATTGCCTTCTTGCTTCTATATGTTGATGACATTGTTCTTGTCACTTCGTCTGACCTTCTTCGGCAACGCCTCATGGCACACCTTGCTAGCGAGTTCGCAATGAAAGACCTTGGCCCTCTAAGTTTCTTCCTCGGCATCTCAGTTTCAAGAACCCAAGACTCAATGTTCATGTCGCAGCAAGCTTATGCACTTGATATTATAAAAAGGGCCAACATGACACAGTGTAATCCGGTATCTACTCCCGTTGACACTAATGCCAAGCTCAGTGCCTCGTCCGGTGATGACTTTTCCGACCCAACTTTTTACCGTAGCTTGGCGGGTGCGTTGCAATATCTCAGGTTCACCCGTCCGGACATCAGTTACGCGGTCCAGCAAATATGCATGCATATGCACGCCCCTAAAACGGGTCATTGGCTAGCTCTAAAATGGATCATTCGGTATATTAAAGGTACGACCTCATTCGGCTTAACACTCGGCCCCACTGGCTCCAAATCGCTCGTTCCCTACACGGATGCCGACTGGGCCGGCTGCCCTGACACCCGTCGGTCGACTAGTGGCTATTGTGTTTATTATGGCGATAATCTTATTTCGTGGTCCTCGAAACGACAACCAACTATTTCTCGATCGAGTGCTGAAGCCGAATACCGGGCGGTTGCCAACGTAGTATCAGAAATATGTTGGCTTCGTAATCTTCTATTGGAACTTCGTCGTCCACCGTTACTCGCCACTCTCATCTATTGCAACAACATTGGTGCGATTTATTTGTCGGGAAATCCGGTGCAGCATCAATGCACGAAACATATCGAGCTTGACATACATTTCGTTCGCGAACAAGTTCAACGCGGACAAGTGCGTGTGTTACATGTTCCCTCACAATACCAAGTAGCTGACATTTTCACCAAAGGCCTTCCGCGGATTCTCTTTGAAGATTTCCAGTCCAGTCTCAGCATCCGGTCCCCTCCCATTTCGACTGCGGGGGTGTAATAGCACTAGTCAATATTTGTAAATTTAGATATTATAGCAATCCCTTGTATTATGGAAATTAGTTGTATCTCTCCCAAAATAGAGGAGATCTGTATCTTTATATTTGAAGAAACACTAACTAAATGGTCGGAACCAAAATAGTTAGGGGGTTTGAATCCGCATAAAAAGGTTAGCTCTCCCTCGATCGGTTCAGTTGCAATGGAATTTCTTCTCCGGTGGTTCTGCAAAAAAGAACACCGTTAGTCTCGCCAAGGGGAGAAGAGGGTTCTCTCCTTGACCCAACTCCAGCGTGAGAATAAGTATTGGTAACGGAGAAGAGAAAGTATTTGATAAGTGAGTGTGTACTGTGTTTATACCTGAACAGTTCTCTTATTTATATCCGGGAGTTTGGGAGGGAAAACCCATTATTGAAAAGATGACGGAATATGCTAACGCCGTAGCGGTTATATTTTCTTCCGTTAAGTTCTTTGATCCTTCGTTAAGTTGCCTCGATCCGATGTGAATGCACACGGATCGTGGTTTGATCTACGGCTGGGGGATTGCCACGTGGAAAGTGATTAAGTGGAGATTACTCTCCAATTGCATGCCTTCGTTGTGATTTCAGAGTTGCTTGTGGTGATGACACGTGTCCAGACGGTTATAACCGTCTGGGTGGTGCACGATGTATTTCTTTCTAGAAGATTACTGCTGTAATCTGGTGTGACACCTTACTGTGTGGACACAGGCAAATAAATCCCAAGTCTGGGTAAAATAGTATCCAAGTCTGGATATTTAGGCGAAAG
Organism: Helianthus tuberosus; assembly: GCA_030545235.1. Lineage (NCBI taxonomy): Eukaryota > Viridiplantae > Streptophyta > Magnoliopsida > Asterales > Asteraceae > Helianthus > Helianthus tuberosus. The sequence goes on from CM060396.1 coordinate 10,848,271, forward strand.
TCTTGAACAAAGGATTTTAATCCTTTAAATGTGAGAAGGCGCAAGGATTCATGTTTTCCTTTTGGGCGCGCCATTGTGAATCTTCTTTGTAAGACCGATGCGCAGCCGCGCAAGGTTGAAAAGCAAAAAGGTTGGTTTGTGGTATGGTCTCGAATCCTTTTTATGAGGTTTTTAGGACCTTACCCCTTTAAGTCCCCCCAGTCTAGTGTTGTACTTATGCAAGTAAGTGGAGTACTGGACTTATGAGAGGGAGGTGTTTTTAGGCGCGAGAAATAAGAAATCTTCTCTTGGAGGTTCCAACTTGTTGAAAAAGGAAAAACTTGACTTTGTAATCATGCTCTGACACGTAATGACGTCAACTGGCAGTAAGAGTGGGTATTTCTCTTTTTGCCTTGAGATTCGTAATGGCGCTTGTCAGACTTCATTAATGAGGATATGACCCTGGTTCCTGTAGCGCCGTTTGGATGTGATATAATTCTGACAATTAATGATAAGTGGGTTTCTCTTTACCCGAGGCTGGGTTCGTTTATATATATGCATATTCCAGATGCCTTATCTTCCGATTAGTTTTTGAGCAAGAAAGATGAAGCGTTCGTACCAAACTCGTCGTTTGCTGGATATTTTTAGGGTTTACGAGGCTGCCGAAGGCCTTGTGCTTCTGTCTCGTTCTCCCCTTTTAGCTGCTGTTGTAGTAGAGAGTCCGGTGAAGACTGATATTCCGGCAACTGTTGATCCTTTTATGGTGGTTTTCTCTGATGATGAAATTCTCCAGCAAGGGGAAATTGCTGCTAATAGTGCTACTGTGCTGGATGCGGATGGTTTAACTGCTCGTTTGATCCGGAGGGGAGGTTGCCGTTTGGTATACCATCGTCGGAAAAAATCTCCGGGGGAAACGGATGTTGAAGATGAACCTATTGTTGGTTAGGTTTTGGGAGTTGTTTATCCCTTCTTTTGATTGTATATATAAGTCTGTTAGCATAAACTCCTTTTTTGAAGATCACGGGTGTGATCGTTGTTAATGGTTGTTGTTTTGATCGTCCTGCTATTTTGTAGAAACAAGGTTTTTTGCTTTTGTGAACATTTTAGTTTCTGGAACTAAAATTTTGAAGATCATTGCCATGATCTTGTTTATGAAGTGTTTTGTTACACTTAATGATATGTACACTGATTATGTTTTTGCTTCTTACATGTTTGGATTACAATATGTTGCATGTGCTTTAATTGTTTTGATTGAGTGGAGCGAATTAGAGTTGGCATTGTGCTCATGTGTGAACGTTTGTCAAAAAATTGCGCTTTTTGTTGCGCTTTTCTCAGACTGTTCATGAGTTGTACAATATTTGCCATTCCGTTTTCGCGTAAACCAAAAGAATTTCATGCAATTTGTAACAAACAGCAACAAGTATATAGAAATAGCGTTTGTATTGATAGCGCGTGGGGCTTGTAATACAAGTGTAAATAGGAAATACATTGCTTGTGAATGATTTGACCTACATGTAACACCTGCGCAGCTGTTGCGCGTTCCAGGTGCGTGGAACTAGAGTTCCGTCAATTCTCTTTAGGGTATATGCCCCCTTGCCTAGGACCTCGTTAACAACGTATGGTCCCTCCCATCTTGGCGCTAATTTGCCCGGCTTTTCAGCGTTTGAAGCTTCATTGTCGTGCAAGACGAAATCACCGGGGACAAAGGTGCAAACGCGGACGCGCGCATTGTAATATTTTTCGAGCTTAGATTTGTACCTTGCTTCCGTTATGGCGGCGTTCTCACGCCTTTCTTCCAGAAGATCCAAATCCATTCTTCTCTCTTGTTCATTGTTCTGTTTTTCCATGGCTATCATGCGCGGTGATGGTAAACCGATCTCAGCTGGAATGACGGCCTCAGACCCATAGACTAGACTGAACGGAGTTTCGCCAGTGCTAGTCTTTGGCATTGTTCGATGCGCCCAGAGGATGCTGGGAAGTTCGTCAACCCACCCTCTGCGCGCTGTCCCGAGTCGCGCTTTTATGCCGTCGACGATTTGTTTGTTCACGCTTTCTACCTGGCCGTTCGCTTGAGGATGCGCGACGGAGGCAAAGGTGTGCTCGATTTTCATTTCTTTGAACCATTTTTGAAGTTCTTCTGCGGCGAAGTTTGTACCATTGTCGGAAATAATGCGCAATGGTAATCCAAATCTGCAAATGATATGTTCCCATATAAATTTGCGGATTACCATTGCTGTTGTTGAGGCCAAAGCTTTAGCTTCCACTCATTTTGTGAAGTAATCCACCGCGACGATGATGAACTTTACTGCACCTGGCGCGTCAGGAAATGGCCCAACAAGATCGATGCCCCACTGTTGGAAAGGCCAGGCGGAAGTAACGGGAACTAGCGGGTTCTTGGGTCGGAGTGTCTTTGGTGCGTGGCGTTGACAGGCTGCGCATCTTCTTAATAAATCAACTGCGTCCATGTGCATGCCTGGCCAGTAGTATCCAGCGCTCATTATCTTTGCCACGACCATGCGCGGTCCGGCGTGTATTCCGCATAAACCCTCGTGAATTTCTCTGACTAGGTATTGGGCGTCTGCTTTACCAACACAGCGTAGTAATGGGCCCATAAATGACTTTCGATAAAGGACGCCATCCGCCATTTCGTAATTTATCGCCTTGTGTTGTAGTTTTCGAGCTTCTGCTTTTCCTTCCGGAAGTTTTCCGTGTTGAAGGTACAAGATAATCGGAGACATCCAGGATGGATTTCCCATTTCTATGACGCTTACTTGCTTGAAATGAATAGAAGGGTTGGATAGTACCTCTATACGTACTTCCTTTGCTAAATGTTTGAAGCTGGTAGCGGCTAATTTGCTTAGCGCATCTGCGTGCTTGTTCTCGCTTCTGTTTATGTGGTTAACTTTGAATGTTTGGAATTGGCTGATTAGAACTCGTGCTTGTTCAAGGTATAATGCCATTGCTTCTTTTGCATCGTAATTGCCATTAACTTGCTCGGCTACCAGTTTTGAATCAACGTTAGCTTCAAGATTTCTTGCCCCCATTTTTAGCGCTAAGCGAAGACCTGCCAAGAAGGCTTCATATTCAGCTTCGTTATTCGTGCTTTTGAAATCTAAGCGTATAGCATATGTGAGCTCGTGGTTGTCTGGGCTGATTAGTCGGAGACCTGCTCCTGCTCCATCGTCATTGGAAGCACCATCTGTGTGTAAAGTCCAGACTCTATCGTCGAAAACGGGTATAGGGTTCTGAATTGCTTCACACTCTTGAACTTTGTCGATGGGAATTTCAGTGGCGAAGTCTGCTAGAACTTGCCCTTTGATTGCTGGCCTCGGTCTGTAAAAAATGTTGTATCCTCCTAGTTCAATTGCCCATTTGGCCAATCGTCCCGCCACGTCGGGTTTAGATAAGATCTGGCCCAAATGGTAATTGGTAAGAACCGTGATGACGTGGCCCGAAAAATACCTGCGTAGGCGTCGGGATACGTGTACTAGTGCTAGGACTAGCTTTTCTATCATTGAGTAGCGAGTTTCCGGGCCGGTAAGCATCTTGCTGATGTAATAGATTGGAGCCTGGATGTTTTCGCGTTCCACCATCAATACAGCACCGACCGCTACTTCCGCGGCAGATAGATATAAAATCAGTGGTTCTTTTTCTTTTGGCGCGGTCAGCGTTGGTAGTTGGATTAGACATTCTTTCATTTGTTTGAATGCGGTTTCTGCTTCAGATGTCCACTGAAAGTCAGTTTTCTTCGTGCAGTTTCGCAGCGTGCTAATGAAAGGATAAGATTTTGCTGCGTGGTTAGCCAAAAATCTGTTTAAAGCTGCTAGGCGTCCAGCGAGTCTTTGCATTTCTTTAACTGTTGCAGGTGACGGCATTTGCTGAATGGCCTGTACTTTTTCTGGATTAACTTTGAAACCGTCTCTTGTGACTATGAAACCCAAAATTTTTCCTTCTTCCATGCCGAAGGAGCATTTTGTTGGGTTGAGTTTTAAGTTCACATTGCGCAGAGAGTCGAATGTGCGCTGAATATTGTTAAGCATCGAGTCTTCCTCGTGGCTCATGATGACAAGGTCATCCATGTACACTTCAACTGTCTTGCCGATGTCGCTGTTGAAAACTGTGTCCATTAATCTCTGGTAAGTTGCGCCGGCATTGCGCAAACCAAAAGGCATTTTGGTGTAGCAGAAGATGCCTTTATCGGTGCGGAATGCGGTCTTATCTTCGTCCTCCTCTTTCATCTGGACTTGATGATAGCCTTTGTAGCAGTCGAGAAAACATTTCCATCTGAATGATGCTAGAGAGTCGACTTTTTTATCTATTTCTGGTAATGCGTAGCAATCTTTCGGACATGCTTTGTTGAGGTCCTTGAAGTCGACACACATTCTCCAGCCACCACTGTGTTTCTGTACCATTACGGGATTAGCAACCCATGTGTGGTATTTGACTTCTCGTAGGATTCCTGCGTTAAGGAGTTCTGCCACTTGTTCGTCCATGGCTTTTGCTTTTTCTTCACTAAAGCTGCGCCTCCCTTGAGTAACAGGTTCCGCTGATGGTTTTATATTTAGGCAATGCTGCGCTATATCGCGCGGGACCCCAGTCATATCTGCCGGGCACCAGGCAAATATATCTTTGTTGTTAGACAACAATTGTTTCAGTTGTATGCGTGTTGCTGATGAAATGGCTGGTCCTAGCAGAATGGTCTGCTCTGGGTATTCGTTGTTCAGAACCCATTTCTCTGGTTCATTTGGTGCCGAAGGTTTGACTACCTTTGTTGGTGGTTCGTCATCCACGTACATGACTTCTTTGCTTGAGTAGAGGATTGCAACTCCGGTCTCTGTTGGAAATCCACAAGCAGCATGTGGAATGGAAGTGATCATGCTAAATTCCCTTTGTGACCTTCTCCCGAGCAAGACATCATGACGTGATGTTGCCGGCATGACCATGAAATTGACTGTAACTGTTCGTGAATGTTGACGGTTGGTCCATTGGACAACCCTTAATCATGTTAAAAGACATAATAATCATTCACTTAATCGAGTAATTATCTTGAATTAGATAACTACTGTGCTTATGTTTCAGGTGCGGTTCGGGAGCTTAAAGTGGATGAATTGAAGCTTTGGAAGGTATTGAAGTGGAACGGGTCGTGTGCGGAACAAAATATGAAACAAAGAAGAAATTTCCAGCCACCACCGTAAATTACGGTCTCACCGTAATTTACGGTGGACCTGATGAAGACCTGGAGCTCACCGTAAATCAGAAGGTCTATACCGTAACACTTTCATATCCACCGTAATTTACGGTGGAGCCGTAAATTACGGTGGAGGCGACGTGAAGATGTGTAACTGCTCATTAAAACAGTTTTTTATGGTGTCTTTTCATTATCACTCATCATTGGACGGTTTTGGGACTTGCTAGGGGCGAATTTTGGTGTTCTTGCTTGGTGTTGAACAATTCGTATCATTCGGTTTGTGCTTTTGATTCGTATGAACAATAGTTTGATGTTGATGATGATTCACCGAGCCATGTCCGGCTAAACTCTTCGGTGATCATCCTAGGTGAATGTTTCTGAAACTTTTGTGTGTTTAATTTCTGCATTTCTAGAATGATATCTTGCGTTGCTTGAATGTCATGGTGTATGTTTGATTGTTTGTAGTTTGTTAATCAATATTGCACTTCCTAGTCTTAATCGTACGTTCTTGGTGCCGTTGGCAACCGAGATATCATGGGAAGGGTTAGGGTTGGTTATTGATTAATAGGTCATCGGGAAACAACCTCGCGTTTTCTAATCCGAGTACTTTGTTCCCTTTTATCACTTCAATCACATATACACGAGTTATGTCTATGTACCTCTTTCTAGTGAAATTACACACAACTGTTTAAAGAAACTGAAACCTAGGGTGATCATTGTTCTCTCCTAATTGTTTACAACCAACTTTGATTTGAATTAGTTCTTAATTTAGTTTTCTAAAACAACAATCCCCAATCTTAAATTTTAATTTTCTGCAATTTAGTTTAATATTAGTTTAAATACAGAGCTATACAATCGATACATTTTCCACATACTCCCTGAGTTCGATACCCTTTTACCACTAACTACAGTTGTTTGGGGATTAAATTTGCGTGACCCACGATATCACGTCAAATTTTGGCGCCGTTGCCGGGGAGTAGTGCGCAACGTGTGTTAGTTAATAGTTTTGTTTGTTATTTTCGGGTTTACGTTGGTTGTGTTTAGTGTGCAGGTATTTCAGGTGTATGCATACTAGAGGCTCTCACAAGTCATCACCGCTATCGTTTGATCCGGAGATTGAAAGAACGTTACGACAAAACCGAGTTTTAGTGCGAGAAAACAAAATCATTGGTTCACCCACTTCACCCATCACACCGCGAAACATCATGGCTGATTCACAAATTCCACCTACAACGGGTCAACCATCTTCAACTTTTATACCTACTTCTACCCAACCATCACCAAACACCACATTACCTAATACCACCGCTGAATTCACACCATCCAATGTCACCCAACCAATTACCACTCAAACTGAGCCTACTATCACTTACACTCCATCTACCACAATCCCACCATTATCTCATTTTTTTCCCCCAACTACGGGTCAATCAACATCCACTTTCACGATTGCACCAAATTCAACTATTGTGCATACTACCTCATCTTTTAGACCACAACAATCGGGTTTCCAGTATTCGACTATTCCATTTGGGCAAACTTCAGGAATTCAAGGAGATGGTTATGATGAGGGATTTGAAGATTTTGAGGGGTATGAAGATTATGGGTATGGTTATGGAGGTTATGATGATCAAAGGGAGCTCGGGTATGTGCAAAGTCAAACTCAAGGGATGGCAAGTGTTGGTGGAATTCCACAACAACAGCTTATACCACAACACATTCGGCCAAGACCACAAGGGCCACCAATACAACAACCTATTCCGTTACAACAATTTCAAAGGCCACTTCAGCGTCCACCGATGCACCAACAACAGTTTCAACCACCAATTGCACCACAAGGGCCTATACCAAGACCAATGGGTCCTATTCGCCCAAGGGGTAGGGTTGGTGTACCAAGGAGACACCTTAGAGAAAATGTGAGGGGCATTGAAGCACATTTTCGGCCGGTAATCACTCAAAACCCTTCACCGGTAGTTATTCCTCACAATGATCAAGGGAGAACGTTTGAAGTGAGGACCAACTCTTTGCAAAGTCTACCAAAATACAAAGGTTTGGCAACGGAGGAGCCTTACTTTCATTTAGAAGCCTATGACTCAATTTGCAACACTCTTGGGAGTCAAGGGTTCTCGGCAGACGACATCAAATTGGTATTATTTCAATTTTCTCTAGAAGATAAGGCGAAAAAATGGTTCTACACGTTACCTTCGGCATCCATATATACATGGGGGAGATGCAACAAACCTTCTTGGATGAGTTTTACACCGCCCAAAAGACCAATGATGCAAGAAAAGGGTTGAGAAGCTTCCAACAACAACATGGTGAGATGTTTCATGAGGCATTCGAGCGTTTTAATATGATGATTAAAAACTGTCCTCATCATGGAATTGAATTGTGGGAGTTGATGAATGCCTTTCATGAGGGGTTAAGTGCTGAAGATGCACGTGATTTGATGTCTATTACCTGTGGGACTTTTGGAACAAATTATGAGAATGATGATTGGGAGTTCTTGGAAAGCATGGCAACTACATCAAAGAGGAAAGCTCAAGCTTCAAGAAGAGCTCGACCGGCCATTGCCCGACCTCAAGTGCACGCAATAGATGATGGTAATGTTCAAACGACTAACCAAATTTATGATGTGTGTGCTTTATGTAATGAAATAGGTCATGCGGCTGAAAATTGCCAAGGAATGTTGGAAGGGCAATACGAAGAGGTTCATGCTATTCAAGGTCAAGGTCAAGGAGGGGGTGGTAGAAACTACAACAACATGAATTCTAATACCTACCACCCCGGGTTGAGAAACCACCCAAACTTTAGGTATGGGAACCCGTCAAATCAAGCAAATCCGAACTTTCAAGGAGCTCAAGGTAACTTTGTACCGCGCCAACAATACAACCAAGGCAATTACCGAGGTGGAAGCAATTATGGTTATCAAGGGCAAGTTCAACAAACGGGTCAAGGTGGTTCGGGTCAACTTTCGTCAAGTGGGAATGAGGTCATGGACATGCTCCGAACGATGCAACAAGATATGCAAAAACGGAATCAACTTGACGAAGTCCGAATGCAAAAAGATGAAGTTCGGGATAAAAGCATACAATCACTAACAACCCAAATGGCTCAATTGGCAACCGATGTGGCTGAATTGAAGAAGACTAAGGGTAAACTTCCTAGTGACACCAAGGTAAATCCATCACACGGTTCGTCAAGAGGTAATGTTGATGTTCATCAGGTTAGTGTTTTGAGAAGTGGAAAAGAGTTTAAAGCTAATTTGTCACCCGAATTAGTTGATGGGGTGGTTGAGGACATTACGGGTATTGATAGTGATGATGATGTTTCACCGGTTAAACCAAAAGAAAAAATTGTTAAAAAACCGGGTTTGGGTGAAAATAAAGAAAGTGAAAAAGTTGAGGGTGAACCGAGTCAAGTTCCGTTTCCATCGGCTCTACTTGACCCGGGTAAGAAAAATTTTATTGTATCAAGAGGTCCTCAAAAAGAGGAGATGTGGGATATGTTTAAACAAGTAAAAATAAATCTTCCACTCCTTGATGCAATAAAACAAGTTCCCGCTTATGCAAAATTCTTAAAAGAATTATGTACACAAAAAAGGCAAAACAAGAAGAAAGTGCCTAAGCGGGTGGATTTAACCGGGCAAGTGAGTGCGGTGTTGAATGGGGAGCTTCCTCCTAAGCTCCAAGATCCGGGCACGCCATTGATTAATGTACAAGTTGGTAATTTTCAAATGGCTAAGGCGTTGCTAGATCTCGGAGCCGGAGTTAGCATTTTACCGGGGGGCTTATATGATCAATATGACTTTGGTCCATTAGCAAGGGTGGAGACGACGGTTGTTTTGGCCGATTTATCTCATAAGTTGCCTCGGGGTATGGTTCAAAACGTAATTGTAAAAATTGATGAGTTTTATTACCCGGTGGACTTTCTAGTCTTGGATTACTCATCGGCGGACCCTAAACAACAACAAAATATAATTTTGGGTCGGCCATTTCTAAGCACCGCACATGCTATCATTGATTGTAGATTTGGTACAGTTGATATGACTTTTGGAAATAGAAAAATGCGTTTGAATGTTTTTACTAACAATTCTCATGCTAATGGTGTTGATGAGTGTTTCATGGCAGATATAGTAGATGGATGCAACCCGCATGAGTACGAGGAGGATGGTTTGGATATTTGCCTGTGTGACTTTTCTGAACAGGTACATGCTTATGCACTACGGGTTGAAGAGGAAGCACAAGATGCTATGGCAACGAAAGAAGGTAGACCACCATGGACCCACCAATTTGAGGGTTTACCGGTGGAGATTGATTCGGGTACAAAGCCATCATTGGAGGACCCACCGAAGTTGGAGCTTAAGGACTTGCCTAGCCATTTGAAGTATGTATTTTTAGGGGATAGAGACACTTTACCTGTCATTATTGCCTCTAATTTGGAGTTGGCGCAAGAGCAAGCATTGATTGAGGTTTTAAAAGAGAATAAAGGTGCTATTGGGTGGACAATTGCCGATCTCAAAGGAATTAGCCCATCCATTGTCATGCATAAAATTATCACGACCGAAGATGCCAAACCGACAAGAGAAGCTCAAAGGCGGTTGAACCCGAACCTAAGGGAGGTAGTTAAAAAGGAGGTAATTAAATGGTTGGATGCGGGAATTATCTATCCGATTTCGGATAGCGCTTGGGTGAGTCCCACCCAAGTTGTGCCTAAGAAGGCCGGCATTCAAGTAGTCAAAGATGAAAGTGGTGAACAAATTGCCACCCGACCGGTTACCGGGTGGCGGGTGTGTATTGACTATCGTAAATTGAATGCCGCCACTTCTAAGGACCATTTCCCGTTACCTTTTATTGACCAAATCATTGAAAAATTATCGGGTCAAAAGTATTATTGTTTTTTGGATGGGTACTCGGGTTACAATCAAATCGCCATACACCCGGATGACCAACACAAAACCACCTTCACATGTCCATATGGCACCTTTGCGTTTAGGCGCATGCCATTTGGTTTGTGCAATGCTCCGGCAACGCTCCAACGATGTATGATGAGTATTTTCTCGGACATGGTTGGAGAGTCGCTTGAAGTATTTATGGATGATTTCTCCATTTTTGGCACTACTTTTGATGCTTGTCTCAACGAATTACAAAAGGTTTTAAAAAGGTGCGTTGAGAAAAATTTAGTGCTAAGTTGGGAGAAAAGTCATTTCATGGTGCAAGAGGGCATTGTGTTGGGTCATGTAATTTCTGAAAGAGGGATGGAGGTGGATAAGGCAAAAATAAGGGTAATAGCATCTTTGCCACCTCCTAAAAATGTTAAGGGCGTAAGGTCATTCTTGGGACACGCGGGTTTTTATAGGCGTTTCATTAAGGGTTTTAGTGTTATCACCAAACCCTTATGCAACTTGTTATTAAAAGATGTCCCATTTGATTTTACTAACGAGTGTATGCAAGCTTTCACTGTTTTGAAGGAACATTTGGTCAAAGCTCCTATCTTGCAACCACCGGATTGGTCAAAGCCGTTCGAAATAATGTGTGATGCAAGCGACACCACTATTGGTGCAGTTTTGGGTCAACGGGTTGATAGAAAGCCGGTGGTGATTTATTATGCAAGCAAAACTTTATCCGAAGCGCAACTCAACTACACCACAACCGAGAAGGAATTACTAGCGGTGGTGTATGCTTTGGATAAGTTTCGCTCGTATATTTGGGGAAGCAAGGTAGTGGTTTATTCGGATCATAGTGCGGTTCGATACTTGATGGAGAAGAAAGACGCGAAGCCTCGGTTGATTCGGTGGGTATTATTGTTGCAAGAATTTGATCTAGAAATCCGAGATAAAAAGGGAAGTGAGAATGTAGTGGCGGATCACTTGTCTCGGATTCCGGTGGAAGGGATCGATGATGTAAGTGAAATCAATGAAAGTTTTCCCGACGAGCAACTTCTAGCCGTTTCCACCTTTGTTGCACCGTGGTATGCTCATTATGTTAACTATTTAGCCACGGGTGCCATCCCAAGTCATTGGACCAAGAAGCGCCGACAACAATTCATGGTTCAAGTGAAGCAATATATTTGGGATGAGCCGGATCTTTTCAAGATTGGACCGGATCAAGTTATACGAAGGTGTGTGCCTGAAACGGAAGTGTTGGAGATTTTAACTCATGCTCATTCGTCCGCTTGCGGGGGTCATTTTAGTGGGCATAAAACCGGTTACCGGGTATTATCTTGTGGGTTTTATTGGCCCACTATTTTCAAGGATGCAATTGAGTTCGCCCGGAATTGTGTAAATTGCCAAAAGATGGGTAGCATATCGAAGAGAGATGAGATGCCACTACAACCAATCTTGGTTGTAGAGATATTTGATGTATGGGGAATAGATTTTATGGGTCCGTTTCCGAATTCGAATGGCTTCCTTTATATTCTTGTGGCGGTGGATTATGTCTCGAAGTGGATTGAGGCTATTGCAACACGAACAAACGACCATTCGGTTGTTTGTAAATTTGTTCAATCCAACATCTTCTCTCGCTTTGGAATCCCACGGGTCATTATAAGCGATGGTGGTTCACATTTCAAGAACTTCAACTTTGGAAAATTATTGAAAAGGTATAGTGTGAACCATCGAATCGCCACACCTTATCATCCGCAAACGAGTGGACAAGTCGAAGTGTCCAACCGTCAAATCAAGGAGATCCTCATGAAGACAGTAAGAACGGATAGAAAGGATTGGTCAAGCAAGTTGGATGATGCTTTGTGGGCGTACCGTACGGCCTACAAGACTCCGATTGGCACAACACCTTACCGGATGGTGTATGGTAAGGGTTGTCACTTGCCGATGGAGTTGGCACATCGGGCACATTGGGCGATCAAGACAGTCAACGCGGATTACGATGAGGCGGGTAAGTTGAGGAAGTTGCAATTGAGCGAGATAGAAGAGATTCGAGATGAGGCGTACGAATGTGCATCGGCTTACAAGGATAAGCTAAAGAAAGTACATGATGCGAAATTGCGCAAGAAAACATTCGAAGTGGGGCAGAAAGTTTGGTTGTACAACTCTCGATTGAAAATGTTCGCGGGCAAACTTAAAAGCAAATGGATGGGTCCGTATGTTATTCGAAGAGTTGGGCAATTTGGTGATGTGGACATCCAAGATGAGCAAACATTGAAACAACAAACGGTGAACGGTCACCGCTTGAAGCCGTACTTGGAAGGAAATGACATCAACAACTTGGAGCTTGACAAAGCGGGCTACATCTTACGCCCGGTCGAGGGGGAACAACCATGAGAGGCCCAGGTTTGATGGTAGTGTACATAGTAGTTTTGTTTTGTTTTGTTTGTATATTTGCACAATTGCCATAGTTTCTCGAAGTCCGTGTTCGAAACAAGTGTGGGGATGTTCGGGTCGCGAATTGCTCTTACACTGTGTTGAGGACAACACGGGATTTTTGAGGGGGTAGGGTAATTTTTACAAGTTTTTGAAAAAATTAAAAAACATAAAAAAATCGAAAAACTTAAAAAATCTAAAAAATTGTCACATAGAACCTCAATTTGTAACGAAACAAAGATGCCCAGCGTGTACCGTAATTTACGGTATAGCCGTAAATTACGGTGGTCATTATCATTTTTTGAGACTTTTACGGTACAATCCTACTGAGTTACGGCATGGAATTAAAAGTTAGTGTTCACCGTAAATTACGGTAATACCGTAATTTACGGTGGTGGTTGAAATTGATGGGGATTTACGGTAGGAGTCTCCTGTGTTACGGTGCAAGAATGGACATTCAGGTCTCACCGTAATTTACGGTGAGACCGTAAATTACGGTACGCGAAATTTTTGTGTTGGTCGCTGGGGGTTCCGCTTCTATATATAAAAAAATAATAATAATAATAATAAAATCTAATAGACAACAATCGTGGTCACGTGTATTCTACCCCATCCACCCATTCTCTTTCACTTCCCCATCACCATCTTCTTCTTTCAAAACCCACAACCTCCATAGCTTTTTGTATCTTCCATCTCTCATAAAACCTTCAATTCCTGTCCAAATCAAGTGGAATCTTGGTCTAACTGGACTAATTTTTCACAAGCTTTGTGATTGTGAGGAGAGATTTCAGAGAAAACACGATTTTGGGGTCGAAATTCGAAACCCTAGTTTGAGATAATTTGGGGGTTTTGGGGTTTTTGGTTTCACAAGCACTTTTCCATCTTGAAACAAGGTATGAACGCTTATTTTGTTATATTTTGGTGCTACATTGTGAAGAACAAGGTGATTTAGGTTATGTGTTCTTGCCCACTTGCTTGTTGTTAAGATATGATTATGAAAGTGATTATTTGAACATGGTTTTGGTTGTAGATGTAGGATTTGTGATTAAAGTAGTGAACTTTTGGGAATCTCTACATTGTAGAGACACCATGCCCAATTTTTGAAAAATGTTTGATATACTTTTGGTTCACTAGCATCTACAACCATGATAACAAGCAAGTGTGGGGATGTTTTGAAAAGAGGGTTTAATTTTGTTTCTTTGGTTGTGTTGTTTGCCTTAATGTGTGTAGGAATGGCACGAACAAAGGAAAAAGCTGGAGGAAGTTCATCTTCGTCTAGGGATAGGGGTAAACAACCGGAACAACAACCACGAAAGAGACAATACATGGGTAGAGTGGACGAAAGTGAAAGTGAAGAAGAGATGGAGTTAGATCCGAGTGAAAAGCCGGTATGGAATTCGGGTCCTTTGGATGAACAACCTGAGGCATGGCAGCCAACACTTTACAATGATTGCATGAATAAGTTGAAAAACAAGGCAGCTGCTTTTATTTGTGAGAAAGAAGTTGATGAGGACCAATTTGGCCAGTTTGGGGTGTTTGCTAAATTTCGCGCTTTAGGTTGGGAAGGGGCGCTTAAATGTTTTGACAAAGACAAGAGTAACCTGTTTATGACAGAGATTCAAGAGTGGATGGCAACTTTAAAATGTTACAACTTTAACAAGCCATCACAGATGAAGTTGATCGGGGAGGTACATGGGGTACCGGTGGAGATGTCATTCGATACACTGAAGAGGCTTGGAAAGTATGACAGTCTCCCATCTCGGGAGTACATGATTCCCACACTTGATGACTTATTGCTTAGACCGGAGAAGCATCCGCGATGGAACGATATGTTGGCAACATTGTTCTTGCCCGGTAGATACAGTGGCATCTTATACCGGAAGAATTTGAAGATAGAAGCTAAACTGTTGCACACAATCTGCCTTCTCAATGTCATTCCAAGAAGGGGAGATAAAGAACAAGTGAGGTTTCCGGAGATACCTGTTCTTTATGCATTGATGAATGGGTCTCCACGTTTCCCAATACGTTACCTTATTATGCACCACCTATGGATCTGCCGAAATAAATATGGAAGAGACATCGTTCCGTACTGCCGAATATTTACGGGATTGATGAAGCAGCAGAAGGCGATCACATCCGAAGACCGAGGCTTGACAAAAAGACATCAGCCTTTTACATTGGATAGGTTGGGGAATGTTTGGACGTATGTTCAGTCAGAGCGGTATCACAAGTTGAAGTCGGAAGGGCAACGGTGGAGGGCATTAAAGTCGAATGCACGCGATTTGCTACCGGGAGAGCCAGATGAGCCAGAGAGTGACGCAGAAGCAGTTCCGAGTGGAGATGAAGACTATGCGGACGAGCCGCATGGTGGTGAAAATGTGGTTCAAGGTGGTTATGGTCAGGGTCATGGTGGGATGTTTTATGATTATGCGCAACAATCTTATGAGCCAGGGTGGGCTTATAGTGGTACCATGCAAGAGGTGATTGCTAACCAACGTCCTCCGGCTTCCGTGTTTGATACGTGGTCGGGATCGGAGAGGTCGTTGTTCGATCAAAATACAAGGAATAGCGCAAGCATGGAGCGGGCGTTAAAACATAATTTCGATCGTCATGAGATGTGGAACCGTACTTTTGCGTATTCTCAAGATGTAGAAATAAATAACCGCTATCACGACGATCAACAAAGGAGAATGCACGAAGATTGGCATGCCGGAAGGCCGGTTGTTGAGGATCCACAACATGTGGACTATGCATCATTACCGCCTTATGATGGTAGCATCTCATATCCGACTCCACCACTCCACCATTCTCAATGGCTTGACCCGAGACAGCAAGAGGGAGCACAGCAACAAGCAGGAAGTAGCAGTGGCGCATTCGGATTTGGAGAGTGGAATGACATGATGTCATCCATCTTTGGACCTCCGGGGCCGCGCTACTATTAGTAAGGTTGTGTTTCTCTTTTTGTATATTTTTGTGCATAGTTGATAGTTTGTTTGTTTAAGGATTGGGAGGTTGGGTGGTGTTTTGATATGTTTGTGTTTGGGTTGGTGCTTGTTAGTGGTGTTTTTGTTAAAAAGAGAAAAGAAAAACATAAAAAAAAATTATAAAATGAAAAGTACAAAAAGAAATTTGGGGTTTGAGTGAAGAAGCGTTTTTGTGGAGGTTGAAAAGGTTTCAGTGATCAAAATCTCCCAAAGCCATACATTGGGGTCAATGTATCCCAAGTGTGGGGATGGGGGGAATTTTTGAAGATTTTGAAAAATTTTGAGCCAAGTGAAACAATGTGAAAATTTGAACACCCTAGATTAACCCCAAGTTGGTGCACCGGCAACCCTTAATACCCTTTTTCATTCTTGGTGAGAGTTTAAGCCACACATGTAAATAAATAATACTTATCTTTGATGAGAGTGGCTACGGGTGGGGGTGCATTAGAACTTGTGCGTGAATGCGATTTGAGTCCTTAGTTAGACATGAATGTGAAAAGGATAAGGGCATTTAGGTAGCCTCGTCGTTGGTGTGAGCGAGTGTGGGATTTGGGGGGTTGGACCTCATAGGTTATATATATGAGCATGGTAGTGAGAGGGGTGGGGGTTTGGACATTTATTTGCCCATTTTGTGCCTTAAAAGCCTATCATTTGTTACCCCTAGCTACTTACTTAAAAATTTACCCAAATTTGACCCGGTCTTATAGTATTAGTGATAGTTTTAGTAGTTTGAAGTAGATATGGTTAATGCGTTATTGTTATTGTTGAAAAAAAAAAAAAAAAAAAAGAGAGAGAAAAAGCAATGAAATGAAAAGAAAAAAAAATGATGTTTAGTTGCCTTGTATATAGTAGTTAAGTTGATAGTTGTTCGTTGTTTCTTTTTCTTATAATAAAAGTCCGGGTCAAGTTTTCGCTACTTCATATATATTCCATTTCCTACCCATACGCCTAACCACGTTACAACCTTAAAAGTCCCTTTGATTTGCATTCATGTTTGACCCATTTTAGGAGAATGATCGATTTAAGTACAAGCCTATGATTGTGCAACTACCCGTTAGCCTAGTGTGTGCCTAGCATTATCTTTGCTAGGTTTTACTTGTAGCCGAGAGGAGAGAATTAGAGAAGGGTGCATTGGTTGGGTGTTAAAAAGGGGTTAGTAAAAAGATTGCTTGTTATTGCTTGGTTTAATCACTTGTTTTGATCACTTGTTTTGAAACTGATTTGATGAGTCGCTTGGGACAAGCAACGGCTAAGTGTGGGGATGTGACGGGTGGTCCATTGGACAACCCTTAATCATGTTAAAAGACATAATAATCATTCACTTAATCGAGTAATTATCTTGAATTAGATAACTACTGTGCTTATGTTTCAGGTGCGGTTCGGGAGCTTAAAGTGGATGAATTGAAGCTTTGGAAGGTATTGAAGTGGAACGGGTCGTGTGCGGAACAAAATATGAAACAAAGAAGAAATTTCCAGCCACCACCGTAAATTACGGTCTCACCGTAATTTACGGTGGACCTGATGAAGACCTGGAGCTCACCGTAAATCAGAAGGTCTATACCGTAACACTTTCATATCCACCGTAATTTACGGTGGAGCCGTAAATTACGGTGGAGGCGACGTGAAGATGTGTAACTGCTCATTAAAACAGTTTTTTATGGTGTCTTTTCATTATCACTCATCATTGGACGGTTTTGGGACTTGCTAGGGGCGAATTTTGGTGTTCTTGCTTGGTGTTGAACAATTCGTATCATTCGGTTTGTGCTTTTGATTCGTATGAACAATAGTTTGATGTTGATGATGATTCACCGAGCCATGTCCGGCTAAACTCTTCGGTGATCATCCTAGGTGAATGTTTCTGAAACTTTTGTGTGTTTAATTTCTGCATTTCTAGAATGATATCTTGCGTTGCTTGAATGTCATGGTGTATGTTTGATTGTTTGTAGTTTGTTAATCAATATTGCACTTCCTAGTCTTAATCGTACGTTCTTGGTGCCGTTGGCAACCGAGATATCACGGGAAGGGTTAGGGTTGGTTATTGATTAATAGGTCATCGGGAAACAACCTCGCGTTTTCTAATCCGAGTACTTTGTTCCCTTTTATCACTTCAATCACATATACACGAGTTATGTCTATGTACCTCTTTCTAGTGAAATTACACACAACTGTTTAAAGAAACTGAAACCTAGGGTGATCATTGTTCTCTCCTAATTGTTTACAACCAACTTTGATTTGAATTAGTTCTTAATTTAGTTTTCTAAAACAACAATCCCCAATCTTAAATTTTAATTTTCTGCAATTTAGTTTAATATTAGTTTAAATACAGAGCTATACAATCGATACATTTTCCACATACTCCCTGAGTTCGATACCCTTTTACCACTAACTACAGTTGTTTGGGGATTAAATTTGCGTGACCCACGATATCACGTCAAATGTTCGCTGTCTGATAAAGTCACCGGGAAAGCGATTTGCCCTAATGGGAATACAGCTTCATTACAGAATCCAGTGAGGGGAAAATCGACTGGTTCTAGACGTGCTTTGTCTTCTGAATCAAGCTGTTTAAAGCACTGTTCGTATATGATGTCCATCGAGCTCCCTGGATCTATGAACATATAGTCGGTTCGGTAATGACCAAAAATACCAGTGATAATCACTGGTCGTTCTTCCTGAGGGCCCCCAGGAACAACAGGGAACACGACTTGCTGTTCTCTCCAATGTTGATCATAATTTCGTTTGTTTGGTCTTCGTGACGGACCTCCTTGAACCATGTGTATTTGTTTCTGATAACTGCTATATTGGCTGGATTGGATGTCCCTCCTGTGTGGTGTTGGTGGATCCAATACTGTGGTATCAATTACTTTTCCAGATCTGATGTTTGATAAATCAGATCTGGCGATTTGAATAACGATTGTGTTTAAAGCAGCTTGGCATCTGCTAAACCAATGTCCTGGAGATTCTTCTAGTTGTAAATTGTTTCCGACGTTTGGTCGAGGACCAGGTTGCTGATGAGATGACGAATTTTCTGCCATGTGCAAAAACAGAAAAACGGAATGAACTAAATCGAAACGAGGTAGAAACTAGAAAAAACTAAGAAAACGGTGGGCGCCAATGAAGAAACACTAACTAAATGGTCGGAACCAAAATAGTTAGGGGGTTTGAATCCGCATAAAAAGGTTAGCTCTCCCTCGATCGGTTCAGTTGCAATGGAATTTCTTCTCCGGTGGTTCTGCAAAAAAGAACACCGTTAGTCTCGCCAAGGGGAGAAGAGGGTTCTCTCCTTGACCCGACTCCGACGTGAGAATAAGTATTGGTAACGGAGAAGAGAAAGTATTTGCTAAGTGAGTGTGTACTGTGTTTATACCTGAACAGTTCTCTTATTTATATCCGGGAGTTTGGGAGGGAAAACCCATTATTGAAAAGATGACGGAATATGCTAACGCCGTAGCGGTTATATTTTCTTCCGTTAAGTTCTTTGATCCTTCGTTAAGTTGCCTCGATCCGATGTGAATGCACACGGATCGTGGTTTGATCTACGGCTGGGGGATTGCCACGTGGAAAGTGATTAAGTGGAGATTACTCTCCAATTGCATGCCTTCGTTGTGATTTCAGAGTTGCTTGTGGTGATGACACGTGTCCAGACGGTTATAACCGTCTGGGTGGTGCACGATTATATTTCTTTCTAGAAAATTACTGCTGTAATCTGGTGTGACACCTTACTGTGTGGACACAGGCAAATAAATCCCAAGTCTGGGTAAAGTAGTATCCAAGTCTGGATATTTAGGCGGAAGTCTTGAACAAAGGATTTTAATCCTTTAAATGGGAGAATGCGCAAGGATTCATGTTTTCCTTTTGGGCGCGCCATTGTGAATCTTCTTTGTAAGACCGATGCGCAGCCGCACAAGGTTGAAAAGCAAAAAGGTTGGTTTGTGGTATGGTCTCGAATCCTTTTTATGAGGTTTTTAGGACCTTACCCCTTCAATATTGGAATGAGAATTGAGGGAAAGGATCATCGATCCTATTGCATACCTACGGCCTCTTTCATTTGTCATTTTCATCCAAAACAACTTTTTTGTACAATATAGTCATTCACTTTTAGGATTTTTTTGCTATTTTTATCCAAACATCTAATTTGCTTTATTTTTCTATCAAACATTTGAATGAAAATGACAAAAAATCCGAATTTTCAGGGACGATTTTAGCAAAAAAAAAAGTCAGACGTTTGGATGAAAATGACAAAAAATCCCAAAAGTGAAGGACTATATGGTACAAAAAAGTTGTTTTATTTGAAAATGACAAACAAAACCAAACCTCCGGGACGATTTTGGCAATTTACTCTTATATATAAATATATATATACATATTTATATTTAGGGTATTTTTATCATTTATTCTATCATATGTATTTTTATTATTACATACATGTTAATAAGAGTTGTGTACAGACATGTAATAAATAAATTAGATATGTGTGTTTGATAACTAAACAAGATGTAAATAATATTTATTATAGTATAATTATATATAATACTATTTATTTTGTAGATATATTGTTATATTATACATTATATTATATTATACTTTATACATATTATACTTTATACATATTTGAATTGGCGATAAATAGTGTTTTGAGTAGATATATTGTTATATTATACATTATACATAGATGTTTGAATTGGTGATGAATAGTGTTTTGCAATTTTTAAATATTCTTTTTAAGTTTTTTAATAAAAGATTATTTATCAATTAGTTTTTTTTAATAACTTGCTCATGTTATTTTTTTTAATCTAACTCTGTATGTAACTATACTTTTTAAACATTGTGATATAAACTTTCATGAAAATGGATATCGTGCCGCTATCATACCAAATTGAACCGGAACCGACGATATATAGTATTTACATTTTTTTGTATTCAAAACAACGTATTTTTTGTATTGTATATTTTACTAGTGCCGATAACAGTATTAAAAATGTACTTTTTATCGTAAAGTTTATGAGTCTCGATATGTGAAGAATCTAATCGATTTCGACCAAATAACATCGGTATGGATATCGGCAATATCATAAACTGGTATTCGTTTCAAGGTTTTTGATTGATGTAAAGATGCGCCGATATCCTTTTGAGCATATCGCGACTTTATTTCTTTAGTTTTCTCTTTAAGTTGTTATAGCGAGTGTCGATATCGAAACGAACCCAACCGAACTAATACTAACTGAGTTACGGTCACATAATGCGAGGGAAAACCCACTAGTTTATATTATATTATGCTCAGCTAGAAGTATAAAGATTAAGCTTGAGTTCATTTAATTAGACTTCATTAAAAATTTTAGTAAACCAATATCGAGGAACACATAAACAACCTAATTGGCTAACTCGTTTACACCCTCATACATTTCTTTCAACCATACGTTCATGACTACCCATATCGATGGAATGATCACTTCTATATAAACTACTCATTTTCAGATGATATAGAGTATAAACATAATTAATCATGAGTTTAGAAATTCGTTTAGGACAACTAAATCTAGCCAATACTTTTTTAAGACCCAAAAGTATTTGTTTCAAAATAATGTTAGACCATGTGTAGTGGGCAATATTCACCCTTGGGCGTTTTGCGTCATGTGTTAGCCCAGTCAGCAATGGAGCATTATTGGGCGTTTTCTAAAATGGGTGTAGTGGGGATGTGGGGATTGTGGGGCATTATGTTTGTAATAAAATAAAATTAAAAAAAACATGCAAAAAATCTTATTGGCCAAATAATAGAAGCTGAAATGTGATTGGACAACAAAAGCCCCTTTAGGCGTGATTTAAAAAACTCCCATACAACAAAACTACCAAACACGCCCATGAGTAGTGGGGATGGGGGCGATATGGGCGTGATTGAGCCTCAAAAACGCTCAAATTTGCAACCACTACGGGTGGTCTTAGAAGGTTGCAAAATCAAAACACATGATATTACATAATTGGTATGGAATTTAATTAATGGTTTATAGTTGAAATTATGATGAGTAGCAAAGGGTACTGGTAGGAATATAAAGTATAAATGACAAACAAGTGTTTTGAAAGTGATGAAATTGTAGCTAAATGTGGCATATTCAGAAATATGATCCAAGATAGTGAGACAAGGAAATCATGAAATTGTGGACACCAACTTCATTTCGAAATTGGCTTCGTATGTCACAATACGACGTGTATGTCTGTCGTTTTGGAGGCATGTAGGACCATTCACATTTATTCCTCCTTAACCACTCTCATCTTTTTACGTTAGACGGTGAAACTAGTTGGTTACTCGAGTTTATGAACCAAAACATGTATCTTTTTAGTATGTATATAAAAGGTTTAGGTTGATGTGAAATATTATTTTAGAAAACCTTTTTTTGGAAAAGAGTATAGTGTAAACATGATTAGAGAAACTATAATATTTTGATCGGAGTTATCATGGTTGAGTACTTGATCTTATTAGTAGTTAAAAGTCTTTCTTATGTTTTCCCGAAAACTAAAATCACAGTTAAAAATGTCATAAATTTCTTTTACTTCTAAAAGTGTTTAATCTTTTAAGGAAATTTAAATTTTAAAAATTTTAAAAATTTAACTTTCACCTAATTGTTGAGATTAATCTCAGCTCTGGAAATGTTTACAGACAATCCAAACTTTAACGTATATACTCCCCCGATCATCCCATACTAACTGAAGGTTAACCCCGTCAGCTTTTTGATGGCATGTATTCTTGATATGAGATCAATGGAGAAAAATACGTTTAAAGTATTTGTTGGAAATTTGTGAAAATAACATTTTTCACAAATATAGGAAAATGATTTTTTCCTATTTTGGACTAGAAATAAATATAATAAAATGAGCGGGTTTTATATATTTATTTGTGGGTTTGTGTTCTATGTCGGAAGAGCTTCGCAACGAACTAAACCACGTTCAAAACGGAGCTAAGATGAATGAGATATCGATGCTCAAAGTTTGGTGTTTGAAACTTAAATGCTGAAAAAAGTGGGAAAGTGACACCTTGTCCCACATCGGATGAGAGATGAAACTTAAAGGGGTATTTAAGTGGGAACTCTCCATCCTTATTGTTTCATGGAAGCACTCACTAGTACACGCGCTCGTGGCGTGGGCGATGAGGCGCAATGTGACGCTTTGATGGCGCACTTTGCATCGCTTGAGAGCCGCCTTTGTATTTTTGGCCGCGTGCGCGTGTGGAGCAAGGGCTGCAAGGACCAGGTGGTTGGTGACGTGGCATGCATGCGCATGACATGGCAGTCATGCGCGCGGTTGCGCATGGTGCATGGGGCCTGATGTGACGTGAGCGGCGCACCAAAGTGAGCCAATACGGCGCGACTGTGTGGCGTGCTCGTATGGGTTCACAGGTGACGTGGCGCACGCACGCATGGCAGTGAGCCAAAAGGATGCACCGCGTATGAGCGTGCGGACTTGCGCGCGCACCAGTCTTCTTTGCGCGCGCGCGCGCAGAAGCTTCTAGCAGCAGTTAATGCTGTGCAGTTACGTTTCAGCATTCAAAACTGACGAAGTTAATGCGTTTGACTGAGAATTAAGTGACGAATTAAAGTGCATTAAAGACGTTTAATGCAGTTTAATTCACCCATTTAATTCGTTTTTCAGTTTTGACTCAGATTTGCAGTATAAATAGGAGGTTCCTATGGCAGATCAAACACATCGAAACACTGAACTACAATCTTCTCTGAATCTTCATCTTCTTCTTCAAGAGTTCAAGGTACACCTTCGGGTTGAAGTCAAAACCGGCAGTGCAACTGCTTGAGGCTGTTGTATCCTGGAAACAAGCGTGTTCTCCTGGGATACACGAAATTTGTTTTAAGGGACCGACCCGTGTCTAACACGATCCTCAGCCAAGAACAATTTTATTTTCTTGTAATTTTGTTCTTGTTTTTATTTCCTTTCAGTTGTAACCAGTTCTGTAATCTTTATGCTTTCCTAATTTCGTTGTAATTCAAGTTAATAAAGATTTTATTTAATTTTACACGAACGGATTCCTACAGTATTTACTGATTTGGGTTTAGTCCCAGCTTATAGGTAATACCGTAATAGTTGAGATTATTAAAATCCAATTTTGGCAAATGAGCTATAGCTCAATTAGCATTGGAGGGGAAGTGAAGATTTGAGTTTCAGGCCAGAGGTCTCAAGTTCGAATTTGATTCCAACCGGGTTTTGCCGTAGTGGGCTTTGGGTGGCCGGTTTTCCCCGAAACTGGTGATGGTGGGTTTGAGGTACCTAGCACTATCTGCGATCGCAGGCGTGTGTGGTCATCTTTTGCCATTGAGTTACCCCGGATAACCGAACATTTATTTTGTTAACCATTAAAAAAATTAATATCCAATTACCTGTCTTTTGAACATTTATTTCTAAATCTATCAAGAAATAACTTCAACTAATATACGTTGTATTAAATTTTAGAGTAAACTACGATTTTGGCCCCTGTGGTTATATCATTTTTACCCTATTAGCCTAAAAGAGAATTTTTTAACATCTATGCCCTTATGGTCTCTATAACTAACTATTTTTGGCTCCTGAATCTAACTCAACCCATTACCTGGTTAATGAATTGTCACATGTAACTCACATGATGGGTATATTAGTAAATTCACCTCCCTAAAGAATGTCATTTACATATTTATTTTCATTTAATTATATATAATATCAAATAACTTATTTTCATTTAAATATTAGGTGTGTATGTTTAATATAATATATATAAATAATGTATATAGTGACTAGTGCTGTTCATGAGCTGAGCTAGGGCAAGCTCGGGCTTGGCTCGATTATATACCGAGCTGGCTCGGCTCGGCTTGGTTTGGCTCGATTTTAAAAATAAAAATTAATACATATCTCCCAAAATTCAGTATTTTAAAATATTATTCAATACTTTAAAAGAACATATTCAAAATAAGTTTAACCTAATATATTACAAGCCAAAATTACGTTCAACAACACAAAATAAGTTTTATATTTCAAGTAAATACAATATTTGTTCATTAGCACAACAATCAACCTTTAAATATGTCATAGATATCAAACTTGAAGCCTAAATACATGTAAAGAATAATCATGTTTTTGTAATATATTATATGTATATAAAAATAAAATATATTATAAGTAAAATAATTCGAGCTAAGCCGAGTCGAGCTACCAAGCGAGCCAGACCGAGCCAATTTGGCTTGTCACGAGGCGAGCCGAGCTAGGCTCACTTTCGAACCGAGCCGAGCCGGCTCACTTTCAAACCGAGCCATAACGAGCGAGCTTTTTCCGAGCTAAATCCGAGCGAGCTTTGAGCGAGCTCCGAGCCGCGAGCTTTTTGGACAGCCATAATAATAACATATAATACGTTCAGATCCCCAAATTCACCACCACCCACACTACCGCCATAGCTACTTCTACCACTCACCTCCACCACTGACACCCACCTCCACCACCTTCATCCCTCGGATTCTTCAACCCTTCCCCAATTCATTTACTGTAAGCAAGAATAAGTGTTCCTACGAAACCCAATTTCATTTTCAACCCTAAAATCCATCCCCTAAATCAAACCACAACCTCTGCCAAAAATTGAAACTTACATAATCTCACTCAACAGATTTGCAGTCATCCATCCCTAAAACAGTAAAACCTCCAATTTTCATCCACCAAATTGTTCCTATTTCAGTGTATGAGCAAGACGTCGATTGGAAAATCGACGATGCGACGGCGGTAATACAAATAATGTTGTTTGAAGAGGCGTTTCGGCGACGAGTTGTTACTGAGTTGGGATTTTGAGTCGTTACCAGTGGTGGTTGGTGATGATGGTGGTGTGGTGGTGCTGGGTGATATTGTTGTGTGGAGTTTGAGTTTAGAAGGAGAAAGACAGAGGGGTGGCGGTTACAGGTGGCATGTGGTGATGGCGGACATTGGAGGAGGTGGAGGAGTAACTGTTAGTGGCTGTAGTTGGTGTCTTGGTGAAGGCTTTGGTGTGTGTATATGTGAGACTTCTGAACAATATGCAGATCACCATGTGTGAAATTAGGGTTTGAGAGGGAATGGTGAAGAAGATGAAGTGATAAAGAAAAGACTAGGGTTTTGTTTATACAGTGAGTAAAGTGGGAGGTGAATTTACTAATATGCTCATCATGTGAGTTGCATGTCACAATTAATTAACCAGTGTAATGGGTTGAGTTAAACTTAGGGGCCAAAATAGTTAGTTATAGAGACCATGGGGCACAAATGTTAAAAAAATTCTATTTTGGGCGAATAGGGTAAAAGTGATATAACCACAAGGGCCAAAATTGTAATTTACTCTAAATTTTATGTAGAGAACTATGTTATTGAGTAAATTGTCATTTTAGTCCCTGAGTTTTTGTCCAAATTGCCATTTTGGTCCAAATAGTTTTTTTTCTCCTCTGTGTCTCTGACTTTTCTTTTTTCTTGCCATTTTGATCATATTGTCTAACTTAGTCTAAAAACCAGGTTCTAAAGAGGGGACTTTTTGGCATTAAATTATTATGATATTTATAAATTATGTTGCAAAATACCCCTGGTTATCACTACACAACAGTTATGCAAAAAATACCCCTGGTTATAACCAGATTTTAAACTGAGTTAGACAATGTGATCAAAATGACAAGAAAATGGAAAAGTCAGGGACCCAGAGGAGAAAAAAAAACTATTTGGACTAAAATGACAATTTGGAACAAACCTCAGGGACTAATATGGCAATTTACTCTATGGTTTTTCGGCTCGAAATAAATATAAAACAATATATTCATCTTGTCAATCGGTGATGATTAGTGATGGATTTAAGAATAATAACATGAAAAACATAGGAGTTTAATTAGTTAAATATGATAAACATAAGAGTTTAATTAGTTAAAGATAAATTTGTATAAGGCAATTAGGGAGATGCCTTTGTTTGCTTGTCAACTTAAAAAGAGAATCTCACCCACAATATTAAAGTTGGTTAAACATGCGTGCACCCTATGCAAATTGTAAGGTCTTTATCTATATGAGCTTGCAACCATCAATCAGAGCCGTTCCAACGTTTCTGGAGGCCCTAAGCGAACTGCAAAGTCAGGGCCTTATTATTGGTATAAATGAGTTGAGATTGAGATTTGAGACATTGAATAACTAGAGCGATGATTTTTCCTAGCATCGGCCCTAATTTCGCTCAATCCGCAATCAATTTCACATTGCTTACTCAAAAGACACCAACGAGGGTTGATGTGTTGCGTGCGTGGACAGTGCAGACTCCTAGTGTAAAATCCCAAATATTGAGCCTAGAATCGTTGTTTAAATGGCAAAAAAACAAGTCTAACATATGAAAAGAAATAAAATTGGAGGCCCTTGTTTTTGGGTGGCCCTAGGCCTTAGCCTAGGTTGATAAGCCTTACGGGCCGGCTCTGCCATCAATGAAGAGGTTATGATCGAGAAAAATTGGTGTTGGTTAAGCCGTCAACCCCAAACTACTTATATTTTGAAAGACCATTTTGCATGCTTCTAACTTATTTCCAAATTAAACAATTACTATAAAGTATGTTATCTTTTGTGTGTGAACCAAAAATCTTGTATATGAATCGCCTACTTTCATATCATCAAGTCAAATAAGAGGTTATCTTGTACGTACACGATTGGCAAGGGACGGACCTTCACCTAACTGAGGGCTTTGTGGGCGGGCACCCCCTAAAAAAAATATTTTTAGTGTATTTTATAGGTTTAAATCTGATCACACCCCTTTAAAATTTGGTTGAACCTCTCGTTCACTCATTCATAAAATAATTTCTTGATACACCGCTAAATATCTATAACGAATTGTGAATTAATTGTCTAAAATGGCTTAAAACGAGTTGTTCATGAAATTCAACATAATCCATAAAGAACGTGTAAGATGTAAATAAACTCTGTCTCATCTTTTCTATGATCTTGAAGTTTGACTTCGTTTCGTTTACTATTTAACTATTTTAATTTAGAGTGAATTTTAAGGATTATCCCTTATCTTTATAACTATTTTCAGGCGTTGTCCTTTATGTTCAAAATTGACGAGTTTTGTCCTTTATGTTTTCATATCATACACGTTTTGTCCTTTAGGCCTAACCCAATTAGTTTTTCAGTTAAATTTGGTCATA
The DNA here is from genome assembly GCA_030545235.1 of Helianthus tuberosus. NCBI lineage: Eukaryota > Viridiplantae > Streptophyta > Magnoliopsida > Asterales > Asteraceae > Helianthus > Helianthus tuberosus. The sequence goes on from CM060396.1 coordinate 10,875,883, forward strand.
TGCTTTGCACATGAGGGCATTTTTGTGAATTCAAAGGTAAGTTCAACGGTTATTTATAGTTTAAAGCTTCTACAACCTTTGAATTGACAAAAGTGGCCTCATGACCAAATTTAACTGAAAAAACTAACTGGGTTAAACCTAAAGGACAAAACGTGTAGGATATGAAAACATAAAGGACAAAACTCGTCAATTTTGAACATAAAGTACAGCGCCTGAAAATGGGTATAAAGATAAAGGACAATCCTTGAAATTCGCTCTTTAATTTATATATATAGTTATTTTATATATTTATAGCTAAATATATAGCAAAAAATAAAAATTAATATTTTTTTTATTATGGTTATATAATATAGAGTATGAGTTGGCTACAAAGAGAATTTTTCCTACAAAGGGTAGGAAACAACCACATAATCACATGTGGCAAGTAGTTATTTTAATGGAAATGACAAGTAGGTAATTTTATATTTATTCTAATTATGGTATATATTTATTATAACTAACGCATGAGAAATTAAAGGAAACCAAATATCACATTGAAACCGAATTGACAGTTATCATCATCATCATCACCATTATTATCATCATAGTCAATAAATCTCACCAATAGCACAACTAAGGTAGGGTCTGAAGAGGGTAAGATGTAGACAGTCTTACCTCTATCCCGTATATTATGATCGATTCATTGTTTATCATTGAAGTCGTAATTCTTCTTCTTCTTCTAAAGTGGTTCGCTGAAAAAAAACCATGGCGTCACAGTGTGTTTTATCACAAAAACACACTACTATGAACACACCTAATATCCAACATCAAGTGCAGTAAAACACAGTACTAGTATCCAACATCAAGTGCGGTAAAACACAATAGTATGATCAAACTTTAAAAAAAACACGTTGTCTTCAACAAAACATACTAAATACATGTACATGCATGATCTAATCACAATGCTGCTTTAACACATCAATCCTTAAAACAAAATCAATGTAAAAAACAACACCTTTACCAAGTTAGGCACTTGTTCGTCACATTGTGTTTTATCACTGAAACATACTACTATGAACACATCTAGTATCCAACATCAAGTTCAGTAAAACACACTACTATGATCAAACTTAAAAAAACACGTTTTTAACAAACACACTAAATACATGTATATGCAGGATCTAATCACAATGTACCTTTAACACATCAATCCTTAAAACAATATCAATGTAAAAAACACCTTTACCAAGTTAGTCACTTGTTTGTCACATTGTGTTTTATCACTAAAACACACTACTATGAACACATCTAGTATCCAACATCAAGTGCAATAAAGCACACTACTATGATCATCTCTTATGCTAGTATTTTATGCCGAATTTGTAATCTTGATCCATGATTCTAGCTAATTTTGGTATGCGAGATGGTTATCGATAGTGGGTTTTAGATATAGAGAAGGAAATGTGCGAGATTATAGGAGGTGTGTTATTTTTTGCAGTTATTCGATTGATTTAAAACAGGTAAATGACCAGACTACCCCTAACCTATTATAAAAATTAATTAATGACACACAAATATTATAAAAATGCCACCAACTTGATCTCAGCCATTAAATACACCCATCCAATGGCTAGGATCGCTTCTTACACTTTGTAGGAAAAACACACTTAGCGCAGGAACCCCACTCATATAATATAATATCAATATTATTTTTGATTGAAATAATTATATTAATTAACCTCGTTAGGCATGAACTTGTTTATTAAACAAACTCCGACTTGAGCTTGAACTTATCTCGAAATTATTTTAGTTTGTCTTGGTTTAACTATTTTTTATAATAATAACACTAGCTCTTACTCTATTGCACCAATAATTTTAAATTATTCTCTCTTGCGGATCATGAGTTAGGATAAGGATAAATTCCTTTATATTAAATTTAGAAAAAAAAAAGATAAACATTCATAAATAGCTCATGGATACATACATATCCATCTATTCTTGGAATAAAATGATAAAGTGATTAACTAATATCATTATCAATTCACCATCTCAAACATCTCATTAACCAACTTACCATCTGTTCCAAGAATAAACAATCTATGAATACAAGTTTTGGTTTGCTCATGAACAAAAACACCAAAAAGCAGAAACCGATCAATACTCGATGTTTTTAGCACCACGAATCAATTTTTATATAAGGGACAACTGTCTAGCAGTACTTATGTGTTGGATAAGGCTTTATCTTTTCAAGTGATGGAGATTTAATCCTCACGATGACCGAAAAAATGTAGTTTAACTATAGAATTATAGAGAGTGTGAGCCGTCATTCTAAAAATATAAATTTAAGAACAACTAGTTTTTGTCAATTACCTTCTAAATTAATAATGGGATATTGAATCTAAATTACCCAAACTTTCACCAATTGGTCGTTAACACTCCAAACTTTCGATTCGTACCACAACACTATCATCTTTTAACTTATTTTCCCCTAGCACTCCCAAACTAATTAAACCCTAACCCAATTAGTTTTTTTTGCTAATGTGACACTTTATTTGATGACATGGCCTTTTTTTGCCGACGTGGCAACTAATGTGGCATTTTTTTATGACGTGACAGCTGATTTAGCGCCTGACATGATGTTTTATGACGTGGCAGCTAACGTGACATTTTTTATGACGTGGTATCTTACGTCAGCTAACTGTTTTAGAGTTCAGTTAGTTAGGGAGTGCCAGAGGAAAATAAGTTGAAAGTTGGGAGTGCTGTGAAACAAATCGAAAGTTAAAAGCGCTATCGACCAATTGACGAAAGTTGAGTTTATTTAAATCTAATATGTTATTAATAGAAAAAATGTTATATTAATTTCAAGAAGGATTTAGAATTTGCCAAAGCTATTTTCCGGGTAGGAAAGAAAGTCAAAGCTCATAACAAACTTATGTAGCGTTTGGTATGTAGGAATGAGATGTGGAATGGAATGTACCATTGTGATTGAATGAAAAAAAGAGTGTTTGGTTGGTCGATGGAATGGAATCGTCCATTCCAAAATGCATTCCATTCCCTCAAAATCATTCCATCCTTCTCCCCTGTTTTTTTTCCATTCCATTCCCTCTTCACCCTTCATTAACAACACCACAACCCACCACCGTTGCTACCACCCACCCCCACCGTCAACCGTCGCCGTTACCCACCTCTGCCGCCACCCGCCACCGCCGCTGCCACCACCTAGAGCTGCCACCCACCTTCGTCCCCGCCACCTACCGCCGTCGCCACTGCCACCTCCGATCATCGCCACCACCCACCTTCGATCATCGCCGCCACTCACCGCTGCCACCGTTATCAACCGCCACCACCCACCACCACCACCGCTACCACCTCCGACCACCGTCGTCGCTGCTACCACCTCTGACCACCCCCTCCACCACCATCGCCACCGCTGCCACCTACCTCCACCGTCATCCACCACCACCACCACCATCCGTTGTCACCATCCGTTGTCGTCTCCACCCACCACCACCGCCAACCGCCGCCGCCGCTACATCTGACACCTAGCACCACACACCATCATCGCTCATCACTGACCACCGCCATCTAATTTTATTCCTTCGTCTTTTTTCGCATACCAAACAAAAAAAAGTAATCGTTCATTCCATTCACACATGGTAACCAAACAAGACATGGAATGGTAATGATCAATTCCATTACCTCATCCATTCCATTACCTCGTCTATTCCATTCCCTCATCTATTCCATTACCACATACCAAACAGACCCTTAAGGTTGAAAAGGGTGCAATCTCAATCCCAACTCAACTAAAGATTTGATGACGTGAATTGTATCCTAAAGAGAAACGATGTTACAATTTTTCCATTCAGGGTAATCATCACCCATCCAACTACCTCAAAGTTTTTGTGTTTTTATAATTCATATATAAATGTCTTTTTTATAGTTTTTCTTATGAATAAATTTGTACAATGGGAGATGAGTTTTGTTTTGAATTAAAAAAATAACGTTTAGTGGGCTTTTAATATTGAAGTGGTGCAATGTGAATTGCAAAATAATATTTCCTTTTTACTTCTGTTTTTATAATATTTCCTTTTTACAACTTTTTTTTTTTGGATTGAACTTGATAGAAAACGTGTGCTGACGTCATATATAGTTGTCACTGTTGTTTTCGTTCAGTGGTTTATAAAACCCGAGCTTGAATTAGTAGATTACATGTTTGATACCTTGTGTATTCCAAGTTGGATTTATAAGGGTGTTATCTAGACAACTTAAGCGAACTTCGAATTAGTAGTGGATAGGAGATGTTGGTTAAATAGATTACATGTCTTACCATAAATGATGTGTTTAGGACCACATACGTAACATATTCTATCAGAATCATGCAGTTAAGCATGCTGGTTTGAGAGTACTATGGGAATGTTGTTCGTGATAGTGGGGAAACCTCATCAACGACGTGTGTACCTTAGGATGTGTGTGTGAGTGGGTGGGTGCGATTGGGGGGGGGGGGGGGGTAGCACATTAGATGAGTCTCACAGTGACCATAAAACCAATGATGGTGCGTTAAATAAACTGCACAAACTTACACTACATGACGATCGACACGTTTGGGGCCACATACATCCCATCAAACTTCCACAGTTAAGCTTGTAGATGTAACAATACTACAAGGACATGTGACCTACTAGGAAGATTTCATGGGGTCGTCACTCATCACCAACAAAAAATGTGAACTGGTTGGGCAACGTATACAATATTATGGTTGCGATGAGGATGTTACAATAACACACGATAAAAACATAGAATTATGGCATTTACATACACTTAAAACTATGCCAACTAAAAATTGCAGTTCATAAACAAAATAATACTACATGGTTTTACTTTTAAAAAAAAAACTCCTAACAAACATGTTACAAGTCCAATGAACATGTTATTTGTTAGGTTGGGTTTAATTTTAGACGAAATTTACTAGTAGACAAACCCTTTAACATTTGTGTAAAATGCTTAATTAAGACATTAAGAACTTATTTAAAAGTTGTCTATTCATCGAGCCGGTAACTAGTTCAATAGTCCAACTAGTGACATTTTAACTCATACAAACTCAATGACAAAGGATCTGATTCCCGGTACGCCGATCCAACAGCACACTTCAGTTTTAAGAAAATCGGTTTTGTGAATCAAACTTGTAAGTTTATACTTTATAGGAAAACAAAGGTTTGTCAAAATAAAGTAAAAACCTCCGCCAAATAATTTGTAGGGTGGCAATTCTTGACACGACCCGTCAACCCGAACCGAACCCGACACGAAAAAAACAAATTTGGGTCGATTAACATGACCCGTATTAAAAACGGGTCGGGTAGAGCTATATAAAAAATGGGTTGACCCATTAACCCGTTTAACTAGTCAGAAAAAAAATCTTTTATATTTTTTTTTGTTTTTTCCGTTTTCTATTTTACATGGTTAGTTATAATAATGTAAGTTTTGACACATTATATTGTTTATTTTTCACACTCATACTCATAATTAAACATGTTATTGATAACCCAACAACTCGCTTATAAATCGTCAACTTGTATGACTCATTTAAAAGTGTGGGTTAAACGGGTCGGGTTCGGGTTGACCCGAATTTATATAGGTCGGGTTAGTGTTGAAATCTTTCACCCGAATAATAATTGGGCCGGGTTCGGGTTGAACATTTCTACCCACCAGCCCATCAACCAGACCCGATTAACACCCCATAATAATTTGAAGTTGGTTTTTACCGTTTAATTACTTGTATAGGTCCTTCCCAGGGGCGGACCCACCCTATGGCGTGGGTGGGCAGCCGCACCCCTTGAAAAAAAAATTTAGTGCTATTTTCCGCGAAAAATCCCGACCGCACCCTTTGGAAATTTTCGTGGGCACCCATTAGAAAAAAAAAATGTTAGGAATTTATATAAAATAATTGTGAACACGGATTGAAACCTGACCCAATTATTTAAACAAGTTAGCCCACTAATCCTTTTAATTAAACTTGTATTCATTCTTGTAACAAAACATCAAGCCCAATAAGTTAATATCAGTTCAAGACTTCAAGCCCAACCCAAATACTACTTTAATTAAAAAAAATCAGTCCACAAGACAACAAACCCAATTCGACTGCCAGCACTGTGCGACTCCCGCCCTCCCTTTGCCTCACTGCCAACGACTTTGACACCCACCCCTATTCAACGGCTACAAAATTCCGGCCACTAACAACTTCTAATTGCAAATATTAGACAAGTACATGTTTTGTTTTTGGTAATTTTGATGTTTATGTGATTTTGTTCAAGACTAAAGAGATAATATGATGGGTTAAAAAGGTTTAAGCTTTGTGTTTTGAGGTATTTTTGGGTTGTTCTAGTCTTTATAAGATGAGTTTGTTGTCTCTTAATCTTTTATTGATTATATGATTTTAATATAGGGTTTGAAAGGTTGAAATTCAAAACTTGTTGATGTGAATAATCTTGAAAATTAAGGAATATTGATGGTTAAACTTTGTGTTTTACATTGGTATATCGTTTATTGAAGCTTGTTCTTGTATTACCCGTCGCAACCGCAACCGTTGAAAGATGTTTTGCGGCAATGAAGAATGTGAAGACCGACTTGCGTAATCGGATTGGCGATGAGAATTTAAGTGATAGTTGTATATGTCATATAGAGAAAGACTTGCTTAAGAAAGTACCTCTAGATAATGTTTTGGATAGATTTCAAAAAATGAAAACCCATAGGGCGAAATTTTAAATATGTTTATAACAATGTTTGACGTGTTTTTGATGATTATATATTTTTTAGTTTGATGTTCTTTTGTTTTACATGACCCAACCCGACCCGAATCAAATTTTTTATTCATATATCTAGGCGCCTAAATTTTTTAAAAATATTACACATCCCAATGGAAAAATTTCTGAGTCCGCCACTAGTCCTTCGTTAGCATTTGGAACTTTTTTTATAATAACAAAAAACCATAAAAAAGAAATTAAATAAAGAGAGAGACATGAACTTAATCACTTACACATTTTATATTTTATAATAATATAATGTTTTTCAAAACAATATTCCGTCAGTTGTCAAAGGGGAGAAGTTCTGAGTTTTTTTTCCAAAGTGGTGTACTTTGAAAACTTATTTACCAAAATGGGTAGTTTTAAAAGTATTTACCAAAATAGGTGGTTTCTAACCTTATAGCTTTTCACTCCTAATTTCATTGGATAATATCAATTCATCAACTAATTATTCAATTAATCATTTTTAGCATGAATATTATTAGTTTTATGTTTTATATTCTTTACTTAAAAATGAATTTATTTGAAAAAACAATCCATAATACATAAATAAATTTTTTTTTTTCTTATTCACGGTTTTAATCACATTTTTTCTTGTTCAAATTACCTTCCGTTACCTGTTACTTTTCTTTGTGAATAAGTAATAATTTTTTTAGTATACTTAAATTTTTGGTTGCTATTATTTTTATTTAGGTTTTATTTTAGAAGAAACAATTAAAAAAAACGATTTTTTAGAAGAATGATTATTCCTTTTTTACATTTCTAATTTACTACCAAAAAACAAAAACAAAATTAAATAAAAAGCTTTAAAGTAAGAATATAAAAAATATCGTATATAAATAGTTGTCTAAACAAAAAGTTTTATGGTTAATTGAATTATACTTTTTTTAGTTTAGTTTTGCTAAGGTCATTAACATACACATTTTATTTGATGTATTTGTATGAATTACTACAGAACCGAGTATTTAAATAAATTATTCTTTTGTTGTTTACACACACACATATATATATGCATATATTTCACTTAAAGTCGTAAATTAACGGATATCGATACGTGTTTTACTTCCATCGAAAACCATATAAACAAATGACTGAAAACGAATACTGATAGTGGTTATATTAGAATGTTGCGAAAAAAATAACGCACCTGGGTATTTAATTTTTTTTTTAAACTAATGAACAAAACTATTATAAAAACAAAATTATTTAAAAATTAAATAGGATAGTGATATACATTACTGAATCCTAAGAAAACATTTTTTATTCGTAATACATAATACTATATATGACACTCTTTCTGAAAGCAAAAAGGAATTTGTTATGTATTGTAAAAAAAACGTTACATTAAACATTAGTTTTAAAGAATAATATTTAAATTAAGCTTATAATAATATCATAAAAATGATTTAATGAATTATTAGGTGATATCATCTAATGAGAAAAATTGATTTAATGAATTATTAGGTGATATCATTTAATGAGATTAGGTGTGATGAGTGAGAAACAATTAAGTTAGAAACTACCTATTTTGGTAAATACTTTTAAAACTACCCATTTTAGTAAATAAGTTTTCAAATTACACCACTTTAGGAAAAAACTCGAAGAAGGTTGAGTCTTGTTTACGCAAACACACACACACACTTTTCGGTCACCCTCTTCTCCAATTACTATAAAGACCCCTCACTTTCCTCCTTACATCCACACGCACACATCTTCTCCTTCTTCTTCATCATCCGAACACAATCCTTAACTTCTTCAAAATGGATTCTTAAACATTTCCCATATTACTAAAACTCTTGTGTTTCGATTCAAAGAGATTGTTGTTGGAAAAATTATATTGGGATATGGAAAAACTTAATTTTATAAAAGATGGTGTGTTAAGGCTGCCTCCTGGTTTTAGATTTCATCCAACAGATGAGGAAGTGGTTGTACAATATTTGAAGCGTAAAGTACAATCTTTTCCTTTGCCTGCTTCTATTATTCCTCAAGTTGATGTTTGCAAGTTTGATCCTTGGGAGTTACCAGGTAATTTTTTGTTGTTCACATTCGTTGTGAGTGATTTATATACATATATATAGAGGTTTGATTGTGTTTTAGATATATGTGAATATGATTGTATTATTATTTTTCTTTATTTTGCTTTCATGATTATTGTTTGGTTATGTATTTACTTTCCAATAGCTATACTCTGTTTATACACATGACCGTTGGCTGGCTATACTGGTCAAACCGTTTGTTAGCTACTAGAGATGTTTTTTGCTGAACGCTCGAATATGGCCGAATTTAAGCGAGTTCGAGCCTAAAAATAAGTTTTTTTGAATAAACTAACAGAGTCCGAGCTTCATTTATCGAGTTCGCTATCGAGCTTAAACGAGTCTGATATTTATATAATTTTATAATAATACTGTTGCTTATAAATTTATGATAAAAGTCACTGAACAGTATATATTATGTTATATATAAAAATTATTAGTAAAATATAGAGGAAAGTGACATTTTAGTCTATGAGGTTTGACCAGAACGACAATTTAGTCAAAATAGTTTTTTTTTTCTTTTTTGGGTCTCTTACGTTTGCTTTTTTTTTTTTGTCATTTTCGTTCATTTCGCTAACTATGTCAAAAAACAACAAACGTCAAGGGCAAGGGCAAGGGTGAAAGGAGAAAATAACATTGCTGTTAATACATTTATGATAAAAATAACTGAATAACATATATTATGTTATATATAAAAGTTATTAGTAAAATATATACAAAATAGTTATATAAATATATACAAAGTACAAAGTACGTAGTAATTAATAAAAATAAACGAGCCAAGTTGTTGTCGAGCTTAAGCTTAAATAACTACTAATGAGCCAAGCTCGAGCTCAAGTAAATTAAATTAGGCGAGCTTGAGCTTAAATTAGCTCATGCTAGGCTCGTTTACACCCAAAGTCATAGAAGTTGATCGATTATTAATATATATTCTTCTTAGTTTCAATCATATTCATTATATTAAGCCTTTTTTGTGTTGTATACTCAATTTAGGTGACTGCGAGCTAGAAAGGTTTTTTTTCAGCACAAAAGAAGTCAAATACCCGAACGGGAACCGATCAAATCGGGCTACTTCAGACAACATAAAAAAATTGTTACTTCAGACAACAATCAAGTTGTGGGCATGAAGAAAACACTCGTATTTTACAAAGGAAAACCCCCACATGGGTTACGAACCGATTGGATCATGCACGAGTATAGACTTGCAACCCCTCAACCCAAGAACCCGACTCAGGTTTCTTTCGGATTGATACAATTTTGATTCGAACACACTAACACATTTAGCTAACAGCTTGTTTTTGTTGTATCATGGTATGGAAAATTGGGTTATTTGCAAAATTTTCTTGAAGAAAAGAGGAAGTAAAGTTAGCAAGTACAATGAAGACACAATTGGGATAATTAGCGATTGTCAATCGGTAAAATCAAAACTAGTTTTCTACGATTTCATGTCTGCTAGTAAGAAGAAAAGAAATGATTTGAATTCGACATCGGTTTCATCATCTTCGGGTTCAAGCGGGATCACGGATAATGCCGGTTCTTGTGATGAGCATGAAGAGAATAGCAATAACCTAGATGATGTTGAGAATTTAAGGAAACAATCGTCGTAAATTGATATTCTTTTTTTAAAGGTTATCCTAAGTCTAATTTAATTCAGTAATGGGTTATTATTATTTAGAGTAAATTGCTAAAATCGTCCCTGAGGTTTGACTCAAATTGCTAGATCAGTCCAAAATCAAGTTTGTTTGCTAAAACAGTCATTGGGCCTAAGTTCTGTTGCTAATTCAGTCCAATTGCTAATTTAAGGAAACAATCGTCGTAAATTGATATTCTTTTTTTAGTTTTCAAGATTCTCATGAAAATAATCCAATTTTTAGATGAGATAAAAGAATGAAATGTTATCAATGGATGTTTTCTTTCAGTTTCATCCTTGAAACCTCAGCAAGTAGTGATGATCCTTGAAACCTCAGCAAGTAATTTGGTTATGGATATTTTCTTTCAGTTTCATCCTTGAAACATAAGGTTGCGTCACTATCTTTAACTTTAATTAATATAATGATTTTGATTCTGACTTCTGAATTCATAATAATCATTTTAAAATTGTTAATCCAAACAAGCCTAACGCAGCTAGAGGACAAAGATTCTTTACTGGTTTGAAAAATATGGGAATAGGGAAAAAGAATGAAGATACATTTCTGTATAACTCCAAAAAAATGTCCTTGTTAAGTCTTCTGGTAATTTAGTTTTTATTTTATACTTTTAAGCGTAATTAAGTTTAAGTAATCATATAAGTCGACCAATTTTGAAACTAGCACCCTTAAATGCTATATATAACTCGGAGTTATTTCATCCTCACCCAAGTATATACTTAGTTCTGAAAATATTGGGGTTCTAATAAATAAAAATACAACATTTGGGAATTGATTTGTTGAGGAAATAAGTAACCATAAAGAAAATATCGATGGCTTGGTAGGTGCCAAATATTTGTTCAGTATCACGAGCCCCTTTTATTAACCGATTAGTCAATTTGATTTGTGTTTTGTTATCAATATTATTGTAACAAAAATGTTTTTGTATGATAGCCAATACACTAAAATCGAAAAAAAACATAGAAAAATAGAAAAAAAAAAACTGTTTGTGGAGAACCAACCTTATTTTGGATCGTTTAAAAATGTCGTTTCAACTCTATCTCATTTTGACCCATCTTGTATCCTCTACAAATAACATACCTTTGTAGCTTATACATAAGATAGTATGCATAAAGGGGAGCAACAACCAACAAAAACGATATGAAACCTGGTAATGAACAAAGTATAGAATGTGAAAGTCTTAAGAGATAATAGAGGAAAATTTGTTACAACTTCTTTTAGGTTACAATGATGTTGGAGAAGCAAAAGCAAAACTTAAAATGGTAACAAAATGTGGGCAAATGTTGAAATTTGAAACTGACATCGACTACCAATGTTCCCATGAAATCTGAATTTCAGAGGACTTTGAATTATATGTGATCTCAAAAGTCTTTCTACCTTCATATTCTTCACCCCAACACTCTGAGTAATCAACTGGGTGTTCGTCTAAATCACCTATTTTACTTTTACTACGAACAAGTTCTACATTAAGACTATCACCATAATCAGTCTGAAATGAAATATTTTGAGTGTATGTAGGATTGAACCATGAGATGTGCCTCAATGAACTAAAGGGTACATAACCCACCCTTTCATAGTCATATTTTTCCCGATCTTCACCAAACTCTTCAGGGTGATCTGTGGACATCTCCTGCTTAATAACTATGCAATACGTCCCATAACGAGCACGTAATGATAATAAAAATCCACTAAAGTCACTGTACCAGTTGTGTGGAAGTTGCAATGTGACAAGTTTGGTATAAATTCTTGATGGTTGAACATTGGGACTTAACACACTCATAAAGCGATCTTCTTTAACTGCATGTTCCTGCCATGTTTTCATTCCAGTTATTATGAATACTATTTTTTTATTGAAAGTTTAAAAAAAAAGATTGAAATTCAACAAACAAGATAAGAGTTATACCTGAAGCATAGAAAGTAGTACCCTCTTATTCGTTCTCTCGGGAAGTGAGACTTTCCACAACCATTTATAATCTGATAAATCTCTTACAATTTCAAGTGAGTCACAACCATCTGCTCTGAGAATAGCTATGCTTGATGGGAGGTCTGGCAATTCTACAAGACTTTTGCAGAATGACAGATTGAGGACCTTGAGACACGGGATTTGAGAGAGGCCGGAATGTAATCGGGAAAAGTTGTTATGACTTAGGTCAAGTACTTGTAGGTTTAATAACTCACAAAATATATCAGATGGGATGTCTCCATCTCCCAATTTGCACCAACGAAGATCCAGGTTCCTTAAAAAACGTGGAAACTGAGGTAGGCTCACCGACCCGTCATGATGAAAAGATAACCCCTCACAACAACTGAGATCCAGGTCTTTCAAACTTTTTAAGAGATGAAAGTTTCCCTCTATCCTTTTCAATTTGCAACAATCACTTAAATTTAAGGAAACAAGGTTGGTACAAAATAGTCCAACTGATGGTGGGATTATTTCTCTACCAGTATCACTCAAATCAAGGGTTACCAAGCTATCCATGTTCGACTGGATATCCGGAAACTGTTGAAGTTCCTTGCAGCCCGAGAGATAAAGAGTCTCCAATTTTTTCATGTGTATGATGGATGGAAACCTTTTAAGTCTCAAACAAGAGCTCATATCCACGAAAACAAGCCTTTTGTGATATCCAATTGATGGATGGATCTCTTCTAAACTCCAACAACCCTCTAAAATCAATCTTTCAAGACATGGAAGGCCTTCAAAATCTGGTGTCTTGATTAGGTTACGAGATCTTCGAAGATCAAGAATTTTTAAATTTGGTAGACTCTGTTTCAAGAAAAGTAGGAAAAGTCAAATAAATAATTAAGTATACAACAATTTCCTTTCACATTGGCATACTTGTTGCCCATGGACCATTGATCGATCATTAGGCAGGACATGAGTTGTTAATTTATACATAAACTTAAACTAGCATATGATATAACATCTTATAATAACAACCTCTGTTCTTTTGTAACATGCAAAGTATATTCCAATTGTTTAAAACATCATATAGTCTAAAAGTCTCCTCCATCCTCGCCCAAAAATCATATTGTTACATTATAGACAACTTGTTATATTAAATCTATTACCTCTCCCAATATCATCAAAAGTTTCTTTAAAGCATTTGGCATTCGTGTAATGTTGACTATTCAGAAAATCGAAACTAAGCTAATCGAACTCCTAATTTCGTAGAGAAAGCATGACATGTATTTATAGAGATGTCTAAGACTCAATAACCACCATCTAACAAACAACTAACTAAATGCAATTAACTCATTAGTAACTCTAATAACTAATTATGATTCATTTCACAGTTGCATTGCAATGGTTTCTGAAACTACAATATTTACCTACCTTACACCCTTCCCAGAGTTTTTTTTGCTCGCTGTATCTCAGCGTTAGACAACGAAGCTTTGTCGGCTGAAAATTTGATGGGAATGAAGATGCCGGATGCCAATTCAACACTATCCATCGAAGGTTCTTCATGTTTGCAAGAACATCAAATAGACCTGGATGGTTAATTATATATATTGGCAAATCAGCTAATACTTCATTTTCCTGTGTTAATTAATCAAAGGAACCAAACTATGTCAGTAACGCTATAGACAAACGTCATTAGATGCACATATACAAAATATATTTTTGCAAAGTTAATTAACCATTGAGGGTGCAGCTGCTCCCGTAGCACAAAGCTCTTCCAAATCCTCCTCCTTCCAAATTCTGCTATGCTTTTCAGGATTATTAGGGTGTTCCCCTCTAACAATGTAGTGTGCCATTTCTTCTATCAAGTCATGCATCTCAAATCTTTCTTTTGAAACTTTTATGAGGGATTTTTGTTCCAACACCTTTAACCCTATAACAGGGTGCAAATTACAAGCATCAAGCAACATCATTGCATCATCCATCTCCTCCTGTGAGTTCCATCTCCTCATAAAACATGCAATATCTAAGAACAAGTCTTTCTGGTAGGGTTCAAGGCCATCATAACTTATTTTGAGTCTCTCCATGACCTTCTTCTCTTCTGGGATGCATTTCACTACGCCAAAATAGGGATATAGCCACACCAAAAAAGTGTGACTATATGTGTTTGGCCACACATATTTTTTCATATCAAGTGTGACCAAAGCTCGAGTCATCATAGGTATGATACAGCCACACACACTTTTCAGTGGCCTTAGAACTTAAAAGTGTGGCTAAAGGGTAATAACATTTTTGGTTAAAATCTAGCATTTCCTTAATTAAGTGTGGCTAAAGGGTTGCAATAGCCAAATAAATTTAATTAAAGTGTGTCTCTTTGTATTATATAGTCACATATATTTACTAAAAAGTATGTTATAGCCACATCAATTGAATAAAAGTGTGACAAAAAGAGTCGTAATCAAACATTTTGTCTATTAAGTATGGCTAAAAGGTAGCAACGACCACATGAATTTATTGTAAGTGTGGCCGGTTCTATTACATTGTCACATGAATTTATTGTAAGTGTGGCTATTGTCTAACTTTTGGTTATATATATATATATATATATATATATGTTTTTCCTATGACATTTGTTATCAGTTCGTCACACAATAAAAACAAAGTACTGATGGTGTGGCTATTATCTAACATTTTGTCACACATATATGTTTTTCCCATGACATTTGATATAATTCCGTCACACAAACAAAAAACAAAGTGATGAAAGTGTGGCTAATGGTTATGTATAGCCACATTAAATTTTGTAATTATAACCATGGCTATTGTCTAACCTTTGGTCACATTTAACTTTCTTTCCCATGATGTTTGGTATCATTCTGTCACACAACAAAAAACAAAGTAACTATGGCGTGACTAGTGGTTATTTATAGCCACACCAAATATTGTAATTTTAAGTGTGGCTATTGTCTAACATTTGGTCACACGTAATCTTCTTTTCCCATGACGTTTGGTATCATTCCGTCACACAAACAAGAAACAAAGTGACTAAGGTGTGGCTAGTGGTTATTTATAGCGATGACATTTTTTAATTTTAAGTGTGGCTATTGTCTAACCTTTTGTCACATAATTTTCTTTTCTCGTGACGTTTAGTATCATTCCGTCACACAATAAAAAGCAAAGTAATTATGGTGTGGGTAATGGTTATTTATAGTCACACAAAATATTATAATTTTAAGTGTGACTATTGTCTAATCTTTGATCACACATAACTTTTTTCCATGACATTTGGTATCATTCCGTCACACAAACAAGAAACAAAGTGACTATGGTGTGGCTAATGTTTATTTATAGTCACATGAAATTTTGTAATTCTATGTGTGGTTGTTGTCTAAACTTTGGTCACACTCTTTTTATGTGGTTTTATGTGACTATTTTCATGTAAAATGAGAAAACTAAAAACCAAATGCTATTAACAATAATAACCCAAAATCCATACATAAGTTTTTAATTTAAATAGTAATACTAATTATAAACATTAACTTCTAATCAAAACCTATCTACAAAAGTTACAAAGAAAAACGACTTTACACATAAACTAATAACTATTTCAAGACTGTTTTCTTCAAGTCCACATACTCACTGTTTTAGACTTAAAAGTGCTGCAAATTTGCATCCATGGGTTCGTGGCCACATTACTGCTGTTGTGATGGGGAGAAAATTTGTAACTCGTGGCCTGTTCTGATGTTGTATTATTCTCCAAGTGTTTTATTCATCCTGCTTGTAATCTTCAAACAATGCATCGGAAACCTGTTGCGAGTGTCCTTCACGAAGAGCATAGTGGCGTGCCATTATTCCTGATAAAGACGTAAATTCCGTAACAACAGCAGCTGAGAGGTCAGACATATCGAGTGATGCAGCTTCACGAACAATCTGAAGCATATCTTCACTTAGCCCTAGGGCCAACCCGAGTTCACTAACGGTACTCTCGACTCGTATCATTTTGTCCTCCATCGTTCCAAGTTTCTCCTGTAAATTTCATCTTCTTAGAGAGAGAGGCCAGACATATACATGTTATTTTGTCAATACGAAGAGTAGGGAAAAATGAAAAAGAATTCCATTCAGTTGACCCAGGAACTCCGAAAACCTTTTACTAGTGTCCAATTCATAAAAGAACTTAGCATCTTCATATCGAGCTCTACGATAAAGAAAATTACTCGACTATTTCAGTTAACTATACATTTATACTACACAAAGATAAGAAACCGAAACAAAGAAAAGTGACAATGCAAACCTGAGTACAGCTTCATTTCCTTTCCTAACAACAGATTCATTAATCGCTCCATTTGTAACCTGAGAAGAAATTAACAGTGTTAAAAAATATAACTTCAAATTTAGTAATTGCGGTTTAGAGCTGATAATATATCTTACAACAATGAAATACGACAACAGACTTCCGTTCGTGTCCGTCAACGCAAAGTGCTTCTGATGCTTCTGCATAACCTGCAGGATAAACTTAACTCAACAATAGATACAATAATCGTCTTTATAGTAGATTGTAACAAATTTCTAATAGATGTTTAGAAGAACACGATACCATTACTAACAGATCTTTCGGGAGCACTAGGAACGACTCTGAGAATTTTCCGAGCACGGGAACAGGTGCTTCGACAAGGTTTACAACCTAAGCTCATTAGCATAAACAATCAGTTACATTATTGAAAAAAATGAAAATTGAGGAAGATAATACTAACTTACTATAACTAGTTACCTCATCAAGTAAGTTGCTTTGCATCACAAGACATCTGTCAATACCTTTTGCTAAATAATTGGCTCGTTCTACAATTATTTTCTTCCGTTGCTGCAATAAGAAAGTTATTTTAGCATGCAGTTTTTTACGCATGATTGATAATAGAAAAGATATGCACTTAAGTTACCTCAGTGTCGACAGAAATTCCGGCTTGTTGCATTACATTAGGAAAGACTCTGCGCTATCGATCTGCATGAAATTCCACATATATTAGAAATGAAAACAATTATTTTTGAATTAGTTAAAGTTAATATATCACACATACCAAGGTTGTAGCCGATGCTGTATTCCGTAGTCCGTGAGAAACGTTACCACTACAGTAAAAAATGATGTGACGAGTGATATACAAAATAAGATAATGCTATGTGACCATACACTAGGTTTATTGAAATAGACTCATGAAGAAATTTATAAAATAATATCAAGTAAGGAAATGCATGAAGTGCCGCTTGCCTTAATATACGCCAGCAAATGCAAAAGGAACAACTGCATCCCCATGGAGTGCTAAAATCCAACGAATAGTCTGCTAAAGATGACCTAGATGATACAAGAATTATCTGATTATTCACACGTTAAAAAGTGTAAAGTTCGATACAGCAGATAACTACTTAAAAGAACTGTAACTTGAATCAACAAAGTTGTAATTCGAGAAAAAGTTATAATTAGGTTTGTTAAGTGTTGTATATATTCAAGAATCAGGACGCGCCTCAGAATTCCAACGCATGGACTTTGGTAACGACACTTTAGCAATTGCACCAGGCAACTCCTTTGATATAAACAATCATAATATGAATGAAGAAAACCATCACCAACAATAATAAGAATTCGCGCTGTCCAGAATTGCATGATCCTAAAAACAAAGTGTGTTTCGTCTATTGTTGTTATATCTCTCATCTCTGCCATTGCCCAATATCAGCACTATATAATAGCATAAATCAAATCATTAAAGGGGTCTGCAATAAAATTTTATCACTTATTTTCTTTTAAAATCCACCCTAAACATCATTTTAGCTATATTCTTTCTTAAACATATTTACCAGTAAAAATGTATAGTAATTCTCCTGTATATTAAAAAACCGATGTTTTGAACAGTAGCAATATACATAGTTTTTTTTAAACACCTTTATTATCTTTTTTACTTTTTAAGTTAGATAAGTTTGTGTCAACCGGTACTAGTATCGAAAATACCAGTACGGTTATCGGTACATGAAGGTAAAAACCGACACCAGCCTGGTACAGAAAACACCAAAAGTCGGTATCGAATTGTTTTTGAAAATCTTTTAGTTCGGTAAATTCGGTACTGCTACCCGGTACCATTTACTCATCCCTGATCACGGGTGTCGTACGAACAACAACGGTATTGTGCAACTTTTTTTTGTTGATTTTCCTCAACTTTTAATGATTTCTTTTTTTAGTTTCAAGGGTAGGGATGAGCTTGGTGCCAACCAATACCGAATCGGTACTGGTACGGAAAATACCAGTTACGGTACCGGTATATGAAGCTAAAAATGGTAGCGAACCGGTACCAGGAACGCCAAAAGTCGTACCGAATTGGTACTTAAGATCTTTCGGTACGGGAAATTCGGTACCTGTACCCAGTATCATTTGCTCATCTATGACCGCAGGTTTCATACGAACAATATTATTACCATACAAATTTTTTTGTTGATTTTCTTTTGGTTATCTTTTAGTGTTTTTTTCTATATTTGCTTTTTATTCTTGTCAGCGATTTCCGTGCGCAACGCGCTCGTAGTAATTTCAAAACACATGTAAACACAGACTAAACAACAAAAGACGTTCGCCGCAACGCGGCGATAGTAAAAAACTAGTTCATTTAAAAGTTGAGATGCAACACATACACACATATATATAGCCATTGTACCTCCACAGCAAGCTGTGCCGACTCCATCACACGGGCATAGACATACTCTGTCTTACCTATAACAATAAGAAAAAAGTTACAACTTTGTTAACTTCGGAAATTGGTTTAGTGATAAAAACGTTCCACAGATACAAAGGTATTACCTTCTGTTCTCCTATACAATGAGTCCACTGGTACAGAATTTCTATGACAAAAACCTTCAGCTGCCTAATAAATGAAAAAAAAATCCTAGATCAGTTCAAGCTCTAATAGGTTGAGGAATACACATCAAATATGCTTTTACTGTCATGCACATGATGTTATAAAGGTATACATTTTTAAGATGGTATATGTATACCTCATATGAACAATACAGCTATACTAACATGTAAACACTAATATACAAACAATGGAGGATTGAACTGCTATACAAACATGTAACCACCAAAATTGGTGCCCTAACATGCTGAAATGTACCTGAGTGCAAGCTGTAGAAATTAGCCACAGCCCCTTGCAGCCAAAAAAAGCACCCGTTTCTTTCTCTTTCTTAACCCCAATAATCATCTAGACAGTAATATTGCTGCACAAAATCCCCAAATTTATAACGATGTATCACCTCCAATCGAGTCAATTAATATAGACTGAAAGATCCAAAATCAAATGGTTATGTGTGTGTTTGTGAGAGGGTCAGGGGGCTTACCGCTATGACAAGGTCTGTAGAGCTGACTTCGAAGCTTAAGATATATTACTTTTGCCCAAACCCTAGCCCCCTTGTTCTCTCTACAGCAAAAATGGCCACCAATCATCCTCTTGTAACCATCCAATCTCACAAATGAGTCAAATCCGACATGGCCAAACTGCACATGAGAGAGAGAGAGAGTCAGCCAACTTCACCGGCGGTGGTGGTACATTCGTCTCCGATTAGCCGACCAAGGTACCCAAAAATTCATAAACAACATAAAAACCCTAGAAATTGGTTGGGTCAGAAGGGAAGAAAGGGTGTGGAATGTGAACGATAAGGAAGGTGGGAGTGAGTTACAGAATTTGTGAATTCTTAGGAAAAGGGAAGATTTGAGAATTTGAGGGTTTTAGGAAGAGGGAAGATTGGGCGGGTGAATTTGGTGGGGGCTTGAAAATCTAATATTTAGGTAGGAGGTAATGTGAAAACTAATATAGTGTTTCGGATTCCGTCTAAAAAACAAATATGTATTAATTCATAACATGAACAGTGATGAATAGTGTTTTGTCTTTTGTGGTTTTTTTTTCGGCTGCTACAGTAACTTTCTGTTTTTTTTAATGCTTATATTTTTGTTTTCATTCTTTCCTTTTAACATAATGGTAATTATTTTGAGTAGATCTTTGCTTCTTTTTTTTATTTTGTGTTTTTTGTGTTTAACTTTCAACATTAACACTTATCTAAAACTTTTGTAAAATATCATTTTTACTTCTTCGAGTTTTACGTGCTTATTATTACATTACATGAGTCACTAAGTGTACAAAGTTCGTTTTTTTGTTTTACGCTTTTTCCATGGTTTTGGTCGTCATTCAGTTGCTACTTAGCACGGTTTACGCCCCCCGCCCCGCAACGCGGGGGGCTCAACACTAGTTAACTTATATAAGTCATAAATTATAAGTTACAAATATTAATTTATCATTTTTATCTTCTCAACACACAAAAACAATTTAAATAAGCTAACCCAAACACTATAAAAATAATTTATTAACTTTTATAAGTTAATAAGTTATAAGTTCTTCCAAAATAAGCTAACCCAAACACCCTCTAAAGGTTTTGAAACCTAACCAAATCTTTTAAAACCTCATAGCCATTGAATAACGGAAATAACTTATTAACCAAACCGAAAAAATTTAAAAAACTAAAAAAACGTTTAATTACCTAAGAAAACCTAGTTATTCATTGAACCGTTTAAAGTGAATAACTAAAGAAAATGGTTATTAACCGCATCGCTTAAACTAAAAACCGGTTAAAGAAAAAATGAGAAAAAACTGGTGGTTTGGATAAACAAACCATTTATGGAAAAAAATCATTTTGTGCATCTCTACGATATGGTTCATTAAGACATGTGTGACCTAATATTGGTTGTCGTGATCCATTAAGGCACAATATGATCTATTGTTGGCCATCGTGATCCATAAGGCCCAATATGGTCCATTAAAACGTGTATGGTCTATTATAGTCCATTGTGATCCATTAAGAAGTATATGATCTACCATTGGTTATCGTGATCCATTAAGGCCCAATATGGTCCATTAACGCTTATATGATCTACTATTGACCATTGTGATCCATTAAGCCCCAATATGGTCCATTAACACTTGTATGATCTACTATTGACCATTGTGATTCATTAATACCCAATATGGTCCACTAACACTTGTATGATCTACTATTGGCCACTGTGATCCATTAAGGCCTAATATGGTCCACAAACACTTGTATGATCTACTATTGGCCATTGTGATCCATTAAGGCCCAATATAATCCTTTAATACAAATATGATATACTATTGTGCATTGTGATCAATTAAAACCAATGTTGTAGAAGGCGCTAGGCGCTAGTCGGGCGGTGAGGTACCGCCTAGGGATTAATCGGAATGGGATTTTTATATGTATTTTTTCAAAATTATATATATATACCCAATAATATAAAAATAATACTTCAAAATTCACATAAATACTTCAAGTTTCAGATAGTATGGTTCAATTTTGACCAATTTTGACCGCCCAAGACCGATTTTGACCGATTAATATAGTCCGATTAATCCGATTTTTGACCGCCTAGGACCAACTTTGACCATGGCCGATTAATTGACCGACTAGCTCAAAATTAGGCAGTAAGTGGCCGCCTAGCGCCTAGGCGCCGATTAGGCCGATTTCTGCAACACTGATTAAAACATGACTATGAACCACTATCATTTAGGCCCAATATAGTCCATTAAGACATGTGTGATCTACTATTGTCCATTGTGATCCATTAAGGCCCAATATGGTACATATTAAGACATGTATGGTCTACTATTGATCATAGTGATCCATTAAGACTCAATATGGTCCACTAAGAAATATAAGATCTACTACTGTCTACTGTGATCCATCAAGGCCCAACATGATCTATTAACATATGTATAATCTACCATTGGCCATTGTGATCCATTAAGGTCTGATATGCTCCATTGGCTTAGAGCTGTAAAAGAGACCAGCCAATCGAACCAAACTAGAGTGGACTAAGGCTCGGCTCATTTAATAATCGTTTCAATCCGAGCTGGCTTTTTTATGGGCTCGGGCACGACTCGACAAAAGCTTGAGCGGGTCATGGCACATCAAACCGGCTCGTTTATTTAATAATAAATTATGTTTTTTTATATTATCTTACACTTGATAAACATAAAACCTAAAAACAATTAATGGTATAGTATTTAAGGTGATAGAAAACTAATTTTGGGCAAACTAAGAAGACGATCAAGAGAAGAAAGCACGTGACCTTAATTTATATCTTTCTAAATGATTATTACAAAATAAAATTATAGCTTGACAATCTATTTTATTCGATTAAAAAAATAACCATAATACTAATTAAACACCGGTGCTTATTAGTATATTAGAGTTTTATGGGATTTAATTTAAACGAGCCAAACAAGCGAGCCGCGAGCCAAACAAGCGAGCCGCGAACCAAACCTACCTTGACTTGGGCTCGACTTGTTTACAAACTGAGCCGAGTCGTTCAGATCATTTAAAACCGAGCCAAACCTACCTTGACTTGGACATCTAACATCATTAACTTATATCATGTTTGATTTCATATTCAAAGTATTATATTTGACTTTTAATAAAGTCAATAAACCTATTGATACCAACCACCAAATTCATACAAACATTATGAGCAGATCACAACACTAAACACTGGTAACACCAAAGTTTGTCAGAGTTATAATATTCTTGACTTTTTAACGTCAACTGCATTCTACTACCTTGAATGCATATTCTTGACTTTTTAAAACCAACTGGACTGTTGTACACCTTTTGAATTGATTAAGATCTTAAAATAATACACGCTGCACAAAGAATACATTTGACCCGTTAGGGAAAAAACAACCCAAACCGACCCATTCATAAAAAAAATTGGTCGATTTGCTACATTCTTTCCACCTTACAAGAGGGGTGGAACTGAACCATTAACCTCTTAAAAGCAAGTAAGCAACCAAACAAAGAAACAATAATAAAAAATAAACTGAACTCATAAAAACAAGACATTAATCTTCTCTTCAGCATCCTAGTAGTCTTGACCTCTATTCTCCCCATAGCAGCCCCAATTAGCAACCTATTAGCACATCCAACCTGCAACAAAATACAACTGACCATATACCCACTAGGGGTGTTTACGGTTTGATTCCGAAATCGAACCATTGGAAACTAAAACCAAAACAAACCCATGCTTAAAAGATTCATACTAACCAGCAACTTCATACCAATAATCCTACCACTCCCTCAACATATTTAGCTCACCAGCCATAACCCCATGTAGCTGAAATAAAGTTATAATTTACAACTTCATCAAATGATAAATTGCATGTAGAGAACATACTTTCAGTAAAAAAAATGGTTTCTTACAGTACAAAATACCAACTTGAAAATTGCATGTAAAAACATACTTTCAGTAAAAAAAATAGTTTCTTATAATACAAAATACCTACTTGATTTAAAAGTTTGTTTCACAGAAAAGTATTTTACTGAAAGCATACTTTCACACACATTTGACTGGACTTGTATGATATCTACAGAATTGTGTGAGGATATTTAACCCAAGTACCCAATAAGTACAACCTTAAAACTACATCACAAGAAAGCAGTAGTGACCATCAATCCTGTATCTAACATTGTAAACAAGCATAGTCGACTAAAAGACAGACAACCAAGACTTGTAGGAGTAGAAATAATCAAACAACAAGGTAGAAAATAAAGTAAGTATGTATAATTTATTAAAGTAATTGAAAAAAACATACCTGAGCCAAAGATCCTTTGATTATGCGATTGAAAAAAGATCCCTTGTAGTGTAGTGGTCTTCCAGTTTTGGACTATTCCCTTTTTCTCCTAAAGTTTAAACAAGCATCCAGTATTATAAGTTCATAATATAAACAATGTCCAGCCACACATAAGTACCAATTATGGTGTACATCTTACCCAAGGCCGTCCCTGAGAATCTTTAAAATTTTTGGGCCTAGGGCGAGTAAAAAGACGGGCCTCTAATCACAACCGAGCCAATTCGAGCGTGGCTCGTCAACAAATTTGAACTTGAAATAAGACATGAAACTATTATTTATAGAGTGTGAAAGACATTAACAACAAATTTTAGGAAATAAAGCGATTGATTATATATATACATATGATGCTAAATAAAGTTAAAAAAAAGGCCATACCAATAATGAATATGTATATATTTTTATGCTTCAGTTTACACTTATGGGCCAAATCTTAGTGAATCTATCCTCACTTAATAAGGAATCTACCATGCATAAAATATTAAAAACGCAACTGCTGGGTCTCGAAGCAAAGACGTATGCAATGTTTCGAGATGGTATTTCCAACTAGACTACAAACATTTTATTGTATGGTATGCGGATGTATGAATTAAATAGACTATTTAAAAATATATAATTTTTTTAAAACATCTCGGCCCCTCGGGAGAGTGGGCCTTCAGCGATCGCCCACCTCGCCCCTCCCTTGGGCCAGGCCTGATCTTACCCGTACTACGGTCTTGGGAACAGTATCTGAGAAGAGCTGAAAAACCATATAAAACATACGAGTTTTCAGCAATATAATAAGTGATGTGAACATCTAAAGCAGATCCTTCCCTTTGTAGTAAAAAAATATTTTGTAGCAATGATATTTACGATACAGACCAGACAAATATATACATGCCAACAAGGTGTAACGGCATGAGCATTTTTTTTCATTTTCTTGGTGATCTCTTACATGTTGTGTCCCTAAATCTATTGAAATATACGTTGTCAATTCATGTAAACTTGACCCTTTTAAGTACAATCATGAGCATTTTTGTCAGTTATAGAACTCTACATGTGTCAAAAGCTTTAACTAACAACATTTTGTCTAATTATAATTTCTTGGCAATAGAAAGTAAAATAAACGAAAACAAATTGATACTTGGATGGCCTCTAAAAAATCATAATAGTTTGGTGACCTTGATGAAAAAAAAACTTTTACTTAAGTGACCTATATATACAGTATCCTAAAAGAAGTGTTTTGGATCAACTCGCCCTAACAGATTTTGTCCTGAGTCAAATAATTGCTCGTATAATACTGGACCCGTTTAGATTTGTTACCCAACACCCCACCAACCACCCCCGAAAATCCCTCTATCTACAGAGTAAGTTGTTTACCATCAAATCCCTCCAAAAGCAGAGGCGTCGGTCTAACAAGATCCTCAGATTGCATCAAAATAAAACACAGCACAATAATAGTATTCAGATTTAATATAGCATAGGTAACAACGAAATTGAAAATTTCATAAACTAGGGTTTAATTAAGCTGTATGAGTTGCTTCAGATTTTATATAAAAGCATAGAACTCATATTGAATACACAGTAATAATTGGCTTGTTTTCTGAACTGAGTGTGCACAAGAAGAAGGGCACATGAAGGAAACGGAACCAGTAAAAACAACAAACACACACACAAATGAAAAGGAGCTAAATTGCCAAAGAAAAAAACATCAACTTGCACCTTTTGAGTTCTTCATTTGTTCAGCAATTTTATTTGCTTCGGCTTCTGCCTTGATAGCTCGGTCAGCTTGACTGCCAGCAAACTTTGCCCTAAAGAATTCCACCTCTTAATCTTTCTGCACATCACAAAGATAGCACACGCACACAAGAACAGTAAGCGAGGTGCATAATTCTCACTATGGAACATCTAATTATCAAAATAGGCATTTGTTTTACATACCAGTTCTTTAAATAATGGCATAGGGGGTCCCAATTACGTAGCAGGTACCATCTTGATCCCATGGTCTTTTAGCCTTCTTTACATCTCAATTTTCATCAGAGAGAAAAAGTTCAAGGGGAAAAGAAAGCTGCTTGAGCACCTCAATGGAGAATGATGGCATAAACGGCTGAAGGGGCAAAGAAGGCAGTATTAATAAACAACATGGTATATATAGAATACAAAACTTTCAGCAGACTTAAACAAAAAACATCGTATCAACAGTGAGCCAAATCAAGCCCTAATTTTCAAACTTCAAAGTAATTCGACCAGGCCAAACTAAATTCAGAAAAACCAACATACGAACAGAACTAAATACATAACCAGGAATTTCGGTTATAAGATTTCTATAACCTAATTTTCTCAAAATTTTGGTGTGAATCACCTACCAGACCAAGACGACCTTCAATGGATGTTGATGAACTGTGGAAATCGGATATTATCAAAATTTTCTCAAAGTTGGATATGTGGAACATATGGCAGCAAATATGGATTAGGGTTCCAATACGAAGGTGGAGGGTGGATGGTCACATGAAGCAATTAAGTTGTGACCATATGCGAGTAATAGTCATATGTTTTATTTTGTCAAGACCATTGGTGACTTTTAGCCACGTATAAAAACTTACAAGTGACCAACAAAACTGCTTTTTGTCACGTAAATTCGTAGGTGACCAAATGTATTATATTTTGGTCACATCATTAAAAACCTACTATGGTAGTTAGTAACATTTAGTCACACTTTTCTTTACTCTTTACTGTGGCTAGTGATTGTCACAATTTTTTATTGAAAATGTGACTAAAGATTTTAAAAAGATGTGTTTTCGTTATATCAATTAAAAAAATTACACAAATACCGTGGCAATAGGTCACATTTGGCCACATTTTTCAAGTTGTGACTAGATTGACTAGTAAATGTCACATTTTTTCGAAAAGTGTGGCTAAAAGTTTTGAATTGTATACAATGGTCACATTAATAATAAAATACGTGGCTATAGGTGTTTTAAAATATAATAAATTACTTTTAGCCACACATTTTTTCAACTGTGTGGCAGGCCGGTTTTGGAAAAAGTGTGGCCGTAGGCTATTTTTCACGTAGTGTTTTAACTTGGTCAACGTACTCTTCCACTCATCCTTGTCTTTGTCATATAGAAAAGAACCTAGAACTTTGAGCGCTAACGGAAGCCCACCAGCATAAGAAACTACACACAATGAAAGCTTCTCATAATCTTCAATAGGTTTATCTTTGTGATATGCATGTCTATTGAAGAGCTTGATTGCTTCGTAATGTGATAACAAACTCACTTCATAAATATTTGTGTGAGCCCTGGAGGATAGCAAATGCTTATCTCTGGTAGTAATTATTATCCGGCTTCCCTCACCAAACCAATCATGGGATCCCGCTAACGCCTCAAGTTGCTCAAGATCATCAACATCATCGAGAACAACTAAAACCCTTTTGTGACATAGATTTCTTTTTATCACGCTTCTTCCTTCTATCTCACTCCCTAGCTTCACTTTTCTTTTTAAAACAAGTGATAGAAATGTTTTTTGCAACTTTTTCAAACCCTTGCGTGATTTTGATTTCTCACGGATATTTTCAAGAAGACAAGAAGCTTCGAATAGGTGAGAAATTTCCATATAGGCAGCAGATGCGAGAGTAGTCTTACCACCACCCCCAACTCCCCATATTCCAACCATGCGCACACCACCCGACCCAATTTCCAACATTGATTTCAGATCTTGTAAGCGGGTCTCTATTCCAATGAGGTCTTTATTATCGTTTGTATTTAGTGAAGAAAGCCTAGAAGAAATTTTACCAACAATGTCACTGATGCATTGTGCTTCATGGCTGCACGAAGGGTACATAAGGATAATTAGAAGTAGTTCCCACTCACTTATTCTTTTAAAATTACCAATTGTACAACTAAAATTGGATTTAAATTGCTAAATGTCAAGTATGAGATTTATTTAATTTCAAGTTAAAAAAGACGCAAAAAAAAAAAAAAAAAAAAAAAAAAAAAAGAGAGAGAGAAAATTACCTGTTTTCATCGATCACCCATCCAGAAAGGTTGCCTGCCTTTTCCAGAGCGTTTCTCCATGATTCAACCTTTTGCTTATTTTTCCTCTCATGTTTGGAAAATGCTTTTCCATATTTTCCATTTTGTTTTCTCACATCCGAGGGTTCTACATAATAAAATATGGGCATCAAGATCTGCCCTCCCTTGTCCACGCACTCCATAATATGTGCAAGCTCATCCAAGCACCAAGATGAATCTGCATAGTTTTGAGAGAATACAACAACGGCGATGCGTGATTCTTGGATAGCTTTCAAGAGGGCTGGACGGATTCGCTCACCCCGAGGAAGTGTTTCATCATCCTTGTATGTTTGGATTCCTTGTTGTACAATATCCTTGTAGAGATGACCCACAAAGTTCCTGCGGGTGTCTTCTCCTCTAAAACTTAGAAATACTTCATGCTTCAATGGGTGAGAAGATGAGGAGGATGAAGATGCCATTGATCTGTAGATCAGAATTTGTTTGGAATTAGTATAATAAAAGCAAGAATATGAATCTGCCATTAAAACTTTACTTTTTTTTTTCTTTCCCAAAAGTGAAGCAGAATACTATTAAAGGCATAAGAGTAATAGTAAATCAATTAACACTTAAAAAACTGATGATACTGCACCTGCTTTGCACGTCTTCTTCTTCGGAAGACGTTGGGGTGTGTTGTTGATGGTGATGGTGATGGGAGGAGCCTCTGAAGAAAACGGAAACCATGTAGTAGACGGTGACACCGGTGGCGAAGAGAGTAAATAAAGTATTTGGAGAGAGCCCGGTGTTGGCGCTTGTGTTTTCTTTGAGAGTCTCCATAAGTTCAGCAGCCATTGTTCACGATTATTGTGATGGTCTTCTGGTTCTGGTTCTGCTTCTGGTTCATCTACTAGTGTAGTGTGTGTGTGTATGTGAGTAAATACATATAGACATTCTGTTTAGGTAGGTAAAAACCTTATCCCTATCAAGTACTTTTACACAATATATGTGGATGAAATTAGTCCAAGGTTCTTGGATCCCTTTATCTTTCTTTCACCTTTGTTGACCAACTATTATCATATCTCAAAATGCTCCTTATTTTACTTTTATCACAAAAAGCTTATCACATGTTTAAAACCTAGTTGTTGACAAGCTAAGCTACTCACAAACCACTCCAGATCATCTAAAAATAAGGTTGTTTAATAATAAAGTTCGAGTCGGGTCACGAGCCTAAATAAATTAAGTTTATTATTTATTTCATCTTTACTTTATATACTAAATAAATGTGTCTGTATATATATATATATTTACATAAATATAACTTTTATTTATAAAGCTAGTGAGTTATCACCCGCGCTCTGCGGTGGGTTTGGTACGTCAGGGGCGGATCTACCATAGAGGTAGGGGTAACCGGGGTTACCCCTTGGTCGGAAAAAATTTGGAAAAATTAGTGTAAATTTTGGAAAAATTTGACGTTTTTTCGATTTCGTTATGGCTTATTTATATAAGGTTACCCCTTGGTCGGAATCCTAGATCCGCCACTGTGGTACGTAGAAAAAAAAAAAACGCATACATAACGATATAGAAACCATATCGCGATGGTATATTTAAAAGTCATGAAAAAGTTATGTCATTGTATACAAATGCATGTTATTCGAACAAAATTCACCCGAAAATATATATAAAGATAAATATGAGGGTCGTGCATACAGCGAGTCGGTTTAAATGTAGATAAAAAACGCGTCGCAATTGTGTATTTAGAGATGAGTGTCCAGCGGTGACTGGTTTAAAAAAACGTTTAAAACAATTGGTAGGTTAAAAAACAACGTTACGAATATTTATAACAAAAAAAACATCGCAATGGTGTATTTAGAGATGACTAGCGTCAAGAGGTTAAAAAACCGAATGATTTATAAAAACATTTAAAACAACCGGTTGGTTTAGAAACAACATTACGAAAATTCACGTCGAAACTTAGATAAAAATAACTTGTGTGGAGCGTTGATTAGAAAACGGAACACGTAAAAATTATGTAACAGGAAATTTGTTAAAAACTCATGGGATAACTTTATTAAAGTTCAAGGTTGTAATTTAAATCAGTTAAAGAATAAGGATGAAAAAATATAACTTTATTAAGGTTGGGAGACCAAACGTTAAACATAATTAAGACCAGAGACTGTAAACGAAATTATTCACTGAAAACAAAATCTATTAATACCAACAGTGAGTACTATTCATATAGCACCCACGATTGTTAGTTGATAATAATAATAATAATAATTATGATAAAATGATTAAATAATATATACATACTTATATTATGTTATATATATAATTTGTAAAAAAACTTATAATCGATAGAAATTAATTAATAAATAATAAACAAGCCAAGCCCGAGCCAAACTCCGACTTGAAAAACTATTCATGAGCCAAGTTCTTGGAGCTTTGTTTCGCTCGAGCTTTTGAAATAAAGCTCTAACTGAGTCAAAAGTGAGCTCTCATAAGTTAAATGAGCTTGACCTCGAGCTTAGGTGGGCTCGGCTCATTTACTCCTAATTAAAACATAGCATGTGAAGTGATCCTAGTTGTAAATTGTAGGTTTAGACACTAGTAGGAGATGATGAATACCGTGCGAAAGTTGTAGAGTGGTGGTGGTTGGGCGGCGGCGGTGGTCAACCACGACTCTGGTGGTGTTTTCCGATGGTTGTCCTCGAACTATGATATCAAATCTGACTTTGTAAATGTGATTGTATTTAATTGTTGTTATTAGGGTTACAATAAGTGTGCTATAGACACCATGTTATACTCTTAACCATACTGAATCAGAATCGTTTAAAACCGAACTTAATCACATGTTCGCTTATTCAGTTTAAAATTGAAACCATAATTTCAGAAGAGTCGGTTTCAAACAAATAAATCGAATATCAATTAATGGTTATTAAAGTTTGTTATTTATTGGGAGAATCAAATAAAAAGTTAATTTTGCCTAACTAGGTTAAGAATGATCTTAACCTTTCATTTTTCAAATCAATGGGTAAGATGAAAATGTAGGTAAAAAGAAGGGTCTAAGGGTATTTTTGGAATATCCTATTTTTAAATGTTCATAACTTTTTATATGACATTATTTAAAAAAAATTGCACCATAAACTCGAGCATCTTTTATTTTTTACTTGAGTACCTTTTTACTATATAAATTATGTCAGCTAAAAAAACTTAAAAAATGTGTTGTATTTCTATGTTTTATAGCATATTCGTGTTGAAATTTTTATGCTGGATTTTTGTGTTTAATTTTTTGTACTAGATTTTTTTATGCTACATTTTTTGTGCTAGATTTTTTGTGTTTAGTTTTTTATACTAGATTCTTTGTGCTACATTTTTTATGCTTGATTTTTTGTACTAATTTTTTTTCTATTGAATATTTTGCAATATATTTTTTGTGTTATATTTTTTTTTTTTGAGAAAACAAAAAGGTGAAAGTTTGTGTTTTAGGATCAAAATGTCATCCTACTTATTTGAGCAAAATGTCCTTCCATCCAACTTATGAAGAGTGTTTCATGTCATTTCTATAATCCTTTTTATACTACTTAGACAAAACTTATTTTTTTTTATGAATCCTTCCCTTGTTATTTTGCCCAATTTTATTTTATCCTAAGTTGTAACCCAATCTAATAATAAATAATTGAAAAAGAATAAAATAACTATTAAGTTTATGGATTAGTATCAAATGCAAAGGCTCTTTAAAATAAGAAGTGTATAAATGCTCTTAAAAAAAACTCACTTCAAAAAAAAAAAAAAAAAAAAATTAAACACCCACCACCATCCAAAAACCTACCCCTCCCCTTTTTTGGGTGGTGGTGGGTGTTTAGGTTGTTTTTAGGTTTTTTTTTTTTTTTTTTTTTTTAGGGTAGGTTTTTTTAGATTTTTTTTTTTGTTTTGGTAGTTTTTTTTAGGTTTTTGGGGGGGTTTTTTGGTGAGGTATAGGTTTTTTTTTTTTTTTTTGCGGGGGGAGGGGGTGGGGGAGGGTGGGGGTTTTAGGTTTTTGGGTGGTGGTGGGGTGGGGTAGGTGTTTAGGTTTTGGGTGGTGATGTAATGAGTTTAGATTTTAGGTTATTAGACATTTGTCACTCTATAAAGTCTTCTTACAATTAAGAGCCTTATATAATAACTTAACTCTTAAGTTTACCGAATAATATTTTGATTTCTTTTCAGTTTTGAACTTTTTAAACTTGTTTATCAGTTTCACAAAAAAAGAAAATGAATTTGTGAACGCTCCTAGGGGTTGTGTCCCCATTAGTACGTCCATCACACTTATTTCCTATCAACGACTTTATCACAAAATGTGGATAAAATTAGTCAAGGGTCTTTGGATTCATTTTATCTATTCTTTGTTGACCGACTATTTTTATTACGAAACGCTCCCGTTATATTAACTTATTCTTTATTTCTCAAATTATATTTAACTAGAAGTAGCCCCTCGTGCGTTGTGGCGGGTTCTACAAGTTTTGTAAACCGTAACGAATAGTATCAATGTCACAACACTCCAAGCTATCACCAAAAGTTTAAAAACTCGTAAGGGACGTGAGATTGTCAAATGAGCATTTTAATAGTTCACCTAATTTGTTTTGGAAATAAATCTCGTATACGTTGGTAAAGATGATTATTTGACTTTGTCATCTGGTGTAACACTATTTGGGGAATGAGCATGCATATTATTTAGTTACTATCATTATTAACAAACAATAAATTAGAAATATCATATCATTAACAAACAACAAATTCGATATAAATTGGATGCCAACCAACACTTGTCAGTGCATTTCTTCATTTATGCTCAAAAGTCTAAAAAAGTTTTCATACGGAATAGGTATGAAATCTGACATAATAAAAAAATTTCACAGTAGTCGGTGCATGGCTACAGACCACAACTACCAACACCATCACAACTACAACCACCACAGCCATGGCAAACACCATCGTCAACAAAACAACCACAAACATCATCAAACAACCCAGTCACCACCATCAAGAAAACCAGTTAATTAAAGTCGAGAAGAACAAAGGAAAAAACGAAAAAAAAGAGGCTCAGATTCAAACATCCTCATCGCCATCATAAAGATAGCAAGGTTCAGTGCCGCTACGGCTACAACCGGAGTTACCATGCCAAGTAGCGGCCACCATCATCACCTGCTAGAACACTTGCACGCAAAAACTTTCCAAAGCGGGTTCATCACCAACAGCCGAGGCTTCACCGATCTACTTTATCACCACCCGAATATGAGAGAGAGCCATGATGGTTTCTAAGAAAACCAACATAGAAGTTGTAAAACAATGAGTACAATCGACAATGATGTAATGTTGCTAAATGCTACAACAACCGGTATCACACCGGTTCATAACCACCGTACAAAGGCCTAAACGACCTCAAATACATCATAAATAACCAAAAACACTTCAGCATTACCACACATTTGGTATAAAGTATACCACCCCATAAACCAACTTATAACAGTATACAACCCCATTATTCCTATAAAAAAATGTTAGTTATTTCCTTTTTTAGTAAAAAATATATATATTTATTCATCAACTTTCTCATACTGTGCAGTCTTATCTTCATAATTTTGATTTAAAAACAGTTTCTTCTTATATCTTTTATCCAACACAATCAAAATCAAACCAAAGCAAAAACAAAAAACAAAATCAAAAATAAAAATGAGAAGAGAAAATGTTTTAGAATAATTAGGTTCAGGTGAGACTTGCCCATCATCATCACCACACCTTTGTTTATCTCAGATGATTTTCCATCATCCTCATCGACTTGGCAACAAAAAAGACCTTAGACGAACCAGTGCCATCATCAACGACTCGGCAACAGTTATTCGACACGAAAAGAACAAAATGGCCAAAACAATTAGGGCTCAAGAACAACCACCATGATCGAACGGATTTCACATCGGCTTAGACAACAATAATTTAAAGCCACTGGAATATGGATGGATGTGTTTTTTAGGCGATCCGCTACCGATCGATGTCCCTTGCCACACAGCAGGGGTACACCGTCAGACAAGGCGTGGCAAGGGACGGGGTGGGAGGGGTGTGGGTAGAGTCACGACGTGGAAGATGGTTGCACTGGTGAGTCCCATGCTTGGCAACTAATAAAGCTCTTTCTTCCTTTTTTTTTAACTTTTTTGATATTTCGTGAAGGGGTGAAACCATAGTAGATGTTATTGGAAGAAAGTCAAGGAGAATGAGGTTGTGATGTGTCGGTAAAATTTGAACTTTTTGATATTTCGTGAAAAGGGTGAAACCATAGTAGATGGTACTCGAAGAAAGTCAAGGAGAATGAGGTTGTGATGTGTCGGTAAAATAGCAACTACGTTATGACGTGGTAGAAATGTGAAGTTGAAGAAACACCAGATCTAAATGACCGGAATCAATCTAGATCTGAGGGTAAGGTTTCTGCTTAAAATAGATAATCCCCTCGTCGATGACTGCTGGATAGTACTTCGCCGGAATCACTGCAAAACAGACAACGCCGTTAGTCTCGCCACGGGGAGAATGAGGGTTCTCTCCGTGACAACCCTCCGGCGTGAGAATAAGTACAGTAATCTGAAGAAGATGAAGTAGTAAGAGTGAAAGTAAGTGAAAGTGAATGAAAGACTTGTACCTGAATTCTTTTATTTATAGCTGAAGATTTTAGCGCTCAAAATATAACGTAGAAGTTAACAGAATCTTCTTTTCCGTTTGCGGTTATCTCCCCATCCATGCACACGGATCGCGAGTTGATCAACGGCTGGGGAGGTGCCACGTGGAAAGTGACTTAATCTAGATCTGCATGTAATTTGTGCCATCATAGTGAATTTAGATGAATGCTCTAGATGCTGCCACGTCATATTCAGTTATAACCGAACGAGGCCATGCACGATGGCCATTTAATGCTTCTAGAAGATCTACAGCTGTGAGCCTTTGATCAATTGCCATGTGTCCAGTTTGTTATACCAGAAAAGATTCCCTTTGCTTAAGTCTTTATTCCTTCATGTGCGCGCGGATATGTTTGAGATTTGTCCTTAGTCGTTACACCTTTCAAGCTTAACTGTGCCCTTGCGGGGGTCCATGCAAGGGTGTTAAATGAATATTTACCTTCACTTATATCCGGCGCATGATTATTAAGGATTGATCCTCCAAGACCTGTTTTAGACCAACTACGCGGGGCGCGCGAGACTTGCTAAAGATGATCTTGGAGTTTAATAATGGTATGGTCGATTGCGCTGGTGCAAGGTTTTTGGGACCATACCCCTTCAAGTCCCCCCATTCAAGTGGTGCTCCTATGCGCAAATGGCAAGTAGGTGGAGCACTGAACTATAAAAAGTGGAGTGTGTGCTTTTGGTGTTGAGAAGTAAACAAAGTTGCTCGGCGCAGGGTACCAATAATACTTCTTAAAGAAGATATTTCTTTTCCCTCCAGATAAGGTTTTCATGATTTGAATTTTGAAAAAGCTGACTTGTGACAGGCCAATTGGTGAAAAGTACTATGCAAATGATGACATCTGATGGTTTGTATGACAGGCTGTCAACAGTATCAGACGTTAAGAATTAATGGGACGTCGTCAGTCATGACTGTCACACTCGCGTGAGGCCTTAGTCGTTTCACCACTCGCCTTGATTATCGTGTTTTCCTAAAAAGGGGTTTTACAATTCCCTAGGTCATTAATTGCGATGGGTATATATACCCCATTGCCACCTTGTTTCTGTAACACCTCGAAAAATCACGTCCAATGAAGTATTGACACGTGTAATAAACCCTAATGAAGTCAAACGTTGAATTTAAGGGACTAATTTTTCGAAAAATCGAAAAACTTTGATTATGAAAGAACTGGAAGTATTATCATACCTAAAATAAGTTTCTAAATAAACTTTTACGGTTTTATATTCACAAATGAGCCACTTGTTAATCAAGTGTAGCCGTTTATGTGATTAATTGAAAGTTTGCGCAATAAAGGGTTAAAAGCGTCAACATGTTAATTCTTACCTCTGAGTGACCTTTTAACAAACCGAGAGCCTCATGATATTTGATTATACTCTCGGGAATGCCAATCATTGGCCATCCAAGGCTTTTATACCCAAAAGTGAAGTTACGCGCAACTTTGCAAGTATAAGGGACTAAAAGTGACAATATGTTTAATTATACCTCTGAATGACCTTTTATCGAGCCCGAATCATTATGATGTTTAATAATACTTTCAAGAATGCCTAATATGAATTAGATGAGGCTTCAATGCTATTAAATGATGAGTTACGCAAGTTTGCGCATTAGAAGGACCTAAAGCGTCAAACTGCTAAAGTATACCGATTCGTATGTTATCGGACCTTCCGGAATATGACCATGAGATAAAAATACCATAATTATCCCTTATACAGCTTAGATATAGGCTTAGAGGTGTTTGGTGCGCAAAAATAAGCTTTTAAGTCATGCAGGGACTAAAAGTGTCAAAAAGCGCACAAGTTTGCGTTTACGCGCATATCTCTCATTCTGAATATCCCCGGACATCCAAAATTTATGTAAGCACTAAAATATTATATTTTAGTGTTTGGCCTAAGAAAAATCCATTCGTCGCGTCATTTGGATCGTTTTTCGCGCTTATGCGCATTCCGTCATAATTAAGCGAACATCGCGATCATACGACCAAACGAACCAACATCCGGCATATTTGTGAGCATGTTCCATGTCTACAATGCTTAGGCATCATTTTAGGGCCTTAACGATGGCTTTACAGGCCTTAAACATGTCGGGAATAGCTCTAAACACCAACAGGGACTAAAACTGTCATTATTGAAAGTTGTTTCCAGATCAGACAAGGCTAGGCGGCCCGCGTAAGACTCCTTAAGAGTCTACGCAGCCCGCGTGAACATGCCAGATGCGGAAAATCGTTTCTCTTGCCTGTTCAGGCCATGTAAACGTCATATATTGCCCTTTAACACTTCATGGGCGCCCCCTACATGTTCCTAGGCCTTAGGGGCACTTGTAAATGATCTGGGATCCATGGTAGCATGAGTTGTCAACAATCTAATGGATCAAAATCACTATAAAAAGGCCATTCATGTTGCAACTTGTGATCACTCATTCCATCTGCACTTGTGGAGCTTCCTGGAGCTTAAGAGCAGACCCAAGTCCTTCCTAATCGTGCATAGGACTTCAGTAAGTATGCTTAACCTTTCTTAGTTGAGTTTTTGCTTAGTTTTAGCTTAAAAGTCAAACCGTCGTAATTAACGATTGACTTCACGACTAATCACTAATGGTCCAGTGATTAGTCGAATTGAAAGTAGTTATAAGTTGGTAATTATGTGGGCATTAAACCCTTAAAAGGGCTCCCTCTGATTCCCACTCTAACTAGATCAAATGTCGGGTCAAAGTTGATTTGAAAAGGTCAACAGAAGCTTAATTTGCAAATTAATATGTAATTTGCAATGTAGAAGGTTTGTAACCTATTTTATCACGCATATAACTTGGTAATAAGTATAAGAACTGATCTAAGCTTGTTTGATCCCATAATTTTCTGTTTAGACCCGGTTCGGAACCGAAAGTCGCAAAACTTTGACTTTTGCTTTGACTTCAGTTCTGAACCGATTTAGAAGGGTTTGGAAATGCCTTAGAGTTTCCTTAGGACCAGGTTACATGATAGTATAACCCTCTGTGGTTGGATCGTTGATTGTCCGATCCGTTTACAAGTTTCCGTTAAATGCCTAATGTTGACCAATATGCCCTTTTGACCATAAAACGAGAATTTTAGAAAAGTGAAAGGACATAAATCTTTGCTACTGAATTATAAACATGTCCCTAAAATTTCACATCAGTTGGAGGTCTAGATTAGGAGTTATGCTCATTAGCGTAATTATAACGCCTTTTAATAATTAAACGGCGCAATTAGCATAAAGCTTATCTAAACCCAATTTTTGACACCAAACCTTTTATCCACTGATGTAATATAATATTTTGGGATTTTCAAAGATTTTTAATTATTTTTAACCTGCTCATAACCTAAGGTTATGGCGTTGATTCGGTAAATACCGATTATACCCTTTTCATTCATAAAATGAGTTCTACATAATATTTTGACACCAATCCAATTGCTACTGATTTTATATAATAAATAAAGTATTTTGAACTTTATAACCTGATCAGAAAACTCATATTTCCGGTATAACCCGGAAATCGCTTAAAATGGCTTTTTACGCGTATTAAACGCATAGTTTGGGTTTAAAACCATTTTGCCATATAAGACCTATTACCAACTGATATGACCTATTAAAATAATTTATTTTACTGATGTATTCGGACCCGAATCTCAGAACTTCATTTAATCTCTTTTATAATCTTTTAAATGACCAAAATACCCCTACGGGGTTTATATTGAGATTAAACTCGTTTTGGGCATAATGGAAGGTATCCTACTGATATCACAACATGTATAAGGCATATTAACTTAAGAAACCTGTTTAGGACCCATATGGTTACCCGATACGCCTCTTACGCGTTCGGTTCGGTTTATGTAACTAGTTTGCATAAATTAGCCGAAACGGGTCAAACCTTATCATTTTCATTTCAAAATCCAGAATGTATTTAGTTTACCTATTTTATACAAGTCTTCATACTTGTTGGGTCTAAAACACATTCTATTCCGGTCTTCGCTTAATCATGCGTTTGAACCGTGTATTTCCTTAAAACTATCCGGTCTAAGTTTAGGCTTAATTAAAGACCCATTAGTATTCTAATTGGTTAATTGTACCATCATTCCAGACTAGAGCCTTCCGGTAAATTGTACCTACGCTTACTTAAGTGAATACGGCTGAGTTATTAAAATTCTTGCTATTTAAGACAGGAGCTAGCTCAGGTAAATACTTTTAACTTATTTTCCCTTATACGGGCTTGGGATACGGTATTATAAAAATACCGCTTGGTCGGGTGTATAAACCTTTTAATCGGAGATGATTAAATTGCATAATCCCGTTTTAATCTGTATTGATTGATAACAAATAACTTTAGGGGTTAATGACCGTGTCCTGGATATCCTTAGCTCATTTAAAAAGTGAATGGCCATAACTTAAGCACAAGGTGTAGGCATAACACCTCCTGTTGCGTATGTAAAAGATATACTCACTCGTAAGGTGTCTTCTTGTGAGTTATATTTATGGTGTGTCGATTAATCTTGACCGGCTTGTATTGTATAATCACCGGCCCTAAATGTTGGACAAACATGTAAATCGGATACAAGATTTTTATTAATAAGATTGTCCCAAGTTATAAAAGATATTTTGTGCCTCGTGCATTCAAATCAATTTTCAAACTCTTTTTCCAAAATGAGTCAGTTAATTGTATTTACCAGTGTAAACTGACGTATTTTCCAAAAAGGTTAAGTGACAGGTACTGAACGTAATTGGCTGGAAGCTCAGGGCGTTAATAAGGAATCTTGCAAGTTCTAGATGCCTGAAGTCTGTTGAACAGTTTTTCTTTTATTTGATCCGCCTGTGGATCCTTTACTTTCCGTTGTAATACTTTGATATTACTTTATATTCGGATTGTAATATATTATCTTTTGCTTCCGCTGTGCATTTATATATTGTGTTGTTTGACTATGATGATATCAACTACGTCACGATACTCCCCACTGGGCCCACCGGTAATACGTGGAAATATCGGGGTGTGACAGGTTGGTATCAGAGCCAACATTGAGTGAATTAAACACTAGCCTTATGTGTTTAATCTCAATGACACAGTAGCACATTCCTTGACCTTCTGAGTCTAGACTTAACATAGGAATGCTCTCGATCCTAATCTGAAAACTATTGTTTCCAATTTCTTATATATATTGGATACGTCGCCAAGCGAAGAAGCCGTATTAGAAATTCTCCACATCCGGAGCCTAGAAAGGCTGAGCTTCGTACCGCGGCTAAAATGAAACGAGCATCCAGGGAGAGAACATTCAGAAATAAAATGAAGAAGAAACTCCTCTTACTGAAGATCGTTTCCTTAATAGTCCTTATAAGGATATATTTATCTTTCAGTCCCTTCGAGGACACATTATTCCTTTCAAAGACCCGCTTAGGGCAACTCTGTACTTTTATTTTCATATAATGGATTGACTAAATTAAGTTTTCATTCTAAACATGAAATATGAAATAAATGGAAAATAACATCCCTTAGAAGGGAAGTGCCTACGGGCTATAATTAACGTCCTCTGAGACTAAAGACAGTGGTAGCCTACAACTCCATGTCAAGAAAAGGTAATGAACTTTGATTCAAACCTTAATGCCTCGATTCTCTAAAATCATGGCTTATAAATTTAAACTTGTCTACGTGACTAGGCCATTCGTGCTATTATTAACTTGTAAATTAGGATTTATGATAAAAATCCCGAATAAAATAAATATCATCCCTTTCCTACCTGTATACATATTGAAAAGAATCTTAAAGGTAAAACCTAGCCTACATGTCATTTTAGACATGGCCAAGATGGTGAAGACCTATTCAAGAGATTCAGATCATTGTTAACACCTAAGAACGTGTTAGCACTCTTGACAAATGTGATTCGAGAAAATCACAACAGTCATCCTTATAT
Organism: Helianthus tuberosus; assembly: GCA_030545235.1. Lineage (NCBI taxonomy): Eukaryota > Viridiplantae > Streptophyta > Magnoliopsida > Asterales > Asteraceae > Helianthus > Helianthus tuberosus. The sequence continues at coordinate 10,916,563 of CM060396.1, forward strand.
TGGACTCTTCCAATTTTCTTATCTAGCCTAGTGATTTAGAAATCATGGCTTAAATCATCGAATAAAGATGATCATATTGCTAAACACCTAAGAACATGTTAAACACTCTTGACAAAAGTGATCTGAGAAAATCACAATAGTCATCCCTATATTGAAAATTTTCAAATTTCCTGATTTGGCCTAATGATCTAGAAATCATGGCTTATGTCATCCTATAAGATGAACATATTATAAACATCTGTTAGTGATGAAGTGCCTACGGGCTAAACTTGTTGTCCGATAAGACAACGACAGTGGTGGTCTTTGATCTCCTGCCTAAAAATATTGGACCATGTCCAAGCATAATAGTCGGTATGATCCAAACGATCTTGACTAATAGCATCTGAAAAGATGATCATATCATAAACATCCCTCAGAAGGGAAATGCCCACGGGCTATATCTATTGTCCTAAAAGACAAAAGGCAGTTGTAGTCTTCGACTCTCTGTCAAGAAAAGTAACCGACTATGCTCAAACCTTAAATGCCTCGATCCCAAACGATCATGGCTTATAAATTCAAATCTGTCCTTGTGACTAGGCCTGTTGTGCCGCTACTAAAACTGTTATTGTTTTTATAATTAGGATAAATTATAATAAAAATCCTAAATAAATATGATTAACAAATTAACCAAATCTGGTCTCTGTTTACCGTGGTTAATGAATTGCCATAAAAGACAATTCTATGATAAACTCCCAAATAAACTATTGTCATTGTCTTATGTAACAGTTAAATTAAAATGGCTGACTCGGATGAAATTAATAGTCACCCAAGGGAGAACAATGATAACGCCCGAATTAATATAACGGGTGCTGAACTGAAAGCGTTAGTAGACGACGCTGTTACAATGGCCTTAGAGCGGCAGTACGAAGAATATAGTGGGACTCAAAGTAGGACCCTATCTACACCGCATTCAAAGCCACCTCCCAAGAAGGATGAACCCAAGAAAGAAGATGACGATCGTCACTCTTCAAATCATCATAGTGATCCGTCTCAAAAGATAATGCTGAATCAAGGACCCCGTGATAAGGGTTGCTCCTACAAATACTTTGTTTCGTGTAAACCCAGGGATTTCACTGGGGAAAAAGGAGCCATCGACTGCATGACATGGCTCGATGAGATGGACACTGTTGTTGATATTAGTGGATGTACAGAGCAAGACATTGTGAAGTTTGTTTCACAATCTTTTAAAGGAGAAGCTCTAGCTTGGTGGAGGTCACTAATCCAAGCTACGGGGAAGATCCCGTTATATAATCTGACATGGGATCAGTTTGCTGCCCTTATCAAAGAAAATTACTGTCCTCAACATGAAGTTGAGAAAATCGAGACTGAATTCTTGACATTGGTCATGAAGAACCTAGATTGTCAGACATATCTTACAAGTTTCAATACCATGTCTCGGTTGGTTCCTTACTTGATCACACCGGAACCAAAGCGAATAGCTCGCTTTATTGGGGGTCTAGCCCCAGAAATAAAGGCAAGTGTGAAAGCATCGAGACCTACTACTTTCAGGTCAGCGGCAGATCTGTCGCTATCTCTCACACTCGATGTGGTCAGAAACAAGGCTGCCAAAGCCTCTGAAGATGGAAAGCGTGAAAGAGAGGAGGAGAACTCTCATCGATCCGACAAGAAGAAGAAGGGAAGTTCTGAGCATAAGAAAGATTCCGAGTTTAGGAAAAACTCGAGTCAGTTCAATAACAAGCCCAAATGCAGTAACTGCAGAAAACAACATTCTTGAAAATGTACGATTGACCCAAGTGCTAAATTGTGTGGAATTTGTAAGACCAAGGGTCACAAAACCTTAGATTGCAAGGAGTTAAAGAACGCCACATGTTACAATTGTAACGAGGAAAGGCACATCAAAACCAACTGCCCAAAGCTTATAAAGAAGCCTGGAGAGGCTAGGAAAAAAAACGCATGAGACTTCCGGATGAACGCCCAGGAGATGGTGCAGAATTATAATTATATAGCAGGTACCTTTCCTTATCAAGCAATTTATGTCGAAATTTATTTGATGCTGGCACATATGATTCTATAATGAACGATAACTGTTGAGAATTGTTGTCTCCGCCTGACTAGGACTCCGGTCATTGAACGCGGGATAAAAATTGGCCGATGATACTTTAGAGAATAATCCAACAAACCTTAGATCAATATTTTATATCTATTAGGAATCACTCTTTTCTGATATCCTTAGGGCAAGCTTTCAAGCTATCCAAATTCATCAATATAATAAAGACAGATGTGACTTTCTGATCCCCTGTCAAAAAGGTGATGGACTAGGTCCAACCCTTAAATGCCATTGATGGTCTTTTGTGACCTAGGCTAAGTGATATTGATATTTGTATGACTTTCATTAAGAATGTTAGTGCCATATTGGCCTGTATAGCTTAATGAAACCATGGTTAGTATATGTTAAGTCCATTAGGGTAATGAATAGCAGTTGTTGGATTGCAACTAAGTAAATGATTCATTTGGTAATAGGAACCATTTCTTATGTTCCTGTCAGAAATCTTCAGTCATAAAATTCTAAAGTACTCTCTCTCCAGAAAAATGCATTCAAATGAAATTGATATCTCTTTGATCTCCATCGATTATGAATACCAGATGGTATGACAAAAGCGCCATATGAGGATTGGTGCATCTTAATATGTTCCATAGATTGCTTCCATGCCTGATCAGTATGGAGGTTCAATGCATGGGACCACAAAGATATCCCAATGGTCATACGGTATTAAAGTCAACTAATGGTATTCAAAGAAGATATCCAGAATGGAATCGTCTAAGTAAGTGTCTCTGATTAAGAAATCCGTGGATTCATAACATAAATGTGTCACTCATGTGACACCAGCAAGGATGGATGAACTGGTGCCTGAGATTTGTAAAATCTCTGTAACCTCCTTGTATCTTGATTATCTTCTCCGAAGACTACCCTGTTTACCTCCCGAGAGACAAGTAAAGTTAAGCTTAACATCCCGCTTAGGGTTGGAATGTTGTAAGAACTCCGTGTTGATCATGGAATAATCGAAACCCTGATTAAGTAAACCTTATGATAAGAGATTCATATAGCCTAACTCGATATTCTGAGAGTTTGATAAGAAAGACGGTTCATTTTCCTTATGCATTCATTACCGCAGCCCTATTTTAACAACGATTAAGAATCACCATCAACTACCCAGGATCGTTGAGTAATTCAACTAGCTATAAGGATTAGCTACTCCTTAAGATTAGTCTTAAGCAATGGTTGGGATAACCATCCCACCTTAAGATAAGTTTTTCTATAATAATTGATATGTAAGTATTAAGGCTGCTCCTTTGGAGACCTGGTATAGATGGAATGTTAAACATCTATTGTTAGATAGAGAATTGGTAAGTCTAATTATCAGGATCTGAAAGTTTCCTAGGAAAAAACAAATAAGATCATACAAATCCATAATCAATTGTAAGTTGCCAGTATACGGCAGGAAATCAAGGAATTATGAAAATAGCAACCCTCCTAAGTTCTGGTTAAAAGATAAGGTTCAACAAAAGATAACACCCTGGAAGGGTGTGCCGAGTTGTAATTTTTAGGTTAGTTAAGCTCGGAATATAAAAAGTCATTTGAAGGATTCGAAGGTATCAAGACTAAATAGCTTACGAGCTAAGACCTAATTTAGGAGCTTGGTAGAACGCGCAATGTGACCCACACTAATAATTTAGCGACGTGTCACCAATAAATCGAAAAGCACTATCACATGATGATGTGCAGATCTATGATAGTATGAGCAACCTATGTCGATTGAGAATCGACAGGTTAAGGAGCTCCAAAAGAAAGTATGTACCTATTGTATAGGTCAACTAGGATACCCTTGGAGGCCTAAATATACCATGGAAGTTAAATCCATGATACGACAGAAAGTACTTCCTTTACTTTAAGCAAATCTCGAGGTCGAGATTTCTTTTAAGGGGGTGAGGATGTAACACCTCGAAAAATCACGTCCAATGAAGTATTGACACGTGTAATAAACCCTAATGAAGTCAAACGTTGAATTTAAGGGACTAATTTTTCGAAAAATCGAAAAACTTTGATTATGAAAGAACTGGAAGTATTATCATACCTAAAATAAGTTTCTAAATAACCTTTTACGGTTTTATATTCACAAATGAGCCACTTGTTAATCAAGTGTAGCCGTTTATGTGATTAATTGAAAGTTTGCGCAATAAAGGGTTAAAAGCGTCAACATGTTAATTCTTACCTCTGAGTGACCTTTTAACAAACCGAGAGCCTCATCATATTTGATTATACTCTCGGGAATACCAATCATTGGCCATCCAAGGCTTTTATACCCAAAAGTGAAGTTACGCGCAACTTTGCAAGTATAAGGGACTAAAAGTGTCAATATGTTTAATTATACCTCTGAATGACCTTTTATCGAGCCCGAAGCATTATGATGTTTAATAATACTTTCAAGAATGCCTAATATGAATTAGATGAGGCTTCAATGCTATTAAATGATGAGTTACGCAAGTTTGCGCATTAGAAGGACCTAAAGCGTCAAACTGCTAAAGTATACCGATTCGTATGTTATTGGACCTTCCGGAATATGACCATGAGATAAACATACCATAATTATCCCTTATATAGCTTAGATATAGGCTTAGAGGTGTTTGGTGCGCAAAAATAAGCTTTTAAGTCATGCAGGGACTAAAAGTGTCAAAAAGCGCACAAGTTTGCGTTTACGAGCATATCTCGCATTCTGAATATCCCCGGACATCCAAAAATTTATGAAAGCACTAAAATATTATATTTTAGTGTTTGGCCTAAGAAAAATCCATTCGTCGCGTCATTTGGATCGTTTTTCGCGCTTATGCGCATTCCGTCATAATTAAGCGAACATCGCGATGATACGACCAAACGAACCAACATCCGGCATATTTGTGAGCATGTTTCATGTCTACAATTCTTAGGCATCATTTTAGGGCCTTAACGATGGCTTTACAGGCCTTAAACATGTCGGGAATAGCTCTAAACACCAACAGGGACTAAAACTGTCATTATTGAAAGTTGTTTCCAGATCAGACAAGGCTAGGCGGCCCGCGTAAGACTCCTTAAGAGTCTACGCAGCCCGCGTGAACATGCCAGATGTGGAAAATCGTTTCTGTTGCCTGTTCAGCCCATGTAAACGTCATATATTGCCCTTTAACACTTCATGGGCGCCCCCTACATGTTCCTAGGCCTTAGGGGCACTTGTAAATGATCTGGGATCCATGGTAGCATGAGTTGTCAACAATCTAATGGATCAAAATCACTATAAAAAGGCCATTCATGTTGCAACTTGTGATCACTCATTCCATCTGCACTTGTGGAGCTTCCTGGAGCTTAAGAGCAGACCCAAGTCCTTCCTAATCGTGCATAGGACTTCAGTAAGTATGCTTAACCTTTCTTAGTTGAGTTTTTGCTTAGTTTTAGCTTAAAAGTCAAACCGTCGTAATTAACGATTGACTACACGACTAATCACTAATGGTCCAGTGATTAGTCGAATTGAAAGTAGTTATAAGTTGGTAATTATGTGGGCATTAAACCCTTAAAAGGGCTCCCTCTGATTCCCACTCTAACTAGATCAAATGTCGGGTCAAAGTTGATTTGAAAAAGTCAACAGAAGCTTAATTTGCAAATTAATATGTAATTTGCAATGTAGAAGGCTTGTAACCTATTTTATCACGCATATAACTTGGTAATAAGTATAAGAACTGATCTAAGCTTGTTTGATCCCATAATTTTCTGTTTAGACCCGGTTCGGAACCGAAAGTCGCAAAACTTTGACTTTTGCTTTGACTTCAGTTCTGAACCGATTTAGAAGGGTTTGGAAATGCCTTAGAGTTTCCTTAGGACCAGGTTACATGATAGTATAACCCTCTGTGGTTGGATCGTTGATTGTCCGATCCGTTTACAAGTTTCCGTTAAATGCCTAATGTTGACCAATATGCCCTTTTGACCATAAAACGAGAATTTTAGAAAAGTGAAAGGACATAAATCTTTGCTACTGAATTATAAACATGTCCCTAAAATTTCACATCAGTTGGAGGTCTAGATTAGGAGTTATGCTCATTAGCGTAATTATAACGCCTTTTAATAATTAAACGGCGCAATTAGCATAAAGCTTATCTAAACCCAATTTTTGACACCAAACCTTTTACCCACTGATGTAATATAATATTTTGGGATTTTTAATTATTTTTAACCTGCTCATAACCTAAGGTTATGGCGTTGATTCGGTAAATACCGATTATACCATTTTCATTCATAAAATGAGTTCTACATAATATTTTGACACCAATCCAATTGCTACTGATTTTATATAATAAATAAAGTATTTTGAACTTTATAACCTGATCAGAAAACTCAGATTTCCGGTATAACCCGGAAATCGCTTAAAATGGCTTTTTACGCGTATTAAACGCATAGTTTGGGTTTAAAACCATTTTGCCATATAAGACCTATTACCAACTGATATGACCTATTAAAATAAGTTATTTTACTGATGTATTCGGACCCGATTCTCAGAACTTCATTTAATCTCTTTTATAATCTTTTAAATGACCAAAATACCCCTACGGGGCTTATATTGAGATTAAACTCGTTTTGGGCATAATGGAAGGTATCCTACTGATATCACAACATGTATAAGGCATATTAACTTAAGAAACCTGTTTAGGACCCATATGGTTACCCGATACGCCTCTTACGCGTTCGGTTCGGTTTATGTAACTAGTTTGCATAAATTAGCCGAAACGGGTCAAACCTTATCATTTTCATTTCAAAATCCAGAATGTATTTAGTTTACCCATTTTATACAAGTCTTCATACTTGTTGGGTCTAAAACACATTCTATTCCGGTCTTCGCTTAATCATGCGTTTGAACCGTATATTTCCTTAAAACTAACCGGTCTAAGTTTAGGCTTAATTAAAGACCCGTTAGTATTCTAATTGGTTAATTGTACCATCATTCCAGACTAGAGCCTTCCGGTAAATTGTACCTAAGCTTACTTAAGTGAATACGGCTGAGTTATTAAAATTCTTGCTATTTAAGACAGGAGCTAGCTCAGGTAAATACTTTTAACTTTTTTTCCCTTATACGGGCTTGGGATACGGTATTATAAAAATACCGCTTGATCGGGTGTATAAACCTTTTAATCGGAGATGATTAAATTGCATAATCCCGTTTTAATCCATATTGATTGATAACAAATAACTTTAGGGGTTAATGACCGTGTCCTGGATATCCTTGGATCATTTAAAAAGTGAATGGCCATAACTTAAGCACAAGGTGTAGGCATAACACCTCCTGTTGTGTATGTAAAAGATATACTCACTCGTAAGGTGTCTTCTTGTGAGTTATATTTATGGTGTGTCGATTAATCTTGACCGGCTTGTATTGTATAATCACCGGCCCTAAACGTTGGACAAACATGTAAATCGGATACAAGATTTTTATTAATAAGATTGTCCCAAGTTATAAAAGATATTTTGTGCCTCGTGCATTCAAATCAATTTTCAAACTCTTTTTCCAAAATGAGTCAGTTAATTGTATTTACCAGTGTAAACTGACGTATTTTCCAAAAAGGTTAAGTGACAGGTACTGAACGTAATTGGCTGGAAGCTCAGGGTGTTAATAAGGAATCTTGCAAGTTCTAGATGCCTGAAGTCTGTTGAACAGTTTTTCTTTTATTTGATCCGCCTGTGGATCCTTTACTTTCCGTTGTAATACTTTGATATTACTTTATATTCGGATTGTAATATATTATCTTTTGCTTCCGCTGTGCATTTATATATTGTGTTGTTTGACTATGATGATATCAACTACGTCACGATACTCCACACCGGGCCCACCGGTAATACGTGGAAATATCGGGGTGTGACAGTTTCCAAGCACTTTCCTTCACAAACCCTTCCATCTTCATCGTGTTCTTTGATTCTGCAGTTTTATTTCTCTCCAAAATTACCATGTCTACTAGTGAAAAACCTGAGATTCTGGTAGAAGAAGTGTCTTCGTCTTTGCCACCATTAAAATGGTCTGAGGAGACTTTTAACGGGATTGTTACTGGTTTTAAGTTCCCACCGAGTTGGGGTGCTAAATACCCTAAAGAAGGTCAGGCGGCGGCACAAGCACCGGCCGGTTATAACACTTTATTTTGGGAGTATTTTGCTGAAGGTAACTTCCGGTTGCCAGTTACAAAGTTTTTGCTTGAAGTGCTTGGTTATTATCGGTTCTACTTATGACAGTTACACCCGATGGGCATGGTTCGAATACGTCATTTCGAATTCCTTTGCCAATCGATGGGTATCGAACCAATGGTCGATCGATTCCTGGTATTCTATCAACTACACAATTCATTGGGATTCTACTCATTCCAGCAACGCTCATTGGCAAAGAAGATTCTTCTTGTTCCTCCTAAATCATACCATGACTGGAAGCCAAAGTTCTTCTTCATCAAATTGGGGGTGATACCACTGAAGATGGAGTTTCGAGGTGCGGATGAGATTCCTTTAGAGACCATGGAGGCTCCGGTTGATGAAATATGGTATCAAGACATCAAGGAAATCTCTGCCATCCAACTGCCAGAAAGAGCATTAATTGCTGCGAAGATGAGCTTGTTATGGAAAGCCGATCGTTTTGACAAACCAGTATACATGGAAGAGAAAGCTAGTAAGTTATCAAAAACTCTTGTTTATGTTGTATGAAATTACTGTTAACAATTGTTCTCTTGCAGGGGTTGCCTTGTATGTTGAAACACCCCGTGTTTCGAAAGTCAAAGTTAAAGTCAAGATTAAAGTCAAAAGGAGACAAGATTGCTAATTGCGATCTGTCACTCCTTGCTCAATTCATGTTTTGACTTCTTTGACTTATAGTTAGTCTGTTTTATGCTTTACGTTAGTTGTATTATGTGGAGTACTTATTAATAATCGAGGTTTATTCGATATTTATCGCATATGTTATCGCTTTATCGCTTGTCGCAATCGCACTTGCAACTTAATTACGCGTTCTGGATATTGTTTTACGTGTGTGTGTGCCTTATATGTTACTTGTGCATGTTTATTTATGTTTATGTTGTGGGATTAATCGAAACGCAATCGAAACTCAATCGTAATCGAATCGCAAACGCTAAACGTAAGTGAATTAAGGATGAATGTATGTTGATATAGTAGTTGGGATTAAAAGTAATTTGAAAAGAAAACCCAATCGTATCGCAACGCTCAGCACGCGAATCGAAATCACAAAAACTCATCGCGTCGTGCCCTCCAATCGAGTGGCCAGCCGATCGAGCTGCCACCCGATCGGGCTGCTATCCGATCGAGGTGCCACTCGATCGGGCTGTCACCCGACCAAGGTACTGCTCGATCGAGCCGCCCTTTCCACTTATGGTAAGCCTATAAATACCCCTGTCAACATCACAAACTTACCATTTTTGGCACCTCTCGTCCGACCAGCGTTTTTGCCCACTTTTCTTCAGATTCCTCGCGATTCTTGTAAGTTTTCCATCTAAATCTTGTACTTTCTTGATCTACACGCACTCCTACACCTTTTTATCTTTTGAATCTTAACTTTTAACCGAGAAATCACTAGATTTGAGGTGTTCTAGGATGATGTGATCATGGTGTTCTTAGGAACTTCATGTTTTGGCTTCAATCCACCAAGAACAACTTAGATCTGAACGATTTCCACACAAATGAACAAAGATCTCTCATAGATCTGAACATATTCACGGTGAAAAGGATTGAAAGATGGTTTTCCAACTTTCTTTCAACTCTTTTACACTCAATGCACTCAAAACCGATAGAATCGGAGCTTGTTCTAACCTTCTACCCTTTCTTATGGATGTGTTGGTTCAAGATCTGGATTCTATCCACGAGACTACCAATTCCGGGTTAAACATGGAACACCGTCTTGAACAGTCAACTGGTCGGATTTGGGTGATTCCTGTCCGATTAGGTTACTAAGCCTTGACGAGGTTTCTGTTGTCTAATACGTTATCAAATCATCTCGATAAAATGAAAAAGTATCAAAATGACCAAGGAAGAAGACGACCGGGACACCAGAACGGAGTGCCGCCCGATCGGACTACTGTCCGATCGGATTGTCATCCGATCGGGTTGTCACCCGATCGACTTGCACCTTGGCCCCACACTTAACTTCTACTTTCAAACTTTGAAGGGTAAACATTGAACGAAGTGCTACCCGATCGGATTACCACCCGATCGGACTACCACTCGACCATGTAATGTTCAGACTTCAATACTTAAACAATTTTCAAACATGTTCAATGTTAGTGGATTGCCACCCGATCGGACTACAATCCAATCGAGTGACAAACTGCTGTGAACTTGTTCTCACTAGAATGTCCAACCAATCGGATCATCGCCCGATCGAACGGTCGTTCGATCGATCGACCTGAAAGGTAGAGATACTTCTATGTTTTCAAAATGCTACAACGAAAACTTCAAAAGACAAGCCATCATACACAAACACATCCTTCCCAAATGAAGTAACAATCCACTCAAAAAGTCACCCGATCGAATGACCATTCGAGCGGGTTGTCACCCAGTCGACCGGCCGCTCGATCAGACTACCATCCGATTGGATTCCTGTCCGACCCACTAACACTTGTATCATTTTACGCGCCGCTTGTAGTTTATGCTATCGTTCTGATCAGTCTAACCTTACTCTCTAGCGCTCCCTTCAATCCATCAATCGCTGTGAGTATACTCGATCCCTTTTTGCTTTATGCACTTTTAGGTGTTACATACGCTACTTATTCTAAATCACATCGAACACACTACGCAATACTTTAACGCTAACCAATTACTGCATGTTATACGTGACTTAATGAAATGCTTGTTTGTCATGTTTACACATGGAATGCTGTCTACCTGCCTTAGCAACGATAGTTTGTTTGGACTCAGCACCTGTTCACTCAGGGGTTGTTAAGGACAATTTGTTACATGGCTCACAGTGGTGAGTGTGTATTACGAACTGCCTTGGGCAGTCAACCCGCAGTCATTGGTATCGATAGGTTCATGTCGATAACTAACATGCCTCATTTTACACTGTGTACGTGCTGGTTATGCGTAACGATTTCGAACTCTATTATATTTATTGAACTTGTATGCTCACCTTTACACTATGTGTATTGACCTTTACTTTAACGTATGTGACAGGTGCTTAGGATGCTTATTTGCTTAACTTGCAGTGAAATCGAGGCTAGGACAGACCTAGAACAATAAATAATTGTCTGTATTTTTTGGAAATATGAGTTGTCGGAACAGAACAAATTGACTAGATCTTGCCTATAATAATTATGTTATCTTTTATGACATGGTATGGGACATGTTGCTTTAAATAATTGGTAATTGTAGTTGTTATGGAAACTTCTGGACAATCTGTTTCGCTCTGTGCCGCGCCCCGATGATTCCGCCATCGGTTGGGGTGTGACAGATTGGTATCAGAGCCAAAACTATAGGGAATTAGGCAAGACTCGACCTAGTCCGGGTCGATGTCTTAGAAACGACCTAGTCTATAGTTAGGTACCAACAGACCGACTTGTGCGTACCCTTACAGGTATTGTACGAGCTTGCTTGCAATTCTCGCTATTCTCGTATACGCTACACTATCACTTCACTTTAATTTTCGAAAATAGACAAGCGATTAAGTCGAGATTAGGTGTGAAAACCGCAAACTCTCGATTAAATTGCTTGTTCGACCCATATTTTTATCTATAAACACGAGAATTTGCGTTGAATCAGGAGTGAAATCCATACTTTGACGCATAATTCTCCTTTATTTTATCAAAACAGGAACGAAGTTGTTAAGTTAGGGGTGAAACCCGAACCTTGGCGACTTGTTCCGATCTCAATTTGGTTTTACAAAACTCTCACCAAAGTCTCGACGGACTCCAACGACTTGAAGTCCCACTATAACTAGAAGGATGCGTGCTATTCGCCCAGATTCGAGGCGAGGGCACAGTCCCGAAGGCTAAAGCGTGTACTAAGAGTCTCTGTGAATTTTCGAATCACTTTGGTTAGTCGGTGTCTATATAGCCGCAGACAATCTATTTCTCGAATTTTATGTGTTTCGATTCTGAGCTCGCTACTGCCGACTCTGGTATTTCGTCATTTTTATGTGGAATTTTTATGCGATTTATGCGATTATCTGTTTACTTGTCACGATTTTTGGTAATTTATTCGCTTCCGCTCTTTGCTTTGATCGACACACACAAATCGCACTGCGCATCTACCTCAAAACGTTAACAAATCGCTACCATTCGTGGAACGACCTTACGCCATATTGTTTGCTAAGTTATTCGATTATACTATACTACTCGCTATGTTAATCGCGGACGCTATTTCTCGAACGCTCGCGGACTTTGAATGATAGGTTTCTGTATTTTGACTGCCTCCTGTGATTACCTGCTTATGTGCTTTTGTGCCTTACGTGCTTATGTGCTTCCGTGCTTATGTGTTTCTGTGATTACGTGCCTATGTAACTGTGTGGTTAAGTAATTATACGTGTTTCTGAGCTAAGTAGTATTAGGCTTGTCAGGTGAGATTCGATTATGTTGTGTTGAGTCCTGTGGAGATGTGTGTTGCAGACAATGTCGTCATCTGGATCTCTCGCTACTCAAGCTGCTCGCCGAAAGCAAGCTGATAAACGCCTCGCTGCCATGGTTACTAAGCAAATGGAAAAGGTAGTTTCTCAGATCGTGAGTGAACTGTATGAGAACATGAGCAAATCGTCCGAGGAATCCAGGACCGAAACTCCCAAAGCTGCTTTCAGCTTCAAACAGTTCAAGGCATGCGGACCGAAAGAGTTCACTGGCGAAGATGGCCCTACGGCCTTGTTTCAATGGTTTGACTCCATCGAAATCACCCTGCGACAGAGCAGATGTCCTGACAATCTCCGCACACTGAATGCGACCGGCATCTTCCAGTCCCGCGCACTAGACTAGTGGATGGCCGAAAGGAACAAGCGCGGAAATGATGCAGCCTATGGTCTATCATGGGACGAGTTGAAGAACGTTATGCTCGAGGAGTTCTGCCCTCCCCATGAGCGCCAAAAGCTGGAGGATGAATTCTGGCAACTGAAGCAGAAAGATGGTGACAACGCTGCCCTGACTGCTCGCTTCAAGCAGCTCAGCATTATCTACCCCGACTGTAACACCTCGAAAATTTACGTCCTATAATGGGTTGACACGTGTCATAGGTTTGAACGTGTGAAAGAATAGTCTTGAAGGACTAAAGTTGACGAACAGTGAAACTGTGTAAATATAAGGGTTCAAAGTGTCAACAATAAATAAATGTACTTTGCAATAACCCTACACGATGTTTATAACCTTAAACGAATAGATCATGGATCATACGAAGCGAATTGTGGAAGAAAGTGAGAGATTACAATCTACAGGGGTTAAATGTGCCAACATGTTTAAGTTATACCTCTGAGTGACCTTTTGACAAACCCGAAGCTTTGTAACGATTAATTATGCTCACTAGAATGTACCACAAAAATTTCATGAAGTTTCGTTATCGTATGAGCAAGTTGTGATAAAATTCGTGTGCAAGGGTTATAATCGTTAACATTGAAAGTTAGGGCTTTTCGGGTGATCACAAAGTTACCCGAGGACTTGACAAAGTGGGTATAAGTATTAAAGCCCCCATATATAAATTACAAAGTCTTAACATGCAAGATTCAGAGGGAAAGCGATGTTTCAAGGGACCAGGGACTAAATTGCAAATTTAAGAAATCAGATTGTAGGCTTGCGCATCGTAGGGGGTTTGTTGCTGCGCATCGTATGATGCCCTGCGCATCGTAGGGCTTAAATGCCTACGATGCGTATGGGGTGCCCAGTTGCGAAATTTTTGTCAGCAGCCTGTAGATGCATGTATCCGACTCCAATTTCATTTTTACGAAACATTGGGCTGCCCTAAGGTGGTTTATAGCTTGTAGGACACATGTTGGACATCTAACAACATCCCTAGACTTAATTGATAAGGATCCAAGTTCTTATATAAAGTTACATGTTGCAACATACACCCACATTCAACTTCTGAGCATTTCCAGAGCTTACAAGCAGGCCCCAAGCATTTCACATCATCCCTTAGTTGTGTGTAAGTACCCTAAACCTTCTCTAATTCATTTATGATTAGATTATGGCCTAGAAATCAAACCGTCGTAACTACGGTTTGACTTCTCGATAAATCACAATCGGTCCAGAGAATTTTCGAATCAAAGGTTGTTATAAGTTGGTATTTATATGGTTAATAAACCCCAAAAAGGGCACTCACTGATTTCTAATCTATCTAGGTCGTTTGGCGAGTCAAACTTCTTCCAAAAAGTCAACAGAAATGTTAATCGCATAATTAATGTTACGGAAGGCGTGTAATCTGTTTTATCAGTCATATAACATGAAAATAGGTATATTAACTTGTCTACGCTTGATTGATTCGACAACTTTCTATTTAGAACCGATTCGGAACCGAAAGACGCAAAAGTTTGACTTTTGCGTTGACCTCAGTTCTGACCCGATTTATATAAGTTTAGACATGCCTTAAGGTTCCTTTAGGACCTAGTTACATGTGTGTATAAGCCTCTGCGTTTATACCACTCGAATCCCTAATTGTCGGATGTTTCCGTTAATCGCCTAAATATTGACCGTAATGCCCTTATGATCATAAAACGAGATTTTTGGAGATATGAAAATAAAATAATCTTAGTTACTGATTATTAATCATGTCTGTAAATTTTCACGTCAATCGGAGGTCTAGATTAGGAGATATGCGCATTTGCGTAAATAATAAGCTTTTTATTAATTAATCGGTGCGATTAGCGCATAGCCTATCTAAACCCGATTTCCGGCACCAAAACTTCTCCTCACTGATGTTAAATAATATTTTGGGATTTTTGAAGATTTTTAATTATTTTTAAACTGATCGTAAGCTTGGATTAGCGCCTTAATTCGGTAAATACCGAATATGCCCTTTTCGGCCATAAAATGAGTTTTACAAGTCCAAATGGTGCCAATCCAATTGCTACTGATTTTAAAAGTTAAATAGAGTGTTTTGAGCCTGTTTATTTAATCAGACAACTCAGAATCGTATTTTAAACCGTAAGTCGCTTAAAACGGCTTTATACGCGTATTATACGCGTAGTTTGAGTTTAAAACCATTTTGATTCATAAGACTTATAACCAAATGTTATAACCTGTTAAAATAAACCATTTTTCTGATTTAATCAGACCCGGTTCACAGAAACTTAATTAATTCGTTTTATAATCTTTAAAATGACCAAAATACCCCTACGGGGCTTATTAAGAGATTAAACTCGTTTTGGGCATCATGGGTGATATTCTACTGATATCACAACTTAATTAAGGCGTATTAACTTAGGAAACCTGTTTAGGACTCTTACGGATACCCGTTACGCTTCATGCGCGTTCGGTTCGGGTTATGTAACTAGTTTACATAAATTAGCCGAAACGGGTCAAACCTTATCGGTTTTGTCTCAAAATCCAGAATGTGTATCATATACCCATATTAAGCAAGTCTTCAAACTTGTCGGGTCTAAATCACATTCTATCCGGTCTTCGCTTAATCGTGCGTACGAACCGTATCTTTAAAACTAATCGGTCTAAGCGTAAGCTTAACTAAAGACCCGTTAGGATTCTAATAGGTTATTATAAACCTTCGTTCCAGATTAGGAGAACCAGTAAAAGATACCCGCACTCGCTGATTTTGAACTATACTTACTCAGGTAAATACTTTTGACTTATTTCCCTATACGGGCTTGGGGTACGGTATATAAAATACCGCTTGGTCGGGCGTCGAATATTTAATCTTATTATGGTTAAGTGATTGAGATGTCTCCGTTTAATTTGTTTTGTTGCTTAAAGCCTTTGGGGGGTTAATGACCGTGTCCCGGATATCCCTGGCATCATTTTACGAAATGGCCACGACCTTAGCACTCAGGTGTAGGCGTACACCTGTCAGTGTCTCATAATTAAAGTGGTGTGTTAATTGATCTTTAACCCGGCTCGATCCGGGCTACTGAACGCATAAGGAACATGTAAATCCTGTACAAGTTTATATATTAGATAAGTATCCCAAGTTATAAAATATTATTTGTGCCTTGTGCCTTAAATGCATTTTCCTAAACTCTTTTCAAAATGAGTCGGTTGATTGTATTTACCAGTGTAAACTGACGTATTTTTCTTAAAAAGGTTAAGTGCAGGTACTACGCGAAATAGGCTGGCCTGTCTCCTAGCATCCACTTTAAGTCTCGCCAGCTTGGATGTCATACTGTTGAACATTTGTTTCCTTTTTAAACTTGATCTACCTGTGGATTTATATTCGACTGTTTGTGATACTTAATATTACAATATCCTTGGTTGAATTAAATCTATACTTTGCTTCCGCTGTGCATTTAAATATTGTGTTGTTTGACTATTATGTTGCCAACCACGTCACGATACTCCCCTACCGGGCCCACCGGTGACACGTGGAAATTCAGGGTGTGACAGGTTGGTATCAGAGCCAACATTGAGTGAATTAAACACTAGCCTTTTGTGTTTAATCTCAATGACACAATTGCACATTCCTAAATCTTCGAGTCTAGACAAAGAACTTAGGAATAATCCAAAATGTTTTTATTTTAATTTAATTTTGTCCTTTATTTTTCCTTGTTATTACCTTGTGTATTTTAACAGGTACAATAATGCCGCCAAGATTTAGACGAGGTGGTCGAGGAAAGGAGCCAGCTAGCGCCCCTAACGACCATGAGGCAGGACCTTCACATCGACGAACTTCTTCTACTTCTACGAGGAATGACGAAACGAGGGAGCTATGGAGGACATATGAAGAGTCTGCTAGACAGTCTTTTTCGCATGCCGCAACACCTCCATATCATGACTCTTATGGGCCTCAGTCCGAGAATGAACCCCACAACTCGCAACATTCCTTAGGGGAACCTACTCCTGTCTTTCGGGGCCAGTTTAACCCAGCAGAGTACCTACCAGAACAAGTGGGCTTTAACCCACTAGGACCGGAGGATCACTTTTCTGGTGATCAAGATATGGACGAGGACACAGATCCCGTCGAGGCTTCAACCGGATCCTTGAACCATCCTTTTGTGATCTCAGATGGTTCGTCTTTTCACGGAACACCATACCAAGGTCCGGATAGTCACATGGCACGGTTCGAACGGTGTGAGTGGTATTATACCCCATCTGAACACTCATCGTCTCATCATACACCGTCTCACCATACACCGTCTCACCATACCCCGCAGCAGCAACAGCAGCAACAAGATCCCTCTGGGGATCCACGTTTTGTGGCAGAAACGCCACCGCCTCCACCGCCGCCAGTTTATGTAGAGCCTCCAGAACCGCCGAGGCGAAGGAGGACTGGCGCGCGGATATCAGTACGACCAGGGGGAGTTCATATCACCACTCCTCAACACTCTAGCGGCAGCCACTACCCGCCTATATATGAAGGCCCACATATGGGAGGACCTTCAGTTCCAGTTTCGGAGGTGAATTCAGCACCTATTGCACCGCCATCACCGGGTTTTGGCCACCAAATCCCTGCTTATACTGCTCCGGCAGCTTACAACCCTTACGGACCGCCATCATACCATAACTATAACTATGCCGAGGCCGACCCATACCTAGTGGCAGCAAACTATTATGCCCAACACCCTGAGGGTCCATACGGAACCCCTTGGGGAATGGGACCTCCAGCTCAAGGGTACCAAGTACCGGCTCAGCCGCCACCACAGTACCAGCCACCACGGTTTTCTCCACCTGAGCAGGAGAATCTCCGTCAAAGACTGGACAAGGTTGAGAAAGACCTCCAGAAGGAGCGTAGGAAAAATGAGGGATTTATGAGTGGATTGACAAGCTTACTGAAGGGAAAGAAGAAACGGGATCGTTAAATCCCAAATATATATTGTTGTATTTCCTTGTTTAAATCAAGTCCCTACGTGGACATCTATCCTTGTACATAGTCCCTACGTGGACTTGTTTCTAGTAGTCCCTGCGAGGACATTTACGTTTGTAGATCGTTCCTGTGAGGACATGTTTTGTGTATATAGCCCCTGCGAGGGCATGTGTTTATGTGAAAAGTCCCGTTTAGGGCAAAATGTACTACTTTTAGTTAATGGAATGTAAGATATTAAATTTTAATATTTGCTATGCAAAATTAAATTATATATATAATAAATGAATCAGAGTCATTCCTATTAAAAATCTATCTGCCTATGTTAATTTAATTAAGGATCTTAAAAAGTATAACCTAGCCTGCATGTCATTTTAAGACCTGGCCCAGATGGTAAAACTTGTTAAAAAGATTCAAATTCCTGTTAACATCTGAAAACATGTTAACACTCCTGGCAGACATGATTCGATTAAAAACACACGTGTTATTATTATATATGGATCTTTTCAAAGATTCTAAACCCAAATAAATGATCTCTGAATCATGGGTTAAATCATTAATAATTATGATCAGTTCTTTTATCATCCATTGGTAATGGAATGCCTACGGGCCCTTCTCATTTTCATATGAGACGAAAGACAGTATGAGTCTGTGACCCTGTCAGATAAAGGTAATGAACCTTGTTCAAACCTTCATGCTTTGATTCTCCGAAATCATAGCTTATAATCTAAATTGTCCCTGTGATTAGGCCTTATGTGCTAATATGACTGTATTATTTTTAGGATAAATTATATTAGAAATCCTAAATTTATGTGAGTAATAAATTAACCATATATGGTCTATGTTACCACGGTTAATAAAATGGCCCTAAAAGGCAATTCTATAATAAACTCACCAATAAATTTCTGTCGATATGTTACAGTTTAAGATACATGGCAGACTCAAACGAGGTCAACAGTCACCCAGGGATAGTGAATGAAAATGCCCAAGTTAACGTAGCGGGTGCAGAGTTGCAAGCTATGATAGACAATGCGGTTAATAGAGCTATGGATAGACAAAACCATGGATCAAGTGGTACCCGTACGAGGACCCATTCAGCATCACACACTAGAACACCCTCCAGGACCCACACTGCCCACAACAGCAATTCTCGCCACTCCTCGAATCAAAGGAGTAATCCATCCCAAAGAGTTATACAGAACCAAGAACCTCGTAATAGGGGTTGCACCTATAAATACTTCGTGTCGTGCAAACCCAGAGACTTCAATGGGGAAAAAGGAGCTGTAGATTGCATGACGTGGATGGATGAAATGGATACTGTGGTGGATATTAGTGGTTGCCATAATCGGGATATTGTGAAGTTTGTCTCACAGTCTTTCAAAGGAGAAGCCTTAGCCTGGTGGAGATCTTTGATCCAGGCCACAGGGAAAGTCCCGTTATACAACATGACCTGGGAACAGTTCATGGCGCTAATCAAGGAAAATTTCTGCCCTCAACATGAGGTTGAGAGAATTGAATCTGACTTCCTGGCACTGGTCATGAGAAACCTGGACTGTCAGGCCTACCTTACCACTTTCAATACTTTGTCAAGGTTAGTTCCCTACTTGGTAACTCCGGAGCCTAAGCGTATAGCTCGTTTTATCGGGGGTTTGGAACCGGAGATCAAGGCAAGTGTAAAGGCCTCCAGACCAACCACTTTTCGGTCAGTAACGGACATATCATTGTCTCTGACCTCAGACGCTGTCAGGCTGAGGTCACAGAGGAAGAGTGATACCGAAAAGAGGAAGCGTGAGGATGACAACTCACGACGATCAGACAAGAAACAGAGGGGAAATAATGACCAAAAGAAGGGGTCAGGATTTAAGAAGGATGGTCAGCAGACGGGTGAAAAACCCAGATGTAAAATCTGCAAGAGGCAGCACTTTGGGAAGTGCCGGTTTGAATCAAATTCGAACTCGCAATCAAAAGCTTTTGCTTGTGGCCTGTGCAAGTCCAAGGAACACAAAACCTTGGATTGCAAGAAGATAAAGGATGCAACCTGTTACGGTTGCAATGAAAAGGGGCACATCAAAAGCAATTGCCCAAAATTTGCCAAAAAGCCTGATGAGGTTAGGAAGACCAATGCTAGGGTCTTCAGGATGGATGCTAAGGAAGCCGTCAAGGACGACAACGTGATAACAGGTACTTTCCTCGTAAATGATATTTATGCGAGAGTGTTATTTGATTCGGGCGCTGATAAGTCGTTCGTAGATAATAAGTTTTGTGAAGTGTTGAACTTACCTGTTAGAACTTTAAGTGTGAAGTATGAGGTAGAACTAGCTGATGGCACTTTAGAAACCGCCTCAACCATTTTAGATGGATGTTTCATATCCATTAAGAATCACTCTTTTCCTTTGTCTCTACTTCCTTTAAAACTAGCCGGTTTCGACTTAGTTCTGGGTATGGACTGGTTATCTCATAACCAGGCCCAGATTATTTGCAATAAGAAGCAAGTGATGATCAAGACCTCGTCTGGTGAATCACTTACTATCCAGGGAGATACCCAGTATGGGCTGCCCGAGAAAATGTCTATGCTCAAAGACTCTAAGTGTTTGAAGAAGGGCTGTGTCATCTACATGGCACAAGTGATTATTGATGAGCCGAAGCCCAGGATTGGGGATATTCCCGTCGTTTCTGAATACCCGGAAGTATTTCCTGAAGAGCTACCTGGTTTGCCACCAGATAGGCAAGTCGAGTTCAGAATTGACATTATTCCTGGATCAGCACCAGTTGCAAGGGCGCCTTATAGGTTGGCACCAACAGAGATGAAGGAATTGAGGACGCAGTTAGATGATTTGCTAGCTAAAGGTTTCATCAAACCTAGTTCATCCCCTTGGGGAGCACCAGTTTTATTTGTTAAGAAGAAGGATGGATCGATGCGTCTGTGCATCGACTACCGTGAGCTTAATAAGGTTACCATCAAGAATAGGTATCCTTTGCCTAGAATCGACGATCTATTCGATCAACTCCAAGGAGCAAGTTTCTTCTCAAAGATTGACTTAAGGTCAGGCTACCATCAATTGAAGGTTAGAGATGAAGATGTGCACAAAACAGCATTTAGGACTCGTTATGGTCATTACGAGTTCCTAGTGATGCCTTTTGGGCTCACTAATGCACCGGCTGCGTTCATGGATCTCATGAATCGCGTTTGCAAGCCGCATTTAGATAAATTTGTCATCGTTTTCATCGATGACATTCTCATCTACTCAAAGAACCAAGCTGATCATGAAAAGCATCTTCATTGTATTTTGGAACTGCTTCATAAAGAAAAGCTCTATGCCAAGTTCTCGAAGTGTGAATTTTGGCTTCGAGCAGTCCAATTTCTTGGGCATGTTGTTAGTGAGCATGGTATCCAAGTAGATCCTGCTAAAGTTGAAGCTGTCATGAATTGGCACGAGCCAAAGACGCCTACAGAAATACGTAGCTTCCTGGGTTTGGCAGGATACTATAGGCGATTCATAGAAAACTTCTCAAGGATTGCTGCACCCCTGACTTCGCTGACACGTAAGAAGATTAAGTTTGACTGGGGTCCTAAGCAGCAGGAATCCTTCGATATTCTGAAACAGAAGTTGAGCAATGCTCCAGTGCTGACATTACCTGATGGAGTAGAGGAGTTTGTAGTTTATTGTGATGCATCACACACCGGGATGGGATGTGTGCTTATGCAGAAAGGCAAAGTCATTGCCTATGCTTCACGTCAGTTAAAGGTGCACGAAAAGAATTACACCACCCACGACTTGGAGTTGGGTGCCGTTGTATTCGCACTAAAATTGTGGAGGCATTACTTATATGGAATCAAATGTGTGATCTACTCCGATCATAAAAGCCTTCAACATCTGTTCAACCAGAAGGACTTGAACATGAGGCAACGCCGTTGGATGGAAACTCTGAATGATTACGATTGTGAAATAAGATACCATCCCGGCAAGGCGAATGTAGTTGCCGATGCCTTGAGTCGGAAGGAGAAGGTGAAACCCATCCGAATCAATGCCAAGAGCATGGAATTAAAGAACAGCTTGATGGAAAGGTTGCTAGCTGCACAGAAGGAAGCTGTGTTGGAAGCTAACTATCCTAACGAAAAGCTGGGAGTAACTGAAGAACAGTTATCTCTAAGTAAGGATGGAATTCTTAGATTGAATGGAAGGATATGGGTTCCAATTTATGGGGGACTTCGTGATGTTATCCTCCAGGAAGCCCACAGCTCTAAATATTCTGTTCATCCTGGAGCTGATAAAATGTATCAGGATCTTAGGGCAAATTATTGGTGGATAGGCTTGAAGAAGTCTGTAGCTACCTATGTAGCTAAATGCTTGACGTGTGCACAAGTGAAGGCAGAACATCAAAAACCGTCAGGTTTGCTACAACAGCCTGAACTTCCTACTTGGAAGTGGGAAATGGTAACTATGGATTTTATCACCAA
The DNA here is from genome assembly GCA_030545235.1 of Helianthus tuberosus. Classification (NCBI taxonomy): domain Eukaryota; kingdom Viridiplantae; phylum Streptophyta; class Magnoliopsida; order Asterales; family Asteraceae; genus Helianthus; species Helianthus tuberosus. The sequence goes on from CM060396.1 coordinate 10,939,020, forward strand.
GTTACCCAAAACCAGGAAAGGAAATGACACCATCTGGGTGATAGTTGACCGACTGACTAAGTCAGCACATTTCCTACCCATTAAGGAGACCTATAGCTCCGATATGTTAGCCCAACTGTACGTTGATAAGATTGTAGCTCTACATGGCATACCTGTAGCTATTATCTCTGACCGGGATACTAGATACACATCACATTTTTGGAAAAGTTTCCAACAATCTTTGGGCACACGTTTGAACTTTAGTACGGCTTACCATCCACAGACAGACGGTCAGAGTGAGCGTACTATTCAAACGTTGGAAGACATGCTTCGTGCATGTGCGATCGATTTGGGAGGTAGCTGGGATAAGAACCTGCCATTAATCGAATTCTCCTACAACAATAGCTACCATACCAGCATAAAGGCTGCGCCTTTCGAGGCATTATACGGTAGAAAGTGTAGATCGCCTGTTTGTTGGGCGGAAGTTGGAGAAGTCCAGTTATCAGGACCAGAGATTGTGTTCGAAACGACGGACAAGATTGTCCAAATTCGTAACAATCTCCAAGCTGCCCGGAATAGGCAAAAGATTTACGCCGATCCAAATCGTAAGGATTTTCACTTCGAAGTAGGTGAAAAAGTCCTACTCAAAGTGTCACCCTGGAAGGGAGTGATGCGATTCGGTAAGAAAGGTAAGCTGAGCCCGAGATATATAGGACCTTTCGAGGTTATCGAACGTGTAGGGTCAGTTGCCTACAAGTTAAACTTACCTGAAGAGCTCAGTAGTATACACAATGTGTTCCACATCTGCAATCTGAAGAAATGTTTCGCTCACGAATCCGTGGTTATACCCTATACAGATGTGCATATCGATGAGAGCTTGAAATTTGTGGAAAAACCTTTGTCGATCGAAGATCGACAGGTAAGGAAGCTTCGAAGGAAGCATATACCTTTTGTAAAGGTCAAATGGGATGCCCGAAGAGGTCCCGAATTCACGTGGGAGGTTGAATCCACGATGAAAGAAAAGTACCCTTACTTGTTTCAGTAAATCTCGGGTCGAGATTTATTTTAAGGGGGTGAGGATGTAACACCTCGAAAATTTACGTCCTATAATGGGTTGACACGTGTCATAGGTTTGAACGTGTGAAAGAATAGTCTTGAAGGACTAAAGTTGACGAACAGTGAAACTGTGTAAATATAAGGGTTCAAAGTGTCAACAATAAATAAATGTACTTTGCAATAACCCTACACGATGTTTATAACCTTAAACGAATAGATCATGGATCATACGAAGCGAATTGTGGAAGAAAGTGAGAGATTACAATCTACAGGGGTTAAATGTGCCAACATGTTTAAGTTATACCTCTGAGTGACCTTTTGACAAACCCGAAGCTTTGTAACGATTAATTATGCTCACTAGAATGTACCACAAAAATTTCATGAAGTTTCGTTATCGTATGAGCAAGTTGTGATAAAATTCGTGTGCAAGGGTTATAATCGTTAACATTGAAAGTTAGGGCTTTTCGGGTGATCACAAAGTTACCCGAGGACTTGACAAAGTGGGTATAAGTATTAAAGCCCCCATATATAAATTACAAAGTCTTAACATGCAAGATTCAGAGGGAAAGCGATGTTTCAAGGGACCAGGGACTAAATTGCAAATTTAAGAAATCAGATTGTAGGCTTGCGCATCGTAGGGGGTTTGTTGCTGCGCATCGTATGATGCCCTGCGCATCGTAGGGCTTAAATGCCTACGATGCGTATGGGGTGCCCAGTTGCGAAATTTTTGTCAGCAGCCTGTAGATGCATGTATCCGACTCCAATTTCATTTTTACGAAACATTGGGCTGCCCTAAGGTGGTTTATAGCTTGTAGGACACATGTTGGACATCTAACAACATCCCTAGACTTAATTGATAAGGATCCAAGTTCTTATATAAAGTTACATGTTGCAACATACACCCACATTCAACTTCTGAGCATTTCCAGAGCTTACAAGCAGGCCCCAAGCATTTCACATCATCCCTTAGTTGTGTGTAAGTACCCTAAACCTTCTCTAATTCATTTATGATTAGATTATGGCCTAGAAATCAAACCGTCGTAACTACGGTTTGACTTCTCGATAAATCACAATCGGTCCAGAGAATTTTCGAATCAAAGGTTGTTATAAGTTGGTATTTATATGGTTAATAAACCCCAAAAAGGGCACTCACTGATTTCTAATCTATCTAGGTCGTTTGGCGAGTCAAACTTCTTCCAAAAAGTCAACAGAAATGTTAATCGCATAATTAATGTTACGGAAGGCGTGTAATCTGTTTTATCAGTCATATAACATGAAAATAGGTATATTAACTTGTCTACGCTTGATTGATTCAACAACTTTCTATTTAGAACCGATTCGGAACCGAAAGACGCAAAAGTTTGACTTTTGCGTTGACCTCAGTTCTGACCCGATTTATATAAGTTTAGACATGCCTTAAGGTTCCTTTAGGACCTAGTTACATGTGTGTATAAGCCTCTGCGTTTATACCACTCGAATCCCTAATTGTCGGATGTTTCCGTTAATCGCCTAAATATTGACCGTAATGCCCTTATGATCATAAAACGAGATTTTTGGAGATATGAAAATAAAATAATCTTAGTTACTGATTATTAATCATGTCTGTAAATTTTCACGTCAATCGGAGGTCTAGATTAGGAGATATGCGCATTTGCGTAAATAATAAGCTTTTTATTAATTAATCGGTGCGATTAGCGCATAGCCTATCTAAACCCGATTTCCGGCACCAAAACTCCTCCTCACTGATGTTAAATAATATTTTGGGATTTTTGAAGATTTTTAATTATTTTTAAACTGATCGTAAGCTTGGATTAGCGCCTTAATTCGGTAAATACCGAATATGCCCTTTTCGGCCATAAAATGAGTTTTACAAGTCCAAATGGTGCCAATCCAATTGCTACTGATTTTAAAAGTTAAATAGAGTGTTTTGAGCCTGTTTATTTAATCAGACAACTCAGAATCGTATTTTAAACCGTAAGTCGCTTAAAACGGCTTTATACGCGTATTATACGCGTAGTTTGAGTTTAAAACCATTTTGATTCATAAGACTTATAACCAAATGTTATAACCTGTTAAAATAAACCATTTTTCTGATTTAATCAGACCCGGTTCACAGAAACTTAATTAATTCGTTTTATAATCTTTAAAATGACCAAAATACCCCTACGGGGCTTATTAAGAGATTAAACTCGTTTTGGGCATCATGGGTGATATTCTACTGATATCACAACTTAATTAAGGCGTATTAACTTAGGAAACCTGTTTAGGACTCTTACGGATACCCGTTACGCTTCATGCGCGTTCGGTTCGGGTTATGTAACTAGTTTACATAAATTAGCCGAAACGGGTCAAACCTTATCGGTTTTGTCTCAAAATCCAGAATGTGTATCATATACCCATATTAAGCAAGTCTTCAAACTTGTCGGGTCTAAATCACATTCTATCCGGTCTTCGCTTAATCGTGCGTACGAACCGTATCTTTAAAACTAATCGGTCTAAGCGTAAGCTTAACTAAAGACCCGTTAGGATTCTAATAGGTTATTATAAACCTTCGTTCCAGATTAGGAGAACCAGTAAAAGATACCCGCACTCGCTGATTTTGAACTATACTTACTCAGGTAAATACTTTTGACTTATTTCCCTATACGGGCTTGGGGTACGGTATATAAAATACCGCTTGGTCGGGCGTCGAATATTTAATCTTATTATGGTTAAGTGATTGAGATGTCTCCGTTTAATTTGTTTTGTTGCTTAAAGCCTTTGGGGGGTTAATGACCGTGTCCCGGATATCCCTGGCATCATTTTACGAAATGGCCACGACCTTAGCACTCAGGTGTAGGCGTACACCTGTCAGTGTCTCATAATTAAAGTGGTGTGTTAATTGATCTTTAACCCGGCTCGATCCGGGCTACTGAACGCATAAGGAACATGTAAATCCTGTACAAGTTTATATATTAGATAAGTATCCCAAGTTATAAAATATTATTTGTGCCTTGTGCCTTAAATGCATTTTCCTAAACTCTTTTCAAAATGAGTCGGTTGATTGTATTTACCAGTGTAAACTGACGTATTTTTCTTAAAAAGGTTAAGTGCAGGTACTACGCGAAATAGGCTGGCCTGTCTCCTAGCATCCACTTTAAGTCTCGCCAGCTTGGATGTCATACTGTTGAACATTTGTTTCCTTTTTAAACTTGATCTACCTGTGGATTTATATTCGACTGTTTGTGATACTTAATATTACAATATCCTTGGTTGAATTAAATCTATACTTTGCTTCCGCTGTGCATTTAAATATTGTGTTGTTTGACTATTATGTTGCCAACCACGTCACGATACTCCCCTACCGGGCCCACCGGTGACACGTGGAAATTCAGGGTGTGACAACGACCAAGTGAAGACCACCGACATGACAATCAAGAAGTAAATCCGTGCTCTGCCGAATTGTGTTGCAGATTTTTTGCATGCTTCAAAGCCAACAATAATCGAAGAAACTTACTTGCTGGCCGCTGAAATCAACGACAAGCGAGTAAAAGCTGGTTTTTGGGATAAAGCTTCAAAGAACCTGCACCAAGCTACCGCCACACCAACCGCTGACACCGCCACCGCATCACAGTCATCCAAGCCCTCTCGCCGCAAGAGAAAGAACAACAACAGCAGCTCCAGCAACAAGAACTGTGCTGTCACAACCACTGCTGCTCCACTCCAAGCCGTACCGGCTCAGCAGCAACACCAACACCGATCAGCACCCGCGCCAATCACCTATGCACCGCCTGCAAAGCGTGCATACACAGGCCCTCACCCTGCCTGCCCAACCTGTACTTATCATCACCCGGTGGGTGTCGCCTGCCGTTTTTACGTGCACTATAATATGTACAGCCACTTGACCGCAAACTGCCGTACTGGTCCCCGTCAAGCACCAGCTAAAGCTACTGCTCATCAAGCTTTACTTCCAGCTCCTCAAGGCCAACAAGCGGCTCAGGCACCCGCGATCAACGCCAGAGTCTGCTTCGCATGTGGTGATCCCAACCACTTTGCGAACATGTGCCCGAACAGGGTTGTGAAACAAGAGCCCCAGCAGCAGCAGCCTCAGCAACAGCAACAGCAGTAGCAACAACCTCAACAGCAACAGCAACAAGCCGCCCGCGCCAGAACTTTCAACATCAACGCGCGCCAAGACCAAGCCGACAACAATGTGGTTAATGGTACGTTTCTTGTGAACGGTATTTATGCTTCATGTTTGTTTGATACTAGAGCCGATAACTGTTTTGTGTCATTTGAATTCGAGAAGCTCCTTAATCGTAAGCGCTCCCATCTCCCCTCGACGTTCGATGTTGAATTCGCCACCGGAAGAACTGTCGCCGTTAATTCTGTTCTTTGTGATTGTACTCTTGAGCTCAACAATCACATCTTTCCGATTGATCTTATTCCGATGCAGCTCGGAAGTTTTGACGTCATAGTAGGCATGGACTTTCTTCGTGAAAATCGTGCTGAAGTTGTGTGCTTTGATAAGATGATTCGATTCACGCTCGCTAATGGTGATATATTGTGTGTTTATGGTGAAACTGTTTCGAAGGGTCTTAAACTCATGTCATGTGTCTAAGCTAGCAAGTATCTCCGCAAGGAATACAGGGCTTTCTTGGCTAACATTGTAGTAACGGAAGAGGTAAAGAAAGGAAAGAAAGAAGTGAAAGATGTACCTGTTATTCGTGAATTCCCCAACGTTTTTCCTGATGATCTTCCCGGACTCTCACCAAGTCGTGATATCGACTTTCGTATCGACCTCATTCTCGGAGCAAACCCCTATTGCTAGAGCTCCTTATCGACTCGCTCCGTCCGAAATGCGTGAACTCTCGAGTCAGCTCCAGGAACTGTTTGATAATGGCTTCATTCACCCGAGCACCTCTCCATGGGGCGCACCAGTCATTTTCGTCAAAAAGAAGGATGGGTCGTTCAGGATGTGTATCGACTATCGGGAGTTGAATAAGTTGACAATCAAGAATTGCTATCCCCTGCCTCGAATTGATGATTTGTTTGACCAGCTACAAGGTGCTACGTGTTTCTCAAAGATCGATCTGCGCTCCGGCTATCACCAACTACGCATTCAAGAGGAGGATATTCCCAAAACCACTTTTCACACTCGATACGGCCGCTATGAGTTCGTTGTTATGCCTTTTGGTTTAACCAACGCACCCGCGGTTTTCATGGATCTGATGAATCGGGTGTTTAAACCATTTCTCGACAGCTTCGTCATCATGTTCATCGATGATATCCTGATCTATTCCAAGTCGAAAGCCGAACACGCGCAACATCTACGTTTGGTACTCGAGCTACTCCAAGGGAATCGACTCTATGACAAGTCCTCCAAATGCGAATTTTGGCTGGAGGAGGTTTAATTCTGTCACACCCCTTTCTGCGGCGGAAGCACGAGGTGTGATCATGAAAGGTTCTCATTGCATACGAAAAGTAAACATACTACATGCTCATAAATTAGTTTCAAAATGCCAAACATTACATAACTGAAAACATGGCTTAAGTGTTTACAACACAAGACAACATTTTATCTGATAAGTTTACAACTTTATTCAAAGATAAACAAAAGCGACATCCAAGAGCATGAGTAAAACCGCGCGCACATCCATCCTAGTTACCTGAAATACATGTGAGTTTTTGGAAAAACGTCAACATAATGTTGGTGTGAATTCATACAATATTTATATTTCACGTTTGTATACTTTGTATGAAAACATGGTATGCATTTCGTATAAATCACGTATTTCTGTATCTCATGTAAGTCAAGTATGTCTGTATTTTGTACAGATCAAGTATTCCTGTATAAATCAAGTAATTTTTGTATGTATTAAGGTTGTTAATGGGTTGCAAAGCCATTAACATGTGGCACGACATAGGAAGTCACCAAACCATAGGCATTTTTCTGTAGTCAATTCACGACTGAGACACAAAAACACTACTCGGTTCTAGTTGTCACCAAGAGTGGGGCTGCCCTGAAACCCATTAGATCTAACCTTTTGTTCTACGGTCTAAGTATGTACACAATTAATGGTGCTTATGGTACCCTATTCGTGACACGAATTTCTCATATCATTTCTTGTATCATTTCTCAAAACGCATCAAACTTGGTACTAGTTATCACCAAGAGTGCTTCTTGTTTATGTATCATACCATTTATAAACATCGTAATATTTGTAACATGTATTTCACCCCCGAAGTTATAAAACTGAAAACAGTTAAGAGAAAAGGGGGAGCATGAACTCACAACTTTGCGTTCCTTGCATCGTAAACTTCACCGGATTTGCTTAATTAACGTCGTGACCTATACGTGTTTTCTTAACGTTAGTCACTAGACTTGTATCGTACAAGTACAAGTCACTGTCTTTTATGTATATGTTTTCTTGTGTTAAAAATAATTCATATTTTTAACTAAGTGTCTTACTTATATTATTTTCTCAAAAAAATAAATATAAGTTTCTTGTATTTTGCACTTTGCACCCGAGTTATGTATCTTGTATGTGTGTTTTTGTTACAAAAATTATGGCGAGGTTTATATTCGAAAAACATAGTTTAGAACACACTAGTAATCATTTGTCTAGAAAATATTTACTAAGTGTTAGGATTTTCAGAAAGTTTCGCCATAGTCTCCTTTGTAAATGGAGGTATCCATGCTTAATAGCATATCATTTTCTTTTACATATACACGTTAGATCGTTCTCAAATAATCAACCCGACATTCTGACATGCAAGATACTACTTTTGTCGTTTCAGTTTTAATATATAAAATTGGACTGTTTTCGGACATTTTAATAAAATGGTTATCTTATTCCAAAAATTCTCAAATTTTTGCAGAATGTCTTATACGGTCCAAATATTATTGTGTAAAAATTTCGGGGTTCAGTTCATTACCAATATTTTATAAAAATTTATTTACCGGACTGCAATCAGATTTGTCACTTTCTGACTGCAGTCTACAGAATAATTCACTAAAAATTAATCGTAAGTCCGATTAAAGAAATTCCAGTGGGAGAATTACGAAGACAACAGTGACCATCTAAAGTAAAAATTCCATGAGCTGATTCTACTCAGTTTTTTAGTTATGACTCCGAATACAACACACTTTTTCAGCAGTAAAATCGCAGCTTGAGCTGCTGTCCAAAAATAGTTCTTTAAAAATAGTAAACGACCTCGAAAAATTCCGATTCCAGTTCCATTTGATCCGTTTTTCAAAAATACATAATTTAGGCTTCAGAAAGTCAGTTTTTCGACTTATAATGATCCAGTTACAGCCTGTTGAAGTTGGCTGAAAATGCTAATCAGCATGCTTTTTACAATGTAAATGTTACTAAAAACGCATCACCAAGTGTCCTAATAACGTTTTATCAATAAATTAATGATCAAACATCATGCATGCTTTAACCAAACCTAATCCAACCCGATTTCATCTTCATGCAAACTTTTTAGGTAGGATTTTATGTAAGGTTTCATGTTCATCTTTTTAGTGTTCTAGTTCTTGTGATTTAAACATAATAACATACTATAACTTATGATTACAACAACAAGATGAACAAGGGTGTACAAGTAACTTACTACTAGCACAAGGCTAGGGTAGAATCTTAGTGAAGATGATGGTGAGAAAAGATGATGAACAAGACTAGAACAAAGCTCCTTTGAATGCTTCTCAACTTGCAACCTTCATGAATCACCTTCAAGGCTTGAATGGAACTTGAATATGATGAAGATGGTGATGTTAAAATGGTGATGATGGTGGCGGTTTGGGGGAGCCGAAAATGAGAGAGAGTGTGAGTGAGGAGTGTAAATCTTGAAGTGATGATGATAATCTAAGCCACCCTATTTGTAAAGAGTGTGATTTCTTGGCCAATGTAGCAAATAAAGGAGGCCCAATCACAAATTAGAAGTATTATTTGGTAGGGATTTGAAATGATTAGGGGTGGGGTCCATGGGGCCAAAAATTGGTTAGGGGGGGGGGGGGTTGGATGTAAAATTTGTAACTAAATTGTAAAGGGTAGTTAGATTCCAAGTATTATGCCTCCATATGTTATTTATTTGATTTTTAATGGGTGTTATGGTAAACGGGAATCATGACTATCCAGAAATAATAAAACAGAGTATTTGACAAAAATTTGGTGTCCCGGGTAATGTCCGGTTGTTCGGTTGGATACCGTTCCGTTAAAGAGCTTAATTATTCCGCAAAGTGTCTTTTTGTAACCCTTTTAATTCCCAACCCTTAGGGAAATATTCTGGACGATAAAACGTAAATTCTGCATGGTATTTATATGTTTAAAAGCTGGTTATAGCTGAATTTAATGAAATTATGCACTTTAAGTGCGTTTCGGGTGCTTTTTAGTGCGTATTTTAGTCTCCGGAAAGTCTATATATTAACCCTTGCATATACTTCTTGGGTTTTAATGTATCCTTGACGTTGGGGACCTACACCTAGGCCTCAGTTCTAATGTCTGACTACTTTCTGCAGAGCTGTTGACATATTGTGTTTTACCGGTGAGTTTACTAGTATTTCTAACGCAACGCTCTTGTTAATGCATAAAGCAATATTTTGTAGTATTAAACGTGCATGAATTCACTTGTATATATAATGCAATCAATCAATGTTGACATTTAAGCACATAATTTCAGTCATTAAGTAATAATTAAAGTGTACGGAAATTACCGGTTTCGTGCCAGTTGTCAAAAATTCCTCGGTCACATTGTCAATAGTCAAGGTATTCATGTCGATCCCGCCAAGATTGAAGCAGTTAAGAGTTGGGTTACACCAAAGAACCCGTCAGAAGTCTGTTCTTTTCTCGGGCTAGCGGGCTATTATCGTCGATTTATCGAAGGATTCTCTAGAATCGTTGTGCCACTTACCGCTCTCACCCATAAAGATAAGCCTTTTGTTTGGGGAACTGAACAAGAGTCCGCTTTCCAAACCCTCAAGCATATGCTCTGCAATGCTCCTATCCTCACTTTACCTGACGGAGACGACGACTTTATCGTCTATTGCGATGCCTCGAACCTTGTCCTTGGTTGTGTTCTCATGCAACGAGACAAGGTTATCGCTTACACATCTCATCAGCTCAAGATCCACGAGAAGATCTATACAACCCACGACCTGGAGCTAGGCGCAGTTGTTTTTGCATTAAAGAATTGGCGACACTACCTTTATGGTACCAAGTGTACGATATTCACCGATCATAGGAGCCTACAACATATCTTTGATCAGAAAGAACTTAATATGCGTCAACGCCGATGGGTAGAACTTCTCAACGATTACGACTGTGAGATTCGTTATCACCCAGGCAAAGCAAATGTCGTTGCCGACGCTCTAAGCCGACGAAGCTATTTGCATAGCGCTCGTAATGTTCCAGCCCAGCATCATCTCGAAACCATGATACGCGAAGCCCAGCATGCTTGTTTTACAGAACACACTTTGAAGAAGGAAATAATCCACCACGATAGAGCCCATCTTGTTAATAAGTCGAATGGGATATTCAATTATTTGGACCGAATTTGGATCCCTAAGCGGACCGATTTGCGACAGATTTTGATGGACGAAGCCCACAAATCTCGGTATTTTATTCATCCCGGTGCCGATAAAATGTACCAGGACCTTCGCTACAAATACTGGTGGCCGGGAATGAAGAGGGATATCGCTCTCTACGTCAGAAGATGCCTGACTTGCTCGAAAGTTAAGGCTGAACACCAAAGACCCTCTGGCTTACTCGAACAACCCCCGATCCCTATATGGAAGTGGGAGAGTATAGCTATGGATTTCATAACTAAACTCCCGCTTACGCCATCAGGTCACGACAGCATCTGGGTTGTCGTTGACCGTTTGACCAAATCTGTTCACTTTCTACCAATACGAGAAGACTACAAGGTAGAACTATTAGCCCGAATCTACACCGACAAGATCATTTGTCGACATGGGACACCTTGCGACATCATCTCTGACCGTGATGCTCGGTTTACCTTGCGACTGTGGGAAACGTTTCAAGCGGCTCTCGGTACTACGCTTAATCTAAGTACCGCATTCCACCCTCAAACTGACGGTCAGACTGAGAGAACGATTCGTACCCTTGAAGACATGCTCCGTTCGTGTGTCATAGATTTTGGTGGTAATTGGGATGCTTACCTACCGTTAGTCGAATTCTCGTATAATAATAGTTATCATTCCAGCATTCAAATGGCACCATTTGAGGCTTTATACGGAAGAAGATGTCGATCGCCTATTGTATGGCACGAGATCGGGCACTCGCAATTAACCGGTCCTGAGCTGTTACAAGAAACGACTGACAAAGTCCTCCAAATTCGAGACAATCTGCTGAAAGCTAGGAGTCGTCAGAAAAGTTACGTCGATAGACGACGCAAGCCCCTTGAATTTGACGTTGGTGACTACATACTCCTAAAGGTATCACCTTGGAAGGGTGTGGTAAGATTCAGCAAGAAAGGGAAACTAGCGCCTCGATATGTTGGACCTTTTAAGATTCCGGAAAGGATCGGAAAAGTTGCCTACAGACTCGAACTACCGGAGGAACTTAGCAATGTTCACCCGACTTTCCACGTTTCGAACCTCCGAAAGTGCCTGGCTGAGCATGATTTAATTGTACCTCTAGATGACCTCCAAATAAATGAAACACTACACTTCGTGGAGAATCCTGTCGAGATAATGGATCGCCAAACCAAGCAACTCAGACGCTTGCGCATTCCTATTGTGAAAGTTCGATGGGAAGGCAAGCGAGGCGCAGAGTTCACTTGGGAACTCGAAAGTGACATGAAGGCGAAGTACCCGCGGTTATTTGTTACGGCTTCGGCCTAATTTCGGGACGAAATTCCCTCAACTAGGGGAGGCTGTAACACCCCGTGTTTCGAAAGTCAAAGTCAAAGTCAAGATTGAAGTCAAAGGGAGACAAGATTGCTAATTGCGATCTGTCACTCCTTGCTCAATTCCTGTTTTGACTTCTTTGACTTATAGTTAGTTTGTTTTATGCTTTACGTTACTTGTATTATGTGGAGTACTTATTAATAATCGAGGTTTATTCGATATTTATCGCATATGTTATCGCTTTATCGCTTATCGCAATCGCACTCGCAACTCGAATTACGCGTTCTGGATATTGTTTTACAAGTGTGTGTGCCTTATGTGTTACTTGTGCATGTTTCTTTATGTTTATGTTGTGGGATTAATCGAAACACAATCGAAACTCAATCGTAATCGAATCACAAACGCTAAACGCAAGTGAATTAAGGACGAATGTATGTTGATATAGTAGTTGGGATTAAAAGTAATTTGAATAGGAAACCCAATCGCATCGCAACGCTCAGCACCCGAATCGAAATCGCAAAAACCCATCGCGCCGTGCCCTCCAATCGAGTGGCCAGCCGATCGAGCTGCCACCCAATCGGGCTGCCATCCGATCGAGGTGCCACTCGATCGGGCTGTCACTCGACCAGGGTACTGCTCGATCGACCTGCCCTTTCCACTTTTGGTAAGCCTATAAATACCCCTGTCAACATCACAAACTTACCATTTTTGGCACCTCTCGTCCGACCAGTGTTTTTGCCCACTTTTCTTCAGATTCCTCGCGATTCTTGTAAGTTTTCCATCTAAATCTTGTACTTTCTTGATCTACACGCACTCCTACACCTTTCTATCTTTTGAATCTTAACTTTTAACCGAGAAATCACTAGATTTGAAGTGTTCTAGGATGATGTCATCATAGTGTTCTTAGGAACTTCATGTTTTGGCTTCAATCCACCAAGAACAACTTAGATCTAAACGATTTCTACACAAACGAACAAAGATCTCTCATAGATCTGAACATATTCACGGTGAAAAGGAATGAAAGATGGTTTTCCAACTTTCTTTCAACTCTTTTACACTCAATGCACTCAAAACCGATAGAATCGGAGCTTGTTCTAACCTTCTAACCTTTCTTGTGGATGTGTTGGTTCAAGATCTGGATTCTATCCACGAGATTACCGATTTTGGGTTAAACATGGAACACCGTCTCGAACGGTCAACTGGTCAGATTTGGGTGATTCCTGTCCGATCAGGTTCCTAAGCCTTGACGAGGTTTCTGTTGTCTAATACGTTATCAAATCATCTCGATAAAATGACAAACTATCAAAATGACCAAGGAAGAACACGACCGGGACACCAGAACGGAGTGCCGCCGGATCGGACTACTGTCCGATCGGATTGTCACCCGATCGACTTGCACCTTGGCCCCACACTTAACTTCTACTTTCAAACTTTGAAGGGTAAACATTGAACGAAGTGCTGCCCAATCGGATTACCACCCGATCGGACTACTACTCGACCATGTAATGTTCAGACTTCAATACTTAAACAATTTTCAAACATGTTCAATGTCAGTGGATTGCCACCCGATCAGACTACAATCCGATCGAGTGATAAACTGCTGTGAACTTGTTCTCACTAGAATGTCCAACCAATCGGATCATCGCCCGATCGAACGGTCGTTCGATCGATCGACCTGAAAGGTAGAGATACTTCTATGTTTTCAAATGCTACAACGAAATCTTCAAAAGACAAGCCATCATACACAAACACATCCTTCCTAAACGAAGAAACAATCCACTCGAAAGGTCACCCGATTGAATGACCATTCGAGCGGGTTGTCACCCAGTCGACCGGCCGCTCGATCGGACTACCATCCGATCGGATTGCTGTCCGACCCACTAACACTTGTATCGTTTTACGCGCTGCTTATCATTTATGCTATCGTTCTGATCAGGCTAACCTTACTCTCTAGCGCTCCCTTCAATCCATCAATCGCTGTGAGTATACTCGATCCCTTTTTACTTTATGCACTTTTGGGTGTTACATACGTTACTTTTTCTAAATCACATCGAACACACTACGCAATACTTTAACGCTAACCGATTACCGCATGTTATACGTGACTTAATGAATGCTTATTTGTTATGTTTACACATGGAATGCTGTCTACCTGCCTTAGCAACGATAATACTATTTGTTTGGACTCAGCACCTGTTCACTCAGGGGTTGTTAAGGACAATTTGTTACATGGCTCACAGTGGTGAGGGTGTATTACGACCTGCCTTGGGCAGTCAACCCGTAGTCATTGGTATCGATAGGTTCATGTTGATAACTAACATGCCTCATTTTACACTGTGTACGTGCTGGTTATGCGTAACGATTTCGAACTCTATTATATTTATTAAACTTGTATGCTCACCTTTACACTATGTGTATTGACCTTTACTTTAACGTATGTGACAGGTGCTTAGGATGCATATTTGCTTAGCTTGCAGTAAAATCGAGGCTAGGAAAGAGCTTGAACAATAAATAATTGTCTGTATTTTTTGGAAATCTGAGTTTTCGAAACAGAACAAATTGACTAGATCTTGCCTGTAATAATTATGTTATCTTTTATGACATGGTATGGGACATGTTGCTTTAAATAATTGGTAATTGTAGTTGTTATGAAAACTTCTGGACAACCTGTTTCGTTCAGTTCCGCGCCCCGATGATTCCGCCATCGGTTGGGGTGTGACATATGTAGTGGCGTATAAAAGGTATAAAGGAAAGATGACCACTGTTCAATTGGAACCCGGTGAGAAGCCATGGTACCACCAAATTGTGGGAAATTTTGCACTTCTTAAAGATGAAGATCTGCAGGTGCAACCTGCTCCTGGTGCTGGTAAGTACTTGCCCTTAAATGTTTGAGTAATATTGCAATATTACTCATTGTTGGTGTTGCGCTTGGGTAATATTGCAATATGACTTTTATCTTCTTTTTTGTTAGGTGAGTTGATAAATTTAGGCCTAGGCCCTGACTCAAAGAAGAAAATACGCGCAACTCCTGCTTCTACTGTTTCCAAGAAGGCAGATATGCCAAAGGCCGATATACCGAAAGCAGAAAAGAAGAAAGGTATGCGCCTTGTATTTGACTCTTGGTGTGATTACATAGTGGTGTCTGACTCATTAGAGGATCTTGCGCCTGTAGCTTTGAAAAACCTAAGGCGGAGCCTCAAGATACGGCGGACATCCCTGCATCGAATCTAGACGATCCGATTGATCTGGATTCTAGTCCTGAGCCGTTGGTAAGAATGAAAGAGGAGAAGCGGAAAAAAACCTGAAGGCGGAGCTGCGGCGCAGCCTGTTAAGAAGATGGCCCGGAAAAGAATTGGTAAGAAGGGTGATCTAGACGCCCTTGTTGCAATACTTTCTCCAAGTGAGTTTCTTTTCTAGGTTTCCGCCTATGTTGTATGTAGGGCTGTAAACGAGCCGAGTCGAGCTGAGCTAGACCCAGCTCGAGCTCGAATTTCAAATAGAGCTAAGATTTGAGGCTCGAGTTCGACTCGATTAGAATTCGAGCTAGCTCAGCTCGATCTAGCTCGAACTAACAAAGAACCGCAAAATTTACTACTTAAAAAGCTCTTAAAAATGAATTTCTTCATAAACTAAGGGTCATAATTGCCATTTAATTTAACTATATGGCTAAATATGCAAGTATTAATAGTTAATTCACTTTGTACATTGTCTTTACCTTCTTTTATAGGGGAGATACTCCCTTAGTTTTTGTTTTCTAAGCGATGTGGGATAAAAAAAATGAAGGATGTAAACCTTATCGAGCCAGCTCATGAGCTCACGAGCCGAGCCAGGCCAAGCTCGAGCTCGGCTCATTTACAAACCGAGCCAAGCCGAGCTGGCTCGTTTACAACCGAGCCAATTTCGAGCCGAGCTTTCTTCGAGCTTTTTTCGAGCGAGTTTCGAGCGAGCTGCGAGCCACGAGTTTTTTTTAACACCCCTAGTTGTATGATAAAGTAACTTTGTGAACTTTGTGCAGAGAAAACCGGTGCGTCCATACAAGCGGAGACCTTATTTTCTTTTGCTGATAAAACCGGTGCAGAGAAAACCGGTGCGTCCATAAAAAAAGTTTTGTTGCTGATGAGGATGAGCCACCTGTAGTGACTGCTCCATCTACCTCTGCGCATATATTCGAGCTTCCCAAGGATAATGTGCGGAGGGATTAAGAAAATGTTGAACACCAGGGGTTTGATATACATGGTGTGGAAGAAGAGTCCCCAATCCACCCTGACGAGACTCCAGGCGATTACTATTATCGATCATACACGGAGAAGATAGTGGTACCAGGGTGCCTTTCCTCCTGTTGAAATTAAATTCTAAGAGGAACAAATACATGAGCCCACATATCGTGCATATTTGCAAGAAACTGCCAGTGCCTCTTCAACCACCCATAGGATCGTGTGCGAATGGCGCAGTATGCAAAAAGAATGGGAAGCTCTTGAAGCTTCCAAGAAAGAGATTGCCGTTGAAAAAATGCAGATGGTTGTGCAAAAAGCTAAACTTGAAGCGGATAAAGCCAAATTTGAAGACGAGCAAAAGACGGAGGAGTGGTCCACCATGGGTTGGAAGAAGATTGCTGAGGCCGAAGTTGCCCTGCTTGCGCGGCGCAAGCGATGGAAAGAGGCATGTGAGAGAGATAATAATGAAAAAATAACTCTCCGAAATGAGGCGGTCAATCTCAAGGCGGAGATTGAGAGGTTGAAGAAAGAAAAAGCTGATGAGGAAGCTACCAGAGATGAAGACCGGTCTCACCGAGAGCGGAGCGAACAAAGAGAGGTAGAAACTTGTGCAACTCTTGCCCTTAAAAATAAAGAGATTGCGGAACTTACCTCTTTACTGCTTGATCAGTAACAAATGAAAACATAACTTGATTCTGCGAGAAAAGACTTGCAACTTGCGCAAGTGGAGAAAACTGAAGTAGCACGCCGCCTCTCAGAAACCGAAGAGAAGCTTGAAGGCCCTGAAACAGCCAGGATGACAGCTGAGAGCTTGGTTGAATCATTAACTAACAACATGTTATGGCTGCAACATCATGGGCTTATAAATGTAAGTGTCTCAAACCCTTTGTAGCTTTTTGAAGAAGCTTACACGTAAACTTATTTTCTGATTTTGCCTGCGCAGGTTGCGAACTCAATTCTGAACTCCATAGAGTTGGATGAATCAGTTGCCAAGCTGATGGTGACAGTGCGCCATGATGGCTATGCGCAAGGTTATGAAGAGTGCTCCCTCCATGTCATAAATGCGTTGAAAGTAGATTGGGATACCAGCCGGTCTGCCACTAACGGGGTTGATACTACTGCGGCTTTTGCTGCTGCTAAAAAAGAATACAACAACCTTCGAGTGCCGGTAATGGACCTGGTGAATGAAGCACTTCAACATGAAAATTATGTGGACCATTTGAAGGAGATCTTCCCAGATGAAGCGGACATCTCTGGTGATGAAGATGTAGCTTAAGTAGTTGCAACACATGATGGTTGTTTTTGTACTTAAACTTTTGGGACGTTGATTCCCTTTTGTTGTAGTTGTTGATGCGCTTATGCGCACGTAACTAACATTTTGCTATAAACATAATGTATGTTTTGATTACAATATCTGCATGAGTACAATTGCTTTGTTTAGGTGAGACAAATAAAGATAGTATAAAGCTCATCTGTGAACGTAGGACTAGACCTAGAGTAGTAACTTGTGACTGCAGACTGTTCATGAGACTTGTTTAGAATTACCATAGTGTTTTTTGCGCTTACCAAAAGTAATTGCATGCATTTGTAACAAAGCATAAAAAAGGCACAATATAAGTAACAATCTTTGTATTATAATTGATAGGGTGCAGAGGCCAAGGAGTACAAAGATGTTAAGATTACACTAGGGAATAAATAAGATAATTAATGTTGTTGCGCATGTAGGTAACGATCCTTGCATTATACTTTGATAAGGCACATGAAGCCTGACAAGTATAAAGGATGTTAAGATTACATATAGCATCTGCGCAGTTGCTGCGCATTCCATGTCCAGGGAACGTCAGTTCCATCTAACCTTCGCAGTGAATAAGCTCCTTTCCCCAAGACTTCATTGATCACATACGTCCCTTCCCACTTGGGCGCAAGCTTCCCGGGGCGCTCAACATTTGAAGCTTCATTATCTCTTAACACGAAATACGCGGACCCACGCGTTGTAATACTTTTCTAACTTCGATTTGTACTTTGCCTCGTTTATAGCAACATTTTCACGTCTTTCTTCTAAGAGGTCCAAATCAAGTCTTCGTTCTTGCTCGTTATTCTACTTTTCCATTGCCAGCATGCACGGTGAAGGAAGGCCAATTTCAGCGGGAATTACGGCTTCCGTTCCATAAACAAGACTGAACGGAGTCTCACCAGTGCTGGTTTCTGGCATAGTGCGATGAGCCCAGAGTGTAACACCTCGAAAATTTACGTCCAATATTGTATTGACACGTGTCATAAGCTTTGAACGTGTGAAAGAATACTTTAGAGGGACTAAAGTTGACAAACAAAGAAACCATGTGAAAATAAGGGTTCAAAATGTCAACAATGGATAAATATACTTTACAATAACCCTACATGATGTTTATACCCTTAAACGAATAAATTATGGATCATACGAAGCTAATTGTGAAAGAAAGTGAGAGATTACGAACTACGGGGGTTAAATGTGGCAACATGTTTAAAGTATACCTCTGAGTGACCTTTTAGTGAACCCGAAGCTTTGTAATGATTAATTATGCTCACTAGAATAAGTGATTAAAATTTCACAAAGTTTCGAGAAAGAATGAGGAAGTTATGACAATATTCGTATACGAGGGGTTAAAGCGTCAACGTTGAAAGTTATGACTTTTCGGGCAATCAAAAGTTAACCAAGGACTTAACAAATTTGGTATAAGTCTTGAAGCCCTTAGAATTCAATTTAGAGGGCCCAAAGTGTAAGAAATAAAGGTAAAATCAAGTTTGGAAGTCCAGGGGTCAAAACTGTCAACATTTGAAAGATTCATTGTGCTGGCAAAGGCTTGCGCACCTCAAGACCCAGAGCCTTACGGTGCGCAAGCAGGTCCCAGATGCAGCAACTCGTTTTTGTTGCATGTTCAGCCCATGTAAACGTCATGTATTGCCCTTTAACACTTCTTGGGCGCCCCCTACATGTTCCTAGGCCTTAGGGGCACTTGTAAATGATCTGGGATCCATGGTAGCATGAGTTGTCAACAATCTAATGGATCAAAATCACTATAAAAAGGCCATTCATGTTGCAACTTGTGATCACTCATTTCATCTGCACTTGTGGAGCTTCCTGGAGCTTAAGAGCAGACCCAAGTCCTTCCTAATCGTGCATAGGACTTCAGTAAGTATGCTTAACCTTTCCTAATCGCAAAGCTTTGACTTTTGCTTTGACTTCAGTTCTGACCCGTTTTGGTATGTTTTAGTAATGCCATAGAGCTTCTTTAGGACCAGGTTACATGCTAGTATAACCCTCTGTGATTATACACCTTGGTTCATTAGTTAACCAATTAATATGCATGATTCCGTTAATTGTTCATATGTTGACCATTATGCCCTTTTCACCTTAAAACGTGATTTTTAAAAATGTAAAAGAATAGAAACTTTAATTACTGATATATAAACTTGCACCCAAAATATGACATCAGTTTGAGGTGTAGAGTGAGAGTTATGCTCATTAGCGTAATTAGAAAGCTTCTTTAGCGATTAAACGGCATAATTAGCGTATAGCCTATTTAAACCTACTTTTTGATATCAAACTCTTTACCCACTGATATAATATATTATTTTGGGGTTTTTGAAGATTTTTAATTAATTTTAGGCTGAGCATAACTTAGGGTCGTAAGCTTGAGTCGGTAATTGTCGGTTTTGCCCTTTTGGGCTATAAAATGAGTTTTACATATCTTTTTGACCCCAAACCTTTTGCTACTGATTTTATATGATAAATGCATTATTTTAAACATTCTGGAATAATAAAAATATCAGTTTTCTATAAAGAACCCAGAAACGGCTTCTAATCGCCTTTTTAGCGTTTCTAACGCATAGTATGTACTAAAACTATTTTTAACATACAAGGGTTGATACCTACTGATATTTTAGGTAAATTATAATATTTTGATAGTAAGCAAAAGTTGTTAAACTCAGACTTCAGTTTTGAGCTTTTCGGCTTATGTGAAATTACCAAAATGCCCCTAAGGTGCATAGTTTGGTTATATTGATAAATTTCACATATATACTTTACCCTACTGTTATAACTTATTAATTTGAGTATTTTTGCTGATTACATCAGACCTGTAACTCAGGATAATACTTAAACCCTTTTATAACCTTGTAAATGACCAAACTACCCCTACGGGGCATAGTTTGTGTTTAAATTCGTTTTGGGCATAATGGAAGGTATCCTACTGATGTCACAACATATTTGAGGCATATTAACTTAGGAAACCTGGTTAGGACCACCCTTATGATTACTCGTTACGCCTCTTGCGCGTTCGGTTCGGCTTATGTAACTAGTTTACATAAATTAGCCGAAACGGGTCAAACCTTATCGGTTTTACCCCAAAATTCAGAATGTGCCTAGATTACCCATATAAGGAAAGTATTCAATCTTGTCGGGTCTAAATCACATTCTATTCCGGGCTTCGCCTTATCATGCGTTTGAACCGTATCTTCCTTTTGAAAACTAACCGATCTAAGTCAAGACTTAATTAAAGACCCGTTAGGATTCTAATAGGTTATTAAAAACCTTCGTTCCAGATTAGGAGCCCAGTAAAAGCTATCTGTACTTGCTGATTTGATATACGGCTGGGATTGAATTTATATTTAGCTCAGGTAAATACTTTTAACTTATTTTCCCTATACGGGCTTGGGTTACGGTATATAAATTACCGCTTGGTCGGGCATCAAATCTTCCATCGTTTGGTGGTTAATTGAATAATTTGATCCGCCCGTTTAAATTGTTTTGTTTACTTAAAGCCTTTGGGGGGGGGTCAATGACCATGTCCCGGATATCCTTGGCATCATTTTACGAAATGGCCACGACCTAAGCGCGGAGTGTAGGCGTACACTCGTCAGTGCATAAATAGTTGATGTGGTGTGTCTATTGATCTTTAACCCGGCACGATCCGGGCTACTGAACGCATAAGGAACATGTAATTCTTTTACAAGATTATATATTTAAATGATTATCCCAAGTTATAAAGAGTTTGTGCCACGTGCATTCAAATCAATTTTATTAAAACCTTTTCAAATGAGTCAGTTAATTGTATTTACCAGTGTAAACTGACGTATTTTCCAAAATGCTAAATGCAGGTACTATACGTAATAGGCTGGCTACTCCAGGCATCAATAATCAAGTCTCGCAAGCTTTAGATGTTAAAATCTGTTGAACAATATTATCTTTCTGTTTAAGACCCGCCTGTGGATCCATCTTACATTCCGTTGTAATATTTAATATTACTTTGAATCGGATTGTGATATATTTTTATCTTCTGCTTCCGCTGTGCATTTATATATATTGTGTTGTTTGACTATGATGTTACCAACTACGTCACGATACTCCCCACCGGGCCCACCGGTAATACGTGAAAATATCGGGGTGTGACAGGTTGGTATCAGAGCCAACACTGAGTGAATTAAACACTAGTCTTTTGTGTTTAATCTCAGTTACACAGTTGCACATTCTTGAGTCTAGACAAGAACATAGGACAAATCCTAATTCATTTTATTTGTCCTTATTTGATTCTTTTGTTATTTTTCTGATTAGCCCTTGCATGGGTAAGTCATTTTCTGTAGAAGTTCCGTTTAGGGCAACCATATACTTGTTTAAATTTTAAAGGAACGATTATGTTTAAAATATCATTCCTATATTATAAGATCTACCATTATAATAAAATGGCAAAATCTAAAAAAGGACAAGACCTAGCCTCGTGTCATTATTAAGACCCGGCCAAGATGGCAGTTCCTCAATTTAGGTTCAGATCCTTATTAACATCCCGAGTTAGGATTGTTCTACGTTTATTATTAAAAAGGAATCTTAAAGGTAAACCTAGCCTATATGACGAGGCCAAGATGGTAGGACCTATTCAAGAGATTCAAATCCTTGTTAACACCTAAGAACGTGTTAGCACTCTTGACAGATGTGATTCGAGAAAATCACAACAGTCATTCTTATATTGGATTCTTCCAATTTTCTTATCTAGTCTATTGATTTAGAAATCATGGCTTATATCATCCTATAAGATGATCATATTATAAACATCCTTTAGAAAGGAAATGCCTACGGGCTATAGTTAATGTCCTCTGAGACTAAAGACAGTGGTAGCCTACAACTCCCTGTCAAGAAAAAGTAATGAACTTTGATTCACACCTAAATGCCTCGATCCCAGACGATCATGGCTTATAAATTAAACTTGTCCACGTGACTAAGCCTTTTGTGCTATTACTAACGTATAAATTTGCCTTGATTCTCTGAAATCATGGCTTATAAATTAAACTTGTGCACGTGACTAGGCCTTTTGTGCTATTACTAACTTATAAATTTGCCTCGATTCTCTGAAATCATGGCTTATAAATTAAACTTGTCCTTGTGACTTGATTTTTGTGCTATAGTTATATTTTAATTAAATCCAGGATAATATTAATAAAAATCCTGAATAAAAATAAATATCATTCCTTTCCTGCCAGTATAAATATTAAAAGAGAATCTTAAAAGGTTTGACCTAGCTTGAATGTCATTGAAGACCTAGCTAAGATGGTAAAACCTGTTTAAAAAGAGATTCAGATCCTCGTTAACATCTGAAAATGAGTTAACACTCCCGACAACAGTGATGCGATAAAATCACACTTGTCATCCTTATATTTGGAGTTTTTCAAATCCCTTAATTAGCGTAAATGATCAATAGGAATCATGGCTAGTAAACGTCGAACATGATGTACGTATCAAAACATCCATTTGGGATGTATACTTACGGGCAAAGGTGTATACATGAAAAGATAGTTTTTATTTCATAAATTCTTGTCAAGACAATGAACTATGAAATTTTCCAATCCAAAGGAATCATCGATTATGTTTTAGATTTTTCCCTAGTGACAAGGCCCTGTGCCATCAAGAGTCCTTGGAAACAAGCTCTTGTGCTATATAAAATGTCAGTGCGACATTGACAGTCGTGATTTATGTCCCCTGTCTAATAAATATGAAGGATTATATTCTGTTTACACGCCAAGGATGGTTTATTTAAAAACCTAGGCAGAACAAAATCAAATAACTTAAGTACTATCTTTTGACCTATATGGTTTATTTACACCATAGCTATTTAATCAACAAATTCGACAATTCACCATATAATTAAATCAATTATTACTAATTGGTTTGTAGCCTTCAAAACTTCACCATGCTTGACTCCTCTGAAGCTCACAATCATCCAGTTAATCAGAATGATGATACAAGACTGAATTTAATAGGCGCCGAGTTACAGGCTATGTTAGATACAGCTGTAAACAAGGCCGTGAACCGAGCGTTAAGGGATCATAAGCGAAAGTACGATAATACCCCGAATAAAGGTTACAAAAAGGGTAGGACCAGTTCGAGCTATAACCGGTCCAAGTTAAAGAAGGCAAAACCCGAATGTGGAACCTGCGGGAAGAAGCACTTTGGAAAATGTTTCTATGATCAGACCAGGGGATGTGTCATCTGTAAGGAGATGGATCACAAGACCCATGAATGCAAGGACCTGAAGAACAACCAGCGGTCAGGTGAAAAGACCAAATGCAAAACCTATAGGAAATACCACCCCGGGAAATGCAGATTTGAATCTCAGCCTTCACCTTGTGGAATCTGCAAGTCCAAGGGGCATAAGACCTTGGACTGCAAGAAGATGGAGGACGCAACCTGCCATGGTTGCAATGAAATAGGGCACATCAAAACTAATTGCCCTAATAAAACCAAGAAGTCTGGCGAGGCTAAGAAGACCAAAACCGGAAACTCTCAAATGGGTACTCAAGAGGCTATTCAGGATGACAAGGTCACAACAGGTACTTTCTATATCAATAAGGCTCATGTTAGAGTATTATTTGATTCAGGTTCAGATAAGTCTTCCGTAGACAATAGATTTTGTAAATCGTTAAATCCGCCTGTTAAAACTCTAAGCGTTAAGTATAAAGTAAAATTGACCGATAGTACCTCAGAGACTGCTTTAACAATTTTAGCTGGATGTTATATATCCGTTAGGAATCACTCTTTTTCCACTGTCCTTGTTCCATTAAAATAGTGGGACTCGATATAATAATAGAAGATGAGTTGGTCATCTTGTAGCCAAACCCATACTTTGTGTAATGAGAAGCAAGTAGTTATCAAGACTCCTTATGGTGAGCCTTTGACCATTCAAGGAGATACTGGGTATGGATTGCCCAAGCACTTGTTAAATTTGGTGTTTAATACCAAAGATTCGAGTATGGAAAACTCAGAAAATACAAACAACAGTTGCAATGCTGGGGATGCGACAAATGTTAATAGTGCATCCGATGTGAACCTCAATGTTAATGGAGTTAATCTCCAAAACTGTAATTAACGCAGCTATTAGAAAGGCTATGAGAAAAGTCATGAAGAGGTTGAGAAGCTGAATGATGTTCGCTTTAAAACACCTGTCGCTGCTCATAAGAAGAGCTATATTCATATTTCAAATACGATGAATAAACTAAACAAAAATCATATATGGCAAGGAGCCCCATTTTAGGATGTACTTAAAAGTACTTCGTCTCTTAGAAGTCAAGAGACCTCAATAATAATAAGGGACCATCGATTTCAGGAAATTGATGGATGAAGTAGAAACCATTAGGTATATCAGCGATTATGCTGGAAGGGACATGGTAAGGTATACATCACAGTCATTCGATGGCAATACCCTAAATTAGAGAGGACATTAATGAAATCCTCAAGAAAGATCATCTTATACATTGTGGGATGGTCCAAGTTTTAAGGACCTTATTAGAAAAACCTAGTATCCGTTTCACAAAAAGGGAAAAGACGGAATAAGAATTTTCTGACTCTCACCATAAAAGTTTTAGGCTTTTGACAGTATAAAGCAAATTTTTGGCTGAGACAGCGCTCTATTCCATTTACCCAAGACCTAAGCTTATGGCAATAATTGTTGGGGGTTAGCATCGGAAATAAGAGGGCTCGTTAAGGTTTCAAGGCCTGCTTATTATAAATCCATTATGGATCAATCTCAGCTACTCACGTTCTATAGATTAAGGAATAATCAGTCAAAGCTGAGACTGCCCTAAAGTTATCTAAGATTTTACAGCTAAGTTTAGAAGGATTAAGAATGGAGGCGTTTAACCCTCCTGTTGAATGATTAGAGGCAGCTCACATTAGGAATGTCACCAGATAAATCCTTATTTGTGATTTTATTGCTAGAAATTACATGTGGTTTCTGGTGCTGTTAAGTCTCTCATAAGACCATAAACTTAGCAAACTTTTAGAAATTTTTCCCGTAAGAAACCCAGATATTAAGTGTAAGGTAAGACTCACAGGCAGATCAGAAGAACCATTTCTTCTGTTCCTGTCAGAAACCTTCAGTCGTAGAATTGTAAAAGTATCCCCTCTCTAGGTGTAATGCGTCAGCATTTAGAGTTGATATCTCTTTGATCTCTAACGATTGCGAATACCAAACGGTATGATGAACAGCACCGTATGATGATTGGTATATCTTAATAAGTTCCATAGATTGCTTCCATGCCTGGTCAGTATGGAGGTTTAATGCATGGGATCACAAAGATATTCCGAGAGGTCATATAGTACTAAAATCAACTAATGGTATTCAAGGGAGATATCCAGAACGAAATTGTCCAAGTAAATGTTTCCGGTTAAGGAAATTCGTGGAATTGTAACATACAGGTGTCACTTATTAGACACAAGCATTGATGGATGAATTGGAGTCTGAGATTTGGAAAATCTCTGTAATCTCCTTATACCTAAGTATCTTCTCATAAGTTTTCCCTGCTTACCTCCTGAGAGGCAGGTAGAGTTAAGATTAACATCCCGCTGTGGGCAGGGGTATTGTGAAAACTCCATGTTGATTTTGGAATAATCGAAACCCTGATTAAGTAGGTTTTAAGACATAGGCTCATATAGCCTGACTCAATATTCTGAGGGTTTTATGTTATTGAATAAGAAAGACGGTTCATATTGCTTACGTATTAATTACCGCAACCCTAATTAGGCAACGATTGAGAATCGCCATCAGCTGCACAGGATCATCGATTGTTCGACTAACTGTAAGGATTAGCTACTCTTTAAGATTAGTAATGAGCAATGGTTGGAATAACCATCTCACCTTAAGATAAGCTTTTCCATAATAGTTGCTATATAAGTATCAAGGTGGCTCCTTTGGAGACCTTGTATAAATGAAATATCAAAACATCCATTGGATGGACGAGACTTTGGGAAGTCCACTTATAAGGATCTGAAGGTTGCATTGGAAACAACGAATAAGATTCATACAATTCCCTAATCATCTGTAAGTTACCAGTATTCGGCAGAAAATCAAGAATTAATGAAAGTAGCAAACCTCCTAAGATCTTGTTAAAGAATAAGGCTCAACAAAAGATATCACCCAGGAAGGGTGTGCCAATTTGTTAAATAATCAGGCTAGTTAAGCTCTGAATATATAGAATCATTCAAAGGAAATCGAATGTATCAAGATCAAGTAGCTCATAAGCTAAAACCTACTTAAGGAGCTTGGCGGAGCTAGCAATACATTGCACACTAGTGACTGATGGATGTGTTTCGCCAATAAGTTAAGAAGCACTATCACATAATGATATGCAAATTTATGATGTGATGAGCATCCTGTATCGATTGAGGATCGACAGGTTAAGAAGCTGCAAAAGGATACATGTACCTAATATAGGGGTCACTTTGGGAGCTTGGAAAGACTCCAGATATGTTATAGGAATTAAGTCCATTATACGACAAAAAGTACCTCCAACATTTTAGCAAATCTCGAGGTCGAGATTTCTTTTAAGGGGGTGAGGATGTAACACCTCGAAAATTTACGTCCAATAATGTATTGACACGTGTCATAAGCTTTGAACGTGTGAAAGAATACTTTAGAGGGACTAAAGTTGACAAACAAAGAAACTATGTGAAAATAAGGGTTCAAAATGTCAACAATGGATAAATATACTTTACAATAACCCTACATGATGTTTATACCCTTAAACGAATAAATTATGGATCATACGAAGCTAATTGTGAAAGAAAGTGAGAGATTACAAACTACGGGGGTTAAATGTGTCAACATGTTTAAAGTATACCTCTGAGTGACCTTTTAGTGAACCTGAAGCTTTGTAATGATTAATTATGCACACTAGAATAAGTGATTAAAATTTCACAAAGTTTCGAGAAAGAATGAGGAAGTTATGACAATATTCGTATACGAGGGGTTAAAGCGTCAACGTTGAAAGTTATGACTTTTCGGGTAATCAAAAGTTAACCAAGGACTTAACAAAGTTGGTATAAGTCTTGAAGCCCTTAGAATTCAATTTAGAGGGCCCAAAGTGTAAGAAATAAAGGTAAAATCAAGTTTGGAAGTCCAGGGGTCAAAACTGTCAACATTTGAAAGATTCATTGTGCTGGCAAAGGCTTGCGCACCTCAAGACCCAGAGCCTTACGGTGCGCAAGCAGGTCCCAGATGCAGCAACTCGTTTTTGTTGCATGTTCAGCCCATGTAAACGTCATGTATTGCCCTTTAACACTTCTTGGGCGCCCCCTACATGTTCCTAGGCCTTAGGGGCACTTGTAAATGATCTGGGATCCATGGTAGCATGAGTTGTCAACAATCTAATGGATCAAAATCACTATAAAAAGGCCATTCATGTTGCAACTTGTGATCACTCATTTCATCTGCACTTGTGGAGCTTCCTGGAGCTTAAGAGCAGACCCAAGTCCTTCCTAATCGTGCATAGGACTTCAGTAAGTATGCTTAACCTTTCTTAGTTAAATTTTTGCTTAGTTTTAGCTTAAAAGTCAAACCGTCGTAATTAACGGTTAAGTTAGCGATTAATCATTGATGGTCCAGTGATTAGTCGAATTGAAAGTAGTTATAAGTTGGTAATTATGTGGGCATTAAACCCTTAAAAGGGCACCCTCTGATTCCCACTCTAACTAGGTCAAATGTCGGGTCAAACTTGTTATTAAAAAGTCAACAGAATGCTTAATTTCCAATTTATGCATAATTAGCAATGTAGAACACATACAGCCTGTTTGATCATTAATATAACTTGGTAATTAGTGTAAGAACATGTCTAAACATGTTCAACCCGACAATTTTATGTTTAGACCCGGTTCGGAACCGAAAGTCGCAAAGCTTTGACTTTTGCTTTGACTTCAGTTCTGACCCGTTTTGGTATGTTTTAGTAATGCCATAGAGCTTCTTTAGGACCAGGTTACATGCTAGTATAACCCTCTGTGATTATACACCTTGGTTCATTAGTTAACCAATTAATATGCATGATTCCGTTAATTGCTCATATGTTGACCATTATGCCCTTTTCACCTTAAAACGTGATTTTTGAAAATGTAAAAGAATAGAAACTTTAATTACTGATATATAAACTTGCACCCAAAATTTGACATCAGTTTGAGGTGTAGAGTGAGAGTTATGCTCATTAGCGTAATTAGAAAGCTTCTTTAGCGATTAAACGGCATAATTAGCGTATAGCCTATTTAAACCTACTTTTTGATATCAAACTCTTTACCCACTGATATAATATATTATTTTGGGGTTTTTGAAGATTTTTAATTAATTTTAGGCTGAGCATAATTTAGGGTCGTAAGCTTGAGTCGGTAATTGTCGGTTTTGCCCTTTTGGGCTATAAAATGAGTTTTACATATCTTTTTGACCCCAAACCTTTTGCTACTGATTTTATATGATAAATGCATTATTTTAAACATTCTGGAATAATAAAAATATCAGTTTTCTATAAAGAACCCGGAAACGGCTTCTAATCGCCTTTTTAGCGTTTCTAACGCATAGTATGTACTAAAACTATTTTTAACATACAAGGGTTGATACCTACTGATATTTTAGGTAAATTATAATATTTTGACAGTAAGAAAAAGTTGTTAAACTCAGACTTCAGTTTTGAGCTTTTCGGCTTATGTGAAATTACCAAAATGCCCCTACGGTGCATAGTTTGGTTATAATTGATAAATTTCACATATATACTTTACCCTACTGTTATAACTTATTAATTTGAGTATTTTTGCTGATTACATCAGACCTGTAACTCAGGATAATACTTAAACCCTTTTATAACCTTGTAAATGACCAAACTACCCCCACGGGGCATAGTTTGTGTTTAAATTCGTTTTGGGCATAATGGAAGGTATCCTACTGATATCACAACATATTTGAGGCATATTAACTTAGGAAACCTGGTTAGGACCCTTATGATTACCCGTTACGCCTCTTGCGCGTTCGGTTCGGCTTATGTAACTAGTTTACATAAATTAGCCGAAATGGGTCAAACCTTATCGGTTTTACCCCAAAATTCAGA
Organism: Helianthus tuberosus; assembly: GCA_030545235.1. Taxonomy (NCBI): domain Eukaryota; kingdom Viridiplantae; phylum Streptophyta; class Magnoliopsida; order Asterales; family Asteraceae; genus Helianthus; species Helianthus tuberosus. The sequence goes on from CM060396.1 coordinate 10,968,507, forward strand.
ATGTGCCTAGATTACCCATATAAGGCAAGTCTTCAATCTTGTCAGGTCTAAATCACATTCTATTCCGGGCTTCGCCTTATCATGCGTTTGAACCGTATCTTCCTTTTGAAAACTAACCGGTCTAAGTCAAGACTTAATTAAAGACCCGTTAGGATTCTAATAGGTTATTAAAAACCTTCGTTCCAGATTAGGAGCCCAGTAAAAGCTATCTGTACTTGCTGATTTGATATACGGCTGGGATTGAATTTATATTTAGCTCAGGTAAATACTTTTAACTTATTTTCCCTATACGGGCTTGGGTTACGGTATATAAAATACCGCTTGGTCGGGCATCAAATCTTCCATCGTTTGGTGGTTAATTGAATAATTTGATCGGCCCGTTTAAATTGTTTTGTTTACTTAAAGCCTTTGGGGGGGTTAATGACCATGTCCCGGATATCCTTGGCATCATTTTACGAAATGGCCACGACCTAAGCGCGGAGTGTAGGCGTACACTCGTCAGTGCATAAATAGTTGATGTGGTGTGTCTATTGATCTTTAACCCGGCACGATCCGGGCTACTGAACGCATAAGGAACATGTAATTCTTTTACAAGATTATATATTTAAATGATTATCCCAAGTTATAAAGAGTTTGTGCCACGTGCATTCAAATCAATTTTATTAAAACCTTTTCAAATGAGTCAGTTAATTGTATTTACCAGTGTAAACTGACGTATTTTCCAAAAGGCTAAATGCCGGTACTATACGTAATAGGCTGGCTACTCCAGGCATCAATAATCAAGTCTCGCAAGCTTTAGATGTTAAAGTCTGTTGAACGATATTATCTTTCTGTTTAAGACCCGCCTGTGGATCCATCTTACATTCCGTTGTTATATTTGATATTACTTTGAATCGGATTGTGATATATTTTTATCTTCTGCTTCCGCTGTGCATTTATATATTGTGTTGTTTGACTATGATGTTACCAACTACGTCACGATACTCCCCACCGGGCCCACCGGTAATACGTGGAAATATCGGGGTGTGACACAGAGGATACTAGGCAACTCATCCACCTAGCTTCTTCGCGCCGTTCCCAACCTTGCTTTAATTCCATCGACAATTTGCTTATTGATACTCTTGAGTTGGCCATTGGCTTGTGGATGTGCCACAGCGGCAAAGGTGTGCTCTATGCTCATCTCTTTCATCCACTTCTGTAAGTCTTCGGATGCAAAGTTAGTACCATTATCCGTGATGATGCGCAATGGCAGGCCAAAATGAGAGATAATATGCTCCCAAATAAACTTTCGGATGACCATTGCAGTGGTTGAAGCCAGGGGTTTCGCCCCTACCCACTTGGTAAAGTAATCCACAGCCACTATCATGAATTTCAAAGCGCCAGGCGCATTAGGAAATGGACCCACCAAATCAATTGCCCATTGCTGAAATGGCCAAGCTGTCGTTACTGGGACCAACGAATTTTTTGGGCGCAGTGTTTTTGGAGCATGGCGCTGACATGATGCGCATTTACATAGAGTTTCCACAGCATCTAAGTGCATACCAGACCAATAATACCCTGCGCTCATGATTTTTGCAACAATCATTTGCGAACCGGCATGTATTCCACACGATCCTTCATGAATTTCTTGAACCAGGTATTAAGCATCTTGTTTATCAACACAGCGTAAGAGAGGACCCAGATATGACTTCCTGTACAATATTCCATCTGAGATTTCGTAATTCAACGCCTTGTTTTGAATTTTTCTTGCCTCCGCCTTCCCCTCTGGAAGAGAACCGTGTTGTAGAAACATAATAATTGGGGACATCCAAGATGGACTCCCGATTTCTACTACATTCACATGACGTAAAGGCATAGACGGGTTTTTGAGTACCTCAATGCGCACTTCTTTAGCTAAATGCTTAAACTTGTGGCTGCTAGCTTGCTGAGTGCATCCGCATGTTTGTTTTCACTGCGATTGATATGATTTACTTTGAAAGTCTGAAACTTGGCAATCAAAGATTTCGCCTGTTCGAGGTACAGAGCCATCGTTTCATCCTTTGCATCATAGAGGCCATTGATCTGTCTAGCGACTAACAACGAATCAACGTGCGCCTCCAGATTTTTTGCTCCCATTTTTATTTCTAAACGAAGTCCCGCGAGGAAAGCTTATTATTCCGCTTCATTATTGGTGATTTTGAAATCCAATCTGATGGCATAAGTAAACTCATGGTTATCGGGATTGAAGAAACGAAGATCAGCCCCTGCGCCATCGTAGTTAGATGCACCATCCGTGTGTAAGACCCAAACACTATCATCAAACATTGGGACTGGGTTTTGAATAGCTTCACACTCTTGAATCTAATCTATCGGTACTTCAGTAACAAAATCGGCCAAGACTTGAACTTTGATGGCTGGGCGCGGCTTATACATAATGTTGTGTCCTCCCAGTTCAATAGCCCATTTCGCCAACCGGCCAGCAACATCAGGTTTGGACAGAATTTGGCCCGGGTGATAATTTGTAAGAACAGTTATGACATGACCAGAAAAGTACCTGCGCAGCCTGCGCGAAGCATGAACTAGTGCCAGAACGAGCTTCTCCATTATTGAGTAATGAGTTTCTGGGTCAGTTTACATCTTACTGATATAATAGATCGGCGTTTGGACTCCGTCTTGTTCATAACTTTTTATATGAAAATGTAGGTAAAAAGAAGGGTGTAAGGGTATTGGAACATGGATGGATATGTTTTACATGTCGTTAAAAAATAAGAACCACATGAACATGGATGGATGTGTTTCTTAGGCGATCCGCTATCGATTGACGTCCCTTGCCACACGGTAGGGGTACACCGTCAGACAAGGCGTGGCAAGGGACGGGGTGGGAGCGGTGTGGGTAGAGTCACGGCGTGGAAGATGGTTGCGGTGGTGAGTCCCATGCTTGGCAACTAATAAAGCTCTTTCTTCTTCTTCTTTTTTTTAAACTTTTTGATATTTCGTGAAAGGGACGAAACCATAGTAGACGTTATTGGAAGAAAGTCAAGGAGAATGAGGTTGTGATGTGTTGCTAAATGACAACTACTTTATGACGTGGTAGTAATGTGAAGCGAAAGAACGTGAACCCATAACAAATAGCGTTATAAAGGTGTAGCTTTTGCTCGTTTAATAACTCTTTAACTTAATTTACAAAACTAAATAGATGAAATGACTAGGACATACATGATTGACATATTTAAAAATAGAACTGTAAATTTATCCATTATTAGCTATAATCATATTTTTCGTAAACCTATTTCAAAAAACTTTAAGAGAATTCATAGTATAATCCCCTAATTAAATATTTATATATTAATGGTCATTTAGGGTACTGATATTAAGTAGTTATCTCCGTAAAATAATGTGAGTTTAAGCCACACAAACTAGATATTTTGTGAATTTTAGAGGTAAATTATCATAAAATTGGTGTGTTCACCGTTTAGAAAAAAAAAAAGAAATTTAATATACATATGTAATAAGTGTTGTCCCATCACACTTATTGGTTTCCCACAACTTTAAACTTATACGATACTTCCCGAATTTTGTATTCATGTGACATAACGACGTACTATTTGGTGGTGTGTTGTGTGTTCTCAACAAAAGTAAAGTAAATTTTAATCTTTATAAATAAATTATAGATGATATTTAGGGGTAGAAAACTGATAAAAAAATGTGATACGAGCTCTAGCAATCAATAAAATGAAAATAAATATAGAAATAGAAAGTAAAATTCATTATCTTAACTTTGTTAGGCTAAAGGGTGTTGAGGGCATGGTTGGGTCATCAATCATTATATAGGACCATTAATGAATTGCTACACCATCCTCTTGGCTCATCCACCATGGTTGACATGGATTAAACCACGACAACCATGAGCCTACATCCGTTTTTCACAAAAATAAATTAAAATAAGAGAATAGTGGTTTGGGACATGACCACACCCTTAGGGTAGTGGTTTTGAACGATGGATTAAAAGTGAATGACATGGCGTTGATGTAGAGGGTCATGGAGACCATGAGGGTTATGACCACACCCTATAGCCTTATTTTTTGCAATCTTATAACTCATGAGCAAAGTTATTCTATAAAGTCTCCTAAAAAAGAAAATGGTACAAAGACATAATGGATCACAAAATATAATATAATGTCCAGCAAAATTAACACAATGTCGAAGAAAAAATACACAATGAGTCGTCAAAAAAAAAAAAAAAAAACGACGCAAATATAGAAAAACATAATGATCTAAACAAAAATTTTAAAATCTACAAGCTAAGCATCTAAAATCGAAAACCTAATATCTCATTTCGTAGAGTTCGATGAGGGTGCAATGTCGTTTGAATGAATGAGTTCAATAGAAGTCCGTTTGATACACTTCCTACGACTTTATATTTTTAGCAGACTATGTATTTGATCCTAACCCATAATTTATAACAGAAAATATTTATAACTTTTATGGTTTCACTTTTAAATCCATGACTAATATTTTTACTCACCAAGTAATATGCAATCTCAATCAAAACCATAACGAACACTAGTGTATTTGCGAACTGCGCGAACTAATCCTAGCCATACACGTGTGTAATTCAATGGCTAGGATGATGAAATACACTAGTGTATTTTACGATTTGATAATGAAATCCTAGCCATACACGTGTGTAAATCAATGGCCATGATTTGTTCACTCAGTTCGCAAATACGCTAGTGTTCACTGTAGAACCCAACCTTATTGATATTTGCACAACGTTTTATATTGTTAATTACATTTTTGTATATTGTAATGAGAAATTAGTATAAAAGGTAAACCGAAAACGATATATGTGGTTTTGAGTAGATCAATAGAGTGAAATTTTATTAGGGGTGTAAACGAGCCCAAGCCTGACTAGGCTCGAGCTAGACTCGTCATGTTTTTATGAAGCTCGAGCTAGACTCGTCATGTTTTTATGAAGCTCGAGCTCGGCTCGAGCTATTTTGAGAACAACCTCAAACAAGCTAAAAGCTCGACTCGAGCTCGCCTTATTATCGCTTAAACGAGCCAAAGCTCGGCTCGCCAATGTTAACATCATTATTATTATATTATATATAAGAAAAAGTAAAAAATTTGTTTGGGTTTGCCTAAACGAGCTTTGTATTTTAGGCTTGAGCTTCGGCTCGATAACTAAACGAGCTCTATTACAGGCTCGGCTTGTTCGAGTTTTTAACCGAACCGATAACGAGTGGCTCTCAAACTTCTGGACTTGTTTACACCCCTAAATTTTATGATATGGAGTGTAATTTGTATGGTTTAAAGTGGTATAAATGATGTAATTCTCGTGGTAAATTGATAGTGGCTATTCAGTAGTAGTTTGCTAGTGTAGTCTTTGTTTTAATATAATCATTATGCCATTAAAAAAAAGAGTAAACTCAATAGTGTTTTAATATATTCATTATGCCAATAAATAGTGTTTTAATATATTCAATTATTCTTTATGCCATAGAGGAGTAAACTCAATAGACTTGCCATTGACTCCATGGCCTCATTAATCATTATATATCACATGCATATTAAATTTCCAAGAAAGTTTCCCTTCCAAGGAGTAAACTCAATAGACTTGCCATTGACTCGATGGCCTCATTAATCATTATAGATCACATTTTTTTAACGGTAAATTTGGATCACTGACGGATCACTGGAGTATCATCGTGCCATCAGCGGAACCACCCGATCATATCCATCTCCACTAGGCATAATGCCTATACACCAATCAGGAGGAAACCCAATAAATATGGGAAAACCCCCTTGTGAGAATCGAACCCAGGACCTATTGGTCCAAAGTCTTATCTCACTCCCAAGATTTAAATTTCCTAGAAAGTTCCCCTTCCAATAAGGTCATCTATTATCATCTCACGCCCCGTCATGTGGCAATGGAGGTGGCGTGAGAGGTCGGGGAACACCGGAGAAGGGGGCGGGGTTTAGCACGTGAAGGGGGGAGGCGGGGTAGGAAACACGGCGTGAAGAGGGAAGTGGTGTGAGGCCATGCTATTCTCAACCAATCAAAAATTTTTGTTTGTTTTTTTATAACTTATTTGAAAAGTATATTATTTTATTGGTAGTGGAATGTGAAAGAGGGTGAAATGATGGTAAGTGTTGGTGAAATAAAGTGAATGAAAGGGAGGTGGTGATGTGTCAATGAGGTGCCAGTTACTTTATGACGTGGCGGTGATATAGAGTGAAAGAGTGTGAAACAATAGGAGATTTACTAAGATAAATTTCTGAATACTTTCACATGGTGCCCAAGTCATTATTTTGTTTTTATTATTATCAAGGATAGTTTAGTCATTTCACATTATCTTAACAAAAAAAGCTAATAAGAGTAAGTGAAAATGACACAAAACATGCAAAATACCCAATTAATGGATGTTTAGTATAATTATTAGAGACAAAATTATTAGAGACAATGAACATAATCATTGATATATATATAGTTAAAGGACAAAAGATGTATTTTACTCCTGTCTAAATTTTGAGATGAACTCGTAAACGTAATTTAAAATTTATCCCATGTTAGTGATATACACAAGTATCAACTTTCACACACCAAGAGAGGATTATATTAAGTGAAATTTTGCTAAACGACTTGTAACCTGCCTGTAATAATGCATGTAGTAAATGTATTTCTCTGAAGGTGGTTGAGTGTTATACTTCATTGTATGTATTCGTGTAGATTTAAAAGTAGGTTTAGAAGGCATGTGAGTTATTTGTCTTAAAAACACACACACTAAGTATTTGTGAGATTGCGGAACAAATCTGAACCGTTTGTTTTTTTATCAAAGTTTTATATGTTTAGGTTTAGTGTAAATTACGCTTTTCGTTACATGTTTTGGCCATATCACGACTTTAATCCAATGTTTCGTTTTCATACTTTTAGTTCTTATGGTATATGGGAAGTGATTAAATGAGAACCAAGATTTATGTTGAAAACTGCAAAAACCGAATAAAACACTTGTACATATAGCTTTAAGTGTAAAACGTAGTAGAGCGATTAGATAACCACCCACCTTACTAACATTTTTCTTACCTGTTAAATCACTAATGCAAACTACGTAATGCTATAATTTTTTTTGGCATTTCAGTATAGTTATCTAACACCATTTACATGTAAATGGCTAGTTTTGTAATTTCCTAAAATAAATATTTAATAAAAAGTAAAAGTTTACACCCAAACCCATCACCGGGTCCCGGACCCTCCCTCCCTTTGATCTTGATCCCAACCCAACCCTAACCTAGCCCCAGAGACAAATCTCGAACGACCATCTTCTCCCCTTGAACCAAAGATTTTAGATCGTAAAAACAAAACCGCCCGATCCCCTTTTAAATACTCGTAGAGCCAAACCCAATAACCAAGAAACGATGGCCAAGAGGGGTACAACGGTTACTATTATTATTGCTCTAATTAATTTCTTTTGATTTTTGAATCGAATAAGCCGTCCGTCCTCAGTGTTTTCCATGAGGTGGCAACAATTGGGCCTGATCTAGTGTCTGCCAGTTTGGATCAAAACGCTATTCACACGAATAGGAACCTGTATAATACTATTTGTTGGGTTAATGCAATTGGGCATTATTAGGCCATCGATATATTATAAGTGTGCTAAATTGTTAGTAACCAAGGTGGTGTTCGGAATTACGACTAATTGCCCCTGTATAATACTACTTTTTGAAATTCAGCATTTATTTTGTTCTACATTGAAATTTAATATCAGTGATAATGAATTTCATGTGTATAAAACAAGTATAAACAGAATCAAGTTTTAAAGTTCCAATTGAAAGGTACTAAATAGTTCAAATCAGTTTCTGGTGGTACAATGTACATGATCTACATCAAATCAGTTTATAGTGTTGGAAATTTATGTCCATTTTCGAATTTATTTCACAATTTAATAATTTGAAGAACAGTTCTATTGTAATAACTTTGTGAAACAAGAAGGATTATGTTAAGTTCCTTACACCCTTTCCAGAGTCTTTTAAGTTAAGTGTAGTCTTGATCACTTGGGTAACTTTGATGATACTTGGTTGTGGAATTAAGGTGTAAAAAACGTGGTTTATAAAATTATTGGGTTACTAAAAATAAAACATACAAAAATAACCCGTTTCAACCCAAACTCATTTTGACCCGTCTTATATCCTCATCTACAAATAATATACATTTGTAGCCTCACATACGATAGTATGCATCAAGGGAGAGCAACAACCAACAAAAACAATACATGAAACCTGGTAACGAACAAAGTATAGAATGCGAAGTTTAAGAGGGCATGTCAATTGATCTGTGTGGCATTCATGGTTGAATTTTGCATTGAGGAGCTAAATTGGTCTTAAACTAAACCTGCAAATTTGAATGTAACATATAACATTAACATAGAAATGTATTTCGGTATGAATTGATTAGACGTAATAAAACACGAAAGAATAATCACAACAGCTGCATATACCACCTATTAAAATAAAGTTGGAGACAAATTAAAGTTGAATACGAGCATAATAAGTGAGATTGTTCATTGAGGCATTTCATCAAACATCTGGCTTGCATGAAACTACAAGACTTTATTGAAAAGGACACTTGAAAGGGAGAAAAGAAACAACGGTATATGAAGATATCAAAATCAAATATCAATAAGTAGCTGCTAATCGCATATATTAAATGAAAGAAATATCGATCGAATTAAAAGCTGTGAAATGGAAGAAAGGATGCTAAACGATTATTGGGCCTTGAATGTATTCTAAGTGAGCTGTAAGTCCACGTTATTGGATTGTTTCTTGGGCTCGATTTGAAGCTATATATCCATAGAACTTTTAGGAAAAAAAATATAATCAGGTTTATAAAATATATAATAATCAGGTTTATAAAACATATATATACAGGTAGAGGTGCACAAACCGGCTATTTTTAATAACCGGTTCCGGTTATGGAACCCGTTTTGGTTTCTCGTTTTAAGGGTTGGAACCGGTTGTTGCTATAACCGGTTCGGTTCCGGTTCTGGTTATTTGACCAAAACAACAATATCCTATGTGCTCGGTTCAGGTTCTCAAGAAACTGGGTATTAAAATATCATATTTTCGGGTTTTTCTATACCCTATTTTCATGCTTTTTAGTACCCCATTTTCAGGTTTTTTAATATTTTATTGCGTTTTTATTATCCTATTTTCTCGTCTTTTTGTTTAGTATTATTAAATATGCATTGTATAATGTAAAAAAAAAATTAAATGCACTAACATAAATTTAAAAGGCAGATATTAGAACCATGTATCGGGTATAGTTGGTTACGGTTACGGTTCTTGTCAGGTTTTGGGTATTAATCTGTACGATCGGTTCCAGTTACAGGTATTGAGATCAAACGCATACCCTATCTATACCCTACGGTTAGGGTCGGTTTCCGTTTCGAGCATAGAACACCCGAGTATTAAAAAAACCAATTCCGAGTATAGTTTTTTGTGCACCTCTATATATATATAGGTATTTATATATTATACAAAAAGCAACTTTGCTTACCATTCACCGGCTACAAGCCACGTGTTTTGCACCAGGGGCGTACCCACCTTATGAGGTGGGTGGGTGGGTGGGTGGGCGGCCGCACCCCCTGAAAAAAAAATTTAGTGGTATTTTTCGCAAAAAATCCCGACCGCACCCCTTGGAAATTTTCGTCCGCACCCCTTAAAAAATTCCGACCGCACCCCTTGGAAAATTCAGACTGCACCCTTTGAAAATTTTCGTCCGCACCCCTTAGAAAAAAATGTCAGGAATTTATATAAAAAAATTGTAAACACAGATTGAAACCCGATCAAATTATGTACACAAGTTAGTCCATTAACCCCTTTAATAAAACTTAAATTCAATCCATCAAGCCCAATAACTTAATACCCATTCAAGCCTAACCCAACTACTAGTTTTGTTAAACAACATCAGTCCACATAATAAAATAAAATAAAAACCCAAATCGCTGCCACTAGCCAGCGACTCCCGTCATCCCTCTGCCTCACTTCAGCGCCGAGCCACAGCATAATTCCGTTTGGCGACTGCAAAATTCCGGCTGCAAACTGGATAATTCAGGCCGCCTCAGACAGGTACATGTTTTTTTTTTGTTTTTTTGATGTTTATACGATTTTGTTCAAGAGTTATGAGATAATAGGATTTTAGGATAGGTTAAAAAAGTTTAAACTTTTATGTGTTTTGAGGTAATTTGGGGTTGTTCTAGTCTTTATAGGATGAGTTTGTTGTTTCTTAATCTCTTATTGATTATATGATTCTAGAAATAGATATATATGTCAAAAAAGTTTAAAATTTTATATGTTTTTATATATTTTTGGGTTGTTCTAGTCTTTAGTTGGGTGGTTTTATTGATTATATGATTGTTGGTTGGTAAATAACAATTACTAGGGCTTGAAATTCAAAATTTTAAATTGAAAATTAAGGAACATGGGCTATGGTTAACACTTGAAGATCCTTGTTTATTTTGTATGTGATAGGATTAGGAAGGAACAATGAGTAGGGAAGTTGTGCTGCGATTTCTCAAGAGGAAAGGGGTTGAACCACTTTTTTTCGCCGGATTCTTCTAATTTACGACCAATATTTGTTTTAGATAAGGTTTTTTTGTTCTCTTATGTGATAGGTTGAACCACTTCTGGTATATACCAACATCCTTTATCTTTCTTTGTATTTTGTATCATATATTTTGTTCTTATTAATTATATTTTTTTTTATTTTAATGAGCAAAAATAATTTCTTTTTACCTGATGCAGATACTAAGAAGATTTACAATTACATTTTGCATTGAGGAGGTGAATTGGTCTAAAACTAAACCTGCAAATTTGAATGTAACATTCCAAAGTATAAACTCACGACTAATTTAAACCATATGCGCCCAGAATTAGTATCGTTTATTCAAATTTGAATGAACTCTTGATTTCTAAGTTTCCTGGGTATAGTTATGACCACCCAAGTGATGTGAGTGCATGTGACTTAATAAACAAAACAAAATGGAAGGTCTGTGACAAGGCAGACAAGCATAGACAGTTTTGGCTTGTCAAGTTGACGGGTCAGTTTATTGTGTTGTTTGTTAATCAGATAATTTCCGTACACAACTTTCATCTATCTCGGGTTTACCATTCTTCTGATTAAATTTGGCGATTGATTGACATGCATGATTTAACGATTTAGCACAAAATAATCATCAAACACGTAAAGATTAGAAGAAGATACGTCGTTCATTTTGTAATGTTTCTTCAAGTGAATGACGATCAAAGCCGTGATCTCGGATTCTTCTCATACCCAGCAACCTAGAATCATATGAAATGAAATGTAAAGGATGTGATTATTAATAAAATATCATCTTTGCACAATACTGAATCAATGTTTTGGCATGAAGGAGATCAAGAGAGACCTCTGCACCAAATTTAAGGAACAAAAAAGTAAACTGCAGGTGTGTGTTGGTGATCCAGAAACCTCAACAACCTTGCCACCATACCATAATTAGTTATTAATCCCAACAGCTCTGAGTAAAAACTTATCACGGTTTGCATGATTAGACATACTTTGTTCATTGAGGCATTTCATCAAACAGTTGGTATGCATGAAACTGCAAAACTCAACTGATCACTATATACAAATAGATTAAGACGGCGTGTTGTACAGTTGATACAAATTAAGCAAGCTGAGAGAGAAAAGAAACACATACCAATGTAGACAGCTCCAAACCTCACACAGGTTTCTTCTGGTCTTGTGATGAGCATGTTGAGAATAGCCCTAGTAATCACGGTTTCATTGTTTTCAATATGGGTTTTTAAACTTTTCCCCAAATTACTGAAATTATCTTCATTTCCATTTTGTTAATCAACTGTTGTTGAATAGATTTCAAAAAGAAACTATGGGAGAGAGAGAGAGGAGAACTGAGGTACAGATCCCTTCAGAATTTCCTGTGCAATGCGATAATGGAAAAATTACACGTTTTGTCATTTATTCCATTAGTTAGCAAGATGCGATATTGACCTTAATGTCTTCTGTAATTAGGTTGCTAATTTCATTTAGAAACAACGTTTCAGGAGTCGTTATATAGTACAGATTGTTTAATTTGATTGATATCCAGTGATTAGGTTTTCGATTTCCTTTACAACAACGTTTCATTAGTCGTTATTTTATACAAACCGCTTAATTTAATTGATGTTTAGTGATTAGGTTTGTGATTTCATTTAATTACTCATTATAATGTACAGATTGTTCAGTGATTTGGTTTTGGATCAGAATTGTTCTTGATAGAAGTGGGTTACGGTTGGGATATAGAGAGAGAGAGAGAGAGTGGTGGCGATGGGGTGGATCATGGATGGTGGTGGTGGTGGATGATCAGATTTAACTTATTTAAAATAGTTGAGTATTTAAGTTATTTACATATTTAGTCCTTTTAGAGGAAATGACAAAAATGCCCTCACATGCAAGTCACATGACAGATTTAACAAAAAAATCTAACTATGTTTGGGCTAAAGCACAAGATGTGCAAAGATTTTGCCTATAAAGGGCAAAACTTGTCAAAATTCGTTGAAAATGACACCGTTTGAAAAAGGGTATCAAGTTAAAGGACAAAACATGTAATTTTTCCTAAAATAATTGTTTATTTCTACCCATAAACTTTTTAAATTTAAGAGTGAATTACGTGTATGGTCCCTTTGGTTAATTAAAATTTAGTGCCTAATTTTTCAAAAGTGCATGGATGGTCCTCGTCGTTTGTACCTTATAACACATTTAGTCCTCTACTTTCGCCAAAATTACATGGATGGTCCATATAGTTTGCACTTTGTAACACATTTATTCACTTAAAGTTGGGGACTAAATGTGTTACAAAGTGCAAACCACAATGACCATCCGTGTACTTTCGACAAAAGTTGAGAACTAAATCAAATCCCAAGAAGATCTGACTACTTTATCTTTTCTAAATTGTTCGTATCTTATTTGTCTTTCCTTCAAATTCCACTATGAGTTTCGGATTGTTGGGTCAGGTCAAGTTTGATTTGGGTCTTAGACCTACCGTACTGGAGCGTTTTTCCTCCCTAATACCGCCCCAAAACGCCGGATCACGCCGACACCTCCATTACATGTGGGCGTGTTTGGCTCCTTTTTGGTTCAGGCGTTTTATAAAAAACGCTGGATGGGCTATGTGATTGTCCAATCATATTTCACTTTGCATCAATTGGCCAATAAGAATTTTAATTTTTTGTTAATTTTATTTTATTACAAAACATAATGCCCAATAATGCCCCATCCCCACTACACCCATTTTAGAAAACGCCCAATAATGCCTCATTGCTGACTGGGCTGCCACATGACGCAAAACGCCCAAGGGTGAATAATGCCCACTATGCATGGTCTTATAATTTAGAGTCATGCACTCATACTCAACCACTATCCAAATGAATTATTTAAATATATATAGAGATAATATTTGATAGTTGGAAGTTTATTGTTTTATACTTTCTCTCTCTTTCCATTTTTGGTTTAGAGACATTGAATACAACATATTGTGTGTTTAATCATCATTATATTTGGAGTACGTAAAAGAATTAATAAATAATATGAGAATAAATTAGGTGCAACTAAATCCATTAAATAGAGATATAGAGGGGTGTATAATGTTAGAATCCAATTTCTCTTTAAAGATGAGACCGATAATGACAAATGACGTCTGCTTGGAATTATTAGAATCCAATTTCTCTTGTAAATAATGAGATTAAGAAAATAATACCTTTTGTCATGTTGTGGTTTTTTTTTTTTTTCACGTGTCCTTTAATATTGACAAACGACCATGCCAAGTTTTTTAAATAACTTCATACGACTACTTTTATAAGATAAACAACTACCATGTTTTGTTTCACAAATTCTTATTGTTAATGATTTAAAATATCGTTTGTATGCAGCTTATTTGTATAGTTATAAGTATATTTATAATGGTAAGTTTCGTTATAATCTAATATATTTTTTATGCATGTGTTCTTTTGGGACTTGAAGAACTAGTTAGACTTTGTGTGTCCGGACATCCTATAATGGTAAGTTTCGTTATAATCTAATATATTTTTTATGCATGTGTTCTTTTGGGACTTGAAGAACTAGTTAGACTTTGTGTGTCCTGACATCCTAATTGGACCAGGTAGAAACTTTAAATGTTTATTAATTTAGTCGGTCATGCTGATACGATACAACTCATGTAGAAGCCGTTCAGATAAGAAAAATCTTTTGAAAAAATAGCTTTTTTTGTACTTTGTTTACGATTGTTTTTATTTCTATTTAATCAAAACATACTCAACATGAAAAAAATAACAAAAACTATTTTTTTTTACATTTAAAAATGATTTTTATGAGGTTTTTTTTTACATGTTTAACAATAGTTCTCTGGTTTCTCACTTTTTTTGGTTCCTTAGTGAACTCGCCCTAGGTAAATATATAATACATAACAAAACCAGTTTGAAGGGTGAATATGATTCAAATTCTTACTTTGTGAATAGTTTCTAAAAAAGGATTATTATTTTAACATCAATAGTTACATTAAATGCGTTACTTGTTGATTGTTATTGTTATTGTTATTGTTATTGTTATTGTTATTGTTATTATTATTATTATTATTATTATTATTATTATTATTATTATTATTATTTTATTATTATATTAATTCATAACATGACAAGCAATAGTAATGGTTGTGCCTTCTCAGTTTTACCTATGAACTTTTAGTTGATATATTCACTTTACTCACAAAAATCTATTTTTGAACTTCTATTTCCTTTTATGCATACATACAAATTTTGTAAAGTTATACTTTTTTATATATTAAAAGATAATTTACTGTTACCGTACCTACAAAAGATTTCATTTTGAATTTAACTACAAAGGGTAAAAATGTCTGCAGTGTGGTTTTTTTTCTTTGTAAGTTAAAGATCTGAAATTGTTACTAGAATTTTGAATTTAAAAGTGGTTTTAAATAAATGAAGAAAAGAGAAGACATTAATTTTGTTGATTATTTGCAGGTATTATTTTGAGATTAGTAAAATTACTATAGTCATCTGTATAGCATTGAGTATTATCGTTTTACCACTGGTAAAGACATAAGGCATGTATGTGTCAAATTATATTTATTTTCTTCTTGTAATTTTTGTTCTAAGTTTTGTTTGTTAGCTTCTTTTACAAAAAAATTAAACACACGATATAACATTTTTTTAAACGGACTGAGCCGGTACGCCACGAAAAAATTATGAATTTTTTTTCTACAAAAAACTAAATGCATTTTCATTTTAAACTTTTAGAAATTGGGCCACCTGCAGCGAAGCATGTAACCCACTAGTTTATAATATTTTTTATTATAAAAAAAAAAAAAAAAAAAAAAAGAACTCGGGTACGGAAAGCAGTTGTTTAGCCCAAAAACTAATGAACTATGTGAACTTTAGCTCTACACAAAGTTGATTGTTTAGCCCAAACACGAATGAACCATATGAACTTTAGCCCAATATGTGAAATTGTGATCATAACTGTATCCCATACGAGCAATTAGAGAAGTCTTTAGCCCAATGCGAAAGCTGGGCAATCTCTATATTTTGAAGAGTCCAAGTCCCAAGTTAATGAAACCCAACATAATTGGGTTTGGGGTTTGGGACATGTTAAAAGTATGAAATATATACACTTTCGGTTTTATATTTGCAATCTTTAATCGTTATAAACGTCAAATTAATATCTTTGTTTTATGTGTTGAGGTGTGGGCTGTACGCTTGTTAAAGTGGGCTGAGATGATAAAGACTTGGGCTGGATGCTTGGCTGGTAGCAGTGGGCTGGTTGCAGTTGCTTGCTGATTGGGCTTGAGACTAATGGGCTGCTGTTGCATATTCAAGTTGGGCTTAAAGCTGGTTGCA
The DNA here is from genome assembly GCA_030545235.1 of Helianthus tuberosus. NCBI lineage: Eukaryota > Viridiplantae > Streptophyta > Magnoliopsida > Asterales > Asteraceae > Helianthus > Helianthus tuberosus. The sequence continues at coordinate 10,984,431 of CM060396.1, forward strand.
TAAATAATCATGGGCCATCTGCTTAGGGCTAAAAGAGCTGGTTGCATATATAATTAACATGAGAGGCTCTTGAAGTTAGAGGTGCACAAACCGGTTAATTTTAATAACTGGTTCGGTTAACCAATTATACCGGTTAATTTGACTTTTTGACTTTAACCGGTTAATGCTTTAACCGGTTATTACTTTAACCGGATATTTTTTTAACTGGTCCGGTTAATTACTTTAACCGGTTCGGTTAATTAACCGGTTATTTTCGGTTATTAACCGTTTTTTTTTGCCTTTTTTTTGAATTTTTCGGTTATTTTTTCGGTTAACCAGTCTATCGGTTAAAAAACCGGTTATTATACTAAACACTTATAACCGGTTACTAACCTACGGTTAAAAATAACCACTAACCGGTTATTCCTAAATCGGTTATTAACCAGTTACGGTTTCGGTTAATAACCAGTTATGGTTAATTAACCGGTTTTTTTGTGCACCTCTACTTGAAGTTGGGTGGCAAGATTTAATTTCACACGCTCATCTTTCCTCGCGTCAGTATCGACTAGGGATTCTAATTTAGATCAGATCCCTTGCTTGTTTATTCTCTATCTCTTGTTCTTGAACGATTCGTGCTTCATTTGTTAGGTTTGATGAGATACATGTTGAATCTCAGGAAATAAGAAGATGAAAGTGGTTTGTAGAAAAAATCGGTGGGCGCCAATGGAGAAACACAGAACTAATTAAGGGACTAATCAGTTTGGTTTATGTTTCTATCATGATGGTTAATCTTCTCGTAAGTATCCTGAGCTCCTAATGATCATGGTTTATCTGCAAAACAAAACACCGTTACTCGTTAAGAGGGGAATGTGGGGGTTTCCCTCTTAACCGGGCTCCGGCGTGAGAATAAGCGACTGCTTTGGGGGGAGATTAAAGTATTAAGAGAGAGTAGAGGGAATGGAATGAATTAACCTGTGAAGTGAAGGTCTCTATTTATAGCCGGAGAGGTGTAAGAGGGTGTGGGCTGATGGGCCTTGGGCCGGAAGGCGACAACATGGAGGATATGCTCCTTGTCTCACTGGTGTCGACCGTTAGTGGCTTCTAGGAGCTTTGTGGAACTGGCGCAACGTGATTGGAGCCACGTGTCACTGTTGTCGGCCTGGTCGCCCTTCTGCCATCAGCAGGTAAGTGGAGATCGTGGGGCAGTTGTCTCTGCCCTGTGATTGGTGCCACATAGGCGTCCTTCAGTACTTTTGTCTCCTGCATGTCAGACGATCGTGGAGCACGATTGCGCAGGAACAGAAGGACCCTGATTGGCTCTTTTTATTCTGCCACTTGTACCTTGTGTACTATCTGGAAAGGCCTTGCGCCGTAGTCACGCACGATTCTTGCTGAGCACGTTATTATCATGCGCGCGGCATGGGCTTTCAGATGTCCCTTTTAGAATGCTAAGTGTTGCTAACTGGAGTTTACTCTTATGTGGACCTCGCGCCGCGCTACACAGGTATGTTGTATCTCGCGCGAGGTTGGCGATCAAGAAAATTGATGATTAAGGAGTATGGTCCCGCGCGACCTTTCAGGGGGTTGCGCGGCTTTTTGGGACCATACCCCTTCAAGTCCCCCCAGTCCAGTGCTGCACCATGCGCAAGGCAAGTGGTTGGAGCTCTGGACTTAAATAAATAAAAATAAAGTAGAATGATGCTTTTGGCTTTGGTAGACGGCGCGCGTGTAAATTGTTAGCTATTACGGCGCGGCTACCAGGCTTGTTGTTGGCTTTTACATGAAGTTTCTAATGGCTTTGGGCGGGAAAGACCTCGAAATTCGAATTTTCTGACAAGTTGGTGCAAAAGTCGTGGTTGGTGACGACTGAGTTGACCCCTGACGGTTGTCATCCACTTGCTGCTGACGGTTCAGCTTTTCGTCAGGAGAGTGAGGCCCACGCGCGCGTGGTAACCATCACTCCGGGAAACACGCCTTACGTGGCGCTTTCTGGTTGGCCTTGTTTGCGGCGGTTTCGGCACGGTTACCCATCGCATTAAATGCAATGGGTATATATATCCGGAGAGATTTGGGTCTCATCACTTCTCTTCTACTATTCTTTTGTTTCCTCTCCAAACTTCTTTGAATCTTCAAAGTTTGAAGAACACGGTTGCAGCAGATCTTCAAGTTTTTGAAGAACGTCGTAGCAGATTATCAAGCTTGCTTTCAGAATACTCAAAACCTGTTTCATCTATCAATGGCCGAAGAACAACATGAGGATAACCCCGGAGAAGAAGGTCATGTGCCTGTTCTCCGGTGGGACTTAGGGCTTTTCGAACAACTTTCCCGTAGTTTCCGGTTCCCACCGGAGTGGGATGCCCGGTACCCCGGCCAGAACCAAACGGCCGCTGATGCACCGCCGGGGTACATCACCTTATTCGAAGACTTCTTCCATCAGGGCAACTTCCGGTTGCCGGCGACTAACTTCATGGCTCATATTCTTCAATATTATGGGTTTCATATATCTCAAATGAGCCCACCCGGGATGGTTCGGGTTCGACATTTCGAGTTCCTGTGCTGGGCTCATGGCATTGAGCCAACTGTTGATAAATTCCGGGTTTTCTACACACTTCAGAGAAACATGGGTTTCTATTCCTTCGCCAGCCGAGGCGCGGCGAAGAAGATACTGTTGAACCCTCCCAAGAGTTTCCATGACTGGAAACCAAAGTTTTTCTATATTCGGGAGGAGGTAGTTCCGATACCCATGACGTTTCGCGCTTGGACTGAACCAATCGTGAAGGAAGACTTGGAGATCCCCAAGACTGCGGCTTGGTATCGCGAGCTTACCGCCACCCCAAACCGAGTGTTTGGGGAGAGTGTCTTGGTTGCGGCGCGGATGAGCGATCAGTGGCCGCCTGATAGCAAGGAGGTTCCTATCTTAATGATGGACGACGAAGGTTAGTAATTTTATTATTCTTACTGATCTTCCGGGGCTTGCATTTTTTCCCTTTTTTTTTTTTTTGATATGATTTATCTTGTAGAGGTGCGCTTGTATCAAGCTGCCTTCGCCGCTTTTGGCGGTAGAATGGGCGTGCGCCCGCTTCAAGACGGGGAGCAATACTGGTATTACCAAATAAGGGATAACTTTATGTATCCTGTTGCTGATGCGTTCACCTTGCCGCCTACTGCAAACGAAGGTGCGCACATACCGAACCCTCGTCCTTTGCGCTCTGTGACTTCTGCTGGGAAAGAGGTTGTCTATCTTTCCAGCGAGGAGTCTGTAGGGTCTTCGAACGGAGAGTTAAGTTCGTGGTCTAACGTCTTTGCAGGTGTGTTGCGCAACTTGGGTATTGACCCAGAAGAGAAGAAGAAGAAGAAACCGGTGAAGAAGAAGAAGGATGCTGAGGTGACCAGCAAGGGTGTTGGGGGTAGTCGCGCAACCACTGGTGCTGTGGGTAAAGGTATTTTTCGCCTCCATCAGAGTGACTTGAGAGATTTCGTGATTGTTAGTGACTCACTTGAAGGTTTGCCGCGCGCAGGCGGAAAGAAGACTGGAACCGGTGGCTCAGGGAGCGCGGGTTCTCTCAATCCGGACGCTGGCGCTACTCCTTCCTCTGGTGTGCATGAGGAGGAGGAAGAAGAAGAAGAAGAGGAGGCTGCTGCAAAGTTGATCAGCAGAAAGAGAGTTAGAAGCGAAACTACAGCTGGCGTCTCTGCTGCGCTCGGAGCTGGTTAGGTTCCCCTGATTGGGAAGCGGAGCAACTTGCGCTCGCTTTACAAAGTTTCTCCGGGTAGGTTCTTTAGTTACGTTATTTTGTTACTTTCACTCTTTTTGACATGTTGTATTTGCAGAGGTTAAGAAGACGACCCCAGAGAAGGGTGTGGTATTCGTAGATCCGGTAGAGCCGGTGCATAAGAGGCCAAAGATTACTGTTAAATCTTCTAAGGCTGCTGGTGTTGAGACTGTCAAAGACAAACATGTTGCTGAAGGTGATAAGGCGAAGGCTGTTGAAGAGAAGAAGAAAGCTGATGAAGAGCATAGGAAAGCTGATGAGGATAGGAGGAAAAAAGCGGAGGGGGAGAAGCAGAGGAAGGCCGAGGCAGATCGGAAGGCTGAGGAGGATAGGAAGGCTGAAGAGGATAAGAAGAAAGCTTCTGCAATGGAGAAGGAGAAGCAAAAGGCTGTTGAAAAGCCTAGTGGTGATTCTTTGAGGTATACCGGTGCTGCTGCCATCACTATCCAGGAGAAAGCGCAGGGTCCGGAGGTTTTGAGCGCTGCGGGGTCTACAAAGTCCCATCAAGAGAGGAGGAAAGAACCTGAGGTTGAGAGACCTGTCCGCCCTGTGTACGTTTCTAGTGGCGCGAGCTCTGGTGGCGCTGGGGGTTATAATCCGCAAGCTATCGGGGCCAAGGATACTCTTGGAGATATCTACTATAAAAGCTATACCGAAGAGGAGCGCGGTAATGCCCCCCACCAGGCTCCCTGGAATTTGAGGCAGAAGGACACCTTCCAAGAGTTTGGCCCTTGCCGCGATTGGTTCTTAAACTCCTTTACTCCTGGTGAAGTTAATAGGCAGAAGGCGAAAACTCATGAAGGGCTGTACCGTACTTACATGCTTGGGGAGGCGAACGCTCGCGCTGCTAACCACCAAATTGTCCGTGAGTGGCGGACAATGGTTAGGGAACGGTCGGATTGGGAGAGGTACCGCGAGCGGATGTTGAAGCGGATAAGTGAATTTGAGAAGTCAAAAACCGCCCTTGATGAAGAGAAGGCGAAGTTTGAAGCTGATAAGAAGGCTGAAGATTGGGGGCGCGAGGGCCTGAAAAACAAGCTTCATGCTGCTGAACAACAGCTTGCTAAGGAGAAAGCTGAGTTCAAGCGCATATGCGCGAAGGATAATGAGCGCGCGGCTGCAGATCGTAACAAGATTGTCAACCTTGAGGCTAAGGTTGTGGAGTTGACAGCGGAGGTTGAGGGTGTGCAAGCTGTTAAGGCTGCTAAGGCACAGCTTGAGGTTTGTACAACTTAATACCCTTTCTTTCTGTGTTTTGTCTGTAGCATATCCTAAGTTCTGTCCTTTGTAGGTTGACCTTGCTGATGCGAAGGTGCAGCTGTCTGGCAAGGACAAGGATCTTGGGGCCAAGGATGTCGAGATCGCTGAGCTAAAACGCCGCCTGCGAGAGCAGGTTGACAAAAGTGAATCCTTGGAGATCGATCTGGAGGCTGAAAAGTCTAAGGCTGCCTCAGCTGAGGAGGCGAAGCTTAGGGCTGAGGAAGCTCGTGATGTTAGTACTGCAGCTCTTAATGTAGCGCAGACTAATTATGCTGAAGCTCAGGGTATCGTGGATACTCTTATCTCTGATGCCGAGTGGCTGCGTGGTCGTGGAATGGTGCTGGTATGATTCCTCTTTTTACTTTAATTTGATTTATTTAGACCTGTTGGCTAAAGTATTACGCTTGCTGTAGATGGCCAACTCCATCTTGAATGCTGGTGAATTGGATAAGGCTGTTGCGGCCGTCATAGATGCTTCCCTTGCAGTTGGTCACCGTAAAGGCTATGTTGAATGTGCGCAACATGCGTCGGTTATGTTTGGGCAGGAGTTCGATACTAGTCACTGCTCGGTGACTGAAGAAGCTGAGGCTGAGCTAGCCCGCGCGGAACATGGTTATGATCATCTATCCATTCCGGTGATGGATTTGGTTACTGATGCACTGAAACATGATGACTGGTGTCAGCGGCTGAAGAATATCCTTGATCCACCAGAGACTGTTGAGCTCTCGGATGAGGAGGCACCTGCGGGTTGAGATGGCGACGGGAAGGGTGATGGTGATGGCAGTAAGCCTGGCGGTGATGGCGATAAAGGCGATAAGCATGGTGACAGTGGAGATGATGAATTCGAATAGGTTTGTCAACAGGCTTTGTGCCTTGTAAAAAATTCCAGTAGGTTTCTGATGTAACTTGTTGCGCTGTTGCGCTTTTATCTAATGAATGACATTGTGTTTTTCTAACTGTTGCGCGGTTGCGCCTTTTAAATGGTATGTTTGCTTATTTTCCCGTTACAATTGTTGCACTGTTGTTAGAAACTTTGGTTAAGTTAGCGCGAATAAATGTAAGAGAGGCTCATGTGCAAACGTAACTGGAGTGTTTTCGTGCTAATCAGAAGTTTAACATGCATTTGTAACGAAATAAGTCGGATAGTGATAAAAGAGCATGTCGTATGCTTTTCATTAATTACGTAGGCGCTTAGGTCGAGATACATTGCTTGTAACTTAGAAAGGCGTGTAGCCAACATAAAAAGTAAAGGGCGCGTGGCCGACATTAGTGGGGAAAGGCGCAGGGCCTACATAGTCATATATAGCATTTGCGCAGTTGTTGCGCATTCCACGTGCGCGGGATGATGTGTCCATCCAGGGTGCGCAATTTGTAAGCCCCTTTTCCTAGCACCTCGTGCACCAAGTATTGGCCTTCCCATTTAGGTGCTAGCTTTCCTGGGCGTGCGGCGTTTGAGGCTTTGTTGTCTCGAAAGACATATTCCCCTGGAGTGAAGGTACAGATGCGGACTCGCGCGTTGTAGTACCTCTCTAGTTGTGTTTTGTACTTGGCTTCTTTGATACGCGCGATTTCGCGCCTTTCTTCTAGCAAATCCAAGTCAAGGCGACGCTCTGCCTCGTTGTCGATTGCGTTGACTGCTGTCAAACGCGGAGAGGGCAGGCCAACTTCCGCCGGGATAACCGCTTCTGAGCCATAGACTAGGCTAAAAGGGGTTTCGCCGGTACTTGTTTTTGGCATGGTTCAGTGAGCCCACAAGATACTTGGGAGCTCATCCACCCAGCCTCTTCGTTTAGTACCCAGTCGGGCCTTAATCCCATCGACGATACACTTGTTCACACTTTCAACCTGCCCGTTGCCTTGAGGATGCGCAACGGAGGAGAAAGTGTGTTCGATTTTCATCTCCTTCATCCAGTTCTGGAGGTCATCTGACACAAAGTTGGTGCCGTTGTCTGTTACAATCTTGAGTGGGAGGCCGAATCTGCAGATGATGTGTTCCCAAATGAACTTGCGCACTATCATGGCTGTAGTTGAAGCAAGGGCTTTGGCCTCCACCCATTTTGTGAAGTAATCGATGGCCACTATTATGAACTTGACGGCGCCGGGAGCGTCTGGGAAGGGTCCTACCATGTCGATTCCCCACTGCTGAAAAGGCCAAGCAGTTGATACGGGGATTAGATCGTTCTTGGGGCGCAGGGTTTTTGGAGAGTGCCGCTGACAGGAGTCGCACTTGCGCAGCTCCTTCAGGGCATCAACGTGCATCCCTGGCCAGTAGTACCCGGCGTTCATGATCTTCGCAACAACCATGCGTGGTCCCGCATGGATGCCGCAGATTCCTTCATGAATCTCCCTTATCAGATAGTTCGCGTCTTGAGGGTCCACACAGCGCAGGAGTGGTCCCAAGAAGGACTTTCGGTATAAGATACCGCCATTCATTTCGTACTGCAGAGCTTTGTTCTGAATTTTTCTTGCCTCTGCCTTATTCTCTGGTAGTATTCCCTCTTTTAAGTACTGAATGATAGGGGTCATCCAGGATGGCTGCCCTATCTCGATCACATTGACTTGTCGCAACAAAACTGACGGGTTCTTGAGTACCTCAATCCTTACATCTTTGGCTAGATGTTGGAAGGACGTTGAAGCGAGCTTGCTCAAGGCGTCAGCTGGTTTGTTTTCGGAGCGGTTGATGTGGATGACCTTGTGAGACTTGAACTGTTGAAGCAACTCTTTTGCTTGTTCCAGATATAGGGCCATGACTTCACCCCTTGCATCGTATATACCGTTGACTTGGCTGGCTATCAAGAGTGAATCAACATGTGCTTGTAGATTTTTAGCTCCCATTTTGATGGCGAGGCGCAAGCCTGCCAGAAATGCTTCGTATTCCGCCTCGTTGTTGGTGTTTTTGAAATCCAACTTGATGGCGTAAGTGAATTCGTGGTTTTCGGGGCTTACTAGGCGCAATCCAGCTCCCGCGCCGTCCTCGTTTGAGGCCCCATCAGTATAAAGCATCCAAGTCTCATTTGTCGTGTCTTTTTCGGGAGTTTCCACCAGCTCACAATCTTTGATCTTCTCAACTGGGACTTCTGTGATGAAGTCCGCTAGAACCTGACCCTTGATGGCTGGGCGCGGCCGATACAGAATGTTGTGGCCCCCCAGCTCGATGGCCCATTTTGCTAACCGCCCAGACGTTTCTGGTTTTTGAAGTATCGTGCCGATATGGAAATTGGTGAGCACGGTGATCACATGCCCTGTGAAATATCTGCGCAGCCTTCTGGAGGCGTGTAACAGCGCTAGTACCAATTTTTCCATCGTGGAATATCTCGTTTCTGGGTCAGTAAGTACCCTGCTAACATAATAAATTGGAGTCTGGACTCCATTTCTTTCCACTAGTAACACCGATCCTACTGCCTTATCTGAAGAAGATAAGTACAGTACGAGTGGTTCTTTTTCAAATGGTGTAGTCAGGGTGGGGAGCTCGATCAAACATTCTTTCATTTGCTGAAAAGCCTTTTCTGCTTCAGGGGTCCACCTGAATTCTTGCTTCTTCACACAATTGCCCAGTGTGCTGATAAAAGGGTATGACTTCGCGGCGTGATTTGACAAAAAGCGGTTAAGCACGGCGAGGCGGCCGGCCAACCGTTGCATTTCTTTGATTGTTCGCGGCGATGGCATCCGCTCTATTGCTTGGACTTTCTCCGGGTTTACTTTAAAGCCGCCGTTGGTTACTATGAAACCTAGAAACTTCCCTTCTTCCATGCCAAAAGAACACTTGGCTGGGTTCAACTTCATGTTTACGCTGCGCAATGAATTGAACGTTTTCTCGATGTCCTTCAACATTTGGTCCTCTTCGGGACTTTTAACCACTAGATCATCGATGTAAACTTCAATATGCTTTCCGATGTCACCCGCGAAGGTCTTGTCCATCAATCGCTGGTATGTGGCGCCAGCATTTTTCAGGCCGAATGGCATCTTCGTATAGCAAAAAATCCCCAGATCCGTGCGAAAAGCCGTCTTGTCTTCATCTTCTAGTTTCATTTGAACTTGATGGTACCCCTTGTAGCAATCCAAGAAGCACTTCCATCTGTATGGCGCGAGAGAGTCTATCTTTTTGTCGATCTCAGGCAAAGAGTAACAATCCTTAGGGCATGCCTTGTTGAGATCGGTATAGTCGACGCACATTCGCCATCCGCCACTAGACTTCTCTACCATTACGGGGTTCGCAACCCAACTCTGATAACGTACTTCTCGCAGGATGCCGGCTTTAAGTAACTCGCAAACTTGCTCATTCATTGCTTTCGTCTTGTCTGCCCCTAGGCTGCGCCTTCTTTGGACTTTCGGCTCAACCGAGGGGTAGGTGTTTAAACAGTGCTCTGTGATGTCGCGCGGGACTCCAGTCATGTCGGCAGGGGTCCAGGCGAAAATATCCATGTTCTTGAATAGGAGCTGCTTGAGGCGAGTTCTGATATTTGGTGAGATAGCGTGACCTATCGTCACCGTTTGCTCCGGATATTTGCGATTTAAAACCCATTTTTCGGGCTCGGTTGCTGAAACCTTTGCCGCTTTTGTTGGGCGCATCTCTTCTGTTGACATAACTTCCTTCTTCGCATAAACGATTGCCACCCCCGTCTTGGTTGGGAAACCAATCGCTGAGTGGGGGGTGGAAGTTATCATATTCAGCTCGCCTTGCGTTTCTCTCCCGATCAGTACGTCATGTCTTGACTTAACGGGCATCACCATGAAGTTAACGTTTGTTGTCCTCGAATGCTTCCCGTCAGAGAGTGTGACGGGGAAGCTAATTTGGCCTAACGGGAAGACCATTTCATTGCAGAACCCAGACAGTGGGTAGTTAACTGGTTCGAGTCTCGCTTTGTCTTCATCGTCGAACTGGTTAAAGCATTGTTCATAGATGATGTCTGCTGTACTCCCCGGGTCAATGAAGACGTATTCAGTTTCATAATGGCCGATGATACCGGTGATGACGATGGGTCGTGTGGCTCGGGGACCCCCGCGCACCACCGGGAAAATAACTTGTTGTTCTTGCCATGAAGGCTCATAAGGTCTCTTGCCTTTTTCTCTTGCGCTATACCTTGGTCCATTGACCATGTGTGTCTCCAGATGTCGAACCTTCTTGTGATTTCCTTCATCGTGGCGATGGAGCTGTCGCGTTTCTTTGCGCACATTCTTCACTAAGTGGCTCAGCTTTCCACTCTTTAGTGCTCTCTCGATCTCTTGTCGCAAGCTGTAGCAATCATCTGTTAAGTGGCCTGTATCCTTGTGGAAATCACAATACAGATTGGGGTCTTGTCCCTTTTTGTTCGTCATAGGCCTGGGAGCCTTGAAGTCATGGTTTTCCGTCATTAGCACCTCTTTTGGTGTTTTTATGAGCGGAGTCCAATGCTTTTCACGATTATCGTCTCGGACTGCCTTTCTATAACCGATGCGATCAATAGTGTCACGCGCGTCTTCCTTATAGCGGGATCGTTCTTCGTAACGGGGTCGATCGCTATAACCGCTGGAGTGGTTGGCCTTCCACCCAGGGTTTTTGCCTTTGTTGCGCCTGTTGTCATCGCGCGAGTGACCCCCTTTGGAAAATCTATCTTCAGAACGATAGTTGTTGTTTCGTGCGAGAGACTCTTCCGTTTGCGCGACTATCTTCGCGGCTTCCATGAGTTTGTCCCACTCCTTTGGCATTCCATCTTTCCCAGTGATGGTTCTAATCAGGCTATCACAACGGATTGCTTTCTTGAAATGGCAGCGCATGAGTTGTTCACTCACGCCACCGATCTCCAAACATTCTTTGTTAAAGCGCGTAATAAAATCTTCCAAACCCTCATTATCTCTTCGCCAGATATCTTCAACTTCAGCTGTGTCGCGCTGGTATCGCCTTTGCTGACTGAAGTGACTCAGAAACTGAGTCCTGAAATCTACCCATGATTTTATTTTTCCCGGAGGAAGGCTGTCGAACCAGGCGCGAGCAGCCCCCGTTAATGTTTGGATAAACAAATGACACCACATGGGCATGTTCCAACCTCCCATGCAGCCCACGCTAGTAAACACTCTGACGTGATCGTCTGGATCAGTCAATCCGTTGAACTTTCCGACGGTCGGATGCAACTTTTCTCTCTTGAGCGGCGCTAGCGCTATCTTTGGGATGAACTTCGAATGCTCTATAGCTTCTTCTGGTCGATAGGCGAGGCGAAAGTCACGCTCCGCCTCCTCGGTATAACCAACGTGTTGCCTTGGTTTGTAATACTCGTGATTTCTTTGCAAACGATTGAAGACCGAAGATTCGTCATCGTTTTCCCAGGTTGGATCGTTCGGGTCAGTTTCTTCCCACTCATCGTTCATGTTGCGCGGCGTGAGCCGGCTATGAACTGGGCCTCTTTGGAAATTTGACGGTTCGTCATAGTAGCTTTCTGTCTCCCCCCGTGTGTCGCGCGTGTCCTGCACGCTTAGTCTTCGGGTAGGGGGAGGTCTGTTGGCTCTTCCTTGGATATTTTGTGGTGGTAGCATCGGGCGCGGCCCGTGACTTGGGCCGGTTGGTGTAACCAAGGAAGGTTCTGCCGTTAGAACTGCTTGTTGCGCGCTCAAGGATTGATATGCCGCGTTGATGGTGGCGAGTTGCTTGGCGTACCATGAGGCTGGGGTTTCGCCCTCTGGTAGCCCCAATAGCGCTGAGATATTCTGAGGTGGAGCTGGGTTCGATGGTCCAGCACCGTTGTTTCCTGGGGTAGTTTGATTGACGCGGGTGAAGCTCCCGCGAGGACCCCCGGTGTTGGCCATCTCGATCTCGCCGATTTCTTCAACGTGTTGGGGTTGGATGTTTTGATTATCCACCCCCAACGCTGCGTTGGGGTCTGCTCCAAGACCAACAAATTCGGGGATGATTCCTTGACCAGCCATGATCGAAGGAAGAAAAGCAGTGAAACTCAGGAAATAAGAAGATGAAAGTGGTTTGTAGAAAAAATCGGTGGGCGCCAATGGAGAAACACAGAACTAATTAAGGGACTAATCAGTTTGGTTTATGTTTCTATCATGATGGTTAATCTTCTCGTAAGTATCCTGAGCTCCTAATGATCGTGGTTTATCTGCAAAACAAAACACCGTTACTCGTTAAGAGGGGAATGTGGGGGTTTCCCTCTTAACCGGGCTCCGGCGTGAGAATAAGCGACTGCTTTGGGGGGAGATTAAAGTATTAAGAGAGAGTAGAGGGAATGGAATGAATTAACCTGTGAAGTGAAGGTCTCTATTTATAGCCGGAGAGGTGTAAGAGGGTGTGGGCTGATGGGCCTTGGGCCGGAAGGCGACAACATGGAGGATATGCTCCTTGTCTCACTGGTGTCGACCGTTAGTGGCTTCTAGGAGCTTTGTGGAACTGGCGCAATGTGATTGGAGCCACGTGTCACTGTTGTCGGCCTGGACGCCCTTCTGCCATCAGCAGGTAAGTGGAGATCGTGGGGCAGTTGTCTCTGCCCTGTGATTGGTGCCACATAGGCGTCCTTCAGTACTTTTGTCTCCTGCATGTCAGACGATCGTGGAGCACGATTGCGCAGGAACAGAAGGACCCTGATTGGCTCTTTTTATTCTGCCACTTGTACCTTGTGTACTATCTGGAAAGGCCTTGCGCCGTAGTCACGCACGATTCTTGCTGAGCACGTTATTATCATGCGCGCGGCATGGGCTTTCAGATGTCCCTTTTAGAATGCTAAGTGTTGCTAACTGAAGTTTACTCTTATGTGGACCTCGCGCCGCGCTACACAGGTATGTTGTATCTCGCGCGAGGTTGGCGATCAAGAAAATTGCTGATTAAGGAGTATGGTCCCGCGCGACCTTTCAGGGGGTTACGCGGCTTTTTGGGACCATACCCCTTCACTCTTGTTATTAAACGTCTTGTCTCTTGCCGCCGCAACCCTGTTTGCGTTGTTATCCTTGATCTTATTGTGTGTGTGTATATATATGATTGTATTTATTTAGTGTATATGTCATGATTATGATATTACTTTGTATTGTTTTTATCTGTAGTTATTTATTCATACCCTTATGATATGAATTATATTTGAGGTTTCCATTATTTTATAATGGTTTCAGGCTCTTGGTACATTTGGGCAAAAATATACATACAGTGACAGGCGTATCTTTTGTATAAAACCGAAAAAAGATAAAAAATTTACACTACACAGACGAAGTTGATGGGTATTTTACTATTTTTACACTACGGAGACGGAGAGGGATAGCACGGGCTACCTGCTGCTTGTGCACTACCTCTGCCGAGGAAAATCAGTACATGAAGCTTTTATAAAGGGAAGCCTTTATTTATTGTTGAACATTTCGTTACCCCCTTCGGATCCCCTAAAAAGCCTATTCGAGAATTTGGATTCTGGCTTTAAGCCATCTTTTATTCTTTTCTAAAGTAAATTAATAACAAAAAAGAGAAATAATAACATAAATACTTTTATTTTTTAGATTTTTAGCACTTGAGTTATACTCTACATGTGTGATTCCATACAAAAATTAATGTAAAATCATTCTTCACGTCACACCTACAATTTCTTTTACAATCCATTTGCTTTGTGACATCACAACACTTACAATACGCACACCGAATTTTAAACTTCAAAACACGTCAATTTTTTTAAAAGAAGTACAATCTTTCTGGGACCGACTGTATTACACGAGTTCAAGCTTTTCACGCCTAGCGTGTCATTTTCCAAAATGAGAAACAAGAAATTCATTCGAGTGTGTATATAAACATTACATTTTGAGCATAAAAACACTTTAGAAGGGAAAAAGTGCATAGAATCTAGAGAAAATCAAAATAAAGTTGATATTGGTATAGAGAGGGAATCAACATGAAAAGGAAGGTACATCTTGAGATAGAGGTATCGTGTTCCCATGCCCAAACACAAAAACGAATCACCTTTCTTCACCATGCCAATACGTTTCTTTTTCTTTTGAACTCCCTTCTTAGAGAATGTTGTTTTTCACGAAACCTTCTTGTCCCCACCTCGACTTCTATTACTTTCACTACGTCGTATAATAGTATGCTCCATGTACGTCGTCTCCATTCATATACATAAACTTGGTTTTTACGAAAAAGAGCATAACCAATAAAGTCAACGTTGAGAATTTATGGTTACTGATTTTTAACAGAAAATGTATAGCTAAGGAAACTGTTGAAAACATAAAGAAACGAACAATCATAAGAACACAATAGTTAACTTGTCCACACCTTTGAGGGGTGCTACAGTGATAAGCGTTTGAGTCCCTCTAAAAGAGTATCAGGTTGGAATCCGGCTTTTACTGGTTTTCTTACCTTAAACCATCTTGAAGGTCGTCTATACAACGTAAGTTGCATTATCCTTTATTCCATTAGTTAGCAAGATGTTGGTGAGGGCGTATGAGTTTTTCTGTGACATGTCACTACTAGAAAATACACATTTCTTGACGCACATTGCACGTCATAAAATGGTAATTATGACACGCAAAAGCGTGTCGTTGATTGAGGAGTCATAAAATTAACATGACATACATTTGTGTGTCATGTTTTTATGACACACGTTTAACGACACATATTTATGACACTCATTTTATGACACACATTCATGACACTCATTTAATGACACGCATTCATGACGCACATTGATGACACACATTTATGACATGCAATGCATGTCAAGGAAGACCTTGTCATAAATATGATGACACGCTTAGATGCGCGTCATGGTTTTAGGTATTTTTTAAAAAAAATATAATTTTTTAGAATTACCATATTTCTTATTAAATGATAATTGTCTCGTACTAGAGAATAATATATATCCAATCACTCCGGTTCATGAAATATTTCAAAAAATAATAACAAACATTTAAAAATTAACAATAGATTTCATAAATGTTGATACTAACAAACCAATATCTCATGCAATATTTCAACAAAAAAAAAAAAAAACACTAACAGAAATACAATACTCCATTAAACTACGTGAGTGAACACTAACTATCCTTCACCATTTGCTTGTGTAGCATGCCCAGATTTCCTACTCACTTCCATCATCTTCACCTACAAAATGAAAAAAAAAAAAAAAAAAAACCTCAATTCCATCCACACTTTCATCAGTCAAAAGGGTATGAAGAAAAAACTACATAAAATGAGGCCCATTTATCATTTAAGGTCTATGTGTCCGTCATAATATTTTGTTTAAAAAACATGTACTCTACGTGTTCTATGAACTGTTCTTCCTTCTCTTTGTAGCTAGAAAGAGCAACACCTTCAATCTGGTCAATTCATCAATAAGGAAAAAAAAACTAATAAACCGAAACATGACAATTTGTTTTATCCCACTTACTCTTGTTTTATCGCGTATAACAAGAGTAACGTTGTTTTGCCCAATCTCATCATGACCTGAAAAAAGGAAAAGATCAAAGTAGATTGTTGAAAGCTTCCATTAATTAGAAGAACAAAACAAAGATCTAAAAATATGTATCTGGAAAACGGTTTTTACTTAGTCGAGGATTATTTGCAGCATGCTCACGACCAATATCATGGCACCACCTAAGCAATACATTTTCTTATAAATTGAAGTAATATTTCGTAATGTGACATGGTGTATCTCATATCTCAGCACACTAACATAATTTTATGAATTGAAGCAATATTTATTATATTTTTTAATAAACTAGTACCTTATTGACGATGACACGGTGTCTTTCTTCGTATCTGTGAAAGAAATGTATAAAGTATAAATTAAATTGTAAAATTGCATAAAAAATTTAGCATCTGGTACTCTTCTTGTTCTTGCATCACTTCACAATAAAAATATGCCTAAATTTACCATGTTTGGATCTTCTTTCACCAACTCGTAAGATCCATCATCACTATGTGCTTCCTTTTTTGACTCCATCGAATTAAACCTGCAGTTTCAAAACAATAGAGTTACAAACTTGCAACAAACTAATCAAAAACTAATATGACAACAGGCTATTAATTATACATCCATACATTCACAATCAATCCCAAAAGCCAAAAGGTTAAAAAAAATAAAGTAAACACAAAAGTAAAGATTCAGAGTAACAAATAAATTCAAAAGTTAAAAAATCAAAAATGAATTCTAATCAAAAGTTGTAGATCACGTAGACATCCTAAATGAGTATAATATTAATTAGAGAATAGTATGTGGTAACTTTGTTTACATGATTTAGCCATTACTCACATCACTTGTACACTACAAAGGAAAAAAAAAACAGCAACGATGACAGGCCAATAGGGAATAAGCAACAAAAGCCATGAATTATTCTCCAACCCACATCAAAGCAATTATTATACCAATTCATAGAACAGATATTGAAAACACAAATCTCTCTAAATCAGTTGTGTATCTGATGAAACACAGGTTTACACCAAGGTTAATCTGTGGGGTTATTTCTTCTGTGGGTTCAATCTCCTTTCTTACTCGTAGAAACGGCCTGGGTCCTGCAAAACAGCAACACCGTTAGTCTCGTTAAGAGGGGAACATGGGGGGTTTCCCTCTTAACCAGGCTCCGGCGTGAGAATAAGTACTGTTCTGAGGGAGAATAAAGAGTGTGTGGAGTGTGAGAGTATAGAGAGCAAGATGATTCAACCTGGATGATGAAGGGTCCTATTTATAGCCGGAGGGTGAAGGAGGGAGGAGCAGCTGTGCCAGCTGTGGTTGCGCGCCAGCTGTCCGACCAAGGGGAATATCCTTTTGGTCTCCTCTGCCGTGGTCAGTGTAGTGGTACACGTGGCGCGCTTGCATTTGCCTATTTTGGAGACGTCGTACTGGTCTTGTCGGAATGCTCCTTGATTCGTCACAGGCCTACCTGGCGCTTGATGTCTAGTGACACGTGTTGTCCTTTCTGCCGGATGGAGCATCTTTGGTGCCACCTTGATGTTTTCCAGAAGCTTCTAGAAGCTTCTGGATGATTTTGCTGATGTAAACGCCACATGGATGGAAAAGTGGTGTGGTCCTTGCCATGTGAGCAAGGAATTGGGACCATACCTCTTCAAGTCCCCCCAGTCCAGTGTGCCTTCTAGTTGAGTTAATCGTCTAGGAGGGATTCTGGACTTATGAAGGTAGTGATCTCTATGGCTTATGTTTGTTATGCAGATTTGTACCGACAGGACGTATAGCGCATGCTTTTGTGGAAAACTTGAAAAGTTGAGCCGAATGGGCGCATGGCGCATGGGTTTTGGCAACTTGTAAAAGTTGAGCCAAATAGACGCATGGCGCATGGGTTTTGGTAACCTGAAAAGTTGAGCCAAATTGACGCATCGCGCATGGGTTTTGGCAACTTGTAAAAGTTGAGCCAAATAGACGCATGGCGCATGGGTTTTGGTAACTTGAAAATTTGAGCCAAATGGACGCATGGCGCATGGGTTTTGGCAACTTGAAAAATTGAGCCAAATGGACGCATGGCGCATGGGTTTTGGCAACTTTGTAAAAGTTGAGCCAAATGGACGCATGGCGCATGGGTTTTGGTAACTTGAAAAATTGAGCCAAATGGATGCATGGCGCGTGGCGCAATGGCACTTGTTGTTTTCTTCTGAAAGAAGTTTTGTTGTCTTGGGAAGGAGTGACTGATGTGACTGTCTGGTGTCCCCTGTCTTATCGGAGGTGAACAAGCGCCTTTTCAGTCATGTCAGTTACTTTCTGTCAAGGTGTCAGGCGTCTGTTTACCTGCTCCCGAAAAAAGAGGTGGCGTCTTCTCTCTCTTCTGACGTGTTTCTCCCCCATTGGTTGCCTTTCTGGATTCTGACGGCCCACTACCCATCGCATTAAATGCGATGGGTATAAATATAAAGGCGGTTTCTCCTTTTTCTCCACTTTTCAAAATTTGAAGTTTGGTTCTCTCCCACTCCTTCGTGTTTTCTCCTTCTTTTCTTTGAGTGCTTTCGCCCGACTTCTGATTTTCTTCATCATGTCTGGGGCGAATCCTTCCCAGAAGAAGAAGAGAAAGAAAGGGAAAACTCCTCCGGGTCCCGACCAGGTGGTTATAGGGTGGGAAGAAGAGGAGTTCCACAATCTGGTGAGGGAGATGGGTTTCCTCCCTGAATGGGGAGCCCAGTATCCGACTACTGGTTCTACTGCTATGGATACACCTCCGGGCTACATGACTTTGTATGCTGCATTTTTCCGGGAGGGCAACTTCCGACTACCAATCAGCAGGTTTACCGCCGGAGTTTTAAGGAACTACGGGCTCCATCTTTCTCAGATCAATGCTATTGGGCTTCCCCGTATTACTCATTTTGAGTTTGTTTGCATGGCTAACCGTGTGGAGCCAACTTTTGCGATGTTCAACGTCTTCTATACCGTTACTTATACCAGTGGCTTTTATTCTTTTAACTCTCGGACCGGTGTTGTTCCAGTTTGTTCTGTTCCTTTGAAGAGTCTTCATGACTGGAAACAAAAATTTTTCTATATTCGCCGAGGTGTCATCCCGGTAGAGATGCATTACCGGTCAGCAAGTGAGGGGATCCCCAAGGTTGATGTGGTTGCAGATTTTTCTGAGCAAGCATGGTATAAAAAGTTGACTCATAAAGCCACTCCTATTCTTCAGCTTGAGGAGATGGCGTTGGTGGGTGCTGGTATGGGTATGTTGTGGATCCCGAAGCATCCGTTGGGGGTCCCAGCTTATAGTTATAATGGCAAACATATGTGTTGTTCTATAACTTTTTGTTTCTTTCTCTTTCCCTTTTTTATTTGTTTTTTTTATTTTCTCATCTCCTTGTTTTTCGCAGTAGGTTACAGCTTGTTGAATGTTTTGGATACGAAGGCCGGTGGTGCCATGGTTGAGGCGATTCAAGAGGCTGGGAGACAACCTTGGTTGGATCAGATTCGCCCCCGTTTCTTGCATCCGACCAACGAGAGTTTTACGGCTTATGCCAATACTGTTTTAGGTGAAGATAGTGAGGATGATGATGATGCTATTAACCCTACTCAGGAAGAAGTTGTTGTTCTTTCGAGTGATGGATCTGACAGATCTTTTAAAGGCCTAACTTCTCATTCCCCGCGTGCAGGTCCAGCACATGGGGTTGCGCGTGAGCCTGTTAATGAACCCATTGATGATGATGTGGAGATTCCGATTGAGACTGCTGAGCAGTTGGAAACAAGGAGAAAAACAAAAGCTGACAAACCAGAAGGGAAAAGGAAGAAGGCTGAGAAACATGCCACTGAAACTCCTCGTAAGCGACCTTCTACTCTTCATGTCCTAGATTACGTTGTAGTTTCTGATACGTTGTCCGGTTTAGGGACCGGAGAGAAGCATCGTGGGTCGGATCCTGAAGATCGCGCTACTCTGACAGAGATGATGCAGAAAAAGGCTTTTGATGATAGAAAACGGAAACTTGACGAGCAGGCTGGTGATATGCTTGCATCAAAAAAGGTTAAACTTCAGAAAGAGGATCCTCCTGCTCCTTCGGAGTCGGAGGTTGACATGGGTGTTTTTACTGAGAGACATGGGAATTTGTTGGAGAAAATTTTTGAGGCTTCTGGTACTCGTTTTAGCAGTTTTCCCGTTTGTCTTTTCTGGTTGCTTACTTTCCCTTCTTTTCTCTAAATGTGTTGCTCGTTTTGGAGCAGGTGCCAAGCCAGCCAAGACTTCACACAAAATTGACCTTTCAAAAATCACTCCTCCTGCTTCTCCGCCCTCGAGGACGTTTGAGTTGTCTCCTCCTCGTGATGATCTGGGTGAGAAGAAGAAGGAAGATGACGTAAATGTTGAGCAGGTTGGGGAGGGTGGTGGCGATACAGGTGGTGCTGGTGGTGTTAATCGTGGTAAGGGTGTTGACATCGGGGTGGAGTCAAGTGAGACTACTCCTCGCCAAACCATATATACCAAGCGTCCACCGGGTGGTGGTGGTGCAACTTCCGGAGTGGTTCGGAGTCCTGAGTTTGAGCATGTTCAAGGTGGGTCTTGGGACACTCAAAACCCAGCGTGTGATGATATGCCACATGCTCCTCGCTGGAATCTGACCCAAGGCTCCCGGATGAACGATCTTGACAACTGCCATGAGTTCTTCTTTTTGTCTCTCCCCCCAGCTGAGAGGTTATTTCAGAAAAGGCGTCGCCGGTTAGAGCTATTAGACGATCATGTTCGTGCCGGGGTCAACTTTTTGTCTACTTCTCACGAGATTGTGCGTGAGTGGAAACTGATGGAGGAGGACACACTTGAGTTTGAAAATGAGAAGAAAGTATTTGCTGAGGAGAGGGAGAAGTTTAATGCGGAGAAGAAAGGTTTGATGTGGAGGGTTTCGGATGCGGAGAATAAGCTTGCTGCAGAAAAGCAGGCTAATTCGCAGAAGCAGAAAGATTGGGAGGTTGCCTGTGAGCGTACCAATAAGGAGTTGCAGTTGCAATGTGATGTGATTGTGCAGATGTCTGCTGAGAAGCGTGAGATTAGTGAGAAGGCTGAGCAGGCGCGTGTTGCATCTGAGAAAAGGGAGACAGAGTATGTTGAGCGTATAGCTGCGTTGGAAGAGTTTGTTGAGAAGAAGATTGCTGAGTGTAAAGCCTCTGAACTCCTTGCTGAAGAGATGTCCGCTGATTGCAAGCGGTTCCTATCGCGTGCTGTACCTCTGGTAACTTCTATTGTTTATGTTTGCTTTTGGTTTGCGGTAGTTACTCTGTTTACATTGTTGTGTGTTTCTCGTAGATTGCTGGTCGTATAGTGAACTCTCATGAACTCGCCAACTACATGTTTGAGTTGGGGCAAGCTGGGTACAATAGCGGGCGGAAGGATGGTTACAGTGAGGGTAGAGCTGCAGCTCTCAATAATGAGAAGGACCATTACTTCGAGTTATATAAGGAGGATTGTGGTGCTGGTTCCAGTCATCCAGAATGAAGGATCCGGCTTGCATGCCGTGTATGGGCCTTGATGGCCTTGTAACCCACTTGACAATTCCTTGAACAATTTACTTTATGTGTCTGTGAACAATTTTACTTATAACTGTCTTACCTGTGCCAAGTTTTGTTGTAGTTGGCATGTTTAATGCTTAATATGCATTTGTGAATTTTGTTTGTCGTTACAATATGTGCATGTTTAATTACTTTGATTCAGGTATCACGAATGAATGATGGCGCTGACAGGTTGTGTTGTGTTAGCTACAACGTTTATTCTGTCGTTTATTACGCGCAGGTTTGCTCGTGAATACGAAGTGATCGAGTTACAGGTTATTGTGTGCACCCAGCTGTATTCAGCCTTGGGGGTTTTTACAATGTTTGTTTACCATGTGTTCGATGCTTTCGTATTTATGTGGGCACGAAGTATTTATTTGGCGTTTTTTAGGCTTTAGTTGTGTTTTTGACCCGGCTGTGCACTTGTTTGTGATAGGCCTTGGAGGTCTACAACATTTCCTAAGGTCGAGCCATTGATGTTTTCGTGTATGCCCAAAGTAATATATGCAGTTGTGACAAGAAATTCGCATGAAAAGGAATAGCCAAACACTTCTTGTATTAATGTTAACTGTGTTGGCGCGCGGCCGTTACAAGTACATAAAAAACTTCGGCCTTTTACATGTAGCATCTTCTTAACTATTGGGCGTTCCAGGTTCTTGGAACTTCTTTGTCGTCTAGGGTGCGTAACTTGTATGCCCCTTTTCCGAGTACCGCATCTACTACATAAGGCCCCTCCCACTTGGGGGCTAGCTTTCCTGGTTTTTCGGCATTAGACGCCTCATTGTCCCTTAGGACGTAATCTCCTGGATTGAAGGTGCAGATGCGGACTTTGGAGTTGTAATACTTCTCCAGTTTTGTCTTATACTTTGCTTCATTTATCGCCGCCATCTCTCTCCTTTCTTCTAGGAGATCAAGCTCTAACCACCGCTCTTCCTCATTGTTGATTACGTTCATGGAAAGCATTCTTGGCGATGGCAGCCCAATCTATGCTGGTATCACAGCCTCAGACCCATAAACTAAGCTAAACGGTGTCTCCCCGTTGCTTGTTTTCGGCATTGTTCTATGGGCCCATAATATGCTGGGCAGTTCATCGACCCAACCTCTTCTTTTGTCTCCCAATCTTGCCTTGATTCCGTCGACAATACTCTTGTTGACGGCTTCCACTTGACCATTCCCCTGCGGGTGTGCAACCGAGGAGAATGTGTGCTCAATGTGTAATTCTTTAAACCACTGTTGAAGACCGTCTGCGGCAAAGTTCATTCCGTTGTCGGTGATGATCCTGAGTGGTAGTCCGAAATGACATATGATTTGTTCCCATATGAATCTTTTGACGACAGTGGATGTGGTTGATGCAAGTGGCTTTGCCTCTACCCATTTTGTTAAATAGTCGACTGCGACTATTATGAATTTAACAGCACCTGGGGCTTCGGGGAAAGGGCCGACCATATCTATTCCCCACTGCTGAAAAGGCCACGCCGTTGTGACTGGTACCAATTCATTCTTGGGGCGCATCGTTTTAGGGGCGTGTCTTTGGCATCCACTGCATTTCCTCAATTCTTTTACTGCGTCTAAATGCATCCCGGGCCAGTAGTACCCGGCATTCATCACCTTT
This sequence comes from Helianthus tuberosus, assembly GCA_030545235.1. NCBI lineage: Eukaryota > Viridiplantae > Streptophyta > Magnoliopsida > Asterales > Asteraceae > Helianthus > Helianthus tuberosus. The sequence continues at coordinate 11,006,957 of CM060396.1, forward strand.
GCCACCACCATTCTTGGTCCGGCATGTATACCACAAATTCCTTCATGCACTTCTCTGATCAAATAGTTTGCGTCTTCGGGGTCGACGCACCGTAATAGTGGCCCAAGGTATGACTTTCGGTATAAGATTCCGTCAGCCATCCGATAATGTTCAACCTTGTACTGGATTTTTCTCGCTTCAGCTTTGTTCTCTGGGAGTATCCCAGATTAAAGGTACGCTATTATCGGAGTCATCCATGACGTTGTTCCTACTTGAATAACGCTTACTTCTCTTAATGGCACTGATGGGTTGCTCAAAACTTCTATGCGCACATCCTTTGCCAGGTGTTGAAAACTTGTAGATGCGAGTTTACTCAGCGCGTCTGCTGGTTTATTCTCGCTTCTATTAATGTGGTGCACCTTGTAGGAATAGAAAGTTTGTAGCAACGTCTTTGCTTAACTCAGGTAGAGCGCCATTACATCTCCTTTGGCTTCGTATTGCCCGTTGATTTGCCCGGCCACTAACATGGAGTCCATATGTGCTTCGATGTGTTTAACGTCCATTTTGATTGCCAGTCTTAAGCCAGCAAGGAAAGCTTCATACTCGGCTTCATTGTTCGTTGATTTGAAATCCAAACGTATGGCATAGGTGAATTCATGTTTGTCAGGGCTCACCAGCCGAAGCCCTGCGCCTGCGCCGTCTTCGTTAGACGCGCCGTCTGTGTATAACAACCAGGGTTCTTCTACTTGCTGTTTTTCGGCTTTTTCCATTGCTTTACATTCCCGATCCTTGTCGTCAGGCACTTCTGTCATGAAGTCTGATAGCACTTGGCCCTTGATTGCTGGTCTTGGCCTGAAAACCACATTATGGCCACCGAGTTCTATCGCCCACTTTGCTAGTCTTCCTGAAATCTCTGGCCTTGCGAGGATGTTGCCAATATTGTAGTTTGTTAACACGTGAATGACGTGGTTGGAAAAGTACCTGCGCAGCCGTCTTGATGCATGGATCAATGCGAGTACTAGTTTCTCCATGATGGCATACCAGGTTTCTGGGTCGGTCAAGGTTCGTGACACGTAGTAAACTGGTGTTTGGATACCTTGCCGATCAACAAGTAACACTGCTCCTACTGCTCTGTCGGAAGCGGACAAGTATAGCACCAAAGGTTCTCCCTTGACTGGTGCAGTTAATGTTGGCAACCTGATGAGGTAATCTTTCATCTCGCGGAATCCGCTTTCGGCTTCCGGAGTCCACTGAAATTGGCTTTTCTTCATGCAGTTGCGGAGTGTTTTAATAAACGGGAAGGATTTAGCTGGGTGATTGGCCAGAAAACGGTTAAGTGCTGCCAACCGCCCTACCAATTTTTGCATCTCCTTGATCGTCGAAGGTGAAGGCATGCGTTCGATTGCTTGTATCTTATCAGGATTTACTTTGAAGCCATCTTTTGTGACGATGAAACCCAGGAATTTTCCCTCTTCCATGCCGAAAGAGCATTTCGCTGGGTTTAGCTTGATACTTACTCCGCGCAAGGTGTAACACCCCGAAAAATATAAAACTTTATATTTTATTATAAAGTATAATAAATGAGAATTTACTAACTAGGAATTTTAACCTAGTTAGTTACAAGTCTAGAAATAGCTTATAAATAGGGTTAAAAACAACTAAACTATAAATTGAACAAAGTGGAAGGGCCAAAGTTGTAAGAAGTGAAACTATAATGTTAATTTTAATAAAAATCAAAAACCAAACACCATTGAAGGTGTCTGGTCGCACAGGAGAAAGCCAGGGGCGATCCCCACTCTTCAAAACCCTAAAACTTCACTAAATCTGCAAATTGAAGGCTCAATCCGAGTTGAAATCGAAATTAAAGCATAGATTATTGATCCTCATCACAAGAGGATTACAAGGTATGTAAAATTTAGTGAAAACTCTTAACTTGAAATTCTCATGAAATTAGGAAAATCTGAAATTATGGTTGCATGTGTATGTTATGATGATTTAGGAACAACTATAGTGTCTAGGGACAAACCCTAGACAAACACAAGCTGAAATCATGAAAAATTTTAGTGGAAACTATGATCACCATTGTAGGTGATTAGTGAGTTATGTGTAAATTGATGAACACTCTTAGAAGCTTCCGCGTTATATATATTTGTAATAGATAATAGTTAAGGGTTGTAAACATTTTGTTAAATCACTCTTGAACGTGTTAACCTAGTCGTTAGTTGACGAAGGGTTTGTTACTTTTGAAACTTATTTATGTTAATCTAGACATCTTTTATAATAAATGGTATGAATTACTATCACAATTCAAGTGTAAATTTAAGGGTGTTACAAGTTGGTAATCAGAGCTTAAGGTTGTTAACAAGTGTTCGGTTCAAGCTTGATTGATCGTCCGGTAAGAATTAACTCATTTATATTAGTAGGTTATACCTGATGTAAGAAACGAGAAATGAATAGAGATGCATGGGAAGAGTGTGTTAACACACTCAAACCCGGAAAGTGCATTAAATGTGAACGGTTAAAGCAAGTTAGGAACTTGGCTAAACCGAAACAAACGAAGCAATATTATAAATGAAATGTTTAACGTTTAAATGTAAACATTTCAGCTTCAAGATGTCTGATGGGAATGATGATAATCCGGTGCAAACAAGCACCGAACAAATGAAAGAGATAATTGTCGAAGAGGTAGGGAAGGCAATTGAAGGAAGTCTATCCGGGTTTATAGACAAAATTCAAAACACGGTGTTGTCGCTTGTTGAAGAGCGAGTTAAAGGGTTGGAGGATATTGTCAACCTTATGAAGGAGAAAACGGGAGAACGCAAGGGGTGTTCGTACAAAGAATTCATGGCGTGTAAACCGCCAATCTATAACGAGGAGGTTGACCCGATAATTTGCCAAAGATGGATAAGTGATGTTGAAGGAGTGTTTGAACGGACCCATTGTGACGTAGGCGACTTTGTTGCTTACGGAACGGGCCAATTGAGAAATCAAGCCAAGGATTGGTGGGATAACAAAAAGAAGGAAATGGGAGCCGAAGCGGCGAGGGTTATGACTTGGGACGAGTTTAAGGTACCATTCCTTAAACACCACAGTCCCAAAGCGGTTATTAACAGGATCAAAGAAGAATTCATCCAGCTAAGACAAAAGGGTGAAACGATTGATAAGATCACGGGTATCTTCATGGATAAGCTGAGATTCTGTGACGAGTTAGTCACCACTGAAGAGCAAAAGATATACTACTATTACAACATGCTGAGTGCCGAATACCGTGAGTTCATGACTCCGTCAAAGTATGAAACCCTCACGGAGATTATCAACACCGCCTGGGAGCGGGAAATCGAGTTAAAGAAACAAGTTGAAAGGGGTGAACGAAGGGCACAGGATGTGAATCCAAGCCCTACAAAGAAAGCTAGAACTACTGAATCGGGAAAGAAAGTGGATGCTAAAGGCGGGTCGCCGAGTTGCAAAGTATGTGGAAAGGGGCACAAAGGTGAGTGCCGCTTCAAAGACAAGCCGTGCCCGGTATGTGGGAAGACGGGGCACACCGCATCACTATGTCCCGGGAAAGTTTCTGTTTGTTACAAGTGTTACCAACCCGGTCACAAGAAATCTGAATGCCCCGAGTTGGTGGGAAAGAGAGACGCAAAAGAGTCTCCAACAGAAGCTCCCAAAGCGAAGGCTAGGTCCTTCCAACTTACCGCGGCTGAAGCGAAGACAGAACCCGATGTGGTTTCAGGTATATTCACAATAAATTCAATTCCAGCACGTGTACTGTTTGATACGGGTGTGAATAAATCCTTCATTTCGCATGGATTTATTCGACATCCTTCTTTTGTATTGACGAAATTATCTGTGCCCTTAGAAGTTGAAATAGGGGACAACAAAAGTTTTATAGTTTGTGATGTTTGTCGAGGCTGCAAATTAAGCATCGACGATGAGGAATACTTGATAGACTTAATCCCAATGTCAATGGGGGAATTTCAAGTAGTCGTTGGGATGGATTGGCTATCTCAGCACCGTGCAAAAGTCGTGTGTTTTCGTAAAGAGATAAAACTAACATCTCCGAGCGGGAAACACGTCACCATCTATGGCGAGAAAGGAGGCAACCCCATAGTATGCTCAATGTTGAAAGCCCACAAACTTATGAAGCAAGGATGCAAGGCATTCATGATATACGCAAATGAGCCCGAGAAGGAATCACGAAAGATTGAGGATGTACCGGTAGTACGAGATTATGAAGATGTGTTTCCGGAGGATTTACCGGGGATACCGCCTGAACGAGAAGTAGAGTTCAGGATCGAATTGATTCCGGGCGCAAAACCCGTAGCCAAAGCACCGTACCGACTCGCACCGTCGGAATTACAAGAGTTGATGTCCCAAATTCAAGTCCTGCTTGACAAAGGATTCATAAGGCCGAGTGTGTCTCCTTGGGGTGCACCAGTATTGTTCGTGAGAAAGAAAGACGGAAGCATGCGCATGTGTATCGATTACCGAGAGTTAAACAAACTTACGGTAAAGAAACAATACCCGCTTCCAAGGATAGATGATTTATTCGACCAATTACAAGGTGCAAATTGGTTTTCAAAAATTGACCTTAGATCTGGGTATCACCAACTAAAGGTCAAGGAAGAAGATGTGCCTAAGACGGCTTTCCGCACGAGATACGGACATTACGAATTCCTCGTGATGTCATTTGGGCTAATAAATGCACCCGCGGCTTTTATGGAGCTCATGAACCGGGTTTGCAAGCCAATGTTGGATAAGTCGGTCATCGTGTTTATCGATGATATCTTGGTGTATTCGAAAAGTGAAGCTGAACACACACACCACTTACAAGAAGTATTAGAGACACTTAGACGAGAAAGGCTGTATGCGAAATTCTCTAAGTGTGCCTTTTGGTTACGAGAGGTACAATTTCTTGGCCACGTCATAAGTGCCGACGGAGTATTGGTGGATCCGTCCAAGATCGAGGCTGTGTCAAAATGGAATCCCCCAAAGAACCCTTCGGAAATTAGAAGCTTTTTGGGGCTTGCGGGATACTATAGGAGATTCATTCAAGATTTCTCCAAGATTGCGTCACCGTTAACAAAGCTAACCCAAAAGAAAGAAAAGTTTATTTGGGGTATCGAACAAGAAAAAGCGTTTCAAACGCTAAAAGAAAAGTTAACTCAAGCTCCGGTACTGACATTGCCGGACGGAGTCGAAGATATGGTGGTTTATTCGGATGCTTCACTATCGGGGCTCGGATGCGTGTTGATGCAACGGGGCAAGGTAATAGCCTATGCCTCGAGGCAATTGAAGATACACGAGAAGAAATATCCCACGCACGATCTCGAGTTGGCTGCGGTGGTGTTTGCATTAAAAATATGGAGGCATTACTTGTATGGGGTAAAGTGCACCATATTCACCGACCACAAGAGCTTGAAATACTTCTTCGATCAGAAGGAGTTAAATATGCGACAAAGGCGATGGCTAGAAACAGTGAAAGATTTTGACTGCGAAATACACTACCACCCCGGAAAGGCAAATGTGGTGGCGGATGCTCTGAGCAGAAAAGCGGACTATGTCCCAATAAGAGTAAGGTCGATGCAGCTCATGGTGACCTCGGGTATACTTGAACGTATTCGAGAGGCGCAATTAGAAGCAGTGAAAGAGGAAAATTGGAATAAAGAAAGAATAATCGGTCAGTTAAAAGATTTGTCGGATGGGAATAACGGATTGAAGACTCGATCCGGAAGGATATGGGTTCCACATACTTGTGGGGTGAAGGCGCTTCTACTTGATGAAGCTCATAAATCCCGATATTCAATTCATCCGGGTGCGACCAAGATGTACAATGATCTGAAACAAAATTATTGGTGGCCTGGAATGAAGAGGGATGTGGCGAAATATGTGGAAAAATGCTTGACATGTCTACAAGTCAAGGCGGAGCACCAAAAACCAAACGGCAAACTCCAACCGTTAGAAATTCCGGTTTGGAAATGGGAACATATTACAATGGACCTATTAACCAAGTTGCCTAAGACAAATCGTGGTTTCGATGCCATATGGATAGTGGTGGATAGATTGACGAAAAGTGCTCACTTCATTCCGATCCGTGAGACTTATACATCAGAAAAGATGTCAGAAGTTTACACTAATGAAATAATAGCACGTCATGGGGTACCGGTATCCATCGTGTCTGATAGGGATACCCGGTTTACTTCAAATTTCTGGCAAGATTTCCAAGAGCAAATGGGAACCAAATTGTTCATTAGCACTGCGTACCATCCTCAAACAGATGGACAGAGTGAAAGAACAATACAAACACTGGAGGACATGCTACGGGCATGTATAATCGACTTTGGAGGAAGTTGGGAAGTTCACCTACCGTTAGTCGAGTTTTCGTATAATAATAGCTACCAATCTAGTATTAAGATGGCACCGTACGAAATGCTCTATGGTAGGAAGTGTCGAACCCCGGTATGTTAGGGTGAAGTGGGTCCACGTGAACTTGCCCACCAGGATATAGTACAAGCCACTAATGAGAAGATTGATGTGGTTCGGGCACACTTGAAAGCGGCTCAAGACAGGCAAAAGGCGTATGCTGATAAAAGGAATAGGCCAATCGAATTCCAGGTTGGCGACATGGTTATGCTAAAAGTTTCCCCATGGAAGGGCGTTATTAGATTCAGAAAAAGGGGGAAGCTAAGCCCGAGGTTTATTGGGCCATTTAAAATCATCGGAGGGGTTGGCAAGGTAGCTTATCGCCTTGAGCTACCGGAGGAACTAAGCGGAATTCATAGCACGTTTCACGTGTCGCAATTACGAAAGTGCCTAGCGGACGAAACAGCCTATATCCATTACGATGATATCGAAGTGGATAATAGTCTGAATTATGTTGTGAGACCGGTGGAGATTTTAGATCGAAAGGTCAAACACTTACGAAATAGACAAATCGACCAAGTCAAAATCAAATGGGAGCATAGAAAAGGCTCGGACACTACGTGGGAGTCCGAGGAAGATATGCGATGACTCTACCCTACATTATTTGGTACGTACATCGGTTTCGGGGACGAAACCCTCTTTAAGGGGGGTGGACTTGTAACACCCCGAAAAATATAAAACTTTATATTTTATTATAAAGTATAATAAATGAGAATTTACTAACTAGGAATTTTAACCTAGTTAGTTACAAGTCTAGAAATAGCTTATAAATAGGGTTAAAAACAACTAAACTATAAATTGAACAAAGTGGAAGGGCCAAAGTTGTAAGAAGTGAAACTATAATGTTAATTTTAATAAAAATCAAAAACCAAACATCATTGAAGGTGTCTGGTCGCACAGGAGAAAGCCAGGGGCAATCCCCACTCTTCAAAACCCTAAAACTTCACTAAATCTGCAAATTGAAGGCTCAATCCGAGTTGAAATCGAAATTAAAGCATAGATTATTGATCCTAATCAGAAGAGGATTACAAGGTATGTAAAATTTAGTGAAAACTCTTAACTTGAAATTCTCATGAAATTGGGAAAATCTGAAATTATGGTTGCATGTGTATGTTATGATGATTTAGGAACAACTATAGTGTCTAGGGACAAACCCTAGACAAACACAAGCTGAAATCATGAAAAATTTTAGTGGAAACTATGATTACCATTGTAGGTGATTAGTGAGTTATGTGTAAATTGATGAACACTCTTAGAAGCTTCCGCGTTATATATAATTGTAATAGATAATAGTTATGGGTTGTAAACATTTTGTTAAATCACTCTTGAACGTGTTAACCTAGTCGTTAGTTGACGAAGGGTTTGTTACTTTTGAAAATTATTTATGTTAATCTAGACATCTTTTATAATAAATGGTATGAATTACTATCACAATTCAAGTGTAAATTTAAGGGTGTTACACAAGGTGTCAAACGTTTTTTGGATGTTCATCAGCATTGTATTCTCTTCTTTGCTCATAATGACTAGGTCGTCCATATACACTTCTATGTACTTGCCGATAGCATCGTGGAATGTTTCATTCATCAGCCTCTGGTAGGTCGCGCCCGCATTCTTTAAACCGAAAGGCATCTTGGTGTAGCAGTATAGCCCTGTCGGTGTGCGGAATGCGGTTTTGTCTTCATCTTGCACCGCCATCTGTACCTGGTGGTACCCCTTGTAACAATCAAGGAAACACTTCCACCGGAATGTTGCCAGCGAATCAATCTTTTCATCGATGTCTGGTAGGGCGTAACAGTCGCGCGGACATGCCTTGTTTAGATCCTTGTAATCTACACACATTCTCCAACTACCATTTTGCTTTTGTACCATTACTGGGCTCGCCACCCATGTTTGGTATCTGACTTCTCTGATGATTTCTGCATTTAACAGCTCCATCACCTGCTCTTTCATAGCATCGTGTTTTATGTCTCCTAAGTGGCGCTTGGCATGTACCACTGGCTTTGCTTCTTCTGAGACGTTTAGTCGATGTTCAGCTATGTGCCGTGGAACACCCACCATGTCCGCTGGTGTCCAGGCGAACACATCCATGTTTTGGAACAACAGTTTTTTTAGCGCCGCGCGCGTTAGATCGGACATTGCAGGTCCTAAGGTAACTGTCTGTTCTGGGTATGCGCTGTTTAACACCCATTTTTCTGCTTCCGCGCGTGGTGCTGGTTTACTTGCCTTTGCAGGTCTGAGTTCATCTATTGCTAAGACTTCTTTGCTTGCGTATATTATTGCTATCCCCGTTTCTATTGGGAATCCCACAGCGGAATGTGGACCGGAGCAAATCATACTGAAGTCTCCTTGGGACTCTCTTCCCAGCAGGATGTCATGTCTTGAATGTGCGGGTAGCACCATGAAGGTAACATCTTCTGTGATTGAATTCCTTCCATCCGAGAGTAACATCGGGAACGATATCTGTCTGAGGGGAAAGACGGCTTCATTGCAGAAGCCAGTGAGTGGGTAGTCAACTGGTTCTAATCGCGCCTTATCCTCCTGATCGAATTGATTGAAACATTGTTCATATATGATGTCCGCGGTGCTCCCTGGATCAATGAAAATGTAATCGGTTTGGTAATGTCCGATCATGCCCGAGATGACTATAGGTCTTCTTTCTCTTGGGCTTCCTCTTACAATAGGAAAAACAACCTGCCTTTCGCGCCACGAGTCGTCTTGTGTGCGCTTGTTGTAGTTTTTCTTTGGCCTTCGCTGACCTCCTTGAATCATGTGGGTTTCTAATTTCCGGAGTTTTTTGTTATCTGGTCCTTCTTCTCTTCTTTGTATTTGGCGGTAGTCGCGTTTTCCGCCCTTTACCAAATGAGTGAGTTTTCCATCTCTTAGGGCCCTTTCTATTTCTTGCTTTAAACTGAAGCAGTCGTCAGTTAAGTGACCCGTGTCTTTGTGAAACTCGCAGAAAAGATTGGGATCTTGACCCCTCTTGTTTCGCATTTGTAGGGGTGGTTTGAACTGGTGATTTTCAGTGGCCAAGACTTCGGAAGGGGTCTTTGTTAGTGGTGTCCACTGTTTCTCCCTGTTTTCTCTTTTTACATCTTTCCGGTGGGCTATCTGATTGATTGTGTGGCGCGCATCCTCCTTTGCTGGGCTTCTCTCTCTGTGACCAGACGCTTTCCATGGTTGGCCTCTGCCCTTTTTGTTATGCCGGTCATTGTGGTTATACCCGCGTTGACGGTGGTCATCACCGGTCAACTGTCTGTCAGACTGCGCAATGGTTTTTGCTGCTTCAATGAAGGTTTCCCAATCTTTGGGTCCTCCGTATCTTCCCTTTACACGTTTGATTAGATCATCGCACTTGACTGCCCTCATGAAGTGTGCGCGCATCATCTTTTCGCCTACATCTCCTATTTCCAAACATTCTTTGTTGTACCTAGTGATGAAGTCTTCCACACTCTCGTGGTCTCTGCGCCATATATTTAAACAATCAGTTGGGTCTCTGGTGTGTCTACGTTGCTGAGAGAAGTGTGCAATGAACTTCTCTCGGAAATCGACCCATGACTTGATTTTTCCTGCTGGTAGGCTGTCAAACCAAACGCGCGCTGCGCCGACGAAAGTTTGAGCGAAGAGATGGCACCATGTCGGTTAGTTCCATCCACCTGTTGCTCCAGCACCATTAAAAACTTGGAGGTGATCATCCGGGTCTGTCAAGTCGTTGTATTTGCCCACATTGTGTGGCAGTTTCGTTTTGTCGATAGCAGCTATGGCAATCTCTCTGATGAATTTCGAATTTTCAGCCATGTCGTCTGGACGATAGCTCAAGGTGTAATCATGCTCTGCTTTTGGGTTATAACTTGTGCGCTTGTGAGGCTTGTATGCTTCATGTTCTGGCGGCAGTCTGCTGAACATTGTGCTTTCTTTGTATGTCTCGTCGTCTTCCTCTTTATAATTATCGAGCTCGTCGTTTATGTTGCGCGGACCTAAACGACTTTGTATTGGCTTCCTTGGTGGATGAGAATACTGCACATAGTTGCTTTCCGTTTCGCCGTAGGTGTCGCGCGTATCATGCGCACTTGGTTTTCTGATGTTTGGCACAGGTCCTTTTTCTGGGCGTAAGTTCCATGCATTGGTCTGCTGAGTTGTGTGCATACTCAGAGACCTTTGCGGTGGGGTAACAAATGCAGACTGGTTGGCTTGTGCTTGGAGCAAAGCTTGTTGCGCGCTGAGTTGTGTATAAACAAGGTTTATAGACGCCATTTGTTCGGCATACCAGGAAGCCAGAGTTTTTCCTTCTGGTAGCCCTAAGAGTGCAGAAAAATTCAGCTGTGCTTGTTCCAATGGAGCCGAGGGGCCGGCTCCATGGCTTGGTGTCTGCACTGGTGGGGGTGTTTGTTGGACTACCCCAGATGGAGGTTGGAAAGTGGCTCCATTTGTGGTTTGGGTGATGATCCTAGTTGGATGTTGGAAAGTCGGTCCAGTTGTAGCTTGGCTAACAACCCTGGAGGCACTTCCAAAAATACTAGGAAAATCATTGTTTGTCGGCCCTTCTTGGATGATTTTGTTCCTTTGACCCCTTTGGACGTGTGCTGTGTCCGAAACAAGCTCAAAGGAAGAAAATTCTCCGTCGACTTGGAGTGAAGGGTTTTGTTCAGCCATTTTGACGAGTGTTTTTCAAAAAGAAAAGAGATGAGAGTGGTTTTTTGCTAAAAGCGGATGGTGCCAATGATGAAACACAGGTTTACACCAAGGTTAATCTGTGGGGTTATTTCTTCTGTGGGTTCAATCTCCTTTCTTACTCGTAGAAACGGCCTGGGTCCTGCAAAACAGCAACACCGTTTGTCTCGTTAAGAGGGGAATATGGGGGTTTCCCTCTTAACCAGGCTCCGGCGTGAGAATAAGTATTGTTCTGAGGGAGAATAAACAGTGTGTGGAGTGTGAGAGTATAGAGAGTAAGATGATTCAACCTGGATGATGAAGGGTCCTATTTATAGCCGGAGGGTGAAGGAGGGAGGAGCAGCTGTGCCAGCTGTGGTTGCGCGCCAGCTGTCCGACCAAGGGGAATATCCTTTTGGTCTCCTCTACCGTGGTCAGTGTAGTGGTACACGTGGCGCGCTTGCATTTGCCTATTTTGGAGACGTCGTACTGGTCTTGTCGGACTGCTCCTTGATTCGTCACAGGCCTACCTTGCGCTTGATGTCTGGTGACACGTGTCGTCCTTTCTACCGGATGGAGCATCTTTGGTGCCACCTTGATGTTTTCCAGAAGCTTCTAGAAGCTTCTGGATGATTTTGCTGATGTAAACGCCACATGGATGGAAAAGTGGTGTGGTCCTTGCCATGTGGGCAAGGAATTGGGACCATACCTCTTCAATATCCAAACACCTCGTAAAGCCAACTATCCATAACACAAATCTGACTAAATTAAGCCTGCAAATATTCTCATCACAATAAGACAATCAAGCAATACACCAATTAACATCCCTACATCACATAATCACTTTATTCGCGTCTCATACTAATTTAATCCAACAAGACATTAGTTAACATCCTTACATCACATAATCTTCTAACTTATCACATCAAAACCAAAACCAGCTCCTCGTAACTCAACTCCAAATCTATAAACACATTAATTAAACTGCATACCTAATCATCCACTCGAAAATGGACGATTTGAACCACTAGATCTAGGCAGATTCATCATCTCATATCCACCGCCCGATTTTGGCCTCCGTTCTTCCACCTGATACCGGACCTTTCCAGAAACTCGATCGCGTAACGAATCTGGTCTGCTTCTGAATCTCCGGTTCAGGCTTTTCCTCACTCCCTTGAAAACCTAGCCTCAGATCTGGTGGCTGTACGGCAAAAGGCGGTGGAGGAGACGGCTGCGACGGAGGAGCGATAGATTTAGGCGACGGACAATCAATTCTTGCCTTCAACCGTCTCTGCGGCGGCATTCACATGTGGTGGATCTTGAGGATAACCTAATAAACCATATAACTCCAAGACCGATGAATTTCTTAGCGAAGATTTCCCTGTGGTCGGTTCAACATACATACCCATCACCCCTTGAAGAAGGTAAGAAAGATGAGGCCATCTCCGTTTAACATGAAAAGCGAGTCGATTTTGGAAAGGGTGAAATCAATTTGGTGTTGTTGAGGTTTGTATTTTATGCCGTAAATACAAAATTCTGAATTTAGGGTTAACAAATTTGGTGAGCTCCATATTAGGAGAGCGGATCGTGGCTGAAGGAGAAGATTTGGGTGAGCGGGAAAGTGAATTCTGAATTACTTATGGGAGGGAAATAGTTTTGAGATGGAATGTGAAATTCTAATTAAGAATGAATTTATAATTTTGGTTTTTAATATAACTTTAAAAATAATATTAAAATCGAACTACCTTTTTTTAAGAAAATTATAGAAATTGAATACTATATTCTATACTATACAACATATTATAGTACAGTCCAATATAATACATAACATAGTATAGTATAATACATAACGTAGTATAGTCTGTTGTAGGGATGAGCTCGGTACTGAACCGGTCCACCGAAAATCCTCAAAAGTAGGTACCGGTACCGAATATACCCGGTGCAATACTGTTCGATACCGGTATTTGAGGGTAAAAACCGGTAAATACCGGTACCGTACAGGACCGGTACCGAAAATGTACCCGGTTCAGTAAATTCGGTACCGGTACTGGTACCATTTGTTCACCCTAGTCTGTTGTGATCCATTAAGGTTAAATATGGTCCATTAACACATGTATAATCTACTATTTGACGTATTGATTCACTAAAGCCTGATGTGACACATTAAGGCATTATGATCTATTATTTTACATTGTTATATATTAAGACCCAATATGGTCCTTTAAGACATGTACGATCTAGTATTATCCATTGTGATCTATTAAGGCCAGTATGGTTCATTTAGACATGTATGATATACTATTGTCCATTGTGATCTATTAAGGCGCAATATGATCCATTAAGACATGTATGACCTACTATTGTCCATCGTGATCCACCAAGGCCCAGTATAGTCCATTAAGACATGTGTATTCTACTATTGTCCATTGTGATCTATTAAGGCTCAATATGGTCCATTAAGACGTACGTAATTAACTATTGTCCATTGTTGTAACACCTCGAAAATTCACGTCCTATAATGTATTGACACGTGTCATAAGCTTTGAACGTGTAGAAGAATACTCTTGAGGGACTAAAGTTGACAAACAAGGAAAGTATGTGAATATAAGGGTTCAAAATGTCAACAATGGATAAATATACTTTAGGATAACCCTACATGATGTTTATACCCTTAAACGAATAAATCATGGATCATACGAAGCTAATTGTGAAAGAAAGTGAGAGATTACAAACTACAGGGGTTAAATATGTCGACATGTTTAAAGTATACCTCTGAGTGACCTTTTAGCAAACCCGAAGCTTTGTAACGATTAATTATGCTCATTAGAATGTATGATAAAAATTTCTTCAAGTTTCGTTGTCGTATGAGAAAGTTATGATAGAATTCGTGTATGAGGGGTTAAAAGCGTCAACGTCGAAATTTAAGACTTTTCGGTGATCGTATGATTAACCGGGGACCTAAAAAAGTTAGTTTATGACTTGGAGTCCTTAAAAGTCAAGTTTGGGGGTTACAAATGCAAGAAAGCACCTTAAAATCAAGATTTGGAAGTTCAGGGGCCAAACTGTCAATTTTTGAAAGAATGTGTTTGGCTGACCAGGTCCTTACGGACCGTAATCTGGGATCCTTACAGTCTGTAAGCCACTCCCAGATGTAGAAAATCGACTGTTGGCTGTTCAGCCCTTGTAAACGACACATCTTGCGCTTTAACACCACCAGGGGTTGCCTAAAATGATACTTAGGCACTAGGGACACTTGTTGATGATCAGGGAACATGTATAGCCTTACTTGTCATGATCTTAGTGAATCAAGAACACTATATAAGCCCCATTGTTTGCAGTTCTTGTTCATTCATTCACAACTCCTCTCCTGATCAATTCTGGAGCTCAAGGCCCTTCTCTAAGCATCCATGGTCTTGCATTAGACCTTGGTAAGTACCCTTGACCTTCCTTAATTGATTTTTGCTTAGTTATTAGCCTAGAAGTCAAACCGTCGTAATTAAGGTTTGACTTATCGATTAATCTTTAATGGTCCAGTGATTAGTCAAATTGAAGGTAGTTATAAGTTGGTATTTATGTGGGTAATAAACCCTTAGAAGGGCACCATCTGATTCCCACTCTAACTAGACCATTTGTCGGGTCAAAGTTGATTAGAAAAAGTCAACAGAATGCTAATCTTCGAATTAACATGTAATTAGCAATGTAGAAGGCATGTAACCTATTTTATCACTCATATAACTTGGTAATAAGTATAAGAACTGGTCTAAGCTTGTTTGATCCGACAATTTTCTATTTAGACCCGGTTCGGAACCGAAAGTCGCAAAACTTTGACTTTTGCTTTGACTTTAGTTCTGACCCGATTTAGTATTAATTGGAAATGCCTTAGAGCTTCCTTAGGACCAGGTTACATGATAGTATAACCCTCTGTGGTTGGATCGTTGATTGTCCGATTCGTTTACACGTTTCCGTTAATTGCTTAATGTTGACCATAATGCCCTTTTAACCATAAAACGAGAATTTTGGAAATATGAAAGGACAATAATCTTTATTACTGATTTGTAAACTTGTCCCTAAATTTTCACATCAATTTGAGGTCTAGATTAGGTCAATGACGTAATTAGAACGCTTTTTAGTAATTAAACGACGTCATTAGCATAAAGCCTATCTAAACCCAATTTTTGACACCAAACCTTTTACCCACTGAAGTAACATAATATTTTGGGATTTTTGAAGATTTTTAATTATTTTTAACCTGCTCATAACCTAAGGTTATGACCTTGATTCGGTAAATATCGAATATACCCTTTTTGTTCATAAAATGAGTTCTACATAATATTTTGACACCAATCCAATTGCTACTGATTTTATATAATAAATAAAGTATTTTGAACTTTATAACCTGATCAGAAAACTCAGATTTCCTGTATAACCCGGAAATCGCTTAAAATGGCTTTTTACGCGTATTAAACGCCTAGTATGGGTTTAAAACCATTTTATCACATAAGACTTATCACCAACTGATATAACCTATTTACTTAAGTTGTTTTACTGATTATTTCAGACCCGAGTCTCAGAACTTTATTTAATCTCTTTTATAATCTTTAAAATGACCAAAATACCCCTACGGGGCTTAAATTGAGATTAAACTCGTTTTGGGCATAATGGAAGGTATCCTACTGATATCACAACATATTTAAGGAATATTAACTTAGGAAACCTGTATATGATTCTTTTGGTTACTCGTTACGCACTTTTCGCGTTCGGATCGGCTTATGTAACTAGTTTGCATATATTAGCCGAAACGGGTCAAACCATATCATTTTTGTCTCAAAATCCAGAATGTGTTTAAGTTACCCATATTAAACAAGCATACAAGCTTGTCGGGTCAAAACCACATTCTAATCCGGTCTTCGCTTTATCATGCGTTTGAACCGTATCTTCCTTTGAAAACTAACCGGTCTAAGTCAAGGCTTAATTAAAAACCCGTTAGGATTCTAAGAGGTTATTAAAAACCTTTGTTCCATATTAGGAGCCCAGTAAAAGCTATCTGTACTTGCTGAATTGATATACGGCTGGGATTGAATTTATATTTAGCTCAGGTAAATACTTTTAACTTATTTTTCCTTATACGGGCTTGGGATACGGTATATAAAATACCGCTTGGTCGAGCATTAAATCTTTAATCGTATGGTGGTTAACTTATTTAATCGGCCCGTTTAAATTGTTTTGTTTGCTTAAAGCCTTTGGGGGTTTAATGACCATGTCCCGGATATCCTTGGCATCGTTTTACGAAATGGCCACGACCTAAGCGCGGGGTGTAGGCGTACACTCGTCAGTGCATAAATAAATAATGTGGTGTGTCTATTGATCTTTAACCCGGCACGAACCGGGCTACTGAACGCATAAGGAACATGTAATTCTTTTACAAGTTTATATGTTTAAATAATTATCCCAAGTTATAAAATGTTTTGTGCCACGTGCATTCAAATCAATTTTCACTAAACTTTCAAAATGAGTCAGTTAATTGTATTTACCAGTGTAAACTGACGTATTTTTCCAAAAATGTTAAGTGCAGGTACTAATCGGAATAGGCTGGCTACTCCTAGCATCAATAAAGAGTCTCGCAAGCTTAGATGCCTAAAGTCTGTTGAACAATGTTTCATTTAATTTCGATCCGCCTGTGGATCCTTTACTTTCCGTTGTAATACTTGATATTACTTTATATTCGGATTGTAATATATTTATCTTTTGCTTCCGCTGTGCATTTATATATTGTGTTATTTGACTATGATGATATCAACTACGTCACGATACTCCCTACCGGGCCCACCGGTCAAACGTGGAAATATCGGGGTGTGATAATTGTGATCCATTAAGGCCCAATATGGCCGATTGAGACATGTCTGATAAATTATTGTACCTTGTGATCCATTAAGGCTCAACATGGTCCATTAAGACGTGTCTGATCTACTATTGTTGATTGTGATCCATTAAGGCCGAATATGGTCTATTAAGACATGTATGATCTAGTATTGTTCGTTTTGATCCATTAAGTCCCAATATAGTCTATTAAACTACAAATATCAGTTTTGAAGGAAATTACTAAAATAAAAAAATAAAATATATTACTTTATATACTTTAATATTTTTAAAAAATGATTTCTATAAAATTAAAAAAAAATGTATGTAAACGTAACTATAGGTGTCGTCCCTATAGGTGTTTTTTCTTGTAGTGAGACTCATATTCTAGTTAATAATGTGCTTACCATAAACTAATAACTAAAAATAGCATGCCAATAGATATTTATCAAAGCTTATGGACATGGTGACTGAAACTTACTATCATCTCACTCGTTGAACAACATGTTTACAATATGTGTAGCTGAAGCATCTAAGCCCTCCACATCATCTGTAGCACTAGTGTATTTTATGAATTGATGATGAAATCCTAGTCATACACGTGTGTAAATCAATGGTCAAGATTTGTTCACTCAGTTCGCAAATACACTAGTGTTCACTCTTGAACCCCACCCTATCTATCCTATTAAATAATAATTTAACTAAATATAATTTAGATAAGGATAATAACTTTTTTTATCAACTTTTGAATTAATAATCTCCTTATCTTATTTTTTTTTTCAATTTTTTTCCTATTAAACAATAGTTTAACTAAATATAAGTTAGATAAGAATAATAACCTTTTAGTAAATTTGAATTAATAATAATATATTTTTTTTGATTTTCTCTTTAGCAGTTTTCAAGTTTTTCTCATAATTTGCTATTGGAAATTAACCATGATGTTCATATTACATAAACAATAACAACTATAGGAAATTAACCCTTATGTTTATATAATGTTTTTTATAACACTAAAAAGATGACATACAAAAACAGTTTCGTATATTTATTAAATTTTGTACAACCATGACATTTTTTTCTTGACACGCATTTAAATGTCATAAAATAAGCGTGTGTCATTAATCGCGTGTCAAGATAGATCTTGTTTTTTAATGACGCTAAAATGATGACACACAAAAAGTGTGTCATAAATTTTGTAAAATCATGACATTTTTTTCTTGACAGACACTTTCGAATGTCATAAAATGAGTGTGTGTGTCATTGTTTGTGTGTCAAGATAAATCTAGTTTTATTTATGACGCTAAAAACATGACACGCAAAAAAGAATGTCATAGATTTATTAAATTTTGTAAACCATGACATTTTTTTCTTGACATACGCTTTTGAATGTCATAAAATATACGTGTGTCATTGTTCGCGTGTCAAGAGGAGTGTATTTTCTAGTAGTGTGTTCGACATAAAATAATTGTTTATTTCTACCCATAAACTTTTTAAATTTAAGAGTAAACTACATGTATGGTCCCTTTGGTTAATTAAAATTTTGGATTTAGTGCCTAATTTTTCAAAAGTACATGGATGGTTCCCATGGTTTGTACCTTATAACGCATTTAGTCCTCTACTTTCGCCAAAGTACATGGATGGTCCATGTAGTTTGCACTTTGTAACACATTTAGTCACTTAAAATTGGGGACTAAATGTGTTACAAAGTGCAAACCACAATGACCATTCGTGTACTTTCAACAAAAGTTGAGAACTAAATGCGTTATGAAATGTAAACCATAGGGACCTTTCACATACTTTTGAAAAGCTATGAACTAAATTCAAAATCAGAGACTATTTATGTACTTTACTCTAAATTTAAATAGTTGAGACCAAAACTAATTGTTCATATCTTATTTTTCTTTCCTTCAAATTCCACTACGAGTTTCAGATTTTCGGGTCAGGTAAAGTTTGATTTGGGTCTTATAATTTAGAGTCATACACTCATACTCAACCACTATCCAAATGAATTTATATTTAAATATAATATTTGATAGCTGGAAGTTTATTGTTTTATACTTTCTCTCTCTCTTTCCATTTTTGGTTTAGAGACATTGAATACAACAAACATATTGTGTGTTTATTTGGAGTACGTAAAAGAATTATTAAATAAAATGAGAATAAATATGGTGCAACTAAATCCATTAAATAGAGATATAAAGGGGTGTATCATGTCACAACCTTGCGGTGGGGAGTGTAAGTAATTCAAGCTTGCGTATCATTGTTTGCTTGTTTGAAGGAGGACTACCCTTGCCTTATCTTGTATTAATATATTATTACCTAGTTTATATCTATTATACGATTTGAATAATAAAAACTATTTATTTACACAATAAATAACACAAGTAGATATACATGATAATCACATAAACGTACAATCTTTTGCTTATAGTAATTAATACCCAATCTACTTCTAAAGTGCTTAATCATCAATTATCTAGGAAACTTTGTAATTATTTTTACATCGTGTAGTTAAATACTAAAAACATTTTTAGAACGCATAAATTTATTTTCCCTTATTATGTAATACAAATTAACCTATCATGTCTCACGTATAATTTAAAAAATCTGTTAGGCTATAGTAATAAATTGTTAAGCTATATTGCTAAACGTAAAAAAAAATTAATAAAAAGATTAAACTGTTAAATCGCGTAATATGGTTAAATATTAAAAATATTTAAACTCATACTTGGGTTTACATTTGATTATTCTCCGTAATAATTACTCAAAGTTTGTTTCAAACATTTCAAATCCGTAGATTCTGCATTTTTCGGTAATTTAATTCAAAAGTATCATTATTCTTACTCTTATAAATATAATAGAATTTAACTGTTTTAGTAAGTTTTAACACAAAAGTATCATTATAAATTAAAAATATATTTGAAGTAGGAGCGGATATTAAGGTAACAATTTTAAAAGAGGCAATATTGTCATTATATGATATTAACATGATTTAAAAAATAAAAAAAATCAATTTTATTAGAAACGATTTTTTAGGGATGATATGATGTTGACACGTGACATTCTTTAAAATTGTGTATTAAAAGTAAGATTTGTTCTTCTAAAAGTATAGAAAACTTGTACCTAAATTTTGATACGATATAATTTATATTATTTATTTTGTGTTGATAAGATGTAAACAAATATGAAAAGCCACAAAATTTTAACCGTGTACTACTACGCTAAAAGTAGGAAAAATAGTATAAAATAAAGTTATCTCCAAAAGAAATACAATACTTAGAGCATTCAAAATCCGTCCCCTCTCTTTTCAATCACTTTTTATCATTATTTTTCTCTCTTCTCCACTAACAATCACTTTCAAAATCTATTAAAAAATTATGGAGGGTGAATAGTGTCCTCCCAAATTTATAGATGAACACTAACAATTTCTCTTTTCTCTACTCACAACCTATAATCACTTTTCATAATATAAAAAGTTCTCTCACATAATTTATGGGACGGATTGTGAATGCTCTAAGTGTTGTATTTCTTTGGGAGATAACTTTATTTTATACTATTTTTCCTACTTTTAGCGTAGCAGTACACGGTTAAATTTTTTTGGGTTATTTGTTTACATCTTATCAACACAAAATAATAGTGAGAAAAAAACAAATGAAAATTAATCAATATTATGAAGTGTAATTTCGATAATAATAGAAAAGGATAAAAGATAAAGATAATTAATTTTTTAAAAATTTAAATTGAAAAGGTGAGTTTGATTAAATTTTATTAATCTATTAAATAAAATATAAGAGATTGTAGAAGAGAATACCATGGGCATTAAATGGAGTCTTTTATTAATATTTAGATCATAATAATAAATATTTAATTAACCATGATCAAATATTTCAGAGAACTAAGTTAATCAAATGCAAAACTAAACTAACATTATTAAATACAAGGAATGTAAAAATATAGACCGAATCGCTTGAAAATTGGATCTTTGTCGAACTGTTAGTTTCGGTTGTTGATCAGCTCAAGCAATAAAGGAAGGAGGCACACAACGATGCCTATACACCGGTAATCAAAACAAGTTTATTAGTAATACCTAATCTATTAACTCGTAGCTAAACTGACGGTATCATAAGTGATTTAGTTACTAGTTAACTGCTTAGACTAGCTGATTTGATCTAATTTTCAAAACATGAATGAAAAGGACCACACATGATAGATATTGTTAAAGATAAGTATGATTATTAGCATAAACAAACAATAAATTATTAGAATAAAGTGCATGGGTGGTCCTTGTGGTTAACCAAAATTTTAGATTTAGTTCCCAACTTTTTTTAAAACTGCATGGATTGTCTCTGTGGCTTACACCTTGTAACGCATTTAGTACCTAACTTTTGCCGAAAGTACACAGATGGTCCTTGTGGTATGCACTTTTTATCGCATTTAGTCACTAAACGTTAGAGACTAAATTTGTTACAAAGTGCAAAACACATGGACCATTCATGTAGTTTTAACAAAAGTTGGAGACTAAATACGTTACAAAATGCAATCCACAAGAACCACCTTGTACTTTTGAATGACCGATGACTAAATCCAAAATTTTAGGTAAGCAAATAGATCATCCGTGTACTTTACTCAAATTATTAAAAAACACATACGCAAGGCTCAAAAGTGAACTATTTTTGTTATTTTAAAATTTAAAAACATTTGAATCAGCCAATGCATTGAAAAATAACCAAACGACTTGATATAATAATTCTATCACCATTGTCAGAGAAACATACAAAGAGTAACTAATTTCATATTTTCATACTAGTAAAATTGTTTGCTTATAAACAAGATATGATTAAGTACATATAGTGAAGGCTCAAATTTTACTGGTTTACTTAAAAGATATAAACATTTGAATAAATTACTAAATTAAAAGGTAAACACATGAACAAAAGCTTTTGCCTTGTCTTTGAAAGAAACACTTTACTTGTATGATTCAATTAACTTCAACAATTAAAGCATTAAGCATACTTCGAAGCTTGATTAGTGTGAGCTTTAATATAAAATAACTAGGTTATAACCCCGTGTATTACACGGGTTGAATAAATGAATTTTATATACCAAATAATAAAACATTATCTTTTTAAAAGCCTCCTTTATTGCACGGGTTGAAGAAATGTAATTTCATATATTAAATAATAAAATAAGTTATATCTATAAGAACCATATGTATTGTACGGGTTGAATAAATGTAATATTATATACCAAATAAAAAAAATTATATCTTTAAAACCATTGTATTATACGGGTTTAATAAATGTAATATTGTTTTCCAAATAATAAAAAAAAGTTATATTTTTAAAAACCCCCGTGTATTACATGGGTTGAATAAATATGATTTTATATACCAAATAATAAAAAAATATACATTTAAAAAAACTAACGGATTTTTTTATATTTAAAGTAGGATAAGATTGAATATTAATCTGAATTACCAGATTTTTTTTATATTTAAAGTAGGATAAGATTGAATATTAATCTTTATTTATTTAGTTAATATAAAATTGAAAAATCATATGATTGAATAGGTGGGAGGTTGTATGATGATAAATCGGTAATAGTGATTGTTGAACAAATTAATTAATCGAATTTAACACAAACATTTGTGATGTTAGGTGGATTTTTTTTTTGTAATTATTTGAAAGTTAATATCAACTTTGGAATTTGTATGAATTTTTATTAGATTTGATTAAATATTATGGATAATAAAAATTTGTATTAGATTAGATTTTAGATTTGATTAAAAAACACATATAAACTTATTCTCATTATCTTCGATTTATGTAGATCCAAAATGAGAAAAATTAGGAATTAACTCAATAAACATACTATTGAAATGGATAAAAACCCGTATACATAAAAACATGTGATAATATCGATATATAAATTTAATTTAATACCCTTTATCAATAAAATTAAGAATTTATCTATAACATTTTAAAAAGCTTGCAATAATAAGAATTTGAATTAATTTAGATTAAATATTATTATTATTATTAGTATTATTAATAATTTTAATCAATTAAATGAGAGAATGACAAGTGTCCCAAAATAGGTTTCTTTTATTATATAGTATAGATGAGAACATAAGGCAATATTTATTTAAAAAGCTAGAAATAAAAACAAGTGAAGGCGGCACGAAATATTTGAGTTGAAACATAGCCATTAGCCATTAGACCAAGAGGTATGGGGGCCGGCTTAGGCCCGGCGAAGCCCGGCGCCGGTCCCCCACACCGCCCCCCTTGGCCCGGCTTGTTAAAACCGGCGTGCACAAGACGATGATGTAACAACCCGCACTTTCGTGCGTTGTTACTACTCGATATACTCGTTACGCCTAGCACCAGAGATTCGGATCATAATGTAACTATATCGCATACATCCCTATTCGAAGGATAATCGCATATTTTCGCAATACATTATCACTATATCACATCACAAACACTAACACTCACGATGGCATTGAGTGAGGACCTATTCTACCCACCTCGGTAGCCGTGATGTGTCGAAACGCAAACAATTAACGCTAACAAAGACTCTCGGGTGAGTGCTATAGCTCCAGTCGTCGTGACGATGATGACAATACGGGTGAATGGTACCCCGTTAGTCGTTGTGGCACAACACACAATAACGTTCACTATGACATCGAGAAAGGACCTATACTACCCTCCTTGATGGCTGTGAAACGTCGCTAATAATCGCCTACTCTAAACGGAAACCGATTGATATATCGAAACTTAGAATATGGATACGTAAATACGACCCCTAGTGATATATATACATGTATAATAATAACATAAATTAACTATGGAAAGCACGTACTCCAGAAACTATCAAAACGATCAAAAACGGAGAAACTCACCGCGCCGGAGTGGCCATCCGGATGGACAGCCTCATCCGAACGGATGGGCCTCATCTGAACGGATGGGCCATCCGAACGGATGGCCATCCGACCCAAAACCCCCTTCAGCCTCTCTGTTGCCTATAAATAGCATGTCACACCACTGTTCAAGGGATGTGACAGCTCCCACTCGACCAAGAACGCTTCAGGACCCTTTCGCTCGATTCCTCGTGATTTCGGTAAGATTTCAACCTAAAACCTTGTACTTCTATGATCTATGCGCAATTCTACATCATTCTGTCTTTCGAAACTCAAATTCTAACCGTGAAATCTACTGATTTGAGGTGTTTTAAGGTGATGTCACCAAGATTTCATATGAACTTCAAGATTGTGACCTCATCCCACCATAAACGACTCAGATCTGGGTGATTTCCACATGTTTTTACAACAATCTCACCTAAAAATATATGTATCTAGTCAAGAACTGAACGATTTCGGGATTTAACATGAGAAACCGTCAAAAACGGCCAGGTCTGATGGAACGGGGTGGTTCCCGGCCGTTAGAATGGGTCGAAACTGATGAAATATCATTGTTTAAAACGGTATCGCAACACCTCAGAGAAACCACACGTAATTCTTCCGAAAACATTCGAAAACAGTTGATCGGGACGCTAAAACAGACGTGTCATCCGACCGGATCACATGTCATCCGATCGGATAGCAAGTCATTCGACCGGATGACTTCCATCCGACCGGACCAACTCCTCATCTCAAACGAGTGACCATCCGACCGGATTGCCATCCGATCGGATAGTCACTAAGCAAACCTCATCTCAAACGAGTGAC
This sequence comes from Helianthus tuberosus, assembly GCA_030545235.1. Classification (NCBI taxonomy): domain Eukaryota; kingdom Viridiplantae; phylum Streptophyta; class Magnoliopsida; order Asterales; family Asteraceae; genus Helianthus; species Helianthus tuberosus. Next base: position 11,031,591 of record CM060396.1, read on the forward strand.
CATCCGACCGGATTGCCATCCAATCGGATAGTCAGTAAACCTTATCACTTCAAACGAATGGCCATCCGGCCGGATTGCCATCCGACCGGATAGCCACTGACCATTGCTCCTTCAAACGAATGGCCATCCGGCCGGATTGCCATCCGACCGGATAGCCACTGGCCAATGACTCCTTCTAACAAGTGACCATCCGATCGGATTGCCATCCGACCGGATGGCCACTAGTCACCTGTTTCGCTCGTCACCGTTTAACGCACTCTCAATCGATCAGGCTAACTCAGACGCGTTCTCAATCAACCAATCAGGTGGTGCTTAATTGCTGAACAAGCACTGTGAGTATACTTGACCCTTTTTAATCGCATTTTGGGTGTAACATACGTTTCTAACAAATCGAACTTTTTAAATGAATTATTCAATCAATCGAATTACCACATGCGAATGACTGTTATGCATAGATATACGTGATGCTAGTTGCATATGTGCTAGGGCTTATACTCGCGACGTCCCACCACGACTAGTATAGTACTATTGCGCCCGACGGGGTCAAGTTTGCCATCGCATATTCGAGCATCGAGGACTTAGTTGGTAGTATCAGCTTTGTGAGTATATATGTCGTGTGTTACGTTTATGCATATGGAAATTCGCTACACTTTTTATCTATTACGCTATACATATCAAACCTGTATACTCGCCAATACTTTTGTATTGACAAATATTTTAACGTATGTTGCAGGTTAGATCGCATGCTATATCGAATCAAGCTAGGAAGTCTAGAAACTCAACTAAAATCTAGGTTGTCAGATTTGTATTGTTCGAGAGGACAATTGTATTATTTGTTAGTATGGGATAACGAATGTATTAAATATTATCGCAATATAGTTGTTATGGATTCTCTTGAGCAATCTGATTCGCCTAGTGCCGCGCCCCGATGATTCCGCCATCGGTTGGGGTGTGACAGATTGGTATCAGAGCCATAACTATAGGGAATTAGGCCAGACTCGACCTAGTCCGGGTCGACGTCTTAGAAATTGACCTAGTCTATAGTCTAAGTACCAACAGGCCGACTCGTACGAACCCAGTAGGGTTGTATCGGGCCTAATTGATACTCTCGATCGGAATTGCTAAAAGCTACAACTTTGTGTGAACACCGCGTACTATAGCTTCACACGAAGAAGCCTTTCCTAAGGCTGGAATACTACTTAGCCTTTCCTAAGGCTGACATAAAACACGTGTTTTCGAAAATACTCGCATAACGAAACCGAGTGATCCTGCCGAGACCAGGTGTGAAAACCAATAACTCTCGATGAGATCGCTCACTCAGCGCATTTTTCTAGCACGAGAACCTTACATCGAGTTAGGAGTGACATCCACATCTCGACGAAAGTCTTCATTTCGAAATCTAGTGGAACTCACGAATTTATTCGAAGAGCATAACCACAATTAGGAACGAAACTGTTAAGTCAGGGGTGAAACCCGTACCTTAATAAGCCGTTCCACTCTCTATAAACTGGTTTTCAAAAAGCTCTCACCAAGGACTCGACCAACACAATAACTCGAGCTACGCGATGACTAGGAAGACGAATGCCATGAGCTGCATCCCAGTGGAAGCACGAAGTTTTCTAGGTCAACGCGCGTGCACGAACTTGTTGGATGTAGTTGGGTTACCTTGGGTAGTCGACGCCTAAACACCCTAGGCACTCTATCATACGACCCGCCGATTTTACAAATGGTTGGAACTTAATTACATAGTGTATTTTGAAACTTTACGCGTTATCAAATTCCTCGATTTAACGCTTTTCACTCCCTGTTTTACAAAACGCACAACTCGCACAGCCATCGCAATCTAAAACGAAACCCGAATGTTCGTAACAAAACTAATGCATAATCTATCGCCTTCGCTCTCGCTTTCTCACTTCAACGCGTCCTCGCTTATTCTAAGTCGATCTGTATATGTATGATTACAAACTACAATTATATAAATACATATGTATTTACGAATAAAAAACAAGTCAATGTGTGAGGACTTAGGAATTTCGTGTCTCCTATGTGGCTCCTATGTGACTCGCTTTACTACTATACTATCGCACCAAGTTTTGAACGTGCTCAATCGCATCGCAAACTCAAAAATCATTATAATCGAATCTCACTCCAAGTCTCCTTCTGTCTAGATGCATTCCAACAACTCTACTTCGAGAATGTTAGCAAAGAGATGAGCCAAACGAAGGAGCGAAAAGAGGATTGCTTCACTTGTGACCAGGGAAGTGGTCAAAGTCATTCCTCAGGTTGCCACACGAGTGCACTCTCTTTTCAACTCTCGAACTTCGGAAGACGTTAAGATAGGAGAGCCGCAATCTACATTTCTCTACAAACACTTCAAAGCCTGTGATCCGATGGTCTTCACGGGTGAAGGAGGAGTTTCTCAACTACTCCAGTGGTTCGACTCTATCGAAGTTACCCTTCGTCAAAGTGGGTGTCCCGATAGTTTCCGTACTACTTGCGCTACCGGAGTATTTCAATCGCGAGCACACGACTGGTGGACCGCCGAACGTAACAAACGTGGGATCTCCGCAGCTTACGCTCTCTCTTGGAATGAGCTGAAAGAGGTCATGAAGAAAGAGTAATGTCCTCCTCACAAAATTCCGAAGCTGGAAGACGAATTTTGGAACATCAAGCAAGTCGAAGGTGACAACGCTGGCTACACCGAAAGGTTCAAACAGCTTAGCATAATCTGCCCAAGTCAAGTCAACACTTCAGAAAAAGCCATTTCGAAGTACATTCGCGGCTTGCCTGAGTGTGTGGGTGATTTTATCGAAGCTGCAAGACCAGCTACCATCGAAGAAACCTACCGCTTAGCCGCAGAAATCAACAACAAACGACTCAAGGAAGGGTTTTCCTCCAAGAACCCTGTCAAGCAAATTTATCAAGCAATCGCCATCGATTCTTCAGACGATCCTGCCGATGATTCCCCTGATGAATCTGCTAACGATCTTTCGAACGAATCTGCTGACGATACTTCTGACGAATCTGCTACCGATTCTTCTGACAAATCTGCCGATGGATCTTCCGACAACTCGGCCAAAGATTCTGCAAGTGAGTCCTCAGACGAATCCTCCAACGACGACACCTCTTCGCAAGACACGGACAAACCCAGCCGCAAACGAAAGATCTCAAGCCCGAACTCATCAACCACCGAACTGCCGCAGCCGAAACCTCTTCAAGCAGTTTCGGTGTTTCCAAAACGAGCTTACACTGGAGCTCATCCCCAGTGTTACTCATGTACCTATCATCATCCAATTGGGGCTGGCTGTCGCTATTGCAATAACTGCAACCATTATGGTCACTTCACCTGCAACTGCCGCATCGAACCGCGAACTTGAGTATAACAACAACAGCTCCAGCAAAAGTCTTCAGCAACAAACATCTAGCAAGCGTAGGATAAATTTGTAATGATACGATTTTCGATGTTAATTTCTAAGTTTTGAACCTACTCTATTACTTGATGTTGCCACTATGCGTAACCTTAACTCTCGTTTTCATTTCTCTTCCACTCTCTAATCATCGCACTTAGACTAGATTCACGCGCCTACTATATACTATATCACAAAACAACGTGTTTTACCCTCACTACACTCTTAGAACAAGGTACGATAAACGTGCAAGGAACGATTAATCACGGGTGCACACGGGATTATTTGGGTCAGTGCACGGAGATCGTAGTGAATTCTAAGGTGCCACAAGCGTTTCAGCAAAGTATGACACCAAAACACGAGATTTAAGTAATAGGGGTAAAGCAAGGTGTGCTTTACCATACTACCAAAGTTTCGTGCAGAAAGTGCCATGTGGAGTTGAACGTTATTAGACCTATTATACTATTGTGATTATTTTCAACACACTACACTCAATCGCAAGGCGTAACAACTGAATCGCATCATCGAAAGACTTGTCGTAAGTCTGCAAACGCAATGCAATCGCCTCGTCGGTGGACTCTGGAGAGTCTACCTCACAGGACAATTGCATCAACGCAAGACTGGTCATAAGTATGTAGCAATCAATCTCATCGAGTACATGAACGCTCACGACATTGTTGAGTGAGGACCTATTCTACCCTCCTCGATAACCGGGATGCGCCGCAACATAACGTTAAACTATTCGAAACAAAACTCGACTAATCGCAATCGCTTATCATGCGTATCTCGCAATCTCTATCGCTTATTATGTGAATCTATATCGTTTGCTGTGTATCAATCTATCGCTATACCGTTATCTGTGATATTTGTGTTAAGTTAGCACGCATGACCCCGCTTCACGAGATGAAGCTCATATGGTTAAAGCAAGGTGTTTTAGTCATATCAGCGGGCTTTCGTGGAAACAGGACATGTGGGGTCTGATGTTAGTAAACTCTGTGGTGTTAATCAATCAAATCAAATCGCATAAATCGCGTATACCTCCATCGCTTGCACGCAACAACTGCCGATTATCGTAATTCGTTTATCGCCGCCGTCATTACTGGTGTTGTGTTATTCGCTTAAATCATCTAATCGCGTATCGCTTATCGTGTATAGTCTACCGCTTATTCATGTGTCGCGTACTGCTTATCGCTTGCTTGGTGTTCATTGCAGTCTGTGTGATATTAGTACACATGACACCGCTTCACGAGGCACAACTAACCTGGTTAAACGTGGTGTTTTACCATGTTAGCAAACTCTCGTGGAAACGTGCCATGTGGGTTCAAAGTGGAATCTAATCGAAAACGCGCTATTCGCTTATCGCTCGACGCCTACCCAGACACGACACATAAATGTCTTGCGTCATCAGGCTACTCGCGCATGCTGTCGTAGCTACGTTCGCAATTCGACTCGCCGGTTTAACCTATTCGATTCTATCTTATACTCGGTCTGACTTTTTATCGATTGGACCGAGTGAGCGCAATTCTATCCATGTCGTATCGGCGCACACGACACCGCCTCACGAAACAGAAGTAATATGGGAGAAGCATGGTGGATACGCCGCTGGTGCTTCCTATATATAAATGCTTTAATCATATTAACGAACTTCCGTGAGAGGGTGCCAGGTGGGGCTCGATGTCCAAGGGGAGCTTTCATGAGTCCAATTTTCCCTTAAAACCTTTTGCAATATCAAAAACAAGACCTTCTTGAGACGTTGGTTCAACATCAAGTCCAGCTGAACCCAGGTCGTAGGAGAATTTTCGTAACCCCAGTCTTCACCTTCGAATTCCTTAAAATGTTTAAAACTTAAACTTCCTTGCAACGTTGGTTAACATCGACTCAGTTGACCTCACGTTAAAAGTAAATTTTTCAAGATTCCCATCCAAAATTCCTTTTGAATATCTAAAAACGAATGTTTCTCATAACGTTGGTTAACGATCGACCCAGTAAACCCTACGTCATGAGAAACCCTTCAATTCTTTAAAATTTCAATCGCATCGAACTAACGAATTCTCCGCGACACGAGGTACTTTAGAACGCCAACTCGTGGGATATTACTTTTGTCTTTACGTCGCCTTCTCGCGATCGCAATCGATCTCTCTTATTCGAAGCACTCTCGCTTGTCAACTCTCGGTCAAGTCACTCGCTGTATCGCTACTTATCCAGGATCAACTCTCAAAAATCTACCTGTTGGATTAATTTCGGGAAGAAATTTCCTAAAGCAGGGGAGACTGTAACAACCCGCACTTTCGTGCGTTGTTACTACTCGATATACTCGTTACGCCTAGCACCAGAGATTCGGATCATAATGTAACTATATCGCATACATCGCTATTCGAAGGATAATCGCATATTTTCGCAATACATTATCACTATATCGCATCACAAACACTAACACTCACGATGGCATTGAGTGAGGACCTATTCTACCCTCCTCGGTGGCCGTGATGTGTCGAAACGCAAACAATTAACGCTAACAAAGACTCTCGGGTGAGTGCTATAGCTCCAGTCGTCGTGACGATGATGACAATACGGGTGAATGGTACCCCGTTAGTCGTTGTGGCACAACACACAATAACGTTCACTATGACATCGAGAAAGGACCTATACTACCCTCCTTGATGGCTGTGAAACGTCGCTAATAATCGCATACTCGAAACGGAAACCGATTGATATATCGAAACTTAGAATATGGATACGTAAATACGACCCCTAGTGATATATATACATGTATAATAATAACATAAATTAACTATGGAAAGCACGTACTCCAGAAACTATCAAAACGATCAAAAATGGAGAAACTCACCGCGCCGGAGTGGCCATCCGGATGGACAGCCTCATCTGAACGGATGGGCCTCATCTGAACGGATGGGCCATCCGAACGGATAGCCATCCGAACGGATGGCCATCCGACCCAAAACCCCCTTCAGCCTCTCTGTTGCCTATAAATAGCATGTCACACCACTGTTCAAGTGATGTGACAGCTCCCACTCGACCAAGAACGCTTCAGAACACCCTTTCGCTCGATTCCTCGCGATTTCGGTAAGATTTCAACCTAAAACCTTGTACTTCTATGATCTATACGCAATTCTACATCATTCTGTCTTTCGAAACTCAAATTCTAACCGTGAAATCTACTGATTTGAGGTGTTTTAAGGTGATGTCACCAAGAGTTCATATGAACTTCAAGATTGTGACCTCATCCCACCATAAACGACTCAGATCTGGGTGATTTCCACATGTTTTTACAACAATCTCACCTAAAAATATATGTATCTAGTCAAGAACTGAACGATTTCGGGATTTAACATGAGAAACCGTCAAGAACAGCCAGATCTGATGGAACGGGGTGGTTCCCGGCCGTTAGAATGGGTCGAAACTGATGGAATATCATTGTTTAAAACGGTATCGCAACACCTCAGAGAAACCACACGTAATTCTTCCGAAAACATTCGAAAACAGTTGATCGGGACGCTAAAACAGGCGTGTCATCCGACCGGATCACATGTCATCCGACCGGATAGCATGTCATTCGACCGGATGACTTCCATCCGACCGGACCAACTCCTCATCTCAAACGAGTGACCATCCGACCGGATTGCCATCCGATCGGATAGTCACTAAGCAAACCTCATCTCAAACGAGTGACCATCCGACCGGATTGCCATCCAATCGGATAGTCAGTAAACCTTATCACTTCAAACGAATGGTCATCCGGCCGGATTGCCATCCGACCGGATAGCCACTGGCCAATGACTCCTTCTAACAAGTGACCATCCGATCGGATTGCCATCCGACAGGATGGCCACTAGTCACCTGTTTCGCTCGTCACCGTTTAACGCACTCTCAATCGATCAGGCTAACTCAGACGCGTTCTCAATCAACCAATCAGGTGGTGCTTAATTGCTGAACAAGCACTGTGAGTATACTTGACCCCTTTTTAATCGCATTTTGGGTGTAACATACGTTTCCAACAAATCGAACTTATTAAATGAATTATTCAATCAATCGAATTACCACATGCGAATGACTGTTATGCATAGATATACGTGATGCTAGTTGCATATGTGCTAGGGCTTATACTTGCGACGTCCCACCACGACTAGTATAGTACTATTGCGCCCGACGGGGTCTAGTTTTCCATCGCATATTCGAGCATCGAGGACTTAGTTGGTAGTATCAGCTTTGTGAGTATATATGTCGTGTGTTACGTTTATGCATATGGAAATTCGCTACACTTTTTATCTATTACGCTATACATATCAAACCTGTATACTCGCCAATACTTTTGTATTGACAAATATTTTAACGTATGTTGCAGGTTAGATCGCAGGCTATATCGAATCAAGCTAGGAAGTCTAGAAACTCAACTAAAATCTAGGTTGTCGGATTTGTATTGTTCGAGAGGACAAGAAATCTGTGATAACTTATGTGATTGTATTATTTGTTAGTATGGGATAACGAATGTATTAAATATTATCGCAATATAGTTGTTATGGATTCTCTTGAGCAATCTGATTCGCCTAGTGCTGCGCCCCGATGAATCCGCCATCGGTTGGGGTGTGACAGATGAAGACGGGCCTGCAATCTTGCCTCTCTCTCTATCTCTCTCATCTTTGTCTCTCCTCTCTCTCTAACTGCAACTGCAATCTTGCCCCATCCTCCACCCCCTAGATCCATCCTCTCTAAGCATTTCCTACGTGGCGGTGACGTGGCGGCCCATCCTCATGGGGATGAGCCTCCCATACCCACTGTTCTTATCAAGTGGTAATCTAATCTAATTGAATGGAAAAAGAAAAGGCCATTATATTGGAATGATTGACATTTATTATTATAGTAATATTAATGTGCATATCTACCAATAATTATAATAATGTTATTTTTTTAAAGGCGATTATAATAATGTTATTCAACTATTAGATTAACATCTAATCTTAAAAAAAAAAAAAAAAAAAAAAAAAAAAAAAAAAAAACACTATTAGATTAACATCTTCTAACTTGTGCGACTACCTTTTGCTTTAATAATTGTCCAATGAAAATATACGCCCATCATGGCTGATTGTTTATTTATTTATTTATTTATTTATTTATTTATATTTTGCTTTAATAAACAACAACAACAACAATAATAATAATAATAATAATAATAATAATAATAAAAATAACATATTGGAGAAAATATAGACAAATAAAAAGTGAAATTAATATATGATAATAGGAAAAGTGAATGAACAGTTCTTTGAATCGTGGTTTGTGCTGATTGACTTATTTGGAGGTCATCCCCCTTTAGACACGTATCTTGCCTTTTCATCTCATTCTTAAACCTCAGAAGAAGAGAGAAAGGAAACAAGGGAGAGAATGGCGGTGACCGGAGGTTCACCACCGTCAGTCAAAGTCAACTAGGGCAATGAAAGGGTCTCCACCATCACACACCCCTGTTTATCTTCTTCATTTGGCAACGGAGAAAGAGAGGAACGCAGATGAATTCCACCGCCCCGCTGCCGTTTGTGTCCGGACGTTACGGCCGTCGGCCACCTTCTTGGCCTTCGGGTTAGACCGGTGGTTATGGCGTTGTGTGGTGGCCTTCAGTCAGGCGAAAGTGACGGCTGGGGTTTTAGGGTTCCGACGGCGACGAGTGTTGGTGACTCATCGGATGATTTAGATGTTTTCCGGCAAGATTTCTGGTATGCTTTTTCCGTCTGCATGTCTCCATTTTTTATAGATCGACTCATATAACTAATGATCGGAAGTGTTTTTGTTGTATACCTTTCCGATTGCTGGGTTCTCTTGCGGTGAGAGATCCGGAAATGTTAGGGTTCCTACAGGTCCGGTTAACTCCGGTGAGAACCCGGTGATCTGAACAAGTGTGCATGTACTTTTTTTAGTCAGATCGGCTCTTCCATGTTTTTTTAACTAACGGGTTAGGATTTGGGTGTAGCAGTGGACGGCGACGATGTTGCCGCTAAACGAACTCAAAGGGTTTTCAGAGGGAAATCTGATTAGCACCAGATCCATCGCCATTGTTTTAAACCTTGAATTCATCCACAAAATCCAAGTTGTAGAAACCGTCGGTTTAGTCAGACGGTAGTTCTGGGCAGTTCAACGGTTTTCGGTATTAGTTGCCATTGACAAAATATTCAAGCATTACTCAGTAATTGAAGATTATAATGATATAGGTTGGGACAAATTGACCCAGATAGTGTTTTTTTTCTAAACTTATATGAATTCTATAAAATTAGTGTCTTGAACAAAAAAACCTTTATCATTCTAATCATAATGCAGTTATATTTATATATACTTTAGTGTACCCGCTTTACCTGTTCCATTTTCAGGAAAGTTTTTGACTTTTTTAATTATTGGTTCCAATACTTAGAGATGTTTATTGATGTGATTTTTGCGGGTTTTCAACCTTTTAGCGTTACTATGTAATTCAAAAAATATATATAGGTACTGTTTGTTAACCTACTGTTTACAAACATATCAACATAGTGATTACAGATTGAGAATGAATTTGGTTCATATGGAGATGACAAGGATTATTTGCATCATCTAATCAACTTAGCTCGGTCACATCTCGGGGATGATATCATTTTGTAAGTTGATCATGTAGTTTGGTAACAATTAATGATTAGTTGACATTTGCATGTTTATAACAGATATACCACAGATGGAGGCACTAGAGATACTCTCACTAAAGGAATGATACGAGGGGATACTGTATTTTCAGGTAAGAATGTAGTAAACATGTCATCATCTATTAGGAAGAATTTACGTTTAATATTGCAAAGTTTAACTGTAGCTGTTAACTTTTCAACCGGAGAGGATCCTTGGCCTATATTTAGGATGCAAAAGGCATTTAATGCACCAGGAAAATCGCCACCCCTTTCTGCGTATTTCAGAGAATTTTACACCAGTGAGTATTGCTAAAACAGATGCAACTTCTACAGCATCTGCGCTGGAAAATTTTTTGTCAACAAATGGCTCTGCTGTTCTTTATGTATGCTATAAACGGAAAATAATTTTTAAGCATATAGATGGTTCATGGCGAAACCAATTTTGGATTTTATAACGGTGCAAATGCTGCTCAGGAATTTGATTACGATGCTGATCTTACATCCTATGATTATGTGAGGAACCTCATTCTTCGCATCTCAAGTTTTAAATAATTAGTTAAAGTGAAAGGTGGCTTCAAAAAAGCCAAATTGTTTAATAATAAAATAAAATTAGATTGTCTGTTGAAATAAATTGGTAATCATATTTTACACACTGATTATTGTTAAAAGTTGGACAACATTTTGGGTCATCACCAAACCGGTACAAAATGTTATTACTTTTCCAACAATTTCACATGTATGTAGGATGCTTTTCAACAGGGTTATTACTTTTTCATACATATAAGATTTTTATTAAAATAACATTGTTTTTCTAATCAAATTTAACACATTCATTGTTTTGTACGTAGAGTTACAATATTTAGTGCACATGAATCCTAAGTTGGATTATTATTATTATTAAAATAACATAGTTTCGGTGACTTGCTAATTATTTGGACTGGCCCATTTTCCTCTCTAATAACTTAATGGGGATCATTTTTCTTGTAGGATGCTCCTATTAGCGAGTCTGGTGATGTGGATGGGGCAAAATTCATAGGTAATAATAAGATTCTATATATACTCATAAGTTAAGTGATAAAGGTAATGTTTTGTACTTTGTCCGTCCAGCATTGCGGGGGTTATAGCCAAGCATCCTGCTCTGTGATTTTAAAGAAACAAAACAATGATCATTAAATCATTATTTTATTGTCTACAGATATCAACTTCTTATTATTATTATTATACATATAAACCATCTTTAACCAAAATTTGTTGTGTATTTTGCAGGTTTTGTTGGGTATTATTAATTTATGAATGAAATGAACAGTGATTCTTCTGATTGCTTGATGCACCCAATGAAAGATCTCCAACCAATCTATACATGGCGGTTACACCTTCCCCAACCCACCCCTTTTATTGCCCTTATATGCTTCATTTGCCTGATCATGGGTTTTTTCGAATGGCTGTGATGAGTTCAAATTCTTTTTTTCCAAAAATTGATGAGGATGGCGTGGGAAGGATGATGGATGGTAGGTTTTGACCTGCAACCCGTCTTGCAGCCCTGATTTTCGGACGCTCTGAGCCACAGAAAACTCGATTTTCGCTTGGGTGCGTATTTTTGTTTTGTTTTGGTGTTATTTTTTAAGATGGTTTTATACACCCCAACAGACGGTTTGTGATTTCCTTGATTTGTATGCGTTAGTCTAATTGTTGGTTAAATTTGTGCCACAGTTTGGTTAGATCAATCTTGATTTGTATGCGTTAGTCTAATTGTTGGTTATTTTTTAAGATGGTTTTATACACCCCAACAGACGGTTTGTGATTTCCTTGATTTGTATGCGTTAGTCTAATTGTTGGTTAAATTTGTGCCACAGTTTGGTTTGAGCCACAATTAAACCATATTTGCTCGCGCAACGCGCGTGGGGGGAATAACCCTAGTTTATTGTAAAAAGCATCGGACTTGCTATTTTGTTATATGTAGATAAAAGTGATAACGTGATATTGCTTTAAAAGGCGAGGATCAACCATGCAAAATCTATTAACCACATGGAATAACCAGACTTTTTTTCAAATTGTATGTTTCATTAAAACACGCCCAAAGTCAACCACAAAAACCAGAAGTCGGGCCAGAGACAACAACCAAAACCGACTCTTACAACATATACATAAGATATTTACCACTCTATCTATCGGATAGAAATTTACGTAGACCCATATTTTAGGCAAAGCATCCCAAGCGATTTAATACTGAGAAAATAATGGTCTAGCAACACCTCCTTGTTGAAGAAAAAACATTCATTCCTCGCTCTCCATATTAAAAAAAAAAAGGCCATGTATATGATAATAGCAGGTGAAAAGGGGAACCAACATCCATTATTAACTTTTTTTTTATTTATATCAATTATTTTTATGGTGAAATAACTTTAGTATATTTATTACTCTTCTTACTATTTTATAATCTCAATAATTTTTATAATTTTAATTGAAGTACAATATTGCTATCTAGTTTTTTAAAATCATTTTTAATGTCTGTACAGTATTGATTATAAATGATGCTTTATACTAGTTATAGTGATTAGTCTAAATTGTACAATTATAAATGCGCGTCTAAATAAACTAGTAATGGTGCGATTACAAAAGCATGTCTAACGTACAATAGTACGTATCTACAGTGGCGAAGCTTGAGATTTCTGACCGGAGGGTCGAAAACGTACACACCTAAAAATTTCTATAAAACGGGGGGTTGAAAACGTATATACCCAAAAATTTCTATACGAAAACTACATACTCTCCACTACTGAGCAAAAAGTTCGGGGGGTCGGCCGCCCCTTCCCGCCCCCACTATCCTACGCCCTTGCGTATCTAGGTATGATACTTTAATATATGAACATGCTACGTGGTTATATTTAGTGGCGGACCCAGGAATTATATACTGAGGATGCGAACATAGCTCTTAATCAATATTTCAAGTGGTGCGGTCGGGATTTTTGCATATAAAGTTCACTAATTTTTTTTCAAGGGAAGCATCCGCCCTCCTAGCCTATAACCTAGGTCCGCCCCTTGTTATTATATTAATATATTTAAACCATTACAATGGTGTGTCTAAAACACATCCACACTTTTAATAATATGCTTAATTTTGCCGTGTATAAATCCTAGTTTTTTTGGTGCGTCTTATAAGACCCTTTTTATTTCCTAAAAGAGCATTACGATTTACTAGTTATTTTCTTACGCCTAATTAATTAGCATCCATATAAAGTTTAGTGGGCTCCAATTTCACATGCAAGGGTGAACACGGCTTTTTATTTTTTTCAAGTAAACTTCATTACATAACCCATGAAATGGAGCTGTTAAAACTGACAAATTATATAATTACAAAATTACACTAATCGGTCTAAGACACAGACCTAGCTTTTAACCTACTACTAATTACACGGCTTTTTATTTAACATAGGCTTTGCACACGTTTTTTAAAAAAGCTTGTTGATTTATAGATAATAAAAGTGAGACATGGGTATCAATTTTGAAATTTATACTCAAGCTTAAGAAAAAAAACTTTGATAACCAATTGATTCCTCATTGTAGAACTTTTTTTTATATAATACTCAAGCTTAAGAAAAGAAACTTTGATAACCAATTGATTCCTCATTGTAGAGCTTTTTTTTTTTATATAAAAAAGAAATTCGTAACACATGTGAGTCTTTACAAGCTTTAGTATAAAAAAAGTGGTGAAGGTCAATGTGGTATGCTTCAAAGGAGGGCAACCTCTTTAAAGAGTTGAATTTCACCACTTCCTTTTATTAAACTATTGCTCCACCACCACCTTAGTATCAAACTGTTCAATTATGTTGGTTACGGGCTATACTACCTAATTAGAACTCATTTATGTATATTATTTTTTAGCGACAATTATTTATACATAGATTTATCAGTTTTTGTTCTCAATGTAATAAGTATTAAATATATGATAAACAATGCTAGAAGTAAGTAAATGATATATATAATATAGATGGGGATGGTTTATATGAGAACCGGCTTGAGTTGAGAGAACTTGTAGGAAATCGACTTCCAATTTTTTTTCACCAAAAATCATTTTAAAAAATTAGCATTCCAAGGGGAAAAAAATTTCCTTGCCACTTTTTTTCGGTAGCAGCAGTGTTACTCCCCACCAGGCGCTATAGTAAATTAAGGTGGGTGTAAATGATTCTTACAGGTCGCAAAAAAAAAAAAAAACGACTCGTGAATTTTTTTCGGATTTTTTATAGGGGGGGCTTGTTTCGTATTACTCTACCTTTGAGCAAAATTTGATCGAAAAACTCCCACGGGAATTGGAGTTCTCACAAGTTCTTTTAACTCAAAGTTTTAACTTAAACGTAGTTCTCCTATGAACCTGATTCATGTTAAAAAGATAATTATAAATTTAATAGATAATAAACAAATTGAGCAATAGATTCTACTCGACTTCTTTACACCTTGCTATAGAAATGCAAAATTAATAAACTTAACTCTTATATCATATGCATGTCCACTATCCCTTTTTAAATATTTACTATCAAAATTGTTGTTATATATGAGTGCATTATAACTAATAAATTTTAGACACAAATTTTTCTTTTTGCACAATTTATAAGTTTATTTCAAACATTTCATTTCTTATATTATCAATAGACTAAAAAACTTGCTAGTAATAATTTGAGCCCCCTTCACAACTCCCTCTACATTCAGTTACTTCTTTTCTTTATTTTTACTCGTTATTTATTTATAAAAAAAGCGTATTAAAAACTAATAACAACCATATGCTTAATTAAACAACTAATTTGATATTTTAGATTAATTTTAAATGAATGAATTTAGAGCGGTGGGTTTATTTATTATTGTATTTATATAAAATATAAAACTAAATAAAAATAATGAATTTGGTTGTACAGTGTACTAGTTTTTCCCCCACCCGCATTGTGGGGCACTAAGTCGAATATTCTATCTCATAATATGTATGTCTGTTTTCATTTACTTGTACATACTACTCATAACACGGTCTAAAAAAAACTTATATTGATTCAATAAATTAAAACAAAACACTACCATATTTTTGCTAAAAAAAACTAAAACGACGGAAAAACTATAATTTTAAACTGTGGGAAAATTGTAATTTTTTTTGAGAAAAATGAGCAAGTGTCAGACATCCACATGACACAAATAAAGATTACACCTAGTCAACAAATTAAAACAAAACACTATTACAGTTTTGTAAAAAAAACGATGGCATGACTGCAATTTTACACTGGTAGCAAAATCGTAGTTTGGCTAGGAGAAAAAAAAAACTAACGACAAAACTATAAATTTAAATGTGGAAAAATCGTAATTTGGCTTAACCAATGGAGAAGTGTCAGACAGCTGCATGACACTATTCCCCTCTATGTAGTTTAAAGTCTTAAACACGCATGTAAACAAAGTTAACCAACAAAAAGAATTTTTTTTCTAAAAACATAGGGGCTAAACACCTATATTAGCGATGTTGAATGTTTAAAAGGAAAATACAAAAAGCGACAATCAATTACTAAAAATAATAAAAGTAGAGAGACTAAACATGTACACTACTAAAGTTAAAGCGAAGGAACTAAACACACATATAAATAAAGCTAACCAGTAAAAAGAATATTTTTAAAAATAAAAGGGCTAAACACATATATTAACGAAGCTGAAAGTTTAAAAATTAAATAGAAAAGTAACAAGGAAGTTTCAGATTCCCCTCATTGTGTTTTGTTGTTGTAGTTAATTTTATGTTAAAAAGGGTTAATTATTAAGGGTGGAGATACAATAGGAAGTTTATTTGGCTAAGAAGGCTAGGAAGTGATCTTGACCATTCATTTAGTTAATCAAGGGCTAAGATTAAATAATGGAAATTGAAGGGAAGAAAAGAGGCGCGTGAGTTTGTTTAGGGGCATTCTAGTCAATCCAAGGCAATAGTTTCTCTCTCCTCCAATTCCCCCATTTTTTAAACGTTAATAACTCTTTCATACGATATTATTTTTTTATAAAAATTGCACCAAAAAAACGGGCGTTTTTTTATCTTTAAAACGAGTATACTATTGCTATATTTTCGATTTTTTTTTAAAAACCTAGTTGCGTAAAACGCAATAGAAAAACCCCCAGTTACGTAAAACGCAATGAAAAAAAACCTAAAAAATGACATTTTTCTAAAACGCAATGCACCAAAAAACACAAATAAATGTCTCATTTGTAAAACGCAATGGCCAGAAAACACAAAGAAATGTCTTATTTCTAAAACGCAATAGCCTAAAAACTCAAAAGAAAATGTACTTTCTAAAACGCAATGGACTAAAAACACATAAAAATGTGTTTTACCTAAAACGCAATGCACCAAAAACACAAACAAATGTCTTATTTCTAAAACGCAATGGCCAGAAAACACTTAAAATGTCTCTTTCCTAAAACGCAATGGACTGAAAACACATAAAAAAATGTTTTACCTAAAACGCAATGCACAAAAAACACAAAGAAATATCTTATTTGTAAAACGCAATGACCAGAAAACACTTAAAAATGACTCATTCTAAAACGCAATTGCCTAAAAAACAAAAGAAAGTGCTCTCTGTAAAACGCAATGGACTGAAAACACCTAAAACGCAATGAACAAAAAACACAAAGAAATGTCTTATTTATAAAACGCAATGGCCAGAAAACACTTAAAAATGACTCATTCTAAAACGCAATTGCCTAAAAAACAAAAGAAAGTGTTCTCTGTAAAACGTAATGGACTGAAAACACCTAAAAAAGTGTTTTACCTAAAACGCAATGCCCCAAAAACACTTCAAGAATGTGTTTTTTTTTAAAACGCAATGGCCAATGCAGAACTGTGCTGTGAATTGTCTGAACCAATGCAGTTTACGAATGCAGTTTCCAGAGGCAATTTACAGAAAATTAATTTTTCTGATGCATTTTTATTACAGCAATTTAATCGGAAAAAAAAAATTCGAGCCAGGGGCTCTGCCCCATGGACCCCGCCAGGGGCTCTGCCCCTTGGACCCCGCCAGGGGCTGCTGCCCCTGGGACCCCGCTACCAGGGGCGCCGCCCCCGGACCCCCGCCAACATCGTAAAACGCAATAACAAAATCAAAAACCCAGATCGTAAAAATGAAATTAAAGAATTTCTTGCATGGATCGAAGTGATTTCTTCAACAATTGACGATTTTTGAATGATTGAAACACTTATCAACGCTCGAATCAAACGGATCGAGTGATTATCTTCAAAATCACCGGAAAAAACGAGATTTTGTATGAAATTAAACTGGGTTTTCTTCAAAAAAAAAACTGAAGAACACGTTGATCGGGTGTTTGAATCATTGATTGGTGACGAAAATCGCACTATAATGTAGTGATTATTGAGATAGAAAATGAAGAAATGGTTGAAGATGGTGGGTTTTGAAAAGGAAGAAGAAAGGGTTGGATGGACTAAAATACCCTTTTTCTTTATTTTAAGTGTTGTCACATGTCCTAATCATATTGATTCCTACACTTCCTAGCCAAAATAAATGTATTTAATCCTTTCCCATTATTATATATATCAATTGATAACACATATTTGCTACAGTGTAGAGGGGTATTTTCGTAATTTAAGCCCTTTCAAGCAGTTTTAACTTTGGCTTGCCACGTTTGCTCTCTATTGCCTGACTCCTAGCTATCTTCTTTGCTTTCCCAGGTAACACAAAGAGAGAATGAAGGATTTCACCTTTGTTATGTGATTTTGAGCGGATCTTGGATGAACCCCACATCAGCCCACTTCAGTCCATCGATTTGAACAGAGGCGTTTTGGAAGTCGGTTTCAACTGGGGAAGAAGAAAGGTCACCAAACCGAGATAGAAGTAGTATCAGCAACCGCTATGAGATCTCCATATTGTAAGTTTCTTATTCCTTGCTTTCTTTAGCCTTTCCTTTGAATTTGTTAGCTACGGGTCCATAAGATAATTGCATTTTTTAGTTGGTTATTGTTTATTGGTTTGTTTTGATGTTGCTCACAAGATGTTTGATGTTTTGCTTGATTGAGTTTCTTATTCCCTGATTTGGATGGTTGTTGTTGTCATGAACTTGACCATGTACTTGATGCACACAAGGTGCTCGACATAATGCCCGTGTTGGGTGTTTACCCTGATGAGACAAGTTTGGGCTGCTGCCTTGCTAGGTTATATGCAGTAGAAAGATATGTGGATTAGAAATTAGAAGACTCGATTCTCGAACTGTAATAGTTGAAAATTTTTTATACTCGAAGCTCAGAAGTTGTAATCTATAACAGTAATAGTTCAAAAATCTTTGGTTAATCTTGGCTTAAAAGACACGTAGTATTATTGAATGTTAAAGGAGGTTCTACAATTGTGCTTGATGTTAGTAGGTTTGATGATCTGATTGCTAATAGATGTTTGTATATCCAGTTAGCTTTTTTAGATGAAATGGCCTTTTTAGATGAAATAGTTGAGGGTCAAAGTTGGGATCCACAATTGGATTCAAATTTGTCACTATTGAGTTCATATATATTTTGGTTAAGTGTATAATATAAGCTATAGACAAGATGGATTCATCATCGTTTAAACAACAAATACTGTAACTTCTTAAATGAGTAAGTCTGCTAGATAAGCTAGGCTCTTATTTATTAGGCATAGAAACAACAGTGTTCTTTCTGACGGTCTCAAACCAAAAGACGGGTGTTTATTGGCTCGCTACAATGATCCTGGTAGAACAAAAAGTTTTATGATAGTAAGTTTTTTTTACAATGTGTTAGATATAATGAATTAATGATGCTAATATTTTACATTGGGTTTGCATGTTGTTAGTTTGTACAGTTTACGATTTAATGGTTTCTAAGTTCTAAGTTCTAACCTTTGTATATTTCGACCGCACCCCTTGGATTTTGATGACGAAAGAAGTATGATAAGCTTAAACAAAACTAGTATGAATCTGATCTTCTAACCTTTGTATATTTCGACCGCACCCCTTGGATTTTGATGACGAAAGAAGTATGATAAGCTTAAACAAAACTGGTATGAATCTGATCGATTGCACGCCAATTTTGTTGCCGTGGTGCAACGCGCGCGGGTCACTTTTCTAGTTAATATTAAATGGAAATATAATGGTTAGTAAAAAAGAAAGAATAATTGCCGTTCAAAAAAAAAAAAAGAATAATTGCAGGCATTGACGTTTCTATCTTTTCTCCTACTCTTTAAGACTTTAACTCCCACACGCATAATTCTCCTAAAACATCTCTTTCCCTTTCTTTATGTTTATTATTTTAGCAACAAAAGAATAAAGTGTGAAAATTTCGGCCGCAATACATCTGAAATATGACGTTTCTTTTACATAAACCATAACTTATGTTTCCCGAATTATTTCTTCTCCTGTCGGCATATACCAAAGTTTATTTTTAACAACAAAGTAACATTAGGATCGTTCATGAGCCGAATCGAAATGAGCTGAGTTGAGCCAGGTTAAGCTCGGGCTCAACTTGATTATAAACCAAGTTGGCTTAGCTTCATTTGGATTGAAACCGAGCTGAAAATCATACCCCGAGCTCGGTTCTGCTCTCCTCGTTTCAGTTATGCTCGAATTTTAGAAGAAAATCTAATATATAACTTTCAAAATTTAATAGTCTAAAAGTTCAAAAGAACATATCCATGATAAGATCAACCTATAATATTATATGTTAAGGGGTTGGTTCCGGTACAAACCATATTTATCTTACAAACTGTAAGAACAGATTCTAGCTCTTAAAAAAAGTTAAATTAGCGCATACCAAAACAATACATACATAAAAGTAGCACTTTTGAATTATATTAGCACATGAAAATTAATCAAGATAATTGATTTTAGCATATATTTGAATGATATCAATACTTTTCTTAATCAGCACATTGAAAACAAAAGGAAGATCCAAATAAAGAATTAATCGCTTGTTAGCATATTTATAGGGAATTCAATATAATTGATATTATTTAGAATATTATTTTATCATTTCTCTATAATTGGTTGGATGTCATGTGACACTTTTTAAATGGTTCTTACAGTTTGTATGTGAAATGTGGTTTGTATTTGATCATACTCCTATATGTTAAAATCAAGTTTAACCATTAGCAAAATAAATTTTAAATTTTATTAACTTTCTAATCAACCTTCAAATATGTCATATATATATATATATATGAGTGAGGATCCTACGGAAAGTGTGTTTTTCTTAAAAAGTGTAAAAAGTCATAAAACACAATAATTTCAGGCATAAAACACACCTAAAACTCACAAATAATAGAATGAATATTACTAAAACACCCTATTCAAACTCTAATAGTCCATAAAAACTTCAAACGCACCATCGTAGAACTATGAATATAAAACACAAAATGCTAAACAACATAAAACACACTAATATTTGTCAATCCATAATCAGAGCCTTAACATCTAAAACACAGCACAAAACCCACATACATGATGTTTTAGTAATCTTCATCATATTATTTATGGGTTTTTGGTGTGTTTTATGGTTGACATTATGGTGTTTTATGACTTTTTACACTTTTTAGGAAATTTGGACTTTCTGACCAACTCCTAGCCTATATATATATATATATATATATATAGTAGGGTTCGCACGGAAAGTGTGTTTTTCCTAGAAAGTCTAGGAAGCGATCTGGTCCATCCGATTGGTGTGTTTAAGGGTTGAGATTAAATCAATGGCAATCTTGTAATATTTGAGTTTAATTAATTGATTGTTTTAAATGAGTAGGGGAAATTTTGTCAATGGTCGTGTTTTAAATCAATTAGATAACCGCCCAATTCCTAAATTCAAGCGATTTTCCCTCTCTCTCTCTCTCCAAACCCATCTTGGAAACCCCAATCCCTACAAAAAATAACTACAATCATGGAAGAATATAACTTTAGAAACGATGGGGAGCACCGGATCAAATTAAAACACTTCTCCATCTCCACCATCTCCGAGTTCATCATCACCATTCAAATATTGTTCTTATCATCTCCGTTTTCTTGACGATGTGTTTTAACAGCAAGCAAATTAATACAGTTGTGTTTTAGCAGCAAGCAGATTCATACAGTTGTGGTTTAGCATCCAGATTCATACATATATGTTTTAACAGCAAGCAGATTCATACAGTTGTGTTTTAGCATCCATATTCTTACAGATGTGTTTTAACAGCAAACAGATTCATACAGTTGTGTTTTAATAGCAAGCAGATTCATACAGATGTGTTTTAACAGCAAGCAGATTCATACAGATGTGTTTTAACATCCAGATTCATACAGATGTGTTTTAACAGCAAGCAGATTCATACAGATGTGTTTTAACATCCAGATTCATACAGATTCATACAGATGTGTTTTAACAGCAAGCAGATTCATACAGATGTGTTTTAACATCCAGATTCATACAGATGTGTTTTAACAGCAAGCAGATTCATACAGTTGTGTTTTAGCATTCAGATTCATACAGTTGTGTTTTAACAGCAAACAGATTCATACAGTTGTGTTTTAACAGCAAGCAGATTCATACACTTGTGTTTTAGCATTCAGATTCATACAGTTGTGTTTTAACAGCAATCAGATTCATACAGTTGTGTTTTAGCATTCAGATTTATACAATTGTGTTTTAACAGCAATCAGATTCATACCCTGTGTTTTACCATCTTTATATTATGGGATCTATAAAAAAATTGACTTTAGCCCTGTAAACTGTTAAAACACAGCACCAAGAACATGCTGATAAATTCCAGTAATCTTCTGAACAATGGAATATGCGATGTAATGTGACATGGAATTTTAGTTAATGAACACATTGACTTCCAGATTTGAATTCGAAAATAATAAAAATTCCGAAAATCATGGAATTTTAGTTAATGAAGATACATTCCAAAAATAAAATTAAAATGTGAAATTACATGATAGCCCTTCTACTTAAAATCCCTCAATGACACATGTCCAATTCTTATTCCTTCCTAGACTTTCT
The DNA here is from genome assembly GCA_030545235.1 of Helianthus tuberosus. Taxonomy (NCBI): domain Eukaryota; kingdom Viridiplantae; phylum Streptophyta; class Magnoliopsida; order Asterales; family Asteraceae; genus Helianthus; species Helianthus tuberosus. The sequence goes on from CM060396.1 coordinate 11,053,652, forward strand.
AGGAAAAATAGACTTTCCACCCAACTCCTACAATATATATATATATATATATAGGGAGCCGCTAAAATGAAAACCACCTCCAGTTATGAGAACCACTCTCCACCAATCATATTCAGCCAACAAAAGGGGTAATTTGGTCATTTACTCTATATGTCAATTCTCTCTCTCTCTCTGTCACATTTATTATAACCAGCTTTTTAATCCTCTTACCTCTCTCATCTAACAAAACCCACAGATCTCTTTCTCTCTCTAACTTAAGCACAACTCCGGTTCTCATGGTTCTCATCCATCCATCTAGCAAAACTCTCTGATCATCATCTTCATCGGTGAGAGACACCCACACCGACGCTCCCCATTTCTCCGGCGACATGAAACACCCCTGAAACCCTTGATCAAACACTCATGGGAGGAGCCGGAGCCTCACCGGCCTCCTTCTTGCTTCCCAGACAACATCAAACACCCCTGAAACCCTTGATTTTTCCGGCAATGGTGCGCGGCTGAGGCTCGAGGGGGTTTTCCGGCATGATGCAAAAACAAGGGCTGACGGTTCTCTCTCCTCTCTTCGAAGTGGTCACCGCCATCTCCGGCCTCCATCTCCTCCCGCCGCCCTCTTTTGCGACCAGTGTTTGGTGGTGGTTGCGTTGGGTTTGGTGGCGGACCCCTAGGCGATGGTAGTGGTTTCTGTTCTTGATTTTGTTTGGTGGGTGTTTGATTTCTTGTGGGTTTCCCTCTCCAAAAATGGTAGGTGTTGATTTATTGTGGGTCTCTGTCTCTCTAGAAATGGTGATTTCTTTGTGGGTGTTTTTGATGATGCTGGTTTTTTTGATTTATTTTGTTAATTTTGTTTGGTGGGTTTTGATTTATTATGTTCTAGAAACGGTGGGTGTTGATCTATACTGTTCTTGATTTTGTTTGTTGGGTGTTGATTTCTTATGGGTTTCTCTCTCTAGAAATTGTGTTTTCTTGTGGATGTTTTTGATGATGCTGGTTATTTTGAATCTGGGTTTGATGTTGAATCTGGGTTTGAAAATGGGTTTGATGTTTGAATATGGGTTTGATGTTGAATCTGGGTTTCATGTTGAATCTGTGTTTGAAATATGTTTGAATGATGTTCTTGTCCCTTTTTGAAGTGCCTCATTTGAATCGGCAGTGATGATGTAAAAAAAAACTGACAATGGCGCGGCAAGGATGGCGGAGGGTAGGTTTTTGAACCTGAAACCCCATTTTGCAGCCTCTGATTATCGGAAAATCTGAGCCAAAACTTCGTTTTTTTTCTAGAATCCACTCGTTATTTTGATTTTTGTTTGTTGGGGTTTTTTTTTTTTAATTCTAGGCGTCGATGATGATAACAATATATCTGAGACGCTTCACCGAGTTTGCGACTTCTGGGTGCGTTCGTTTTTGCGTAAAAAAGTTTTTGTAAAAAAAATTAAACCGTAAACTTTTTTACGTCAACCGTAAATTTTTTTTAACGTAAAACGTAAAAAGCTTTAGGTAAACGTAAAAACGTAAATTTTTTTTTACTAAAACGAAAAAAACGTTAACGTAAAAAACCGTTAACGTAAAAAACCGTTAACGTAAAAAAACCGTTAACGTAAAAAACCGGCGCGTAAAACGTAAAAGGTTTTACGTAAAACGTAAAAGGTTTTTCGTATAACGTTAAAAGGTTTACGCAACACGTAAAAAGTTTTACGTTAGTCGTAAAACGTAAAAAGTTTTACGTAAAACGTAAAAAGTGTTACGTAAAACGTGAAAAAATCGGCGCGTAAAACGTAAAAAGTGTTACGTAAAATGTAAAAAGTAAAAAGTGTTACGTGAAAAAATAGGCGCGTAAAACGTAAAAAGTGTTACGTGAAAAAATCGGTGCGTAAAACGTAAAAAGTGTTACGTGAAAAAATCGGCGCGTAAAACGTAAATCGTAAAAACTGTTAACGTAAAACGTAAAAAGTAAAAAGTTCTACGTAAAACGTTAAACGTAAAAAAACGCTCGTAAAAAAAACGCTCGTAAAAAACGGGGCGTAAAAAAACAGGGCGTAAAACGTTTCGTAAAAAAAACGCTCATAAAAAACGGGGCGTAAAAAACGTAATATAAAAATCTGTTTTTTAGTCATTAAAAAATTATCATTAAAATCTGAATTTTAAATATTGTTTTAATATAAAAATCTGTTTTTTAATAAAAAGTAATAAATGAATAGGACAAAAAAGACATTTAAAAATAATATTTATAAAAAGACAAAAAAAGCAATTTTACCTAAATACCCTTTATCAATAAAATATTAAAAACATAATAAGAAAAAAAGCTTTTAATATTAATATTAACAACTTTAAATCTCATCCATCCATCTAGTTGATCAAAGGGCTAGAAAGTGGTTCTCATGGTTCTCATAACTAGAGGTGGTTTTCATTTTAGCGGTCCCCTATATACAGGGAGCCGCTAGAATAAGAACCACCTCCAGTTATGAGAACCTTGAGAACCAATCTCCACCAATCAGAATATGACAACTCAAAGGGTAGTTTGGTCATTTACCCCATATGTCATGTCCATCCTCTCACCTCTCTCCTCTTTTAATGCAGACTCTCTCTCCTCTCTCCTCTCTTTTTCTATTTAAAGTTGCAGACTTCTCTCATTTATTTTCTTTTATCTTCAAACTTCAACAAATAACCACCACCACCACCACCACCACCGGCTGCTCTCGATCTCCTGTCCGGCTCCTCTCGATCTTCTGTTTCCGGCAAGACACCTCCCCCCCTGCTTGATGAAGACCGGCGACCCAGGTCCTGCTTCTCTCGATCTCCTGGAATTTGGGGTCTTTTGTGATTCTTGATTATGTGGTTATTGGATTTGGGTGGTTTGAATATGGGGTTTGAATCAGGGTTTGAATATGGGTTTTGAATCTTGTGGGTTTGAATCTGGGTTTTGAATCTTTGTGGGTTTGAATCTGGGTGGTCGACGGCGGAAGACGGGGGCGGAAGGCGGTGGTGGGGGCGGTGGAAGGCGGTGGTGGGGGCGGTGGTTTGGTGGGAGTTGTGCAGAGGCGGAGGCGGTGGTGGTTTAGTTGGTTCAAGGCTGGTGGTGGTGGTTCGATGGCTGGGTGGTGGGCCGGCGACAGCGCCGCCGTGAGCGGCGGAGGTCCCGGTCTCCTCCTGTGTTGTTGATTCTTGATGATTTCCCAAAGGTTTGATTTGTTTCTGTTTTGATGTTGTTGTTTGATTCAAAAAGTTTTGGGTTTTTTCTGCTTGAAATTTGGTGGGTTTTGATTTATTTTGGTGGCTTTGTAAAAAACAGTGGTCTGCTCATTTTGGTGGGTTTGATTCTCTTGAATGATGTTCATTATTGTTGCTGGGGTTTCATTTTTTATTTGATTTTTGGGTATGTACAACATGTATGGTTGTTATTGTTGTTGGGTTTTCTTTGATTATGTTGAATATGGTGCTTTATGAATCTGGTGAATCTGTTTGAATCTGTTGAATGTGTTTTGAATGATGTTCATCAGGTGCTTTCGAATGTTTGAATATGTGGGTTTTGATCCGTTTTGGGTTTGGGGCGATGATGATGCAAAAAAAAAAAAACTCCCATATTTTGATGACGAGGGCGCGGCAAGATGGTGGAGGGTAGGTTTTTGAACCCGCAACCCCACTTTGCAGCCTCTGATGTTCGGAAAATCTGAGCCAAAACTTCGTTTTTTTTAACCCGTTTTTTTTTTCGAGATACACTTTGTTTTGATGTTTTTTTTTATTTTTTCCCCCTAGTCGATGATGATAGCGATATATCTGAGACACCTCACGAGTTTGCGATTTCTGAGTGCGTTCATTTTTGTGTAAAAATTTTTTGTAAAAACGTAAACTTTTTAACGTAAACCGTAAACTTTTTGGTGTAAAAACGTAAACCGTAAACTTTTTGTTGTAAAAACGTAAACTTTTTTAACGTAAATCGTAAACTTTTTTGTTGTAAAAACGTAAACCGTAAACTTTTTGTTAACCGTAAACTTTTTTTTGTTGTAAAAACGTAAACCGTAAACTTTTTGTTAACCGTAAACTTTTTTAACGTAAACCGTAAACTTTTTGTTGTAAAAACGTAAAGCGTAAAAAGTTTTACGTAAAACGTAAAAAGTTTTACGTTTAACGTAAAACGTTTTTACGTAAAACGTAAGACGTTAAACGTTAAAAGTTTTACGTAAAACGTAAAATGTAAAAATTTTAACGTAAAAAACGTAAAACGTAAAAAGTTTTACGTAAAAAAGTGAAACGTAAAAAGTTTTACGGTAAAAACGTAAAATGTAAAAAGTTTTACGTAAAACGTAAAACCTATAATTTTTAACGTAAATTGTAAATTTTTTTAACGTAAACCGTAAAACGTAAAAAGTTAAACATAAAACTTAAAAAGTAAAAAGTATAACCTAAAACGTATAAAGTTTAAAAAACGACAAAAAATGGCGTGAAAAAACGCGGCGTAGAAAAACTGCGCGTAAAACGGGGCGTATAAACGGCGCGTAAAAACGGGACATAAAAACGGGACGTAAAAAAGGGGCACAAAAAACGGGACGGCTTGTAAAAAATGTGACGTAAAAAACGGCGCGGCAAAAAACGGGATGGCTTGTAAAAAAACGGGACGGCAAAAAACGGGACGGCTAAAACGGGACGGCTAAAACGGAACGGCAAAAAACGGGACGGCAAAAAACGGGACGGCTAAAACGGGACGGCAAAAAACGGGACGACTTGTAAAAAAACGTGACGCTAAAAACGGCGCGGAAAAAAACGGGACGTAAAAAATGGGGCGCAAAAAACGGGACGTAAAAAATGGGGCGCAAAAAACGGGACGGCTTGTAAAAAACGGGACGGCTTGTAAAAAAACGTGACTTAAAAATCGGCGTGAAAAAACGGAGCGTAAAACGGGTCGTAAAAAACGCCGCGTTAAAAAAATGACGCTTGAAAAAGTCGAGCGTAAAAAACGACGTGGAAAAACAACCCATTAAAAAACGATGCGTAAAAACGGCGTGCAAAATCCGGCGCGAAAAAAAAAATTGTCTTTTGTTAAAAAAATCTGAATTTAAAAATGTTTTAATAAAAAAATCTTTTTAAAAAATAAAAAGTAATATAATAAAACTAAAAAGTAATATAATAAAACAAAAAGTAATTAAAAAATAATAAAGTGAAAAAGACAAAAAAGTGTTATTTTACTAATCTACCCTTTTTGATTAAAATATAAAAGACATAATAAGACAAATTTTATTTAATATTAGTTTTTGTTACTTTTAATCTCATCCATCCATCAAGTTGATCTAAAGGCTATAAAGTGGTTCTTATGATTCTCATAACTGGAGGTGGTTCTCATTTTAGCGATCCCCTATATACCCTATACATATATATATATATATATATATATATATATATATATATATATATATATATATATATTCAACTGCACTCCTAAACAAATATAAGTTATAATCAATTTTCTATAATATATTATATGTATATTAAAATAAGATATATCAAAAAGCTAAACAGAGTGAAGCTAACGAGCGAGCCAAACTGGCACGATACGAACCAAGCCGAGCTAGACTCACTTTCTAACCATGTTGAGTCGCTCGGCTCAATTTCAAACCGAACCATATCAAGCAAGTTTTTTTCAAGCTAAACCCGTGCGAGTTCTTAGCTGCGAGCTTTTGCACAACCTTAAGTAAGATACTCATCTAAATACTTCTAACATACACCTTGCAATATTTTTAAAAGAGGTTTTTTTTTTTTTTTTTAAAGAGCTTTATGCACGCCACTCTTCTAACATGTGTGCTGACTTGGGTATCACGTGAGATTTCTTGTCCTCCCACACTGTATAGTTTTAGATAACAAAAATGATAATGTCAAATCTTGTGTCTTCGAAGTTTAATATTTAAATAAATATATAAATTTTAGAATTATTTGGTAGGCCAAAGTCTTTTTTTTTGTATGAGAAGTGATAAACATAGATCTTAAAGTTATAATTAATGATGATTTTAATGACTAAAGTACAATAATTTAGCAAAAGATATACAAAGTAATAAACGTATCACCTAAAAGCTATTGTTTTTTTTTCCACTTTGTTTTGAAATCTCCAAATGTTTGACAATTTACAAATTCTTGTAGCAGTAACAACAATCATCTTATGTTTACTATTTTTTAAAAATTATTTTATTAACATTGTTAGGAATAAATGACTTATTTTAAAGAGTAAAGTACACGAATGATTCTTGTGGTTAACTAAAATTTTGGATTTGATTTGTAGCTTTTCAAAAGTATACGAATGGTTCTTGTGGTTTACACTTTATAACGCATATAGTTCTCAACTTTTGCATAAAGTACATGGATGGTCCCTATAATTTCCACTTTGCAACACATTTAGTCTCTAACTTTGACCTGTTGAAACCATTAGATTTGTAAGTAGTGGACTAAATGCGTTACAAACTGCAAACCACAGAGACCATCCTTGTACTTTTAAAAAGTTACATACCAATCTAAATTTTGGTTAAACACATGGACTATTACCCAATTGTTGTTATATATTAGAGGGTTTGTCGATTATGAGGAGGCGTGTGAGCAAAATAGTTGAAGTGTTACAATACGGGATGCAAATTGCAAAGGAGAGATGGATGTTTCATGTAGGTTAGGGAATATATTATATATTTAATATTATTTAGATCAATTCTACAAGTCGGATAATTTAGATAGGGACAAGTCGTGTTTCACTATCCAAATGCAAACCGACTTATAGGGTACATGACAAGAATTGATCCAAAGGTTGATGGGTACTTCAATTTCAATCACTATTAACGAGGGTCGTTTTGTGAATTTTGATGATATAACATGAACATATATCAAATAATATTTTCAACTTTTTATATATAACTAGAGTTATGCGCCGTCCGCGTTGCGAGGCGCTAAACCAAAAACTTCTTAGTTTAATAACATGTACGCATTTATTTCGATTAGTTATACATGCTACTTATAACACGATATAATAAAAGATGCATCGAGTTAACCAAATAAAGAAAAACACTATCATAGTTATGATAAAAAAAAATAACTAAAACGATGGCAAACGTGTAATTTAGAGTTGGGGGCAAAACATTAATTTGTCAGGACCAATTAGCGAGTGCTAGGCAGCTATTTGGCACAAATAAAAACTAAATTGAGTAAACCAAATAAAATAAAACCCTACCATAGTTTTGCCCAAATAAACTATGGCAAAATTGCAATTTTTAGCTTAGGTAAAATCGTAATTTTAAAATGGATGTAAAATAAAATTTTGAACTGATGGCAAAACCATTTTTTTATTTTGAATTGGGGGGCAAGAACGTAATATTTTTACTGAGGGCAAAATCATAATTTTTAGCTGGGGGCAAAATAAATATTTTATTTTGAACGGGGGGAGAAATTGTAATTTTAAACTGGGAACCCAATTGTAGTTTGGCAGGATTGTAGCTGTGGGCAAAACTATAATTTTTTTTAACCAAGGCAAAATCGTAAATTTAAGCTGGGGGCAAAGCATAAATTTAATTTCTAACTGGGGGCAAGATCGAAATTTTAAACAGGTGATAAAATCGTAATTTGGCAGGAACTATAAATAACTATTTTATGCAAAAAAAAGAAAAAGAAAAAAAAGAAAAGAAAAGTTGGCCGCCACTTTTGGCTAACCACCTATCACAACTATTCCCGCTGATATTTACAAGTTATGTTTGTATGTATTTTTACTGATGGCAAAATCGTAATTTTTAGCTGGGAGCAAAACAAATATACCGGCGGGGAGCAGCGGAATATTTTATTTTGAATTGGGGGCGAAATTGCAATTTTAAACTGGGAACCAAATTGTAATTTGGCAGGATTGTAGCTGTGGACAAAGCTATAATTTTTTTTAACCAAGGCAAAATCGTAAATTTAAGCTGGGGCTAAGCATAAATTTAATTTCTAACTGCGGGCAAGATCGAAATTTTAAACAGGGGATAAAATCGTAATTTGGTAGGACTTACAAATAACTATTTTATGCAAAAAAAAAAAGTTGGCCCTCACTTTTGGCCAACCACCTATCACAACTATTCCCGCCGACATTTACAAGTTATGTTTGTATGTATTGTAAATGTAAATGTAAATATATATACACTATATTTATAATTATATAGAAAAGGATTATTTTAGAAGAAAGCTAAATTAAGAAAAAAAAATAAGAAAGAGTATAATTGTAAAAAAATAAATAGCTTTTCTCTTATCTCATTTATTTTTTTCTTTAACTAATTAGTTTACACCAAAATCTTTTGACTACAATACACACATCAAAATTTATTCTAATCTATTAAAATTTATCCTACCCATATTGAAAAATGTCTTTCACCATATATTAGGTTGTCTTAAAAGAGTATATTTTTAAAACGAGTTACAAGTTTAATTTTGTTTTTGAACGTTAGATCAACTGGATTTCCAGCTTACTCAAAAGGGCCAGCATATGCTGTTAAAACCCATCACCCCAAGTTCAAATCCTTCCCAGAGGTGCTCTCTCATATTTATATAATTTTGCATTTAGTAGGAATCGAACCTGAGACCTCCTCAGGAGGAAACCACTTAGTGGAAAACCCCTGACCAATTGGGCTATACCATATTGACAGTTACAAGTTTAATTGTTGGTGAAAATTGTTCTGTAACTCTTGTTAATCAACTCTTGTGTGGTAGTTCGATTTTGGAGAAACGAGTATGGGTAAATTTAACTTTTGGAAGTGGGAGATGTTAATTTGGAAGAGGGAGATGTTAATATTTTCTACGAGAAAGATTTAATAAATTAAAAAACATATTTGATGAGTTTATTTTAGGATAAATTGCATTTTACGTTATTTAAGTTTCAGCAAAATTTCAGAAGATATCCTTTAACCAACGAAATTAAAACGGATGTCCTTTTGTAATCTTTTTAAAGAGAATGGACATTGTACTAGTAAAGAAATTATAGCATATCGTACATCCGATGTAATTTGATGCAACTTAAAAATGATGTAAAATGTAGTTTAACCTTTATTTTATATTATGAACTTTAATTTGAAGAGATGTAAAATTACTAATCATATATATTTTTTATTTTATATATTTCTAAATAAGGATGAGCAAATGGTACTAAAACCGAACCGATACCGAATTTTCCAAACAGAAATATTTTCAGTACTGATTCGGTGTCGACTTTTGATGTTTTCAGTACCGGTATTTATCTTCAAATACCGGTATCAAACTGTACCATGTCGTGTATTTTTAATACCTATATCCGTTTTTTGGTTTTCGATACCGGTATTTTTGATACCGTTTTGTAACAAACTCATAATCACATAAACCAAGCAAATACATAGTTTCCTGAATTTCCTTGAACACCGCTACCAATAACCCCAACCGTCCCACGTTGCTTCCACCCTATTTATTTTGTTTGATTTACCAACCCCCCCCCCCCCCCCCCCCTACATAGTCACGTATTCAACCACAACCTTAATCATTTGTCTATTACTATTAGTTTTATTAACACATTAATTCATCTCAAAGCTATATTCGCCAAATTGACTTTCTGTCTATTACTATTTTAATGTCTTTGTCTAACAAATTGTTGTGATAACTTATAATTCCAGCCAATATTCCTCCATACATCTCTATATAATCTTAGTTCGCCAAAAATGTCTTAAAAGCCAATTGTTCATGAAAGTCCAATGGGATGCCTAAAATTGTGAAGGTGTAAATAAGTAGAGATGAGCTCAGCTAGGCTCGAGTTTGACTCCTATAACTTAAAAAATTAGGGCTTGAATTGGCTCGTTTCAAACTCTAAAAATAGTTAGAACTCATCTCGTTTGTTATTTAACTTATTCTATTTTAGTATATAGGGTTGAGTTTATTTCAGAACTCTAAATAATTGCAAAATTTTCAGAACTCGTAAAAAACAAACATTATATATATAGGGGAAAGATCCACTAAAAAGTGGATTTTGCCCAAGTAGCCTAAGAATGATTGTAATGATTACATGTGACACTCCTAATAAGTATGAATGAAAGACATTTTGGTCCTTATAAATAGGAGTGAAAATGACATGTGGTACCCATTTTGTTTTTTAAAAAAACAACAAAAAAATCTAGTACAAAAAAATATAGCACAAAAAATGTAGTACAAAAAAATATAGCACAAAAAAATCTAGTACAAAAAAATATAGCATGAAAAAATTCAGCAAAAAAACGTAGTACAAAAAAATCCAACAAAAAAAATTGAGAAAAAAAAATTTAAGAGAAAAAAATTGAGCACAAAAAAATTATCACAAAAATGTAGTACAAAAATCTAGCACAAAAAATGTTATACAACATATAAATACAACACATTTTAGTGGGTTTTTTTAGTTTTCATATTTTATATAGCAATATGGTACTCAAATTAAAGATAAAAAGACGCTCGATTTTACGGTGAAATTTTTATGAAAAAATAATGTCGTATAAAAAAATTATGAATGTTTAAAAAATAAGGGTGGAATATGCATGTGTCTTGCATGTGGAGAGAGAAAATACATAAATAAGATTTTCCCAAGATACCCTTGCACTCCTCCTTTCTCCTACACTTTCATGTTAACCATTGATTTGAAAAATGAATGGTTAAAATTACTTATCATCCTACTTAGGCAAAATAAACTTTTTATTTAATCTTACCCCTATCTACAAATAATATTTTAGTGGATCCTTCCCCTATATATATATATAGGGCTTGGCTATATAAGAAACTCTATCTTTTTTAAAAAACTATGCAAACCCATTGTCACCCATTGATTAACTTTCATCTAACTTGATCAATGGCTCTCATAATTTTGGTAACAATTAGATTTAAAAGAAATGTTATAATACACATTAGTCAACTGGAAGAGCATTTTCGGAAGTAAATTCCTTCTCTCTCCACTGTCCAATCATATCATCTCTCTTTAATGCACTGATCTTTCTCTCTCTTCATATCCATTTCAAAATCACAATCTCATCTCAACTCTCTCAATTCCCTCTCTCTAAAATCGCAGATCTCATTTTCTCCTCCCCAAATCAAAACCCTAGCCCCCATGACGTTCCCTTCTCTCTACACAACACTTACAACCTGCAAAGCCTAGTGAGAGAGTGAGAGCCGTGAGAGAGAGAGTACCAGAGAAATCGAAAGAGAAAGAGAGGTCCAGAGAAATCGAACGAGAGAGAGAAAACTGGTGGGTTTCCAGCCACCCACGGCAGCAGCAGCAGCGTTGTGGCGGTGGTGTTGTTGACCGTTATGGTTGGGGCAGGGGAGGCGGTAGATGCACGATGAGTGAGGCACGATGGTGGTTGCAGATCTGGTAGTTGGTGGAAGGTGGTGGCTGGTTCATTCTGGGTTGTTGGTAGTTGATAGCGGCGACAGTGGATGGTTGTAGAAGGTGGTGGAGGGTGGGTGGTTGGTGGCGCCGGAGTTCGGAACGTCGTCGGAGTCAAGATCTAGTAATGGTTAATGTTCTCTCTCTCTCTCCTCTCCTCTGTCTTCAATCAAGATCTAGTAATGGTTAATGTTCATGTATTTTAAATAAATCGAAAACTTTAGGATGAGATTTTGAACGAGATTTTTTGTTGGTTTGGTTGCTTGTTTGGGGATTTTGATCTTAACAATAATTGTTTTTTTGTTGGTTTGGTTGCTGGTTTGGGCTTTTGATCTGAACAGTAAGTGTTTCTTTTTTGTTGGGTTGTTTGATTTACAGAAACAGGCCCATAACATGTGTTAAGCACCTATTAGAATGATATATAACGTATGTTGATTTACAGAAACATATCCATAAAGATATTCAACTGACAAGCTGGATGGATGTAAGCGACGTTAATGCGGGGACATTGAATAAGTCAAATCTTTTGGGAAAGAAGTTTTCGTTCGTTTATAACATGTGTTAGCGGTTCATGCTGTAACAGAACACCATGATGTAACCTGACATGTGTTCATGTATAACATGTGTTAAGCCCCTGTTAGAATGATATATAACGTGGGAAAGAACTCTTCGTTCGTTTATAACATGTGTTAAGCCTCTATTATAATCTTTTTGTAACCTGACATGTATTCATGTATAAGCTAGTGGTTTACAAAACACCATGATGTGTATATACTGATCTAACATGTGTTACAATTTGTCTGTTCGGAACATGAAATTGATTAACATGTGACAAGGGTGAAAACAGTCGACGGGGGCGATGAGTTTAATGGTGAGCTTAGTTAATATCGTAATTTTGTTGTAACCCCACTTGTATACATATGATAACATGTAAGCATCCATTATAACCCGACTTGTATTCATGTATATCAAAAGTGGTTTGCAAAACACCATGATGTGCATATACTGATCGTAACACGTGTACAAGTTAATATAGAACATACAAGTTAATATTGTAACACCGTATACCTGGGATAACATGTGTTAAGCCTCTGTTATAATATTGGTTTAACCCAACATGGTGTCATGTATAAGCTAGTGGTTTCCAAAACACCATGATTTGTATATATTATAACAACATAGTATACCTGATATAACGTGTGTTAAGCGTCTATTATAACGTGTGTTAAGACTTCCAGAATGTGTTAAGTCCATACCGTTTTAACATCATCTACTAGACAAAACAATAAGAGTCTCAAATTACATGTAGTTGCTTAACATGTGATAAGGTTGAAAACAGTTGACGGAGGCAATGGGTTTAATGGTGAGTTTAGTTAATATCGTAATGTTGTAACCCCACTTGTATACATATGATAACATGTGTTAAGCATCCATTATAATGTTGTTGTAACCCGAGTTGTATTCATGTATATGAAAGTGGTTTGCAAAACACTATGATGTGCATATACTGATCGTAACACGTGAACAAGTTAATATGGAACATACAAGTTAATATCGTAACACCGTATACCTGGGATAAAATGTGTTAACCCTTTGTTATAATCTTGGTTTAACCTAACATGGTGTCATGTATAAGCTATTGGTTTCCAAAACACCATGATGTGTATATACATACTGTAACATGTGTTAAGCGACTGAAATGTATAACGTGTGTTAAGCATCTATTATAACGTGTGTAAAGACTTCCATAATGGATGAATAAACTCCAATAGTAACTTAATAACAATAGAGTAAACCTGATATAACGTGTGTTAAGCATCTATTATAACATGTGTTAGGACTTCCAGAATGGATGCATAAACTTCAATAGTAACTGTAACAGTAGAGGTACAAATACGGGCGCCTCCAACAGAAAATGTGTTAAGTCTAGACCGTTTTAACATCGTGTACTAGAGAAAACAACAAGAGTCTCACATTACATATTACTAGTAAACAAAAATACATAGCACTAACACGTGTTACGTTGTACATGGGTTTCACGTCACATGTAACACATGCATGTCCTGAAGCTCAAACTATAACACGTGTTAGTTGTGTTGTGCTGTAACATAAACATGGTCATGATCCTTAAGCATCTGATCCACGTTTGACGAAACCAACGGTCCCGAGAATTGGATCTTGTTTCCCTTGTATCCATCACCATCCTAATAACAAAAAGATAAGATAACCGTTAAGTCGTTAACCAGACATAACTATTAACTATTATACTTGGTGTTCGTGTTTCAAAACCCATATTCTATAATCGGCTGAAAAGAAAAAAAGTGAAATGGGTAAAATGAAATTGAACGATTCAAACTATTCAAGCATGTAAGGTATAATATGAAACCGGCCATTTATGTACTTGAAATTTAGTATGTAACGTGTAATATGAAACGAGCCATTTACAATTTACATATCATAATCTTAACATAATAAACTTTCCCAACGCATCCAAAAGCATTTATCCATGACTCAAACATCCACACAGTCCCCAAGCTCAAAATTTCAATCATCTAACAATATTACTCTCGCACATAAAAAAACCCCCAAAATTAATCCAAACAAATTTTAAATCAAAAAACAAACAATTAAACCTTTGTAGTTGATATGAGTTCAACATTCGGATGGAGATCTGATGTGCGTGAAAGTGTCGTATATTTTAGGTGTATATTTTAAGCCCTTTTTAACACTTACTTTAGCCAAGTTTTAAATTTATAAAACACGATATTTCACTAACACTAAACACACATATGGGCAAGTGCACCCATCGTTGAGTGTAGTATAGCGTTGGTAAGATACCGAGGTCGTCCAAGGACACAAGAGCTTTTAATACCGGTTTATCCTCAACGTCTAACCAAAATAAAAGTTTAGAAAAATGTTTTAAACTAAGAAAAATAAAAACTAACTAAAATGCTGAAAATAAAAATAATATAAAAACAGATAGACAAGATGAATCACTTGGTTCCGACTCGTATCTAGTATAACCTTTGATTATTTCCGCACTTTTGCACATAATTAAGAGATTATCTTAGTTATTGTAGTAGGCCCCTCTTTTGAAGGTGACGTTACCCTCACCCCAGTAGTTTGAGTCAGCAGGGATACAATCCTAAAGGGGTGGATTATTGGAAGATAATGAATTAAGTTATTAATGCAGTATTGTGGTAGGCCCCACTTTTGGCGGTGACGTTACCCTCGACTAAGTAGTCTGAGTCAGCAGGGATACAGTCCTAAATAGCCGGGTTATAGTATTAATAGTAGTTAACTTATGAGGGGATCAAAGAGTTTGGACCCCCGCCATCCAATACCGTGAAGTATTGAAGGAGGTCCTACTAAATTTGACCCAGGTCCATTGCAGGACCTCTAAACGCTGAACAATGGCAAGACCTTTACCAAACCGTTCCCTTAACCCCCTACCAGGTAGCCAACATACCTCCATATAGACCGTGGAGATATGAATGGTGAAAATCCTTTATTTTATATAGACAGTAAAATAATGCCAAGACACCACGGACAAACGATAAGGAAAGATCACCTTCAACATAAGTAACTAGTTATTAAAGTCATTAATACAAAACCAAATAAAAAGTGCAAAAGATTAGAAATAAAAAGTATTATACTAGACACTTTGTCTTCACCAAGTGATGTAAGAGACTTAGGCAAACATGGCCTTGATTGTCAAGAACTCTTACGATCAATCTTGGATCCCGAGACGACTCACACACTCTATGATGGACAATGGATGATGGTGGTGGATGATGGTGTTGTGATGGTGGTGGGTGGTGGATGAAGTGTGAGAGAGGTGGTGTGCCAAGGGATGAGTTGCAATGAAACCAAGCACTCCTATTTATAGGCTGAACAGAGGCCTGGGCACGGCCCCGTGTTCGCTGGGCACGGCCCCGTGCCCGTCTGACACTCTCTCTCTTCATTAATTGTAATTCGCAATTACAATTAATGCGCCTGCAGTACTTTCGGCACGCCCCCGTGTCCGCTGAGCACGGCCCGTGGTGGGCAATAGAAGCTTCTATAGGTTTGTCTTTTCTGCTGCTTCTTGGGCACGGCCCCGTGCTGGCTGAGCACGGGGCGTGTTCAGCCTTCTGTTTTCTCTATTTTGCTTTGGAAGGTGCCGTTGAGGGTTCGGGCAATCCACTAATGTTCCTTTTCTTGTATTTATGTTGGATTTAGCTGTCTTTTTGCTTCTTTTGCGTTTTTGAGCTCATTTAATCCTGAAAATACAAAAGGAAGACAAAAACACTCTTTTTCCAATATTAGTACTAAAAAAGGGTTAGTTTTATGCCTCATTTGATGTAATTTATATGTTGCATTTTACACACATCAAATACCCCCACACTTGAACTTTTGCTTGTCCTCAAGCAAAACTCTTTAACATTTGGCTTACACTCCCAAATGGAATAGGTAGAAGAGAAGGTTTTTGGGCTTGTCATAGAGTGTCGGGATTTCCAAGATCTTTTTGGGTTTTATTTTTATTTATTTACACTCCTATTCGTAATGATTTATTTAGAACTGTTCATAAAAGAAATTACTTATTTGGGCATAACATGTCTTTTTTTTTTGTATTTATAAAATGGTAATTATTATTATATAAATTTATGATTAATATATTAATAAAAAATATATAAACAGAAAGCTCGATTAGGCTCACGAGCCGGCTCGAGCTCGATAAGCGAAGCTCGGGCTCATTTACTAAACAAGCTTGTTTTTAGGCTCGGGTTCGAGCTCGAGCTCGTTTAAGCTCGGCTCGTTCGAGCTTTTTTTCGAGCTGAGCTCGAGTAGCTCGCGAGTAGCTCGGCTCGTTTGCACCCCTAGTTGCAGGTGGTTGTTTGAGTGAAATGAAGAAGATGATGATTTTTCATTTCAGCCCCTTCATTCTGATTATATTTAAAAAAAAGATTTAAACTTCCAAAGTACTTAAAAAAAGATTTATTTTCATTTCAGCCTCTTCATTTCCATTTCAGCCCCTTCATTTTGATTATATTTAAGAAGATGATAATTTTCTAGTATTGTATTTTTTTTAATTTAATAAAGTATTTTAAGTTTTTAATTAAAAAAATAATTGTGTAATGATTGGAAGGGGCGTTATTGGGCATTATTTCCACTACGACACTTTTGCAATAACGCCAAATAATGCCCCCATGCTAACTGGATTGCCACATGACAGAAAACGCCCCATGGTGGGGGCATTATTGAGCTAACTACTACGCATGGTCTAAGCTCAAAGTATAAAGATTAAGCTTGAGTTGATTTAATTAGACTTTATTAAAAAATTTAGTAAACCGATATCGAGTAACACATGAACAACCTAACTGGCTAACTCGTTTACACCCGTATACATTTCTTTCAACCATACGTTCATGACTACCCATATCGATGGAATGATCACTTCTATGTAAACTACTCATTTTCAGATGATATAAACATAATTAATCACGAGTTTAGAAATTCGTTTAGGACAACTAAATCTAGCCAATAATTTTTTTAAGACCCAAAAGTACTTGTTTCAAAATGATGTTAGATGGTTGCAAAATTAAAACACATGATATTACATAATTGGTATGGAATTTAATTAATGGTTTATAGTTGAAATTATGATGAGTTGCAAAGGGTAGGAATATAAAGTATAAATGACAAACAAGTGTTTTGAAAGTGATGAAATTGTAGCTAAATGTGGCATATTCAGAAATATGATCCAAGATAGTGAGACAAGGAAATCATGAAATTGTGGACACCAACTTCATTTCGAAATTGGCTTCGTATGTCACAATACTACGTGTATGTCTGTCGTTTTGGAGGCATGTAGGACCATTCACATTTATTCCTCCTTAACCACTCTCATCTTTTTACGTTAGACGGTGAAACTAGTTGGTTACTCAAGTTTACGAACCAAAACATGTACTCTCTCCGTCCCACTAAAAGTGTCATATTTTGAATTTTCAAAGTCTTTATTTATAAACTTTGACCTTAAATAATTTTGTTTGTGTTAGATAATACTTGATGAAAGTTATATGATTAGAGTGTGTTTTACAAATGTTTTTATCGGGTTAATTTTCATCAAGTTTTATATAACACAAAAAATATATAATTAAAGTCAAAGTTTATAAAGAAAGCCTTTGAAAAATGAAAATTCAAAACAGGACACTTTTAATAGGACGGAGGTAGTATCTTTTTAGTATGTATATAAAAGGTTTAGGTTGAAGTGAAATATTATTTAAAAAACCTTTTTTTGGAAAGAGTATAGTGTAAACATGATTAGAGAAACTATAATATTTTGATCGGAGTTATCATGGTTGAGCACTTGATCTTATTAGTAGTTAAAAGTCTTTCTTATGTTTTCCCGAAAACTAAAATCACAATTTAAAATGTCATAAATTTCTTTTACTTCTAAAAGTGTTTAATCTTTAAGGAAGAGTAAATTGCCATTTTAGTCCCTGAGTTTTGTCCAAATTTGCCATTTTGATCCAAATAGTTTTTTTTTTTGCATCTGGGTCCCTGACTTTTACATTTTGTTGCCATTTTGATCACTTTGCCTAACTCCATCCAAAAACCCAGTTTGTAACATGGGTATTTTGAGGATTTCCTTAAAAAATGTTTTCAGTTGCCATTTTGATCCAATTCTAAAAAATAAAAAAAAATCAAAAAAATTCCAAAAAATTCTAAAAAATCATAAAAATTCTAAAAAATTCAAAAAAATATAAAAATAAAAAAAATCTAAAAAATCATACCGTTTCGACGCGAACCGTTTCGAACCCGTACCGTATCGAACCGTACCGTTTCGACGCGTACCGTATCGAACCGAACCGTTTCGACGCGAACCGTTTCGAGCCGAACCGTTTCGACACGAACCGTTTCGACCCGTACCGTTTCGAACCCGAACCGTTTCGAGCCGAACCGTTTCGACGCGAAGCGTTTCGACCCGGTTCGAGTCGAAACGGTTCAGCTCGAAACCGTTCAACTCGAAACGGTTCGGTTCGAAACGGTTCAGCTCGAAACGGTTCGGTTCGATATGGCACGGTTCGGTTCGAAACGGTACGGGTCGAAACGGTTCGGCTTGAAACGGTTCGGCTTCGAAACGGTACGGGTTGAAACGGTTCGCGTCGAAACGGTTCAGCTCGAAACGGTTCGTGTTCGAAACGGTTCGCGCCGAAACGAATTGTTTGGATTTTTTAGAATTATTTGGATTTTTTAGAATTTTTATGTTTTTTTAAGAATTGGATCAAAATGGCAACTGAAAAGGTTTAAATTAAAAAGAGTAACTGGGTTTTTGGATGGAGTTAGGCAAAGTGATCAAAATGGCAACAAAATGTAAAAGTCAGGGACCCAGATGCAAAAAAAAAAAAAAAAAACTATTTGGATCAAAATGGCAAATTTGGACAAAACTCAGGGACTAAAATGGCAATTTACTCTTTAAGGAAATTTAAATTTTAAAAATTTTAACTTTCACCTATTTGTTGAGATTAATCTCAGCTCTGGAAATGTTTACAAACAATCCAAATTTTAACGTATATACTCCCCCGATCATCCCATACTAACTGAAGGTTAACCCCGTTTGCTTTTCGATGGCATGTATTCTTGATATGAGATCAATGGAGAAAAATACGTTTAAAGTTAAACATTTACTGACTTGGGTTTAGTCCCAACTTATAGGTAATAGTTGAGATTATTAAAATCCAATTTCGGCCAATGAGCTATAGCACAATTAGCATTGGAGGGGAAGTGACGATTTGAGTTTCAGGCCAGAGGTCTCAAGTTTGAATTTGATTCCAACCGGGTTTTGCCGCAATGAGCTTTGGGTGGCGGGTTTTCCCCGAAACTGGTGATGGTGGGTTTGAGGTACATAGCACTATTTGCGATCGCAGGCGTGTGTGGTCATCTTTTGCCATTGAGTTACCCGGGGTAGCCGAACATTTATTTTATTGACCATTAAAAAAATTATAATCCAATTACCCGTCTTTTGAACATTTACTTCTAAAATTATCAAGAAATAACTTCAACTAATATACCTTGTATTAAATTTTAAAGTAAACTACGATTTTGGCCCCTGTGGTTATATCATTTTTACCCTATTAGCCCAAAATAGAATTTTTTTAACATCTATGCCCCCATGGTCTCTATAAATAACTATTTTGGCTCCTGAATCTAACTCAACCCATTACCCTGGTTAATTAATTGTCACATGTAACTCACATGATGGGTATATTAGTAAATTCACCTCCCTAAAGCATGTCATTTACATATTTATTTTCATTTAATTATATATAATATCAAATAACTTATTTTCATTTAAATATTAGGTGTGTATGTTTAATATAATATATATAAATAATCTATATAATAACATATAATACATTCAGATCCCCAAATCCACCACCACCCACACTACCGCCATAGCTACTTCTACCACTCACCTCCACCACTGACACCCACCTCCACCACCTTCATCCCTCGGATTCTTCAACCCTTGC
Organism: Helianthus tuberosus; assembly: GCA_030545235.1. Lineage (NCBI taxonomy): Eukaryota > Viridiplantae > Streptophyta > Magnoliopsida > Asterales > Asteraceae > Helianthus > Helianthus tuberosus. The sequence continues at coordinate 11,073,524 of CM060396.1, forward strand.
CCAATTCATTTACTGTAAGCAAGAATAAGTGTTCCTACGAAACCCAATTTCATTTTCAACCCTAAAATCCATCCCCCAAATCAAACCACAACCTCTGCCAAAAATTGAAACTTACATAATCTCACTCAACAGATTTGCAGTCACTTGAAGAAACACGTAACTAATACGGGGTTTGATTAGTTTGGTCTTTGTTTCCCATAAGGGTTAATCTTCTTTTGATTCCTGAGCTCCTTAAGGACTGGCTAATCCTGCAAAACAGAACACCGTTACTCGTTAAGAGAGGAATATGGGGGTTTCCCTCTTAACCGGGCTCCGACGTGAGAATAAGCGACTGTTTTGAGGGGATAAGTGTGTATTAAGAGCGAGAGTAGAGGGAATAGAATGTTTAACCTGTGAAGGGAAGTCTCTATTTATAGCCGGAGAGATGTAAGAGGGTATGGGCTGATGGGCCTTGGGTCGGAAGGCGACAACATAGGGGATATGCTCCTTGTCTCACTGGTGTCGACCGTTAGTGGCTTCTTGAAGTTCTCCGGTACTGGCGCACCGTGATTGAGCCACGTCTCATCGTTGTCGCCCTGGTCGTCCTCCTACCATCAGCAGGCAAGTGGAGATCGTGGGGCAGTTGTCTCTGCCTTGTGATTGGTGCCACGTAGGCGTCCCTAAGTACTTTCTGTCTCCTGCATGTCAGACGATCGTGGAGCACGATTGCGCAGAACCTGGAGGACGCGGATTGGCCCTTTTCTTCTGCCACTTGTACCTTGTGTGCCTTCAGAAGTAGCCTTGCGCCATAGTCTTGCGCGGCTCTTGATGAACATGTAACTAACCCGCGCGGCATATGGGTGGTTGAAGGCTCTTGTTCAGAATGCTAAGTGTCGAATGTGGTATTTTCTCTTGTTGAGACCTCGCGCTAGATCAATATACGATGATGTACCGCGCGCGAGGTTGGCAGTAAACAAGTTGATGAATAAGGAGTATGGTCTGCGCGCGACGTGAATGAGGTCTGCGCGGCATTTTTGGGACCATACCCCTTCATCACCCATCCCTATAACAGTAAAACCTCCAATTTTCATCCACCAAATTGTTCCTATTTCAGTGTATGGGCAAGACGTCGATTGGAAAATCGACGATGCAGCGGCACTAATACAAATAATGTTGTTTGAAGAGGAGTTTCGGCGACGAGTTGTTACTGAGTTGGGATTTTGAATCGTTACCGGTGGTGGTGGGTGATGATGGTGGCGTGGTGGTGTTGGGTGATATTGTTGTGTGGAGTTTGAGTTTAGAAGGAGAAAGACAGAAGGGTGGCGGTTACAGGTGGCATGTAGTGATGGCGGACATTGGAGGAGGTGGAGGAGTAACTGTTAGTGGCTGTAGTTGGTGTCTTAGTGAAGGTTTTGGTGTGTGTATATGTGAGACTTCTGAACAATATGTAGATCACCATGTGTGAAATTAGGGTTTGAGAGGGAATGGTGAAGAAGATGAAGTGATAAAGAAAAGGCTAGGGTTTTGTTTATAAAGTCAGTAAAGTTGGAGGTGAATTTACTAATATACCCATCATGTGAGTTGCATGTGACAATTAATTAACTAGCGTAATGGGTTGAGTTAAACTCAGGGGCCAAAATAGTTAGTTATAGAGACCATGGGGGCACAAATGTTAAAACAATTATATTTTAGGCGAATAGGGTAAAAGTGATATAACCACAGGGGCCAAAATTGTAATTTACTCTAAATTTTATGTAGAGAACTATGTTATTGAGTAAATTGCCATTTTAGTCCCTGAGTTTTTGTCCAAATTGCCATTTTAGCCCAAATAGTTTTTTTTCTCCTCTGGGTCTCTGACTTTTTTTTTCTTGCCATTTTGATCACATTGTCTAACTTAGTCAAAAAACAGGTTATAATCAGGGGAATTTTTGGCATTAAATTATTATGAGATTTATAAATTATGTTGCAAACTACCCCTCGTTATCACTACACAACAGTTATGCCAAAAATGCCCATGGTTATAACCAGATTTTTATACTGAGTTAGACAATGAGATCAAAATGACAAGAAAATGGAAAAGTCAGGGACCCAAAAGAGAAAAAAAAACTATTTGGACTAAAATGACAATTTGGACCAAACCTCAGGGACTAAAATGGCAATTTACTCTATGGTTTTTCGGCTCGAAATAAATACAAAACAATATATTCATCTTGTCAATCGGTGATGATTAGTGATGGATTTAAGAATAATAATATGAAAAACATAGGAGTTTAATTAGTTAAAGATGATAAACATAAGAGTTTAATTAGTTAAAGATAAATTTGTATAAGGCAATTAGGGAGATGCCTTTGTTTGCTTGTCAACTTAAAAAGAGAATCTCACCCACAATATTAAAGTTGGTTAAACATGCGTGCACCCTATGCATATTGTAAGGTCTTTATCTATATGGGCTTGCAACCATCAATGAAGAGGTTATGATCGAGAAAAATTGGTGTTGGTTAAGCCGTCAACCCCAAACTACTTGTATTTTGAAAGACCATTTTGCATGCTTCTAACTTATTTCAAAATTAAACAATTACTATAAAGTATGTTATCTTTTGTGTGTGAACCAAAAATCTTGTATATGAATAGCCTACTTTCATATCATCAAGTCAAATAAGAGGTTATCTTGTACGTACACGATTGGCAAGGGACGGACCTTCACCTAACTGATGGCTTTGTGGGCGGGCACCCCCTAAAAAAAATCTTTTTAGTGTATTTTATAGGTTTAAATCCGATCACACCCCTTTAAAATTTGGTTGAACCTCTCGTTCACTCATTCATAAAATAATTTCTTGATACGCCGCTAAATATTTATAACGAATTGTGAATTAATTGTCTAAAATGGCTTAAAACGAGTTGTTCATGAAATTCAACATAATCCATAAAGAACGTGTAAGATGTAAATAAACTCTGTCTCATCTTTTCTATGATCTTGAAGTTTGACTTCGTTTCGTTTACTATTTAACTATTTTAATTTAGAGTGAATTTTAAGGATTATCCTTTATCTTTATAACTATTTTCAGGCGTTGTCCTTTATGTTCAAAATTGACGAGTTTTGTCCTTTATGTTTTCATATCATACACGTTTTGTCCTTTAGGCCTAACCCAGTTAGTTTTTTCAGTTAAATTTGGTCATATGCTTTGCACATGAGGGCATTTTTGTGAATTCAAAGGTAAGTTCAACGGTAGATTTACAGTTTAAAGCTTCTACAACCTTTGAATTGACAAAAGTGGCCTCATGTGCAAAGCACATGACCAAATTTAACTGAAAAAACTAACTGGGTTAGACCTAAAGGACAAAACGTGTAAGATATGAAAACATAAAGGACAAAACTCGTCAATTTTGAACATAAAGTACAACGCCTGAAAATGGGTATAAAGATAAAGGACAAACCTTGAAATTCACTCTTTAATTTATATATATAGTTATTTTATATATTTATAGCTAAATATATAGCAAAAAATAAAAATTAATATTTTTTTATTATGGTTATATAATATAGAATATGAGTTGGCTACAAAGAGAATTTTTCCTACAAAGGGTAGGAAACGACCACATAATCACATGTGGCAAGTAGTTATTTCAATGGAAATGACAAGTAGGTAATTTTATATTTATTCTATTTATGGTATATATTTATTATAACTAACGCATGATAAATTTAAGGAAACCAAATATCACATTGAAACCGAATTGACAGTTATCATCATCATCATCATCATCACCATTATTATCATCATACTCAATAAATCTCACCAATAGCACAACTAAGGTAGGGTCTGAAGAGGGTAAGATGTAGACAGCCTTACCTCTATCCCGTATATTATGATCGATTCATTGTTTATCATTCAAGTCGTAATTCTTCTTCTTCTTCTTCTAAAGTGGTTCGCTAAAAAAAAACCATAGCGTCACAGTGTGTTTTATCACAAAAACACACTACTATGAACACACCTAATATCCAACATCAAGTGCAGTAAAACACAGTACTAGTATCCAACATCAAGTGGGGTAAAACACAATAGTATGATCAAACTTTAAAACAACACGTTGTCTTCAACAAAACATACTGAATACATGTACATGCATGATCTAATCACAATGTTGCTTTAACACATCAATCCTTAAAACAAAATCAATGTAAAAAACAACACCTTTACCAAGTTAGGCCACTTGTTCGTCACATTGTGTTTTATCACTGAAACATACTACTATGAACACATCTAGTATCCAACATCAAGTTCAGTAAAACACACTACTATGATCAAACTTAAAAAAACACGTTTTTAACAAACACACTGAATACATGTATATGCAGGATCTAATCACAATGTACCTTTAACACATCAATCCTTAAAACAATATCAATGTAAAAAACAACACCTTTACCAAGTTAGTCACTTGTTTGTCACATTGTGTTTTATCACTAAAACACACTACTATGAACACATCTAGTATCCAACATTAAGTGCAATAAAGCACAGTACTATGATCATCTCTTATGCTAGTATTTTATGCCGAATTTGTAATCTTGATCCATGATTCTAGCTAATTTTGGTATGCGAGATGGTTATCGATAGTGGGTTTTAGATATAGAGAAGGAAATGTGCGAGATTATAGGAGGTGTGTTATTTTTGGCATTTATTCGATTGATTTAAAACAGGTAAATGACCAGACTACCCCTAACCTATTATAACAATTAATTAATGACACACAAATATTACAAAAATGCCACCAACTTGATCTCAGCCATTAAATACACCCATCCAATGGCTAGGATCGCTTCTTACACTTTGTAGGAAAAACACACTTAGCGCAGGAACCCCACTCATATAATATAATATCAATATTATTTTTGATCGAAATAATTATATTAATTAACCTCGTTAGGCATGAACTTGTTTGTTAAACAAACTCCGACTTGAGCTTGAACTTATCTCGAAATTATTTTAGTTTGTCTTGGTTTAACTATTTTTTATAATAATAACACTAGCTCTTACTCTATTGCACCAATAATTTTAAATTATTCTCTCTTGCGGATCATGAGTTAGGATAAGGATAAATTCCTTTATATTAAATTTAGAAAAAAAAGATAAACATTCATAAATAGCTCATGGATACATACATATCCATCTATTCTTGGAATAAAATGATAAAGTGATTAACTAATATCATTATCAATTCACCATCTCAAACATCTCATTAACCAACTTACCATATGTTCTAAGAATAAACAATCTATGAATACAAGTTTTGGTTTGCTCATGAACAAAAACACCAAAAAGCAGAAACCGATCAATACTCGATGTTTTTAGCACCACGAATCATTTTTTATATAAGGGACAACTGTCTAGCAGTACTTATGTGTTGGATAAGGCTTTATCTTTTCAAGTGATGGAGATTTAATCCTCACGATGAACGAAAAAATGTAGTTTAACTGTAGAATTAGAGAGAGTGTGAGCCGTCATTCTAAAAATATATAAATTTAAGAACAACTAGTTTTTGTCAATTACCTTCTAAATTAATAATGGGATATTGAATCTAAATTACCCAAACTTTCACCAATTGGTCGTTAACACTCCAAACTTTCGATTCGTACCACAACACTATCATCTTTTAACTTATTTTCCCCTAGCACTCCCAAACTAATTAAACCCTAACCCAATTAGTTTTTTTTTGCTAATGTGACACTTTATTTGATGACATGGCCTTTTTTTGCCGACGTGGCAACTAATGTGGCATTTTTTTATGATGTGACAGCTGATTTAGCGCCTGACATGACGTTTTATGACGTGACAGCAGACGTGGCAGCTAATGTGACATTTTTTATGACGTGGTATCTTACGTCAGCTAACTGTGTTAGAGTTCAGTTAGTTAGGGAGTGCCAGAGGAAAATAAGTTGAAAGTTGGGAGTGCTGTGAAACAAATCGAAAGTTAAAAGCGCTATCGACCAATTGACGAAAGTTGAGTTTATTTAAATCTAATATGTTATTAATAAAAAAAATGTTATATTAATTTCAAGAAGGATTTAGAATTTGCCAAAGCTATTTTCCGGGTAGGAAAGAAAGTCATAGCTCATAACAAACTTAAGGTTGAAAAGGGTGCAATCTCAATCCGAACTTAACTAAAGATTTGATGACGTGAATTGTATCCTAAAGAGAAACGATGTTACGATTTTTCCATTCAGGGTAATCATCACCCATCCAACTACCTCAAAGTTTTTGTGTTTTTATAATTCATATATAAATGTCTTTTTTATAATTTTTCTTATGAAAAAAATTTGTACAATGGGACATGAGTTTTGTTTTGAATTAAAAAATAACGTTTAGTGGGCTTTAATATTGAAGTGGTGCAATGTTTTGAATTGCAAAAATAATATTCCTTTTTTACTTTTTTTTTATAATATTTTCTTTTTACTTTTTTTTTTTGGATTGAAGTTGATGGAAAATGTGTGCTGATGTCATATATAGTTGTCACTGTTTTCGTTCAGTGGTTTATAAAACCCGAGCTTGAATTTAACTCCTGTGAGAGTCCTAGTTTCATGTTTGATACCTTGTGTATTCCAAGTTGGGTTTATAAGGGTGTTATCTAGACAACTTAAGCGAACTTCGAATTAGTAGTGGATAGGAGATGTTGGTTAAATAGATTACATGTCTTACCATAAATGATGTGTTTAGGACCACATACGCAACATATTCTATCAGAATCATGTTGGTTTGAGAGTACTATGGGAATGTTGTTCGTGATAGTGGGGAAACCTCATCAACGACGTGTGTACCTTAGGATGTGTGTGTGAGTGGGTGGGTGCGATTGGGGGGGGGGGGGGGGGGGGGGGGAGGTAGCACATTAGATGAGTCTCACAGTGACCATAAAACCAATGATGGTGCGTTAAATAAACTGCACCAACTTACACGACATGACGATCGACACGTTTGGGGCCACATACATCCCATCAAACTTCCACAGTTAAGCTTGTAGATGTAACAATACTACAAGGACATGTGACCTACTAGGAAGATTTCATGGGGTCGTCACTCATCACCAACAAAAATGTGAACTGGTTGGGCAACGTATACAATATTATGGTTGCGATGAGGATGTTACAATAACACACGATAATAACATAGAATTATGGCATTTACATACACTTAAAACTATGCCAACTAAAAATTGCAGTTCATAAACAAAATAATACTACATGGTTTTACTTTAAAAAAAAAAAAAAAAAAAAAAAAAACTCCTAACAAACATGTTACAAGTCCAATGAACATGTTATTTGTTAGGTTGGGTTTAATTTTAGACGAAATTTACTAGTAGACAAACCCTTTAACATTTGTGTAAAATGCTTAATTAAGACATTAACCATTAATTAACCATTATAAATAAGCAACAAGTTTCTGCATTGGTTGGTTGTACCTTAGCTTTTGGGTGTTTTTAAAAATAAAAACGATTGTGTGGTTCTACTTCACACACCTGCCCACACATCTTCCACCACATGGTTATGCCTTGCCACGTTTCACAAACCCTTTTCTCAAATCTGAAGGAGATGCCAGAAGAATCGCAGGGAGAGAAAAGAAAATGGCGAGAGAGAAGGTGTACTCCGAAGATGTTCCGACAACCGCTTTGGGCAGTGCTTTATATTATCCGGCGGAGCAACCGATGGTCGGTGTTCGTTTCTCCGATTGCTAAGCGGTCGTGGCTCAATCGAAGCATCAAACGGCGGCCAACAGTTTTCTGGCGAACCCCTAAGGTTCCAATTAGAGCTATGATATGCGGTGACGTTTCACTGTTTAATCCCTGGCAACCAGCTTCAAATCTGTCGAGTGAGAGGCGCCATCGTTACGTACATCGTTGTGGTCGACGCGATACAATACATGTTAGATGGTTATCGATCTAGGGTTTATGACATGTAATTGGTTCCAATCGGAATCAGCTTTAGGGCTAATCGAAACGGATTCGGATTTAGGGCTAATTGAAATGAAGTATGCTACAAGGACAACTGGCGAACGAAGATGGCGGTTATCGCCGGTGGCCATGATGCCGATGATTGTGTGTATGTGTGTCTCTGTGTGTGTTTATTTCTTTGTTTTTTTTTTTTTTTTAATTTTGGTTATTGAATTGGGTGCAACAGGGGAGACAAATGTCAAGGCGGTGGTGTGCGTCGCGGAATCCGGAAAAAGGACAAACGAAGGCTGTGGAGGGGGAGGGGAATAACGGAAATGTATGCCCGTGACCGTTCGCCAGCGTTTTTCTTAAGGTTCGATCTCACTTTATTTATCATTTAGGTTTTATGATTTGGCTTTATTTTTGATGAGAACGGCTACGACATCTGACTTTGTACATTCTTGAAGTCCACTTCGATATGCACTTTTCCTGCCAAATTCTCATAATAATATTCATTAATAATTTTGCTTATGTCTTAACGGCAAAGGTGTTTTTCCGATGACTCCTGTTATCCGGTCATATTTGGTATTCATTTTTGCTGTTATCAAGCTTCAAAGTGGCTGCTTATGTAACACGTCCATTTTGGTCACATAAGTATATAACTTCACTACTTGTATATTTGTAAACTTGATAACATAAATATATATATTTTAAAACAATCATAAAAACCTTACTGGACTTATGTCTATTTGAAAATTCATTCGCTGGATAAAGTTGGTGGTTAATAATAGCATTTTCTGATTTAAAAAATGTACTTAAAAAGCATATTTAATATTAATTCATGGAAATATGAAAAAAAAAAAGAAAAAAAATTGTTCAAAGTGACATGAGTGGGATGGTTCTAACAAAAGTATAGGGATTTAATTTCTGAAGAGTTTTAATTTTTAATAGGTAGAAAAGGGATGTTTAGTGCAGATTCGATCAATTCTAAGTTTTTAGTAACGGTAATTCTTCATTTGAAGTTATCGGAAACTCTCGACTCGAATCTGAGTCTGTTTCGGTGTCTTAGTCAAGCTCGGTCAAATTTGGTCAAACGGCTCAACACCAATTAGCAGCAGTCAGTAGGAGCATACGAGTTGGTTATGAGTGGGAAGGTATATGAACGCACACTCGAACTATTTCGTTATTTTGTATTAATTATTGTAAATGATTATTACGTACACATGTCGGCCCAAATGAACCTAAAAGACAAGAACCTGTTCGTGAATACACTTTGTGGTAGTTATGGTCTTTTGACAGTTGGTTAGAAGGTTACTTAAGGGGTTTGACAGAATAGCGTTAGCTGTCATTTGTGAGGTTGTTTGTCGTCATCGCCACCACTTTTTCTGTCTTTTGTCCAATTGTTGATCATCAGCCAAAGAGTCCAACATCTCCATTACTGGCAGGTTACTAGCATTAACCTTTTTTTTTCAAATTAGTTCATGCATTTCGTCGAACAAATGGTGTTCACTTTATAGAAACCAGACGTGCATGCCGTCTTATAGTAATCAAAGTCTCTTTGATTCACACATTTTGTCGAACACATGGTGTGCACTCTTAAAAGAGTTATATGTTTTCTTTTTAATTAGTCACATTCCAAATTTATCATCCGCTGAAAGAATTAGATTTCGACGAACAGGGGCTGATGTAAATTTGAAAAATGATGGTGGCAGAAATGCTCTTCACTATGCTACTAGCAAGGGTTGGGTGAAAGCTAAACTTTTGCTTTCTAATGGAGCAAAGGTCGATGCAAAGGACAAGGTTGTAACTCCCATCTTTAAATTGTTCCGCTTTGGACTTTAAAAAATAATCTTATATTTTATCTTTGGTTGCTTATTTATTTATTTATTGATGCTTACCCTATATAGATTGGTAGCAAGCGGAGTCGCTGGATATTTATTTCTACAAAAATTGCAATGCTGCAATGGTACATGTAAGTGTTAAGATGGAACCAACAAAGTTCTTGCATAAGCTTATTATCTGGGACAGGATACGAAGGAGATGGTCTCCTTGCGAATCTCCTAGCCCGCGCCGCAACGCGGGCGGGGTCGGATCTTCTAGTTAAGAACTTATTTAAAAGTTGTCTATTCATCGAGCCGGTAACTAGTTCAATTGTCCCTTGTCAAAACCCTACCAGTCCAACTAGTGACATTTTAACTCATACAAACTCAATGACAAAGGATCTGATTCCCGGTACGCCGATCCAACAGCACACTTCAGTTTTAAGAAAATCGGTTTTGTGAATCAAACTTGTAAGTTTATACTTTATAGGAAAACAAAGGTTTGTCAAAATAAAGTAAAAACCACCGCCAAATAATTTGTAGGGCGGCAATTCTTGACACGACCCGTTAACCCGAACCCGACACGAAAAAAAACAAATTTGGGTCGATTAACATGACCCGTATTAAAAACGGGTCGGGTAGACCTATATAAAAAATGGGTTGACCCATTAACCCGTTTAACTAGTCAGAAAAAAAAATCTTTTATATTTTTTTTTTGTTTTTTTCCGTTTTCTATTTTACATGGTTAGTTATAATAATGTAAGTTTTGACACATTATATTGTTTATTTTTCACACTCATACTCATAATTAAACATGTTATTGATAACCCAACAACTCGCTTATAAATCGTCAACTTGTATGACTCATTTAAAAGTGTGGGTTAAACGGGTCGGGTTCGGGTTGACCCGAATTTATATGGATCGGGTTAGTGTTGAAATCTTTCACCCGAATAATAATTGGGTCGGGTTCGGGTTGAACATTTCTACCCACCAGCCCATCAACCAGACCGATTAACACCCCATAATAATTTGAAGTTGGTTTTTACCGTTTAATTACTTGTATAGGTCCTTCCAAGGGGCGGACGCACCCTATGGCGTGGGTGGGCAGCCGCACCCCTTGAAAAAAAAATTTAGTGCTATTTTCTGCGAAAAATCCCGACCGCACCCTTTGGAAATTTTCGTGGGCACCCATTAGAAAAAAAATGTTAGGAATTTATATAAAATAATTGTGAACACGGATTGAAACCTGACCCAATTATTTAAACAAGTTAGCCCACTAATCCTTTTAATTAAACTTGTATTAATTCTTGTAACAAAACATCAAGCTCAATAAGTTAATATCAGTTCAAGCCCAACCCAAATACTACTTTAATTAAAAAAAATCAGTCCACAAGACAACAAACCCAATTCGACTGCCAGCACTGTGCGACTCCCGCCCTCCCTTTGCCTCACTACCAACGACTTTGACACCCACCCCCATTCAACGGCTACAAAATTCCGGCCACTAACAACTTCTAATTGCAAATATTAGACAAGTACATGTTTTGTTTTTGGTAATTTTGATGTTTATGTGATTTTGTTCAAGACTAAAGAGATAATATGATGGGTTAAAAAGGTTTAAGCTTTGTGTTTTGAGGTATTTTTGGGTTGTTCTAGTCTTTATAAGATGAGTTTGTTGTCTCTTAATCTTTTATTGATTATATGATTTTAATATAGGGTTTGAAAAGTTGAATTTCAAAACTTGTTGATGTGAATAATCTTGAAAATTAAGGAATATTGATGGTTAAATTTTGTGTTTTACATTGGTATATCGTTTATTGAAGCTTGTTCTTGTATTACCCGTCGCAACCGCAACCGTTGAAAGATGTTTTGCGGCAATGAAGAATGTGAAGACCGACTTGCGTAATCGGATTGGCGATGAGAATTTAAGTGATAGTTGTATATGTCATATAGAGAAAAACTTGCTTAAGAAAGTACCTCTAGATAATGTTTTGGATAGATTTCAAAAAATGAAAACTCATAGAACGAAATTTTAAATATGTTTATAACAATGTTTGACGTGTTTTTGATGATTATATAATTTTTAGTTTGATGTTCTTTTGTTTTACATGACCCAACCCGAATCGAATTTTTTATTCATATATCTTGGCGCCTAAAATTTTTAAAAATATTACACATCCCAATGGAAAATTTTCTGAATCCGCCACTAGTCCTTCGTTAGCATTTGGAACTTTTTTTTATAATAACATAAAACCATAAAAAAGAAATTAAATAAAGAGAGAGACATGAACTTAATCATTTACACATTTTATATTTTATAATAATATAATGTTTTTCATAACAATATTCCGTCAGTTGTCAAAGGGGAGAAGAAGGTTGAGTCTTGTTTACGCAAAAACACACACACTTTTCGGTCACCTTCTTCCCCAATTACTATAAAGGCCCCTCACTTTCCTCCTTACATCCACACGCACACACCTTCTTCTTCTTCATCCAAACACAATCCTTAACTTCTTCAAAATGGATTCTTAAACATTTCCCATATTACCAAAACTCCTGTGTTTCAATTCAAATATATTGTTGTTGGAAAAATTATATTGGGATATGGAAAAACTTAATTTTTTAAAAGATGGTGTGTTAAGGCTGCCTCCTGGTTTTAGATTTCATCCAACAGATGAGGAAGTGGTTGTACAATATTTGAAGCGCAAAGTACAATCTTTTCCTTTGCCTGCTTTTATTATTCCTGAAGTTGATGTTTGCAACTCTGATCCTTGGGAGTTACCAGGTAATGTTTTTGTTGTTCACATTTATATATACATATAGAGGTTTGATTGTGTTTTAGATATATGTGAATATGATTGTGTTATTATTTTTGTTTATTTTTTGCTTTCATGATTATTATTTGGTTATGTATTTACTTTCCAAAATTATCTAGCTATACTCTGTTTATACACATGACCAGTGGCTGGCTATAGTGGTCAACCCGTTTGTTAGCTACTAGAGAGGTTTTTGGCCTTTTGCTAAACGCTCAAATATGGCCGAATTTAAACAAGCTCGAGCCTAAAAATAAGTTTTTTGAATAAACTAACAGAGTCCGAGCTTCATTTATCGAGCTTGCTATCGACTTATCGAGCTTCAACGAGTCTGATATTTATATAATTTTATAATAATACTGTTGCTTATAAATTTATTAATAAAGTCACTGAATAGCATATATTATGTTATATATAAAAACTATTAGTAAAATATAGAGTAAATTGTCATTTTAGTGTCTCAGGTTTGACCAAAATGACACTTTAGTCAAAATAGTTTTTTTTTCTTCTTTGGGTCTCTTACGTTTACTGTTTTTTTTTTTTTTTTTTGTCATTTTAGTCCATTGCGCTAACTCTGTAAAAAAACAACAAACGTCAAGGGCGAAAGGAGAAAATAATATTGTTGCTTTTAAATTTATGATAAAAGTAACTAAATAACATATATTATGTTATATATAAAAGTTATTAGCAAAATATATCCAAAAGAGTTATAATAAATATATATATATATACAAAGTACATGAATAATAAACAAGCCAAGTTGTTGCTGAGCTTAAGCTTAAATAATTACTCACGAGCTCGATCTCGAGTAAATTAAATTAGTCGAGCTTGAGCGTAAATTGGCTCACGCTAGGCTCGTTTACACCTGGAGTCATAGAAGTTGTTCGATTATTAATATATTCTTCTTAATTCAATCATATTCATAATATTAAGCCCTTTTTTTTTGTGTTGTATACTCAATTTAGGTGACTGCGAGCAAGAAAGGTTTTTTTTCAGCACAAAAGAAGTCAAATACCCGAATGGGAACCGATCGAATCGGGCTACTTTATCCGGGTATTGGAAAGCAACCGGATTAGATAAAAAGATTGTTTCTTCAGACAACAATCAAGTTGTGGGCATGAAGAAAACACTCGTATTTTACAAAGGAAAACCCCCACACGGGTCACGAACCGATTGGATCATGCACGAGTACAGAGTCGCAACCCCTCAACCCAAGAACCCGACTCAGGTTTCCTTCGGATTGATACAATTTTGATTTGAATACACAAACACATTTAGCTAACAATTTGTTACTCTTGTATTAGGGTATGGAAAATTGGGTTATTTGCAAAATTTTCTTGAAGAAAAGAGGAAGTAAAGTTAGCAAGTACAATGAAGAGACAATTGGGATAATTAGCGATTGTAAATCGGTAAAATCAAAACTAGTTTTCTACGATTTCATGTCTGCTAGTAAGAAGAAAAGAACTTATTTGAATTCGACATCGGTTTCATCATCTTCGGGTTCAAGCGGGATCACGGATGATGCCGGTTCTTGTGATGAGCATGAAGAGAATAGCCATAGTAGTCTGGATGATGTTGAGAATTTAAGGAAACAATCGTCATAAATTATTATTCTTTTTTTAAAGGTTATCCTAAGTTTAATTTAATTTAGTAATGGGTTATTATTATTTATTAGCCTTTAGTTTTCAAGATTCTCATGAAAATAATCCAAGTTTTAGATGAGATAAAAGAATGAGATGTTATCAATGGATATTTTCTTTCAGTTTCATCCTTGAAACCTCAGCAAGTAGCGATGATTTACATACTTCAGTTTCATCCTTGAAACATAAGGTTGCGTCACTATCTTGAACTTTAATTAATATAATGATTTTGATTCTGACTTTTTAATTCATAATAATCATTTTGAAATTGTTAATCCAAACAAGCCTAACGCAGCTAGAGGACAAAGATTCTTTACTGGTTTGAAATATGGGTGTATAGTAAAGTCCTTTTTGAGTCTCTGTGGTTTGTGCATTTTAACTATTTGAATCCAAAAACTAAACATGTCTTGATTTGAGTCCCTGTGGTTTGTATTTTTAACCATTTGAATCCAAAACGCAAACCTCATCCAAATCATGGACTAAAAGGCTTGGATTCAAAGGGTTAAAAATATAAACCACAGGGACTCAAAGAGGTGGATGAGGTTTCATTTTGGATTCAAAGGGTTAAAAATACAAACCATAGGGACTCAAATCAAGACAAGTTTGGTTTTTGGATTCAAATAGTTAAAATGCACAAACCACGGGGACTCAAAAAGGACTTTACTCGAAAAAGAAAAAAGTTACATGTCTGTATAACTCCAAAAAAATGTCCTTGTTAAGTCTTTTGGTAATTTAGTTTTTATTTTATACTTTTAAGCGTAATTAAGTTTAAGTAATCGTATAAGTCGACCAATTTTGAAACAAGCACCCTTAAATGCTATATATAACTCGGAGTTATTTCATCCTCACCCAAGTATATACTTAGTTCTGAGAATATTGGGGTTCTAATAAATAAAAATACAACATTTGGGAATTGATTTGTTGAGGAAATAAGTAACCATAAAGAAAATATCGATGGCTTGGTAGGTGCCAGATATTTGTTCAGTATCACGAGCCCCTTTTATTAACCGATTAGTCAATTTGATTTGTGTTTTGTTATCAATATTATTGTAACAAAAATGTTTTTTGTATGATAGCCAATACACTAAAATCGGAAAAAAACATAGAAAAATAGAAAAAAAAACTGCTTGTGGAGAACCAACCTTATTTTGGCCCGTATGAAAATGTCGTTTCAACTCTATCTCATTTTGACCCATCTTGTATCCTCTACAAATAACATACCTTTGTAGCTTATACATACGATAGTATGCATAAAGGGGAGCAACAACCAGCAAAAACGATATGAAACCTGGTAATGAACAAAGTATAGAATGTGAAGATTTAAGAGATAGAGGAAAATTTATTGCAACTTCCTTTAGGTTGCACTGATGTTAGAGAAGCAAAAGCAAACTTAAAATGGTAACAAAATGTGGGCAAATGTTGAAAATTGAAACTGAGATCCACTACCCATGTTTCCATGAAATCTGAATTTCAGAGGACTTTGAATCATATGTGATCTCAAACGTCTTTCTATCTACATATTCTTCATCCCAACACTCTGAGTAATCAACTGGGTGTTCGTCTAAATCACCTAATTTACTTTTACTACGAACAAATTCTACATTAAGACCAGTTTTCTTCGTATAATCATATTTATCCGCTGCCTGAAATGAAATATTTTTAGTGTATGTAGGATTGAACCATGGGATGTGCCTCAATGAACTAAAGGGTACATAACCCACCCTTTCATAGTTACATTGTTCCCAATCTTCATCAGACTTTTCAGAGTGATCCGTGGACATCTCCTGCTTAATAACTATGCGATACGTATCGGAATGGGAATCAGGAGCACGTAATGATAATAAAAATCCACTAAAGTCACTATACCAGTTGTGTGGAAGTTGCAATGTGACAAGTTTGGTATAAATGCTTGATGGTTGAACATTTGGACTTAACACACTCATAAAGCGATTTAACTGCATTTTCCTGCCATGTTTTCATTCCAATTATTATGAATACTATTTTTATATTGAAAGTTTAAAAAAAGACTGAAATTCACAAAACAAGATAAAAGTTATACCTCAAGCATAGAAAGTAGTACCCTCTTATTCGCTCTCCTCCAAAGTGAGACTTTCCATAACCATTTATAGTATGATAAATCTCTTACAATTTCAAGTGAGTCACAACCTTCTGCTTTGAGAATAGATATGCTTGATGGGAGGTCCGGCAATTCTACAAGGTTCATGCAGTCTGTCAAATTCAGGAGCTTGAGACACAGGATTTGAGAGAGGCCGGAAGGTAATCTTGAAAAGTTGTTACCACTTAGGTCTAGTTCTTGTAGGTTTGCTAACTCACAAAATATATCAGATGGGATGTCTCCATCTCCCAATTTGCACCAACTAAGATCCAGCTTCCTTAAAAAACGTGGAAAGTGAGGTAGCTTCAAGCTCACCGACCCGTCATGATGAAAAGATTGTAACCCCGTACAATTGGTGAGATTCAGGTCTTTCAAACCTTTTAAGAGATGAAAGTTGCCCTCTATCCTTTTTAGTTTGTGACAATAACTTAAATCGAAAGAAACAAGGTTGGTACAGAATAGTCCAACTGACGGTGGGATTATTTCTATACCAGTATCATGCAAATCAAGGGTTACCAAGCTATCCATGTTCGACTGGATATCCGGAAACTGTTGAAGTAATTTGCAGAAACTGAGATCAAGAGTCTCCAATTTTTTCATGTGTATGATGGGTGGAAACCTTCTAAGGTTTACGCAGTTGAACATGTCCACGAAAACAAGCCTTTTGTGATATCCAATTGATGGATGAATCTCTTCTAAACTCTTACAATCCTCTAAAATCAATCTCTCAAGACATGGAAGGCCTTCAAAATCTGGTGTCTTGATTAGGTTACGAGAGCTTCGAAGATCAAGAATTTTTAAATTTGGTAGACTCTGTTTCAAGAAAAGTAGCAAAAGTCAAATAAATAATTAAGTATACAACAATTTCCTTTCACATTGGCATACTTCTTGCCGGAGCATTGATCGATCATTAGACAGGAGTTGTTAATTTATACACAAACTTAAACTAGCATATGATATAACATCTTAATATCTTATAATAACAACCTCTGCTCTGTAACATGCAAAGTATATTCCAATTGCTTAAAATATCATATCATTTTTACGTCATATAGTCTAAAAGTCTCCTCGATCCTCGCCCAAAAATCTACGCTCAGAATATTGTTATATTATAGACAACAGGCAATATTAAATTGACTATACAGGAAACTGAAACTAAGCTAATTTGTCTTTAATCTACAGAGACAGTATGATATGTATTTCTCTTAATGAAATATGCAATATACACCTCTGTTTGTAGATGTGTCACAAACTCAAAACAACAACTAACTAAATGCAAATGAAGGGTTACCAAGCAAACCATGTTCGACTGGATATCCAGAAACTGTTGAAGTCCGCAAAAATGGAGATTAAGAGTCTCCAACATTTGCATCTGTATGATGGGTGGAAACCTTTTAAGTGTTGAACACCGTCTCATGTTCACGAAAACAAGCCTTTTATGGTATCCGATTGATGGATGAATCTCTTCTAAACTCCTGCAACCCACTAAAATCAATCTTTCGAGACATGGAAGGCCTTCCAAATCTGGTGTTGTGATTAGGTTACTTGAATGACTAAGATCAAGAATTTTCAAATTTGGTAGATGCTGTTTCAAGACAAGTAGCAAAAGTCAGATAAATTAGTAAGTATACAACAATTTCCTTTCACATTGGCATACTTCTTGCCCATGGATCATTAGGCAGGAGCTCTTAATTTATACACAAATTTAAACGAGCATATTATAATAACAACCTCTAATATGTTATATGTTATATAAACCTCTATTTATAGAGATGTCTAAGACTCAATAACCACCATCTAACCAACAACTAACTAAATGCAAATAACTCATTAGTAACTCTAATAACTAATTATGTTCATTTTATGATTCATTTCACAGTTGCATTGCAATGGTTTGTGAAACTACAATATTTACCTACCTTACACCCTTCCCAGAGTGTTTTTTGCTGGCTAGATCTCAACATTAGACAACAAAGCTTTGTTGGCTGAAAATTTGATGGGAATGAAGATGCCGGATGCTCCTTCCACAATATCCATCGAAGGTTCTTCATGTTTGCAACAACATCAAATAGACGTGGATGGCTGATATATCTTGGCAACTTAGCAAATACTTCATTTTCCTGTGTTAATTAATCGAAGGAACCAAACTGTGTTAGTAACGCTATAGACAAACGTCACTAGATGCACATATACAAAAATTATTTTTGCAAAGTTAATTTAACCATTGAGGGTGCAGCTGCCCCCATATCACAAAGGTATTTAAGATCTTCCTCCTTCCAAATGCTGCTATGTTTCTCGAGATTATTAGGGTATTCCCCTCTAACAATGTAGTGTGCCATTTCTTCTATCAAGTCATGCATTTCAAATCCTTCTTTTGAAACTTTTATGAGGGATTTTTGTTCCAACACCTTTAACCCTATAATAGGGTGCAAATTACAAGCATCAAGCACCATCATTGCACGATCCATCTCCCATGAGTTCCATCTCCTCATGA
Organism: Helianthus tuberosus; assembly: GCA_030545235.1. Taxonomy (NCBI): domain Eukaryota; kingdom Viridiplantae; phylum Streptophyta; class Magnoliopsida; order Asterales; family Asteraceae; genus Helianthus; species Helianthus tuberosus. The sequence goes on from CM060396.1 coordinate 11,092,309, forward strand.
AACATGCAACATCTAAGAATAAGTCTTTCTGGTAGGGTTCAAGTCCATCATAACTTATTTTGAGTCTCTCCATGACCTTATCTTCTGGGATGCATTTTAACTTGGCCAAGGTGTTAAAATATTAAGGGAATAACTTTTCCTTTAATAATTGAATGCCTTTACCTTTAATCATGGATCCATGTTTACATCCATGTTCTCTGCATGTTCTGTTTTCTCCTTTTTTTTCCTTTTTGTATTTCCTATTTAATGTTGTCTATTCTTGTGAATTGTAAGAAGAAGAAAATAATATTTTCCTTAGAATCTCTGTTACCTTGAACATGGTATCAGAGCATGGTTCATGATTTTGGGAAATCATTCCATGTTCATCAAAATTCCTGCCGTTTTTTTTCCCTTTGATCTAAACCCAAATACTTCAAAACAAAAATGAATACAAATCAGAGTATGGTCATACCTGATGATGTAATCCTGAAAATTGCTGCCTTGCTGAGAAGCAGTCTTGGATCACAGTCTGCAACAAGAAATTCTGAAAATAATTCATGGGAAATCGGCTTAGGGCTGGTCTCTCGAGAGTCCATCGGAAAGAACAAATTCCGATCAGATTCACAGAAAAACAAAGAGAAAGAAGAATGGTGGAAGGATGATCATAAGGAGAGGTCGCCGGAACAGCAAGGAAAGGCGGCTGCCATTAGCGGCCCTGTCAGCGACGAAAAAAAAAGGGTTCGAACCAGTAGCAGGTGGACATCGACATCAGAGCAGAGTCCGGCAGCGGCGACTGTTTTTGAGGAGGAGACGGCAACTGGTTGTTTTGGGGTAACCAAGGGAAAGAATCAAATGAATACAACAGGTAAAGGGTTTGGAAAATACATTCCAAGCCCTTCTATTCTCAACCCTAAATATTTTAAACCCAATTGTTTTGATTCTGACAAGCAAGGCCCCTCTAGTTACCTTAATCCAAAACCTAAAGCCTATCAAGTTGGACCCACCTCTATTACTAGTTCAAAAAAATTAACCGAATGGATTTTTGATTGTGGGGCTACTGATACGATGACATATGATTGTCAAGATTTTTTAAACTTGTCATCCCCATCCAAATCTTATATTGAAACCGCTAGTGGAGAACAAGTTGAAGTCAAAGGAAAGGGTTCAATTGAATTTTCTAAGAGAATGAAGCTACAAAACTGTCTATACATCCCAACATTAACCTCAAAGTTGTTGTCTATCAGTCAAGTGACAAAAGAATTAAATTGTGTGGTATTAATGTATCCAACATTTTGTATTTTGCAGGATATTCTTACGAAGGAGATAATTGGGCGTGGTACTGAGCGAGGAGGCCTCTACTATGTTGATGAGGTGACCCACCAGGGACATGCCATGCTTGCTCATGGAACGCCTGATAGACAACTTTGGTTATGGCATCGTCGTCTTGGTCATCCATCATTCGGGTACCTTAAATCGTTATTTCCAAGTCTTTTTTTAAATAAATCCGCCATTGAAATGAAGTGTGAAACTTGTATTCTTGCTAAAAATCATAGAGTGTCTTTTGATCAAAGTAACACGAGGGTCAAGTCTGCTTTTTCACTAATACATTCTGATGTTTGGGGTCCAGCTCCGAATTCTAACAATAGTCGATTTCAATATTTCGTACTATTTGTTGATGATTTTTCTAGAATGACTTGGATATATTTTTTAAAACATAAATCAGAGGTCCCTGAAAAATTCTTTATATTTTATCAAATGATTCAAACCCAGTTCAATAAAAAAATACAAATGCTTCGCTCAGATAATGGTGGAGAATTTGTAAATCATTCTATGCAAAATTTCTTCGAAAAAAATGGTCTTGTTCATCAAACTACATGTCCCAACACACCTCAACAAAATGGTGTTGTTGAACGAAAAAATCGAATTTTGCTTGAAAAAACTCGTGCTATTATGATTGAGTCTCGAGTCCCTCAGTCTTATTGGCCTGAAGCAGTAGCTACGTCAGTGTATCTACTTAATCGTCTTCCTACACAAATTTTGGAACATAAAACCCCTATACAAATTCTAGGAAGTCAAGTCGATATCCCTCATATTCTAACCCTACCTCCACGTGTCTTTGGGTGCACCGTTTTTGTTCACATTCCTAAAATTAATAGGAATAAATTAGAACCGTGCGCGGAAAAATGTGTATTTGTAGGATATGCTACACATCAAAAAGGATATCGGTGTTATAATCCTATTACTCGTCGCATCCATGTCACCATGGATTGTGACTTCTTAGAGTCTGATTTTTATTTCAACGACCAATCTAGCGTTCCAGGGGAGAAAGTTAGGGAATCACTAGATTGGTTAAGTACTCTGAGTTGTCTTGATGCTGTTCTAGCAGAGCCGGTAGATGGAGCCACCGAGTCCCTCACTATCAACGTAGAAGGGGTTGACAAACCAGTATACACAACCAATGAATCTACTTCGGATGATGTCCAACAAGAGGTACATGAATCTCAATCTTATTTGAATAACATCAATAGTCAAGATGATTTTTCAGTTCTAGAAACTGAACCTGAAGAATCACAAACTGAACCACAGTTTTCAGTTCTAGAAACTGAACCCGAAGAATCACAAACTGAACCACAGACTCGTGTCTTACCTCCAAGGAAAAATAGAGGTGTGCCAGCTGATAGATACTCACCAGAGCATGTATCTCGATCTTCAAGGTACCCAGTAAATGCAGATAGGGGAAAAGTTGGTGATGTTGCAAAAGCCTTTTCTGTAACCCTCCTTTCAGAAAATATCCCAAAAACGGCTCAAGAAGCAAGTAAGAAAGTTGAATGGCAAGAGGCTATGAATACAGAAATGAATGCTCTTATGAAAAGTGGCACATGGGAAAAATGTGTGTTACCCGTAGGAAAGAAACCGGTTGGCTGCAGGTGGGTATTTACTATCAAATATAAAGCTGATGGGACTATTGAAAGATATAAGGCGAGGTTGGTAGCTAAGGGATACACTCAGACATATGGCATCGACTATTCTGAAACTTTTTCCCCGGTTGCAAAAATTGATACGATCAGGGTGTTATTTTCTGTTGCTGCAAACAAAGATTGGCCTCTTCACCAGTTTGACGTTAAGAATGCTTTCCTACATGGAGATATAAAAGAAGAGGTATATATGGAAGCACCACCGGGATTCTCTGATGAGTTTAAAATGGGGGAGGTATGCAAACTAAAAAGGGCCTTATATGGGCTCAAACAGTCTCCACGTGCGTGGTTTGGAAGGTTTACGATGGCTATGAAGCAATATGGGTACAAACAAAGTAATGCTGACCATACCCTATTCTTCAAAAGGAGGGGAGATCTAGTTACTTGCCTAATAATCTATGTTGATGATATGATCATAACAGGAAGTGACGAAGAGGAAATTGCATTGCTTCGAAAGAATCTCTTTACAGAATTTGAAATGAAAGATCTTGGAGGACTAAAGTATTTCCTGGGGATTGAAGTTCTTCGATCAAAAGAAGGGATTTTCATTTCCCAACGGAAATATATACTAGACTTGTTAGTTGAAACAGGTATGGTAGATTGTAAACCAAGTGACACTCCAATGATGGTAAACCATAAACTCATGTTCAGTGAAAAAGCTGAGCCAGCAAATCGAGAAAGGTACCAAAGGCTGGTGGGAAAGCTAATCTACTTGGCCCATACTAGACCAGACATTGCCTATGCTGTTGGGATTGTAAGTCAATTCATGCATCAACCTCAGTCAGAGCATATGGAAGCAGTTATGAGGATTATACGATATCTTAAGGGTACTCCGGGAAGAGGGATAGTGTTAAAAAAAAATGGACACCTGGATGTTAAAGCTTTTACTGATGCAGACTGGGCTGGAAATCCAAATGATAGACGGTCTACTGCAGGATTTTTTACCTTAGTTGGAGGAAATTTGGTCACTTGGAGGAGTAAGAAACAAAAGGTAGTGTCTTTATCAAGTGCAGAATCTGAATTCAGGGGCATTGTGAAAGGAATCACAGAGATTCTTTGGCTGAAAAAATTGATGATGGAAATCGGTTTTCCACTAAAGCTTCCAACTCAGTTGATGTGTGACAACAAAGCTGCAATTAAAATTTCAGAAAATCCTGTTCAACATGACAGAACAAAACATGTTGAAGTAGACAGACACTTTATAAAAGAGAAAATTGAAGATGGCACGGTGGAACTTCCTTTCGTAAGGTCTGAAGATCAGTTGGCAGATATTCTTACGAAAGCCGTTGGATCAAAAGAATTTGAAGAAGTGTTGTGCAAGTTGGGTATTGGAGACCCCACTACACAACTTGAGGGGGAGTGTTAAAATATTAAGGGAATAACTTTTCCTTTAATAATTGAATGCCTTTACCTTTAATCATGGATCCATGTTTACATCCATGTTCTCTGCATGTTCTGTTTTCTCCTTTTTTTTCCTTTTTGTATTTCCTATTTAATGTTGTCTATTCTTGTGAATTGTAAGAAGAAGAAAATAATATTTTCCTTAGAATCTCTGTTACCTTGAACACAAGGTACTCTTCCACTCATCCTTGTCTTTGTCATATAGAAACGAACCTAGAACTTTAAGCGCTAACGGAAGCCCACCAGCATAAGAAACTACACCTAGTGAAAGCATATCATAATCTTCAATAGGTTTATCTCTACGATACGCATGCCTTTTGAAGAGCGTGGTTGCTTCCTCTTGTGATAACAAATTCACTTCATAAATCGTTCGTGCCCTGCTGGATAGCAAATGCTTATCTCTAGTTGTAATTATTATCCGGCTTCCCTCACCAAACCAATTATGGGATCCCGCTAACGCCTCAAGTTGCCGAAGATCATCAACATCATCGAGAACAACTAAAACCCTTTTGTGACATAGATTTCTTTTTATCATGCTTCTTCCTTCTATCTCACTCCCTAGCTTCACTTTTCTTTTTAAAACAAGTGATAGAAATCTTTTTTGCAACTTTGTCAACCCATGCTTGCTTGATTCTTCACGAATATTTTCAAGAAGACAACAAGCTTCGAATAGGTGAGAGAATTCCGCATAAGCAGCAGATGCGAGAGTAGTCTTACCACCACCCCCAACTCCCCATATTCCAACCATGCGCACACCACCCGACCCAGTTTCCAACTTTGTTTTCAGATCTTGTAAGCGGGTCTCTATTCCGATGAGGTCTTTATTATCGTTTGTATTTAGTGAAGAAAGCCTAGAAGAAATTGTACCAACAATGTCACTGATGCATTTTGCTTCATGGCTGCACGAAGGGTACATAAGGATATTTAGAAGTAGTTCCCACTCACTTATTTAATTTTAAAATTATCAATTATACAACTGAATTTGGATTTAAATTGCTAAATGTCAAGTATGAGAGTTATTTAACTTCAAGTTAAAAAAGAGGCAGAAACAATACAAGTGAAATTATAATAGGGAGTAACACAAAACAAAATATTATAATACCTACATTCTGAATCTGTATATCCAAATATATAGACCATCAAGACTTTCCTTGCTACATTTTTACATAATACTTGTCCAAATGTAAGCCTTGTGTCTCGTGATATTTGACTATATGTTTTGTAAAAGACCAGTTGTATTTGACTAGCATTACTATTACTAAATATAACAATTACGGTACGTCTTGTCTACAGGGTAGTAAATGGACTACAATGTGATGTTAATTACCATTATGCCACTAAGACTTATTTACCAACAATCTGAAAGTTATCAAAGGATTGATTATTCTCATTGAAAACACGGTATAAATAATACAAGATTACAACCTATGAAAGGAAACTGAATATCCTAATAACTAGGCTATAATTACAGTAAATCCCTGATTACATGATTTCTAAATATACATATAATACAATCGCTAACAGACCCCCGCAGTTTGAGCTGTAGCTGGACGAAGGCACAAACTGGACCGGAAACGAGTAAATAACTGCTTTGATAATCCTTTAAGATGTCAGCATACTGATAATCAGCTGGAACGTGTAGGACACGAACATCACCAATCCGAACTTTATCCCGAACAAAATGGATATCAAGCTCAACAAGTTCTGTCCGGCGTCCGCTGATGTTGTACCGGATTCTGAGTAAGATAAACTGCCGACACATTGTCACAGTAAACAATAGTAGCTTGCTTGACTGATACGCCAAGTTCCAAAAGAAGATTTCGTATCCAACTAGCCTCAGCAACAGCATTAGCAACGCCACGATACTCGGCCTCGGCACTGGAGCGAGAAATAGTTGGCTGACGCTTGGAGCTCCACGAGACCAAGTTATCGCCCAAGTAAATACAGTACCCAGAGGTGGATCGACGAGAATCAGGACACCCACCCCAATCAGCATCCGAATAGGCAGTCAAAGATACGGACTGAGAGGGGTTGAGCTGAAGGCCAAAATCAAGCGTCCCGCGAATGTAACGCAAAATACGCTTCAGAAACTGAAGATGAGGTTCCCGAGGGTCATGCATAAATAAACAAACCTTCTGGACTGCATATGCAATATCGGGACGGGTGATGGTAAGGTACTGTAGGGCGCCAGCAAGGCTGCGATAAAGAGTACCATCCACAACAGGAGCGCAAGATTCAGCGCTCAGTTTCGAACCAACGTCAACCGGAGTGTTGCAAGGCTTGCAAGTAGTCATGTTTGCCCTGTGAAGAATCTCACTAGCGTATGTGGACTGGGACAGAAATAGACCCCCGTGTTTGTAATCCACTTTAATCCCCAAAAAATGATGTAGTACCCCAAGATCAGTCATAGCAAATTCAGCTTTTAACATGGCAATTAGGTGCTGTAATAAAGTGGAGTTGGATGCAGTTAAAATAATGTCGTCTACGTATAAGAGAAGATAAGCGATTTGGTCCCCATGCTTGTAGACAAACAAAGAAGTGTCACAAATACTGCTCTTGAATCCACTTTGAAGAATAAAGTTAGAGAACCGTTGATACCATGCGCGAGGAGCCTGTTTTAACCCATATAATGATTTATTTAACCTGCAAACAAAGCCTGGGTTATTCTGATCAACAAAACCTGAGGGTTGATGCATGTATACTGTTTCTTGCAAAGTCCCATGTAAAAAGGCATTTTTCACATCAAGTTGGTGAATAGGCCATGAGCGAGAAACAGCAAGACTGAGGACCGTACGAATGGTGGTTCGTTTAACCACGGGGCTGAAGGTCTCATCACAGTCAATGCCAACAGTTTGGCTCTTACCATTCACCACGAGCCGAGCTTTGTAGTGTTCCAACTGACCTGAGGCAAGATACTTATGCTTAAAAGCCACATGCACCGAATGATCAGGGCTGAGGTGGGTCTCGGTACTAGATCCCACGTATGGTTCTCCAATAAAGCTTTGTATTCAGTAGTCATAGCATCGTACCAGTTTGGATCCTTTAGAGCGGAAGGTGAGATTTGGGTAAGGGTGACACAGAAGGAGTGACAGTGGAAAGGTTAAAGGGGACACGAGGCTTGACAATACCTGCGCGTGAGCGCGTGGTCATTGGGTGAGAAGGGCCGGGTGGTCCGGGTGAGGGAGGCAGTGGTGGTGTGGGTGGTATAGGTGTGTGGCCTTGTGACTGGCCAAAGGAATGGGCCGAAGGAGGGGAAGGTGGGCTGGATTGAGTTTGGGTCGAAACCTGAGTGGTGGAAGGATGAGGGCCTAAGATGGATGGCTGAAAGGGATGTTGAGCCGATGGGTCGGTAAAGTGGGAGTAGGCGAAGATGATGATGGGCCGGTGTTAAGTGTAGGGCCAAGGTTAGATGTCGGGCCGAAGGTGTTATGTGGGCCGAAGGATGTAGGAAATGAAAACGGGGCGACTGTGTCGTCACAAAAGGTGGGTGAGGGTTTGGGGTCCGAGGAGTTTGTGAACGGGAAAACTGTCTCAGCAAACGTGACATGGAGGGAGAAAATAATTTTCCTGGTGGACATCTCAAGACAGCGATATCCCCTGTAGTTGGCAGGGTAGCCGAGAAAAACACACGGGGAGGATTTTGGGTGGAGTTTGTGAGGACGAGTGGCGGATTCGTTGGGGTAACACGCGTACCCAAAAACACGAAGGTGTTCATAGGACGGGTGACGGAGGTAAAGGGCGGCACATGGGGTGGGGTTATTTAATGTTTTTGTGGGTAAAATGTTGTGAAGATAACACGCGGTGTGAATCGATTCAACCCAAAATTTGGAGGGTAGAGAGGCGTGCAAAAGGAGGGATAGCATGATGTCGTTAAGACGACGAATCATGCGCTCGGATTTGCCGTTTTGTTGAGAGGTGTGAGGGCACGAGAACCGGAATTGGATCCCGTGCTCATTATCAAACTCGAGAAATTTGTGATTGTTGAATTCTCCCCCCATTTCACATTGAAATTGTTGAATTTTAAGCTTAAATTGGGTTTGAACAAACGAGTAAAAGTGAGTAAATTTAGTATAGGTTTCAGATTTAAATTTAAGTGGGTAAACCCAAGTATATTGGGTGAAGTCATCAATAAGGACCATGTAATATTTGTAACCTGCGGTGCTTAGGACGGGTGAGGTCCATAAGTCACAATGTATAATAGAAAATGGCATGGATGTACGAGTAATAGAGTCAAAAAACGGTAGTCTTTTATTCTTAGATAACTGGCATGCATGACAAACATAAGAATCATCGAGTTTATTACAAGGCAAAAAACATTTAGAACTAAGAAAATCCATGACATGTCGTCCTGGGTGACCAAGGCGTTCATGCCACGACTGAGGAGAGGAGGTGGAGACAAAAGCCGTTGCCAGTGAGTCTTTGGTGAAAGAGTAAAGTCCGCTTAAGCTATTATGGCGGCTCAGGGGCGTACCATCCTTGTAGTCCTTCACAGAAAAACCAAAAGGATCAAACTCAACGGACTCGCAATTATCAATAGTAAATTGGCGCACGGAAATAAGGTTTTTGATAAAATGTGGATTGTAAAGGACGTTTTTAAGGTGAAAAGTTTTGGATTGGGTTTTTAGGGAAGTGTGGCCGGATCCAAGGACTGGTAAACGATTGCCGTTACCAACTAATACCGACTTTATGTGAGAATACGGAGATAAAGTAGAGAGATTACCTTGATCGAGAGTCACATGTGATGTGGCACCAGTATCCATATCCCAGTTCTCGTCAGCTGGATCAATAGAAAGAGTCTGAAAAGCCTGTGCAATCTTGGACGGGTCCAATGCATCTAAATCAGTATAGTGAGCTTGAGCGTTGGTATCATTTGGCTAGGCCGGTCTTGTGGAAGCGGGTTGTGGAGGTTGCTGGGAACCGGGGGATGGGTGTGAGGGACCGTAAGGTACCCATGGCCGCCATGGGCCAGTTGTGGGATAAGGGCAGGGCGGAGGTGCCCAGTACGGTGGAGGAGTCCAGTAGGGGTAATGTTGAGGGGTGGCAGAGGGTTGTTGGCTGTAGGGGTTTCGAGGGTAGGAGGGAGGTTCGTATGGTTGCGGGTGTTGGAACCACGACCGCGACCTCGATTACGGGAGGTGGAGGACCGTGGGTGGTTCTGCTGATTGGTGGGTTGTTCACGGGTGGTTGTGTGGGGGCGGAAACAGGTGAGTCACGAGAGGTTTGGGCAGCAGCAACAAGAGAGGACCCGTCAAGAAGGTCGCGAGCAGCGCGACGTTTCTGGTCATTAGGCAGCATCTCACAAGCATCTTCCCAAGACGGGAGAGCCTGATTAATGAGCGAACCCATAGTATCGAACTCGGTGGGTAAACCCTGCATCATTTGCAACACCAAGTGTTTGTCATCGATGGGGTTGTCAAGAAGATCATTCAACTGATCAGCGATTTCTCGCATCTTCTGAAAATAAGCTTCTAGGGAAGGTTGGGACTTGAGAGTTATATTGGCGAACTCGTGTTCTAAGGCTGCGATACGCGCGCCTTTATTGTTGTGAAACAATTTTTGAACAAAAACCCATGCCTCATGGGCAGTAGGGTTACCAAACAGAACTTGACCAAGATAATCATCTGATAACGTGTTATAGATCCATTGGAGGACAATCGAATCGATTTCCAGCCAAGAACTATAGCCGGGATCAGTCTCAGCAGGAGGCGGCGTACCGTCAATGTGAGACATTACCCTATAACCGCGGCAGTGGAGAGTAAACAACCGGACCCACGCGTTGTATGTAACTCGAACACCATCAAGAGTTTTGATTTTCTGCTGAATGTTTGTAACAGAATAGACAGGATGGAGTGGGTTCTGTGCAGGTTTGGTGGGTTCGACTGTAAGGATGTTGCCGTCTGGGGGGTTTTGGCCTTCACTGTCTGCCATGGAGGGCTGAAAAAGACGGCGACAGAACAGGAAGAAAAGAAAGGAGGCGGCTAGGGTTCAGAGCAACCTTGCTCTGATACCATGAAAGTTATCAAAGGATTGATTATTCTCATTGAAATCACGGTATAAATAATACAAGATTACAACCTATGAAAGGAAACTGAATATCCTAATAACTAGGCTATAATTACAGTAAATCCCTGATTACATGATTTCTAAATATACATATAATACAATCGCTAACACAATCCATCATCACCTACCTAGTTGAGAAGTTTTTTTTTTTTTTTTTGTTAAAGTTTAATTTGCTACCAACAATCCATCATCACCTACCTAGCTAAGAAGTTTATTTATTTTTTTTTGTTAAAGTTTAATTTGCTTCCCTAAAGTTTTAAAGTTTTCACTTTTATCTCTCATTTTATAAAAACTTTTTGAGCCCTCGATTTTCTATTAGTGTCAGCATAATTGTCAGTTCATCTACGTTTTACACCACATGAGTTACTTGGTGTTATAAATTTATGATTTTCTTTTACGCTTTTTTCTCGTTTTGGTCATTGTTGGCTTGCTACCTAGTACGATTCTACCCCCCCCCCCCACTCAACGCTAGTAGCATGTTTTTACGCCCCGCAACGCGGGGAGCTTCCAACTAGTTTTGTATAAAGAACGTCTTTTATCCTTTGAATATCTATACATCTTGGCCTTAGGGAATTGTTGATTTAAACACCCAACACTTTCTTTTGAATCCTATAAATCATTAGGATTGTAACTATTTACACAAGTTGAAAAGTAAATTATTTCGACTATAACTTTTTTGACCTGCCAACTATGCAGTTAATGCGGAAAAATATCGGTTATCGGTCAAGGACCGATATATGAGATATCGTTTATCGCGGTGAGATATCGGTGAGATATCGGTAATTTCTAATATCATGCATAAATATATATATTTATATATCTAGAGCCTATATATATACTAGAAGTCTAATATCATGCATAAATATATATATTTATATATATAAAAGAGGTGGTAGAAAGTCTAGGTGTGGGAATGAAAGTATCAAAAGGTGGTAAATACTTTGTCCCACATTGGTGTGGGAACAAAGTGAGTGGGTGTTTATAAGGTAAAGCATTTACTACTCCATTGTAGCTTTATGACATGTTTTACCACAAGTCCTACCCGCGCACGCAGGGGGGGGTGCAAAAAATGGGTTTCTCAGCTGGAATTTGGTTGAACTCGTGCGTGCCTGCGGACACGAATGCAGCTCCGAAACCCCATGGGTCCGTGTGAGGTCGTTTTTTTGCTGTCTGTGGAAATCAGCTTTCTTTGTTTTTTTTTTTGTGAAATTGTGAAAAAATGGCCCAAACGAAACCAGTTTTTTTTTTTTTTTTGTGGAAAAATGGCCCAAACGATATTTCGGCGATACAAACGAAACGATTTTTTCAAGTTATCGGCGATATTTCGGCGTTGACCGCCGAGAATATCGTTGACCGAGATATGACCGAGATCTGGAACCGATATTTTGGTGAAGGGCCGATAACCGAGATATCGCCGAGATATCACCGAGATATCGCCGAGATTAACTGCATAGCCTGTCAACAATAAAAACAAAACTTAAATCGACTCGTTATAGAATGCAAATATCTTAATCATAAAAATATTTTAAATAAAAAAGGGTCTACATATTCACACATCCAAGGGCCTATTTCCACACCTTCAAGACGTCTAGCACAGCCCTAGACGGGCATCTAGGGTTCAAATCTCCGACCAATTGGTCAACCTTGTACCACGTCAAATCCATCACTTCATACGCCACGAACGGGGCTAGACTCCCCATCTTAAAGAAAATGAGAAAAAAAAATATACGCCGCGTACAGGGCAAGACTGGGCATCTAGTGTGGTCCAAAAGACCATTATAGCCATGTGTTGCCCCCAGTCTAGTCCTAACACAAGGGTATAATAGTCTTTAAAACAACCCTAGATGCCAAGTTTAGCCCTGTACGCAACGCCTAGCCCCTCAAGTATAAAAATTTTAAAAAAGCAAAGTGGCAAATTGCCATTTTAGCCCTGAGATACCCCAGTCTAGGTCTAACTCAAGGTTAAAATGGTAATTAACCATTTGAGAACTATTCTGCTCAAATGGTTAATTACCATTTTAGCCCTGAGGGGGCAAGGCTAAAATGGTAATTTGCCATTTTGCTTTTTTTAAATTTTTAAAATTTTTATACTTCAGGGGCTAGATGTCGCGTATAGGGTTAGATTGGGCATCTAGGGTTATTTAAAAGACTATTATACCCCTGAGTTATGGCTAGACTGGGGGCAACACAGGGCTATAATGGTCTTTTGGACCACACTAGACCTATGGGTGTAGTATAGGTCCCGTATAAGCCTGTGGGTGTATTATAGGTCCCGTATAGGCCTATGGGTGTAGTATAGGTCTCGTATAGGCCTATGAGTGTAGTATAGGTCCCGTATAGGCCTATAGTATAGGTGTAGTATAGTTCCCGTATAGCACTAGAGGTGTAGTATAGGTCCTGTATAGGGCCCGTATAGACCTTTGGGTGTAGTATAGGTCCCGTATAGGCCTATGGGTGTAGTATTCGCCCTGTTTGGGCGTGTAGTATAGGTTCCGTATAAGCCTCGTATAGGCCTATGAGTGTAATATAGGTCCCGTATATAGGCCTATGGGTGTACTACATCCATAGGTTTATACAAGACCTACACAATATTATACCATTTTACCCCTGGTTTAGGGGCCATACGCAGCCCAAACTAGGGGTAAAATGATCTTTAAAAAAACATTGTCAAGTATTATATCGTATAGTATAAGTTTCGTATAGGTCTCGTATAGGCCATGGATGTAGTATCATATCGTATAGTATCGAGTAGGTGTAGTATAGTATAGGTCTTGACACGATACAACACCCATAGAACTTATATGAGGCTTATACGGGACCTATACTATACACTTTACGATACGATATCACACTTATAGGCTTATACGAGGCCAATACAGTACCTATACTACTACTATACGATACGATAGGTGTATCGTATAAAAACGATTAACATTGTCTACAAATATTTGTAGTTTATAAAGCCTATACGAGGCATATAAGGGGCAGGGGTCATACATGAGACCTGTACGAGGGGTCCTATACGCCCCTCGTATAGGCCTATACGCGGTGTATAGGAGCAGCCAGACCTGGCAGGCACTGATTTTATGCAACCCTATATGACACGTATAGGTCTATACGAGGCAAAGGGTGTGCAAATAGGCAAATGGGGTGTGTGGATAGTTTGCAAATAGGCAAATGGGGTGTGTGGATAGTTTGAGCCATAAAAAAAGAGATTTACCTGTTTTCAGTGTTATTGATAACCCATCCAGATAGGTTGCCTGCCTTTTCCAGAGCTTTTCTCCATGATTCAACTTTTTGCTTATTTTTCCTCTCGTGTTTGGAAAATGCTTTTCTGTATTTCCCATTTTGATTTCTCACATCGGAGGGATCTACAGCATAAAATACAGGCATAACGATTTGCCCTCTCGTGTCCACGCACTCTATAATATGTTGAAGCTCGTCCAAGCACCAAGATGAGTCCGCATAGTTTTCCGAGAATACAATAACGGCTATCCGTGATTCCTGGATCGCCTTCAAGAGGGCAGGACGGATTGACTCACCCCGAGCAAGTGTTTCGTCATCCTTGTACGTGTGAATTCCTTGTTGTTCAAGAGCCGTGTAGAGATGATCCACAAAGCCCTTTCGGGTGTCTTCTCCTCTAAAACTCAGAAATACATCATAATTCCATGCAGGAATTGAGTGAGAAGAGGAGGATGAAGAAGCTATTGATCTGTAACTCGAATTTGTTTGGAAAGAAAGCAGTGGAACTTAATTAGGTCAAAGAAACATTTTCCCCAAAATTGAAGCTTGAATACTACAATTTTTCAAAAAGGAATACATATAGAGTAATACTAAATAAGATCGAGGAAAGAACACCTGTCTTGTTCGGAAGACATTGGGCTGTGTTGTTGATGGTGATCAGAGGACCCTCTCATGAAGAAAACGGAAACGATGTAGTAGACGGTGACACCGGTGGCGAATAGAGTAAATAAAGTATTTGGAGAGAGTCCGGTGTTGGCGCTTGTGTTTTCTTTGAGAGTCTCCATAAGTTCAGCAGCCATTGTTCACGATTATTCTGATGGTCTTGTGGTTCTGGTTCTGGTTGATCTAGTGAGTAAATATATATAGACATTATTATTAGAGAAAAATGCTCGGATAGTCCCTGGGGTTTCGCCCTTTTTCACCTATAGTCCCCAACTTTCTAAAACTACCTGAATAGTCCCCAACTTTTCATTTTTTGTTCCCGGATAGTCCCTGCGTCTAACTTCAGTTTGTTTTCTCTGTTAAGAGGGTGTGAAATGACAAAAATACCCTTTCCTTAAAAGGCCAAACCATAGGGACTATCCGGGCATCTTCTTAATTTTTATTTATAAAACCCCACCACCACACTTCATCTTCAACCTCCACCCACCATCACCCTCCTCCACCCTCCACCACACTTCATCTTCAACCTCCACCCACCATCGGCCCTCCCCACTTCATCTTCTACCACATCACCATCCCACCAACCACCACCACCCCCACCCCCACCCCCACCCCAAGCCACCACCACCAACACCAGATTATTCTTGAAATTAAACATGAAATATAATATTAAACCCAAATTAAAAGACAAAACAAAAACGATGAAAACAATGGTTCAAAAGCTGCCGTGGTTTCTCCCTCAAATTCTCCCAAATTTCAACCAATTTCAATCGAAATCCTAACCAGACAATTAACTCCCATATATATTAATCCAACTCTGCTTACTCCGGAGTCACAAACAACTCTCAATCGACTTCTGTCCTCTATTCGTTATGGAGTCCCAAACACCTCTAGACGCTCTCAAGTCTCAACTCGTTACCTTGCTCTGTTACATCTTGCAAATTGATTCTGTTGAATTATTGAATTATTACATGTGATGATGTTGTCTGTAATGCGCTGTAAAACTGATCAGAAGAGGGGTGGCGTGCAACGATCGTGGTCGTCGGTGATGCTTGGTGGGTCGTTGTGGTTACCGGAAATGAGATAACGGTGCCGAGTCGTATGCTAGGATTCAACTACTTTCGATTGAAAAAAAATGCCACCTAAAGGAACGTTCTTTTCACCTCTGGTGTGGTCAAAATCATCTATTTTGCACATTTAAAGTTTTATTTTATAAATTTGAGGATGAATAAAGAAATTAGAGTGGAGGTGGTGGGTTGAAGGTTACAGTGGAGGTGGTGGTGGGGGTTGATGGTGGAGGGTGCAGGAAGGTGATGGTGGGTGGAGGTTGAAGATGAAGTGTGGTGGTGGGGTTTTATAAATAAAAATGAAGAAGATGCCCGGATAGTCCGTATGGTTTGGCCTTTTAAGGAAAGGGTATTTTTGTCATTTCACACCCTCTTAACAGAGAAAACAAACTGAAGTTAGACGCAGGGACTATCCGGGAACAAAAAATGAAAAGTTGGGGACTATTCAGGTAGTTTTAGAAAGTTGGGGACTATAGGTGAAAAATAGCGAAACCACAGGGACTATCCGGGCATTTTTCTCTTATTATTATTGTTTAGGTAAGTACAAACCTTATCCCTATTAAGTATTTTGTGTCTTTTACACATCATGCGGATGAAATTAGTCGGAAGGTCCTTGGATCCCTTTATTTTTCTTTCAACTTTGGTGACCAACTATTTCAAAATGCTCATTGTTTAACTTATATCACAAAAAAGCTTGTCACATGATTAAAACAGAGTCATAGACGAGCAAGCTACTCACGAGCTACTCGAGATCACCTAAAAATAAGGTTGTTTAGTATATGAGAACGAACACGAGCTTCAGTTATGGAGCTCGATGCACGGGGTTACTTTTCGACCCTCATGCAGCGTCCCCAAGTCCCCGGAGACAAGCCAATCCATCCCACTTCTTTGTGTGGGTCATTGGTTTCGTCCTGCCTTGGATTCATCAGGAGAGCAGCGCCAGCTCTCGACCAATGGTGCGTTCGTCGTTTGCACGACTAGGCACGTACACCTCTTCATTGACACTGACTCCGTCCCCCGATTGCGACCTTCAAATATTTGGCTCGTGACATCGAGCCGTCTTACGAGACTAAATGAGCCTATTATTTATTTCACTTTTACTTAATATACTAAATGTGTGTGTATATATTTACATAAATATAACTTTTATTTATAAAACTAGTGGGTTATCACCAGTGGCGGATCCAATATCTTTTTTCTATGGGTTCAAATTTTTCGACAGTCAAGTAACCAAACGTTGGAATTTTGGGTTGGTTCGGGCCGAACACACAATTTCATGGTCAAACTAAAGTTTTCATTTTATCAATTCATAAAAAAAATGAGTAAAATGCACGGATAGTCTCTATGGTTTGGTGAAATTTCACATTTAGTCCCCAACTTTTCAAAATTACACTCTTAGTCCCTATGGTTTGATAAGTTGTTACTCGGATAGTCCCCAAAGCGGATGAAGGTTACTCGGATAGTCCCTGTGGTTTGACAAGTTGTTACTCGGATAGTCCTTGTCATTTCACACCCACTTAACCAGAAAAACTAACCTCCATCCGCTTTGGGGACTATCCGAGTAACAACTTGTCAAACCACAGGGACTAAGAGTGTAATTTTGAAAAGTTAGGGACTAAAGGTGAAATTTCACCAAACCACAGGGACTATCCGTGCATTTTACTCTAAAAAAATCTTACAATCCTTTGTGCGACGTTGTTTTAGCTATAGTGCACTTTTTTAATAAATTATAAAATACTGATATAACTAATAGTTTCTACCATATTCTAATAATAAAGTTTAACTTTTTTATGCAAATGCATACCTTAAATCTTCACATTTAAATAAGAAAAGAGTTAATTGCCCGGATAGTCCCTGTTGTTTGCTATTTTTCACGTTTAGTCCCCACCTTTTTCAAAATAACATGTTTGCTCCCTGTGGTTTAACAAATTGTTAATCGGATAGTCCCCGGATTGAATAGCCATTAACTTATCCAGTTAAGTCTATGTGAAATGACTTAACTACCCTTTATATATATTAAAAAAAGAGTTAATTGCCCGGATGGTCCCTGTGGTTTCGAGTTTTTTCACGTTTAGTCCCCACTTTTTGAAAATAGCATGTATGCTCCCTATGGTTTGTCATTTTGTTACTCGGATAGTCCCCCAACATTTACTCTGGGGACTATCCGAGTAACAAAATGACAAACCATAGGGAGCATACCTGCTATTTCCAAACTAACTGATATCTACTCAGGGACTATCCGAGTAACAAAATGACAAACCATAGGGAGTATACCTGCTATTTTCAAAAGGTGGGGACTAAACGTGAAAAAACGTGAAATTATAGGGACCATCCGAGCAATTAACTCTTAAAAAAATAAAAAGATAATTAATTAATAATGTGGAACCCACCCCACACCACTCATACAAAAACCCCCAAACCACCTATTCACCCACTACTTTCACTCACACAACGCAGGATAGAAGAGGGCCGGCTAGGGTTCCGGCGACTCCCGCCGGTGCCGTTTTCCGATTGCACCACGACGGCTAGGTCTCCGTCATATACTAGAGCTCTGATGGGTCCTGCTATTGATGTGCACGGATAGGTCTCCCGCCGGTGCCGTTTTCCGATGTGCACTGCTCTGTTCAGAAGTGTGTTGGGGATATCGAAGCTTTAAGTTTTTTTTTTTTTTTTTGTGAATCAAAAAGACCTTTGAGGATGTGCACTGCCAGTTTGGGATTGTTTCCGTTTTTTCCTTATATTTTGGTGGGGTTTCCAGCATGTTGGACCCTCTTAGTGTATTGTCCTGCTATTGATTGGTGGAATGAAATTGTGATCGTTAAAAAAAACAATCAATTCCAGATTTGAGTTGTCTAAATGGATTAACATAGCAGGTTGTTATGGGTGGTTTGATGATACGGTGGTTTGATGATTCGGTGATGGCAAATGAGGGAGCAGTGGGGTGAACGACGATGTTGGATAGTGGTTAAGGACTTAAGGTGACGGGGTGGCGGTGGGTATGAGTTTGGACGTAAGTGAGCATTGTGGTGAACGACGCTGTTGGATGGTGGGGTGAACTGCGGTTTTGAATGGTGGTTACCATGGTGGTGGCTGAAGACGGTGAACGACGGTGTGGGGTGTGGGGTGTGGGTTTGGGTGGAAGGAGGGATTGGCCGATTGGGTAGTGGTGGGGGTGGGGCCCACTAAAATGATTTAATATAATTATATTTCTTTTAATAAATGGTGGTGCTATTTGAAATTTAAAGAGCAAGGGCAATTTAGTAATTTCATATCAACTTAACTGAGAAAACTAACTTTCATCCGCTTTAGCGACTACCCAGGTAACAAGTGAACAAACCACATGGAGCAGACATGCTATTTTAAAAAGGTGAGAACTAAACGTGAAAAAATGACAAACCACAGGACCATCTTGGCAATTAACTCATCAGAAAATAAAACATAACAATGAAGTTATTCGTTCATGATGTCTGGGCTTTCCTCAATGCATCCCAACATTAGAAATTTGCCCAAAAAGTTAGTTAATTTACCCAATTTTTCTGTTAAATTTTGATTTAGTCAAAAAACATGTAGTCATTGCTTGTTAGAAATAAAAAAAAAAAATATTTTCACACGTGCATCGGTATTGCTTGCTCATCAATTATTTCTTTTATTATTCAATGACAAATGATGTATTTCGGGAACAAATTGTTATTTGAACTCTAATGTCATGGTTTATGTGACCATGTTTCTATTTTTGTTATTTGGTCGACTATGCCCGTATACATTTGATAAAAGAAGAGAGAAACCTTTACAAAAAAAAATGTGAAGGGAAGAGTAATCGAACCTGCCACCATGTGGCTGGAAGCAAAGAGCTTTTCCTCTGCAACCGTCATTCAACTTTCCCTATAGGCTCATCTCTTAATATTATTATGGGTTCACTCTAGGTTTTTATATATAATTGCTACTAAAATTTTGAAATTTAGTGGGTTCGCGTCCCATAACGATATATTTAGGTCTGGCCCTGGTTATCACTAGCGCTTCACGACGGGTTCAGAACATAGAAAAAAAAAGCAAAACGCAAACTTAACGATAAAAAACCATACTGCGATGGTATATTCGAAAGTCATAAAAAAGTACGTCCTGTATACGAATACAAATTATTCCAACAAATTCACCCCAAAATATATATAAAGATAAATACGACGGTCGTGCATTACAACAAATCGATTTAAATGTAGATAAAAAAAAATAGGGGTGAGCAAACGGAAAAACCCGACCCTACCCAACAATTACCCGACCCGAGAACCGATCAAACATAAAATACAGAACCGATTCACTACCCTAACCTAAATATAGGGTCGGTTCCGGTCCATAGGTCAAAGCCGGGTTTCACCATGAAAAGAACCGAGAACCGACCCGACCCGGCCCCATTTTTTATGAAAAATTGGAACCAATAAAAATACCTAGGTACTTGGGTTCGGGTCAGGTTGGGTATATTTTCGGTTCGGTTCTCGGTTATTTTCGGTCCGTACCTAAACTTTCCCTATCAACAACTTTGTGTCTTTTACACATCACGCGGATGAAATTAGTGGAATGTCATTGGATCCCTTTATTTTTCTTTCAACTTTGTTGACCAACTATTTCAAAACGCTCCTTGTTTAACTTTTAACACAAAAAAGCTTATCACATCATTAAAACAGAAATAAGGTTGTTTAGTACATGATCACGAACACGAGCTTCACTTATGGAGCTCGAGCAGTCTCACGAGCCTAAATGAGCCTATTATTTATTTCACTTTTACTTAATATACTAAATGTGTGTATATATATTTACATAAATATAACTTTTATTTATAAAACTAGTGGGTTATCACCAGTGGCGGATCCAGTATCTTTTTTCTATGGGTTCCATGGCAGTCAAGTAACCGAACGTTGGAATTTTGGGTCGAGTCGGCCGGACACAGTATTTCATGGTCAAACTGAAGTTTTTGTTTTATCAATTCATAAAAAAAAATCTTACAATCCTTTGTGCGACGTTGTTTTAGCTATAGTGCACTTAAAAGAAACTAAATTATAAAATACTGGTTTAACTAATAGTTTCTACCATATTCTAATAAAGTGTAGATAAAAAAACATGTCGCAATGGTGTATTTAGGCAAGCCATTTAAAAGCCGGTGTTGGTGAGAAAACAATGTTACGAATATTTACAGCAAAATGAAACTAAATTATAAAATACTCTATTAAGGTTGGGAAACCAAACTTTAAACTTATTAAGACCAAAGAATGTAAACGAAAATTATTCACTAAAAACAAAATCTATAATGCTTAGGTTGGTTTTTAACGTCCGCATCACAGCCACGCCGGATAGGTATCCCATTACGAATGATCTAAGGGTGGAGGATATCAATCAAAATTTGATGGATCTTTCCAAACGCCACATCAACCATCACGTCATCTTTTTCCTCAACTCATCAAACACCAAAATGTAAGGTTACCTACCAAAAATCATCAAATTCCAAAATGCTATACACACACACATACCATGTATGTATATTTATTTGTGTGTGTGAGCAAAGATAACCAAATTAGGGTGGCTACCAAGATTTTGTTGCAAAAATCAAGGTGGTTTTCCTGTTTGGGGCCGCACGTCTCGATAGAAAGCCTTTCCAAATGCCATACCGTGTATCCTAATTGCATTTTGCTCCGGTGAAGCACTTAGGAAATGAAAGCTCCACGTCACAAATGCACCATCCTTTTTTTTTGAACGGCAAAATCACTTTATATATATATATATATATATATATATATATATATATATATATATATATATATATATATATATATATATATATATATATATATATATATAAAGAGCCAGCAAGGAGCTGAGAACAACAAGGAAAAACATAACAGAAACAGAAACAAACAAAAACAGACAAAAACGGAAATGGTCTAATAAGAATCATTGGAACATGGATGGATGTGTTTTTTGTATAAAGTGGTAATAATTTGATAATACGTTTAATAGTGTTTGTTTACTCTTAATTTAATTTACAAAACTAATAGATAAAATAACTCGACATGGTTGAGATATTTAAAAATAGTAAATCATATATATTTATAACCTAGTTCAACAAAGTGTAAATTAGAGTAAATTGTAGTTTTTGTCCATACGGTTTGTCACACCCTCAAAATCCACCATGCGGAGTACCACCGCTTGGAGGCGTGACGTGACCAGGATCGAGCCACCAATCATATTGAACATCGTAATTAAGTAAATAAGACCAACCACAATACGACTGGTGACCAAGGCTAGTTAACCATGTTTAGTTTAAACAGCGGAAGCATAAGAGTAAATCCAAAAGCATAAGTCCATAGTTTATAAGTTAAAGTTCAAAACGCAAGTTTAATAAGTTCATAGGATTTAAATAATAAGCACGGAACATAACAGTCCGTACACCACAACGACTCCTTCCTCGTGCAAGCTCCAAGCGTTTAGTGACCTGCATGTAACAACGAGTCAACAACAAAGTTGAGTGAGTTCACGTTTGGTTGTTTAGTTTTAAGTTGCTTCTAAAAAACGTGGTTTGACTTTCGTTGGCTTAATTTTCCGTGGGGGTTACCCCGTAGTTGAAAGTATGTTTAACCAGTTCCTTTTTCATTACCCATTCCATAACCATGATCAGTGGGGGTTTTCCCCGTGTGAACTACTAGACGGTATGATATCGACTGCTACTCAAATAAGTTGTGCCCTATATCAGTGTCTATCATCACTGACAATCTGCCATAGTCCATTAGTACACGCCCGTCCGAACGGCACGGTGTGAGGTTTGTTAAACCTAATAGCGCTATTAACTAATGACCCGCTCGCCATTGGCCTCGGCGATTAAGTCGATATAAATTGAGGGACTTCATGATAGAGTTTTGTCTAGCTAGTTTTAAGGTTGTTGTCCTACCCAAGGAGGACGAACGTACGTATTCTGCACCAGGAGAATTCGTAGGTTTAATAATGGCATCCAATCTATGGAGGATGGCCGTACATATCCTACCCAAGGAGGATATCTAGATTTAGTTTTAATTCTATAACCCATTCCTAAACCACCGGGAATCCCATGCCTTAGAAAGTGTGTGAACTCACCTCGGTTTGCTCGGTTAGATTCTCAAATATAGCTAAC
This sequence comes from Helianthus tuberosus, assembly GCA_030545235.1. Lineage (NCBI taxonomy): Eukaryota > Viridiplantae > Streptophyta > Magnoliopsida > Asterales > Asteraceae > Helianthus > Helianthus tuberosus. The sequence goes on from CM060396.1 coordinate 11,114,853, forward strand.
GGTCAAGGTCGGTCAATCACGTCCTAATATGATTACCAGTTAGTCATTTAGTGACCTTCAAATAGAGCACAAAGTTCCTACACGTATCTATCACACAACATGCATCACTTTAACGGTTTATGCCCATCTAAGTTTCCCATCCATTCCCCACTCAAGATCGAACATACGATAATGCACATAACATATATAACATGTTAGATCGTTCACAGATAGCATACTCGACATTTAGACACGCGAGTCACAACTTATGTCATTTCAGCATTTATATTCAAAACCGGCTGTTTTCGGACATTTTAATAAAATAGTTAAATTATTCCAAAAATTCCCAAATTTTTACAGTATGTCATAAACGTTCCATGTTTTATTGTGTAAAAATATCGGGGTCCGTTTCATTACCAATATTTTATAAAAATTCATATTCCGGACTGAACTCAGATTTATGTATTTCTGACCACAGTCCACGGAACAATTTATTAAAAATTCATCGAGTGTCCGATTTACGAAATTCCAGTGGGGTAATTACAAATGCATCGGTTTTCATCTACAGTAAAATTTTCATGATCTAACTCTACACGGAACCCACGTTATGGAAGAAAACAAAACATATAATTTCAGCTGAAAAATGCAGCTCTAGCTGCTGTTACGAAACGACGCTTTAAAAATAGTAAACGAAGTCCAAAAATTACGATTCCGGTGCCATTAGAACCGTATTTCATAACACATCAACATAGCTTTCAGAAAATACATCTTTCGTTAAGTTATGACCTGTTTACAGCCAACTGAAGTTGGCTGTAAAACTTGGACAGATTCTGATTTTCAGTTTCTAACTTACTAACTTGTGTTCGATTGATTCCGTTAATCATATTTAGTGATCGTAACAATATCACACATCAATATCGACAAGTAAATCAGCAAATACTCAGTACATATCAAAACAACTTCATATTAACACAAATACATCATGTTTCATCTTCTTGGTTAAACCCTTTTTAGTGTTCTTGTAGATTTAACATACGACATCTTTCTCTACACAAAATGGACATGAACAAGGGTTAAATAGAGACTTACTACTAGCACAAGGCTAGGGTAGAAATCTAGTGTAAAGATGATGAGAAAAAGGTGGTGAGGAAGACTTGAACAAAGCTCCTTTGAAGCTCTTCAACTTGCAACCTCCATGGAAGCTTGAATGGAGCTTGTTTATGAAAGAGATAAAGATGAATGATGAAGATGGTGGGATGTGGTTTCGGTTGTGGGATGAGCCGAAAGAGAGAGAGTAGAGTGATGAGGGTGATGGAGTGAAGTTTGTGAGTTATGATTATTATATATTGCAAGATCTTCATAATCTTATCATATCTAGCAACAAATCCAACAATATCTAAACAAAAGATATGAGGAGATCTAATAGGATCATGGAGATCTTGGTGGGGTCCCTTGGGGGACGGTTGCACATGGGGGGGGGGGGGGGGGGGGGGGGCTTTATGTAAAATTTCAACTAAATGGTAAGTAGGTAGTTAAATTGCAAGTAATATGATCATAGGTGTTAGTATAAGGTTTTTAGTGGGTGTTATGATATACAGGGATCATGACTAGCCAAAAATAATTACACAATGTGTTTGACAAATATTTGGTGTCCCGGGTAATGTCCGGTTGTTCGGTCGGATACTGTTCCGTTAAACTGCTTAATTAATCCGTAAAGCGTCCTACATATATATTTTTGCAACGTTTTTAATTTTTAACACTCAGGAAGGCATACCGGACTATTTAGTAATTTTTCTGTATACTACTAGTATGTTAACACGCACATGTAAGTACAACACAGTAATCAGAGAGCAGTTAAATGATTCAGCACAGTCATCAAGCACTTTAATTGTCATTAATAAATTGTACGGATACATGGAATTACGAGGGTTGTCACACGGTTTGCTCCAATTAACACGTTTCGTCCACCCTTAACACCTCTCGTCCCTAACGTTTGATTTTTTCACACTTTACGTCCTGGACCTTAACATTGTTAACTTTTCTACTAGTTTGTGTGTGAAATTACTCATATACCCATCAACATTCTTCTCCAACCAGCCCTACCATTTGATTCCTTGATATTTGTTACAGAAATGGCGCGAGAGATTGTTAATTTGTTACAGCCGCGATACGTCATCTTGATTTTGATCGGTTCACTTTTTGCTTTTCTTATCTTCTCCTCGTTTTCTCAACAGGTAGTTCAGTTTTTGATATGTGCAATTTGTATGAAAATACAATCTACAACAAAAAATGAATTCCGTAGATGTCTCTCTTCTGTTCACCATCTCTAACTGAAGATGACATTGGCAAGTGAAAGACTCGCATGAATATCCAAACTAGCCTCCATCGGCGTAGGAGCCGATGCTAATGAGAACTCAATTTATTCTCTACCAAGGACTGTGGTGATGGGAATCATTAGAACTACGAGTGCGATTGCGAATTGTAGTGCGCTATCGTAAGCCATTTTATGAGCAGTAGATCAATAATAATTGGTGACATTAGAGAGAGAGAGAGAGTTTGGAATGTTGCAAATGGAGATGTGAGTGAGGGTCTGTTTATAAACATTGGTTAGCTCTAACGGTAAAAAATGTGAACATTAGAACATGTCGGTTTGGGATTGTCAATTTGAAACGATGCAATTTATCGATTAACAAAATGTAAATCAAATTGATACCGAGGACAATACATGGAAGACGAGTATCCTTGTCCGTCGTAATATGAATTGAATGATGTTGGTGGTAGGTGGGGGTAGTGGTTGGTTGGAGAAGAAAGTGGAAGGGTACACGTGTAATTTCATACATCAACTAACACAAAGTTAACGGTGTTAAGATCCAAGGAAGTAAAGTGTAAAAAGATCAAACTTTAGGAATAAGAGGTGTTAAGGTGAATAAAACGTATTAATTAGAGTAAACCACATGCAGGAAAGCTATAATTTACACTTTAAGTAATTTATTGTATAGTTCCTTGAATAAGTGTTTTCCATTACACTTCTTGCCTGCCAACTACTATATTATATCACCCACCTAGAATTTTCTCTGAAGTAAAAGGAAAGTGTGTACTAGCAAAGGTAAGGTTTCAACATTTCACATTTGATTCCTAGATATTTCTTTGAATTTTCTTGAAGCTCACTTTTGAATTATATATTTTAACCTTATTTCATCAATATAACATTTCAAAGTATAAGATCATGATCCAACTTCGAAAGTAACTTAAACCATATTAATATACTTGCAGACATGAATTCATCTCGTAGGAATCGTTATACTAGTTTTTTTTTATAATCCTATAATTCTAACGGTAAATCTTTATACATTTTATAGCTTCACTTTAAAATTGATGACCGATTTTTATACCAAGGCACATGCAATCTCAATCAAAACCATAACAGTTAAATTGACATTCGCACAAGTTTTGTATTGTTATTTCATGAATTACATTTTCATGTATATTGTAATAAGAAATTATATTAAAGAAAAAAGGTGTTAATAATGTGTTGATGTTAAATACATCTGACCAATGAGTGAATGTCTATCTTTTATTTTGCAATCTGTATTATAATATATATTGGTGGGATGAACATTTCGGTACCAATACGGTATTCACTTTTTGGCGTTTTTGGGATTGGTACTTTCGGTTCAGTACAATACCTGTATTTTACCGATTTTTAACTTCAAATATTGTACCTTAATGATACCCAATTTTGACAATTTTTGGATAGGTATTTTCGATACTAGTACCGAACTCATCCCTAACATATAGTTGGTAAATAGAGAAAATGAATAATACGCAAGGTAAGGATACTTGAAATTGAAGTGGAGCTTCCTGTCTTTGACGAGTTAATTTGTTTGGCATAACAAAATATTGGGTACCTTTAAGAATAAAAAATCTTCTCCCTTTTAAAATATCAGCATAACCAAATGAGTTAAGAAAATTTATTTTACACAACTAATACTTTTCTAGCTTGCGTCTCCTTTTCTTTTTTTACTTTAACAATACATGTTTTTGCCTATCTTTCTTTTAATACTTTTTTTTCCTTTTCTTAACCTTTATCTTACTTAATTTTCTTAAACTTTGTTTACCTTTCTTTTCTACTTTTTTTTACCTTCCCTTTTTTAACCTTTCTTTTTTAACTTTGTTATTTACGTATTTTTTTACATTATCTTCTTATGGTTGGTGTTGTACCAAGTCCCGATATTGTAATTAAACAGTGGATTATCTATTTGCAAGGAACTAAAACGATACCAATTAAATCGCCGTCGCCTTGTACGGAAAAGTCGCCTCCCGCTACGAAGTGCGTGCTTACCTCTAACTCTAGTCAGTATAAAAGGAAGATCGGTAAAAGAAATATAAAGAAAATACCTAATGCTTTCAAATGAAGCCAAAGTCGTTGGTGTTTTTTACTTTGTGACGTTCTATTTGTTAAAATTCAGAGATAAAGTTTGACGCAACTTACAATTTATCTACAGTTAGTGGGAAACACAAGTAACTTTCATAGACATAGAGGATGAATTATATTTATTGAACTTTTACTATATGACTTGTAGCCCAGTAATAATATATGTAAGAGTAAATTACAAGTTTTGTCCTTTATGTTTACACCAAATTGTAGGCGGTGTCCTTTGCCTTTAAAATTGACGGGTTTTGTACTTAATGTTTCAAAATCTTGCAAGTTACGTCCTTTAGCCCTAACCCAGTTAATTTTTTTTCGCTAAATCGGATCATGTGGACCCCATATAAGGGTAGTTCAGTCTTTTCTGATCCTAATACATAAAAACTCATTTAAAAAAAAGGAAAAATAAAAAACTCCCACCAAATCTTATCCTTTCTGTCTCTATACTCTCTCTCTCTCTCTCTCTCACACCCCTCTCTCAGCACCATCATCGTCATTACCACCAACCTCCTCCGGTCAACACCACCGAGTACTTGGGATCAAACTCATTCAAGGCATTCAAAGTCAATAAAAACTTTTTATTCCTAACACAAAATGATATTTATCATTTCAATATCCTACCATTAATAACTAAGCTACAATTACCAATTAAGTAAAGTGGATGACACAACTTCTTTCCACACAGACGACCATTAGTGGAGTGTGGAAGAAACAAGGTGGCTGCAAATTATAACCCATTATAAACTTCCATAAAACTCACATCTAACCACCAAATTAGTGTCAATGTCAAGCTTCCACTGTCTGTACCGACCACCATCTCTAAAATCAGATCTAGTTTGTTCATCATCTTCATCTCCCCTCTCTCTAGCTTCAACCAACCTTCACCACCACCTGTGACCGCCACCACTGACCACTCTCTTCATCGCACTACCACCTGTGACTGTCACCATCTCTAAATCAGATCTGATTCGTTAATTGCAGATCTAAAAACGCAGGTTCATCAACGACCACCATCTTCATCGGCGAACCTACACCACCTTGATCCTAAGTCGGCGACCCCACTCTTTTGCTGTAATGACTGCATCACCTTCAATCTCCGAGTCTCCGACTAATACAAATTCAGTGGGATCCTCAATGCGCCGCCATCGTCCAGCCAGACTTCATCGGAGAAAACCCACATGATGAAACACGGGTTAACACTATTGTTAATCTGTGGGGTCGTTTCTCCTGTGGGTTCAATCTCTCTTCCTACTCGTAAGACGACCGTCTCCTGCAAAACAGCAAACCGTTAGTCTCGTTAAGAGGGGAATATGGGGGTTTCCCTCTTAACCAGGCTCCGGCGTGAGAATAAGTACTGTTCTGAGGAAGAATAATCAGTGCGTGTTAAGTGTGAGAATAGTGAGAGCAAGATGATCAACCTGGATGATGAAGGGTCTTATTTATAGCCGAAGGGTTAAGAAAGGGAGGAGCAGCAGTGCTAGCTGTAGACGCGCGCCAGCTGTCCGACCAAGGGGAATATCCCTTTGGTCTCCTCTGCTGTGGTCAGTGTAGTGGTACACGTGGCGCGCCTGTATTCGCCTAATTTGTAAACATCGTACTGATGTTGTCGGACTGCTCCCTGACCTGTTGCAGGTCCACTTGGCGCTTGATCTCTGGTGACACGTGTTGTCCTTTGTGTCGGCTGGAGCATCTTTGGTGTTACCTGGATCTTTTCCAGAAGCTTCTAGAAGCTTCTGGATGATGCGGTTGATGTTACTGACACGTAGGATGGAGAAAGTGGTATGTTCCTTGCCATGTTGGCAAGGAATTGGGACCATACCTCTTCAAGTCCCCCCAGTCCAGTGTGCCTTCTAGGTGAGTTGATCGTCTAGGAGGGATTCTGGACTTATGAAGGTAGTGTTTGTTATGATGTGGTGTTTTTGGCTTCTTGCGGAAATGAGCCAAACAGACGCATGACGCATGGCGCATGGGTTTTGACTCCTTGCGGAAGTGAGCCAAATGGACGCATGACGCATGGCGCATGAGTTTTGGCTCCTTGCGGAAGTGAGCCAAATGGACGCATGACGCATGGTGCATGGGTTTTGACTCCTTGCGGAAGTGAGCCAAATGGACGCATGACGCATGGCGCATGGGTTTTGACTCCTTGCGGAAGTGAGCTAAATGGACGCATGACGCATGGCGCATGGGTTTTGACTCCTTGCGGAAGTGAGCCAAATAGGCGCATGACGCATGGCGCATGGGTTTTGACTCCTTATGAGTGTTGTCTTCGGGAAGAAGCTTTGTTGTCTTTGGGAGGAGTGACTGACGTGACAGCCTGGTGTCAGTTGAACAGGCGCCTTTTCAGTCACGTCAGTTACTTTATGTCATAGTGGCGGGCGGTTGTTGCATACTTTTCCGAAAAAAATGATTGCGTTTTCTCTCCCCTCTGACGTGTCTCGCCTTGATTGGGTCCTTTCCTGTACCTCTGGCGGTTCGCTGCCCATCGCATTAAATGCGATGGGTATAAATTCCAAGGCGGTCTCCTCCATACTTCACTTTTCAAAATTTGAATCCCGGAATTTTCTCATCTTCCCTGATCGTTCTTCCTTCGACTTTTGAGTTCATCTGCTTCCTCTTTCCATTTTTCGTTATGTCTGCTTTGAATCCTACTTTGAAGAAAAAGAGGAACAAGGTTAGAACTCCTCCCGGCCCAGATCAGGCGGTTATTGGTTGGAGAGAAGAGGAATTCCAGAATCTAGTAAGGGAGATGGGTTTTCTCCCCGATTGGGGTGCTCAATATCCTATTGCTGGTTCCACTGCCATGGATGCTCCTCCCGGATACATGACTCTGTACGTTGCTTTCTTTCGGGAGGGTAACTTTAGACTTCCGATGACTCGGTTTACTGCTGACGTTTTGAGGGGCTATGGTCTCCATATCTCTCAGATAAATGCCATCGGACTCCCTCGGATTACTCACTTCGAGTTTATTTGTATGGCGAACCGTTTCGATCCGACGTTTGAGATGTTCAACGTCTTCTACACTGTTACGTATACGAATGGGTTTTACTCCTTCAGTGCTCGTACCGGTGTGACGCCCGTTTGTTCTGTGCCGTTGAAGGGTATACATGATTGGAAGCAGAAGTTTTTCTATATTCGTCGGGGTGTTGTGCCTGTGGACATGCATTATAGATCTGTGGATGAGGGTATCCCAAAAGTCGATGTGGTTGCAAATTTTGCTGATCAGGACTGGTACAAGAGGTTGACTCGGAAGGCCACCCCGATTACCCAGCTTGAGGAGATGGCGTTGGTTGGTGCTGGGATGAGCATGAAGTGGATCCCTAAAAATCCGTTGGGGGTCCCGGTTTACGGCCATGAGGGCAAATGTACGTTTCGTTCCGTGATCTTACTCTTCTTCACTTTTTTTTTGTGTTGTACTCTTTGTTGCTTGTGAGTTATTCCTTATCTCCATTTTTTTTTGTTCAGTAGGGTTCACGGTGTTGCACGTATTGGATCCTAAGGCGCCGGGTGCGATGGTTGAGGCTATACAAAAATCTGATAAACGGCCTTGGTTAGATCAGATTCGTGGCCGGTTTCTGCATCCCAGTAACAAGAGTTTTGTTACTTATGTGAACACTGTCTTAGGTGAAGATTTTGAGGATGACGACGATGCGTTTGATTCCCTTCGAGAGGAAGTTATCATTCTCTCGAGTGATGGGTCTGGTAGGTCCTTTGAAGATCTAACTTCTCCTTCCACGCGTGCAGGTCCGGCGCAGGGGGCTGTGCAAGAGCCGGTGAACGAGCCTGTTGAGGAAGGTGTGGAGATTCCGGTCGAGGCTGTTAATCCATTGGAAACGAGGAGGAAGACAAAAACTGATAGGTCGGAAGGGAAAGGGAAGAAAGCTGAGGGGACTGCATCCGGTACTCCTCGTAAGCGTCCTCCCACCCCTCGTGTCCTTGATTATGTTGTCGTTTCTGATACATTGCCCGGTTTAGGAGTTGGAGAGGGGCGTCCTGCGTCGGATCCTGAGGATCAGGCGACTTTAACGGAGATTATGCAGAAAAGGATGTTTGACGATAGGAAACGAAAGCTTGATGAGCAGGCTGCTGCTGCGCTTGCGGCGAAGAAGATTAAACTTCAGAAAGAGAATCCTCCCGCCCCTTCTGAATTGGATATTGATATGGGTATTTTTGCTGAAAAGCCAAGTGATCTGCTGCAGAAAATCTATGAAGCTTCTGGTATTCGCTTTATTTTTTCCCAGCGTCTCTTACGTTTTTATTTGTTGGTCCTTTTCTTTGAATATGCTCTGCTCGTTTTGGGGCAGGTACCAAAACAGCCAAGAGTGGGCATAAGGTTGACATATCCAAGATTACTCCTCCAGAGTCCCCGCCGTCGAGGGTGTTTGGGTTGTCTCCTCCTCATGACACTCCTGACGGTGCGAAAAAAGGAGGCGTGAGGGTTGAGCAGGTGGCGGAAAGTGGCGATGATGTAGGCGGTGCTGCGGGTGGTGCTGGTGTTGATCGTGGTAAAAATGTTGAGGTGGAAGTAGAGGTGAGTCAAAACACCCCCCACCAAACGGTCTATACCAAGCGCCCCCCAGGTGCTGGTGGTGGTGCCACTTCGGGCGTTGTCCGCAGCCCGCAGTTTGGAAAAGTTCATGCTGATTCCTTTGAGACCACTAATCCTGTTTGTGACGATCTTCCGTATATCCCCAATTGGAGACTGACCCAAGGTTCTAGGATGGACAACCTTGAAAATTGTCATGACTTCTACTCGTTATCCCTCCCCCCAGCTGAAAGGATGTTTCAGAGGAAACGCCGCCGGTTCGCACTGTTGGATGATCACGTTCAGGCCGGGGTTAATTTTTTCTCTACCACTCAGGAGATTGTCCGTGAGTGGAAACAAATGGGGGAGGATACAATGGAGTTTGAGAATGATAAGCGGCTGTTTGCTGAAGAGAAGGAGAAATTCAATGCTGAAAGAAAAGGGTTAGAGTGGAGGCTTGCCGATGCAGAGGAAAAACTTGCCCAGGAAAGGAAAGCCAATGCCGACAAGCAGAAAAATTGGGAAGCTGCGTGCGAGCGTACCAATGTTGAGCTTAGAACGCAACGTGACACGATTACCCGTTTATCTGGTGAGAAGAAGGATATTGCTGATGAGGCTAACCAAGCGCGCATGATGTTTGAGAAGAAGGAGAAAGAGTATGTTGAACGTATCGCTAAGCTGGAGGTTCTTGCGAGGCAATATGAGACTTCCGAACGTCTTCTTCAGGAAAAAACTGTTGAATGCCAAGCCTCTGAACTCCTTGCTGAGGAGACGTCCGCTGATTGCAAATGGTTGCTCTCGCGCGCGGTGCCTCTGGTAATATCTTGTACTGTGTTATTGTGACTTTTATGATTTATCCCTTACTTGTGTGTTTTGTCGTAGATTGCTGATCGCATCGTTAAGTCCCATGAGCTGGCCAACTATATGTTTGAGTTGGGGCAAGCTGGCTATGACAGCGGTCGTAAGGATGGTTATATCGAAGGCAGGGCTGCGGCGGTTAATAAGGAGAAAGAGCACCGTTTTGCGCTGTGGAAAGAAGATTGTGCCGCTGCTTATGCCTCAAAAAGACAAGAGTTTGCGTCTTTGGAGTTTGCGGTGGTTAATGCTGCGAGGAAGCTAGCTCGAAGGCCGAATGGTGTTGCTATGTTAAAGAGAGCATTAGGTGACGAAGGTGGTGCGGCTGAGGGTGTCGGGCCCAGTCATCCTGAATGAGGAACTCCGGCCTGCGCGCCGCGTATGACCTTAGGTGGTCTTGTATTTGACAATTGGATAAACAATTCTAACTTTCGTGTTGTGTATGTGGATATTTGACTGTGTTTTGACTATGCTAACGGTTGTCTGTTTTTATGCGAATTTGTTATCGTCATAATATGTGCGTGTATAATTGCTTTGATTCAGGTATCACGAATGAATAATGGCGCTGACAGGTTATATTGTGTTTATTACAACGTTTTATTCTGTCGTATTTGTGCGCAGGTGGGTCGTGAATACGAAGTGATCGAGTGACAGGTTATTGTGTGTACCCGGCTGTTCTCAGCCTTGGGGGTGTTTACAATGTTTTGTTTGTCCTGTGTTCGACGTTTTCGTGTTTATGTGGGCACGAAGTATTTGATTGGCGTTTGTTAGGCTTTAGTTGTGTGTTTGACCCGGCTGTGCACTTGTTTGTGACAGGCCTTGGAGGTCTACAACGTTTCCTAATGGTCGAGCCATTGATGTTTTCGTGTATGCCCAAAGTGATACATGCAGTTATGACAAAGAAATTTGCATAATAAAAAGGTAGCCAAACACTTCTTGTATTATAAATGTGTTGGCAACTAGCCCATTGCGATTACAAAAACTTCGTTCATAAGTAACACCTTCTCAGTTGTTGAGCATTCCATGTGCGAGGAATCTCTTTGTTATCGATGGTGCGCAGTTTGTAGGCCCCCTTTCCGAGCACGGTGTCGATGACATACGGACCTTCCCATTTGGGAGCCAGCTTCCCGGGTTTCTCTGCATTTGAGGCTCCATTGTCTCTGAGGACGTATTCACCCGGGTTGAAGGTGCATATTCGGACTTTAGAGTTGTAATATTTTTCCAGCTTTGTTTTGTATTTTGCTTCGTTGATTGCCGCCATTTCTCTCCGTTCTTCTAGGAGGTCAAGGTCGATTCTCCTTTCTTCTTCATTGTTGATCATGTTCATGGAGAGCATTCTTGGTGACGGCAATCCTATCTCTGCTGGTATTACTGCCTCCGACCCATAAACCAAGCTGAACGGTGTTTCTCCGTTGCTTGTTTTGGGCATCGTCCTGTGGGCCCATAGGATGCTTGGCAGTTCGTCTACCCAACCTCTTCTCTTTTCTCCCAACCTTGCCTTAATTCCGTCAACTATACTCTTGTTGACGGCTTCAACCTGACCGTTCCCCTGCGGGTGTGCAACCGAGGAGAAAGCGTGTTCGATGTGCAATTCCTTGAGCCATTGTTGAAGGTTGTCTTTGGCAAAGTTGGTCCCATTATCGGTGATTATCTTGAGAGGTAAGCCAAAACGACATATGATTTGTTCCCAAATGAATTTTTTGACGACGGTGGCTGTGGTCGATGCGAGGGCCTTTGCCTCTACCCACTTGGTGAAATAGTCAACTGCGACTATTATAAACTTGACGGCCCCTGGGGCTTCGGGGAATGGTCCCACCATGTCTATTCCCCATTGTTGAAAGGGCCACGCGGTGGTGACCGGTACCAACTCATTCTTGGGGCGCATCGTTTTGGGTGCATGCCTTTGGCACCCGCCACATTTCCTCAACTCTTTGACCGCGTCCAAATGCATTCCGGGCCAATAGTACCCCGCGTTCATGACTTTTGCTACCACCATTCTTGGGCCGGCATGTATACCACAGATTCCCTCGTGCACCTCTCTGATCAGATAGCGTGCGTCTTCGGGGTCAACACATCTTAACAAAGGCCCGAGGTATGATTTTCTATATAAGATCCCATCAGCCATCTGGTAATGTTCGGATTTGTACTGGACTTTCCTTGCTTCTGCCTTGTTCTCCGGGAGTACTCCAGATTGGAGGTATGTGATTATCGGAGTCATCCAAGACGTTGTCCCTAGTTGGACGACACTTACTTCTCGAAGTGGTACTGACGGGTTGCTCAAAACTTCTATTCGTACATCTTTTGCTAGGTGTTGGAAGCTTGTGGAGGCGAGTTTACTCAGCGCGTCTGCTGGCTTGTTCTCGCTCCTATTTATGTGATGCACTTTGTAGGAATAGAAGGTTTGTAGCAGTGTCTTTGCTTGGCTTAGGTAAAGTGCCATCGTATCTCCCCTGGCTTCGTATTCCCCGTTGATTTGGCCTGCCACCAACATGGAGTCTACGTGTGCTTTGATGTGTCGTACGCCCATTTTGATTGCCAACCTTAGCCCGGCAAGGAAGGCTTCGTATTCGGCTTCGTTGTTTGTGCTTTTAAAATCTAGGCGTATGGCGTAGGTGAACTCGTGTTTGTCGGGGCTCACCAGCCGGAGACCAGCACCTGCGCCATCCTCGTTGGACGCACCATCTGTGTACAGTAGCCATGGTTCTTCCACTTGTTGTTTCTCGGCCTTTTCCATCGCCTTGCATTCTCGGTCTTTGTCGTCCAGTACTTCTGTCATGAAATCCGCGAGTACTTGGCCCTTGATCGCCGGTCTCGGTCTGAACACTACGTTATGACCTCCAAGCTCTATCGCCCATTTTGCTAGTCTCCCTGAAATCTCCGGTCTTGCGAGTATGTTGCCAATGTTGTAGTTTGTTAACACGTGAATGACGTGATTGGCAAAGTACCTGCGCAGCCGTCTTGATGCATGAATTAGTGCGAGTACTAGCTTCTCCATGATTGCGTATCGGGTTTCTGGATCGGTTAAAGTTCGTGACACATAATAGACTGGCGTCTGGACACCCTGTCGATCTACAAGCAACACTGCTCCCACTGCCCTGTCGGAGGCTGATAAGTATAGTGTCAGAGGTTCGCCCTTGACTGGTGCGGTTAAGGTTGGCAGCTTGATGAGACAGTCTTTCATCTCGCGGAAAGCGCTTTCAGCTTCCGGAGTCCACTGAAATTGACTCTTCTTCATGCAGTTTCGGAGAGTTTTGATAAACGGAAATGATTTAGCCGCGTGATTGGCTAGGAAACGGTTGAGTGCTGCTAACCGCCCTGCCAGTTTTTGCATCTCTTTGATCGTTGACGGTGACGGCATGCGTTCTATTGCTTGTATCTTGTCAGGGTTTACCTTGAAACCATCTTTTGTGACAATAAAACCCAAGAATTTCCCCTCCTCCATGCCGAAGGAGCACTTCGCTTGGTTTAACTTGATGCTGACTCCGCGCAGAGTGTCAAACGTCTTTTGGATGTTCAGCAGCATTGTACTCTCCTCTTTGCTCATGATAACCAGATAGTCCATATATACTTCTATATACTTGCCGATTGCGTCGTAGAATGTTTCGTTCATGAGCCTCTGATAGGTTGCACCCGCATTTTTTAAACCAAATGGCATTTTGGTATAGCAGTATAACCCCGTTGGTGTGCGGAATGCGGTCTTGTCTTCGTCCTGCACGGCCATCTGTACCTGGTGGTACCCTTTGTAGCAGTCAAGGAAACATTTCCATCGGAAAGTGGCGAGTGAATCGATCTTCTCATCGATATCTGGTAAGGCGTAACAATCCCGCGGACATGCCTTATTTAAATCTTTGTAGTCCACGCACATCCTCCAGCTACCATTGTTTTTCTGGACCATCACTGGGCTTGCTACCCATGTTTGGTACCTGACCTCTCTGATGATCCCCGCGTTTAACAACTCTATAACTTGCTCTTTCATGGCGTCGTGCTTTATGTCCCCTAAATGGCGCTTAGCATGTACCACCGGCTTGGCTTCTTCTGATACGTTTAGGCGGTGTTCAGCTATGTGCCGTGGAACACCTACCATGTCTGCTGGCATCCAGGCAAAAACATCCATATTTTGGAACAGCAGTTTTTTTAGCGCCGCGCGCGTCAGGTCGGACATTGCAGGTCCCAAGGTTACCGTCTGTTCCGGATATGCGCTGTTGAGCACCCATTTTTCCGCCTCTTGGCGCGCTTCTGGTTTCCTTGCATTTGCAGGTCTTAGCTCGTCCGTCGCTAATACTTCTTTGCTTGCGTAGATAATGGCTACTCCTGTTTCTGTTGGAAATCCCACTGCAGAGTGTGGGCTAGAGCAAATCATGCTGAAATCACCTTGGTATTCTCTTCCCAGCAGAATATCGTGTCTCAAATGTGCTGGCAACACCATGAATGTGACTTCCTCTGTTCGTGAGTTTCTTCCGTCTGAGAGCAGCACTGGGAATGATATTTGTCCTAGAGGAAAAACGGCTTCGTTGCAGAATCCAGTGAGCGGGTAATCAACTAGTTCTAAGCGCGCTTTGCCCTCCTGATCGAACTGATTGAAACATTGTTCATATATGATGTCCGCAGTGCTCCCCGGATCGATGAAGATGTAATCTGTTTGGTAATGCCCTATGACGCCTGAAATGACTATGGGCCTTCTTTCTCGTGGGCCTCCTCTTACAACTGGGAAAACGACTTGTTTCTCGCGCCATGAGTCATCCTGTGCGCGCTTGTTGTAATTTTTCCTTGGTCTTCGTGGACCCCCTTGAACCATGTGGGTTTCTAACTTCCGGAGTTTTTTGTTGTCCGACCCCTCTTCTCTTCGTTGAATCTGACGGTAATCACGCCTGCCACCTTTGACCAGGTGAGTTAACTTTCCGTCTCTTAAAGCCCTTTCGATTTCTTGTTTGAGGCTGAAACAATCGTCGGTTAAGTGGCCGGTGTCCTTGTGGAAGTCGCAGAAGAGATTTGGGTCTTGGCCCCTTTTGTTGCGCATCTGTAGTGGTGGCTTGAACTGGTGGTTCTCGGTTGCCAAGACTTTTGAAGGGGTTTTCGTTAGGAGTGTCCACTGCTTCTCTCTGTTTTCTTTTTTCACCTCTTTCCGGTGTGCGATTTGGTTTATCGTGTGGCGCGCATCCTCTCTTACCGGGCTTCGTTCCCTGTAACCGGACGCCTTCCAAGGTTGGCTCCTGCCCTTCTTGCTATGCCGGTCGTTATGGTTGTAGCTGCGTTGACGGTGATCGTCGCCGGTCAACTGTCTATCCGACTGTGCAATAGTTTTGGCTGCCTCAATGAAGGTTTCCCAATCTTTGGGTCCCCCGTCTCTACCTTTTATACGCTTGATTAAATCATCGCACTTGACTGCCCGCATGAAGTGTGCGCGCATCATCTTTTCGCCGCAGTCGCCGATCTCTAAACATTCTTTGTTGTACCGAGTAATGAAATCTTCTACGCTTTCGTGGTCTCTGCGCCATATGTTCAAGCAGTCGGCTGGATCCCTGGTGTGTCGTCGTTGTTGTGAGAAGTGTGCCAGGAACTTCTCTCGGAAATCGATCCATGATTTGATTTTCCCCGCTGGTAAGCTGTCGAACCAGATGCGCGCTGCGCCTACGAAGGTTTGAGCAAAGAGATGACACCAGGTTGGCAAGTTCCATCCACCCTTTGCTCCCGCACCGTTGAAGACTTGGAGATGATCGTCTGGGTCTGTCAACCCGTTGTATTTTCCCACGTTATGTGGCAGTTTCGTTTTGTCTATGGCAGCAGTGGCGATCTCTCGGATGAACTTTGAATTCTCGGCCATGTCGTCTGGACGATAGCTAAGAGTGAAATCGTGCTCTGCTTTGGGATCATAACCTGCGTGTTTGCGAGGTTTGTATGCTTCATGCTCTGGTGGGAGCCTGCTGAACACCGTGCGCGTCTCCTCATCGTTTTCAAGTTCGTCGTTTATGTTGCGCGGACCTAAACGACTTTGTATTGGCTTCTTCGGTTGGTTAGAGTACTGCACGTAGTTGCTCTCTGTCTCTCCGTATGTGTCGCGCGTGTCGTGCGCGCTTGGTCTTCTGACATGTGGTGGAGGTACCGACTCAGGACGCAGATTGAATGCATTGGTCTGTTGAGGCATGGGTGCGCTCAAGGGCCTCTGCGGTGGAGTGGCAAATGCTGACTGGAGAGCTTGCGCCTGAAGCAGAGCCTGCTGCGCACTGAGTTGTTTGTAAACAAGGTTTATGGACGCCACTTGTTCAGCATACCAGGAAGCCAGAGTCTTTCCTTCAGGTAGCCCTAGTAGTGCAGAGAAGTTCAGTTGTGCTTGGTCCGATGGAACTGAGGGGCTAGCTCCATGGCTTTGAGTTTGCACTGGTGGTGTCGGTTGGACTACCTCTGACGGAGGCTGAAACGTAGCTCCATCTGTGGTCTGAGTGATGATTCTGGGTGGAGTTTGGAAAAAAGCACCAGGTGCGTTTTGAGTAGCAATCCTGGATGTACTCCCGAAGATGCTGGGAAGCTCAATGTTCATCGGCCCTTCTTGGATAACCTCGTTCCTTGGACCCCGCTGGACATGGACGTTGTCCGAAATGAGCTCGAAAGAAGAGACGTCTCCATCTACTTGGTGAGAAGGGTTTTGTTCGGCCATTTTGACGAGTGTTTTCTGGAAAGAAAAAGAGATGAGAGTGGTTTTGCTAAAAGCGGATGGCGCCAATGATGAAACACAGGTTAACACTATTGTTAATCTGTGGGGTCGTTTCTCCTGTGGGTTCAATCTCTCTTCCTACTCGTAAGACGACCGTCTCCTGCAAAACAGCAAACCGTTAGTCTCGTTAAGAGGGGAATATGGGGGTTTCCCTCTTAACCAGGCTCCGGCGTGAGAATAAGTACTGTTCTGAGGAAGAATAATCAGTGCGTGTTAAGTGTGAGAATAGTGAGAGCAAGATGATCAACCTGGATGATGAAGGGTCTTATTTATAGCCGAAGGGTTAAGAAAGGGAGGAGCAGCAGTGCTAGCTGTAGACGCGCGCCAGCTGTCCGACCAAGGGGAATATCCCTTTGGTCTCCTCTGCTGTGGTCAGTGTAGTGGTACACGTGGCGCGCCTGTATTCGCCTAATTTGTAAACATCGTACTGATGTTGTCGGACTGCTCCCTGACCTGTTGCAGGTCCACTTGGCGCTTGATCTCTGGTGACACGTGTTGTCCTTTGTGTCGGCTGGAGCATCTTTGGTGTCACCTGGATCTTTTCCAGAAGCTTCTGGATGATGCGGTTGATGTTACTGACACGTAGGATGGAGAAAGTGGTATGGTCCTTGCCATGTTGGCAAGGAATTGGGACCATACCTCTTCACCACATGAGTTTATTTGGCTTTGTTGTTGCGATTAGTTTGGTGGCTACTGATTGCAGAATGCTGATGGATTGTGGTGGTGGCAGGTGATGACAACTGGTACAGAGGAGAAGGGGAAATGATTTAGGGTTGGGTTCTTTATTTTGGGGGAAAATTGGAGAGGGTGGTGGAAAAGACAGATTTACCCTCATGTGACATGCACATGATCCTATTTAACCAAAAGAATTAATTGGGTTAGGCTTAAAGGACATATCGTGCAAGATTTTGAAACATTAAGTACAAAACCCGTCAATTTTAAAGGCAAAGGACACCGCCTGCAATTTGGTGTAAACATAAAGGACAAAATGTAATAAAGGTTTTTCTATGTAAGTGATTGAGTGTTATAGTCTCATTGTGGACATTAGAGTATATTTAAAAGTAGGTTTCGAGTAGGCATGGCAATTTCTACCCAAATACTTAAACTTGGGTCAATTTGGACTTTAATTTTAAGTTGCTGGGTCATTTTGGACAAATGATCTCTAGATCAAGTGGTGAAGGGCTTGCATTTCTCTTGAGAGATGCAGGTTTGACTCCCACTTGGTGCAGAGTGAGGCACTGGTGGGCAATGGTAGGAGACCCAGGGAAACCTGGGTTGGATCCTTGAGCCAAACAGGTTTTACCGGTAATTTCACTGCCGTGCCTACGGGCGGGTGGGTTACCGGGCTTTCCCTGGAATTTGTGGTGGACTCAGGTTACTCTCGGAGTACTTCGTTTGTCCAGTGGGTGCCCCGAGAGTGCCCGGGATTAAGTTTGTTGACCGTTAAAAAAAATGAATTAAAAGAGATCAGGTAGGTTGTGTAATTAAGAAAAAGAGAATGGGTCAGGATGGGCCATTATCTTTTTTACCCAAACAACTCATCTACGCTCATCTTTTCTACCATCTACCAGTACGCTCTCAATTTCTACCCAAATACTCCCTTAAATCAACCTATTAACAATCTATTCTACACTTCTTGATCGATTGAAAGGTATGTTTGGTTGATTTATTTTCTGTAAATTCACTATGCACTTCTTAATTGTTCAATTTCAAATACACATCGAAACCATAGTTAGGAATCCTATGTGAATATTCATTCATGACGATTTAGATGTCGTTTGAGTTGTATGTTGTCTTGTTTGATAGATTCACATGTAGTTTTGTACTACCCGAGTTGTTGGATACTTAGATTTTTGTTTTGGGAAACTGTATGATTGATTGAGGTTAATGTGGTTGTTGCTTTAAGCAAGTTTCTACATGTTCTGGCCTCTAATTTGCTTTAACTTTTGTTGATGGTTGAAAATGGAGTTACTGTTCCAAGGTTTGGTTTACCCTATGTTGGTTAGTATGATGGGATCACATTAGGATCCTAAATTTGGTTTCTTTTTCACTTTGTTGTCGACATATGATATTATTGCTTTCATGGCTGATTTCCCCGCAACCCGAAGCGAGTTCTGTTTCTTGCCAGCCAAGATTTCTGCTGCAGATTTTCTCATCTCTTCCTGTTGCACGTCTTTCCAGTTTAACATTTCGTGAACTTTTCCAAGATTCGAACACCAATCAGCTGCTCATCGGACGAGTTTGAACCCAAAAGTTCCATTGTAAATGATACCAAATCCATTTTCAACCCATCAAAGATGCTACCGTTAACACATTTCGAGTACGCATCATAGAAAAACCTCCTAACTAAAACCACCCCAACCTGCCCGAGCTCGCATTCGTCATTAACACGGTCCAGTATCTTCTTGCACATTACCTTCCATTCCCAGTAAGCTTTCTCCAAAAGAAACAACAATGCCTCTGCCAAAGCCAATGCCAATGCCAATGCCAATGCATAGAATATGGTCAACGCTGACTTTCTGTTTCTTTTATCAGTATCTCCTTTCTCTATCTCCCCATAGTTCTGTTTCACAAGCTTTATTAGCGACAGAACAACACAGGCGGTCGCTGATGCTAACTGCAGCCAGTAGAGAAGCCTTGTAACACCTCGAAAATTCGTGTTAAATAAAATAACGACACGTGTCATTTAAAGACAAAACGCGTTGAAAACCCGGATTTGACAAAGATGTTTCGGCAGGATTTAAAGTGGCGTCATGTTAAATTTTTACCTCTGAACACCTCAATTATAAATCCCAAGACCCGATTTAATATTTTACACACCTATTATATACCCTCAATTCAGGAAATTATTGCCAATATTGGATTGGAAATGCGTGATAGGATTCTACGAAGAAAAAGAATGGAAGTCCTTAGTTTACGGGTCTTGTTTTTGGATTCAAGTGAAGCAAATGCAAATGGTAGGGTATGTCAATGTGTAAGGCACTTATTAGAGGCCCCTCCATGTAAAAGAATGCCCCAAAATTCGAATTGTGAACTTGCCCTTTCAAGACTTCAACAAACAACAAAAATTTGGCCTCTGAAGGGTGCTAGCGCACCGCTACATAGATAGCGTAACGGTGCGCTAGCAGGCACCCAGCACCAAAAAACAGGCAGCAGCCTGTATTTCGCGAATGTGACCTATTTCACCGGTTTTTCTTGCATGTGCATGGCCCCTAGACATCCCTAGACACTAGTTACAAGTGTTAATCGATTGTGGATGGTCCTAGACTTTGTTGTCAACATGTGGTGGTGCTTAAATCCTATATATAAGGCCATTCCTTTGCAACATTGATCATTCCACTTCAATTCAGCAACTGATCAAGTTCTGGAGCTAAAAGGCAATTGCAACTCATTCCTAATCAACCATTAATCATCTAGTAAGTTGCCTAACCCTTCTAAATTAAGTTTTGCTTTATAATTAGCTTAAAAGTCAATATATCGTGCTTAACGGTTGACTTCGTGATTAAGTAACGATAGCTCAGTCGTGTCGCGAATTGAAAGTACCGTTAGATAGGTAATTATATGGGTATTAAACCCTTATAAGGGCACGTACCGATTCCAGACCTAACTAGGTCGTTTGTCGAGTCAAATGTTGACCGAAAAAGTCAACAGAAACGTCAAATGTGATTTAAAACACAATTAGCAATCCGAGAGGCGTGTAACCTGTTTTAACATTTATGTAACTTGGTAATAAGTATAAAAACTTGTCTATGCTTGTCCGACTCGACAAATTTCTGTTTAAACCCGGTTCGGAACCGAAAGACGCAAAACTTTAACTTTTGCATTGACTTCGGTTCTGACCCGTTTTAATTTGATTCGGTATTGCCTTAGTGCTTCATTAGGGTTGGATTACATGATAGTATAAGTCTCTGTACTTGTTTCGTTGATTATCCGATGCATGCACACGTTTCCGTTAATCGCTTAAATTGGACCATAATACCCTTATGACCATACAACGAGAATTTTGAAAATGTGGAAGTACAATAATCTTAGTTACTGATTATTAAACATGCACGTAAATTTTCACGTAAATCGGAGGTCTAGATTAGGAGATATGCGCATTAGCGTAAATAATAAGCTTTTTATTAATTAAACGGCGCGATTAGCGCATAGCCTATCTAAACCCGATTTTCGGCACCAAACCTTTTCCCCACTGATGTTAAATAATATTTTGAGATTTTTGAAGATTTTTAATTATTTTTAAGCTGGTCTTAAGCTAGGCTTATCGCATTGATTCGGTTAATACCGAATATGCCCTTTTAGGCCATAAAACCAGTTTTACGAATCCGTTTGATACCAATCCAATTGCCACTGATTTTAAATAATAAATAGAGTGTTTTGAGCCTGTTTTGCTGATCAGAAAACTCAGAATGGTATTTTAACCCGTACGTCGCTTGAAACGGCTTCATACGCGTATTAAACGCATAATTTGGGTTTAAAACCATTTTGGGAAATGAGACTCTTCACCAACTGTTGTGACCTGTTAAAATTAATAATTTTGCTGATTTAATCAGACCCGTATCTCAGAAGTATTATAAATCTCTTTTATAACCGTTAAAATGACCGAAATACCCCTACGGGGCATATTTAGGGATTAAACTCGTTATGGGCATTATGGAAGATATCATAATGATATCACAACATATTTAAAGCATATTAACTTAGGAAACCTGTTCGTGACCCTTTCGGTTACCCGTTATGCGTTATACGCGTTCGGTTCGGTTTATGTAACTAGTTTGCATAAACTAGCCGAAACGGGTCAAACGATATCATTTTTATCTCAAAATCCAGAATGTGAATAGTAAACCCATATTAAACAAGTCTTCAAACTTGTCGGGTCTAAATCACATTCTATCCGGTCTTCGCTTAATCGTGCGTACGAACCGTATCGTTAAAACTGACCGGTCTAAGCTTAAGCTTAATTAAAGACCCGTTAGTATTCTAATAGGTTATATTAAACCTTCGTTCCAGATTAGGAGAACCAGTAAAAGCTATCTGCAATTTATTCGAGTAAGGATTTATACTTGCAAAGGTAAATACTTTTAACTTATTTTCCCTATACGGGCTTGGGTTACGGTATATAGCATACCGCTTGATCGAGCATCAAATCTCCACGCTTAGTGTATATTGAATAATTTGACCGGCTCGTTTAAACAGTCTTGTTTACTTTACAGCCTTTGGGGGGTTAATGACCATGTCCCGGATATCCCTGGCATCATCTTACGAGATTGGCCATGACTTGAGCACGGGGTGTAGGCGTACACCTGTCGGTGTATAACTCTAAAATTGTGGTGTGTCTATTGATCTTTAACCCGGATACGTTCCGGGCTACTGAACGCATAAGTAACATGTAATTCGTTCACAAGATTATAATATTAAATAATTCTCCCGAGTTAAATAAAAATGTTTATGCCATGTGCATCCAAACCAATTTTTAACCATTTTACAAAATGAGTCAGTTGAATGTATTTACCAGTGTAAACTAACGTATTTTCCCAAAAATACTGAATGCAGGTACTAAGCGAAATTGGCTGGATAGTCTCCCTAGCATCAATAAAAAGTCTCGCAAGCTTAGGATGCCTGAAGTCTATTGAACCAATGTTAATATTTCATTTTCGATCCTCCTGTGGATAAACTTCCGGATATTGTTACATTGATAAACAATATTAAATTCGGTTGTATCATATTTTAAATTTGCTTCCGCTGTGCATATTAATATTGTGTTGTTTAACTATTACGTTGCCAACCATGACGTCACGATACTCCCCCACCGGGCCCACCAGTGACACGTGGAAATCGGGGTGTGACAGGTTGGTATCAGAGCCAACAACTGAGTGAATTAAACACTAGCCTTTTGTGTTTAATCTCAGTTACACAATTGCACATTTCTAAACTTTCGAGTCTAGACATATAACATAGGACAAATTCTAATTTTTGTTCATTTTGTCTTATGCTTTATTTTTATATACCTTGTTGTTGTTATCTCACGTTGTATTGACAGGAAAAATGCCGCCAAGATTCCAGTGGATTGGAAGAGGTAAGGGGCCAGTCCCCGCACGCAACGATGACGAAGCAGGACCTTCGAGTACACGAGGTCCTACCCCCGCCGAGAGTGATGGTACTCGGCGGAACCGGAGAGGTCTCTTTCAACCGGCATGACGGTCGGTTTCAAACAGCTCAACGACTCCCGCCCAGGACTCCTACGGGCCACAATCGGAAAACGAGCCTAGGGACTCACAACATCCGCACATACCATTACAGCGATCTATGTCGCACCGTTCTTTTGGGGACCCTACTCCATTCTTCCGAGGCCGGTTTAACCCGGCAAATTATATACAAGAACCAGTGGGTTTTAACCCATTGGGACCGGAGGACCATTTTTCCGGAGACAATGACATGGACGAGGAAGACGACCCCGTCGAGCCCGCATCAGGAACTCCCAACCACCCCATCGAGGTCTCGGATAGTTCCATTTATCACGGACCACCCTATGATGGTCCAGATAGCTTCCAGGCTATCTTTACTCAGCACGAATGGTACTACACACCTTCTCACCATTCGTCGCCGCATGAGCAGCAACAGCCTCACTATTCTTCGCCGCATGAGCAGCAGCAGCAGCAGCATCATCAAGATTCCTCTGGGAATCACCAGTTTGTGGCAGTTACGCCATCGCCTCCACCGCCACCAGTTCAGCCGGCGCCTCCGCAACCGCAAAGACGTATGAGAACCGGAGCCCGGATGTCCACACGAAGAGAAGAGTTTCATTTTAGCTCTCCTCTACAATCAAGTGGCAGAAATTATCAGCCGTTTCAAGAAGTTCCACAAATGGGTGGACCATCAAACCCCGTCGCACAGCAACCGCCACCAATGGGTTTTGATACCCAGATACCGGCATACACGGGTCCTGCGATGTACAACCCGTTTGAGCCACCGACCCACACTAACCTCGGTTACCCTGGAGCCGACCCGTATATGGCAGCGGCTAACTACAACGCCCTTAACCCGGAGGGACCATATGGAGGTACTTGGGGAGTAGGGTACCCAGCACCGGGATACCAGATGCCTACACAACCCCTGTACTACCAACAACCCCCGCCGTCTCTACAAATGTCGCCACCACTGCATCAGGAGATCCTACAAAGCATTAGGGAGGTGCGACATGAGGCACGGGAAGACCGACGGCGTAACCAAGGGATGTTCAAGACCTTGACGAACCTAATCAAGGGAAAGAGCAAGAAGGATCGGTAAATCTTTTATGTGTATGTCTACTTTAAATTAAGTCCCTGCGAGGACATTTATGTGTGTATGTAGTCCCTGCGTGGACATCTATTTAAGTAATCAGTCCCTGCGAGGACTTGTGTTTTAAATTTAACCCATGTGTGGGTAAGTACTTGTTTAACCCCTACGTGGGAAATAGTTTGTTTGAAAAGACCCGTTTAGGGCAACATGTAACCTATGTATAAATAATGGAGTGTTGTTTTTATAAATTTCATGGCCATTATGTGCAAATATAATTTATAAATGAAATAAATAAATTAAAATCATTCCTTTTGAAATAATCTGCCTATGTAAAATTTTATTAAGAATCTTAATTGTGAAACCTAGCCACGTGTCAAATATAAGACCGGGCCAATATGGTAAGACCTGTTTAAAAGATTCAAATTCCTGTTAACATCTTAAAACATGTTAACACTCCTGGCAGAAGTGGTTCATTTGAAATCACACACATTATTATATAAGGATTCTTTAAAGGACTCCTAACCCAGTCTAATGATCTCTAAATCCTGGGTTTACATCATCAATTAAGATGATCATGTTTTTAAACCATACGTGGTAATATAGTGCCTACGGGCCCTGCTCATTTTTATATGAGCCAACAGACAGTGGTAGCTATGACTCCCTGTCTAGTAAAGGTAATGAACTAGGTTCAAACCTTAAAGGCCTTGATTATCTGAAATCATAGCTTATAATTTAAATTGTCCAAAGTGACTAAGCCATATGTGCTAATATATATGTTGTTATTATTTATAATTAGGATAAATTATGATTGAAATCCTGATTTAATACGATTATTAAGTTAACTATATATGGTCTCTGTTTACCATGGTTAACGAGTTACCCTAAGGGGTAATTCCATAATAAACTCCCAAATAAAATATTGTCCTTGTTTTCTTCAACAGTTCAATTCAAATGGCTAATTCAGACGAGATAAATAGCCATCCTGTGGAGCCAAATAATAATGCCCAGATTACATTAACGGGCGCTGAATTAAAAGCTATTGTAGATGGCGCTGTGACACAGGCACTGGAGCGACAGTACGAGCAGTATAGTGAAACTCGGAGTAGGACACTATCTATACCGCGCTCAAAGCCTAGAGTTCAATCAGAAGCTCACAGCAAGCCTCCACCAAAGAAGGATGACCCCAAGAAAGTGGATGACGATCGTCAGTCCACCAACCACCACAGTGTACCCTCTCAGATAGTCGTGCCAAAACAAAGCCATATGAAGGGTTGCTCGTATAAATATTTTGTATCTTGCAAACCCCGGGATTTCACGGGGGAGAAAGGAGCCATAGACTGTATGACTTGGCTGGATGAGATGGATACGGTTGTGGACATCAGCGGGTGTGCTGAGAAAGACGTGGTCAAGTTTGTGTCGCAGTCCTTCAAGGGCGAAGCGTTGGCTTGGTGGAGATCTTTAATACAAGCCACCGGGAAAGTCCATTTGTACAACTTATCATGGGATCAATTTGATGCCCTGATCAGGGAAAATTACTGCCCCCAACATGAGGTGGAAAAGATAGAGTCTGACTTTCTATCTTTGGTGATGACAAACCTCGACTGCCAGGCTTACCTAACGAGCTTCAACACTATGTCTCGGTTGGTTCCATATTTGGTAACCCCGGAACCAAAGAGAATAGCTCGTTTTATCGGCGGGTTAGCCCCCGAGATCAAGGCAAGCGTCAAGGCCTCTCGACCAGCTACTTTTAGGTCAGTAGCTGACATTTCCTTATCCCTCACTCTGGATGCGGTCAGGCAGAGATCGCTGAGGAATAAGGAAGCTGAGAAGAGGAAGCGGGAAGATAATGGTTCGCGAGGATCTAACAAGAAACACCGTGGGAACGGTGATAACAAGAAGGGTTCTGAGTTGAGAAGAGATGGGCATCGTTCTGGTGAGAAGCCCACATGTAAAACTTGCAAGAAGCAGCACTTTGGAAAGTGCAGACTCGAGTCAAACTCAAGGACTCAGTCAAAAACCTATGCTTGTGGGTTGTGCAAGTCCACGGACCACAAAACCGTGGATTGCAAGAAGATAAAGGACGCAACGTGCTATCGTTGCAATGAAAGGGGGCACATCAAGACCAACTGCCCCAAGAATAACAAGAAGCCTGAGGAGGCCAAGAAGACAAATGCCAGAGTCTTCAGGATGGATGCGAAAGAAGCTGTGCATGACGATAATGTCATAACAGGTACCTTTCTTGTAAATGATGTCTTTGCAAGAGTACTTTTTGATTCAGGCGCAGATAAGTCTTTCGTAGATCATAAGTTTTGTAAATTGTTGAATTTACTTGTCAAAACCTTAGGCGTAAACTATGAGGTAGAGTTAGCAGATGGTACCATAGAAACCGTCTCAACTGTGTTAGATGGATGCGTTATATCCATTAAGAACCATTCTTTTCCTCTGTCTCTACTTCCATTTAAGTTAGCTGGTTTTGACATAGTTCTGGGTATGGACTGGTTATCTCTTAACCAGGCCCAAATTGTTTGTAACGTGAAGCAAGTGGTGATAAAGACTCCGTCTGGTGAATCACTCACCATTCGGGGAGATACCCAGTACGGACTGCCTGAGCAAGTGACTATGCTCAAGGCTTCAAAATGTTTAAAGAAGGGTTGTGTCATCTACATGGCGCAGGTAATTATTGATGAGCCTAAACCAAAGATAGGAGACATCCCCGTCATCTCTGAATTCCCCGAAGTTTTTCCGGAAGAACTACCTGGTTTGCCACCAGATAGGCAAGTGGAATTCAGGATAGATATCATCCCAGAAAGCTGCACCAGTTGCAAGAGCACCCTATAGGTTGGCGCCCACAGAAATGAAAGAATTGAGGACACAGCTAGATGAATTACTAGCCAAGGGTTTCATTAAACCCAGCTCGTCGCCTTGGGGAGCGCCAGTCCTATTTGTCAAGAAGAAGGATGGGTCGATGCGTCTGTGCATCGACTATCGTGAGCTGAATAAAGTCACGATCAAGAATAGGTATCCTCTGCCCAGAATCGACGATTTGTTTGATCAGCTTCAAGGGGCAAGTTACTTCTCGAAGATTGATCTGAGGTCAGGCTACCATCAATTGAAGGTCAGAGATGAAGACGTGCATAAAACTGCATTTAGGACTCGTTATGGTCATTACGAGTTCCTAGTCATGCCATTTGGGCTCACGAATGCACCGGCCGCATTCATGGATCTCATGAATCGCGTTTGCAAGCCGCACTTGGATAAATTCGTCATCGTCTTCATTGACGACATTCTCATTTATTCTAAGAACCAAGCTGACCATGAGAAACATCTTCGATGTATTCTCGAACTTTTACACCAAGAGAAGCTCTATGCCAAATTCTCCAAATGTGAATTTTGGCTTCGTGAAGTCCAATTTCTTGGACATGTGGTCAGTGAGCGTGGTATCCAGGTGGATCCCGCTAAAGTTGAAGCTGTTATGAATTGGCAGGAGCCAAAGACGCCTACGGAAATTCGTAGCTTCCTGGGATTGGCAGGATATTATAGGCGCTTTATTGAAAATTTCTCAAGGATTGCTACACCCCTAACCTCCTTGACCAAGAAGAAAGTAAAGTTCGTTTGGGGAACTAAGCAGCAAGAGTCCTTTGATGTTTTGAAACAAAAGTTGAGCAACGCTCCTGTGCTGACATTACCTGAAGGCACTGAAGAATTCGTAGTTTACTGCGATGCTTCACACACCGGCATGGGGTGTGTGCTCATGTAGAAGGGCAAGGTTATTGCCTATGCATCGCGACAGTTAAAGGTGCATGAAAAGAATTACACCACCCATGACTTGGAGTTGGGTGCCGTTGTATTCGCACTAAAACTGTGGAGGCATTATCTTTATGGAATCAAGTTTGTGATCTATTCTGATCACAAGAGCCTCCAGCATCTGTTTAATCAGAAAGAGTTAAACATGAGGCAACGCCGTTGGATGGAGACCTTGAATGATTATGATTGTGAAATCAAGTATCATCCCGGCAAGGCGAATGTAGTCGCTGACGCCTTAAGCAGAAAGGAAAGAATTAAACCCATTCGAATCAACGCCAAACGAATGGAAATAAAGAACAGTTTAATAGAAAGGGTGTTAGCTGCACAGAGGGAAGCTGTGTTGGAAGCTAACTATCCCAATGAAAAGCTAGGAGTAACTGTGGAGCAGTTAACTCTTAGCAAGGACGGAATTCTAAGATTAAATGGATGAATATGGGTTCCAATTTTTGGAGGACTTCGTGATGTCATCCTCCAGGAAGCCCATAGTTCCAAATACTCCGTTCATCCTGGGGCTGATAAGATGTACCAGGATCTAAAGGCAAATTATTGGTGGATAGGCTTGAAAAAGTCTGTAGCCGCCCATGTAGCAAAATGCTTGACATGTGCGCAAGTCAAAGCCGAGCATCAGAAACCGTCAGGTTTGCTACAACAGCCTGAACTTCCTGCGTGGAAGTGGGAAATGGTAACTATGGATTTTATCACCAAGTTACCCAAGACAAGGAAAGGAAATGATACAATATGGGTTATAGTTGACAGACTGACTAAGTCAGCTCATTTCTTACCCATCAAGGAGACTTATAGCTCCGATATGTTAGCCCAGTTATATGTTGATAGGATTGTCGCCTTACATGGCATACCTGTAGCTATTATCTCTGATAGAGATACCAGGTACACGTCGCATTTTTGGAAAAGTTTCCAACAATCCTTGGGCACACTTTTGAACTTTAGTACGGCTTACCATCCTCAGACAGACGGCCAGAGTGAGCGTACTATTCAAACGTTAGAAGACATGCTACGAGCATGTGCAATCGATTTAGGTGGAAGTTGGGATAAGAACTTACCGTTGATCGAATTCTCCTACAACAATAGCTACCACACCAGCATTAAGGCTGCGCCTTTTGAGGCACTATATGGTAGAAAGTGTAGATCGCCAGTTTGTTGGGCAGAAGTGGGAGATGTCCAGTTATCAGGACCAGAAATAGTGTTCGAGACGACGGACAAGATTGTCCAGATTCGTGATCGTCTCAAAGCTGCTCGGGATAGGCAGAAAAGTTACGCTGACCCAAAGCGTAAGGATTTTCACTTCGAAGTAGGTGACAAAGTCCTACTTAAAGTGTCACCCTGGAAAGGAGTGATGCGGTTTGGTAAGAAAGGCAAACTAAGCCCGAGATACATAGGACCTTTCGAGGTTATCGAACGTGTCGGGTCAGTTGCCTATAAGTTAAACTTACCAGAAGAGCTCAGTGGAATTCACAATGTGTTCCACATCTGCAATCTGAAGAAGTGTTTCGCTGACGAATCACTGGTTATACCGTATACAGATGTGCACGTAGATGAGAGCCTGAATTTTGTGGAAAAACCTGTGTCAATTGAAGATCGACAAGTAAGGAAGCTTCGGAGAAAGCATATACCTTTTGTTAAGGTCAAATGGGATGCCCGTAGAGGTCCCGATTTCACGTGGGAGGTTGAATCCACGATGAAAGAAAAGTACCCTTACTTATTTCAGTAAATCTCGGGTCGAGATTTATTTTAAGGGGGTGAGGATGTAACACCTCGAAAATTCGTGTTAAATAAAATAACGACACGTGTCATTTAAAGACAAAACGCGTTGAAAACCCGGATTTGACAAAGATGTTTCGGCAGGATTTAAAGTGGCGTCATGTTAAATTTTTACCTCTGAACACCTCAATTATAAATCCCAAGACCCGATTTAATATTTTACACACCTATTATATACCCTCAATTCAGGAAATTATTGCCAATATTGGATTGGAAATGCGTGATAGGATTCTACGAAGAAAAAGAATGGAAGTCCTTAGTTTACGGGTCTTGTTTTTGGATTCAAGTGAAGCAAATGCAAATGGTAGGGTATGTCAATGTGTAAGGCACTTATTAGAGGCCCCTCCATGTAAAAGAATGCCCCAAAATTCGAATTGTGAACTTGCCCTTTCAAGACTTCAACAAACAACAAAAATTTGGCCTCTGAAGGGTGCTAGCTAACCGCTACATAGATAGCGTAACGGTGCGCTAGCAGGCACCCAGCACCAAAAAACAGGCAGCAGCCTGTATTTCGCGAATGTGACCTATTTCACCGGTTTTTCTTGCATGTGCATGGCCCCTAGACATCCCTAGACACTAGTTACAAGTGTTAATCGATTGTGGATGGTCCTAGACTTTGTTGTCAACATGTGGTGGTGCTTAAATCCTATATATAAGGCCATTCCTTTGCAACATTGATCATTCCACTTCAATTCAGCAACTGATCAAGTTCTGGAGCTCAAAGGCAATTGCAACTCATTCCTAATCAACCATTAATCATCTAGTAAGTTGCCTAACCCTTCTAAATTAAGTTTTGCTTTATAATTAGCTTAAAAGTCAATATATCGTGCTTAACGGTTGACTTCGTGATTAAGTAACGATAGCTCAGTCGTGTCGCGAATTGAAAGTACCGTTAGATAGGTAATTATATGGGTATTAAACCCTTATAAGGGCACGTACCGATTCCAGACCTAACTAGGTCGTTTGTCGAGTCAAATGTTGACCGAAAAAGTCAACAGAAACGTCAAATGTGATTTAAAACACAATTAGCAATCCGAGAGGCGTGTAACCTGTTTTAACATTTATGTAACTTGGTAATAAGTATAAAAACTTGTCTATGCTTGTCCGACTCGACAAATTTCTGTTTAAACCCGGTTCGGAACCGAAAGACGCAAAACTTTGACTTTTGCATTGACTTCGGTTCTGACCCATTTTAATTTGATTCGGTATTGCCTTAGTGCTTCATTAGGGTTGGATTACATGATAGTATAAGTCTCTGTACTTGTTTCGTTGATTATCCGATGCATGCACACGTTTCCGTTAATCGCTTAAATTGGACCATAATGCCCTTATGACCATACAACGAGAATTTTGAAAATGTGGAAGTACAATAATCTTAGTTACTGATTATTAAACATGCACGTAAATTTTCACGTCAATCGGAGGTCTAGATTAGGAGATATGCGCATTAGCGTAAATAATAAGCTTTTTATTAATTAAACGGCGCGATTAGCGCATAGCCTATCTAAACCCGATTTTCGGCACCAAACCTTTTCCCCACTGATGTTAAATAATATTTTGAGATTTTTGAAGATTTTTAATTATTTTTAAGCTGGTCTTAAGCTAGGCTTATCGCATTGATTCGGTTAATACCGAATATGCCCTTTTAGGCCATAAAACCAGTTTTACGAATCCGTTTGATACCAATCCAATTGCCACTGATTTTAAATAATAAATAGAGTGTTTTGAGCCTGTTTTTCTGATCAGAAAACTCAGAATGGTATTTTAACCCGTACGTCGCTTGAAACGGCTTCATACGCGTATTAAACGCATAATTTGGGTTTAAAACCATTTTGGGAAATGAGACTCTTCACCAACTGTTGTGACCTGTTAAAATTAATAATTTTGCTGATTTAATCAGACCCGTATCTCAGAAGTATTATAAATCTCTTTTATAACCGTTAAAATGACCGAAATACCCCTACGGGGCATATTTAGGGATTAAACTCGTTATGGGCATTATGGAAGATATCATAATGATATCACAACATATTTAAAGCATATTAACTTAGGAAACCTGTTCGCGACCCTTTCGGTTACCCGTTATGCGTTATACACGTTCGGTTCGGTTTATGTAACTAGTTTGCATAAACTAGCCGAAACGGGTCAAACGATATCATTTTTATCTCAAAATCCAGAATGTGAATAGTAAACCCATATTAAACAAGTCTTCAAACTTGTCGGGTCTAAATCACATTCTATCCGGTCTTCGCTTAATCGTGCGTACGAACCGTATCGTTAAAACTGACCGGTCTAAGCTTAAGCTTAATTAAAGACCCGTTAGTATTCTAATAGGTTATATTAAACCTTCATTCCAGATTAGGAGAACCAGTAAAAGCTATCTGCAATTTATTCGATTAAGGATTTATACTTGCAAAGGTAAATACTTTTAACTTATTTTCCCTATACGGGCTTGGGTTACGGTATATAGCATACCGCTTGATCGAGCATCAAATCTCCACGCTTAGTGGGTATTGAATAATTTGATCGGCTCGTTTAAACAGTCTTGTTTACTTTACAGCCTTTGGGGGGTTAATGACCATGTCCCGAATATCCCTGGCATCATCTTACGAGATTGGCCACGACTTGAGCACGGGGTGTAGGCGTACACCTGTCGGTGTATAACTCTAAAATTGTGGTGTGTCTATTGATCTTTAACCCGGATACGTTCCGGGCTACTGAACGCATAAGTAACATGTAATTCGTTCACAAGATTATAATATTAAATAATTCTCCCAAGTTAAATAAAAATGTTTATGCCATGTGCATCCAAACCAATTTTTAACCATTTTACAAAATGAGTCAGTTGAATGTATTTACCAGTGTAAACTGACGTATTTTCCCAAAAAGACTGAATGCAGGTACTAAGCGAAATTGGCTGGATAGTCTCCCTAGCATCAATAAAAAGTCTCGCAAGCTTAGGATGCCTGAAGTCTATTGAACCAATGTTAATATTTCATTTTCGATCCTCCTGTGGATAAACTTCCGGATATTGTTACATTGATAAACAATATTAAATTCGGTTGTATCATATTTTAAATTTGCTTCCGCTGTGCATATTAATATTGTGTTGTTTGACTATTACGTTGCCAACCATGACGTCACGATACTCCCCCACCGGGCCCACCGGTGACACGTGGAAATCGGGGTGTGACAAGCCTGCTGATGTTTCTGGACAAGAACACCCATTGACCGTACGGAAGAAGTGGGACGTCTGAGCTCGTCCATGTCCGAGTCAACGTCGTCTTTTATTTCCAGTTTCTCAGATGTGGACTCTCTTTAACTTTAACCGCTCCACTGGTCGGGCCGGCTCGGAATATAGCTTGGAATGCTACATGTGTCCGATTTGAGAAACTGCAAAGGAAAACAGACAACAATGAAACAACCTGTTTTATTATTCTACATACTAATCTGCTTATATCTCTAACTGTTCAAATGTATTAAGCTAAAAGATTTAAATACAGTGAAACACGTCAAACAGGTCAGGCGCCCAAACAGACTGAGGAGCATCAAGAAAGTATTCAAGTGTAATAAAAGAGAGTTTAGATTGTTGCTGTAGCGATATACATTTTATAAACTACATAGCACACTGGTTATCAATAAATATAGTAGTAGACTCATCAAACAGAGATCGAAGGTACATCATAACATATTAACATCAGGTATGTTATGCAGGAGAAGCGCAGAGTTGCAGATCGTTTATTTAATTTTTTTTCCTATTTTTACTTTTTTTCATTTTTTTTTAATTTTTTCGTTTTTTTTTATTTTTTTTATCTTTTATAATATTTTTTTAATTTTTTATATTTTTTTTTCAATTTTTATTATTATTGATTATTTGATTTATTCTCAACCCATCCTGACCCAAACCCATCCTGACCCGAACTCATCCTGACCCAAACCCATCCTGACCCAAACCCATCCTGACCTTTTTCTTTCTTTTACCCATCTTAACCCAAACCCATTATAACCCAAACACCAAGATGAATCAGCATAGTTTTTAGAGAATACAACAACAGCGATCCGTGAGTCTTCGATAGCCTTCAAGAGTGCTGGACCGATTGACTCGCCCCGGGCAAGTGTTTCGTCATCCTTGTACGTGTATATTCCTTTATGTTGAAGAGTCGTGTAGAGGTGACCCACAAAGCCCTTGCGAGTGTCTTCTCCTCTAAAACTCAGAAATACATCATAACTCCATGATTGAGAAATAGAGGCAGGAACTGAGTGAGAAGAGGAGGATGAAGATGCCATTGATCTGTTGATCAAATTTGTTCGGAATTAGTACAAAAACATGCAGTGTAAATCAGATCCAAAAAGAGAGATGTGGTGTTGAGTAGCTGAGATAGATTAAATATATGAGAAATCCCCCTTTCCAGGAAATTGGCATATGCAGGAAACTTCAAAATACTTTCAATAATGTATATATTATTACTAAAGTTATAGGATTACGACAACATGAAGATTAAAATACTGTTGGTTGTTATTTATATATGTTGATCTAGAGGGGTAGCGTCCCCATCATACTAAATTACTATCTACCAACTATTTTATCATTCACTGTTGGATTTTGCATTGTGGAGGTGTTGGTCTTAAACTAAACCTGAAATTTGAATGTAACATTCCAAAGTATAAACTCATAATTAATTTAAACTATATAAGCACCAGAATTAGTAATCTCGAAGATAGATGTATGACCCATTTTCGAATCGCTTGTTCGAATTTGAGGGAACTCTTGATTTCTGATGTGACCACCCAAGTGATGTGTGTGCACCTGGCTCAGGGAACAAAACAGATTGGGGAGGGTCAAGGACGGGCACACACACAGTTTTGGCTTGTCAAATTGACGGGTCAGCTTATTGTGTTGTTTGTAAATCAGATAATTTCCGTACTCAGCTTTCCTCTATTTCAGGTTTACCATTCTTCTGATTAAATTTAGACGAAGATACCTTGTTCATTCTGTTATGTTTCTTGAAGTTAATGACGATCAAAACCGTGATCTCGGCTTCTTCTCATACGCTGCAACCTAGAAATCATGTTGTAGTAAAAAGGTATTACATTTAAGAATTATATGAAATGAAAAGTAAAAGATCCGAATTATAATAAAATATCATTCTTGCACAATACTGAATCAATATTTTGGCATAAATAGCCATCTTCAACAGTGAATAAAAGTACAACTTTTAACCTCTCTTCATTCTCTTCATATACAGTGTTTTTTATCATTCCATTTTTGAGAGTTTAACACATACGTGAGTGTATTGAGTGTGTGTGTTTGGGGCCTGAACCAACACCAGAAACCTCAACACCCTTGCCACCATATCAACAAATTACAGATTTATTTTTTTTTTATCAAAACAAGTTATTAATCCCAATACCTCCTAGTAAAAACTCATCATGGTTTGCATGATTCGACCTACTTTTTTCATTGAGACATTTCATCAAACACTTGGTATGCATGAAACTACAAACAACATGTGATCACAATATACAAATAGATTAAGAAGGTGTGGTTGACACCTGATACACAAAGTAAGAAAGCTGAGGGAGAAAAGAAACACATACCAATGTAGACAGCTCCAAACCCCACACAGGTTTCTTCTGGTTCAAGTGGGATCACGAATGATGCTGGTTCCTGTGATGAGAATCTCGACTTCTTGACAATAGCCCTAGACTAGTAATCACCATTGGTTATATGCGTGTTGCAAATGATGGTGATTGGATGCGTTTTCTGTTCGAAGTTGTGATAGTCAGATAAGATAAGCAGTAGAGTGAGTGAGTGGTGATTTGCCGATTTCTGAATATTTAAGGATTCATGTGTAAAATGACCCCTGGTTAATCAAATACTAATCAGATCATTTTTGTTGCTGCCACTTCTAAACTTGCTACCGAAAACTGATTATCCAGTTTCACTGTAACTTAACACTAGAAATTGATTATCTATGAGTTGAAGATTGTTGATTTATCCTTTGATGATTTTTGTTTTGAATAGTGTAATGCATGCTATTAAATAGAAATGAAACTGTTATATTATTGCTAGAGTTAATTGCTTGGATGGTCCCTGTGGTTTCAAGTTTTTTCACGTTTAGTCCCCATCTTTTGAAAATAGCAGGTATGCTCCCTATGGTTTATCATTTTGTTACTCGGATAGTCCCTGAGTAAATGTCAGTTAGTTTGGAAATAGCATGTATGCTCTCTGTGGTTTGTCATTTTGTTACTCGGATAGTCCCCAGAGTAAATGTTGGGGGACTATTCGAGTAACAAAATGACAAACCATAGGGAGCATACATGCTATTTTCAAAAGTTGGGGACTAAACGTGAAAAAACATGAAACCACAGGGACCATCCGAGCAATTAACTCTTATTGCTAAAGAGCTATTTAAATTTTCACATTCTGTGTGCAGGCCAGGCAAGCAGCTGACATGGCAGTTGCAGAAAGTCAAAGAAAGGCTGATGAGGCTCTAAGGATTTTGGTTCCGGTAGACTCAATAAAAGCACCTCAAGGTAAATCTATTTCTATTTGCCAATATTATTAGATAATGAATCACAGTGCATGACTCTTTGCAGCTAGATTTGATGTTATATATTCTCTTCAACTAAATATTACCAAGCTCCTACCCTTTTGGAACTCGGTTCGGTTTACAATTGCCTGTGCTTTAACTTAATAACTTTATTAAAGTTTTGATACCTATTGAAGAGGTAACATTTTCGACCCCATTACTAATAAATGAGTTGATTTGATTTGGCTTTTATCCAACGTGTCAAAATGGTAAAATACAAAAAATAGCTTATGGAAGGAAATGGTCAAATGGTTTGAAAGCTGCCTAAAGTGTACATTTCATGCACACTACCTTCTAAGTGTATATTTATTCACTAGGTTAATGCCCGTGTAATACGCGGGCTTCCACCAAAACCATATTATTTACTTTGAATACAAATGTTGTGTACAAATACATACATTGGAAGAAAAAACAGACAACTTATCAAATGCCGGAAATAACGTCATCTAATGCAAAAAAATGTAATAACTTGAAATTGAAAACCATAACGAATGTCAAAAACCAACAAAACTATATAAAAAGTTAATATCTACCATATGAAAGGCAAAAAACATGACCTAAATGTCATATAACTAATGACTACGCCTAACGTAAGGTACAACCAGTTCAACACTCAACACCTGGTCATTCTAATCAAAAGAATAATGAACCCTGTCACGGTTGTTAATTCGAGCTGCTTTCATAAACTTCTTCCACCTGGTTAACGCGTATCGAAAATCTCCGTCGCTTTTTTTTTTCACGTCTGGTACCGTTAGTAAATTGTCGTGGGGGGTCTAGATGCATAAGCCTAACGGTGATATCTTTTAAACCTTCATCAAGTCTAGCCATCCGTGATACAGGATCAGGAATCCTCTGTATTGTTGTAAAAATACAATTAATAATAAATATGAAACTAAAAGAAGAATGTTTATTAAGTAACAAAAAATTGTGACACATGTTTTTTAGCGGTTTGTAAAATGATATTAAACTTACAAAATAACGTTCACAAGCCATACGAACAAAACGACGAACACCACCAGGTATTTGTTCATCAACTTCATTTTCAGCATCGATAGGTGCAACGTCAGACTGCAAATTAAATATATAAAATGTATTCCATTAACATATATAAAATATATATTTAAGTACCAAAATGTAACTTACCTCATCGACATCTTCATCAGGAAAATTGATTTCAACACCGTTTTTTCCAAAAAAATTTAAATGGAAAAAATTACCAAAAGCTTTTGTAAATAACAAAAAACAACCAGCCTTCAACTGCAACTTACTGACAATTACGTCAATACCAACGGTAAAACCGACTTTACCGTCAGAGGTTTCAATGGCAACGTTAAACGTTTTGTTATCTATAAGTACAGTACAGATTACATCATTTGATGAATAATCATAAATTTTTGGCAGGATACATTCAGGAATGACCTATGGGAATGATCAAAAAAGGAAAAAAAACAAATTAGTTTTACTATAAGTAGACTAATACATCAACACATTAAGAAAAATAAAAAATAGAATTTATCTTACATAAAAATGAGATGATGGAGGGAGCAGATACGTCCAGAAAGAGCCACGACTAACCCCATCAACGAAATATGTTAATTTAAACGTAGTAGAATCTACAGGATTAAATACTACCAAACAGCCTTTGGTTAGTTGCAAATGTTCTACAACATTGGACCAACCATGAAAAAATAATAACTTTCCTTTATCAGCGCTTAAAGAAACATTAAATTGTCGGCCATCTTCAATGTGTATAATAACATTTGTAGGGCCTTTATCTACACCCCATAGTTTGACCGCAGCGTCATCTGGAATGGACTAATAAAACAAACAATTGCAAAATTTATTATAATTACAGTGAAAATATATAAAGTATGCAATAATAATAAACTGTATTTAATACTAAGAAAATAAAAGAACAAAAATAACTTATGTAATAATTTATCATTTACGAGAATAAGTTCATCTGCTACATTCATTAGCCTACAGAACCAGGGTCCTCTGAACCTGATTTAAAAATTTCAATATTAATAAAGTGTAACATGTTAATGTTAGTGTGAGAAAAGAAAACAAAAACATGAAAAAAAAAACACAGATACTACATATGAAATGTAAAATATACTAACAAAATGAACAAAAAATACCTTGATGAACTTTCTGCCATATGAAATACCTACAAAAACAGGTTACATAAACAAACCACATCAGATCAATTATTAACAAAATTATAAATAACATAAAAAACAATGTGAACGACATGTTATAATAACAATCCATATATAACAAACCTCATCAAAAGTATCTGTTATTCCAAAATCTATAATCAATGGAGGCAACCGATGATATAACCATTATGATACATCATAATAAAAAAACGTGTAGCCAAATAATTTACACTGACAATTAAGAAAATTTAAAACCCCTTAAAATATATATAACTATTACCCTATAATCAAAAAATAGATACAATGACCTCAAAAGTTAATATATTACCTAAACATGTGATATAAAAACAAAATCATAATAATTTCCATGACAATCAGAATCAGGCTTTGTATAACATAAACTTAATAAATAAATCAGACTAAAAAAATCATATAAACGGAATCATATAAAAAAAATCATAAACAAAAAATATTCAATAACAATACGATTCAGGGTTTCCTATATACATCATAATCTGCATCAAAATCGGTTTTAGGGTTTAGCATAAACATAATATTGTATAAGAAAATCATAATCTTAAAACCCCTTAATCAACATATTTTAAAATGCCAATGGGATTTATGCTTTTCAATGACATTCACAAACTTATTAACAATTCCAATCCAATAAAAGTTATTTTACATAACTTCAAATAGAACTTATGAAAGATATTCATAACAATCGGATCATGGGTTGCGGGTAAACTTTGTAGAATAAATATACATTATAAAAAAAAAGTATTCTGAATGAAAATCGGTTTTTGGTTTTGCAGAAACAATGTATTCGTTAAGAAAACCATAATCTTAAAACACAAAAAATGAACATATTTTTAAATACCAATTGGATTTAGGGTTAAATAAAAAAAATTAAACACGTTAAATAAAAGGAGAAACACTTGAATAATGATTAAAGAAGGAATTTAAGAAAAACAACTTACAGATTTGTAGAGGGATATGTGAAATTCAGAAATCGATTCAAGAAAAAGTAGATGTAGATGAACACGGTGAACAATGTAAAAAAATCTATATATGTAGATCCACTGAAGAAGTTTATTCTTAAATGGAAACCGAAGGTATTCTTGCAAGAAGATTGGAGTGAAGTTGAATTCAAAGTTTGGAACCACAACTACAAAGGAAGTAACTAAATTTTTTTAAAAATATAATGGCAACCTAATTATAGAAGAAATGTCTAATTACAGAAACATACTTATAATATCAAATTGATAAATTAAGCATAAAAACATTACTCTTTTTATAGAAAAAAAAACGTTTTTAAAAATAAATTAAATTTCATAAATTAAGTAAACTGCAATAAATATGGTCGTAACTACAAAAATCAATAAAAATCAAAAACTTGATTTTGTTTGAAAAAAAACATTCAGAATATATTATTAAGTAAAAAAGTGAACAAAAAGCATAAATAAAATTATATATGATAAACATTAAAAAAATAAATAAAAGTATAAGATTTAACTAACCTCTGTTGCTTGACGAATGGTGGGATTCCGCTTGTTATGACGGAGTTAGGGATTCACATGAAAAAAAAATCAACAAAAATTAGTAACTACGATAAATATGTTCGGATCTACAGAAATCAATAAAAATCAAAAACTTTATTTTGTTTCAAACAAAAATCATATCTCCATCCATAAGTATTCATATATCCATCCAAGTCTCTCTTTCTTCTCTATTCAATATCACAAAGATCCAACTCTCTCTTTCTTCTATATTCATGTTGAAGTTGCAAAACATTTATATTGTCAGACTGTCAGGCTCAGATTATGAAAAAAGATGACAACACCATGGCTGCAAGAGAGGTTGCATGAACAACTGCCATCCTACAACCTTGCCATACCATAATGCTATCTTCATTCAATTTTTACTCAAATCTACAAAATCATCATAGCCTTATGTTCAAAGGACATGTCCAAAGCACTTTCAATTCATTTTTATTCACCTTCACAGTCAACACTAAATGATTTGTTCAAGTATTTCAAATGATTTCTCAATGTCAAACCTCACTTATTGGGATAGACGTCTGCTTAATCATAGTTTTAGTCTCAGGTGAGAAGCATCTCATCAACATCATTGACTAAATATCCCTTAGGTGACATCAATCTAATTATCATCAACCAAACATCGATTACAAAAACATCTGTCCTGATAAAAAATGAATAGATCAATTTTCAAAACTTAGCCTCAGATGAGTAAATCCTAATTGAATATTGATGTAACAACACATACAGGGTTAGTCAAAACACAGTTGAGATGATACAGGTTCAGGTAACAAAAAGAAACACTCTGTTGTAGAAGCAACCAGTGATAGAGTTTTGGTGAAATTTTTAAAAAGGGGGTCGGTGACATTGTCGAGGAGTGTAAGGAAATGCTATCACTTAGCATTTCCTGACACTCCTCGACAACATCACCGACGCTTCCATGTTTCAAGCAAAACACTCTCACTGGTTGCTTCTTCAACAGAGGGTTTCTCCTTATTACCTTGAACATGTATCATCTAAACTGTCTTTGACACATCCTTTGTGTCTTCCTCTCTTCATTAATAGCTAAAAACATAACACGTAGGCAAATAGAGGTCATCCTGTAATCTCCCTTAATAGATAGTATAGATTCTGAAAACACTACATGTAATCAAAATACACGAATTAGATCTGTAATTTCTAAAATTAACAAATTATTACAAAAATGTAATAAAGTTATATAAAACATATCTGGGCAAAAAGGCACTAAATAGCCACATTCAGGCCTAATTCAAGATATCAGTCATTCAAAAGATTCAAAACCAACTATAGATGATTGAAATAAAAAAATGATTTATAAGTGAATAAATTGAATGAATTAAGTGAATATATTTACAAATTTCGTTTAATTATTTTTTTCAAGTTGAAATATCAATTGAGTAATATAAAAATATGTTACCTAAGTTAACAAATTACTATTTTTAGAAATGGATTGACATTTCTACAAAAAAATATAAATGACAAATAGATTATGCACCAACTTTTTCGTATATTTAAAAGGAATACATAAATAACAACACAAAATGAAATACCACCCTAAAAAATTACCACATGTTACACATATTAAAAAGGTAATCTCAAACTGTAAAACAAAGAAAATTCAGGTTTTTGACCAACCCAAGTAAATAAAAAAATGCCATATAATTTAGCATACGGTTGTTTAGTTTTTTTGGTAATATATATGTAGTTAATTTATGATTTTTTTTTACTAAACTTAATTGTTTAAATACAAAATATTATATGTCAGCAACGATGTTAAAAAATTTATATATATAATATTGAAAATTTGTTTTTATTTTCCAAATTTAAATAAAAAAACGTTAATAATGTTCATTATTATAAAAAAACGAATTTGATATAAATAATTAATTAAAATGTATGTTAAAAAAAGATTTCAATTATTTCAGTGAACAAACTTTAGTTTATTCAATGAAGATAGTACCATTTTTAAAATAAA
This sequence comes from Helianthus tuberosus, assembly GCA_030545235.1. Taxonomy (NCBI): domain Eukaryota; kingdom Viridiplantae; phylum Streptophyta; class Magnoliopsida; order Asterales; family Asteraceae; genus Helianthus; species Helianthus tuberosus. Next base: position 11,156,494 of record CM060396.1, read on the forward strand.
ATTTCCAAGTGTAGATATTCAATGAAGATTAGAAAAACTCTAAATTGATTAAAATGGAACGGTTTTATTAAAAAATTAATTATAGTCAGTTATACAATTTAAAAAAGGAAACAAAATCATATTAAATTTTTGTTTAACGTAAATCTTTTAAAAACTGACGGTTTATTATAATAATTTTCAATGTTAAAATACTAAATTTCGCACTAATCAAACAATGTACTTAAATGATGTTTAATATGATGAATACTTAACTTGATTCCTAAATTAAGATACATACAATTATGAAGCACTAATTATTTCACAAAAATATATAATATTAACCACAAACATGTAGCAATAACAATAACATTAACGTCTAACAATCTATAATCAAATATGTTCAAGGACTAAGTTATTCGGCCACACATATAAACGACCCAAAAAATGTCAGCAACAACTACCATCACATATGTTTAACGTAACAACCACAACAAAAAACTACCATTAAATGTATACTAACGCCACACCTTGAAAATACTACCAAAACATACCATGTACCTTCACCAACTCAGTTATAAAGCAACATACCTTTACTTTTAACAAATACCATATGAAACGAAGAACCGTATACCAATCGTTTGTCTCTAACAAACTCCCTCATACCGGTCACATTGAATCGCGGACAGCCTTGCGAGAACTCCTTACCAATAGCTACATCCCAAGTTCTACCAGCGCTGTCCTTGATGATCAAATCCATCTTTCGATCTAAACCATGAGTTTGAGCCCACTTCTTCTTCAAATGCTACAGATGATAATAAAAATGTTAATAATACATACCATTAAAACTGCTTTTCCTACAACTAATGATTTAAACTGGATTCACTTAACATACATTAATGGTATTAAGAAGTGAATAATACAAACTTACGTAATGATTGTCAACAACAAAAGTAACCGGTACTTCCTCATCAACACTCTCTTCAAATACAGGTGCAGCAACGGCATCAGCCACCTCATCATCAGACACTTCAATAACGCCATCACTTGGTTGTTTGTTGATAACAGAAATTTCTGGCGGGTAAGTTAGAAGGGCAGGCTTACAACAAAAAACACTCAAATCAAACGTATTACGATCAATCATTTCAAATACCAACAAATGATCATCAGTTATCGACATATCCTCCTTGATCCGACTCCAACCTGTGGTAATGTAAATGTTATGGTCTAAAATTTCCATTTGAACAACCCATTTACGATTTCCAGCAGAACGGATCAAAACCGGATTTGAAGGACAGATATTCAGCATAGAGTGATGAACAAACAACCTGTTCACATACTACACAAAGAATACAACAGTATCAGGATCAATGGTATAGCCGAAATAGAAAAAAATGAACGAACGAAAAAATAAAATAATTTAATAACGTATAAGTTCAATTACCATGCAGTCGTCTCGGTCTTTAAAATCATTTTTAGGTTTGTAGTAGAAGTAGTTAGATGGTGCTAGAGAAATGTCTTGATAAAAGTGGAATAGGCGGAACAAAGATAAAGCTTCGTCATACTGACAAACAACCCACGAATCGTCCGGTAATTTCAAATATGTGACAACATCAAACCAGCCATTATAAAAAAAAAAAGTCGCCTGCAAGTTTGAACACTTTGACTTGGAAAGTACTCCCATCAAGGGTCCTGATGATTGCATTTTTCTCTGGATAGCCAAACTTCTTAATCCAGTCACCATACTGAGCAGGAAGTTTCTGCAACGGAAAATATAATTATCGTTAAATGCAATTATAATAACAGTTATCACAAAGTGTTATATTAAAACATCTTAATTTTTTTTTCTTTAAATGATTAAAACTTCAACACTCACCAACGATTTTCTGTCACACTTCCACACACGCGCTGCGAATCCGTACAACATATCGTTTCCAAAGTTGTTGTCTTTCACAACCCCAAATTGTATATCATAACAGGTACATGTAACAAATATAGAGTTCAAATAAGAGGCTTGAAATAGAATGTGCACTATAATAATCAAATCACAGATTTAACAATCCGATATGAAAAACCAAAACGTACTTATTCATCAATATACATTGATAAGGTATGAAGTGCTGGGATCATGTTACATATTTTCAATTACTAAGCAATTTTCTAACTATGGATCGTATGACTATATTTATCAGCAAGGTTTTCATAAATTCAACATCAAATAGATGAATTCAGCAGATGGCAAACAACAAATAACAGTAGATGAAAACCGTAATTAGAACCCCAATATAAAAAAAAACTTAAAACGTACAATTTATCAGCAAGGTTTTCATAAATTCAACATCAAATAGATGAATTCAGCAGATGGCAAACAACAAATAACAGTAGACGAAAAGAGTAATTAGAACCCTAATACACAAAAAACTTAAAACGTACAATAACTTAATCACTTAAATAACAGTAGATCAAAAATTTTCAAGAACATAAAAACTAAAAAAATACATCAAACTTCATCGAATAAAACTGCAAACATATAAAACGGTTACTAATTAACATAATATAAAATCTTGGTAATCTGAGGAACAGAATTGAAAAATAAACATATTCAAATGAAAAACCCTAATACACAAAACATATATACACGTACTTAAAAATCGGGGATTATAAACCCTAACAGACCAGCAAATCCGTATAAGAAATCGATATTCAAATCACATAAACAAACAACATTATATCGGGTTTTAAAACCCTAAGAAAAAAGGAATAAGCTAATCGATCTTCAAATCATGTACAATAAATTAATACATCATCACATAACAGACAATACATCATAAATCAAAGTAAAACAAAGCATTCAAACAGAATCGATCAATAAGATGATGAAGAAGTTATCGGAATCATTACCGTCGATGATGATCACTGTTGAATATTTGAAGATTGAATAAACATCGGTTCACAGGATCGATTGAGAGCGCAGGAACCAGATTCGCCGATTAGGGTTTCGGAGTAATGATTTGAACAATTTGAGATAATGAGAGAGAGAGGGAGAGAGTATAGAAAACGTATGTGATGAATGATGAGAGATGAGAGAGAATGAGAGTGAGCGTACAAAGGAAGCCTTCTCCAATCCAGGGTTATGAGCAATGCCACATGTCCTCTCATTAGACTTTTGCCACATCATTGCTTATGTGGAATCCTAGTTGGCTTGCACCATTGGGTGACATGTGTCCCCCAAAGGTTTGCTTTATTAGAGATATAGATTTGATTGTTCATATATTATTTTTTGGGTTAAAAGGGTTAAATTGGCTAAATCACAGGGGCCAAAATAGTAATTTACTCTTAATAATGGGATATTGAATTTAAATTCCCCAAACTTTCACCAATTAGCCGTTAACACTCCAACTTTTGATTCGTACCACAACACTATCATCTTTTAACTTATTTTCTCTGGCACTCCCAAACTAATTAAACCCTAACTCAATTATTATTTTTTTGCTAATGTGACACTTTATTTGATGTCGTGGCCTTTTTTTGCCGACGTGGCTACTAATGTGGCATTTTTTTATGACGTGGCAGCTGATGCGGCGCCTGACATGACGTTTTTATGACGTGACAGCTGACGTGGCAGCTAACGTGACATTTTTATTATCACACCCCAACCGATGGCGGAATCATCGGGGCGCGGCACTGAGCGAAACAGATTGTCCAGGAGAATCCATAACAACTTGGAGATGAGAGAAGATATAAAAACAAATATAAACGCTAGGAATTTTTTTATGTAATTTTCTTTATTTAAAATTATTAAAAAATTAAATTTGTTGTTTTAAAAAATATTCAAATAGCCCAGCGGGTCAGCCCAGCGAAGCCCACCAAACCCACGCCCCAAACCCCCGCCCCACCATACCGTGTTGAATGTGAGTCAGCCCATGTCTGCCCCCCAAGCCACGTGTCAACTCATGCCCCAACCCAAGCCCCACCATACCCCACGGTCTTATGATGTGATAATAAAGTTTTTGCATTTTAATTATACGTTAACACTAGTTAAAACATATCTAGCCTTTTTTTAGCTTCCATTTTATGTGATACGAAATGGATTGCAATTTCGTCATGCATCAACTTGAAACGAGTTATAATTCACTCATGACTCATGCATGAAAAAATGTTAAATAAAGTATGCTAAAAATAGGTTTGGTAATCATATAAGTCGACCAATTTCGAAACTAGCACCCTTAAATGCTATATATAACTCGGAGTTATTTCATCCTCACCCAAGTATATATTTAGTTCTGAGAATATTGGGTTTCTAATAAATAAAAATACAACATTTGGGAATTGATTTGTTGAGGAAATATGATAGGTATTGAATCGGATGATGATGAAATCAAACACACAATTTATTGAATTGAAGAAGATGATCCAAAGGATCTACAATCGATAACTAACCACTAAAGTGGTCCAGGGCTATGCCCTTCTCATGCTGATGCAATGAGCCTAATCAACTGACTAATATCTCTCATACCCTCCTAAATGACTATTGATCCTTATTTATAGAAATAGAAATTACACTTTACCCCCTCCTAGAATAGACAAATGACAATTAACTATAAACACGATTATGATTCCTATCATTACTCCCCCCCCTTCAAAACAGTCTTGCCCTCAAGACTAGGAACGACAACTGACTCGACACCCAAGCGGAGGTTTCCTCGAGAGTGACTCAGGTGGTCGACACTGCCCATGCACCGCCCAAGAATGACTTGAAGGCACATGAATACCGCCAATGAAATTTGCCGAACAGGAACCCATAACAGGAAGAAAGGATTTAGGAAGTAGTTGCAATAGCTGTGATTGAACAAGGAGTCGGCTACGAAACCCAACAACATAGTCACTGCAGAAGATTGCTTCCCCCGATCAAATGGAGTGAAAACCCGAACCGACAAAAGAATATCAGCCAATTTGAGAGCAGTTTCAACCTGAATTTGGAGGCCTGAACAGTCCGCAATGTTAATCGAAGCTTGCACAGTAGTCGAACTATTAGTAAGCGGGGCCTTACAATCCACTGCAGCAGAAATTAACGTCGAAACCTCATAGAAATGGCGATTATCACCTGAAGGTGGAGTTGGATATGGAGGAACAGATGTAATGTCGGAAATCTCGTCGTGTATGGTGAAAACAGGGGCAGATGACAGAGGTGAAGATAGAAATGGAGCTGCAGGATAAGCTTTGCCACCAAACAGGCCCAGATCTGGAGAGACCCGACCCAAAACCGGGTTTCTATTTTGTCACACCCCGATTTCCACGTGTCACCGGTAGGCCCGGTGGGGGAGTATCGTGATGTGGTTGGCAACGTAATAGTCAAACAACACAATATAATAATGCACAGCGGAAGCAAATTTAAAATATAATACAACCGAATTTATTCATTGTAATCAAGTCACAATATCCGGTGTTTATCCACAGTAGGATCGAAACAAAATAACATTTATGGTTCAACAGACTTCTGGCATCCTAAGCTTGCGAGACTTTTTATTGATGCTTAGGAGACAATCCAGCCAATTTCGTTTAGTACCTGCATTCAGTCTTTTTGGGAAAATACGTCAGTTTACACTGGTAAATACATTCAACTGACTCATTTTGGAAAATGATTGAAAATTGGTTTGGATGCACATGGCATAAACATTTTTATTTAACTTGGGAGAATTATTTAATATTATAATCTCATGAACGAATTACATGTTACTTATGCGTTCAGTAGCCCGGAATCTAGTCCGGGTTAAAGAACAATAGACACACCACATAATTGAGTTATACACGACAGGTGTACGCCTACACCCCGTGCTCAGGTCATGGCCAATCTCGTAAGATGATGCCAAGGATATCCGGGACATGGTCATTAACCCCCCAAAGGCTGTAAAGTAAACAAGACTGTTTAAACGAGCCGATCAAATTATTCAACTACCCACTAAGCGTGGAGATTTGATGCTCGATCAAGCGGTATGCTATATACCGTAACCCAAGCCCGTATAGGGAAAATAAGTTAAAAGTATTTACCTGATGCAAAGTATATTTCACAATAAGCAAATAGCACGTAGCTTTTACTGGTTCTCCTAATCTGGAACGAAGGTTTAATATAATCTATTAGAATACTAACAGGTCTTTAATTAAGCTTAAGCTTAGACCGACTAGTTTCAAAGATACGGTTCGTACGCACGATTAAGCGAAGACCGGATAGAATGTGATTTAGACCCGACAAGTTCAAAGACTTGTTTAATATGGGTCCTTCATGCACATTCTGGATTTTGAGATTAAACCGATAAGGTTTGACCCGTTTCGGCTAATTTATATAAACTTGTTACATAAACCGAACCGTACGCGTAATAAGCGTGACGGGTAGCCATGAGAGCTATATGCAGGTTTCCTAAGTTAATTATGTCTCAAATATGTTGTGACATCAGTAAGGTGTCTTTCGTTATGCCCGAAATGTGTTTAAACACAAACTAGGCCCCGTAGGGGTAGTTTGGTCATTTAAGAGTTTATAAAAGAGTTTAAGTGACAACCTGAGTTACAGGTCTGATGTAATCAGCAGATATACTCAATTTGCTAAGTTATATCAGTAGGTTTAAGCATGTATGTGAAACTTATCATTTTTAACCAAACTAGGCCCCGTAGGGGTATTTTGGTAATTTCACATAAGCCGAAAAGCTCAAAACTGAAGTCTGAGTTTATCAACCTTTGCTTACTGTTAAAATATTATAATTTTCCTCTTATATCAGTAGGTATCAACCCGGGTATGTCCAATATGATTTTAAAACATACTACGCGCTAAAAACGCTAAATAAGGCGATTAAAGGCCATTACCGGGTTCGATACTTAAATCTGATATTTTTATATTTCCAGAGGGCTTAAAATAATTTATTTATCATAACTAATCAGTAGCAAAAGGTTTGGAGTCGTTTAGATATGTAAAACTCATTTTATGGCCCGTAAGGGCAAAATCGACAATTACCGAACTAAGCCTACGACTATGAGTTATGCTCAGCCTAAAATTTATTAAAAATCTTTAAAAATCCCAAAATAATATATTACATCAGTGGGTAAAAGATTTGATACCAAAAAGTATGTTTAACTAGGCTATACGCTAATTACGCCAACTTATTAACATAAAGCATTAATTTTGCGATAATGAGCATAACTCTTAATCTACAAGTCAAACTGATGTCAAACTTTGCATACAAGTTTATATATCAGTATTTAAGGTTTCTACACTTTTACATTTTCATAAATCACGTTTTAAGGTAATAAGGGCATAACGGTCAACATATGAGCAATTAACGGAAACATGCATATTAATTGGATAACTAATGAACCGAAGTGTATAATCACAGAGGGTTGCTCTAATATGTAACCTAGTCCAATTAAAGCTCTAAGGCATTTCTAAAATATGCCTAAACGGGTCAGAACTGAAAGTCAAAGTGAAAGTCAAACTATGTGACTTTCGGTTCCGAATCGGGTTTAAACAGGAAATAGTCGGGTTGAACATGTTTGGACATGTTCTTACACTAATTACTAAGTTATAACAATGATCAAACAGGTTATATATGTTCTAGATAGCTAATTATGCATAAATGACATTTTAAGCATTATGTTGACTTTTTAATTAAAAGTTTGACCCGACATTAGACCTGGTTAGAGTGGTGATCAGGGGAAACCCTTTTGAGGTTTTATTACCCACTTAAATACCAACTCATAACTACTTTTAATTCGAGATATGACTGAGCCATTATTGACTAATCTCGAAGTCAAACCGTAATTACGACGGTTTGACTTTTAGCTAATTAACTAAGCTAAACTCAAATAAACAAGAACTAGCAGACTTACAAGAGTCCTATGCACGAGATTGATCACTTGAGGCTGCTTGATAGCTCCAGAAATGATCCACAAATGTAGGAGAAGATGTGAGAATGAATGTTGCACTTACATGGCCTTTTATAGTTGAATCACTCACCATAAGTGCTTGACAAACAAGTCTACAAGCTCCCACAATCGATCAACAGGTGTCCTAGAGGCTTAGGGGGTGTTTTAGGGGCTAGGGGATGTGAAAAATCGAGTAAAGGTCGCGCATATAGGCTTTAGGAGACAACAGCCCCGTTTTGCGGTTCTGGGCATCCCTCGCGTGGCGCGAGGGACCCCTCGCGTGGCGCGACGACAGGCAATCAGCAACTTTGTTTTTCACTTGCGATTCAGTCCTTGGCTCTTCAAAACTCGAATAGGCACTTGTTTTATGCATGGTAAATCCTTATAATTGATCTAGTAAGGTCTTAAAACATATACCCACTTTGCCAAGTCCCCGGGTAACTTCATTGTCACCCGAAAAGTCCTAACTTTCGACGTTTACGCGTTAACACTTCGCACACGAATTTGATCATAACTTTATCATAAGTTAACGAAACTTTATGAAATTTTTATGGTGCATTCTCATGAGCATAATTGTTATTTACAAAGCTTCGGGTTTGTCAAAAGGTCACTCAGAGGTATAATTTAAACATGTTGACACATTTGGTCCCTGTAGTTTGAAATCGCTCACTTTTAGCTTCGTATGATCCATGATTTATTCGTTTGAAGGTATGAGCATCGTGTAGGGTTAATGTACATTATATCTATTCACAGTTGACACTTAGAATACGTATATTCACATACTTTCCGTGTTTGTCAACTTTAGTCCTTCCATAATATTTCTTTCACACGTTTAAACTTTATGACACGTGTCAATATATTATAGGACGTGAATTTCCGAGGTGTTACATCCTCACCCCCTTAAAATAAATCTCGACCCGAGATTTACTGAAATAAGTAAGGGTACTTTTCTTTCATCGTGGATTCAACCTCCCACGTGTATTCGGGACCTCTACGGGCATCCCATTTGACCTTTACAAAAGGTATATGCTTCCTTCGAAGCTTCCTTACCTGTCGATCTTCAATCGACAAAGGTTTTTCAACAAATTTTAAGCTCGCGTCTATATGCACATCTGTATGTGGTATAACTAGTGATTCGTCAGCGAAACACTTCTTCAGATTGCAGATGTGGAACACATTGTGAATTCCACTGAGCTCTTCCGGTAAGTTCAACTTATAGGCAACTGACCCGACCCGTTCGATAACCTCGAAAGGTCCTATGTATCTCGGGCTTAGCTTGCCTTTCTTACCAAATCGCATCACCCCCTTCCAGGGTGACACTTTAAGTAGGACTTTGTCACCTACTTCGAAGTGAAAATCCTTGCGATTTGGATCAGCGTAACTCTTCTGCCTATCCCGAGCAGCTTTGAGATTTTCACGAATCTGGACAATCTTGTCCGTCGTTTCGAACACGATTTCTGGTCCTGATAACTGGACTTCTCCGACTTCCGCCCAACAAACTGGCGATCTACACTTTCTACCGTATAATGCCTCAAAAGGCGCAGCCTTAATGCTGGTATGGTAGCTATTGTTGTAGGAGAATTCGATTAACGGTAGGTTCTTATCCCAGCTACCTCCCAAATCGATCGCACATGCACGTAGCATGTCTTCCAACGTTTGAATAGTACGCTCACTCTGACCGTCTGTCTGAGGATGGTAAGCCGTACTAAAGTTCAAACGTGTGCCCAAAGATTGTTGGAAACTCTTCCAAAAGTGTGACGTGTACCTAGTATCCCTATCAGAGATAATAGCTACAGGTATGCCATGTAAGGCTACAATCTTATCAACGTATAACTGGGCTAACATATCGGAGCTATAAGTCTCCTTGATGGGTAAGAAACTATAACCCATATCGTATCATTTCCTTTCCTTGTCTTGGGTAACTTGGTAATAAAATCCATAGTTACCATTTCCCACTTCCACGTAGGAAGTTCCAGCTGTTGTAGCAAACCTGACGGTTTCTGATGCTCGGCTTTGACTTGCGCACATGTCAAGCATTTTGCTACATGGGCGGCTACAGACTTTTTCAAGCCTATCCACCAATAATTTGCCTTTAGATCCTGGTACATCTTATCAGCTCCAGGATGAACGGAGTATTTGGAACTATGGGCTTCCTGGAGGATGACATCTCGAAGTCCTCCATAAATTGGAACCCATATTCGCCCGTTTAACCGTAAAATTCCGTCCTTGCTGAGAGTTAACTGCTCCTCAGTTACTCCTAACTTTTCATTAGGATAGTTAGCTTCCAACACAGCTTCTTTCTGTGCAGCTAACAACCTTTCCATCAAATTATTCTTTATCTCCATACGCTTGGCGTTAATTCGGATGGGCTTAACCCTTTCCTTCCGACTCAAGGCATCGGCGACTACATTCGCCTTGCCGGGATGGTATTTGATTTCACAATCATAATCATTCAAGGTTTCCATCCAACGGCGTTGCCTCATATTCAATTCCTTCTGATTAAACAGATGTTGGAGGCTCTTGTGATCAGAATAGATCACACATTTGACACCATAGAGATAGTGCCTCCAAAGCTTCAGTGCGAATACAACGGCACCCAGCTCCAAGTCATGGGTGGTGTAATTCTTTTCATGCACTTTCAATTGCCTTGAAGCGTAGGCAATAACTTTTCCTTTCTGCATAAGCACACACCCCATGCCAGTGTGCGAAGCATCACAATAAAAAACAAAGTCTTCAATTCCATCTGGCAATGTTAGTACTGGGGCGTTGCTCAACTTTTGCTTCAGAATATCAAAGGATTCTTGCTGCTTGGGGCCCCAAATAAACTTAACCTTCTTCTTAGTTAAGGAGGTTAGGGGTGCAGCAATCCTTGAAAAGTTTTCAATAAAACGCCTGTAATATCCTGCCAATCCTAGGAAGCTACGAATCTCTGTAGGCGTCTTTGGCTCTTGCCAATTCATAACCGCTTCAACTTTAGCGGGATCCACCTGGATACCACGCTCACTGACCACATGTCCAAGAAATTGGACTTCTCGAAGCCAAAATTCACACTTGGAGAATTTGGCATAAAGCTTCTCTTGGTGTAGAAGTTTGAGAATACAACGAAGGTGTTTCTCATGGTCAGCTCGATTCTTAGAATAAATAAGGATGTCATCGATGAAGACGATAACGAATTTATCTAAGTAAGGCTTGCAGACGCGATTCATGAGATCCATGAACGCGGCTGGTGCATTAATGAGCCCAAAAGGCATCACTAGGAACTCGTAGTGACCGTAACGAGTCCTAAATGCAGTCTTGTGAACGTCTTCATCTTTGACCTTCAATTGATGGTAGCCTGACCTTAAATCAATCTTTGAGAAGTAACTTGCCCCTTGAAGCTGATCGAACAAATCGTCGATTCTGGGCAACGGATACCTGTTCTTGATCGTGACTTTATTAAGCTCGCGATAGTCGATGCACAGACGCATCGACCCATCCTTCTTCTTGACAAACAAGATTGGCGCTCCCCAAGGAGATGAACTAGGTCGAATGAAACCTTTAGCCAGCAATTCATCTAGCTGCGTCCGCAACTCCTTCATTTCTGTGGGTGCCAATCTGTATGGTGCTCTAGCAACTGGTGCGGCTCCGGGAATGATATCAATCCTGAATTCGACTTGTCTATCTGGTGGAAAACCAGGTAGATCTTCAGGAAATACTTCTGGGTATTCAGAGATGACAGGGATGTCTTCTAACTTCGGTTTGGGCTCATCAATAATCACCTGTGCCATGTAAATGACACACCCCTTCTTCAAACACTTGGAAGCCTTGAGCATAGTCACCTGCTCAGGCAGCCCATACTGGGTATCTCCCCGAATGGTAAGTGATTCACCAGACGGAGTCTTTATTACCACTTGTTTCTGGTTGCAGACAATTTGGGCCTGGTTATGAGATAACCAGTCCATACCCAGAACTATGTCAAAACCAGCCAATTTAAACGGAAGTAGAGACAGAGGAAAAGAATGGTTCTTAATGGACATAACACATCCATCTAACACCGTAGAGACGGTTTCTATGGTACCATCTGCTAACTCTACCTCATAGTTTGCGTTTAAGGTTTTGACAGGTAAATTCAACAATTTACAAAACTTATGATCTACGAAAGACTTATCTGCGCCTGAATCAAAAAGTACTCTTGCAAAGACATCATTTACAAGGAATGTACCTGTTATGACATTATCGTCTTGCACAGCTTCTTTCGCGTCCATTCTGAAGACCCTGGCATTAGTCTTCTTAGCCTCCTCAGGCTTCTTGTTGTATTTTGGGCAGTTGGTCTTGATGTGCCCCTTTTCATTGCAACGGTAGCACGTTGCGTCTTTCATCTTCTTGCAATCCAGGGTTTTGTGATCCGTGGACTTGCAAATACCACAAGCAAAGGATTTTGACTGAGTCTGAGAGTTCGACTCCAGTCTGCACTTTCCATAGTGCTGCTTCTTGCAAATTTTACACTTGGGCTTCTCATCAGACTTATGCCCATCCTTCCTCGACTCAGTTCCCTTCTTGTTATCACCGTTCCCACGGTGTTTCTTGTTCGACTTTCGTGAACCATCATCTTCACGCTTCCTCTTCTCGGCCTCCTTATTCCTCAGCGATCTCTGCCTGACCGCATCCAGAGTGAGGGATAAGGAAAGGTCAGTTACAGACCTGAAGGTAACTGGCCGAGAAGCTTTTACACTGGCCTTGATTTCCAGAGCTAAACCACCAATAAAGCGAGCGATTCTTTTTGGCTCCGGGGTTACCAGGTAAGGAACCAACCGGGACAGCGTATTGAAGCTTGTCAGGTAAGCTTGACAGTCGAGGTTCGTCATCACCAACGATAGAAAGTCAGATTCTATCTTTTCCACCTCATGTTGAGGGCATAAATTTTCCTTGATTAGGGCAATGAATTGATCCCACGTCATATTATACAACGGGATCTTTCCGGAGGCCTCCATCAGGGATCTCCACCATGCCAACGCTTCACCCTTGAAGGATTGTGACACAAACTTAACTACATCCCTTTCAGCGCACCCGCTGATATCTACCACCGTGTCCATCTCGTCCAGCCAAGTCATACAGTCGACCGCTCCTTTTTCCCCAGTAAAATCCCGGGGCTTACAAGACACGAAGTACTTATAGGAGCAACCCTTGTTACGGGGTTCTTGATGCAGTACCAAATGCTGAGATCGGATACTTTGATGGTTGGTGGACTGACGGTCATCACCATCTTTCTTGGGTCCATTCTTTTTGGGAGGAGGCTTGCTATGAGCCTCAGAATGTGTCCTGGGCTTTGAATGTGATGCAGAGTGGGTCCTACTTCGAGTGCCACTGTATTCTTCATACTGCCTTTCCAAAGCCTGTGTAACAGCGCCGTCTATGATCGCTTTTAATTCAGCACCAGTTAACGTAATCTGGGCGTTCTCATTTGGCTCCACTGGATGGCTATTTATTTCATTTGAGTCATCCATTTGAATTGAACTGTTGCAGAAAACAAGGACAATATTTTATTTGGGAGTTTATTATGGAATTACCCCTTAGGGTAACTCGTTAACCATGGTAACAGAGACCACATTTGGTTAACTTATTAATAGTATTAATTTAGGATTTCAATTAAAATTTATCCTAATTATAAACAATAACAATATATATTAGCACATAAGGCTTAGTCACATGGACAATTTAAATTATCAGCTATGATTTCAGAGAATCAAGACTTTTAAGGTTTGAACCTAGTTCATTACCTTTATTTGACAGGGAGTTGTGGCTACCGCTGTCTTTTGGCTCATTTAGAAATGAGCAGGGCCAGTAGGCGCTATATTACCACGTATGGTAAACATATGATCATCTTAATTGATGATGTAAACCCAGGATTCAGAGATCATTAAACTGGGTTAGGAATCTTCTAAAGAATTCCCTTATAAAAATGACGTATGTGATTTTTAATAAATCACGTCTGCCAGGAGTGTTAACATGTTTTACGATGTTAACAGGGATTTGAATCTTTTAAACAGGTCTTACCATCTTGGCCCGGTCTTATTTTTTTTGACACGAGACTAGGTTTCACACTTTAAGATTCTTAACTAAATAATTACATAGGCAGATTAATTTAAAAGGAATGATTTTAATTTACTTATTTCATTTATATATTATTTATGCACAAAATGGCAAACATGAAATTTATAAAAACAACATTCCAGTAATTATACATAGGTTACAAGTTGCCCTAAACGGGTCTTTCCAAACAAACCATTACCCACGTAGGGGGTTCTAAACAAGTACTTGCCCACGCAGGGGCTTTTAGCAAACAAACTAGTCCACGCATGGACCTCAACAACTAAACATCATACCCACGCAGGGGTTAACGGAAAATAGAAAGATAGGCCCACTCAGGGGCTTAAAATAAACATACATCACACATACCCACATAGGGGCTTAACAACCAAATACACCCACGCAGGGGGTTTACACAGAAAATGGGAGGATTCAATGATCCTTCTTGTTCTTCCCCTTGATCAATCCCACTAATCCCTGGAAGAAAGTCTGTCTTTCCCTGCGGTCCTCGTAAACTACCCGTTCAACTTGATCCAACCTCTGAAGGAGTTCTTCATGCTCAGGTGGTGAGAACCTAGGCGGCTGCGAATGAGTTCGAATGATAGGCCTGGGTGGTATCTGGTATCCCTGAGTCGGGTAACTCACCCCCCATGGATCCCCATAGGGTCCTTGGGTGTTGTAGTTCGCTGCTACCATGTACGGATCAGCCTCCGCGTACCCATAGTTGTGATGCGTTGGGGGTTCAAACGGGTTGTAAGCCATGCCACCCGTATATGCCGGAATTGGGTTATCAAATCCCATCGGCGGTGGCTGTAGTACAACAGGGTTGGAGGGTCCACCCATTTGTGGGTCCTCCTGGTGCGGTGGGTAGTGACTGGCACTTGACTGACGTGGGGAACTGAAATTGAAGCCCCCCGGTCGTACCGACATGCGGGCACTGGTTCTCCTACGCCTCGGCGGTTGAGGAGGTGCCGGCTGAACTGGTGGCGGTGGAGGTGGTGGCGTAACTGCCACAAACCGGTAATCCTCGGATGAATCTTGATGATGCGGCTGCGGCTGTGGCTCCTGCTGCTGCTGCCCATGAGACGACGAGTGGTGAGAAGGCGTATAGTACCACTCGTGCTGATTAAAGAAGGCTTGGAAGCAGTCTGGACCACCATAGGGTGATCCGTGAAAAGACGATCCGTCGGAGATCTCGATCGGATGGTTTGGAGTACCACTTGCCGGCATGACGGGGTCCGTATCCTCGTCCATATCATCTGCGTGATCTCCTGAAAAATGGTCCTCTGGACCCAGTGGGTTAAAACCCACGGGTTCTTGTAAGTAGTTGGCCGGGTTAAACTAGCCTCGGAACACTGGAGTAGGGTCCCCATAGGAATGATGGGACAAAGATCTTTGCAGCGGTATGTAGGAAGGCAGAGGGTCGTTGGGCTCGTCTTCCGAATGTGGTCCGTATGAATTGTGGACCGGAGGTGTAGAGCTGTGCGAAACAGATCGTCTCGCCGGCTCGAACAGGTTTCTCCTGTTCCGTCGTGGATTTTCGCTCTCCGTAGCAGTTGGAGCTCGTACATTAGACGGTCCAGCTTCATGGTCATTGGGGGCAGTGACTGGCCCCTTGCCTCGTCCTCGTGTTCTGAAGAATCTTGGAGGCATTTTTGTCAAGAGTCCTGTCAATACAGCATAAGATAACAATAACAAAAATATAAAATTTAAAGGACAAAACAAAAACCGAATAAGGTGGAATTTGTCCTATGTTATTAGTCTAGACTCGAAGGTTTAGATATGTGCAATTGTGTAACTGAGATTAAACACAAAAGGCTAGTGTTTAATTCACTCAGTGTTGGCTCTGATACCAACCTGTCACACCCCGATTTCCACGAGTCACCGGTAGGCCCGGTGGGGGAGTATCGTGACATGGTTGGCAACGTAATAGTCAAACAACACAATATAATAATGCACAGCGGAAGCAAATTTAAAATATAATACAACCGAATTTATTCATTGTAATCAAGTCACAATATCCGGTGTTTATCCACAGTAGGATCGAAACAAAATAACATTTATGGTTCAACAGACTTCTGGCATCCTAAGCTTGCGAGACTTTTTATTGATGCTTAGGAGACAATCCAGGCAATTTCGTTTAGTACCTGCATTCAGTCTTTTTGGGAAAATACGTCAGTTTACACTGGTAAATACATTCAACTGACTCATTTTGGAAAATGATTGAAAATTGGTTTGGATGCACATGGCATAAACATTTTTATTTAACTTGGGAGAATTATTTAATATTATAATCTCGTGAACGAATTACATGTTACTTATGCGTTCAGTAGCCCGGAATCTAGTCCGGGTTAAAGATCAATAGACACACCACATAATTGAGTTATACACGACAGGTGTACGCCTACACCCCGTGCTCAGGTCGTGGCCAATCTCGTAAGATGATGCCAAGGATATCCGGGACATGGTCATTAACCCCCCAAAGGCTGTAAAGTAAACAAGACTGTTTAAACGAGCCGATTAAATTATTCAACTACCCACTAAGCGTGGAGATTTGATGCTCGATCAAGCGGTATGCTATATACCGTAACCCAAGCCCGTATAGGGAAAATAAGTTAAAAGTATTTACCTGATGCAAAGTATATTTCACAATAAGCAAATAGCACGTAGCTTTTACTGGTTCTCCTAATCTGGAACGAAGGTTTAATATAACCTATTAGAATACTAACGGGTCTTTAATTAAGCTTAAGCTTAGACCGGCTAGTTTCAAAGATACGGTTCGTACGCACGATTAAGCGAAGACCGGATAGAATGTGATTTAGACCCGACAAGTTCAGAGACTTGTTTAATATGGGTCCTTCATGCACATTCTGGATTTTGAGATTAAACCGATAAGGTTTGACCCGTTTCGGCTAATTTATATAAACTTGTTACATAAACCGAACCGTACGCGTAATAAGCGTGACGGGTAGCCATGAGAGCTATATGCAGGTTTCCTAAGTTAATTATGTCTCAAATATGTTGTGACATCAGTAAGGTGTCTTTCGTTATGCCCGAAATGTGTTTAAACACAAACTAGGACCCGTAGGGGTAGTTTGGTCATTTAAGAGTTTATAAAAGAGTTTAAGTGACAACCTGAGTTACAGGTCTGATGTAATCAGCAGATATACTCAATTTGCTAAATTATATCAGTAGGTTTAAGCATGTATGTGAAACTTATCATTTTTAACCAAACTAGGCCCCGTAGGGGTATTTTGGTAATTTCACATAAGCCGAAAAGCTCAAAACTGAAGTCTGAGTTTATCAACCTTTGCTTACTGTTAAAATATTATAATTTGCCTCTTATATCAGTAGGTATCAACCCGGGTATGTCCAATATGATTTTAAAACATACTACGCGCTAAAAACGCTAAATAAGGCGATTAAAGGCCATTACCGGGTTCGATACTTAAATCTGATATTTTTATATTTCCAGAGGGCTTAAAATAATTTATTTATCATAACTAATCAGTAGCAAAAGGTTTGGAGTCGTTTAGATATGTAAAACTCATTTTATGGCCCGTAAGGGCAAAATCGACAATTACCGAACTAAGCCTACGACTATGAGTTATGCTCAGCCTAAAATTTATTAAAAATCTTTAAAAATCCCAAAATAATATATTACATCAGTGGGTAAAAGATTTGATACCAAAAAGTATGTTTAACTAGGCTATACGCTAATTACGCCAACTTATTAACATAAAGCATTAATTTTGCGATAATGAGCATAACTCTTAATCTACAAGTCAAACTGATGTCAAACTTTGCATACAAGTTTATATATCAGTATTTAAGGTTTCTACACTTTTACATTTTCATAAATCACGTTTTAAGGTAATAAGGGCATAACGGTCAACATATGAGCAATTAACGGAAACATGCATATTAATTGGATAACTAATGAACCGAAGTGTATAATCACAGAGGGTTGCTCTAATATGTAACCTAGTCCAATTAAAGCTCTAAGGCATTTCTAAAATATGCCTAAACGGGTCAGAACTGAAAGTCAAAGTGAAAGTCAAACTATGTGACTTTCGGTTCCGAATCGGGTTTAAACAGGAAATAGTCGGGTTGAACATGTTTGGACATGTTCTTACACTAATTACTAAGTTATAACAATGATAAAACAGGTTATATATGTTCTAGATAGCTAATTATGTATAAATGACATTTTAAGCATTATGTTGACTTTTTAATTAAAAGTTTGACCCGACATTAGACCTGGTTAGAGTGGTGATCAGGGGAAACCCTTTTGAGGTTTTATTACCCACTTAAATACCAACTCATAACTACTTTTAATTCGAGATATGACTGAGCCATTATTGACTAATCTCAAAGTCAAACCGTAATTACGACGGTTTGACTTTTAGCTAATTAACTAAGCTAAACTCAAATAAACAAGAACTAGCAGACTTACAAGAGTCCTATGCACGAGATTGATCACTTGAGGCTGCTTGATAGCTCCAGAAATGATCCACAAATGCAGGAGAAGATGTGAGAATGAATGTTGCACTTACATGGCCTTTTATAGTTGAATCACTCACCATAAGTGCTTGACAAACAAGTCTACAAGCTCCCACAATCGATCAACAGGTGTCCTAGAGGCTTAGGGGGTGTTTTAGGGGCCAGGGGATGTGAAAAATCGAGTAAAGGTCGCGCATATAGGCTTTAGGAGACAACAGCCCCGTTTTGCGGTTCTGGGCATCCCTCGCGTGGCGCGAGGGACCCCTCGCGTGGCGCGACGACAGGCAATCAGCAACTTTGTTTTTCATTTGCGATTCAGTCCTTGGCTCTTCAAAACTCGAATAGGCACTTGTTTTATGCATGGTAAATCCTTATAATTGATCTAGTAAGGCCTTAAAACATATACCCACTTTGCCAAGTCCCCGGGTAACTTCATTGTCACCCGAAAAGTCCTAACTTTCGACGTTTACGCTTTAACACTTCGCACACGAATTTGATCATAACTTTCTCATATGTTAACGAAACTTTATGAAATTTTTATGGTGCATTCTCATGAGCATAATTGTTATTTGCAAAGCTTCGGGTTTGTCAAAAGGTCACTCAGAGGTATAATTTAAACATGTTGACACATTTGGTCCCTGTAGTTTGAAATCGCTCACTTTTAGCTTCGTATGATCCATGATTTATTCGTTTGAAGGTATGAGCATCGTGTAGGGTTAATGTACATTATATCTATTCACAGTTGACGCTTAGAATACGTATATTCACATACTTTCCGTGTTTGTCAACTTTAGTCCTTCCATAATATTTCTTTCACACGTTTAAACTTTATGACACGTGTCAACATATTATAGGACGTGAATTTCCGAGGTGTTACATGTTTAAACCATGGCCCACCACTGTTCCTGAGCCCAATTTTTCTTGTAAATCTACCGTCATAACCTTAGTTTCCCTAAATTCTGAGAAACGTGAATCTGGAGGTCTAGTCGACATCAATTGTTCATGCTTACTCCAGCGTTCTTCAGATCTGGCTACTATTGCCTCCAATTGCGCTACCAGAGACGGAATACCACCAGACAAATCTCCATTGCAAGCAGATTTGGGACCAAAATCCCAATCGGAAACAGATTTGGGACGAGATTGGGCAGGTACCTCATCGAAATTGCCTCCCGAACCAAGCGACCCAGCAACAGTCTTCAATATGGCTAATGTCGAGACCTCCGGTGCTGATTTAGCTGAAACAGAATTCGGAGGTCCAGGATCCGCGAAGTCACCATTGTAAAACTGAACAAGCATAGCAGCAATGAAATCTGACCAGGTGAGGAAATCACTTCTAAACCAGGAATTGAACCAATAAAATGGTTCATCATCAAAGGCAGCCATGACATAGGGGAAGCGCTCGCTTTCATCACCAATGTCATAATGGAGAAAAAGCCGTTCAGCTTGACAGATCCAATGAGCAGGTGCAAAACCAGTGAAACGAGGTAAATCCATTTCTTCCACAACTATCTATGCGGATTGAGGGAACCGGCAGATCCGGCAGAAGCAGAAACTAGAATTTGGTGGAGAGCAGAGGTGAGACAGGTCGGAGACCAATGATAGGTATTGAATCGGATGATGATGAAATCAAACACACAATTTATTGAATTGAAGAAGATGATCCAAAGGATCTACAATCGATAACTAACCACTAAAGTGGTCCAGGGCTATGCCCTTCTCATGCTGATGCAATGAGCCTAACCAACTGACTAATATCTCTCATACCCTCCTAAATGACTATAAATGACTATTGATCCTTATTTATAGAAATAGAAATTACACTTTACCCCCTCCTAGAATAGACAAATGACAATTAACTATAAACCCGATTATGATTCCTATCAAAATAAGTAACCCATAAAGAAAATATCGATGGCCTGGTAGGTACCGATTAGTCAATTTGATTTGTGTTTTGTTATCAATATTATTTTGTAACAATAATGTTTTTGTATGATAGCCAATACACTAAAATCGAAAAAAAACATAGAAAAATAGAAAAAAAAAAGTGTTTGTGGATAACCAACCTTATTTTTGCCCGTATAAAAATGTTGTTTCAACTCTATCTCATTTTGACCCATCTTGTATCCTCTGCAAATAATATACCTTTGTAGCTTATACATACCATAGTATGCATAAAGGAGAGCAACAACCAGCAAAAACGATATGAAATATGGTAATAGCAAAAACGATATGAAATATGGTAATGAACAAAGTATAGAATGTGAAGTCTTATGAGATAATAGAGGAAAATTTTTTACAACTTCTTTTAGGTTGCAATGATGTTGGAGAAGCAAAAGCAAACTTAAAATGGTAACAAAATGTGGGCAAACGTTGAAATTTTAAACTCAGTTAGACCACCCATGTTGCCATGAAATCTCAATTTCAGAGGACTCTGAATCATATGTGATCTCAAATGTCTTGTTATCTTCATTTTATGATTCATTTCATAGTTGCATTGCAATGGTTTGTGAAACTGCAATATTTACCTACCTTACACCCTTCCCAGAGTTTTTTTTGCTCGCTATATCTCAACATTAGACAACGAAGCTTTGTTGGCTGAAAATTTGATGGGAATGAAGATGCCGGATAGCTAGACACACGAATCCACCGAAGTTTCTTCATTTTTGCAACAACATCAGATAGACCTGGATGGCTGTAAAGTAACACTTCAGTTTCCTGTGTTAATTATTCAACGGAACCAAATTGTGTCAGTAACGTTATACACAAGGGTCATTAGATGTGGATGTATATGAAATATTTTACTGTAAAGTTAATTTAACCATTGGCGGTGCATCTGCCCCCATATCACATAGGTATGCTAAATCTTCCTTCTTCAAAATCCTGCTATGCTTTTCTGGATTTTTAGGGTGTTCCCCTCTAACAATGTAGTGGGCCATTTCTTCTATCAAGTCATGCATCTCAAATTCACCATCTACAACTTTTATGAGGGATTTTTGTTCCAACACCTTTAACCCTATAACTGGGTAAAAATTACAAGCATCAAGCACCATCATTGCATCATCCATCTTCAATGCAGAGAAGTTATGTCTCATGAAACATGCAATATCTAGGAACAAGTCTTTTTGGTAGGCTTCAAGTCCATCATAACTTATTTTGAGTCTCTCCATGACCTTCTTTTCTGGGATGCATTTTAACTTGGCCAACGTACTCTTCCACTCATTCTTGTCTTTGTCATATAGAAAAGAACCTAGAACTTTGACCGCTAACGGAAGCCCACCGGCATAAGAAACTACATCCAGTGAAAGTGTCTCATAATCTTCAACAGGTTTATCTTTATTATATGCGTGTCTATGGAAGAGCTTGATTGCTTCGTAATGTGATAACAAAGTCACTCCATAAATTGTGTGAGCCCTGGCGGAGAGCATATTCTCATCTCTGGTAGTGATTATTATCCGGCTTCCCTCACCAAACCAATCAGGGGATCCCGCTAACGCCTCAAGTTGCTCAAGATCGTCGACATCATCCAGAACAACTAAAACCCTTTTGTGACATAGCCTTCTCCTTATCGTGCTTCTTCCTTCTATCTCACTCCCTGGCACGTCTTTTGTTTTCAAAATAAGTGAGAGAAATTTGTCTTGCAACTTTTCCAAACCATGCTTGTTTGACTCCTCACGGATATTTTGAAGAAGGCAGTGAGCTTCAAATCAGTGAGAGATTTCCGCATAAGCAGCAGATGCGAGAGTAGTCTTACCACCACCCCCAACTCCCCATATTCCAACCATGCGCACACCACCCGACCCAATTTCCAACTTTGATATAAAATCTTGTAAGCGGGTCTCTATTCCGATCAGTTCTTTATTTTCGTTTGTAATTACCGAAGAAAGCCTAGAAGAAACTGTACCAACAATGTCCCTGATGCATTGTGCTTCATGGCTGCACGAAGGGTACACAAGGATAATTAGAACTAGTTCTCACTTACTTAATTTTAAAATTACCAATTGTACAACTGAAATTGGATTTAAATTACTAAATGTCAAGTATGAGATTTATTTAATTTCAAGTTAAAAAAAGACGCAAAAACAATGCATGTGAAATAAAAATAGGGAGTAACACGAACGTCTTTTTAACACTTTTTAACACTTTTAGCATTTTTGCGTTAGGGAATTTTTGTAACAGTTTGGTTTGGTTTAGGTGGGGTGGCACTTGGCACCATGAATTAAACATCCTTTTAACACTTTCTTTTGAATTTTATAAATTATTGATATTAATGTGTTAAATTCATCATTGCAAAAGTTGCTAGGTGCTCCCAGGTCGGTTGAATGGGGAGTTGTTAGTAGTCAACCTAGGCGAAGAGTACTCGGACATGTTAAATTATAATGAAGTTAGTTTTCGGGAAACTATATACATGTCAAATATCATAAGTTTGGTAATATTAAAAAAATACGTGAATATCAATATAAATAAAAAGAAATACATGTTCAAATAGTAAAGTATTTCAAAAATTAATATTCATTCTTTAATATAACAGATACAGAAATTAAGTTTCATTTTTTAAGTCAAACTCAGACTGAGTTGACCTACTAGATCCGGTTCCACCAGAGTCGACCGCTTGATTGATTCCGAGTAATTAGGTGGAGTTAAAGAAAATCGCATTAGCAACCTACGCGATTACGACCTTGTTTTACAACATTGGTTATATCTATTTAAATATGTTAAAAAGTAAATAATTATGATTGTAACTAGTTTTTCAGTAAACCCGACTATGGATGAGCTCGGTACCGACCGGTACCGGAACCGAAAGTACCGGTACCGAAAATCCCCAAAAGTAGGTATCGGTACCGGTATTTGAGGGTAAAAACCGGTACCGAAAATGTCAAAAGTCGGCACCGAATCGGTACCGAAAATGTACCCGGTTCGGTAAATTCGTTACCGATACCGGTTCGGTACCGGGTACCATTTGCTCATCCCTAAACCCGACTACTTTCAACTTAAGTGACCCACTGTCAAGTGTCAACAATAAAAACAAAACTTAAATCTACTCGTTATAGAATGCAAATATCTTGAGCATAAAAATGTTTTAAATAAAAATAAAAAAAGAGAAAATTACCTGTTTTCATCGATGACCCATCCAGAAAGATTGCCAGCTTTTTCCAGAGCTTTTCTCCATGATTCAACTTTGTGCTTATTTTCCCTCTTATGTTTTGTAAATGCTTTTCCATATTTCCCATTTTGTTTTCTAACATCAGATGGATCTACAAAATAAAATATGGGCTCAACGATTTGCCCTCTCGTGTCCATGCACTCCATAATATGTGCAAGCTCGTCCAAGCACCAAGATGAGTCTGCATAGTTTTCCGAGAATACAACAAGGGCGATGCGTGATTCTTGGATAGCTTTCAAGAGGGCTGGACCGATTCGCTCACCCCGAGGAAGTGTTTCATCATCCTTGTATGTTTGGATTCCTTGTTGTACAAGAGCCGTGTAGAGATGATCCACAAAGTTCCTGCGGGTGTCTTCTCCTCTAAAACTTAGAAAGACCTCATGTTTCAATGAGTGAGAAGAGGAGGAGGAGGATGAAGATGCCATTGATCTGTAGATCAGAATTTGTTTGGAATTAGTATAAAAGCAAGAATATGAATCTGCCATTAAAACTTTACTTTTTTTTTTCTTTCCCAAAAGTGAAGCAGAATACTATTTTTTTTTTTTTTTTTGAAAAAGGCATAAGAGTAATAGTAAATCAAACAGTTAAAAAACTGATGATAATGCACCTGCTTTGCACGTCTTCTTCTTCGGAAGACATTGGGCTGTGTTGTTGAGGGTGATCGGAGGAGCCTCTCATGAAGAAAACGGAAACGATGTAGTAGACGGTGACACCGGCGGCGAGAACAGTGAAGAAAGTAGTGGGAGAGAGTCCGGTGATGGCTTCTTTCAGAGTCTCCATAAGTTCAGCAGCCATTGTTGATGATGAGTCTTTTGATGGTCTTGTTTCTCTGGTTCAGAGTCTCCTTGTGTGTAATGTGTATGTGAGTAAATACATATAGACATTATTATTGTTTAGTTAGGTACAAAAGTGGTCCCTATCAACTACTTTGTGTCTTTTACACATCATGCGGATGAAATTTGTAGAAGTATATGAGCATGAACACGAGCTTCACTTATGGAGCTTGAGTTGTCTCACGAGCGTAAATGAACCTGTTATTTATTTCACTTTTACTTGATATACTAAATGTGTGGTCAAACTGAAGTTTTTGTTGACCAACTATTTCAAAATGCTCTTGTTCAACTTTTATCACAAAAAGCTTATCACATCATTAAAACAGAGTCGTAGAAGTATATGAGCATGAACACGAGCTTCACTTATGGAGCTTGAGTTGTCTCACGAGCGTAAATGAACCTGTTATTTATTTCACTTTTACTTGATATACTAAATGTGTGGTCAAACTGAAGTTTTTGTTTTATCAATTCATAAAAAAAATCTTACAATCCTTTGTGCGACGTTGTTTTAGCTATAGTGCACTTAAAAGAAACTAAATTATAGGGTAAATTACACTTTTCGTCCTTTATGTTTGTACTGGATTACAATTTACAACGGATGGGGAAGGTTCATTTGAGAAGAATATTCTTGCAAGAAGAAAACTAAATTAATCTAGACCCTATATTTTTTTGATCAATGGTTGTGAATCAAGATATTATTGTTGTCCACTTTAAATTAATGTTTTAATTAATAAGGGTAGAATAGACACTTTGATGTATAACACTATTAAATGTTATAAAGGATTACTCTAATCTCATTAATGTCACCATAATTTTCTCCTTCACCATCATTCATGTGTTGGGTCATACACCAATTTTATAAGGAGTGACTAAATTATTTAAAGTGTTGTGTCCTACATATATATTATTATATGTCGTAAAATTATTTAAAAGTGTTGGGAACCTACACATTTTGTAACCTACACCAAAACATTGTTTTCTTGGTATAGGAAACGTTGTTATTATGGTGTAGAAAACGTTGAATATGTAGGATCATGTGGATGAATGTTTTTATTGTGTAAGGTGCACAACTATTTTATAGGATAGACTCATTAAATGATTAGGGTTTATTAATTTAAATAAAAAAAAAAGGGTAGACTAATTAAATGATTGGTTTAAATTACCTTTGTACCCTTTTATTCTTTTTATTCTTAATTTGTGATTCTTCTCATTTGAACTCTCCACTATAGCCTTTAACTTTAATAATTACAGTCACAATCCTTTATTTTGAAAAACCTTTACATTTTAGGTCCTTCAGCACAAACCAGGTTAAAATTTTCAGTTAAGTTTGACTTGTACCTTGCACATGAGGACATTTATGTCTTTTTACTACAATCTATTTAAATTATAAAAATTAAAAAATAAAAACATTAATATATATTTACAGCTTGTTCTCTCTCTCTCTAACACCTTCTCTCTCTCTATCTCTCTCTCTCTCTAAGGCCACAGGGGGCGGTCAGTTATAGCTCCGTGATGGCCATGTATAACGCGTTAAACTTCCGTGATGACCACCGCCACTGAATGTTCAACGCGTGATGAATGGTTAAATGTCCACGGCCGTTATTTTTATCACGCGTGTAAAATGGTGGATGTGAGGGGGTGTGGGGGTTTATTGTTAGGTGTTGTGAGTGATGACCATTGCCACTAAAAAAGGATGTGAGTGATAGAATAGTGGCTGATGACATGGCAGGAGTTGATTGGATGCTTGTGAGTGATAGAATTCTATCACTAGTGACCACCCCCTCCCCTAAGCTTGAATCAGACACCACCTAATTCCTAGATCAAAACCCAGATAATGAATATTCAAGTTAGCACATAACAAATTCCTAAATCAAAACCTAAATTCTTCGAAGTCAGCTATGAACCCCCAAATTCCTAGATCAAAACACAGATTCACCGTTGAATACCAGTTGCGAGCGGTTCAAGGTCGTAACCCAGATTTACCATTGAATACCGGTTGCGAGACAGTGGTTGCAGATCCATGTGGCGGTGGTAGTGTTTTGATTTTAGAGTTAGTTACATACACATTCAATTAAAGTCTTTAGCAAACTTTCTGCTCCCTCACTTGTTTTGACTGTGGTTGCGGATCCTCGCTTGAATCCCAAGAGTGAAATGAAAGGTAACTTTGTTTATTTTTTGTATGTTTTGACTTAAAGTTAAGTCTCACTGCACTTGGTTTTGTTTTATGGTTGATAAATATGTTGAAATTTTGTTTAAAGATGTATCATTTTGAGACTTTTATATTCAAATTACAGACATGGATTATTGTGTTTAGGGATATGGTGGTGGTGGCGGCGGCTGGGATAGGGTGGTGGTTGTGGAGGTCAGTTGAAGAGAAAGAGGGAGAAAGAGATGGGTGAGAGAAAAGATAAGGTTTTATATATAAGAAAGTGAAATTACCAATTTACCCTCATGTGCAAAGCACATGTTCTGACTTAACTTAAAATTTTAACCTTGTTAGTGTTAAAGGACGAAAGATGTAACAAATTTTCCAAATAAAAGATCGTGACTGTAATTATTGAAGTTAAAGGTTATCTGTTGTAATCCGGTACAAACATAAAGGACGAAAAGTGTAATTTACCCTAAATTATAAAATACTGGTATAACTAATAGTTTCTACCATATTCTAATAAAGTTTAACTTTTTTTATGCAAATGCATACCTCAAATCTTCACATTTAAATCAGAAAATAAAACATAACAATGAAGTTATTCATTCATGATTTCCGGGCTTTCCTTGATGCATCCCAACTTTAGAAATTTGCCCAAAAGGTTTGTTAATTTACCCATTTTTTCTGTTAAATTTTGATTTATTCAAAAAAAAAAACATGTAGTCATTGCTTGTTAGAAATAAAAAAATCTTCTCAAACGTGCATGGATGGGTATTGCTTGCTCATCAATTTTTTCATTTATTATCCAATGAGAAATGATCTATTTCTGGAACAGATTGTTAATTGAACTCTAATGTCATGGTTTATGTGACCATGTTTCTGTTTTTGTTATTTGGTCGACTATGACCGTATTAAACATTTGATAAAAGAAGAGAGAAAGCTTTACAAAAAATTTGAGGGGAAGGGTAACAAAATATTGAGTACCTTTAAGAATCAAAAGTCTTCTCACTTTTAAAATATGAGCGTAACCAAATGAGTTAAGAAAATTTATTTTACTCAACTAATACTTTTCTAGCTTCTGGCTCCTTTTCTTTTTATACTTTACCAATACATGTCTTTGCCTATCTTTTTTTTAATACTTCTTTTTTCCTTTTCTTAACCTTTTATCTTACTTAATTTTCTGAAACTTTGTTTACCTTTCTTTTCTACTTTTTTTTTACCTTCCCTTTTTTAACCTTTTCTTTTTTAACTTTGTTATTTATATTATTTTTTACGTTATCTTCTTATGGTTGGTGTATTGGTTGGCATGTTTAAAAATAGAATAGTAAATTTATCCATTATTAGCTATAATCATATTTTTCTTAAACCTAATAAAAAATTTAAAGAATTTATAGTATACTCCCTTAATTAAATATTTATATGTTGATGGTCATTTGGGGTAGTGAAAGTAAATTTAAGCCACACAAACTAGATATCTTCGTAAAATAATGTGAGTTTAAGCCACAAATATCATAAATTTAGTGTGTTCACCATTTAGAAAAATAAAAAAAGAATTTAATATACATAGCCATTGAGGTAGTGTGGAGTGGTTGGGGAAAAACTTGATGTTTCTTATGACCCAGGTTCGACACCCACTCTCCCCATTATTTTCTGCGGCATCCAGGTGAAGGGCGAATACGGGTGGCACCGGTTCGTCTTGGATGGAAGGCGATGTTTTACCGATTATTCCATTGTCGTGCCTTCGGACGGGTGGAGGACGAGTTTCCGCGCATCTGGGAGAGCCAAGGGGCTGGCGGCGGTCGAGTAATCGACCTTGGCCACAGCACCCGGTGTCACGGTGATTGACACATCATTCCTTCCTTGCCGTTCAAAAAAATATACATATGTAATATGTGTTGTCCCATCACACTTATTGTTTGCCGACAACTATCTTATCACTCATTCACCCACCTAAAATTTTCTTGTAAAAGCGTGTACTAGCAAGGGAAGGTTTCAACATTTCACACTCGTCTCATCGATGGTTCTTTGTATTTTCGTGAAGCTCACTTTTAAATCATATATTCCAAATATATAATAATGATCACCTTCAAAATAACTTGAACCATAATAGTAGGTAATAACTTTAAACTTATATATGATACTTACCTTATATTTTTATATTCATGTAACATAGCTACGTATTGCTTAGTGGTATGATGCTTGTTCTCAACAAAAGTGATGTAAGTTCAAATTTTGATAAGTGTAAGGTTATATGATGATTAAGGGTAGAAAGTTGTTAAAAAATGTGACATAAGCTCTACCAATCAATAAAATGAAAATAATTATAGAAAGTAACATTCATTATTGTAACTTTTTTTTTTTACTTTTTATAATCCTATAATTCATATGGCTTTATAGCCTAGTGGCATCTTGGGATTAGATAAGGCTTGGAGACTAATAGGTCCTGGGTTCGATTCCTACAAGGGGGTTTTTTCCATATTTATTGGGTTTCCTCCTGAATTGGTGTTTAGGCATATGGCTAGTGGAGATGGATATGATTGGGCTTCCTCCTGAATTGGTGTATTGGCAGTGGCACGATGATACTCCAGTGTAGAATACAATCTCAATCAAAACCATAACGTATTGTTAACTTATATTGATATTTGCAAAACGTTTTATATTGTTATTTTGTGAGTTACATTTTTGTATATCGTAACCGGGAATTAGCATATAAGGAAAATCAAAAAAGATATGTGTGGTTTTGAGTAGTCATTAGAGTGAAATTTTATGATTGGGAGTGAAATTTGTATTGTTTGGAGTGATATAAATGTTGTAATTCTCGTTGTAAATTGGTGGTGCCTTTCACCACACTAGCTTGTTAGTGTGGTCTATGTTTTAATATAAAAGCAATTTGCCTGGAGTGGGCGACGGCACTGTAGGTCCACCCGGAGGATCGAGTAACCTCTATTCCCTGTTTTCCGACAAACCCGAAAGTGCGGAATCCAAACGGGTAAGTTAAACCAAGTTACGAACACAAACACAAAGATTCAACGATTAACACTCCATTGTATTAATGCATATGAAACGGTTACAAATCAATGTTTACAAATGGTCTCTGTAAACTCTCAGTGTGTGTGTGTGTTACAGTGTGTTCGCTCTCAAATCTATTCAGACTTGTCTCTGTGTTCTGTCTGTTATCTGTGTATATATACTGAAACACATCGACGAAACACTTCAAAGTCGACGAAACAGATGTTTCGGGACGAAACACAATAACATGTCTTCAAAGTCGACGAAACACATCTTGTTTCGTCGACCTACATGTTCAAATAATGGGTTTCGGCCCAGTTGATGTTCCGGCCCAATGATTTCAGCCTATTATCATGATTGGGCCAAACAATGCATGTAGATCTTAAAGGTTTGGCCCAATGCACATGTATTAACATATAGCGAACTCTGGGACGCACGACGGAGGAATGTCGTGACGTCGGGCTTGAGCCGAACCTAACCGAGTTGAACCGAACCGAGTCGCGACCACTTAATATGTATCAACAAACTCCCCCTTGGACGCTACTCGTAAGGTTCATCTTCCATGTCTTCCATGTCGGAGGATCTTCAAAGTCTTCATGCGTCGTAAGTAGAAAGTGTATCAACAAACTCCCTTTTCATTTAGGTTGTATGTTAACAAACTCCCCCTTTGATTATGCTTGTGAATCTTTTGACTTCAATGCTTGAGATCCTTGTGGTGTTGGTGATTGATCAGCGGCAACTCGATCATCCATATCTTTTGAGTGCCTCCATGTCGTGTCTTCATTCCGAAGCTTGTCAACGAACATGTTCTCTTTGCCTTTAGCAACTGCACATGCAAGAAATCTAAACGCGTAATAAGAACAACTGCTTGGAATATAGTTAACATTAAACAAATGACACACATGTGACCAATTCTTATTCAACTACCGTCCGACAGTTTAGTTTGAAAAGTTAACAGATTTTTCAATTTTGATTATTAACTTTCAAAACTTGCAAACTCTGACCGTTTATGAAGATTCAGTCGTTTTGGTTTTCATCAGATTTTAGGTAACGAAGACTTGAGTTCCAACATCGGTTAATCAAAACTAAATTAGAAATAAAATCTTTTTGACTTTTATAAAGTTTAAATTAAAACACACCTAAAATCTTTTTGGCATTTTGAATATTTCAAACTTAAAGACTGAAAGCAGTAAATAAATATATACAGAGTTGCAGAAACTAAGAAAAATGAATATATACAAACATTCTTTTTGCGAGTTTCGAGGGTAAGAGAATCATATCAGTGTACGGTCATGCCACAACGCTCTTGTTTTTCTTTTTGTTAACAATTTGATAAACATCCTATAACGATTATCGGTATTGTTATCCACATAAGCTCAACTTATCATATGTAATCATGGCGAGGGGATACGTTAAGGTATGATTTATACTTACCGACCGGTGTTCATCCACATCACGACACATTCCCGTATCAAGGTATGCACGAGGATTCATCTTACTGGTGAGTATACCATTTATCATCTGTTTTGACGTATATGAAAATGTGAGAAACTCACTTATTTTGATGAAAACAAGCCCTATGTGATAGAATCACTTATTGATGAGGAACTTGATTTTCAGATGCATGAGGGCACAGGAGCAAGTCCGTGAACAGGTCAGTACTTTCGTACAGCAAAGAGACGAACTTGACTCCCGCAAAGAATTTGTGATATATTATCACTTGTTTTGAGGACATGTGATTGTTGATCACTTATTGAGGTCGTATGCAGTATGTACACGTATGTATGATATCATGGAAGATCTAGACTTCGTCTCCGTTTTGTTTTCGGTAAAAGAAACAACCATGATACCCAAATGATAAACAGCATAAAGACCACATATCTCAGAACCTCGGCAATCTCTCAAACGAAATTTCGGTACTAAGACCATATGCCAATGAGTGGTTCCCACCCGGTCTTCAGTCGATTTAAGTTTATATCACCCTGCACACTTTAAGATGATTGTGAGCCTACCGATACATCTTATATAGAGCTGCTTAACATTTTTCATTTTGCATTTCAGTTAAAAGTGGTTTAGACAGACCACTGATGTACTATTATTTTCTCTTTTGCTCGCCAGGAAACTCATTTTTGTTTTTCTATTGTTTTTGAGTTTTGAAATTTTTCGATGTTTTTGAATTTTCAAATTTGGATTTACTCCCCCTAAAATCAACAAACTTACAATAATTTTTAAAACACAAAGATATTTACAAAAACGATTTTCCGATGTGAATTACTCTTGCTTGACCTTAATGGCGTTTACCAATAATAAAAAGTCAAATCTTGATTTATCAAATGCTTTGGTAAAAAGGTCGGCACGTTGGTCATCAGTGTGGACTTTAACAACATCGATTAGCCTTTTATCAAAGCAATCACGTATGAAGTGATACTTAATTTCGATGTGTTTGGTCTTTGAATGCTGCATAGGATTTCTAGTGATAGATAAGGCAGCAAAATTATCGACTAAAATAGGAGTAGTTAGGAATTCAAAACTGTAATCGTGCATTTTCTGTTGTATCCACAGGACTTGGGAGCAACAACTTGAGGCATCAATGTATTCAGCTTCACAAGTTGATGTAGCGACACAAGTCTGCTTCTTGCACTGCCATGTTACGAGGCGAGTTCCTAAAAACTGGCATCCAGCCGTTGTGGATTTGCCGTCGATTTTGCATCCGCCAAAATCAGAATCACTGAAAGCGACTAAATCAAAGTTATCATCCTTAGGGTACCATAGACCGGTGTCTGGGCAACCCTTCAAATAACGAAAAATCCTTTTTACAGCTGCAAGATGTGAGGCCTTCGGGTTCACTTGATATATGGCTAGCAGGCACGTTGGATACATTATATCTGGTCTTGATGCTGTGAGGTACATAAGGGATCCAATCATCGCGCGGTAATATGAAGAGCTAACAACTTCACCCTTCAAGTCTGGATTGATTCCGTGATTTTGCTGCAGTGGGGTACCAATGGGCGATGTGTCGGACATCTGGAATCGGCTCAAGATGTCTTGGACATACTTAGTCTGATGGATGAAAATCCCAGACTTCGTTTGTTGCACTTGCAAGCCCAAAAAGAAAGTCATCTCCCCCATAGCGCTCATCTCGAATTTATCCTGCATTACACGCTCGAAATCCCTACACATAACATTGTTAGTAGAACCAAATATAATATCATCCACATATACCTAAACCAGTAGAAGATCTCCATCTTGTTCTTTATGAAGAGAGTGCAATCGATAAGACCTCTGCGAAATCCATTCTCCAGCAAATAATGAGATAAGGTTGCGTACCAAGCTCGCGGTGCTTGATGTAGACCATAGAGAGCTTTGTTCAGCAACCAAACCCGATCGGGATGAATAGGATCTTCAAAACCTGGAGGTTGTTCAACATACACCTCTTCTTCCACTAGACCATGTAAGAATGCACTTTTGACGTCCATCTGGTAAACTTTGAATCCTTTGAATGAGGCATAAGCCAGAAAGATCCGAATTGCTTCCAGACGTGCAACAGGTGCATACACTTCGTTGTAGTCTATACCTTCAATCTGACGAAAACCTTGAATGACCAATCTTGCTTTGTTTCGAATAACGATTCCACGGTCGTCCTTTTTGCACTTATACACCCAACGGGTACCAATCTTCTTATAACCAGCAGGTTTCTCTACGAGCTTCCAGACACCAAGTTTCTGGAATTGTTGCAGTTCTTCCTGCATAGCTTCAACCCAAGAGTTATCTTTCAAAGCGTCTTTCCAAGTTCTTGGCTCTTCCTGTGAGACATAACACGCGAAAGACCAATCGTTTTGTTGACCAGATTCTCGAATCGCCGCATACAAGCCTGCGTGGTTGTTGTTTCGCAACATGTTTCTTGTTTGTATGCCACTTTGTACATTGCCTATGATGTTTTGTTGAGGATGGGTATTATGTATTCTAGTTTCTGGATTATCTGGGACAGGAACATTAATACCCAGATTGTTGAGATTGAGATCAACAACCAATTCAATACCCGGAACTGACGAAGAGGATGATGCAGTAGCTTCAGCTGTTATAGGGGTGCGTCCACTGGAGGTGTAGCCTCTGAAGTACCATGAACAGCTGTTGTAGGAGCTTCTTGATCTGCATCTAGAAATTCTTCATCCTCTGAAGATTCGTTCAGTTCGGTTGCATCATGAAAATCCTCGTTGTCGAGAGCATTATTGTTCACTGAAGATGGTTCTTGATTGACAACAATTGGACGAACCAACGGTGAATCTGTTGCGTTGTCACTCTCGAAAAACATCCTTGTCGCAACATTTTCTTCAACTGCTTCAACATTGATCGAATTGAAAAAGTCATCGTACTCAAACATCCATGGTTGACCTGGATTTTTTACTGGTAAAGTGTGCCTTTGTACTCTGACCTCAGACCATTCCTCAACCCTTTTAGTCTGTAGATTCCAGACTCTTAAGTTCGGGGTGGCATAACCAAGAAAGTGACCTTCAATAGCTTTTGCCCCAAACTTTCCATTAGGATCGATCATTGTGCAAGGAGCTCCAAACGGTTCAAGATATGAAAAATCTGGTTTCCGTTTGTGAAGAAGCCCAAAGCAGGTCTTGTTGTGCCTTTTGACTGTAAGGACTCGATTCATCGTGTAACATGCGGAGGCCACAGCTTCACTCCAGAATGGAATGGGCAATTGCGATTCTACCAACATAGTCCTAGCAGTCTCGATCAATGTACGGTTCTTACGTTCAGCGACGCCGTTCTGTTGAGGAGTATAAGCCGCACTAAATTCGTGAAGAATACCTTTTGATGTGCAAAACTCCGCCATGGCTTGATTTTTAAATTTTGAACCATTGTCGCTGCGTATCCGTCTAACCTTCAACTTATACAAATTCTCAATCTGAACGATCAAGTTTTTGATAATACCGAAAGTTGCACTCTTGTGAGCCATAAATGCCACCCAAGAAAATCTTGAATAATCATCCGTTATCACGAGGCAGTATTGATCATTCCTTATGCTTTTATGCTTGACAGGACCAAACAAATCCATGTGCAAACGTTCAAGAGGAACTGTCACTGTGTTGATCTTCTTTGTCAGATGTCGTTTCTTCATTTGCTTTCCTTTTTGGCATGAAACACAGACGTCTTGAAGATGGAAATTTTTAAGAAGAACACCATTCACTAATTCATTCGTCACCAAATGATTCATTTTCCGTAAGTGAATGTGACCCATACGTCTGTGCCAAGAGATAAAGTCTTTTTCAGTGGCTTTTGTAATGAAACAAGTTGCTTGTGCAGTCGTTGTTATTGCTTGGCTCATATCAAGGACATATAAATCATTTATCCTTGGAGCAGATAAGAGAATCCATTCTTTTGGAATCTTGAAGCCGGGTTTCAGCACGTAACATCCATTTGCATCAAAGTGTACTGAAAACTGCTTATCACAGATTTGTGAAACGCTGAGAAGATTGTGATCAAGTTGTTGTATAAAGTTGATCTTGTCAAAACTTACAACCCCATTGGATACCATTCCTTCTCCCGTAATATAACCTCCTTTATCTCCAGCAAAAGCAACATAACCTCCTCTAATAGATTTAACGTCGTAGAGAAGTTTCATGTCGCCTGTCATGTGCCTGGATTCCCCACTATCAACAATCCAATGACTACTGAAAGTTCCTCCTGGAACACCCTGCACATGTACTCACATGATTAGTTGGAGATGGGGACCCAAGCCTTTGTGGTCTTGGGTCTTCCATTTTCATCAACGTAAGTTACTTGAACTTCTCGATGTTGTGGAAATTGTGATGTTCCCCCTGATTCATTAACCGTTTTTGGTTTCCAGGTCTGTTTTGTTTTACCAGTGTTATTCTTTAAAATCTTAACTTCATGATTGTCTGAAGTTTTTGAATTGTCTGGTTTGACATAAACAGATGTTTTGTTAACCACGTCGGTTTTAATCGCTTTTTCAATTTTTTTGACCTGTTGGCGTTTCTGTTTATTTTCCCTTTTCTTTTACAAGACGGGGATCTGGTTTTCATGAAACAGATCACTTGTGGTCAATTTGGTCATGGGGATCATCAACTTTGGCTTTTTGTTTATGAAGATATGGACAATTTCGAATGATCCAATTGTGCCACATGAAAAACATGATCTTCGTTCTACAAACCCCGAAGTATCATGTGATTGTCTTGTCGATGAACTTTGTGATCCCGAGGTACTAGGTTTTGAACTGTTTGGTTCGTTTATTTTCAAAGAATTAACTTGAATGACATGATCTAAGTTAGATTTATTGGCAAATGTTTCAAGTTTATCTGTTCCCTTCGATTTCATAAAGTTCACTTTCTTGTCCTTTTTCTGGGTCTGTTTCTTTTGACCTTGAGTCGGTGAGTTACTTTTAGGTTTGGTGCGATTTTGCTGAACTTTTTCTGTTGGTAATCTTTGATTGCCATTTTGTTTGCGAATTTCAGCTCTTGGAATCGGAGGACACTGTGTTACCACAACGTGTGATCCTGTCTTTCCCAAGAACTTACTTGTTGAATCCTCAAAAATTTTACTAATTAAAGATTGATTAACATTCTTAATAGGGAAATCTTTGTCAGAGTATATTTTATCATCACCAACAAGAGTGTACAGCAAATTCACACTCTCAGACTCTTGTGAGGAAGTAGACGTGGACTCGGTCAGAACAATCGTAGTGGGTTTTGCGGGAGGATCACACAGAATATGATTCTCGAGAGGTATGTCCTCTTCTTTGATTACCGCATCTGACTGTGCTGAGTCAGTATCATTAGATTCATCATCTGAAGAATCAGTATCCTCAACAATGATTGGAGGATCCTGATTTTGTTCAGCAGTTACAAATGTATCTGCTGATACATCCGAATCTGATGATACTTCCGGTTTGTATCCAAGTCCCGTTGCAAATTCCTCAATGTCTAAAGGAACAGATTCTTCATAATGAGTTCTATACTCCTCATCAGGCATTGCATCATAATTTTGTCTAACAGGTGGTGGACATTTCTTATATCCAATGCACGTGACATCCTTTTTCTCTTTTTGTGTGCCAATGATGTGATCCAGCACGTATCTAGAGTTAGAATAACTATCTAGCTTAAGCCGGATCGCCTCACTTTCACACTTTGTACAGGCTAACTCTTTTTGCATGATCTCAAGACGATTAATATAACAGTTTATGTCTGTTTGTTTTCTTGAAACCATTTTTGTCAGTTCGGTTTTATCTTTTCTTAAATTTGCAACTAACGTTTTAAATTCATTTTCATGATTTTCATAAAACATGTTAGCCTCTTTGCATTTCGAAAGATCCATGATCAACTTTTGGTTGTGGATAAATGTCACATCATAGTTGTTTTGCAAAGCCTCATGTTTGCTTTGCAAATCACACCACTTAGCATCTAAAGAAACATGTTTGTTTTGCAAGTCAAACAATTTAGCATTTAAAGCATCATGTTTGCTTTGCAACTCAGACATATTAGCATCCAAATCAGCACATTTAACACAATTAACGAAAGTTGGTTCATCGACACATACCTGGCTTGATGAACTGCCGCGATTAGCCATAAAGGCTGAATGAAGAGAAGAAGAAGAAGAATAAGCAGCTTGATCCACTAGAATAGATCTTCTATCATTCCTTGCTGCAGCTTCTCCTAACAATTCATCGATATCTGCATCGATTCTCCCACTAGATACATTGTCATCGCCTGAAGTTGAGGTTTCCTCATCTGAACTCCTTGAATAACCAGAACTTTCTTCATCTGAAGATTCACCACCATTGGCGGAAGATTCTCCACCACTGGCGTGCTTCAAATCCTTAGTAGCTTCAGCAAAACAAGCTGCTCCTCCCTGATCACCAATGCCTAATTGCATTGACCAGTCGCATCCTTCATCTATTTGCACCACAAGAGCTTGATTGGTGTTCGATGGTCCTGCTTGATTGTTTGCAGGAACCAAGGTGCGATCGTCATTCCTGGCTTGATTCTGCTGATTGCCTTGACCTCTGAAAGGGTTTTGGTTCCCATGCTGAGCTGGCTTTGTGCATTCCCTCTTGAAGTGACCACGTTCGCCACAGTTAAAGCACTTGACAGATTGCTTGTCGAACCCATACTTGGTATCTTTCTTGCATTCCAAGCTGGTTCTACCTGTCCGTTCCATGAAGTCTGTAGCTCGCCTAACAGCACTAGCGAAAGCCCATTTGATGCCCATCATATCCATCTCTTCTTTATCGATCTGCTGATAATCTTCTTGAGTTAGATTGATGTTTCCGATCTTCCCTGCAATCAACCCACAATACGAGCTTACCAATGTGTTTAGTATCCCCATGTGATCTTTAGCTACTTCAACGCTAACTTTGGAGAAGTTTGACGTGTCAAGCCGTACTGTATTTGACTTTGATTGCTGACCAGCAGATGATGTGCTTCCATAACAAGCTTGCTGTTGTGGAGCTGGTGGTAATGGATTTCCATACAAGTCTGTGGTTGGAGCTGGCTTCACAGGAACTTGTATCGTATTGCCATATAAATCCGTGCTTGTGACAAACGCCGTCTGAAGTGGAGTATGTGAAACTGGTCTTGCAGAAGTGCTAGAAGTTCCATAATACATATCAGGATTTTGTCGCACTGGAACCCTTTTTGCCTTTAGGGTTTCTTCCTGATCTTTGTTCTCCAAGAGCTGAACGAAGTCATTGATGTTTGTTGTAGCCAATGCGCCATTGTATTTCAGAATTTCCAAGAAACTATTCCATTGAGGTGGCAATGCATCGGCAAACTTTGTGACTACCTCTGCTGGAGTTGTTACTACCCCATAATTACCCAATTCAGTCAGCAGATGATAGAATCGACTTGTCATATCTCCCAAAGATTCACTTTCCATACATGTGAAACCATCAAACTCCTTTTTGAGTAAATCGTGTCACAATTGGCGTGACTTTTCATTTCCTAGACCCCTTGTCTTCAATGCATCCCACAATCGCTTTGACGTCATGAAGCTGACGAACTGATGATATATTTCCTTGCTCATCGCCTGAGTCAGAATAGCATATGCTTTCTTTTCTAAATCATATGCCTTTTTCTGGTCTTCCGAAAGATTTGCAAATGTCACGGCAGTTGAAGTGGCAACCTCAAGAGCTTGATCGAAATCTGTAGTAAAACATAACCACAATTCCGTGTTTTGCCCATTGACATACGTCTGGAATCTATCTACCCATCCAGGATATTCGTTTATGTGCATCAATTTCGGTGGACGATTTAGACTTCCGGTCTCGCTTTCGCTTAGGAGTATACTTTGAATACTTGGAGTTTGATTTGAAACAAACGCCCATTGACCTGTCGACATTTGATTCGCTTGCGAAGATGCAGGTGCGGGAGATTCAGCCCATGATGGTGACAAACCGGTGCTTCGATACTTGCTTTCTGTATTAGATGTGGGTGCAGGAGATTCAGCCCATGAGGGAGATAAACGCGTGTTGGTATACTTGCTCTCTGCATTTGACGGATTACCCCACCAATTCGGATTCATTTCGAGTATATAATGACGAATACCTGAACAAATCACTCAAATCAAACCGTTAAATATGATTTGCAAAGCTACTGTTAAAAATTTTAAACAGTTCGACGAAACTATATTACTCGACGAAACAGGTTAATGATCGACGAAACAGTTAATGAACGACGAAACAGTTAATGAACGACGAAACAATTAATGATTCTGTACGACGAAACAAGTTGAATTATGATGAACGACGAAACTGATGTGTGTTGATCGACGAAACAGGTTGAATTATGTTGAACGACGAAACTGATGTGTGTTGATCGACGAAACAGGAGAACGACGAAACTGATGTTTGTTGATTGACGAAACAGGAGAACGACGAAACTGATGTTTGTTGATCGACGAAACTGGATACCTTGTGCGACGAAACAGAAGGTAGATCTTATCTTGAATCTTATCTTCTGACACAGTACAAAATTGTCAAACCAATCCTTACTTTCGGCTCACACTTTTCAAGTTAAACATCATCATTCTGAAGTCACAAAATTCAAACAATTGTTTTAATAATCAACAACAAACACAATCATTCAGACACAAATAAAGATCAAACTCAGATATTATTCAAGAACAGTTTGAAGATGTGATGAACTGGATGAAGATTCAAGTTACCAAAAAATTTTCAAACACACTTTTGCAAATAAAGTTCAACAAAAACCCAATACTAACATGTATACAAGAGTTATAACAAAGTTTTATATGAACTATAAGCAAAATAATCAAGATTTTCAAGGTTTTAACAAGGTTTTTCCAGAAAATGTATGATTTTAAACTCCAAAAATCAAGAAAAACTCATTAAAAACTAAGAAAAATCAAGAACACAAACTTGGTTTTAACAAGGAATCGAGCCAATGCTCTGATACCAATTGTAGGTCCACCCGGAGGATCGAGTAACCTCTATTCCCTGTTTTCCGACAAACCCGAAAGTGCGGAATCCAAACGGGTAAGTTAAACCAAGTTACGAACACAAACACAAAGATTCAACGATTAACACTCCATTGTATTAATGCATATGAAACGGTTACAAATCAATGTTTACAAATGGTCTCTGTAAACTCTCAGTGTGTGTGTGTTACAGTGTGTTCGCTCTCAAATCTATTCAGACTTGTCTCTGTGTTCTATCTGTTATCTGTGTATATATACTGAAACACATCGACGAAACACTTCAAAGTCGACGAAACACAATAACATGTCTTCAAAGTCGACGAAACACATCTTGTTTCGTCGACCTACATGTTCAAATAATGGGTTTCGGCCCAGTTGATGTTCCGATCCAATGATTTCAGCCTATTATCATGATTGGGCCAAACAATGCATGTAGATCTTAAAGGTTTGGCCCAATGCACATG
This sequence comes from Helianthus tuberosus, assembly GCA_030545235.1. NCBI lineage: Eukaryota > Viridiplantae > Streptophyta > Magnoliopsida > Asterales > Asteraceae > Helianthus > Helianthus tuberosus. Next base: position 11,197,027 of record CM060396.1, read on the forward strand.
TATTAACATATAGCGAACTCTGGGACGCACGACGGAGGAATGTCGTGACGTCGGGCTTGAGCCGAACCTAACCAAGTTGAACCGAACCGAGTCGCGACCACTTAATATGTATCAACAGGCACAAGACCCAAACCCTCCGAAGGCCCAAATATTTTTAATTTTGTATAGAATTTATGTTGTATAAAATAGAATATATATATATAGGGTAAGGTTCATGCGAAAACCACCTTTATTGCGAGAACCGCGAGAACCAATGTGAACACAACCTAAAATAGCTAAAAAAACCTAAAAAAAACCTAACCCCCACCCCCCCCCCACCCCCACCCCACCCCCAAGCTAAATGCTAAAAACTAAAACTCTCAAAAAACCTAAAAAAAAATCTAACCACCCCCCCCCCCCCCAAAAAAAAAACCTAAACCCCCCCAAGCTAAAATGCTAAAAACTAAACCCCCAAAAAACCTAAAAAAATCAAAAGAACACACAAAAATTTTTTTTAATATTTTTTAAGTTAAAATCGCTACTTTTAGTAGCAAAAAAAAATTTTGCTACTAAAAGTAGCGATTTTTTTATAAAAAATATTAATTTTTTTTAATGTTTTTTAGCTATTTTTAGGTATTTTTTGTTGTGTTCACATTGGTTCTCGCGGTTCTCGCAATAAAGGATGGTTCCTAACGGATCCTTGTCATATATATATATATATATATATATATATGCACTGAATTAAAAGATAACATATATGGGTCCTTGTACCAGTGGTTATTCCCTTGCTTTAATGTGATACGTCGGGTTTTTACCCATACGTTCGATGTCCGAACTAAGAATCTTATGATTTAATTTATGTGAGTTAATCTTTGGATTGATGATTAATATATATTATACAAGTTAACTAATTAAATGACTAAACTAATTAAAAGTAGACATGAGAGTATTGAATGACTTTGTTGCTTGAACATGTTTGCATGAATATGTATGAGTTATTGGACCATAACCTGGGTAGTCGCACACCCCTCCTTACAAGCCCAACACAGCCCAACAACCTCCCTTGGCGTTGCCCTAGCTAATCGCACAGTATACACCTCAATGGAGATGGGAGTGTGCGACATTTTTGAATTAGGTTATATAAATACAAACGCAGCCGACACTTGGAATGTTTGCAATCATATTCACCAACTGCCATCTGACCCTCCGTACATTTGGTTTGTACGTCAACATTCACGAAGACCAGACCTGGCTCAAACGAACTCGGGTTTAGGAGAACTATACCCACGCATCCCTGTTGACGAACCTTATCATCTCCACCAGTCGTCGTCACCAGAAATGAAGTCATCACAGTTACACGCGTTCGTCGTCTTGCAACTCGAAACCCTACCAACCAAATTTTGTTTTGGCCAAGTGATGTATTTCCGCGACCGTGATGCAACGAACCTCCCTTTTATACCGTGCCGCCATACACCACTACTGGGATTGCTCTTAGACAACAGATTACTTGGTTGAATTCTTCGGTTATTGTTGGACTCCTGTTTTCACTCAATTCTTCGTATGAACCTCACTGATCCCCTGTTTCTTCGATTGGCAACCGATTTCTATCAACCATACCACGAATTCCATCGATCTCGAGATTATCCCATTACCCTGTTGGATGGTTTATTCTTATTCTACTTGATATACTCCTTCGTATACCCGACTTAGTGAATGGATGCCCTTACTGATGGGATAGTCTTCAGGATATTCGAGGATGGAGATATGGATCACTCAACCTACAGGCGAACACAATGATCTATACGTTTACCTTACCCCCTTACACTACAAGAGTCGTATTTTAATTCCATGATGGTCTTCTTAAAATGCGGAATCTTTGCACTAGCCTTTGTACCGACACATGATTGTTGATTAATGATATGTCTAATTTCTACCATTGGCTTAGACCAAACCATCACTCTCTTACCATAGTGACATTACGTTCTCGCTTCTCCATGCTGAGACACTGAAACGAACACCCTCTAGCTTAGAGAAGTTGGAAGGCTCGACTCTCGATCATTGGTGATCACTCCTCAAAACCTTGAGGGTGGTGATGTATTGTTGATACGATCATACTCTCTTGAACACGTTTTCGCGTCTTTCTTTGGAACCTCACGACTACGCAGACGTATTTTGGATTCATTCGCACGACCGAAATGAAACTCCCCCGAACTTGATTACTTACCGACTCGATGAATCACAAACCCATCTAAGTCCATTGATCCAGGAGAACTGCTCCTCCTTCGCATGTGGGCGAGTCCAACAACCTTTGGCGGAGGTATCAGTAAACCTTCACACTACAAACTTGTACGACAATCATGCTACTATGGTGAGTTCTTGTTATGATTTATCTATCCACGTAGTATCTCCATTTGACCAACGGCATGCTTTATCTTAACTATACCCAACTTGCGTACGACCAGCTGTACCTTCGATATTGATATTAGGTAAACCTCTGCTGTGGATTCTTAAACGCTTACTCCTTTCCCCGTGTTCCCACATCCATACATATTATACTTTTGAACCCTAGGATCCTAACAACATGTCCCACGAACACTCGCATGGACATGTTACACTCTACGAACGTTACTCGCTGAGCATTGGGCTATAAATACGATGATACCACAGATATTGTCCTTTGATCTTGATACGACCGATATAGATCCACAGACACGACATTCGAATTTAGTCTATCCTAACGGATATGTCACTTGTTTTTCTTCGACGACATCTGAATCTACTTGAAGAGCTAGTAGGAATCCGAGCGATACCTACACCTTACCGTGAAGCTCCTACGACACAAACAACCTTATGTTAGTTTCCAACGAGCGACTTTTGGCGTTGCAAAACCCGTTCTCTTGATTGTATGCTCAAACCCCCACAGCTCTAGCCCAAAGGATTGCTCAGGAATCCGCGTTTCAACAGTGGAAGGTGAAACTCTGTAGCGCCCCCACTTTCTCGTTACCTGAAGGCTCAGACGATTTCGTTGTTTATTGTGATGCAACAATTCAAGGACTGGGTGGTGTGTTGAAGCAACGGGAGAAGGTTATTGCTTTCACATCACGTCGACTCAGGGTTCACGAAAAGAACTACACTACCCACAACTAGGAGTTGGGAGCAGTAGTGTTCGCACTCAATATCTGGAGACATTACTTGGACGGCACCAGGTGCACCATTTACACCGATCACAAGAGTCTCCAGCATATCTTCGAGCAGAAGGAGTTGATCATGCGACCGCGTCGATGGGTCGAACTCCCTAACGACTACGATAGCGCAATTAAGTACCATCCAGGCAAGGCCAACGTTGTGGCCGATGCCCTCAGCCGGAAGGAGACCAAACCTAAGCATATACGTGCGTTACAACTTACTATCCACTCTAGTCTTCCTACCCAAATCCGTAATGCTCAGGTTGAAGCATTGGAAGAAGGGAACCTTTTAGCTGAGTCCATGCGTGTGACACCTGTGTTTGTAATCATTGTAAACAGTTCAGTTATCAATGAAACAATGTTATTTGATCCCAATGTTTGTTTGTTTATGTTTGACAATTTGCATGTTCTGATTTTTGTTCAATTTCAAACTCTATATCGCTTTCTGGAGAGTTATACGCAAACCGATGCGTAAACGTAACCAGTTTAATGCGAAAAACACTCCGGAACATCAATATATGCTTAACATACCTTAAATAACCTTTACATAACTTAGAAATAAGTTTTGAAGGCTTTGGTATGGCAAAATCAAGTTTATTCGCTTACAGGGACTAATTTTGACAAACTGCGAAAGTATGCCGATTCATACTGTAACGGACATTCCGGAACATGATCATAAGTTAAACATACCATAAATATCCTTTACATAGCTTAGAAATAGTCTTTGAGGGGTTCGGTATGCTAAAATAAACTTTTTGGTCATTCAGGGACTAAAAGCATCAAAAAGTGCATAAGTTTGCATTTTCGCGCATAACTTACGTTCTGAATATATCCGGACATACAAAAATTCATGTAATCATTAAAATATTTTATTTTAGTGATTGGCTTGATAAAAATCCATTCGTCGCGTAATTTGGATCGGTTTTCGCGTTCGTTCGTATTTCATCGTAAATAACCGAATATCGTGATCGTACGGCCAAACGAACTGACATCCGACATATTTTTGAGCATGTTTCATGTTCCCTACACTTTAACTTCATTATCAAGCCTTGAAATGGGGTTAACGTGGCTTAAATGGATCAAAAATCAAGTTTTTGCATTGAAGGGACCATTTTTGCAATTCTGCCATAGTTGCTTAGGCGGGCCGCGTAAGCCAGCCTTGGCTTCTACGCGGGCCGTGACAGAATGCCCAGATCAGCATAATGATTTTTCCAGCTTGTTCCAGCTGTTCCCCTCAATTGCACATGGTTTTAAGCTTCCTATGGGCTTATTAGGGGTGCCCATGGTTTTAGAAATCAGGGGGTGCATGTGTACGGCTTAGATCGAAGCTCGGTTTTCGAGGAATGATCTCAACAGCTCTCCGAAATCTATATAAACCCCAAACTTTTCAAACCAAGCTCACATTTGATCTGGCCATTTTCTCTAAGTTGAAGCTTCTTTGCGTCATACCTGAGAATTCTAGATCAAAACCTTCATAGCTTGGACCTCTTGTAAGCTTCTTTCGTTCTTTTATGCGTTTTTAAGCATAAAAGTCAAACAGTGTTTGACTTTCTGCTTTGACCAGTCAATGGTCAACACGAAGTTCGTTTGAACTTCGCAACGTGAGCGTAATCACGATGGTCATAGTCCTTTGTGACTATACCTACTGATTACCACGTTATTTAGGCGTAGTGACGAGTCATAGTTTCGGTCAAAATGCGTATTCTTGCGTATTTTGCAACTAAACTATTCTTAGGTATCTAGACCCTTTGTTTTGATACCAAAATTGTTTTCAAACCTCGTTAAACATGTTTTAACATGTTTAGCTCGTCACTTTAGGTTTAGTGCTTATATAGGGTCGTAAGGTAAGCGATCTAAACAATCGCTTAGACTTTCGAACCCGACCCGTTTGGTCAATCATTAGGATTCGTCCAAACACATTTTGTGACCATAGTTGTATAGGGAATAACCTTCCGAGGTTATACCTTATGGTCACTTAGTCTACTTAGTTGTATGATAGGAAATTATATGCCTTAGGAAAAATAACCAAAATGCCCTTTTTACGCCAAAATTCATTTTAAGCATATGTAAAATAAATTTTGACATCTAAATTGATTAGGCAACATTATTAGACATGTTAAGGCATATTTTACTTGTCATAGGACTAGTTAGGCGGTCCGAACGCGTTTTACGCGAACGACGCGTTAAAGTAGCGTAAGCTACCTAAACGAGTCATAATGGGTCGTAAGCACTTAGGATAGGTTCCGTTTTAGAATGTAGGCTTTGTTAAACCATATTACATGAGTTCTTATACTCATTTGGTTTACGAAACCACATTTTATCCGATCCTCTGATTTAGGTCCGTTTATTAACGTAGTTACCTATATTAGGTGCCGATGATTCCGTGATCTTTCTTGCTTTGCTTGGTTGTTATCCAAAGACTATTGAGCAATCTCAAGTGAGTACATAGTCCCCTCTTTTACTATTTTTAACTGTTTTGGGGTGAAACACATGTGCCTACTTGTTACTTTCGTGCTTTACATCATATGTTTGCTACGTTCATTAGTACACATATAGTACATGATTTAATTACATTTTTGCTATGTATGTTCACTTAGCATACTAGCACATTGTTTTACATTGCATTTCTGTTGCATATGTTTACTCAGCAGCATATGGACACATTGATTTACATTGCATTTCTGTTGCATATGTTTACTCAGCATATGGACACATTGTTGTACATTTCTACTTTGTATGTTCACTTAGCATACTAGATACATTGTTTTCATAAAACATGCTTGCATTTGGTATGACATTTGGTTTGTATAACGAAACTAAAATACGTTCATTAACATTACCTACGCCGCTCGGTAGTAAGTAGTGGTTCCATAGGACTTGACAACTCCCATTTCTGGCTTCCTAGGTTTGTTTGGAAGTAGGAAATGACTGAATCCGAAAACATTTTTGATAACCTTTGATTTGTTCTAAGGTTTATCTTACAGTCTCAAGGCTTGAATGTATACGTTTAACATACCGCATAAGTGTTTGTATCAGTAAAGCATACATTTATTTTACAAAACTTAACTTTGATTTATTTCAATACTTTGTTATGTGCATTTTTACATATGGGTTAAGTAATTACTTTTTACTTACCATACATGACATTTGTTTACACATTACATGTTTTACATTTGACCATAGACATTTGATTACACAATAAACATTTCTACAATTGTTTGAACATTACATTTTGGTGGTTTGTTTGGGTAAGTGATTTACATAACGAGGCGACGTGTAATATGATAAAAACACGGTGGATACGCCGCTGGTACTTCCTATATATAAGTGCTTTTATAGTATTACATATCGTAGCGTTATTTAAATCATTTCAATTTAGACATATTACATTTTACACAAGTAACATATCTTCACAAGACATTGTTTTACAAACAATTTAATTTATACAAACTCATTTTATTTGGTTATTTATTTAACCATACACCTTTCTTATATATAATCTGATTTCTTATCACTTTTTCGTATGATTAATAAAAGAAAACACTTAACAAGATTCATGACCAACTTTTATTAAACATATCTTTAAACTTAAGTCATGAATCCTATTTTAACAAAACTTATGTATCTCACAGGCATTTTTATGCTGACGTACCTATTTTCACATGTGTTTTCAGGAGCTGTTGCATAGGATGATCAAGATACACTTAGGCGGACCTGTGCCTTAGTGACTTAAAATGAAGCTAGACTAGTTTAAATAATGTTATGTACTCTTGTTTCTTTTGTTTAAGACAATGTAACCCCCCTTTGTTAATAAATAAAACATAACTTAAATTACCATGGTTGTGAAACAATAATTCTGTTACAACACTCCCCGACGTTTCCGCCGCGGTTCGTTGTTTTACGCGGTCGGGGTGTGACAATGCGGGGCATGGAAAAGCGACTTAAACCCAAGGAAGACGATACTCACTACTTCATGGAACGTGTCTGGGTTCCACTCTTTGGAAGCTTACGAGAACTTGTGATGGACGAAGCACACAACTCTCGCTACTCGGTGCATCCTGGTTCTGACAAGATGTACCAAGACCTCCGAACTCTGTACTGGTGGCCCCACATAAAAGCTAATAAAGTGATCTATGTTAGTAAATGTTTGACCTGTCCGAGGGTCAAGGGTGAATACCAGAAGCCATCAGGCCTACTTCAGCAACCAGAAATCCCGACATGGAAATGGGGGCAAATTTCCATGGACTTCGTTACTGGCCTACCTAGATCTCAGCAAGGAAACGATACCTTTTGGGTGATAGTGGATCGACTAGCAAAGCCTGCACACTTCCTGGCGATCAAGGAAACAGATAAGTTTTCTACACTAGCAGACATCTACCTAAAGGAAGTGGTTGCGAGGCACGGGGTGCCAACCTCCATTATTTTTGATCGTGACCCGCGTTTGCATCTGATTTGTGCCAGGCGATGCACAAATCCTTCAGCTCACGTCTAGACATGAGCACAGCGTATCATCCACAGACGGATGGGCAGAATGAACGCACCATCCAAACTCTTGAAGACATGCTTCGAGCATGTGTAATCGACTTTGGTAACGGCTGGGAAAGGCACTTACCTTTGGTGGAGTTTTCATATAACAACAGTTACCACACCAGCATCCAGGCTGCTCCGTTCGAGGCGTTGTATGGACTGAAATGCCAATCACCCTTATGTTGGGCAGAAGTTGGCGATAACCAAATTACTGGCCCAGAACTCGTCGTCGACACAACAGAAAAGATTGCCCAAATACGACAATGAATGGCGATAGCTCGTGACCGTCAGAAAAGCTATGCTGATAAGCGTAGGAAACCGCTCGAGTTCCAGGTTGGGGATCGAGTACTACTTAAAGTCTCACCTTGGGAAGGTGTGGTTCGTTTTGGCTAACAGGACAAGCTTAACCTAATCCGCGTTATGTTGGACCTTTTGAAATCACTGTGAGAATCGGCAAAGTGGCGTACAGACTGAATCTGCCCGAAGAGCTCGATGGTGTTCACAACGTATCCCATGTGTCAAATCTGAAGAAGTGTCTGTCAGAGGAGACCTTCATAGTTCCTTTCAAGAAACTCACTATCGACGACCAGCTGCGTTTCGTCAAAGAACCGGTGGGAATTATGAACCCGGAAATCAAGACTCTTAAACGAACCAAGATACCTATTGTTCGGGTTCGTTGGAACTCACGCCGTGGCCTAGAGTTTACCTGGGGACGGGAAGACTAGATGATGCGCAAGTATCCCCAACTGTTTGCAAACAAAACTCCCAGCACTGAGGCTACAGCGGAATTTCGGGACGAAATTCCAAACTAACGGGGGGATGATGTGACACCCCGCGATAACATCGTAACACACTAGCTTGTCAGTGACTGCACTCTAACTTTCGGGACGAAAGTTCTTGAAACTTGGGGATAATGTGATACTTCGGGTTTTTACCCATACGTTCGATGTCCGAACTAAGAATCTTATGATTTAATTTATGTGAGTTAATCTTTGGATTGACGATTAACATATATTATACAAGTTAACTAATAAAATGACTAAACTAATTAAAAGTTGACATGAGAGTATTGAATGAATTTGTTGCTTGAACATGTTTGCATGAATATGTATGAGTTATTGGACCATAACCTGGCTAGTCGCACACCCCTCGTTACAAGCCCAACACAGCCCAACAACCTCCCTTGGCGTTGCCCTAGCTAATCGCACAGTATACACCTCAATGGAGATGGGAGTGTGCGACATTTTTGAATTAGGTTATATAAATACAAACGCAGCCGACACTTGGAATGTTTGCAATCATATTCACCAACTGTAATCCCTAGGCACCCTTCTTTCTCTCAAAATCTTCTCCCTAAAAACAACCTGCAACTTCAACGCCACCTCCGACCAAACATCATCGTCCCCAATCGAATCTCCGGTCAAACTTTTTGGCTTCGACCGAACCACCGGCGACACCTGTACTCCAATCGTACCTCTGGCACACACCACCACATTCCAAGCAGTCTCCGGCGATCGCTACTCGGAACTCCGAACTCCGTTTCTCTCGCTCAGCCCACACACAGTTCCGACAACAGATTTTCAGGTTAGCGGGATTCCTGGTTCTTAATTTAAGAGTCGAGCTTGATACTCTTGAAACATACATTGCATGAATCTGTTTGGATTGAATGTTAACGAATCTGTTAAATCTATAAAATGAGAAGAATATATGCATGTTAATCTGTTTGAGTCCGTGACACTTGATGCGTAATAGTCGATTATGATAAAGTGATGATGAAGTCCAAATTTGTTTAAATGATAGCTTTGATAAACCTCTGTTAGTGTTTTAAGTGGCGACGATGTTGATGATAATAGTGATAAAACAGTGATACTAAAACGATGATGGTGAAACCGGTTAACTGGTTAAATAGTAAGAACGAGATGTTTGAATAACTTTTCTGTGTATATGGTTAAGATGATGCATGTTCAATGATTCATGTTGATGCTTTTAATTGCTGGGTTTTCTTGAAAATGTACAACCATGCATGCTCAGGGTACAACCTAGTCATGCACAGTTGAAGGGTTAGAATGAAGGAGCTTTGTTAATGGAACAGTGACTTTTAAATAATAATCAATAGTTACTTAAGTGTAATAGGATTATGTGATGATTTAAAAGATTTGATAGTCCTTATACAAGTCTCTTGGAGTCCTTGTTCTAAGTGGTGAATATGTTCCTACGGTGATGGTTCAAAGCTTATGCTCACACTTGTTAAATGTTTAAAGATGATAATGATGATGGATGATTTTTGAATGTGCATATTGCATGAATTGGGTTATGAACCTGCTATTCCTATTCTTGAAGATGAGTGTTAATGGGATTGTACAACCATAGGTGCATAGTGTACAACCCACCTCAATAGTGCATGTTAATTAAATGAATTTGTCTTTTCCTGTTTAATTCTAGTGAATATGAGGATTGTTGTTATTGATGTTGCACACTCCTTTCATGGCCCCACTTCATTTGTTTCACGTGACTTTGTCGGCCGCACAAACACACACTTAGGTAATTGTTTGTCATAAGACTTTTTGATCGCACAATTCCTACATGATCGCACAATTCAAGTAGTAATTCCTGAGTTGTTTTCAATCACACACTTGTTATTCCTTTTCTTTCTTTGGTCGCACAAATAGTAACAGTCGCACACTTGATTTATAACACTCACAAACGGGCCGCACAGTATATTGGGAATCATATATGCATGAATGCATGATATGTGTTTGTGTGCAATATGCTAAATACATGTATACGTGATACTTGTGCTACGTGTTAAATACGTGTATACGTGCCAATACCTGAATGCGAACCTAATGAAAAATGTAATTATAATAGGACGTGGTTAACCGAACTTTAAAACAAGTAAACTATCTGCCGAGCAAACTGAGGTGAGTTCACAACTTTTTCTAATAGCATGCGTCCCTAATTTGGGACAACATTTTTTTAATGGTAGCCCTGGTTTGGACTACGCGCGCGTCCCTTGCGTGGACCCCTGTACCCATAGACTAAACGACAAAAAATTCTATCATTAAAGTCCCTGTATTTTACCTATTAAATTGCCGGGTGGGCATACGCGGGGTATTAGTTGATAGCGCTATTAGGTTTGACAAGTCTCACATCGTGCCGCAGAGGACGGGAGTGGACTAATGGATCTGGGTACGTCAATGATGATAGACATTGACTTAGGGCACCCAACTTCTCAGTCAGTAGTCGATATGGTAACGGGTCTAGTGGGATATTCATGGGGTAACCCCCACAGCTGGGAGCCAGAGTAAAAGGAAAGGATTAATCATGTTTTTTAAACTATGGGGTAACCCCCACGGCAAGTAAGCCGACTAAAGGAAACCTATGTTTTTTAAACAACTTAAAACAAACACCCAACTGTGAACTCGCTCAACTTTGTTGTTGATTCGTTACTATATGCCTTGCAGGTCATTAGGTGCTTAGATGGAGCTTGCACAGGAGGACGAGGTCGTTGTGGGATATGGACTGTTTAGTTCCATGTTAAACTTATGAACTTTTAAACTTATGTCTTGATTTCAAACTTATGCTTTCGCTGATAACTTGAACTTATTTAATTTGTTTTGGACACCAATTATATTGTTGGCTGGTTTTATATTTACTTTAATACATTGTTCAATATGATTGGTGCTTTGATCCTGGTCATGTCACGCTCCCTGTGGTGATACTCCGCTTGTGGATTTTGGGGGTGTGACATTTAACAACAAGGAGAAAATTAACTATCTGCATCTTTATCTTTAATTAGTAAAGAGTTAATGTCATTTTAGTCCCTGAGGTTTGGGTCATTTTACCAGTTTAGTCCAAAGGTTTCATTTTTTGTCTGTGGGTCTAAAAAGGTTTCATCATTGCCATTTTAGTCCACTGCGTTAATTTCATCCATTTTTCCTGTTAAGGAGAAGTACAATTCGGTCATTTTATATATAATTTTGTTAACTAGAAGAGTAATTCAGCCATATAAAATGACTGAATTGCCCTTCTCGTTAACAGAAATAATGGATGAAGTTAACCAGTGGACTAAAATGGCAACAGTGAAACCTTTTTGGACTAAACTGACAAAATAAACACTTAGACTAAACTGACAAAATAAACCAAACCACATAAACTAAAATGACATTTAACTCATTAGTAAATTACTTCCTAAACTTAGCTAAAAATAACTATCTAAATTACATCTATATAAATTTTAGTGATTGATGAGTTTATATTAAATAAAGATTTTCGAATAGGGCCTAAATTTTTTAATCTCGCACAGAGCCAAATTCCTTTTTGTGATTTTTGAAGATGGTCCGTGTCACGGCCCCTCATCCCGGTTTGACCCGGTCCAGGAGCCGCGGGACAGAAACCCGTGGTATTTATTATTTGAGTTTGACAGCGAAAGATTTTAGCAGGATCTTTTAAACTTGAAATACCCGATTATTTTATTTCATAATTCGGGATAAACCCGTACTTTACAATAGAGGAATTTTACTAGGAAATTCCCAGTTTTACAAAACATGTTTATTTGTTTAACTGAGCCACTACTTCAAGCTTTATTAGTGCTCCGTAGCACGGTTCCTTGGTTCACAGTAGTTACCTGAAACATGTTTTAAAAATATTTTGTCAGCAGGGAAATATTGGTGAATCATTCATTTTGATAAAACGACACATAGTTATAAATTACAACATAAGAGCGATTACAATGGCTTCTATCTTATTTTTATCTGGCGCCGTGTCACCTCCTGGTGACGATGGTCATGCCACTATTGGGTCCTTTAACCCAAGTAGTGACGATTATCACTGTTAGGATTTATTAGCCTAACTGTGAGAAATTAGTAATGTGCACAATACCCCACTAGCCAGTGATTCAAGATAACCATGACTTAATCCCTGTAATTATAACTTTTTGAAAATGTTGGAGTATTGTAAAACAATGTTTGATAAAAAGAGAATGACTCACTTTGCAGATTTAACGGGCAGAGTTTAGCCTACTGATAAGCCTGATAACCTAATTTAAACAACAATGCACACGAACTAGGTCAGTAACTAATACAGCATTTACGATAACTCACGGGATTAAAACCCTCACGACAAATGATAAACTGCAATACTTAAACATCCATCGAATTCACGACGAATGACAAAGTATAACCCTAATTTGAGCAGCACTTAAACATTCATCGGATAGTTTAAATCGATCGGACATTGAATCGTATCAGCGATCGAGTTAATACCCGGTATCGTAGCAGCACCTCACTACTTTGAAAGTGAAATTCGAGCAGAATATGATTGATTTAGAAAGTTTCGTCGACACCAGTGAACTGCTCATGATCAGTCCTATTTATAGCTGATTTTTGGGTCTGTCGCGGCCCGCGTGAACCATAGGCCAAACCTTACGCGGCCCGCGTGGCCACCTAGTCTACGTGTAGGTCTGATGGGTCACGAGTAGGTTTTCCAGGTGGACAACACGTGGCCCAGATGCTTATCCGGTCAAACTTCACATTGACGCGACCCGCGTAAGGCTATGCTTACCTTTACGCGGCCCGCCTGAAACTCATTTTTCTTGTTTTCTTGGTTTTTCATGCACGTTAGGGTTTCAGGGGTCTGGGTTTTTACTTACGGGTCGTTTTGGGACTTTTTTTTTGAGGGTCCTTACATCCTCCCCACCTTATTTAGAATCTCATCCTCGAGATTTACTGGAATAAGTGAGGATACTTTCGCTTCATTTCCGATTCTAGCTCCCAAGTGTATTCGGGTCCTCTTTTCGAATTCCACTTGACCTTGACCAGCACTAGTCGCTTGTGCTTAAGAAACTTGACCTTTCTGTCTTCTATTTGAAGCGGTTTTTCTACAAATTTCAACTTTTCATTTACCTCTATGTCTTGAAGAGGTACTACCAGTGATTCGTCCGATAGACATTTCTTAAGGTTGGATACATGAAATACGTCATGTACTCCAGCTAATTCTTCTGGTAGTTGTAAACGATAGGCAACTGGTCCTATACGTTGAATTACTGGAAATGGTCATACGTACCTTGGGCTCAACTTTCCTTTCTTACCGAACCGAACCACTCCTTTCCAAGGAGATACTTTCAAAAGTACCTTATCTCCAATTTGAAATTCTAGTGGCTTGCGTCGATTGTCGGCATAACTCTTCTGGCGATCTCGAGCCATCTTCAGTCTTTCCTCGATCTGAGTGATCTTGTCGGTAGTTTCTTGCACGATTTCAGGACCTGATAATTGACTTTCTCTTATTTCCGCCCAACAAACTGGAGTTCTGCATTTTCGTCCATACAGTGCTTCGAATGGGGCAGTTTCAATGCTTGCATGATAACTATTGTTATAGGAGAATTCGATTAAAGGTAGGTGGTCATCCCAGTTTCCACCAAAATCTATCACACATGCTCGGAGCATGTCTTCCAAGGTTTGTATCGTCCTTTCACTTTGCCCGTTTGTTTGAGGATGATATGCAGTACTTAAATTTAGTCGGGTTCCCATTGCTTCCTGGAAACTTGTCCAGAAGTGGGAAGTGAAACGACTATATCTATCTGATATAATGGAGAGTGGAACTCCATGTAGGGATACTACTTCGTCTACATACAGCTTGGCTAATCTTTCCATGCTAAAGGTTTCTTTCATGGGTAGAAAATGAGCTGATTTGGTTAATCGATCCACAATTACCCAAATCGCATCATTACCTTTTCTGGTTTTGGGTAACTTAGTAACAAAGTCCATTGTTATGAGTTCCCATTTCCATACAGGCATTTCTAATTGTTGAAGTAGACCCAAAGGTTTCTGGTGTTCTGCCTTAACTTGTGAACAAGTAAGACACTTAGAAACATATCTAGCTTTGTCATTTTTCATTCCTATCCACCAGAAATTATTTCTTAAGTCTTGGTACATTTTATTGTTACCAGGATGCATGGTATACCTAGATTTATGAGCTTCTTCTAAAATTTTATTTCTTAATTCTCCTTGCTTAGGTACCCAAATCCTTTTCTTATGAAATCTCCAAATTCCATCACTTCCTTGGTCTAATTCCTTTATTCGTCCTTTCATTCCTTCAGCATCATCCTTGATTGCTGTTTCCTGAACATTCTTCAGTTGTTTCATTAAATCTAACTGTAGATTTAATCTAAGTGCACGAACTCGTCGTTGTTTCTCATGATACTTACGACTTAAGGCATTTGCAACTACGTTTGCTTTTCCTTCGTGATATTGGATATCATAATCGTAGTCACTTAGGATTTCCATCCATCTTCTTTGCCTCATGTTTAATTCTTTTTGCCCAAATATGTATCTTAAACTTTTGTGATCCGTATAGACAGTAAACTTACTTCCATACAGATAATGTCTCCAAATCTTAAGGGCAAAAATTATGGCTCCTAACTCTAAGTCATGAGTCGCATAGTTTTCCTCGTGCTTTTTCAATTGCCTTGAGGCATACACAATTACCTTCTTGCGTTGCATTAGCACACATCCTAATCCTAGCTTAGAAGCATCGCAATAAACTTCAAAATCTTCAGTCCCTTCTGGTAAGGCAAGAATTGGGGCGTTTGTTAACTTTTGCTTTAAAACCTTAAAGGCCTCTTCTTGCCTAGGTCCCCATTCAAACTTAATTGCTTTACAGGTTAGTTTAGTTAATGGTACAGCTATTTTAGCAAAATCCTTAATAAAGCGCCTATAGTATCTGGCTAACCCTAAAAAGCTTCTAATTTCCATAGTTGATTGTGGAACCTTCCATTTGGTGATTGCTTGTATCTTGGAGGGGTCTACGTGAATACCTTCGTGATTCACCATGTGTCCCAAAAATTGTACCTCCTGTAGCCAAAATTCACACTTCGAGAATTTGGCGTAAAGCTTTTCTTTTCTTAACAAAGTTAAGAGTGCATGCAGGTGCTGACAGTGTTCATCCTGGATTTTGGAATAAATAAGTATATCGTCGATGAAGACAATTACAAATTTATCCAAGTACGGTTTACAGATTCTATTCATCATGTCCATGAATACTGCAGGTGCATTCGTTAGTCCAAAGGGCATGACTGTAAACTCGTAATGACCATACCTAGTTCTGAAAGCAGTTTTAGGTATGTCTTCTTCTTGTACTTTCAACTGATGGTATCCGGAACGTAAGTCGATCTTAGAAAAGTATCTAGCTCCTTGAAGTTGATCAAAGAGATCATCGATCCTAGGTAATGGGTATCGATTCTTAATTGTAACTTTATTCAGTTCCCTATAATCGATACACATTTGCATTGACCCATCTTTCTTTTTCACAAACAACACTGGAGCTCCCCACGGGGATGAACTAGGTTGTATAAATCCTTTACTTAACAATTCATCTAACTGCCTTTTTAGTTCTAACATCTCGGTGGGTGCTAACCGATACGGTGCTTTGGCTATCGGTATAGTTCCAGGAATTAGATGAATCCTAAATTCTACCTCCCTATTGGGTGGTAATCCCGGTAACTCTTCTGGGAATATGTCTGGGTATTCCGCTACTACTGGAATTTCCTTAATTTCCTTACTTTTCGTGTTAATGATTACTGAAATCATATACACCATTTCTTGTTTTCTTGAATAACTGGCCAACTTTATTACTGAAATAAATTTCAGTGGCTTTCGTGGCTTATCTCCTGTAATTGAAATTACCTCTCCTGTGGGTGTATATATTTCTATGGCATTTTTATCACAAAGAATTCGAGCATGGTTGGCTACTAACCAATCCATTCCTAACACAACATCGAATCCAGCTAAATTCATAGGTAACAGGGTTGCAGAAAATTTATGGCCTAAGAGTTCCATCTTTCCTTCTCGCACAACCTTATCGATGTTAACAGAATCCCCATATGCCGTTTCGACTGTAAAAATCTGCCTAAGTTTGGTTAAGGGTAAATTAAGAGCTTGGCAGAACGAAGTATTTATAAAACTTTGGTTTGCACCAGAGTCAAATAATACTTTTGCATAAACGTTGTGAACTAGGAACGTACCAGCTATCACGTCAGGGATTAACTCGGCTTCCTGAGTAGTTAACTAGAAGGCTCTTGCGTTTCTCTTGGTAGTTCCGTCTGTAGGTTTAGCTTTATTGTCAGCTGGTTTGACCAATTTTGGGCAGTCGGGCCTAAAATGTCCAGCTTCTCCACAGTTATAGCAGACCGCTGCTTTCTTCTTCCTGCAATATTCTTCTTGATGCCCTGGAATTTTGCAGAAATTGCAATACCCTTTGCATCTTCCAAAATGTTTTCTTTTACAGGTATTACAAAATGGAATAGTGGAAGTTTGCCCAGTTCCCCTTTTCTTGAAATTACCACTGTTACCCACACGGAATCCTTGGGTAATCTTTTGGGCCACTTCCTTCTTCCGGTTTTCTTCTCTTGTGCGTACCAGCCCGTCAGTTAGGGTGTTGGCTAATTCCACTGCATCGTCAATTGTGCGAGGTCTCGCAGCTTTAATGATATCACGGATTTCGCCAATCAATCCCCAAATATAGCGGGAAATAAGTACCGGTTCTGGCGAAGCCAGTGTAGGTACTACTCTAGCATACTCGAAGAATGTCGAAGTATACCCTCGACAGTCTACACCTACCATCCGGTGGTTCAGGAATTTGTTTGCCATTTGTTCCTTTTCATATTCGGGACAGAATTTTCTTTCCACTAGCCGCTTAAATTCTTCCCAACTCATGGCATAGGCCACATCGCTTCCCTTGGCTTGAAGTATTGTATTCCACAATTCTAGCGCCCCTTCTTTAAAAAGATTCGACATGTACATAACCTTGTCTTTCTCGGCACATTTACTTATTTTAATGAATCCCTTGGTTTTCTCCAACCAACGCAGCGCCGCAGTCGCCCCTTCATTGCCCGCGAACTCAACAGGTTTACAGGCAAGGAACTCCTTGTAAGTGCAACCAGGTGTTGCAGCTTTCATTCTTTTGAGAATTGGGGCTTGCCGTATATCATTATCATTGTTAGTATGGTTGCCGCCTCCGTTTACGCTATTACTGAAATTATCTTCATAAGTACGTTTGCTAGGAATTATTTGTTGAGGTTCAACTGGGTTTCGAGCAGCAGCCATGATTGCTGGAATAGCATTGGCTATTCCTTGAGCAACGATATTCTCGATATCTTGCCTATTCAGAAATTGATCTTCCTGGTGTTGCTCAGATTGGTTAACTTCGTTAACTGGTTCATTACTAGCGTGTTCCATCTGGTAATTACTTGGATGATGGTACGATTATAGGAGATGCTAAAGAGGTGGCTAAAGCTTTAGAAATCATCAGGACTAAGGGGCCTTGTTTGGGGCTTCAACTTAACGTCAAGAAAACAGAAGTTTTTTGGCCATCGTGCAATGGAGTTAAGACGCAAAAGGGTTTGTTTCCTAGTGGGATTGGAAGGCCGGCGTCGGGTGTCAAACTCCTCGGGGGCGCTGTTAGTCGGGATGCGGGTTTTATCAGTAGCTTGGCCGTGAAAAGGGCATATTGTGCAGTGGATCTGATGAGCTATCTTCCACATCTGCGGGACCCTCAATGCGAGCTCCTCTTACTGCGCTCTTGCATGGGTGTTGCTAAGTTGTTATTCGGCCTCAGAACGTGCCAACCCACGTTTGTTGGGGAGGCTGTTTCGGTTTTTGACAAAGGCCTTAGGAGAGCTATCGAGGATATTGTGGTTTGCGGGGGTCCATTTTTTGGGGATCTTCAATGGAGGCTTGCATCCCTTCCGACCCGTTTTGGGGGTTTGGGTTTATGTTCGGCTGAGGATGTATCTACGTATGCTTTCGTGGCCTCGAGGGCACAATCTTGGAGTTTGCAGGACCACATTCTTCGGGACTGTGGTATTGTCGGGTTAGATTCTGATTATGTGTGTGCGCTGGATTGCATGCATATGTCCCTTCCGGATTTCGATCTTGGCGGTTTCTCTAATAAGGACACCGCCCCTCCTAAAGCCCAGAATGCTTTGGCGAGTGCCCTATTTAGTAGAACTGTTCAAAGTTTGGGAGAGAAGTTTAGTCTATCCCCTCGTCAGAAAGCCGTTTTCGATTGTCTCCGGGCTCCTCATGCTCAGGATTTCCTGACAGTCATCCCCATTGAAGGACTAGGCCAACACATGTCGGCAGTGGAATACCGGGCAATTCTTAAGTACCGGCTAATGATCCCTCTGTTTCCGGTTGATGAGCCTTGCCCAGTTTGCCGCAAGGTTTGTTTAGATACTTTTGGCGAGCATGCGTTGCATTGTAAGGAGTTGCCTGGTTTTAAATACAGACATGATTTGGTAAGGGATATTCTGTTTGATGTTTTAAACCGGGCGGGGATTTCGTCGAAAAAGGAGGCTCCGGTGAACTTTCTGACGGATCCGCTCGATGGGAGGTCTACTCTTCGACCAGCTGATATTCTTGTGTTTGGGTGGGCCAGGGGAAAACACGCTTGTGTGGACCTTATAGGAGTGTCCCCTCTTGTTGGGCTCAGGGATAATGGGTTTGTTGCTGGCCAAGCTGCGTTGAAAGCGGAATCAAGCAAAGTCGCTAAACACGAGAAGGCTTGTTTAGAGAATCAACATGTGTTTATCCCATTCGCTTTTGATACATTTGGTTCCCTAGCCCCAGAGGCTGTGGAATTTCTAAACAGGGTCCAACAGGTTGTGAATAGTAATCTCTCAACCTTTAAGGGTCGTTTCGTCTTTAGTAGGATTGGTTTTGCAATTCAAAAGGGGGTTGCGGCGCAGCTTGTTGCCCGTTTACCTGCCACTTGTTTGTAATTTGCTAATCTGTATATTATTATTAAAAAAAAATTAATATATATATATATATATATATAAATTATTAGCATAAAATAAATAACAATTATATGCAAAACAATCACGCAAATTTCACAACACACGTATAGCCAAAATTGTCGATTTCTCGACTTCCTATTTTTTATATATTATATTATGCATCCGTACACACTGTTTATCTTACAAAAGTTTTATTTTTAAGTTATTTTACAAACTTATATTTTTACTACTATTTTTATTATGCAATCACAGCTTCACAACCACACTTTTCCCTTGTCAACTGGCACCTCAGAAGCGACGTTCCCTCTCGTCGTACTTCCAGGAGATTTGTTCTCCCACCTCCCGGATCCTATTCACTGCATCTACCAGCTCCTCGCCAAAATGGCGGAGTTCAGCTAAGTTTTCATTACTCATTGGTGGGTTTGGCGCAGGTTCTGGGTCGAACTGAGGGAAAAAGGTATAAGGGTTATTTAGGAGGTTTTGAAACTGCCAGTCGTTGGTCCACCATTCATCCATTTATCCTAGAGGTTGGGTGGTGACCAGAGGGTCTGGGATGGCTGGTTCCAAGTTTACTGGAAGTTGGGTTTCAGCAGGATAAGGAAAGAGGTTTTCATTGATAGGCCTAAGGATATCACAACTTGCCAGTATGCGATCTAGTTCCTCCTGCAGTGGCAATTCCTCGGCTTGCATAGAACTTTCCCCAATTTCTATTCCAGCTTGCCTAAAACTTTCCCCAATCTCGATCCCTTTTCCTTTATCCATGGGATTCTCTATCTTGGCAACTCTCCTAGTTGCTGGTTTCCTTCTACGCACACGCCTCCAACCCACAAATCTTCTTCTTTTCTTTGGCTTTGATTTTTCCGGAGGTAGAGCTTGGAATTCCATAGGTTCCTCAACATCGGCCAAGTAACCAGTAAAATCTTTGGAAACTTCCACTTTCACAGGATAGAGATTGAGATTCTGAAGAGCTTCAGATAACTCATTCATGCTGTTTAGCATATATGCAAAATGCACACAAAATGCTAAGTTAAAAATTTCACAGACGAATATTTAATATAACTATTCAAGTATTATTGCACATACTGCGGCTTTTAGATATTTGTCTAATACAAAGTACAACTAAAATTCAAAATATACTAGGGGTTGCATATTCATAATTTATTTTATTTTCTTTTACTAAGTGGTTTATCTAAAGGGCATCATTTCTTTAAAGTTTCTGGCGTGCAAGTGATATGGGTGCTAGTACTGGGTCAGGGTATTTAAAAGTTAGCATTTACTGCTGTAGTGGCTAACATATAAAGATCTGCCCATTTTTCATCTAATTTATCTTCCCACGGTGGGTTATTGCCTATTTCCCGAGTTTCCTTAGGAATCATCACTTCCTTTGGTTGTGATTTCTTTATTTTCTCTTGACTTTTTCTAATAATCCACCCTCTTTTCTTAGTGGTAAGTGGTTTCTCAAATTGTGCCTTACGAACAAATATTCCTTCCTCAGTATCTGCTGAGTATCTTGAGGATGTAGTTCCCTTATCTTTTGGTGAATTATCTAATTGACGATAGATGTCCGAAAGTCTTTGCTTACCCATACTGTAAACAAATAGTCAAATGACACAAAACACATAATCACAGAATGGCAATCAGTAAAAATTAAGTATTTTCTAAATACTTAATTGGCTTAAATCAGTGGCTCTGATACCACCTTTTTCTGTCACGGCCCCTCGTCCCGGTTTGACCCGGTCCAGGAGCCGCGGGACAGAAACCCGTGGTATTTATTATTTGAGTTTGACAGCGGAAGATTTTAGCAGGATCTTTTAAACTTGAAATACCCGATTATTTTATTTCATAATTCGGGATAAACCCCGTACTTTACAATAGAGGAATTTTACTAGGAAATTCCCTGTTTTACAAAACATGTTTATTTGTTTAACTGAGCCACTACTTCAAGCTTTATTAGTGCTCCGTAGCACTGTTCCTTGGTTCACAGTAGTTACCTGAAACATGTTTTAAAAATATTTTGTCAGCGGGGAAATACTGGTGAATCATTCATTTTGATAAAACGACACATAGTTATAAATTACAGTATAAGAGCGATTACAATGGCTTTTATCTTATTTTTATCTGGCGCCGTGTCACCTCCTGGTGACGATGGTCATGCCACTATTGGGTCCTTTAACCCAAGTAGTGACGATTATCACTGTTAGGATTTATTAGCCTAACTGTGAGAAATTAGTAATGTGCACAATACCCCACTAGCCAGTGATTCAAGATAACCATGACTTAATCCCTGTAATTATAACTTTTTGAAAATGTTGGAGTATTGTAAAACAATGTTTGATAAAAAGAGAATGACTCACTTTGCAGATTTAACGGGCAGAGTTTAGCCTACTGATAAGCCTGATAACCTAATTTAAACAACAATGCACACGAACTAGGTCAGTAACTAATACAGCATTTACGATAACTCACGGGATTAAAACCCTCACGACAAATGACAAACTGCAATACTTAAACATCCATCGAATTCACGACGAATGACAAAGTATAACCCTAATTTGAGCAGCACTTAAACATTCATCGGATAGTTTAAATCGATCGGACATTGAATCGTATCAGCGATCGAGTTAATACCCGGTATCGTAGCAGCACCTCACTACTTTGAAAGTGAAATTCGAGCAGAATATGATTGATTTAGAAAGTTTCGTCGACACCAGTGAACTGCTCATGATCAGTCCTATTTATAGCTGATTTTTGGGTCTGTCGCGGCCCGCGTGAACCATAGGCCAAACCTTACGCGGCCCGCGTGGCCACCTAGTCTACGTGTAGGTCTGATGGGTCACGAGTAGGTTTGCCAGGTGGACAACACGTGGCCCAGATGCTTATCCGGTCAAACTTCACATTGACGCGACCCGCGTAAGGCTATGCTTACCTTTACTCGGCCCGCCTGAAACTCATTTTTCTTGTTTTCTTGGTTTTTCATGTACGTTAGGGTTTCAGGGGTCCGGGTTTTTACTTACGGTTCGTTTTGGGACATTTTTTTCAAGGTCCTTACAGTCCGGTATTTATCCTTACAAGAAAAAAAAGAAGAAGAAGATGAAGAGCAAGCTTGATACACTTGCCATTGACTCATCTTAGATCACATGGTATATAAAATTTCCTAGAAACTACCCCTTCCAATAAAAGACCGAGAGGAAATTTCTGAATACTTTCAAATGATGACCAAGTCGTCGGTTTCTTTTTTTGTTTTATTGATTTTTTTATTTTAATTATTAAGGGTAGTTTATTCATTTCATATTATAGTAATAGAAAAAGCTAACAGGAGTTATTGAAAATGACACAAAACATGCAAAATTCTCAATTAAAGGATGTCCAAATTAAATTATTAAAGACAGAGGACATAAACTGCAAGTTGATATATAGTTGGACAAAAACTGTAATTTACCCATGTTTAAATTTCGGGATGAACCGCGTAAACATAACTTACAGTTTATCTCCTATTAGCGATATACACAAGTATCAACTTTCACACCTTGAGAGAGGATTATTCAATGAAATTTTACTAAACAACTTGCTCCCAGCAACAATAATGTATGCAAAAAAGTTTCTTCATAAGTAGTTGAGTGTTATAGTTCATTGTACACATTCGGGAAGATTCAGAAGTAGGTTTAGAAGGCATATGAGTTAGTTGTTTAAACAAATACGAACAATTTGTTTTATGAAAGCTTTATATATTTAAAGTATAGGGTATATTACGTTTTTCGTTATGTGTTTTGGCCATACACTATTTTAATCCAACTTTTCTTTTTCATGTGTATGGGGAATGATTAAATGACAATTAAGATTTATGTTGAAAATTTCGATTGGATACTTTCACTTGTACATATAACTTTTAAGTGTAAAATGTAAGGTGATTAGATAGCCACCCACCGTAGTAAACTAGTAGTATACCTGTCCGGTGGACGGGTTTGTTTGTGTCGTAATAACAAAAGTTTTAATTTACATATACAAGTATCATATCAACTCATCAAATGAGTTCACATTGACATTATAAATGTTTAAAAACGAAAAAAGTAAGGTTGAAGACAATTTAAACAACTCAGATTGCATTGAGTGAACCATTAACTACTAAAAATCAAATATAATCAGTTGAAATCAAAACTTCAAGTAATAGTCATGCATGATAAACAAAAGTCTGAATGTGTGGAATGTTTCATGAAACACATATGAAATCTGCTCATTATATTGTTTTGTGGCTTTCGACTTGATCTCCTAGGTCAAGGTGCTAAATGCACTTATAAACACGCACAATCAGTTGCCACATCAGATTACTACAAATGCACTAAAACATTTGTAATCTCTCCAATCCTACAAACATCCTTACCAATAATTACATTTCCACCTCATAATCATATTTTATATTGTTTTTAATAATCAAATTCATTTACATTACTTTCAAATTTAAAATAGATATAAAATAAATTTAAAAAGATATATATTTTACTTTAGCCGTTATATACATATATAAACTTCATAAACTTTTTTTTTAAAGTAGCAGTAAATACTTGTACGTAGTTCATTACTGGCTTGTACACCACTTAATTTGATTGCCCTATTATAATAAAAATAACCTTGTTGGCAAATGAATTAGTGTTGTTAAATGATTTAAATCTAATGTACAGGTTGTTAAAGAAAATGAAGTACAACTTGTTATTGCATTTGAAAAAGGTGAAAAAGAAAATAAATGCTTTTAAGACCTTGGGATATGGTGAGGCGGGGGTTTGGGGCATGGGTTGATACGTGAACTTCGAGGGATACCGCTGGTTGCATGTTGGGTCGGTATGGCGGGGCGTGGCTAGCCCGCGTGGGTTGGCCACGTGTTATAATTTTTTTTCCAATTATTATAAAAATACACACAAAATTTAAAAAAAAAATCTAGCCACCTATAGCCTAGCCAACCCAGCCAATGAGAGTCGGCCACGGAATACCGCTAGACCCGCCCAACGCCCGGGCTGAAACCCCCGCCCAAGGGGCCACGCCAAAACCCAAGCCCACCCGGGGTGGTGACTTGAGCGTTTGTACCCAACCCACGCCCCAACCCCAACCCCGCCCCATACCCGATAGTCTAATCTACTAGGTCCTACAAGCTTGGCCAAAAACGCTTCTTCGTATGTGAGGCTCCTCCAATGCAGCAAATGCTTCACTCCTTGCCATGTCACTCAAATGCACTCCGTGCATTGGGTTTGGTATTAATTAACAACCACCTGAATTGTAATACAAGTATATAAGAATGCCTGTAGTGGGGCTCCATATACCGCCCAAAAGAAAGATAGCGCCCCCATAGCGCCCCGCACACCGCGACGGGCGGCGTTATGGGGAAAAAAGGGGGGCAGACGCGATATTTTTCACGGCGTTATGGGGGAAGCTTTTCAACCTTTGACCAATGAAAATAAAGCATGGGTTTTTATAAATAATTAATAAAAATGAAAATTAATAATTAGGTAATGATGGGTAGGGGCGTTATGACTACGGGCTCAAGTGATATAACGCCCCATAAAGCCCCTGTGTGACGTGGCACGACACGTGTCGCATAACGCCCCACAAGGGGCTTTATGACTACGGATGGCCTAAGTGTATAACATAACAATAAATAGATAAAAAGTATTATTTATTTTTGTTTAAACAAATATATCATTTAAGCAATTGATTATTAACTTCATAATTAAAATGATAATGTGGTTTTAGCTGGCTATTGGGCTGGCCAACTCGTGATGGAGGCACAAGTTTCAAATGGCCCGAAAGGTTTGTAGATAGAGAATATTCATAAACATTATTTTCAAAAGTTATTAAATCACGAATAATTAGGTCTTCACTGGGATTTGGAAATTCGATTTTCCAATCAATTCTTCTTGGCCTAAGAAGGGCCTGATCCAGGATATTAATTCGATTTGTAGCCATCCAAACCTGGGAACATTAATCTATCTACTTATCTATAAAAGGAGAAGTAAGGAGAATCTAAATTTGGGTACTTGTCAAACATAAAGCATGCCACATAAGATTTGATGATGTCATAAATATATCAATAAAATGATGTCATAAATCTATCAATTAAAATGTTAATAGATTAATAGATATTGTATTTTTTTTTTTTTTTTTTTTTTTTGCACAGTTGAGGGTGATACAGTCCATTTCCCCATAATTAAATAGTTACAATTTTGGTCCCTATAATATGTTTTTTTTTTTTTTTTTTTTTTTTAATGAAAGCATAAACTTTTCATTAAAATGCCAAACTAACAATTTACAAACAAGTGGCAGGTAAACGGGCAACAAGCTGCGCCGCAACCCCCTTTTGAATTGCAAAACCAATCCTGCTAAAGACGAAACGACCCTTAAAGGTTGAGAGATTACTATTCACAACCCGTTGAACCCGGTTTAGGAATTCCACAGCCTCTGGGGCTAGGGAACCAAATGTATCAAAAGCGAATGGGATAAACACATGTTGATTCTCTAAACAAGCCTTCTCATGTTTAGCGACCTTACTTGATTCCGCCTTCAACGCAGCCTGGCCAGCAACAAACCCATTATCCCTGAGCCCAACAAGAGGGGACACTCCTGTAAGGTCCACACAAGCGTGTTTTCCCCTGGCCCACCCAAACACAAGAATATCAGCTGGTCGAAGAGTAGACCTCCCATCGAGCGGATCGGTCAGAAAGTTCACCGGAGCCTCCTTTTTTGCTGAAATCCCTGCCCGCTTTAAAATATCAAACAAAATATCCCTTACCAAATCATGCCTGTATTTAAAACCAGGCAACTCCTTACAATGAACCGCATGCTCGCCAAAAGTATCCAAACAAACCTTGCGGCAAACTGGGCATGGCTCATCAACCGGAAACAGAGGGATCATTAGCCGGTACTTAAGGATTACCAGGTATTCCACTGCCGACATGTGTTGGCCTAGCCCTTCAATGGGGATGACTGTCAGGAAATCTTGAGCATGAGGAGCCCGGAGACAATCGAACACGGCTTTCTGACGGGGGGATAGACTAAACTTCTCTCCCAAACTCTGGACAGTTCTACTAAATAGGGCACTCGCCAAAGCATTCTGGGCTTTAGGAGGGGCGGTGTCCTTATTAGAGAAACCGCCAATATCGAAATCCGGAAGGGACATGTGCATGCAATCCAACGCACACACATAATCAGAATCTAACCCGACAATACCACAGTCCCGAAGAATGTGGTCCTGCAAACTCCAAGATTGCACCCTCGATGCCACGAAAGCATACGTAGATACATCCTCAGCCGAACATAAACCCAAACCCCCAAAACGGGTCGGAAGAGATGCAAGCCTCCATTGAAGATCCCCAAAAAACGGACCCCCGCAAACCACAATATCCTCAATAGTTCTCCGAAGGCCTTTGTCAAAAACCGAAACAGCCTCCCCAACAAACGTGGGTTGGCACGTTCTGAGGCCGAACAACAACTTAGCAACACCCATGCAAGAGCGCAGCAAGAGAAGTTCGCATTGAGGGTCCCGCAGATGTGGAAGATAGCTCATCAGATCCACTGCACAAGATGCCCTTTTCACGGCCAACCTACTAATGAAACCCGCATCCCGACTAACAGCGCCCCCGAGGAGTTTGACACCCGACACCGGCCTTCCAATCCCACTAGGAAACAAACCCTTTTGCGCCTTAACTCCATTGCACGATGGCCAAAAAACTTCTGTTTTCTTGACGTTAAGTTGAAGCCCCAAACAAGGCCCCTTAGTCCTAATGATTTCTAAAGCTTTAGCCACCTCTTTAGCATCTCCTATAATCGTACCATCATCCAAGTACCAAGCATGGAAGAGTAACTTGCATCTATCTCGTATCTGATGAATGAGGGGATGCAAAACTAAGGCAAAGAGAAGAGGCCCCAAGGGGTCTCCCTGCTGAACCCCAGTGGTGGACCAAATATGATCGTCTCCGACATATAATCTGGCCGGTTGTCCATATAGAAAATCCACCCATAAGGAAATGGACGGGCATCGGGTCCGAACTTCTGACTAAAGGGCGGTTCTATCCACCAGGTTGAAAGCATTAGAGAAATCAACAGTAATCATGGCCAACGACCCATCCGAGTGGAACGCGTTTAAGAACCTGTTCGCACTATGGAGCACAGCCTCAGCCCCGCTAGGAATACCCACCCCAAATTGAAAATCACCGAGATATTTAGCCATCTCCTTCCCGACCCCCCTCATAGCCGCCTTAGAAACTAACCTCCTCCAAATTGCGCCCACGGCAATAGGCCTAATCCCGTTGTCCGGTTTTAGTAAGGGCGTGAGGGGCGCAGAAGCAACAAACTCCGCCAAGACCCTAGGGCACCTCCCACCCAAGCACAAGTTGACCATCTCAGAAATAGCCTTAAGCAGCCCGCAAGCGATCACTGACCCCTCTCCACAAAGAGCATCCAAAATGTGTTGTGCCCTCAACCCATCCCTCCCACAAGAGGTCCCTTTAGGGAAAGGGAATTAATAATAAGTTGATTGGGGGAAATTTGAATTGCATGGGGAAAGGTTATTTCATTTAATGATTCTCGATCACATTTGGCTCCATATCTCACTTTTGAAATTGAAATTCAAACCTAAATCTCTGCTCTCTCTCACTTAACCGCCTCATTCATCTCTACTCACTTTCTCTCACTCAGTAGAGAAGAAGAAGAGTGGAAATTTGCGATACCCTTTCACCAACAGCTCCGATTAACTTAAATACGAAACCCTACCCGTTTACAAAAATTAGATCCCTCAACTCCGATCTTCCAACTTCCATATACTCCATCACACCGTGGTGATGGAATTAGTCGCCGGTAAACGGTACATCGTGGGAGGAAACATGGGCTGGACCACCAACTATAACTACACTCTTTGGGCCGCAAACCAAACATTCTACCGTGGTGACTGGCTCTGTAAGTGTTTCTCTCAGATCTACTATTATTGTTCTGTAATTGCTGTTTTTGTGTATATAGAGGTGTGTTTCTGTTAATTTGTTAATTTAAAGCTAGATCTTCGGTCATAGATGTTTGATTTATTCATGTTCCTGTTAAATATGATTTTAGTTAGGGTTTTTATAATTTGCTAATTTGAGTGGAATGTTGAATGTTATTAAGTTTGTGGTTTATGAATGAATTACTCGAGATCTGCAATTGGAAATTGTAGATCTTAGTTACTTGCTATAACAACAATCGTACCCGCAGATATAGCAAAGCTATTGTTAGGGTTTTAAAGAATCAGTTTAGGGGTTTTCTCATCTTCAAATCCACATACGAGAGAGAATCAGTTTAGGGGTTTTCTCATCTTCAAATCCACAACGAGCATTTGTGGTGACTCCTGAATCGGTATGCCTTATCTACTTGATGATTCAAATCATAGGCCGACTTACTGTTGATCTTTTTCAACTCACTGTAAGTGATACAAAACCCTAATTAATGTTATATTTGACAGATTAAAAAGTTATGGATAATGAAAAGGAATTAGATTGGAAAACAACGCTCAATTTGCTTTAGGTTTATTTCAACTCACTATCAGTCAATCTGAATTCGTTATATTTCAACTCACTCTCAGTCAATCTGAATTCGTTGAAAAACAATGCTCAATTTGCTTTAGGTTTAACTATATTCACTTCATAACAGATCGGAAACACTTGATTTCAATGGTTGTTCCTGTTGAAAAAGCAATTGTTGACCTCTCTACATTTTCATTGGATGTATGTCGGTAAACGATTACATTGTAGCTACAACTATTTGTGGAACTAACAGATTTGATAATTTAGTCAACTTACCGGTGATATTGTATAGTTCAATTAGGTTATGATGAAAACACTAATTTAAGTGAAATATGATTTAATTTCTGTTTGTGAATTATGATATTGAGCACAGTGTTTTAGAGTTGGAATAATCAACTGTTTTAGAGTTTACAATTTATTCCATATGGAGAAAAATAAGAAAGGAGGTTTAATAGATGAATGAGGCGTCTTGCCCTTTGGTTTTGTTTTTAATTGGTTTCAGCTTGCATTGCAACAAATAAAGTACCTTAAGGTTATGCTCACTTATGCAGACCAGCATTGGACATCATATGGGTAAAACGAAAAACTAAAGATAGCTGATGGTTGGCCTGGCCACATTGGACATCATTTAGGCCTATGTTTGCTAAGTGGTAAACAAGGATGATTGGGCTAATAAAATTAATACCAGTAATGGTCCAATGGAATTTACCGGCAGGATTAGTGAAACAAGGTGTGGTTCTTTGTATGATATGTTTAAATTTCCTTTCTTACTTACGGGTTTCTTGATGCAGACCAAGCGTTTGTTTAAATGTCTCAATGAAAGTTTTTTTTTGTGGATTGAATTATGCAGGAACCACCGGTGGAGAGGCCAAAGGGGCATAACTCGAGTGATGAACGACTCGAAACGATTCAGATATGGGCCGAATCGAATGAATTATGCCCGAAAGGGACGATTCCGATTAGAAAAACTACTGAAAATGATGTGTTAAGAGCAAGTTCGTTGAGAAGATTTGGAAGGAAGAGGAAGATTAGAGGTGTGAGGCATGATACCATGAGTGGTGGTCATGAGGTTAGTTTTGTCTTTTTACAATAAGTGGAAACCGTTGGGATTTGCGTTTTGAAACTGATTATAAAATTTTGATGTTAACCCGAACGAGTTTTAAAAGGGTTGTGCTAAATGCGTCTCTTCATTTTACTAAATCACTCACTCATTTTAAGTTTATTTTTTTCCATACGGGTGCGTTAAGCATACGCGTGAGTTTTAGAGCTCACGCGTTTTTATGGATAATCGGATTGGACATCCAGTTACCTATACTATAAATAAATAGTAGAAATGTACTTATTTACCATTTCTTTTAACCAAATTTATAAAAGGGTAATTTCACCAAATTTATAAAAGGGTAATTTCATATATAATATCATATTAATCTAACAAAAATCATAATATCAAATATATTATAAACTCAAAACTTGTGTCATGATGTGAGTCGCGGGATTTCAGACAGTAAATAGAAAGAGTAGAGTATAATGATCATGTTATAAATTATAATTGTTTTTTTTTGAATTGGTAAATATGAAAATTTATGTATTTTTAATGCGTGTATTATTTGATACTAATATTTTTTGTAGTTGAGTAAATATGATACTATGCAAGTATTCATATGTATATGTGAAATTACTTTGTAAAAGTTCATTCACAAAGAACACTATTTTTTTTTCAACAAAAGTGTTCATTTTTGTCATTTTTTTCTTTAATATATACATACTTTTAAAATGACACCCCTAAGTTGACATCAAGTCTACATGTTATAGTCTAAGTTGAGGTATGTTATATCATTTTCTTCTCTTTTATGCTCTATATTTTAGGTTTACATACAGATAGAACAAAAGATGTTACAGAAAAATTAAGACAGTAGTTTGAGTTTTTTTTTTTCAATTTTTTTTCTGGAATTGAAAGGATAATGAGATGCAATATTTTGAATAATAGCATGCAGTTGCTTTTGTAAATGGAGATAAATATTATGGAGCAAAGGCCAGCATGAATGTATGTACACCCAAGGTTTAAAAAGGCGATTAGAGGCGCGCCTCGAGGCGTACGCCTCAGGTGAGGCGCTGAAAAATCGCAATTAAGGCTTAGCCTCACAGGGGGAACTGAAACCTAAGCCTCAGCCACACGAGGCGGTCTGAGGCGGTCTGAGGCGGTGGGGCGGTGAGGCGAGGCGGTGAGGCTTAAGCCTCACCAGACTTGTGCAAATTGATCAGTTTTTTGTTTTCTGGACTATTTTTTTCGGCCCATTTAGTTTTTATTGGGCCTAATTGGTGAATCGAAGCTTACCTGCTGATCGAACCTTAGATTCCCTGCTGATCGAACCTTGGATTCCCTGCTGAAGCGTAGAATGAAAGAAGCTCTGTGTCGTTTTTTAGGTTTAGAAGATGGAGGAGCGTACAGGGGAAGGAGATAGACAAGACGGCGACTGCTTTAGTTTAGGGTTTTTATTTATTAGTAGGGACTCATTCTTTTTCTTGTTTACACCTTTTCTTTTAACTGAATTACAATTTCATCCTCCAATTATAGATTTATCAAAATTAACCCTAGACTTTTACAAGTTAGTGCATAAAGATGTTGTATACATATATTATATAGGTTCTAGATATTAATATACATATATTATATAGGTTCTATATATATATACACACATTATATTATAAATTACCGATATCCCATCGATATCCCACCGCGATAACCGATATCTCAAATATCGGTCCTTGACCGATATCCAATATTTTTCCGCATTAACTGCATAGGTCATAACATTACTAGTTAGTCTAGTTTAAGTTGTTTGAACTATTTTATGATGTTTGTTTTATGTTTAAACCTTGTTTGTTGAAATATTTTCTATTTATGATGTTTGTTTTATGCTAATTTGTGATTTTTATGAGACATCTATATATTTTTTTAATTTTTTTTAATAATGTTTTGAGGCTTACGCCTCGACCTGCCTCGAGGCTTACGCCTCGTGAGGCTAAGGGAAAACGCCTCGATACCCGTTTTAGCCTTTTTAAACCTTGTGTACACCTGAGGTTACAGATGCATCTGAGTTTAGTCTGTCACAGTTATGGGTCATTTCTGGTTTATTTGGTAATGATCTCAATACCATAGACGCTGATTGGCAGGTAATTATATATATATATACGTTTTCAGATAACATTCTTTAACTTTTACATTTTAGAAAAGACAAAAGAATTATTTTACAAAAAATAGATTAAATGAAATATTACTTCTGAATGTATTCAAAAATGTGATTTTTCAATCTATTCATGATTCTTCAGGTTAGCCCGGAGTTATACGGAGATGGGTATCCTAGATTCTTCACTTACTGGATTGTAAGTATATCGCTGTTTTCTTTAGTAAACCTGTCTTTAGAGGTGGTGAGAGCGCATATTCGGGTTGAAATTTGTCATTTTTTAGTATGGGTCCAAACTGGAGATGGTCGAGTTGTGGATTCGGCTCCACAATTTTGTTGTCCAAATTTTTAACTAGAGTAAAGTACACAGATGGTCCCTGTGGTTTACCAAATTTTGGATTTGGTCCCTATCTTTTCAAAAGGGCAAGGATGGTCCATATGGTTTGCACTTTGTAACGCATTTAGTTCTTAGCCAACAAATCTAAAGGTTTCCGCATGTCCAAGTTAGGGACTAGATGCGCTACAAACTGCAAAACACAGGGACCATCCATGTGACTTTTGGCGAAGTTGGGGACTAGATGCGTTACAAAGTACAACCCACCGGGACCATCCGTGAACTTTTAAAAATCTAAGGACCAAATCCAAAATTTTGGTAAAACACAGGGACCATCCGTGTACTTTACTCTTTTAACTATTTATAAATTAATTATGATTGAAAAATATATTTACTACGATGATGGTCTAAATCTTTAAATTAAAACAATGTTGTCTAAAATAAGATTAGCGTTGACGACTTTCAACCCGTTTGAGATGAGACACAAATACCCTTTCCTTAGAAAGGGCAAAGCACAGGGACTATCCGAGCATTTAAAAAAAATAAAAATCTAATTAATAAGTCAAATTTCATGTGGGCCCCACAACCTACCCCACCCTCACCCTACCCCTATCATCTTCTTCTTCTCGATTTTGCACTACCGTCAGCCACCAACGGTTTCGCAATCACCGGAAACTTCAAGTTTGTGGTATACGAAGCCGGAGATTAGAAATTATTAGTTATTTTATGCAAGTTTGTGATTGCGAAACCGTTGAGAAGAAGTAAAGAATAGAACGTAATGACAGTGTTGATTTAGAAGAAAAGACAGATCTGATGTTATTTGTACTCAGTAATACATCAGCAAAACAACATAAACGTGCAGTATGATTCATGTTTAATTTGAATTCAAGTTCGAGAATATTTCGATTTGTTTTCTGAATCCGTTTTGAGTTGATATTAGTGTTTCGAATCTGAATTATTACTGAATTTCGAAGTTTCAGGTCTGAGTTGTTGTTCATTGTTCGTCAACGAGAGCCGAAAATTGTAGTTTTGATTGTCGTGATTGCAGGTTATTGTATAATGATTCAGTTGAAGTTGATCGATGGCTATATTGCTATTGCATAGTATAAGAATAATTGGCAGTAGTGAAGTGTTTGAGGATTGAAAGTATTAAAGTTTTTGAGTTGCAGTCTGTTGCTGTATGAAATAGAAGGAAATAAAAGTTTTTTTTTTTTCGACGGCTGATCATTGTTGGTAAGTGTTTGCTGTGTTTAGATTTGAAAAAAATAGAGGCAGATTGATCGAAGAAGAAAGGAGGATAAGGTGAATTGTTTGGGATTGAACCTGTTTAACCGGTGATTGCGTCTAAAAATATTTTTGCATCTAAAAATATATATATTTTTTTAAATTCGAAATCGATATCTCTTTCTTAATTTCTTTTTATGTGAATTCAGTCGTTAAATCTTCTAGGTATTTAGAATTGTCTGAAAAAGATTGGATTATGTTGCGTGAGGCATTGGATCCCAACAGAGAACTCTAAAATGCGAGACCTTGATTGGATTAGTATCAGGCTGGGGGACCTCCTGAGAAGCTCCATCAAGTGAGACTCAATCACGCGTTTAAGTATAAGGTTCAAAGATTCCTTTATATGTGCATCAGTGATTTGATCATTCGAATAACAAACAATGACAAGCCCAGTACACATGTTCAGAACCCGGTTGCGGGAAAGTTTTCAAATACGCATCAAAGTTAAAAACACATGAAGAATCTCATGGTGAGTGAGCAGTTTGATGTTTTCATGCTAATTGATTTTTTATATTTATGATTGATTATGATTTATTCTGATTGAATTATTTGTTATTTGTTGACTATTGCAGTTAGATTGGAAACAATTGAGGCACTTTGTGGGGAACCGGGCTGTAAGAAATATTTTACGAACAAGCAAAGTCTTAAGACTCACATTCAGTCGTGTCATCAGCATATTATTTGTGAGATTTGTGGAGTTAAACAGCTTAAAAAGAATATGAAACGCCACCTTCGCACTCACGAGGAAGATGTATTCAAAGAGAGGATCAAATGCAGCTTCGATGGATGCAACCTAACGTTCTCAATTGTAAGAAACATTATTTTTACAATAAATAATCTCAAAAATGCTGGCAAAGTTTATATGTTTTTCATTAATAGATTTGTGTTTGAAATCACAGGATTCAAATCTAAGACAGCACATAAAAGCTTCCCATCTTCAAGAAAAACCGTACATTTCAAGCATTTCCGGGTGTGGGATGACCTTTTCATTTAAGCATGTGAGAGATAACCATGAGAAATCCGGGAAGCATGTTTACACAGTGGTATGAACTATGAATGTTGATTGAATTGTATTTTGTTTGATATAATCTACTCTTACGTCTATTTTAATCAAATTATGAAATAACACGTGTATTTGTTGGTCATAATAGGGAGATTTTGTTGAAGCTGATGATGAATTTCAATCAAGGCCAAGGGGTGGTGCTAAAAGGAAATTGCCAGCTATGATAGACACCCTTATGAGGAAGAGAATACTGCCGCTAAATGAATCTGATCACATTCAAGGTTCTGAATACATCTCTTGGTTTCTTGGTGGTGGTGACGAAGATTAATTGACTTTAATACTTGCTTATCTAACACAATGTATAATCTTAAGTCTTGATAGGAACGTGAGTGGTCGGGTTATTTCACAAAACAATACTTGTAATTTTGTCTATATTATTAAGTCTTGACTAAGAGAAAGTATGTTTATTTCTTATGAGGCTATAAATGGAACTGAGCTATAAATCTGCCGTTCAGTCTTAGCAATATTCATCAATCGCACCAGTGTCATGTCAAATGATGCAAAATCTTTTATAAATCAATGACTACGATGCGACCCGACTTTACGACCCTTGGCTTCAAAACTGTTAGAACATGCATTTGTTCGGGACCAAGCTACTTCAAGAGGAGCTAATGTGTGCCTTTTATGGAAGTCGGGACCAAGCTACTTCTAAATGTGACTTATCAAAGTAAAGATTAATGGCAATCATGATATCAAATCATGTTATTTAAAGGTACTTTAAAAGGATATTTGGGAAACAAGTCATTTTGATACAATGTTTTGTGGGTGTTTGGGATTCCTTATTTTCACCCACTTTTAACTTATTAACTTATTGAATAGTGAAAAAGGACTTTTTTATTTGATCAATAAAGACACATGAATATTGTTTCAACATATGGGCCTTGGACCAGATTTAATAAACATGTGTTGGGCTTGAACCACATTTAATAAACAAGGTTTGGGCTTGGACCAGATTTATAAACAAAGAATATTTGTGTTAGTAAACATGTTTTGTGGGTTCCTTATGTTTCTCTTGTGTCTAAACTTAATTAGTCGACAAGTTGGGAATGACAGAATCCGTAGGGGCTTTTTCGTACTTCGGTTAGGTTTACATATAAACGTTATTATTAATGTATTCTTAAGTATAATGCGAACATGAATTCATTAAATAATTTCATATCAAATTTTACATATAAACGTAGGCTTACATTCAATGTTTACGATCTACCCGCGCCCGTTGGGCGGGTGTCCACCTAGTACTATATAATAAAAGAAACCTGTTTTGGGACACTTGTCATTCTCTTATTTAATTGATTAAAATTATTAATAATACTAAAAATAATAATATTTAATCTAAATTAATATAATGATGAATCGGAAAGATAGGGTAAGGTTAGGTTAGGTAAGTAAGGTGTGTTGTGAGAATTCAACATTTGTTTTGTTTTGAGTCAACAAACAATTGGTTTAGGATTAATCAATGTTTATTGATTCTATGCTTTTATTTTCATGTTCAACTCTCAACTCAAATACGATATTCACTATGTTTACATGTCATTTATAAGAACTATCACCGCAATCACCCCATCTATCATATATCGAGTATATCCGTTAGTTTTTCTAAAGATATAATTTTTTATTAGATTCATTCAAATCGTGTAATAAATGAGGTTTTTTAAAGATATAATGTTTTTATTATTTACTATACAAAATTACATTTATGCAACACGTGTAATACACCGGGTTTTTAAAAATATAACTTTTTTTATTATGTGGTATATAAAATTAGATTTATTCAATCCGTATAATACACAGGGTTTATAAAATTACATGTGCTCAACCCATACAATACATGAGTTTCTTAAAAATGTAACTTTTTTCATTATTTAAAATATAAAATTAAATTTACTCAACCCGTACAATACATATGGTTCTTAAAGATATAACTTTTTTATTATTTAATATATAAAATTACATTTATTCAACTCATGTAATAAACGAGATTTCTAAAGATATATTGTTTTATTATTCGGTATACAAAAGTTACATTTATTCAACCTATGTAATAAACGAGGTTTTTAAAAATATGTTTTTTTTTATTATTTGGTATATAAAATTATATTTATTTAACCCGTGTATTACACGGGGTTCTAACCTAGTAAAAGATAAATAAATACATCTTTATAAGTAAATTTCAGTCAATATATTTGAGAGAGTTAAATGCTCGGATAGTCCCTGTGGTTAGGCATTTTTTCATCTTTAGTCCCAAACTTTCTAAAATTACCTCTATAGTCTCCAACTTTTCAATTTTCGTTCCCGGATAGTCCCTGGCGTGGATGGGGGTTAGTTTTCTCAGTTACGTTGGTGTAAAATGACTATAATGCCCTTAAGTAAAATAAAATGAATTAATTAAGTATTATATATAATACCAGCCACATCTCTTTCTCTTTACTCTCTCCCTTTCTCTCTACTCTCTCTCTCTGTCTCCTTTGAAAAACCATCACCACAACCACTATCACCTCCACCTCCACAGCCGCCATCACCTCTCAGTCACCACCACCACCACCACCATCACTGCCAAATCTAGCACCGCCGCCATCATCACCAGCGAATCGTCTTCATAACCACCACCATTAATCTTCCCCAAAAGATCGGTCATGAGGTACAACTTTAATGCATAAGCTTGATTGATGGAAAAATAAATGATGAATTTGCCTGCATTTTACAAGTATATAAAAAAACAATTAATATTCACTAAAAAGGGAAGAAAAGTACTCTGTTAGAAAACTAACTCGCTCTGCAAGAGGAATCAATCAATCCCACCAAACTCATCGCAAAAACCCACGGCTGATTTCCAAAAAATACAAAATTCATCACTCACACGCTTCCACAAAACACAAAACAATAACAAAAACCAAACAATTCACTCTCAATTTCACTGTTAGGGTTTCAATTAGTTCCCAAAATATTTAACGGCGGCTCACATGTGGCAGCCGGAAGTAGTGGGCGGCGACGACGGCCGGAACGACGAGTAAAAGGAGCGATAACTTAGTTTCAAAAATGACTTCGTGGATGCTAGAAAGCAAAACCCTAAGGATTAATGAATGAAGTTTGGAGATTATTGGGATATCAGACTTTTTACGGAGTGAGGAGGAGGACATGTTGTGAGCGGTGCGACTGTGGCCGTTGACGGTTCTGGTTAGCCGCTTCATCCTTGCTAGCAGCCAGGGCTCGGAGAGGTTCGTTGTTGTCACACCTTTTTCTAAGGCGGAAGCACGAGGTGTGATCCTGAAAGGTTCTCATTGCATACGAACGGTAACATACTACATGATCATAAAACAAACTCCAATATGCCATTGATAATAAATATCCAAAACATACATTAAGTTAAGTGTTTACATCACACGATAGATAATTGTTTGAAAAGTTTACGACTTTGTTTCAAAGACACATATCAAGGTTTTGATCGTTATATCACCACACGAGGTGGAATATAACAACCAAATCCCACAAAAGAGGCATTGGAGTCCTGACACAACACAACTAAAAACATAAGCAACATCCTTGAGCAAGAGAGAGATCGCACGTACATCCACTTAGTTACCTGAAATACATGTAAGTTTTGAAAATCATCAACAAAAGTTGGTGTGAATTCATGCAGTTTTTGTGTAAACATTCAAGTATTGTTGTAAAAATCATGGTATGCAATTGTACTTGAAAAAGTATTCTGTAATGTAAACGTAAGGAATACGAGATCGCTAATGGTTCGCGAGGCCACTAACAGATGTAACGACATAGGAAGCATCCAAACCATAGGCATTTTATTTGTCGATTTACGACTAGAGACACAAAAGCACTCTCGGTAAAAGTGTGGCTGCCTGAAACCCATTAGATCTAACCTTTTGTTCCGCAGTCTAGGACTTACGTTGATTAATGGTGCTTATGACACCCTGTTCGTGACATGATCTATAGTATCATTCCTTAGTTTTGTTTCTATATACCACAGTACATGTATTTTCCCCAAGTTTAGAAAACAAGAGAATGTTTAAAAGTGGGGACATGAACTCACAATTTTGCGTAACCTGCGTCGTAAACTTCATCGGATTTGCTTCGTGAGCATCGTGACCTATATGTGTTCTATATATGTTAGTCACTAGACTTGTATCACACAAGTACAAGTCACCATCTTATGTATTTGTTCTTTGTATGTTCATCTGTTGTGATGGTCGTGCCCTTGTTTGTCGGGTCTTGCCCATTTGTTGTGTCTTGCACTTTGAATATGTAATGTTTATTTGTAAATATATATTTTAATTCTCAAAAATATATATTTGATCTTGTAGACCTTGTTGAAGTGATATGTGTTAAAAATAAACTTTATTTTTAACTTGTTCATATATGTCACTTATATTATTTCTCCAAAAATAAATATAAGTATATTGTGAAATAATATTCTCAATATTATTTTTGTGCAAGTATACTTAGGAAAGTATGTATTTTTATGTAAATACTTGTATATGCTACATTATTTACCAAAAATCAATACTTTGATTTTTATTACTTTCCGGAATTATATTTCTTAAAAATGATGTATTTTAAGACTTGTGTGAAATATATATATTTTGTCATGCTATAAAATATATATAATTATTCTTGTTATTCACCCGATTTTGGTATAATTTCCATTACTTGGTAATGGTTATATATTTGTCCAAATATTTGTGAAATATATTTTTACAAATATATTTTCTTGTATTGTCCAAATACTCTTCTTGAGAGGAATTTTGTATACTTGAATACTTAGGTATTCTCAGGTATTTGTATGTGTATTTTGGTATTTATACTCCTTAGGAGTATTTAGTGTATTTTCAAGTTCCTAATACACTACTACATATAATACACATAATATACACTTAGCACAATATATATA
Source organism: Helianthus tuberosus (assembly GCA_030545235.1). NCBI lineage: Eukaryota > Viridiplantae > Streptophyta > Magnoliopsida > Asterales > Asteraceae > Helianthus > Helianthus tuberosus. The sequence goes on from CM060396.1 coordinate 11,236,814, forward strand.
CTTAATATAAATTTTACTTGAAGAAATCAGTATCTTTTAACTTGTAATTTCATACAAAAATTAGAGAAACCATGGTAAATATTTTTAGGTGATTTTTTTGGGAATAAGTTTAACCAAAACTTATATTTTTCTAAGTGTCAAAATTTTATAAAAATTTTGACATAGTTTCCCCTAAAAATGGAGGTTTCCTATGTTTTCAAAACATGTGTTTATTTTCTTTTTATCATCAAAACCAATTTCCAACAATTTTCATCAACAACATATACTAACTTATTCATATGAAACATTATGGTGAACTTGATTCTTGTTAAAAAATGTGTAGTCTTTTAGATCTACACTTAACATACAATGGTTTTTCTAAAAGCAAGTGTTCTTGAGAATTTTAAACAAACTTTTATGAGACTTTAATTTACTAACTCAATCATCCATGAGTTTTATGGTTTCAAAGTTTTGTAAATCATGTTCTAAAACCATTTTTATGTTCATTAGAAAGATCTTGATGTTTAGCATCATGTTTCACCATGGATCTTTCAAGATCCATGCTTAACATCTTTAGATATTTCATAAACATACTTCTTGAAAAACCATTAACAAGCTCTTCATAGATTTTAGTTTCAACAGTTAGTTTTATACCCACTTTGTCACTTCAAGATTACAAGTTCATGCTTAAAATTCATGTTTCAAGTTCACATAAGTGTTTCACATGTTCATCTTCAAGTTTAACCATGGATCTTTCAAGATCCATGCTTAAACTTGTTAGATCTAAGCTTCTAACAAGCTAAACATACTAGATCTAAACATACATACAAGATTCAACATCAACAACTTCATTACATACACAAAAAATTACCAAAATCACTTGTTTTCTTCATGATTATGTTAGATCTTCTCATTTTCATCTTTTAAAGTTTAGTTACTTGGATGGTGAGACTTGTACATAACATAAACATGAACTAAATTAGTGATCAAGAGGCTTACAAGTAGCTCTAATGGCTATGGAAGTGGTACAAGAAGGATGATGATGAATATGGAAGAAATCAAGTGGTTAATGGCTCCTCCAAGTGGTCCTTCAAGTTCTAGCACCTCACACCTTCTTTGATAAGCTTCTTACACCTTGTAGTAACCTTGGATTGCTACGAAATGGTTTGAAAATGATGGATGTGTGGGTGGTGAAGGTGAGCCGAGAGCAAGGGGAGAAAGAGAGAAGGAGTTGGTGTTTTGAAATGAGTTGTGATAATGTTCATCTAACTAGTGGTTACTTATAATATTTTTCCAACAAGTTAATATTCTCAAGATTTAATGTTCAATATCAAGGAGACATGGAAGATTAAAATATTCAAAAGATATGTGGGGCCCTTTGGGGCCGGTTATGGGTGAAGGGGGGGGGGGGGGTAAAGTGTCAAGTTTTGGAAGTTGGGGGTTTAAAGTGCAAACTAGAAGGTTTAGGTTAGTTTAAGTGTGTTTAGGTGTTTTTATGATTTTTAAGGTGTTCTATCACCAATACTAGCTTATTATCATAAAAACATTACTTCTAGTTGAATTTTGATGTTCCGGATAGTGTCCGGTTATTTGTTTCGTTACGGTTCGTTAAAATGCTAAATTGCGCAGTTTCACTAAGTATGAAGCACCTTTTGTGACAGTTTCAATTCCCGACACTTTGTAAGTTATTCTAGATACTAAAACATAAATTCTGCATGATATTTTGGTGTTACATAGCTGAATTATAGCTGAATTCTGCAAAATTCAGCTTTTACAGTGGGTTTCGGGTCTTTTAGTGCATAATTTAGCTTCCGGAAAGTTTATATGTTAACCCTTGTGTCCATACTTGGGTTTTAATGTATTTTAGATGTTGGACCTACTCCTAGGCCCTAAATCTATTGTCTAACTGCCTTCTGCAGAAATGCTGACACAGTGTGTCTTACCGGTGAGTTTACTAGTCTTTCTGACGCAACGCTTAAAGTAATGCACAAGACCATATTTGAAGTATAAAACATGCATGAATTCATTTGTAAAGCAGGTAATCACATAATGTTGACGTTTAAGCACATAATTGAAATTAATAAATAATATTAAAACAGTACGGAAATTACCGGTTTGGTGCCAGTTGTCACAGTTGTCGTCGTCGGAGAAGCCATTGTTTGGTTTTTCGGTTGATTTGTTCACAGGATTATGTTGCAAAAAGATGGTACATGCTCTGGAATTGTGCATTTTTCCCTAAGGTAAATGAGGCAGTATGTAATGTTGGACCTCATGACTGATCTTTTGAGGACGATTAATGGTGGTGGTTGTGAAGACGATTCACTGGTGATGATGGCGGCGGTGCTGGTTTTGGCAGTGATGGTGGTGGTGGTGGCTGAGAGGTGATGGAGGCTGTGGAGGTGGAGGTGATGGTAGTTGTGGTGATGGTAGTTGTGGTGATGGTTTTTCAAAGGAGATAGAGAGAGTAGAGAGAGAAAGGGAGAGAGTAGAGAGAGATATGTGGCTGTATATAATACTTAATTAATTCATTTTGTTTTACTTAAGGGCATTATAGTCATTTTATACCAATTTAACTGATAAAACTAACCTCCATCCACGTCAGGGACTATCCGGGAACGAAAATTGAAAAGTTGGGGACTATAGCTGTAATTTTAGAAAGTTAGGGACTAAAGGAGAAAAAATGGCAAACCACAGGGACTATCCAGGCATTTAACTCTATTTGAGATGATAATGTGCTGAAAGTACCTTGATCTTTTTAGATGCTTCGAATCCATCCCGTTGATTAAGAAGCACCAGCATTGTTCTTTGGACTTCACTATCACCATTCCCGCTTCCAGACTCCATTCTCAGACGAGCAGGGATCTCGGCAAAGAAAGAGGCACCGGTTAATTTTCTTACAGACCCGTCGGAGGGGAGATCCACCCTACGCCCGGCTGACGTGCTAGTTTTTGGTTGGGAGGGCGGGAAACATGCTTGTGTCGATCTCACAGGTGTATCCCCCCTAGCCGGGTTCTGAGAAAATGAGTTTGTGGCGGGGCAAGCGGTACTGAAAGCAGAGTCAAAGAAGGTGGAAAAGCACGCGAAAGCTTGTGAGGATAATCAGCATGCATTTGTCCCCCTGGCGTTTGACACGTTCGGCTCCTTGGCGCCAGAGGCAGTTCGGTTCTTGTCTAGAGTCCAGCGTGTGGTCCACAGCAACTTTTCGACCCCTCAGGGGCGAGGCTTTGTTTTTAGTAGATTAGGGTTTTCTATTCAGAAAGGGATGGCGGCGCAGTTTGTTGCTCGTCTACCTGCTATCCTTATGTAATTTGCCCTGATGATTGGAATGAAATATCTTTTTAAACAAAAAAAAAAAAAATCCATAAATATTATCGATGGTGCATGATCCCTATTCCCTGCGCCAAAAAGATTAAAAAAATAGTCTCAAAATTGGCAAGAAAGGCAAAAAAGAAACTTCAAATTGAGAGTACAAATCTGGCCATAACAAAAAGCTCTCTAACCATTCTGAAACCTTTTCTCCGATATATTTCTGTACTAACTCAAAACCAGAATCCCTAATGAAAATACAGTCAGTATGATGAGCCACCGCTATCGCCAACAAAGTCTTCCTTGTACCTGGTGGCCCATATAAAAGAACTCCCTAAAAAATTAATGATGTATTATAAGTTTATAACACCAACGTATGATATTTTCAAGGTCAAATGGAAAAAAGAAAATATATAAGAACAGTAGAGAACCTCCTTAATCTCTTTAATTTGCTTGTCAAGCCCACCAAGCATATCATATGTAGAGTCTGGAACCTTTTCAACTTTCATAAGGTTCAGAAGAACTTTGCTTGGCAAAACTAAATGGAAAAAGGTTGATGTATAAGGAAATAAATAAACTAACCCCACTACCCCACTTTAAAAGCAACTTCCTTCACGTAAAATTTGGATTTAAATTTTGAGATATCCCACTTTTTTTTAAACTGCAATTTGCAATTTGTTAGGACTAACGTGGAAGTTATTCAAATATGTACTAACGTGGAAGTTATTCAAATATTGCATTATTTCAGGAACGGTTATTTGTAGGGGTGGCAATAAAAACCCAAACATGATATTTTGGGTTATTTTGGGCCTTTTTTAAAAAGTAAATAAGTCAGAATGGGCTGGGGATTTAGTTAAGATGGGTTAGAATGGGTTTTAAAATACCCATCTAAATTTTAAGATGGGCCACAATGGGTTTTTACTCTCACACCCTAAAACACGCATCAGACTTGTATGGGAACGGTACGTACTACGTACCATCTCTCAAACCTCGTCATCAGATCCCTAAATCACCATCATCATCTGATTTCAAACCTCATCATCAGATCCCTAAATCACCATGATCGTGGATTCAACCCTAAATCATCATCATCATCTGATTTCAAACCAGTGATTATCGTTTCTAATTCTTCCTGTTTTCACCACTAACATCAGAACGGTACGTGTTTCAGTTGTTTCGTGTTGTGTGAATTTGTTGTTGTGTAAATTTGTTGTTGTTGTTGCTGTCATTGTTTTTGTCTGCGTTTCAGTTGTTTCGTGTTGTGGGGAATTTGTTGTTGTTGCTGTCATTGTTTTTGTCTGCATGATTTTTCTTTTAGGACTTTGAATTTGTGCTTTGACATTGTGTTGGGGCATGCTTTATTTTGGGGGAATTGGATGTGAGGTGACTTCATATGGACTTACTATTCCAACGATTTAGATTTCTACAAGAACAAATCTTACCAACTGGCAAGAATGGTCTCACACATTTGATTCAGGTGAAATATTTTAATTTTAATTTTGAACGGGTGAAATATTGGTGTTGTTTTGATCGTTATTCAGGTGGACCCTGTGTTGTTAAAAGGGTTTGATGATGATGATGGGTTAAGAGCCGAAGGTGTGTAGTTCATGAAGGTCGGGTTATTATGTGTTCAAGAGGTCACAAAGCTTCGGCCCAAAATGTCTACGGTCATCATAAAAGTCAATACAAAAAAGTCGACTTCTACTTTTTAATAGTTAGTTGATGTCTAGGTGTTTTTTGGTAAAGTTGATGGCTAGTTTTGAAACGAACACGAATCCCGTAAGTTTGTTAATTGATATCTGACATGTTTGCAACAATGTCATGGTTCATATGGGTTCGATATTTGGCTACCTTCAGCTTCATCTTTGGGTTGTTTAACCCTGTTCGATTTTGCTAATGATAGAAAAAAAAAATCATTATTTGATAACAAACAGGTTTGACTTTAGTTCTTTTTTTTATCACCATTATAAACATTTATACCTAGTGAAGCAAATTACAGTTGTGTCCCTAGGTCCTGAACAAAACACATAGGAGGAGATAAAGATCATGTTTTTTGACCTGCAGATGTGAATAAGTCACTAAATATGGTTGACTTTTTTTTTATATATTTGTTTGTTAGACTGTAAGCTTGCAGCTCCTTGCAAATCTTGGAAATTGATGTATTGATCAACTGAACCTTTTTTTTAATTTTTTTAATTTTTATAATTTTTTTATTTTTTATATGTTTTTTATTTATTTTTTTAATTTTTTTAATTTTTTTTTTATTTTTTTAAGTTTTTTAAATTTTTTTTATTTATTTATATTTCTAGCCTATCATGCCCAAATCCATCTTGACAAAAACCCATCTTGACCTAAACCCATCATAACCCATTTCTTAATAAACCCATTCTAACCCAAACCCATTCTAACCCATACCCATAACCCAAACCTACCCAACCCACCCATTTTGCCACCTCTAGTTATTTGAATGTAGTCTGTAGTTATTGTGCAGATTTTTTCGCTAACTGCATCTGAATAAGAGAGCGAGCGTAGAACCGCCACTAACTGTTGCTTTTTCGGTTATTTTTATAAGTTTACACGACTGAGATTAAATCTTGGATTGATCTAACGGCTGATATTCTACTTGCGAGCAGTTACAATATACGCCGTCCATAATATATATAATAAATAAAATGAAAATAAAAATAGAATAGAAAGTAAGATTCATAATCTTAACTTTGTTATTTTTTACAATCTTATAATTCATGAGCAAAGTTATTTTACAAAGTCTCCTAAAAAAGAAAATGGTACAAAGACATAATGGATCGCAAAATATAATATAATGTCCAGCAAAATTAACACAGTGTCGAAGAAAAAATACACAATGACTCGCACAGAAAAAACGACGCAAATATAAAAAAAACATAATGATCTAAACAAAAATTTTAAAATCTACAAGCTAAGCATCCAAGATTGAAAACCTAATATCTCATTTCGTTGAGTTCGATGAGGGGTCCAATGTCGTTTGAATGAATGAGTTCAATAGAAATCCGTTTGATATACTTCCTTCGACTTTATATTTTTAGCAGACTATGTATTTGATCCTAACCCATAATTCATAACAGAAAATATTTATAAGTTTTATTGTTTCACTTTTAAATCCATGACTGATATTTTTACTCACCAAGTAAAATGCAATCTCAATCAAAACCATAACGAACACTAGTGTATTTGCGAACTGCGCGAACTAATCCTGGCCATACACGTGTGTAAATCAATGGCTTGAATGATGAAATACACTAGTGTATTTTACGATTTGATAATGAAATCCTAGCCATAAATGTGTGTAAATCAATGGCCATGATTTGTTCACTCAGTTTGCAAATACACTAGTATTCACTCTAGAACCCAACCCTATTGATATTTGAACAACGTTTTATATTGTTAATTACATTTTTGTATATTGTAATGAGAAATTAGTATAAAAGGTAAACCGAAAACGATATATGTGGTTTTGAGTAGATCAATAGAGTGAAATTTTATTAGGGGTGTAAACGAGCTGGGCCGGGCCCGAGCCTGACTAGGCTCGAGCTCGGCTCGTCATGTTCTTATGAAGCTCGAGCTCGGCTCGAGTTATTTTGAGAACAACCTCAAACAAGCTAAAAGCTCGACTCGAGCTCGCTTCAATATCGCTTTAACGAGCCAAAGCTCGGCTCGCCAATGTTAAGATCATTATTATTATATTATATATAAGAAAAAGTAAAATTTTGTTTGGGCTCGCCTAAACGAGCTTTGTATTTCAGGCTTGAGCTTCGGCTCGATAACTAAATGAGCACTATTACAGGCTCGAGCTTGGGCTCAGGCTCATTAAAGCTCGGCTCGTTCAAGTTTTTAACCGAACCGACAACAAGTAGCTCTCAAGCTTCTGGCCTTGTTTACACCCCTAAATTTTATTTTATGATATGGCGTGAAGAGGGAAGTGGTGTGGGGCCATGCTATTCTCAACCAATCAATTTTTTTTTGTTTTTATAACTTATTTGAAAAGTATTAGTGAAATAAAGTGAATGAAAGGGAGGTGGTGATGTGTCAATGAGGTGCCAGTTACTTTATGACGTGACGGTGATGTAGGGTGAAAGAGCGTGAAACAATAGGAAATTGCCTAAGATAAATTCCCGAATGCTATCACATGGAGCCCAAGTCATTATTTTGTATTTATTATTATCAAGGATAGTTTAGTCATTTCACATTATATTAACAAAAAAAAGCTAACAAGAGTAACACAAAAGATGAAAAATACCTAATTAATGGATGTTTAGTATAATTAGTAGAGACAATGAACATAATCGTTGATATATATATTATTAAAGGACAACAAAATATAATTTACTCATGTCTAAATTTTGAGATGAACTCGTAAACGTAATTTAAAATTTATCCCATGTTAGTGATACACACAAGTATCAACTTTCACACATCAAGAGACGATTATATTAAGTGAAATTTTACTAAACAACTTGTAACCTGGCTGTAATAATGCAAGTAGTAAAGGTATTTCTCTGAAGGTGGTTGATCTTAGAACTCAAAGATTAAAAGAACATGACAATTTTATTATGAAATCTCAGCAATCAATCAGATACAAAGAGTAGATGAACCAGTCATCACAGATTGATAAGCAAGCAAAGGATCTCCAACAGGATGATCAGTACAAGATGAAAGTAAACCCTAGACTCATGAATGTACGTGTGAGGATAAGGAACAAGACCAGTGACAAAAGAGATGAAACCGAGAGAAGTGAAGAGCTCGTGTAAAGGACAAAGAACCTTCCACCCTTTTATAAGAGAGCAAACCCTAAGCAGCATCCAAGAAACACGGGAGCCCAAGCCAGCAGCCCATCTTGACTCTAACGGCTATAAGCCCAAAGCCAACAGCCCAAGGGACCTCACAAATAAAACAAAAATAAAACAAGGAAATATTAGCAAAGGAAAAAATAAAAAGAGCATTTAAACTGTATTTTTAACACCCCACTCAGTTTAAATGTGAAAAGAGATTGGAAAGCCCCAAAGACTTACACATATCTGAATGAGCTTTCGGCAACAGGCCTTTGGTAAATATATCTGCCAGTTGATGTTCAGACTTGACACCAGTAGTTTTAATCACACCAGAGGCAATTTTTTCTCTCAAGAAGAAAAGGTCAACCTCAAAGTGTTTGGTTCTGTCATGAAAGACAGGATTGGCAGCAATTGATAAGGCTGCTGAATTATCACATTTCAACACAACAGGAATATCCACATCAACTTTTAATTCTCTTAAAATGTTTATCAACCACAGTACTTCACATGTAGCACTGCACATGCACCTATACTCTGCCTCGGCAGATGATCGGGTCACAACACTTTGTTTTTTGCTTTTCCAGGAAATCAACGAGTCGCCAAGAAATATGCAAAAACCGGTGACCTATTTGCGGCTATCAACACATTTTGCCCAAGTCTGAATCTGCAAAAGCTGTTAAGTGGAAGGTGCTACCCTTTTTAAACAAAATGCCAGTACCAGGGGCACTCTTTAAGTATCGCAACACCTTGAAGGCAATTTGTGTATGTGCCTCTGTTGGCTTATGCATAAATTGAGACAAGTAATGAACAGAATAAGCAATGTCAGGTATTGTATGTGATAGGTAAATTAGTTTACCTATCAGTTTTTGATATTGTGTGACATCAACAAGTTTAGAATTCTTTAGAGTTAAATTTGTCACAACATGATTTTGTTCTATGGGACAGCTAGTGGGCTTACTTCCACTCATCCCATACTCATTTAACAAATCCATACAATACTTTCTTTGGGAGAGACAAATACCATCGTTTACTTTAATTACTTCAATGCCAAGAAAGAATTTTAGTAAGCCAAGATCTTTAATTAAAAACTCAGTTTTTAAACGTTTCTTAATTTTTTGTATCTCAATTTCACAATTCCCAGTCAGGATATATCATCAACGTAAACCAGGAGGACAATAAGAACATATTTCTCAGATTTAATGAACATGGAATGATCACATTTTGACTGTGTAAAGCCAATTTTAACCAACACTTGAACAAGTCTTTCATTGTTGGTGCATGCGTCTGTCGACTTCGTCTTGTATCGAGTCTTGTTTGTATTTAGATAGATCAGGGCACGTATTACGAGGAAAATGTCAAATTTAGGGTGAGAGGCAGTTTCAAACGAAATTACAAGTTGTAATTCCGTTTGAAATGACCATGACATGTTCAAACGAAATTACCTAATTCCGTTTGAAGGTAATCTCGCTTGAAATGTGATTCCGTTTGAGACATGTTCAAACGGAATTAACATGCCTATAAATACCTTGTGTGCCTATTCATTTGTTTGTAACGATTCCGGTTTCAGTACCGAACTGCTGCCGAAGTGTCGACTCGCTGTAATTTGTCATCAAATCAATAATATCGACAGTTAATGAGTATATCTTGCTGAATTGAACTCAATACGTCTATTTCCGCCTTTCGTATTGAGAAAAACTCTTCTGATCGACTCGTTCGGGTCCGAAAACGATCATACAAGTGGTATCAGAGCTCAGGAGGAAGAGTTCTTACCAATTCAGCTGCAATTTCTGATTTCTACACCTTCTTTTTCAAATTTAACAACTTTTCACGGTTAAAATCAGCTAAATTTCTCACATATTGTGCGAAACTGTGTTTTAACCAATCTTTGAGAAAATTGGACTTAAAATCGATCTAAAACTGGTAATATTGGTTATTTCGTTTCAAAATCAGTTCAAGAATGATGACGTCAGCAGCATTTCAAACGGAATTAGATCTTAATTCCGCTTGAAACCGGTATTCCGTTTGAAAAGTGGGTTGATTTCGTTTGAAATTGATATTCCGTTTCAGTGATTCCGTTTGAACCTAGTGATTCCGCTTCAAATTGGTATTCCGTTTGAGCATTTCAAACGAGATTAGTTATTTCATTTGAAAGTGTGTTATTTCAAATGGAATTAGATATTCCAGTTGAAAAGGTATTCCGCTCCAAAGAGATTCCGTTTGAAAGTGCTGATTCCGCTTGAAAGGAGTTATTTCGTTTGAACAGGGTGATCTCGTTTGAAGTGGGATTTCGTTTGGGAGTGTAATCTCGTTTGAAAGACTGTTTTGAAAATTTCTTGAAAACCGAAACATGGAAGAGGAATTTTATAACGCATTTGCTACTCCGGTTACCCCGATTACTCTTGTACAGAACACGATGTTGGAAAATGAAACGGGGACTATGCAAAAACCGCCTAAGCTCATGAACATCGAGGAGTATAAAGGTTGGGAAGGACGTTTTGAAAACTGGGTTCAAGCAAATTATTTGGATGCTTGGGAATGTGTTGAAACGAAATATGTTAGACCGATGACTGATGATGAGGAGATTATTGCTATTAAAGATCTGAGTGCTGAAGATAGAAAGAAATACAAAGATGAAAAAATGATGTTAAGTCTACTACAACAAGCTGTGAAAGAAGATATCTTGGTTTTGTTGCAACACAATGGAACTTCTTATTCAATATGGAAAGCATTAAGATCGAAGTTTGTTGGAAGCCAAGAGATGGTCAAAAATAAAAAGTCACTTCTGAAGAAAGAGTTTGATCTGTTTCGTGGTTTGAAAAATGAAAGCACAAAGCAAATCATTGAAAGATATTGCAATCTGTTAGCGAACATGAAGAGATTGAGTATCAATAAAGATAATGAGGAATTGATTGAAAAGCTAGCTGATGCGTTGCCATATGAGACTTGGGGTACATATCTCATGATGTTGAGGAACAAGAAAGGTTTTAGCAGTCTGACATTGAGCAAGTTCATAGAAAAGATTGAGGCTCAAGAGATGGAACAGAGAAAGATCTCAAGAATGAAAGATTTTGATGGTGAACAAGACATTGGGCTTTATTACAAAGCAGGGTTGAATGACAAAACTACCAACATGTCACCAAAGGTTGAGACTGCATTCAATGCAAAGAGTTCATCAGGAAGTTCATCCAAAGGATCAAACAGCAACACAAGTTTTTCATCATATCCATCTTTTGATCCGAACATTTCAGCAACCAAGAATGGCAGAAAGCTACGATGCAACATTGTATTGAATCTTGAAAATGATCAGGATTATTCTGAAGAAGTTGCAAAAAGCCATATGTCTTTGTTGGGAACCGTGTTGGAGTCGTATGGAAGTTTTGTGGCAGGTCGGATCGGGAATCCAATGCTTACAAAAGAGGATTACGATCAGATTGATGCTAAAGAGATGGAATTGATGGACATAAAGTGGTGTTTGGCAAGTGTGTTGAGACGAGCTGAGAAATTTAAGCAGATCACAGGAAGAAATGACTTACGTGATGCTAATGTTTCTACTTTGGGTTTTGATAAATCTAAAGTCACTTGTTTTCGTTGCAGGGAAAAAGGACACTTCAAGAGGGAGTGCACAAATCGCGAAGCAAGTGGGGCTCAAAATCCGTTCAACAACAATGATTATTACCGGAAGGCCATTTATCATCAAGCTGCTCAATAACAACAAGAACCACAAGTGGCACATGGTAGAAAAGTAATAGAGGAGTCTTCAAAGAGAGCATGTTTGGTGAATCAAGAAGATTTCAGTTGGGACAAATATATTTCAGCAGACAACAAAGCATGCCTAATCAATCAAGATGATGAAAATTTGCCAGAAGGTTTTAGCTGGGAAAATTTCAATTGGGATGATTATTATCCAAATAAAACTTCAAATCACAAAGATTTTGTTGCTCGAGTTGAAGAAGATAGTGATGATGATAGTGAGTATTATGCAAAACGAATGGCAGCTCATTTGAAAATGATGGCAGAAAGTGATAGTGAAGATGAAAAAGCTAAAAAGAAAAAGAAAAAGGTCAAAACACCAGTCAGCAATGATGATGAAGAGGTTCGTGTGATAAGGAAAAAGATGAAAGACATTCCAGAGTTCAAAGTTGAAGAAGAAGCTAATGCACAAAAAGTTCCTGTGACATGTGAAAACTGTGAAGTAGTAAAGAAGCAAAACAACACTTTGATTCACAACATGAACCGATTGAAAGAGTCTTATGATGTTCTGAACAAAGCCATGAATCAGTACAATCAAACAAGCAGTGAACAAGCAACAGTCATGAAAACACTACAAGGAGCTCTTATGACAAAGTAGAAAAGTGTTAACAGTTACTTTGAAAAATGTGCTGTTTTGGAACAAAAACTAGAAACTCAAAGAATTGAAACAGAAAGAGTTAATCGATTGTTAAAAAGTTACTCATGTACTTCTTATGTCATTGACAGGATTTATCCTACTGTGGAAGGCATGAAGGCTTTTGAAGATGATGAAGTAACTGAAGAACAGAAGGTATCTGAAGAAAAGACTTCTAAAAAGAAGAAAGAAAAGAAGAAGGATACTGAAGTGAAAGATTCTGGTAAGAAAGACAGTGCCAGTTACAACAAGTGTCCACCCCCGCTTGAAAATGGATATTCTCCGAGAAATCCAAATTCCAAAAGAGTCAAAAAGGCAACCAACTTACAGTGGGAGTCGGAGTCTTCAGTTAACTTGCCAGAAAATATTGATGTCACTTTTACATAGTCTGACACTGATCAACAATCTCAATTGATGAAGAAAGTGGTGGATCATGTGTTAGATAACGATGATACTGAGGAGTTAAAGTCGGAGTCTATGTCAGAGTCAAAGTCTGAATCCAGCACTCCGAGTCAAATTGTCAAACAGGGCAAAAGAGTTTACAATAAAGAATTCATGTTATCAAAATCTAATTTGAATGATGAAACATTTAAAGTGGCTTATACTTTGAATGATTCTGACAAATTATATTCTGATGAGGAATTTCCAATAAGAGGTGTTAAACCAGATATAATCAAAAAGGTTTTCAAATTGACAGAAATTAATATTTCTGAAATAAAAGATGTAAATCTTTCTAAAAAACCTAATCCTTACACCTCAAGAGTTCAACAACGTTTAAACAAGAAAAAGGGTTACAGTTGTGGTTCAGGTTTTTCAAAAGAAACCAAACCATAATGGTAATTACAAAAAGAAAGGTCTTGGTTTTATTCCACCAGAAAATCATAAAAATGAAAAATGTTCGAGATTTTAAATCAAAAATGATATTTGTTTCAGGTACATCATCTGAAGAAGAGAAAGAAAATCTATTCAGAAATCAGTCAAACAAAGATTTCCTTGCAAAGAAGCAAGAAGAAATGAAGAATGCTGATCAGATGAAAGAAACGAGAACCTGTTTCCAATGCAACACTATTGGTCATATTGCCAAGAATTGTTCCAAGGCAATACAATCAAAATAGGGAGTTTCTCATAAACTGAAAGAGAAAGTGATTGAGTTTGAACCACCAATTGAGAGAACTAAACTTTTCAAAAATTCAACATTTGAGATTGGTGAATGTTCAAACAAGTTTTACAAGAAAAGAGCAAACCTTGACAACCAAAAGTGGGTTGTTAAGAAATCTGATGATAGTTCTAGCAATGATTCTGATTCGTCAAAATCAGAGGAGCTATATTCTGGCGATGAATCTGATTCTACAAAGTCAGAAGAGCCACAATTTGAGGTTAAAAGTGAGAATTCAGTTCCTCCAATGGATGATGTCAACTTTCCACCATTGAAAGCTGAAAACTTTAAACAAAAAGTTGGTAAGGTTGAGATTTCAAATCAATTCTATTCTGAAAAGAAAGAATTTGATGTTGAAAATGTTTTTAACTCTAAAGTGAAACACATTTTTGGTAAAATGGTTGATGGGAAAGTCAAAGGGGTAAAAGAGTTTTATGAGAAAAAATTGAAGAAACCAGGTAAGGATGTTTCGTCCCAGGTTTGTGACTGGGATGGAACTTATTATGATCAATAAAAATCTGGACTTGCCGGAGCTCCCAAGTTGGTAATCGTGGAGCATGAATCGGCATCATTCTTATATTGTTTTTAAAAATTGAAAATGGTTCATTAAGTATGACTTTCCGGAACTCCCAGGTTGGTAAGTGTGGAGCAGGAATCGGCATCTTTCTTGAGAAATTTACTTAGGTGATATTTCGGCTTACAAATGATTAATCAAGGTCATTAGGTTGAACTTGATTGGATCATTCTTACAAGTGATATAGAGAAAAACAATGTGATGAACCCCTAACCTACAAGAGGTTTTTGTAAAATCAGCAAAACTAATTTTCCGAAAAAAACCATTTGATTAAAACAAACTTAAGTGTTTTGAAATCATAATGGGAAAATAGTTTGTTGAGAGGGGGAGTTCTGATTGTTTATGCCAAGTGGATGGCGAATTGAAGCAATTCGATATCAGTTGTCATTTTGTTTGTACAGTTGTTTTCAAATTTCTTTAAATGTGTTTGAATTTTAGGAGGAGTAAGAATTTTCAGAAAATCCAAAAACATTAGAAAATTTGAAAATGCCAAAAACATGATAAAATTCAAAATGAGTTTTGTTGTGAAAAAAAGGAAATGATAGTACATCAGTGGACTATCACAGCACGCTAAAGAAATGGAAAGTCAAATGTGATAAACGGTCTTACTGATGATATGCCAGTAGGTTTTTACACATTTAGTAGATTGTGACGAGATATAAACCTAATTTCAAACTTGCTTATATCGTGGGTAACATCTCTCGGATATATGGGTAACCCCCGAAATCTTGTTTGAAAGGTCCCTCTTTCTGAGATACTAGGTCTTTATGCTTAGTGATATCTGGGGTATTATCCCGGGACTTCTGATTTTACGGAAGCAATGGCCTAGTCCCCGGAGAGTACTTTATGCTTGCTTGAAATATAGACTACCCTCAGCATAAAAAATGATGAAACATTGAAAAATGCAAATCATGTGCTGTTGTAAAAAAGATCCTCTAAAGGGGACCCACCAAAAGTCGAAGCCGTCATCTCTCTGCTGAACGGAAGTTCTGACCTGAGCTCTCACGGTTTTTGCAATTTAACCCCTTACAGATATCATCTAGGTATACTCACCTATAAGACTGAATATTGGGATCTGGATACGGGAGTATATTCTGAGGTGGGACACGCGATTAAGTTTAAGTCTCTAAAACATTAATCTCGTATCTCGAAACAATTGAACTTTGTGTGAGAATTTAAATGGATCAGTATACTGACAATCTAAGTGAATTGTTTAGAACTTAAAATGTTTAAAGCTTAACGGTGTTGGTGATTTGTCTCATAAACTGATATGATCCTCTTACACAAACTCACAAAATTTTGTTTGTAAATAGTTCTTTATTGCATTTCATTTTATACTCAAAATTCAAAAAGATTTTCGGAGTGTTTTAGCATAAATTTTTGAAAATTTAAAAAGATTTTCAACAACTGATGTTGGAGAGCTGATTTTCAAAATTCCAAGTGCTAAACATGATGACAATTGGGTTGGAAGAGTGTATTTTGTATAGAAAAATGATATTTCTTCAAGTGATTCATCAAATTTTAACATTGTAAAATCATTCATTGATTGAATAATTCCTGCAAGTGGTTCATCAAGGTTTATAAATGATAAATCATTTTGAGAATTATATTTTCATGTGGTAAGCAGAGTATAAATTTATCAAATTTTAAATTTGTGAGATTTATTGTTGGGTAGAGATTTGTGCAGGTAAAAGTAGAGCCAACAACAGATCTTGGGATAAACAGATAAAAAGCCAGGTTTCGATCCAAAGCAGGATGTGAGCCAGGACGTGATCTTGAACCTGTGGAAGCCAGACTACGATTCCAGTTTATCGAAAGGGGGAGTCTGAATGACAAAGAGCCAGGTTTTGATCCTAAGATTGCTGATGTTGATGAACTTAAGGAATCAAGAGATCTGATCAAGAAAGAGGATATATGTTGGTGCTGATGAAAAGAGAAGAAAGAGATTTGAGGATGCTTTACAGTGTCAGATACTTCAAAGAGTTTGAGAAGACTGATAAAGACTGAAGATGTGAAGACTCGACACTTTAGACTCGTCAACATTCGAGGGGGAGTCTGTTGGTGCATGCGTCTGTCGACTTCGTCTTGTATCGAGTCTTGTTTGTATTTAGATAGATCAGGGCACATATTACGAGGAAAATGTCAAATTTAGGGTGAGAGGCAGTTTCAAACGAAATTACAAGTTGTAATTCCGTTTGAAATGACCATGACATGTTCAAACGAAATTACCTAATTCCATTTGAAGGTAATCTCGCTTGAAATGTGATTCCGTTTGAGACATATTCAAACGGAATTAACATGCCTACAAATACCTTGTGTGCCTATTCATTTGTAACGATTCCGGGTTCAGTACCGAACTGCTGCCGAAGTGTCGACTCGCTGTAATTTGTCATCAAATCAATAATATCGACAGTTAATGAGTATATCTTGCTGAATTGGACTCAATACGTCTGTTTCCGCCTTTCGTATTGAGAAAAACTCTTCTGATCGACTCGTTCGGGTCCGAAAACGATCCTACATTCATTCCACGTACGTGGAGCTTGTTTTAAACCATATAAAGACTTGTTCAACTTGCATACTTTATTCTGTTTTTCAATATTTAACCCGTCAGGTAGAGTCATATAGACTTCTTCCCTAAGGTTGCCATAGAGAAAGGCATTATTAACATCAAGTTGATAAGAGGCCAATTGTTTTGAACAAAGAGACTAATAACACATCGAACAGTCACCATTTTAACAACAGGGGAGAATGTTTCCTCAAAGTCAATTCCCTCTCTTTGATTAAAGCCCTTAGTAACAAGCCTAGCTTTGAACCTATCAATTTCACTCGTAGATTTGTATTTAACTTTAAACACCCATTTACACCCAATAGGTTTTTTTACCACTAGGAAGATCAACAATATCCCAAGTATTGTTTTTATACAGAGCAGACAATTAGGGCTGTAAACGAACCAAACGTTCGGCGAACAGTTCGTGAACCGTTCGGTGGGAAGTTTGTTTGTGTTCGTTCGTTCGTTTATGTTCGTGAACGTTCTGTAACGTGTTCGCTTGTCTTCGATAGCTCATTAGTGTTTTTAGTTTTTATATTTATTCAAATATATCAAAAGTCTGACAAATTAAATATCTAATAAGTGTCAGTGTATTATATATATTGTTCATGAACGATTGTTTGTGTTCGTTTGTGCTCATTTGTGTTCGTCAACGTTCGTTGCCTAAAATTAACAAACAAACACAAACGAACACTGTCACACCCCCAAATTCCACAAGCGGAGTATCACCGCATGGAGCATGACTGGCCAGGATCCAGCCACCAATCATATTGGTGTCAAAACAATTCAACAAAGTTTTAAGTCATCAGCAGAAGCATTAAGTTCAAAACCATATTAAAGTTTAAAAGTTCATGAGTTTAACATGGAACTCAATAGTCCATGTCCCACAACGACCTCTTCCTCCTATGCAAGCTCCATCTAAGCACCTAACGACCTGCAAGGCATATAGTAACGAATCAACAACAAAGTTGAGCGAGTTCACATTTGGTTGTCCACTTTAGTGTTGTTCCAAAAACCATAAGTTGTTTCGAAAACCACGAGTTTAACCATTAGTCCACGCCCGTCCTCTGCGGCACGGTGTGAGGCTTGTCAAACCTAATAGCGCTATTTAACTAATGACCCGTTCGCCATTGGCCCGGCGATTAAGTCGATATAAAAATGAGGGACTTAATGATAGAGTTTTTGTCTAGTGTCAATGTTGTCACCCTTCAGTTAAGAGGGTGGAGTACGTGCCCTATTCCAGGAAATCACGCAGGTTCCAATGTGGTCACCCTTCAGTTAAGAGGGTGGAGTACGTATTCTACCCAAAGAGAATACGCAGGTTTCCTTTTCAATCATTAACCCATTCCCAAACCACCGGGAATCCCATGCCTTGTAGAAAGTGTGAACTCACCTTAGATTAGCTCGGCAGATAAACAAAAGGTCACTTGAGCTATTTGGGGTCAACCACGTCCTAACATGGTTACCATACAAGTCAGGTCTAGGTTCAGGTAATGCACATATGTTTACACATAAATTAGCAAGTTACGTACACACAAAGATCATGGCATACACATAGAAGCATGTTAACAATATCGATCAAGTTTACACATAAACCCAAATTATGCGATTAAAGTGATTGGGCCGTTGTGGTTGTGTGAGCCCAATCATCTTGTGCGATCAGAAGGATAAGCCCAATAATTGTCCGATCCGACGTGTTGTGCGATCAGCACAACCTTGTGCGATCCAAATCATGCCCCGGCCCATTAAACATGTAGTCCAATAATATGTGCGGCCCAAAGTATTAAACAAAGAAACTTCTTGTGCGGCCCAATATATTGTGCGATCAGCACAGTCTTGTGTGATCCACAATATATTGTGCGGTCATGCATAAACAGACAGTACTCTGTGCTTACACAGTTGTAATTCATGAAATTCCTAGCTTGTGCGACTAAGGCTTGTGCGATCAGAACTTGTGCGAGGTGCCCTTGTGCGATCAGATCTTATATGATTAGATCTTGTGCGATTTGGATTATGATGCCATAGATTTAGGAAATCAGTTACAATCAATTCAGTAAATTCTAAAAATATTCCAACATGTTTCCAAATCTCACTAACAATAATCATGATCAGTTATTATTCGAAATAGATCAAAATAGTTTATCATTCCTTGTTTCATATGAACCCTAATTATCACTTGATCATAATCAATAACTCCCTAATCATTCCTATCGAGTCCATCAGTATAATCATCGAATACCCATTTTTATTTGAAGTCATTTATCATGTTTAACATCATATAACACAATCCATAGATCAACAATAATATAAAATCAACCGAATCATACACTTTCATGTTAATTTTTCCACGAACATAATCCACCCTTAGATTCTCATGAATAACTTGTCAAAGACTCTATTAGCATACCATTCTAAAGTCATCAACGATCAACACAACATATTGTTAACATACAATTTCTAACACTAAGTATCATGCAAAGATATATTCAAACACACCACATATATATCGATCAATAATCACTCGAATAGTGTTAAGGTACTAACCCGATTAAAGATGAACACAAAGGGAGCTTAGAAAGATGAGGGGTTGCCGTTGGGTTCCAAAGAGAAGAGAGAGAGAGAGGGCTTAGGGTTTTGTGTGTGTTGAGTATTTTATGGTTAATGAGGAGTATACCAATCCTCATATTGTTATGCATATGAGGGAGTGGGCCGAACCCATTCATGGGCTGCCCCTTGGTCTCGAGTTCAAGCGGAGTGGGTCGAGAGAGGTGTGTGACAAGGGACAAAGTGTACGGCCCAACCAAGTTTGTGCGATCGGCCACATATTGTGCGACTAGATTTGTGTTGTGCGACCGATAATACATATTCACATTATAATTTCATATCACATAACACATTCAATACATAACATTCTATAAAAATCAACGTATCACATAATCACATAATGTTCATACTGGGTACATCAAATACAACGAAAGGTTCTTAAATGCGAGTTGTCACATCATCCCCAAGTTGAAAGAAATTTCATGTCGAAATTTAGCACGTAGTCACTGAGGAAGCCAGGTAGGTTGCATGGTTTCCTGGTGTTCCTGGGGTATCACATCATCCCCCCGTTGGTTTGGAATTTCGTCCTGAAATTCCGCAGTAGCTTCAGCCTCAGCAGTGGACTCATCTTTCTTAAACAGCTGGGGATACTTGCGTTTCATTTGGTCTTCTCGTTTCTAGGTGAACTCTGGGCCACGACGAGAGTTCCAACGAACTCGAACAATGGGTATCTCGGTACACTTGAGAGTCTTAACTTCCCGGTCCATAATTTCCACCGGTTCCTCGACGAATTGCAACTGATCGTCGATAGTGAGTTCTTTGAAAGGA
The DNA here is from genome assembly GCA_030545235.1 of Helianthus tuberosus. Taxonomy (NCBI): domain Eukaryota; kingdom Viridiplantae; phylum Streptophyta; class Magnoliopsida; order Asterales; family Asteraceae; genus Helianthus; species Helianthus tuberosus. The sequence continues at coordinate 11,256,941 of CM060396.1, forward strand.
ACTATGAGGGTCTTATCTGACAGACACTTCTTTAGATTTGACACATGGAATACATTGTGAGCACCACTGAGCTCTTCGGGCAGATTCAATTTGTACGCCACTTTGCTGATTTTCTCAATGATTTCGAAAGGTCTGACATACGCGGATTGAGCTTGCCCCGTTTACCAAAGCGAACCACACCTTTCCAAGGTGAGACTCTAAGTAGCACTCAATCCCCAACCTGGAACTCGAGCGGTTTCCTGCGCTTATCAGCGTAGCTTTTCTGACGGTCACGAGCTGCCGCCATTCTTTGTCGTATTTGGGCAATCTTTTCTGTTGTGTCGACTACGAGTTCTGGGCCAGTGATTTGGCTATCGCTAACTTCTGCCCAGCATAAGGTGTAGGTTCGTTTTTCGGAGGATCGATTACGAAACTGTAACACCTCGTAAAATCACGTCCAATGATGTATTGACACGTGTAACAAACCCTAATAAAGTCAAACATTGAATTTAAGGGACTAATTTTTCGAAAAGTCGAAAAATTTGATTATGAAAGGACTGGAAGTGTTATCATGCTTAACATAAGCCTCTGAATAACATTACACGGTAATCATATTCACAAATGAGCCACTTGTTGATCGAGTGTAGCCGTTTGCGTAATTAATTAAAAGTTTGCGTAATGAAGGGTTAAAAGCGTCAACATGTTAATTCTTACCTCTGAGTGACCTTTTAAAAAACTGGGAGTTTCATGATATTTGATTATACTCTCGGGAATGCCAATTATTGGCCATCTAAGGCTTCTATGCCTTTAAGTGACGTTAAGCGCATCTTTGCAAGTTTAAGGGGGTAAAAGTGTCAATATGTTTAATTATACCTCTGAATGACCTTTTATGAACCCGAAGCATCGTGATGTTTAATAATACTCTCACGAATTCCTAATATGGATTAGATAAGGCTTCGATGCTAATAAACGATGATATGCGCAAGTTTGCGCATTAGAGGGACTATTTGCGTCAAACTGCAAAAGTATGCCGATTCGTATGGTATCGAACCTTCCGGAATATGATCATAAGTTAAACATGCCCTAAATATCCTTTACATATCTTAGAAATAGGCTTAGAGGTGTTGGGTGCGCAAAAATAAACTTATTTGATCAACAGGGACTAAAAGCGTCAAAAAGTGCGTAAGTTTGCATTTTCACGCATATCTTACGTTCTGAATATATCCGGACATCCAAAAATTTATGTAATCATTAAAATATTTTATTTTAGTGTTTGGTTTGATAAAATTCCATTTGTCGTGTAATTTGGATCGTTTTTCGCGTCCGTTCATGATTCGTCGTAATTAGCCGAACAACGCAACCATACGACCAAACGAACCGACATCCGGCATATTTCAAGCATGTTTTATGTTCCCTATTTTTAGGTAAAAGAGCCTTGAAACAAGGTTAACGGGCCTTAAATGAGTCAGAAATGACATTTATCAAGAACAGGGACTGAAACTGCATTTTCTGAAAGTGTTTGCTGATCTGGCCAGTTAAGGCGGGCCGGGTAAGACTCTCTCTGAGTCTACGCGGGGCGTATAAACCCATCAGACCTGCAAAACTAGTTTTTCAAACCAGCAGCTGGGTTTTACTGAATTGCAAATGGTTCTTAAACAATCTAGGGGCTGTTTTGGGCACCCATAGATTACCAAAACAATCGGTAATACTTGTACGGACCAGATTGAAGCTCGTTTATCAAGGAACGATCCTAACGGTTCTCAAAATCCTATATATATACCCACTTGTTTTGGCTCACTTTTCACACTTCATTGCATTTCTGCTCTTGATCTTTGATTTGAGAGGATCCTAACCAACTTGGGAACCTCCTTCAATCCTAAGGACCACTCGTAAGTGTTCCTTTCGTGCTTAGTTCAATTGTTTGGGTCTTAAAGCCGAAAAGTCAAGCGTTTGCAATAAACGCTTTGACTTTTAAATGATCGAGCCATTGTTCGCAACGAACATGGTTACGTGCTCGTAATTAGGTAGGTATTAAACCCTCAAAAGGGCACCTCCTAATTACCACGTTTGCTTAGTTAATTGTCGGGTCAAAGTAATTAAAATAAAAAGTCAACGAGTCGGTTTTTAAATAAAATACATAACTAGTGATGTAAAGGCAATAAAATCAGTTTTGTCACTTTAATAACTTGGTAAATATTAATTGAATATGTCTAGGCATGTTCAACCCGACAATTCTAAGTTTAGGCTCGATTCGGAACCGAAAGTCGCAAAAGTTGACTTTTGCTTTAACTTTCAGTTCTGAACCGATTTAGCTTAGTTTAGTTATGCCTTAGGATTCCTTTAGGACCATATTATAGGTTAGTATAACCCTCTGAGGTTATACAACTTGGTTCCATAGAAATCCCAGTTCATTGCACGTTTCCGTTAAATGCCTAAATGTTGACCATAATGCCCTTTTTATATTAAAACGAGATTTTTGAAAATGTGAGAGGACAAAAACCTGTATTACTGATATTAAAGTATGTACTAAAAGTTTGACATCAGTTTATGGTAAAAAATTAGAGTTATGCTCAATATCGTAAATGAAGGCCTTTTTATTAATTAAACGGCATTTTTGATATAAATCCTATTTAAACTCAAATTTTGACATCAAACCTTTTACCTACTGATGTAATATAATATTTTGGGATTTTTGGAAATTATTATTAAATTTTAAAACGATCATAACATAGAGTTCTCGCATAGGCTCGGTAATTGACGATAACGTCCTTTTTGCTAATGAAATGAGTTTTATACATCCTTTACATGTCAAACCTTTTTCTACTGATTTTGTATAATAAATAAGTTATTTTAAACTATAAAGGCTGGTCAAAATCTCAGATTTCCCTATTTAAACCGAATATCGTCAAATACCGACTTTTATGCGATTTAGGCGCATAGTATGGGTTAAAACCATATTAGGCACCTAAAGCTTGATACCTGCTGATGTTATGAATGAGTTTTTATACTTTAACAGTAAATAAAAGTTTTGAACTCAGATTTCCAAAATTAACCCTTAAAGCATATGTGAAATGACCAAAATGCCCCTACGGTGCATAGTTTGGCCATAAATGATAAGTTTCACATATGTGAGATATCTTACTTATATGACTTGATAAAATAAATATTTTACTGATTATTTAGACCAGAAACTTAGATTATTATTTAACCTCTTTTATAAACAATAAAATGACCAAAATACCCCTACGGGGCATAAAGTGGTTTTAAATTCGTTTTGGGCATAATGGAAGGTATCCTACTGATATCATAACATATTTAAGGCATATTAACTTGTGAAACATGTTCATGACTCATTTGGTTACCTGTTATGCATCTTACGCATTCGGTATGGTTTATGTAACTAGTTTACATGAATTAACCGAAACGGGTCAAACCTTATCATTTTTACTTCAAAATTCAGAATGTGCTTAGTTTACCCATATTATACAAGTCTACATGCTTGTCGGGTCTAAATCACATTCTAATCCAGTCTTCGCTTAATCTTGCGTTTTGAACCATAACCCTTTCCTTAAAACTAACCGGTCTAAGTTACAACTTGAATAAGAGCCGTTAGGAATCTAATAGGTTAATAAAACCTTCGTTCCAGATTGAGAGCCCTAGTAAAGGTAATTGTGCTTGTTGATTTGAATATACGGCTGAGAATAATATTACATTTTAGCTCAGGTAAATACTTTTAACTTATTTTCCGTTATACGGGCTTGGGATACGGTATTATAAAAATACCGCTTGGTCGGGTGTAGAAACCTTTTAATCGGAGATGATTAAATTCCATAATCCCGTTTTAATCAGTATTGATTGATAACAAATAACATTGGGGGTTAATGACCGTGTCCTGGATATCCTTGGCTCATTTAAAAAGTGTAAATGGCCACAACTTAAGCACAAGGTGTAGGCATAACACCTCCTGTTGCGTATGTAGAAGATATGCTTACTCGTGAGGTAACTTCTTGTGAGTTATATTTGTCGTGTGTCGATTAATCTTGATCGGTTTGTTTGATCATCGGCCCTAAATGTTGGACAACCATGTAAATCTAATACAAGATTGTTATTAATATAATTGTCCCAAGTTATAAAAGAATATTTGTGCCTTGTGCATTTAAATCCATTTTTATAAAGATTTTCAAAAGAGTCAGTTAATTGTATTTACCAGTGTAAACTGATGTATTTTCCAAAAAGGTTAAGTGACAGGTACTATACGTAAATTGGCTGGGAGCTCAGGGAGTTAATAAGGAATCTTGCAAGTCCTCGACGTCTAAAGTCTGTTGAACAGTGTTTATCTTTCTGTTTTAAGATCCGCCTGTGGATCCATCTTACAATTCGTTTGTAATATTTGATGTTACTTTTGAATCGGTTTGTAATATATTTACTTTAGACTTCCGCTGTGCATTGAACTGTGATTATTGACTATGATGATATCAACTACGTCACGATACTCCCCACTGGGCCCACCGGTAATACGTGAAAATATCGGGGTGTGACAGGTTGGTATCAGAGCCAACATTGAGTGAATTAAACACTAGCCTTTTTTGTGTTTAATCTCAATGACACAGTAGCACATTCCTTAACTTCCGAGTCTAGACTTGAACTAGGAATGATCTCATCCCTATTATATGTATACGTTGTTTTCGATATTTATGCATCTCAGGATCGTGTCGCCGAGCAAAGCTGCCATTGGTGGAAGCTCTCCAAATCCGAAGTTTAAGAATGTAAAGCTTCGTACTACAGCTCGAATTAGCATACGACCAGTATGGAGAAAAGACCTTTTGAACCCATTAAACCATATTTCAAATTTTGTACCCAAGACTTTTGAAACTACAAATGAGAAGCCAACATCGGAGGAGTTCATACCAGCTGTCCCTGAAGATCCCGCTTCAAAGATAATACCTATGGAATCAAAGAACTCATATTTCTTACCTCCAAGTCTTGGAACCCCAACTTGGATTATACCTGTCCTGACCTTATTCATGATTCATATTATTCATTAACCATAAACTCCTTGGATTCCGCTTTGGCAAAGATTCCTAAAATAGAAGATTTCGACTGCATGCCAAAACCTTCAGTATTCATACCGCACACAGGGAACCAAGGAGAAAACTTTCAGAATTAGAATGAAGAAGGAACTTCCTTGTTATATTTCATTTCAATAGTAGTCCCTAAAAGGACATATATAACTCTTAAGTCCCCGCATGGGCGAATTTCTTTGTATAAGACCCGTTTAGGGCAATTATTGTATTTTTGAGGCTTTCTATGAAAAGTTTCCTATTTTACTTTGGTATTAAACAGTGTATGTAAAATGTCCTAAATCAGAACGTCATTTCAATTTATGATTGCTCTGCCATTGTATATCAAAGAAAATCTTAAAGGTATAACCTAGCCTATATGTCAATTTCGACATAGCTAAGATGGTAAAGCCTTTTAAGATAATAGATCCTTGTTAACACCTAAGAACGTGTTAACACTCCTTGACAAAGGTGGTTCGAGAAAATCACAATAGTCATCCTTATATTGGATTCTTCCAATCTCTTATCTAGCCTAGTGATTTAGAAATCATGGCTCAAATCATCAGATAAGATGATCATATCATAAACATCCCTTAGTGATGAAATGCCTACGGGCTATATCTATTGTCCTAAAAGACAAAAGACAGTTGTAGTCTTTGACTCTCTGTCAAGAAAGGTAATGAACTATGTTCAAACCTTAATGCTCGATCCTATAAGATCATGGCTTATAAATTCAAAACTGTCCTCGTGACAAGGCCTTTTGTGCCATTTCAATATCCTTAATAGCTTATAGCTGGATTAATTATAATGAAAATTTAAAATAAACCTGATTATCAAATTAACCAAATATGGTCTATTAATACCATGGTTAATGAATCATCGAAGATGATGATTCCAAAATAGACTCCTAAGTGAAATTATTGGCAATTGTTTTATAGAAAACAAGCTTCAGCATGTCTGAATCAGATGAAGTCAACAGTCATCCCAATATGAGGAATGAGAACACAAGGATGAATGTAACGGCTGCAGAATTACAGACAATGATAGATGATGCTGTCACTCGAGCTATAGACAGGCAGTTCAAAGATTCAAGTGGTGCTCGCGGTGGGACCCAATCTATGCCTCACACAAAACCACCTTCTAAGATACATATGTCTTATAAGAATGATTCTCATCATTCTTCAAATCAGAGAAGTGTTCCATCCAGACAAATTGTGCTCAATCAGGAGCCACATGTTAAGACCTGCTTTTATAAATACTTTGTCTCTTGCAAACCAAGGGACTTCACAGGAGAAAAAGGAGCCATCGATTGTATGACGTGGCTGGATGAGATGGACACAGTAGTAGACATCAGTGGTTGTGCAGAACAGGATATTGTGAAGTTTGTTTCGCAATCGTTCAAAGGAGAAGCTTTGGCTTGGTGGAGGTCTCTAATTCAAGCCACTGGGAAGATCCTATTATATAACTTATCTTGGGATCAATTTGTTGCATTGATCAAGGAAAACTTCTGTCCTTAGCATGAGGTAGAAAAGATAGAAACAGACTTCTTGACTCTGGTCATGAAGAATTTAGATTGTCAGGCATATGTGACAAGTTTCAACACTATGTCCCGCCTAGTTCCCTATTTAGTCACCTCTGAACCTAAACGCATAACGCGTTTTATTGGAGGCCTAACACCAGAAATTAAGGGAAATGTTAAAGCATCTAGGCCTACCACATATAGGTCCGTGGTGGACTTATCCTTATCTCTCACTTTAGATGCAATCAGGAATAAGTCTGTTAAGACCTCTAGCGAGGGAAAAAGGAAAGTAGAAGAGGAAAGCTCTCTCCGATCTGACAAGAAGAAAAAGGGAAGTTCTGAGCACAGGAAAGATTCTGAGTTTAGGAAAAACTCGAGTCAGTCTTCTAACAGACCCAAATGCAGTAACTGCAGAAAGCAACATTCTAGAAAATGTACGATTGAGCCGCGTGCTAAACTGTGTGGAATTTGCAAGACCAAGGGTTACAAGACTTTAGATTGCAAGGAGTTGAAGAACGCGACTTGTTACAACTGTAACGAGGAAGGGCACATCAAAACCAACTACCCGAAACTTATAAAGAAGCCTGGAGAGGCCAAGGAAACGAACGTGTGAGTCTTCCAGATGGACATTAAGGAGGCAGTACAGAATGATAACATCATAACAGGTACCTCTCCTTATCAATGATGTTTATGCGGGAATTTGTTTTATTCTGGCACAGATAAATCTAATATGGACAATAAATGTTGTAAACTGTTGTATCCGCCAGATTAGGACTCTAGACATATAACGCGAGGTAGAATTGGCCGATGATACTTTAGAGACTGCTTCACCAATTTTAGATGGATATTTTATATCTATTGGGAATTACTCTTTTCTGATATCCTTATGGCAAGCTTTCAAGCTATCCAAATTCATCAATATAATAAAGACAGATGTGACATTTTGATCCCCTGTCAAAAAGGTGATGGACTAGGTCCAAACCTTAAATGCCATTGATGGCCTTTTCATGGCCTAGGCTAAGTATAATTGATAAATATTTAAATAACATTCATTAAGAATGTTCGTACTATATTAGCCTGTATTGTTTATTGATACCATGGTTAGTATATGTTAGGTCATCAGGATGATGAATAGCGGTTGTTGGATTGCAACTAAGTAATTGCTTCATTTGGTGTTAGGAACCAAGTCTCGAGTAGGACAAACTCGGATGAGACAACCGTCAATCTCGCCATTGATGATGCGACGTATGCTAATGATGCTACAATTGTGAACCTCAAAATTGACAAAGATGTTCTCCAAGCTATGATAGACGCAGCTATTGGAAAAGCTGTGAGAAAGGTCGTGAAAAAGTTCAAAGAGCCCAATGCTACTTGCTCCAAATCCCATTTAAGACTACACTCCCTTACTCACGAGAAGGATCTTGTTCATGCCTCGGATGCAAAGAATGAACTAAAAGGAAAAGGGTGGAAGATAACTCCCAGACTTCTAAGAAAAAAGGTAAGCTTGAGTTCATTAGGAACAAACAAAGGTCCAACAAGAAACCAGTATGCAAGACCTGCAAGAAGAGCCATCTAGGAAAGTGCAGGTTCGAATCAAAATCCCAATCGCAGCCTAGGGCTTGTGGGATCTGCAAATCAAGGGAGCATAAAACGTTGTATTGCAAGGACATAAAGGATGCAGTCTGTTTCGGCTGTAATGAGAAAGGTCACATCAAGACTACATGCCCTAAATCTGTCAAAGGAAATGCGAATAAGGATAGAAAGCCTAAGAATGAAAGCGCTTGAACTCTTCTGATGGATGCCAGAGGTAGTTCATATCCCTAATGACATTAGGTACATTCCGTATCATTTATCAGTAATATAAATGCCAAGAGTTCTGTTTTGATTCGGATACCAATAAATCCTTCATAAATTGTAAGTATAGCAAACCTTTAAAATCTTCCACAAAGAACCTTAGATATTAAGCGTAAGGTAAAACTTACAGACGAAAATCATAGGAAACATTTCTTCTGTTCCTGTCAGAAATCTTCAGTCGTAAAATTTTAGAGTACCCTCTCTCCGGATGAAGTACGTCAGCATATGTAGTTGATATCTCTTTGATCTCTATCGATTGCGAATACCAGATGGTATGACAAAAGCGTCATATGAGGATTGGTGTATCTTAAAATGTTCCATAGATTGCTTCCATGCCTGATCAGTATGGAGGTTTAATGCATGGAACCACAAAGATATTCCGATGGTCATATGGTACTAAAGTCAGCTAATGGTATTCAAAGAAGATATCCAGAATGGAATTGTCAAAGTAAGTGTCTCTGATTAAGGAATCCGTGGACTCGTAACATAAATGTGTCACTTACCTGACACAGGCAATGATAGATGAACTAGAGCCTGAGATTTGGAAAATCTCTGTAACCTCCTAGTGTCTTGATTATCTTCTCCAAAGACTACCCTGTTTACCTCCTGAAAGGCAAGTAGAGTTAAGATTTATATCCCGCATAGGGCTGCATTATTGTGAAATCTCCAGGACGACTAGTACCATCATTGGAAGAATCGAAACCCTGATTAAGTGAGTTTTAAGATAGAGGTTCATAAAGCCTAACTCAATATTCTGAGAGTTCGGTATTATTAATTAAGAAAGACGGTTCATTTTGCTTATGCATTGATTACCGCAACCCTATTTAGGCAACACTTAAGAATCGCCATCAGCTGCCCAGGATCGTCGATTTGTTCGACTAGCTGTAAGAATTAGCTATTCCTTAAGACTGGTTTTAAGCAGTGGTTGGAATAACCATCTCACCTTAATTAAGCTTTTCTATAATAGTTGTTATGTAAGTATCAAGGCTGCTCCTTTGGAGACCTTGTATAGATGGGATGTTAAACATCTGTTGTTAGACAGAAGTTCGGTAAGTCCGAATTAGCAGGACCTAAAATTACCTTGGAAACAACGAATAAGATCATACGAATTCATAATCGTCTGAAAGTTGCCAGTAATCGGCGGAAAATCAAGGATTGATGAAAGTCACAACTCTCTTAAGTCCTTAATAAGGAATAAGGTTCAATTGAAAGTATCGCCCTAAGAAGGGTGTGCTGAAATTTTTATACAACGAGCTAGTTAAGCTCTGGATATATAGGATCATTCGAGGAAATCGAATACATCAAAGGTCAATAGCTTATAAGCTAAAACCTATTTAAGGAGCTTGGTAGAGCTCGCAATGTGACCCACACTAGTGATTTAAGGATATGTTTCGCCGATAAGTCGAGATGCATTATCACATAATGATATGCAGATAATGAAAATTTATGGTTGGATGAGAAACTAGTATCAAATAAGGATCGGTAGGATTAGAAGCTAAGAAAGAAAACATGAACCTATTATAAAGGTCATTTGGGATGCCCTTAGAGGCCCAAATAGGTTGTGGAAGTTAAATCCATTATCCGACATAAAGTACATCCATTATTTTAACAAATCTCGAGGTCGAGATTTCTTTTAAGGGGGTGAGGATGTAACGCCTAGTAAAATCACGTCCAATGATGTATTGACACGTGTAACAAACCCTAATAAAGTCAAACATTGAATTTAAGGGACTAATTTTTCAAAAAGTCGAAAACTTTGATTATGAAATGACTGGAAGTGTTATCATGCTTAACATAAGCCTCTGAATAATGTTACACGGTAATCATATTCACAAATGAGCCACTAGTTGATCGTGTGTAGCCGTTTGCGTAATTAATTAAAAGTTTGCGCAATGAAGGGTTAAAAGCGTCAACATGTTAATTCTTACCTCTGAGTGACCTTTTAACAAACCGGGAGCTTCATGATATTTGATTATACTCTCGGGACTGCCAATTATTGGCCATCTAAGGCTTCTATGCCTTTAAGTGACGTTAAGCGCATCTTTGCAAGTTTAAGGGGGTAAAAGTGTCAATATGTTTAATTATACCTCTGAATGACCTTTTACGAACCCGAAGCATCGTGATGTTTAATAATACTCTCACGAATGCCTAATATGGATTAGATAAGGCTTCGATGCTATTAAACGATGATACGCGCAAGTTTGCGCATTAGAGGGACTATTTGCGTCAAACTTCAAAAGTATGCCGATTTGTATGGTATCGAACCTTCCGGAATATGATCATAAGTTAAACATGCCCTAAATATCCTTTACATAGCTTAGAAATAGGCTTAAAGGTGTTGGGTGCGCAAAAATAAACTTATTTGATCAACAGGGACTAAAAGCATCAAAAAGTGCGTAAGTTTGCATTTTCGCGCATATCTTACGTTCTGAATATATCCGGACATCCAAAAATTTATATAATCATTAAAATATTTTATTTTAGTGTTTGGTTTGATAAAATTCCATTCGTCATGTAATTTGGATCGTTTTTCGCGTCCGTTCATGATTCGTCGTAATTAGCCGAACAACGCAACCATACGACCAAACGAACCGACATCCGGCATATTTTCAAGCATGTTTTATGTTCCCTATGTTTAGGCATCATAATAGAGCCTTGAAATGAGGTTAACGGGCCTTAAATGAGTCAGAAATGACATTTATCAAGAACAGGGACTGAAACTGCATTTTCTGAAAGTGTTTGCTGATCTGGCCAGTTAAGGCGGGCCGCGTAAAACTCTCTCTGAGTCTATGCGGGGCGTGTAAACCCATCAGACCTGCAAAACTAGTTTTTCAAACCAGCAGCTGGGTTTTACTGAATTGCAAATGGTTTTTAAACAATCTAGGGGCTGTTTTGGGCACCCATAGATTACCAAAACAATGGGTAATACTGGTACGGACCAGATTGAAGCTCGTTTATCGAGGAACGATCCTAACGGTTCTCAAAATCCAATATATACCCACTTGTTTTGGCTCACTTTTCACACTTCATTGCATTTCTGCTCTTGCTCTCTGATTTGAGAGGATCCTAACCAACTTGGGAACCTCCTTCAATCCTAAGGACCACTCGTAAGTGTTCCTTTCGTGCTTAGTTCAATTGTTTGGGTCTTAAAGCCAAAAAGTCAAGCGTTTGCGATAAATGCTTTGACTTTTAAACGATCGAGCCATTGTTCGCAACGAACATGGTTACGTGATCGTAATTAGGTAGGTATTAAACCCTCAAAAGGGCACCTCCTAATTACCACGTTTGCTTAGTTAATTGTCGGGTCAAAGTAATTAAAATAAAAATTCAACGAGTCGGTTTTTAAATAAAATACATAACTAATGATGTAAAGGCAATAAAATCAGTTTTGTCACTTTAATAACTTGGTAAATATTAATTGAACATGTCTAGGCATGTTCAACCCGACAATTCTAAGTTTAGGCTCGGTTCGGAACCGAAAGTCGCAAAAGTTTACTTTTGCTTTGACTTTCAGTTCTGACCCGATTTAGCTTAGTTTAGTTATGCCTTAGGATTCCTTTAGGACCATATTATAGGTTAGTATAACCCTCTGAGGTTATACAACTTGGTTCCATAGAAATCCTAGTTCATTGCATGTTTCCGTTAAATGCCTAAATGTTGACCATAATGCCCTTTTTATATTAAAACGAGATTTTTGAAAATGTGAGAGGACAAAAACCTTTATTACTGATATTAAAGTATGTTCTAAAAGTTTGACATCAGTTTATGGTCTAAAATGAGAGTTATGCTCAATATCGTAAATGAAGGCCTTTTTATTAATTAAACGACATATTTGATATAAATCCTATTTAAACTAAAAGTTTGACATCAAACCTTTTACCTACTAATGTAATATTATATTTTGGGATTTTTGGAAATTTTTATTAAATTTTAAAATGATCATAACATAGAGTTCTCGCATAGGCTCGGTAATTGACGATAATGTCATTTTTGCTAATGAAATGAGTTTTATACATCCTTTACATGCAAACCTTTTTCTACTGATTTTGTATAATAAATAAGTTATTTTAAACTATAAAGGCTGGTTAAAATCTCAGATTTCCCTATTTAAACCGAATATCGTCAAATACCGATTTTTATGCGATTTAGGCGCATAGTATGGGTTAAAACCATATTAGGCACCTAAAGCTTGATACCTACTGATGTTATGAATGAGTTTTTATACTTTAACATTAAATAAAAGTTTTGAACTCAGATTTCAAAAATTAACCCTTAAAGCATATGTGAAATGACCAAAATGCCCCTACGGTGCATAGTTTGGCCATAAATGATAAATTTCACATATGTGAGATATCTTACTGATATGACTTGACAAAATAAATATTTTACTGATTATTTAGACCAGAAACTCAGATTATTATTTAACCTCTTTTATAAACATTAAAATGACCAAAATACCCCTACGGGGCATAAATTTGTTTTAAATTCCTTTTGGGCATAATGGAAGGCATCCTACTGATATCACAACATATTTAAGGCATATTAACTTGTGAAACATGTTCATGACTCATTTGGTTACCCGTTATGTATCTTACGCATTCGGTATGGTTTATGTAACTAGTTTACATGAATTAACCGAAACGTGTCAAACCTTATCATTTTTACTTCAAAATTCAGAATGTGTTTAGTTTACCCATATTATACAAGTCTCCATGCTTGCCGGGTCTAAATCACATTCTAATCCGGTCTTCGCTTAATCTTGCGTTTTGAACCATAACCCTTTCCTTAAAACTAACCGGTCTAAGTTACAACTTGAATAAGACCCGTTATGAATCTAATAGGTTAATAAAACCTTCATTCCAGATTGAGAGCCCCAGTAAAGGTACTTGTGCTTGCTGATTTGAATATACGGCAGAGAATAATATTATATTTTAGCTCAGGTAAATACTTTTAACTTATTTTCCGTTATACGGGCTTGGGATACGGTATTATAAAAATACCGCTTGGTCGGGTGTAGAAACCTTTTAATCGGAGATGATTAAATTGCATAATTCATTTTTAATCAATATTGATTGATAACAAATAACATTGGGGGTTAATGACCGTGTCCTGGATATCCTTGGCTCATTTAAAAAGTGTAAATGTCCACAACTTAAGCACAAGGTGTAGGCATAACACCTCCTGTTGCGTATGTAAAAGATATACTCACTCATGAGGTAACTTCTTGTGAGTTATATTTGTGGTGTGTCGATTAATCTTGATCGGTTTGTTTAATCACCGGCCCTAAATGTTGGACAACCATGTAAATCTGATACAAGATTGTTATTAATATAATTGTCCCAAGTTAAAAAAGAATATTTGTGCCTTGTGCATTTAAATCCATTTTTATAAAGATTTTCAAAAGAGTCAGTTAATTGTATTTACCAGTGTAAACTGACGTATTTTCCAAAAAGGTTATGTGACAGGTACTATACGTAAATTGGCTGGGAGCTCAGGGCGTTAATAAGGAATCTTGCGAGTCCTAGACGTCTAAAGTCTGTCGAACAATGTTTATCTTTCTATTTTAAGATCCGCCTGTGGATCCATCTTACAATCCGTTTGTAATATTTGATGTTACTTTTGAATCGGTTTGTAATAAATTTACTTTAGACTTCCGCTGTGCATTGAACTGTGATTATTGACTATGATGATATCAACTACTTCACGATACTCCCCACCGGGCCCACCGGTAATACGTGGAAATATCAGGGTGTGACAGAAACCTAATCCCTGTTTATAACAAACACAATCACGAGTGCGGAATCCCCGTGACGATGTAAACGAAACACAGAATAGCAAGACACAAAGTAACCAAAGATTCACAGTCTATTGATTAAACGGATGCGAACAACATCAAACATATACACACAATGCTTGAAGATAAACTCACAGGAGGATATGCTCTAATGCCTTCACATAGAAGACCATGTGTAGTTTATATAGTGCAGCCCAGCCCAATCATGATGAAGAACATAAGAGGGCTGACGAAGAACCTTGGTCGACGAACAACCAGGTTCTTCGTCACACACATTTACAACGAAAGGCGTTTTTCGTCAGGAGGCTGCAAAACAGAACAGCTGCAAACTGTCAAACAGTTTGCAGCAGAACTTGTATAAACACACACACAAACATAAACTACAAACCAAATGCAACATGCATTAGTTTAGACTTACATAACAAAGAGACAATTGTCGTACCAAAGTTAGATAGGAGGATATCCGACTTGGTCGACTGACGGAACATACAGACTCGATAAACAAAAGACCGTAAAATAACAACACTAATTAAGAACAAGTTACAGACACAAAAATATACACCAACATAAGGGTGATCGGCATTTCTGTCCAGACAAAGCCTCGAACGGAGCAGCCTGGATGCTGGTGTGTAACTGTTGTTATACGAAAACTCCACCAAAGGTAGGTGCCTTTCCCAGCCGTTACCAAAGTCGATTACACATGCTCGAAGCATGTCTTCAAGAGTTTGGATGGTGCGTTTAGTCTGCCCATCCGTCTGTGGATGATATGTTGTGCTCAAGTCTAGACGCGAGTTGAAGGATTTGTGCATCGCCTGCCACAAATCAGATGCAAAACGCGGATCACGATCAGAAATGATGGAGGTTGGCACCCCGTGCCTCGCGATTACTTCCTTCAGGTAAATGTCTGCTAGAGTAGAGAACTTATCCGTTTCCTTGATAGCCAGAAAGTGTGCAGACTTTGTCAGTCGATCCACTATCACCCAAATGGTATTGTTTCCTCGTTGAGATCTAGGTAAGTGTGGGATAATTTGAAAAGGTTTTTCATTGAATAAAACAGACTACAAGAGAGCTATATATAGATACAAAAACTTACACCTAGACACCTCAAAGAATAAAGAAGATTACAACATAAATAATATGGAAACTATAACTATTATCTAACATCCCCCTGCAAGCTGAACGGTGGGGGACCAACTCGAAGCATGTTTCAAAAAACATTGAACTGAGAACTAGGAAGACTCTTTGTGAAGATGTCAGCCACCTGAAGCTTGGTTGGAACAAACTTGGTAGCTAGTTTTCCTGCATTAACCAATTCTCGCAAAAAGTGATAATCAAGGTCTATGTGTTTGGCACGTTTATGTGCAACCGGATTTTGAGTTAGAAAAATAGCACTTTGATTATCACAAAGAATAGTGGGTCTGTCCGGAGGAAGAGCATGCAGTTCTTGAAGAAGATGAGTTATCCAAACACTCTCGCCAGCAATGTTAGCCATAGCGCGATATTCTGATTCACAACTAGATCTAGCAACAGTCGGTTGCTTCTTAGCACTCCATGAGATCAGATTCCCACCCAAAAAGATAGAATAACCATAAGTAGAGCGACGTGTCTCTAAGCAACGAGCCCAATCAGCATCAGAATATCCGAGAAGCGATGTGGTAGTGGGACGCGTATAATGTAATCCAAACGCAAGAGTACCCTTGAGATAGCACAAGATTCTTTGCACTTCCTGAAAGTGAGTCGTCGTTGGAGCATGAAGATATTGACTGACTTGATTAACAGCATATGAAATATCAGGTCTCGTGATCGTCAAGTATTGGAGAGCACCTACAGTTGAGCGATAGAAGGTAGCATCCGGAAACAAGGTACCTGTAGAAACAAAGGAAACATTTGTTCTTAAAGGTGTTGGAGCAGGTTTAGCATCCAACATCTTCGTGCGAGTTAGAATATCTAAGGCATATTTGGATTGATTCAAGAAAAGACCATTTTGAGTGTAGGTAACCTCCAAGCCCAAAAAGTAGTTGAGTTTACCAAGATCCTTGATGGCGAATTCATTATGTAGAGAAGTAATGAAGGAGTCGATAGTAGATCTATGGTTGCCCGTAAGAATAATGTCACCGACATATACGAGAAGGTACATCATACGAGAATCACGATTGTAGACAAATAGGGATGGATCGGCACGGCTACACGAGAAACCATTTTCCAAAAGGAATAAGCTCAAACGATGAAGCCAAGCACGTGGAGCTTGTTTTAATCCATAAATGGCCTTGTTCAATTTGCAAACATGTGCAGGAAATTAGGCATTAATGAAACCTTTGGGTTGTTCCATAAAGACATGCTCAGACAAATGGCCATGTAAAAAGGCATTATTGACATCGAGTTGATGAAGGTGCCAATTATTGATAACACTTAATGCCAAAACAGTACGAACAGTGGTAGCTTTAACAACGGGGCTGAAGGTATGAGAGCAGTCAAGACCAGGTATTTGACTAAAGCCTTGAGCAACCAGACGGGCTTTGTATCGTTTAATGGATCCATCGGATCGATATTTAGTTCGAAAAATCCATTTGGAACCCACAACATTGGCGTTAGTTGGACGGGGAACAAGTGTCCAAGTATTATTCTTGTCAAGAGCATTGAACTCCTCCGTCATGGCATGTACCCATTTAGGGTCCTTAGATGCACAGTGAAACGTGGATGGGTCATTAGACGCAAATAAAGCGCAATGTAGAGGAAGCAATTTTGTGTGAGCCAAGTCAACTTGATGACGAATTTTAAAAATG
Source organism: Helianthus tuberosus (assembly GCA_030545235.1). Lineage (NCBI taxonomy): Eukaryota > Viridiplantae > Streptophyta > Magnoliopsida > Asterales > Asteraceae > Helianthus > Helianthus tuberosus. The sequence goes on from CM060396.1 coordinate 11,273,930, forward strand.
CCTGACTTAGCACGAGTCATCATAGGATGAGAAGGAGCCGGTGGAGGGACCGGATCAGGAATAGATTCTAACGGTGTTGGTGAGTCAGAAAGTGGATCGACATTTATAGGAGAAGAAGCGGATTGAGGTGCAGTTCCAGTAGGAACGTTGGATTGGGCCGAAGAGCTTGTTGGGCCACTGGATGAGATGGAAGGTTCGGCGACAGTGGGAGATGGGCTTTGGCTAGGAGAAGTTGAAGGACTATCGGTGCGGGTAGGAAGAACTGGGCCGAGAGTGAATGAAGGAAGTTGGGCTGGACTAAACGGAATGGTGATGGGAGTAGATGGACTAGAAGCAGATTGGCTAGAAACAGATTTTGAGGTATTTGATGGTGTGTTGGTGGGGACAGTGGCTTTGAAAAAATTTGGTGAGACATCTAAAAAGCTTGTGACTTCAAGAAGGTCAATGGTTTTAGTAGGAGTAGTTGAGGAATCAAGAGGATAATATAACTCATCAAACCGAGCATTCCGAGTGATATATATACGAGAAGTAATGGGATCAAGACATCGATATCCTTTGTATTTGGAGCAATAGCCCAAAAAAATACAAGGGATGCTTCTAGGTGAGAGTTTATGGGGAGCATAATCACGAAGACAAGGGAAAACTCTACACCCAAAAGGCCGAAAAAAGCCGTAGTTTGGGACGTGATGAAATAATATTTCAAAACGTGATTTTCCTTGTAACAACTTAGAGGGTAGACGATTAATGATAAAAACCACCGATGAGAAAGCATCAACCCAATATTTAGGGGGTATTTGGGCATGAAACATCATAGCTAATCCAGTTTCAACAATATGCCGATGCTTTCGTTCAACCCGACCATTTTGTTGCGGAGTGTATGGGCAAGATACTCGATGTAAAGTACAAGGGATGCTTCTAGGTGAGAGTTTAAGGGCATGAAGATTATCATGCAGATTTTGTATGCGTTCAACAGAAGCATTACAAAAGGCAACCTCGAGGGCAGTCCATATGTCTCGAGCAGAGGTGAGACCGATGGTAACAGAGAAAGCCTCCTCGGTCAGAGATGCGTTAAGGAGAATAATAGCCTGTTATTCGTTTCTAGCCCATTCAGCATAATCTGGATTCGGAACATCCTTATCCCAGAACGAACAAGCGAAGATGGTGCGGATTGAGAGCCATCAATATGGGGCAACAACTGTTGATAAGTAATAATTGGTAGCATTTGGGTACGCCAGTTTATGTAATTGGTAGGGGAAAGCTTGATGGCGATCATCGGGGTAAGACCGGACATCATAGGATTCGATGTGGTAGATGAAGAAGCCATTGGAAAAAGAGAGAAAGGGAGAATAGAATAGGAAAGAAAAGAAACAGAAGAGAAAAGGAGACAGACAGAAGAAGTAGAAGAATCGAATAGGCAGAGGAAAGGATTGGTAACTCAACTACATTCAAGGAATGACTGATACCATGTGGGATAAGTTAAAAAGGTTTTTCATTGAATAAAACAGACTACAAGAGAGCTATATATAGATACAAAAACTTACACCTAGACACCTCAAAGAATAAAGAAGATTACAACATAAATAATATGGAAACTATAACTATTATCTAACAGTAAGGGGCTGTTTGGTAGCCTCTTAATGACCATTCAGATGCTACCTCTTAATGGTTTAAAACCTCTGAATGAATAAGAGGTAACCTCAAGTCTGAATGGTTAAGAGGTAACATCTGAATGCTAAATCATCACATGTCACATTCTTCTACCTTCTCATTGGTAAAATTCTTAATGGTTCCATTAAGAGGTAGCCTCTTAATGACCATTCAGAGGCTACCAAACAGCCCCTAAGCCAGTAACAAAATCCATGGAGATTTACTCCCATTTCCATGTCTGGATCTCTAGCTGTTGAAGTAGGCCTGATGGCTTCTGGTATTCAACCTTGACCCTAGCACAGGTCAAACATTTACTAACATAGGTCGCTATGTTAGCTTTCATGTGGGGCCACCAGTATAGAGTTTTGAGGTCTTGGTACATCTTGTCAGAACCAGGATGCACCGAGTAACGAGATTTGTGTGCATCTTCCATCACAAGTTCTCGTAGATTACCGAAGATTGGAACCCAGACGCGTTCCATGAAGTAGTATGTGCCATCTTCCTTACGTTCGAGTTTCTTTTCCATGCCCCGCAAAGACTCTGCTTTGAGGTTCTCTTCCTTCAATGCTTCGACCTGAGCATCACGAATTTGAGCAGGAAGACTGGAGTGAATAGTAAGCTGTATCGCACGTACACGCTTAGGTTTGATTTCTTTACGACTGAGGGCGTCGGCCACAACATTGGCTTTGTCTAGATGGTACTTGATTGCGCATTCGTAGTCGTTAAGAAGTTCGACCCATCGACGCTGTCGCATGTTCAACTCCTTCTGATCGAAGATATGCTGGAGACTCTTGTGATCGGTGTAAATGGTGCACTTGGTACCATACAAGTAATGTCTCCATATCTTAAGAGCAAACACCACCGCTCCCAACTCCAAGTCGTGAGTAGTGTAGTTCTTTTCGTGAACTTTAAGTTGGCGTGATGCGTAAGCAATGACTTTCTCACATTGCATCAACACACAACCAAGTCCTTGGATTGACGCGTCACAATAAACCACAAAATCGTCTCTACCTTCAGGTAACGAGAGAATAGATGCACTACAAAGTTTCAACTTCAGCTACTAAAATGCGGATTTCTGATAATCACCCCATGTCACACCCCGGATTTCCACGTGTCACCGGTGGGCCCGGTAGGGGAGTATCGTGACGTGGTTGGCAACATAATAGTCAAACAACACAATATTTAAATGCACAGCGGAAGCAAAGTATAGATTCATTTCAACCAAACAATATTGTAATATTAAGTATCACAAGTAGTCGAATATAAATCCACAGGTAGATCAAAATAAAAGGAAACAATGTTCAACAGTCTATGACATCCAAGCTTGCGAGACTTATTGTGGATGCTAGGAGAAAAGCTAGCCTATTACGCGTAGTACCTGCACTTAACCTTTTGAGAAAATACGTCAGTTTACACTGGTAAATACAATCAACCGACTCATTTTGAAAAGAGTTTAAGAAAATGCATTTAAGGCACAAGGCACAAATAATATTTTATAACTTGGGATAATTATTAGAATATAATACTTGTAAAGGATTTACATGTTTCTTATGCGTTCAGTAGCCCGGGTCGAGCCGGGTTAAAGATCAATAGACACACCACATTATGTAAATGAGACACCGACGGGCGTACGCCTACGCCCCGTGCTTAGGTCGTGGCCATTTCGTAAAATGATGCCAGGGATATCCGGGACACGGTCATTAACCCCCCAAAGGCTTTAAGCAAACAAAAAAATTTAAACGAGACATCACAATACTTTAACCATCATACAATTAAAGATTCAATGCCCGACCAAGCGGTATTTTATATACCGTACCCCAAGCCCGTATAGGGAAAATAAGTTAAAAGTATTTACCTGAGCAAGTATAAATCACAATCAGCGAGTGCAAGTATCTTTTATCGGGTCTCCTATTCTGGAACGAAGGTTTATAATAACCTATTAGAATCCTAACGGGTCTTTGATTAAGTCTAAACTTAGACCGGTTAGTTTTTAAAGATACGGTTCGTACGCACGATTAAGCGAAGACCGGATAGAATGTGATTCAGACCTGACAAGTTTGAAGACTTGCTTAATATGGGTATATTATACACATTCTGGAATTTGAGATAAAACCGATAAGGTTTGACCCGTTTCGGCTAATTTATGTAAACTACTTACATACACCGAACCGAACGCGTATAAAGCGTAACGGGTAACCATAAGAGTCCTAAACAGGTTTCCTAAGTTAACATGCCTTAAATATGTTGTGATATCAGTAGGATACCTTCCATTATGCCCAAAACGAGTTTAATCTCATATTAAGCCCCGTAGGGGTATTTTGGTCATTTTAAAGATTATAAAAGGGATCAATTAAGATTCTGTGATCCGGGTCTGAATAATTCAGTAAAATAGCTTATTTTAACATGGTATATCAGTTGGTGTTAAGTTTTATGTGACAAAATGGTTTTAAACCCTTACTATGCGTTTAATACGCGTATAACGTCATTTTAAGCGATTTACGGGTTAAAATAGGAATCTGAGTTTTCTGATCAGTTAAACAGATTCAAAACACTTCATTTATTATTTAAAATCAGTAGCAATTGGATTTGTGTCAAAAAGATTTGTAAAACTCATTTTATGGCCTAAAAGGGTATATTCGGTATTTACCGAATCAATGCACTAATCCTAGCTTATGATTAGTTTAAAAATAATTAAAAATCTTCAAAAATCCCAAAATATTATATTACATCAGTGGGTAAAAGTTTTGGTGTCAAATATTGGGTTTAGATAGCCTTTACGCTAATGACGTCATTTAATTTATAAAAGCGTTCTTAATTACGCCATTAAGCATAACTCCTAATCTAGACCTCCGATTTACGTGAAATTTTAGGGACATGTTTAATCATCAGTAACAAAGGTTATTGTTCTTTCACATCTTCAAAAATCTCGTTTTATGATCATAAGGGCATTACGGTCAATATTTAAGCACTTAACGGAAACGTCGGACAATTAAGGATTCGAGTAGTATAAACGCAGAGGGTTATACTATCATGTAACTAGGTCCTAATGGAACTTTAAGGCATGTCTAAACCTATCAAAACCGGGTCAGAACTGAAGTCAAAGCAAAAGTCAAACTTTTGCGTCTTTCGGTTCCGAATCGGTTCAAAACAGAAAGTTGTCGAATTAAACAAGCTTAGACAAGTTTTTATACTTATTACCAAGTTATATGAATGATAAAATAGGTTACACGCCTTCTATATTTCTAATCGCGTGTTAAATGGAAAATTAAAGTTCTGTTGACTTTTTATATTGAACTTTGACCCGACGAATGACATAGTTAGGATGGAAAACAGTGGGTGCCCTTTTAAGGGTTTATTACCCACATAAATACCAACCTATAACTACCTTTACATCGACTAATCGCTGGACTGATATTGATTAATCATCAAGTCAAACCGTAATTACGACGGTTTGACTTTTAAGCTATAAACTAAGCAAAATGCGATTAGAGAAGGTTAGGCATACTTACAAGTGTCTAATGAACGATTAGGGAAGCTTAGAAAAGGGTCTTGAGTTCCAGAAATGCTCAGATGATGATTGATGATAGCAAGAACAAAGTTGCAAACTATGGCTCTTATATATGAACTTTGATCTTCATAGATTGTTGACAAATGGGTCTACTACTGATCTTGGATGTTTACAAGTGTACCCTATATCCTCAAAACCGTTTTAGGAAGCCCATGGTATCACAACAAGTCACTTGGAGTCGGTTAAAGGGCTGAACAGGCAGCTGCCTGTTGTTTCTGCATCTGGCAGTCGTACGCGGCCCGCGTAAGATATTGTCAAGTCTTACGCGGCCCGCATGGGCCTTGTATTCAGGTTACAAACTTTTCAAATATTGCACTTTTAGTCCCCGGTCCTCCTAAACATCGCTTTCACTTTCATTCTTGCATTTTAAACCTTTAAAATTTACATTTAGGGGCTTTAAGGCTTATACCATCTTTGTCAAGTCCTCGGGTAACTTTGTGATCACCCGAAAAACCCTAAATTTCAATATTGACGATTTTAACCCTCACACACGAATTTTATCGTAACTTTCTCATACGTTAACGAAACTTTGTGAAATTTTTATCACATATTCTCATGAGCATAATTAATCATTGCAAAGCTTCGGGTTTGCTAAAAGGTCACTCAGAGGTATATCTTAACATGTTGACACATTTAACCCCTGTAGTTTGTAATCTCTCACTTTCTTTCACAATTCGCTTCGTATGATCCATGATCCATTCGTTTAAGGTTATAAACATCACGTAGGGTTATTGTAAAGTATATTTATTCATTGTTGACACTTTGAACCCTTGTATTTACATAGTTTCATTGTTTGTCAACTTTAGTCCTTCGAAAGTATTCTTACACACGTTCAAACTTATGACACGTGTCAACACATTATAGGACGTGAATTTTCGAGGTGTTACATCCTCACCCCCTTAAAAGAAATCTCGACCTTGAGATTTACTGAAATAGATAAGGGTACTTTTCTTTCATCGTGGACTCAACCTCCCACGTATACTCGGGACCTCTACGGGCATCCCATTTGACTTTTATAATCGGTACATGCTTCCTTCGAAGCTTTTTAACCTGTCGATCTTCGATCGACAATGGTTTTTCCACAAATTTCAAGCTCTCATCTATATGCACATCCGTATGTGGTATGACCAGTGATTCATCAGCGAAACACTTTTTCAAATTGCAGATGTGAAATACATTGTGAATTCCACTGAGCTCTTTAGGTAAGTTTAACTTATAGGAAACTGACCCGACACGTTCGATAACCTCGAAAGGTCCTATGTATCTCGGGCTTAACTTGCCTTTCTTACCAAATCGCATCACTCCTTTCCAGGGTGATACTTTAAGCAAAACTTTATCACCTACTTCAAAGTGAAAAGATTTACGCTTGGGATCAGCGTAGCTCTTTTGCCTATCTCGGGCAGCTTTGAGACGGTCACGAATCTGGACAATCTTGTCCGTCGTTTCAAAGACTATCTCCGGTCCTGATAACTGGACATCTCCAACTTCCACCCAACAAACGGGCATTCTACACTTTCTACCGTATAAGGCCTCGAAAGGCGCAGCCTTAATGCTGGTGTGGTAGCTATTGTTGTAGGAGAACTCAATTAGTGGTAGGTGGTTATCCCAACTACCACCCAAATCAATCACACATGCACGAAGCATGTCTTCCAACGTTTGAATAGTACGCTCACTCTGACCGTCTGTTTGAGGATGGTAAGCCGTACTAAAATTCAAACGTGTGCCCAAAGATTGTTGGAAGCTTTTCCAAAAATGTGACGTGTATCTAGTATCCCTGTCGGAGATAATAGACACAGGTATACCATGTAAAGCTACAATCTTATCCACGTACAACTGGGCCAACATGTCGGAGCTATAAGTCTCCTTAATGGGTAGGAAATGTGCTGATTTAGTCAGTCTATCAACGATCATCCATATAGTGTCATTTCCTTTCCTTGTCTTTGGCAGCTTGGTGATGAAATCCATCGTCACCATCTCCCACTTCCACGTAGGAAGTTCAGGCTGTTGTAGCAAACCTGACGGTTTCTGATGCTCGGCTTTGACTTGCGCACACGTCAAGCATTTAGCTACACAGGTAGCTACAGACTTCTTCAAGCCTATCCACCAATAATTTGCCCTTAGATCCTGGTACATCTTATCAGCTCCAGGATGAACGGAATATTTGGAACTATGGGCTTCCTAGAGGATAACATCTCGAAGTCCTCCATAGATCGGAACCCATATTCGTCCATTCAATCTCAGAATTCCGTCTTTGCCAAGAGATAACTGCTCCTCAGTTACTCCTAGCTTTTCATTAGGATAGTTAGCTTCCAACACAGCTTCCTTCTGTGCAGCTAACAACCTTTCAGTCAAACTGTTCTTTATCTCCATGCGCTTGGCATTGATTCGGATGGGTTTCACCCTTTCCTTTCGACTCAAGGCATCAGCGACTACATTTGCTTTGCCGGGATGATATCTGATTTCACAATCATAATTGTTTAAAGTCTCCATCCAACGACGCTGCCTCATGTTTAAATCTTTCTGATTAAACAGGTGTTGAAGGCTCTTGTGATCAGAATAGATCACACACTTGATACCATACAAGTAATGCCTCCACAGTTTTAGTGCGAATACAACGGCACCCAACTCCAAGTCGTGGGTGGTGTAATTCTTTTCGTGCACTTTTAACTGTCGTGATGCATAGGCAATGACTTTGCCTTTCTGCATAAGCACACATCCCATCCCGGTGTGTGATTCATCACAATAAACTACAAAATCCTCGATTCCATCAGGCAATGTCAGTACTGGAGCATTGCTCAACTTTTGTTTCAGAATATCGAAGGATTCCTGCTGCTTAGGACCCCAGTCAAACTTAATCTTCTTACGCGTCAGCGAAGTCAGGGGTGCAACAATCCTTGAGAAGTTTTCAATGAATCGCCTATAGTATCCTGCCAAACCTAGGAAGCTACGAATTTCTGTAGGCGTCTTTGGCTCATGCCAATTCATGACAGCTTCAACTTTAGCGGGATCTACTTGGATACCACGCTCACTAACAACATGCCCAAGAAATTGGACTTCTCGAAGCCAGAATTCACACTTCGAGAACTTGGCATAGAGCTTTTCTTTATGAAGTAGTTCCAGAATGCAATGAAGATGCTTCTCATGGTCAGCTTGGTTCTTTGAGTAGATGAGGATGTCATCGATGAAGACGATAACAAATTTGTCTAAGTAAGGCTTGCAGACGCGATTCATGAGGTCCATGAATGCGGCAGGTGCATTAGTGAGCCCAAAAGGCATCACTAGGAACTCGTAATGACCATAACGAGTCCTAAATGCAGTCTTGTGTATGTCTTCATCTCTAACCTTCAATTGGTGATAGCCTGACCTTAATTCAATCTTAGAGAAGAAACTTGCCCCTTGCAGTTGATCGAACAGATCGTCGATTCTGGGCAAAGGATACCTATTCTTGATGGTGACCTTATTAAGCTCACGGTAGTCGATGCACAGACGCATCGATCCATCCTTCTTCTTGACAAATAAAGCCGGTGCTCCCCAAGGAGACGAACTAGGTTTGATAAAACCTTTGGCTAGCAAATCATCTAACTGTGTTCTCAATTCCTTCATCTCTGTTGGTGCCAACCTATAAGGCGCCCTTGCTACCGGTGCTGATCCAGGAATAATGTCAATTCTGAATTCTACTTGCCTATCTGGTGGCAAACCAGGTAGTTCTTCAGGAAAAACACCAGCGTATTCAGAAACGACGGGGATATCCCCAATCTTGGGCTTCGGCTCATCAATAATCACTTGTGCCATGTAGATGACACAACCCTTCTTTAAACACTTAGAGTCCTTGAGCATAGACATTTTCTCAGGCAGCCCATACTGGGTATCTCCCTGGATAGTAAGTGATTCACCAGACGAAGTCTTGATCATCACTTGTTTCTTGTTGCAAACAATCTGGGCCTGGTTATGAGATAACCAGTCCATACCCAAAACTATGTCGAAACCGGCTAGTTTTAAAGGAAGTAGGGACAAAGGAAAAGAGTGGTTCTTAATGGATATGAAACATCCATCTAATATGGTTGAGGCGGTTTCTAAAGTGCCATCTGCTAGTTCCACCTCATACTTCACACTTAAAGTCTTAACAGGTAATTTCAACAATTCACAAAACTTATTATCTACGAACGACTTATCAGCGCCTGAATCAAATAACACTCTCGCATAAACATCATTTACGAGAAAGGTACCTGTTATCACATTGTCGTCCTTGACGGCTTCCTTAGCATCCATCCTGAAGACCCTAGCATTGGTCTTCTTAGCCTCTTCAGGCTTCTTGGCGTATTTTGGGCAATTGGTCTTGATGTGCCCCTTTTCATTGCAACCGTAGCAGGTCGCATCCTTCATCTTTTTGCAATCCAAGGTCTTGTGTTCCTTGGACTTGCACAACCCACATGCAAAAGTTTTCGATTGTGAATTTGAATTCGATTCATACCTGCACTTCCCAAAGTGCTGTCTCTTGCAGATTTTACATCTGGGTTTTTCACCCATCTGCTGACCATCCTTCCTAAATCCTGACCCCTTCTTGTGGTCATTGTTTCCCTTATGCTTCTTGTCTGAACGTCGTGAGTTGTCATCCTCACGCTTCCTCTTTTCGGTATCAGCGTTCCTCTGCGATTTCTGCCTGACCGCATCCAAGGTAAGAGACAATGATATGTCCGCTGCAGACCTAAAAGTAGCTGGTCTGGAGGCCTTCACACTTGCCTTGATCTCCGGGGCCAAACCCCCGATAAAACGAGCTATACGTTTGGGTTCCGGGATTACTAAATATGGAACCAATCTTGACAAAGTGTTAAAACTGGTAAGGTAGGCCTGACAGTCTAGGTTTCTCATGACCAGCGACAAGAAGTCAGCTTCAATATTCTCAACCTCATGTTGAGGGCAGTAGTTTTCCTTGATCAGCGACATGAACTGTTCCCAGGTCATATTATACAACGGGACTTTCCCCGTAGCTTGGATCAAAGATCTCCACCAAGCTAATGCTTCTCCCTTAAACGACTGTGACACGAATTTCACAATATCCCTATTATTGCAACCACTGATATCCACAACCGTATCCATCTCGTCCAACCAAGTCATGCAATCTACTGCTCCTTTTTCCCCCGTGAAATCCCTGGGTTTGCACGAAACGAAGTACTTATAGGAGCAACCCTTATTACGGGGTTCTTGATTCGGTATGACTCTTTGGGATGGAGCACTCCTCTGGTTTGATGAGTGGTGAGAATTACTGTTGTGGGCAGTGTGGGTCCTGGAGGGTGTTCTAGAGTGTGGTGCAGATTGGGTCCTTGCACGGGTACCACTGGATTCATGGAGCTGTCTATCCATAGCTCGATTAACGGCATTATCTATCATTGCCTGTAATTCTGCACCCGCTACATTTACTCGGGCATTATCATGCTCTCTCCCTAGGTGACTATTGATCTCGTTTGAGTCGGCCATGTAGCTTGAACTGTTACATATTGACAATAATTTATTGGTGAGTTTATTATAGAATTGTCTTTTATGGAAATTTTATTAACCAAGGTAAACGTAGACCATATATGGTTAATTTATTACTCACATTTATTTAGGATTTCTATCATAATTTATCCTAATTATAAACAATAACAGTTTTATTAGCACATAAGGCATAGTCACAGGGACAAATTTTAAGTTATAAGCCATGATTTCAGAGAATCAAGGCATGATGGTTTGAACAAAGTTCATTACCTTTATCAGACAGGGTCACAGACTATTACTGTCTTTTGTCTCATATGAAAATGAGAAGGGCCCGTAGGCATTCTATTACCAATGGATGGTAAAAAGAACTGATCATATTTATTGATGATTTAACCCATGATTCAGAGATCATTTAGTTGGGTTAGGAATCCTTGAAAAGATCCTTATATAATAATAACACGTGTGATTTTAACGAATCATGTCTGCCAGGAGTGTTAACATGTTTTCAGATGTTAACTGGGATTTGAATCTTTTTAACGGGTTTTACCATCTTGGCCAGGTCTTAAAATGACATGCAGGCTAGGTTATACCTTTAAGATCCTTAATTAAAAATTAAAATAGGCAGATAGATTTTTAAAAGGAATGATTCCGATTTATTTATTTCATATATAATTTAATTATGCATAACATAGCAAAGATGAAATTTATAAACTTACATTCCATTAAAACTTAAAAGTAGTACACTTTGCCCTAAACGGGACTTTTCACCGAAACACTTGCCCTCGCAGGAGCTATACCGGCAATACAGGTCCTCGCAGGGACTGTTTGCAAAAATAAATGTCCACGCAGGGACTAATAAAGACAAGTCCTCGTAGGGACTAAGTACAAAGATAGATGTCCACGCAGGGACTACATACACACATAAATAAATGTCCACGTAGGGACTTGATTTTTAACAAGGAAATACAATAATACATATTGGGATTTAACGATCCCGTTTCTTCTTTCCTTTCAGCAAACTTGCTAAGCCACTCATGAATCCCTGATTCTTCCTACGTTCCCTCTGGAAGTCTCGCTCAACTCTTTCCAGTCTTTGATGGAGATCCTCCTGTTCCGGTGGAGAAAACCGTGGTGGCTGGTGCTGTAGTGGTGGCTGAGCAGGTACTTGATACCCACGAGTTGGGTATCCCACTCCCCAGGGTGCTCCATAGGGTCCTTCTGGGTGAAGGGCATTGTAGTCTGCTGCCACTTGGTATGGATCGGCCTCGGCATAGTTATAGTTAGTGTATGCTGGCGGTCCGTATGGATTGTATGCTGCTGGAGCAGTATAAGCAGGGATAGGGTTGCCAAAACCCGATGGTGACGGCGCAATAGGTGCCGAATTCACCTCTGATACTGGAACTGAAGGTCCACCCATATGTGGGTCTTCATATAGTGGCGGGTAGTGGCTGCCACTAGAGTGTTGAGGGGTGCTGAAATGAAAATCCCCTTCTCGTGCTGACATCCGTGCGCCAGTCCTCCTACGTCTTGGTGGTTCTGGAGGCGCTAGATGAACTGGCGGCGGTGGAGGTGGTGGCGTTTCTGCCACGAAACGTGGATCCCCAGAGGGATCTTGCTACTGCTGTTGCTGTTGTTCCTGCTGGTGAGGCGATGAATGGTGAGATGGTGTATAGTACCACTCACACCGGTTGAACCGTGCCAGGTGACTATCCGGACCTTGGTAGGGTGATCCGTGAAAAGATGAACCACCAGAGATCTCAACAGGATGGTTCGGGGTTCCGGTTGCAGGCTCGACGGGATCTGTATCCTCGTCCATCTCTTGATCACCTGAAAAGTGATCCTCCGGTCCTAGTGGGTTAAAGCCCACTTGTTCTGGTAGGTAGTCTGCCGGGTTAAACTGGCCCTGAAAGACAGGAGTAGGGTCGCCGAAGGAATTGTGTGATGAGGATCGTTGTAGAGGTATATATAAAGGTTGCGGGTTGTTGGGCTCATTCTCGGACTGAGGCCCATAGGAGTGATGATATGGAGGCATTGAGCTATGCGACGTAGATTGTCTGGCAGGCTCCTCATAAGTCCTCCAAGGTTCTCGCGGATCGATACTCCTTGTAGAAGAAGGAGTTCGCCGGCGTGAAGGCCCGGCCTCGTGGTCGTTAGGGGCGCTTATTGGCCCTTTTCCTCGTTCTCCTCGCCTGAATCTTGGCGGCATTGATAAACCTGTCAATGTAAACAAAGGTAACAACAAGGAGAAATAAAGGACAAAGATTTAAATTAAAATAAAAACACTTTGGATTATTCCTAAGTTCTTTGTCTAGACTCGAAGATTTAGGAATGTGCAATTGTGTAACTGAGATTAAACACAAAAGGTTAGTGTTTAATTCACTCAGCGTTGGCTCTGATACCAACCTGTCACACCCCGGATTTCCACGTGTCACCGGTGGGCCCGGTAGGGGAGTATCGTGACGTGGTTGGAAACATAATAGTCAAACAACACAATATTTAAATGCACAGCGGAAGCAAAGTATAGATTCATTTCAACCAAACAATATTGTAATATTAAGTATCACAAGTAGTCGAATATAAATCCACAGGTAGATCAAAATAAAAGGAAACAATGTTCAACAGTCTATGACATCCAAGCTTGCGAGACTTATTGTGGATGCTAGGAGAAAAGCTAGCCTATTACGCGTAGTACCTGCACTTAACCTTTTGAGAAAATACGTCAGTTTACACTGGTAAATACAATCAACCGACTCATTTTGAAAAGAGTTTAAGAAAATGCATTTAAGGCACAAGGCACAAATAATATTTTATAACTTGGGATAATTATTAGAATATAATACTTGTAAAGGATTTACATGTTTCTTATGCGTTCAGTAGCCCGGGTTGAGCCGGGTTAAAGATCAATAGACACACCACATTATGTAAATGAGACACCGACGGGCGTACGCCTACGCCCCGTGCTTAGGTCGTGGCCATTTCGTAAAATGATGCCAGGGATATCCGGCACACGGTCATTAACCCCCCAAAGGCTTTAAGCAAACAAAACAATTTAAATGAGACATCTCAATACTTTAACCATCATACAATTAAAGATTCAATGCCCGACCAAGCGGTATTTTATATACCGTACCCCAAGCCCGTATAGGGAAAATAAGTTAAAAGTATTTACCTGAGCAAGTATAAATCACAATCAGCGAGTGCAAGTATCTTTTACCGGGTCTCCTATTCTGGAACGAAGGTTTATAATAACCTATTAGAATCCTAACGGGTCTTTGATTAAGTCTAAACTTAGACCGGTTAGTTTTTAAAGATACGGTTCGTACGCACGATTAAGCGAAGACCGGATAGAATGTGATTCAGACCTGACAAGTTTGAAGACTTTCTTAATATGGGTATATTATACACATTCTGGAATTTGAGATAAAACCGATAAGGTTTGACCCGTTTCGGCTAATTTATGTAAACTAGTTACATACACCGAACCGAACGCGTATAAAGCGTAACGGGTAACCATAAGAGTCCTAAACAGGTTTCCTAAGTTAACATGCCTTAAATATGTTGTGATATCAGTAGGATACCTTCCATTATGCCCAAAACGAGTTTAATCTCATATTAAGCCCCGTAGGGGTATTTTGGTCATTTTAAAGATTATAAAAGGGATCAATTAAGCTTCTGTGATCCGGGTCTGAATAATTCAGTAAAATAGCTTATTTTAACATGGTATATCAGTTGGTGTTAAGTTTTATGTGACAAAATGGTTTTAAACCCTTACTATGCGTTTAATACGCGTATAACATCATTTTAAGCGATTTACGGGTTAAAATAGGAATCTGAGTTTTCTGATCAGTTAAACAGATTCAAAACACTTCATTTATTATTTAAAATCAGTATCAATTGGATTTGTGTCAAAAGGATTTGTAAAACTCGTTTTATGGCCTAAAAGGGTATATTCGGTATTTACCGAATCAAGGCACTAATCCTAGCTTATGATTAGTTTAAAAATAATTAAAAATCTTCAAAAATCCCAAAATATTATATTACATCAGTGGGTAAAAGTTTTGGTGTCAAAGATTGGGTTTAGATAGGCTTTACGCTAATGACGTCATTTAATTTATAAAAGCGTTCTTAATTACGCCATTAAGCATAACTCCTAATCTAGACCTCCGATTTACGTGAAATTTTAGGGACATGTTTAATAATCAGTAACAAAGGTTATTGTTCTTTCACATCTTCAAAAATCTCGTTTTATGATCATAAGGGCATTACGGTCAATATTTAAGCACTTAACGGAAACGTCGGACAATTAAGGATTCGAGTAGTATAAACGGGTCTACTACTGATCTTGGATGTTTACAAGTGTACCCTATATCCTCAAAACCGTTTTAGGAAGCCCATGGTATCACAACAAGTCACTTGGAGTCGGTTAAAGGGCTGAACAGGCAGCTGCCTGTTGTTTCTGCATCTGGCAGTCGTACGCAGCCCGCGTAAGATATTGTCAAGTCTTACGCGGCCCGCATGGGCCTTGTGTTCAGGTTACAAACTTTTCAAATATTGCACTTTTAGTCCCCGGTCCTCCTAAACATCGCTTTCACTTTCATTCTTGCATTTTAAACCTTTAAAATTTACATTTAGGGGCTTTAAGGCTTATACCATCTTTGTCAAGTCCTCGGGTAACTTTGTGATCACCCGAAAAACCCTAAATTTCAATATTGACGATTTTAACCCTCACACACGAATTTTATCATAACTTTCTCATACGTTAACGAAACTTTGTGAAATTTTTATCACATATTCTCATGAGCATAATTAATCGTTACAAAGCTTCGGGTTTGCTAAAAGGTCACTCAGAGGTATATCTTAACATGTTGACACATTTAACCCCTGTAGTTTGTAATCTCTCACTTTCTTTCACAATTCGCTTCGTATGATCCATGATCCATTCGTTTAAGGTTATAAACATCACGTAGGGTTATTGTAAAGTATATTTATTCATTGTTGACACTTTGAACCCTTGTATTTACATAGTTTCATTGTTTGTCAACTTTAGTCCTTCGAAAGTATTCTTACACACGTTCAAACTTATGACACGTGTCAACACATTATAGGACGTGAATTTTTGAGGTGTTACACCCCAACGGTAGGTGACACCCTTCTGGGTAAGAACAATAAGAGGCTGCGCAATCCTCGAGAAATCCTCGATGAACCTTCTGTAGTAACCTGCCAAACTCAAGAATTGACGGATTTAAGTTGGTGTTCGAGGTGCAGGCCAATTCTTGATCGAGTCAACTTTGGATGGATCAATGTGAATCCCATCCTCATTAACCACGTGGCCTAGGAAATGGACTTCATGAAGCCAGAAGTCGCATTTTGAAAACTTAGCATAAAGCTGTTCTGCTCGAAGAAGTTCCAGAATGAGTTGCAGATGACGCTCGTGTTCCTCCTGACTCTTAGAATAGATCAGGATGTCGTCGATGAAAACAATAACGAACTTATCCAAGTAAGGTTTGCACACTCAGGTCATGAGATCCATGAAGACCGCAGGTGCGTTCGTCAACCCGAAAGGCATAACCAGGAACTTGTAGTGTCCGTAATGAGTCCTGAATGCTGTCTTGGAGATGTCCTCATCTCAGACTCTCAGCTGATGATAGCCCGATCTCAGATCAATCTTAGAGTAGTAGCTCGGCCCTTGCAACTGGTCGAACAAATCATCGATACGCGGAAGAGGATAACGATTCTTCACGGTCACCTTATTGAGTTCGCGATAGTCAATACACATTCGGAAGGTACCGTCTTTCTTCTTTACAAATAAAACTGGAGCTCCCCAGGGCGAAGAGCTAGGACGAATGAAACCCTTGTCCAAGATCTCTTGTAGTTGCACCGACAATTCTTCTAGTTCAGATGGAGCTATGCGATATGGTGCACGAGCTATTGTAGCTACTCCAGGAGCTAGCTCGATTTGAAACTCGACTTCACGATGAGGCGGAAGACCAGGTAATTCCTCAGGAAATACCTCAGGGAAGTCGCGGACGATCGCAATGTCCTCTATCCTCTTCTCTTTTGTTGAGGTGTCAGTAACGAGGGCTAGAATGGCAGTGTGGCCCTTTCGCAAACACTTCCGGGCCTTAAGGAAAGAGATGATACCCACGACAGCACCACTCTTGTCACCACGAATCACGAGGGGTTCTTCACCAGAATGAGGGATGCGGACAATTTTCTCCTTGCAGAGTATTTCCGCTCGATATTGGGATAACCAGTCCATCCCAATGACAATGTCGAAGCTACCAAGAACGATGGGGATAAGGTTGATAGAGAAGGTCTGACCAGCGAGTGTGAGATTACAACCCTTAACTATGTGTGTGGCCTCAAGACTTTTACCATTTGCTAGTTCTACCACATGCTTGGTGTTCAAGGGAATTGGTGTACGCATAAGCATTAGACTAACCCTTATGGACACGTAACTAGTATCGGCACCCGAATCAAATAAAACCGAAACAAAGAAATCATCCAGTAGGAACTTACCCATCACGACGTTGGGATAGTTCCTCGCATCACCCTGACCGATCACAAATGCACGTCCCCTGGTACCATTACCATCATTGTTATCCCTGTGGTTATTTCCGTTCCCCTGGTTGTTGTTGTTCTGATTCTGGTTCAACTGGGGGCAGTCTCTTTTAAAGTGGCCCTCAGCACCACACTGGAAACATCCTTTGTTGTTGCCCTGTTGTTGCTGGCGCTGGTTCTGTGGAGTCTGCTGCTACTGTCGTCTCTGATTTGCAGGATAAAGGCTCCTGCAATCTTTTGCTGCGTGGCCTAGTTTGTTGCATCTTTGACAGTTGTTCTTGCTACACGGCCCGCTGTGGTGCATATTACATCGATTGCACATAGGGTGGTCTCCCTTGTACCCACCCTGTCCTTGATTACCAGAAGACTGTTGGCTAGGGCACTTGTAGTCGTCGGTTCTTCGATGCTGAGATTGAGACTGAACAGAACTTGAACCCTTGCTTGAATTTCCATTCCATTTGCGTTTGTTGTCACTCGGAGCATCACAAGTAGTGGAACTAATACGCTTAGGCAGCTTGTTCTGCTCAACTGCCTGATCTGTGAGACGGTGGGACAGTCGTATGATCTGTTGAATTGTGGGAAGGTTAGCTGAAGTCACCATGCTCTGGATCTCTGGCACTAAACCTTTGATGTAAAGCTCAATACGTTTGCAGGGAGGATCCACCATGGTGGGACGCAATGCAGCTAATTCGTTCGATCTCTTAGTATACGCTTCGATCTCAGACCCCGTCATCTTCAAATTGTAAAGCTCCACCTCTAGTTTGTGAATGTCATCACGATGACAATACTCTTCTTTAATCAGATCCTTAAAGTCATTCCATGGGGTGGCATTAGCAGCTGCCAACCCTAGCATTTGCACCTGTGCATTTCACCAAGTTAACGCACCGCCTTCAAGTGTTCCCGTAGCAAACTTTACCCTACTGGCAACAAGGCATTCACACATTTCGAAAACAGATTCGATCTTCTCGAACCAGCGGAGAAGACCTACAGCTCCTTCTGTACCACTGAAGGTACTAGGTCGACAGTCCATGAAGGTCTTGAACGTACACATGGGAGGCTGAGCATGCTGACCTGTCGTGTGAGGAAGAAAAGACAAGGTTAAGCACGAGAGTTGGATCACGAGAGTAGGATCTAAACATCCTAGGATAGGTCGGGATAGCAGGCTGTACCTCCTGCTTGGGCTGCTGCGAGAACCTCAGCAACTCGTTCGTTGATTAGAGCCTTCAGCTGGGCTTGAGTCAAATTGAGACGTCCACTCATGATCTTCATATCGAAAGAAACACAATAAGAATGGCGGCGTAGAGATGTGAAAAACATAAGATGACAGAAGAGAGCAAGTACACAGGGTTTCTGGCAACAAGTGCATGTTAAGAAGGTACATTACTGCTAGTCATGGTTGTAAAACAAGGTTTCCAAGGCCGAGTACTCCCCGAGTAGTCGCTACAAGGTAGGCTGCCGAGGCGACTTTCTCTAACTCCACCTAATTACTCAGAACTGATCAAACGCGGTCAAACTCGGCCAAAATTGGATCTAGCAGGTCAATTCGGGCTGAGTTTGACTTAAAAAATAATAAAACATAATTTATATGACTATCATATTAAATAATAAATATCATTTCCACGTATTTTGTTATAAAAATTAGTAAATTTATGTTATTAGACATATACTTAATTTCCGAAAACTAATTTCTTTATAATTTAACATGTCTGAGTACTCCCTGAGTACTCTCCGCCTATGCCGAGTACTCTCAACTCCCCGGTGGACCGACTAGGGAGCGCCTAGTGACTTTTGCAACCATGCTGCTAGTGGCTACATGCTACTACGTTAACTAAGCATACCATGATCAATGCACTATTTAAACTAACAGGCAGGCAATACAAACATAAACCATATCACCTATAGTGTTGAGTCTTGCACGTGGAATGAAGCGTCGTTGTGGATCGTTGAGCACTGAACAGGTTATAGTCTGGTTTTTATCAAAAAGCGTTTTCCCCTTTTTAAAACCAAGTTCACTATAACCAATGGCTCTGATACCAATCTGTCACACCCCCAAATTCCACAAGCGGAGTATCACCGCAGGGAGCGTGACTGACCAGGATCCAGCCACCAATCATATTGAACAATGTAGTTAAATAAATAAAAGTCCAATCCAAACAATATAATTGGTGTCAAAACAATTCAACAAAGTTTTAAGTCATCAGCGGAAGCATTAAGTTCAAAACCATATTAAAGTTTAAAAGTTCATGAGTTTAACATGGAACTCAACAGTCCATGTCCCACAACGACCACTTCCTCCTGTGCAAGCTCCATCTAAGCACCTAACGACCTGCAAGGCATATAGTAATGAATCAACAACAAAGTTGAGCGAGTTCACAGTTGGTTTTCCACTTTAGTGTTGTTCCAAAAACCATAAGTTGTTTCGAAAACCACGAGTTTAACCAGTTGCTTGTTTCCCAAACCATAACTAGTGGCGGCTTCCCCATGTAATCCACTAGACCCGTTACCATATCGACTACTGACTGTAGTTATGTTTATGCCCTGCGTCAATGTCTATCATCATTGACTAGTACCCAAGTCCATTAGTCCACGCCCGTCCTCTGCGGCACGGTGTGAGACTTGTCAAACCTAATAGCGCTATTTAACTAATGACCCGTTCGCCATTGGCCCGACGATTAAGTCGATATAAAAATGAGGGACTTAATGATAGAGTTTTTGTCTAGTGTCAATGTTGTCACCCTTCAGTTAAGAGGGTGGAGTACGTGTCCTATTCCAGGAAATCACGCAGGTTCCAATGTTGTCACCCTTCAGTTAAGAGGGTGGAGTACGTATTCTACCCAAGAGAATACGCAGGTTTCCTTTTCAACCATTAACCCATTCCCAAACCACCGGGATTCCCATGCCTTGTAGAAAGTGTGAACTCACCTTAGATTAGCTCGGCAGATAAACAAAATTAAGGTCACTTGAGCTATTTGGGGTCAACCACGTCCTAACATGGTTACCATACAAGTCAGGTCTAGGTTCAGGTAATGTACGTATGTTTACACATAAAGTAGCAAGTTAAGTACACATAACGATCATGGCATACACATAGAAGCATGTTAACAATACTGATCAAGTATACACATAAACCCAAATTGTGCGATTAAAGTGATTGGGTCGTTGTGGTTGTACGAGCCCAATCATCTTGTGCGATCAGAAGGATAAGCCCAATAATTTTCCGATCCGACGTGTTGTGCGATCAGCACAACCTTGTGCGAACCAAATCATGCCCCGACCCATTAAACATGCAGTCCAATAATATGTGCGGCCCAAAGTATTAAACAAAGAAACTTCTTGTGCGGCCCAATATATTGTGCGATCACGGTCTTGTGCGATCCACAATATATTGTGCGGTCATGCTATGTGCTTACACAATTGTACTTCACGAAATTCCTAGCTTGTGCGACTAAGGCTTGTGCGATCAGAACTTGTGTGAGGTGCCCTTGTGCGATCAGATCTTATATGATTAGATCTTGTGCGATTTGGATTGTGATGCCATAGATTTAGGAAATCAGTTACAATCAATTCAGTAAATTCTAAAAATATTCCAACATGTTTCCAAATATCACTAACAATAATCATGATCAGTTATTATTCGAAATAGATCAAAACCGTTTATCATTCCTTGTTTCATATGAACCCTAATTATCACTTGATCATAATCAATAACTCCTAATCATTCCTATCGAGTCCATCAGTATAATCATCGAATACCCATTTTTATTTGAAGTCATTTATCATGTTTAATATCACATAACACAATCCATCGATCAACAATAACATAAAATCAACCGAATCATACACTTTCATGTTAATTTTTCCACGAACATAATCCACCCTTAGATTCTCATGAATAACTTGTCAAAGACTCTATAAGCATACCATTCTAAAGTCATCAACGATCAACACAACATATTGTTAACATACGATTTCTAACACTAAGTATCATGCAAAGATATATTCAAACACACCACATATATATCGATCAATAATCACTCAAATAGTGTTAAGGTACTAACCCGATTGAAGATGAACACAAAGGGAGCTTCGAAAGATGAGTGGTTGTCGTCGGGTTCCAAAGAGAAGAGAGAGAGAGAGAGAGCTTAGGGTTTTGTGTGTGTTGAGTATTTTGTGGTTAATGAGGAGTATACCAATCCTCATATTGTTATGCGTATGAGGGAGTGGGCCGAACCCATTCATGGGCTGCCCCTTGGTCTCGAGTTCAAGCGGAGTGGGCCGAGAGAGGTGTGTGACAAGGGACAAAGTGTACGGCCCAACCAAGTTTGTGCGATCGGCCACATATTGTGCGACTAGATTTGTGTTGTGCGACCGAGGATACATATTCACATTATAATTTGATATCACATAACACATTCAATACATAACATTCTATAAAAATCAACGTATCACATAATCACATAATGTTGATACTGGGTACATCAAATACAACGAAAGGTTCTGAAATGCGAGTTGTCACAAACACAAACACGAACAAGTTCATTTCCTTAACAAACGAACACAAATATAAAATCCCATTCGATAAGTGTTCGTGAACGGTTCGCGAACACGTATATTTTTAACAAATGAACACGAACAAGGTCTTGTTCGTGTTCGTTCGGTTCGTTTACAGCCCTACAGACAATTCATCATTCATAGCATCAATTCACCTTTTATCTTTAAGAGCATCTTTATAAGTGCAAGGTTCAATGACTTTATTAATAATAGCAGCAAGGCAAATATTTTCACTAGGTAAGTTGGAATAATTAACAACTTTATCATAACTATATCTAGCATTGCCAACAACAAAGTCATCAAATCTTTTAGGAGCAGAAGCAGATCTAGTAGATCTTCTAATGTTTTGAGTACCCTCAGGAAGGTTTGACTCATCATTAACACTACTAGACTCAGCCCTCACAGGTTCAGTTGCAACACCCATGGACTCACTACTCTCAGACACATCATCAGTTCCTGATGATTGCTGAGCATCACTATCAATAGTTGATTCAACTGCATCACTGTGTTGCTGAGTCACAGTAGTTGAATCAGTGGAACCCTTCTCTTCATCATTGGGATTTATATCACTTGAAGAATCAAAGTTATCAAAAAAGTAATTGGTTTAAGTTGTTTGGACTGTTTATATCAAGGCAAGAATCATTTTTAAAAGGAAACACAGTTTCATGAAAGCTGACATCCCTGGAGAAGATGAATTTCTTTTGATCTAGACTCCAAACTTTATATCCCTTTTTAAAATTAGAGTATCCCATGAAAACACATTTTTCAACCCTTTCATCAAATTTATCAGAGTTATCTAAAACAGTAAAGAAACATAGACAACCAAAGACTTTCAAGTGATCAAGAGAAGGTTTAAAGCCAAACAGCATTTCATAAGGAGAACAACCATGTAGCACAGAAGAGGGGAGCCTGTTAATTAAGTAGGAAGCAGTGAGCACACATTCAAACCAGTATCTAAGAGGGACTTTAGACTGAGATAATAAAGCTCTTGCAATGTTTAGCAGGTGTCTATGTTTCCTCTCCACAACATCAATTTGTTGTGGAGTATATGTGCATGAAGTTTGTTGAATAATTCCCTTTAGTTTTACAAAGGCAGACATTTGAGAATTAACGGATTCTGACCTGTTATCACTTCTAAACACTTTGATATTTACTTCAAATTGAGTTTTAATCAGGTTGTAAAAGCTTTGTATATTTTCATAAACTTCAGATTTTGATTTCATCAAATAAACCCACACAGATCTTGTAAAATCATCAACAATAGTGAGAAAGTACTCGTACCCTTCTATACTAGTGACTTTGTAAGGACCCCAAACATCTAGGTGAACAAGGTCTCCAACTTTAGTTGACCTATGGTCACTAAGTGGAAAGGGAATCCTATGTTGTTTAGCTTTGTGACATATATCACAAGGCTTGATCTCATTTGACTCAGACTTAATTTGTAAAACATTTAACACTTGTTCTGCAGGATGACCCAGTCTAGAGTGCCAGAGCTTTATATTTTCAGTCTTACTTAAACAAGAAAAACCAGAACTGAGGGAGTTACCACAGAAATACAGACCCTCGGTTTGTCTACCAGTCACCAGGGTTTTCTTTAAGCATAAATCCTGAATATAGCAAGTATTTTCATCAAATATCACTCTAAGTTTATTGTCCTTAGCAAGCTTAAACACAGAAATGAGATTCACACAGTATTCAGGGACAACAAAAACATCATTTAGAATCACAGAATCTGACAATTTAAAACAGCCGATTTGGGTGACTTTAGCATCAGTTCCATTTGGATGTTTAACGGTTATATTATATTCGGACACATCAACAAGGTTAAACATGTTTTTGCTGGACATAACCATATGCTGGTTTGCACTAGAATCTATAATCCAGTTCAGATTCTGCATTGAAGAGGTTTTTGAGTTAAAACAGAAGGTGTTATTGTAGTGTTCAAGGGAAGAGTAGGAACTTAAACATTTACCTCCTACATTGGACTTATTTGTGTCCTCAATTTTGTTCTCATTCAGCATACCTAGCAGCTTAGAAAACTGGTCAGCAGTCAAAGAGTTCAAGGAACTAGCATTTTTATCATTCACAGAGTCACTCATAGAAGAACTAGTACTACCACTGGTAGTGTTGTTGGATCTAGGCCACTGATGACTATTATGGTTTGGTTTTTGTCTATAGTTTGAAGGATAACCATGCAGTTCGAAACATTTATCAATAGTATGACCAATCTTATTGCAGTGAGAGCACTTGAGGTTTGGATTAGGGCCTTTGTTAAAAATTTTCTTGTTATCCTTGAAATTACTTGTTTTTGCAGCAAAACCAACATTAGGAATCTTTGAAACATTGTTTGATCCTCTATGGGATTCTTCCCTAGAGATGATTGAAAAAACAGTTTTTATAGTGGGTAAAGGGCCTCTTGTTAATAGATTGGTTCTAACAGGTTGATGAATGTCATCTAATCCCATTAGTAACTGCATAAGCTTGATTAATTGATTAAACTCATTAAACTTAGTAGAAGCATTGCAGGTACAGGAAGGTAACTGAAGCATGGCATCAAATTGTTTCCACATTGTGTTAATTTTATGATAATACTCAGACACACTAGCACCATTTTGGTTCACAGAATTGATCTTTTGATACAAACCAAACACAACAGACCCATCTACTTTATCATAGGTATCTTTTAAGTCATCCCAAACCTTAGAAGCAAGCTTTGAGTAGACTTGTCCATATATAATTCATCAGAAACAGAGTTCAAGATCCAAGTTAACACAACAGAATTGCATCGATCCCACCGACTAGCCAGAACATCATCAATTTTAGATTTAACACATGTACCATCAATAAAGCCTAACTTATTTTTTGCCATTAGTGCAAGTTTCATAGCGTTTGCCACACCACATAGTTTTCAGTTCCCTTTAATTTTATATTGACAATAGTAAGACCACTAGAATCACTAGCATGTAGGCATAAAGGATCACTACCATCAAGTTTGCTAACCAAAGTGACAGTGGGCTCAGACTTATCACCCATTTAAAGACAGAGAAGGCAGCCAACAAAGACAAGCAAGTAGGAACACAAGGCAGTAGCACAGAAACAAGTATCACCAAGGTAACATAACACAGTGTTATGAAACAAAACACGCAAACTGATAATACAAAGAGATAAACACAGAATAGACACGGCGAAGCCTGGACAGAGGTCCGATCAGAGGTTCGTCACTCAAGGTGCCTCCGCAGACGATATCCAGGGAGCCACAACACCACAGACAGACCACAAATGCAATAGAGTGTACCCTCTCTATGTCCCAATCAAGCCGGTCTTGCCTAAAACCCGGTATCAAAATGCCTAGACACAAGACTCAGTGATGCAAAATAAAACAGTAAAAGAGAGAGGGAGGGAACGATCTCACAAGGGGTGCGTAAACTCCGGCGGATCAGGCTTGTAACCTTCACTTAGGGTTACAAGCACTTGATCAGAAAACCAAGCACAAGTCCTGTTAGTTTGCCATATGAGGGACCAACGAGGGCCTTCTTCAAGGAATCAGTGCAAAACCCAAAATTAGGGTTTCGATCTCACAAGAGCAGCGCCGTCTCCCAAAAACTAGAACTCCAGAAACTGAATCACCAAACCCTAGAAATTAGGGTTTCAATCACAACACCGGCAAGAGAAGGGAAACTCCATGATTGAAGTCGACAGACCCCAAGGACTACCAAGACCTCACAGTGAATCAGACCTTCAAGATATACAACGGAAGAACACCAGAGCACCGACTCAACCTTGGAACTCTGATACCATGTCAGAACTCAAAGATTAAAAGAACAAGACAGTTTTATTATGAAATCTCAGCAATCCGATACAAAGAGTAGATGAACCAGTCATCACAGATTGATAAGCAAGCAAAAGATCTCCAACAGGATGATCTGTACAAGATGAAAGTAAACCCTAGACTCACGAATGTACGTGTGAGGATAGGGAACAAGACCAGCGACAAAAGAGATGAAACCGAGAGAAGTGAAGAGCTCGTGTAAAGGACAAAGAACCTTCCACCCTTTTATAAGGGAGCAAACCCTAAGCAGCATCCAAGAAACACGGGAGCCCAAGCCAGCAGCCCATCTTGACTCTAACGACTATAAGTCCAAAGCCAGCAGCCCAAAGGAGCTCACAAATAAAACAAAAATAAAACAAGGAAATATTAGCAAAGGAAAGAAATAAAAAGAGCATTCAAACTGTATTTTTAACAGTTGAGTGTTATACTTCATTGTATATATTCGTGTAGATTTAAAAGTAGGTTTAGAGGGCATGTGAGTTATTTGTTTTAAAAAACACACACCAAGTATTTGTGAGATTGCGGAACAAATTTGAACCGTTTGTTTTTTTTTTTTTTTTTATCAAAGATTTATATGTTTTAGATTTAGTGTAAATTACGCTTTTCGTTATGTGTTTTGGCCATATCACGACTTTAATCCGACGTTTCGTTTTCATACTTGTAGTACTTATGGTATATTGGAAGTGATTAAATGGGAACCAAGATTTATGTTGAAAACTACGAAAACCGAATAAATCACTAGTACATATAGCTTTAAGTGTAAAACGTAGTAGAGCTACTAGATAACCGCCCACCCTACTAACATTTTTCTTACCCGTTAAATCACTAATGCAAACTACGTACAAGTGGTTTATATGATTCTGACAATTCTCAACATAACTTTGGATCTGGAAAGAACACATTTCTAATCTATGCTATAATTTGTTGGCATTTTAGTATAGCTATTTAACACCATTTGTTATCTGGTGTTAACTTAAAGGGTATAACCCCCATTTTATATGTAAATGGCTAGTTTTGTAATTTGCTAAAATAAATATTCAATCAAAAGTAACCTAGCCCCAGAGACAAATCTCGAACGACCATCTTCTCCCCTTGAACCAAAGATTTTAGACCGTAAAAACAAAACCGCCCGAGCCCCTTTTAAATACTTGTAGAGCCAAACCCAATAACTAAGAAACGATTTAAAAATAAGAAACGATGGCCAAGAGGGGTACAACGGTTACTATTATTGGGCCTGATCTAGTGTCTGCGAGTTTGGATCAAAACGCTATTCACAAGAATAGGAACCTGTATAATACTATTTGTTGGGTTAATGCAATTGGGCATTATTGGGCCATCGATATATTTATGTCCATTTTCGAATTTATTTCACAATTTAATAATTTGATGAACAGTTCTATTGTAATAACTTTGTGAAACAAGAAGGATTATGTATCTTACACCCTTTCCAGAGTCTTTTAAGTTAAGTGTAGTCTTGATCACTTGGGTAACTTTCAATTTTGATGATAGTTGGTTGTGGAGTTAAGGTGTAAAAACGTAGTTTATAAAATTATTGGGTTACTAAAAGTAAAACGTACAAAAATAACCCGTTTCAACCCAAACTCATTTTGACCCGTCTTGTATCCTCATCTACAAATAATACACTCTTGTAGCTTCACATACGATAGTATGCATAAAGGGGGAGCAACAACCTACAAAAACGATACATGAAACCTGGTAATGAACAAAGTATGGAATGCAAAGTTTAAGAGGGCATGTCAATTGATCTGTGTGGACATGAGATGATGGTGCAATGTCATCAACCTTTTCAGTTCTTAGTTCACTAAGCATATAACATTAACATAGAAATGAATTTCGGTATGAATCGATTAGACATAATAAAACACGAAAGAATAATCACAACAGCTACATATACCACCTATTAAAAATAAAGCTGAAGACAAATTAAAGTTGAATATGAGCATAATAAGTGAGATTGTTCATTGAGGCATTTCATCAAACATCTGGCTTGCATGAAACTACAAGACTTTGTTAAAAAGGACACTTGAAAGGGAGAAAAGAAACAACGGTATATGAAGATATCCAAAATCGAATATCTTTAAGTAGCTGCTAATCGCATATATTAAATGAAAGAAATATCGACCGAATTAAAAGCTGTGAAATGGAAGAAAGGATGCTAAACGATTATTGGGTTATTGGATTGTTTCTTGGGCTTGATTTGAAGCTATATATCCATAGAACTTTTAGGAAAAAAAAAATGACGATCGGGTTTATAAAACATATATACACATATCCATAGAACTTTTAGGAAAAAAAATGATAATCAGGTTTATAAAGGAAAAAAATGATAATCACGTTTATAAAATATATAATAAATTAATAATCATCAGTTTATAAAACATATATATACTGGTAGAGGTGCACAAACCGGCTATTTTTAATAACCGGTTCCGGTTATCAAACCGGTTTTGGTTTCTCATTGTAAGGGTTGGAACTGGTTATTGCTATAACCGGTTTGGTTCCGGTTCTGGTTATTTGACCAAAAAACAATATCCTATGTGCTCGGTTCAGGTTCTCAAGAAACTGGGTATTAAAACACCCTATTTTCGGGTTTTCCTATACCCTATTTTCGTGTTTTTTAGTACCCCATTTTCAAGTTTTTTAATATTTTTTTGCGTTTTTCTTACCATATTTTCTCGTCTTATTGTTTATTATCATATATGCATTGTATAATGTGAAAAAAATAAATTAAATGCACTAACATAAATTTAAAAGGCAGATATTAGAATCATGTATCGGGTATAGTTGGTTCGGTTACGGTTCTTGTCAGGTTTCGAGTATTAATCTGGTACGATCGGTTCCAGTTACAGGTATTGAGATCAAACGCATACCCTATCTATACCCTACTGTTAGGGTCGGTTTCCGTTTCAAGCATAGAATACCCGGGTATTAAAAAAAACGATTCTGAGTATAGTTTTTTGTGCACCTCTATATATAGGTATTATATTACAAAGAGGTTCATAAAGATGTACCTACATGTTATCATAAACCTCCTGGAACTATTTCATCTTTGTATCTTTTATTTTTAGTAACTGCATAATTTTATAAGCTACCTTCTTTTACACCTTAATTCCACAACCAACCATCATCAAAGTTACACAAGTGATCAAGACTACACTTAACTTAAAGGACTATGGAGTTCTTAACAATGAAAAGTATTAGCATTTGAGCTACTGAAAGAGTTGAGTATAACAATGGGTGACATTTTAGTATGCATAGAGGGGGAGCAACAACCAACAAGAAACCGGCATCATATTGTTTCTAATTGTATTCCAACGAATGATTAGCATCGGACAGTTTGATCACGTAAAGTTTGACAAGTACTCCTGCGCTTGGAGAGCATAGAATTGAAGCAAAACAGGGAACAACAATCAAGCTAGGGGAATGAAGAAAACACTCGTGTTTTGCAAAGGAAAACCCCCACACAGGTCACGAACCGATTGGATCATGCATGAGTACTGACTTGCAAGCCGCAACCCCCAACCCAAGAACCAAACAAGGTTTCTTTCTGATTGACACAATTTTGGTTCAGATACGCCAACCCATTTAGCTAACGGTTTGTTTTTATTACATCAGGGTATGGAAAACTCATGATTTGCAGAATTTTCTTGAAAAAAGGAGGAAGTAAAGTTAGTTAGCAAGAACAATGAAGAGACAATTGGGATTACGAGTGACTACAAAGTCAATTTTCTACGATTTCATGGCTTCTATTAAGAAGAGAAGAAACGATTTGAATTGTGAAACCGTCTTCTGCTTTAAGCGGGATCACGGATGATGCTGCATTCATTCCACCAGGATCCCGGCGAGCAAGAAGCTAAGCTAGAGAACCAAAAACACACACCACAAGCAAAACAGTTCACCAAAGTCCAAAAACACACATTACACCATTTTTACAACCCCACAAACAACCCTGAGTCAAACCATTTTCAAAAATGAACAATCAAGAAGAAGGAGCTCTGTTGACCCGTCACTTGAACTACGAATCATACATGTGCAATAATGTTGGAGAAGCAAAAGCAACTTAAAATACTAACAAAATTTGGGGCTTCATAATGTTGAAACTGAGAACGAGTAATAGTAGTCGACAATGTTAGAAACAAAATCGAGGAAGATGGCTGCACCATTAATGCTTCGGGTCAACTGTTAATGAGTCCAAAGAATATGAATACCAGAGGAATTTGAATCATATATGATCTCAAATGACTTTATATCTTCATATTCTTTATCCCAACACTCTGAGTAATCGATTTGGCGTTCGTTTAAATCACCTATTTTACTTTTACTACGAACAACTTCCACATTAAGACCACCGACACGAGTCTGAAATGAAATATTTTTAGTGTATGTAGGATTGAACCATGGGATGTGCCTCAATGAACTAAAGGGTACATAACCCACCCTTTCATAGTTACATTGTTCCCAATCTTCATCAGACTCATGAGAGTAATCCGTGCCCACGCTTTCAGAGTCGTATGGTTCCAAATCGTTATTAAACTTCTCAGAGTGATCTATGGACATCTCCTGCTTAATATCTATGGACACTTCCTTAAGAAGCGTGGAAACTGAGGAAGCTTAAGGCTCACAGACCGGTCTTGACGTAAAGATTGTAACCCCATACAACCATAGAGACGAAGGTCTTTCAAACCTTTTAAGAGATGAAAGTTTCTCTCTATCCTTTTCAGTCGGAGACATTGAGATAAATTAAAAGAAACAAGGTTGGTACAAAATCGTCCAACTGACGGTGGGATTATATCTATACCAGTCCAACTCATATCAAGGGTTTCCAATCTATCCATGTTTGACTGGATATCTGGAAACTGTTGAAGTTGATTGCAAAAACCAAGATTAAGAGTCTCCAATTTTTTCACGTGTATGATGGGTGGGAACCTTTCAAGTCCTACACACCCTTCCATGTTCACGAAAACAAGGCTTTTGTGATATCCAATTAATGGATGAATCTCTTCTAAACTCCAACAACCCTTTAAAATCAACCTTTCAAGACATGGAAGGCCTTCAAAATTTGGAGTTGTGACTAGCTTCGCTGAACCATGGAGATCAAGAATTTTTAAATTTGGAAGACTCTGTTTCAAGAAACGCAGCAAAAGTCAAATAAATCAGTATACTTCTTGCCCATGAATCATTAGGCAGGAGCTCTTAATTTATACACAAATTTAAACTTGCATGTGATATAACATCTTAATATCTTATAATAACAACCTCTATAACATGCATAGTAAATTCCAATTTCTTAAAACATCATATCATTTTTACAGCATATTGTCTAAAAAAGTCTCCTGGATCCTAGCCCAAAAAACCACGGTCAGAATAGACAATTTAATGTTGACTACCAAAAGAAATCGAAACGACGCTAAATCTATCCTTCATCTACAGAGACGGTATGATATGTATTTCTCTTAATGAAATATGTAATATACACCTCTGTTTGTAGATGTGTCACAAACTCAAAAACCACTATCAAATAAACAACTAACTAAATGCAACTAACTCATTAGTCACTCTAATAACTAATTATGCTTTTTTTTTATGATTCATTTCACAGTTGCATTGCAATGGTAATTTTTGAAACTGCAATATTTACCTACCTTACACCCTTCCCAGAGTTCTTTTTGCTTGCTTTCTATCAACAGTAGACAACGAAGCTTTGTGGGCTGAAAATTTGATGGGAATGAAGATGCTGGATGCCCATTCCACAATATCCAGCGAAGGTTCTTCATGTTTGCAACAACATCAAATAGACCTGGATGGCTGATATGTGTTGGCAAATTAGCTAATACTTCGTTTTTCTGTGTTAATTAATCAAAGGAACCAAACTGTGTCAGTAACGCTATAGACAAACGTCGTTAGATGCACATATATGAAATATACTTTTGCAAAGATAACTTAACCATTGAGGGTGCAGCTGCCCCCATATCACAGAGGTATGCAATATCTTTCCAATTCCAAATCCTGCTATGCTTTTCCGGATTATTAGGGTGTTCCCCTCTAACAATGTAGTGAGCCATTTCTTCTATCAAGTCATGCATCTCAAATCTTCCTTCTTTTGAAACTTTTATGAGGGATTTTTGTTCCAACACCTTTAACCATATAACAGGGTGAAAATTACAAGCATCAAGCACCATCATTGCATCATCCATCCCCCATGAGCTCCATCTCCTCATAAAACATGCAACATCTAAGAATAGGTCTTTCTGGTAGGGTTCAAGTCCATCATAGCTTATTTTGAGTCTCTCCATGACCTTATCTTCTGGGATACATTTTAACTTGGCCAAGGTACTCTTCCACTCGTCCTTGTCTTTGTCATATAGAAAAGAACCTAGAACTTTAAGCGCTAGTGGGAGCCCACCTGCATAAGAAACTACCTCTTCTACAAGAATCTCATAATCTTCAACATGTTTATCTTTATGGCATGTGTGTCTATTGAAGAGCTTGATTGCCTCGTAATGTGATAACAAAGTCACTTCATAAATATTTGTGTGAGCCCTGGAGGATAGCAAATGCTTATCTCTGGTAGTAATTATTATCCGGCTTCCCTCACCAAACCAATCATGGGATCCCGCTAACGCCTCAAGTTGCTCAAGATCATCAACATCATCGAGAACAACTAAAACCCTTTTGTGACATAGATTTCTTTTTATCACGCTTCTTCCTTCTATCTCACTCCCTAGCTTCACTTTTCTTTTTAAAACAAGTGATAGAAATGTTTTTTGCAACTTTTTCAAACCCTTGCGTGATTTTGATTTCTCACGGATATTTTCAAGAAGACAAGAAGCTTCGAATTGGTGAGAAATTTCCATATAGGCAGCAGATGCGAGAGTAGTCTTACCACCACCCCCAACTCCCCATATTCCAACCATGCGCACACCACCCGATCCAATTTCCAACATTAATTTCAGATCACGTAAGCGGGTCTCCATTCCAATGAGGTCTTTATTATCGTTTGTATTTAGTGAAGAAAGCCTAGAAGAAATTGTACCAACAATGTCACTGATGCATTTTGCTTCATGGCTGCACGAAGGGTACATAAGGATATTTAGAAGTAGTTCCCACTCACTTATTTAATTTTAAAATTATCAATTATACAACTGAATTTGGATTTAAATTGCTAAATGTCAAGTATGAGAGTTATTTAACTTCAAGTTAAAAAAGAGGCAGAAACAATACAAGTGAAATTATAATAGGGAGTAACACAAAACAAAATATTATAATACCTACATTTTAACTATATGTTTTGTAAAAGACTGGTCGTTTATGACTAGCATTTTTGTATAAAGAACGTCTTTTTATATCTTGGCGTCAGGGAATTTTTGTAATAGTTTGGTTTGGTTTGGGTGGCACGCTTCCACTTACGTGAGTAAATAAGGATAATTAGAATTTAGAACACGCTTCCACTCACGTGATGGTCTAGTCGCTAATTCAGAATGTACTAGTGAGTAGTAACCACTTGGCACCATGTATTAAACACATTCTTTCGAATCTTAGAAACTATTAATGAATTAAACCTAATTACAAACTAAGGATTAGGATCAAATACAAAGGCTCCTAAAAATAAGAAGTGTACAAAAGCTCCTAAAAATAAACCCACTACACACACACAAAAAAAAAAAAAAAAAAAAAACTAAACACCCACCATCACCCAAAAACCTAAACCCCCTCACCCACCCAAAAAAAATGTTTTTTTTTTTTTTTTTTTTTTTTGGGGGGGGGGGGGAGGAGGGTTGGGGGTGGTTTAGGTTTTTGGGTGGTGGTGGGTGTTTAGGTTTTCTTTTAGGGGGGAGGGGTTAGTTTTTTTTAGGTTTTTGGGGGATGGGGGTTAGGTTTTTGGGTGGTGGTGGAGTGGGGTGGGTGTGGGTGTTTAGGTTTTGGGTGGTGGTGCAGTGGGTTTAGGTTTTAGGTTCTTGGACACTCTATAAAACCTTCTTACACTTCTTACTTTTTGCAGATTTTGTAGAATAACTTAACCCTACAAACTAAACTACAACGATAGTAACTATTATATTTTTATTAAACCCGTTTCATTGTTATCTACAAAATTTGCTCGTTATAAAAGCAAACTCATATCGACTAGTTATAAAATGCACATATCTTAAGCATAAAAAAGTTTAAAAAATGACAGAAAACTGTTTAAAAAAGAGGGAGGGAGAAAATTAATTACCAGTTTATAGTGTCATTGATGGTCCATCCGGAAATGCTGCCAGCCTTTTCCAACGCTTTTCTCCATGATTCAACTTTTTCCTTATTTTCTCTCTCATGTTTGGAAAATGCTTGTCCATATTTCCCCTTTTGTTTTCTCACGTCAGAAGGATCTACGTGATAAAATATGGGCAACAAGATCTGCCCTCTCTTGTCCACGGACTCTATAATATGTGCAAGCTCAGCCAAACACCAAGATGAATCAGCATAGTTTTCAGAGAATACAACAACAGCGATCCATGATTCTTCGATAGCCTTCAATAGGGTTGGACCGATTGACTCGCCCCGGGCAAGTGTTTCGTCATCCTTGTACGTGTGGATTCCTTGTTGTGCAAGAGCCGCATAGAGGTGACCCACAAAGCCCTTGCGAGTGTCTTCTCCTCTAAAACTCAGAAATACATCATAATTCCATGATTGAGAAATAGAGGCAGGAACTGAATGAGAAGAGGAGGATGAAGATGCCATTGATCTGTTGGACAAATTGGTTCGGAATTAGTACAAAAACAAGCAGTGTAAATCAGATCCAAAAAGAGAGATGTGGTCTTGAGTAGCTGAGATAGATTAAATATACGAGAAATCCCCCTTTCCAGGAAATTGGCATATGCAGGAAACTTCATAATACTTTCTATAATGTATATATTATTACTAAAATTAAAGGATTACGACAACATGAAGATTAAAATACTGTTAGTTGTTATTTATATATGTTGATCTAGAGGGGTAGCATCCCCATCACACTAAATTACTGTCTACCAACTATTTTATCATATGCATTAAATAATTGAGTGTCAAAATAGACTACAACCTTTCACATTGCATACCTTAATCTTTCTTGTATTTTATATCTATATATTTTGTTCTAATTTCTTAAATTATGTATAATGTTCAAATTTTAATGAGCACACAAAATGCTTACCTGATGCTGGTACTGAGAAAATTCACTGTTGGATTTTGCAATGTGGAGGTGAGTTGGTCTTAAACTAAACCTGCAAATTTGAATGTAACATTCCAAAGTATAAACTCATAATTAATTTAAACCATAAGCACCAGAATCAGTAATCTCGATATATGTATGACCCGTTCTACTAAGATATTGACTCAGGGAACAAAACAGATTGGGGAGGGTCAGCTTATTGTGTTGTTTGTTAATCAGATAATTTCCGTACCCAGCTTTCATCTATTTCGGGTTTACCATTCTTCTGATTAAATTTAGTGTTTGATTGACACGTCAAGATTAGAAGAAGATACCACCTTCATTCTGTTATGTTTCTTCAAATGAATGGACGATTAAAGCTGCGATCTCGGCTTCTTCTCATACCCTGCAACCTAGAAATCATGTTGTAGAATAAGTATAACATTAAGGAATCATATGAAATTGTAAAGGATCCGATTATTAATAATACATCATTTTTGCACAATACTGAATCAATATTTTGGCATGAAGGAGATCAAGAGAAACCTCTGCACCAAATTTAAGGAACAAAAAAAGTAAACTGCAGGTGTGTGTGTTGGTGATCCAGAAACCTCAACACCCTTGCCACCATATCAACAAATTACACATTTATTGTTTTTATCAAAATAAGTTATTAATCCCAATACCTCCTAGTAAAAACTCATCATGGTTTGCATGATTCGACCTGGTTTTTTCATTGAGACATTTCATCAAACACTTGGTATGCATGAAACTACAAACAACATGTGATCACAATATACAAATAGATTAAGAAGGTGTGGTTGACACTTGATAGACAAAGTAAGAAAGCTGAGGGAGAAAAGAAACACATACCAATGTAGACAGCTCCAACCCCCACACAGGTTTCTTCTGGTTCAAGTGGGATCACGAATGATGCTGGTTCCTGTGATGAGAATCTCGACTTCTTGACAATAGCCCTTGTAATCTCCATTTCATGGTTTTCAAAATGGATTCTTAATTATTTCCCCAAATTACTGAAATTCGTTTCATATCCCTTTATTAATCAACTATTTTGTTTCAAAGATATTGTTGTTGGGAAAATTATTGGGATATGAAAAAGCTGAATTTTGTTAAAAATGGTGTTTTAGATTTCATCCAACAGACGGAGGAAGTGGTTGTACAATACTTGAAGCACAAAGTACACTCTTTTCCTTTGCCTAACAGGCGGAACAAGAAAGAATCTGAATTTGAACCCCTTTGTCACGGGGTTACTTTTCGACCCTCGTGTGGCGTCCCCAAGTCCCCGGGACAAGCCAATCCATCCCGCTTCTTTGTGTGGGTCACTGGTTTCGTCCTGCCTTGGACTCATCAGGAGAGCGGCGCCAGCTCTCGACCAGTGGTGCGTTCGTCGTTTGCACGACTAGGCACGTACACCTCTTCATTGACACTGACTCTGTCCCCCGATAAAGTCCAGGACTAGCCAGTAACCCAAGCGTTCAAGTACACCTCTTCATTAACACTGACACCTTGCTTGCTTAGCCAAGGAGTCTGAAACAGGAACCGTGTCCAAGCGAAAGAAATTACTGCATTTGACTCAGAAGCCACCCTTTGTGACACTAAGACCACCCGTAGTGGGGCGTGGTTTTTCAAAAAAATCCAAAAAAAACGCCCCAAAACGCCGGACCCCCCATTACATGGGGCGTTATTGGGCGTGTTTTATGAAAAAAAAAAAAAAAAGGGTTTGGCGTTTTAATTAAAACGCTATGCACATATTTGCTTAACCAATCACTTTTGAGCATTGGCCTGACAACTTTTGAGAACCCCCACTTATGTTTTAAATGGTCTGACAACTTTTGAGCATGTGGTCAATAGGAGTGGGTCCAAGGTTTGATTAGCCAATGAACTTAGTTTGCTTTTTTTTTTTGTTTAATGATTGGAAGGGACATTATTATTTAGGCATTATTCCCACTACGCCACTTTTGCAATAACGCCCCATGCTGACTGGGATGACACGTGTCGGATAATGCCCTATGGTGGGGGCATTATTTTTCTTAACCACTACAGGTGGTCTAAGCATTTCTTGTGAGATTCCAGCTTATATAAACTGAGGAATAAGACTCTGAACGGCTGCAACTAGGGGTGCAAACGAGCCGAGCCCGAGCTCGACCAGGCTCTAGCTCAAGCTCGTTTAACATATGAAAGCTCGAGCTTGATTCGAGCTTTATTTCAAAAACTCGAGCTTGGCTCGAAGGTAATTTTTCAAGCTCGAGCTTGACTCGGTCTCGACTAGTTTAGTATTTATTAATTAATTTATATTAATTATAATTATTATTACTATTACTACATATAACATTTATGGTAGTTTATTGTCTACAGTATAGTATTTAGACAAGATGTGGAAACATATAGTAAGACAAAACACGATTCGTAAAACGCAATACGTAAACGACAATTACAAAAAAAAAAGTGTAAGTCACAAAGGTAGACACAAAGTGTACAACACAATGCATAAGACATTTCGTAAAACACAATGCATTGGCATTTGCAAAAGTAGGAGTTGTAGTCTAGGGGTTACAATTGCAATTTTTTAAAAGTTGGGTGGGGGTAAAAATGCAGTAATAGTGCAAGGGGTAAAAAAGCAAAGTCTAAAAAAGACAAAGTTTAAAAGTATAGGGGTGGTAGTGGAAATGTGTAAAAGATGTGGGGGAGGTTTAGGAACTAAATTTGTCATTTTGTGAAACTTTGAAGATGCCAAAGTCAAAGGGCTAAAATTGCAACATCGTGAAAGCACGGGGACAGGGAGGCAAAGCCGGTGGGAAACCCACCGACTTTCTCCTTTAAGATTGTAGAAGTATTTTGCCCGTCACGCGTTGCGGCCGCGCGTGATGGGTGGAAACATATAATAAGACAAAACATGATTCGTAGAACGCAGTGCGTAAAAGACAATTAAAAAAGATGTAAAACATAAAGGTAGACACAAAATTTAAAACACAATGCCTAAGACATTTCGTAAAACACAATGAATTGGCATTTGCAAAAGTAGGAGTTGTAGTTTAGGGGGTTTCAATTGCAATTTTTTAAACGTTGCGCATGTGTAAAAATGGAGTAATACTCCAATGGGTAAAAAAGCAAAGTCTAAAAAAAACAAAGTGTAAAAGTTTAGGGGTGGTGGCGGAAATGTGTAAAAGATGAGGGGGTGTTGGTAGAAATGTAAAAGAAGATGGTTGGTGGCGTAACTATGTAAGAGCTAAGGGGTTGATGGTGAAAAACCAAAGTAGAGGGTTGATGCTGGTAAAGTTTGAAAGATGAGGTTGTGGTTTTAGAAATTCAAGTAGGAGGTTTAGAGGCTAAATTTGTTATTTTATAAAAGTTTAAAGACAAAGTAAAGGGCTAAAATAGCTAAATTATTAAAGTGAGGGGGCATGGAACAAAGACAAAGTAAAAGGCTAAAATTGCAAAATTATTAAAGTGAGGGGGGCATGGAGCAAAGCCGGTGGGATTTCCCACCGACTTTGTCCTTTAAGTCTTTAGGGTAATGTAATATTATTTGTAGTTCTGTCACTAAGATTTTGTCACCGCCACCTAGCCAATTTTGGCCACCACCAAACTTTAAGCTTTTTTTTTCTTTTTTCTTTCTTTCTTTTAGTTAAAGTTTATTTAACTCTTTTGAGAAAATTAGTTTTTTAGTTCATGTGTTTTAGTAATTTTAATTACTTGAGTCTAAAATTAAAAAGTTTAATACTCCGAGTCCCTAACCACTTATTTATAAAGTTTTGAGTCCCTGTGTTTTATTTGTTTTAACCACTTGAGTTCAAAATCAAAGTACACGTGATAAAAAAAAATTGGACTCAAAATGTTATAAAATGAGCGATTAGGGACTCAGGGCGTTAAACTTTTTGATTCAGATGATTAAAACCATTAAAACATAGGGACTCAAAAAGTAATTTACTCTACCTCTTTTAAGTTTTAAAATTCTCACCTTTGTCCCTTCATTTTCTAAGAGTTTCTTTTGACCCCTCGACTTTTTAATACTTGTCAGTATAATTTCGAGTTAACCTACGTTTTAAATCGTGTGAGTTACTAAATTCGTGTTTTTCTTTTACGTTTTTCCTGGTTTAGGTTGTTTTTGACTTTCCACTTAGCACGGTTCTACCACAAAATGCTGGTAGCACAGTTTATTTTATACCCCGCCCCGCAACGCGGAGGCTTAAAACTAGTATAATAACAATTACGATAGATTATTATCTACAGTAATAAAAGAAGCCTTCATTTTAAGAATATTTACAACTCTACCATTTCTTTTATTTCCATCTTATTTTAACCACACAATAGAGGCGGATGGTTTTGTATTTTTCTTTTTCTTATATAACTAGGTTTAACACCCGCCGCGTTGCGGCCGGGATTTCTTAGCGAACATGTTTCAAAACGCGGCCGGGATTTCTTAGCGAACATGTTTCAACCTATATGTTACAACGGAGACGTGACGATAATATTATTTTATACCGGACATTTTCAACACAAATACTTTTTAAGTTGTATAATAATAAAATCCATTCTATAACAACAAACGTTGTCCTCTTACAACTCCCATGACATTTTTTATAACTTGCAACACACTACTCCAGTTGCATCAAACTTTGCCAACACAACACCACCTTTATTCCATTTTTTTGAAATTCCCACCATGTTTTTTGAAGTTATAAAAACAAAATAAATAAATAAAAATCCTTTCCCCTGATCTGTGTTCCTAAATGCTAAACCTATGAGGACAGTGGGCTTCAGCTAGTAAACCTATGAGCAATGCTTTACATAACATCCATACAACCATTCAAATGAGGCAATGAGTTGATTTAGGCCTTTTTGTCTCTCAAAATGAATCGTCCTGCACTATCAACTTCAGATGATCAATACATCAAGTATTTACATTTCTAGATCATTTCGTCCAGCTAGGGTTTGATAGAATCAAACTCAATGACAAACAAACAACAAATTCAGCTACATAATAACTTTTTTCACATGCAAGCTTTCATTTCAAATAGCAGGATTAAAAACACAAATTACCCGAAGATGATAGGGCAAAATCATTCAGCAAAGAAGGAGAATGAAGTTACTTAACGATTTGAAGAACTTTGATTTGCTATTTGTACTTTAAATCGGTATTATTAATTGATCAGAATCGACAAATATCAAGCAAAGATTGCAACGAATCAAACTATCAAAGTACAAAACTCCCTACCTTTAGAAATAATCAAGCTTCGGTTTCATATCAACAACAACGCACGCTTGACTTTTACAAGAAATTTAACAACAAACCAAAAATGTAAGTAACATATCATTTTGTAATCGAGCTAATAAACTTACTCGAGGGTAATTTTACTTCAGAATTACACCACAAAAATTCGTTGTCGCTGCTGGTTGAGTCACAGCCGCCGCAAGATCCACTCCAAGAATTCCCAAATCGCCGCCGATTCCACCATCTCCGCCAACACGTGTGGCGGAACCCCGAATACTCACCATCAACCACCGTTGTTGCCGTCGCGTAGTCCCTCTAATTCTCGTCTCTGACCTCTCTATCTCTCTTTCCACACCCTTTCTCTCTCTTAGTCTCTCTCTATTCCTTTCTAATGACGTGTTGTTGGACGAACATAGAGAAAAGAAAGGGGTTGTGGTGGCAGTAGAAAGATGTCGTCTTCATTGGAAGCCTAAACTTTCTTTCAGATCCTTTTTAATCGACTTCCATATCTCCCCCTCTCTCATATGACAGATCTGCTTTGTGTAGCAAGGGTTGGTGAAAGCTTTTCTCTCTCTATTGTGCGTGGAAGGAGTTGAGAAGGAAGACAGGTGGAAGACACGTTAACCATTTAACATCACTTACAACACCTAACAACACAACACACTCTTCAAGAATAATGTACAAGACCACATAGCAGAAACATCAAGGTTTTTTTTTAAACACTCCCCAAGCACAAGTTACAACCCACCAATGCATAACCATGTTGCTTCTTTATATAGGGTTTAATAGTTTGTTGGAGCTGAAAGTTTAGTTTTTTAGGGCTATTGGATTTTATCACTCTCAATTATTGGATATTGGTCGCTGTCACTCTTAACTATTACTTTGACTTCCATCACTCCCAACTTAACACTTTGTGTGTTGTATCACTCCACAGTGAACATTTCTTAGTGTTTGACTTGTGTTATTGGTGATATTAGGCTAACACTTTGTGAATTACTAATGACTGCAGGTGAATCTTCTCCTAAAAGACAAATGGGGAGCCAAACTACTCAACCGGATTGACACAACACACAAAGTGTTAAGTTGGGAGTGGTGGGAGTCAAAGTGATAATTGAGTGTGGCAGCGACCAATACCCAATAGTTAGGAGTGATAAAATACAATAACCTTTTTTTTACATTGGGTTTTTTTTTAAGTTAAATATTTCTCTATAAATCCGAGGTTTTCTACATTTTAAGCCAATTCACAATAGAAGTTCACGTTTGTTTTTGCATATGTTTTACGTCACGTGACAGTATAATTAAGTTCGGATTTTTGTTTTACCATATTTTTTTCTGGTTTTGGTCGTTTTTTGCTTACTACTTTGTATGGTTTTACAACCCCTGCACCCGCAACGCGGGGGTATAACACTAGTTATACATATTAAAGGAAACTGATGATGAACAGTAATTCGAGATTTTTTAATATTATAGTTTTTTAACTTTTCATTATTTTATTATTTTACTACTTTAATTTATTATTTTATTGTTTCATTATCTTATTATTTTAAGTTTTCTCATATAATATTATAGTTTTTTAAGTTTCCATTATTTTATTATTTTAAGTTTTCTCATATAACATTTAAGATAATGTCTTAGCAACATTGATGCCCTGGAGATCTCGTCGGTATAACATCGGTATCGGTATCCTTATTATCATAATCGTTACTGATATTCTTATTTATGGGTTTTGACCGATGTAAAACACATATCGATATTATTTTGGTCATATCGTGACTTTATTTTTGGGGTTTTATCTTTCGCTTGATATACCGAGTAGCGATACCGTACCGATGTCGCAATGAATCGAACCCATACTGAATGAATACCCGCCGCAACGTGCGGGGGAATTTAACTAGTTATACATATAATTTAGTTATTTTTTATATTTATATAAATGGTAATTATTATTATATAAATATATGTTTAATATATAAACAGAAAACTCGTTTAGGCTCGCGAGCCGGCTCGAGCTCGATAAGCGAAACTCGGGCTCGGACTC
Source organism: Helianthus tuberosus (assembly GCA_030545235.1). Taxonomy (NCBI): domain Eukaryota; kingdom Viridiplantae; phylum Streptophyta; class Magnoliopsida; order Asterales; family Asteraceae; genus Helianthus; species Helianthus tuberosus. The sequence goes on from CM060396.1 coordinate 11,316,016, forward strand.
GGTTACTAAATGAGCTTGTTTTTGGCTCGAGCTCAAGCTCGTTTAAGCTCGGCTCGTTCGAGCTTTTTTTCGAGCCGAGCTCGAGTAGCTCGGCTCGTTTGCACCCCTAGTTGCAACCCATACCATTTATGCAATCAAAAACTATTTTTTTACCTCCGTTTTAGTTGCTGTTTTGATTTCAATCGTTGCCCCCTTTGTCAGTTTGTTTTGGATCGTAAATTTCTGCAATTTGTTTTCGCTTTTTTTTTATTGCTGTTGATTTATGAACTAGAGGGTGTGTTTTTTTTGTTCAGTCCATAGGGTTTTTTTGCGCAGATGTAAAATTGGGGGCGTACGTTGCGCTGCTATATGTTTGTTAGTTCTGTTTTTGCTTGTTTTGGAGGTATTTTAGCTATTGACTTTAGGCCTTTGGGTATACTTTAACCTATGTTAACTCCATCTAAGTGTGAAATCAATCTTTTTCCCCATTTCACTTTGCCAAAAAAGAAAAGAATAATTAATTTAATCTTTTAACATTTGGTTTACATGTTAACACATAACCCATTTAATGTCCTTTACCACAAGGAGGGAGTGGCTTGCAGTGTTAGTTATAATGCCATGTCATTGTTAACAATCTAAATGTTAGAGACTAACATACCCCATGGCCTTACATGCGCACCAAGTGTTTGTTTTAATGCCTCAATGAAAGTTTTTGTTTCATTTTTTGAAACAACTTTGTTTTCGGTGTTTACCTATGTGGCGTTTGGAGCAGATCTCATGTTGTTAATTTGTTTAGAACTTCAGATGATGGCTTTCTATTCATATCCAAATCACAAACCAAATTTGAACAACATAGTAAGTTTTGCTATGAGCTTTCAAAATAGGTTGGTTTGACATTAAATTCAGATATTTCTTTGAACAGCATAGTAAGTCATAGAAGTTGTTCGATTAATAAGCCTTTTTTGTGTTGTATACTCACTTTAGGTGACTGGAAGCAAGAAAGGTATTTTTCAGCAGAAAAGAAGTCAAATACCCGAATGGGAACCGATTGAATCGGGCTACTTTATCCGGGTATTGGAAAGCAACCGGATTAGATAAAAAAATTGTTACTTCAGAGAACAATCAAGTTGCGGGCATGAAGAAATATTTTACAAAGGAAAACCCCCACACGGGTCATGAACCGATTGGATCATGCACGAGTACAGACTCGCAACCCCTCAGCCCAATAACCCGACTCAGGTTTCCTTCGGATTGATACAATTTTGATTCGAATACACAAACACATTTAGCTAACAATTTGTTTTTGTTGTATCAGGGTATGGAAAATTGGGTTATTTGCAAAATTTTCTTGAAGAAAAGAGGAAGTAAAGTTAGCAAGTACAATGAAGAGACAATTGGGATAATTAGCGATTGTAAATCGGTAAAATCAAAACTAGTTTTCTACGATTTCATGTCTGCTAGTAAGAAGAAAAGAACTGATTTGAATTCGACACCGGTTTCATCATCTTCGGGTACAAGTGGGATCACGGATGATGTTGGTTCTTGTGACGAGCATGAAGAGAATAGCCGTAGTAGTCTGGATGATGTTGAGAATTTAATGAAACAATCGTCATAAACTAATATTCTTTTTTTAAAGATTATCCTAAGTTTAATTTAATTTAGTAATGGGTTATTATTATTTATTAGCCTTTAGTTAACAAGATTCCTATGAAAATAATCCAAATTTTTAGATGAGATTAAAAGAATGAAATGTTATCCATGGAAATTTTCTTTCAGTTTCATCCTTGAAATTCAGCAAGTAGTGATGATTTACTTACAGTGGTTTTAATATATTGCAGTCAATGTATTTGTTACATACACATTTATAAGAAAACTACTTAGTGAAACAAACATAAGGTTGCGTCACTATCTTTAAGAGTGAATCGCAAGTTTTGTCCTTTATGTTTATACTTAGTTTCAGGCGGTGTCATTTGTCTTTAAAATTGATAAGTTTTGTACTTGATGTTTACAAATGCTATATGGTTTGTCCTTTTTTCCTAACCAAATTAATTTTTTTGGTTAAATCTAGCCACATCCTTGTACATAAGGGTAATTTTATCATTTTACTTTTACATAGACTAATTATTTAGATAACTTAAAAAAAGTTTAGAAAAAAAGAAACTTATATTTAAAAAAAAAAAAACCCTTACTCTCTCTCATTCTTACCTCTCCATCTCTCCCACCTCCACCTACACCTGCCACCCCCATCACCACTGTCACCTGCACATGCCACACCATCACCACCGCCACTTACTAATCTAGACCTCTCTCTAATCTATTTCTCTCCCATCTGATCAGATCTCTCTCTAAAACCCTTTTCCAATTCGACCCATTTCACACTCTCAATTGGTTGATTCGCTGAATTGGTGCAATCTGAGTTTCGTACAAGGTATTTGTTAAAATTCCCCAAAGAACTTTTTGGGTATTTACTAATTTCGTTAACAAATCCGTTTGCATAGATTCAAAATATTGTTTCCCCCCCCCCCCCCCCCCCCCCCCAATCAGCTAAAATGGATCATATTGATAAGTTTGTATGTTATTATTAATACAGTTCATTGATTTGTTGATTGGGTGTATAAGCTGAGTTGCACATAAAGTGTTTGTTGAAATTCCTCAAAGACTTTTTTTGGCTTTTGACGAAATTGATTGCTGGAAGTTAAAGAAGATGAGTTTGGGAATGACTCCCGAACAGAAATTTATCTCCCAATTGACGTTGATTGGCCAAGAGTAGTTTGAGTGCAGCCATGGCTACGCAATTGGTTTGGACACCAATTGATGTTGTGAGCTAGAGGTTAATTAATGGTTCCAGGTGTGAAAAGTGGTGTTAAATACAATGGTGACATTCATGCTTTTCGACAGATTATTCGCGCTGATGGGATTCACGGGTTGTATTGGATAGAGGGTGGTGGTGGCTAACGGTAGAGGTGGAGAGAGAGAGAGAGAGAGAGGGGGGGGAGAGAGGTGTATATTGTATAGGGGTTAACTTTGTATAATAGTAACCAAGTTTTAAGAGTTTTCTAATTAGGTCACTTGTAATTTTTTTTGTTCCAATTAGGTCATTCAAGTTTCATTTGATGTTTCAATCCTAGATATTTTACCTAAATAGAAGGTCATCCATCCTAAATAGCATTTATTTAGGTTTTTTATTTAAAAAAATTGTTGACATGGCACATAAATACCAAATGGGTTAGAAAAAAATACGAAATAGATTTAAACTTTTTAAAAAAAATTGTAGAAAAGTTATAAAAAAATGCGAAAAAAATTTAAAAATGTGATTTTTTTTTCAAAATCTCTAAAAAGTTATCAAAATTTTTATAAAATCGTAAAAAATAGTTAGATGTCAGTAAATTTTTAATGAAAGAAAGTACTAATTACTCATACACCAAAAGCATTTAAATTAGAGTCATAAAAGAAGATAAACAACTAACCATAAATAAATGTCATGTAGTACTATGACCTGCTATTTAGGTAAAATATCTAGTATTAGAACACCAAAATAAAATAGAATGATCTAATTAGAACAATAAATTTTATTAGTGACCTAATTGGAACACTCCTAAAACTTCATTACTATTCTGTGGCATATTCCCTATTGTATATATACATGTATAATATTATACTAATTTTCTTAAAATTAACTTTATTTTTTTTTATTTTAACATTTTTAAATAAAGAGGTAAAAAGACTAAAATACCCTTTTGTTACCTGATTTAACAGAGAAAACTAACTGATTTAGGCCAAAAGGACAAAGTGTGTAGCATTTAGAAACATTAAGGACAAAACTTATCAATTTTAAAGATAAATGATATCGCCTGAAATTGGGTACAAAGATAAAGGACAAAACGTGCAATTCACTCCTATCTTTAACTTTAATTAATATAATGATTTTGATTCTGACTTTTTAATTCACATTAATCATTTTGAAATTGTTAATTCAAACAAGCCAATCACAGCTAGAGTACAAAGATTCTTTACTAGTTTGAAATATATGATGCACTTGGATTTAAGTTAATGGCTATCCATTAACCTATACATGTTGGGCCTATTGGGCTTCAACTGATCCTCCTATGGCCCTATCTTATATGTAGGTTTTTGGGATCACCCGTCAATCCTTTTAACCTTTAATATTTTAATATGCCAACCCACCACGATTGATACCTATACTGAGAAATGTATCCCCTAACTCTCACATACATGTAACACACAATACACAATACACTTAGGGGCTGTTTGGCAACATCTGAATGGTTAAGTGCTGAACCAGTAAGAGATCTAAATCATTAAGTACTGAACAAGTAAGAGGTATGAACCATTAAGAGTCTGTATAATTCTTAACCGTTTAGAGGCAAATGTCTGACCAATTCAGATTAGAGGTCTTAACCGTCCAGACTCTGTATAATGCTTAACCATTCAGAGACAAATGTCTGAACCATTCAGACATCTGCTCGTGAAACAAACAGTCTGAACCATTAAGTGCTGAACCAGTAAGAGGTCTGAACCATTAAGAGGTAAACAAACAGCCCCCTTACATGAACAAGCTCATTATACACATGAATTTGAACATCGACTTGTGGTATCATTTTACATCACTTAGCTTAAAAGTTAAAAATATTGTTCTACCCCTATGATTTTTAAACGATGATACCTTTTCATATGTTAATATATTTTTAACAAAATTGCACCGTAAAAAGGAGCATTTAATCCCTTTTATTTGAGTATGATATTGCTATAGATTTTTATTTTAAAAATTAACATGTTATGTGATTACCGGTGTTCTCTGTTGCATCGCGCGAACATTATTTTAGTTAGGTCCAACACGCATACTCTTAACACAACCCCAACCACGTCATCAATTGTTGTAAATGCACTCCATGAATCTTTAACCAATATTAAAAATTATACTAAAAGGTAACTGAATATGACAGTTTAAACATCTAGTTTTCTATACGAAATCATAGCTACGTCATTCTGTTAAAGAATCCCTAAAACAATTTTTCCTGAATCAAATTCCAAATTCTTCTATATTAAGCATTGGTTTCTCGAAATTATTTCACCTATGTATATGTAAATAGAAAGTCAATTTAATCGAAAAACAAAGACAAGCGAATGAAAATGAAAATAATTTTAAATTTTTCGTTAAATGGTTTGGTCGAAAAAAAGTTAAATCATCGTTTGATAACCAATATAGCCAATAAATTATGGTCTTCAAATAACGACAATCAAACCAAACCAACTCATACTCACCCTACTTAAAAATAATCAACATTGGGTAATAAACGGGGTTACAAAAATCCAACAAGTGATCTAACTTCATTACTAAATCATCAATCATCCATCTTTAGTTCTTGCCCACTAATAAAGTTTTAACTAGTTTTTCTTAATCCACAACTATCTATCACCAAAGTTACCCTAACATCCAAATCCACTAACTCCATCTTTACTATAAAAATTCAAATGTTAAGAATCTTCTCCCTATCTGCTACATAAAGGTAATAACTTACACTTTTTTTTATAGATTTCAAGCCTTGTCTCAATCGGCTTATGTATCCGACACACTTCACACACAAGAGATATATGTATTTGCTGTAATAATAGAGTCATTGATCATTAAGAATCCCTTTCAAATATACTGATGTGTCTTAAATCATACACATTTTATACATCAAATTCCTTACATTTTAATCTGTTTGAATATGATTTTCTCGCGATTTAGATACTGATTTGGATAAATAATGGATTTGCAGGATTTGATAAGAAACCTGTTGATTTCATGAGGAAAACGAAGGGAATAAATTCAGCAAAGAAAGCACGGAAAAGACGTGTCGGGAAAACAAGAAAATAATAAAAAATTGCTGAAGAAGAGCCCTTACGGACCGTAAGACCCAACTCTTACGGACCGTAAGGGGTTGGTGAATATCGCAAACTGACCAAACATCTTACGGACCGTAAGGCTTAGCCTTTACGGTCCGTAAGGACTTAGTGCGCCGCCCCACTATCTTGACCTAACTGCTTACGCACCGTAAGGCTTAGCCTTTACGGTCCGTAAGGTGTTAGTGCGCAGAATTCCACTTAAACTGACCTAACTGCTTACGGACCGTAAGCCATGACCCTTACGGTCCGTAAGGGGTTCTGTAATCGCGAAAATTTGGCTATAAATAGCACAATTCCAATTCTAAATATTCATCTCACAATACCTTCGGGTGTGGATCAATCTGGTCGATCTCGGAGTACCTTGGAGCCATATGAGAGTCGGGGAAGCTTCCGACTCGAGTTTTAAGCTTCTGGGGTCGGTAAATATTCGTTTTTCAATTTTCTATTCTCTTGTATTATGTTTTCAGTAGTTTTCAAGCATTTGTTTAGTTGTGTTCTTGTATAATATGTGTGCTTAAACTTATAAACTACCTGGGTTATGATGAACTTGATGATTGTAATATATATTTGATGTAATTTCAGTTATTTGATGTGATTTACATAACTTTATCTTGAAATTAATCTTGGTATTGCTTGTTTGTGTATTTTGATTAATTATTTGTCGACAATTCAAATCAATATACTAAAACTTGCATCCTCACCTTATGACTCGAAAGATATTAGGGTGAGCTAGGTTATTAGCTAATCATTGGTGGGTAAATTGGGTGATCGATAACTCGGGCTTGTTTATTACATCATGGTTAAAGGTTTTCTAGGATTTTAATTTTCAAAGATTTGTTCGCTTTGCGGGTTTTTAAAGATCTTCTCACAACTTAGTCTCTGAGGTTCCAAAGGTCGGATTCTCGTAGGATTTGGTATCGATAGCTCGAGCCGATTCGTTCTAGCATTTCACATTTTGTCTTAATCTTTTGTTTAATACATCACTAACGAGGGGTTAATCAAGGGAAAAGGATATTTAACTGTTATTATTGTCAAATTAACATTGCATGATTCTAGGAATTCAAAACCCAGGTAGTCCGTTTATCATATATTTGTAAAACTTTGTTTCTGTGATTGTTATACTTTGTTTGTTTATTTGTTTCACTGTGTGTTTGTTTATTTGTTTTACTTTTCGTTTCCTGTCTTCTTTTCCGTAATTAATTAAATTATTATTTTAAAAATCAATTTAAATCAAACATCAAATTTAACTTTATAGTCGATAGAGGTTTATTATCTAAAGTTTGTATATAGTGTCCACGGATTGATATCCGGTCTTGCCATCTACACTACACCGCGACCGGTGCACTTTCCGATTATGTATGGTTTAGTAGCATTTCCATTTAAAAATTGTTTTGAAAATAAAACGAAATATCATATACTCGGACATGTAGTAACTGGAAGGGTTAAGTACCGTTAAGTTGGGAACTCCTGTCTAGGCTGGCATTCGTACAAATCCAAGTATAAGGACCCGTTGCCTACCTGGGGACAATCCCAATGAGAGTACCGACACCTATTAGGCCAAAGCATGTCCAACATTTAAGCATATGAATAAAAGCAGACCGCGTTCCGCACATCAAGTTTTTGGCGCCGTTGCCGGGGACACTGGCAAACTTTAGAGAACGACCCGAGTCGTCTATTAAGTTATTTTTTTTACTTGTTTTCATAGATTAAAGTTTGTTTGTTTGTTTTATGTATTTTTTATAATGTGTTTGATCTGTGGAGGGCCTCATTTTACCGAATATTGTCCAAATTCATCGGAGTATTCCACAGATTACTCTTCTAACTTATATTCACAACCACAACCATATCAAAACTATTATTCTTCGCCATATCAACCATGCAACGAAAGCAAGTACCCACCTTATTTTCCGACATTTGTGGAATGTCAAATCGTCGCTCAGACAGCATCATTACTGAAGCAAAACTGCGAAGCACTAGAGCAAATGTTAGAAAAGATGGAAAACAACGATCAAATCATAAATCCATTTTGTGGGAACTGTGCTGGACCGCACAAGTCTGAAGATTGTCCGAACTCTTTTCGATGGGCAATGCCTTCGGTTACAAAGGGGATATATTGGGCCGACAAGGATGATTGGACTTTAAATCAAGACATGAATGACGAGTCGGTAGATGCCACAGAGCTTACCAATATGGAGACAACATTAAAGGATGCTGAGGGTATTGGTGAAGATAATAAGGTAGAGCAGGAAGAACGAGAAGAGAAAAATGTTAAATTCATAATTGATTTTTCCTGTGATGAAGCGGAAATAGATGCGAAGCTGGCTGAATATAGGAGATTAATAAAAGAAGAGATTGAAGAGGAGCTACCCGGTAAGCCAGAGTTATCAGATAGATAACCAGAGACGATAATGGACACTAGAATCCCACCTCCGGTTCAGCAAGTCGTTAATTCCAACCATTGGTGTCCTACACCATGGAATATCGATGATGACTTTTGGAGTGATGACGATGAAAGGGCCTCGATACTCAGCAGCTCTAATTGAAGAAGTTGAAGAAAAGCCACTTGACAAAATGGAGGATGAGAAAGACCATGAACCATCTTGGGAAGAAGAGTTTGGTGATGAGTTGGTAGGTTTGCCAACTATTGAAAATGCAGAGTTTGACCCAATCGGTGATCTTGCCTATTTAGAGAAATTACTTGAAGGTGAACCGATCATGGAAATCAAACAAATGCCATACGAAGAAGAAGAGAAAGTGGCTGAGGAGTTTGAAAGTTGGCCCGTGGAAAAGCTAGAAGCTGGATCACCACCACAATTAAAAACACGAGGGAAGACACGAAGAAACTTGGATCAACATATCTTGAGGATGCAAAGATGGTGCAAATGGAAGCTCAAGGTAAAATGCAGAAACAACCATCATCATCTTTATATGACACGAATCAGGTTTGGTCCAGGTAAATTTAAGTATTGGTGGCTGAGACCTATTTGAAAATGTTAAAAGGTTTAAAAATTCCAAATTTAAAATTTCATATAATAACAAGAAGCGAGTGAAATTGAATAAGCTAGACTGGGGTTGGATAAAGGAGAAGCCTCCTGATTGAGGTTTTGGGATGACACATAGTTATGTAGTTGGTATGGTTTTTTCGTAGTGTTTATTTTATCTTTATCTTTTGTGTGGTTTGAGTTAGTTTTTATCTTTGAGTCAGTTTTACGCCTAGGTTTGTTTGTCGTGTCATGTGCAGGTTTGCTTATTCCGCCCGTACTCAATCTCCATTTGGGTGAAAATCTCGGAACTGCAATCTTGTGAAAAAGCAACCAAGGTGTAAAAGGAGACCGCAAAGGAAATGCTATACGGTCATATTCAAGTTTGGATTAGGAACATGCATAGCTGGCACAGATTATCATCATAACCAGCTAAGTCCTTTCCAAATTTGTCTTTAGTATTTTATTTCTTAATTATATTAGTGTTTTTGAGTCGGTTTCCATCCTACATTGAGGGCAATGTAGAAGTTAAGTGTGGGGATGGGAAACTATCGTTAAAGTCATAAAATAAAAAAAATTATAATTATTGTTTTGTTTTTGTGCATATTTAATTTATTTTTATCTAATAATTATACATATGAGAAAATGTAAAAGTGTTTTTCGTAAATAGAATTTTTTTCTAATTATTCATAAATTTGCATCTTAAATACACACCCAATTTCAGTGAGTTTTGAGCCTTTCTAAAAGCATTCATCATATGCTTAAGATTTCATTTGATTGAGTGTGCCGCATAATAGTATACATTTCATAACTTGTCTTGAATATACTTGTTAATTTCATTAACTATAAAATTGTATAAAAATGATAGAGGCATTAGGATACACCCATGTGTTTACCCATTTGTTAAAATTTTTAAAAAAAAATTATCCAATAGAAAACCATGTTGAGCCTTTTCCTTTTTCGTTTGTTGTATATAAGCCTTTTTGTTTTATTTTTTTAACCCATGTGTGAATTCTGGTTTAGTATAATTTTCTTTTCATAGGAATTTAGTTTGGTCTTTTACCGGCAGACCTAAAAGAACTGGATATGCATTCGTTTGAGTTAAATTTGCTTTGTTGTCTACAATTCGCGAAACCAAGTTTATGAGACATCCAAGAGTGCTATGAAAAGACGAGCAAAACGATACGACAAATGCAATGGATGTGGAAACTGGTCTCACACAGGAAGATGTAGAAAAAGTCAACTGAATCCCAATATGAATACACGCTTCTAATCAGGATGGGTGCTATTAGGCTCGATGCTGAATGATCCATTAGAGTTGGAAGTAATATTCACTACAGGATACAGGAAGATTTGATCCACATCAAGGATAAAACCGGTCTTGACGATCTGACCTTAAAAGAGTCACTTGGTTTGTGAGTGTGTGTGACATAAAAAAAAATTGTGTGAAGTTTTTTTTAGGATAATTTGCTAGACCGGATTGAAACACTTCACCCAGTAAATATCCACAATTTCCTACCTTTAAACCCTAGCCAAGTTACAACCCACAATAAAAAGTCCTCTTGATTTATATGATTTTTATATGTTAATTGGTAAAGATGAGATTTCATTACAAGCTTATGATAATGTTACTATATGGCCCGGCTTTTGAGTGATCACAGAAAATTACTAGTGCACTATTCACTAGTTTACCCAAGTGAGCCGAGAAGAGTAAAAGATGCAAGTAAGTGAGTAATTGAAAATAAAACTCTATTTTTGAAAAATCACATTTAGTTTTCTCATCTCTATCATTATTAGCTAATTTTAAATCATTTATGTACATTAATGCGTGTTTAATTGTTCATTGAAAAATAATCGTTTTAAATTTCAGTTTGTACAGTGTTTGGAGTTTTGCTTAGGGACAAGCAAAAGGTTAAGTGTGGGGATGTTTGATGTGTCTTAAAGCATACACATTTTATACATCAAATTCCTTACATTTTAATCTGTTTGAATATGATTTTCTCGCGATTTAGATACTGATTTGGATAAATAATGGATTTGCAGGATTTGATAAGAAACCTGTTGATTTCGCGAGGAAAACGAAGGGAATAAATTCAGCAAAGAAAGCACGGAAAAGACGTGTCGGGAAAACAGGAAAATAATAAAGAATTGCTGAAGAAGAGCCCTTACGGACCGTAAGACCCAACTCTTATGGACCGTAAGGGGTTGGTGAATATCGCAAACTGACCAAACATCTTACGGACCGTAAGGCTTAGCCTTTACGGTCCGTAAGGACTTAGTGCGCCGCCCCACTATCTTGACCTAACTGCTTACGCACCGTAAGGCTTAGCCTGTACGGTCCGTAAGGTGTTAGTGCGCAGAATTCCACTTAAACTGACCTAACTATTCATCTCACAATACCTTCAGGTGTTAGCCATGACCCTTACGGTCCGTAAGGGGTTCTGTAATCGCGAAAATTTGGCTATAAATAGCACAATTCCGATTCTAAATATTCATCTCACAATACCTTCAGGTGTGGATCAATCTGGTCGATCTCGGAGTACCTTGGAGCCATATGAGAGTCGGGGAAGCTTTCGACTCGAGTTTTAAGCTTCTGGGGTCGGTAAATATTCGTTTTTCAAGTTTCTATTCGCTTGTATTATGTTTTCAGTAGTTTTCAAGCATTTGTTTAGTTGTGTTCTTGTATAATATGTGTGCTTAAACTTATAAACTACCTGGGTTATGATGAACTTGATGATTGTAATATATATTTGATGTAATTTCAGTTATTTGATGTGATTTACATAACTTTATCTCGAAATTAATCTTGGTATTGCTTGTTTGTGTATTTTGATTAATTATTTGTAGACAATTCAAATCAATATACTAAAACTTGCATCCTCACCTTATGACTCGAAAGATATTAGGGTGAGCTAGGTTATTAGCTAATCATTGGTGGGTAAATTGGGTGATCGATAACTCGGGCTTGTTTATTACATCATGGTTAAAGGTTTCCTAGGATTTTAATTTTCAAAGATTTGTTCGCTTTGCGGGTTTTTAAAGATCTTCTCACAACTTAGTCTCTGAGGTTCCAAAGGTCGGATTCTCGTAGGATTTGGTATCGATAGCTCGAGCCGATTCGTTCTAGCATTTCACATTTCGTCTTAATCTTTTGTTTAATACATCTCTAACGAGGGGTTAATCAAGAGAAAAAGATATTTAACTGTTATTATTGTCAAATTAACATTGCATGATTCTAGGAATTCAAAACCCAGGTAGTCCGTTTATCATATATATTTGTAAAACTTTGTTTCTGTGATTGTTATACTTTGTTTGTTTATTTGTTTCACTGTGTGTTTGTTTATTTGTTTTACTTTTCGTTTCATGTCTTCTTTTCCGTAATTAATTAAGTTATTATTTTAAAAATAAAAAATCAATTTAAATCAAACATCAAATTTAACTTTATAGTCGATAGAGGTTTATTATCTAAAGTTTGTATATAGTGTCCATGGATTGATATCCGATCTTGCCATCTACACTACACCGCGACCGGTGCACTTGCCGATTATGTGTGGTTTAGTAGCAATTCCATTTAAAACTTGTTTTGAAAATAAAACGAAATATCATATGCTCGGACATGTAGTAACTGGAAGGGTTAAGTACCGTTAAGTTGGGAACTCCTGTCTAGGCTGGCATTCGTACAAATCCAAGTATAAGGACCCGTTGCCTACCTGGGGACAATCCCAATGAGAGTACCGACACCTATTAGGACAAAGCATGTCCAACATTTAAGCATATGAATAAAAGCAGACCGCGTTCCGCACATCATATACATAGCCCAATATCAGGACTTTGTGGTAACATATTGACTTCGGAGTGGGACTGATAAATTGAATAAACCGATTCGTATATGGATGGGTATATGCGGAAAAAGAATGAAGATACATGTTTGGTAATTTAGTTTTTAATTTATACTTTTAATCGTACTTAAGATAAGTTATTAGTTAATTTGACCGAAATATATTTCGTATATGTTTTATTTAAGTCTCTAGTGATATATATGTTGGCGAATTTGACGTAACCGAAGGTTATCATAATAGTTTATAAATAGTCTTATTTGTATTGTTTGATAGAACTTATGATGTGTTAATAAAGTTTTTGCATTTTAATTAAACGTAAACATATCTAGCCTTTTTTTAGCTTCTATTTTATGTGATACGCAATGGATTGCAATCTCATCATACATCAACTTGAAACAAGTTATTATTCACTCATGCATGAAAAAATGTTACATAAAGTATGCAAAAATAGGTTTGGTAATCATATAAGTCGACCAATTTCGAAACTAGCACCCTCAAATGCTATATATAAATCGGAGTTAATTCATCCTCACCCAAGTATATACTTAGTTCTGAGAATATTGGGTTTCTAATAAATAAAAATACAACATTTGGAATTGATTTGTTGAGGAAATAAGTAACCGTAAAGAAAATATCGATGGCCTGGTAGGTGCCAGATATTTGTTCGGTATCACAAGCCCCTTTTATAACCGATTAGTCAATTTGATTTGTGTTTTGTTATCAAATTTATTGTAACAATAATGTTTTTGTATGATAGCCAATACACTAAAATCGAAAAATGTTGGTGCAAGTTTGTGACAACAGCTTAGATTTGGTCTTTGGATATCTTGTAATTAGTTAAACGATAAACATTTAGCGGGTTTAGCTTTGTATTAGTGGAATTATAGAGTTTGGGCTAAACAAAACCTAGTTTGGGTCTAGGGGGTCGAATTGGGCTAGTCCATGTTGGAAACCTTGGCCCAAGTAGCAACCTTGTGTTATATAAACAAGGTTAGGCTTTAGGGTTTAGGTTAATCAGCCAAAATAGTTTTAGAGAGAATTCGTGAGAGGCAATAGGGCTTTGGACGAATTTGAGTGTTGGTTAGGGATCTTGATTGATTATAATTAGTTTGATAGATAATCAATAAAGATCCGGTTTGAAAGTGAATTACTGATTTCTATTCCTATACGTTTTCTGCTATATTCTGATCAAGAGGATTCCGCACTCTTGATTAGATTGACAATTCTGTGAAAGATCCATACCTCAAGGGGACCTACAATTGGTATCAGAGCTTTAGGCTCTTGAAGGCTCGGTTCAAAATTGTGATTGGCAGAAACAGGGAGTATTTTCGAAAATCTTGAAACCTAAAAAACTAGGGTTTCGAAATTTTTTGTGTGTTTGATAAATTTTCGAAATTCTTTAGCTGTTTTGATCTTTTGTTTTGTTTTATTGTGGATTTGCAGGATTTCTGGAAAAAAATTTGTTGATTCTGGAAAGGTTTTCGGCTGATAGACTTGAAGATTCGAAGACTGTTCTTCGTGTTCTTCATTCTGTTCTTCACTGTTTTTTTCGAAAATCACTGATATTTTGCTGTTTTGATTTTGCAGAAACTGTTAAGGGATCCGAAAAAATCATCAAAGTTTCGAAAAGATTGAATTTCCATATTTAACTGGCGAATTTGATTAATTTCGCATTCTGGACCTGCGAAATTAACTGACCTGCGAAATTACCGGCGACGTTAAATCCAAAGGCGACTTTGGTAACCGTATAATTTTCCACAGCAAAATTATTACGGTTTTCGGCGACTTTACTGGTCGTCGTAATAGCGAAATTAATCAGCGATTTGGCAGCGAATTTGACCTTTCAGCGAAGTAGACTGGCGAAGTTAACTTAAACTGATTAGCGAAATTGATCCTGACTGGCTAGTGAAATTAATAGGCCAGCAAAATTAAACCTGCGAAATTAGTTAAAGTGGTGGAATTTCCGTTGGCAAGCGTCGATAAAATTTCAGTGTTTTGCAAATAGAAATTGATCCGCAACCCGTTTGACAGAACCATTTGGAGCGTTAAATTCCTCGTATTTTTAGGACAAAAAAAAAACTCTGGAAAATCCCGATTTCGGTTTTCGACATTAGATATCATTAGATTCGTTTTTTCGAGACGATTCTAACGGTGTAATTTGGTAACCACTGTTTTCGGAGATATTTTGTACGGTTTTAACAGTCTGCAGCGTTTAAAATGTCGAACATGTCTACTTTGAATGAGCTTTTGAAAATGGAGCATGAGGTTGGCACTACCAACAAACCACCTAAGATGATGAAGGTGGAAAATTATTTGACATGGAAGGATCGCTTTCAATCCTTCATTGAATATCAAGATACTCGCATGTGGATATGCATTGAAGATGGGTACACAAACCCAACACACGACTTTGAGGGCAGACCACGTAGAACTGCCTATGTGAACATGGAAGATGCTGATAAAAAGATGTATGAGGCTGAAAAGAGAGCCTTGGCTGCAATCAAAATGTCCTTACCTGATAGCATCAAGCATACTTTCAAGAAGTACACAAACTCAAAGGATATGTGGGATGCATTGGAGAAAATATATGCGGGAAATGCAGATGTCAAGAAAAACAAAGTTGATCTTCTAAAGAAGCAGTTTGCCGTTTTCAAATACATGAAACATGAGTCACTCGAGGACATCATCACTCGTTACTACCATCTGATGTCAGAAATGGAGAATTATGAGATCGATTGCTATTCTGACGTAGAGAAGAATGACAAGCTGCTCGATGCCTTACCTACCAAGTGGGATATTTATACTCTCATGATCAAGGGAGAAGCAGATTATGAGACAAAAGAGCTTGAAGAAGTAGTTGGCAAGCTGAGAGCTTATGAGCTCAGTATGAAGAAGAAAGACACTGGATATGATCAGGTTCAAGATCCAGGGATTTACAATGGGCTTACATCTTCTTCATCTCACAACGCTTCTAGCGACTCTGCTACTGCTTTTCTTTCGTGTGAGAATGAGCAGGTCACAGTGAATGAAGATGGGGATGTATGTTTTGTAGCTGCTTCAGGAGGGTCAACAGGAGCCAAAAGAACATCAGCTTCTAAGCAGAGTAGTGGTGTTAAGTCGATGCCAATGAGTGTGAAGTCTGCTGAAGAGCATCTTGCTCTACTTGCTTCATTTGTTGCTTTTTATGAGAACTACATTCAGGGGAAGATATCTGATCCTGCCACTTTAGATAAAGACTATGATCAGATTGACCCTGATGATCTTGAAGATATGGATTTGCAATGGCAAATGGCCATGATTACTAGACGAGTGAAGAGATTTATGAACCGAACAGGAAGGAAGTTTATAGGAAAAACTGTTGGTTTTGATAAGACCAAAATGAGATGCTTCAATTGTCAAAGTTATGGGCATTTCGCTAGGGAATGTCAAAAACAAAAGCAGGAGACTTCGAGTCAGAGTTCAAACAATAGGAATGCATCAAACAACTCTAACTCGAGAGCGCTGATCTCTACTGCTACAGAAGGTTCATATGACTGGAGTGTTCACCTGGAGAATGATGACAATGTCACTCAGGCATTCATGGCAGAGATAACGCCAGCTGATGATGGTGAAGCTACAGTAGATGATGTTAAAGTTGAGAAGAAAAGTGATGCTGAGGCTGAGTTGAAAATAGAGAGCAAAGCTGAAGAAAAGAAGGGTGATAAGACAAAAGATGCTGAAGAAGAAAAGCAAAAGTCTGACTATGAAAAGGAAGCTGAAGAAAAAGAGGCTAAATACAAGAGAATGGAAGCTCAACTTGCAGCGCTAATGGCCAATCTTGACAAACAAACATGAGAGGTAAAGTCGAATTCCGTGTGTTTAAAATGTCGTGAACTACAGGGTGAGGTTGACAGGTTGTCAACACAAAACCAAAGTCTGGTGAGCGAGATGTCTAACATTAAAGAATCTAACTTTTTTGCTAAAAGAAAACGTATAGGAATAGAAATCAGCAATTCACTTTCAAACCGGATCTTTATTGATTATCTATCAAACTGATTACAATCAATCAAGATCCCTAACCAACACTCAAACTCGTCCAAAGCCCTATTGCCTCTCACGAATTCTCTCTAAAACTGTTTTGGCTGATTAACCTAAACCCTAAAGCCTAACCTTGTTTATATAACACAAGGTTGCTACTTGGGCCAAGGTTTCCAACATGGACTAGCCCAATTCGACCCCCTAGACCCAAACTGGGTTTTGTTTAGCCCAAACTCTATAATTCCACTAATATAAAGCTAAACCCGCTAACTGTTTATCGTTTAACTAATTACAAGATATCCAAAGACCAAATCTAAGCTGTTGTCACAAACTTGCACCAACAAACTCCCCCTTGACAATAGCTTCATAAAATAACTTTGTCTTCAGTCTTCTTGCAATCTTCATGTAATCTTGCACTGTCTTTGGTCTTTAGATAACTTCAGCTTTAACATCTTCTATCAGCAACAGAAACAGGGATATGATCCCTACAATTGGTATCAGAGCTTTAGGCTCTTGAAGGATCGGTTCAGAATTGTGATTGGCAGAAACAGGGAGTATTTTCAAAAATCTTGAAACCTGAAAAACTAGGGGTTCGAAATTTTTTGTGTGTTTAAAATGTCATGAACTACAGGGTGAGGTAGACAGGTTGTCAACACAAAACCAAAGTCTGGTGAGCGAGATGTCTAACATTAAAGAATCTAACTTTTTTGCTAAAAGAAACGAATCTTCATACTTGAAGAAGATAAAAGGTTATGAAAGTAAAATTGACTCATTAACCTGCAAACTAAACGAAAAACTTCAAGTAATAGACTTAGCTCATGAAATGATGGCTGAGAAAACAAAAGAGATTTCTGAAAAATGCAAAGAGTTGTCAGATGCACAACTCAAAATTGTTGAACTTGAAAAGAAATTAGGTCAATTCAGGGACTCTACTTTTGTTATGAAACATATGATGGGTGGCTTGAAGAAAAGTAATGACAAAACCAGTGTGGGATTCCATTGTTTCAATGAAGTTCCACCTCCTGTTAGTCATGACTATTCTTTCTTGCCTGATGAAGATGACCTCATGGACTTTGTGTCAACATCACCAAGTAGTTCCACATCAAGTCAAGGAAATGTGTTTGAGAGTGCTGAATCTAAGAAGGATAATAACAGCACACCTGTTTTGAAAAAGAAAATTTCACATCCTAAAAATAACAATCCAACTTTTGTTAAAAAGGTTAATTTTGTTCAAGGAAGTGACATGAAAAACGAAACAGCTGTTATTGAAAATGAATCTAATGTAGAGTTTGCTAAAAACAAAAACAAAGAAAATTCTAAAACTAAGCAAACTGAACCAAATCCTTCTAAGGCATCATCAGCAAAACCCGAATCTAGTTCAAAGGCTTCAGATAAGAAGTCTTCGAAAAAGAGATCGTGCTTCAAGTGTCACACAAAGGGACATGTAGCTAGCTGCTGTCCTAACAAAAAGACTGAAGCACAAGTTAGTGAGAGAAAGAGAGAGAAGTCACCAGAGAATAGTGGTGATAAACAGGAGAAGGAGTCCAACTCTCCAAAGAAATCTGCTCCTAAGCAACCAGAAAATGTTGCTGTTGGTGTAGATAAGGCTGAAAAAGGAACTCCACAAGTTCCTCGTTTTCAAAGAAATCAACCAAGATTTCAGCCTAGATCTCCACCAGGCAAATATGAGAGACCTAGAAGCAGTTCACCTAGAATGAACAATTTTAATGGAAATTCAAATAATTTCAGAAGTCAAGGTCAATATCAAAATCGATACCAAAATAATGGTGGTCGAACTTTTTATAACAATGGCTTTAGAAATTATAATAATCAAGCTCCTTGGAATCAAAATTTTCAAAGGTCAAATAGTCCAAACACATATAGGAACCCTCAGGACCAAAGACCTAGTGGAAATCAAAATCAAATTCCATCAACAGGTCTGAGATCCAAGACTCCTGTTAGGAGTAATGGATATTGGATGGATGTTCAAATAGTTGGTGAATTTGGACGACCCAAGACCATTAAGGCTTGGGTCCCCCAATCTAACTAATTTCTTGGTTGGTGTGTGCAGGAGCTGCTAAGGAGGATTATCAACTTATGGTATGTTGATAGTGGCTGCTCCAGGCACATGGCGGGGGATGCGAGATTGTTGACTGAATTTGAAGATTATGATGGTGGAAATGTGAATTTTGCGGGTGCTAAAGGTCGTAGAATTACAGGACGAGGAAAAGTGACCAATGGGAAGATCACACTGGACAAAGTGAATTATGTTGAGCAGCTTAAACACAATCTGATAAGTGTGTCTCAAGTCTGCGACAAGGGTCACTCGGTCCATTTTACCAAGAATGAAGCATTAGTGTTGAAACCAGGTTTGGTGATTCCGGACGATTGGATAGTGATGCGAGCGCCAAGGAGAAGTGACACTTATGTCATGGACATGGGTGCTAAGGATCCGACTGCTGTGGTGGCGTGTTTACTATCAAAAGCATCTGAAGCTGAATCGATGTTGTGGCACAGACGCATGGCCCATATTCACTATCGAAAAATGAATTACCTTGTTAAAAATGAGCTAGTGAAAGGGGTTCCAATGCAGAGGTTTCAAGTGGAAGATAAATGTCTTCCATGTCAAAAGGGAAAACAACACAAGAAACCTCATAAGTCTAAAACAGTAAATTCCATAGATGCCCCTTATGAATTACTTCACATGGATTTATTCGGTCCAGTGAACGTGAGGAGCATAGGTGGAAAGTACTATTGTTTAGTTGTTACAGATGATTACTCACGTTATTCATGGGTTTTCTTTTTAGGTACAAAAGATGAGATAGCAGAAATGTTGATAGATCTTTTTACAAAATTGGAAAACGTCCATGATGCAAAGATCAAGAGGATAAGGAGTGATAATGGCACGGAGTTCAAGAATCGTATTCTGGATCTCTATTGTCTTCGCAAAGGAATTGAACATCAATATTCTGCTCCTTATACACCTCAACAAAATGGAGTTGCTGAGAGGAAAAACAGGACGTTGATTGAAGCCGCTAGGACGATGCTTTCAGATTCAAAGCTACCAGTTCTTTTCTGGGGAGAAGCTGTGAATACAGCTTGCTACGTCCTAAACAAAGTTTTTACTGTTAAACGTTTTAATAAAACTTGTCATGAATTGATGTTTAACAAGAAACCAAACTTAGAAGGCTTTGAACCATTTGGATTACCCTGCACCATTGTGCGAAATAAAGATAAACAAAAATTCGGTGAGGTGGCTGACGATGGCTACTTTCTAGGTTATGTGCCTGGCACACCGAATAAAAGGGTTTTTAATCTAAAAACTGGTAAAATTGAGGTTGTTTACAATGTTGAAATTACTACATACAAACCTCAACAATCAACGAGTGGTCCTGCTATATTATATGATTATGAAAGCACTTTTAAATCATTTAATATTCCTGAGTTTCCAAATGCAGATGATTCTCAGTTGATTCAGACAATAATTAGTGAAGATGATGAAGGCGAGTTCATGCCTAGATCGAATGTTGATATGACAGATGCTCCGGAAACTTCTCAAGGTGCTGCTGATCCTGATTCAAGCGATAGTGACTCTGAACCCGTTCAGGGGGAGGATTTCATTAATCCATTTGCGGATCAGAACATTCAAGGGGAAGTTGGATCAAACTTGGGTGATAACTTAGAAGTGGATGTTGTTGCTACTACACGAGCAAATAGAGATCATCCAGTTGACATGATACTTGGAGATCCTAATGCAGGTGTTCAGACGAGAAGAAGCATAGCAGCAAATTCTGGGTTATTTGTGTCGATTGAGAAGACTGGGATTGTGAACGAGTGCTTGTATAGTTGCTTTATTTCCCAAGAGGAGCCGAAAAACATTCATATGGCTCTTAAAGACAATTCATGGGTTGAAGCTATGCAAGAGGAATTCGCCCAGTTTGCAAAGTTGAAGGTTTTGGAGTTGGTTGACCTTCCTAAAGGTGAAAGAGAGATAGGCACTAAATGGGTATTTAGGTGCAAGAAGGATGAAAGAGGGATAGGTGACGCGAAACAAGGCTCGATTGGTGGTAAAAGGTTTCAATCAGCAAGAAGGGATTGATTACAATGAAGTGTTTGCACCAGTGTCAAGGTTGGAAGCAATTCGTTTGTTCCTAGCCTTCGCAACATTCAAGGGCTTCAAAGTTTATCAACTAGACGTGAAGAGTGCTTTTCTTTACAGGAAAGTCCAAGAAGTGGTGTATGTCTCACAACCAGATGGGTTCGTTGATCCAGATTATCCAGATCGAGTGTACAAACTTGATAAGGCTTTGTATGGATTACATCAAGCTCCCAGGGCGTGGTACGAGACACTGTCTACACATCTGATCAAGAATGGTTTTGAAAGAGGTTATATTGACAGTACACTATTCATCAAGAGGAAGAAGGAAGATTTTCTGCTAGTATAGGTGTACGTGGATGACATCATCTTTGGGTCATCAGATGAAAACATGTGCAAAGAGTTCGAGCAGGTGATGAAGAGCAAGTTCGAAATGAGCGCTATGGGTGAGCTGTCTTACTTTCTGGGATTACAAGTTGAACAGAAGGAGGATGGGATGTTTATTCATCAAACAAAGTATGTGTATGACATTTTGAGTCGGTTCAAAATGAATGATTGCTTTACTTTCAACACACCCATTTGTGAAAATCACAATCTTGGCCCAGATCATGAAAGTACTGAAGATGTTGATCCTACTCAATACAGGGCGATGATTGGTTCTCTAATGTACTTGACTGCTTCAAGACCTGACATCATGTTTGCTGTATGCTTGTGTGCCAGATATCAGGCAAATCCAAAAGAGTCACACATGAAAGCAGTGAAGCGTATTCTTCGTTACTTGAAGGGGAAGCCTAAACTTGGGTTGTGGTATCCAGCTGACAGTGATCTGAACCTTGTCGCTTACACTGACTCAGACTTTCTAGGATGCAAGTCAAACAGAAAGTCTACAACAGGTGGTTGTCAGTTCTTAGGAGGCAGGATTGTGTCTTGGCAATGCAAGAAGCAATCTTGTATGTCTACATCTACGTGTGAAGCTGAATATATTGTTGCGGGTAGCTGCTGCTCTCAGGTTCTCTGGATTCAACAGCAGATGCGCGATTACGGTTTGGATTTCACTCGTACTCCTATTATGATAGATAATAATGCCACTATATCAATCACAAACAATCCCATAAAGCACAGTAGAACTAAACATATTGACATATGTCATCACTTTATATGGGATTGTGCTGAAAAGTGACTAATTGAATTACAACGAGTCGACACACTAGATAACCTGGCAGATCTTTATACTAAAGCATTTGACAGGGCTCGCTTTGAACATTTAGTCGAACTCAACGGGATGAGGAATCCTGAATAACTGGTTTTTCATAAGAATTTTGTAAATAGTTTACTGCTTTTCTTAAAAATCAAAAATACCAAAACATAAAAAAAAATAGAAAATCAAAAATGAGTTATCACTGTGTGAAAAAGAAGAAATGATAGTACATCAGCAAGTTAGACTGTCACACTGAAACTGAAATTAAAATGCTTAAGTGTGATAGCAGCTTCATCATATGATGTACCAATAGGCAAAGAGCATGAAATAATCAACTTACCAATGTGATATAAACCTAAATGAGCTGAATATGAGTGGGGAACACATCAGTGGTGTATGGTTTAATGACCTTAAATCTTGCGTTGATAGATTGCCAAAATCTGAAGTTTTGGGTCTTTATACTGCTATTTCATCTGGGGATATCAAGGGTGTCCTTCTGCTGCATCCAGATATATGCTGACCTAGACACACTCAGGATATCTTAAAAGAGCTAAAAATGCAAAAACCTTGAAAATGAAGAAGCTCTCATAGAGAGTCATTCAAAAAATGCAAAATGTATAATTCATACCAAAAAATGGTATTTGTCTTAGCCCTCGTTAGATATTTTGGTCTCTTTGCTGTACGGAAGTACTGACATGTTCACCAATTATCTAAACGTTGAAAAAACAAAACGGATGAATTCAGTATACTCACCTACTACGATGAATCTTTGTGCATACCTTGATCGCGGGGGTATATCCTGAAGTGGGACACACTAATATTTCAGTATAATAATATTACCTTACTGATATACGTCAAATTATACATGTTTTTATACCCCAAAACACTTCCGTTTTAAGCGTTTTTGACCGAAACCGCGAGGTTTAGGTGCCAAAATCGGTACTTTTATATTTTCAGGTCTTAAACGAAGAACAAAAGAAAATTCTGATGAAAACGGACAAATTCTGATGCATTTCTGATGAAAAGGGCAAAATTCTGATGACTGCCAGGTGTGGCACGGCCGTGCCATCCATCGGCACTACCGTGCCGATTGTTCGATCTCAGAAGCACTACCAGTGCGACTGCCAGTGCCAACATCTTCTCGGGCCGCACGGTAGTGCGACCCGCCGCATGACCGTGCCAGTGCTAAATCAAGCTTTCTGATCCTATTTCTGATGACATCGCACTACCGTGCCACCAACGGCATGACCGTGCCGATCTGATGACTCAGGCAACTTGTCCACTAGTCCACTTGGCTGACTCGGGATCGCTGAAACTGACGTCACCCGACAAGGCCTGACCGCACGGCCGTGCGACCCGGTGGCACGGCCGTGCCAAACTGAAAATTGCCTATAAATGCAGCCATTCGCTACTGGTTCAAATGTTGGGTTTTTCTCCCTGTTTCTGGGCGATTTCTGGGTTACGAAGCAGTCCTGATCAGACCCATTTGAAGCTTAAAGATCGAGTGGAAGCATAGCCGATCCAACCCGTCAATTCCTTGCTTGTTTATGGTTCGATTCCTTGTTCTTGAACATGTATTCTGATCATTTTGCAAGTTATGAGCTGATGTTAGTTTATGTTTAATGTAGTTTATGTAATAGTAAGTTATAAACTTGTTTCTTGAATGAACTTTATGTTGTAATCTTGTTTATATGGAACTTTAGTACTTTTTCATGTTTAAATCTTCATGATTATATAATGAACGTTTCATTGATGTTGAGTTCCTGATTATGTTGGATTATTTTGGATAATGAATCTGTGGTTAGTGGGATGGTAACTATTTCTTGATTAATCACTTGTTTGTAAATTTGTTTACACCATGAGACTCGAGAGGGGTATTGGTTTTATCTAAGATATATCTTATTTTGATTAGGAATACTTTCTTGCACGTAAGGGTTCTAACGAATTATATGGTGTTGATTACATGCGGTTTATGATCCTTGTTTAGTAGTTTTGGTGTGAAATTGCTGACATGGTAGATTTGTGTTCAAGACTTGTAAAGGTGAAATATGTCATTATATGATCTACTTAAATGCTTATCCTCGTGGCTGTATTGTGACCATCGGTATTGCTTTCTTTGATAAGTGAGGTTAGAAAACTCCTAGCGGATGACTAATATATCTTTAAAGGTTTACATGAATGAATATCAATAGCTCGCTAAAGAATGATTTTAGGTGGTTAACGTGTGTTTATCGCGTTAACTTTCCGAAGAAGCATCATGTTAGAAAACTCCTAGCGGATGACTAACTGTCTCGTAATTGGAAAATTGATTAAGTGCTTTTGTGACATATGTGATATAGATAACATGTTCAGGTTGTTTGTGAAACAAGATAATAGTATATTTGTGTTTTAGTTGTAATTTAGATAATTTAGTTAAACAACCATTCACCTTTCCTTATATCTGGTAATCTAATGACAAAGATTTAGTACATTATAACGCCCGTGTTCCATGGATCGATATATGGCTCTTACCAATACTTTGCTGCATATATGACGGGATACACTTGTCCTTTGTTGTGTGTGTTTTAATGTTAAGGTATAACCCATTTTTATAAATATAAAACGCACTTCGTTACATGTGAAGATACTGTAAATAATATGTATATAAACATGTTACGTCAAGTTTTTGGCGCTGTTGCCGGGGAACACGGCGAAATTAATGGAACAATCTGAGTCATTATTTTACCGGTGTACAAACTGTTAATAACTGTTAATACTTGTACATTTTTGTATTTTTTTCTTTTATTTACTAATATGTGAATACCTAGCCTGGCACGCCCACTAGGACTAACTTTTGACTAACTTTTCATTTTCTGTTTTACTAACTAGTGAATACCTAGCTTGGTACGCCCACTAGGACTCACTTTTGACTAACATACTAACTTTTTATTTATTGTTCGACTAACATTTTTTCGTTTATTTATTTATTTAATTCAGTTATGTGTTCGGAATCGAACCAATTTTCTTTTACTCTTTCATTTCAGTTATTTCAATTCAGTCATTTCATTTCTATACTTCATTCATTTATTTATTTATTTCATTCCAGTACAGTTATTGCAGTATTTTATTTATTTCAATTCAGTTATTTCATTCCTGTTTATATTTATATTTATATTTATGCCCATGTTCGGAATCGAACCGCTTATATATTTATTTATATATATATATATATTTCATTTATATTCATTTATTTTAGTTACATTTAATCATTTTTCATTCTTGTTCATTTGTTTATTTAGTTAACTGCTTTTTCATTCATTTATTTGTACTCAATTGTTTATTTATTTACTCCACGAAAATAAAACTTTCTGATAAAACCATAAGATTTTCTGGTAAATTCTGATTAATTTATCAGATTTTCTGATGGATTCTGATAAACCCATTTGATTTTCTGAGACAAAAATTTTCACTTCTAATGAAATTACCGGATTTTTTGGTAAATTCAGATGGATTTATCAGAAATTCTGATGGAAAGAAAATTTTCATCAGATTTTAATCAGATCTTATCAGATTTTCTGATATATATATATAAAAAGAGAATTTCTGATAAAAACATCAGATTTCTGATAAATTTATCAGATTTCTGATGAAGTTATCGGAATTTCTGGTAAAATATATAAAATTTCAGATTTTCAATGAGATAATCAGATTTCATCAAGTTTTTATCAGATCTCATCATATTTTCCGAAAAAAAAACCGTTTTCGGATGTAAATAAGTAAATAAACTAGTAAATAGTTAAGTAGCATTGTATAATTGTATATATATATGTATATTATATAATAAGTACTACTGTTTATATTTTTATTACTTATATTATTATTATTTTCTTTTTTTTTGTATGATGCTTTCCTTTTTACTTGCAGGTTAATGTCCACAACCCCTGTACCCGCTATTGCTGAGCTAGCCAACGAACCTGAAAATAACCTAAGAAGAAGCAGGCGGCTTCGCGAAAGATCACTTGTTATTGCACAAAGGATTGCGGCCGCAATCGACGAACCAGTGATACTTTCTGACAACGAAAGTATAGAGGACGACAGAGGAAGCATTATGGCAGAGGACGACCAGCCTTTGAATGAGACCGGCCGTCCAGGAGGAGAGGGCTTGCTACCCAGCATCGCCCGACCTACGATAGCAGCACCGAGTTTTGAAATTAAATCTAGTATAATTAACATGTTACAAAACTCTGTGCAGTTTGATGGAAAGGATCACGAGGATCCTGGTCGACACATCACATTATTTCTCGAAGTATGCCCGACTTTCAAAATACGAGACGTTTCTGAAGATGCAATCCGTTTGCGGCTCTTTCCATTCTCTTTGCGAGACAAAGCCTGATCTTGGCTTTTATCACTTCCAGGAGGGTCCATCACGACTTGGAACGAGATGGCATATCTTTTTATGCAAAAATATTTTCCGTCGGAAAAGACAGCTAAGCTTAAGAACCGTATAATGACATTCAAACAGGACGAAGGAGAATCTCTACACGCAGCTTGGGAAAGGTTCAAAGATCTTCTGATCGATGTACCACATCATGGGTTGTCCAAAAGACAACTTGTGTTGAACTTCTACCAAGGACTCAACTACGACTCACAAGAACGCATAGATGTATATGCAGGAGGCGATCTTGGAACTAAGACACCAATCGAAGCCCATGCAATTATAGAAAAAGCTACCCTGAAGTCGAGTTCGTGTCACAGTGAAGTGCGAAATAAAGCATCATCTATTCCTGGAGTTCATCAAGTGGATACGTATACGGCTCTTGCAGCACAGATTGGAGCTTTGGCAGCAAGGTTTGATCAAGCTCAGAACGTTTCGTAGGTACAATCAACATGTGAGCAGTGTGGAGTATCACACGAGCCAGGTACTTGTGAGCAGGGTGTTATGTTTACAGGCCACGAGGAAGTGGACTATATGGGCAACCAAATAAGGCCCCAAAATAACCCCTACAACAACACGTACAATCCGGGGTGGAAGAATCATCCGAACTTTGGGTGGAAATCTAATTCTGGGAACCAAAACCCACTCGGATACACTCAGCGTGCTCCTACGCCACAGCAGCCCCAGGCACAGCCTTACCAATCTCAGGGTCAGTCCTTCCAGCCACATTACCATCATCAAAGCTCCGGGAGCAGTTTCCAACCTCAAGCCTCTCAGAGTAACTCTAAGCTAGAGGAGATGATGACACAGCTGTTAGGAAACTTCAATTGTGCTAATCAGATAGCTGAGAACCGCTACCAACAACACGAGGAATGATTTATGGCCCAAGAAGGGGAGATGCGGAGTCAGAAAGCTTCTATACAGACCATTGAGAATTAGGTTGGACAATTGGCTAAAATGTTATCTTAGAGACCCCTGGGTGGTCTTCCAGGAAACACGGAGCCGAATCCCAAAGGGCGTGTCAATGCCCGCACGTTTAACAAGTGTGGGAAAGAGAAGGAGTCTAGCTATCGACTCGCTGACAAATTTAGCGAGCGTGTTTTCACACGCTAAGGGTATTTTTGTAAATATTAAATTTATCGCATTTATTTCCTTGTTCGTTTAATTTTTCTGTTTAACGTAGGTATGAACAAGTTCGAGCCATAACTTTTGAAGTTTTTGAAGTTAGTTTAGAGTTAAAACATGTGAAACCTTGCAAAAATGGTGAAATCTATTGAGAAAACAGAGTTGAGAGCATTCTGTTACTTCTGTCTGCAGAATGTACAGATGACGCACGGTCGTGTACCTGATCCGCACGACCGTACACTTCATAATCACATCTGACCAAGAACAATGTGCATAAGGTGGTCGTCGGACACGCAATACCGTGTGGACCGAGTGCACTACCGTGCACAGCGGCACAACGTTGCGAACCACAGTGCACAGGTTGATGCGCACTACCGTGCACGACTTTTTAGCAACAGTAATTTTTCAGGGTATAAAAACTACTTTTCAAAAAAAAATAATAAAAAAAACAAAAAAAAACAATAATAATAATAATAATAATAAAATAAAACATTTCAAAATTACTAACACTGGCCGCACACCCGTTCTTGGCTCTCCCACTCCTAAAAACAACCAATTTTTGCAAGGATTTAACTCAAATCTTCAATCAAGGTATGATTCCTTACTTGTTTTTAGTGTGTGTTTATTTTTGTTTAATAATGGATTTGGTTTTACTCATCTAACGATTTGATCAATAATAGTGTTTGCTGTTTTAGTAGTGACGTACTTGGCAGGTTTGTAAGAAATGCACACAGAGTTGAGAAGACTTCAATTCACCAGGTCTATTCATACAAATCTACTTCAACTCTGAGGGAGTACCTCTATCCTTTTTCACATTATTAGTTTAGCTCTTCATAATTGCTTAACTAATACGTGTTTCACATTGGGGACAATGTGAAGTTCAAGTGTGGGGAGGGGTTAAGGTTAACTTTGTTTGTCCTTGAGTGTCCTCGTTTTTGTATATATATAAAAAAAAAACTTTAAAAAGATACAAAAACGGTCAGTTGTGTTCTTTAGAAAGCATCATATTTGATCAAAACCGACAAGCCAATTTGATTTTTGAAAAAGATAACTAAAAGCGTGACGAAACAAAAGAAAGACTAGCATGTTTACCTTTATGTTTATACCCATTCCTTCCATTTACGTGAGCATATTTTTGAGCCTTTACTGCTTTCTTCAATGCTTCTTTGTTTTTGCGGAAAACGAGTGAGCCGGATGTTTCATGTAATTTAGAACTTGTCATTTGTATACTTTTCAAGATCATGAATATGTGAAATTGCATGAAAATGATGGTGGCACTTAGGATACCCTTTTGTGTTAGCCTTTTTCTTTGTTTATATCCCGCACCCAACATTATCCATTAGTTCGCCATGTTGAGCCTATTTTCCGTGTTTTTCCAATTTTACCCAACTACTTAGCCTACTTAACCAAATTTAGCCTTTTTATTTTTAAACCTTTGTGTTAAAACTCGGCCAAAGTTATTATCCAACTAGCTTGTTTGTAATTATTTCCTTGTAAAAAAAAACCCAGAAAATAGAGATCAAAAAACAGAATAAAGACGATCAAATTAGAGCAATTTTAAGCGCTAAATAGTACAAATATGTTGTATAGCTCGAAAAGTGTAAAATCGTCTTTAAGCGTTATTTATGTATAGTTGTTGATTCATTTACGCTAGTTATAAATAACTGCCGAGTTTTAACCATTTAGCCACTTTCAAATATCCATTCCATACCCTAAACCTTAGCCTATCATTACAACCCATCAAAGACCTCTTGATTTATGTTTTTCACATATTAATTGGTGGAGATTAGATCTTTTGACAAGCTTATGATATTGCATGATTCATTGACTAGGCATCGAGTGTTTAACATACACATTATATGTATGATTCAGAAATTTAACCGAGTGTGTGTGAACATTGTGAGAAATGTAAAGATTTTCATGCTAAGTCAATCGAAAGTAGAATCATTGCTTTATAATTACCCTTTCAAGCATTCAACAAAGCTTGTTTGTTTTAAAATCTTTGATGATGACTTTTTGAAAACCGATTTGACCACCAAACAAATTAAGTAATTTTGTAAATATTCAGATTTGTTTCCTTGCTTTATTTTAAGTTTGCTTGAGGACACGCAAAGTTCAAGTGTGGGGATGTTTGATATACGTTAAATTATACATGTTTTTATATCCCAAAACACTTCCGTTTTAAGCGTTTTTGACCGAAACCGCGAGGTTTAGGTACCAAAATCGGTACTTTTATATTTTCAGGTCTTAAACGAAGAACAAAAGAAAATTCTGATGAAAACGGACAAATTCTGATGAATTTCTGATGAAAAGGGCAAAATTCTGATGACTGCCAGGTGTGGCACGGCCGTGCCATCCATCGGCACTACCGTGCCGATTGTTCGATCTCGGAAGCACTACCAGTGCGACTGCCAGTGCCAACATCTTCTCGGGCCGCACGGTAGTGCGACCCGCTGCATGACCGTGCCAGTGCAAAATCAAGCTTTCTGATCCTATTTCTGATGACATCGCACTACCGTGCCACCAACGGCATGACCGTGCCGATCTGATGACTCAGGCAACTTGTCCACTAGTCCACATGGCTGACTCGGGATCGTTGAAACTGACGTCACCCGACATGGCCTGACCGCACGGCCGTGCGACCCGGTGGCACGGCCGTGCCAAACTGAAAATTGCCTATAAATGCAGCCATTCGCTACTGGTTCAAATATTGGGTTTTTCTCCCTGTTTCTGGGCAATTTCTGGGTTACGAAGCAGTCCTGTTCAGACCCATTTGAAGCTTAAAGATCGAGTGGAAGCATAGCCGATCCAACCCGTCAATTCCTTGCTTGTTTATGGTTCGATTCCTTGTTCTTGAACATGTATTCTGATCATTTTGCAAGTTATGAGCTGATGTTAGTTTATGTAATAGTAAGTTATAAACTTGTTTCTTGAATGAACTTTATGTTGTAATCTTGTTTATATGGAACTTTAGTACTTTTTCATGTTTAAATCTTCATGATTATATAATGAATGTTTCATTGATGTTGAGTTCCTGATTATGTTTGATTATTTTGGATAATGAATCTCTGGTTAGTGGGATGGTAACTATTTCTTGATTAATCACTTGTTTGTAAACTTGTTTACACCATGAGACTCGAGAGGGGTATTGGTTTTGTCTAAGATATATCTTATTTTGATTAGGAATACTTTCTTGCACGTAAGGGTTCTAACGAATTATATGGTGTTGATTACATGTTCTTGCATGCGGTTTATGATCCTTGTTTAGTAGTTTTGGTCTGAAATTGCTGACATGGTAGATTTGTGTTCAAGACTTGTAAAGGTGAAATATGTCGTTATATGATCTACTTAAATGCTTATCCTCGTGGCTGTATTGTGACCATCGGTATTGCTTTCTTTGATAAGTGAGGTTAGAAAACTCCTAGCGGATGACTAATCTATCTTTAAAGGTTTACATGAATGAATATCAATAGCTCGCTAAAGAATGATTTTAGGTGGTTAACGTGTGTTTATCGCGTTAACTTTCCGAAGAAGCATCATGTTAGAAAACTCCTAGCGGATGACTAACTGTCTCGAAATTGGAAAATTGATTAAGTGCTTTTGTGACATATGTGATATAGATAACATGTTCAGGTTGTTTGTGAAACAAGATAATAGTATATTTGTGTTTTAGTTGTAATTTAGATAATTTAGTTAAACAACCATTCACCTTTCCTTATATCTGGTAATCTAATGACAAAGATTTAGTACATTATAACGCCCGTGTTCCATGGATCGATATCTGGCTCTTACCAATACTTTGCTGCATATATGACGGGATACACTTGTCCTTTGTTGTGTGTGTTTTAATGTTAAGGTATAATGTAACACCCTTAAATTTTTAACTAGAATTAATCATTAGATTTAGAATATTTATACCAAAAGATAGTAGATTTACAAAGTTTTAGAAGTATCATAAAAGATAGTCAACACTTGACCAAAATTAGAACATTCAAAAGTTGTTTGAGTATTTAGATACATTCCATGAACAAAGCTTAAGTAAGATTAAGACACATAGCGGAAGCTTCAAAAGTTGTGTTCGGTTCTTTCGTCATTGCTTGATCACCATCCGTGCGATCCATCTAATCACCTAGAATCAAAACCGTTAAAATATTAGTTTTGACTTTTGGACGTATTATATAAACATTTAATCCCATCATCAACTTAAAATAAAACGAAATGTAACTTTTCTGGGTTTACCGTAAATTACGGTTCTACCGTAATTTACGGTGAGTCTTGAAAGCTTATGACCACCGTAAATCAGTAGGTTTCCACCGTAAACATTTTTCCTCCACCGTAAATTACGGTACTACCGTAATTTACGGTAGTACCTGGAGGTTCAAGTTTTGCTTTGTTTTAAATTTTCACACCAAGATTCTAACTCTCAAACTTCAATTCATCTATGATATTGAAATATTAAGATCTCGTATTATGTGAATGATATGAATTTACAATCATTAAAGATCTTTCAATCCAAATCCAAAGAATTAATCATACCTTGTTAGATTGTTCGACCCGTTTAGAGATCAAGAATTTAATCATCAAACAATGTAATTCTAACCTCAATTTCTAACAATTGTTTTGACCCATCTCACTAGATTAAGACGAAAAGTCATTTCCGTAGTACATTGATTCATCTTGTTTACCATGTTTTCAAACTACAACATAAATCTATTAAATAATACACAATGTAACGAAACGATAATTTCGTACCTTTAGAGCACGCTTTTCCCCCGTGAATTCCCTTCGGCTTGTCCGCTTGATGATCCGGACTCTTTGCCTAGAAAATTTAGTTTTACAACTTGTTTAGAACTCTTTCCATGACCATATTCATATCATTGTGAAACATGATCAAATCTGCGTTCTCATCAAATTTAACATCAAAATCCTCACTTAGGCATTTCTACAAACACCTAACGGGTCAGATTTTCCTACCATCATCTCCAAGTTCATGACTTGCAAATTAAACCCCAAATTTCACTTTAATTAGTAAACCTAGCACACAATTTAGCATCAATATCACAGGAGTTACCTCCTATAATGAAATTTATACTAGAATTATCATTCAAATCCTAGTGTTCATCATCATTTTATAAAACCCATGACCTAGCTTCCATGGATTCATAGAATTCCCTGAATTTGGGCATGATTTCTCAAATAGTTAGTTAGGTTTTACTTCTAAACACCTATACAACTTCAATCTACAAAATAACACACATGCAAGCATCTAATTTCAGAATTTCAAAATCATGGGAATTTCAAGTTGATAGATTTCATCAAATTTCACATACCTTAGAATCCTCTTGCAATGAGGATTACGATTCTAGGCTCAATTCTCGATTTCTACTTGGATTAACCCTTCAATTTGCAAGATTATGTGATTTTAGGGTTTTGGAGAAGTGGGTGTCGCCCACCCTGATGTTCTGGTCGACCAAGGATATCAAATGGGGGTTAAAATTGTGTTTTGTTTGTTTATTAGAATTAAGTTTTCAATTTTAACAACTTAACCCCCTACACTTTGATAATTATAGATTTTAGTGAACTTTAACTCTACTTTATGGTTATTTCTAGATTTTTAACTAATTAGGTTAAATTTCCTAGTTAGTAAATTCTTGTTTATTTAAACCTTATTAATTCCAGTTTAAGGTTTTACATTTTTCGGGGTGTTACAAGTCCACCCCTCTTAAAAAAGTTTTCGTCCTCGAAACCGCAATACGTACCAAATAAAGTAGGGTGAAGACGTCGCATCTCCTCTTCGGACTCCCATGTAGTGTCCGAACCCTTCCTATGCTCCCATTTGACTTTGACTTGTTCGATTTGTTTATTTCGTAAACGTTTGACCTTTCTGTCTAGAATTTCAACCGGTCTCACCACATAATTTAGACTATTATCCACTTCGATATCATCGTAATGGATATAGGTCGTTTCGTCAGCTAGACACTTTCTTAATTGAGATACGTGAAATGTGCCATGGATTCCACTTAGCTCCTTCGGTAGTTCAAGACGGTAAGCTACCTTGCCAACTCTCCCGATAATTTTAAAGGGCCCGATAAACCTTGGGCTTAACTTTCCTTTCTTTCTAAATCTAATAACACCTTTCCATGGGGACACTTTTAGCATGACCATGTCACCGACTTGAAATTCAATCGGCCTTTTCCTTTTATCAACATACGCCTTTTGCCTATCTTGAGCCGCTTTCAAGTGTGCCCGAACTTTATCGATCTTTTCGTTCGTGGCTCTTACTATGTCTTGATGGGCGAGTTCACGTGGACCCACTTCACCCCAACAAACCGGGGTTCGACACTTCCTACCGTAAAGCAGTTCGTATGGTGCCATTTTAATACTAGATTGGTAACTGTTGTTATACGAAAACTCGACTAACGGTAGGTGAACATCCCAACTGCCTCCAAAGTCGATTATACACGCCCGTAGCATGTCTCCCAATATTTGTATTGTTCTTTCACTTTGTCCATCTGTTTGAGGATGGTACGCAGTGCTAATGAACAATTTGGTCCCCATTTGTTCTTGGAAATCACGCCAGAAATTCGAAGTAAACCGGGTATCCCTATCGGACACGATGGACACCGGCACTCCATGACGTGCTATGATTTCATTGGTATAGACTTCTGACATCTTTTCTGACGTATAAGTTTCGCGAATCGGAATGAAGTGAGCACTTTTCGTCAATCTATCCACCACTACCCATATGGCATCAAAACCACGATTCGTCTTAGGCAGCTTGGTTAACAGGTCCATTGTAATATGTTCCCATTTCCAAACCGGAATTTCTAACGGTTGAAGTTTGCCGTATGGTTTCTGGTGCTCCGCCTTGACTTGTAAACATGTTAAGCATTTTTCCACATATTTCGCCACGTCTCTCTTCATTCCGGGCCACCAATAATTTTGTTTCAAATCATTGTACATCTTGGTCGCACCCGGATGAATTGAATAACGGGATTTATGAGCTTCATCAAGTAGAAGCGCCTTTACTCCACAGGTATGTGGGACCCATATCCTTCCGGATCGAGTCTTTAACCCGTGATTCCCATCCGACAAGTCTTTCAACTGACCAATTATTCTTTCCTTCTTCCAATTCTCTTCTTTTACCGCTTCTGATTGCGCCTCTCGAATACGTTCAAGTATACCCGAGGTCACCACAAGTTGCATTGATCTCACTCGTATTGGAACATAGTCCGCTTTTCTACTTAGAGCGTCAGCTACCACGTTTGCTTTTCCGGGGTGATAATGTATCTCACAGTCGTAGTCCTTCACCGTTTCTAGCCATCGCCTTTGCCGCATATTCAATTCCTTCTGATCAAAGAAGTATTTCAAGCTCTTGTGATCAGTGAATATGGTGCACTTTACCCCGTACAAGTAATGTCTCCATATTTTTAATGCAAACACTACCGCTGCCAATTCGAGATCGTGCGTGGGGTATTTCTTCTCGTGCATCTTCAATTGTCTCGAGGCATAGGCTATTACCTTGCCCCGTTGCATCAACACGCAACCGAGCCCTGATAACGAAGCGTCCGAATAGACCACCATGTCTTCGACTCCGTCCGGCAATGTCAGTACCGGAGCTTGAGTTAGCCTTTCTTTTAGCATCCGAAACGCTTTTTCTTGATCGACTCCCCAAACAAACTTTGCTTTCTTTTGGGTTAGCTTTGTTAGCGGCGATGCAATATTGGAGAAATCTTGAATGAATCTCCTATAATATCCAGCAAGCCCCAAAAAGCTTCTAATCTCAGAAGGGTTCTTCGGGGAATTCCATTTTGACACCGCCTCTATTTTTGACGGATCCACCAAAACCCCATCGGCATTTATGACATGACCGAGAAATTGTACCTCTCGTAACCAAAAGGCACATTTGGAAAATTTCGCATAAAGCTTCTCTCGTCTAAGTGTCTCTAACACTTCTTGTAAGTGGCGTGCATGTTCGGCTTCACTTTTCGAATACACTAAGATATCATCGATAAACACGATGACCGACTTATCCAACATTGGCTTGCAAACCCGGTTCATGAGGTCCATGAAAGCCGCGGGCGCATTTGTTAGCCCAAATGACATCACGAGAAATTCGTAATGTCCGTATCTTGTGCGAAAAGCCGTCTTCGGCACATCTTCTTCCTTGACCTTTAGTTGGTGATACCCCGACCTAAGGTCAATTTTTGAAAACCAACTCGCGCCTTGTAGTTGGTCAAATAAGTCGTCTATCCTCGGGAGCGGGTATCGGTTCTTTACCGTGAGTTTGTTTAACTCCCGATAATCGATACACATGCGCATACTCCCGTCCTTCTTTCTCACAAACAACACCGGTGCGCCCCAAGGAGACACACTCGGCCTTATGAATCCTTTATCAAGCAAATCTTGAATTTGGGACATCAGCTCTTGTAATTCCGACGGTGCAAGTCGGTACGGGGCTTTTGCCACAGGTTTCGCGCCCGGAATCAATTCGATTCCGAACTCTACTTCCCGTTCAGGCGGTATCCCCGGTAAATCTTCCGGAAAAACATCTTCATAATCTCGTACTATCGGTACTTCTTCAATCTTCCGTGATTCTTTCTCGGTCTCATTTGCATAAATTATGAATGCTTTGCATCCTCGCTTCATGAGCTTGTGAGCTTTCAACATCGAACATACTATGGGGTTGCCTCGTTTTTCGCCATAAATGGTGACATGTTTTCCGCTCGGGGATGTTAGTTTTATCTCTTTGCGAAAACACACGACCTTTGCCTGGTATTGAGATAGCCAATCCATCCCCACGACTACTTGGAATTCTCCCATCGACATTGGGATTAGATTTATCAAATATTCTTCATCGTCGATGCTCAGTTTACAATTTTCACATACATCACAAACAATAAAGCTTTTGTTATTACCTATCTCTACTTCTAAAGGCACAGGTAATTTTGTTAGAATAAAGGAAGGATGTCGAATAAACCCATATGAAACAAAGGATTTATTCGCACCCGTATCAAATAACACGTGTGCGGGAATTGAATTTACAGCAAATATACCTGAGACCACGTCAGGTTCAATCTTCGCTTCTGCGGCAGTTAGTTGGAAAGATCTTGCCTTTGCTTTCGGGGCTTCATCTTTCGATTCATGCCCATCTTTCTTTCCAACCAGTTCCGGGCATTCCGACTTTTTGTGACCCGTTCGATAACAATTGTAACAAACCGTCACCTTCTCCGGGCATGACATAGCCATATGTCCCTTTTTCTTGCATATGGGACAAGGCTTATCCTTGTAACGACATTCGCCCTTATGATTCTTCCCACAAATTTTGCAACCTGATGTGCTACCTTTAGCATCTGATCTCTTTGCGGATTCATTCGTTCTTGCTTTCTTGGTAGGGCTTGGATTCACATCTAGTGCCCTTCGTTCACCCCGTTCTATGCTCTTTTTCAATTCAATCTCCCTTTCCCGAGCAGCATTGACAATCTCGGTAAGGGTCTCGTACTTTGAAGGGGTTATGAACTCTCTATATTCCGCGCTTAGCATGTTATAATAATAATAGATCTTTTGCTCTTCATTCGTTATCAATTCATCACAGAACTTCATCTTATCCATAAACATCCCTGTGATCTTGTCTATGGATTCACCTTTGTGTCTGAGTTGCATGAACTCTTCCTTGATTTTATTCACGACCGCCTTGGGACTATGGTGTTTAAGAAACGGCGTCTTAAACTCCTCCCAAGTCATGGTCTTAACCGCTTCACTTCCAATCTCCTTCTTTTTGTTATCCCACCAATCTTTCGCTTGACTCCTTAGTTGACCCGTACCATAAGCTACGTAGTCTTCTTCATCACAGTGGGTTCTCTCGAATACCCCTTCGATGTCACTTAGCCATCGTTGGCACACTATCGGGTCAACCTCCCCATTATATATCGGTGGTTTACAAGCCATGAATTCCTTGTATGAACAAGGCTTTCGTCCTCCTCGCTTTTCCTTTGCTACGTTTGAATCTTCTTCTAGTTTCTTGATTCTATCTTCTACTATTGATAAAACCGTATTTTGGATTTTATCAATAAAGCCCGACAAACTGTTTTCGATCGCCTTTCCAACCTCTTCGGCAATCACTTCCCTCACTTGTTCGGTGACTCTTGGCACCGCATTATCATTGTCTCCATCAGCCATCTCGATTTCTGAAATGTTTACATAGATTGTTAAACATTCCATTTATAACACATGCTTTACTTGTTTTGATTTAATCAAGTTCGTAACTTGATTTGATCATTCTTGTTTCTATTTAATCAAGTCCGTAACTTGATTTGATCATTCTTGTTTCTATTTAATCAAGTCCGTAACTTGATTTGATCATTCTTGTTTCTATTTAATCAAGTCCGTAACTTGATTTGATCATTCTTGTTTCTATTTAATCAAGTCCGTAACTTGATTTGATCATTCTTGTTTCTATTTAATCAAGTCCGTAACTTGATTTGATCATTCTTGTTTCTATTTAATCAAGTCCGTAACTTGATTTGATCATTCTTGTTTCATGCATTTCTTGTTTCTGAATGAGCTTACACGCTCTTTTCATGCATATTGTTCATTTCTCATTCTATACATAGTACATAATTTATTAACAAAACAAGTTAATTCTTACCGGACGATCGATCAAGCTTGAACCGAACACTTATTGACAACCTTGAGCTCTGATTACCAACTTGTAACACCCTTAAATTTTTAACTAGAATTAATCATTAGATTTAGAATATTTATACCAAAAGATAGTAGATTTACAAAGTTTTAGAAGTATCATAAAAGATAGTCAACACTTGACCAAAATTAGAACATTCAAAAGTTGTTTGAGTATTTAGATACATTCCATGAACAAAGCTTAAGTAAGATTAAGACACATAGCGGAAGCTTCAAAAGTTGTGTTCGGTTCTTTCGTCATTACTTGATCACCATCCGTGCGATCCATCTAATCACCTAGAATCAAAACCGTTAAAATATTAGTTTTGACTTTTGGACGTATTATATAAACATTTAATCCCATCATCAACTTAAAATAAAACGAAATGTAACTTTTCTGGGTTTACCGTAAATTACGGTTCTACCGTAATTTACGGTGAGTCTTGAAAGCTTATGACCACCGTAAATCAGTAGGTTTCCACCGTAAACATTTTTCCTCCACCGTAAATTACGGTACTACCGTAATTTACGGTAGTACCTGGAGGTTCAAGTTTTGCTTTGTTTTAAATTTTCACACCAAGATTCTAACTCTCAAACTTCAATTCATCTATGATATTGAAATATTAAGATCTCGTATTATGTGAATGATATGAATTTACAATCATTAAAGATCTTTCAATCCAAATCCAAAGAATTAATCATACCTTGTTAGATTGTTCGACCCGTTTAGAGATCAAGAATTTAATCATCAAACAATGTAATTCTAACCTCAATTTCTAACAATTGTTTTGACCCATCTCACTAGATTAAGACGAAAAGTCATTTCCGTAGTACATTGATTCATCTTGTTTACCATGTTTTCAAACTACAACATAAATCTATTAAATAATACACAATGTAACGAAACGATAATTTCGTACCTTTAGAGCACGCTTTTCCCCCGTGAATTCCCTTCGGCTTGTCCGCTTGATGATCCGGACTCTTTGCCTAGAAAATTTAGTTTTACAACTTGTTTAGAACTCTTTCCATGACCATATTCATATCATTGTGAAACATGATCAAATCTGCGTTCTCATCAAATTTAACATCAAAATCCTCACTTAGGCATTTCTACAAACACCTAACGGGTCAGATTTTCCTACCATCATCTCCAAGTTCATGACTTGCAAATTAAACCCCAAATTTCACTTTAATTAGTAAACCTAGCACACAATTTAGCATCAATATCACAGGAGTTACCTCCTATAATGAAATTTATACTAGAATTATCATTCAAATCCTAGTGTTCATCATCATTTTATAAAACCCATGACCTAGCTTCCATGGATTCAT
The DNA here is from genome assembly GCA_030545235.1 of Helianthus tuberosus. Lineage (NCBI taxonomy): Eukaryota > Viridiplantae > Streptophyta > Magnoliopsida > Asterales > Asteraceae > Helianthus > Helianthus tuberosus. The sequence goes on from CM060396.1 coordinate 11,355,587, forward strand.
AGAATTCCCTGAATTTGGGCATGATTTCTCAAATAGTTAGTTAGGTTTTACTTCTAAACACCTATCCAACTTCAATCTACAAAATAACACACATGCAAGCATCTAATTTCAGAATTTCAAAATCATGGGAATTTCAAGTTGATAGATTTCATCAAATTTCACATACCTTAGAATCCTCTTGCAATGAGGATTACGATTCTAGGCTCAATTCTCGATTTCTACTTGGATTAACCCTTCAATTTGCAAGATTATGTGATTTTAGGGTTTTGGAGAAGTGGGTGTCGCCCACCCTGATGTTCTGGTCGACCAAGGATATCAAATGGGGGTTAAAATTGTGTTTTGTTTGTTTATTAGAATTAAGTTTTCAATTTTAACAACTTAACCCCCTACACTTTGATAATTATAGATTTTAGTGAACTTTAACTCTACTTTATGGTTATTTCTAGATTTTTAACTAATTAGGTTAAATTTCCTAGTTAGTAAATTCTTGTTTATTTAAACCTTATTAATTCCAGTTTAAGGTTTTACATTTTTCAGGGTGTTACATATAAACCATTTTTATAAATATAAAACGCACTTCGTTACATGTGAAGATACTGTAAATAATATGTATGTAAACATGTTACGTCACTTACCATATCATACGGTAATGGTACTTGAAATATTCATGCATTTTGTTTAGGTGGACAAACATACTGGTAATCGTCTTGAACTGCTTTTCACGGAAAATTACATAAAGAATTAACTAATAGTGTGAAGACAGTTTGATTATGTTGATATGATCTTCTTACCAGTGATTCTCACAAAAATAGAGTGTTTATTGTTTTTGTTATTTACTTGCTTTCAGAAAATATAAAAAAATCCAAAAATAGTGTCTTTTTCTGTTTAAAATTCTTAACGTACGGAAAACTGTTATTCTTGGAGTAATTGTTACTGATAGGGGGATACGGTGTTAGGAAGTGAGTTCAAAATTTTAAATCATGCGGGTTATAGGGTGTGTGATTTAAAATTTTTGCGTGTTGGTGATAAATTGAAAATGCTTAATCTGTGATATAATCTCTTGAATAATAATAATTTATTTAACTTTGTTGAAAAATTCTTATGGTTTCTCGAGATGTTTGTTTTATAGTATACAGATTGAAGCAGTATGTTGCTGAGAAGTTAAAGTGATGAGTTGCTGTGAAGAGATGAGAGTTTGATTGGATGCATGGTAGGACCTCCTTTCTACATTGCAGACAAAGTTGAAGAGTTTGAAGATTGCTGTGCAAATGCTAAACTGGAGTTTACTCAAACGCTAAAGTTTTTGAAGATTTGGTGATTGGATGCATCAGCTTAGGGGGAGTCTGTTGCTGACAGAAGATGTTAAAGCTGAAGCTATCCAAAGACCAAAGACAGTGCAAGATTACATGAAGATTGCAAGAAGACTGAAGACAAAGTTATTTTATGAAGCTATTGTCAAGGGGGAGTTTGTTGGTGCAAGTTTGTGACAACAGCTTAGATTTGGTCTTTGGATATCTTGTAATTAGTTAAACGATAAACAGTTAGCGGGTTTAGCTTTATATTAGTGGAATTATAGAGTTTGGGCTAAACAAAACCCAGTTTGGGTCTAGGGGGTCGAATTGGGCTAGTCCATGTTGGAAACCTTGGCCCAAGTAGCAACCTTGTGTTATATAAACAAGGTTAGGCTTTAGGGTTTAGGTTAATCAGCCAAAACAGTTTTAGAGAGAATTCGTGAGAGGCAATAGGGCTTTGGACGAGTTTGAGTGTTGGTTAGGGATCTTGATTGATTGTAATCAGTTTGATAGATAATCAATAAAGATCCGGTTTGAAAGTGAATTGCTGATTTCTATTCCTATACGTTTTCTTTTAGCAAAAAAGTTAGATTCTTTAATGTTAGACATCTCGCTCACCAGACTTTGGTTTTGTGTTGACAACCTGTCAACCTCACCCTGTAGTTCATGACATTTTAAACACACGGAATTCGACTTTACCTCTCATGTTTGTTTGTCAAGATTGGCCATTAGCGCTGCAAGTTGAGCTTCCATTCTCTTGTATTTAGCCTCTTTTTCTTCAGCTTCCTTTTCATAGTCAGACTTTTGCTTTTCTTCTTCAGCATCTTTTGTCTTATCACCCTTCTTTTCTTCAGCTTTGCTCTCTATTTTCAACTCAGCCTCAGCATCACTTTTCTTCTCAACTTTAACATCATCTACTGTAGCTTCACCATCATCAGCTGGCGTTATCTCTGCCATGAATGCCTGAGTGACATTGTCATCATTCTCCAGGTGAACACTCCAGTCATATGAACCTTCTGTAGCAGTAGAGATCAGCGCTCTCGAGTTAGAGTTGTTTGATGCATTCCTATTGTTTGAACTCTGACTCGAAGTCTCCTGCTTTTGTTTTTGACATTCCCTAGCGAAATGCCCATAACTTTGACAATTGAAGCATCTCATTTTGGTCTTATCAAAACCAACAGTTTTTCCTATAAACTTCCTTCCTGTTCGGTTCATAAATCTCTTCACTCGTCTAGTAATCATGGCCATTTGCCATTGCAAATCCATATCTTCAAGATCATCAGGGTCAATCTGATCATAGTCTTTATCTAAAGTGGCAGGATCAGATATCTTCCCCTGAATGTAGTTCTCATAAGAAGCAACAAATGAAGCAAGTAGAGCAAGATGCTCTTCAGCAGACTTCACACTCATTGGCATCGACTTAACACCACTACTCTGCTTAGAAGCTGATGTTCTTTTGGCTCCTGTTGACCCTCCTGAAGCAGCTACAAAACATACATCCCCATCTTCATTCACTGTGACCTGCTCATTCTCACACGAAAGAAAAGCAGTAGCAGAGTCGCTAGAAGCGTTGTGAGATGAAGAAGATGTAAGCCCATTGTAAATCCCTGGATCTTGAACCTGATCATATCCAGTGTCTTTCTTCTTCATACTGAGCTCATAAGCTCTCAGCTTGCCAACTACTTCTTCAAGCTCTTTTGTCTCATAATCTGCTTCTCCCTTGATCATGAGAGTATAAATATCCCACTTGGTAGGTGCAAGTTTGTGACAACAGCTTAGATTTGGTCTTTGGATATCTTGTAATTAGTTAAACGATAAACATTTAGCGGGTTTAGCTTTGTATTAGTGGAATTATAGAGTTTGGGCTAAACAAAACCCAGTTTGGGTCTAGGGGGTCGAATTGGGCTAGTCCATGTTGGAAACCTTGGCCCAAGTAGCAACCTTGTGTTATATAAACAAGGTTAGGCTTTAGGGTTTAGGTTAATCAGCCGAAACAGTTTTAGAGAGAATTCGTGAGAGGCAATAGGGCTTTGGACGAATTTGAGTGTTGGTTAGGGATCTTGATTGATTGTAATCAGTTTGATAGATAATCAATAAAGATCCGGTTCGAAAGTGAATTGCTGATTTCTATTCCTATACGTTTTCTGCTATATTCTGATCAAGAGGATTCCGCACTCTTGATTAGATTGACAATTCTGTGAAAGATCCATACCTCAAGGGGGCCTACAAAAAAAAACATAGAAAAATAGAAAAAAAAAAGTGTTTGTGGAGAACCAACCTTATTTTGGCCTGTATAAAAATGTCGTTTCAACTCTATCTAATTTTGACCCATCTTGTATCCTCTACAAATAACATAGCTTTGTAGCTTATACATACGATAGTATGCATAAAGGGGAGCAACAACCAACAAAAACGATATGAAACCTAGTAATGAACAAAGTATAGAATGTGAAGTCTTAAAATGGTAACAAAATGTGGGAAAATGTTGAAATTTGAAACTGAGATCGACTACTAATGTTCCCATGAAATCTGAATTTTAGAGGACTTTGAATCATATGTGACCTCAAATGTCTTGTTATCTTGATATTGTTGATCAGTTATGTTTGAATATAATGGAAAACATGAAAATATACCCGTGATTGTAGACAGGCCAGTAGAGAATCCAGTGAGTGATGCAGCCATCGAAGTCGACATGCTTGTCAGTGTGATCTGGTTCCTCCTTAGGATGCAATCTAATGATGGTGAAGATGAAAACCGATAAAGGGTAATCGGTTGGTGTGTGCGAGGTGTAATATGATTTTATTGATATTTTTAGCCCATTTTACGCATTAGCCAAGTTTTAAATTTATAAAACACGATATTTTACTAACACTAAACACACACTTGGGCAAGTGCACCCATCGTGAGCGTAGTATAGCGTTGGTAAGATGCCGAGGTAGTCCAAGGACATAAGAGCTTTTAGTACCGGTTTATACTCAACGTCCAATCAATCTAAAATTTTTGAGAAAAAGTTTAAACATGAAAATTAAAACTAAAAATGAAGAAATAAAAATAAAGTAAAAACAGATAGACAAGATGAATCACTTGAATCCGACTCGCCTTTAATGTATCCTTTGATGATTTCTGCACTTTTTAAAAGATTATCTTAGTTATAGTAGTAGGCCCCTCTTTTGAAGGTGGCGTTACCCTCAACCCAGTGGTTTGAGTCAGCAAGGATACAATCCCAAAGGGTCGGAATATTGAAAGATAATTAATTAAGTTATTAATGCGAAAAGTGGTAGGTCCCTCTTTTGAAGGTGACGTTACCCTCGGCTAAGTGGTTTGAGTCAGCAGGGATACAATCCCAAGTAGCCGGTTTAATGTATTAATAGTAGTTTACATATGAGGGGATCAAGACATTCGCACCCCCGCCATCCAATACCAGTGGGTATTGAAGGAGGTCCTAGTAAGCTTGACCCAGATCCTTGCAGGATCTATACACTGAATAAGGCAAGAACCTTACCAAACCATTCCCTTAACCACCGACCAGTTAGCCAACATATCTCTATATAGACCGTAGAGATATAAATGGTGTAAATCTTTTACTTTATATAGACAGTAAAGTAATGCCAAGACACCACAGACAAATGATAAAGAAGTTTCACCTTCAACATAAGAAACTAGTTATTAAAGTCATTAATACAAAACCAAATAAAAAGTGCGAAAAGATTAAAATCAAAAGTAATACATTAAATGCTTGTCTTCACCAAGTGATGTAAGAGACTTAGCCAAACATGGCCTTTGATTGACAAGAACTCTTACTATCAATCTTGGATCCCGAGACTACTACACACACTCTAAGGTGGATGGTGGATGATGGTGGTGGATGTGTGTGTTGTAGTGGTGGTGGAGTGGTGGAAAAGTGGGAGAGAGGTGGTTTGCCAAGGGATGTCTTTGAAGTGAACCAAGCATCCCTATTTATAGCCTGAACAGAAGCCCGATCACGGACCCGTGTCCAGCGAACACGCCCCGGGCCATCCCTTTTCTCTTCCCTTATTAATTGTTTTTGTCAGCATAGGGCTCAACACGGCCCGTGTCCAGTGGGCACGACCCCATGTGCAGAAGTGTATCTCTACTATCAAGATTTGCAAGATTCTGCGAATCTTAGCGTTGACCACGCCCCCGTGGTGGGCGTAGAAGCTTCCACAGCTTTGTCCTTTCTACAGACATCTGACCTCGCCCCCGTGTCCAGTGGGCACGGGCCATGGTCAGCCTTCTGTTTCTTGTTTTTGCTCTTGGGGATGCTGTCGAGGGGTCGGGCATGTCACGTTTATTACTTTTCTTTGTATTTATGTTGGTTTTTTCTATATATTTGTTCCTTTTGCTCGTTTAAGCTCATTTGGTCCTGTAAATTCAAAAGGAAGACAAAAACACATTTTTTCCAACATTAGTACTAAAAAAGGTTTAGTTTTATGCCTCATTTGATGTAATTTATATGTTGCATTTTACACACATCAAATACCCCCACACTTGAATCTTTGCTTGTCCTCAAGCAAAACTCTTTATTATGTGGCTTACACACCCAAATGGAATGGGTAGAAGTGAAGTTTTGGGCTTGTCTTGAGTGTCGGGAATCCAAGATCTTTATTTGGTTTTGTTTTTATTTTATTTACAGTCCTATTCGTTATGATTTATTTAGAACGTTTCATAAGAGAAATTACTTATTTGGGCATAACATGCCCTTTTAAAATTCTATTTATATACGAGTTCACATACCTCACGGGAGATCACTCAACACTCGGCTGAAGATGTATTTTTGTGAAACACTCGAGACCGGCATGGAACTTACTTCTACCTTCGTAAATATCAGGAGGACTTGGGAAAGGGTTAGGCTTGGGCTATAGGTAGGTGGTTTTGGTTTGAGGTTAGTAAAAAGGGCTAAAAGCGTAAAAAGCGTCGGTCGTCGTAAAACTTTTTGTTTTTGTGACTTTTATTCAAACTAAGCATCTTCAAACAAAGTTTGTTTGAGGAACTTGTTTGTTTATTGCTAGACTTTCATTTTTTTTATAAAGAAAAATCACAAGAAAACCGTGTTTTTTACTAAAATAAAGGGGTTGAAAAGAAAAAGGTTTTGGTGGGTAAAGGGTGTTTGTTTTGTGGGTTTTGAAATGAAAAGGTTTAGGCTCAAATGGGTTAACTAGGGGGATTTTTTTTGGGTAGGTGATAAAAAAAGTGAAAAATATTGGTGTTGAAAGGAAAATGGGTTAGTCCTAATGCCTGCATCATTTACTTACTTGGGTTTAAGTTGGTAAGGACCGGTAATGTATCATCGTGGCAAGTTCTAGAGTTGTAAGAACTAAGCGGCTATTCACACAAGAAACGAAAAATGAGCATTTAGTTTAAAGATGTATGCTTGTATGCTCAATAAAGGCTCAAAACTCACTTGTTGTGGGAATGACTTTATAATGTGATCAAGTATATATATAATTTTTTTTAGATTTGTCATGCCTTTTCATAATTTTCTTAGGTTGGTTCTTTTTATCACGACGCTATCGGTTGTAAATTTGTAAAAATATAACATTTTTAGAACTTGTTATTCCCAAATTAAACCAAGACAAGGAAAAAATAAAAAGTTTTTGAAAAAATTTGGGGTGATTAGCGGTTCCAATAGAGTTTTGTGTAAGGCTTGTTATTAGGACTTGCAAAATTCAAGGTTTTAGCATCCCCCCACACTTAAATTACACATTGTGCTCAATGTGTCCCAAAAATAAGTTTTTAGGTTGATCGAATGTGTAAAAAAGTGTTTAAAAACAAAATTTTCTGTTACTGGGCGTCTGGCCACGGCCCCGTGTTGGTCCGGGCACGGCCCCGTGGTCAGATCGCTAGTACCAAAACTTAACAGAAGGTTGGGCACGGGGCGTGTTCAGTGAGCACGGCCACGTGTCCAGTTACCTGAACTGGGCAAATTTCTGCATAGCCTTGGGCACGGGGGGTGTTGGGCTGAGCACGGCCCCGTGCTGAACTTGCTGTAATGCTGGAAAATTGTCGGGAGGCTCTGTTTTTGTGCATGGGGTGTGGTCTTAAAGTTCCCTTGGTAACCTCCACCTTTTCTAGTGTATTTAACCATTACAACATTATCCAAACACCATTCAACAATTAAAAACCATCATTCATTAAAAACGACAAGTACAAGGGTCCTAAAAATAAAAATTAAAGTTGCTAAAAATGAAAAACTAAACAGATCCTAAGATAGATAGGTCATAAAATGCAGGAAATCACTAAGGAGTTCTACCCTTAATGTTGTAAGAATGACAAAAACCCGGAAACGACTTTCCGGTACTTAAGGGAATTGTAGAGCTCGAAGCCGGAGGATGTTCTTCAAATGTAATTGAGCCATTCCTCTATCTCCCAGGGAGAAAGAAGGTGGGATCATTTTCCACAATGTCTTGCGGAGGAGGCGTAACGGCTACCGGAACCCCATGTAGTATGTCTAGAGGAGGTTCCGGAGGCATGACATTCCATCCGGCCGGAATGATGACTTCCGGCATGACATTCCACCCTCTTTGTGTGACGATTGGCACCATAGGAGGTGAAGCAAGAATATTCAACCTTTGGTGCAAAAGGTTGACTTCTTGAAGGCAACCCTCTAATCCCACCGATAAATGGTTAATACGGTCGTTCCACCGATGGCTTCTCGCAAGGTGTACACATAGTTGACCAAGGAGTCTTCCACCGATGTTCTTCTTCCCCTTCGATCGTTCCTTGAGTGAGCTGAGGATGTTCCGCTGTTTCGGCTTGACATTATAAGAACACAAGTCGAAAAGTTTAAAATAATGAAACAGTAACTCTGGCCACGGCCCCGTGGCCACCATTCTGCAGATTTTTGAAAAAAGGAATCTTAGTGCTTTAAATTGTTTTTCTGACTTTTGAAACATTTCTAAGCAAAAATAACTTAAAACAGTGTTATAAAACTTATTTTTGATAAGATTCCTTGGTTAAAAACCTAGCAAATATCACAATAAAGCTTAAAAAGATGGAGGTTTTAAGCTTTAATGGAGGTTTTGATGAGTTTTTGGAGAAGAAAGCAAGAGACAAAAGTGGTAAAGACAAGATGGTTGTTGGGAACCTTCTTTGGAATATACCTTGTAGGGTATATGTGAAAATCCCAGCAGATCTTGGTCTTTGGAATGGGTCCAAATGTACAGGAATCATGCAAACTTTATAGAAAATGACAGCACGCTGACCACGGCCCCGTGCCGGCTGGACACGGCCCTGTGGTCAGACATGACTCTAGCACATTTTGTCCGTATTCTGAACACGGGGTGTGTTGGCCTAGACACGACCCCATGGTCAATTTTTAGGCGGGCACGAGCCGTGTTGACCTGGAAACGGCCCCGTGGCTAGTGACTTTTATGAAGTTTCGTCTTATTTTAAGGAATTTGTCTGGATCGGGCGGCTCCTTACTGGACAGAACAACACCGAAGTGCCTAAGGTACCTAAATTGCTCTTGATTCAAACACGAACGCAAGAGGTTATCAGAAAGGGTAAAACCTAAACTAAATACCGGTGGGTAAAACCAACTTTTATTCCCCTTATCCGGGCTCTCGTTAAAGAAGGTATATGTCGAATCGCTCAGGTCTATGAACTCATCGGCGGAGACCGATGGAGAGTCCTTCACGGCACAATCGACACAGAGACGACTATCGCTCATGTCCTCACATGAGTTAGAGGTGTTTTCGGTAACGACGATGTTGTTAGAATCCAAATGCGATCTCAATAATTCTCCTTGATCGTCGTCTTGGGATGAATAGCTTGCTTCCATCTCAAGCTCTTTTATCAATTGGAGAATTATTTTTTCGAGCTGACATAACTCTTCGAGAATCATGTCATCTAGAAAATATGATTGAGAGTATTCGAGGGAAAGATAGGGATCGTTTTTACTTTCGCCCATCTTAAGGTTATAAGGAAACGATGGGCCTAAATAGTGGGGAATGTAATTTAGAAAGTAACATTCTAAATCTTCATGAGATCCACCACATATTTGACACCATTTACCGTAAGAGGAGCGAAAGTAAAAATAATCAATATCGCTCATAGTTTTGTTAGAAATTACCAACGGTCGGGATCTTACGGTTCTGTTTTCAGTAACTCGAGGGCGGACACGGGGGCGTGTTCAGTGGGCACGGCCACATGTTCAGCTACTGTCTGACTTAAAACAGGATTGCCAGTAACAAAGATTGGGCACGAGGCGTGTTCAGCGGGCACAACCCCGTGCTGAAGTCTGCAGAAGCGGAAAATTTAAGAAAAATCCTAAAAAAATAGAAAAATAAGAAAAATAATTAGGCCCTTGATTCCTAACTTTCTTAAAATCCTTGTGTCCCCAGCAACGGCGCCAAAAACTTGGTGTGTGCGAGGTGTAATATGATTTTATTGATATTTTAAACCCATTTTACGCATTAGTCAAGTTTTAAATTTATAAAACATGATATTCTACTAACACTAAACACACACTTGGGCAAGTGCACCCATCGTGAGCGTAGTATAGCGTTGGTAAGATACCGAGGTCGTCCAAGGACACAATAGCTTTTAGTACCGGTTTATCCTCAACGTCTAATTAATCTAAAATTTTTGAGAAAAAGTTTAAACATGAAAATTAAAACTAAAAATGTAGAAATAAAAAACAAAATAAAAAAAGATAGACAAGATGAATCACTTGGATCCGACTCGCCTTTAATGTATCCTTTGATGATTTCTGCACTTTTGCACTTTTTAAGAGATTATCTTAGTTATAGTAGTAGGCCCCTCTTTTGAAGGTGACGTTACCCTCAACCTAGTGGTTTGAGTCAACAAGGATACAATCCCAAAGGGTCGGAATATTGAAAGATAATTAATTAAGTTATTAATGCGAAAAGTGGTAGGCCCCTCTTTTGAAGGTGACGTTTGATCGGAGTGTCGCATTCTGGTCAAAGATAATATTTATAAACCCAAATTACCCTTAACAAATAGCTAGTGGTAGTAAGGGGTCGAACCACGAAGAGTATGTGGTTTGTGAATGGACTTGATTGATTATAAACTATTGTCACACTTATGAAGCTTACTAGATTGTTTTTATGAATTTTGGTTGTTTAGGAAATGGGTCGGAAAGAACCGACAATTTGGTTTTTAATTACTAACTAACGACAACTTAAACAGCATGAAATTGTTAGTGATAGTTTTAAACAAGATAATTAAACAAGGTTCACACCCGGTTTCAACAAATGCAAGACCAAGGAATACTATGCGTTTTAATTTGATTTACTCGAATTAGTTAATTAACGGGTCAACAATCACAAAGCTTAGGTGCCAATCGCTATCAACGTCATAGACAACGGACCACGATGCACTTCGTTACCTTGGACTAGTGAATCCTATCAAAAGACAAGGCATAAATACGTGTATTCGTTTCACAAAGTCAAATTTAATCACTCACTCGAAAATTCGTAAATTCAATAAAAACGTAGGACAATTGTCTAAAGATTCAAATGCAATTCAAGTTGTCACAAATCAAACATCAATACATAATAAACCCTAAAACTTACAAAAGTCTACACCTGGGTGAAACCTCCAAGGAATTAGCCGCGCATGATCGAAAGGACGTGATCACCGGATGTTGGAAGCTTGATCTTGATCATCTTGAAGTGTGGAAAAGGATGGAATGGTGATTAGGGTTTGGTAATGGTGGAATTTAATGGATAGTGGAATGGGTTGGAGAATTGGTTAGGGTTAGGAGGTAGATGATGATGATTCGGTTGATGATTCGGTGTAAGAGATGGATTGGGGATGAAGTGGTGGTGATCCTAGGCTCCAAGAACTCAATTCAAACTCCCAATAGTGTGTAACTCCCGACTTCCTGGCTCAAGAACCGTTTAAACTCGTCAAAAGATCAAGAAAACACAAGTTTCACGTTTGAGAAAACTAAGCCCCGTCGCCGACTAGGGGGACCCCGTCGACGACTGCCTCTCCTGATGTTATTTTTCTCCGACGCCTTGTTTTCCTAGATACGCACATCTTTGGCCGACGGGCTTTTCTAAAGGGCGTCGCGATGACCTCCCCAACTTCCATTTTCTGTTTTTCGCTCCTTGAGTTCCCGTATGACCCATAACGCGTCCCGGTGGTCTGTTTTTCGCTCCGGTGACCCGTAAGGCTCCCGAAAAGCTCTTTAAACTTTGTCAAACCTGCAAAACACAAATTTAATTAAAAGTAGGCCATTTGAGATTAAAAGTCAAGTAAAAACCCTAACTTAAACACAAACGAGCACCGTTATTCAACCACGTATCAACGTTACCCTCGGCTAAGTGGTTTGAGTCAGCAGGGATACAATCCCAAGTAGTCGGTTTAATGTATTAATAGTAGTTTACATATGAGGGGATCAAGCCATTCGCAGCCCCGCCATCCAATACTAGTGGGTATTGAAGGAGGTCCTAGTAAGCTTGACCCAGGTCCTTGCAGGATCTATACACTGAACAAGGCAAGAACCTTACCAAACCATTCCCTTAACCCCCGACCAGTTAGCCAACATATCTCTATATAGACCGTAGAGATATGAATGGTGTAAATCTTTTACTTTATATAGACAGTAAAGTAATGTCAAGACACCAAGGACAAATGATAAAGAAGTTTCACCTTCAACATAAGAAACTAGTTATTAAAGTCATTAATACAAAACCAAATAAAAAGTGCGAAAAGATTAAAAATCAAAAGTAATACATTAAATGCTTGTCTTCACCAAGTGTTGTAAGAGACTTAGCCAAACATGGCCTTTAATTGAAAAGAACTCTTACTATCAATCTTGGATCCCGAGACTACTACACACACTCTAAGGTGGATGGTGGACGATGGTGGTGGTGGAGTGGTGGCAAAGTGGGAGAGAGGTGGTTTGCCAAGGGATGCCTTTGAAGTGAACCAAGCATCCCTATTTATATCCTGAACAAAAGCCCGACCACGGCCCCATGTCCAGCGGACATGCCCCCATGGCCATCCCTTTTCTCTTCCTTCATTAATTGCTTTTGTCAGCATAGGGCTCAAAACGGCCCGTGTCTAGCGGGCACGGCCCCGTGTGCAGAAGTGTATCTGTACTACCAAGATTTGCAAGCAACTGTGAATCTTAGGGTTGACCACGCCCCCGTGCTGAGCTGGGCACGCCCCCGTGGTGGGCGTAGAAGCTTCCACGACTTTGTCCTTTCTGGAGACATCTGACCACGCCCCCGTGTCCAGTGGGCACGGGCCGTGGTCAGCCTTCCGTGTCTTGTTTTTGCTCTTGGGGATGCTGTCGAGGGGTCGGGCATGTCACGTTTATTCCTTTTCTTTGTATTTATGTTGGTTTTTGCTGTATATTTGTTCGTTTTGCTCGTTTAAGCTCATTTGGTCCTGTAAATTCAAAAGGAAGACAAAAACACATTTTTTCCAACATTAGTACTAAAAAAGGGTTAGTTTTATGCCTCATTTAATGTAATTTATATGTTGCATTTTACACACATCATCAGTATGGAGAGAGAGGTTTCGAATGATGTTATGAACTAAGCACAAAATGTCTAATTGTCTAACCTTGTTACCTTTACATAAGTCTCCTTATATATGCACCCAAAAGGAAACATAATTAGTTAATAAGGGTAATTTGGTCCATCAACATTTACCAACTAATTATTTAATAGGTCATTATATATTTTGATCTATATAATGTAAATGATTATAATGGCTACTAGATTAAATATTACATCATAATATATTTAATCTTACATTCTCCCACTTAGCCGAGTAATCATTTACTATGAGTATTAGATAAGCCTGATCAGGAGTTAACACTCATTTTAGCCTTAAACTAAGAACTATAGCAGAGAAATACAGCCGTTGAATCATCATTCGACTCAGGACCCCTATTAGTCATATGATGTGCTACAAGTAGTTCAATAAAAATAAACTAAAATAACCTAAATTTAGACTCAAGTAATAATAATCTAGACTCTCTAACTTGACTAAACTGCTCACCGGCAAGTGAACCGGTCGACTCTAGTAAAGAAAAGCAAGTCCGGATGTCGAACCCACAAGGACTCTAATTAACTACGTTAAAGACTTTATTTAGACTGATACTGACACTAACTTAACTATTTTTGTGTTTGGGTGGGGGGGGGGGGGTTAGTAAAATCCTAGAATTGAAATTAAATTAAACTAGACTATGACACGAACAAGAACTAAGGCTTGATTCAATAGAGATTAACAACTACCTAGGCTTGAATCCAGTTTAACTAGAAATGGATTTATAACAGTACTAATGTGGTATGGAACCGGGATCTTAAAGTACTAAACCCTAAGATATCTCTGCTAAGACTTCCCGACCCTTCTCTGGAAGAAACCTAGGAGACCCTACAAGGCTGTTGTGAACACCGGTTGTTAGACTTCCTCCCAGTCCTCTAACGTCTCTAAAAGTGCCCTAATACGACAATCTACCTCTCAGCGCGAAAGTCTAAGGCAACCCTAGATTCTAACTTGGTTTAATAGACACAGGTGCGATTAGGGAACTAAGATCGACTTCTCTCAAAACCTATCTTAGCTGTATATCGTACCGAGACCTACTAACAAACTCGAGCCTCTCAGCGACAAGTTAAGAAGAATACTTAGTTCTAATTGTATTTTAATTATTGTTTCTAAGGCTATCGACCGATTTACCCAAAGATCACCCGAACCCGCAAAGATACGAATAATCAACACAAATTTATTATGTGAAAGACATCCACCAAAATTTATGTGAAACAGCAAATAATAAACAATCAAATCTAAATACGCATACGCACCATATTAAAGGTTCTAGAATTATTTACTTTCAAAGATCAATCCATAACCAAACAATAGAAAACCGTTAAAAATCAAAACTTCATTAAACTTTCATCTAACCTAGGTAGTAACAAAGGTTTTAGCCTGAAAACATGATGTCTAAAATCAAAACAATAAGTTCAAAACAAGAATTCATCATTAAAGTATCGAAAATAAGAAAATAATGAAAACCGGGAGATAAGACTCGAATAATCTTCTTTCCTATGCTCCAAGCTTCAACCGGATGATTCTTGCATGCTAAAACGCTCCGAAATTCATGAATTCTACTCTGAAAATCGCCTAGGGTTTCTTGAGTTCGTAACTAGAGCTTATTGAATGATTAAGTGACTTTTTATATGAAACCCTAATCGATAACGAAGAAAAGCTGGCCATACACCTCGTCGCGTCGCGCGACGGGTACTACCTCTTGTAGTCGCGTAGTGCGACGCCATAAAATGCCAAAAATTAATATTATAATGGTGGCGGGCCGCGACGGTGATGATGGCTAGCCGTGGCGCGACGCGACAACGTATTTTTCATAGAATGTCTCGTTTTTTATCAGCTTCAGCCTTCCAAAATCCCAGAAATTATTCTATCTCTGAAACTCAGCCAATTTTCATCTCTTTGTGACATTTTCAGCACCCATGACCTATAAAACGAGGTCTGATCAAAGTAATGAAATACTAAGTAAAATCTAATCCAACGAATACGAAAAATGTACAAACTTTACACGAATAAGAGATGTATTTTGCAATACATCAAATATCCCCACACTTACTCTTTTTTCGTCCTCGAAAAAGAATTATGCAACGAAATCAGAGATGTTTAGTTACTCGGGTCAAAATTTATTTATACTTTGTTAAAATCAAAGCTTGCGTTAGCCGCGATTGCGAATATATTTGTCCCTTTAAACCCAAATCCGGTCTTAAGCCCTTATCATGTGAATTTAGTTTAAGTGCGGTCAATCTACCTAGGGTCTCACGCTAGAAGCTACGGTCCACCTAATCCCGCCTCAAGCTTATAGAACAAAAGGAACGATCACTGGACCAATTCCTAACCGTCTTATATCAAAACCAAGAGAATTTAAAATCAAATTTTTTTCATTTTTCATCATTTTTTTTCTTTCTTTTCATTTTTTTCTTTTCTTTTAATGAGCGTAGTCGTTGCTTCACCTAACCCAAAGGCATTCCGGCTGTAGAGTTGCTATCCCCAACTCGGATTGCATAGGCTTCCGTAATTTTATTTTTGCAATTTCGATTTCACACATCCTAGCGGTATTCCGGTTGTAAAGTCACTATCCCCAACCAAGATTACATAGGCCTGCGCTACTTTCATTCAGTTTCTAGCTCATTTTTTTCTATTTTTTCCTTTTTCTTTTTCATGATTAAAAATTCTAACGGTTTTGACTTATAACGGTATTCCTTATACTCTTATTGACGGTTTCAATTTCCCATATTTCCCAGATGAAAACCCACTAGTAGACCGACAATTAAGTTAATATTAACTCAAAGAGACCTAAAACGAAACCCGGGCCTATTCACATATCCCTAACTAGACACAAGCTCGATTTATTTAATCTCATATTATTATTATTTGATCCCGAACAAAAACTCATCTTTTCTATCATTTTCCGTATTAATTTGCAAACTTCTTTTATTCGAAAGACATTTTCTGATTTTTAAATTTTTGTTTTGGTTTTTTCAATTTTTTATTTTTTTGTATTTTTCATATTTATGACTCGATTACTACTACTATTTACATGTATCCCATCCCCACACTTAAAGATTGCATTGTCCCTAATGCAAGAATGGAAATACGACTCAAAACTACCTAAAAATAAAAACTAAAAACGCAATAAATAAAGAAAAGAATACAAGGGAAACGACTTAGCTGAATACGTTAGAATGTCAAAGTGCCAGTCGTTTCCACATAAGCCCTCCAATTCGAAACGCGCCCAGCAAACAACTCCTAATCTCGGACACGCGAACGAAAGCGGCATAAACATCAACCTATCAACATCATCAACAAACTACTAAAAGATCATAATATATATATCATCAAAAGTATCAGTTTCAAACACAAACCAAACCACCCTGCCCAACCAACCTATTCAACGTATTTAAGTATAAGTACAAACCTAGATATGAGGATAAAAAACAACATAAAAATAAAAACAAAAGATATCAAATCAGCTCCAGCCGCGTCCTCATAATCCCCACACTAATCATCATGCTCGCTCGCAGTCTCCTCACTGCCACTCTCTCGTCCACCTGCTCCTGAGCCACCCTCTCCAAACACATGAAACGGGGGAACCAGATCAAACCTCTCTCCAGCACCAGCCGAGCCACCCTGCTCTCTCGGCTGAAAGAAATCCGGAATCCCCATGCTATGCCTGCTCATGATAAACCGGAGAGCCTCCTCCTCCTGCCTCTCCTGTCCCGTCTGAATGAGGTGCTCCAACCTGTCGAATCTCTGCTCCACATAGCCAGAGAACGACTCTAAAGTAAGCTACTCAGGTGGTGGCTGCCTACGTGGGTACTGCGGCGCCGGCTGCTCATGTTGCTGTGGTGGCCGCTGGCGGTGAGTAGGGTTAATCTGCATCATCGCATTCTCAGCTGGATGTCCCTCTGGCGGCTGTACCTGCGGGCCCTGCCTAATCGGCTCCCAGCCGTAAGGCTCAGTATACGACACAATCCCAGCTTACTGCAACTCCTTAATACCAAACGTTATCGTCTTCGGCCCTTCATGTAGGAATCAGGGGATATATTTGTCAAACACCCCCAAACTCAATGCAATACGAGTGATATATGGGCCAATAGCCAACGCAGCTCGATGACCACCTCTACGCCCCCTGCTGAAAGAATCCGCTAACACCGTAGCTAAGTTCATCTCCCGTTTCTCCACCCGACACATAAGAATGAACAGCTCAATCCAGTTCGCTTTATTTTCACCCGATTTCCGCCCCACCAACGTAGTCGACAAGATCTTCAAAACATACCGATACACTGGATTACGAACCGAAGTAATCAGGTTCGTAACTGCAAATGGGTGGTCGGAAATCGTCCTCCAGAAACGGCGCAGCTCATCTCCTCCAACACTGTGCTCCCTAATAGTAGTGTAGGCTTCATGTGTACTTAGGTCGAACTGCAGTATCGGGTGGTCAACTCTATTAGCTTTACTTGTTGGAATCCATTCACGAGCCCTTTGATACTTAATTTTTCTCAATCTCGGATCCGTAGCACCTATTTGTAAAATCGTAGTCTCCTGTGCTATCTGATCCTGTGGTATCTGATCCACACCCCTCTTCCGGGTCCTACCACTACCTCCTCTACTATAACAACCCTAAAGAAACCGACACCCTCATAAATTTTCCGACACCCTAAAAATATTTAAAATAGCTCAATATGTCTTAAAATACCCCCCATACGTGAAAACGGGCCCCGAATACCTTTTATATATTTAAAATTAATTAAAAATGGAATTTTTGGGGTTCAGGCGGGCCGCGTAAGCCATCCCCGAACCCTTACGCGGGCCGCGACAAGGTGAAAGCTGGCGAAACCCTGGCCGCCACGTGGCCCAACACACGTCGAAGCTAGCTGATGACCCGGATCACCTAAACCCTACCTGGGCTACTACGCGGGCCGCAAGAAAGGCCAAATCAGGCCCTATAAATTGCAACGAAAGGCCTTCAGTCGAATTCGTTTATTCACTCGACCTCTCTCTCGATTTATTAAATAGTAGAAGTTATACTCATGTCTAATACCCCCCTAAATAATGAAGTTCTGCTACGTTGTAAGTATCATAACCCCTGGATACGTATTAGATACTCTGCCCGATTGATCTGGGGTTCCGTAACGGCTGTCGTGGTTCTGCCCGACGTAGTCGTTGGAATGCCGTCTCGGGGAGGGTATTACTAGTGTTAAAATGGGTTATTATACTAACACGTGTGCATTTGTGTTATTTATAGATAATTCTCAGGAAATCCTTACAGAAAACCTAAGACAGCAATGTGAGTAATCTCCATTTTGTAAACAGTTTTTTAAAAAACCTTAATTATTTTACAATACAATTTAGCAGTGATTGAGTCTTTGTAATTCTACGATTACTGCCGGTATGTTGGGGTTTTGTATACAAAATGTGAGACACGTTACCATTGGACGAAGAGTTAGCCAATGTGTAATATGACCCACCAGTCAGGATTGACAGTATTGAATTAGTAATTGGGTAGATATAAACATTGTAATCGCTCTCAATACTGTTTAAATTAAATTAATGTTTCTTGATTAAAATGGGATTCACTCACCAGTATTTCCCATTGACAAATGTTTTTAAAACGCGTTTCAGGTAACACAATGTGAAAGCCAATTAGAAGCCAGCTGGACAGCACTGAAGGCTTGGAAACGTGGCTATAAAAGTTACCTAAATAAAGAAGGCGTTTTATTTCAAATAAAATGGGATTTATCCCTATAAATCAGTTCGTAATGAAAACTTGGGTTTCATCCCAATATGTTTATTTATATAAAATGTGGTGTTTTACTCTGATAAAATATTTCCTAACTACGGTCCTGATGTAATTTCCGCTGCCAAATTAATAAACACCGATACCACCAACACTGAGTTCGCGGCCGCCCGTTCCCAGGACAGATAGGGGGCGGGGGTTGCGACAGAAGGTGGTATCAGAGCTAAGCCACTGATTCAGCCACAAAAGTGTTCTGCTGACATCAAAATTCAAATTGTTAGGAAATAAATTACGGGAATACGTGCATAATTTTATTTATTGTTCTGTGTTATTTGAGTATTTGTTAGTTTACAGTATGAGCGACCAAGGACCATCTGACACGTACAGTCAATTGTCTGGTTCGCCTAGAAGCGAATGTGCCTCTTCTCAGCCTGCCCTCTCAGGGTACTCTGCTGATACGGAGGAAGGAATATTCGTGTTTAAGGCTCAGTCTGAAGAGCCATTCCCTCAGAAAAAGAGAGGATGGTTCAGTCGAGGGGCACATGAGCGTAGGAAGCGTATGAAAAAGTTACAAGACCAGAGAGCACTAGGAGCAGCCAAAAGAGAAACCGATGCCTATGCCCAGGAAATGATTAATAGGGGTATAGCCAACATCCACATCCTAGCAACCACTGCAGCTGACCCTAACCTGGAACAAATGATAGCACCCCAACCACAACCACCAATTCCTGACCAACCGATGGAGATAGAAAACCCTGAAAATCAAGTAGAAATGCATGATTTCGACCCGGAGGAAATACCTAGGGTACCTGCACCAAACCCCTTAGACCCAAATTACGACCCATGGTGGGACGACAATAGGGACTATGTGCAACGTTACCCGATACACGAAGACATGCCCATGCTGAACCTAGGAGCCTACCCAGGGTTAGATCCTCTAGATCCCTATTACGACAATGATGTATACATTAGGGAGATCTTAGAAAATCCTTACCCATACCAAGCCCCTATACCTCCGTACCAGGAACCCACACCTCAATTTCCGAACCCAGTCCTAGAACCTGCACCCCCAATGAGTGCAGACAATGTACAAGAACTTAGGACATTTGGTGATGAAATTTTAGAGAGTAGTGAAAGAATGTGACAGGTGGGAGAGCGACTCGTCTGGAAGTACGACGAGTGCAATATAGATTTCTGGATGAATCCATATCCGTAGAAGTGATGATGGAAACGGTAGTAGTAGTAGTAGTAATAATAAAATATGTGTGTATTTGTATGAAAAAAAACTACGGATGCCTACTACTATTAGTATAATTTTTATTTCAGTCGGTATTGTAATTTTAATTTCAGTACTGGTGTGTAATAGATGCATATTATATGAATAGAGTAAAGTCGCAATGATCGACGCTTTTGACCAAAATGGACAACGAAGTGAACCAGGAAAACCAAAGTGATAACCACCCGAATAACAATAATCTGGATAATGAGAATCCGAATAACAATAACAATGGAAATCAAGTTGATAATAGTGACATCCAACATATAATGGCACAAGGAATCATAGATGCAATGCCATTTATTATTCAAACTGTTAAAGAAGCGGATAATAAAAGTAAGCATAGCAGTAAGCGACCAACTGCACCAGAACACAGCCTAAACAATGGACCTGTACTTCAAATGCCCATTCCCAAAAGAAGAAGAACCATGCCTTATGGTTGTTCTTATAAAAAATTATGGTCCTGCAAACCAATAGAATTCTCGGGCAATGAAGGACCCATTGCGACTTTTCGCTGGATAGAAAAGACTGAGGCTGTTTTAAAAATAAGCAAGTGTGCTGAAGAAGACAAAATAATGTTTGCTTCTAATTTGTTTAAAAACTCAGCCTTAGAATGGTGGAACACTATCCTCCAGTCAAGAGGAAGTGATAGGATATACAACATGGAATGGGAGGAATTTAAGAATATGGTAAAAAGGAAATTCTGCCCTCCCAATGAAAAGGAACAAATAGCAAATAAGTTTCTGAACCTTAGAATGACCGGGGTAGATAGTAAGGGTTATACTACTACATTCTTTGAATATGCTAGAATATTACCAACCCTTGCATCACCTGAACCGGTATTAATCTCCCGTTACATCTGGGGATTAATTGGAGAGATTAGACATGTAGTCAAGGCAGCTAGACCTCAAACCATAGAAGAAGCTGTAGAACTAGCAAACACATTGACAAATGAATTAATCCGTACTAGAGAAGAAGATCAGAGGAGAAACCTAGCTCAAAAACTTACCCAAAAATTCTGATCTGGAAATTCCAACCATGGGAAAAATGTAGGTTCCACATCTGCACCTTATTGCAAGTATTGCAAAAGGAAGCATTCTGGAAGATGCTCCATATATTGCAATTTCTGCAAAATATCAGGACACAAGGAAGAAGACTGCAGGAAGAAAGCCAATAACAGGATATGCTACAACTGTGGGGAACAAGGTCATATCAAGCCAAATTGTCCAAAATTAGCTCCAGCTACAAATAACAAGAACACTAAAAATGCTAGAGCATTCGTTCTGACTGCAGATGAAGCCAAGATGATTCCAGATGTGATAGCCGATACGTTTTTAGTTAATGATGTTTTTGCTAAAGTATTATTTGACTCTGGTGCAAACCAAAGTTTTATTAATACTTCATTTTGCAAACTTCTAAATCAGTCATTAACTAAACTACCAGAAGAATGTTTAGTAGAGACAGCAAATGGAGAAACGATTATGATTTCTGAAATCTTGCGTGGAGCAAGAATAGAGTTTTTAAATCAAAAGTTTATTGCAAACCTTTACCCAATGAATCTGGCAGGATTTGATGTCGTTTTAGGAATGGATTGGTTAATAGCCAATAAAGCCAGTATTTTATGTGATCAAAAGTCAATCCAAGTAAATTCACCAAAATGTGAAAAGATCACAATTAAATGAGATAAACCATCTAGATCCACGAAATTCATCTCTGTGATGAAAACTACAAGCTATATAAGAAAAGGGTCTATAGTGTATTTGATTTCTATAATCACTAACACTAAAGGAAAAGAACTAAAAGACATTCTAGTAGTGTCTCAGTTTTCAGATGTATTTCCAGAAGAATTACCAGGATTACCGCCAGATAGAGAAGTCGAATTCAGAATTCACCTATTTCCAGGAACAACACCAATTGCCAAAGCACCTTACCGTTTGGCACCCGCAGAAATGCAGGAATTAAAGAAACAATTAGACGAATTGTTGGAGAAAGGATTCATACAGCCAAGCTCATCGCCATGGGGAGCACCAATTTTATTCGTTAAAAAGAAGGACGGATCAATGCGTATGTGCATTGACTACCGTGAATTGAACAAAGTCACAATTAAGAATCGGTACCCATTACCAAGAATCGATGATCTGTTCGATCAATTGCAAGGAGCTCGATTTGTCTCTAAAATCGATTTAAGGTCAGGATATCATCAATTAAAGGTACATGAAGAAGACATTCCTAAAACCGCCTTTCGAACAAGGTATGGTCATTATGAATTTACTGTCATGCCATTTGGTTTAACCAATGCCCCAGCCGCATTTATGGACATGATGAACCGAATATGTAAGCCATATTTGGATAAATTCATAATTGTTTTTATTGATGATATTCTCATTTATTCTAAAAGTAAGGAAGATCATGCAAAGCATTTGCACGCCCTTTTAAGTCTATTAAGAAAGGAAAAACTTTATGCTAAGTTTTCAAAGTGCGAGTTTTGGTTAGAGCAGGTACAGTTTCTTAGACACTTAGTTAATCATGAAGGAATTCATGTGGATCCAACAAAGATCAAGGCGATTACTAAATGGAAAACCCCTGAGTCACCAACCGAGGTTAGAAGTTTCTTAGGATTAGCCGGTTATTATAGAAGATTTATTCGAGATTTCTTTAGAATAGCCATTCCCTTAACCAAGCTAACCTGTAAATCCATTAAGTTTGAATGAGGACCAAAGCAAGAAGAAGCATTTAGAATTCTTAAACAAAGATTAACTAATACACCCATACTAGCCTTACCAGAAGGAACTGAAGACTTTGTAGTCTATTGTGACGCTTCCAAACTAGGTTATGGATGTGTATTAATGCAACGCCAAAAGGTTATAGCTTATATGCATATTTAGAATTAGGAGCCATAATTTTTGCCCTTAAGATTTGGAGACATTACCTTTATGGTAGTAAGTTTACCATATTTACCGATCATAAAAGTTTAAGGTATGTTTTCGGGCAAAAGGAGTTGAATATGAGACAAAGACGCTGGATGGAGATGCTTAGTGATTATGATTGTGATATCCAGTATCATGCAGGAAAGGCAAATGTAGTTGCTGATGCTTTAAGTCGAAAATATCACAAAAAGCCAAAAAAGGTACGTTCTCTTAAATTAAATCTGCAAGTAGATTTAAATGATCAGATAAGAGAAGCACAAGAATCAGTAATCAAGGAGGATACTGAAAACCTAAAAGGTATGATTAAGGAATCAGAACAAGGAACAGATGGAATTTGGAGATTCCATAAAAAGAGAATGTGGATACCTAAATTAGGGAACCTGCGCCATCGTATATTAGAAGAAGCCCATAAGTCCAAATATACGATGCACCCAGGGAATGATAAAATGTACCAGGATTTAAGAAAGAATTTATGGTGGATAGGAATTAAAAAGGACATAGCAGCCTATGTTTCTAAATGTTTAACCTGTTCACAAGTTAAAGCTGAACACCAGAAACCCTCAAGTTTGTTACAGCAGCTAGAAATGCCAGTGTGGAAATGGGAATTGATAACAATGGATTTTGTTACTAAATTACCCAAAACGAGGAAAGGTAATGATACAATCTGGGTGATTGTAGATAGGCTAACCAAGTCAGCTCATTTCCTACCAATGAAGGAAACTTTCAGTATGGAACAGTTAGCTAAATTATATGTAAATGAAATAGTTTCATTACATGGAATTCCTTTATCAATTGTTTCTGATAGAGATAGCCGTTTTACCTCTCATTTTTGGTCAAGTTTTCAAAAAGCAATGGGAACCAAGTTAAATCTAAGCACAACTTACCATCCTCAAACAGATAGACAAAGCGAAAGGGCAATTCAGACATTGGAAGATATGCTTAGAGCTTGTGTAATTGATTTCAGAGGTAATTAGGACAATCACTTACCTTTAATAGAATTTTCTTATAATAACAGTTATCACACAAGTATCAACGCTGCACCATTCGAAGCACTTTATGGAGGAAAGTGCTGAACCCCAGTTTGTTGGGTATAAATTGGGGAAAAGCAACTATCTGGACCTGAGATAGTGCAAGAAACAACCGACAAGATTATTCAAGTCAAGGAACGACTGAAAGCAACACGTGATCGACAGAAGAGCTATGCTGATAACCGACGCAAACCATTGGAATTTCATGTAAGAGATAAAGTATTGTTAAAAGTCTCTCCTTGGAAAGGAGTAGTAAGATTTATTAAACGAGGGAAGCTAAGTCCCAGGTATATTGGACCTTTTGAGATTATTAGAAGAATAGGACCTGTAGCCTATCCGCTACAACTGCCAGAGGAAATGGCAGGAATACATGATGTATTTCATGTATCTAATCTCAAGAAATGTCTAGCCGATGAATCACTTGTAGTGCCTCTTAAGTATATAGAGGTAAATGAACAACTCAAGTTTGTAGAAAGGCCTCTACAGATTGAAGACAGGAAAGTCAAGAATCTCAAGCACAAGAGATTAGTTCTGGTCAAAGTGAAGTGGGACTCCAAAAGAGGACCTGAGTACACAAGGGAGCTTGAATCAGAAATGCAAAGAAAATATCCACACCTATTCTAGTAGACCTCGAGGACGAGCTCTAAAACAAGGTGGGGAGGATATAAAACCCTAAAGAAAATCGACACCCTCATAAATTTTCCGACACCCTAAAAATATTTAAAATATCTCAATATGTCTTAAAATACCCCCCATACGTGAAAACGGGCCCCGAGTACCTTTTATATATTTAAAATTAATTAAAAATGGAAATTTTGGGGTTCAGGCGAGCCGCGTAAGCCATCCCCGAACCCTTACGCGGGCCGCGGCAAGGTAAAAGCTGGCGAAACCCTGGGCCGCCACGTGGCCCAACACACGCCGAAGCTAGCTGATGACCCGGATCACCTAAACCCTACCCGGGCTACTATGCGGGCCACGTAGGCCCTGGTCTTGTTTTACGCGGGCCGCGAGAAAGGCCAAATCAGGCCCTGTAAATTGCAATGAAAGGCCTTCAGTCGAATTCGTTCATTCACTCGATCTCTCTCTCAATTTCTTAAATAGTAGAAGTTATACTCGGGTCTAATACCCCCCTAAATAACGAAGTTCTGCTCCGTTGTAAGTATCATAACCCCTGGATACGTATTAGATACTCTGCCCGATTGATCTAGGGTTCCGTAACGGCTGTCGTGGTTCTGCCCGACGTAGTCGTTGGAATGCCGTCTCCGGGAGGATATTACTAATGTTAAAATGGGTTATTATACTAACACGTGTGCATTTGTGTAAATTATAGATAATTCTCAGGAAATCCTTACAGAAAACCTAAGACAGCAATGTGAGTAATCTCCTTTTTCTATACATTTTTTACAAAACCTTAATTATTTTACAATACAATTTAGCAGTGATTGAGTCTTTGTAATTCTACGATTACTGCCGGTATGTTGGGGTTTTGTATACAAAATGTGAGACACGTTACCATTGGACGAAGAGTTAGCCAATGTGTAATATGACCCACCAGTCAGGATTGACAGTACTGAATGAGTAATTGGGTAGATATAAACATGGTAATCGCTCTCAATACTGTTTAAATTAAATTAATATTTCTTGATTAAACTGGGATTCACTCACCAATATTTCCCACTGACAAATGTTTTTAAAACGCATTTCAGGTAACACAATGTGAAAGCCAACTAGAAGCCAGCTGGACAGCACTGAAGGCTTGGCAACGTGGCTATAAAAGTTACCTAAATAAAGAAGGCGTTTTATTTCAAATAAAATGGGATTTATCCCTATAAATCAGTTTGTAATGAAAACTTGGGTTTCATCCCAATATGTTTATTTATATAAAATGTGGTGTTTTACTCTGATAAAATATTTCCTAACTACGGTCCTGATGTAATTTCCGCTGCCAAATTAATAAACACCGATACCACCAACACTGAGTTCGCGGCAGCCCGTTCCCGGGACAGATAGGGGGCGGGGGTTGCGACATCTACTACTACCCGCAACTGCCATGTCTGCAAAACAGATATTTAACAAGACAAAACAAGCAGATAATTAGTAATAAAAAACTATTTTTGGTATTTTTAGTTTTTAATTTTTTTTTTGATTTTTTTTCTAAAAATTTTAAATAGCCGTATAGCATTTCATTCGCGGCTAAATTCTGAAAATAAAGTTGAACTCAAGACAAACGGGTTACCTTTTACAATTGCTAAGTAATAATTAAACTCGCCCGAATGGAGATTGAGTACGGGCGAGCCTAATTCACTTGTACATGCAAGTAAACCCAAAACCGACAAAACTAGACTCGAACTAGCCTAAAAAATGACTAAAAAGATAAAAAAGACAAGCTAACTCGGACTCAATGTACACTACCCCCTCTCGGCACTTTAATTGTCCGCAATTAAACTCGAGTGCCTAACCAAGACGACATTGAAGTCCAACCTTGCACAAATTCAGCCGTTTATTAGTTTAAAAACAAAATTTTTAGCGATTGAAAAAGTCCGCCTAGTGAAAGGAGGGTTTTCCTTTTTGCAAAAACTCCAATTCGTTATGTAAGGTTTGAACTTTACGTGTCAATGTACTACATACCCACTAATATTTAGCAAAGCAATGACAACAATCCCAACCCAACACCATCCGCACCCATGTACAATATTCAAACATCATAAAGCAAGACCCGAAACTTGTTATATGATAAACAAAAATTCGACCTCAACAAGTTCCAAATCCGTGTTCCGTTGGTCCCAACCATCCATCCGCACCCAAATAAACAACTTAAACCTAATGCTAAGCTTGACACGACTCGACACGTGACTCACTTGACTGACCCGACACAAACGCACGACTGATTGGACCTAACCAAAACAAGAGACCACAAGACTTGACACAAACTTGACTCGCTACTGAGCCGACAAACATCATCACCAAATGACTCGCCTGAACTCAATACCGAGTCGACTATTAACCTAAACAACTAACTTAAACACAACTCGGCACTAGTCATCACTCTAAACAACTGACTCGAACGGACAGACATGACTCGACTGACCAGACATAAGAGAGCACAAAACCAAAACAAAACTAACATGTATAAAGACTATAATCAACGTATATAAGAGAAAAATTGCAGAATACATACCTGAGGTACTGAAAATTTGCAAGAAAAAGAACAAATTTCGTGAATTCGAAGGTCCCGAATCGGAGCTATAGAGCGGATAACAATGGGTTTTCTTGGATGGGGTTTGTTCACGACTTGATTCTGGTCAGGTAGGTGGTTAAGTGACGGAAAATGGTGGCTCGATGACTGATATATGGTGGTGAAGGGTATGTTCGTCGGTGGGAGTGGAAGAAATAAGGTTTATGTTTGTTTTGGGGAAGACAGGTGAAAGAAGTGTTTTTAATCGATCTTTTCTACAGTCGCGTGCCGCGAAGACGGGGCGATGTAGGTTTGGCGTGACGCCACAGGTAAGTTCAAAAGAAGGGGGTTCAGTTGGGGGGTCGCGTTACACGACAGGTAAGGAGCTCCAGGGTCGCGCGACGCCACAAGAGGGTTCAAACTGATTTTTTGAACTGAGGGGTCGCGTAGCGCGACAAAGGGGTCATGTTGCAGTGGCGGCACGCGAGTGGCCTTTTTTCACAGTAGGTTTAGCAAAAAATCATGTTTTATGCCTTAGAAATTTTTCTAAGTGTTAACCAACCTCCCCAAAACCATCCCAAATTTTTTTCTAAGTGTTGGGACTTACCTGTAATGCCATTTTCTTCGCAATTTCAGCTCCTCGATAGTTGTGATTCCTGCAAAATACTCAAACACACAAAACAAAGACACGAAAAACTGCGAAAAAATACGAAAAATTAACGAAATTACAAACGGTACATACTCTACAAACGAAGCTTTTCTCAACTCATTGTTCGGTGAAGGTGGGTGGGTCCTCTAGAGGAATTTCTTCCTCCTTGGTAGTATCAATGGGACCTCCCAAGTAATGTTTCAATCGATGACCATTTACCTTCCACACACCTTTATCAACTTCGTCATACAACTCGACGGTACCGTATGGAAACACCTCCTTTACCACATACGGTCTGGTCCATCTAGATTTCAACTTCCCCGCTATCAATTTCAATCTTGAGTTAAACAGAAGAACTTTATCACCTACCTTAAACTCCTTCAACCTTCGCAACCTCCTATCATGCAACGCCTTCGTCTTTTCCTTGATACTCCAAGATCGTTCATAGGCGGCGTCCCTTAGAGCCTCCAATTCATGTATTTGAAAGAATCTCCTCCTTGCGACTTCGGTAAGGTCAAGGTTAACGGTTTTCAAGGCCCATAGTGATCAGTGTTCTAACTCTACCAGAAGATGGCATGCTTTGCCATACACAATCATGAAGGGCGTGGTTCCTAACGGTGTTTTGTAAGCGGTGCGAATTGCCCTCAATGCATCGTCGAGCTTTTCCGACCAATCATTTCTACTTTTTCCTACCGTTTTTTCTAGGATTCTCTTCACCCCTCGGTTTGCATTCTCTACTTGGCCACTAGTTTGCGGGTGGTATGAAAGACGGTGAGTGACACCGTAGCGTGCAAGTGCCTTTTCCATGACAAAATTGCAAAAATGCGTACCACGGTCACTTATGATGGCTTTAGGAACTCCGAAACGTGTGAATAGCTTCTTTAGGAATCTCACCACCACTCGGGCATCAATAGTGGGCAAAGCTTGAGCTTCCACCCACTTTGAGACATAGTCAATGGCCACGAGGATGTACCTGTTCCCACTCGATGAGGGGAAAGGTCCCATGAAATCAATACCCCAAACGTCAAATACTTCAAGAACTTGGATGGGATTTTGGGGCATTTCATCCTTGGATGAGATGTTGCCAGTACGTTGGCAACGATCACATATCCTAACAAATTCTATGGCATCTCTAACTACCGTTGGCCAATAAAAGCCACTATCAAAAACCTTTTGTGCGGTAACGTTTGGCCCGTGATGGCCTCCCGTTAAACCCTCATGCACGTGTCTAAGGATAACCATCCCATCCTCTTTTGAAATACACCTCCTAAGCACTCGATCACCACCTATCCTAAAAAGGTACGGGTCATCCCAAATGTATTTCCTAGCATCCCTAAGAAACTTTTTCTTTTGTTGGTACGACATACCCTTCACAATATCGCCATTTGCTAAATAATTTGCCAAATCCGAAAACCATGGCAAACCCTCTACCTCGGCACTAGCAAAATCTATGGTCTCATGAGGAAAAGTGCCTTCTATTGAATCATCACGAACCTCCTCTCTCTTAGGATCCTCTAAACGTGACAAATGGTCGGTGGCTACGTTTTCCGCTCCCTTTTTATTCTTAATTTCAATGTCGAACTCGGAGAGCAAAAGAATCCATCTAATGAGGCATGGCTTGGCTTCTTTCTTTTGGAAAAGAAAGCGTAATGCGGCGTGGTCGGTGAAAACAGTGGTTTTAAAAAGCACAAGATATGAGCGAAACTTATCAAACGTAAACACTAAGGCTAAGAGCTCTTTTTCCGTGGTGGTATAGTTCTCTTGAGCATCATTTAAAGTTTTGCTCGCGTAGTAGATTGGATGGAAATGTTTCTCGATTCTTTGACCTAAAACCGCACCTACGACATAATCACTTGCATCGCACATGAACTCGAAAGGCAAGCTCCAATTGGGCGAAACAAGTATAGGGGCACTTATGAGTTTCTCCTTCAAAAAGTCAAAGGCTTTGATGCACTCTTCGTCAAAGAAGAAAGGCACATCCTTCTCTAAAAGGCGGGTCATGGGGTGCGTAATCTTAGAAAAATCCTTAATGAAACGCCTATAAAAACCCGCATGACCTAGGAAGCTACAAACGGACTTGACACTAGTGGGTGGAGGTAATCTACTTATGGTATCTATCTTGGCCCTATCCACCTCTATCTCCTCTCTAGACACCTTGTGACCTAAAACTATCCCTTCCGTCACCATAAAGTGACATTTCTCCCAATTTAGAATAAGGTTTGTCTCTATACATCTCTTAAGCATCCTATCAAGATTGAGAAGACATTGATCGAAAGTGGTACCATAAACCAAGAAGTCATCCATGAAGACCTCCATAGAAGTCTCAAGCATGTCTTGGAATATAGCAACCATGCATCTTTGGAAAGTAGCCGGAGCGTTGCATAACCCGAAAGGCATGCGGCGATACGCATAAGTGCCGTAACGGCATGTGAATGTCGTTTTATCTTGATCCTCTGGGACAATTGGGATCTGAAAATAACCCGAAAATCCATCAAGAAAACAATAGAATTGTTGACCCGCTAAACGCTCCAACATTTGGTCAATGAATGGCAAGGGGAAATGGTCTTTCCGGGTGGCGTCATTCAACTTGCAATAGTTGATGCACACACGCCAACCGGTAACGGTACTGTAACACCTCGTAAAATCATGACCAATGTAATAAAGACACGTGTCATGGACTTTAAACGTGTAAGGAATTAATCTGGAGGGACTAAAATTGTCAAACAATGTAAATATGTTAGTAAAAGGATCCAAAGTGTCAACATGCCATTCTTGTGCCTCTGAGTGACCTCACACGACGTTCGTATTCTTTGATGAATAATTTATCAAACATTGGAAGTCATTTGTGCTTAAAATATGGATTTTACGAAACATACGGGTTAAAAGTGTCAACATGTTGAAAGTAACCTCTGAGTGACCTTTTAACGATCCCAAAAAGGTGTAATAATTGTATATTTCGCTTCCAAGAATATTGGATATTTATTTTGTGAAGTTTCGAAGAAAACAAGACTATTCGGGTGATCGTACAACTAACCGGGAGCTTAACGGTGTTAGTTTTTGACCCAAGGCCCTTAAAAGTTAACTATGGGGGTCCTAAGTGCAATAAATGGAAGTTAAATAAAGTTAAAATGGACCAGGGACTGAAATTGAAAAGTTTAAAAGATTTTTCCCGGTTTTGGAGATCCTCGCGGGCCGCGTAACCCTTCTCTGGGGTTTACGCGGGCCGCGTAGAAGTGCCAGATGCAGAAGATAAGGACAGCTGCATGTATAGCCAGTTCCACCGCCTTTGCAAGCCTGAATTCGATACCAGGGACTGTGCCAATGGTTTTTCATGCACTAGGGACACTTGTTAACATCTGGGATCAATATAGGGTCATGTGGAATGATCTTGTGAAGTGAAAAATCCTATATAAAGGCCTTGTTGTTGCACTTGTTCATTTGCACCTTTCAAAATTTCTTCACAACTCAATCTCTGGAGTCCCTTGGAGCTCTAGGAAGCTTTCCTCAGTTCCTAATTCGTGCTAAGAGTCCTTCTAAGCATTCTTAGCCTCTCTAGTTCAAGTTTTACTAGTTTAATGACCAAAAGTCAAAGCCGTCGTAATTAAGCTTTGACTTAGTGATTAATCACTAATGGTCCAGCCATTGTTCGAATTTAAAGTGGCTATGAGTTGGTAATTATGTAGGTAATAAACCCTTAAAAGGGCACCTACTGATTATCACTCTAACTTGGTCAATTGTCGGGTCAAACTTATTATTAAAAAGTCAACAGAAGCAATTTTTACAAATAAATCCATAACTGATAATGCTAAGGTTATGGAACATGTTTTAACACTTAAATAACTTGGTAAATAATATAAGAACATGTTTAGGCATGTTCAACCCGACAATTCTGAGTTTAGACTCGGTTCGCAACCGAAAGTCGCAAAAGTAGACTTTTGCTTTGACTTTCAGTTCTGACCCGATTTAGCTTGTTTTAGATGTGCCTTAAGGTTCCTTTAGGACCATATTACATGTTAGTATAACCATCTGAGATTATACAATATGGTTCCTTATTAATCCGAATCATTTGCATGTTCCCATTAAATGCTTAAATGTTGACCATAATGCCCTTTTGATATTAAAACGAGATTTTTGAAAATGTGAGATGACAAAAACCTCTATTACTGATTTATAAGAATGTCCTAAAAATTTGACATCAGTTTGTGGTCTAAATTGGGAGTTATGCTCCATATCGTAAATGAAAGCCCTTTTATTAATTAAACGACATTTTTGGCATAAAACCTATTTAAACCCAAATTTTGACACCAAACTTTCTACCCACTGTTGTAATTTAATATTTAGGGATTTTTGGAAATTTTTATTATATTTTAAACTGATCATAACATAGGGTTCTTGCATTGACTCGGTAATTGACGGTTATGCCCTTTTCACTAATAAAATAAGTTTTACACATCCTTTACATACCAAACCTTTTTCTACTGATTTTATATATTAAATAAGTTATTTTAAACAGTAAAGGCTAACCATAATCTCAGATTTCTTTAATCAACCCGAATATCGTCAAATACCGACTTTTATGCGATTTAGGCGCATAATATGGTTTAAAACCATAGTTTGCACCTAAGGCTTGTTACCTACTGATGTTATGAATAAATTTTTATACTTTAATAGTAAGTAAAAGTTTTGAACTCAGATTTCCAAATTTAACCCTTAAAGCATATGTGAAATGACCAAAATGCCCCTACGGTGCATAGTTTGGTTATAAATGATAAATTTCACATATATATGATATCTTACTGATATAGCAACATAAAATAAATATTTTTACAGAATGTTTTAGACCAGAAACTCAGATTATTATTTAACCTCTTTTATAAACATTAAAATGACCAAAATACCCCTACGGGGCACAAATTGGTTTTAAATTCGTTTTGGGCACAATGGAAGGTATCCTACTGATATCACAACATATTTAAAGCATATTAACTTGTGGAACCTGTTCATGACCCATTTGGTTACCCGTTGTGCATATACGCGTTCAGAACGGTTTATGTAACTAGTTTACATAAATTAAACGAAATGGGTCAAACCTTATCATTTTTACTTCAAAATCCAGAATGTGTTTAGTTTACCCATATTATACAAGTCTTCATACTTGTCGGGTCTAAATCACATTCTAATCCGGTCTTCGCTTAATCTTGCATTTTGAACCGTAAACCTTTCATTAAAACTAATCGGTCTAAGTTAAGACTTAAATAAGACCCGTTAGGAATCTAATAGGTTATTAAAAACCTTCGTTCCAGATTAAGGAGCCCAGTAAAAGATACTTGTACTTGCTGATTGTTATACGGCTGGGATAAAAATTATATTTTTGCTCAGGTAAATACTTTTAACTTATTTTCCGTTATACGGGCTTGGGGTACGGTTTAAAATAACTTAAGCACTTCCTTCTTAACAACCTCTTGCATGTTCGGATTTAGGCGTTGTTGAGGTTGCACCTCCGGCTTATAATCATATTCCATGAGTATCCAGTGGGTACAATAGGCGGGGCTTATGCCCTTGATATCCGAAAGTCTCCATGCAATGGCTTCCCTATTCTCTTTCAACACCTCTAACAACCTACGCTTTTCCCCCTCCTCTAACTTAGATGAAATAATGACGGGAAAATCAGAACCCTCACCTAAGAAAGCATACTCTAAGTGGGATGGGAGAACCTTAATCTCTAATGGGGCGGGTTTCTCTAAGGGTGCACTCTCAATCTCACTCTTCACTTCACTCAACTCTAACACATCGGGGATCCACTCGGTCTCTTCTCCTTCCTCATTCTCACTCACAACTTCCTCTACTTTCTCAACTACCTCATCTAACTTACCCTCAACTAAATCGGCTCTACTAATATAGTCAAAGCAATGGTCGACACATGATAGGAAGGACTCTATGAAATAGACCGAATGACAAGGACTGCTAAGATCATCGGAACCGCTAGGGTGTTCCATGGAGCGTGCTATTTCGAAAGTGACTCTCTCCTCACCGACTTGGAGTGTGATTTTACCGTCAAAGACATCAATGATAGCCTTGGCGGTACACAAGAATGGGCGTCCTAGAATGATAGGAACCTTCTCATCGGCTTCCATATCAAGAACGACAAAGTCTACAGGAAAGACGAATTTGTCCACTTTAACTAAAAGGTTTTCGATTATGCCACGTGGATACTTCACTGATCTATCAGCTAAGGACAAAGACATACGTGTAGGGGATAACTTTCCTAGGCCTAACCTCTCATACATGGAATATGGCATGAGGTTTATACTCGCCCCTAAATCGGCTAGGGCCCTACATTCGGTATCATTCCCAAACAAGCATGGAATGGTGAAAAGGCCCGGATACGTCAATTTTTCTGGGACCTTTTTCAAGACTACGGCGGAACACCCTCCACTAAGGGGGATGTTAGAGACCTCTCCTAACCTATCCTTACGTTTTAGAAGGTCCTTTAAGAATTTTGCATACTTAGGCATAGATTGAAGGGCTTCTATGAATGGAAGGTTGATCCTAAGTTGCTTAAATATCTCTAAGAATTTCCCGTACTCTTTAGAATAAGTTTGGTTTTTAAGACGGGAAGGGTATGGAGCACGGGAAAGATCAACAGTTGGTGATGGAACGATTTGTGTGGGTCGTTTCTCTATACTATTCTCACATTGAGGCCCCCTGGTGCATGCGGTACTTCCTGGGATTAACCTAGGTTGCACTTTACCGGGAGCCTCCATCTCAATCTCTTCATCTATGGGCTCCTCATCTTCTACCTCAACACTCTCGGGTCTCACTACCTCTACTAAGGTCCTACCACTACGGGTCGAAATTGCCTTCAAAATACCAGATGGGTTGGGCTTTGTGTTTCCCGAAAATTGACCTTGAGGTCGTTCTTGCAATTGGCGTGCAATATCCCCAACTTGCCTTTGAAGGTCTAGGAAATTCGAATGATTATTCTTAAGGAATGTAGCGTGTTCTTCTAAAGTACGTTGGGTGGCCTGGTCCTTAACCACTAGCTAGGTAAGAAGGTCCTCTATCCTAGATAAACTACCATTTGAACCCTCATTCCTAGGCTGACCCTCTTGGTTTGACCCCTCACTTCTGAACTGCCCCCTGGACCTGAACTAGCAAACTGACCTATTTGACCCGAACCCCCAATAGAATAGAAACCTGGCCCCCTGCTTTGATATTGACCTGATGGGAACCCATGGGGATTACCGGAAGAGCGATAATTATTAGCACGCCAATTAGAATTACTATTATTAAACGGATTAGTTGGACCCCTGTTTTGACCTGCAATGTACTCTACCTGTTCTAGGGTAAGTGTTGGACAATCTACGGTATCATGACCACCCCTACAAACTTCGCACCTATCGACCTTTTTCTTGATTACTAACAACTCTTTGGTGATATAGTCAAGTTGAGATGCTACCTTTGAGTCCGAAACGACTTGATTTACTACTCAGGATGATGAGGAAGTAGTCACAGGAATGGAATTCCTGCTGGTAGCACTATGATCTATATCAGCATGAGCGAAGTTCTCAAAGAGATCATTGCAGTGGACCACATATTTCTTTCCCATAAGATGCCCTCCTACGGATGTGTCGAACCGGGCTTTACACTCGGGGGTAAGACCATTGTAAAAATTTTCCACTAAAGTCCAATCCGAAAGCCCATTTGGGAACAACGCGAGAGTAAAGTTTGAAACCTCTCCCAAGCTAAGTGATATGGTTCGTCAGGCTCCATTCTAAATGAATGGATCTGATCTTGAAGGAGAGATGCCTTCGCAGGCGGAAAATACTTAGCAAGGAAGGCATCTCGAAGTCCAGCCCAGGTGGTATAAGTACCTGCCGGCTGCGAATTAAGCCATGTGGCTGCGCGGCCAACAAGTGAAAATGGGAAGACTTGGAGATAGCGGACATCAAGATTAACACCTTCGATACCGAAGGTGCTGCAAAGATGGGTGAGACGGTTGATAAGAGCTGGCGCGTCTTCATCATGACGACCGTGAAACTGACAAGAGTTGTTAATGGCGGTCATGATGTATGAAGGAATTTGCCAGGACTTGTCATTTGTGATTTCAGGGAGGGTAATGGGTGAGTTTGCGGTAAAACCCGCGGTGGAACGTTGGTGAACAGTTTGGTTGTCGGCCATTTGGTAAACTGGTGGTGGACTAGGTGGACGGGACGGTGGTGAGGTGTTGTGTGGTGACGACTTCGGGGTGAAGTCAAAGTTTGGTGGTTTAGATTGTAGTGCAGAGTCAGAAGGGGCTGAAGATGAAGTTTAGGATTTTCGAACCTGTGAACTAGTTGTCGAGAAGGAAGACTTGTCGATCGGCGGCTTCACTGGTCCCTGAGAACGTGTGTGGGGCATTAACTGCAAAACCGAGAACAAACAAGTAAGACGACTCAAACAAAAGACTCTAAAAATAAAAAGACACTAAAATTACTTGGACTCCTAAGACTCAAAACTCAAAAACACACAAGAAGCACGTATAGATGTCAAATGAAATCCAAACAAAGTAATTAACGCAATTGCCAAGAGTCCCCGGCAACGGCGCCAAAAACTTGATGTGCTACAAGTAGTTCAATAAAAATAAACAAAAGAGTTAATCGCCAAAATCGTCCCTAAGGTTTGGACAGGTTTGCCATTTTCGTCCAAAATGACACTTTTGTACCAAATTGCCCCCAACGTTTGTAACTTAGTTTATTTTTTCTGTTAACTTGAGGATATTTGGACGAAATTGGCAAATATAAAACCACAGGGATGATTTTGGCAATTTACTCGGACCCTTTTAAATTTCTTTTATTTAATTAATTTTGTTACATATATAATAAAAAAGAATATACATGCAATTTTTATATGAAAAAAATAATAGCTTTGTCACATAAGTTTTATAAATTTTCATCCAACCACTAACTAAGTTAGTTTTTCTATTAAGGCGAAGGAGGTTTATAAACTAAGATAGAAATTAATTTCTAATTTTTTATATAGATCAGTTTTATAAAAATAAAATCTACTTAAACCTCTAAATTTTATAAAATTAAAATGCTGGTGACTTTATTGAAAAATGTCAAATAAAAAAATCTTATCATATGTACCAAGTTTGTAATTCATCTCTACTCTTTTAAATTCGCTCCTAAGGAAAAAATAGAAGCCAGTGCCCCCCCCCCCCCCTCACCTTAGCAGAAAAAATAAACTGAGTTAGTGATTTGGATGAAAATTTATAAAAATTATGTGACAAAACTATTAAATTTTTTTCTCTAAAAACTCCATGTATATTCTTTTTTATTATATATGTAACAAAAATAATTAAATAAAAGAAATTAAAAAGGGTTTGAGTAAATTGTCAAAATCGTCCCTGTGGTTTTATATTTGCCAGTTTCATCCTCAATTTAACAGAAAAAATAAACTATGTTAGTGGTTTGGATGAAAATGGCAAAAAGTTACAAACGTTGGGGGCAATTTGGTACAAAACTGTCATTTTGGATGAAAATGGCAAACGTGCCCAAACCTCAGGGACGATTTTGGCAATTAACTATAAACAAAAATAACCTAAATTTAGACTCAAGTAATAATAATTTAGACTCTCTAACTTGACTAAACTACTCACCGGCAAGTGAACCGGTTGACTCTAGTAAAGAAAAGCAAGTCCGGATGTCGAACCCACAAGGACTCTAATTAACTACGTTAAAGACTTTATTTAGACTGACACTGACACTAACTTAAC
Organism: Helianthus tuberosus; assembly: GCA_030545235.1. NCBI lineage: Eukaryota > Viridiplantae > Streptophyta > Magnoliopsida > Asterales > Asteraceae > Helianthus > Helianthus tuberosus. The sequence continues at coordinate 11,392,975 of CM060396.1, forward strand.
TGCTTTTGTGTTGTTTTTTTTGGGGGGGGGGGGGTGTTTACTAAAATCCTAGAATTGAATTAAATTAAACTGGACTATGACACGAAAAAGAACTAAGGCTTGATTCAATAGAGATTAACGACTACCTAGGCTTGAATCCAGTTTAACTAGGAATGGATTTCTAACGGTACTACTGTGGTATGGAACGGGGATCTTAAAGTACTAAACCCTAAGATATCTCTGCTAAGACTTCCCGATCCTTTTCAGGAAGAAACCTAGGAGACCCTACAAGGCTTTTGTGAACACCGGTTGTTAGACTTGCTCTCAGTCCTCTAACGTCTATAAAAGTGCCCTAATACGACAATCTACCTCTCAGCGCGAAAGTCTAAGTAACCCTAGATTATAACTTGGTTTAATAGACACAGGTGCGATTAGGGAACTAAGATTGACTTCTCTCAAAACTTATCTTAGCTATATATCGTACCGAGACCTACTAACAAACTCGAGCCTCTCGGCGACAAGTTAAGCAGAATACTTAGTTCTAATTGTATTTTAATTACTGTTTCTAAGACTATCGGCCGATTTACCCAAAGATCACCCGAACCCGCAAAGATACGAATAATCAACACAAATTTATTATGTGAAAGACATCCACCAAAATTTATGTGAAACAACAAATAATCAACAATCAAATCTAAATATGCATACGCACCAAATTAAAGGTTCTAGAATTATTTACTTTCAAAGATCAATCCATAACCAAACAATAGAAAACCGTTAAAAATCCAAACTTCGTTAAACTTTCATCTAACCTAGGTAGTAACAAAGGTTTTAGCCTGAAAACATCTAAAATCAAAACAATAAGTTCAAAACAAGAATTCATCATTAAGTATCGAAAACAAGAAAATAATGAAAACCGGGAGATAAGACCCGAATAATCTTCTTTCCTATGCTCCGAGCTTCAACCGGATGATTCTTGCACGCTAAAACGCTCCGAAATTCGTGAATTCTGCTCTGAAAATCGCCTAGGGTTTATTGGGTTCGTAACTAGAGTTTATGGAATGATTAAGTGAATTTTTATATGAAACCCTAATCGATAACGAAGAAAAGCTGGCCATGCACCCCGTCGCGTCGCGCGACGGGTAACACCTCTTGCAGTCACGTAGCGCGACGCCATAAAATGCCAGAAATTAATATTATAATGGTGGCGGGCCACGACGGTGATGATGGCTAGCCGTGGCGCGACGCGACAACGTATTTTTCGCAGAATGTCTCGTTTTTTATCAGCTTCTGTGACGACTCGCACAAAAATGTCCTAAAACGCTCCATAAGTGAAAACCCGAACCCCTAAAACCCTAATTTCTATGAAAAATCAAGAAAAACACATTCTGTGACTCAGTCGCGTGCCGCGAAGGAATTAAGGAAGACCTTCGCGGGGCGCGACAGCTCTGTGTTTTCAGGATAAACTTGAGGGACACATGTTGTCCACGTGTCATGACCACGCCATGACTCAGCAACCTTCAGCCCGACCCAGAATCCTTCGCGGGCCGCAAGATGAAGCCAATGGGCTTCGCGGGCCGCGACGCGCCCTAATATCAGCCTATAAATAGCAGCCGATGGTTTCAGTTCAAATCGTTTAATTCTTTTCTTTCTCTTGTTCTCTTGTTCTGTCATTCTAATGTCAGAACTTCTAAACCCCGAAACTCTGCCCGTTATTAGGGTAATAACTCTAATCACTGGTACGATACTTTATCCGATTGATTGAAACCGATCCGATGGATGTTTAAGTGCTGCCTATATTCGGCTATGCTTTGTCATTCGTCGTGAGGGTTTTTATCTCGTGATTATCGTTAAAGTTGAATTGAGTTAACACACTAATACGAGTTCCGTTGTATCTAGAAATTAGAACTCATACTCAGGGAGCTGTTAATGTGACAACCCGAACTTTCAAGGTCCGTAACGTTCTATCTTACGATCTTTATTTCTCGCTATCTTTCTCTAATCGGTTAACTAACGTATTGACATCTTGGGCCGCACATATAGCATGGCCCAATCCTTGTAGCCTAACAATCCATGTAGCCCAACATTATTAGCAATCGGCCCACTTGTTCTAATAATTGATATATATGTAATTACCTTGGCAGCCCACTTAATTAAATTGGATATATGAATTTGTTTATCATATTGGTCTCTTGGGCTTGGCCCATGATCACAGCCGGCCATAGAAGTAACCGACCCCAGACCCATTATATTATACATATTATTACAAACTGATCATGAATAGTGTTTCATAGTTATTATTTTATTGATTCATTTTAATGGGCTTTTAATTAATGGGCTCTCTTATTATACATATTAACATAAACTTCAGATCTTATTTTTTAAGGCCATAGGGTATGGGGCTTGGGTTTGGGCGTGGGTTGGGGGAAAACGCAAGCCACCACCCCGGGGGCTTGGGTTTGGGCGTGGCCCCTTTGTCGTGGGTTTTAAGTCGGGCGTGGGGCGGGCTAGCAAGGTGACATGGCGGGCTCTCAATGGCCATGTGTCAACTCATGGCCCCAACCCAAGCGGGCTTGGGTTTGGGTGTGGGTTGGGGGAAAACGCCCAAGCCACCACCCCAGGGCTTGGGTTGGGGCTTGGGTTTGGGCGTGGCCCCTTTGTCGTGGGTTTTAAGCCGGGCGTGGGGCAGGCTAGCAAGGTGACATGGCGGGCTCTCAATGGCCATGTGTCAACTCATGGCCCCAACCCAAGCCCCCAACCCAAGCCCCACCATACCCCATGGACGTGGGTTTTTTTTCCCATTCCACGTGTCAACCAATGCCCAACCCAAGCCCCACCATACCCCACGGTCTAAAATATTAGGTTACATATTTCTTACTTTTGTGTTGTTCTCTTCTAATGACTGCCGCGTGTACTGTTTACACGTATTTCTTTCAATTTTCAATTACCTTCATCACTTACAGTGCCTTCCAAATAATCGAACCTTCCCTGGTACCCAGAATGAAGCTTGGCGTCTGAAGTCTTCTATCCTCACGATTGCTTCTACAAATTTCCCCAATAAAGGTACAATTTAGTTTCTAAGTGTAGCAAGTGTATTTCAAGTTTTGAACTATGCTGGGTTTCAGGGGCGGACCCAAGCACACCCTAAGGTGGGCGGGCGCACCCCCGGGGAAAAAAATTAGGGCTAAATTCCGTCGAAAATCCCGTCCGCACCCCTTGAAATTTTTCGTCCGCACCCCTTGGAATTTTCGACCGCACCCTTTGAAATTTTTCATCCGCACCCCTTAGGTAAAAAGTGTTATCAATTTATATTTTAAATTTTTTTAGCAAACTCTTATTTTTTTTTAAAATATACTACCTAAATTATATAACTTTTAATACCTAACCAACTAAACCCAAATACCCATACCTTTACCCACTTATATTTCCTAACTAGCTAGCTCACTAAGTCTTAGCTCATTAACCAAACCCAACAATATTTCAAACTATAATAAAATAATGAAAGCCCAAAACCTTTAGAAACTATCCCGCTATCTCTCTCTCTTGCGTCCATGCACTGCCAACGAACAACATCACCCAGCGACAACAGTCCAGCAGCCGGCGACCACCGTAATCAGCCACCATACCACCGTAGTTCTACACCAAATCTAACTGGAATCCGAACATGGGTAAGTTTCTTTGTTATTTTGATGATTTTGGTTGATATTATAGGAGAAAAAAGGGTAATAAAGTTGTTAAATATGTTTGAAATTTTGTGTGTTTTGACGTTGTTTATGGTTGTTTAGATGATTTTTAGGGTGATTATGTTGTTTATATATTTTTAGGGTGATTACAACTTACGTTATGATTTCTAGGGCTTGAATAGTTGTAAATTAAAATTGAAACATTATGTTATGGAGCGATGACTTATGTTATATAGAGAAAGAAGTGCTTAAGAAATTAGCTTTATATGATGTTTTGGATAGATTTCAAAAAATGAAAACCCGTAGGGCGTCGGCGTTTTAATTATGTTTGTAACAAGGTTTGACATGTTTTTCATGATTATATAAATTTAGTTTGATGTTCGTTTGTTTTAGATGACCTGACCCGACCCGACACGAACCGATTTTTTTACTTATATACCTAGGGGCCTAAAATTTTTAAAAATGTTCCGCACCCACATGGAAAAATTCCTGGGTCCGCCACTGCTGGGTTTCTCTAGAATTTTAAGTTTCTGGGGTGACTTTTACTACTTTTTGTTTGAATGTGGAGTACGCTTCTTTGCATCTTCATTTTGGTGATTCTTTTTCTTGATTTAGTGTGTCTTTTTTTCTGAGCACCAAGTGCTTGATGAAATTCCCCAATGAGAGTAAAGTTTCAAAAAATTATACTTACCTATAAAGCTTCACTGTTTTATTTAGTGTTTCCACATAATTTTTGGGGTCTTTTTTTATATTATATCTTATTAGTAACAGTTATTCATTCAGGAAAATTCAAATAGGTAAAGTGATAACAAAATAAGTTAAGAGTTGAAACTCAGTTTGCAATTAATATATCTGGTAACTATGATTTAACCGCAACAATCGCAGACAACACAGCTCCTACTATGGCAACATTTTTTGACGAAGCAACCGTTGGGTTAGTCGGCATCCAATGCAGAGACATGATCTTACAGCATGGCTTCGCAGACCGTTATGAAACACCAGAACCCCTATATAAAGCCATTGGAAAAGAAGTCACAATGCAAGTTCAATATGCCCGTTCATCAACTGCCAACTCAAGTCTTCTCTCTGTCAACAAAGTCTTCGACAACACACTAAACATCACGGCCACACCACCTTCACCTACCCAACAAACAACACCTACTGCAAACAAAAACCTGGCCCTAGGATCAAATGAAAACAGACCTTCAGCCAAATGTCAACTATATCAATCAGGTATCCCACCCTATACCAACTGTTAACTTAAACCCACTTTTAACAAAGACATCATTACTAATGAATTTAAACAACACCCGCAGAAGGCGTAAGCGACACCAAGAAACTCAGGTTCCCGGAATAGATCGCTAACAAATACCAGCCCAGCAAAAAGAACGCAACCAAGTGCATCAGAATGCACTACATTTTGTACATCTGAAATAACTGAAGTAGTTATTGTAAATAAACTTATGATACGTTCTGAAAAACCATGGGCTGCTTTTTGTATGTATTAATCACATTTTGTATGAAAACCAAGTTGCACCTTTAATCCTCAACTTATTTACTGCCACGAAGCGCAGCCTTCAGTCTTGCTATTAACTTGCATAAGACCTGGTAAAGCAACTTCAACGATTTCCTTTCATATGTACCCTCTCTATTAATCACCATGTCATGAGGTTTTTTTATTTTTGTTAATGATTCATATTAGCAGATTCACACCTTCAGATCAAAGGTGTGAATTCTAACCCACAAAACATCAGGAGATTACAATTTAAATCCTTCAAAGTACACACGCTATACTTTTGATGGTAATCTAATAGTGAAGCTTATTTGAAGTTGTTAGGAGCAAATTAGCAAGTCATCAAAACATGACACTGTGGAGCAAAAATCATGTGGTGAATTGCCTAAATCGGTAGTTTTTATTCCAATAAAATTATGACCCGTTTTTACATCGATACAAAACACATTTTGATATCCTTTTAGCATATCACAACTTAATGTATTAGATTTTTTTATCAGTGATACTGGTCGAATTCCCGACGCAACGCGCGGTGGAACCCACCTAGTTGCTATTAATATTGAGTACGTAACAAGGGTATTGATTAAACTAAAAACTTAGAACACAAGTCAACAAGCCCTACTCTTCCCTGATCGTACGCACGGCAACAGTAGAGCACCCCCCCTCTCGTGAGATATCCTCCTGTTATCAAATATCTCGGTTAGTATAATTATCCTTTGATTGATTTCATGCGTATATGTTTAATGATATTGATATTATAAATCCGAATATGTTAATGTATATAGTTCTAGTCATGATGATGTGCACGATGATTCATATAACTGGGATGGTCTTGATGTTTGTATTAATTGATAAAAGGATGATAGGTAATCACATGAGTTCTAGGGAATTGATATATGTCACTAGCTTTTAGATTGGTCCAATATAGTGAAGATATATGGCATGATAAAAAAAAATATATTAATATTAAATTTAGAAGTGGCAGACATGTGCAATTGTGAATCTAATAAAGTAATATAGGTACTTTGTCAAATCACACAACATGTGCAATTGATGATGAGGTGATATGTTGTATGGATTTATTGGAATCATATTAGGGGGTCATCGATGTTGACTGGCTATTTTCTTGATTTTCGATTAAGCTTTGTTGACTATTTGAGGGTAATACAAATTGAATAAGTGTGGGGCTACATGTTACACAGAGATTACACTTCATGTTATTAAATTATATGCACAATGTGGGCCGAAACACACATCAACCGAGTAAGCATGTTGGGCCGAGTAATTGGTAGTAATCAACATAAAAGTGTATTTGTTGGGCTGTTAATTGATGTAAGGGGCTGATGAATTCTTGTAACCTGGGCCGATTCATTATAGGTGTATTGTATATCAATGCAACATGTGCTTAGGACCCTATGATAATCATATAAATTGGCAAGACTGTTTAAGGGTTGTGGGTATATTTATGTATGTATATCATTTTGTGGTGCACCGTATGTATAGTACAATGAGAGGTTAGTGGTTATGTAACATGTGACGTGTGAATTGTGACATGAACGTGTATTGTAAATATACTATCACCCTGATGCTTGTATGGCGTACGTGAAATACATGGGTACAATTTGTGTGATATGAATAAGAAATATGTGACCAAAGCATGTGTGACACTGATTGTTATCGGTAACTCTTTTAGGACGTGTTTGGTCAACTATATAACAAGTAAATTAATCTTACCGAGCAAAACTAAGGTGAGTTCACTGCTCTTTTTCCAAGCATGCATCCTGAGGAGGGATATCGGGTAACGTTTCGGGGAGGAATGTCAGGTTAATGGGATGTTTGTTATTACTCATTTCTTTCATATAAGACCCCTTACATCTACCGATAGTTGCCGGGGAGGCAACGAGGTTATTAGTTGATAGCGCTATTAGGTTTGGCACCCTCACACCGTACCGGGGAAGACGGGCGTGAACTAATTTCCTTAAAGCATGACCAATGTTTTGATAGAGACATTGGGGTTGGGCAAATACATCTTGTAGCCATTTCGGTAATCGAGTTAATAACAACATCTAATCAGATTGTTAAACTGTTTTACACATGTATCTGGTAACTAAACTCGGTAACAAAACTTTGAACTCACCAGCGTAGTTTGACACGCTTGTTTGCATGCTTGTAGGTCGTTAGCTGTATTGCATTGGAACTTGCGGTCTGGAGTAGCTGGAGTGGTCATGGGTCGACTGGATGGAATTATGTTATTGATTTCTTGATACAATACTTTGGTTTTGAAACTGTTTAATTTTGCTTCCGCTGAATACTTTGGTTTTCACTTAGACTTGTTGATGGTATTTTATTAATAATTGAGGATTTTATTTCAAAACTTGTACGCGTTCAATGTAATTAGTGGCTCGTTATTAGTATGTCGCACGCCTAACAGGGACATTCCCTAGGTGGTATTTTGGGGGTGTGACAGTTAAACTTGAATACTTAGCGATTAAGTAAACTTAGTAATTAAGATAACTTAACAGTTAAGAAAACTTAGTGGCTAAGAAAACTTAATGGTTAAGTAAACTTAGTAATTAAGTAAACTTAATAGTTAAGTAAACTTAGCGGTTAAGAAACCTTAATAGATAAGTAAAACTTAACAACTAAGTAAGATTAATTAATTAGTTAAGTAAGATTAATTAATCATCTAAGTAAGATTAATTAATCAGCTAAGCAAGTTAATCAGTTAAACAGTTAAGTAAAAGTGAAACATCTAAAGATATACATGAGTAGATAATAGCTAAATAGGTATATATGGGTGGGTATTATCTAAGGAAAATACTATCTAAGGAAAATAATATATAGGAAAGGTTTTATCTAGGGAAGGTTCAACTGAGGAAGATAACACCTAGGGAAATTCTATATAGGGGTAAGACTTATCCCCTTACCTATAAATAGGAAGCTTAGGATTCATTTTTCTTTGCTCATTTCTTCTATTCTTCTCTCTATACGTTGGTGTTCTAACCAATAATCACCGATACGATATTCTTTCCGATCGATTCGGGAACCAACTAACGAATGCCAAAGTGTTGTCTATATAAGACAATACTTTGTGAATTTCGTTAAGGTTCTGATCTCCTGACAATCGTTAGGTTTGATTGGGTTTAACACTAATACGTATTCCACTCTATTAAACTAAATGTTTAACTATCAGAAAACTCCACACTATACACTTACAATCAAACAAGATGTATAATCATCAGAAGACTTAGAATCAAGACTATATGCTAACAAGGTGAGTCATTCTCTTTTTATCAAACTGTTTTATAAAAATCTCAAATTATTTTCTAGTTATATTTTACAGGGATTAAGTCTTTGTTATCTTAAATTACTGGCAGTAAGTGGGGTATTGTGCACATTACTGTTGTTTTCTCACTTTTAGGTGGACGAACCTAAACAGTGATAATCATCACTATTGGGTGAAAGGACCCAATGGTGGTATGACCATAGTCACAAAGGGTGTGACACTGGACCAGATAATTGTAAGATAGTGGCAATTGTAATCGCTCTTAATACTATAAATTATAACAAATGTGTTTTTGTACAAAATGAATGAACTCACCAGTATTTCCTGCTGCTGACCAAATCTTTTTTAAAACGCGTTTCAGGTAATTACAGTAGATTGGAATAAGAGGGATGATACGGTACCAAAAGGCTTAAAGAAGTGGCTTATTTTATCAAATAAATTAAATTAAACGTTGTTTTACGTATTGGGTATATCCCATATTAAAGCTACCTTTCAAAATATGATTTTATCCCATCTATTTAATAAATAAAATCCGGTGTTTTTTAAACTATGATATTTTTCCTAACTCACGGTCATGATGAAATTTCTGCTGCAATATTTTCAAAATAACCACCGGTACCACTTGACTGCTCGCGGATCCCGTCCAGGGTGTGATCGGGGGTCTTGACAGCTTCAGCCTTCCAAAATCCCAGAAATTATTCTAACTCTGAAACTCAGCCAATTTTTCATCTCTTTGTGACATTTTCAGCACCCATGACCTGTAAAACGAGATCTAATCAAAGTAATGAAATACTAAGTAAAATCTAATCTAACGAATACGAAAAATGTACAAACTTTACACGAATAAGAGATGTATTTTGCAATACATCATTATACTATAGCCTTAATTTAAAACCTAATCGTTATGATCAAAATACGCATAAGTGATAAGCCCTTTGTTTGATTTGTAACTTTATTTGTCTATATGACATTATACCGGTTGAACATATTCTTAGAGATATACAAAATAAAACTGAGGAAATTTCATTAACATAAAACATAAACTAGTACAATATGCTAAATAAGGTCTTTAGTAAATCCCATATTCCGAACATATTCTTCGTAAACTTTAGGAGGGAGACCTTTAGTCATCGGATCCGCAAGCATATCTTTAGTACTAATATACTCAATACAAAGATTATTTTTCTCAACTCGTTCATGTACGAACAGATATTTTGTATCAAGATATAAACCAGCTCCAGTCGAACTGTTACTGTTTGAGAAACTAACGGCAGCTGAGTTATCACAATAAAGCTTCAATGGTCTAGAAATGGAATTAACGATTTTAAGTCTAGTGATCAGATTCCTAATCAATATTCCATGACAGGTTGCGTTATAAACAACAATGTACTCTGCCATCATTGTGGAAGTTGTGGTCAACTGTTGTTTATGACTCTTCCATGAAATGGGTCCGCCTGCTAACATAAAGATATAGCTCGAAGTGGATTTCTTGTTATCTTTGCATTTGGCAAAGTCAGAATCAGAATAGCCTACCACTTCTAAATGATCACTTCTTCTATAAGTCAGTTTATAGACTTTCGTCCCTTGCAGATATCGAAGTCCCTTCTTAGTTGCTTTCCAGTGATCTAGGATAGGATTAGTCTGATAACAGCCTAGCATTCCAACAATATAAGCGATATTTGGGCGAGTACAAACTTGAGCATACATCAGGCTCCCGACTACTGATGTATAAGGAATCTGGCTCATTTTCTCCTTTTCTACCTTTGTTGTCGGACACTGGAATGAATCGAAAACATCTCCCTTAACTACTAGAGCGATGGAGGGTTTGCACTATTGCATGTTATAACGTGTAAGGACACGATCTATGTAAGCCTTTTTGAGATAATCCTAAGATCCCTTTGTGTCTATCTCGGTGAATTTCGATGCCAATGACGTAAGAAGCATCTCCGAGATCTTTCATGTCGAAGTTATGCGAGAGTAATCGCTTAGACTCATGCAACATGTCTAAACTATTACTTGCCAATAGAATATCATCTACGTAAATGACAAGTATAGTAAAGTTGCTCCCACTCATCTTGAGGTAGGTGCATTGATCCACTTGATTCTTTATAAAACCTTGTTTCTTCATGACTTCATCAAACTTGAGGTACCATTGACGTGATGCTTGTTTTAACCCCTAAATGGATTTCTTCAACTTACAGACTAGATGCTCCTGACCTTCAGGTTTAAAGCCTTTAGGTTGTTTCATGTAAGCATCTTCGTCTAAGTCTCCGTTAAGGAAAGCGGTTGTAACGTCCATCTGATGTAGCTCTAAATCAAAATGAGCTACTAGGGCCATGACGATCCTTAATGAATCTTTACGAGAGACAAGTGAAAACGTTTCTTGATAATCAATTCACTCTTTCTGAGTGTAGCCCTTTGCAACCAATCTCGTTTTGTAGCGTTCAACGTTACCATTCGGATCCAGTTTTGTTTTGAACACCCATTTACATCATACGGGTTTGACACCGTTGGGTAATTCTACCAAATCCCAAACGTCATTTTTCTTCATGGATTCAAGCTCATCAATCATTGCTTTATTCCATTCAGAAGACTGATCACTGCTAATGGCTTCACTATAAGAGATAGGATCATTGAGCTTTCCGGCATCCTCTTTAGTCAGGTAGGTAACATAATCATCCTAATTAGTAGGCCTTCTAGGCCTGGATGACTGATGTATTGCAAAATACATCTCTTATTCGTGTATAGTTTGTATAATTTTCTGCTATATTTAGTTTGGTTTTCGTTAGAATGTGCATACTTTGATGAAATTCTGTGTTTCCAGGTCGTTCGTGCTAAAAACGCCAAAAAACTGAAGTGTTAAATGCTGGGAAACAAGTTTAAAAGAGTTAGAGAAAAATTTGAAAGTTTTGAGAAGTTGCAGCTGGGCAAAATTCGAAGGAGTCTGTGAAAATTGAGCTGTGGCGTCGCGCCACAGCTACACCTCATCGAGGTCACGCCCCGCCACAATAAAAAAGACAATTTCTGGAATATTGATCCGTCGCGCTACGCGACACTGTAATCATTAACCCGTCGCGCGACGCGACGGGGTGTTTGTTCGAGTTTTATCCGTTAACAGCTAGGGTTTACTATAAAAACCAAGAAAATTATCATAAAACCCTAGTTACGAATTAAGGACATCTTAGGCGACTTGTTGAGCATTCTTGGAGCAATTTTGAAGGTTTCGAAGCACACGCATCAGTGGTACGAGTTTGGGACAAATAATTGAAGACTTTCTTGGGTTTTCCAATTCCTTGTTTATTGATTTTCTTTCGAAACTCGTTATCATGAATTCTTGTTTAGACATCTTTGTTTTGTTTTCTTTGTTTAACATGCTCGGCTAAACTTTTAAGCCACCTAGACTTTGATGAATGGATTAATATAAAGTTTTTACCTTTTTCTTTAATTGCATGAATTTTATGGATTGATTGTGTTTAGTAAAGAGTTTGGTTTATTGATTTGATGCGCATGAGCACTTTAATTTGGTTTATTACTATCAATTAATTCGTGTGAATCTTGGTGGTTGTCTGCTACAGAATAGGTTCATGCTAGGTCTTCGACTGTTATTTTTTGACCTTTAGGGATAATTGGCCAATAAACCCTAGAAGTAATTGTTAGTAATTTGCTAGGTTTTAGTGTTATGCTAGTCCTTATAGCTGGAAGGTGCGGGGCTATTGATAGGTCTTACTCGACGAATTGCTTTAGATAGTCTTTGAAAAAAGTCGTGCCTTAGTTGCCCCGTCGGTTTATTAGTCTATCAAGTCAACTTAATTAATCCAAACTACCCTAGATCTATAATTGGAAAAGAGTAGGTCAACATTAGGGTACTTACACAATAATTAGACAACTGGAAAGACGTCTAATAACCGGTAGGATTAACGGCCTAGGTAGCGCCATAAGTTTCACCCCGAGAATGGTTGAGGGGCTTAGTTGGTGTCTTAATAGGTTTAGTACTATAAGATCCCGGTTCCATAAATCATGCAGTTAACTTAATCGGTAATTCTTTAAAATCAATCCAGGATTCTAGTCTAGGTGGTCTCGTTCATCATATAAGAAAAGCCTTTGCCTTATTTCATATTAGTCTAGTTCTAGTTTATTATTTAGTTTAGATAGATTTCCTTAGATTTTCCGTAACCCCCCCCCCCCCAAACAATTAAACAAGTTTCAGTCGTGTTTGTCATTGTCTATTAGAGTCTAGTTTACGTGATAAATGGAGTCTCGTGGTTCGATATCCGGACTTCCTTAGGTCGTACGACAGTGATTGGTACACTTGCCGATTGTGTGGTTTAGGTTGAGTCTAGAATTAAAGTTTTTTAGTGTTTGCTTAGAGAGTCTAATTTAGTTAATTTTTAATAGTTTGTTTAGCACACATCAAGTTTTTGGCGCCATTGCCGGGGACTCTTGGCAATCGCGTTCATTAGCTTTGATAGACTTAATTGACATATACGTGCTACATGTTTTGTTTTGTTTTGAGTCTTTTATTTTTGTTTTTATTTTCGTTTGAGTCTTAGTGACTAGTGTTTGCTTTTATCATATCTAGGTTTTCGCTTGTAATGGATGCCATATCTACGCTCGCACGAACCGCCAGTCACAGAGTCATCATCTCGATTGGGTCAAGGCCCACAGGTCAGTATTTCATCCTCTTCTCAATTTCCTCATTTCGATTCCACTCCGTTACCCACCCCACCCCATTCACCTAAAACCTCACCTAAGGTTTCCCCACCCGATAGTCCCACCTTTAGCACCTCTAGTGCCTCAGAAAACATAAACTTAGAACAAATGGCCAACGCAAGACAAACCATCCATCAACAAGCCACCCAAGGCTTCACTTGTCTTGCTTCACCCATTACCGTTCCACCCATAGTCAATGACAACTTATGGCAGATTCCATCTTATGCCATGCAAGCCATCACCAATAGCATCCAGTTCCACGACCGCGAGGACAAGGACGCCCGACCCACATAAACCGTTTCTCTCGTATACTTGCTACTTTTAGCCTTCACGGAGCCCCGAATGATGCTACCTACTTGCAGCTTTTCCCATTTTCACTAGCCGGCCGTGCGGCTACTTGGTTGGACTCTCAGCCAAGCGGTACTTTTACCACTTGGGTAGGCCTTCGTCAAGCCTTTTTGAACAAGTATTTCCCGCCCGCTAAAGCCTCATGCCTTCGTGATCAAATTCACTCTTTCCGCATGGAGCCCGACGAGCCCTATTACCTTACTTGGGAGCGATTCCAAAACCTAGTCGCTCGATACTCCCAACATGGTCTTTCCGATTGGGCTCTTTGTGAAAAAAACTATAACGGTCTCACCCAAGAGACGCGTGATCGTTTTGACACTAATGCGGGGGGTCACATGATGGGTATTCTTACTGTTGCCGAGTGTTTAGAGCGTTTTGAGGCATTTGCCCAATATCAATCTCGGTCGCAAGCCGATCAACGGTATCAAAGTGGTAATTCAAATACCATTACTAGTGCACCCACCCATGGGGTGAACCATGTCACCATGGACCCTAGTTTAACCGCCGTATTAGAAAACGTGACTAGAGAGCTTAAGGAGATTAAGGCAAAGGTAGATAAGTGTGAGTTTTGCCGAGGGGGTCACGATACAAATGCGTGTCCATTGCTAGTTGGTGAGGAGCAAGTTGATTTCGTGGGAGGGGGTCAAGGTAGAGGTCAACCTAGTGGGTTTGGTAATTTTAATTCGGGTTGGCGTAATAATAATAATAACTTTAATAATAATAACAATTTTCGCTCAAATGGCCCTCCTGGTTTTCAATTAGCTCAAAATCCAAATAGGGGTCAAGGTTCATTCTTTGGTGGGGGTTCAAATGGGCAGTTCAATAAGGGGTTCAATGGGCAGGTCAAAGATGGGGGTCAAATAGTCAGGTTCAACCAGGTCAGGTTCCAAGTTATGATCTAAGGGGTAGTCTTGAGAGAATAGAGGCAATGATGAGCCAATTAATTGTTAAGGACCAAACCACCCAAAAGACACTTAACGAACATGACCTTATTCTTAAGAACCACCAAGCCTCTTTCCAAGACCTTAAAGGGTCGTAGGTGACATGTCTAGGAAATTAGAGGAGAGATTACCCGGTCAGTTCGCGGGTAACACCAAACCAAACCCTAATGCTCATGCTAAAGCCATTACCACTCGTAGTAGCAAAACCGTAGGGAACCCTAGAGTTAAGGAGAGGGTAGTTGAGGAAGATGAGGAGATTGTAGACGAAGAGATCAAGATGGAGGCTCCCGGCAAAGTGCAATCGAGCCTAAGCCTAGCAAGTACCGCACAGCCCGGTGAGCCTCAAGGTGAGAAGAAAGTAGAGAAACCACCCGTAGATGTTAGACCTTCCCCACTCATAGACCATTCGCGTGTCCCATTTCCTACACGTCTTAGGAACCAAAAGTACTCAAGGGAATACGGGCAATTCTTAGATATCTTCAAGCAATTGAAGATTAATCTACCTTTCATCGAGGCACTTCAGTCCATGCCAAAATACGCGAAATATTTAAAGGACCTTCTTAGGAATAAAGAGAAGTTAGGGGAGTTGTCAAATGTCCCGTTGAATGGAGGGTGTTCCGCAGTTGTTCTAAATAAGCTTCCGAAAAAGCTTACCGATCCCGGTATTTTTACTTTTCCTTGTCTATTCGGTAGTAATACCAACACTCAAGCCTTAGCCGACCTAGGTGCTAGCATCAATTTGATGCCCTTTTCTCTCTACGAGAAGCTAGACTTAGGAGAGCTTTCACCTACCCGAATGGCATTATCTTTAGCTGATCGGTCCGTGAAATACCCTAGCGGTATAGTTGAGAACTTGCTTGTTAAGGTCGATAAATTTATGTTTCCCGCCGATTTCGTCATTCTCGATATGGAAACGGATGAGAGAGTTCCTATCATACTTGGTTGTCCATTCTTGCGTACCGCTAAAGCCCTTATAGACGTTTATGATGGTAAGATCAGCCTTAGGGTCGGTGAGGAGAGAGTCACCTTCGAGAAAGATCGTTCCATGAACCACCCGAGTGGTTCCGATGACTATAGTGGTCCTTGCCATTCCGTATATTTCTTGAACTCTTTTATCTAATGTGTTGATCATTGTTTAAAGTACATTAGCAGGGCCGGCTTAGTGGTAGGAGAGAGAGTAGAGGAGGTGTCGAAGTTGGTAGATGAAGTTGAAGATGAGGGGATCCCGTTGATTCCCGAAGTATTAGCCGTTAGTGATGACACCACCCAACCCCCACCCTTAGAGCTTAAGGTACTTCCATCTCATTTAGAGTATGCTTTTCTATGGGAGGGTTCCGAGCTACCCGTTATTATCTCATCAAAGTTGGAAGAAGGAGAGAAGTTGAGGTTGTTGGAGGTGCTGAAGGCCAACAAAGAGGCCATTGCTTGGAGGTTGTCTGACATTAAGGGCATAAACCCTTCTTATTGCACCCACCGGATACTCATGGAGGATGATTATAAACCGGTGGTGCAACCTTAAAGGCGGCTCAACCCCAACATGCAAGATGTTGTGAAGAAGGAGGTTCTAAAACTCCTAGATGCCGGGATGATATATCCCATTTCAGATTCTCCTTGGGTTTGTCCCACTCAGGTTGTCCCTAAGAAGGGAGGGATGTTCGTTGTCATGAATTCTAAGAATGAGCTTATCCCTTCTCGTACGGTCACGGGTTGGCGCGTGTGCATCGACTACTGAAAGTTGAATGATGCCACACGAAAAGACCACTTCCCATTGCCCTTCATCGATCAAATGTTGGAGCGTCTCGCGGGTCAACAATTTTATTGTTTTCTCGACGGGTTTTCCGGGTACTTCCAGATCCCCATAGCACCGGAGGATCAGGATAAGACCACATTCACATGCCCCTATGGCACCTATGCATACTGACGCATGCCATTTGGGCTATGTAACGCTCCAACTACCTTTCAGCGGTGCATGGTTGCCATATTTCAGGATATGATTGAGAGTTCCATGGAGATTTTCATGGATGATTTTTTGGTATATGGCAACTCCTTTGATGAGTGTTTGAAGAATCTCGAGAAGATGTTGAAGAGATGTGTCGAGATGAAGCTTATGTTAAATTGGGAGAAGTGTCACTTCATGGTGACGGAAGGTATTGTGTTAGGACACAAGATCTCTAGGGATGGTATTGAGGTGGATCGTGCGAAAATAGATACCATTAGTAGGTTACCTCCACCCACTAGTGTTACGTTGATCCGAAGTTTTCTAGGTCATGCGGGCTTCTATAGACGCTTCATTAGGGATTTCTCTAAAATCACTCGCCCCATGACCCGTCTTCTAGAGAAAGATGTTCCATTCGTCTTTGACGAGGAATGTCTTAAAGCCTTCAAGTTTTTGAAGGAACAACTTGTGAGTGCACCTATTCTTATCTCGCCCGACTGGAGCTTGCCTTTTGAGCTCATATGCGATGCGAGTGACTATGCCGTTGGAGCGGTACTAGGACAAAGAAAGGATAAGCACTTCCACCCCATATACTACGCGAGCAAAACGTTAAATGATGCTCAAGAGAACTACACCACCACGGAGAAAGAACTCTTAGCCGTAGTCTTTGCTTTTGACAAATTCCGCTCATACCTCGTGCTATCTAAGACTATTGTTTTCACCGACCACTCCGTGTTGCGTTTTCTTTTTCAAAAGAAAGACGCTAAACCCCGACTCATTCGGTGGATTCTATTGCTTAGTGAGTTTGATATCGAGATTAGAGATAAGAGAGGGGCCGAAAACGTAGCAGCCGATCATCTATCACGTTTAGAGGATCCTAGGCGAGAGGAGATTCGTGAGGAGGAGATAGGAGATACGTTCCCTCACGAGTCTATTGAGTTCGTAGAAGCCGAGAAGGAGGGATTGCCTTGGTTTTGTGACTTAGCAAATTATCTTTCTAGTGGCAATATTGTGAGAGGAATGACCACACAACAAAGGAGGAAGTTCCTTAGTGAATCGAGAAAGTATGTGTGGGACGATCCTTTTCTCTTTAGGATAGGGGGAGATAGGATTCTAAGAAGATGCGTGTCGAGAGAGGAGGGGTGGAACATCATTAAACATGTGCATGAAGGCCTCACGGGAGGCCACCATGGTGCATATGCCACCGCTCAAAAGGTGTTTGATTGTGGCTTTTATTGGCATAGCGTACTTCATGATGCCGTTGAGTTCGTGAATACATGTGACTTGTAAACGAACCGGCAATATTTTCGCCAAGGATGAGATGCCTCAAAACCCTATCCAAGTGTTGGAGGTTTTTGATGTTTGGGGCATCGATTTCATGGGACCCTTTCCAAACTCCAAAGGAAACCGTTACATACTTGTGGCGATTGACTACGTGTCTAAGTGGGTTGAGGCTCAAGCTCTTCCTACAAATGAAGCCCGAGTAGTCTTGAAATTCCTTAAGAAACTCTTCTCCCGTTTCGGTACACCTAAAGCCTTAATTAGTGACCGTGGTACTCACTTTTGCAATGCATTAATGGAAAAATTACTTGCACGCTACGGAGTCACTCATCGTTTGTCTACCGCGTACCATCCATAGACGAGTGGTCAAGTGGAGAATGCAAATCGTGGTATCAAACATATCTTAGAGAAAACCGCTGGTAAAAATAGGAAGGATTGGTCCGATAAGCTTAACGATGCATTGTGGGCATTTCGAACCGCCCACAAAACGCCTTTAGGAACCACACCATTTATGATCGTCTATGGAAAAGCTTGTCACCTTCCCGTAGAGCTAGAGCACCCAGCACTTTGGGCATTGAAAACCGTTAACCTTGACACGACCGAAGCCACTAGGAAGCGTTTCTTTCAAATCCATGAGCTTGAGGAGCTTAGGGATGCGGCTTATGCTCGATCGTTATGAATTAAGGAGAAAACGAAAGTTTCACATGATAGGAAGTTAAGAAAGGTCAAGGAGTTTAGCAAAGGTGACAAAGTACTTCTCTACAATTAAAGGTTGAAGTTGTTTGCGGGGAAGTTGAAATTGAAGTGGTCGGGACCGTATATGGTTCATTACATGTTTCCGTACGGAGCGATGGAGATTATGGATGAGTCGGATGGCCGAAGTTGGAAGGTGAATGGCCATCGGTTGAATCACTACATTGGAGGAGCAATACACAAGAACGAGATGGAGGAAACTCCTCTCGAAATTCCATCAAAAGCCGCCAATTAGTGTTTTGGGTGAAATCCCAAGTGTAGAGTATGTACCGTTTGTAAATTTCGTTAATTTCCGTAATTTTTCGTAGTTTTGTGTGAATTAGTGTTTTCGGTGAATTTGCAAAGAAAACGACATTCCAGGTAAGTCCCAACACTTAGAAAAAATTTGGGATGGTTTGGGGAAGGTTTGGTAACACTTAGAATTTTTTTCTAAGTCATAAAACTTGAAAAATTGTGCAACCTACTGTCCAAAACACGCTGTCGCGTGCCGCCACCACAAAACCATCTCTTTGTGACGTGCCGCCACCCCTAGGGCCAGAAATTCAGCTTGACCCCTACCGACGCTGGCCACTAACACAATTGAACCACACCGTCGCATGACGCGACCCTACATGTAACACCTCGTAAATTCATGTCCAATATAATGAAGACACGTGTCATGAGCATTAAACGTGTAAAGAATTGCTTTAGAGGGACTAAAGTTGACAAACAAAGGATGTATGTGAATAAAAGGATTCAAAGTGTCAACATCGGATAAATATACCTTTCAACGACCCTACACGATGTCTATACCCTTAAACGAATGAATTATGAAGCATATGAAGAAGTTTGTGAAAGAAAGTGAGAGTTTACACATCGCAAGGGTTAAAAGTGTTAACATGTTTAATTTATACCTCTGAGTGACCTTTTAGCGAACCCGAAGATTTGTAACGATTAATTATGCTCACTAGAATACGTGATAAAAATTTCACAAGGTTTCGGTATCGTATGAAAAAGTTATGCTAACATTCGTATATGAGGGGTTAAAAGCATCAACGTTGAAATTTAAGGCTTTTCGGGTGATCATAAAGTTAACCAAGGACTTAACAAAGTTTGGTTATGTCTTGGAGCCCTTAAAAGTCAATTTGGAGGTCAAAAGTGCAATAAACGAAGTTAAAACCACTTTTAAAAGGACCAGGGAGCTAAAGTGCAATTTCTAAAACATTTTTAACCTGACCCGAGCCTCATACCGGCCGCGTAAGGCTTCTGGGGACCCTTACGCGGGCCGCCTGGGACTGCCAACGACAGAAAACACCTGCAGGTGCTAGTTCAGCCTGTTGCACCGCCTTTAGAGCTTTGTTTTACATACCAGGGGCTGTGCAAATGGGATTTCATGCATAGGGGGCACTTGTAAGCATCTGGGATCAATCATAGACCTATTTGGCATGATCTTGTTGCATTAAGTCCCCTATATAAGAAGCTCTTGGTTGCAAACATTGAGCACTTCACTTGGAAACTTTCATAACTCAAGTTCTGGAGATTCCTGGAGCTCAAGATCAATTCCTAGTGATCATTAGTCGTGCATAGGACTTCAGTAAGTGTCCTTAACCTTTCTTAATTCAGCTTTACTTAGTTTAATAGCCTAAAGTCAAACCGTCGTAATTAAGGTTTGACTTCGTGATTAATCAAAATTTGTCCAGTCAAATCTCGAATTGAAAATACCTATGAGTTGGTAATTATGTGGGTAATAAACTCTTAAAAGGGTACTCTCTGATTCCCACTCTAACTAGGTCAATTGTCGGGTCAAACTTGTTTATAAAAAGTTAACAGAAAGTAATTTTTCAAATAAACACATAATTAACAATGTAAAAGCCATGCAACCTGTTTTGTCATTCATATAACTTGGTAATTAATGTAAGAACATGTCTAAGCATGTTCAACCCGACAATTTTCAGTTTAAGTTCGGTTCGGAACCGAAAGTCGCATAATTAGACTTTTGCTTTGACTTTCAGTTCTGACCCAATGTAGCATGTTTTAGAAATTCCTTAGAGCTTTATTAGGACCAGGTTACATGTTAGTATAACCCTCTGTGATTATACAACTTGGTTCATTAGTTATCCGATTCATATGCATGTTTCTGTTATATGCCTAAATGTTGACTATTATGCCCTTTTGACCTTAAAACAATAATTTTGAAAATGTGAGAGGACAATAATCTTTATTACGGATTTATAAACATGTCCCTAAATTTTCACATCAGTTGGAGGTCTAGATTAAGAGTTATGCTCAATAGCGTAATTAGAAAGCTTTTTATTAATTAAACGACGTAATTAGCATAAAGCCTATCTAAACCCAATTTTTGATACCAAACATTTTACCTACTGATGTAAAATAATATTTTGGGATTTTTGAATATTTTTATTTATTTTTTAGGCTGAGCATAACATAGGGTTATAGCTTTGATTCGGTAATTGTCGGTTTTGCCCTTTTGGCCTATAAAAAGAGTTTTACATAATATTTTGATACCAAACCTTTTGCTACTGATTTTATATAATAAATAAAATATTTGAGCCTTCTGGAATGATAAAAATATCAGCTTTTCTTTAAAAACCCAGAAATCGCTTAAAACCGTCTTTTTACGCGTTTAAAACGCATAGTATGTATTAAAACCATTTTTCTCATATAAGACTTAATACCTACTGATGTTTTAAGTAAATTTATATATTTTAACAATAAATAAAATTTTAAACTCAGATTTCAAATTTTGACCTTTAAAGCTTATGTGAAATTACCAAAATGCCCCTACGGTGCATAATTTAGTTATAAAAGGTAAATTTCACATATATGCCATACCCTACTGTTATGACTTATAAAAATAAATATTTTTACTGATTATATCAGACCTGAAACTCAGATTTGTATTTAAACTCTTTTATAACCTTTAAAATGACCAAAATACCCCTACGGGGCATAGTTTGAGTTTGAATTCGTTTTGGGCATAATGGAAGGTATCCTACTGATATCACAACATGTTTAAGGCATATTAACTTAGGAAACCTATATATGACTCTTATGGTTACCCGTTACGCATATTTCGCGTTCGGTTCGGTTTTTGTAACTAGTTTGCATAAATTGACCAAAACGGGTCAAACCTTATCATTTTTGTCTCAAAATCCAGAATGTGTTTAGTTTACCCATATTATACAAGTATTCAAACTTGTCGGGTCTAAATCGCATTCTATTCTGGACTTCGCTTAATCATGCGTTTGAACCGTATCTTCTTTTAAAACTAACCGGTCTAAGTCTAGGCTTAATTAAAGACTCCTTAGGTATCTAATAGGTTATTAAAAACCTTCGTTCCAGATTAGGAGACCAGTAAAAGCTATCTGCACTTTCTGATTGAATACGGTTGAGATAAATTGAATATTTGCTCAGGTAAATACTTTTAACTTATTTTCCCTATACAGGCTTGGGATACGGTATTATAATAATACCGCTTGGTCGGGTATGTAGTCATTTAAATCGGATTGTGATTAATGTATTTACATAACCTGTTTTAATCTGTATTATTTGGTGTATGGCCTCTGGGGGTTAAATGACCATGTCCCGGATATCCTTGGCATCATTCATTGAAATGGCCATGACCTAAGCACGGGGTGTAGGCATACACCTGACAGTTGCATATGTAAAAACTGGTAACCCACTTTAAGGAATCAACCTTGTGGGCATTATACCTGTGGTGTGTCAGTTAATCTTGTCCAGCTCTTCTAACCGGCCCTGACGAACGACAAATAAGTAAAACTGTATACAAGATTATTTTTAAATAATTGTCCCAAGTTATAAAAGATATTTTGTGCCTTGTGCATTCAAACCAATTTTCTTAAACTATTTTCAAAATGAGTCAGTTAATTGTATTTACCAGTGTAAACTGACGTATTTTCCAAAAAGGTTAAGTGCAGGTACTATACGAAATAGGCTGGCTACTCCTGGCATCATTAATCAAGTCTTGCAAGCTTTAGATGTTAAAGTCTGTTGAACAATGATCTTTTCATCTTTTGATCCGCCTGTGGATCCTTTACAGTCCGATTGTAATACTTTGATGTTACTTTTTATTCGGTTTGTAATATAATTCATCTTTTGCTTCCGCTGTGCATTTAATTTGTGTTGTTTGACTATGATGATATCAACTACGTCACGATACTCCCCACCGGGCCCACCGGTAATACATGGAAATATCGGGGTGTGACACTACACCTGAACCCTTTTTCTTTGAACCCACCAGTTGTGCAATTCCACGCCCCTTTTACCCTATCCTGGCGTGACGCGACTGCCCCCAAATCGTTTAAAACCCTATCTTTTCAGCAGTCTTCCCCAAAAACCTCACCAACCCTTTTCTCTTACTCCCATCGCCGAACACCACTATATCCACCATATCTCCACTGTTAGTTCACCATTTTCCACCATATTTACACCCTCGTGATCGGATTTCGACGCTGAACAAACCCACCAAAAATTTTGACCATTTTTCCAGCCGTTTGCTTCGATCCGGGACAACCCATTCACGAAAAAATCTTAAGTCTTTCTTCCGAATTTCAGCGATTCAGGTACGTTTTTGTGCATTATTCTCTTATATGTGTTGATTAGAGTCATTGTGTGAGTCCATAGGTTAGTTGAGTCGTGAGTGTCGAGTCTTGTTTAGTCGGGTCCATAGTAAGTCAGTCGGTTCATGTTGAAGTCATGCGTCTTCTAGTCTTATGCTTCGAGTTTGGTTAGTTGGGTTGAGTTAGTCTAGGGTTGAGCAGATTTATTTCGCGTCTAGTATCTGTATGCTAGTTAGAATAGTTCAGGGGTGCGGCTGGCTTGGTTTGGGTTTATGTACATCACATTACTTCATTGCTTAACTTGACATTGCTACTTTGACATAAAATTCGGTTTTTGTTTCAAAGCTCTTATTGGGTTCGGGTGGTGTCGGTTTGGTAATATTGAATGTGCTTTGCTTGATGATTTGTTAGTCCCGAAAAACCCGTGATATCACTCAACGGTTCGATCGAACGCGGAATATAAGATCAAACCGGCAAGAACAAAAAGAAATATTTTATTAAAGAACTTAGTGCCGCTGCTTAGATCGCACACGGTTTCAACGAACCGTCTGGTACGATCTTCGAGAACCTTGCACACAATCTCTAGGATTGTCGGGTACAAGGTTCTCTATTGGGGCTACATCATTACAATGGTGACACTATTGGAGAGCTCTACTACAATAACCTAGATAAAACTATTTATAGGAGCCTCTACCCTATTGGCCCACATGGCCTAGCCCAAGCCCAAAACCTAATCTAAACCCAATTAATACATAAATTAATACAAAAAAGATAAGCGTAAAACTTTGGACCTAACAATCTCCCCCTAGTTTTATGCTCTCTTTATTACGGTTTAGATAGTCTCCAATCTTGGGTCTTTTCCTTTAGTGGCCCAACAGTGAACGAGTCCAGCAGCGTATCTTGATGAAGTGTGGCTTGATCTCGGATGAAAACTGAACAATGTCGGATGAATCTCGAATCAACTTCGGATGAGATTCACGGCTGTCTTCGGATAATAAAAACTGATAAAGTTGCATTTCAGATGAAATGTATTGATTCACTAACAAGAACACACGAATTCAAGTGATCCGTCTGGTATTCAAGTTGCGCAAAAACACAATTCTGCAATGTTTTTTTTAAAAATGTGATTAAAATTGCCATCCACGCATAGCCCAAAGCACATTCACAATCCACGCCCAATTAAAAGCACACTCACGGCCCATCAAACAAAAATAAAATTGATGCATACTATTAATCCAATTAAAAATGTTGAACCTGGGCTCATGTCTATTGGGCTAGTATTAAACCCAATTGATTTCCTGTCCATTCCGTAATCAGATGCCACCATGGTGTGGGCTTATGAATAAACATTCCAAACATCTAGGAATGCATGGTGTGTGCGTGGCCCAAAATTTGTAAATTCCAATTTGTCAATTTTCAAATGAGTAGGGCCTAAGAAATGCATGCACCGAAAACAATTTAATCTCCTTACCTTTATGACCGTAGATCTTTTTCATCTAGCGGCTCACAATCCTTAGGGTTTTTTGGAAAGGTTTGATGTGACACCATGTACAGCCGCCACATTCCAACATTCTCTGACCTGCTGCCGTTCAATCATCATCTGAGTCCTGAGATAACACAGCATCATCCGAAATCATAATTCCATCCATGTTCACCATACATTAACAAAATATTTATCCTTATCCATCTCAGAAATGCATAACACTCAGATCTTCATCAGCTCATACTCTTAATCCGAGACAATCATCAGCAGATCTTTAGCCGTTGTTCGAGTCCGAACATCACCGGACCTCCACCGTGTTCATTTTTCATCATCGTCTACGTCTACGTATTCACGACCACCATTTACACCGCTGCCGGTTTATCATCATCAACGACCACCGTACATCCGACCATCATCTTTGACATACACCGTACAATCATCCTCAACCGTCATCCGTCATCACTTACCTCTCATCGGCGACGACCTGCAACTGTCCTCTCTGTTCACCTTCATCACATAACTGTGCACTATTATCAACCCTCTCCTTCATCATCATCTTCGCCGCCAATCACTGTCATTCTCCATCTCTGGCAACCATCTTCACCACAACTTCCGACGTCAACCTCCGTCTCCAACTTCTGTTCATCTCTTCGTGTACCATACGTCACTGCTGTTCATCTTCTACACCACCTCCATCTTCTTCAGTTTGGCGGCGGAAACATCTACAACACACACTCAGCAGTGTGTAGTTGATGAACCAAATAAACAGCAGATCTTATAATTTCAGATCTGTGGATGAATATCAAATCTCATGAACCAAGATCTCTCCATTAACGAACACACATCCCCCGACACTATGCAAAACTTCTTCTCGTTCTTTCGAGTGATATCAAAACCGAGCCTTGAAAGACTTCAATGGCTCTGATACCACTTGTTAGTCCCGAAAAACCCGTGATATCACTCAACGGTTCGATCGAACGCGGAATATAAGATCAAACCGGCAAGAACAAAAAGAAATATTTTATTAAAGAACTTAGTGCCGCTGCTTAGATCGCACACGGTTTCAACGAACCGTCTGGTACGATCTTCGAGAACCTTGCACACAATCTCTAGGATTGTCGGGTACAAGGTTCTCTATTGGGGCTACATCATTACAATGGTGACACTATTGGAGAGCTCTACTACAATAACCTAGATAAAACTATTTATAGGAGCCTCTACCCTATTGGCCCACATGGCCTAGCCCAAGCCCAAAACCTAATCTAAACCCAATTAATACATAAATTAATACAATAAAGATAAGCGTAAAACTTTGGACCTAACATGATTGAATGGTATGGGGATATTGGCGCTTGAAGTTTAACCTTGCAACTTAAAATGAAATTTTTGCAAACGGAAAACCCTCCTTTAATTAGACGGACTGTTTCAATCGCTAAAAATTTTGGTTTTAAACTACAAAATGGCTGATTTTAAGAAAGGTTGGACTTCAATGTATTTGTTAGGCACTCGTTTTAATTGCGGACAATTAAAGTGCCGAGGGGGGTCGTGTACATTGAGTCCAAGTTAGGGTCTTGTTAGTTAGTTTTAGTCTAGTTCGAGTCGTTTGTAGTCGGTCTTGGGATTACTTGCACGTACAAGTGAATTAGGCTCGCCCGTACTCAATCTCCATTCGGGCGAGTTTAATTATCACTTAGCATTTGTAAAAAAAGTAACCCGGTTTTTAATTCAACTTTATTTTTTCAGAATTAGCCGCGAATGAAATGCTATACGGCTATTCTAAATTTTTTCGAAAAAATTATAAAAATCCAAAAAAATATAAAATATAAAAAATTAAAAAATTGAAAAATACCAAAAATAGTTTGTTATTACTGATTGTTTGCTTGTTTTGTCTTGTTAATATCTGTTTTGCAGACATGGCTAGAAGCTCTCGAAGGGGTAGGGCCCAGAAAAGGGGTGCGGACCAGACAACACCCCAACAGGATCCGATTCCGCAGGAGACCCAATTATTCAGATAGCTTCCGATGATCCTAAGTTGAGAAAAAATCAGTATCAAAGGGCCCATGAGTTCATTCCGACTCAGAAAGTTAATCGACTCGACCACCCGATATTGAAGTTCGAGCCGACTACATCCGAATGGGAAAAATATGATAAGCTGAAGAATACTGATTTGCTTCGTTGGTTGGAGGAAATAGGTTCGAGGCAGGAAGTGTTGGACCTTTTGGGTCCAAAGTTAACTAATGCATTGGAGTGTACGCAGGATCAGTATGAGGAGTTGGTGCTGGAGTTTCATAGCACATGGAGACACAAGGAGGGAAAGTTTGATCAGGACACAGCTGTGTCTTTCAGTTTGGGTAGGTAGGTTTTTGAGATGAATACGGCAAGGTTTGCCATTATGTCGGGGTTTTATAATAAGGAGGAAGTGAAGCAGCCGATATTTTTGACTAGTTTGAGGGTTGCTTATTCTACTTCTAGTGATCATAATGTTGGGGGAACTGAGCTGCGGAATTTTTGGAAGACGATTTCCGACCACCCGTTCACGGTTACGAACCTGATCACTTCGGTTCGTAACCCAGTTTATAGGTATGTTTTGAAGACTTTGTCTACTACATTGGTGGGTCGGAAATCTAGAGAGAATAATGCTAACTAGATCGAGTTGTTCATTCTCATGTGCCGTGTGGAGAACCGAGAGATGAACTTGGCTACAGTGTTAGCAGATTCTTTTAGTAGAGGACGTCGAGGTGGTCATCGGGCTGGGTTGGCTATGGGCCCCTATATTACTCGGATTGCACAAAATTTGGGGGTGTTTAACAAGTATGTTCCCCAATTTCTACACGAGGGGCCCAAGACGATGACATTTGGGATTAAGGAGCTACAGCAGGCAGGTATAGTGTCGTGGACTGAGCCCTACGGTTGGGAGCCGATTAGGCAGGGCCTGCAGGTGCAGCCGCCAGAGGGACATCCAGCTGAGGATGTGATGATTCAGGTAGACCCTACACACCGACAGCGGCCACCACAGCGACACGAGCTACCATCACATCAGTATCCGAGGAGGCAGCCACCACCTGAGCCTCTCACTTTGCAGTCGCTCTCTGGCTATGTGGAGTAGAGATTCGATAGGCTGGAGCATCTTATTGGGTTGATTCAGTTGGGTCAGGAGAGGCAGGATGATGCTCTCCGTTACATGATGAGCACGCACAGCATGGGGATTCCAGACTTCTTTCAGCCGAGGCAGCAGGGTGGCTCGGCTGGTGCAGGTACGAGGTTTGATCCAGATCCCCCATTCCGTGTATTTGGTGAAGGTAGCTCCGGTGCAGGTGGACGTCAGCAGGGCAGTGAGGAGACTGCCAGCGAGCGTGAGGAGGACTAGTGTGGGGATGACATGAGGATGCAGAAGCAGCAGCTGACTATATCTTTTGTTTGATTTTTCTTTTATGCTGTTTTTGATCCTTATTCGTTGGTTTGTACTTATATTGATACACGTTAAATAGGTTGGTTGGGCAGGTTGGGTTGGTTTATGTTGAAACTGATGATTTTGAATGATATATATTATTATGTTTTGCTAGTTTGTTGATGGTGATTGATAGGTTAATGTTTAGTCGCTTTCGTTCACCTGTCCGAGAATAAGAGTTGTTTGCTGAGCGCGTTTCGAATTGGAGGGCTTATGTGGAAACGACTGGCACTTTGACAGTCTCACATAATCAGCTAAGTCGTCTCCCTTGTATTTTTGTATTTATTTATTTCGTCTTTCGTTTTTTAGTGTTTAGGTAGTTTTGAGTCGTATTTCCGTTCTTGCATTAGGGACAATGCAATCTTTAAGTGTGGGGATGGCATACATGTAAATAATCGAGTCATAAATATGAAAAATACAAAAAAATTAAAAAAATTTGAAAAATCCAAAAAAATTGAAAAATCAGAAAAATGTCTTTCGAATAAAGAAGTTTGCAAATTAAAACGGAAAATGATAGAAAAGATGAATTTTTGCTTGGGTTCGAATAATAATAATAATATGAGATTAAATAAATCGAGCTTGTGTCTAGTTAGGGATATGTGGATAGGCCCTGGTTTGGTTTAAAGTGCCTTTGAGTTAATACACCTTAATTGTCGGTTTGCTAGTGGGTTTTCGCCTGGGAAATATGGGAAATTGAAACCGCCAATAAGAGTATAAGGGACACCGTTATAAGTTAAAACCGTTAGAATTTGTGATCATGAAAAATAAGAAAAAAAAAAAGAAAATGATGAGCTAGAAACTGAATGAAAGTAGCGAAGTTCTATGTAGTCTGGGTTGGGGATAGTGACTTTACAACCGGATTACCTCTAGGGTGTGTGAAATCGACCTTGCAAAGAAAAGAAAAAAGTACCGAAGCCTAAGTAATCCGAGTTGGGGATAGCGACTCTACAGCCGGAATGCCTCTTGGTTAGGGAAAGCAACGTCTACGCTCATTGAAAGAAAAAAAAAGTGATGAAAAAAATGGAAAAAGGAGAATAGTTGATTTTAAATTCTCTTTTTTTGATATAAGACGGTTGGAAATTGGTCCAGTGATCGTTCCTTTAGTTCTATAAGCTTGAGGCGGGAGTAGGTAGACCGTAGATTCTAGCGTGAGACCCTAGGTAGACTGACCGCACTTAATTTAAATTCACATGATAAGGGCTTAAGATCGGATTCGGGTTTAAAGGGAAAAGTATATTCGCAATCGCGGCTAACGCAAGCTTTGGTTTTAATAAAATATAAATATACTTTTGACTCGAGTGATTATTCATCTCTGATTCCGTTGCATAATTTCTTTTTCGAGGACGAAAAAAGAGTAAGTGTGGGGATATTTGATGTATTGCAAAATACATCTCTTATTCATGTATAGTTTGTATAATTTTATGCTATATTTAGTTTGGTTTTCGTTAGAATGTGCATACTTTGATGAAATTCTGTGTTTCCAGGTCGTTCGTGCTAAAAAGGTCGAAAAACTAAAGTGCTAAAGGCTAGGAAACAAGTTTAAAAGAGTTAGAGAAAATTTTGAAAGTTTTGAGAAGTTGGAGCTGGGCAAAATTCGAAGGAATCTGTGAAAATTCCACAGCTACACCTCATCGAGGTCGCGCCCCGCCACAATAAAAAAAGACAATTTCTGGAATATAGATCCGTCGCGCTACGCGACGCTGAAAGCATTAACCCGTCGCGCGACGCGACGGGGTGTTTGTTTGAGTTTTATCCGTTAACAGCTAGGGTTTACTATAAAAACCAAGAAAATTATCATAAAACCCTAGTTACGAATTGAGGACATCTTAGGTGATTTGTTGAGCATTCTTGGAGCAATTTTGAAGGTTTCGAAGCACACGAATCAGTGGTACGAGTTCGGGACGAAGAATTGAAGACTTTCTCGGGTTTTCCAATTCCTTGTTTATTGATTTTCTTTCGAAACTCGTTATCATGAATTCTTGTTTAGACATCTTTGTTTTGTTTTCTTTGTTTAACATGCTCGGCTAAACTTTTAAGCCACCTAGACTTTGATGAATGGATTAATATAAAGTTTTTACCTTTTTCGTTAATTGCATGAATTTTATGGATTAATTGTGTTTAGTAAAGA
This sequence comes from Helianthus tuberosus, assembly GCA_030545235.1. NCBI lineage: Eukaryota > Viridiplantae > Streptophyta > Magnoliopsida > Asterales > Asteraceae > Helianthus > Helianthus tuberosus. The sequence continues at coordinate 11,423,044 of CM060396.1, forward strand.
ATTTGGTTTATTGATTTGATGCGCATGCGTACTTTAATTTGGTTTATTACTATCAATTAATTCGTGTGAATCTTGGTGGTTGTCTGCTACGGAATAGTTCATGCTAGGTCTTCGACTGTGTGTTTTTGACCTTTAGGGAGAATTGGCCAATAAACCCTAGAAGTAGTTGTTAGTAATTTGCTAGGTTTTAGTGTTCTGCTAGTCCTTATAGCTGGAAGGTGCGGGGATATTGATAGGTCTTACTGTCACACCCCCAAAATACCACTTGCGGAAACACCGCGGGGCATGCGACGTACCAGGATCTAGCCACCAATCACATTGAACTCATAACTATATTTAAATAAAACTTTCATTCATCAACATAAAGGGTTACAAAACGTTACATATAATTCATTATATACAGCAGAAGCATAACTCATTTCTTGAGTTTTTTATAAACCACATGTACAAAAACCCTTAGACTTGTATCGCGATTCCATGTATCTTGACCCATGACCACTCTAGCCTTCCAGACAGCAAGTTCCAATGATATAACCCTACAGACCTGCAAGCATGCAGACAAGTGTGTCAGACGACGCTGGTGAGTTCAAAGTTTGTTAACACATTTTAGTTACCAGATATGAGTATAAGACGATTCAATGATTTGATGGTGTTATTAACTCGATTACTGCAGATGGCTCTAGATTTATTTGCCCAAACCCCAATGCCTCTATCAAAACATTGGTCAAGTGGTTAAGGTAATTAGTTCACGACCGTCCTCCCTGGTACGGTGTGAGGGTGCCAAACCTAACAGCGCTATCAACTAATAACCTCGTTGCCTCCCCGACAACTAATCGATAGATGTAAGGGGTCTTAATGGTATAAATGAGTGTAATAACCAACATCCCAATAACCCGATGTTCCTCCCCAGAATGATTACCTGATATCCCTCCCCTGGACGCATGCTTGGAAAAAGAGCAGTGAACTCACCTTAGATTTGCTCGGTATGTTACGTTACATTACCCGTTCCCAGTTGATCAACCAAACCCTATCGTGGTTACCAATCAACATCAGTCACATAGTCAACAAGTCACGTATTCGTACACAGTAAGTCACGTAGCACATAGTAAGTGTTTAGATTTCATACGCATTTACATCACAAGTTCATGTTCCCAACAGTAGTTACTAATGACACCAGTTTCATAATAATCGATTCACGTGTTGTCACAAATTGCATTTGGTTAAGGTCATAGTATCATACATATCAAGTACTCAGTTTCCAAACAAGTCTACATCCTGTGTTCAGGATACATAGCAACGTTTTACAGATAAGTTTACTACACACAACAGTTAAGTCAAGACTCTCATTTCTGGTTATCATCATCATCATGCAACAGACTAAGTTTCACAAACACCAGTGTACAACCATCGTAAACAACCCTACTGTTCAGCTCATTACTTACACGATGAAACACCCTATGTTTCGTCGAGATGAGGGGTAACGAAACACCTAGTGTTTCGTCGAGGGTATGGGTGACGAAAGACTCACTGTTTCGTCATGGACTACTCGACGAAAAACCTAATTCTTCGTCACACATGTATTTCGTCGACAATCAGGTATTGAAATGAATTATCATTATCAAAACAATTATCAAAACAAACAACAATGGCCGACAACTGTTAAAGCATTTAAGTTATAATTGGACCGATTTATTTAGTAGGCTGACAATCTATTGGGCCACTAAACTATATGTTGATTAATGAATCTAACTAAATCATGAGATGGCCTGCCAAAATGTTAAACTTCACAATCGAATCTTGGGCTTGTCAATTTATTCACGTGACACATTCTGATAACACCAATTTTCGATTTTTAATGGCCGACAACAGTTATTCTATTTAAATGATTATTAGGCCTTCAAATCAGTGGATCTGACAATGAATTCACATGATCTGATGTAGAATAGAACTGATTGGGCCACTAATTCTGTCACCGATCTGATGTATATCAATCATCTTTTAATAACAGTTACATTCGTCATCGTTCATGCCTATTACCCAACCCTAGTTATCATCAAATCATTCAGTTCGGATCACACTAAGTCATCAGTTTATATCATTCAGTTCGGATCACACTAAGTCATCAGTTTATCATCATCATGTAGGATCCCCTAGCACATGCATATTAATTCACATATTTGTTTTGACAAGTATATCCTATATCCCAAAGAACAGTTTCATGTTAACCATAAATCATGCAACACATTCAAGAGGTCAAACACATCCAATTAATCTACAAATATTATGCTAGACATACCCGAATATAAGAGATGACAAAGGTTTCAGGTGATGATGATCCGACTGTTGCCATCGTTCGCAAGAGTGAATGAGGGTGTTTAGGGTTTGCCAAGGTTTGCAACTAGAAAAATACGTATCATCCAGTGCATATATGCGTGATACATTGGGTAGGTTTGGGCCCAGTCGGACTTAAGGGTCTTGGGCCTTGAAGTGTCTAGTATGCACAAGTGATAAAGTTGTGGGGTTCTAGTGGAGAGTGTCCAATTTCCGGCCCAAATGTATCTGCGGCTCAAATTCCATATCTTATATTTGGGCTTTGGTTAACTATGTATTGTTATCATAATAATATGTGGGCCTAGGGTGAAGTAAGAGGGGTGTGGCCTCAGGCCCAAATGTATGTGGGAGTGTTAAGCGAGTTTGCGGCCCAATCAAGTTAGTTCTCTAAATTAGTTGAACGACACATAAAAGCGTTTAACGGTTCCTTATAAGCATATACACATAAACATTTAATAGTGCATGAGATAGGTAAATAAACACAGAGACACACGCTAAAGGTTTGTGGAATTTCAAGTAGTGCTAACCTTAAAGATTCGGGTTGTCACATCATCCCCAACTTGAAAGAAATTTCGTCCCGAAATTTGATAAGTTAGCACAGAGAAGTGAAGTGATAAATCAAGATTGCTGCAGATTTTCCTCAGGTGCCACAACATCCCCAACTTGAAGCGGAATTTCGTCCCGAAATTCACCAGTGGCAACAGAATTAGATTGGTCCTCAGGAAAAAGTTGAGGATACTTAAGCTTCATCTGATCCTCACACACCCACGTGAACTCTGGTCCACGTCTTGAGTTCCAACGAACTCTAACGATCGGAATTCGACTGTGTTTACGAACCTTGACTTCTCGATCCATAATCTCGATAGGTTCTTCGATAAACTGCAACTTGTCGTCAATCTTCAGCTCTTGGAATGGTACAACCAATGTTTCATCAGACAAACACTGCCTTAGATTCGAAACATCAATAACATCATGCACGTTATCCAATTCGCCGGGTAACCCTAGTTTGTAAGTCACGTTACCTATTCTTCCCAGAATGTTGTATGGCTCAAAGTGATGTAAGTTAAGCTCGCCACGCTTCCCAAGCGTACCACACCCTCCCAGGGTGAGACTTTCAACATGATATGATCGCCTACAGCGATCTTCCAGTGTTTCCTAAGCTTATCAGCTTTCCTGCCGATCACGCGTTGCCGCCAAACGACTCTCGATACAAATATCCTTCCCAAGAGTTTCGAGTACAAATCCCAGACCTGTAATTAAGTTGTCAACCTTCTTAGTCTAACAAGGAGATTGGCATCATCATTCATGCAATGCCTCAACAGAGCTATTTGAATACTAAAATGGTAACTGCCGTAGTAGAACTCAACCAAAGGTAAATATCCCTCAAATTTTACTAAAGTCAATCACACACGTGCTCGCAGCATGTCTTCGAGTGTCAGGATGGTTTGTTTACTCTGTCCGTCTGTCCTATGTTGATAAGCAATAGATCAGTATGGATCAAAATCAGAGGTAGCAGGAGTTGGCATCTCATGCCTAAAAACCGCCTCTCTCAGAGGAACATTCACACGCTGTGCAGACTCGTTAGTTTCCTTGATTGCAAGAAAGTGTGCTGGTTACGCGGGGCAATCAACGGTCGCCCAGGTGATATTGTCTCCATTTCGGGTTGTAAGTAGACTAGTGACAAAATCCATGGCAGTCTGTTCTCATTTCCGTATGGGTGTTTCTGACACAAACCAGAGGGTTTCTGTTGTTCCACTTTGACTTTTGCACAAGTCAAACCTCGTTCACATACCTTGATATGTGAACCTTCATGCCCGGTCGCCAGTACAAGATTCTTAGATCCTAATATATTCCATCAAAATCCAGATGACTAGAATATCGTGGCTGGTGCGCTTTGCTCAACACACGTTCCCTTGGATTGCTGTATAGTGGAATCCGTAGTCGTTCCATGAAGTAGCGAATATCGTCCAACTTGTTAGAAGTTGCTCCTTCATGCCCCGCATGGACCAAACTTGAAAATTCTCTTCCTTCAGCGCTTCGGTTTAAACATGACAATCTGATCGGGTAGGCTAGAGTCGATGGGAAGCTGCAAGCTCGCACACGCTTAGGTTCCATAGTCATAATCGCTTGAGAGTTCCATCCAGTGATGTCATTACAAGCTTTAGTTTTTCCGAAACAAAGGTACACGGGAGGCCTTTGTGATCGGTCTAAGTGGTGCATTCGGTACCGTCCAAGTAATGCCTCCAATCTTAAATCCAAGACCATGGCTTCCACCCCAGGTTGTGAGTCATGCCATTCTTCTCGTAATTCCACTACGTAAGCCATCACTTTCTCGTGTTGTATCGGCGTGTAACTGGGACTCTGATTCGAATCATCATGGTATACCACTAGATCACCCGCACCCTCGGGTAAAGACGATGCTCAGTGCATTGCAGAGTTGGAATTCGAAAGCTGAAAAGACGTCCTCCTGTCTTGTCTTCCACGAACACAGCACCCTGCTGTGCTAAAGAGATTTAAGCGGCGCGATCTTCGAAAATCCTGTGATGAAGCTGCGATAGTATCCAGTGAGACCAAGAAATTGCTGTATCCTCGAAGGGATCGTTGGTGTCGATCAGTTTCTAACAAAATGGGTCTTAGCGAGATCCACGTGTATTCCCACTTCATTGTTTATATGACCAAAAATGTACCTCTCGAATCCATAAGTTACCTTTAACAAGACCTCGCGCGGAGTGGCTTCTCCCTCAGGAGCCCTAAGATAGGATACATATGCCGCCCATGTTGTTCCTTTCTCCTGGTGATGATTCAAAACGTCATCAATAAACACAGTCGATTCTTGTGGTCCATAAAGCTGCTGGTGTGTTGATTAACTCAATGGTTATGGTGTATAAAGTCGCAATGGCCGTATTGCGTTTGATATACCGTTCCAGGAGCATTCTCCCCTTGGACTTCCATCTGATAATAGTTCGTTCGTTAATCAAACCCTGAATGGGAGCTTGACCCTTGCAACAGGTCGGCAGATTGTCAACACATAGTCGAGGCAAACGGTTATTGACTGTCACTTTGTTGAGTTCTCGGTAATCAATACACATATGAAAAGGCTTTTCATCACGGATATAACTGGGGCTCCCCGAAGCGAAAAACTATGTCCAACAAAACTCCTGTCCAATAGTTCGTGTAGTTGATTAGATAGTTCTTGCAACCCTCCTGGTGCAAGACGTCATGAAGTACGAGTAGTCAGGGCTGCCTCTGGCGTGCGATCAAACTGAGATTCTACCAAACAGTTGTGAAAGTAAACTTGAAAGTTCCTCGGGTAGCAAACCGAGAGAAATCATGAACAACTGGTAGATCCTCGATCCTCTTTTCCTTAGTCTTAACATTAGTAACGGTTGCCATTCATAGAGGAGTAATCCTTCCATAGACGCTTCTAGGCCTTCATAACCGAAATGGCGCTCACCTTCGCACCACCCTGACGCTTTAGAACAGATAACGTTTCTCCACTTAGGGAGAGGGATACGCAAAATCTTCCTCTCATGGTGCATATCTGCGCGATATCTGGTGTAACAACCCTTGGTAAAACCAAAACCCTCATAATATTTCCGACTCTCTGATATATGATAAAATACCCTTATATATCTTATATTACACCCCGTATGTGAAAACCGAGCCTTAGTTATGTTATAATTATATAAAATAAATAAAATTCTGAAAGTATAAGCTGAGGCGGGCCGCGAACGACCTCACCTCAGACTAACGCGGGCCGTATTAGGACCAGGTGTTGACTTCGCTGACTTTTCTAGTCAAAGCGGGCCGCTTTAGGTTTTGGTTAAGTTGAAGCGGGCCGCGAGTGACTTGGTTACGCGAATGCACCAGAGGTCGACACGTGTCGTAATCGTGTCAAGTCTAGTAAACGACTCAGCTAAGCTACCGCGTTGACTTATGTTGACGCGGCCCGCTTTAGGTTTAGCGTTTTCGAACGCGGGCCGCGTGAGGATCAGATTTCACAACTATAAATAGCCAGCATCAGATTTCATTTTCCGTCGCTCACATTCTTTTCTCAATCTCGAAATCTCTGATATTGGTAGTAATATTTTGGGTACTATACCCCTAATTAGCGAGGTTCTGCTCCATTGTAAGTATTATAACCCCGGTTTTATAATAGTTACGCTGCCCGATTGATTTAGGGTTCCGTAACAACTGTCGTGGTTCTGCCCGACGTAGTTGTTGGAATGCCGTCTCGGGGAGGGTATTATTAATAATTTCAAAGGGTTATGATACTAATCAATGTACATTTGTATAAATTATAGATTATAGCCAGGAAACCCTTACGAAAAGCCTAAGACAGCAATGTGAGTTTATCCTCTTTTTGTTAATGTTTTTGGTAATGTTTTACCAAACCTTAAATGTTTTACTATGAAAATTAGCAGTGATTGAGTCTTTGTAGTTCTTCAATTACTGCCGGTATGTTGGGGTTTTGTATACAAAATTTGTACTACTTGTGAGTAGTAAGTCGGGATGACAATACGTTACCATTGGACAATGAGTTAGCCAATGGGTAATATGACCCACAAGTCAGGATTGATAGTACCAATTGGAGTAATTGTGTAGACATAAACAATGTGATCGCTCTCAATACTGTTCACTGTGACTTTAAACTTGATTAAATTGGGATTCACTCACCAGTATTTCCCGCTGACAAATATTTTTAAAACATGTTTCAGGTAACCCAATGTGAAAGCCAATTAGTAAAAAGCCAGCTGGAGAGCACTGAAGGCTTGGGAAAATGTGGCTATAAAAGTTACCTAATAAACGATGTTTTAAATTAAATAAAATAGGGTTTATCCCTATAATGTATTGTAATAAAGAAACTTGGATTTTGCTTATGTTATTATTAATATAAAAGAAGGTGGTTTTACTCTGATAAACATTTCCTAACTACGGTCCTGATGTAAATTCCGCTGCGAGACTAATTAAAACCTGATACCACCAGACTCTGTGATCACGTCCGCCCGTTCCCGGGGAACAGGGATCGGGGGTTGTGAAAGAAGGTGGTATCAGAGCCTAGCCACTGGTCTGAGCCAAAGAAGTGTTCTGCTGACACTTAAATTCTAAATTTTGTGTTAGGAAATAATTACGGAAATATATGCATAACTGTAATTATGTGTTATGTGTTATTTGACTATCTGTTAGTTTTCAGTATGAGTGATCAAGGGCCATCAGATGTGAATCGTCAGTTAGCTGATTCACCTAGAAGTGAAGGTACATCATCACAGCCTGCCCTCTCGGGGTATGTTGCTGATCAGGAAGACGGAATATTTGCTTTTAGAGCTCAATCTGAAGAACCATTTCCTACTAAGAAACGAGGATGGTTCAGTAAAGATGCTTTTGCTCGTAGGAAAAGAATGAGGAAATTGCAACAGCAAAGGGCTTTAGCAGCTATTAAGAGAGAGACAGATGCCCAAACTCAAGAAATACTTAATAGAAGCCTAGCTAATTTCCATATCTTAGCTACGACTGCTGCTGACCCAGGTCTGGAACAATTAGTAGCCCCACAACCACAAAACCCAGAACAGCCCATGGAAATAGAAAATCAGGAAAACCAAGAAGAAATGTACAACTTTAATCCAGAAGAAATCCCTAGAGTGCCTGCACCAAATCCCATAGACCCGAATTATGACCCCTGGTGGGACGACAATAGAGATTTTGTGCAACGTTACCCTATCCAGGATTATCCACCCATACAGAACATAGAAACTTACCCAGGTATGGACCCTTTAGATCCCTATTATCAAAATGACTATATTAGGGAAATATTAGAGGATCCTTACCAATTTCAGGAAATGTCACCCCCATATCAGGAACCCGTACCCCAGATTCCAAACCCAGTCCGAGAACCTGCACCCCCAATGAGTGCAGAAAACGTGCAAGAACTTAGGACTTTCGGGGAGGAAATCTTAGAAAGTAGTGAGAGGATGCGCCAGGTGGGAGAGCGTCTCGTATGGAAATACGATGAGCGCAATATGGATTTCTGGATAAATCCATATCCATGAATGTTAGAATGGAGGAAGCAGTAGTAATAATAATCTAATAAAATAAAATAAGATATGTGTGTACGGATGCATATTATTATTTTATTTCTGTTGGTATTGTAATTTCATTTCTGTACTAGTGTGTATTAGACGCATAAGTATATGAAAAGAGTAAAGTAGCAATGATCTACGCTTTTGGCAAAACTGCGTGTCATGTGATTAAGATATTATTTGTGAGATTAATATTGGATAAATGTTTAAAATTCAGATGGCCGATGAAGGAATTCAAGAAAATCTGAATAACGATAACCAGAGTAACATTAACGTGGTTAATGATAATCTGAATAATGGGAACCCGAACAACAATGACAATGGGAACCAGATGGATAATAGTGTTATCCAACACATTGTAGCCCAAGGGATAATAGATGCAATGCCATTTATACTTCAAACTGTTAAGGATGCGGATAATAAAAGTAGGCATAGCAGTAAACGACCACTTGAACCAGAAAACAGTGTGAACAATGGACCTGTACTTCAAATGCCTATTCCTAAAAGAAGAAGAACCGTGCCTAACGGTTGTTCTTATAAAGAATTTTGGTCTTGTAAACCAATGGAATTCTCGGGCAACGAAGGGGCCATTGCAACCTTACGCTGGATAGAAAAGACTAAGGCAGTCTTAAGGATAAGTAAGTGTGCTGAAGAAGATAAGATATTGTTTGCTTCTAATCTGTTTAAGAATGCAGCATTAGAATGGTGGAACACTATCCTCCAGACAAGAGGAAGTGATCAAACCTATAATATGGAATGGGAAGAATTTAAAAACAAGGTAGAAAGGAAATTCTGCCCACCCAATGAGAAAGAACAGATAGCAAACAAATTCCTAAACCTTAGGATGACTGGTGTAGATAGCAAAGGGTATACAAAGCTATTTTTCGAATATGCTAGGATAGTGCCAACTCTTGCTTCACCAGAACCAGTGTTAATTTCCCGTTATATTTGGGGATTAATTGGGGAAATAAGACATGTAGTCAAGGCAGCTAGACCTCAAACCATAGAAGAAGCTGTAGAACTAGCCAATACCTTGACTGATGAATTAGTCCGTACTAGAGAAGAAGACCAGAGAAGGAACCTAACCCAAAGGCTTACTCAAGAATTCCGTTCGGGGAATTTCAATCGTAGGGATATGGGTTCTACCTCTGCAACATATTGCAAGGTCTGCAAGAAAAAGCATTCGGGAAAATGCTCCATTCTCTGCAATCATTGTAAGATGCCAGGACACAAAGAAGAAAGTTGTAGGAAGAAAACCGGTAATGGATTATGCTACAACTGTGGAGAAAAAGGTCATATCAGGCTAAATTGTCCAAAATTAGCTCCAGCCACAGATAACAAGAATACCAAAAATGCTAGAGCATTTGTTCTAACTGCAGATGAAGCCAGAATAATTCCAGATGTCATAGCTGGTACGTTTTTAGTTAATGATGTTTTTGCTAAAGTATTATTTGACTCTGGTGCAAACCAAAGTTTTATTAATACATCGTTTTGCAAATTTCTAAATCAGTCATTAACTAAACTACCACAAGAATGTGTAGTAGAGACAGCTAATGGAGAAACCATTAGAATTTCTGAAATCTTGCAGGGAGCAAGCATAGAAATTTTAAATCAGAAATTTATTGCAAATCTTTATCCCATGAATCTGGTAGGATTTGATGTTGTTCTAGGAATGGATTGGTTAATAGCCAATAAAGCTAGTATTTTATGTGATCAAAAGTTAATCCAAGTAAAATCACCAAAAGGTAAAAAGATCACAATTAAAGGAGATAAGCCCTTTAGATCTACAAAATTCATATCTGCAATGAAAACTGCAAGTTGTATGAGAAAAGGTTCTATAGTGTATTTGATTTCTATAATCACTAACACTAAAGGGAAAGAACTAAAAGATATTCCAGTAGTATCTCAGTTTTCAGATGTTTTTCCAGAAGAATTACCAGGACTACCTCCAGACAGAGAAGTTGAATTCAGAATTCACTTATTACCAGGAACATCACCAATTGCCAAAACACCTTACCGTTTGGCACCTGCAGAAATGCAAGAATTGAAGAAACAACTAGATGAATTATTAGAAAAAGGATTTATACAGCCAAGTTCATCACCATGGGGAGCGCCGATATTGTTTGTTAAAAAGAAGGACGGATCAATGCGTATGTGCATTGATTACCGTGAATTAAACAAGGTCACGATTAAGAATCGGTACCCATTACCGAGAATCGATGATTTGTTTGATCAATTGCAAGGAGCTCGATTTTTCTCTAAGATCGATTTAAGGTCAGGATATCATCAATTAAAGGTACAGGAAGAGGACATTCCTAAAACCGCATTTAGAACAAGGTATGGTCATTATGAATTTACTGTCATGCCATTTGGTTTAACCAATGCCCCAGCTGCATTTATGGACATGATGAACCGAATATGTAAGCCATATTTGGATAAATTCATAATTGTATTCATAGATGATATTCTAATTTATTCTAAGAATAAAGAAGATCATGCAAGACATTTGCACATACTTTTAAGTTTGTTAAGAAAGGAAAAGCTTTATGCTAAGTTTTCAAAATGTGAATTTTGGTTAGAACAAGTACAATTTCTTGGACACCTAGTTAATCATGAAGGAATTCATGTAGACCCAACCAAAATCGAGGCAATTACGAAATGGAAAACCCCTGAATCACCAACTGAGGTTAGAAGTTTCTTAGGATTGGCCGGTTATTATAGACGATTTATTAAAGATTTTTCTAGAATAGCCATTCCCTTAACTAAGTTAACTTGTAAATCTGTTAAGTTTGAATGGGGAGTAAAACAAGAAGAAGCCTTTAGAATTCTTAAGCAAAGATTAACCCATACACCAATATTAGCATTACCAGAAGGAACTGAAGACTTTGTAGTCTATTGTGATGCTTCTAAATTAGGTTATGGATGTGTATTGATGCAACGCCAAAAGGTTATAGCATATGCATCTAGACAACTTAAGAATCATGAAGAGAATTATTCAACCCATGATTTAGAATTAGGAGCTATAATTTTTGCTCTTAAGATTTGGAGACATTACCTTTATGGTAGTAAGTTTACCATATTCACTGATCATAAAAGTTTAAGGTATGTTTTCGGGCAGAAAGAGTTGAATATGAGACAAAGACGCTGGATGGAATTCCTTAGTGACTATGATTGTGATATCCAGTATCATGAAGGAAAAGCAAATGTAGTGGCAGATGCTTTAAGCCGCAAGTATCATGAAAAGCCAAAAAGGGTACGTTCTCTTAAATTAAATCTGCAAGTAGATTTAAATGATCAGATAAGAGAAGCACAAGAATCAGTAATCAAGGATGATTCTGAAAAATTAAAAGGTATGTTAAAAGAATTAAAACAAGGAATAGATGGGATATGGAGATTCCATGAAAAGAGAATATGGATACCTAAATTAGGGAATCTACGTAATTGTATATTAGAAGAAGCCCATAAATCTAAGTATACAATGCATCCAGGAAGTGATAAAATGTACCAGGATTTAAGGAAAAATTTCTGGTGGATAGGAATGAAAAAGGACATAGCAACCTATGTTTCTAAATGTTTAACTTGTTCACAAGTTAAAGCTGAACATCAGAAACCCTCAGGTTTGTTACAGCAATTAGAAATGCCAGTTTGGAAATGGGAATTAATAACAATGGATTTTGTTACTAAATTACCCAAAACTAGGAAAGGAAATAATACAATCTGGGTGATTGTAGATAGACTAACTAAGTCAGCTCATTTTCTACCAATGAAGGAAACAATTAGCATGGAACAATTAGCTAAATTGTATGTAAATGAAATTGTTTCTTTACATGGCATTCCTTTATCAATTGTTTCTGATAGAGATAGTAGATTTACCTCTCGTTTCCGGTCAAGTTTCCAAAAGGCAATGGGAACCAAGTTAAAGTTAAGTACAGCTTATCATCCACAAACAGATGGACAAAGTGAAAGAACAATCCAGACAATGGAAAATATGCTTAGAGCTTGTGTAATTGATTTTGGAGGTAATTGGGATGAACACTTACCTTTAATAGAATTTTCTTATAATAATAGTTATCACACAAGTATCAACGCTGCACCATTCGAAGCACTTTATGGAAGAAAGTGTCGAACCCCAGTCTGTTGGGCAGAAATTGGGGAACAACAATTATCTGGACCTGAGATAGTGCAAGAAACAACTGACAAAATTATTCAAGTCAAGGAACGACTGAAAGCTGCACGTGATCGACAAAAGAGTTATGCTGATAACCGATGCAAGCCGTTAGAATTTCAAGTAGGAGATAAAGTGTTATTAAAAGTCTCTCCTTGGAAAGGAGTGGTAAGATTCATCAAACGAGGGAAGTTAAGTCCCAGGTATGTTGGACCTTTTAAGATTATTAGAAAAATAGGACCTGTAGCCTATCAGCTACAATTGCCAGAGGAAATGGCAGGAATACATGATGTGTTTCATGTATCTAATCTTAAAAAGTGTTTAGCTGATGAATCACTGATAGTGCCTCTTAAGGATATAGAGGTAAATGAACAACTCAAGTTTGTAGAAAGACCTCTACAAATTGAAGACAGGAAAATCAAGAATCTCAAACACAAAAGACTAGTTCTAGTCAAAGTGAAGTGGGATTCCAAAAGAGGACCTGAATACACTTGGGAGCTCGAGTCAGAAATGAAAAAGAAATATCCGCACTTGTTTCAGTAGAACTCGAGGACGAGCTCTAAACAAGGTGGGGAGAATGTAACAACCCTTGGTAAAACCAAAACCCTCATAATATTTCCGACTCTCTGATATATGATAAAATACCCTTATATATCTTATATTACACCCCGTATGTGAAAACCGAGCCTTAGTTATGTTATAATTATATAAAATAAATAAAATTCTGAAAGTATAAGCTGAGGCGGGCCGCGAACGACCTCACCTCAGACTAACGCGGGCCGTATTAGGACCAGGTGTTGACTTCGCTGACTTTTCTAGTCAAAGCGGGCCGCTTTAGGTTTTGGTTAAGTTGAAGCGGGCCGCGAGTGACTTGGTTACGCGAATGCACCAGAGGTCGACACGTGTCGTAATCGTGTCAAGTCTAGTAAACGACTCAGCTAAGCTACCGCGTTGACTTATGTTGACGCGGCCCGCTTTAGGTTTAGCGTTTTCGAACGCGGGCCGCGTGAGGATCAGATTTCACAACTATAAATAGCCAGCATCAGATTTCATTTTCCGTCGCTCACATTCTTTTCTCAATCTCGAAATCTCTGATATTGGTAGTAATATTTTGGGTACTATACCCCTAATTAGCGAGGTTCTGCTCCATTGTAAGTATTATAACCCCGGTTTCATAATAGTTACGCTGCCCGATTGATTTAGGGTTCCGTAACAACTGTCGTGGTTCTGCCCGACGTAGTTGTTGGAATGCCATCTCGGGGAGGGTATTATTAATAATTTCAAAGGGTTATGATACTAATCAATGTACATTTGTATAAATTATAGATTATAGCCAGGAAACCCTTACGAAAAGCCTAAGACAGCAATGTGAGTTTATCCTCTTTTTGTTAATGTTTTTGGTAATGTTTTACCAAACCTTAAATGTTTTACTATGAAAATTAGCAGTGATTGAGTCTTTGTAGTTCTTCAATTACTGCCGGTATGTTGGGGTTTTGTATACAAAATTTGTACTACTTGCGAGTAGTAAGTCGGGATGACAATACGTTACCATTGGACAATGAGTTAGCCAATGGGTAATATGACCCACAAGTCAGGATTGATAGTACCAATTGGAGTAATTGTGTAGACATAAACAATGTGATCGCTCTCAATACTGTTCACTGTGACTTTAAACTTGATTAAATTGGGATTCACTCACCAGTATTTCCCGCTGACAAATATTTTTAAAACATGTTTCAGGTAACCCAATGTGAAAGCCAATTAGTAAAAAGCCAGCTGGAGAGCACTGAAGGCTTGGGAAAATGTGGCTATAAAAGTTACCTAATAAACGATGTTTTAAATTAAATAAAATAGGGTTTATCCCTATAATGTATTGTAATAAAGAAACTTGGATTTTGCTTATGTTATTATTAATATAAAAGAAGGTGGTTTTACTCTGATAAACATTTCCTAACTACGGTCCTGATGTAAATTCCGCTGCGAGACTAATTAAAACCTGATACCACCAGACTCTGTGATCACGTCCGCCCGTTCCCGGGGAACAGGGATCGGGGGTTGTGACATCTGGATAACCATTCCACACTAACTACTGCATCGCAACTATCAAGGGTAGCAGAAAGAAGGTTGATGTCGAACACTTGTTCCACAAGGTCGAGCTTGCATCCCAACAAACATATGAGGTTTCAATTGTCTTGCCATCAGTCGATTCCACAACAGGTTCGGCTTCGAGAAGCATCAGGGTTAAGCAGAACAGATACGAAGCGATTAGCTACTCACACTGGCTACCATGTTGCTATTATGCCTGGCGTTTCTCACGCCAATCCTATATGCCCTTCCACTAGCATCATTTCCCGTGTTGTTATGGTCGTCATTCCCTTGGTTGTTGTCGTCTTGATTCTAACAACAGTCAGTCCTTATCGAAGTCACCTTCATTCCCATACCGTAGGCTACGATTACGAGTACCTTGATGTCGCCGTGACTGTTGCCTCTAATGTCGCTTCTTGTAAAGGTGTCTTGCGGCCTTTCACCAACAGGGGCCATCCTTTCATATTCCATGTCACGTCCTAAGGCACTATTCGTGC
Source organism: Helianthus tuberosus (assembly GCA_030545235.1). Taxonomy (NCBI): domain Eukaryota; kingdom Viridiplantae; phylum Streptophyta; class Magnoliopsida; order Asterales; family Asteraceae; genus Helianthus; species Helianthus tuberosus. The sequence continues at coordinate 11,438,199 of CM060396.1, forward strand.
TGGCAGTTACACACCATACCATGCTATAGTCAATTGTCATCGTTTATATCCCGATTAATTCGTAAGAGTTGACTCCCATAAGCTGCTGACTAGGGTTAAGGATTCGGTTGAAGTCAATCTGCTGGAGTTCGTTGCCGGTAACCAGGGTCGTTCTAATTCTGAGGTCGGTAAGGCACTACGATCATCCTCTTGTCCATCGTTCTTGCAAGTTGATAAAGTAATACACAACATGTTGCTAGGGTGTTGCAGAAGTGATCACACTTCAGGATCTAAGGTGTCAACACGTTGAGTTCCCGCAAATGAAGACAAGTGAGAAAGGTATGAACCAATCATTCGACGCTGCGACATCCAACTCAGGGACGTTCGTACAAGCACCTAACATTCTACCCAGTTTGCTAGGCGTTCAGATAGGTGTTCAGGTAATACTCGATACCATCGAGATTCGTAAGGGTTCAGAAAAGAGTGAAAAGATCACGTTCAAGAAGGAGGCAATCACTGCTAGAACTCCTATAGATTTGTTACATTTCACACTGTTCAAATAACGGAACAGCACCCCTTTTCACTTGTTAAGTCTCATTGGGACTCACATGCACCCCACATTATTATTATGTGTGCACCCACAATAATATTGTGGTTTGCATGCTCATCTCAGTTCCTCCTAACTCATGTCAAATGGTTCATCAAACTCAGATGTCAAACGGAGGTTGTCAAAGTAATAAGATTACAAAATTCCAAGGACTAAGGCATACTATCAACGCATCATAAAGTAAGCAAGAAATCCATGCCATCATGCTATAGTGACGAGTGTGTGTTCATATGTTACGTCATAAACAAATGTGTACTAGTCATGTAATGTATGCAACAAGTGAGAAAAACGAACCTTGCAATCCGGAACTAAGTGTCATGGTCGTATTCATGTATTCAGAACTGTTCGGTTATAGTCTAGTTTTACAAAAACGTTTTTAAAACCAAGTTCACTATAACTAGTGGCTCTGATACCAAACTGTCACACCCCCAAAATACCACTTGCAGAAACACCGCGGGGCGTGCGACGTACCAGGATCTAGCCACCAATCACATTGAACTCATAACTATATTTAAATAAAACTTTCATTTATCAACATAAAGGGTTACAAAAGGTTACATATAATTCATTATATACAGCGGAAGCATAACTCATTTGTTAAGTGTTTTATAAACCACATGTACAAAAACCATTAGACTTGTATCGCGATTCCCTGTATCTCGACCCATGACCACTCCAGCCTTCCAGACAGCAAGTTCCAATGATATAACCCTACAGACCTGCAAGCATGCAGACAAGTGTGTCAAACGACGCTGGTGAGTTCAAAGTATGTTAACACGTTTTAGTTACCAGATATGAGTATAAGACGATTCAATGATTTGATGTTGTTATTAACTCGATTACCGCAGATGGCTCTAGATTTATTTGCCCAAACCCCAATGCCTCTATCAAAACATTGGTTAAGTGGTTAAGGTAATTAGTTCACGACCGTCCACCCCGGTACGGTGTGAGGGTGCCAAACCTAATAGCGCTATCAACTAATAACCTCGTTGCCTCCCCGGCAACTAATCGGTAGATGTAAGGGGTATTAATGATAGAAATGAGTGTAATAACCAACATCCCAATAACCCGACGTTCCTCCCCGGAACGATTACCTGATGTCCCTCCCCGGGACGCATGCTTGGAAAAAGAGCAGTGAACTCACCTTAGATTTGCTCGGTATGTTACGTTACATTACCCGTTCCCAGTTGCTCAACCAAACCCTATCGTGGTTACCAATCAACATTAGTCACATAGTCAACAAGTCACATATTCGTACACAGTAAGTCACGTAGCACATAGTAAGTGTTTAGATTTCATACGCATTTGCATCACAAGTTCATGTTCCCAACAGTAGTTACTGATGACACCAGTTTCATAATAATCGATTCACGTGTGGACACAAATTGCATTTGGTTATGGTCATAGTATCATACATCTCAAGTACTCAGTTTCCAAACAAGTCTACATCATGTGTTCATGATACATAACAACGTTTTAAAGATAAGTTTACTACCCACAGCAGTTAAGTCAAGACTCTCATTTCTGGTTATCATCATCATCATGCAACAGACTAAGTTTCACAAACACCAGTGTACAACCATCGTAAACAACCCTACTGTTCAGCTCATTACTTACACGATGAAACACCGTATGTTTCGTCGAGATGAGGGGTAACGAAACACCTAGTGTTTTGTCGAGGGTATGGGTGACGAAAGACTCACTGTTTCGTCATGCACTACTTGGCAAAAAAAAAAAAAAAAAAACCTAGTTCTTCGTCACACATGTATTTCGTCGACAATCAAGTATTGAAATGAATTATCATTATCAAAACAAACAACAATGGCCGACAACTGTTAAAGCATTTAAGTTATAATTGGACCGATTTATTTAGTAGGCTGACAATCTATTGGGCCACTAAACTATATGTTGATTAATGAATCTAACTAAATCATGTGATGGCCTGCGAAAATGTTAAACTTCACAACCGAATCTTTGGCTTGGCAATTTATTCACGTGACACATTCTGATAACACCAATTTTCGATTTTTAATGGCCGACAATAGTTATTCTATTTAAAAGATTATTAGGCCTTTAAGTTAGTGGATCTGACAATGAATTCACGTGATCTAATGTAGAATAGAACTGATAGGGCCACTAATTCTGTCACCGATCTGATGTATATCAATCATCTTTTAATAACAGTTACATTCGTCATCGGTCATGCCTATTACCCAACCCTAGATATCATCAAATCATTCTGTTCGGATCACACTATGTCATCAGTTTATCATCATCATGTAGGATCCCCTAGCACATGCATATTAATTCAAATATATGTTTTGACAAGTATATCCCAAAGAACAGTTTCATGTTAACCATAAATCATGCAACACATTCAAGAGGTCAAACACATCCAATTAATCTACAAATATTATGCTAGACATACCCGAATATAAGAGATGACAAAGGTTTCAGGTGATGATGATCCGACTGTTGCCGTCGTTCGCAAGAGTGAATGAGGGTGTTTAGGGTTTGCCAAGGTTTGCAACTAGAAAAATACGTATCATCCAGTGCATATATGCGTGATGCATTGGGTAGGTTTGGGCCCAGTCGGACTTAAGGGTCTTGGGCCTTGAAGTGTCTAGTATGCACAAGTGATAATGTTGTGGGGTTCTAGTGGAGAGTGTCCAATTTCCGGCCCAAATGTATCTCCGGCTCAAATTCCATATCTTATATTTGGGCTTTGGTTAACTATGTATAGTTATCATAATAATATGTGGGCCTAGGGTGAAGTAAGAGGGGTGTGGCCTCAGGCCCAAATGTATGTGGGAGTGTTAAGCGAGTTTGCGGCCCAATCAAGTTAGTTCTCTAAATTAGTTGAACGACACATAAAAGCGTTTAACGGTTCCTTATAATCATACACACATAAACATTTAATAGTGCACGGGATAGGTAAATAAACACAGAGACACACGCTAAAGGTTTGTGGTATTTCAAGTAGTGCTAACCTTAAAGATTCGGGTTGTCACACTTACTCGACGAATTGCTTTAGACAGTCTTAGGAAAAAGTCGTGCCTTAGTTGCCCCGTAGGTTTATTAGTCTATCAAGTCAAGTTAATTAATCCAAACTACCCTAGATCTATAATTGGAAAAGAGTAGGTCAACATTATGGTACTTACACAATAATTAGACAACTGGAAAGACGTCTAATAACCGGTAGGATTAACGGCCTAGGTAGAGCCATAAGTTTCACCTCGAGAAGGGTTGAGGGGCTTAGTTGGTGTCTTAATAGGTTTAGTACTATAAGATCCCGGTTCCCTAAATCATGCAGTTAACTTAATCGGTAATTCTTTAAAATCAATCCAGGATTCTAGTCTAGGTGGTCTCATTCATCATATAAGAAAAGCCTTTGCCTTATTTCGTATTAGTCTAGTTCTAGTTTATTATTTAGTTTAGATAGATTTCCTTAGATTTTCCGTAACCCCCCCCCCCCAAACAATTAAACAAGTTTCAGTCGTGTCTGTCAGTGTCTATTAGAGTCTAGTTTACGTGATAAATAGAGTCTCGTGGTTCGATATCCGGACTTCCTTAGGTCATACTACAGTGATCGGTACACTTGCCGATTGTGTGGTTTAGGTTGAGTCTAGAATTAAAGCTTTTTAATGTCTAGCTTAGAGAGTCTAATTTATTTAATTTTTAATAGTCTGTTTAGCACACATCAATGACCACCTGAGTTGATTATCGGGTTCAGCGTTGTCTTGGTTTTGAGCGTTTGATGTGCCTTCGTTATGAGGTATAATGGGTTCTGATTGTGGAGGTAAATTTGGAGTTGGGGCAGTAGCTTCAGGTGCAATTGCATTGGGTACAAGAGGAGTAAACGGAGTAATGGTAAGCGACGAGTCTCTCCCCCTGCGTCTTGTACTTCTTGCAATTATTCGTAAGGGTTGGTACTGCTCCCACTGACCTTGAAATCCTCCAGGAATGCAGCACGCTTGGTTTCAACAATACGGGTGACATGGGAAGGACAATAGAAACGATAACCCTTTGAGTGATCAGGATACTCGATAAAGAAACAGGTAACTGTTTTAGGGTCAAGTTTTCTTAGGAAAGGATTGTAAAGTTTTGCTTCAGCAATGCAGCCCTATACTTTCATATATTCAAGACTCGGTTTCCTTCCTGTCCAAAGTTCATAAGGAGTTTTAGGGACAGACTTAGAAGGAACTCTATTGAGTATATGAACAGCTGCTTTTAACGCTTCAGTCCAGATGAATAATGGTAAATTAGTGTTGGCTAACATACTACACACCATGTTCATAAAGGTACGACTTCTTCGTTCAGCGACACCATTCTGCTGAGGTGTACCATTGTAACATCCGTCAAAATGGGTTCCCAACATCCGACCCGTTTAAAAAAAAATCGAATCCGAACTCTTGTGAACCAAAAATTTATTTAGTTTACAATGTTAACAACTTAATTTTATCACGCATTCTAATTGTTAATATTTATAGAAATATGGCACTATGGAAAATTTACCGAACCGGGTACTTTTTCGGTACCGATTCGGTACCGACTTTTAGCACTTTCGGTATCGGTTCGGTACCGGTACCGGTACTCACTTTTGAGGATTTTCGGTACCGGTTCTTTCGGTACTGGACGGTACCGAGCTCATCCCTAGTTTCATGGTCAAATTAATTTGTAACCCATAATAACTTGAAATGTATTTCTTTTTTTTTTTTCAATTGTAACTCATATAAACGATGTCAACCGTTTTTCTTTCTTTTATGATCGCTGATTGTTCGGATCCGTTACCATTTCCGCGTTTTTATTTTGATTACCAATCAAGAACATAGCGACTACATACCTTCACGTAAACATCTATTTATACCATCACATTTTTCTGTTTCGACACCCACACCTCCAAACACTTTTCGAATCATTGGAGTCGCCGGAGCTCGCGTCGGAAAACTGTCCGAAATTCACCGGTGCTGCCCGAGGTTCGCGACGGTATCACGTCATCACCACAGCACCCTTCGAACATAGTTGCACTTCGCCGGAAATAACGAAGCTTTTGCGGGAGTTGCCGGAGCCGGAGAAGACAACCGCGGCCTCTTTCGTCGTCATCGTTTCGCCGCTGAATATTCACCGGAAGACTTGAGCATAGTGGGAGCCGTCGAGCGCAAGTCGGAAACCCGCAATCTTTTACGTTTCGGTATATATTACCTTATTCCTTTTAGTTTCTCGTTTAAATATCTTTCTTTCTGTTATTTCGTATCTAATTCCGGCATTATACGTTTTACAAACAAGTATAAGGGTGTTATGTATATACAACAGTTTACATATGTTTTCTTGTTTGAAGAAGATGTGATCGTTCTATTATGAGCTCCCAAATGTTTTCATCTCAATTTTTGATCATGTCTTTTTCTACAAAATTATGAGTTAACTTTTGTAACATGAACAGAAAAGGGAAAACTAAAGCAAAACAGAAACAAAAGAAAATAATACACTGTCCTATTGTTTGATGTTGTTTTAATAAAGAAGACGACATGCTGTACGTTTTAAAGGAATTAAAAACCAGAATATAACCGGGTTAGACAGTTGGTCGGGCTACGTGCACGTGAACGTATGGCCTCAAGTCGATCCGCGCTAAGGCCAAGTCTGGCCGAATTTTTTTTGTCATCTTTGAGTAATTTTTGGGATGGTTTAATGCTTACTTCTTTTTTTAATATCCTCAAAAGTTAGAACCGATACTATTGTTTTCAATTAATAAACCACTAAGTTTTGAAAGTTAAAAAATCCCTTTTATTTCTTTTATAACTCTTTTAACACTTTCATTTATTTTTTAATCATTAAATTTAATATCAACATAAATAAATTATTATAATTCCTTTATTTACTTTAAAAGGGTTAATAATAAAATATATTAAAATACCTAATTAAGCTACTCGCAAACCATAATATATTAGGAATATTATTTAACGAGATCGTATGTGGTATTTTAATCTCTAGGTTAAACTCTCTCGTTCGTTCTTTTGGAATTCTCCATCTTTACTCGTGCGTTATTTCAAGAAACTCTTTACGCAACCAATGTGAGTATACATGATCCCATTTTCATTTTTTAAAACGCTTTTGGGTGCAACTTGTATTCTTATGCAAATTACACAAACACGTTAAACTACATTTATTCACACTCTATCCAAATTACACCTGAAATGTTTGATTCTTGTTATACATGTGATGCTAATGTAAACACTTGATGACTATATGCTTATTAACTTCGATCAAGCCTACCTTAACAATTATTGCGCTATAGGTTGTAACGCCCCGCGCGCTATCCTTAGGTATTGTTAAGTTAAACATGTTAACCTCCCGCCAAAACTTTTGGGATAGGCACTTTAATTGCGTAAACATTTGTTTGAGCATGTAGAGTAACATCGTTTCGGCATAACTGTTAACTAGTATCATCTTATTCATGTTGGATATAAGCATATTTAAACATTTTATTCTACTATGCTATGTATCAAACTTGTATAGTCGCCAAGATATTCGTTGATCATTATTTTAATACATGTTGCATGTTGATAGACAAGATGATGAAGAAGCAAGTTAGGGTGGACTAGAAACTCACCTAGAAAATAAACTATGTTTGAAATCTGAATTATGTTTTGATCATGTTTGAACAACGTATGACATTTTAACATTTATGAAATTGAATTTAAAATATATTGTCACAATAGTGTTATGATGCTTTTGAGCGATTTGTTCGTCTCATCCCGATGTTTCCGCCATCGGTTGGGGTGTGACAACCAGGCATGGTGTATTAGTTAACAATCCCCTGGCCCTTACAAAACTCATAAAATAGACATGGAGCTTGACCCACATCAGTATGTCTTCCATAACATTAACCGCCTCTATCTGATCTCACAACTTTAATCTAACGATCTAACTGCTTTTCAACTTCAGCCTTATAATCTTTAAAAGTTGTAAGAGATTCAGATTTCTCCTTAATAAGATACAAGTACATGTAACGAGAATAATCATCAATGAAAGTGATAAATGAAGTATGTCAAGTTATGCCAGCGATTTGGTAGGGACCACTAATGTCAGTATGAATGAGTTCTAATAAATTAGAGCTCCTAGTGGCACCTTTCTTATTCGCTAATGTCATTTTACCTTGAAGACATTTGACACATGTTCCAAAATCAGAGAAATCGAGAGGAGGTGAGACTTCATCCTTTTCAAGAGGATTTAATCGTTCTCTTGATATGTGGCCTAAACGTTGATTCCACAACATGGATGAAGTCTCTAAGTCTCTTTTTCTTTCATCTTTGTGATGATTCATTAATATTATAACAAAGATTTGGAAAAGTCATCATCTAGTTCTAACCTATAGATTCCCCCATCCAGAATACCAGTACCATAAAGAACAGAATCATAGAGGATAGAGAGTTTGCGATGACCATGGGAAACAATAAAACCATCCATGTCTTACTTTGGTCCTGATACAAGGTTCCGAGTTACCTTAGGAACATATAAGGTATCATAAAGTTTAATACATAAACCAGTTTTCATAAATAATTGTAATGTTCCTATGGCTTTCACTTCTAATTCTCGATCATCCCCAACCTTAAGGGTTCTTTGGTTTCTTCCCAGCTTCCGGATTGAAAGGAATCCCTGAGTAGAATTGGTAACATGAACCATAGAACCAGAATCAAACCACCAAGAATTAGTAGGAACATTTAAATTATAGGACTCAACTATCATAAAATAATTGTTACCTTTCTTAGCCAGCCACTCCTTAAAGTTAGGGTATTCCTCCTGCATGTGTCATGTCTTTTTACAGAGCTTGCAGTGGATTTTGCCTAAGGAGTTCTTAGAGGTGGAAGGTGCACTTGTATTAGGATTTGGCCTTTGGACTTTTGAAGCATCCTTTCTATGATAATTGTTCTTCCTTTTTTTAGAGTTAGAGGTGGTGAAGTTAGCAACATCAGTAGTTTGATCCATCTTCATACGCTCTTCCTTCTGTATGCACATAGCGACCAGCTCACTCGTCGTCCATTTGTCCTTCTGAGTGTTGTAATTGATCTTGAATGCTTCAAAGGACGAAGGAAGCGAAGTAATGATGAAATGAACGAGGAAACCATCATTGATTTCCATTTCTAGCCCCTTCAGCCTATTGGCCATGTCATTCATCATCATGATGTGTTCGCGAATGCCACTCCTCCCATCATACTTAGTTGTCACCAGCTTGAGGATAAGAGTACTAGCGTGTGCTTTATATGTCCCCTTGAATTATGCCTCCATAGAAGCCAGGTAGGTTTTAGCATCTTCAGAATCAGGAATGGCTCCTCTGATTGCATTGCTTATGGACTGCTTCATAAACATGAGAGACATGCGGTTACACCTAGCCCACTTTTCATGAGTCAACTACTCAGCAGGATTACTTTGAGGAGTAAGGTCCACTGGATTATTCTCTCTTAGAGCATAATCGAAGTCTAGCAATCCAATCGTAAGCATGAGAGAGTCCTTCCATGCAGCAAAGTTATCACACCAGTCAAAGGTGGAATCCGCAATTTGGTGTTGATAGTGGAAATAAGATGAGCAAATTATGATACTAATAAAGAAGTCCTAATGTGATCTAAGGGCAAGTTATACTAAGTCAGGCATAAATAATGACCATTTTAGTTAAGAAGCTGTGATATTGTGTAACACCTCGCAAAATCATGTCCAATACAGTGGTGACACGTGTCATAAACCCTGATCATGTTAAAAGATAACTTGAGGGACTAAAGTTATCAAACAGTGTAAAGATATAAATAGAAGAACCAAAAGTGTCAACATGCCAAACTTGTGCCTCTGATTGACCTCATAAAATATTCATATTCATTATTGAATAAATTGACGGACACAAGAAGCCGTTTGGGTTTAAAAATCAAAAATTTCAAAACACAGGGGTTAAAAGTGTCAACATGTTAATTCTTACCTCTGCGTGACCTTTTAACGTTCCCAAAGTTTTGTAATATGTTAATATACCCTCATGAATATCTGATAAAGATTTCATAAAGTTTCGGTTCAATATTGTGATGTAAATTGAAATTTCCAAAAAAGGGTCAAAAGTGTAAATATGGCAATTCTTCAATCGAGAGACTTTTTCAAAGCATCCAAAACTTATGAATGCATGTTCCCACTCCATAAAGCATCCCAGACCTGATTATGTTGACCAAGCATGCTGAAAAAGTCAGTTATTCACGTTCAGAAAGTGCAGGGACTGAACATGCAAACAAACAAACAAACTTTAAAATGTGTACCCTCGCGTGGCGCACCAGGACTATCCTGGTTTGGCACGTAGCGCGACAGGTCCTCGTTTCCAGCCAAAACTGGCAACTGCCAGCATGCAAACCTGCAATCTTTGAGGATCTTCTGCAACTCTAAACGAAACCAGCATCATGCATACGGTTTTGGGAAACCAATAGGACACTTGTATGCATCATATAACACCTGGGGACACTTGGATTCATCTCATACAACTCCCTTTTGCTATAAATAGGTGCTTCAATCCTCATTTCAGACTTGCACATTCAAAATTCTCAAACATATTGCTCTCATTTGATCTCTGAAGCATCCTGGTCATCTAGGAAGCTTTCTCAAGTCTAATTTTCATGCTAAGGACCTTTGCAAGCGTTCTTAGCTTCTATAGTTAAGCTTTTATTAGTTTAATGACCAAAAGTCAAAGATATCGTAATTACGCTTTGACTTTGTGATTAATCACTAATGGTCCAGCAATTATTCGAATTGAAAGTGGTTATGTGTTGGTAATTATATAGGTGTTAAACCCTTAAAAGGGCACCTCCTAATTATCACATTTACTTGGTCAGTTGTCGGGTCAAACTACTTAACAGAAAAGTCAAACGAGTCAGTTTTTGCAAAATAAATCATAACTGATAATGTAGAAGCTATAAATTGCCTTTTATCACTTAAACAACTTGGTAAATAATATAAGAACATGTTTAGGCATGTTCAACCCGACAATTCTGAGTTTAGGCTCGGTTCTCAACCGAAAGTCGCAAAAGTAGACTTTTGCTTTGACTTTCGTTTCTGACCCGATTTAGCTTAGTTTAGCTATGCCTTAGGATTCCTTTGTGACCATATTATATGTTAGTATAACTCTCTGAAGTTATACCACATGGTCCCTTAGAAATCAGAGATTTACATGCATGTTCCGTTATTTGCTTAAAATTGACCATTATACCCTTTTGTTATTAAAACGAGATTTTTGAAAATGTGAGAGGACAAAAAGTTTTATTACTGATATATAAGTATGTCATAAAAATTTGACATCAGTTTATGGTCTCAAATTAAAGTTATGCAAGATATCGTAAAACAAAAGTTTTTGTTAATTAAATTGTATTTTTGGCATAAATCATATTTAAACCCAATTGTTGGCACCAAACTTGCTACCCACTGTTATGATATAATATTTAGGGATTTTTGAAATTTTTGTCAAATTTTATACTGACCATAACATAGAGTTCTAGCATAAATTCGCTAATTGACGATAATGCCCTTTTTGTTAATAAAATGAGTTTAACATATGATTTGCATACCAAACCTTTTCCTACTGATATCATATGTTAAATAAAATATTTAAAGCATTAGCACTGATCAAAACTTCAGAATTTGATAAACATCTTGAATACCGTCAATTACCGACTTTTACGCCAATTAGGCACATAGTATGTTTTAAAACCATATTTAACGCCTAAGACTTCTTACCTACTGATTTTATAAATAAATTTTTATACTTTAACAGTAAGTATAAGTCTTGAACTCAGATTTCCAAATTTAACATTAAAAGCATACGTGAAATGACCAAAATGCCCCCACGGTGCATAGTTTGGCCATAAATGATTAAACACACATATGTATGATATCTTGCTGATATAATAACATAAAATAAATATTTTTACAGAATGTTTTAGACCAGAACCTCAGTTTATGTTTAAACCTCTTTTATAAACTTTAAAATGACCAAAATACCCTTTCGGGACTTAAATTGGTCTTAAATACATTTGTGGCATAATTGTTGATATCCTACTGATATCAAAACATATTTTAAGCATAATAACTATTGGAACTTGTATATGACTCATCCGGTTAGCCGTTACGCATATACGCGTTCGGTACGGTTTATGTAACTAGTTTGCATAAATTAGCCGAAACGGGTCAAACCTTATCATTTTTATTTCAAAATCCATAATGTATTTAGTTTACCCATTCATTATATATGAGTCTTCATAATTGCCGGTCTAAATCACATTCCAATCCGGTCACCGCTTTATCTTGCGTTTCATACCGTAAACTTTCCTTTAAAACTAGCCGGTCAAATTATAACTTAAATAAGACCCGTTAGGAATCTAATAGGTTATTAAAACCTTCGTTCCAGATTAGGAGCCCAGTAAAAGCTCCCTGCACTTGCTGATTAGAAAATACGACTAAGAATAAATTACATTTAGCTCAGGTAAATACTTTTAACTTATTTTCCCTTATACGGGCTTAGGATACGGTAAATTATTACCACTTGGTCGGGTATTGAATATTTAATCGATTAGTGGTTAAATCATTGAGATAACCTGTTTTAATCTATTTTGTTTGATACAAAGCATTTGGGGGTTAATATGACCGTGTCCTGAATATCCTCGGCTTATTCATTCGAAATGGCCACGACTTAAGCACGGGGTGTAGGCATACACCTGACAGTTGCGTATGTAAAACGGCATCTCACTCGTGAGGAAACTTCTTGTGGGCTTATACTGGTGGTGTGTCTTTTAATCTTGTACCGGCTCTTCTATTCCGGTCCTGAACGTACGACAAACATATAAATTTGTATACAAGATTATTTCAAAATAATTGTCCCAAGTTATAAAAGAATATTTGTGCCTCGTGCATTTAAATCAATTTTCTTAAATGTTTTCAAAAGAGTCAGTTAATTGTATTTACCAGTGTAAACTGACGTATTTTTTCAAAAAGATTAAGTGCAGGTACTACACGAAATGGGCTGGAAACTCCTGAGTATTAATTAAAGAGTCTTGCACGCTTTTAATACTTTAAGTCTCTTGAACAATGTTTACTTTCTGATTTAGATCCGCCTGTGGATCCATTAACGACCGTTTGTATAATATTTTATTATACTTTCATTTCGGTTTGTATTATTACTTTTAGACCTCCGCTGTGCATTAAACTGTGATTAATTGTCTATGATGATATCAACTACGTCACGATACTCCCCACCGGGCCCACCGGTAATACATGAAAATATCGGGGTGTGACATATTCTCTATTACTAACATCAAAATAATAGACTTAGTTAAAACTCTACTTAAACGAAGACAAATCAGCTTTGGCCAGAAGTGTAATCATTTAAGCATGTGTGTAAAGTGATCGTGACAAATCAACTTTGGCCAAAAATGAGACAATCACTTTAGTTATGCACTTGTTAAGTATGCTATACATGAATGAATTAAATCAGCTTTGGCCAGATATTAAGACATTCACGTTTGTAATGCATACTTAAACATAGCTTTCGTAATACTTGAATGATAAATAGATTTATCGAATCAGCTTTGGCCAGAAATGATACATAAGAAGCTCATTCAAGTTAAGCCAATTTGGTTTTGTAAAACATTATCTGATTTTGATTAACTAAGTATTTACAAAAACCAATTGTTTAATAGCAAACCATCTGTTAGCGCGGATTGAACTCAATAAAGTAATGATATTTCGATTTCAGCCTTAGATTTTGAGTGAGATCTCGACTCAATTATGAGATCTCGACTCAGTTATGAGATTTCGACTCAACATGAGATCTCGAGTGAGGTTTCGGGTAAGATTTCAATTCATTATGAGGTTTCGAGTCGCAACAACCTAATTGCGAGTCACTAATGCCATGAGTCGCAACAACCTGATTGCGAGTCACTAATGGCAGTCACAATCTCACTCGAAATTGAGGTTTCGAGTTATGAAGATTAATGCCTTAATGAGATTTCGCCTTCATTATGGGGTTTCGAGTCGCAACCACCTGATTACGAGTCGAAACCTCAGTCGCAATCTTAGTTGTCCTCGTATTTTAGTGAGATTTCGAGTAGAAATGTTAGTCAAAACCTTAGTCGAAACCACCTAATCTCGAAACTTATTCTCCAAGTCTCGAAATCTGCTCATAAACAGCTGTTAGTGGTGATAAAAACTGAAAATTCAAATTTTTTGGGGATTTCGAGATATAGTTTCCTGTTTTAGCGATGATTTAATTATATCAAAATATTTTGAAAATATAATCTGATTATCAATTAACAGTTTTTGAAAAAACTTAGAAGATAATTTTGGATCAAAACAGGAAAAACACTCAATAATCCTAATTACATTCCAAAACACAAAGGAATTTTTGAATTTTCCTAAGAACACATGATGAACCCTAAAAATAAAACATAAATTTTGGAACCCGAAACCTGAATTTTTAATGTTTTTATATAGATTTCGGACATAAAAAATAACCCGTTCTTGTTTCGAGTCGACGATTAAGCATCCTTTTCCGAAAACAGTGATTTCGGGACATGACTCGAAACCGGCTGTGAATTTATTAAGTTTTCAAAAATTTTGTTTTCTAGATTTCAATCCCAGAATTAATGGATACGAAAACAGAACTGATTTATCAACATATGCTCTGATACCACATGTTGATCAGTTATGTTTGAATGTAATGGAAAACATGAAAACATACCCGTGATTGCAGACAGGCCAGCAGAGAATCCAGTGAGTGATGCAGCCATCGAAGTCGACATGTTTGTCAGTGTGATCCGGTTCCTCCTTTGGGTGCAATCTAATGATGGTGAAGATGAAAATCGATAAAGGGTAATTAGTATGGAGAGAGAGGTTTCGAATGATGTTATGAACTAAGCACAAAATGTCTAATTGTCTAACCTTGTTACCTCTACACAAGTCTCCTTATATGTGCACCCAAAAGGAAACCCAATTAGTTAATAAGGGTAATATGTTCCATCAACAATTTCCAACTAATTATTTAATAGGTCATTATATATTTTGATCTATATAATGTAAATGATTATAATGGCTACTAGATTAAATCTTACAACATAATATATTTAATCTTACACATATTCTTCATCCCAAAACTCTGAGTAATCGTTGGTCATTCGTTTAAATCACTTACTTTACTTTTACTACAAACAAGTTCTACATTAAGACCAGTTTTATTCATATGATCATCTTTATCCACCATCTGAAATGAAATATTTTTAGTGTATGTAGGATTGAACCATGGGATGTATAACCCTTGTGCAAAATTTCGGGCTTTCAAAAACTTTTTCTTTGAAAGCAATTCGATAAACTGATGCTTAAACGTAATCCGTTTAACGCGACGTACAGAACAGGACAAGGACACAAGCTACACATACCTTAAATACCCTTTACATAACTTAGAAATAGGTTTCGAAGGGTTAGTGTAGGTCCCGATTCTCGGAGGATCGATCTCGAAACCAAACTCTTGTTTATCACAAACACGGTCACGAGTGCGGAATCCCCGTGATGATGCCAAACCAAACACAAAGTAACCAATGAATCACAGTCAATTGATTAGATGAGAACAAGGTTCAAACATATACACACAATGTTTGAAGTAAAACTCTCAGTGGGTATGCTCTCATGGTTTCTGTGTGAAACCGTGTGTGGTTTATATAGGCAGCCCAGCCCAACAGTTGACGAAACATCACATGGGCTTAAGGAAACATCAATTGGGCCTGACGAAACATCACAGTTGACGAAACTCTAGGAGTTTCGTCACTGTTCATGGCGAAACTAGGAGTTATGACCATAAGGGAGTTTCGTGATGTATGGGCTCGACGAAACATGGAGTTTCATCGAGGGCTGCAAATAATGCTATGCTGCAAACTGTCTGTTTGCAGCAGACATGTATAAACACACAAACAAACATAAACACTCAATATGCAACACGCATTGTTCATTAACATTACATAACAAACTGAGACAAACTTGTCGGACACAAGTAGGATAGGAGGATATCCAACTTGGTCAACGGCGAATACAGACTCGATAACATAAAAGACCGTACAAAATACATCGATAATAAAGACAAGTTACAAACACCAAAAGATGCATCAACAAACTCCCCCTTGTCTGTTACTTTGTCTTCGGTCTTCAATCATCAGTGTTTCAGCGTCCAGGTGCTTCCAGCATGAATTCCTCGGTAAAAGCAATAACAAGCGACGCGCTGAAATCGCAACGCTTGATGCGCATCCTTGTCATCATAGAATATATCATGCCGGAACAGCATGCTGATGTCGTTCTCCGACATATTCATGATCCACATCGGATCTGGCATCCGAAAGTTTTCACGATCACCATTAAACACAATCACCGCTTCATGCGTATCCGGATCGTAACACCATAACCTCATATCATCAAGAAAGTTTTGTTTCATCGGCATTAAAGGGATCTTGTCCATGACCTTAGCGGGTTGATAAACAAGCTTTTATCGCGTCGTATTGGTCGATGGATCCAAGGTGAACTTGATTTGTTGATAGATGGGGAACTGAGGCTTGTACAATCCGTCTTCCCAGCCTGTCCTTTTGTTAAACTTTATATTGCGAGCGCACAATGTAGCTCCTTCGAAGTTTGAACGATTAACAAGCTCAAGCTTCGTCAAAGCTGCAACATCGTAAAATGGTAAGGACAAAATGCTCAGAAGCGAACTGAAATATTGAATACCAAATTCACGCTTGATGGCAACGCAATGGATTTCCTTCACGAACATCCAGCTCAGGATTTTCCCATACGGCTTAACTTTCTCGAACTGTAGAAAATCAACTTGTGCTTCCGGCGGTGTAGGTTTTCAACCTTTGACAAGAAACATTTTCTCCATTCTTGGAATGAATCAGACGGATTATCAGAAGAAGCCCGATTTTTCAATTGTTCATCAATGTCTTCCTGATTCTCTTTCATCCATTCTTTATCAAATGGATCAAACTCCATTCCGTCAGCACGAACATAAGTTGATTTGTTGGATTCGCCTTCAAATACAATCTCTTCAATGTTTTCAACATTTTCAGTCTCTGGTTCAATCGGCATTTTATCAATTTCAGCATCATCAATTTCTTTCATCGCATTCAAAGCTAACAACTGCTCATGCGACATATCAGAAATAATCTCTCCCTCTTCTAGAATTTCTCTAGTGATAGGATGAACAGTGTGCAAAGCAAGATCAGCTGTACTAGGAACAGAAGATGTACCAGGCAGAGAGCCTTCGATGTAAGAACTGCTTTCAAGCTGTTGTACTTCTTCAACGGTTCCACTAGAGGTTCCTTGAGCAGATTCAAGCTGCGAAGGTTTGAAGACAATCATTTGAGTAGAGGTAGTTGCTGGCGGTTGCTCTGATGTGGCAGAAGGGTCGGGGTTCCCCTGATCCTCAGGATCATCATCCCTTTTCTTCAACACTTCTTGTTGTTTACATCTATCGCCCCACAGAGTAATGACCCGCTTTCTAAGAAACTCATAGCTTTCAGTTATTTTCTTGACCCCATCAACTATCGTGGTGTTTCGAGAATCGTACCACTGTTTCATAAAGTCATGCCTTTCTTTGAGAGCATCGGCCAACCTCTGAAGTTAAGAGCTGCTTTCTTTCATGCGATTCATTTCAATTCCTCGAGTATTATCCGCCGCTCGCATCTGTTGCAACCGTCGCTCTCTCACTTCGTCTGCAACTTTCAAACTAGCATTTTCTGCCTTCAATTGCTCTATTTCAGCTTGCTGGCGAGTGATTTCTGCTTGTTGTCGCCCAACAGTGGAGTTTAAAGTGTTTATCTCTAACTGTTGTTTGATCAAGTCGCCTCTTGTAGCTTTGATCACGTCCGTTTGTCGATTGATTTGACCTGCAGCAGCTTGCAGTTGAGAGAATAGGAAGTCTACCTTCTCATCTGGCTGCATCTGCGAGAATATAGTCTGTCTGCGCTCTGCGGCAGGCTGCGAATTCGTTGCACGAATGGATGATGCAATAGAGTGAGTCGGTGCTTGAGGAGTCACTGTAGGAGTTTCAGGAGTTAAACTCACTACAGGAGCTGGTTCTGAGGATCTTGGAGGAGACGGCACCATATCAGCAGCTTCAGTGACCGTGAATCCAAGGTTTGGATCCATTTCCGCTTCTTGTGTAGGTTCTTGTTGAGGAACAGATGGTTGCACCGATGAAGAACCAATGTTCTTTCTTGTTTTCTTCTTTCGTTTGACAACCATTTGCTTCTTCTTTAAAAGTTCCGCTTCGGTATCCGAAGGAACGTATTCAGCGTCGTCATCCTCTCGCCTAATCCTCCTGATCCTTTTCACACCGTGTTCATCAAAGTAAACTTTGTATCCGGGCTCAGGTGGATTGTCATCAGATTCAGTATCCTCCTCGTCATCACCGGCTGATGTACCACCAGCTGCACCAGCAGACGATGCACCAGCACCAGATACACCAACAGCACCTGCATAACCACCATCACTACCTTCGTTATCACCATCACTATCACTTTCAGATGAATTTGTATCCGTTCGACCAAACTTTTCTACCATCTTCTTCTTTAACTCTGGCTCTTCATCATCAGATTGGCTGTCATTATGATGCCATTTATCATATGCTGGAGCGATGTAGTCTGGTTTTCCAAGAGCACCGATTAACTTCCTAGGCGGCTTGCTTTCTGTGTATCTCTTTATTGCAAGGCTCCTAAATATCCTTAATGAATTCTTGATCATAGTTTCTATCTTCAGGATGTCGTTGTCGGCTTTTGGAAGATTAGGATGCTGAACATTCATGATCATCTATAGAAAACGAGGATACATCCAGAATTTGTTCCCAGTAGTTCTCCCACCAGTTCTTGTCATATTCTCCTTCATATTGGCAAAAATATACTTTGAGATGTTAAACGGTTTGTTCAGCACCAATGCCACCATGAGACCGACAAGATCATTGTTTGCAATGTCGTATCCTGCACGTCTGTTGCTGATACATTGAATAAGAACGTGCAAGAGAAACTTGTAATGAAACGGCAAATCTCCCTTGTTAATATGAGTACTGAAGATGTCACCAATACACTTCATCCTTAGCAAACAGCCACGAGTACACCTGATTGGAATAGAGGACGGATCATTCGGATCATCTTGCAGCTCTAAAACAGTGTTCAAGATTTCCGGTGAGACAATCACGTTCAGATCATTCACTTGCCCTTGAATAACTTAAGTTCCATCAACTTGGACAACGCTTGCAGAATTCCAGAAAGCTTTAACGAGCGATTTGTAAACTGGAGTTGAAAAGGTGACAGCTTTATTAATCCGCGACTCCCTTATCCACTGCGTGATTTCTTTCAATTTAGTGATCTTTCCTTCCGGATCAAGATAGGCAATCTGGTTGTGACGCTTCTCGGACATCACTTCTTCTTCTGATTTGTTTTCTTTCTTAGTCGCGGGCTTGCGTTTTCTCTCTTTTGGTGCCATCTGAATATGTAAACATCCACAATAAGTCATAATGGTATAACATGTGCATTAGACATATGTCTATGTAAGTTCAAGTGTCAAGTGAATAGTTAACATATAATTACACATCTTCTGTGAAAAGCACCATACTTGAAAATTTTCTAAGTCCTGGACGACGAAACTTTAATACTTCGACGAAACTCTCTTCCTCACGACGAAACACCCTTGGTCAAACAAAGTCAGCGTTGACCGTTGAGCAGTGGAGTTTCGTCGACAGGCTTTCGACGAAAGTCGTTTCATTTTAAAGGGGGTTTCGTCATAATGGGGTTTTGTCGTGTACAGTTTGAAGAAACACAGGTTTCGTTGTCCAAGGGGTTTCGTCATCAACAGTTAGGGTTTCGTCACAGGTTAGGGTTTCGTCAAATTGGGGGTTTTCAAACCAAAGGGGTTTCACCGACGGTTGTTTAATCGACAGTTGATTCAGGAAACATCAAAAATTTTGACACTTTGTTTTTACCCGAACAAACCGAAAACAACCAGTAGTTTAACCGGCACGAGTTTTGACCGGAAAAACACCCAAAACAGTTTAAAACATCAACAATCATCATCCCCTGTTTTTGTTAACCAAAAACCCAACCCAAATCAAAACCAAATCAATGTATAATATCAATACAAACCCTAGTTCTAACAGTTTTTATAAGAAACCAAAACAAACACAAGTTAATATCATGAAGAAATCAAATAATCAGTGTATTTCGAGGGTTTGTCAAAAAGTTTCGAACAAAACAGAGAGGGTTCATACAGATCGAGACATGAAAGAACACCCTGTGTATACCTTGATTTTACTGGAAAACTTTGAAAGATTCAAAAGGTTTTGGGAGTCGGTGAAAGGGTATGGGTGTGGAGTGTTGGAGAAGACAAACAGTGAAGTGGGTTTGAAAAGTGAGGCCTTGACAACTGTGTCACACCCCTAATTTTCCACGTGTCACCGGTGGGCCCGGTGGGGAGTATCGTGACGTAGTTGATATCATCATAGTCAAACAAAACAATTTAAAAGCACAGCGGAAGCGAAAGATAAATATATTACAATCTGATTCAAAAGTAATATGAATTATTACAACGGAATGTAAGTTGGATCCACAGGCGGATCTTAAAACAGAAAGATAACATTGTTCAACAGACTTTAGGCATCTAGAACTTGCGAGATTCCCTATTGATGCCCTGAGCTCTCAGCCAATTAAGTATAGTACCTGTCACTTAAACTTTTGGGAAAATACGTCAGTTTACACTGGTAGATACAACTTAACTGACTCATTTTGAAAATGTTTTAGAAAATTGATTTGAATGCACATGGCATAAAACTTTTATAACTTGGGACAATTATATAAAAATAATCTTGTATACAGATTTACATGTTCGTTATACATTTAGGGCTCGATGTAGAAACCGAGTCAAGATTAACAGACACGCCACAAGTATAGGCCCACAAGAGAGTGAGATGCCGTTTCCCTTATGCAACTGTCAGGTGTACGCCTACACCCCGTGCATAAGACGTGTCCATTTTATAATATAATGATGCCAAGGATATCCGGGACATGGTCGTTAACCTACAAAGGCTTTTATTTCCAACAATACAGATTAAAGCGGGTTACCTCAATAATTTAATCACAATACGATCAAACATTCAATACTCGACCAAGCGGTATTATTATAATACCGTATCCCAAGCCCGTATAGGGAAAATAAGTTAAGAGTATTTACCTGAGCTTAAAATGCAATTTATACTCAGCCGTATATCCTAATCAGCAAGCACAAGTACTTCTACTGGGGCTCTTAATCTGGAACGAAGGTTTTTATTAACCTATTAGATTCCTAACGGGTCTTGTTTAAGTATTAACTTAGACCGGTTAGTTTTAAGGAAAGGTTTACGGTTCAAACGCAAGATTAAGCGAAGACCGGATTAGAATGTGGTTTAGTCCCAACAAGTTTGAATACTTGTTTAATATGGGTAAACTAAACATATTCTGGATTTTGAGATGAAAATGATAAGGTTTGACCCGTTTCGGCTAATTTATGCAAACTAGTTACATAGCCGATCCGAACGCGAAAAGGGCGTAACGGGTAACCACAAGAGTCATGAACAGGTTTCCTAAGTTAATATGCCTTAAATATGTTATGATATCAGTAGGATACCTTCCATTATGCCCAAGATGATTTTAAACTCAAACTATGCCTCGCAAGGGCATTTTGGTCATTTTAAAGTTTATAAAAGAGTTTAAATAGTAATCTGAGTTACAGGTCTGATTAAATCAGTAATATACTCATTTTAATAAGCTATAACAGTAGGGTATCACTTATACGTGAAATTTATTAATCATAACCATACTATGCACCGTAGGGGCATTTTGGTAATTTCACATAAACCTAAAAGGCCAAAACTGGAAATCTGAGTTTAAAACTTTTGCTTACTGTTAAAATATAAAAATTTACCGAGAAAATCAGTAGGCATCAACCCTTATATCTTTAAACTAGTTTTGATACATACTATGCGTTAAAAACGCTTAAAAAGGCGATTTGGAGCCATTTCCGGGTTTTGTATAGAAAGCTGATATTTTTATTATTCCAGAAGGCTCAAAATATTTTATTTATCATATTAGATCAGTAGAAAAAGGTTTGGGGTCAAAAGGATTTATAAAACTCATTTTATAGCCCAAAAGGGCAAAACCGGCAATTACCGAATTAAAGCTAGAACCCTATGTTATGCTCAGCTTAAAAATAAATAAAAATCTTTAAAAATATCAAAATATTATTTTATATTAGTAGGTAAAAATTTTGGTTTCAAAAATTAGGTTTAGATAGGCTTTATGCTAATTATGCCGTTAAATAAATAAAAGGCTTTCTAATTACGCTATTGAGCATAACTCCTATTCTAGACCTCAAACTGATGTCAAATTTTAGGGACAAGTTTATAAATCAGTAGTGAAGGTTTATATTCTTTCACTTTTTCAAAAATTACATTTTAAGGTCAAAAGGGCATAACGGTCAACAATTCGACATATAACGGAAACTTGCAAATGAATAGGATAACTAAGGATCCAAGTTGTATAACCTCAGAGGGTTATACTAACCTATAACATGGTCCTAAAGGAATCCTAAGGCATATCTAACTAGGCTAATTCGGGTCAGAACTGAAAGTCAAAGCAAAAGTCAACTTTTGCGACTTTCGGTTCCGAACCGGGTCTATACTTAGAATTGTCGGGTTGAATCATGCTTAAACATGTTCAACTAATATTTACCAAGTTATTAAAGTGGCAAAACTGATTTTATGAATTTTATGTTAGTAGTTACAAATTTATTTAAAACTAACCCGTTTGACTTTCATTTGACCCGACAATTTAACTAAGTAAACGTGGTAATTAGGAGGCGCCCTTTTGAGGGTTAATCACCTACCTAATTACGGTCACGTAGCCATGTTCGTTGCGAATCATGGCTTAGCCGTTTAAAAGTCAAAGCGTTTATCGAAACGCTTGACTTTTCGGCTATAACCGCTAAAAATTAAACTAAGCATGAATGGATTACTTACAAGAGTCCAAAGGACTGAGGGAGGTTCCCAAGAAGGTTCAAGATCCTCTCCAATTTAGAGAATAAGCAGATTAGAAGGAAAGGTGCAAAAGAAGTGAAGTGGGGAATGGGTATTTATAGGTTTTTGAGAACCGTTTGGATCGTTCCTCAATAATCGTGCTTAAATCTGGACCGTATACCTCATGCCCATTGTTTTTCAATACCATGGGTGCTCAAAATGGCCCATAGAATGAAGGAAACAATGTGTGGAAACCAGAAATCAGCTGCTGTAATGAAAACAGTTGTTTTTACAGGTCTGATGCACTTTAGTTCAGCAAACAAAACTTTTAAAAATTGCAGAAATGGTCCTTGTGAGCATATAAGGTCATGTTTGACATGTTTAAGGCCCGATAACCTCATTTCAAGGCTCTACTATGAAGTTAAGGTATAGGGAACATGAAACATGCTTAAAAATATGCCAGATGTCGGTTCGTTTGGCCGTACGGTCACGTTGTTCGTCTAATTACGACGAAACACAAACGGACGCGAAAAACGATCCAAATTACGCGACGAATGGAATTTTATCATGCCGAACATTAAAATAAAATATTTTAGTGGTTACATAAATTTTTGGATGTCCGGATATATTCAGATTGTAAGATATGCGCGAAAATGCAAACTTGTGCACTTTTTGACACTTTTAGTCCCTGCATGACATAAAAGTTTATTTTTGCACACCAAACACCTCTAAGCCTATATCTAAGCTATATAAAGGATAAATAGGGTATGTTTAACTTATGGTCTTATTTCGGAAGGTCCGATTCTATACGAATCGACATACTTTTGCAGTTTGACGCAATTAGTCCCTTAATTGCGCAAAGTAGCGCAAAATGCCGTTTAATGATATCTAAGCCTTCCATGGCCCATATTAATCATTCCCAAGCATATAATTAAATATTACTACGCTCCCGTTTGCTTAAATGGTCCCCGAATGGCGTAGATTCAAAAGTTGACGCTTTAGGCCCCTCTATTGCGCAAACTTGCGCATCTCATCATTTATTAGCATTGAAGCCTCATCTAATCCATATTAGGCATCCTTGATAGTATTATTAAACATCAAAATGCTTCGGGTTTGCTAAAAGGTCATTCAGAGGTATAATTAAACATATTGACACTTTTAGTCCCTCTAACTTGCAAAGTTGCGCGTAACTTTACTTATAGGCATAAAAACCTTAGACGGCCATTATTTGGCATTCCCAAGAGTATAATTAAATATTATGAAGCTCCTGGTTTGTTAAAAGGTCACTCAGAGGTAAGAATTAACATGTTGACGCTTTTAACCCTTTATTGCGCAAACTTTCAATTAATTACGCAAACGGCTATACTTAATCATCAAGTGGCACATTTGTGAATATAAACATCGTAAGAGGTTATTTAGAAGCTTATTTTCGGTATGCTAACACCTCCAGTTCTTTCATAATCAAAGTTTTCGATTTTTTGAAAAATTAGTCCCTTAAATTCAATGTTTGACTTCATTAGGGTTTACTACACGTGTCAATACATCATTAGACGTGATTTTATGAGGTGTTACATCCTCACCCCCTTAAAAGAAATCTCGACCTCGAGATTTGCTAAAGTAATGGAAGTACTCTCTGTCGGACAGTGGATTTCACTTCCACAGCCTATTTGGGCCTCTAGAGGTATCCTAAATGACCTTTATAATAGGTTCATGTTTTCTTCCTTAGATTCTAATATTGACGATCCTTAATCGATACGGGTTTCTTATCATATCATAGATACGCATATCATTATGTGATAATGCTTCTCGACTTATTGGTGAAACACATCCTTAATTCATTAGTGTGGGTCACATTGCGAGTTCCACCACGATCCATAAATAGGTCTTAGTTTATAAGCTATTGACCTTTGAAGTATTCGATTTCCTCGAATGATCCCATGTATAGTCAGAGCTTAACTAGCCTGTTGTACAAAAATTTCAGTACACCCTTCTTAGAGCGATACTTTCAATTGAACTCTATTCCTTATTAAGGACTTAAGAGGGTTGCGACTTTTATCAATCCTCGATTTTCCGCTGACTACTGGAAACTTTCAGATGATTATGGATTTGTATGATCTTATTCGTTGTTTCTAAGGCAACTTTCGGATCCTGATAATTGAACTTACCAGTTTTCTGTCTAACGATAATTGTTTAACATTCTATCTATACAATGTCTCCAAAGAAGCAGCTTGATACTTATATATCAATTATTATAGAAGAGCTTATCTTAAGGTGAGATGGTTATTCCAACCATTGCTTAAATCTAATATTAAGGAATAGTTAATCCTTGCTGTTAGTCGATCAAATCGACGATCCTGGGCGGCTGATGGCAATTCTTAATTGTTGCCTAATTAGGGTTGTGGTAATCAAATGCATAAGCAAAATGAACCGTCTTTCTTAATTAACTATACCGAATTCTCAGAATATTAAGTTAGGCTATATGAATCCTCTATTTTAAAACTTACTTAATCAGGGTTTCGATTATTCCCTAATTGGTGGTACTAATCAACATGGAGATTTCATAATACTGCAGCCCTAAGCGGGATGTTTAATCTTAACTCTACTCGCCTCTCAGGAGGTAAATAGGGTAATCCCGGAGAAGATAGTCAAAACGCAAGGAGGTTACAGAGATTTTCCAATTCTCAGGCTCCAGTTCATTTACCATGGTCTGCGTCAGATAAGTGACACATTCGTGTTACGAGTCCACGGATTTCTTACTCAGGGACATTTACTTGGATAATTCCATTTTAGATATCTTCTTTGAATTCCATTAGTTGGCTTTAGTACCATATGATCATTGGGATATCTTTGTGGTTCCATGCATTAAACCTCCATACTGATCAGGCATGGAAGCAATCTATGGAACTTATTAAGATACACCAATCCTCATATGGCGCTTTTGTCGTACCATCTGGTATTCGCAATCGATAGAGATCAAGAGATATCAATTACTTATGATGATGCACTTCATCTGGAGAGAGGGTACACTAGAATTTCATGACTGAAGACTTTTGACAGGAGCAGAAGAAATGGTTCCTATGATTTTTGCCTGTAAATTTTACCTTACACTTAATATCTAGGGTTCTCATGGGAGTCTTTAAGAGTTTGCTATACTTACCATCTATGAAGGATTGATTGGTATCTGAATCAAAGTAGAACTCTTAGCGTTTATTCTACTTCATATTTTATGCTTAGGGTTCTAACAGGCAGATTTAATAACTTACAAAATCTATTCCACGAACGACTTATCTGCAACTGAATCAAACATTACCTTTGCACATACATCATGGATAAGGACGTACCGGTTATAACATTGTCATCTTGTATGGCCTCTTTTGCATCCATCTGAGAGACCTTAGCGTTGGTCTTCTTATCTCCTTCAAGCTTCTTAGCATACCTTGGGCAATTTGATTTGATATGCCCTTTCTCGTTACAGCTGTAACAAGTCGCATCTCCTATCTTCTGGCATTCCAATGTTTTATGCTCACTAGATTTGCAGATCCCACAAGCCCTGGGCTGTGATTGGGATTTTGATTCGAACCTGCATTTCCCATAATGGCGCTTTTTGCGGGTCTTGCATACAGGTTTCTGGTTGGACTTTTGTTTGTTCTTCTTTTTAGAACTCTAGGAGTTATCTTTCTCCCTTTTCCTTTTTAGTTCACCCTTTACATTGGAGGCATGAACGAGATCCTTCTCGTGAGTAATGAAGGGTGGTCTTGGTTGAGATTTGGAGCAAGTAGCATTGGGCTCCTTGAGCTTTTTCACAGCCTTCTTCACAACTTTTCCAACAGCTGCGTCTATCATAGTCTGAAGAACATCTTTGGAAATTCTAAGGTTCACAATTGTAGCATCATTAACATGAGTCGCATCATCCATAACACGATCAACGGCTGTTTTATCCGAGTTTGTCATACTCGATATTTGGTTCCTAATACCAAATAAAACAATTAGTTGCAATCCAACAACCGCTATTCATCATCCTGATGACCTAATATATACCAACAATGGTATTGTTAAACCATACAGGTTAATATAGTACGAACATTCTCAATGAACGTCATTTAGATATGTATATATATATATATATATATATCAATTATACTTAGCCTAGGTCATAAAAGACCACTAATGGCGATTTAGGTTTGGACCTAGTCCATCACCTGTTTGACAGGGGATCAATTGTCACGTCTGTCTTGATCATATTGACGATTCTGAATAGCTTTAAAGCTTGATATTAGGATATTGTATAAGAGTGTCTCCTATTGGATATAAAGTATCCATCTAAGGTTGTTGAAGCAGTCTCTAAATGTTATCGGCCAATTCTGCCTCGCCTTATAAGCCTAAGATTCTAATAGGCGGATACAACAGCTTACAATATTTATTGTCCTCAATAGACCTTTCTGTGCCAGAATCAAATAATCCCCATATAAGCATCATTGATAAGGAAAGGTACCTTTTATGATGTCATCTTCCTGTATTGCCTCCTGGTGTTCATCTGGAAGATTCACGCGTTTGTTTTCTTGGCCTCTTCAGACTTCTTCTGATTCCTAGGGCAGTTAGTCTTGACGTGCCCCTTCTCGTTGCAACCATAACAGGTCGCATCTTTCAACTTTTTGCAATCCAAGGTCTTATGCTCCTTGGACTTGCAGATTCCACAAGGTAGAGGCTGAGATTCAAATATGCATTTCCCCAGGTGGTATTTCCTACATGTTTTGCACCTGGTCTTTTCACCCGTCTGCTGGTTATCCTTTTTAAACCCGGAACTCTTCCTATGATCAGAGTTCCCCTTTTTATTCTTATCGGAGCGATGAGAACCCTCATCCTCCTTTTTACGCTTCCCTTCTTCAGAAGCTTTGGCAGCCTTGTTTCTGACCACGTCGAGTGTGAGAGATAGCGACAGATCTGCCGCTAACCTGAATGTAGTAGGTCTCGATGCTTTCAAGCTTTCCTTGATTTCTGGGGCTAGGCCTCCAATAAAGCGAGCTATACGCTTTGGCTCCGGTGTGATCAAGTAAGGAACCAATCGAGACATAGTATTGAAATTTGTAAGATATGCCTGGCAATCTAAGTCCTTCATGACCAATGCCAAGAAATCGGTTTCAATTTTCTCAACTTCATGTTGAGGACAATAATTTTCCTTGATAAGAGCAACAAACTGATCCCATGTTTGATTATACAACGGGATTTTCCCAGTAGCCTGGATTAGCGACCTCCACCATGCTAGAGCTTCTCCTTTAAAAGATTGTGAAACAAACTTCACAATGTCTTGCTCTGCATATCCGCTAATATCAACAACAATGTCCATCTCTTCGAGCCATGTCATGCAGTCGATGGCCCCTTTTTCTACTGTGAAGTCTCTAGGCTTGCAGGAGACAAAATATTTATATGAACAGGTTTTAACATGGGGCTCTTGGTTAAGCACAACCTATCTAGGCGGATAACTCCTCTGATTTGATGAGTGATGAGCATCTTCCTCCTTTGACTCATGCGTTTTAGAAGGGGGGTTACTACGACCCACAGATGGAGTCTTAGAGTGTGTACCACTTGACTCATTATACTGTCTGTCAAGAGCTCGAGTAACAGCATTATCTATTAATGCCTGCAGTTCCGCACCAGTTATATTAACTCTGGTAGTATCATTGTTCTCCTTTGGGTGGCTGTTAACCTCATCTGATCCAGCCATGTAGCTTGATTGCTACATAAATATTAACAATGATTTATTTAGAGTTTATTATGGAATCATCATTTTTGGATGATTCATTAACCATGATAATACAAACCATATTGGTTAATTTGTTAGTTATATTTAATTAGTATTTTCATTATAGTTTATCCTAGTTATAAAACATTAAGGATATTAAGGTGGCGCAAAAGGCCTAGTCACAAAGACAGTTTTTAAATTTATAAGCCATGATTTCGGAGAATCGAGGCATTCAGGTTTGAACATATTTTATTACCTTTTTCTTGACAGAGAGTCAAAGACTACAACTGTCTTTTGTCTCACAGGACGTTAATTATAGCCCGTAGGCACTTCATCCTTAAGGGATGGTTATATAAATAAGGGAAATTGAAATATCCTAATTTGAAGATGACCTATGTGATTTTATCATATCACAGTTTGTCGAAAATGTTAACATGCTTTCAGATGTTAACAAAAATTTGAATCTTTTGAATAGGTTTTACCATCTCGGTCGTGTCTGAAATGACAGGTAGGCTAGGTTTTACCTTTAAGATTCTTTTTTTATTAAGAGCAGAACAACCCTAAATTGAGATGTTAATAAGGATCTGAATCTAATTGAGGAACTGCCATCTTGGCCCTGTTCTTAAAATGACACATGGGCTAGGTCTTGTCCTTTTTAGATTTTTCCATTTATAATAATGGTAGATCTTGTAATAGGAACGTTATTTTAAATCTAACCGTTCCATTTAAATTTTAAACAGGTACATGTTTGCCCTAAACGGGACTTCGAACTGCACTAACTCTCCCATGCAGGGGCTAATCAGAAAAATAACAAAAGAACAAATGGATGACAAAAACGAATCAGGAGTAGTCCTAAGTTCTTTATCTAGACTCAAGAATGTGCAACTGTGTAACTGAGATTAAACACAAATGGCTAGTGTTTAATTCACTCAGTGTTGGCTCTGACACCAACCTGTCACACCCCTAATTTTCCACGTGTCACCGGTGGGGAGTATCGTGACGTAGTTGAAATCATCATAGTCAAACAACACAATTTAAAAGCACAGCGGAAGCAAAAGATAAATATATTACAATCCGATTCAAAAGTAATATCAATTATTACAACGGAATGTAAGTTGGATCCACAAGAGGATCTTAAAACAGAAAGATAACATTGTTCAACAGACTTTAGGCATCTAGAACTTGCGAGATTCCCTATTGACGCCCTGAGCTCTCAGCCAATTACGTATAGTACCTCTCACTTAAACTTTTGGGAAAATACGTCAGTTTACACTGGTAAATACAACTTAACTGACTCATTTTGAAAATGTTTTAGAAAATTGATTTGAATGCACATGGCATAAAACTTTTATAACTTGGGACAATTATATAAAAATATTCTTGCATACAGATTAACATGTTCGTTATTCATTTAGGGCCCGATGTAGAAACCGAGTCAAGATTAACAGACACGCCACAAGTATAGGCCCACAAGAGAGTGAGATACCGTTTCCCTTATGCAACTGTCAGGTGTACGCCTACACCCCGTGCATAAGACGTGGCCATTTTATAATATAATGATGCCAAGGATATCCGGGACATGGTCATTAACCCCCAAAGGCTTTTATTTCAAACAATACAGATTAAAGCGGGTTACCTCAATAATTTAATCACAATACGATCAAACATTCAATACCCGACCAAGCGGTATTATTATAATACCGTATCCCAAGTCCGTATAGGGAAAATAAGTTAAGAGTATTTACCTAAGCGTAAAATGCAATTTATACTCAGCCGTATATCCTAATCAGCAAGCACAAGTACTTCTACTGGGGCTCTTAATCTGGAACGAAGGTTTTTATTAACCTATTAGATTCCTAACGGGTCTTGTTTAAGTATTAACTTAGACCGGTTAGTTTTAAGGAAAGGTTTACGGTTCAAACGCAAGATTAAGCGAAGACCGGATTAGAATGTGGTTTAGTCCCAACAAGTTTGAATACTTGTTTAGTATGGGTAAACTAAACATATTCTGGATTTTGAGATGAAAATGATAAGGTTTGACCCGTTTCGGCTAATTTATGCAAACTAGTTACATAAGCCGATCCGAACGCGAAAAGGGCGTAACGGATAACCACAAGAGTCATGAACAGGTTTCCTAAGTTAATATGCCTTAAATATGTTGTGATATCAGTAGGATACCTTCCATTATGCCCAAGATGATTTTAAACTCAAACTATGCCTCGCAAGGGCATTTTGGTCATTTTAAAGTTTATAAAAGAGTTTAAATAGTAATCTGAGTTACAGGTCTGATTAAATCAGTAATATACTCATTTTAATAAGCTATAACAGTAGGGTATCACTTATACGTGAAATTTATTAATTATAACCATACTATGCACCGTAGGGGCATTTTGGTAATTTCACATAAGCCTAAAAGGCCAAAACTGGAAATCTGAGTTTAAAACTTTTGCTTACTGTTAAAATATAAAAATTTACCGACAAAATCAGTAGGCATCAACCCTTATATCTTTAAACTAGTTTTGATACATACTATGCGTTAAAAACGCTTAAAAAGGCGATTTGGAGCCATTTCCGGGTTTTGTATAGAAAGCTGATATTTTTATTATTCCAGAAGGCTCAAAATATTTTATTTATCATATTAGATCAGTAGAAAAAGGTTTGGGGTCAAAAGGATTTATAAAACTCATTTTATAGCCTAAAAGGGCAAAACCGGCAATTACCGAATTAAAGCTAGAACCCTATGTTATGCTCAGCCTAAAAATAAATAAAAATATTTAAAAATATCAAAATATTATTTTATATTAGTAGGTAAAAATTTTGGTTTCAAAAATTAGGTTTAGATAGGCTTTATGCTAATTATGCCATTAAATAAATAAAAGGCTTTCTAATTACGCTATTGAGCATAACTCCTATTCTAGACCTCAAACTGATTTCAAATTTTAGGGACAAGTTTATAAATCAGTAGTGAAGGTTTCTATTCTTTCACTTTTTCAAAAATTACATTTTAAGGTCAAAAGGGCATAACGGTCAACAATTCGGCATATAACGGAAACTTGCAAATGAATAGGATAACTAAGGATCCAAGTTGTATAACCTCAGAGGGTTATACTAACCTATAACATGGTCCTAAAGGAATCCTAAGGCATATCTAACTAGGCTAATTCGGGTCAGAACTGAAAGTCAAAGCAAAAGTCAACTTTTGCGACTTTCGGTTCCGAACCGGGTCTATACTTAGAATTGTCGAGTTGAATCATGCTTAAACATGTTCAACTAATATTTACCAAGTTGTTAAAGTGGCAAAACTGATTTTATGAATTTTATGTTAGTAGTTACAAATTTATTTAAAACTAACCCGTTTGACTTTTATTTAACCCGACAATTTAACTAAGTAAACGTGGTAATTAGGAGGCGCCCTTTTGAGGGTTAATCACCTACCTAATTACGGTCACGTAGCCATGTTCATTGCGAATCATGGCTTAGTCGTTTAAAAGTCAAAGCGTTTATCGAAACGCTTGACTTTTCGGCTATAACCGCTAAAAATTAAACTAAGCATGAAGGGATTACTTACAAGAGTCCAAAGGACTGAGGGAGGTTCTCAAGAAGGTTCAAGATCCTCTCCAATTCAGAGAATAAGCAGATTATAAGGAAAGGTGCAAAAGAAGTGAAGTGGGGAATGGGTATTTATAGGTTTTTGAGAACCGTTTGGATCGTTCCTCAATAATCGTGCTTAAATCTGGATCGTACACCTCATGCCCATTGTTTTTCAATACCATGGGTGCTCAAAATGGCCCATAGAATGAAGGAAACAATGTGTGGAAACCAGAAATCAGCTGCTGTAATGAAAACAGTTGTTTTTACAGGTCTGATGCACTTTAGTTCAGCAAACAGAACTTTTAAAAATTGCAGAAATGGTCCCTGTGAGCATATAAGGTCATGTTTGACATGTTTAAGGCCCGATAACCTCATTTCAAGGCTCTACTATGAAGTTAAGGTATAGGGAACATGAAACATGCTTAAAAATATGCCGGATGTCGGTTCGTTTGGCCGTACGGTTACGTTGTTCGTCTAATTACGACGAAACACAAACGGACGCAAAAAACGATCCAAATTACGCGATGAATGGAATTTTATCATGCCGAACATTAAAATAAAATATTTTAGTGGTTACATAAATTTTTGGATGTCCGGATATATTCAGATTGTAAGATATGCGCGAAAATGCAAACTTGTGCACTTTTTGACACTTTTAGTCCCTGCATAACATAAAAGTTTATTTTTGCGCACCAAACACCTCTAAGCCTATATCTAAGCTATATAAAGGATAAATATGGTATGTTTAACTTATGGTCTTATTTCGGAAGGTCCGATTCTATACGAATCGACATACTTTTGCAGTTTGACGCAATTAGTCCCTTAATTACGCAAAGTAGCGCGAAATGCCGTTTAATGATATCTAAGCCTTCCATGGTCTATATTAATCATTCCCAAGCATATAATTAAATATTACTACGCTCTCGTTTGCTTAAATGGTCCCCGAATGGCGTAGATTCAAAAGTTGACGCTTTAAGCCCCTCTATTGCGCAAACTTGCGCATCTCATCATTTATTAGCATTGAAGCCTCATCTAATCCATATTAGGAATCCTTGAAAGTATTATTAAACATCACAATGTTTCGGGTCGCTAAAAGGTCATTCAGAGGTATAATTAAACATATTGACACTTTTAGTCCCCCTAACTTGCAAAGTTGCGCGTAACTTTACTTATAGGCATAAAAACCTTAGACGGCCATTATTTGGCATTCCCGAGAGTATAATTAAATATTATGAAGCTCCCGGTTTGTTAAAAGGTCACTCAGAGGTAAGAATTAACATGTTGACGCTTTTAACCCTTTATTGCGCAAACTTTCAATTAATTACGCAAACGGCTATACTTAATCATCAAGTGGCATATTTGTGAATATAAACATCGTAAGAGGTTATTTAGAAACTTATTTTAGGTATGCTAACACCTCCAGTTCTTTCATAATCAAAGTTTTTGATTTTTCAAAAAATTAGTCCCTTAAATTCAATGTTTGACTTCATTAGGGTTTACTACACGTGTCAATACATCATTGGACGTGATTTTACGAGGTGTTACAAACTGGGACCCCTTTAAATACTCATGGCCTCGACAAAACTTAGATCTCGACGAAACTTCCTGTGGGCTAGACGAAACTCTTGTTTAGGCTTGAATAGTGAGCCCATGATGAAAGTTAAAAGGGCCAATGGAGTTTCGTCGTAACCTCGACGAAACAAGGAGTTTCGTCGTGGACCAAATGAATTTTGACCAGTTTGACCAAGGTTAAAAACAGTTGACTTTGACCATGGACTTTCGTCGACATTTAGGAGTTTCGTCGACATTAAGGTGTTTCGTTGACAATTTTCCCAAAAATTCACTAAGTCTTTGAAACTTTGTACACTTTTGAACAGATTTTGTTTATTTGAACAGATTTCCATTTTTATTGAGTTTACCAAATGCAAGGACATTTTATGAAGTAGGTTTCAGGCTTTCGGCAGAAAACACCAAGTTACAACTTCGGCTAATTAAAAAAAGAAGTTTGCAACTACACTAAAACAGAATTTAAAGTGCGGTAAACTAATCGAAAAGCTATAAAAGGCAATAAAAAACTGTACAAAAACAATCTTTTTGCAAGTTTCAAGGAAAAGGAATCATACCAGCTTACGGTCTTAGTCAACATGATTTTTTGTTTCGGTTTAAAGCTTCGGATAAGTATACTACCTCGATTATCGGTATTGTTGTCCACATAAACTCAACTGATTAGATGTAATTACAATTAGGAGATACGATTTACGGTAAGAGTTATACTTACAAGTCGGTGTTCATCCACTCACGACACATTCCCGTATCAAGGTATGCACGAGAGTTCATCTTACCGGTGAGTATACCGTTTATCATCTGTTTGACCGTATAAAAAGATGTGAGACACTCACTTATTTTTTATTGAAAACAAGCCCTATGTGATAGAATCACTTATTGATGAGAAACTTGATATTCATATGCATGAGGGCACAGGAGCAAGTCCGTGAACAGGTCAGTACAACGTACAGCAAAGAGACGAACTTGACTCCCGGATAAATGTGATATTTTATCACTTATTTTGTTTGGACATGTGATTGTTGATCACTTATTGAGGTCGAATGCAATATGTACACGTATGTATAGTATCATGGAAGATCTAGACTTTGTCTCCGTTATTTTCCGGTAAAAGATACAACCATGATACCCAGATGATAAGCAGCATAAAGACCAAATATCTCAGAACCTCGGCAATCTCTCAAATGAAATTTCGGTACCAAGACCATATGCCAATGAATGGTTCCCACCTGACTTGAAGTCTGTTAGGTTTGTATCATCCTGCACATTTTAGTCTGATTGTGAGCCTACCGATACATCGTTAGTAGAGATACTTATCATTTCTCAATTTTTCGTTTTACATTTTGAACACGTTGACCGACCACACCAGTGAATATCATCATCTTCCTTTATCCAAGTAACTCATTTTTGGTTTTCTAATTTTTTTGAATTTTTGAATTTTCCAAATTTTTTTTTTTTGAATTTTTGAATTTTTCAAACGTAAAGACAGAAAGTAAAGACATATTTTTGGATTTTTGAATTTTTCGAATGTTTTTGTATTTTCTTGAAATTTTATCCCCCTAAAATGCTAAAAGGTTACGAAATTGAAAATATTTTTGTATTTTTAGAGTTTTTAAGAAAATATTTACAAAAACTATTAGCCAAAGAAGTTTTACTCGGGTATCACCTTAATGCCGTTGACCGAAAGTAGATAATCAAAACGTGATTTATCAAAAGCTTTTGTGAACAGGTCGGCACGTTGGTGTACCAGAGACCAGCGTCCGGGCAACCCTTCAAATAGCGGAAATCCTTTTAACAGCTTCCAGATGTGAGGCCTTCGGGTTGGCTTGATATCTTGCGAGCAGGCACGTTGGAAACATGATGTCGCGCCTCGAGGCTGTGAGATACATGAGAGATCCGATCATAGCGCGATAATATGAAGAGTTGATGCTTTCACCCTTCAAATCCGGAGTAATCCCGTGATTCTGCGAAAGTGGGGTACCAATGGGCGTTGCATCAGACATCTGGAACCGGCTCAAGATGTCACCAACATATTTAGTCTGATGGATGAATATCCCAGACTCGGTTTGTTGAACTTGTAAGCCCAAGAAGAAATTCATTTCCCCCATTGCGCTCATCTCAAATTTTTCTTGCATCACACGCTCGAATTGCCTACACAAGGAATCATTGGTTGAACCAAATATTATATCATCAACGTATATATGCGCCAACAGAAGATCTCCATCTTGTTCTTTGATAAAGAGAGTGCAATCAATAAGACCTCGCCAAAAACCATTCTCTAGCAGATAATTTGATAAGGTTGCATACCAAGCTCGTGGTGCCTGATGTAAACCATAAAGAGCTTTGTTGAGCAACCAAACTCAATCTGGATGAATAGGATCTTCAAAACCCGGAGGTTGTTCGACGTACACCTCTTCATTAACCACACCGTGTAAGAAAGCACTTTTGACGTCCATCTGGTAGACTTTGGATCCTTTAAATGAAGCATAATCTAGAAAGATCTGAATAGCTTCCAGACGTGCAACAGGTGCATAAACTTCATTGTAGTCAATGCCTTCGATCTGACGAAATCCCTGAATAACCAATCTCGCCTTGTTTCGAATGACTACTCCACGATCGTCCTTCTTGCATTTGAAAACCCAACGTGTGCCAATTTTCTTGTAGTTTTCCGGCCTTTCAACAAGCTTCCAAACACCCAGCTTTTGAAATTGTTGCAGTTCTTCCTGCATGGCTTCCACCCAAGAATTATCTTTTAAGGCTTCTTTCCAAGACTTCGGTTCTTCTTGTGAGACATAACACGCGAAGGACCAATCATTTTGAAGACCAGATTCTCTAATGGCTGAATACAAACCAACATTCTGGTTGTTTCTCAGCTGATTACGCGTCTACACACCGCTATGGACATCTCTAATAATATTCTGCTGCAGATGAGTATCGTGAATTCTCGATTCAGGAACATCAGGAACACGAGCATTGATACCCAAATTGTTAAGATTAAGATCAACAACCAAATCCACACCGGGCATCGACGTAGAAGTGGATGCATTCCCTTCAGCAGAGTCTACATTCTGCACATGAGTAGTTGCTTCAGAAGCACCTTGAACAAGAGCAACCGGAGCTGAAGTGCCTTCATTTGCATCATGGTATTCATCATCTTCCGATGTCTCATTGTAACCAGCAGCATCTTCAAATACCTCATTTTGAACCGTATTGTTATTAACCGAAGTAGAAACTTGAGGGTCAACAAGAATTGGTTGCACCATTGATGAGTCAACAGCATTATCACTTTCCAATAACATTTGAGTAGCTGCAGATGCTTCATCAAAGGTTGGCAGATTAAAGGAGTCGAATAGTCCATCATAATCGAACATCCAAGGATCACCCAGAGCTCTAACAGGATTAGTATACCTTTGAACCCTTACTTCACTCCATAACTCAATCTTTTTGGTTGCCAGATTCCATACACGAAAATTCGGAGTAGCATATCCAAGGAAGAAACCCTCGATAGCTTTCGCGCCAAACTTTCCATCGGGCTCAATCATAGTACATGGGCCGCCAAAAGGTTCTAGGTAAGAAAGATCCAGCTTCCTTTTCTGTAGAAGTTCGAAACACGTCTTGCCATGCCTTTTAACTGTGAGAACTCTGTTTAACTTGTAGCAAGCAGTCGACACAGCCTCCCCTCAGAACTGAACAGGAAGCTCCGACTCTACCAACATAGTTCTTGCAGTTTCAATTATCGTCTGATTCTTCCTCTCAGCGACACCGTTTTGTTGTGGAGTGTAGCGAGAACTGTAATCATGAAGAATGCCCTTAGAAGTACAGAACTCATCCATTACATGGTTTTTGAACTCAGTTCCATTGTCGCTTCAGATCCTTTTCACTTTCAACGTGTACAAATTTTCAAGCACAGTAAGAAGATCCTTGAGGATTCCAGGAGTTTCACTCTTGTGTGCCATAAAAGCTACCTAAGAAAATCTAGAATGATCATCAGTAACCACTAGACAATAAGCATCCCCAAAGGTTGTCTTATGTTTCATAGGTCCAAAGAGGTCCATATGAAGACGTTCGAGAGGCATGCTAACAGTGTTGATTTTCTTAAGCGGGTGAGACTTCTTCGTTTGCTTCCCTTTCTGGCACGAAACACAGATATCTTGTAGATGAAAACTTCTCACAGGCATACCATTCACAAGGTTTTTTTTCACCAAAGGGTTCATTTTTCTCAAGTGAATGTGCCCCATTTGTCTGTGCCAAGATATAGACTCCTTCTCTGTGGCTTTCGAGACAAAACATGTCACTTGTGCAGATGTCGTAATAGCTTGGCTCATATTAAGAATATAAAGATCATTAACTCTTGGAGCCGATAAGAGAATCCATTCTTTTGGAATTTTGAAACCAGGTTTCAGCACATAACAACCGGCATCATCAAAATGCATGGTGAACTTGTTATCGCAGATCTGCGAAACACTCAGAAGATTGTGATCAATTTGTCAAACATAATTGATCTTATCGAAACATACAACAGCATTGGACATTTTTCCTTCTCCAGTGATATATCCGCCTTTGTCTCCAGCAAATGCGACATAGCTTCCTCTAATGTTTTTTACATCATAAAGAAGCCGTAAGTCGCCTGTCATGTGCCTAGATGCTCCATTGTCAACAATCCAATGACTATTAACAGTTCCTCCTGGAACATCCTGCACATATCATTCAACGATTAGTTGAGGATGGGGACCCAAGCCTTAGTGGTCTTGGGTCGTCCCTGAGCATCACGAAAAGTGATCTCGATTTCCTGATGATTTTCAAGAACAGCACCTCCCCCTGAACTTTCACCCGTTTTAGGTTTCCAAGTTTGTTTTTGTTTACCAGTTTGATTCTTATGAAAAGATTTTGAAACTTCTGGTTTTAAATATTGTGATGAACTTGGTTTCCTTTTAACAGATTTGACTTCAGATTTTAAAGCCTTTTCAACTGCCTTGATATTTTGACGTCGTTGTTTTGTTTCTTGATCTTTAACAGTTCGTTTATCATGTTTTGGTGAAACAGGACGACTTTTTAGGTGGTGCTTTCTCAACAAATTTCTCTTTGGGAGTATTAGTACAATTTTTAATGATGTGTCCAAACACCCCACACTTAAAACATGTTCTCCTTTCAACGAACTTAGGAGAATCTGATCGACGAACAGATGTCGAACCTGTAGAACCTGAGGTACTTGCTTTTTCATCACACCCGTTTGTATGTCGAGTGTAATTGTTTTGACTGTTACGTTTTAAAATTTTAACTTGTTGCACAAAATCGGTGTTTGATTTGTTTTCAAAAGTCTCAATTTTATCAGTACCCTTCGATGCTACGAATTTGACATTACTGCTTTTCTTCTGGTAACGAGCTCCTTTTGTTTCAAATTTTGATTGAGAAACGTTAGGCTTTTGAGCTTACCTTTCTGGTTGTTTACCCTTAGAAGCAATAGGTTGTTGCTTTGTCAGTGATCGTTGATTTCCAAATTGTTTTCTAATTTCAGATTTTGGAATTGGATCACATTGAGTTACAACAACTCCTGGGATCGTCTTTCCCAAAAACATGCTTGTATTATCTTCAAAAACTTTATCAATTAAAGATGGATTGACATTTTTAATTGGAAAAACATTGTCCGAATAAATTTTAACATCTCCGACCAAAGTATACAA
This sequence comes from Helianthus tuberosus, assembly GCA_030545235.1. Classification (NCBI taxonomy): domain Eukaryota; kingdom Viridiplantae; phylum Streptophyta; class Magnoliopsida; order Asterales; family Asteraceae; genus Helianthus; species Helianthus tuberosus. The sequence continues at coordinate 11,477,447 of CM060396.1, forward strand.
CACGTTATTGCTCTTAACAGCAGACACACATTCCTTGTCATCCTTGACATCCTTGACATGATTTATCACTTGTTTGGCAATAGGCTGCACAGCAGGAGTAGGAGGATCACACAGAATGTAATTCTCAATTGGAATTTCTACTCCTTTCATCTTATCAAGTGATTCATACTGGTCACTCACATCTGATTCATCATCAGACGAATCATAGTCCTCAATGATTGGAGCACTTTGATTCGTCAACGTTGAAGTGTCTGTTCCTTCAGATGAGGTACTCGAGGAACTGTCCGATTTGAACCCTAAACCAGTAGTAACTTACTCATAATCAAGAGGCACACTGGGTTCAAAACGAGGCATTTCCTCTTCATCGGGCATTCGAGTATAGTTGTGTCTCAAAGGGGGCGGACACTTCTTAAACCCAACGCCTTTCTTGTTCCCTTTCAGGTGTTGAGCGTCTATGATGTGATCAAGCACATATCGGGAGTTAGAATAACTCTCCAATTTGAGTTTGATTGCATCATGCTCGTATTTGGCAACGGCTAGCTCTTTCTTTGTTTCCTCAATGACATTAATGTAGCTATTAATACCAATTTGTTTGTTAAAAATAGTTTTTGTTAATTCGGAAACACTTTTCTTTAAAGTTTCGATTACAACTTTGAAATCCTTTTCATTTCGAGCTAACGCCATGTTTGCCTCCTTGCATTTAGACAACTCAATAACCAAACTTTGATTATGACTATGAACCTTTTCGGATTCCACTTTCAAATCGGCACACATATTACAAACACTAGGAGTAGGAGGATCAGAATTTACCTGACTTGTCGAGGCCAAGACATTTGCCATAAAGGCAGTCTGATAAGAAAAAGATCCGTCTTCAGAAAAGAACTTCTCCATTTCCTTTGATACTACAGCAGCCTTCTTGATCAGAATAGATTTCTGACACTTTAACTCCTCAGCTTCATTCAATAAGTCTTCAACATCAGAATTCACTTCTTCCTTCACATCAGATTCAGAATTATAACCAACCGAAATTGAGCTTTCTTCATCAGAACTCCCGCTATAACCAGAACTATCATCACTTTCAGCGAACTCTTCTCTGTGAACGTGCTTGATGTGATTGATGATCTTTGCATAACATGCAGTACCTCCTCCTTCTTGATCACCATCCCCAAATTGTACAGACCAATTATACCCTTCATCAGCTTGAACGACTAATGCTCTGGTGGTGTTTGAAGGTCCAGCCTGGATTTGATTGGTGGTGTTGTTCATAGCTACCATCATTCTTTCATGATTCTCTTGATTTGTGTTGAAAGTACTTGTCTGATTACGGAAGGGATTTTGATTGCCTTGTCTGCTCGGTCGGGTGCACTCACGTTTGAAGTGACCCTTTTCGCCGCAATTAAAACATGTAACCGCATCCTTATCAAAACCGTACTTTGTATCCTTCTTGCTTTCCAAAGAAGTTCTTCCTGTTCGAGTCATATAATCTTTCGCCCTTCTAACAGCACTCGCAAACGCCCACTTTATATCCATCAACTCCATTTCATCACGGTCTATCTGTTGATAATCTTCATTTTTCAAATTAATGTTTCCAATTTGACCTGCGACCAATCCGCAGTAGGCACTGACCATTGTATTGATAAGTTCCATATGTTCCTTTGCCACTTCGATGCTTACTTTCGAAAGGTTTGAAGTATCAACTCTGACTGTGTTGGGGTTTTGGGGTGGAGGGTTGTTACTGTAACATGCTTGATGTTGCTGTTGTTGTGGTTGGGCTTGTGGTGGGGGCGGAATATAAGCACTTGGATCAAATTGAGGTTGAGTAGTGGAAACTTGAGGTGGAGGTTGGGGTTTAGGTAGCCAGGTACTTGCATTGAATTGAGGTTTTGAAAAAGCATGAGCTTGAGCAATAACATGCGCTGGCGGAAAATAGGCACTTGGATCGAAAACTGGTGGAGGAGCTGACTGTGGAAAGGGAAACGAGCTTTTATTGGACATGAACGCCGTTTGCAGCTTAGGTTGCTGAACGGAACTGGAACTAGCTGGATGATTAAAACCACTGAGGTACGTGTCAGTATTTTGAGGAACTGGAATCCGTTTCGCTTTCCGGATCTCTTCATCATTCTTGTGTTCCAACTTCTGAATGAATTCATAGATACTGACAGTATCTAAAGTACCTGTATGCTTTAACAATTCAATAAAAGAACTCCATTTTGGAGGTAGAGCATCAGCAAACCTTGCAACCATTTCCTGTTGAGTTGCAGTAACACCATAAGAATACATTTCACTAATTAAATGATAAAAACGAGTTGTCATATCATTTAGTGTTTCGTTATCCATGAACTGAAATGATTCAAATTCCTTCTTCAACAAATCATGCCGTGTCTTTCTTGTAGCCGCATTCCCTTCTCCTCTTGCTACCAAGGAATCCCATAAGGCTTTCGTGCTAGTACAATAACTGAATTGATGATAAATGTCTTTGTGGAGTGCTTGTGTGAGAATAGAAAACACCTTCTTCTCAAGATCATATGCCTTTTTGTCGGCTTCTTGCATATTCATAAAAGTTGTGGCAGTTGATCTTGCTTCTTCAAGAGCTGTGTTATATGGCAAAATGAAGCACGTCCATAACTCGGTGTTTTGCCCTAGAACATACGTGTGGAAACGACCTTTACAAGTCGGATATTCGTTCATGTGATTCAACTTTGTCGGGCGGTTGTTGCTACCCGTTTCACTCTCACTTATCAATAAATTTTGAATGCTTTGATTCTAGTTCGTCACGAATGCCCATTGACTTGCACTAATTGATTGTTGAGGCATGACATCCCTTAACCAAACGGTTGTGGATGTCTGATCTTCACCTGGTCTTGGGTCCGTACTCCAATCCCATGGACTAGTACAACTCATGATTAATGTATTAAAGAGAGTACCTGATCACACACTTGAAAACACACTATTAAATCACTTTTGCAAATCCACTGTGAAAAATTGGCAAGTTTCTCGACGAAACTCTTCCCACGAAACTCAAGAAGTTTCGTCGAAGAATCTTTGACGAAACTCTAGGGGTTTCGTCGAAGTCTCTTATGGCAAAACTCTATGGGTTTCGTCGCAGTTCCTTATGGCGAAACTCTATGGGTTTCGTCGCTTGGGACTTTCATCGAGATAAGGTCTCAGTGAGTTGGTGAGATAGTTGGCGAGATTTTTCAAAAGTAAATCTTATCTTTAGTCTGACACAGAACACACGATTTCAACCTACAACATACTCATCTTACCAACCAGCATGGTGTCAAATATTTTAATCAAATTTTCAATTTCCTTTTAATTTTTAAAGTCCAAGAACACTATGAAGGTATGATAAACAACTTGAAGATATGAAGAACAACCCCAGAATATATGAACTTTCCGGCCAGATTTTTCACCGGAGAATTATCTGAATCACGAATATGCTTAAAACTTTCACTAAAAAACCGGTTTTACTATGTAAGCATACAAACTAACAAGGTTTTTGATAAACCTTTTTAGCAAACAAACAAGATGTACAGATTTTAATAAACTTTTCCAGAAAAGTATCAATTTTTCAAGAACACAATTTTCAGAAAATCATAAACAACAGTTTTCAACACTTGATAAAATCAACTATGTTTGGTTTTAAACAAGGATAAGAGCCAATGCTCTGATACCACTTGTAGGTCCCGATTCTCGGAGGATCGATCTTGAAACCAAACCCTTGTTTATCACAAACACGGTCACGAGTGCGGAATCCCCGTGACGATGCCAAACCAAACACAGATAATGATAACAAACACAAATTAACCAATGAATCACAGTCAATTGATTAGATGAGAACAAGGTTCAAATAGATACACACAATGTTTGAAGTAAAACTCTCAGTGGGTATGCTCTCATGGCTTCTGTGTGAAACCATGTGTGGTTTATATAGGCAGCCCAGCCCAACAGTTGACGAAACATCACATGGGCTTGACGAAACATCAATTGGGCCTAACGAAACATCACAGTTGACGAAACTCTAGGAGTTTTGTCACTGTTCACGGCGAAACTAGGAGTTATGACCATAAGGGAGTATCGTCATGTATGTGCTCGATGAAACATGGAGTTTCATCGAGGGCTGCAAATGATGTTATGCTGCAAACCGTCTGTTTGCAGCAGACATGTATAAACACACAAACAAACATAAACACTCAATATGCAACATGCATTGTTCATTAACATTACATAACAAACTGAGACAAACTTGTCGGACACAAGTAGGATAGGAGGATATCCGACTTGGTCGACGACGAATACAGACTCGATAACATAAAAGACCGTAAAAAATACATCGATAATAAAGACAAGTTACAGACACCAAAAGATGCATCAACAGTTAGGGATGACGAAAACATGTTTATACAAGTACAAGGACTATTTCCGACAAACTACGGAAGTCTGCCAATTCTTGTAACGACATACATTCCGGAACAGTGACACAAGCTACACATACCTTAAATACCCTTTACATAACTTAGAAATAAGTTTTGAGGGGTTCGGTTTGTGAAAAATAAGCTTATTTAGTCACAGGGACTAAAAGCTTTAAGACTGTGAAAGTATGCAAATTCGCGCATATTCTGCGTTCTGACCATATCCGTACATCCAAAAATTTTTGTAATCATTAAAATATTATATTTAGTGATGGGAATGCAAAAATACAACTTGTTGCGTATTTTGGATCGTTTTCGCGCCCGCTCGAACGTTCGTCGTAATTAACCGAAAAACGCGACCGTACGACCGAACGAACCAACATCCATGATATTTTCAAGCATATTTCAAGTCCCCTATGCTTTAAAATCCTTGTAAAGCCTTGAAATTGGGTTAACGGAGGTTAAACGCGTCGAAAAACAAGTTTGGAGCATGCAGGGACTGATTCTGCCAAAAACTGAAAGTCAGACCCGCGAGAGGCTTCAGACTAGAACCTTCAAAACAACTTCCCAGGTGTTTCCTGTCCACACTTGTGGGCCATTTTAAGTGTTCTCCAAGGCTCTCATTCCTGTCCACACATTTGTAGGGCCATGATTCTTCCTTGGTGACCACACAAACACATGGCATGATCTTGTTGATTCTTGAATACTATAAATACCTTGCACCATTTCATCAATAACTTGCTCATTCCTTTCTTTTCTTCATCTCCTACTCTACTTGGAGGCCACCACTTAGTTGGAGGTTTCCTAATTGAGTTTTCTTCATCCTAGAACACTTGTAAGTGTTCTTCCTAGTCTTGTTTATTTATTTTTAGCTATTTCAAGCTAAAAGTCAAACAGTGTTCGACTTTCAGCTTTGACCATTAATTGGTCAAGACAAAGTTCAATTGAACTTTGCAACGTGATCGTAATCACGATGGTTAAAATCCCTAGAGATTATACCCACTGATTACCACGTTTACTAGTCGTAGTGACGAGTCAAAGTTTCGGTCAAAATGCATGTTTATGTGCATTTTACGACGGAACTATTTTCGGGTATCAAAACATTTTGTTTTGGTACCAATTAGTTTTCTAACTTAGTTAAATATGTTTTATCATGTTTAACTCGTCACTTCTAGTTTAGTGCTTATTTAGGTTTGTAAGTAAAGCAGTGTTGACAACCGCTTAAACTTTCGAACCCAACCCGTTTGGTCGATCATTAGGATCCGACCAAACACATTTTGTGACCATAGTTGTATAGGGAATAAACTCTAGAGGTTATTCCTTATGGTCACTTCGTTTGGTTAGTTGTATGATAGGTAGCTTATATGCCTTAGGAAAATGACCAAAATGCCCTTTTTGCGCATAAATTCAATTTAAGCATATGTAACCTAAATTTTGACACTTAAACTGATATTGCAACATTATTAAACATATTTAGGCATATAAGACTTATCATAGGACTAGTTTGACTATCCGAACGCGCTTTTACGCGAACAACACGTTAACGTAGCGTAAACTACCTTAACGAGTTGTAATAGGTCACAAGCACTTAGGATTGTTTCCAAATCAAAATGTTAGGTTTAGTAAACCATTTCATATGAGTTCCAACACTCATTTGGTTTATAAAACCTCATTCTATCCAATTCCTCGAATTATGTCCCGTTACACTAACATAGTATCCGATACACTAGGAACCACTTCAACACTTGAACTCTTGATCCTTTGAGCTTTGTTATATCATTTGAACAAGACCTATACGCAATCCCAAGTGAGTACATAGTTCCCCTCTTTTAAACTTTTCAAATGTTTTGGGGTGATTCATATGTGTAACCGATTATTTTCAAATGTATGGCATATATGTGTTTACTAAGCGATTTTCTGTGTATTATTCCGATTATGCAAACACGGCGATTATCCAAATCCTTATAAGATCTATCTATCTTCATAGATTGATTCTTGTAGGATATTTGAAGTACAGTCTTAGATCTTCCTATCTTCATAGTGAGATTTTTAATAAGTACTTTACAAGACGATGGTTATGGTTTATGTGTAGAGATTGTTGGTGATTTAGATAACGAAACTAGAGTAATACAATAAGAACATGGTGGATACGCCGCTGGTACTTCCTACATATAAGTGTGCTTATTGTATTACCCTTCGTAGCATTATCCCGAATCACCATTAGGATTTAGGATGTTATGATTCAATGTGGCGAAACCAAATCCTTTTAGCATCTATTATCTTCATAGATTGATTCTTCTAGGATGTTTAAAGTGCTAATATTGAAATCCTTGATTGAATTTAATTGTGTACTTTAATTCATATTTGACAAGACAATGTGACGAAACCAAATCCTTTTAGCATCTATCTATCTTCATAGATTGATTCTTCTAGAATGTTTAAAGTGCTAATATTGAAATCCTTGATTGGATTTAATTGTGTACTTTAATGCGTATTTGACAAGACAATGTGACGAAACCAAATCCTTTTAGCATCTATCTATCTTCATAGATTGATTCTTTTAGGATGTTTAAAGTGCTAATATTGAAATCCTTGATTGGATTTAATTGTGTACTTTAGTGCGTATGTGACAAGACGATGTGACAAAAACCGGATCCTTGTAGTATCTATCTATCTATCTTCATAGTTAGACACTCGTGGGATGTTTAAAGTACAATTGAAGCCCTTGTTTGTATTCATTGTGTACTTTAATGCGTGTTTACAAGTTGTTGACAAGTTAACGATTTATGTGTTATGCGGTTAGTTGTGATTTAGATAACGAAACGAGTGTAATACAATAAGAACATGATGGATACGCCGCTGGTACTTCCTATATATAAGTGTTCTTATTGTATTACTCTTGTAGCGTTATCCGAATCACATTAGGATTTATGTGTTCAATTGATTCAATGTTCAAGTATTCAAATCCTTGTAGAATCTTTCATATCTTCATATGTTAGATTCTTAGAAGGATATCCAAAGTATTATTATAAATCATTGACTTGATTTTAATAATACTCACACAGGTTATGACAGATTTTAATATTGTTATTATTAATCCTTGATTGGATTTCTAATAACATACTCACAAGTTTTATGACGACTTCAATGTGAGTACAAAGTACAATTTTCAATGGCATAAAAATTACCTTGAAATAATCATATTGCCATATACAAAACTCTTGTCAAAAGTTTTCACAATCAAGAAAATGTATTGCAATACTAAACCTTTTGTCATTCTTTGGCTTCAAGATTTCATTTTCAATTGACAACTCTCGTAGTTGTCAAAGTATTGCAATACCAGACTTTTTTTGGCTAACAAAACCTATGTACTCGCCAGCTTTATTGCTGACTCTCATTTTCACATATGTTTCAGGTTTTCAAGTATGCAACGCGTAGGATTGCATCCGGGCCTTAGACTTCTTTAAACAAAAGACGATTACATGTATTCTATGTTTTGTAAAACAATGTTAACAATAATGAAACAATTTAGTACCAGTTGTTGTGAGCAATTTGTAACGTGACTCCCCGATATTTTTGGCACGTGTTACGCGATTGGGGTGTTATAGGATGCGCCTCAATGAAATAAAGAGTACATAACCCACCCTTTCATAGTAACATTGTTTCCAATCTTCATCAAACTTTTCAGAGTGATCAGTGGACATCTCCTGCTTATTAACTACGATACACATCCCGTAATCGAAATAATGAGCACGTAATGATAATAAAATTATCCACTAAATTCACAGTACCAATCGTGTGAAAGTTGCAATGTGATAATAAAGAAAAAATTATTACAACTTTTTTGGTAGACTGCTATAATGTTGCTAAAGCAAATGCAAACTGGAAATGGTAAGAAAATGACCCTTGAAACAAAATCTAGAAAGATATACCAACACTAATGCCCAGGTCAACTATTAATGAGTCCATGAAATCTGAATTTTAGTGGACTGTGAATCATACATGATCTCAAATGTCTTTGCATCGTCAAATTCTTCATCCCAACACTCTGAATAATCGATTGGGTGTTCGTTTAAATCACCTATTTTACTTTTACTACGAACAAGTTCTACACTAAGACCCGTGTTATTCTTAACATGATATCCAGATACCATCTGAAATGAAATATTTTTAGTGTATGTAGGATTGAACCATGAGATGTGTCTCAGTGAACTAAAGGGTACATAACCCACCCTGTCATAGTCATATTCTCCCAAATCTTTCTTAAACTCTTCAGGGTGATCCGTGGACATCTCCTGCTTAATAACTATGCCATACATCCTGTAATTGCATTTACGACCACATAATGATAATAAAAATCCACTAAAGTCACTGTACCAGTTGTGTGGAAGTTGCAATGTGACAGATTTCCTAATGCTTGATGGTTCAACACTGGGACTTACGACACTAATAAAGCGATCTTTAGCTGCATTTCTCTGCCATAGTTTACATTCCAGTTATGATGAACTTTATTATTATATTGTAAAAGTTAAAAAAGATTGAAATTCAAAAAAAACAAGATAAGAGTTATACCTCAAGCATAGAAAGTAGTACCCTCTTATTGGTTCTCTCTGGAAGTGAGACTTTCCACAACCATTTATAATCTGATAAATCTCTTACAATTTCAAGTGAGTCACAACCTTCTGCTTTGAGAATAGCTATGCTTGTTGGGAGGTCTGGCAATTCTACAAGGCGTTTGCAGTGTGACAATCTGAGGAGCTTGAGACCTGGGAGTCGTGAGATGCCGGAAGGTAATCGTGAAAATAGGTTTCCATCTAGGTATAGTTGTTGTAGGTTTAATAACTCACAAATATCAGATGGGATGTCTCCATCTCCCAAATTGCACCTACTAAGTTTTAACTTCCTTAAAGAACATGGAAATTGAGGTAGCTTCAGGCTCACCAACCGGTCTTGATGAAAAGATTGTAACCCCAAACAACCATTGAGATTCAGGTCTTTCAAACTTTTTAAGAGATGAAAGTTGCCCTCTATCCTTTTCAGTTTGTAACAATTAAATAAAATTAAAGAAACGAGGTTGGTACAAAATTGTCCAACTGATGGTGGGATTATTTCTATAACAGTTTCACTTAGATTAAGGGTTACCAAGCTATCCATGTTCGACTGGATATCCGGAAACTGTTGAAGTTTAATGCAATGACCAAGATTAAGAGTCTCCAACTTTTTCATGTGTGTGATGGGCGGAAACCTTCTAAGGCTTATGCAGTCGTACATGTCCACGTAAACAAGCCTTTTGTGATATCCAATTGATGGATGAATCTCTTCTAAACTATTACAATACTTTAAAATCAATCTTTCAAGACATGGAAGGCCGTCAAAATCTGGTGTCTTGATTAGTTGAGAGCCTTGAAGATCAAGAATTTTTAAATTTGGTAGACTCTGTTTCAAGAAAAGTAGGAAAAGTCAAATAAATAATTAAGTATACAACAATTTCCTTAAAGCATTTGGCATACTTGTTGCCGGACCATTGATCGATCATTAGGCAGGACAGGAGTTGTTAATTTATACACAAACTTAAACTAGCATATGATATAACATCTTAATATCTTATAATAACAACCTCTCTGTAACATGCAAAGTATATTCCAATTGCTTAACACATCATATAGTCCAAAAGTCTCCTCGATCCTCGCCCAAAAATCTACGCTCAGAATATTGTTATATTATACACAACTTGTAATTTTAAATTTATTACCTCTGGCAATATCATCAAAAGTTTCCTTAAAGCATTTGGCATGCGTATAATGTTGACTATTCAGGAAACTGAAACTAAGCTAATCGACTCCTAATTTCGTAGAGAAAGCATGACATTGACATGTATTTTTGTTAATGTAATATGTTATATAAACCTCTATTTATAGAGATGTCTAAGACCATGTGTAGTCGTTGGGGTGAATAATGCCCCACCCTAGGGCGTTTTGCGCCATGTGGCAGCCCAATCAACAATGGAGCATTATTGGGCGTTTTTACAAAAGGGGTGTAGTGGGGATGTGGGGCATTATGTTAAATGAGATGTAATATAATTAAATAAAACAAAAACCATCAAAAAAATCTTATTGGATAAATAATAGGAAGATGGAGGATGATTGGACAAACAAATGTGGGGCAAGGCGTGATTTAAATCATGCGAAAACAAAAAAAGTGACCAATCATGCCCAAGGGGCAGCATGGGGGCTTGATCGGGCGTTTTTGGTGGCTTTTTTTGAAAAAAACACGCCCATTACGGATGGTCTAAGACTCAATAACCACCATCTAACAAACAACTAACTAAATGCAATTAACTCATTAGTAACTCTAATAACTAATTATGTTCATTTTATGATTCATTTCACAGTTGCATCGCAATGGTTTCTGAAACTACAATGTTTACCTACCTTACACCCTTCCCACAGTTGTTTTTGCTCGCTAACTCTCAACATTAGACAACAAAGCTTTGTTGGCTGAAAATTTGATGGGAATGAAGATGCCGGACCCCCATTCCACAATATCCATCGAAGGTTCTTCATGTTTGGAAGAACATCAAATAGACCTGGATGTCTAAAATATGGCTCCGGAGCAAATACTTCATTTTCCTGTGTTAATTAATCAAAGGAACCAAACTGTGTCAGTAACGCTATAGACAAACGTCATTAGATGCACATATACAAAATTTATTTTTGCAAAGTTAATCTAACCATTGAGGGTGCAGCTGCCCCCATATCACAAAGGTATTTAAGATCCTCCTTCCAAATCCTGCTATGTTTCTCGAGATTATTAGGGTGTTCCCCTCTAACAATGTAGCGTGCCATTTCTTCTATCAAGTCATGCATCTCAAATCTTCCTAGTTCTGTAACTTTTATGAGGGATTTTTGTTCCAACACCTTTAACCCTATAACTGGGTAAAAATTACAAGCATCAAGCACCATCATTGCATCATCCATCTTCAATGAGTAGTTATGTCTCATGAAACATGCAATATCTAAGAATAAGTCTTTTTGGTGGGGTTCAAGTCCATCATAACTTATTTTGAGTCTCTCCATGACCTTCTCTTCTGGGATGCATTTTAACTTGGCCAAGGTACTCTTCCACTCATCCCGGTCTTTGTCGTATAGAAAAGAACCTATAACTTTGAGCGCTAACGGAAGCCCACCAGCATAAGAAACTACACGCAATGAAAGCTTCTCATAATCTTCAATAGGTTTATCTTTGTGATATGCATGTCTATTGAAGAGCTTGATTGCTTCGTAATGTGATAACAAACACACCTCATAAATATTTGTGTGAGCCCTGGAGGATAGCAAATGCTTATCTCTGGTAGTAATTATTATCCGGCTTCCCTCACCAAACCAATCATGTGATCCCGCTAACGCCTCAAGTTGCTCAAGATCATCGACATCATCGAGAACAACTAAAACCCTTTTGTGACATAGCTTTCTCTTTATCATGCTTCTTCCTCCTATCTCACTCCCTACCACAACGTCTTTTGTTTTCAAAATAAGTGCGAGAAATTTTTCTTGCAACTTTTCCAAACCATGCTTGTTTGACTCCTCACGAATATTTTGAAGAAGGCAGCAAGCTTCAAATCGGTGAGAGATTCCCGCATAAGCAGCAGATGCGAGAGTAGTCTTACCACCACCCCCAACTCCCCATATTCCAACCATGCGCACACCACCTGACTCGATTTCCAACTTTGATATAAGATCTTGTAAGCGGGTCTCTATTCCGATGAGGTCTTTATTATCGTTTGTATTTAGTGAAGAAAGCCTAGAAGAAATTGTACCAACAATGTCACTGATGCATTTTGCTTCATGGCTGCACGAAGGGTACATAAGGATATTTAGAAGTAGTTCCCTCCCACTCACTTATTCTTTTAAAATTACCAATTGTACAACTGAAATTGGATTTAAATTGCTAAATGTCAAGTATGAGATTTATTTAATTTCAAGTTAAAAAAGACGCAAAAACAATGCATTAAAATAGAGAGTAACACAAAACAAAATATTATAATACCTACATTTTCACTATATGTTTTGTAAAAGACAAGACTGGTTGTATATGACTAGCATTTTGGTATAAAGAACGTCTTTTTATATCTTGGCGTCAGGGAATTTTTGTAACACTTTGGTTTGGTTTGGGTGGGGTGGCACTTGGCACCATGAATTAAACATCTTTTAACACTTTCTTTTGAATTCTATAAATTATTAATATTAATGTGTTAAATTCATCGTTGCAAAAGTTGTTAGGTGCTCCCAAGTCGGTTGAATGGGGAGTTGTTAGTAGTCAGCCTAGGCGAAGAGTACTCGGACATGTTAAATTATAATGAAGTTAGTTTTCGGGAAACTATATGCATGTCAAATATCATAAGTTTGGAAATATTAAAAAAAAATACGTGAATATCAATATAAATAAAAAGAAATACATGTTCAAATAGTAAAGTATTTCAAAAATTAATATTCATTCTTTAATATAACAGATACAGAAATTAAGTTTCATTTTTTAAGTCAAACTCAGCCTGAGTTGACCTACTAGATCCGATTCCACCAGAGTCGACCGCTTGATTGATTACGAGTAATTAGGTGGAGTTAAAGAAAATCGCATTAGCAACCTACGCGATTACGACCTTGTTTTACAACATTGGTTAGATCTATTTAAATATGTTAAAAAGTAAATAATTATGATTGTAACTAGTTTTTCAGTAAACCCGACTAGGGATGAGCTCGGTTCGGTAAATTCGTTACCGATACCGGGTACCATTTGCTCATCCCTAAACCCGACTACTTTCAACTTAAGTGACCCACTGTCAAGTGTCAACAATAAAAACAAAACTTAAATCTACTCGTTATAGAATGCAAATATCTTGAGCATAAAAATGTTTTAAATAAAAATAAAAAAGAGAAAATTACCTGTTTTCATCGATGACCCATCCAGAAAGATTGCCAGCCTTTTCCAGAGCTTTTCTCCATGATTCAACTTTGTGCTTATTTTCCCTCTTATGTTTTCTAAATGCTTTTCCATATTTCCCCTTTTGTTTTCTAACATCCGATGGATCTACAAAATAAAATATGGGCTCAACGATTTGCCCTCTCGTGTCCATGCACTCCATAATATGCACAAGCTCGTCCAAGCACCAAGATGAATCTGCATAGTTTTCGGAGAATACAACTACGGCTATCCGTGATTCTTGGATAGCTTTCAAGAGGGCTGAACCGATTCGCTCACCCCGAGGAAGTGTTTCATCATCCTTGTATGTTTGGATTCCTTGTTGTACAAGATCCTTGTAGAGATGATCCACAAAGTTCCTGCGGGTGTCTTCTCCTCTAAAACTCAGAAAGACCTCATGATTCCATGCCGGAATCGACTGAGAAGAGGAGGATGAAGAAGCTATTGATCTGTAACTCGAATTTGTTTGGAAAGAAAGCAGTGGAACTTAATTAGGTCAAAGGAACAGAGGTGGTATAACACTAAATTTAACAATTTCCCCAAAAGTGAAGCATGAATGCTATATTAATTTTTCAAAAAGGAATAGATAAGCAATACTAAATCAAACCCTAAAAGATCGAGGATAGAAACACCTGTCTTGTTCGGAAGACATTGGGCTGTGTTGTTGATGGCGATGGGAGGATCCACTGAACAAAACGGAAACGATGTAGTAGACGGCGATACCGGCGGTGAGAACAGTGAAGAAAGTAGTGGGAGAGAGTCCGGTGTAGGCGGTTATAGCTTCTTTCAGAGTCTCCATGAGTTCAGCAGCCATTGCTGATGATGAGTGTTTTGAGATGGTCTTGTTTCTCTGGTTCATCTCCTGGTGTGTAAGTGAGTAAATAATACATATAGACATTATTATTGTTTGGTAGGTACAACAACTTTGTGTCTTTTACACATCATTTCGATTAAATAAGTCGGAAGGTTCTTGGATCCCTTTATTTTTCTTCAACTTATTTGACCAACTATTATTGTATCTCAAAATGCTCCTTGTTTAACTTTTATCACAAAAAGCTTATCACTTGTTTAAAACTAGAGTTGTAGACAAGCTAGACTACTCTCGAGCTATTAAGATCACCTAAAAAGTAAGGTTGTTTAGTATATGAGCACGAGCCTGATTTCACTTAGACCATGTGTAGTGGTAAGTTTGTATAATGCCCCTACCATGGGGCATTATCCGACACATGGCATCCTAGTCAGCGTTGGGGCATTATAGCAAAAGTGGCGTAGTGGGGCATTATACCAATAACCCCCATTCAATCATTTGAAAAAAAAATAAATAAATAAAGCAAACAGCCCCATGTAAATAAGTCAAACATGGCAGAGTTCTTCAAGTCATCCCATTGGCCACATGGCCATTCAAGTCAAACATGGCATAGTTGTTGAGCGTTTTATTTAAAACGCCATTCACCATTTTTTTCAAAATTTTTTAAATATAACGCCCCATGTAATGGAGGGGTGGGCGTTTTCGGGCGTTATTTTTGAAATTTTAAAAAAAAAAAACGCCCCACTACACATGCTCTTATGGAGCGAGTTCCAGCCGTCTTGCAAGTTTAGATGAGCCTATTATTTATTTCAGTTTTACTTAATATACTAAACTAGCAAGATTATCCACGCTACGCTGCGAGGTTTCAATCGATATCTATTTTGGTTCAGTATAGCAACAAAAAAAATATATTCAAAAGAATATCTACACATGTTTTACCTCCACTGAAAACCATAAAAACAATTTTAAAAGTAGTGATGGAGGATCCACTGAACAAAACGGAGACAATGTGGTAGATGGTGACACCGACAGCAAGTACAGAAAGTAGTGGGAGAGAGCCGGTGAAGGCGGTTATGGTTTCTTTGAGAGTCTCCAACAATTCTAATTAACAAACACACATATATCTATACTATACTAGGGTTATAGACCCGCATATTACAAGAGTTGAATAAAGGAAATTTCTCATGTAAAGTAAAAAATGGAAAATATGACATAAAAATGCTTAAAACCATCCACAATCAGGAAAATGTCAAGTTCTTCACTTCTTTGTTTGAAATTTAAAAGAAAACATAATAATTTATAAATTTACACAATTTAAAACCCAGATAATTATTGCTAATTACCAATAAAGGGCAAGGCTATATAGAAAACCCTATATATATAAAAAACCCTAGAAAACTCAACCTCCCGACATTTTTTTTTTTTGAAAAAAATAACACATGTAATATACATGTTTTTAAGAGTTTTGGGCCAAAAAAATCAAAAAAGCGACGAAGGGATGATTTAAAAAAAAAATTCAGCAATTTCTGTCTTTTGTGCCTAACACATGTTAGGCAACCGGACATTGCTGAAATTTGTTTATTTTTTTTAAAAAAATCCCTTCGGCGCTTTTTTGTTTTTTTGGCCCAAAACACTCTAAAACATGTATATTACATGTGTTATCTTTTTCAAAAAAAAAATGTCGGGAGGTTGGGTAAAAATGGGGGGAGATTTGAGTTTCCAGAGTTTTCTAAAAATTTAAGGGTTTTCTGTCTAGCCTTCCCTTAACAATAAATACATAAGTTAAGATTTACCATTTACACAACTTGAATTATTGATAATTCGAAATGAAAACCTACTCATGAGGAAAATGCTATATTGCTAAATTTTAAACATTAATTTGAGCGCAAATTTCATTAACGGTATTAACGGTTTTCAATTTGATATCATTGTTTGCAAGGAATAATAAAGTTTAAACTCTTTATAAAATTATCACATTTTTTTTTATAAAAGGAAAGTTTTGGTTTGTTTTATATACCAACATACGTAGTAAAATCTAACTCTAGTATGCAAAATTTGGTACTCCAAGCGAGAATACCGAAATTAACCTCGGTACCCGTTATTACCGAATAACAAAAGCCCCTAAACTTGAGTATTGGTACTGATGTATTTTGGTTAGTAAGGTAGACATGTTAACTAGAGATGGATACTCGACCCATCCCTAGTTAACATGGCGACCCCACTTATGGTAAACTTTTTTTTTTAAATATAAAGTTTTAATAGCCGCATGTCACTATTTGAGGCTAAGTTTTTCCTCATACCCTTAAATTTTCACTAAAACGCCACCATTTTTCTTACGAATAGTAAATTTTATTCATGTGTCAATATCTCATCTTAGAGTCAATTTTTATTTTGGTTGAATGGTTGGTCTATTTTGGCAATTTTCTCGATGCAAGGGATGAGAATAAAAACCTTATTGTCCTCCATTGTCCCAATCACATTGTTGTTATTGACATACCCTGATATTTATTGCCTACTTCCCACTAGTTTAACACATAGTTATCAAAAGCGCTCACCTGGTGCGTCTAGGCGCAATTTTCAGGCGAGGCTCAACCATACCGCCTTGTGCCGTTAAAGGCACTCTTCTGGTAAGATTCCGGTCAAAAATCGACTTTCTGGCGACTATTCCGGCCAGATTCATGCCCAGATACCGGCGAACTTCTACAAATGAGTGCCACTTTCCTTATGGACAAATTTATGGTTTTGGATGGATCATTGGAGACAAAAATTTGAAGAGGAGAGGAAGAAAAAGATCAAAGAATGAGATACAACATGACTTGCAAGAAAAGAGACTATGTTTTGACTTTTGAAGAGGAGAGCAAAATTTTTGCTTAAAAACTTACTTTAACAGTGTTTTACAGAAAAAAGCTTGGTACTGGACAGAAAGGAGACTGTGTCAACAGTTACCAAAATTCATATTTCTTTCCAAATATTTTAAGTTATTATATCAAGTATTCAAATTATATTAAAAGGTTTTTTTTTTTTTTTTTTTGAAACTAGTTGGAGGATTTTAAATTCTAATTATATTTGTTGTATAGATATATTTAGAGAGTAATATTTAATTTTATACACCTATAAGATATATTTATATCTTTTTCAACACATAATACATTTTATTATTTTTCTTTCATTTATGTGAGTTTTTTTTCTCGGGCCCTCGCTTTTTTTGCGCCTTGCGCCTAGACCCCATGCGAGACCTATACGCCTTAAGTGCGCCAAGCGCATTTGATAACTATGGTTTAACATTAAGAAATATATGAATGGAGGTAGGTAGGTCAACTTGACATCCCCATCATATTTATTGCCTACTTCCCACTAGTTTAACATTAAAAGAAACTAGTGTTTAACACCCGCGTTGCAGGCACGTAAGTCGTAAAATTGTGTTAAGTAGTAAGCAAACGACGTCAAAAAAGTGTAAAACAAAAACACTAATCTATACTGCCACGTGACGTAAAACGCAGGGTATAAATTGCAAAACAAAAATATGAATTTATACCGTCGTGTGACGTAAAACGTAGACAAATATGAATACAAAGTTATACTGCGAGTTGGCATAAAATATAGATAAACTCGAATTATATAGAAAAAGCTTTAACATAATGAAAAAAACACAAAACTTTAAGACCATATAAACCATTTTAAATAAAAAAACAATAAAAGAAAAAAAATTACTACAATATAAAAACCATAAAAAACCAAAGTGGTAATACATCAATTCTTATTATATAATAATAAACCAAAAATTACAACCTTCTAAACTAAGGGTACAACTAACTAAAGCATGAGACACCAGCTAAGCTAAATGTACAAAACTATATGCCTAGAAATGTTACAAATTTATATATTATATAAGTATATGGATGGAGGTAGGTAGGTCAACTTGACATCCTCATCATATTTATTACCTACTTCCCACTAGTTTAACATTAAAAGAAATATATGGATGGAGGTAGATAGGTCAACATAAAAATTCAACGTTTCACATTGCTTCCTATATTCTAAGGGGGTGTTTGTTTTTTCTTCAAACATCTTCAAGGGAACCATTGTCTGCAGGCGCGCAGACGTTTCCCTTGAAGACTGTTTGTTTTTTTTTTAAACAGGTCTGAAAATGGCTTATATCATTTTAAAATAAAAGCTATGAACCCTTCCTTCAAACATCTTCACACAACTCCTTCAAACATCCTGCTACCAACATCTCCAGCATCCTCTTCTTCTTCTCAATTCCACACAAAACCATGAAGACCTCTTTCAGAGGAAGCTATGACGCCGGCCGTCGCCTCCGTCTGCCACCACCACCGCCCCTTCACCCACCACCGCCCCCTCTCCTTCCGCCCCCTCAACCACCACCACCGTCGTGGCTGCCATCAACCTTCAACATCATCATGGTAACCGCCTTTAGGGCCACAAACATAAAGCAGCAAGAGTCATCCTTCGATTCAAATCACCCTACTTATTACGGTAGCTGGCACATCTCCGACGAACGGAGTTTCGGTACCTCCAAATATGGGAGCCAATCCCGAGCTTGAAAGCCTGTTTCCTGAGAAAAAGCGAGTCAGAAATCCTTTTGTTCCAATCGGTATCATTTCTATTCTAAACCCTAGTTTTTCTCACTTCAAATCCATGTTGCTGTTTATCTTGTTTAATTGGTTGTCTTTTTAAATTACAAGCATTTTGTGGCAATCATGATTTACCTGCCAATTATATGATCATTAGTGTTTTGGTGATATATCTTTATTATAATCTTTTAATTTGAATATGCTATGTGTGTGTAGTGTCTGGAAATGATTAGATTATATGCTTAACCATGTAAAGTAACGTTTCTAATTTCATAAGTTAGATGTTTGCTGGAGCACTGATGGTGCAGTTATTTTGGTTACTGGCTATTACTGTGAAACTTAATATTATTTTTCTGTGTTTATTCATGCTGATTATAAAGTCAGTACCGGCCATAAAACAATTGGAATGTGTAGTTGAGGTCATTGTTTTAGGATGTTTTGATTTGGCAAATAAAACAAAGTTCATGTAGTTTGTACAGACAATATCAATTTATAAAAACAAACAGTCTTATATTTTCAGCTCGAAGAGCTTCAGACAACATCTTCAGTTGCAGACATGAAAACAGATGAAATTAGCTTGCAGACAGTTTATGTCTGCAAAAACAAACAACACCTAAGTCTATTCACATTTTCTAATCAAGAAAAGGAAATTTCTTACTACCTTCAACATTGGTTCCTTCAAGAAAGGTCATAGTGGCAATTTCATATTATCTTCAACTAAGGCTATCAAAATACAAAAAAAAAAAAAAAAAAAAAATCAATAAATGTCATTTTCTGTTTAGGATGGTACCAAGGTGTTTATATTATTTTCAAAACAACAAACGAAGATGGATGCAAAATGTTGGAAAGACAAGTCTAACTTAAAAACTATAAAAATCATCCACATTATGGGGCATCAACTAAGACTGACTAATATTGATTGGTGATACAAACAAAATATTTGAAAAACCCAATGTTGTAAGAATTGCCAGGCGCAAATCGGTCAGTTGGGTACCGACTAGCGATTAATCGGGATTAATAAGAATTAATCCAATTGGGATTTTTATATATTTTTAATCATCTTGATTTTGATCGGTTCACTTTTTGCTTTTCTTATCTTCTCCTCGTTTTCTCAACAGGTAGTTCAGTTTTTGATATGTGCAATTTGTATGAAAATACAATCTACAACAAAAAATGAATTCCATAAATGTCTCTATCCCGTTCACCGTCTCTAACTGAAGATGACACTGGCAAGTGCAAGACTCGCATGAATATCCAAACCGGCCTCCATCGGAGTAGGAGCCGATGCTAATGAGAACTCAACTTATTCTCTACCAAGGACTGTGGTGATGGGAATCATTATAACTACGAGTGCGATTGTGAATTGTAGTGCACTATCGTAAGCCATTTTATCAGCAGTAGGAGAGATCAGTAATAATTGGTGACATTAGAGAGAGAGGGAGAGAGAGTTTGGAATGTTGCAATGGAGATGTGAGTGAGGGTCTGTTTATAAACATTGGTTGGCTCTAACGGTCGAAAATGTGAACATTAGAACATGATGGTTTGGGATTTTCAATATGAAATGATGCAATTTATCAATTAACGAAATGTAAATCAAATTGATACCGACGACAACACATGGAAGACGAGTATCCTTGTTCGTCGTAATATAAATAGGATGATGTTGGTGGTAGGTGGGGGTAGTGGTTGGTTGGAGAAGAAAGTGGAAGGGTACTGATGTGTGCGCGTATGTACATGTTTTTACAATGAATCTTACAAACGATTCGGTTTTAAATTTATAAAAATGATTTATACTTCAATATTTAAAACACACACGAAAGGGCAAGTGTACCCCGTCATATATGTAGTAAAATATCGGTAAGAACCAAGTGTTGATCCAAGGATGTGGGCGGAGAAATAATACTAAACCTTTGTCATTAAACTACCGGTAGGAAGATAAGAGTGTGATTTTCTAAAAACTAAAATAAGCATAAACAAATACGTATAACAACATAATAGACTCCAAATAAGAAAATAAGTATATAGCCTTGCTTTTTATACAACCAACGTATATGAACTAAGTCGGTTTTGTCACTTGAAACATTTGATCAATTTTCCATTTTCAAGACAATTAGTATCCCTTTCGGGAATCCTAACATGACAATCATTCGGAAAGCTAAAACGATAAACAGACTTTAACCACCTAAAATTGTTCTTTAACGTGCAATTGATAAATGTCTATGAAAATCCCCTAAAGATAAGTTAGTCATTCGTTAGGAGTTTTCTAACCTCACTTAATGAAGGAAAGTGACACCGATAAACACAATGCAACCACCGAGACAAGCATAAACTAGATTAAATCACAACCGAGTTCATTTTACAAATCTTGAACATAAATTCACCAAGATAGCAATTTTGGCCTAAATCACCAACTAAGCTAACAATTCAATGCCAAGAATTCATAACAACACCATTTAACCCGTTAAGGCCCTTACGTGAGGGAAAGCTTTCTTGATTAACAATAATTACCCCTTATTAAACCACTAACCATTTCTAGTATCATGGTGCACACATTTTAACCAAGTTAAACTAGTTAACCAAGTTCAAAGTCTACTAATACATGATTAATTAAGCATCTTCTTTCAAATATCTCAACTAACCATATACTAATCATCCAAGATAATTACTTATGATCAAGAAATCAACATCAATAAACAAGGTTGCAAACTAATCATCAAGGAATAACATAGAAAATGCTTCAAAGTGTCATTACAAACATAATTAACATACTAATGGTTGTAATTAAGCAAGGGATACTAGTGTTTTTGCCCTTAGGCTTACAATAATACATATTCATTAACCAAAATGCTTGAATTACAACAAAATCATGGAAAGATTCAAGAAATCAAACCATAAACAAGCACTAGATTGAGAATCTGGATGATAACGGAGCTAAACGGCACAAGATGGCTTGAATCCGGGTAAAAAGCAAAGCCTCCAGAACCTGAAAATCGTCTGTGAAGCTCCCAAAAGTCCAGAGTTGCGAATAGAATGCTGTTGTCTGTTTTTTATAACTTTTTCAGATCACACGGTCGTGCCAATAAAGTGCACGACCGTTCACTTTATATTACTGTTCACCATACTTATGTGACATCAGCAGATCTTGACCGGTCTTCGTGGTCGCACGGGCGTTCCATTTATTGCACGAGCGTGCATATCCGGGTTTATATTGGCACGACCCACTGCACTGGTGGTGCATCTCCGGGCTGGGGTTGATCATCGCATCAGCATGGACGTTCTTTCAGTCGCAGAGTCATGCATTGCCATGATCCGCTGCACTCCTGATCGCACTGGCTGTGCAGTTCCGGGACGAGCTCTGTTGTCGGATCCGCATGGTGGTGCCACCAGTTGCACGGCCGTGCAACTCGCCCAGGTCAGTTTTCTCACAGAATCTTCGCAGCTTTGTCGTTTCGCCCGGAAAATCCTCGTTTTCATCATCTTCTTGTTCGGCACGCTGTTTAAGGCCTGTAAACAAAAGTAAACCCGATTAAGTATCCGATTCACGGTTTTTCGGCCAAAAACGCGTAAAATAGGGGTAAAATGGGGGAATAAAACATAGGTAATTTGGTGAATATCAAACCTCCCCACACTTGAACCTTGCTTGTCCTCAAGCAAGCTAAAACTAAAATGTAATAAAAGCTAGATTCTAACAAGAACAAGTATTTACCAAATTACCTACTAATATAACTACAAACGGTTAGCCGGTTTTTCGAAACGCAATATCAAGTGATTTAAACCAAACAAGCACATTCAAATGTATGTATGGATAACCAAAAAGCCGTGACTTCACTCCGATTGACTTAGCACGCTAATCTTCTCACACCTCACAATGTTCACACACACTCGGTTTTATTTTTGTGAAAACATACATAAAATGTGTATGTGTAAACACTCAATGCCTCGACAATGAAACGTGTAATGTCATAAGCTTGTCACAAGATCTCATCTCCACCAACTAACATGCGAAAAAGTGCAAATCAAGAGGTCTTTACGGGTTGTAACGATAGGCTTGGGTGAAGGGTATGGAATGGGAATTTTAAAGTGACGAAATGGTTAAAACTCGGTAATAGCATTTAACTAGCGTAAAATAATAAAACTCTACATACTAACGCCTTAAAATGGCGACTTTTGCGCTATCGAGCTCATCAACGAGATTTCATCATTTTAGCATTTAAAATTGCTCGAATTTTGTCGACTTCACCCTATTTTAGGGTGTTTAATTTTCTGATTTTTCTGGGTTTTTTTTTTTTTTTTTTTTTTTTGCAAATATATAATCTAATAGCTTTGTACAATGAACACTAACTACAATAAACGCTAGTTAAGCGATTTTTAACCGAGTTTTAACACTAAAGGTTTAGAAATAAAAAGGGTAAATTTGGCTAAGTGGGTGATTTTGTTGGGTAAACGAAAGAAAAACACGGGAAAGGCTCAACATGGTTAATCCTAATGGGTAATGTCGGGTTTAGGTAAACATAACACAAAGGAAAAGGCTAACTACAAAGGGGTTTTCTAGGTGCCTCTATCATTTCTACACTATTTCACAAGTTTATGGTCTTAACAAGCATGCTAGTGACAAGTTCTAAACTACACGTGACATCCGGCTCACTCCTACTCCGAAATGAACAAACATATAACAATTTTAAGGCTTAAATATGCTCACATAACGGAAGGAATGGGTAAAATTGTGAAAATTATCATGCAAGATTTTCTTTGTTTGTCACGTTTTCTAGTTATCTTTTTCAAAATTTATTTGGCTTGCCGGTTTTTTATCATATCAGAAGCTTTCTAAAACAACAACTAACCGGTTTATTTACTAAAAATATATACAATTTTCTGATTTTTTTGATTTATATATATATATATATATATATATATATATATAGAGGACAAACAAAGTCAAAGTCAAAATGTTAAACCCCCTCCCCACACTTGAACTTCGCAATGTCCCCAATGCGAAACCCGAGATATAGAGAAAAAAAAGGAGAATAACACTCCCCTGAAGATGATTTAGGTGCAACGAGTCTCCAAAGCTGTTTCTGTGGTGTGCTCCGGTCCAAGATTTGCTTCTAAAATCTATAATGATGTCGCAAAGCAAAGCAAAGCAAAACAAAACAGAAGGCAGAGACAATCTAAACGCAAACAAACCATAATCTACATAAATAAAAGAAGTACTAAATATCCATACATGAGACATAACAAATAAACTAAAATGTCTGAAAAAAAAACATAATACATAATCGCGGGTGTTTGAAATGAAAACCAAAATGAACACCCAAAAACATACTACTAAAATAACACCACATCCACTAGCTCAGAACTCCCACTACTGCTCGTCATCCGCACCTCCTCCTGTGCCGGATGGGCCTGCCTCGCCATAATCACCTGGGTTCCCGAATGGGAACTGTGGTGGGGGCCCAAAGTGGTTAGGGTAGGTGTTCTGAAGCCCCCCAAATATGTATGAAAATCCAGCATGCACCTCCTGGCGTATGAACTCTTGGTTCGCCCTCAGCTGATCTTGGTTAATTCGCAGCTGCTCTAGACTGGAGGGGATGCCAGGAGGCCAGTGCTGGTACTGCGGGGAGTGCTGCTGCTGTGGTGAGTGTGGTGGTGTGTGTGGCGGCTCCTCATGCTGCTCCTCGTCTTCATCATGCATAACCTCGTCCTCACCATCCCCTGGGAGTGGAGGCAACGGGTCCCAGACCTCGTTTTCCAACCCTTTCAACCGATCCCCGTGGTCGGTCTCTGCTATAATCCCCATGGCTTTCAAAGAACGGATGTCAACATACATACCCTCGGTAACCAAAGTAAGACCCTGAACCACCTCATCAGTCATTATACCCATGCCGTAGGCGATCTGGGTAACATACTGACCACCATGTATTTGACTGCTGTTGGTTCTACCCGAACTATGCACAAAGTACTCCGCCATCCGTGCGGTGAGGTTGATGTGGACCCCCTCCGCGAGCGCATAAAGAAATATAATATCCGGTGTGGGACAGTTTCCCAAACTGTCCATGCGCCCAGCTATGGTATGGCTAAAGATGTGGTGCATAACTCTGTGCAAAGGGTCTCGTAATCTTGAAGCCTTGGTCATCCTAGGATCATACGGCCCGCCAACAGCAACTCGCCCCCAAAACTCACCCCGCTCGTCTTCGCTGGGGAAGGTGAACTGATCAGTAAAAAACTCGGAGTCCATGTCTTCATCGGTGTAAATACAGAGTCTTCGACCTAACCTTCCCACGGTCCAACTGTGTCAACGACCGCCTAACCTGAAATTTATCCGTTTCTTATAGTGGAAGTTTGGAACTTTACTCGCTTTTGGCTTATCATACGAGTAGGTAGCGAAGAATTCTAGCGTAAGCTCCAGATAGATCGGACGGTCGATGTTGACCAAACGCGCAAGCAGAATTGTTAACATGTTTTCGAGCCGGTCGCGTTGGTTTAATTCAGTCATAACATCCCAATCCAACCTTCTAGGGATGCCGAACGGATTCCGCCTTTGCCATAGTGCATTAAGTTTCGGAATGCAAAGACTTTCTCGCGCGTCGTTTTCATTGAATTGGAGAAACGGATGGTTCATCTGCATGAGGAATCACAGTTAGAACAAGAGAAGCATAAAAAATATCATTCGGAAGAGCCTAACACACAGTTATGAAGGTTCTGTCCTACTGATCTGGGCGATTCGCACGGGCGTAAATGACATGCCTTTCCGTAAACAAGCCTAAAGGGAGTAGTCCCAATAGGCGTCTTGTAAGCCGTACGGAAAGCCCAAAGCGCTTCATCGAGTTTGTTTGACCAATCCTTGCGGTTTGCACCTACCGACCGTCAAGGATTCTTTTCAACCCCCGGTTCGTGACCTCCACTTGCCCACTTGTCTGTGGATGATAGGACGTGGATAAACGGTGATGCACACCGTAACGGGACAAAGCTCTCTCAAGCTGAGTATTGCAAAAATGGGTCCCTCTGTCACTGATAAGCGCCTTTAGTGTGCCAAACCGGGCAAACAAACTTTTCAAAAATCTCACGACTACCCTGGCATCATTGGTGGGTAAGGCCTGTGCCTCCGCCCACTTCGATACATAATCAACCGCAACCAGGATATATTTGTTTCCTCGTGAGGGGGGAAATGGTCCCATGAAGTTTATCCCCCAGATATCAAAGACTTCACATACTTGTATCCAATTTTGAGGCATTTCATTGCGTGCCAATATGTTTGCTGCCCTCTGGCAAGCATCGCACGCACTGACCCACTTCTGCACATCACGGAATATTGTCGGCCAATAAAACCCCGAATCGAGCACCTTCTTAGCGGTGAAATTGGCACCATGGTGACCTCCTGTAGGTCCCTCGTGATAGTGGCGCAGAATGTCAGTCGCCTCTTTTCCCAAAACGCATCTCCTTATCACCTGATCAGCACCAACCCTAAACAAGAAAGGGTCATCCCAAATGTAGTGCTAGACGTCCAAAAAGAATTTCCTCTTTTGCTGGTGAGTCAACCCCTTAATCAGAATCCCGCAAGCAAGGTAGTTCGAAAAGTCAGCGAACCAAGGTGACTCACCGCATATCTCAACACTCATCAACGACTCGTGTGGGAAATTGTCATTGACTGAATCCCAACGCATGTCCTTGATGTCTCCATGCTCCAACCGAGATAGATGGTCAGCCGCTACATTCAACGCACCCTTTTTCTCTTGAATTTCGATATCAAACTCCTGCAGCAATAGTATCCATCTGATGAGACGTGGTTTAGCGTCCTGTTTGCTGAAAAGATATCTGACTGCAGGATGATCAGTATACACAATTGTTTTTGAAAGCACTAAATACGATCTAAATTTGTCAAATGCGAATACGACCGCCAAGAGCTCTTTTTCTGTCGTGGTATAATTCTCCTTAGCGTCGTGAAGAGTCTTGCTCGCATAATAGATCGGGTGAAAGAGCTTTTCTTTCTTCTGTCCCAGGACGGCCCCTATAGGGAAATCGCTCGCGTCGCACATAATTTCAAATGGCAGACTCCAGTCAGGCGCGACTAAAATAGGGGCCTCGGTCAACTTTTGCTTGAGAAGGTCAAAAGCCCTCAAGCAATCATCCCCAAAGATAAACGGAGCGTCTTTCTCCAACAGACGGGTCATGGGCCTAGCGATTTTAGAGAAATCCTTGATGAATCGCCTGTAGAACCCTGCATGACCAAGAAAGCTCCGTATCGCTCTCACAGAGGTGGGCGGTGGAAGTCGTGAAATAATATCAACTTTGGCTGGATCGACCTCCATACCAGCACGCGAAATCTTATGTCCCAAAACTATGCCCTCTCGTACCATGAAGTGGCACTTTTCCCAGTTTAGGACAAGATTCGTTTCTTCGCACCTCTTCAACATCTTCTTTAAATTTTCCAAATAATGATCGAAGGAATCTCCAAATACCGAAAAGTCATCCATGAACACCTCCATAGAATCCTCGATCATGTCATGAAAAATCACAACCATGCATCTCTGGAAGGTCGCCGGTGCATTGCACAACCCAAAAGGCATTCGCCGGTAGGCGAATGTGCCAAAAGGGCAAGTAAAGGTAGTTTTCTCCTGATCCTCAGGAGCGATAGGAATTTGAAAGTACCCAGAAAACCCGTCCAAGAAAAAGTAGTACGACTTCCCCGACAGACGTTCCAACATCTAGTCGACGAATGGAAGCGGGAAGTGATCCTTGCGAGTAGCATCGTTGAGTTTGCGGTTGTCGATGCAAACTCGCCACCAAGTGACGGTACGGGTAGGAATCAGCTCATTCCTATCATTTGGGACTACAGTAATACCACCTTTCTTGGGTACTACTTGCACTGGACTCACCCACACAGAGTCAGATATAGGATAGATCAATCCGGCATCCAACAACTTAATCACTTCTTTCTTCACCACGTCTTGCATATTTGGATTCAACCGCCTCTGAGGCTGTGCATAGGGCTTGTACTCGTCTTCCATCAGAATCTTATGAGTACAAAAAGAATGATTGATGCCTTTGATATCCATAATCTTCCATGTTATTGCTTTCTTATGAAGTTTAAGAACCTCGAGAAGCTGCTTTTTCTCCTCTTTCGCCAATGATGCTGAAATAATGACCGGTAAGCGACATTCCTCATCCAGAAATGCATACTCGAGATGTGGTGGGAGTTCTTTCAACTCTAGAGATGGTGGATCTTCAATCAAAGGCTTTGATTTTTCGTCATCTACATGGCCAATTTCCACAAATTGATCCAGACCCTGGGAACCATCATCACCGACTTGGAAAGTCGGCTGCTCGAAATCATGGCCCTCCTGCGTAATGCCAGTCAGGTCCCCACACGACAGACGTGTGTCCGAATCAATCTCTTCAATAGTGCCTTGGAAATGAGAGCACACACATCCGTCGACAATGTCGACATAATAAAGCATGTCATCGTGACTTTGCGGATGCTGCATTGATCTTTTAATATCAAATGTCACGTGCTCGTCATTTACTCGGAGCGTGATTTGGCCAGCTGCTACATCAACAATCATCCTCGCAGTATTGAGGAACGGGCGTCCAAGTATCAATGACACTTTTGAATCTTCGTCCATGTCAAGAATAACAAAATCCATGGGGAAAACAAATTTATCAATTTTAACAAGTATGTTTTCAACAAATCCACGCGGATACTTGATTGAACGGTCTGCCAATCGAATGCTCATTCTAGTGGGTGAAGGCTCACCCAGATCCAGTTTAGTAAAAACCTTATAAGGCATAAGGTTGATACTCGCTCCCAAATCAGCCAAGGCATGGCTAACAGACATGTTTCCTATCAAGAAAGGGAGCGTGAAACTGCCCGGAGCTCCCATCTTCGTGGGCAGACGGTTTTGTAGAATGGCATAACAACTTTCATTCATCACCACACATGATATATCCTCGAGCTTCTGTTTATTTGAGAGGATGTCCTTTAGGAATTTCGCATACTTTGGCATCTGGGCCAGGGCTTCAACAAATGGTATGTTTATGTGCAGTTGTTTAAACAATTCAAGGAACTTACCGTATTGTTCTTTGTTTTTCTGTTTCTTCAGCCGGCCATGGTATGGAACTGGAGGAGTGTACTCTTTGACTGGCTCCTGGACTTGTGCTATACTTGTTGGGCGTAGCCTGGCGTGCACCTCGTCCGGTGTATCAGTCGGGACCGTTTCAGTGATCGGTGGTGAGTCCGATATGTTAGGTCCTGTAGTCTTGCCACTCCTGGTCATAACCGCATTTACATGCCCGCGCGGATTTGGCTCTGTGTTGCCTGGAAGACTACCTGGGGGTCTCTCCGACATCATCTTCGCCAGCTGACCAACCTGGTTCTCGATATTCTGAATCGAGGCTTTCTGACTCCTCATTTCTCCCTCATGGGCTAGAAAACGATCTTCGCTTTGTTGGTATCGTTTTTCAGCCAACTGGTTTGCACTCGTGGAGCTACTAAAAAGCTGAGCCATCATTTCTACCAGCTTAGAACTTGACTAAGGGGCTTACTGCTGGGAGCTACTCCCGGCGCCCTGATTTTGTTACAAATATGGACGAGTCTGGAAAGGTTGGTTGTACTGCTGGAACTGCTGACCGTGAGCCTGCTGCGGCGCTGGAGTGCGCTGGGCAAATCCTAGTGGGTTCTGATTACCCACATTCGCTCTCCACCTAAAATTTGGGTGATTCCTCCATCTCGGGTTGTATATATTGCTGTACGGGTTGTTCTGTGGCCTTACCTGATTACTCACAAAATCTACCTCTTCTTGGCTCTCATACACAGCTCCCTGGAAGCATGCACCAAGCTCGTGTGACACTCCGCACTGGTCACATCCAGAGCTAGCCTGTGCAGCCATCTGGGACTTATCAAACTTCGCCGAAAGAGCTGAGATTTGTGCAGTAATGGCTGTGTAGTCGTCCATCGCGTGTACTCCTGGGCGAGATGATGATAATGATGTCTGGCCTCTCTCTCCCTCTCGACGTGAGCTAGACTTCAACGCAGCCTTTTCGATGATAGAATAGGCTTCATTTGGCGTCTTTGTCCCTAGATCGCCTCCTGCATTCACGTCTAATCTCTCCTGCGTATCACAATTGAGTCCTTGGTAGAAAGTTAAGACCAATTGTCTTTTGGAGAAGCCATGATGTGGAACATCTAGTAACAAATCTTTAAACCGCTCCCAGGCCACGTGCAACGACTCTCCCTCATCTTGGCGAAAAGTAACAATCCGGTTTCTCAACTTGGTTGTTTTCTCAGGCGGAAAGTATTTTTGCATAAATAGCTCCGCCAGCTCATTCCAGGTCCTGATGGACCCAGCTGGAAGTGACATAAGCCAAGCTCTAGCTTTGTCACGAAGTGAGAATGGAAACAACCTCAACCGAACAACATCCTCCGAAACATCTCTAATCTTGAACGTCGAACATACCTCGAGAAAAGCAGCTATGTGTCGTCCGGGATCTTCATGCTCGCGCCCGTCAAACTGTACCGAATTCTGCACCATGTTAATAATACTAGATTTAATTTCAAAAGTAGGTGCATCTATAGTAGGTCTAATAATACTGGGCTCCAAGCCTGTTTCTCCGGGCTGATTCGACTCATTCAAAGGTCGCTCGTCGTCCACCATGATTGCGTCTCCTTCGTCCCCTGAGCCCTCGGCTTCAGCGGGTACCACCAGCTCCGGCTCACCAGCTGCGAGCAGCAGCCCAACCGCACGAGATCTCTTGCGAAGACGTCTCCTCAGATCACGCTCGGGTTCGTCTGATGGCTCAACAGGATCGGGGGTTGAGGACATCAACCTGCAAACGAAAAATAGACACAATGAATATTTTATTATTATAATAATGCTGTTTTTTTTTTTTTGCTGAATTAAAACAGAATTTCTCTTTAAATGGGCTGAAAATTTTATAAAAATTCAAGAATGGGCCCGAAATTTTATAAAAATTAAAACAACTAAAATAATCAAATCGGCTAATGTAAAAATGATTTTTCGGAGCCGAAAACTCAAAGAATAAATGAATAATAAGTCCGAATTCGAACAAATAAATGGAATAAAAATCTTACAAGTGTATGAAATAAGCTTGAAAACGAATAAATTAAATTAAAAACAAGAAATATTAACAAATAAATAAACGAATAAATAATCACGAAAATATTCACAAATATTAACAAATATGTACATCGATAAAATAATGACTCGGGTCGTTCCTAAAGCTCGCCACATCCACAGTAATGGCGCCAAAAACTTGACGTGTGCGCGTATGTACATGTTTTTACAATGAATCTTACACACGATTCAGTTTTAAATTAATAAAAATGTTTTATACTTCAACATTTAAAACACACACGAAAGGGCAAGTGTACCCCGTCATATATGTAGTAAAATATCGGTAAGAACCAAGTGTCGATCCAAGGATGTGGGCGGAGAAATAATACTAAACCTTTGTCATTAAACTACCGGTAGGAAGATAAGAGTGTGATTTTCTAAAAACTATAATAAGCATAAACAAATACGTACAACAACATAATAGACTCCAAATAAGAAAATAAGTATATAGCCTTGCGTTTTATACAACCAAAGTATATGAACTAAGTCGGTTTTGTCACTTGAAACATTTGATCAATTTTCCATTTTCCAGACAATTAGTATCCCTTTCGGGAATCCTTACATGACAATCATTCGGAAAGCTAAAACGATAAACACACTTTAACCACTTAAAATTGTTCTTTAACGTGCAATTGATAAATGTCTATGAAAATCCCCTAAAGATAAGTTAGTCATCCGTTAGGAGTTTTCTAACCTCACTTAATCAAGGAAAGACACACCGATAAACACAATGCAACCACCGAGACAAGCATAAACTAGATTAAATCACAACCGAGTTCATTTTACAAATCTTGAACATAAATTCACCAAGATAGCAATTTTGGCCTAAATCACTAACTAAGCTAACAATTCAATGTCAAGAATTCATAACAATACCATTTAACCCGTTAAGGCCCTTACGTGAGGGAAAACTTTCTTGATTAACAATAATTACCCCTTATTAAACCACTAACCATTTCTAGTATCATGGTGCACACATTTTAACCAAGTTAAACTAGTTAACCAAGTTCAAAGTCTACTAATACATGATTAATTAAGCATCTTCTTTCAAATAACTCAACTAACCATATACTAATCATCCAAGATAATTACTTATGATCAAGAAATCAAATCAATAAACAAGGTTGCAAACTAATCATCAAGGATTAACATAGAAAATGCTTCAAAGTGTCATTACAAACATAATTAACATACTAATGGTTGTAATTAAGCAAGGGATACTAGTGTTGTTGCCCTTAGGCTTGCAATAATACATAATCATCAACCAAAATGCTTGAATTACAACAAAATCATGGAAAGATTCAAGAAATCAAACCATAAACAAGCACTAGATTGAGAATCTGGATGATAACGGAGCTAAACAGCACAAGATGGCTTGAATCCGGGTAAAATGCAAAGCCTCCGGAGCCTGAAAATCGCCTGTGAAGCTCCCAAAAGTCCAGAGTTGCGAATAGAATGCTGTTGTCTGTTTTTTATAACTTTTTCAGATCGCACGGTCGTGCCAATAAAGTGCATGACCGTTCACTTTATATTACTGTTCACCATACTTATGTGACATCAGCAGATCTTGACTGGTCTTCGTGGTCGCACGGGCGTTCCATTTATTGCACGAGCGTGCATCTCCAGGTTTAGATTGGCACGACCCACTGCACTGGTGGTGCATCTCCGGGATGGGGTTGATCATCGCATCCGCACGGGCGTTCTTTCAGTCGCAGGGTCGTGCATTGCCGAGATCCGCTGCACTCCTGATCGCACTGGCTGTGCAGTTCCGGGACGAGCTCTGTTGTTGGATCCGCACGGTGGTGCCACCAGTTGCACGGCCGTGCAATTCGCCCAGGTTAGTTTTCTCACAGAATCTTCGCAGCTTTGCCGTTTCGCCCGGAAAATCCTCGTTTTCATCATCTTCTTGTTCGGCACGCTGTTTTAGGCCTGTAAACAAAAGTAAACCCGATTAAGTATCCGATTCACGGTTTTTCGGCCAAAAACGCGTAAAATAGGGGTAAAATGGGGGAATAAAACATAGGTAATTTGGTGAATATCAAGTACACGTGTAATTTCATACATAAACTAACACAAAGTTAACGGTGTTAAGGTACAAGGACGTAAAGTGTGAAAAGATCAAACTTTAGGAATAAGAGGCGTTAAGGTGGACAAAACGTATTAATTAGAGTAAGCCACATGGAGGAAAGCTATACTTTACACTTTAATTAATTTATCGTATAGTTCCCTAAATAAGTGTTGTCCATCACACTTCTTGCCTGCAAACTACTATATTTTATCACCCACCTAGAATTTTCTCTAAAGTAAAAGGAAAGTGTGTACTAGCAAGGTAATGTTTCAACATTTCCCATTTGATTCCTAGATATTTCTTTGAATTTTCTTGAAGCTCACTTTTGAATTATATTTTTTAACATTATTTCATCTTATAACATTTCAAAGTATAAAATCATGATCAACTTCGTAAGTAACTTAAACCATATTTGTATACATGCAGACATGAGTTCATCTCGTAGGAATCGTTATACTAGTTTTTAATAATCCTATAATTCTAACGGGAAATCTTTATACATAAATGGTTTCACTTTAAATTGATGATTGCTATTTATACCAAGTCACATGCAATCTCAATCAAAACCATAACAGTTAAATTGATTTTCGCACAAGTTTTGTATTGTTAATTCATGAATTACATTTTCATGTATATTGTAATAAGAAATTATATTAAAGAAAAAAAGTGTTAATAACGAGTTGGAGTTAACCCGCGCGTTGCTGCGGGACAGGGCCGTTCCAAGCTTTTTGGAGGCCCAAGGCGAAATGAAATTTTGAGACCCTTTTTCCTCTTTGGTTATTATAAATGATACCCCTTTATCCGTGTTTGAAACCAAACAAAAATCTAACACAATTTAACAAATAGTGGCTTGATTCTATAAGGAATCAAACAAATCTTAAACAATAAGTTTGCACTGATATTAATAGTTAGCATATTTTTTTTTAAGTGGAGGCCCTATTTTATTGGAAGCCCAAGACTCAAACCTAGATTAATTATACTATAGGTTCAGGCCCTGCTATGGGATGTTGACTACAATTTCTCATTTGCTAACCTTAAACCATTTCTTATTATTGAACCGACATATGCAATTTACGTATGTGTCCATAATTAAAATGAACCGAGGTATAAACCGCTTCATGCCTTTCTTGCTTAAAATGAATCAACGCATATTTTATGAACAAATGCCCCATTTGATATAATAAAATAAAAAGACACTTTTGAACAAAAAAAATGATTATCATATGTGAATTAAACACATACAACAAAATTCATTTATCTTCTAGAGTTAAACTAATAAAACGTTGATAACATTCGTAACTCTATCATGTTGTTGAAAGTTCGTTGATAATATTCAAAATAATATTCAAAATCAAGTATGTCCAGTTGCTTAATCTTTTCGAACATACAATATTATGGGTCAAACCTTTATATTTAAAATGAATATATTATGTTAATGTGTGAAAATTTTACACAATTTTATAATCATACGGTATGAAGTGCATCAAGTTTGATGTCAATTGAAACTCATTTTATAACATAAGTTTCATTCGTAATTTTTTCAACGTTAATTAAAAAGTGACTTCATTACTTAAAAAGTTAAAACACATTTAAAGTTTAACGAATACTCTTACACTAAATTGATGTAAACATTTATAAAAATAATTCATGAAACTCTTACACGAAATTGATGCAAACATTTATAAAAATAGTTCATGAAATAGAAAACAAAAGAGTTAATTACTGTTTTCGTCCCTGAGGTTTGTCAAAAATAACGGTTTCAGTCCATTAGTTTAAAAATTGCGATTTCAGTCCATTAGTTTCATTTTCGTAACCATTTCAGTCCACTAACTTAACTCCATCCATTTATTTTGTTAACTTTGAGTTAACTAACTAATTCAGGGACGGTTTGCGTCAGTTTTAGAAACACAGCTCTAAAACATTAAAACAAAAAAAATAGTAAATTCCAAAAAATCAAAAAAATTCCAAAAAACCAAACAAATTCTAAAAAATAATACAAATTCTAAAAAATCATAAAAATTCTAAAAAAATCTAAAAAATCCAAAAAATCCTTTTCGGCGCAAACTGTTTCGAACCCGAACCGTTTCGAGCTGAACCGTTTCGACGCGAACCGTTTCGACCCGTACCGTTTCGACCCGAACCGTTTCGAGCTGAACCGTTTCGACCCGTACCGTTTCGAGCCGAACCGTTTCGACCCGTACCGTTTCGACGCGAACCGTTTCGACCCGTACCGTTTCGACCCGAACCGTTTCGAGCTGAACCGTTTCGACCCGTACCGTTTCGAGCCGAACCGTTTCGACCCGTACCGTTTCGACCCGAACCGTTTCGACCCGTACCGTTTCGAAGCCGAACCGTTTCGAACCGAACCGTTTCGACCCGTACCGTTTCGACCCGTACCGTTTCGAAGCCGAACCGTTTCAAGCCGTACCGTTTCGAACCGAACCGTGCCGTTTCGAACCGAACCGTGCCGTTTCGAACCGAACCCTTTCGAGCTGAACCGTTTCGAAACGAACCGTTTCGAGCTGTACCGTTTCGAACCATACCGTTTCGATGCGAACCGTTTCGAACCGAACCCTTTGGACGCGAACCGTTTCGAAGCCGAACCGGTACGGTTCGATACGGCACGGTTCGCGTCAAAACGGTACAACTCGAAACGGTTCGGTTCGAAACGGTTCAGCTCGAAACGGTTTGGTTCGATACGGCACGGTTCGGTTCGAAACGGTTCAGCTCGAAAGGGTTCGGTTCGAAACGGCACGGTTCGGTTCGAAATGGTACGGCTTCGAAACGGTACGGGTCGAAACGGTTCGGTTCGAAACGGTTCAGCTCGAAACGGTTCGGCTTCGAAACGGTACGGGTCGAAACGGTTCGGCTCGAAACGGTACGGGTCGAAACGGTTCGCGTCGAAACGGTTCAGCTCGAAACGGTTCGGGTTCGAAACAGTTTGCGCCGAAAAGTATTTTTTGGATTTTTTAGATTTTTTTAGAATTTTTATGATTTTTTAGAATTTGTATTATTTTTTAGAATTTTATGGAATTTGTTTGGTTTTTTGGAATTTTTTTGATTTTTTGGAATTTACTATTTTTTTTGTTTTAATGTTTTAGAGTTTACACTTAAGTCCCTGTGTTTCTAAAACTGACGCAAACCGTCCCTGAATTAGTTAGTTAACTCAAAGTTAACAAAATAAATGGATGGAGTTAAGTTAGTGGACTGAAATGCTTACGAAAATGAAACTAATGGACTGAAATCGCAAATTTTAAACTAATGGACTGAAACCGTTATTTTTGACAAACCTCAGGGACGAAAACAGTAATTAACTCTAGCAAACAAAATTAGGGTGCTTGGTGTGGTTTCGGTAAACCATTCGGTGAATGGAGTTCATCGATCGGTGACCACCCCCACTTGTTTGAGTCATCGATTGTTTGAATGTTTTCGGTGTATAGTCACCGATGCGGGAAGAGGAGGGAGGGAGGGAGGTTTAATCAGGGGCGGACCTACCACTTTGGTAGGGATAACCCCCGCTATCCCTTGGTCGGAAAAAATCTGGAAAAATTAGTGAAAATTTTGGAAAAATTTGACATTTTTTCGATTTCGTTACGGCTTATTTATATAACGTTACCCCTTGGTTGGAATCCTAGATCCGCCACTAGGTTTAATGGCGGGTCCCAACCCCTTTC
This sequence comes from Helianthus tuberosus, assembly GCA_030545235.1. Taxonomy (NCBI): domain Eukaryota; kingdom Viridiplantae; phylum Streptophyta; class Magnoliopsida; order Asterales; family Asteraceae; genus Helianthus; species Helianthus tuberosus. The sequence continues at coordinate 11,514,108 of CM060396.1, forward strand.
AACCAATAACAATTTTTTTAAAAAATTATTTACCACTCTCTAGGTGTTTGAATCATACCCTATGATTGAGTGCAAAATGGGAAGTAGAATAAGGACTTGACATGACATAATATTATTGGCTAGAGAATAACTAATACACTCTATAATAATTGAACCATACCCTCCACCCTTATAGTACAAGGTAGAAAGCCAAACAAATATATTTAAAATTGATGTAAAACGTAAGTCTAAAAATGAAAACTTCACCCACAGTTAAAAAAAAAACCCAATGAAAACTTCACCCACAGTTAAAAAAAACCCACAGTTTTAAACTTTTCAACTACTCTGGTAATATGTTACGCAAATGGTGAATCTGACGGACCTAATGGTCATAAGCCTTATCCCACCCCAAGATACCACAGTTTTAAACTTTTCAACTACTCTGGTAATATGTTACGCAAAGGCTGGTTTAAATCTGAAACGGTTTGAAAGGGCATGTATATGTGATGGTGTCTTAAGTTGCTAATTGTATAAGGGTATAATGTGTCGATACTAAATACATCTGACCAGTGAGTGAATGTCTATCTTTTATTTTGCAATCTGTATTATAATATATATATATATATATATATATATATATATATATATTGTTGGGATGAGCATTTCGGTACCAATATGGTATTCACTTTTTGATGTTTTTGGATCGGTACTTTCGGTTCGGTATGGTACAATACCTGTATTTTACCAATTTTTAGCTTTAAATATTCTACCGTAATGGTACCCAATTTTGACAATTTCTGGATGGGTATTTTCGATACCGGTAACGAGCTCTTCCCTAACATATAGTTGGTATATAGAGAAAATGAACAATACGCAAGGTAAGGGCACGTAAAATTGAAGTGGAGCTTCCTGTCTTTAACGAGTTAATTTGTTTGGCATAACAAAATGTTGGGTACCTTTAAGAATCAAAAGTCTCGCTTTTTAAATTATCAATGTAACAAAATGAGTTAAAGAAAATTTGTTTTACTCAACTAATATTTTTTAGCTTCCCTCTCCTTTTTTTTTACTTTATCAATACATGTCTTTGCCTATCTTTTTGTTTTTTTATCTTTTTTTATACTCCCCCCCCCCCCCCCCTTTTTAAAGTTATCTTACTTAATTTTCTTAAACTTTGTTTACCTTTTTTTCTACTTTTTTTACCTTCCCTTTTTTAACCTTTTCTTTTTTAACTTTGTTATTTACGTTATTTTTTACATTATCTTCTTATGGTTGGTGTTGTACCAGGCCCCGATATCATAATTAAACGGTGAATTATCTATTTGCAAGGAACTAAAACGATACCAATCAAATCGCCGTCGCCTTGTACGGAAAAGTCGCCTCCCGCTACGAAGTGCGTGCTTACCTCTAACTCTAGTAAGTATAAAAGGAAGATCGGTAAAAGAAATATAAGGAAAATACCTAATGCTTTCAAATGAAGCCAAAGTCGTTGGTGTTTTTTTCTTTGTGACGTTCTATTTGTTAAAATTTAGAGATAAAGTTCGACGTAACTTACAATTTATCTACGGTTAGTGGGATACACAAGTAACTTTCACAGACATAGAGGGGGAATTATATTTGGTGAACTTTTACTATATCACTTGTAGCCCAGCAATAATAATAATATATGTAATAAAGGTTTTTCTATGTAAATGGTTGAGTGTTATAGTCTCATTGTGGACATTAGAGTAGATTTAAAAGTAGGTTTAGAGGATATGTGTTAGCCGTTCTACAATTACACACTATATTTTTGAGAGACCGCGCGAAATAAATCCGAACACTTTTTTTTGTCTTTATCAAAGTTTTAAATTTTTTATGTTCAGAGTAAATTACGTTTTTCGTTAATTGTTTTGGCTAAATTCATGAGTTTAATCAAACTTTTCTTTTTAATAGTTGCAGCGCTTATGGCATACATTTTTTGGCATTTTTGTATACTTCTCTTAATACTCTTTGACCCTTTGTTATCCGGTGTTAAACTTTATGGGGGTATAATTTTGCTAAAACTTTAGTTTCGGTAGTAGTGGGCTAGTGGCTGCAATTGGGCCGATCTGGTGTCTGCCAGTTTGGGCTAAAATGCAAAAGGCCTTTCTCACACGAACTGGAACCTTTGGACATCAAGTGGGCCTGTGATATATTTATTGTAAGTGGGCTAAATTCTTAGTAACAAAGTTGGTTCACATTTATCATGTAGTAGATTGTTAAACTTGTAATTTACCCTATACTATACAATATTTCCATTAAAGAACTAGAAAAATTACACTGGTAAGTAGACAGAAAATTATTAATCGGGCCTGTATAATAATATTTCTTTGTTATAACTGGGCCTGTATGATACTAATAATATTTGTTTGGTTAAATTTGTAGGCATTTATCATGTTCTACATTCAAATTTAAAACTAGTGAAGAAACACGGAACTAATTTTAAGGTTAATCAGTTTGGTTTATGTTTCAATCATAAGGGTTAATCTTCTTTAACTTTCCTGAGCTCCGATTTGGTCCATTCTTCCTGTAAAACAGTAATACCGTTAGCTCGTTAAGAGGGGAATATGGGGGTTTCCCTTTTAACCAGACTCCGGCATGAGAATAAGTAGCTTCTTTGAGGAAAGAAGTGTGTGTTAAGAGTGAGAGAAGAGAGTGTAGAATGTTTAACCTGCGCATGAAGGTCTCTATTTATAGCCGGAGAGGTGTAAGAGGAGATGGGCTGATGGGCCTTGGGCCGGAAGGCGACAACCAGGGAATATCCTCCTTGTCTCACTGGTATCGACCGTTAGTGTCTTCTAGAAGATCTTCGGTGCTGGCGCACCATGATTGGAGCCACGTGTCCTAGTTGTCGGCCTTGTTGTCCCTCTGCCATCAGTAGGTAAGTGGAGATCATGGGGCAGTTGTCGCCGCCCCCTGATTGGTGCCACGTAGGCGTCCTTGTGTACACACCGTCTCCTGCATATCAGACGATCGTGGAGCATGATAGAGCACAGCCTGGAGGACACCGATTGGCTTATTCTTCTGCCACTTGTATCTTCGGTACTCTCTGAAGTGGCCTTGCGCTCTAACTCCTGTGCGACCCTTGCTGAGCAAGCAACTAGCCCGCGCAAGGTTGTAGGGGATGAAGGCTCTTATTCAGAACACTAAGTGTGGAAACTGATGTTATCTCTTGTTTGGACCTCGCGCGAGGTCAAGCTCTGCTTAAGCAGCCCGCGCGGGTCTAAAAGCTTGATCAGCTTGCTGAGTAAGGAGTATGGTCCAGCGCGCGACCTAGATGGTCTGCGCGGCTTTTTGGGACCATACCCCTTCAAGTCCCTCCCAGTCCAGTGTTGCTCCATGCGCGAAGTAAATGGTTGGAGCTCTGGACTTAGAAAAAAGAAAGTTCTAGCTTAGAAAAATGCTTGCTAGATCTTGGTAGGCCGCGTGCGTGTAAGTGTTTGTCACTTATTATGGCACGACTACCAAATTAGCCTGTTGGTATTTTTTGCTTTTGAATGTAAGCGCGCAGGTTTATTGGATACTCATGAATGCTGCGCAGCCTTGATAACTTCTGCATGAAGTTTGTAGTAACTTTAAGCGGGAAAAACCTCGAATTTTGAATTCTGACAGGTTGGTGTGAAATGTCGTTGACGGCGACGTTTGAGTTGACTGCTGACACGACCATCATCATGCTGTCACTGACGGTTCAGCTCTCCGTCAGGCGAGTGAGGCCCACGCACTCGTGATAACCGTCACTCCGAGAATCCCGCCTTACGTGGCGGCTGCTAAATAGTTACGCGCGCGGTGAATCTGGCATGTTTACCCATCGCATTAATTGCGATGGGTATATATAGTCGACGAGAGGAGAGAGGAATTCACAAATCTTTCTTCCGTCTCTTCTTTTCTCTCGAGTATTCAAAATTTCTTCAAATCTTCAAAGATTCTCTAGCAGATCTTCAACTTTCTGAATGTGATCTTCAAACTTTCCCAGAAGCTTAGACGATCTTCAACTTGTCTCCATTCTCTTTATAAATGACTGAAGAAGAAACTCAACTCGAAGAAGGTCCCCTCCCTGTCTTCAAATGGGACCAGGGTTTATTTGAGCAGATACGAGAGGCTTCCGGTTCCCACCGGAATGGGATGCCCAATATCCTCGGCAGGGTCAGACTGCCGTCGACGCACCACCGGGGTATATAACCCTCTTTGAAGACTTTTTCCTTCAAGGGAACTTCAGGCTGCCAGCGACGGAGTTTATGTCTCATATTCTTCATTACTATGGTTTTCACATATCCCAGATTAGTCCACCCGGCATGGTGAGGGTGCGACACTTCGAGTTCCTGTGTCGATCTCATGGAATAGAACCTACCGTCAAGAAGTTCCGGGCGTTTTATCAGTTGATCCGGAATATGGAATTCTACTCTTTCAGCAACCGTGGTTCGGCCAAGAAGATTCTGCAAAATCCTCCCAAGAGCTTTCATGACTGGAAGCAGAAGTTCTTCTTTATCAGGGAGGAAGTTATACCGATCGCTATGATCTTCTGCGAGCCGGATACGATTGATAAGGAGGAACTGGAAATTTCGAAGGGGGCTGATTGGTACTTGAAGCTAACTGCAACACCAAATCGAATTTTTGGTGAGAATGTCTTGGTCGCGGCGCAGATAAGTGACAAGTGGCCGGAGGACAGCAACAAGGTGCCCGTTTTGAAGTTTCAAGATAGAGGTTTGTTATTATATTTTTTTTATTATTCCCCTTTTGTAATTAATTTGCGCTTAATTGTTGAATTTGATTGTAGAGGAGCACCTTTATCAAGCTGCTTTCCCCACATTCGGTGGGTCTATGGGTGTGCGCCCGCTGGAACTAGGAGAGCCATATTGGTACGAGCAGATCAAAGGACACTTTCTTTATCCTCCTGCTAGAGCCTTTGCCAATCCTCTCGCTGCAACCGAAGGTGCGCATCTACCCAACCCCCGGCCCTTGCGTGCTGTAACTTCCGCTAGGAAAGAGATTCTTTATCTTTCCAGCGAGAAGTCTGTAGGGTCATCAAATGGGGAGCTAAGTTCCTGGTCTAACATCTTTGCAGGTGTGTTGCGCGACCTTGGCATAGATCCGGAGGAGAAAAAGAAGAAAACGAGCAAGAAGAAGAAGAAGGTTATAACCATTGATGCTGAGGTGACCAGCAAGAAGGGCGGGAGTAGCCGCGCGACTGTTGGAGCCTCTGATAAAGGTACTCTTTGATTCCGGAGAGTAACCTGAAAGATTACGTTATTGCGAGTGACGCACTAGAGGGTTTGTCCCGTATAGGTGAGAAGAAGGCCAGCGCTGTTGGTTCAAAAAACTCTGGAAGCGTGGGGGTCAAGGAACCCAGATGCTGGCGCTACTCCTTCTTCGATCGCGCTGGATGAAGAGGAGGAAGAAGAGGAGCAAGAGGAAGAACCTGCTGCCAAGTTGGTGAGCAGGAAGAAAATTAGGGAAGAAGCTGCTGCTGGGATCAAGGCAGCGCAGAAGGCTGGGGGAGCCCCAGTGATAGGAAAACAGAGCAAGTTGCACTCTCTATACAAGTTCTCTCCAGGTTAGTGGAGTATTTTAATACTTGGTTCTCTTTTGGCAAAAACTTTTCTAACATTTGATTTCTACAGAGGCCCGGAAGAAGACCCCTGAGAAAACTAAGGGTATTGAGTTGAAAGACCCGAAAGAGCCGTCGCCGAAGAAAACCAAGTTTATAATCAAGCCTCTCAGATCTGTTAAACTGGAGGTTGAGAAAGAGAATGAGAAAGAAAAAGAGAAGAAGAAAGAGAAGGCGGTTGAGAAGCCTGTGGGCGACAGATCAAAAGGGGCCGAGACCGCTGCTACTACAACGCAGGAAAAAACGCAGGGTCCGGAGGTCGTGCACATTACGGGGCTTGACCAGCCCCTTCATGAAATGGAGAAGGAAATTACTCGGGGGAAAGGGCCCGAGGTTGTTAAGCATGCGGAGCCTGCGCAGCCTGATATCCCCCTACAAGCTAAGCAAGTTACAACTACTGATGGGGGGTCAGCTGCTACTGTGCCCGAGCCAACGGTGCCTAAGGACGCCACTACTACTGCGGGTGGAACAGGTTCTGGTAGCGCCGCAGGTGCTTTTGCAGCTGGTCAGGCTGGCGCGGGGGGCAAAGTTCGATGCCACAAGCTCCAATAGGTCCTAAGGATACTTTAGGAGATATTTATTACAAGACTTACACCGAGGAGGCTCGCGGCGATGCTCCCCACCATCCTCCATGGGGCTTAAAGTAGAAGGACACATTCCTGGAGTTTGGTCCTTGTCGTGATTGGTATTAAAACTCTTTCCCTCCCGGTGAAGTTAATAGGCAGAGAGCGCGAACCCACGATGGGTTGTATCATGCCTACGTTGTTGGAGAGGCCAACACCCGCGCTGCTAACCACCAAATTGTGCGCGAGTGGCATACAATGGTTAGAGAGCGGGGTGATTGGGAAAAGTACCGTGAGCGTTTATTGAGGCAGGTTAAAGATTTTGACAAGATGAAGAGTTCGTTTGCTGAGGAGAAAGCCGCCTTTGAGGCGGAGAAAAAATCTGAAGAGTGGGGCCGCGAGGGCTTAAGGAGCAAGCTACGTGCCATTGAGGAGCTCTTGTCGAAAGAGCGTGCTGAATGGAAAGAGGTATGCAAAAAAGATAACCAGTGCATGTATGCTGCTCGCTACAAGATTACCGACCTGGAGGCTCAAATTGCCACATTGAAAGGAAAGGTTAAGGACGTCGAAGCGGACAAAGGGTGTGTTGAGGTTCAACAAACTTTAGCCCTTTCCTCTTTATGTTGTTTTGTACTTGTCAAAATATTACTAAGTCGTTATTTCATCCTTTGCAGGCCGAGTTAAAGGTGCAGGTGGCGAGCAAAGATAGGGACTTAGTTGCCAAAGATGTTGAGATTGCGGAGTTAAAGCGTCAATTGCATGAGGCTATTGACAAGAATGAATCATTGGAGATTGATCTTGAGGCCGAGAGGGTGAAGGCTGCTACCGCCGAGGAGGCCAAATAGAGGGCCGATGAGGCGCGAGATATTAGCACCTCCGCCCTTAACGTAGCTCAGAACAATTACGCCGAAGCTCAAGCAACCGTGGACACGCTAGTTTCGGATTCCGAGTGGATGCACAATAGAGGAGTGGCTATGGTGAGTTTCTCCTCTTTTACCTTAGGTTTTATTTACTGTTGCTTTGTTCTTATCCGTTGTCCTTTTTGCATATTTTTGTTGCCGCGCTGATAGATGCTTCACATGCTGTTGGGCATCGCGGGGGTTATCTAGAATGCGCTCATCACATGGAAGAGGCCTTTGGTCAAGAGTTTGATACCAGTCATTGCTCTATGACAGACCAGGCTGATGCTGTGTTAGCCCGCGCTGAAGAAGTCTATGACCATCTTTCTCTTCCAGTTATGGATTTGGTCACGGAGGTGTTAAAGCACGATGATTGGTGCTCACGGTTAAAGACTATCCTCGACCCTCCAGAAACTGTGGAGTTAACGGATGAGGAAGAAGCAGCCGGCGGAGATGGCGATGGCGATGGAGATGGTGGAGTTGGTTTTGAATAGATGGTGTTTACAGGCTGATGCCTTGTAATTTGTTTTTAACTTTTTTGTGTACTCATTGTGCGGGCGCGCTTTTTTGAATCGAACATATGATGTTTTGCTACTTTTTATGTAATCATTGCGCGGGCGCGCTTGTTGGAATATGACATTTATGTTTGCTTTCTATTTGTCAAGTTACAATTATTGCATTGTTGTTAGAAACTTTGGTTAAATTAGCTCGAATAAATGTAAGTGTGGCTTGTGCATGAGTGTTACTGCCAGGTCTCGCGCTATGATAAAAGGGGATCTTGGGGGCATAACTCAAGAGCTCTTAATTTACTGAAGTGTTTTCGTGCTAATCAAAAGTTTAACATGCATTTGTAACATAGAAGTCATGACGATCAAAACATAAGGCATAGTCAATGCTTTCATTCAGTAGCTTATAAACAGGCGCGCGACCAACGTACATCATTGAAATATAAAAAAGGGTGTATAGCCGACATAGGTAATTAAAAAGGCGCGTGGCCAACATAACTAGATAAAAGGCACATGGCCAACATAGCTAAGTGAAAGGGCGCATGGCCGAGGGTGTTCACATGTAGCACTTGCGCAGTTGTTGCGCATTCCACGTGCGCGGGATGATGTGTCCATCCAGGGTGCGCAACTTGTTTGCCCCTTTTCCTAGCACCTCATGTATTAAGTATGGGCCTTCCCACTTAGGTGCTAGCTTCTCGTGGCGTTCAGCATTGGAAGCTTCATTATCTCTAAAAACGTATTCACCTGGAGTGTAGGTACAAATGCGCACTCTTGCATTGTAGTACCTCTCCAACTGTGTCTTATACTTGGCCTCTTTGATTCGCGCTATTTAGCGCCTCTCCTCGAGCAGATCCAAGTCTAAACGGCGCTCCGCCTCATTGTCTATTTTGTTGACCGCTGATAAGCGCGGTGAGGGGAGGCCTACCTCAGTTGGGATAACCGCCTCTGAGCCGTAGACCAGGCTAAAAGGGGTTTCGCCAGTGCTTGTTTTTGGCATGGTTCGATTGGCCCACAGGATGCTAGGGTGCTCATCTACCCAGCCTCTTCTCTTAGTGCCCAGGCGGGCCTTTATCCCTTCGACGATACTTTTGTTGACACTTTCTACTTGACCGTTGCCCTGACGAGGCGCAACGGAAGAGAAAGTGTGCTCGATATTCATCTCTTTCATCCATTCTTGAAGGTCTTTAGAAGCAAAATTGGTGCCATTATCGGTTACAATTTTGAGCAGGAGACCAAATCTGCAAATGATGTGTTCCCATATGAATTTGCGCACCATCGTTGCAGTAGTTGAAGCGAGGGATTTGGCCTCCACCCATTTAGTGAAATAATCAACGGCAACAATTATGAACTTCACTGCTCCAGGAGCTTCAGGGAAAGGTCCCACCATGTCAATCCCCCACTGCTGGAAAGGCCAGGCAGTGGACACAGGGATGAGATCATTCTTCGGACGCAGGGTTTTTGGAGCGTGCCTTTGACAGGAGTCGCATTTGCGTAACTCCTTCAGAGCGTCAACGTGCATCCCTGACCAGTAGTAACCAGCATTCATTATCTTTGCTACGACCATGCGCGGGCCCGCATGAATACCGCAGATGCCTTCATGAATCTCCCTGATCAGGTAACTTGCATCTTGAGGGTCAACACAACGCAGTAATGGCCCTAAGAAGGATCTTCTGTACAAAATTCCTCCATTCATCTCATAGAACAGTGCTTTGTTTTGTATCTTTCTAGCCTCTGCCTTGTTCTCAGGGAGAATTCCTTCTTGAAGATATTGAATGATAGGGGTCATCCACGATGGTGGCCCTATCTCAATTATGTTGACTTGACGCAACAAAACAGATGGGTTTTTTAAGACTTCGATTCTTACATCTTTGGCGAGATGTTGGAAAGCCATTGAAGCAAGCTTGCTTAGTGCATTTGCTGGTTTGTACTCTGATCGATTGATATGCATGACCATGTATGACTTGAACTGTTGAAGCAACTCTTTCGCTTGCTCTAAATACAAGGCCATAACTTCACCCTTTGCATCATATAACCCATTAATTTGACTCGAGATCAGGAGAGAGTCGACGTGCGCTTGTAAGTTTTGTGCTCCCATCTTGATGGCCAGGCGCAGGCCTGCCAAAAACGCTTCATATTCTGCCTCGTTGTTGGTATTTTTGAAATCCAACTTGATGGCATATGTGAACTCATGCCTTTCTAGGCTAACATGGCGCAATCCAGCTCCTACGCCGTCTTCATTTGAGGCTCCATCAGTATACAGCAACCACAATTCGTCTGATGTGTCTTTGATGGGAATATCAACAACTTCACAATTTCTGATCTTGTCTTCTGGGACTTCAGTGATGAAGTCCGCTAATACTTGACCTTTGATAGCTGGGCGCGGCCTGTACAGAATGTTGTGGCCCCCTAGTTCAATTGCCTACTTTGCAAAGCAACCTGACATCTCTGGTTTTTGCAAAATTGTGCCAATATGGAAGTTAGTGAGTACAGTGATTACATGCCCAGTGAAATACCTGCGTAGCCTCCTGGAGGCGTGTCGCAGCGCGAGCACTAACTTTTCCATGGTTGAGTATCGTGTTTCTGGATCTGTAAGCACCTTACTAACATAGTAAATTGGAGTCTGAACTCCGTCTCTTTCCACCAACAATACCGACCCAACTGCCTTGTCTGACGAAGACAAGTACAAGATAAGTGGTTATTTCTTGAATGGCGTGGTTAGGGTAGGGAGCTTGATCAAACACTCCTTCATTTGTTGGAAGGCTGCTTCTGCTTCTGGCGTCCATTTGAATTCTTGCTTTTTCAAGCAGTTGCGCAAGGTACTGATAAAAGGGTAAGATTTTGCAGCGTGGTTTGATAAAAATCGATTAAGCGCGGCTAGGTAGCCGGCCAATCTCTGCATTTCTTTGATCGTGCGCGGTGACGACATCTGCTCAATGGCTTGAACTTTTTCGGGGTTAACTTTGAAACCGCCGTTTATAACCACGAAGCCTAAAAATTTGCCTTCCTCCATACCAAAAGAACATTTCGTTGGATTCAGCTTCATGTTCACGCTCCTTAGAGAATTAAACGTCTTCTCTATGTCTTTCAACATTTGGTCCTCCTCGGGACTCTTGATCACGAGATCGTCAATGTATACTTCGATATGCTTCCCGATATCTTCAGCAAATATTGTGTCCATGAGTTGCTGGTAGGTTGCGCCAGCATTCTTTAGTCCGAAAGGTATCTTTGTGTAACAGAAGATTCCGATGTTAGTGCGGAAAGTTGTCTTGTCTTCGTCCTCCAGCGCCATCTGGACTTGATGATACCCCTTGTAGCAATCTAAAAAACACTTCCACCTGTATGGTGCGAGAGAGTCTATCTTCTTGTCGATCTCGGGCAACAAATAACAATCTTTGGGACATGCCTTATTGAGATTTGTGTAATCGACACACATTCGCCATCCTTCGGTAGACTTCTCGACCATAACAGGGTTTGCGACCCAACTCTGATAGCGCACCTCTCTTAGTATACCTGGATTTAGCAGTTCACAAACTTACTCATTCATGGCTTTAGTCTTATCCGCTCCTAGGCTGCGCCTTCTTTGTACCTTTGGCTCGACGGAAGGATAAGTCGTCACACCCCAACCGATGGCGGAAACATCGGGGCATGGCACTGAGCGAAATAGATTGTCCATGAGTATCCATAATAACTATTAATTACCGAATATTAAAACGTCATGTCCCATACCACAACATATTCAAATAAAACATGTATTACAAATAATTGTCTCAAAAACAAGTACTGTTCCGACGACTCAGATTTAAGCGTGACATAGCTAGACCCCTAACTTGATTCACCAAAGCAAGCATCCTAGCAGATAGCATCCTAAACACCTGCCACATACGTTAAAATAAAGGTCAATACACGTAGTGTAAAGGTGAGCATACAAGTTTGATATAGCATAGAAGAGTTCGAAATAGTTTACGCGTAACCAGCATGAACATGTATAAAGTGAAGGCTAGTAGGTTATCAACAGAGAAATATGCAAGACGTGACTGCGAGTTGTAGAATGCGCAACACATATCTCCACTGGGACACGTGAAGTAAAGCCCTTAACAACCCCTGTCCATGACAGGTGCTGAGTCCAAACTATAGTACTATCGTTGCTAAGGTGTCAGACAACAATCATTGTGTTAACATAACATACATGCATTCATCGAATAACACATATCATGCAATAACGGTTAGCGTATAAATAGTGTTTGCGTCGTGTGTTGGTTGTGATTTGAATATAGATAACGTATGTAACACCCAAAAGTGCATAAAGCAAAAAGGGATCGAGTATACTCACAGATTGTGTTTAACAAGTAAACACTCTCTTGGATTGAAGGGAGCGCTGAGAGAAATTAGCCTGAACAGTTAACGATAGTATAAACGATAAGCGGCGCGTAAAGCGGTGCAAAGTTACCAAGTGTCGGATGGCAATCCGATCGGATGGCTAGTCGATCGGGTGGCAATCCGTTCGGATGGCCATTCGGTTGGATTGTCACCTCGTTTGGTACGGATGTGTTTGTGTATGATGGTTTGCTTTTTGAAGTTTTCCTTGTAGCATTTTGAAAACAGAGAAGTATCTCTACCTTTCAGGTCGTTCGATCGAGCGGTGGCCCGATCGGATGACGATCCGTTCGGTAAGGCATTTCTCAGAGAAAAAGTTCACAGTAGTGTTATCATCCAATCGGACGGTCTACCGATCGGGTAGCAATCCGTTAGAACTGAATATGCATTGAACATGTTGAAAATTGTTTAAGTGCTGAAGTTCCAAACATCACATGGTCGGATGGTCGTTCGATCGGGTGGCAATCCGATCGGACGGTAACCCGTTCGACATTCAAAACTTTGAAAAGTTAAAATAATAGTTTAAGTATGGGACCAAGTGCGGGCCGATCGGATGGCAATCTGATCGGATGGCAATCCGATCGGACGGCAATCCGTCCTACAGCTTGATCGTCTTGACACTTGATTGTTTTTGAAAGTTTGCAGTTTTGAACGAGACGATGTGATAATCTGCTAAACAACAGAAACCTCGTCAAGACTTTCGTGACCCGATCGAACAGGAATCACCCTAGTCCGACCAGTTAACTGTTCGAGACGGTGTTTCATGTTTAACCCGAAATCAGTAGTCTCTTGGATAGAACCCAGATCTTGAACCAACACATCAACAAGAAGGAGTAGAAGATCAGAACAAGCTTCGATTCTATCGGTTTTGGGTGCATTGAGTGTAAAAAAGTTGAAAGAAAGTTACAAACCATCTTTCAATCCTTTTTCACCATGAATATGTTTAGATCTACGCGAGATCTTTGTTTATTCGTGTGGAAATCGTTCAGATCTAAGTTGTTCTTGGTGGGTTGAAGCCAAAACATGAAGTTCATAAGAACCCCATGATGACATCATCCTAGAACACCTCAAATCTAGTGATTTCACGATTAAAAGTCAAGATTCAAAAGAGAAAAAGATGAAGGAGTGCGTGTAGATCGTGAAAGTACAAGATTTAGGTTGAAAACTTACAAGAATCGCGAGAAATCGAGAGAAAGAAGCTTGAGAGCGGCTGGGTCGAGTGAGAGGAGCTGTCACATCAAGTGATGTGACAGTTGGGGTATTTATAGGGTTTCCCAAAAAGGAAAGTGGCTTGGATCGAGTGGGTCACCGATTGGATGGCTGTCCGATCGGGTGGCAATCCGATCGGATGGCAATCTGATCGGTTGACCATCCGATCGAGCAGTCACTCGATCGAGTGGCTCTGACGACTGAGTTTCAGTGTTTCATTTCGTGCGTTGAGTTTTGCGATGCGATAGAGTTTCCCATTAATCCCAACTACTATATCTAACATACAATCATCCTAAATACCTTGCGTTTAGCGTTTGCTATTTGATTGCGATAGGGTTGTGATTGCATTTCGATTAATCACCACAAACAATAATAATAAACATGCACAAGTAACACATAAGTAACATACACACGTAAAACAATATCCAGAATGCGTAATTCAGGTTGCGAATGCGATTGCGATGCGGTAAGCGATAAAACATGCGATAAACATCGATTAAACCTCGATTATTAACAAGTACTCCACATAATACAACTAATGCGATAAAATAAACAGATTATCTATAAGTCAAAGAAGTCAAACAGTAGTTGAGCAAAGAGTAACAGATCGCAATTAGCAATCTTTTCTCCCTTTGACTTCCATCTTGAATTTGACTTTGACATTCGTAAGACGGGGTGTTACAGCCTCCCCCACATAGGGAATTTCGTCCCGAAATTAGGCTGAAGCCGTAACAAACAACTGCGGGTACTTCGCCTTTATGTCACTTTCGAGTTCCCAAGTGAACTCTGCGCCTCGCTTGCCTTCCCCGCGAACTTTCACAATGGGAATGCGTGAGCGCCTTAGCTGCTTGGTTTGGCGGTCCATGATCTCGATAGGCTTTTCCACGAAGTGTAGTGTTTCGTTTACTTGAAGATCCTCAAGTGGAACATACAAATCATGCTTAGCCAGGCACTTTCTGAGGTTCGACATGTGGAAAGTCGGGTGGACGTTGTTAAGTTCCTCTGGTAGTTCAAGTCTGTAAGCCACCTTTCCAGATTCTTAAAGGGTCCAACATATCGAGGCGTGAGCTTTCCTTTCTTGTCGAATCTGACTACATGTCACGGCCCCCATCCCGGTTTTACCCGGTCCAGGAGCCGCGGGACAGAAACCCGTGGTATTTATTAATTGAGTTGACAGCGGAAGAATTAACAGGATCTTTTTAAAACTTGAAATGCCCGATTATTTTATTTCATAATTCGGGATAAACCCCGTAATTTACAATAGAGGAATTTCACAAGGAAATTCCCTGATTTACAAAACATGTTTATTTATTTAACTGAGCCACTACTTCAAGCTTTGTTAGTGCTCCGTAGCACTTTTCCTTGGTTCGAAGTAGTCACCTGAAACATGTTTTGAAAATATTTTTTCAGCGGGGAAATACTGGCGAGTCACTCAAATTTGATAAAACGACATATAGTTATAAATTACAGCATAAGAGCGATTACAACGGCTCCTATCTTATTTTTATCTGGCGCCGTGTCACCTCCTGGTGACGATGGTCATACCACTATTGGGTCCTTCACCCAAGTAGTGATGATTATCACTGTTAGGTTAATGAACCTAACCGTGAGAAATTAGTAATGTGCACAATACCCCACTAGCCAGTGATTCAAGATAACCACGACTTAATCCCTGTAATTATAACTTTTGAAAATGACTGGAGTATTGTAAAACATTAGTGATAAAAAGAGAATGACTCACATTGCAGATTTAAACGGGCAGAGTTTAGCCTACTGATAAGCCTGATAACCTAATTTAAACAACAATGCACACGAACTGGGTTAGTAACTAATACAGCATTTACGATAACTCACGAGATTAAAACCCTCACGACGAATGACAAAGTGCAACACTTAAACATCCATCGAATTTATGACGAATGACAAAGTATAGCCCTAATGTGGGCAGCACTTAAACATCAATCGGATTGGTTTCAATCGATCAGACATTGAGTCGTAGCAGCGATCGAGTTAATACCCGGTAGTCGTAGCAGTGTTTCACTATTCGGAAATTCGTTTTCTGCAGAATAGAGGCGATTGGAGAGTGAGATTTCGAGCACAGATGAAAGCCCCATGCACAGGCTACTTATAGCCATTTTTTGAGTTTCACGCGGCCTGCCACGTGTGTGACACGTGGCCTGGGACGCTTATCTGGTCAAACTTGAGTTGACGCGGCCCGCGTAAGGGTCTTCTGATGTTTACGCGGCCCGCGTGAAAACCAAAAACCTTGTTTTCTTGGTTTTTCATGCACGTTAGGGTTTCAGGGGTCCGGGTTTTCATTTACGGGTCATTTTAGGACATTTTTGAAGGTTCTTACATCCTCCCCACCTTATTTAAAATCTCGTCCTTGAGATTTACTAGAATAAGTGAGGATACTTTCGCTTCATTTTCGATTCCAGCTCCCAGGTGTATTCAGGTCCTCTCTTTGAATCCCATTTGACTTTGACCAGTACCAGTCTTTTGTGTTTGAGAAATTTGACCTTTCTGTCT
Source organism: Helianthus tuberosus (assembly GCA_030545235.1). Classification (NCBI taxonomy): domain Eukaryota; kingdom Viridiplantae; phylum Streptophyta; class Magnoliopsida; order Asterales; family Asteraceae; genus Helianthus; species Helianthus tuberosus. The sequence continues at coordinate 11,529,787 of CM060396.1, forward strand.
TCTATCTGCAGTGGCTTCTCAACAAATTTTAACTTCTCATTTACCTCTACATCTTGAAGAGGTACTACCAAGTATTCGTCTGATAGACATTTCTTGAGATTGGATACATGGAATACGTCATGTACTCTAGCTAACTCTTCTGGTAGTTGTAAGCGATAGGCGACTGGTCCTATTCGCTGTATTATTGGGAAGGGTCCTACGTATCTTGGACTTAGCTTTCCTTTCTTACCGAATCGAACTACTCCTTTCCAAGGAGAGACCTTCAAGAGTACCTTGTCTCCAATTTGAAATTCTAGTGGCTTGCGTCGATTGTCTGCATAACTCTTTTGGCGATCTCGAGCCGTTTTCAGTCTTTCCTTGATTTGAGTGATCTTGTCGATAGTTTCTTGCATAATTTCAGGACCTGATAATTGACTTTCTCCTATTTCTGCCCAACAAACTGGAGTTCTACATTTTCGTCCATACAGTGCTTCGAATGGGGCAGCTTTAATGCTTGAATGATAACTATTATTGTAGGAGAATTCGATTAAGGGTAGGTGGTCATCCCAGTTTCCACCAAAATCTATCACACATGCCCTAAGCATGTCCTCCAGGGTTTGGATCGTCCTTTCACTTTGTCCGTCTGTTTGAGGATGGTATGCAGTACTTAAATTTAGTCGGGTTCCCATTGCTTCCTGGAAACTTGTCCAGAAATGTGAAGTGAAGCGACTATCTCTATCCGATACAATGGAGAGTGGGACTCCATGTAAGGATACTATCTCGTCTACGTACAACTTTGCTAACCATTCCATGCTAAAGGTTTCTTTCATGGGTAGCAAATGAGCTGATTTGGTTAATCGATCCACAATTACCCAAATCGTGTCATTACCTTTTCTGGTTTTGGGCAACTTAGTAACAAAGTCCATGGTTATAAGTTCCCATTTCCATACATGAATTTTTAATTGTTGTAGTAGACCTGAGGGTTTCTGATGTTCTGCCTTAACTTGTGAACATGTAAGACACTTGGAAACATATCTAGCTATGTCCTTTTTCATTCCTATCCACCAGAAATTGTTTCTTAAATCTTGGTACATTTTATTGTTACCAGGATGCATGGTATACCTAGATTTATGGGCTTCCTCTAAAATCTTATTTCTTAATTCTCCTTGCTTAGGTACACAAATCCTTTTCTTATGGAATCTCCAAATTCCATCACTTCCTTGTTCTAATTCCTTTATTCGGCCTTTCATTCCTTCAGCATCATCCTTGATTGTTGTTTCCTAAATATTTTTCAGTTGTTCCATTAAATCTAACTGTAGATTTAATCTAAGAGCACGAACTCGCTTTTGCTTTTCATGATACTTACGACTTAAGGCATCTGCAACTACGTTTGCTTTTCCTTCGTGATATTGAATATCATAGTCGTAGTCACTTAAAATCTCCATCCATCTTCTTTGCCTCATGTTTAATTCTTTTTGCCCAAATATGTACCTTAAGCTCTTATGATCTGTATAGACAGTAAACTTACTTCCATACAGATAGTGTCTCCAAATCTTAAGGGCAAAAATTAAGGCTCCTAATTCTAAGTCATGAGTCGTATAATTTTATTCATGCTTTTTCAATTGCCTTGAGGCATACGCAATTACCTTTTTGCGTTGCATTAGCACACATCCTAATCCTAGCTTAGAAGCATCACAGTAAACTTCAAAATCCTCTGTTCCTTCTGGCAAGGCTAGAATTGGGGCGTTTGTTAGTTTTTGCTTTAAAATCTTAAAAGCTTCCTCTTGTCTAGGTCCCCATTCAAACTTAACTGCTTTACATGTTAGCTTAGTTAATGACACAACTATTTTAGAAAAATCCTTAATGAATCGTCTATAGTAACCAGCTAACCCTAGAAAACTTCTAACTTCCATAGCTGATTGCGGGACCTTCCACTTGGTGATTGCTTCTATCTTGGAAGGATCTACGTGAATACCTTCGTGATTCACCATATGTCCTAAAAATTGAACCTCTTGTAGCCAAAATTCATACTTCGAGAATTTGGCATAAAGCTTCTCCTTTCTTAACAAAGTTAAGAGTGCATGCAGGTGCTGACAGTGTTCATCCTGGCTTTTGGAATAAATAAGTATATCGTCGATGAAGACAATTACAAATTTATCCAAATACGGTTTACAGATTCTATTCATCAAGTCCATAAATGCTGCAGGAGCATTTGTTAGTCCGAAGGACATGACTGTAAACTCGTAATGACCATACCTAGTTCTGAAAGCAGTTTTAGGTATGTTTTCTTCTTGTACTTTCAACTGATGGTATCCGGAGTGTAAATCTATCTTAGAGAAGTATCTAGCTCCTTGAAGTTGACCAAAAAGGTCATCAATCCTAGGTAATGGGTATCGATTCTTAATTGTAACCTTATTCAATTCCCTATAATTGATACACATTCTCATCGAACCATCTTTCTTTTTCACAAACAACACTGGAGCTCCCCACGGGGATGAACTAGGTTATATGAATCATTTGCTTAATAATTCATCTAACTGCTTTTTCAATTCTAGCATTTCAGTGGGTGTTAACCGATAAGGTGCCTTGGCTATCGGTGTAGTTCCAGGAATTAGATGAATTCTAAATTCTACTTCCCTATTGGGTGGTAATCCAGATAGTTCTTCTGGGAATACATCTGGGTATTCTGCTACTATAGGAATTTCTTTAAGTTCCTTACCTTTCGTGTTAATGATTACTGAAATCATATGCACTACTTCTTGTTTTCTTGAATAACTAGCCAACTTCATTACTGAAATGAATTTCAGTGGTTTACGTGGCTTATCTCCTGTAATCACTACTAATTCTCCTGTGGGTGTATGGATTTCTATGGAATTTTTATCACAGAGAATTCGAGCATGGTTGGCTACTAACCAATTCATTCTTAACACAATATCGAATCCGGCTAAATTCATAGGTAACAAGTTTGCAGAAAATTTATGGCCTAAGAGTTCTATATTTCCTTCTTGCAAAACCTTATCTATGTTAACAGTATTCCCATCTGCCGTTTCGACTGTAAAAATTTGCCTAAGGTTGGTTAAGGGTAAGTTAAGAGCTTGGCATAATGAAGTATTTATAAAACTTTGGTTTGCACCAGAGTCAAATAATACTTTTGCATAAACGTCGTGAACTAGGAACGTACCAGCTATCACGTCAGGGATTAGCTCTGCTTCCTGAGTAGTCAACTGGAAGGCTCTTGCGTTTTTTTTTTGGTAGTTCCTTCTGCAGGTTTGGCTTTGTTATCAGCTGGTTTGACCAATTTCGGGCAGTCTGGCCTAAAATGTCCAGCTTCTCCACGGTTGTAGCAGATTGTGGATTTCTTCCTATGCCCTGGAATTTTGCAGAAATTGCAATACCCTTTGCATCTTTCAAAATGCTTTCTTTTACAGGTATTGCAAAATGGAACAGTGGAAGATTGCCCAGTTCCCTTTTTCTTGGAATTACTACTATTACCCACACGGAATCCATGGGTAATCTTTTGGGCCACTTCCTGTTTCCGGTTTTCTTCTCTTGTGCGTACCAGCCCGTCAGTTAGGGTGTTGGCTAATTCCACAGCATCGTCAATAGTGCGAAGTCTCGCAACTTTAACGATATCACGGATTTTGCCAATCAATCCCCAAATATAGCAGGAAATAAGTATCGGTTCTGGCGAAGCCAGGGTTGGTACTACTCTAGCGTACTCGAAGAATGTCGAAGTATACCCGCGACAGTCTACATCCACCATCCGGTGGTTCAAGAATTTATTCGCCATTTGTTCCGTTTCATACTCGGGACAAAATTTTCTTTCCACCAGCCGCTTGAATTCTTCCTAACTCATGGCATAGGCCACATCGCTTCCCTTAGCTTGAAGTACCGTATTCCACCATTCTAGCGCCCCTTCTTTAAAAAGATGTGATGCGTACATGACCTTGTCTTCCTCGGCACACTTACTGATTTTAGTTACTGCCTCGGTTTTCTCTAACCAACGCAGTGCAGTAGTCGCCCCCTCGTTGCCTGCAAATTCAGCCGGTTTACAGGCAAGAAATTCCTTATACGTGCAACCAGGCTTTGCAGCTTTCATTTTCTTAAGGAGTGGGGCTTGCATCCCATCATTATCGTTATTATTAGTGTTGCCGCCTCCATTTACACTATTACTGAAATTGTCGCCGTGAGTGCGTTTGCTAGGAATAATTTGTTGAGGTTCAACTGGATTTCGGGCAGCAGCAAGGATTGCTCCAATAGCATTGGCTATTCCTTGAGCAACGATATTCTCGATATCTTGCCTATTCAGAAATTGATCTTCATGGTTTTGCTCAGATTGGTTAACTTCGTTAACTGGTTCATTACCAGCGTTTTCCATCTGGTAATTAATATATATATAAGTGATTAGCATAAAATAATTAGCAAACAAACATAATAAAACAATTGCACATAATCACGCCAACACGTATAGCCAAAGTTGTCGATTTTTCGACGTTCGATATTTTTATATATATTTTACTATGCGTCCGTACACACCAGTTATGTTACACAAGTTTTATTTTTAGTTATTTTACACGATTATATTTTTATTATTATATTATTATTATTAAACACGCATTCCCACAACCACATATGATCCCATCAGCTGGCATTTCAGAAACGACGTTCTCTCTCGTCGTACTTCCATGAGATTCTTTCCCTCGCATCCCTAATTCGGTTTCCCACATCAATCAGCTCCTCGCCATAATGGCGGAGTTATTTTACACGATTATATTTTTATTATTATATTATTATTATTAAACACGCATTCCCACAACCACATATGATCCCATCAGCTGGCATTTCAGAAACGACGTTCTCTCTCGTCGTACTTCCATGAGATTCTTTCCCTCGCATCCCTAATTCGGTTTCCCACATCAATCAGCTCCTCGCCATAATGGCGGAGTTCAGCCAAGTTCTCGGATCTCATAGGTGGGTGTAGCGGAAGCTCCGGGTCGAACTGAGGGAAAAAAGGTATTAGGGTTATTTAGGAGATTCTGGAACTGCCAATCAGTGGTCCACCATTCTTCTAGTTCTCCTAGAGGTCGAGAGTTAACAAGGGGATCTGGAATAGCCGGTTCTAGATTAACAGAAAGTTGTGCTTCAGCGGGGTAATTGAAGAGAGTCTCATCGGCAGGTCCGATGAGGTCGCTATTCGCCAGTTGGCGGTCCAGTTCTTCCCAGGGTGGCATCTCTTGAGCTTGCCCTGAACTCTCCCCAATCTCTATTCCTTTGCCATTATCTTTGGGATCCTCCATCTTCATAACTTTTTGTGTTACTGGCCTCTTCCTACGCACACGCCTCCAGCCTACAAGTCTTCTTCTTTTCTTCGGTTTAGGTTTTTCCTGAGGTTGGGCTTGGAATACTATGGGCTCTTCAGTGTCAGCCTGATAGCCAGTAAAGGTACTGGTGGTATCCATATCTGAGCTATGGATAGAAAAAATTTGCAGTGCTTCTGATAGTTCATTCATGCTGTTTAGCATACATGAAGAAACACACAAAATTCTAAGTTAAAATTTTGTAAATTAAATTTTCACAAAATCACAGAATGGCAATCAGTAAAATTAAGTATTTCTAAATACTTAATTGGCTTAAATCAGTGGCTCTGATACCACCTTTTTCTGTCACGGCCCCAGTCCCGGTTTTACCCGGTCTAGGAGCCGCGGGACAGAAACCCGTGGTATTTATTAATTGAGTTGACAGCGGAAGAATTAACAGGATCTTTTTAAAACTTGAAATGCCCGATTATTTTATTTCATAATTCGGGATAAACCCCGTAATTTACAATAGAGAAATTTCACAAGGAAATTCCTTGATTTACAAAACATGTTTATTTATTTAACTGAGCCACTACTTCAAGCTTTGTTAGTGCTCCGTAGCTGATGTGCGTGAAGTGTGTTATGGTTTTAATGTTTATTTTAAGCCCTTTTACACTTTTTTAGCCAAGTTTTAAATTTATAAAACACGATATTTACAAACACTAAACACACATATGGGCAAGTGCACCCATCGTGAGCGTAGTATAGTGTTGGTAAGATACCGAGGTCGTCCAAGGACACAAGAGCTTTTAGTACCGATTTATCCTCAACGTCTAATCAAATCAAAAAGTTAGAAAAAAGTATTAAACTAGAAAAATAAAAACTAACTAAAAAGCTGAAAATAAAATGAAAATAAAAACAGATAGACAAGATGAATCACTTGGCTCTGACTCGTGAATAGTGTAACCTTTGATTATTTTCGCACTTTTGCACTTTTTAAGAGATTATCTTAGTTGTTGTAGTAGGCCCTTCTTTTGAAGGTGACGTTACCCTCAACTCAGTAGTTTGAGTCAGCAAGGATACAATCTTAAAGGGTCGGATTATTGAAAGATAATTAATTAAGTTATTAATGCATATTATGGTAGGCCCCTCTTTTGAAGGTGACGTTACCCTCGGCTAAGTAGTCTGAGTCAGCAGGGATACAGTCCTAAGTAGCCGGGTTAAAGTATTAATAGTAGCTTACATATGAGGGGATCAAAGAGTTTGGACCCCCGCCATCTAATACCGTTAAGTATTGAATGAGGTCCTACTAAATTTGACCCAGGTCCTTGCAGGATCTATACACTGAACAAGGCAAGACTCTTACCAAACCGTTCCCTTAACCCCCGACCAGGTAGCCAACATACCTCCATATAGACCGTGGAGATATGAATGGTGAAAATCTTTTATTTTATATAGACAGTAAAATAATGCCAAGACACCACGGACAAACGATAAGGAAAAATCACCTTCAACATAAGAAACTAGTTATTAAAGTCATTAATACATAACCAAGTAAAAAGTACGAAAAGATTAAAAATAAAAAGTATTACACTAGACACTTTGTCTTCACCAAGTGATGTAAGAGACTTAGGCAAACATGGTCTTGATTGTCAAGAACTCTTACGATCAATCTTGGATCCCGAGACGACTCACACACTCTATGATGGACAATGGATGATGGTGTTATGGTGGTGGTGGGTGGTGGGTGAAGTGTGAGAGAGGTGGTGTGCCAAGGGATGGTTTGCACTTGAGCCAAGCACTCCTATTTATAGGCTGAACAGAAGCTCGGGCACGGCCCCGTGTCCAGTGGGCACGGCCCCGTGTCCATCCTCTTCTCTGTCTTCATTAATTGCAGTTTGTCTGCATTAGTTGACCACGCCCCCGGGTCCGCTGGGCACGCCCCCGTGTACAGAAGCATATCTGTACTATCAAGATTTGCCTGGATTCTGCGAATCTTATAGTTGACCACGCCCCGTGTCCGCTGAGCACGGCCCCGTGGTGGGAGATAGAAGCTTTTATAGCTTTGTCTTTTATGCTGGCACTTGGGCACGCCCCCGTGTTCACTGAGCAAGGGGCGTGTTCAGCCTTTTGTTCTCTTGTTTTGCTTGGGAAGATGCTGTCGTGGGGTCGGGCATGTCACGTTTGTTCCTTTTCTTGTATTTATGTTAGATTTAGCTGCCTTTTTGCTTCTTTTATTAATTTGAGCTCATTTAATCCTGAAAATACAAAAGGAAGATAAAAGCATACTTTTTCCAACATTAGTACTAAAAAAGGGTTAGTTTTATGCCACAATTGATGTAATTTATATGTTGCATTTTGCACACATCAAATACCCCCACACTTGAATCTTTGCTGGTCCTCAAGCAAAACTCTTTATAATGTGGCTTTACACTCCCAAATGGAATGGGTAGAAGAGAAGGTTTTTGGGCTTGTCATAGAGTGTCGGGATTTCCAAGATTCTTTATTAAGTTTTATTTTTTTATTTATTTACAATCATATTCGTCATGATTTATTTAAAACTTTTCATAAGATAAATTACTTATAAGGGCATAACATGCCTTTTTAAAATTCCATTTATATACAAGTTCACATACCTCACGGAGATCACTCAACACTCGGCCGAAAATATGTTTTAGTGAATCACTCGAGAGCGGCGTGGAACTTACTCCTACCATAGGCTTGCCAAGCAATCAATCCTCCTTCTTTTTAACTATTTACCTTTGTAAATATCAAGAGGACTTTTTGGGGTGAAGGGTTAGGCTTGGGTTAAAGGTAGGTGGTTGGGTTAGTGGTTAGTGAAAGGGCGAAAATCGTAACAAGCGTCGGTTTTCGTAAGACTTTTTATTTTTGAAACTTTTATTTTGATGAAGCTTTTATTCAAACAAAGTTATTTTTGATAAACTTGTTTGTTTATTTATCTTTTGCTTCATCATCAACATATATATATATATATATATATAAGTGTCCGCTAAAATGAGAACCACCTCGAGTTGTAAGAACCGTGAGAACTACTTGATCCGGGGCGAGGTGAACCAATTTTTTTTCTTCATAAACGTAGATGCGTGTATTATAACAACATTTGTAAAAAAAATTCAAAAAAAAAATGTTGTGTGTGTAGTTTTGAGCACCACAAGTTTGTGTTTACGGGTACCGTAAATTTTCCGGTTAAATTTACGGCACCCGTAAACACAAACTTGTGGTCCTCAAAACTACACACACGACATTTTTTTTTTTGAATTTTTTGTTTACAAATGTTGTTATAATACATGCATCTACGTTTATGAAAAAAAAATTTGGTTCACCGCGCCCCCTACGGTGTAGTTCTCACGGTTCTTACAACTCGAGGTGGTTCTCATTTTAGCATTCCCCTATATATATATATATATATATATATATATATATATATATATATATATATATATTTGAAAAGTTATACGAAAAACCGAGCTTGTTAATAAAATAAAAGGTTAAAAATAAAAAGGGTTTTGGTGGGTGAAAGGGTGCTTGGTTTGGGTTATGAAATGAAAAGGTTTAGGCTCAAAGGGGTTAACTAGGTGGATTTTGGGTAGGTGGTAAAAAAAAGAAAATATTGGTGTAGAAATAAAAAGGGTTAGTCCTAATGCCTCCATCATTTACTTACTCGGGTTTAAGTTGGTAAGGACTGGGAATGTATCGTCGTGGCAAGTTCTAGTGTCGTAAGAACCAAACGACTATTCACACAAGAAACGAAAAATGAGCATTTAGTTTAAATATATATATTTTATGCTCAATAAAGGCTCAAAACTCACTTTTGTGGGAATGGGTTTTTATGTGATCAAGTATATATAATCAAAATTTAACTAAGCTTGTCATGCCGTTTCATAATTTTCTTATGTTGGTTCTTTTTATTACAACGCTATTGGTTGAAAATTTATAAAAAATATAACCTTTTTAGAACTTGAAATTCCCAAGTTAAACTTAGACAAGTAGAAAAAATGAAAATTTTTTGAAAAAAATTTGGGGTGATTAGCGGTTCCAATAGAGTTTTGTGTAAGGCTTGTAGTTAGGACTTGCAAGATTCAAGGTTTTAGCATCCCCCCACACTTAAATTACACATTGTCCTCAATGTGTCCCAAAAATAAGTTTTTTAGGTTGATTGAATGTGTTAAAAGGTGTGAAAAAGCAAAAAATTGTGTTACTGGGCGTCTGGACACGGCCCCGTGCCGGATGGACACGACCCCGTGTTCAGGTGCCAGTAACGAAAACTTACAGAAGTTGGACACGGGGGCGTGTCCAATGGGCACGACCCCGTGTCTGGCAAAAGTCTGCAGATTTAGATAAACAGCAGGTCTGGGGGAGTGGGCACGGGGGCGTGTTGGCTGGACACGACCCCGTGTAGACAATCTGCAAAGTTGAAAAACAGGTTTCTGGCTCCGGTTTTCCTGTACCGGCTTAAGTAGCACTTAGTGCTCTAAGCCTCGTATGTACCTGTTTTATCAATAACCACTACACCAAACTATAGCCAACATCCTAAATTACCAAGTTCAACATCCACATCACAAAGTTAAAAAGAAAAACAAATGCAGAAAGTAAACGAGTTAAAGGAAAGTAAATTGTTCAACACACGGCACGCAGGCCGGAAATTATTCAAGATAAAAGGGGTTAACCTGTGGTATCACAAACCAACCGTTTCTGCCTCCGCTCCTCCCGCCTAGTCCATGTCATCGTCCTCATCATCATCTCCTCCACCATGCCCCGCCATGTATTCCCGGATATTCCCAATATCATCTTGGATATCGGATATGTTTCTCTCGATTGTTCCAACCCGGGCATACGTGTTGCTTGCCATGTTATAGGTGTTCCTGGTGCACATGATTTTTTCCTGTAACAAATCATGTAAACTTTGGAAGTTAGGAAAACCACCTCCTTGTGAGGAGGATTGGCCCGGATCACCGTGGGGCTGATACTGGTACTGATGGTGCTGTGGAGCGTGAAGGACAAGTGCCTCTTGCGGGTTCCATGCATGCCCCTGCATCTAGGGCTGTAAACGAACCGAACGTTCAGCGAACAGTTCGTGAACTGTTCGGCGGGAAGTTCGTTTATGTTCGTTCGATAAGCTTAACGAACGAACACGAACAAAAAATTTCGTTCGATAAGCTTAACGAACGAACACGAACAAATGTCTCGTTCGTTCGACTGCGTTCGTGAACGTTCGGTAATATGTCCGTTTATGTTCGTTCGTGTTCGGTTTTTTATGTTTATTTTTCTAAAAGTTTTTAATGTTTTATTAATTTTTTACTTTTCCCATATGTATTATTTCCCTCTCTCTGGCCCTCTCCCTCTTTTAATATCACGCTCCTTCGTTCAGCTTATCTCCAATCGATTGAACTCAATATTATCCATCCCTTCAATCTTTAAATGGTTATATTTAACTACTTTCGTTGTGTACAATGTTTAAGATTAACGGTGCCTTTTTTTAATTTTCAAAATTAAAGTTCATTTGTGTTCGTTTGCATTCGTGGTTAGTGTTCACGAACTGTTCGCGAACAACCAAAATTCCTTAACGAACGAACACGAACACAAACTTCTGTTCGTCATGTGTTCGCGAACAGTTCACGAACATCCAAATTTCCTTAACGAACGAACACGAACATAGCCTTGTTCGTGTTCGTTCGGTTCGTTTACAGCCCTACTTGCATCCTTTGGAAGCTAACTGTCCCGTCTTCAGCCTCATAAATCAAGCTCATGGAGCGGCAGATGTGTATGTCTACCCTTCCCGACCATGGAATCCTTTCGAATGACCTAGGTATGTTCACGAAGTGCTTGAAGAGACGGTATATCCATCCCCCGAAGAAGATAGGGGTTGGTCAAGTAGCAAGCCGGTTCAGATGCATGTTACGGAGCATGAGGTACGGAACATCTAGGTGTCTGCGGTTATGAATGCAATGAAGGACCACCAAATCTCTCAACCCAACAACGCCACTGCTATCATGCCTTTGGCTAAGAGAGTAAGCGAGGACCTTATGGATGTAACGGTAAAGTGGGTCCCTCAACTTAGTGCTCTTAGTACTGCTCGGGTTGTAGTGCCCTTCTCCAATTTGAGCCCAAGCGACTTGGCACTCGTTTTCGTCCAAATCTCGCACCCCTCCGGTGTTTTCTTCATTACCCGCATCTTCCTCCGCATACAGCCCGACTATCGACCCAAATTGTGCCATTGAAATCGAGTACCTGGTTCCACCACATCGGAATGCTACCCCATCATTGTCAAATGGGTCGCACCTTGAATTGAACGTGAAGGTGCTATAGAATTCCATAGTGCACTCGTGGACTGATCGAAGTCGAGTGGTTATGAAGACTCTTAGTGGGCCGGTAACGAGGTTGTTAAACCGGTCAAGTTGGTTCACCATTGCTAACCGGTCCATGCATGCTTGTCTTGGGTATTCTTCCGGTCTTGTTTGAAGTACTTCGTATCTAGCCCTAGCATCGAGCTCATTTGAGTTGAACCTCGTAAATTTCCTCGACATCTGAAAGAATACACCGAAAGTTAGCATGAAATAGTGGAATTTTTCGGACAAAACTGCAAACAGCAAACTGGACACGACCCCGTGTTCAGCGGACACGGCCCCGTGTCCAGGCGTCTGTTACTCAAAAACATCAATTTTCGACCCGGTTTCGAAAACTTGAAAATTTTTGGTCCAATAGGTGCGGTTTCCCCTGAAAATGAAACCCCAAGTGCCGTTTTTCCCAAAACAACCCGTTTACCCATTCAATTTTATCTTTTTCGGTTCAAAAACAAGGGTTTGGGGTTTTTGTGAGAAATTGGGCGAATCTTTGAAAAATACAAGTGGATTTACTTCCTATAACACTTATCTAACTAAATGCTAACAGATTTAAGCAAAAATTTGAGGTTCGATCCGGATGTAGTTCAAGAACCCTAGATTTTTTTCCAAATTTTTGAAGTTTTAACTACATGCAAATGCTTAATCTAACTACTAATGGTGATAGAATCATACCTTGGTATTGTTAGAAGTAGAGGAGACGTCGAAAATCTGCGGAAAATCGCCTTGAACCAGAGCGTTTTTGGGGAAACGGGGCGTGTGGAATGGTGTAACTGTTATGAAAAGGGGATTTATCCCGACAGTTGCGCGGACACGGCCTCGTGCCGAGCAAAGTTGTTTTTTTTAGTGCTCGTGTGAGTGCCCTCGTTTTTTCCAAAACTTGGTTAGAAGACTTACCGATCAAGATGTCATCCCGTTGGTTCGTAACTTACCAGGTATGGTGTGGATGCTTTTATTCTTCGACCGTTTGAAGCGAGATTTCTTCCTCAATAAATCCTTGATAGAGTTTCAGCCGTTGGCCATTGACTTTGAATGGAATTCCATTCCGACATTTAATTTCTACTGCACCGTGTGGGAAAATATGGGTGATGGAAAAAGGCCCTGACCACCTAGACTTTAATTTACCAGGAAACAATCGAAGTCGTGAATTAAACAACAGAACTTGGTCTTCAACTCGAAATTCATTAGGTTTAATATGTTTGTCATGCAAGTTTTTCATTCTTTCTTTATAAATTTCGGAGTTTGAGTATGCATAATTCCTAAGTTCGTCTAATTCATTTAACTGACAAAATCGATTTCTACCGGCAAACTCTAAATCTAAGTTTACATTTTTAATTGCCCAGTAAGCTTTGTGTGCACTTTCTACTGGCAAATGACAGCTTTTTCCATAGACTAGCTTATATGGGGTTGTACCTATTGTTGTTTTATAAGCAGTTCGAAAAGCCCATAAAGTATCATCTAATTTATCTGCCCATTCCTTTTTATTTAACCCTACGGTTTTTTCGAGTATTCATTTTAAACCTCTATTAGTCACTTCGGCTTGTCCGTTTGTTTGAGGGTGATATGTTGTTGAGACCCGGTGATAGACCCCATATCTTGTTAAGATTTTTTCAAGTTGATGGTTGCAAAAATGGGTACCTCTATCACTTATTAATGCTTTAGGTGTTCCAAAACGGGATAATAATTTTTTCAGAAATCTCACCACGACTCTTCCATCGTTTGTTGGAAGTGCCTCGGCTTCGGCCCATTTAGACAAGTAATCTACTGTCACAAGTATATATTTGTTTCCTTTTGACGGTGGGAAAGGTCTCATAAAGTCGAGTCCCCACACATCAAAAATTTCACAAACGAGAATGCCATTTTGTGGCATTTCGTTTTTGGAAGAAATATTACCTGTTCTTTAGCAAGCATCACATGTCTTGACAAGACTTTGAGCGTCTTTGTAAATGGTTTGCCAATAAAATCCTGAATCAAATACCTTTCGTGCGGTACTGGCGGCACCATGATGTCCTCCGTATGGACCTTCATGACAATGGCGGAGAATTCTTCGTGCTTCGCTACCATGTACGCATCGTCGGATGAGTTGGTCGGCACACATTTTGAAAAGATAAGGGTCTTCCCAAAAAATAATGTTTCACATTAGCAAAGAATTTTTTTCTTTGATGATGTGGCCAACCTTTTGCAACTATACCGCTAGCTAGGTAGTTAGCATAGTCGGCGTACCATGGCTCTTCTTTGTATTCCACCATTTCTAGGGACTCCGTTGGGAATTTTTCGTTGATTTGCTCGTCCCTGGTTGCCTCCAAAGCTGGGTCTTCCAAGCGCGAAAGATGATCTGCTGCGGTATTTTCTGTTCCTCTTTTGTCTTTGATTTCAATATCAAATTCTTGGAGGAGTAAAATCCACTGAATCAAATGTGGTTTTGCGTCCTGCTTTTTGAAGAGATATCGAATGGCTGCATGATCTGTATAGACTATAGGTTTAGAAAGAACAAGATAAGAACGAAATTTATCAAAAGCAAATACCACAGCTAGCAATTCTTTTTCAGTTGTTGTGTAATTTTCTTGTGCATCGTTAAGTGTTTTACTAACATAATAAATTGGGTGGAAATGGTTTTCTTTTCTTTGTCCTAAGACAGCTCCAACTACAAAGTCACTTGCATCACACATGATTTCGAAAGGAAATTTCCAATCAGGCGCTATCATGATAGGTGCATTGACTAACATTTCTTTTAGGGTTAGAAATGCTCGATTGCAATCCTTGTCAAAGATGAAAGGGGCATCTTTTTCAAGTAATTTTGTTAGAGGCCTTGAAATTTTAGAAAAGTCTTTGATAAACCTCCTATAAAATCCAGCATGCCCTAGGAAACTTCTGATAGCTCTAACGGAGGATGGGGGTGGTAGTCGAGAAATGGTGTCTATTTTGACTCGATCCACCTCCATTCCTTCGCTTGAGATTTTGTAACCGAGTACTATTCCCTCCGTTACCATGAAATGGCATTTTTCCCAGTTAAGGGCGAGGTTAGTTTCCTCACATCAGGATAGCATTCGTTCAAGGTTATCGAGGCATTGGTCGTATGAATCCCCAAAGATAGAAAAGTCGTCCATGAAGACTTCCATCGTCTTTTCTATCATGTCATGGAAGATGGCTACCATGCAACGTTGGAATGTTGCAGGGGCATTACATAGACCAAACGGCATGCGTCGATAAGCAAAAGTTCCATAGGGGCATGTGAAGGTTGTCTTTTCTTGGTCTTCGTATGCTATCGGGATTTGAAAGTAACCAGAAAAACCATTCAAGAAACAGTAAAATTTATGACCGCATAATCTTTCTAACATTTGATCAATGAAGGGCAAAGGAAAGTGATATTTCCTTGTTGCTTCATTTAATCGTCTATAATCTATACATACTCTCCATCCTGTGACGGTTCTCGTTGGTATTAATTCATTCTTTTCGTTAGTTATTACCGTCATTCCTCCTTTCTTTGGAACTACTTGGACGGGACTTACCCAAGGACTATCGGAGATAGGATAGATAAGTCCGGCGTCAAGTAATTTGATGACTTCATTTTTAACCACTTCTTCAACATTTGGATTTACTCGACGTTGTGGTTGTATTACCGATTTGTAGTCATCATTCATTAAAATTTGTGCGTGCACATGGAAGGACTTATTCCTTTAATGTCTACCAGCTTCCAAGCGATCGCATTTTTGTGTTTTTTCAAAAGACTAATTAATTTTTCTTTTTCTAAACTATCTAATTTAGACGAAATAATTACAGGTTATTTACCATGTTTGTCTAGAAAAGCATATTCCAAACCTTTTGGAAGTTCTTTGAGCTCAAGAGGTGGGTCTTTAGGAGACTCCTTATTTGGTTGCTCATTATGATCAAGAACTTTAAAAGTTTGTTCTATGGAGACCTCTTCTTCAACAAAGTGGTCAATCTTTTCACTTGTATCGGGTGGTTCATCTTCATCTTCGATTAGGGGGTCATTATTGCCGAATGGATATTTCATTGACCGCTCAAGATCGACACTCTTTTTAAATGCCCCTAATTGAAGAGGTAGATTGTTGTACTTCCGGGTTTTCAAAGCTTCGTGTGTTTTTACAAATGGTCGTCCCAACACTAGAGGAGCGTCATCGAGGATTACAAAGTCGGTTGGGATTACCATTTGATTTGTTTGAACCAAGATATCCTCTACTATACCGATTGATTTTATTACCTTCCGGTTAGATAGAAAAATGGGTATTTGAAGTGGAGAAAAATCACTAATACTTAAATTTTTGAAAATGTAGTTGGGCATTATGTTAACACAAAGATCTTTATCAATTGTGACATTACTAATAAACGAATTTTGAAAGAAACATGGAACCGGTGTAATGTTAATTTCAAATGGGTCTTCTTTTATTAGCGAGGTTTTATCATTAGTTAACTTAACACTTACCGTTTTGTCAATTTTAGTGTTAGTGTTCAACTCTTTTAAAAACTTAGCATGAGTGGGAACTAAACAATGATTTTCAAAAGAAGGTGACAAGAGATTAATTTCTTCAAAATTAGACTCTTCTTGAATTTTAACGTTGTCAGACTCACCTTTTCCGTTGTTTAACTCATGTGTCGGTTTTTCACTTATTTGTTCTTCCATTTTTAAACTTTCAGTTATCTCTTCTTTATTTAATTCTTCTCTTGCGCGGGACTCCTCTTCCCTTACGCGAGATTCTTTTATATAGCGATCGATAGCTTTAAGGTGTTCTAATATCCTATCGGTCACTTCGGTTATAGAAAAAGGATCGGGATTTTCAAAGCTTGAATCCAGTTGTTCGATCCTTTGTTCCTCATAATACCCATAGGAAGTAGATGGTTCACACCATTGTTCTTCAATGTAAGCATATGATGGATAAGGGTCGTAATTTTGTTCTTCATAGTACTCATATGAGGTGGGTTGTTCACGCCATGGTTCCTCATAATAAGCATATGAAGGTGGTGGCTCATATCTTGGTTCCACAAAGTAGGAGTATGGAGACTCATACCTTGGTTCATCAAAATATGAGTATGAGGGAGGAGGTTCATACCTTTGCTCTTCATAGTAGGTGTATGAAGTTGACGGCTCGTATCTGGGCTCCTCATAGTAGGTGTATGAAGTGGATGGTTGATATAAGTCACAATACTGAACCGAGTGCGGGTCACCACAATTAGTGCAATAATTATTCCTACAATCATCCTCCTCATAGGTGTAGTTGTAAGCTCCTGAGTATTGATCCATAAGAATCACTCAGCAGACCACAACCAAGTCTCGAGATCAGAAAACAAAAATAAAATGGAAACAGAGGCTGGACACGGCCCCATGTTCAGTGGACACGGCCCCGTGTACAGAATCTGTATCTGGGCGTTTTAATTAAAGTTACTGATTTCGTTGAGCACGGGGCGTGTTCAGTGAGCACGGCCCCGTGTTCAAGCTACTGTATCTGGGTGTTTTACGAAAAATATGCAGCACGGCCCCGTGTTCAACCTACTGTAAATGCAAAACTAAACTAAAATGCAGAAAAATGTGCGCGCGTTTTAAAAAGGTTTTGAAAAACTGATTAGGCCGTCGATTTTAAGCTTTCTTAAAATCCTTGTGTCCCCGGCAACGGCGCCAAAAAACTTGATGTGCGTGAAGTGTGTTATGGTTTTAATGTTTATTTTAAGCCCTTTTACACCTTTTTAGCCAAGTTTTAAATTTATAAAACACGATATTTACTAACACTAAACACACATATGGGCAAGTGCACCCATCGTGAGCGTAGTATAGTGTTGGTAAGTTACCGAGGTCGTCCAAGGACACAAGAGCTTTTAGTACCGGTTTATCCTCAACGTCTAATCAAATCAAAAAGTTAGAATAATGTTTTAAACAAGAAAAATAAAAACTAACTAAAATGCTGAAAATAAAATAAAAATAAAAACAGATAGACAAGATGAATCACTTGGCTCCGACTCGTGTATAGTGTAACCTTTGATTATTTCCGCACTTTTGCACTTTTTAAGAGATTATCTTAGTTATTGTAGTAGGCCCCTCTTTTGAAGGTGACGTTACCCTCAACCCAGTAGTTTGAGTCAGCAAGGATACAATCCTAAAGGGTCGGATTATTGAAAGATAATTAATTAACTTATTAATGCATATTATGGTAGGCCCCTCTTTTGAAGGTGATGTTACCCTCGGCTAAGTAGTCTGAGTCAGCAGGGATACAGTCCTAAGTAGCCGGGTTAAAGTATTAATAGTAACTTACATATGAGGGGATCAAAGAGTTTGGACCCCCGCCATCCAATACCGTTAAGTATTGAAGGAGGTCCTACTAAATTTGACCCAGGTCCTTGCAGGATCTATACACTGAACAAGGCAAGACTCTTACCAAACTGTTCCCTTAACCCCCGACCAGGTAGCCAACATACCTCCATATAGACCGTGGAGATATGAATGGTGAAAATCTTTTATTTTATATAGACAGTAAAATAATGCCAAGACACTACGGACAAACGATAAGGAAAAATCACCTTCAACATAAGAAACTAGTTATTAAAGTCATTAATACATAACCAAGTAAAAAGTGCGAAAAGATTAAAAATAAAAAGTATTACACTAGACACTTTGTCTTCACCAAGTGATGTAAGAGACTTAGGCAAACATGGCCTTGATTGTCAAGAACTCTTACGATCAATCTTGGATCCCGAGACGACTCACACACTCTATGATGGACAATGGATGATGGTGGTGGATGATGGTGTTATGGTGGTGGGTGGTGGGTGAAGTGTGAGAGAGGTGGTGTGCCAATGGATGGTTTGCACTTGAGCCAAGCACTCCTATTTATAGGCTGAACAGAAGCTCGGGCACGGCCCCGTGTCCAGTGGGCACGGCCCCGTGTCCATCCTCTTCTCTGTCTTCATTAATTGCAGTTTGTCTGCATTAGTTGACCACGCCCCCATGTCCGCTGGGCACGCCCCCGTGTGCAGAAGCATATCTGTACTATCAAGATTTTCCTGGATTATGCGAATCTTATAGTTAACCACGGCCCCGTGTCCGCTGAGCACGGCCCTGTGGTGGGCGATAGAAGCTTCTATAGCTTTGTCTTTTATGCTGGCACTTGGGCATGCCCCCGTGTTCACTGAGCACGTGGCGTGTTCAGCCTTCTGTTCTCTTGTTTTGCTTGGGAAGATGCTGTCGTGGGGTCGGGCATGTCACGTTTGTTCCTTTTCTTGTATTTATGTTAGATTTAGCTGCCTTTTTGCTTCTTTTGTTAATTTGAGGTCGTTGAATCCTGAAAATACAAATGGAAGACAAAAGCATACTTTTTCCAACATTAGTACTAAAAAAGGGGTTAGTTTTATGCCACAATTGATGTAATTTATATGTTGCATTTTGCACACATCAGTAGCACTTTTCCTTGGTTCACAGTAGTCACCTGAAACATGTTTTAAAAATATTTTATCAGCGGGGAAATACTGACGAGTCACTCAAATTTGATAAAACGACACATAGTTATAAATTACAGCATAAGAGCGATTACAATGGCTCCTATCTTATTTTTATCTGGCGCCGTGTCACCTCCTGGTGACGATGGTCATACCACTATTGGGTCCTTTCACCCAAGTAGTGATGATTATCACTGTTAGGTTAATGAACCTAACCGTGAGAAATTAGTAATGTGCACAATACCCCACTAGCTAGTGATTCAAGATAACCACGACTTAATCCCTGTAATTATAACTTTTGAAAATGACTGGAGTATTGTAAAACATTAGTGATAAAAAGAGAATGACTCACATTGCAGATTTAAACGGGCAGAGTTTAGCCTACTGATAAACCTGATAACCTAATTTAAACAACAATGCACACGAACTGGGTTAGTAACTAATACAGCATTTACGATAACTCACGAGATTAAAACCCTCACGACGAATGACAAAGTGCAACACTTAAACATCCATCGAATTTATGACGAATGACAAAGTATAGCCCTAATGCGGGCAACACTTAAACATCCATCGGATTGGTTTCAATCGATCAGACATTGAATCGTAGCAGCGATCGAGTTAATACCCGGTAGTCGTAGAAGCGTTTCACTATTTGGAAATTCGTTTTCTGCAGAATAGAGGCGATTTGAGAGTGAGATTTCGAGCACAGATGAAAGCCCCATGCACAGGCTACTTATAGCCATTTTTTGAGTTTTACGCGGCCCGCGTAAAACTTAATAAGAGTTTACGCGGCCCGCGAGGGCTACCTATTTGTAGACTAGGGCTAGCGTGTCACACCTAGGCCTGCCACGTGTGTGACACGTGGCCTGGGACGCTTATCTGGTCAAACTTGAGTTGACGCGGCCCGCGAAAGGGTCTTCTGATGTTTACGCGGCCCGCAT
This sequence comes from Helianthus tuberosus, assembly GCA_030545235.1. NCBI lineage: Eukaryota > Viridiplantae > Streptophyta > Magnoliopsida > Asterales > Asteraceae > Helianthus > Helianthus tuberosus. Next base: position 11,549,809 of record CM060396.1, read on the forward strand.
GAAAACCAAAAACCTTGTTTTCTTGGTTTTTCATCCACGTTAGGGTTTCAGGGGTCCGGGTTTTCACTTACGGGTCGTTTTGGGACATTTTTGAAGGTCCTTACACTACACCCTTCCAAGGTGATACCTTTAGGAGTACGTAGTCGCCAACGTCAAATTCAAGGGGCTTGCGTCGTCTATCGGCGTAACTTTTCTGACGACTCTGAGCTTTCAGCAGATTGTCTCGAATTTGGAGGATTTTGTCAGTTGTTTCTTGCAATAGCTCGGGACCGGTTAATTGCGAGTGCCCGATCTCGTGCCACACAATAGGCGACCAACATCTTCTTCCGTATAATGCCTCAAACGGTGCCATTTGAATGCTGGAATGATAACTGTTATTGTACGAGAATTCGACTAAAGGTAAGTATGCGTCCCAATTACCACCGAAATCTATGACACACGAACGGAGCATGTCTTCAAGGGTACGAATCGTTCTCTCAGTTTGACCGTCGGTTTGGGGATGGAAAGCGGTACTTAGATTAAGCGTAGTACCGATAGCTTTTTGAAACGTTTCCCATAGACGCGAGGTAAACCGAGCGTCACGGTCAGAAATGATGTCGCGAGGTATTCCATGTCGACAAATGATCTCATTGGTGTAGATTCGGGCTAATTTTTCCAACTTGTAGTCTTCTCGTATCGGCATAAAATGAGCAGATTTGGTCAAGCGGTCAATGACAACCCAGATGCTGTCGTGACCTGACGGCGTGCGCGGAAGTTTTGTTATGAAGTCCATGGCAATACTCTCCCATTTCCACATAGGGATCTCGGGTTGGATGAGCAAGCCAGAGGGTCTTTGGTGCTCGGCCTTGACTTTCGAGCAAGTCAGGCACTTCGAAACATAGAGAGCGATATCTCTTTTCATGCACGGCCACCAGTACTTATAGCGAAGGTCCTGGTACATTTTATCGGCACCGGGATGAATAGAATATCGGGACTTATAGGCTTCGTCCATCAGAATCTGTCGTAAATCGGTCCGCTTAGGGATCCAAATTCGGTCCAGATAATGGAATATCCCATTCGACTTATTCACTAGCTGGGCTCCATCGTTGAGAATCCTTTCCTTCTTCAAAGTGCGCTCATTAAAACAAGCATGTTGGGCTTCGCGAATGAGAGTCTCGAGATGATGCTGGGCTTGAACATTACGAATGCTATGCAAATAGTTTCATCTGCTGAGGGCATCGGCAACGACATTTGCTCTGCAAGGATGATAACGAATCTCACAGTCGTAATCGTTGAGAAGTTCCACTCATCGGCGTTGACGCATATTAAGCTCTTTCTGGCTGAAGATGTGTTGTAGGCTCCTATGGTCGGTGAAGACCGTACACTTTGTACCATAAAGGTAGTGTCGCCAAATCTTCAACGAAAAAACAACTGCGCCTAGCTCGAGGTCATGGGTTGTATAGTTCTTCTCGTGGATCTTGAGCTGACGAGACGCGTAAGCGATAACCTTGTCCCGTTGCATGAGAACACAACCAAGACCAAGGTTCGAGGCATCGCAATAGACAACGAAGTCATCGTTTCCGTTGGGTAAAGCAAGGACGGGAGCGTTGCAAAGCATATGCTTGAGGGTTTGAAAGGCAGTCTCTTGTCCAGTTCCCCAAACAAAAGGCTTGTCTTTGTGCGTGAGAGAAGTAAGCGGCACGACGATTTTAGAGAATCCTTCGATAAATCGGCGATAATAACCCGCTAGTCCGAGAAAAGAACGGACTTCATACGGGTTCCTCGGTGTAACCCAACTCTTAACAGCTTCAATCTTCGCAGGATCAACGTGAATACCTTGACTATTGACAATGTGACCGAGGAATTGAACCTCCTCCAACCAAAATTCACACTTGGAGAACTTGGCATAGAGTCGATTCCCTTGGAGTAGCTCGAGAATCAAACGTAGATGTTGCGCGTGTTCAGCTTTCGACTTGGAGTAGATCAGGATATCATCGATGAACACGATGACGAGGCGGTCAAGAAACAGTTTACACACGCGATTCATTAGATCCATGAAAACCGCGGGTGCGTTGGTTAAACCGAAAGGCATAACAACGAACTCATAGTGGCCGTATCGAGTGCGAAAAGCGGTTTTGGGTATATCCTCCTCTTGAATGCGTTACTGGTGATAGCCTGAACGTAGATCGATCTTCGAGAAACATGAAGCACCTTGTAGCTGATCAAACAAATTATCGATTCGGGGCAGAGGATAGCGGTTCTTGATGGTGAGCTTATTCTATTCCCTGTAGTCGATGCACATCCGGAACGACCCATCCTTCTTTTTGACGAAAATGAGTGGTGCGCCCCAAGGAGAGGTGCTAGGGCGAATGAAGCCTTTATCAAGCAATTCCTGGAGCTGACTCGAGAGTTCACGCATTTCGAATGGAGCGAGTCGGTACGGAGCTCTAGCAACAGGGTTTGCTCCAGGAATGAGGTCGATACGAAAGTCGATATCACGACTCAGAGGAAGACCCGGAAGTTCATTAGGAAAAACTTAAGGAAATTCACAAACAACAGGGACATCCTTCACTCCCATGGTTTTTTTCTTTTCCTTCTCCGCTACTACAATGTTGGCCAAGAAAGCTCTGTATTCCTTGCGGAGATACTTGCTAGCTTGGACGCATGACATGAGTTAGAGACCTTTCGAGGGAGTTTCGCCATACACACACAGTTGATCACCATTAGCAAGCGAGAATCGAATCATCTTATCGAAGCAAACAACTTCAGCATGGTTCTCACGAAGAAAGTCCATGCCTACTATGACGTCAAAACTTCCGAGTTGCATCGGAATAAGGTCGATAGGAAAAACGTGATTGTTGAGTTCGAGAGTACAATCACGAAGAACAGAATTGACGACGACGGTTCTTCTGGTGGCAACTTCGACATCGAATGACGAGGGAAGATGGACGCGCTTACGATTAAGGAGCTTTTCGAATTCCAACGACACAAAACAGTTATCGGATCCAGTATCAAACAAACACGAAGCATAAATACCATTCACAAGGAACGTACCATTGACCACATTGTTGTCAGCCTGAGCCTGGCACACATTGATGTTGAAGGTTCGGGCGCGAGCTGCTTGTTGCTGTTGCTGGGGCTGCTGCTGTTGTGGCTCTTGCTTCACCACTCGATTCGGGCACATGTTTGCGAAGTTGTTAGGATCACCACACGCAAAGCAGACTCTAGCATTGATCGTGGGTGCAGGAGCCGCTTGCTGGCCTTGAGGAGCGGTAAGTAGAGCTTGTTGAGCAGGAGCTGGAGCTGGAGCTTGACGTGGACCAGTACGGCAGTTAGCGGTGAAGTGGCCTTACATGTTGCAATGCACACAAAATCTGCAGGCGATACCCACTGGGTGGTGATAGGTACAAGTTGGGCAGGCAGGGTGAGGACCAGTATAAGCATGCATTGCAGGCGGTGCTTGGGTAACTGGTGCTGCAGCTGATCGGTGTTGAGGTTGCTGCTGAGCTGGTACGGCTTGAAGCGGGGCAGCGATAGTGACGGCACAGTTCTTGTTGCTGGAGTTGCTGTTGTTCTTCCTCTTGCGACGAGAGGACTTCGATGACTGTGGAGCGGCGGTGGTTTCAGCGGTTGCGGCCCCTTTGTTTCTATTTTGATTTCAATCATTGCCCCCTTTGTCAGTGTGTTTTGGATCGTAAATTTCTGCAATTTGTTTTCGCGTTTTTTTATTGCTGTTGATTTATGAACTAGAAGGTGTTTTTTTTTTGGTTCAGTCCATAGGGTTTTTTTGCGCAGATGACGTTGCGCTGCTATATGTTTGTTAGTTCTGTTTTTGCTTGTTTTGGAGGTATTTTAGCTATTGAGGGCATGTTTGGCTAAGCTTTTTGAAAACAACTTATTGACTTATTAGTTTTTTGGAAAAGTCAGTATAGAGTGACTTTTTGGAAAAGTCACTTTTCCCCTCACATACAACCTGGTTGCCAAACATCATTTTGGAGCTTATGACTTTTCAAAAAGCCAATAAGTCAATAAGTTGTTTCAAAAACCTTAGCCAAACATGCCCTGACTTTAGGCCTTTCGGTATACTTTAACCTATGTTAACTCCATCTAAGTGTCAAATCAATCTTTTTTCCCCATTTCACTTTGCCAAAAAAAGGAAGAATAATTAATTCAATCTTTTAACATTGGGTTTACATGTTAACACATAACCCATTTAATGTCCTTTAACACAAGGAGGGAGTGGCTTGCAATGTTAGTTAACATGCCATGCCATTGTCATCAATCTAAATGTTAGAGTACACCACATGGCCATACATGCGCACCAAGTGTTTGTTTTAATGCCTCAATGAAAGATGCCCCCTTTTGTTTCATTTTTTGAAACAGCTTTGTTTTTAGTGTTTAACTATGTGGCGTTTTGGAGCAGATCTCGTGTTGTTAATTTGTTTACAACTTCAGATGATGGCTTTCTATTCATATCCAAATCACAAACCAAATTTGAACAGCATAGTAAGTTTTGCTATGAGCTTTCAGAATAGGTTGGTTTGAGATTAAATTCAGATATTTCTTTGGATCCTATATTATTACTTTTAGAGTGTTGTTTACCTTTGTAGGCTGTTTTGTTTATTTTCAGCCTGCAGATTTGAAAGAATGAGAAAATATTAAAGACCTGATTCAAATCTAGCCACAGGTAGTTAGCAGAGCTTAAGTTATGATGACCTGACTATAATCTTATGATGTGCCTTTTGTATGATAAAATTCCTACTCAGGGCTATGATTCCATTCCAAGAGAACCTTCTGTTCCCAAAGCTAAACAGGTAGCTAATTGCAAATTATAGTTCTTTTCTATTTGATGACAAATAGAAAATGTGGTATTATATCTTGCAAGCTCTCAAAGATAAGCAGCCTTATTCCATCTTTTATTTATTCAGATCGATTGCTTTGTTTTTTTTTTCCTTTGCTTTTCTAAATTGGTTATATCCGTGTTGCAAACGATGGTGATTGGATGCGTGTTCTGTTTGAAGGTGTGATAGTCAGATAAGATAAGCAGAAGAGTGAGTGAGTGGTGAGTTGCCGATTTCTGAATATTTAAGGATTCATGTGTAAAATGTCCCCTGGTTAATCAAATAATCAGATCATTTTTGTTGCTGCCACTTCTAAACTTGCTATCGAAAACTGATTATCCAGTTTCACTGTAACTTAACACTAGAAATTGATTATCTATGACTTGAAGATTGTTGATTTATCCTTTGATGATTTTTGTTTTGAATAGTGTAATGCATGCTATTAAATAGAAATGAAAGTCAAAGAAAGTCAAAGAAAGGCTGATGAGGCTCTAAGTGTTTCACAACGAGCGGTTTCTAACGAATCTGGTTCCGGTAGACTCAATAAAGCACCTAAGGTAAATCTATTTCTATTTGCCAATATTGATAGATATTGAATCACAGTGCATGACTCTTTGCAGCTAGATTTGATGTTATATATTCTCTTCAACTAAATATTACCAAGCTCATACCCTTTTGGAACTCTGTTCGGTTTACAATTGCCTATGCTTTAACTTAATAACTTTATTAAAGTTTTGATACCTGATTGAAGAAGTAACATTTTTGACCCCATAACTAATAAATGAGTTGATTTGATTTGGCTTTTATCCAACGTGTCAAAATGGTAAAATACAAAAAATAGCTTATGGAAGGAAATGGTCAAATGGGTTGAAAGCTACCTAAAGTGTATATTTCATGCACACTACCTTCTAAGTGTATATTTATTCATTAATAGATTATTTTTTGGGTTGAAAGGGTTAAATTGGTTAAACCAAAGGGGCCAAAGCAGTAATTTACTCTTAATAATGGGATATTGAATTTAAATTACCCAAACTTTCACCAATTAGCCATTAACACTCCAAATTAGTTTTTTTTTTTTTTTTTTTTTTTTTTTTTTTTTGCTAATGCGTGACACTTTATTTGATGCCGTGGCCTTTTTTTGCCGACGTGGCAACTAATGTGGCATTTTTTTATGACGTGGCAGCTGATGCGGCGCCTGACATGACGTTTTTATGACGTGGCAGCTAACGTGACATTTTTATGACGTGGTATCTGACGTCAGCTAAATGTGTTAGAGTTCAGTTAGTTAGGGAGTGTAAGAGGAAAATAAGTTGAATGTTGGGAGTGTTGTGAAACAAATCGAAAGTTAAAAAATGCTATCGACTAATTGATGAAAGTTGAGGCTATTTAAATCTAATATGTTATTAATAAAATAAATATTATATTAGTTTCAAGAAGGATTTAGAATTTGTCAAAGCTATTTTCCGAGTAGGAAAGAAAGTCATAGCTCATAACAAACTTAAGGTTGAAAGGGTGCAATCTCAATCCCAACTCAACTAAAGATTTGATGACGTTAATTGTTTTTTTTTTTTTTTTTTTGAACGGCAAATTTGGATCACTGACGGACCACTGGAGTATCATCGTGCCACCAGCAGAACCACCCGATCACATCCATCTCCACTAGGCATAATGGCTATACACCAATTGAGGAAGAAACCCAATAAATATGGGGAAAACGCCCCTTGTGAGAATCGAACCCAGGACCAATTGGTCACAAAGTCTTATTCTACCCCCAAAATGTCACTAGGCTATAAAGCCATGAACTGATTACGTGAATTGTATCTTAAAGGGAAACGATGTTACGATTTTTCCATTCATGGTAATCATCACCCTTCCAACTACCTCAAACTTTTTGTGCTTTTTTTTTTAATTCATATATAAATGTCTTTTTTATAGTTTTTCTTATGAATAAATTTGTAAAATGGGAGATGAGTTTTGCTTTGAATTAAAAAAATTAATGTTTAGTGGGCATTAATATTGAAGTGGCGAAATGTGAATTGCAAAATAATATTTCCCTTTCACTTTTTTTTGGATTGAATTTGATGGAAAACGTGTGCTGACGTCATATATTTCCCTTTCACTTTTTTTTTGTTTATAAAACCCGAGCTTGAATTTAACTCCTACGAGAGTCCTGGTTTCATGTTTGATACCTTGTGTATTCCAAGTTGGATTTATAAGGGTGTTATCTAGAGAACTTAAGCGAACTTCGAATTGGTAGTGGATAGGAGATGTTGGTTAAACAGATTACATTGTCTTAGCATAAATGATGTGTTTAAGACCACATACGCAACATATTCTATCAGAATCATGCAGTTAAGCATGCTGGTTTGAGAGTACTATGGGAATAAGCAACCTCCTAAAACTCCCCGTGATGTCACCAAGAACAAAACCTAAGCCAAATGAGCAAAGCAGATATGTGCCTTGGAGATATTGCAATATGGATACTTGCATGTCGTTCGTGATAGTGGGGAAACCTCATCAACGACGTGTGTACCTTAGGATGTGTGTGTGAGTGGGTGGGTGCGATTGAGGGGGGGGGGGGGGTAACAAATTAGATGAGTCTCATAGTGACCATAAAACGTTAAATAGTCTGCACCAACTTACACGACATGACGCTTGGCACGTTTGGGGCCACGTTTATCCCATCAAACTTCCACAGCTAAGCATGTAGGTGTGACAATAGTACAAGGACATGTGACCTATTAGGACGATTTCATAGGGTCGTCACTCATCACCAACAAAAATGTGAACTAGTTGGGCAACGTATACATTATTATGGTTGCGATGAGGATGTTACAATAACACGCGATAAAAACAAAGAATTATGACATTTACTTATACTTAAAACTATGCCAACTAAAAATTGCAGTTCATACACAAAATAATACTACATGGTTTTACTTTTTTTAAAACTCCTAACAAACATGTTCCAAGTCCAATGAACATGTTATTGTTATGTTGGGTTTAATTTTAGACGAAATTTACTAGTAGATAAACCCTTTAACATTTGTATAATATGCTTAATTAAGAGTCTAAGAACTTATTTAAAACTTGTCTAACCGTCAAGCCGGTAACTAGTTCAATTGTCCCTTGTCAAAACCCTACCAGCCCAACTAGTGACATTTTAACTCATACAAACTGAATGAGAAAGGATCTGGTTCCTGGTTCACCGATCTAGCCGCACACCAATGTTTTAAAGTCCGTTCTTTATATCGTACAGAATTGGGCTCAGAACCCAGTGTATCGGGCGATTTAACCGAGTGTATCGATGGTTTAACGGATTCTACTGGACGGTTCAACCGGTACTACCGGCCGATTTGAACCCGTTTTTAAAACATTACCGCACACTTCGGTTTTTGTAAATAGGTCTTGTGAATCAAACTTGTAGGTTTATACTTTATAGGAAAAAAAGTTGTTGTCAAAATAAAGTAAATAATTTGATGTGGGTTTTGTACGGTTTAACTCCTTGTATAGGTCCTTCCTTGACTAACATTTGGAAAAAAATTTTATAATAACTTAAAACCATAAAAAAGAAATTAAATAAAGAGAGAGAGACATGAACTTAATTACTTACACATTTTATAATAAATGCCAATGATCTTTAGATTAAGTGATGGAATGCTTGCATTTCTCTTGAGAGATGTAGGTTCGACTTCCATTTGGTGCAGAGTGAGGCACTGGTGGGCAATGATATAAGACCCAGGGAAACTTGGGTTTGATCGTTGAGCCAAACGGGTTTTACCGGTAATTTCACCGTCATGCCTACGGGCGAGTGGGTTACTGGGTTTTCCCCGGAATTGGTGGTGGACTCGGTTACTCTCGGAGTACTCCGTTTGTCCAATGAATACCCCGAGAGTGCTCGGGATTGATTCTGTTTGCTGTTAAAAAAAACACATTTTATAATAATAAAATGTTTTTCAAAACAATAATAATATTTTGTCAAAGGGGAGAAGAAGGTTGAGTCTTGTTTACGCAAAACACACACACTTTTCGGTCAGCTTCTTCTCCAATTACTATAAAGAACCCTCACTTTCCTCCTTACATCCACACGCACACATCTTCTCCTTCTTCTTCATTATCATCTTAACACAATCCTTAACTCTTGTGTTTCAATTCAAAGATATTGTTGCTGGAAAAATTATTTTGGGATATGGAAAAACTTAATTTTTTAAAAGATGGTGTTTTAAGGTTGCCTCCTGGTTTTAGATTTCATCCAACAGATGAGGAAGTGGTTGTACAATATTTGAAGCGCAAAGTACAATCTTTTCCTTTGCCTGCTTTTATTATTCCTGAAGTTGATGTTTGCAAGTCTGATCCTTGGGAGTTACCAGGTAATGTTTTTGTTGTTCACATTTGTACGTTGTGACTGATTTATATATATGTAGAGGTTTGATTGTGTTTTAGATATATGTGAATTTGATTGCATTATTATTTTTATTTATTTACTTCCATTATTATCTACCTATACTCTGTTTATACACATGACCAGTGGCTGGCTATACTGGTCAAGCCGTTTGTTAGCTACTAGAGATGTTTTTGCTGAACGCTCGAATATGGCCAAATTTAAACGAGCTCGAGCCTAAAAATAAGCTTTTTGAATAAACTAACAGAGTCCTAGCTTCATTTATCGAGCTCGCTATCGAGCTTAAACGAGTCTGATATTTATATAATTTTATAATTTATAATAATACTGTTGCTTATAAATTTATGATAAAAGTCACTGAATAGCATATATTATGTTATATATAAAAAATATTAGTAAAATATAGAGTAAATTGTCATTTTAGTTTTTAACCACAAATGACACTTTAGTCAAAAATAGTTTTTTTCTCCTTTGGGCCTCTTACGTTTGCTTGTTTTTTTGTCATTTTCATCTATTTCGCTAACTCTGTCAAAAACAACAAACGTCCGGGGCCAGTGGAGAAAATAATATTGTTGCTTATGCATTTATGATAAAAATAACTGAAAAACATATATTATGTTATATATAAAAGTTATTAGTAAAATATATACAAAATAGTTATATAAATATATACAAAGTACAAAGTAATTATTAAAAACAAACGAGCCAAGTTGTTGTCGAGCTTAAGCTTAAATAACTACTAACGAGCCAAGCTCAAGCTCAAGTAAATTAAATTATGCGAGTTTGAGCGTAACTTAGCTCATGCTAGGCTCGTTTACACCCGAAGTCATAGAAGTTCTTAGTTTCAATCATATTCATTATATTAAGCCTTTTTTGTGTTGTATACTCAATTTAGGTGACTGCGAGCAAGAAAGGTTTTTTTTCAGCACAAAAGAAGTCAAATACCCGAATGGGAACCGATCGAATCGGGCTACTTTATCCGGGTATTGGAAAGCAACCGGATTAGATAAAAATATTGTTTCTTCAGAGAACAATCAAGTTGTGGGCATGAAGAAAACACTCGTATTTTACAAAGGAAAACCCCCACATGGGTCACGAACCGATTGGATCATGCACGAGTACAGACTCGCAACCCCTCAACCCAATAACCCGACACAGGTTTCTTTCGAATTGATACGATTTTGATTCGAATACACAAACAGATTTAGCTAACATTTTTTCTGTTGTATTAGGGTATGGAAAATTGGGTTATTTGCAAAATTTTCTTGAAGAAAAGAGGAAGTAAAGTTAGCAAGTACAATGAAGAGACAATTGGGATAATTAGCGATTGTAAATCGGTAAAATCAAAACTAGTTTTCTACGATTTCATGTCTGCTAGTAAGAAGAGAAGAACTGATTTGGATTCGACATCGGTTTCATCATCTTCGGGTTCAAGCGGGATCACGGATGATGCCGGTTCTTGTGATGAGCATGAAGAGAATAGCCATAACCTGGATGATGTTGAGAATTTAAGGAAACAATCATCATAAATTAATATTCTTTTTTTAAAGATTATCCTAAGTCTAATTTAATTTAGTAATGGGTTATTATTATTTATTTGCCTTTAGTTTTCAAGATTCTCTTGAAAATAATCCAAATTTTAGATGAGATAAAAGAATGAAATGTTATCAATGGATATTTCCTTTCAGTTTCATCCTTGAAATTTCAGCAAGTAGTGATAATTTACTTACATTGGTTTTAATATATTGCAATCAATGTATTTGTTAAGTACACATTTATAAAAAGCTACTTAGTGAAACAAACATAAGGTTGTGTCACTATCTTTAACTTTAAATTAATATAATGATTTTGATTCTGACTTTTTAAGTCACACTAATACATTTTGAAATTGTTAATCCAAACAAGTCTAACACAGCTAGAGGACAAAGATTCTTTACTGGTTTGAAATATATGATGCACTTGGATTTAAGTTAATGGCTATCCATTAACCTATACATGTTAGACCTATTGGGCTTCAACTGATCCCCCTATGGCCCTATCTTATATGTGGGTTTTTTCGGGTCACCCGTCAATCCTTTTAACCTTTAATATGCCAACCCGCTATACCTATACCGATAAATGTATCCCCTAACTCTCACATACATGTAACACAGAATACACTTACATGACGAAAGCTCATTATACACAAGAATTTGAACATCGACCTATGGTATCATTTACATCACTTAGCTTAAACATATTGTTCTACCCCATGATTTTTAAACGATGATACCTTTTCATTTGTTAATATATTTTTAACAAAATTACACCGTAAAAAGGAGCATTTTAATCCCTTTTATTTGAGTATGATATTGCTATAGATTTTTATTTTAAAAATTAACATGTTACGTGATTACCGGTGTTCTCTGTTGCATCGTGCGAGCATTATTTTAGTGAGGTCCAACACGCATACTCTTAACACAATCCCAACCACGTCATTAGTTGTTGTAAATGTACTCCATGAATCTTTAACCAATATTAAAAATTATACTAAAAGGTAACTGAATATGACGGTTTTAAACATCTAGTTTTCTATACGAAATCATAGCTACGTCATTCTGTTAAAGAATCCCTAAAACAATTTTTCTCTAATCAAATTCCAAATTCCTCTATGTTAATCATTGGTTTCTCAAAATTATTTCACCTATGTATATGTAAATAGAAAGTCAATTTAATCGAAAAACATGGAAAACCGAATGAAAAGTGAAAATAATTTTAAATTTTTCGTTAAATGGCTTGGTCGAACAAAAAGTTAAATCATCGTTTGATAACCAATATAGCCAATAAATTATGGTCTTCAAATAACAACAATCAAACCAAACCAACTCATATTCACCCTACCTAAAAATAATCAACACTGGGTAATAAATGGGGTTACAAAAATCCAACAAGTGATCTAACTTCATTACTAAATCATCAATCATCCATCTTTAGTTCTTGCCCACTAATCAAGTTTTAACTAGTTTTTTTTAATCCACATCCAAATCCACTAACTCCATCTTTACTATACAAATTCATATGTTAAGAATCTTCTCCATATCTACTACATAAATGTAATACCTAGCACTTTTTTTTATAGATTTCAAGCCTTGTCTCAACCGGCTTATGTGTAACACCCCAAAAATGGGTTTGGTAATTTAAACCCGGTTAATATAAGGGAACGGCTAAAATACCGTTAGGGGATAAAAGTCAACCCGTAAATGAATAATAACTAGGAATAATTAACCTAGTTGATTTTTAATATCGTTGGTATTAAATGAAGGGTTGTAGCCTTATTTAATTAAAACGAAACATGAGGGACCAAAGTGGGACAACTTGAAAGAAGTTTAATTAAAAGAAAACACACACAAACACGCACACACTTGCGTGTGTGTTCTGGATCGATGCCCAGGAGAAAGAACCAAGGGTTCAAACCCTAGTTCTTGAAGAATCTTCAAGTTGAAGGGCCAAATGAAGTCTAAATTCACAACCGAACGTGAATTAATGATCACCCAAGTTAGGGGATCATAAGGTATGTTGAATTTTGATGTTTAATGAAGTTGAGAAATCTTGATAATCATCACTAGTGGTGAATTATATATGAATCATGAAGGTTATGGCCAAATTAGTGATGTATGCATGTTTAGGAACAAACCCTAAGCGAAGACTCTGAGTAAATTGCTAGAATTTAGGTGTTTGGATGAATTACCACACTTAGTTAAGTGGGTTTATGTTTAATCCGTGAAATGGTATGAACTTGATTAGGAATATGTGTAGTATGTGATGTGTATTTGTATATAGATTGATTATGGTATGGAATTTGTATGATGTTTACGTGTGTTGATAAATGAAACTGATAATTAGGAAGAAACACATGAAATACTTGTACATTATGCTTAGAAAGTAGTACGCACACCAAATGTTTGATGAAATGTCTAAATGACAATAATATGTGAAATTGTATCCAATTAGTGGGTAAACATGTATAGAATGTGGTAATGATGAAATTGATAGTAAACTAACATGAGGAATGCATTTTAGATATAGTTCATGTGAAGATCATGTTAGGTTGATGTTGAGTATGCTTTATGCTTGTTGAATGGACTAATGAAAGTCATACGTGAGATATGAATTTGATATGATCATTCATACGAACAATCATATATGCTAACCAGAATGTGATTGTAATGACATGTACGGATAGGAGTCACGTCAACGTGGACATAAGCATGGCAGGGCAACGTGCCAAGGATAAACACGAAAGCTAAGCTTGAACTCGGACGCACGAGGTAAGTGAACTCTAAACTTACCCTTTTTGTTTGGGAATGTATTTATGATATACGGTAATTATTGAATGTAATGTAAGAAGATATGAGTCGGTGTTATTACCAAGTTAAGTTTTAGTGGAAATGGGTCGGAAGTGGTTAAAAAAGAGATTCGATTAAGTTTGGGTAAGAAAGGGAACTTACATAATGAATTGTGCGTAAAGATGAATTAAGGAGTTATACATGCGGGATGTAAATTGTAAGTACTTGTATGAATAGAAAGTGAATACATGCTTGAGTGGGTATTTAATTATATGCTTGAATGAATAAGATGAATTATGTGTATTCGAGGACATGTTCATATGAAGGGAAGCTAATGATACTAACCGTTTTTCTATTAAGAATTAATGTGTTGTATAGGCATGATAACAACGGAGGTGAAGGTTGACTCCGCAATCCGATGCGAGTGATCGAATGGATGGATGAAGGGGCTAGTAATAGAGAAAGCATGATATGTTGACGCCTTATTATGCATATGTTAAGATTTTGTATTATGTCACCGGTTGCTAATGATGTGATTGGATGTGGTGACTGCAGGTTGTACAGGTTTATAGATGTTTCCTCAAGAAGTGTACGGGGTCGAAGATCGAGTCAAGACATGGATTGTACGTGGGTGTGTATGTGGTCACTTAATTTGATATACGTTTGTCAGTTTTTGGTTAATTTATAAAAAGGGATTAATGTATTTAAGTGAAAGAAAGAATATTATGAAAGAAACTTTAAATATGCATTTTCCGCTGCGTTAAATTTGGTTAAAACGTGTTAGGGCGTTTCATTATGTACCCGACACACTTCACAGACAAGAGATATATGTATTTGCTGTAATAATAGAGTCATTGATCACTAATAATCCCTTTCAAATATACATAGCCCTATATCAAAACTTTGTGGTAACATATTGACTTTGAAGTGGGACTGATAAATTGAATAAACCGATTCCTATATGGATGGGTGTATGCGGAAAAAGAATGAAGATACATGTCTGTATAACTCCAAAAAAAGCCCTTGTTAAGTCTTATGGTAATTTAGTTTTTATTTTATACTTTTAATCGTAATTATTTAAGTTATTAGTTAATTTGACCGAAATATTTATTTCGTTTATGTTTTATTGAAGTCTCTAGTGATATATATGTTGGCTTGTATGGTTTGAAGAACTTATGATGTGCTAATAAAGTTTTGTATTTTAATTATACGTAAACACTTGTTAAAACATATCTAGCCTTTTTTTAGCTTACATTTTATGTGATACAAAGTGGATTGCAATCTCGTCATGCATCAACTTGAAACGAGTTATTATTCACTCATGCATGAAAAAATGTTACATAAAGCATGCTAAAAATAGGTTTGGTAATCATATAAGTTGACCAATTTCGAAATCAGCACCCTTAAATGCTATAGATATAACTTGGGAGTTATTTCATACTCACTCAAGTATATACTTAATTTTGAGAATATTGGTTTTCTAATAAATAAAAAATACAGCATTTAGGAATTGATTTGTTGAGGAAATAAGTAACCGCTAAGAAAATATCTATGGCCTGGTAGGTGCCAGATATTTGTTCGGTATCACGAGCCCCTTTTATAACCGATTAGTCAATTTGATTTGTGTTTTGTTATCAATATTATTGTAACAATAATGTTTTCGTATGATAGCCAATACACTAAAATCGAAAAAAAAAACCATAGAAAAATAGAAAAAAAAGTGTTTGTGGAGAACCAACCTTATTTTGGCCCGTATAAAAATTTGGCCCGTATAAAAATGTCGTTTCAACTCTATCTCATTTTGACCCATCTTGTATCCTCTACAAATAACATACCTTTGTAGCTTATACATACGATAGTATGCATAAAGGGGAGCAACAACCAACAAAAACGATATGAAACCTGATAATGAACAAAGTATAGAATGTGAAAGTCTTAAAAGATAATAGAGGAAAATTTATTACAACTTCTTTAAGTTACAATGATGTTGGAGAAGCAAAAGCAAACTTAAAATGGTAACAAAATGTGGGCAAATGTTGAAAATTGAAACTGAGATCCACTACCGATGTTTCCATGAAATCTCAATTTCAGAGGACTCTGAATCATATGTGATCTCAAATGTCTTGTTATCTTCATATTCTTCATCCCAACACTCTGAGTAATCGATTGGGTGTTCGTTTAAATCACCTATTTTACTTTTACTACGAACAAGTTCTACATTAAGACCAGCTACATACGTCTGAAATGTAATATTTTGAGTGTATGTAGGATTGAACCATGGGATGTGCCTCAATGAACTAAAGGGTACATAACCCACCCTTTCATATTCTCCCCAATCTTCACCAAACTCTACAGGGTGATACGTGGACATCTCCTGCTTAATACCTATGCGATACATCCCATCATGAGCACGTAATGATAATAAAAATCCACTAAAGTCACTGTACCAGTTGTGTGGAAGTAGCAATGTGACAAGTCTGGTATAAATTCTTGATGGTTGAACATTGGGACTTAACACACTCATAAAGCGATCTTCTTTAACTGCATGTTCCTGCCATGTTTTCATTCCAGTTATTATGAATACTATTTTTATATTGAAAGTTTAAAAAAAGATTGAAATTCAACAAACAAGATAAGATAAGAGTTATACCTGAAGCATAGAAAGTAGTACCCTCTTATTCGTTGTTCTCTCCGGAAGTGAGACTTTCCACAACCATTTATAATCTGATAAATCTCTTACAATTTCAAGTGAGTTACAACCATCTACTTTGAGAATAGCTATGCTTGATGGGAGGTCCGACAATTCTACAAGGCTTTTGCAGGATGACAGATTGAGGAGCTTGAGACCTGGGAGTCGTGAGATGCCAGAAGGTAATCTTGAAAAGTTGTTTCCACATAGGTCTAGTAGTTGTAGGTTTAATAACTCACAAAATATATCAGATGGGATGTCTCCATCTCCCAAATTGCACCAACGAAGATTCAGCTTCCTTAAAAAACGTGGAAACTGAGGTAGGCTCACCGACCCGTCATGATGAAAAGATTGTAACCCCTGACAACGACTGAGATCCAGGTCTTTCAAACTTCTTAAGAGATGAAAGTTGCCCTCTATCCTTTTCAGTTTGCTATAACCACGTAAATCGAAAGAAACAAGGTTGGTACAAAATAGTCCGACTGACGGTGGGATTATTTCTATACCAGTCCAACTCAAATCAAGGGTTACCAAGCTATCCATGTTCGACTGGATATCCGGAAACTGTTGAAGTTGATTGCAATCACTGAGATTAAGAGTCTCCAATTTTTTCATGTGTATGATGGGTGGAAAGCTTTTAAGTCCTACACACCCTTCCATGTTCACGAAAACAAGCCTTTTGTGATATCCAATTGATGGATGAATCTCTTCTAAACTCTCACAACGTGATAAAATCAATCTTTCAAGACATGGAAGGCCTTCAAAATCTGGTGTCTTGATTAGGTTACTTGAATCAGAGAGATGAAGAATTTTTAAATTTGGTAGACTCTGTTTCAAGAAAAGTAGGAAAAGTCAAATAATAAATAATTAAGTATACAACAATTTCCTTTCACATTGGCATACTTCTTGCCCATGGATCATTAGGCAGGAGCTCTTAATTTATACCCAAACTTTACCATCTTAATATCTCATAATAACAGCCTCTTTAACATGCATAGTAAATTCCAATTGCTTAAAACATCATATCATTTTTACATCATATAGTCTAAAAGTCTCCTCGATCCTCGCCCAAAAATCTACGCTCAGAATATTGTTATATTATCATCAAAAGTTTCCTTAAAGCATTTGGCATGCGTATAATGTTGACTGACTATTCAGGAAATCGAAACTAAGCTAATCGACTCCTAATTTCGTAGAGAAAGCATGACATGTATTTTTGTTAATGTAATATCTATGTTATATAAACCTCTGTTTATAGAGATGTGTAAGACTCAATAACCACAATCTAACAAGCAACTAACTAAATGCAACTAACTCATTAGTAACTCTACTAACTAATTATGTTCATTTTATGATTCATTTCACAGTTTTATTGCATTGATTTGTGAAACAACAACAATACTCATCTACCTTATACCCATGCCAGAGTTCTTTTTGTTGGCTCTCAATCAACTCTAGATAACCAAGCTCTTTTGGCTGAAAATTTGATGGGAATGAAGATGCTGGATATTGATACAAACGAATACACCGAAGTTTCTTCATGTTTGCAACCACATGAGATAGATCTAGAGGGGCGAAAAGTAACACTTCAGTTTCCTGTGTTAATTATTCAAGGGAACCAAATTGTGTCAGTAACGTTATACACAAGGGTCATTAGATGTGGATGTATATGAAATATTTTATTGAAAAGTTAATCTAACCATTGGCGGTGCATCTGCCCCCATATCACAGAGGTATACTAAATCTTCCGTCTTCAAAATCCTGCTATGCTTTTCTGGATTTTTAGGGTGTTCCCCTCTAACAATGTTGTGGGCCATTTCTTCTATCAAGTCATGCATTTCAAATATTTTTTTTCCAAATGCTCCATCTGAAACTTTTATGAGAGACTTTTGTACCAACACCTTTATCCCTATACCAGGGTGTAAATCACAAGCATCAAGCACCTTCATTGCATAATCTTTCTTCTCTCCCCTAAAGCAACACGCAATGTCTAAGAATAACACTTTCTCATTAGCTTTAAGTCCATCATAACTTATTTTGAGTCTCTTTGTGACCTCATCATCTGGGATATCTTTTAACCTAGCCAAGGCACACTTCCACTCATCCTTGTTTTTATCATATAGAAAAGAACCAAGAACTTCAAGTGCCAAAGGGAGCCCACCAGCATAAGAAACTACCTCTTCTGAAAGCATCTCGTAATCTTCTATAGGTTTATCATTTTGAAAAGCATGTCTACTAAAGAGCTCCACAGCCTCGTCATGTGATAACAACCTCACTTCATATACTTCATCTGCATAGCGGGTACTTAGCAAATGCTTATCTCTGGTTGTAATTATTATCCTGCTCCCTTCACCAAACCAAGCATGAGATCCGGCTAACTCCTCTACTTGCTTACGATCATCAACATCGTCAAGAACAACTAAAACCCTTTTACTACGTAGCTTTCTTTCTATCATGCTTCTTCCTTCTAACTCACTTCCTACGAAAACCTCTCTTGTTTTCAAAACAAACGAGAGGAATTTTTCTTGCAACTTTTCCAAACCATGTTTGTTTGATTCCTCACGAATATTTTGAAGAAAGCAGTGACCTTCAAATAGGTGAGAGAGTTCGGCATAAGCAGCAGATGCAAGAGTAGTCTTACCGCCACCTCCAACCCCCCATATTCCAACGATGCGTACACCATCTGACCCAATTCTCAACTTTGATTTCAGATCTTGCAAGCGATTCTCTATTCCAACGAAGTTTTTATTGACGTTTGCACTTACTGTAGGCAGCTTATTAGAAATTGTATCAACAATTTCTTTGATGCAATTTGCTTCATAGCTGCACGATGGGTAAATAAGGATAATTAGAATTTAGAACACGCTTCCACTCACTAAATGAAGTGATGGTCTCGTCGCTAATTCAGAATGCACTAGTAAGTAGTAACCACTTGGCACCAAACACATTCTTTCGAATCTTAGAAACTATTAATGAATTAAACCTAATTACAAACTAAACTATAACGATAGTAACTATTATATTTTTATTAAACCCGTTTCATTGTTATCTACAAAATTTGCTCCTTTGACTTGTCAACGATAAAACAAACTTATAAAAGCAAACTCATATCGACTAGTTATAAAATGAAGAGGTGTCTCTGAGAATCCATGTATCCTGTTAGAGCTTGAAAAAATGTGTCCTTCCGTAATGTTTTATTATTATTAAAAAAAGATCAAATTAGTATCGGGCTCAATAAACCTAATGACAAGTGGGCTAAATTCAAAAACATAAAAAATTATTTGTAAATGGACCAGTATTAGAATTGGTATGTGTTTACTATCTAAAAAAATAACATATATATATCGGATTTTTTTTAAATCGCGTGTCCCTCAAAATCACCGGCCTAGTGCGGATGTCCTCCCCGCCACTGATAAAATGCACATATATGAAGCATAAAAAAGTTTAAAAATGAGAGAAAACTAATTAAAATGTTAAAAAAGAGAGAATTAATTACCAGTTTATAGTGTCATTGATGGTCCATCCAGAAATGCTACCAGCTTTTTCCAGCGCTTTTCTCCATGATTCAACTTTTTTCTTATTTTCTCTCTCATGTTTGGAAAATGCTTCTCCATATTTCCCCTTTTGTTTTCTCACATAAGAAGGATCTACGTAATAAAATATGGGAATCAAGATCTGCCCTCTCTTGTCCACGCACTCTATAATATGTGCAAGCTCAGCCAAACACCAAGATGAATCTGCATAGTTTTTAGAGAATACAACAACAGCGACCCGTGAGTCTTCGATAGCCTTCAAAAGGGCTGGACCGATCGACTCACCTCGAGGAAGTGTTTCGTCATCCTTGTACGTGTATATTCCTTTATGTTGAAGAGCCGTGTAGAGGTGACCCACAAAGCCCTTGCGAGTGTCTTCTCCTCTAAAACTCAGAAATACATCATAATTCCATGATTGAGACATAGAGGCAGGAACTGAGTGAGAAGAGGAGGATGAAGATGCCATTGATTTGTAGATGGAATTTGTTTGGAATGAGTATAAAGGCAAGCAGTGGAGATCACCAAAAGGAGAGATGTGGTTTGAGCAGCTGAGATGTGTCATGGGCATCACATATATAATATATTTGAGAAATTTCAGACTCCAGGAAAAGTCATAAAAAGGAAATTTCATGAAATTTTCACATCGGATTCCTTCATCTTTCTTTAAAACTCTTTATAATGTTAATCAAAGTTTTCTTTTTTTTTTTTTTTTTTTTTTAATATGTAAGAATTAAAATATTACCAAGTGGAGTCCACATCACACTAATTTCCTACCGACTATATTATCACCTACCCACTATGCTTTAAACTAATAATTTCCTACCGACTATGATGAAATATAATATTTAGGTAATAATATGAAACCAGTTGTTAGAATCAATAAAAAAAAAAAATATATCTATACGAAAGCAGATGTTAGAATCAATCAGTATAATCAATATACATGAGAACAACTGATTTCAATACCGACTTAAGACACATGAGTTCTCAATACGTATCGAGTATGAACTGGTGTCAAAAGTCAGCATGTACTGGGCCTTTACTGGGCGATTTGGGGGTTGTCACAAAAAGGGACTGGTCATCGAGGTGAAACGAGGGTCAAGCCGGGTGACATGGTTAACCTCATGGAAATTGGCATATGCAGGAAACTTCATAATACGTTCAATCACTAGTGGCAAAATGAATGGGTTGTATTGGATTGGTTGTTGGGTCAGGATGGGTTTGGGTTAGAATGGGTTTGGGTCAAGATGGGTAAAAGAAAGAAGGTTAGGATGGGTTTGGGTTAGAATGGGTTGAGAATAGATCAATAATAATAAAAACTGAAAAAAATATAAAAAACAAAAAAACGAAAAAATAAATAAATAAAAGAGTAAATTACGTTTTTGGCCCCTGTGGTTATATCACTTTTACTATATTAGCCCAAAATAAGAAATTTTAACATATCTGCCCCCATGGTCTCTATAACTAACCATTTTGGCCCCTAAGTCTAGAGATCATGGGGGCCAAAATGGTTAGTTATAGAAACCATGGGGTCCAAAATGGTTAGACTTAGGGGCCAAAATGGTTAGTTATAGAGACCATGGGGGCAGATATGGTAAAAATTCTTATTTTGGGCTAATATAGTAAAAGTGATATAACCACAGGGGCCAAAAACGTAATTTACTCTAAATAAAATAAATAAAAAACGACAAAAATAAAAATAAAAAAATAAAAAAAAAGGTATGCTGTCTTCTTGCTTGCTGTCTTTCAAGTGTTCCATACCGCAAAATAGACGTCTAGAACGTGTACATATAACCAGTAACGTTCCATAATCAGATTAGCAATTAGCAATGCCAACATTACACCAAATGCAACCAATCTGTAAACAAGCAGCCAGGCAGGATGGATGATTCCAAACAGGTCCTCCAAGTTTCATCCTCATACAAAATCCAGACGGATTCCAAATCATCCTCATCGTTTATATTTGAACTTTCTTTTTGATGAACATTTCATATTTGATTATTAAGATTGCTGCTAATATCATAGCAATAAATATCCACAAAACACAGGAAAAAACTCCAGTTCAACCAGTAGCTCGGTTCGGTTGTGTCATCAGCCATCGGCGGGTCCAAACCAACTTGCTGCTCCTAATTAACCTATGAAATACACCTCAAAAATATTTTCCATTATATTGTTTAATTAACTTGAACTTCATTTTACCCTTGGTTTTAAAAAAGCGCGCCTCAGGCACGCTTAAGTGCGAGGCGCAACAAGGCGCACACGCTGAGGCTTTTTCACTCAGCGCCTACACTAATTACAAAAAGGGCCAAACGTTTAGTACTCTTGGCTTTATACTTTGGAGAAGGGCAAACTAGATCGATCTCGAAAGCAACGAAGCCATTGAATCATTCTACATGTTTACCACACTCTTAATCAAATAAATACATATTAATCCAATATTAATACATAATTATGATAAATTAAATTAGGGAAAAAGGAATGGCTTCAAAACCTTACCCAATAACTGAATTAACAGTAAAAACTAGAACAAAATTCAGACTGGAAGATAAACTCAATATCTCATAGCCACATAACAAATTTAAAAAGAAAAAAAAAATCGCTTAAAGAAAAGCAAGAATCAAGAACAGAATATGCAGAATCCACAAAATTCTCAACAACAACTCCACAAATAATTCAAAATCTTTGATACCCATTTAACAAAACAAAAGTTTAGAAACCCCAAATCGTTAATTACAAAAACAAGCGGTTGAAATCAAAAGGGTACCTTAAAATCACGATAAACTTGATGAAATCAGTAATGGAAGAAGACCCAGATGAGAAATTGATGAGATCAGAGAATGCCAGCTGGAAATTCGAGTGAGATTTAAGGAGAAAAAAGGGTTCGAACCCTAACTGAAGTAGCGAGAAACCAACAGAAGAGCGATTGTTGATTAGCTTGACAGAAACCTCCTTAACTGTGCGTTACCCATCCTGACCTGTGATTATGTTTAATGTACTTTGGCCCATCTAGACCTGCTAACAATTTACTTATGGCCCAAGATAACCCAAACTGTTATTTTAAATGTCCATCTTGACCCAAAATTTAGTTAATGGGTTTATTTTGCCACCTCTACTTTCAAATAATGTATATATTTATATAATCTTATAGAGAAATGTCGGTGCACCCATCAAATTACAATAATGCCCTTTTGATGTGTAGTAAAATACACATATTTATCCGGTGTGAAATGTATAATTATTGTATGGTTTTTATTTGTTTTTATTTAGTTTCATGTTTGTTTTATTTTATTTTGTGTTTGGCTAGGTCCTTGTGCAAATGGAGCGAAAACGAGCAATATGGAAATAACCAGCCAGTTGGGCAAAATGGGGTACCAGGGACCGAAGTAAAATTGCCACTATTTTCTGTGAGTGGGTCTAGTCCACTATCTCTATATTATTATCGAAAGAATCCTATATGAATTGGGATATACAGCCATATATCATTAAAATCAAAGGCAGCTAATATCATTACAATTGTGTTTGAGTGGAAAGAGGATGTTAGTAATTCTTTTTGTAAAGGAGCCACTGACAATTATTCTTGTTGTTGGAGTTGGGGTGACACAAGAATCAAAAGAAGAAAAAAATAAACAGTTACATTATAATTGAGTTCCACTCAAGGGAATAAAAAAAGGGGCGGCTACTTTTGTTGGCTGTACATGTATGGAATATTATTGTTGTTGAATCAATTGGGGGCCATATATTATTTGGAGGAAATCGAAAAGAATAAAAAAAAAGGCTGTCATAATTATTGGAGGGGTTCTTTGGGACGGTTGACGAGGAGAATATATGGGGATCGAATTCGAACAGGGGAGGATATCGCAGACAACAATTCGAAGAGGCAACCTGAGGAGTATCTTTCTGTTGATTTGAAGTGTGTTGAAGCTCTAGGAATCAAGTGGCAAGATCTTGAAGATAATTGAAGTGAAGACCTAAGGCTTGTTTCTACAATTCTTATTTTCATTTTTATAATTTCTATAAACTGTCAATGAATTCTATTTTAAGTATTATTATTGTGATATTCATAACCATGATGCTTGGCTAAACACTAAAAAAACTATCTAGGTTATGATGAACACTTGTTAAAAATGTAGTTTTTACCGGTTATTGTGTGATTATGGTTTGTTCTAGTTAAGTAAATAATTTAAGTCTCTAGTTTGGTGTATATGCATATTTTAACTTGGTTAATATTTTGATAATTTATTTCACATAAATTCCGTTGAATGTCTTTCATAAAAAGAATTAATGTTGATTTTCAAATCTTAGCGGGTTTGGGTAATCTTATGGTAAAATGGCCAATAAACCATAGAAATAATGATCAAGAATTAATCCGGTTTTAATGTTCTACTATTTTTAGCGCCGAAAAGTATAAAAATATTAATAGGTCTAGTTTAGTGTATTGCTAGGATTGTGTTTTGTGAGAAACCCGGTTTTAGTTGAATTATCACTAACTTGTCTATTAAACCAAATTAAGCTTTCTTAAAATTGCTTTAGATTTACAACTGAAAGGAAGTTAGTCTTTCCAAGCACTTTTCTAGAACACTAGATAACCGAGAGGAAGTCTAGATAAACCGGTAATAAAAATAAGTCTTTAAAATCTCATAGGTATCTTCCTGAGAAGGATTGGGAAACCTATTCGTTTTCGTTTAAGATTTAATATCTAAAGATCCCGGTTTCATATCACACAATTATCCGGTAGAAAATATGTTATTAACAAGTGGGATTCCAACCTAGATAGTCCTTTATCACCATAAAATCAAACCTTTGCCTTAATTTGTTTTTAGCTCATCATTATTAAATAGATTTTAATTAATTTGCAAATCTTTATTTTTAAAGTAAAACCCCCCTTTAAAACAAAAAAAAAATACAAAAATATAAAAATAATGTTTAGTGTGGTGTCATTTTAGTGTATATAAAGTAATTTACGTAATTAGAGAGTCTCGTGGGTTCGATACTCGGACTTACTGTAGCTATATTACATTGATCGGTACACTTGCCGGTTGTGTTGTTTAGTTTTAGATCGAGTCTAAGTTTATAAATTTAAAGCTTAGAGTGTCTAGTTTATGGTTTAATTTAGTTAATTTAATTAGACCACTTTTAGCACACCAAGTTTTTGGCGCCGCTGCCGGGGACTCTTTGCAATTGTGTTAATTACTTTGTTTATATTTATTTTGTTTTAATTTTATTTGAAACCGTAGTCACCATTAGTGTATTTTTTTTTTCTCTCTAGTGTATTTTGTGTTTTTGTCTTATTTACAATTTTATATTTAATTTTTAATGTTTGTTTTTGTTTTTCTTTAGTTTACTTGTTTATTTCCAATTCTAGTTTAAATTTCGTTAGTTTATGCGACATACGCGCTCCCGTGGACCACCTGAATTCGAACCACAAGACGATCCTGAACTTCTGTTCAGCCGACATACAATCAATCAGGAAGGAGAATCAAGTAACACAAGTGAATTCCAGTTTTACAGGAACCCATACTTCGACACCGAAACCGAAACAGATTCCGAATCCTTCGAAATTTCACGTTCTCCAAGTCCAGAAACCAAAGCTCGAATGGCTAACCGCACTGTTTACCAACAAGCCACAACCGGTTTCACCGGTGAAGCTTCACCCATCACCCTTCCCGAAATCACCAATGAAAGATCTTGGCAAATCCCATCCTATATCATGACAGCTATCACTAATTCTTGCCAATTCCATGGCCGTGACGATGAAGATGCACCCGCTCACATAAACCGTATCACCCGTCTTTGCACCACCTATTCTATCGAGGGTGTGAACCTTGAAGCCCGTTACCTTCAGGTCTTTCCATTTTCTCTCGCTGGACGCGCAGCCATCTGGTTCGATTCGCAGTCAGCAGGAACTTTCACCACCTGGGCAGGTCTTCGAGATGCCTTCTTAGCTAAGTATTACCCACCAGCCAAGGCATCCCGACTTCGCGATCAAATCCATTCATTCCGGATGGAACCTGATGAACCTTATCATCTTGCCTGGGAGAGATTTCAAACTTTACTTGCTCGTTGTTCACAGCACGGATTATCAGAATGGGCGCTTGTAGAGAAATTCTACAATGGTCTCACCCCAGAGATTAGAGCCCGGTTTGACACTTCGGCTGGAGGACAGCTTATGGGAAAGAAGACAGTTGCCGACTGTAACGATCTTTTCGAGAGTTTTGCCCATTCTGATATGGATTATAGCGCTGCCAGCAGGAAATCTATTCCTGTGACTAACACCTCTTCGACCACTCGAGGGGTGAACCAAGTTGGCTTGGATTCATCGGTAGCCGCTGTTCTAGATCGTATGGAGAAAGTTTTTACTAGAGAGCTTAATGAGATTAAGAAAAAGGTCGATAGGTGTGAGGTATGTAGGGGAGGACATGATACTGTAGATTGCCCAACACTTACCCTAGAGCATGCTGAGTTCATAGCAGGTCAAAACCAAGGTCCCTCTAAC
This sequence comes from Helianthus tuberosus, assembly GCA_030545235.1. Taxonomy (NCBI): domain Eukaryota; kingdom Viridiplantae; phylum Streptophyta; class Magnoliopsida; order Asterales; family Asteraceae; genus Helianthus; species Helianthus tuberosus. The sequence continues at coordinate 11,576,071 of CM060396.1, forward strand.
CCATTCAACAACAACTCGTTCAATAACAACTCTAATTGGCGTAGTAACTACCGCTCGTCTGGTAATCCTCCTGGTTTTCCTTCCGGTCAGTATCAAAATAGAGGGCCAGGTTTCTATTCTACTGGAGGGTCAGGTCAGGGAGGCCAGTTCGGAGGTTCGAGTCAAGGAGGACAATTCGGTAGTTCAGGTTCAGGTGGTCAGTTCACTAGTGGGGGGTCAAACCAAGAGGGTCAGCCTAGGAGTGAAGGTTCGAGTGGTAGTTTATCTAGGATTGAAGAACTCCTTGCCCAGTTAGTTGTTAAGGATCAGGTTACTCAGAAAACCCTAGCTGAGCATAATTCTTTCTTCAAGAATCAAGAACAGATTTCGAAAAACCAAGAACTCCTTCTTAAGAACCAACAGTCTGCTATCTTAGATCTTCAAAGAACCGTGGGTGGTATTGCTCAGCAGTTACAAGAACGACCACCGGGTCAGTTCTCAGGTAACACTCAACAAAACCCATCCATTCAACATGTGAAAGCCATAACCACTAGGTCGGGTTTAGAGTTAGGAGAGATTGAGAGACCACCTGTGAGGGTAAGGGTAGAAGAGCCAGTAAGTGAAGGTTTAGAGCGAAAGAAACCTGTGTTAGAGGAAGTTAGTAGGAGGCCGGTTGAGCTGGTTAAACCAAGCCCTGAGATTGATCATTCCCGTCTTCCGTTTCCTGAGCGTGTTAAAAATAAAAAACACACTAAGGAATACGGGCATTTCTTAGACATGTTCAAGCAACTCAAGATCAATATACCATTCATCGAAGCTCTCAAGCATATGCCGAAGTATGCTAAATTTTTAAAAGATCTCCTGAGAGGGAAGGATAAATTGGAAGAGCTTTCGAATATCCCACTGAATGCCGAATGTTCTTTCGTGGTAACAAACAAGCTACCGGAGAAACAAACAGATCCGGGTATTTTCACAATCCCGTGTTTGTTTGGCGATGATGTTCAAAACCTCGCATTAGCCGACCTTGGTGCTAGTATTAATTTGATGCCATATTCATTTTATGAAAAACTAGGCCTCGGTGACTTGAAGCCCACTCGTATGACCCTATCCTTAGCAGACAAAACCGTTAAGTATCCCCGGGGGATTGTAGAGAATTTGCTAGTAAAAGTCGATAAGTTCGTCTTCCCGGTGGATTTCGTAGTGCTAGATATGGAAGCGGACGAGAATGTGCCCCTAATTTTAGGACGTCCATTTTTGTGCACCTCTAAGTCCTTAATAGATGCTTTCTTAGGCACTATTACACTCAGAGTAGGCGATGAAACGGTAATTTTTAAGGTCAACACGACGAAAAGTTCTGGTGCTCGAGTAGAGGCAGTAGCGGCTGTTGAGAAAACTGAGAAGGATGAAAGAAAACATGACGAGGAGGTGAGTGGGCAAAGTCCAGAAGAGAGGTTAGAACCCAAGTGTGGGGATGGATATATACTGAATACATCCAAGTTCAAACCGCCCAATGAGGATTTGAGAGGTTGTGGGATATGGAGAGATTCGTTTATTCGCAGGTATGATACTGATACAGGTCGTAAGTTTTGGTGCGGGGGAGAGCTGGGTCCACATGACCCTCCGTATGTGTTTGAAAAAGCTTGAGTGATTCGGGTAATATCCCGAAGAGTAGAGTAGATAGTTAGTTTTTGTATGTTTTGAGTCACTGTTTATGAGTCTATTTTAGTAGTTTTTGAGTCATTTTTTTTTTTTTTTTGGTACTGCTTTGGTTTTTGCTTGTTTTTGTTTATGCAGGTTTGAATCCCACCACCCGTACTCAATCTCCATTCGGGTGATTTCGGAGCTGTACACCAAATTTCAAGGAATTTACAAAGAGTACTAGTCAGAGTCAAAGCCGATCGCGACCGAAATGCTATACGATCGAGCTGGATTGGACAAGAGTATGGAGTTTATACATCATATAACCAGCTAAGTCCTTTCCAATTTGCCATTTGTCTTTTATTTCTTATTTATTTTAGTTTTCGAGTTGTTTTCCATCTTACATTGAGGACAATGTAGAGTTTAAGTGTGGGGATGGGAAACTATCGTTTAAGTCTTAGTTTGTGGTGTAAAAAAAAATAAAATAAAATAAAATAAAAAATAAAAAAAAAATGTGTAATTATTGTTTTATTTTGTGCATATTTGACTTATTTTTAACTAATAATTGTACATATGAGAAAATGATAAAGTGTTTTTCATAAATAGAAATTTTTCTAATTATTCATAAATTTGCATCTAAAATACACACCCAATTTTAGTGAGTTTTGAGCCTTTCTCGAGCATTCATCATATGCTTAAGACTTTACTTGATTGAGGGTGCCGCATAATAGTATACATTTCAGAACTTGTCTTGAATATACTTGTCAAAATCATAAAACTATAAAATTGTATAAAAATGATAGAGGCATTAGGATACAACCATGTGTTTACCCTTTCTTGTTAAAACTTGAAAACCAAAAATATTATCCAATAGAAAGCCAAGTTGAGCCTTTTCTTTTTTTCGTTTGTTGTAAACCCACCATATTAAACCATATAAGCCTTTTTATTTTACCTTTTCAACCCATTTGTGTGAATTCCGGTTTAGTTTAATTTTCCTTTTATAGGAATTTAGTTTGGTCTTTTACCGGCAGACCTTTATAGAGCTGGAGATGCATTCATTCGATTTAAATTTGCTTTGTTGTCTACAATTCGCGAAACCAAGATTACCTACGGAGCTTAGAGAGAAAATATTTCACTTAAGTAAAGAAGCTAGAAAAAAGTGGCGACAAAAATAACAAATGCCACCATTTTGTGGGACATTCAAAAAGTGCCATGAAAAGAAGAGCTAAACGATGCGACAAATGCATGGGATGTGGAAATTGGTCTCACACAGGAAGATGTAAAAAAAAAAAAAAAAAAAAAAAAATTAGTGTAAGGTTTGTTAGGAAAATTTGCTAGACCGGATTGAAACACTTCACCCAGTAAATAGCCATATATTCCTACCTTTAAACCCTAGCCACGTTACAACCCACAATAAAAGTCCTCTTGATTTATATGATTTTTATATGTTAATTGGTAAAGATGAGATTTCATTACAAGCTTATGATAATGTTACTATATGGCCCGGCTTTTGAGTGATCACAGAAAATTACTAGTGCACCATTCACTAGTTTACACAAGTGAGCCGAGGGAAGAAAATCAAAGATGCAAGTAAGTGAGTAATTTATGATACAACTCTATTTTTGAAAAATCACATTTAGTTTTCTCATCTCTATCATTATTAGCTAATTTTAAATCATTTATGTACATTAATTTTTATGTGTGTTTAATTTTTCATTTTAAAATAACCGTTTGCATGTCAGTTTGTACAGTTGTTTAAGACTTTGCTTAGGGACAAGCAAAAGGTTAAGTGTGGGGATATTTGATGTGTAGTAAAATACACATATTTATCCGGTGTGAAATGTATAATTATTGTATGGTTTTTATTTGTTTTTATTTAGTTTCATGTTTGTTTTATTTTATTTTGTGCTTGGCTAGGTCCTTGTGCAAATGGAGCGAAAACGAGCAATATGAAAATAACCAGCCAGTTGGGCAAAATGGGGTACCAGGGACCGAAGTAAAATTGCCACTATTTTCTGTGAGTGGGTCTAGTCCACTATCTCTATATTATTATCGAAAGAATCCTATATGAATTGGGATATACAGCCATATATCATTAAAATCAAAGGCAGCTAATATCATTACAATTGTGTTTGAGTGGAAAGAGGATGTTAGTAATTCTTTTTGTAAAGGAGCCACTGACAATTATTCTTGTTGTTGGAGTTGGGGTGACACAAGAATCAAAAGAAGAAAAAAATAAACAGTTACATTATAATTGAGTTCCACTCAAGGGAATAAAAAAAGGGGCGGCTACTTTTGTTGGCTGTACATGTATGGAATATTATTGTTGTTGAATCAATTGGGGGCCATATATTATTTGGAGGAAATCGAAAAGAATAAAAAAAAAGGCTGTCATAATTATTGGAGGGGTTCTTTGGGACGGTTGACGAGGAGAATATATGGGGATCGAATTCGAACAGGGGAGGATATCGCAGACAACAATTCGAAGAGGCAACCTGAGGAGTATCTTTCTGTTGATTTGAAGTGTGTTGAAGCTCTAGGAATCAAGTGGCAAGATCTTGAAGATAATTGAAGTGAAGACCTAAGGCTTGTTTCTACAATTCTTATTTTCATTTTTATAATTTCTATAAACTGTCAATGAATTCTATTTTAAGTATTATTATTGTGATATTCATAACCATGATGCTTGGCTAAACACTAAAAAAACTATCTAGGTTATGATGAACACTTGTTAAAAATGTAGTTTTTACCGGTTATTGTGTGATTATGGTTTGTTCTAGTTAAGTAAATAATTTAAGTCTCTAGTTTGGTGTATATGCATATTTTAACTTGGTTAATATTTTGATAATTTATTTCACATAAATTCCGTTGAATGTCTTTCATAAAAAGAATTAATGTTGATTTTCAAATCTTAGCGGGTTTGGGTAATCTTATGGTAAAATGGCCAATAAACCATAGAAATAATGATCAAGAATTAATCCGGTTTTAATGTTCTACTATTTTTAGCGCCGAAAAGTATAAAAATATTAATAGGTCTAGTTTAGTGTATTGCTAGGATTGTGTTTTGTGAGAAACCCGGTTTTAGTTGAATTATCACTAACTTGTCTATTAAACCAAATTAAGCTTTCTTAAAATTGCTTTAGATTTACAACTGAAAGGAAGTTAGTCTTTCCAAGCACTTTTCTAGAACACTAGATAACCGAGAGGAAGTCTAGATAAACCGGTAATAAAAATAAGTCTTTAAAATCTCATAGGTATCTTCCTGAGAAGGATTGGGAAACCTATTCGTTTTCGTTTAAGATTTAATATCTAAAGATCCCGGTTTCATATCACACAATTATCCGGTAGAAAATATGTTATTAACAAGTGGGATTCCAACCTAGATAGTCCTTTATCACCATAAAATCAAACCTTTGCCTTAATTTGTTTTTAGCTCATCATTATTAAATAGATTTTAATTAATTTGCAAATCTTTATTTTTAAAGTAAAACCCCCCTTTAAAACAAAAAAAAAAATACAAAAATATAAAAATAATGTTTAGTGTGGTGTCATTTTAGTGTATATAAAGTAATTTACGTAATTAGAGAGTCTCGTGGGTTCGATACTCGGACTTACTGTAGCTATATTACATTGATCGGTACACTTGCCGGTTGTGTTGTTTAGTTTTAGATCGAGTCTAAGTTTATAAATTTAAAGCTTAGAGTGTCTAGTTTATGGTTTAATTTAGTTAATTTAATTAGACCACTTTTAGCACACCAAGTTTTTGGCGCCGCTGCCGGGGACTCTTTGCAATTGTGTTAATTACTTTGTTTATATTTATTTTGTTTTAATTTTATTTGAAACCGTAGTCACCATTAGTGTATTTTTTTTTTCTCTCTAGTGTATTTTGTGTTTTTGTCTTATTTACAATTTTATATTTAATTTTTAATGTTTGTTTTTGTTTTTCTTTAGTTTACTTGTTTATTTCCAATTCTAGTTTAAATTTCGTTAGTTTATGCGACATACGCGCTCCCGTGGACCACCTGAATTCGAACCACAAGACGATCCTGAACTTCTGTTCAGCCGACATACAATCAATCAGGAAGGAGAATCAAGTAACACAAGTGAATTCCAGTTTTACAGGAACCCATACTTCGACACCGAAACCGAAACAGATTCCGAATCCTTCGAAATTTCACGTTCTCCAAGTCCAGAAACCAAAGCTCGAATGGCTAACCGCACTGTTTACCAACAAGCCACAACCGGTTTCACCGGTGAAGCTTCACCCATCACCCTTCCCGAAATCACCAATGAAAGATCTTGGCAAATCCCATCCTATATCATGACAGCTATCACTAATTCTTGCCAATTCCATGGCCGTGACGATGAAGATGCACCCGCTCACATAAACCGTATCACCCGTCTTTGCACCACCTATTCTATCGAGGGTGTGAACCTTGAAGCCCGTTACCTTCAGGTCTTTCCATTTTCTCTCGCTGGACGCGCAGCCATCTGGTTCGATTCGCAGTCAGCAGGAACTTTCACCACCTGGGCAGGTCTTCGAGATGCCTTCTTAGCTAAGTATTACCCACCAGCCAAGGCATCCCGACTTCGCGATCAAATCCATTCATTCCGGATGGAACCTGATGAACCTTATCATCTTGCCTGGGAGAGATTTCAAACTTTACTTGCTCGTTGTTCACAGCACGGATTATCAGAATGGGCGCTTGTAGAGAAATTCTACAATGGTCTCACCCCAGAGATTAGAGCCCGGTTTGACACTTCGGCTGGAGGACAGCTTATGGGAAAGAAGACAGTTGCCGACTGTAACGATCTTTTCGAGAGTTTTGCCCATTCTGATATGGATTATAGCGCTGCCAGCAGGAAATCTATTCCTGTGACTAACACCTCTTCGACCACTCGAGGGGTGAACCAAGTTGGCTTGGATTCATCGGTAGCCGCTGTTCTAGATCGTATGGAGAAAGTTTTTACTAGAGAGCTTAATGAGATTAAGAAAAAGGTCGATAGGTGTGAGGTATGTAGGGGAGGACATGATACTGTAGATTGCCCAACACTTACCCTAGAGCATGCTGAGTTCATAGCAGGTCAAAACCAAGGTCCCTCTAACCCATTCAACAACAACTCGTTCAATAACAACTCTAATTGGCGTAGTAACTACCGCTCGTCTGGTAATCCTCCTGGTTTTCCTTCCGGTCAGTATCAAAATAGAGGGCCAGGTTTCTATTCTACTGGAGGGTCAGGTCAGGGAGGCCAGTTCGGAGGTTCGAGTCAAGGAGGACAATTCGGTAGTTCAGGTTCAGGTGGTCAGTTCACTAGTGGGGGGTCAAACCAAGAGGGTCAGCCTAGGAGTGAAGGTTCGAGTGGTAGTTTATCTAGGATTGAAGAACTCCTTGCCCAGTTAGTTGTTAAGGATCAGGTTACTCAGAAAACCCTAGCTGAGCATAATTCTTTCTTCAAGAATCAAGAACAGATTTCGAAAAACCAAGAACTCCTTCTTAAGAACCAACAGTCTGCTATCTTAGATCTTCAAAGAACCGTGGGTGGTATTGCTCAGCAGTTACAAGAACGACCACCGGGTCAGTTCTCAGGTAACACTCAACAAAACCCATCCATTCAACATGTGAAAGCCATAACCACTAGGTCGGGTTTAGAGTTAGGAGAGATTGAGAGACCACCTGTGAGGGTAAGGGTAGAAGAGCCAGTAAGTGAAGGTTTAGAGCGAAAGAAACCTGTGTTAGAGGAAGTTAGTAGGAGGCCGGTTGAGCTGGTTAAACCAAGCCCTGAGATTGATCATTCCCGTCTTCCGTTTCCTGAGCGTGTTAAAAATAAAAAACACACTAAGGAATACGGGCATTTCTTAGACATGTTCAAGCAACTCAAGATCAATATACCATTCATCGAAGCTCTCAAGCATATGCCGAAGTATGCTAAATTTTTAAAAGATCTCCTGAGAGGGAAGGATAAATTGGAAGAGCTTTCGAATATCCCACTGAATGCCGAATGTTCTTTCGTGGTAACAAACAAGCTACCGGAGAAACAAACAGATCCGGGTATTTTCACAATCCCGTGTTTGTTTGGCGATGATGTTCAAAACCTCGCATTAGCCGACCTTGGTGCTAGTATTAATTTGATGCCATATTCATTTTATGAAAAACTAGGCCTCGGTGACTTGAAGCCCACTCGTATGACCCTATCCTTAGCAGACAAAACCGTTAAGTATCCCCGGGGGATTGTAGAGAATTTGCTAGTAAAAGTCGATAAGTTCGTCTTCCCGGTGGATTTCGTAGTGCTAGATATGGAAGCGGACGAGAATGTGCCCCTAATTTTAGGACGTCCATTTTTGTGCACCTCTAAGTCCTTAATAGATGCTTTCTTAGGCACTATTACACTCAGAGTAGGCGATGAAACGGTAATTTTTAAGGTCAACACGACGAAAAGTTCTGGTGCTCGAGTAGAGGCAGTAGCGGCTGTTGAGAAAACTGAGAAGGATGAAAGAAAACATGACGAGGAGGTGAGTGGGCAAAGTCCAGAAGAGAGGTTAGAACCCAAGTGTGGGGATGGATATATACTGAATACATCCAAGTTCAAACCGCCCAATGAGGATTTGAGAGGTTGTGGGATATGGAGAGATTCGTTTATTCGCAGGTATGATACTGATACAGGTCGTAAGTTTTGGTGCGGGGGAGAGCTGGGTCCACATGACCCTCCGTATGTGTTTGAAAAAGCTTGAGTGATTCGGGTAATATCCCGAAGAGTAGAGTAGATAGTTAGTTTTTGTATGTTTTGAGTCACTGTTTATGAGTCTATTTTAGTAGTTTTTGAGTCATTTTTTTTTTTTTTTTGGTACTGCTTTGGTTTTTGCTTGTTTTTGTTTATGCAGGTTTGAATCCCACCACCCGTACTCAATCTCCATTCGGGTGATTTCGGAGCTGTACACCAAATTTCAAGGAATTTACAAAGAGTACTAGTCAGAGTCAAAGCCGATCGCGACCGAAATGCTATACGATCGAGCTGGATTGGACAAGAGTATGGAGTTTATACATCATATAACCAGCTAAGTCCTTTCCAATTTGCCATTTGTCTTTTATTTCTTATTTATTTTAGTTTTCGAGTTGTTTTCCATCTTACATTGAGGACAATGTAGAGTTTAAGTGTGGGGATGGGAAACTATCGTTTAAGTCTTAGTTTGTGGTGTAAAAAAAAATAAAATAAAATAAAAAAAAAAATAAAAAAAAAATGTGTAATTATTGTTTTATTTTGTGCATATTTGACTTATTTTTAACTAATAATTGTACATATGAGAAAATGATAAAGTGTTTTTCATAAATAGAAATTTTTCTAATTATTCATAAATTTGCATCTAAAATACACACCCAATTTTAGTGAGTTTTGAGCCTTTCTCGAGCATTCATCATATGCTTAAGACTTTACTTGATTGAGGGTGCCGCATAATAGTATACATTTCAGAACTTGTCTTGAATATACTTGTCAAAATCATAAAACTATAAAATTGTATAAAAATGATAGAGGCATTAGGATACAACCATGTGTTTACCCTTTCTTGTTAAAACTTGAAAACCAAAAATATTATCCAATAGAAAGCCAAGTTGAGCCTTTTCTTTTTTTCGTTTGTTGTAAACCCACCATATTAAACCATATAAGCCTTTTTATTTTACCTTTTCAACCCATTTGTGTGAATTCCGGTTTAGTTTAATTTTCCTTTTATAGGAATTTAGTTTGGTCTTTTACCGGCAGACCTTTATAGAGCTGGAGATGCATTCATTCGATTTAAATTTGCTTTGTTGTCTACAATTCGCGAAACCAAGATTACCTACGGAGCTTAGAGAGAAAATATTTCACTTAAGTAAAGAAGCTAGAAAAAAGTGGCGACAAAAATAACAAATGCCACCATTTTGTGGGACATTCAAAAAGTGCCATGAAAAGAAGAGCTAAACGATGCGACAAATGCATGGGATGTGGAAATTGGTCTCACACAGGAAGATGTAAAAAAAAAAAAAAAAAATTAGTGTAAGGTTTGTTAGGAAAATTTGCTAGACCGGATTGAAACACTTCACCCAGTAAATAGCCATATATTCCTACCTTTAAACCCTAGCCACGTTACAACCCACAATAAAAGTCCTCTTGATTTATATGATTTTTATATGTTAATTGGTAAAGATGAGATTTCATTACAAGCTTATGATAATGTTACTATATGGCCCGGCTTTTGAGTGATCACAGAAAATTACTAGTGCACCATTCACTAGTTTACACAAGTGAGCCGAGGGAAGAAAATCAAAGATGCAAGTAAGTGAGTAATTTATGATACAACTCTATTTTTGAAAAATCACATTTAGTTTTCTCATCTCTATCATTATTAGCTAATTTTAAATCATTTATGTACATTAATTTTTATGTGTGTTTAATTTTTCATTTTAAAATAACCGTTTGCATGTCAGTTTGTACAGTTGTTTAAGACTTTGCTTAGGGACAAGCAAAAGGTTAAGTGTGGGGATATTTGATGTGTAGTAAAATACACATATTTATCCGGTGTGAAATGTATAATTATTGTATGGTTTTTATTTGTTTTTATTTAGTTTCATGTTTGTTTTATTTTATTTTGTGCTTGGCTAGGTCCTTGTGCAAATGGAGCGAAAACGAGCAATATGAAAATAACCAGCCAGTTGGGCAAAATGGGGTACCAGGGACCGAAGTAAAATTGCCACTATTTTCTGTGAGTGGGTCTAGTCCACTATCTCTATATTATTATCGAAAGAATCCTATATGAATTGGGATATACAGCCATATATCATTAAAATCAAAGGCAGCTAATATCATTACAATTGTGTTTGAGTGGAAAGAGGATGTTAGTAATTCTTTTTGTAAAGGAGCCACTGACAATTATTCTTGTTGTTGGAGTTGGGGTGACACAAGAATCAAAAGAAGAAAAAAATAAACAGTTACATTATAATTGAGTTCCACTCAAGGGAATAAAAAAAGGGGCGGCTACTTTTGTTGGCTGTACATGTATGGAATATTATTGTTGTTGAATCAATTGGGGGCCATATATTATTTGGAGGAAATCGAAAAGAATAAAAAAAAAGGCTGTCATAATTATTGGAGGGGTTCTTTGGGACGGTTGACGAGGAAAATATATGGGGATCGAATTCGAACAGGGGAGGATATCGCAGACAACAATTCGAAGAGGCAACCTGAGGAGTATCTTTCTGTTGATTTGAAGTGTGTTGAAGCTCTAGGAATCAAGTGGCAAGATCTTGAAGATAATTGAAGTGAAGACCTAAGGCTTGTTTCTACAATTCTTATTTTCATTTTTATAATTTCTATAAACTGTCAATGAATTCTATTTTAAGTATTATTATTGTGATATTCATAACCATGATGCTTGGCTAAACACTAAAAAAACTATCTAGGTTATGATGAACACTTGTTAAAAATGTAGTTTTTACCGGTTATTGTGTGATTATGGTTTGTTCTAGTTAAGTAAATAATTTAAGTCTCTAGTTTGGTGTATATGCATATTTTAACTTGGTTAATATTTTGATAATTTATTTCACATAAATTCCGTTGAATGTCTTTCATAAAAAGAATTAATGTTGATTTTCAAATCTTAGCGGGTTTGGGTAATCTTATGGTAAAATGGCCAATAAACCATAGAAATAATGATCAAGAATTAATCCGGTTTTAATGTTCTACTATTTTTAGCGCCGAAAAGTATAAAAATATTAATAGGTCTAGTTTAGTGTATTGCTAGGATTGTGTTTTGTGAGAAACCCGGTTTTAGTTGAATTATCACTAACTTGTCTATTAAACCAAATTAAGCTTTCTTAAAATTGCTTTAGATTTACAACTGAAAGGAAGTTAGTCTTTCCAAGCACTTTTCTAGAACACTAGATAACCGAGAGGAAGTCTAGATAAACCGGTAATAAAAATAAGTCTTTAAAATCTCATAGGTATCTTCCTGAGAAGGATTGGGAAACCTATTCGTTTTCGTTTAAGATTTAATATCTAAAGATCCCGGTTTCATATCACACAATTATCCGGTAGAAAATATGTTATTAACAAGTGGGATTCCAACCTAGATAGTCCTTTATCACCATAAAATCAAACCTTTGCCTTAATTTGTTTTTAGCTCATCATTATTAAATAGATTTTAATTAATTTGCAAATCTTTATTTTTAAAGTAAAACCCCCCTTTAAAACAAAAAAAAAATACAAAAATATAAAAATAATGTTTAGTGTGGTGTCATTTTAGTGTATATAAAGTAATTTACGTAATTAGAGAGTCTCGTGGGTTCGATACTCGGACTTACTGTAGCTATATTACATTGATCGGTACACTTGCCGGTTGTGTTGTTTAGTTTTAGATCGAGTCTAAGTTTATAAATTTAAAGCTTAGAGTGTCTAGTTTATGGTTTAATTTAGTTAATTTAATTAGACCACTTTTAGCACACCACCTTTCCTCATAATTACCGTAATGCCATTCTTCTCCTCAATTCTATTTCAGTCGAAACATATCACTCAGATCCAAAACCCTAGCACAAATCTCCCTTTAGGTTTCGACGGAAGTTGTTAGGTGATGGTGTTGTTGTGACGGCGGTTAGGTGGTGGTGGCCGTCAGGTTGCTGTGATGTGGTGAAGGCAGCGGTCAGATGGTTGTGATGTGGTGGTCGCGGGTTGGTGGTTGTGCCATCGTCACGGTAGCAGTGACGATTTGATGATGGTGGTGGTGGAAAAGAAAGGTCGGTGCACAAGTACAGCGGCGATGGTGGTTCGATCATACGATCAAGTCTCCTCTCCCAATTTCTTCAACACAGAGATGAGTTCTTCAATTTGCGCACCCAATTCTCTCCTTTCTTACACCCAATTGAAATCCATTCCCAATTCTCTTCATTCTCAGCCTCTAAAACGTTCTTCTCCTCTCATTACCAGAGCTTCTCTTTCCACCCCTAAAGAAACAGTCTTAAAATCATTCAGTGAAAGAAGAGCACTCAAGGTTCTTCATTTCTGTGATTTCTAACAATTTAGCTGATGGGTTTTGAAATTTGAACGAAATTGGTTGGTTTTGCAGAACTTCAGCAAAGATAATGTTGCTTCTGTTGTCACTGCTGCTGATAAGGTACCCTCTTCTTGGCCTGTTTTACCATTTTTATTTTTTAATATATTTAGTTTCCTACTCATAGTTACTATAGATTTTTTTTGCTAAATAACCATTGTGAATTTGTGAGACTTTCCCAGCTTTTGAAATCTTCGGTTTGAAGCTTCATTTTCCAATTTTATGAAAATAGAGGTTGTCTGTCATTTTATTAATTTGGGCAAGTTTTTTTTGGAAATAATCATGATAAATGAAAACAAATTGATACTTGAGTGACCTATAAAGAGTTGTGGAAGGGGTGAGGTATAATGGATGTTTAGATGTTCTTAACAGGTCGGTTGCGGTTATAAACGGTTAGATTAATTCAGTTATGGAAAATTTGTAATTATGTAATTGTTGTCTTTGGCCGCCCGGTTTCCGGGTTGGTGTCATTTTGATGAAGTTTACCTTTCAAAAAAAAATCAGTTATGGAAAAGAGGGTTTCTGCCCACTTTAAAGTGAATGGAATCAAGTAATTAATAAAGGATATAAACGACAAGTGACAACTAATATGTTATTTGTGTAGAAATTACAACCAAACTTCCTTGACTTGATGTTGAAACACTTGAAACCTGAGCCGTTCGATCGGCAGCTTCGTGACGCGTTCAAGGTGATTGATAAGGACTGTACTGGATACGCCGTCGTTGCGGATCTGAAACATATATTGACGTGTATTGGGGAGAAACTTGAACCCGCGGAGTTTGATGAGTGGATCCGGGAAGTGGATGTTGGATCCGATGGGAAGATTAAGTATGAGGACTTCATTGCAAGGATGGTTGCTAAGTGATTATTTGTAAGTGTTGGTTAGATGTTTTTTTTTTGTTTTGATTTGTTTATTTTATTGATTGTTTGTTTAAATGTTGGTTGATATGTTGTGCAGGTTGTTAACAATTTACGAGATTACCGGAGGGGCGGTAATCCGTTATGGCGGACAAGGGGGTGGTCAGACGATTCACAACGCCGACAGGTATGTGTTATTAATTTGACATGAATAAGTTTGTAGGCATCGATATATTTGCTGCGAATAGTAGGGACACTCACCTGGTTCGTTTTTGCAGATTTGTTTTTAGTTTGTGCACCCCTATTGTTTGTTTTATTTCCTTTAGATATGTGTCTAATTTTATATCTTATTAAGTTGAAGCCCACTTTAATTTCATTTGGAATCTACATTTCATAAACCACTGAGCAGTTGGTGAACTTGGAGGAGCAAGATATTTATCGTTTATACTAGATGTGTATATGGTCCTTTTATTTATGCCTAACCACATTAATGCCACCAACGTAATGTGTGTAACAAAGTAAAAAAACAAAGTCACAAAAGTGGCTTTGCCGCCGCAACGCGCGGCACGGTAAAAAACTAGTTATTACTAAAATTAAAGGATTACGACAACATGAAGATTAAAATACTGTTGGTTGTTATTTATATATGTTGATCTAGAGGGGTAGCGTCCCCATCACACTAAATTACTATCTAAAGGTTAGAAAAAAAGACGTTGGGGCCTTAGATGTTAAATAATTCTTTTTTGGGCTAAAAGGGTAAAAGTGATATAACCACGGGGGCCAAAATCGTAATTTTATTATTTGATGTATAAAATTGGATTTATTCAATTCGTACAATACACGACGTTTTTTTAAGGATATATCTATACTATATATATATAGGGAGAAGATCATGCGAGAACCACCTCTTATTGCGAGAACCGCGAGAACCAATGTGAACACACCAAAAATGCCTAAAAATAGCTAAAAATCACACAAAAAATTTTTTTTTGATTTTTTTAATATTTTTTAGGTTAAAATCGCTACTTTTCGAACCCAAAAAAAAAAAAAAAAAATTTTTTTTTAAATTTTGTTTTTTTAAAAAAAATTTTTTTTTTTTTTTTGGCTTCGAAAAGTAGCGATTTTAACCTAAAAAATATTAAAAAAATCAAAAAAAAATTTTTGGATTTTTTTTTGATTTTTTTAGATTTTTTTTAGATTTTTTTAGGTTTTTTGGGGGTTTAGTTTTTAGCATTTTAGCTTGGGGTGGGGGGGAGGGTTTAGGTTTTTGGGGGGTGGGGGAGGGGGGTTTAGGCTTTTTTTTTTGTGGGGGGGGGGGGGGGGGGTGGGGTTAGGTTTTTTTTTTGGGGGGGGGGGGGTGGGGGGTTTAGGTTTTTGGGTGGGGGGGGGGGGGGTGGGGGTTAGGTTTTTTTAGGGTTTTTTTAGGTTTTTTTAGCTATTTTAGGTTGTGTTCACATTGGTTCTCATGGTTCTCACAATAAGGGTGGTTCTCGCATGAGCCCCTCCCTATATATATATATATTATTTAGTACAGAAAATTATATTTATTCAAACCGTGTAATACGCATATTTTTAAAGATGTAATTTTTTTATTATTTGGTATATAAAATTACATTTATTCAACCTGTGTAATAAATGAGGTTTTTTAAAGATGTATTATTTTATTATTTGGTAAACAATATTACATTTATTCAACTCGTGTAATAGACACGGTTTTAAAGATACAACTTTTATTTATTCAACACGTACAATATTGTTTTTTATAGATATACCTTTTTATTATTTAATATATAAAATTATATTTATTCAACTCGTGCAATAAAGAAGGTTTTTAAAAATATATTGTTTTATTATTTAGTATATAAAATGTATTTATTCAACCTGTGTAATACACGGAGTTATAACCTAGTGCATGAAATAATTGAGGGTCAAAATAGACTACAACCTTTCATATTGCATACCTTAATCTTTCTTGTATTTCTTACGTTTTTGGCCCCTGTGGTCTCTATAACTAACCATTTTGGCCCCTAAGTCTTACCATTTTAGCCCCCATGGTCTCTATAACTAACCATTTTGGCCCCCATGATCTCTAGACTTAGGGGCCAAAATGGTTAGTTATAGAAACTATGGGGGCAGATATGTTAAAAATTCTTATTTTGGGCTAATATTGTAAAAGTGATATAACCACGGGGGCCAAAAACGTAATTTACTCTTTCTTAAATTATGTATAATGTTTAAATTTTAATGAGCACACAAAATGCTTACCTGATGTTGGTACTGATAAAATTCACTATTGGATTTTGCATTGTGGAGGTGAGTTGGTCTTAAACTAAACCTGTAAATTTGAATGTAACATTCCAAAGTATAAACTCATAATTAATTTAAACTATATAAGCACCAGAATTAGTAATCTCGAAGATAGATGTATGACCCATTTTCGAATCGCTTATTCGAATTTGAAGGAACTCTTGATTTCTGAGTTTTCTTGGTTCAGCTGTGACCACCCAAGTGATGTGTGTGCACCTGGCTGAGGGAACAAAACAGATTGGGGAGGGTCAAGGACGGGCACACACATTTTTGGCTTGTCAAATTGACGGGTCAGCTTATTGTGTTGTTTGTAAATCAGATAATTTCCGTACTCAGATTTCATCTATTTCGGGTTTACCATTCTTCTGATTAAATTTAGTGTTTGATTGACACGTCAAGATTAGAAGAAGATACCTCCTTCATTCTGTTATGTTTCTTCAAATGAATGGACGATTAAAGCCGCGATCCCGGCTTCTTCTCATACCCTGCAACCTAGAAATCATGTTGTAGAATAAGTATAACATTAAGGAATCATATGAAATATAATTGTAAAGGATCCGATTATTAATAAAACATCATTTTTGCACAATACTGAATCAATATTTTGGCATGAATGAGATCAAGAGAGACCTCTGCACCAAATTTAAGGAACAAAAAAAGTAAATCGCGGGTGTGTGTGTTGGTGATCCAGAAACATCAACACCCTTGCCACCATATCAACAAATTACACATTTATTGTTTTTATCAAAATAAGTTATTAATCCCAATACCTCCTAGTAAAAACTCATCATGGTTTGCATGATTCGACCTACTTTTTTCATTGAGGCATTTCATCAAACACTTGGTATGCATGAAACTACAAACAACATGTGATCACAATATACAAATAGATTAAGAAGGTGTGGTTGACACTTGATACACAAAGTAAGAAACCTGAGGGAGAAAAGAAATACATACCAATGTAGACAGCTCCAAACCCCACACAGGTTTCTTCTGGTTCCCGTGATGAGAATCTTGACTTCTTGACAATAGCCCTAGACTAGTAATCACCATTTCATGGTTTTCAAAATGGATTCTTAATTATTTCCCCAAATTACTGAAATTCTTTTCATATCCCTTTTATTAATCAACTATTGTGTTTCAAAGATATTGTTGTTGAACAAATTATTGGGATATGAAAAAGCTGAATTTTGTTAAAAAAAAAAAAGAGTTTTAAGGGTTTTAGATTTCATCCAACAGACCGAGGAAGTGGTTATACAATACTTGAAGCACAAAGTACACTCTTTTCCTTTGCCTGTTGGATCAGAAGAAGACAAATGGAAAGAGTCGTGGGAAGATGAAACAGGCGGAACAAGAAAGAATCTGAATTTGAACCCCTTTGCCGGAAATATTTTAGCTATTGACTTTACATGCACACCAAGTGTTTGTTTTAATGCCCCAATGAAAGATGCCCCCTTTTGTTTCATTTTTTTGAAACAGCTTTGTTTTCAGTGTTTAACTATGTGGCGTTTTGGAGCAGATCTCATGTTGTTAATTTGTTTAGAACTTCATATGATGGCTTTCTATTCATATCCAAATCACAAACCAAATTTGAACAGCATAGTAAGTTTTGCTATGAGCTTTCAGAATAGGTTGGTTTGAGATTAAATTCAGATATTTCTTTGGATCCAATATTATTACTTTTAGAGTGTTGTTTACCTTTGTTGGCTGTTTTGTTTATTTTCAGCCGCAGATTGGGAAGAATGAGAAAATACTAAAGACCTGATTCAAATCTAGCCACAGGTAGTTAGCAGAGCTTAAGTTATGATGACCTGACTATAATCTTATGATGTACCTTTTGTATGATAAAATTCTTATATTATTTGGTATTCAGGGCTATGATTCCATTCCAAGAGAAACTTCTGTTCCCAAAGCTAAACAGGTAGCTAATTGCAAAATATAGTTCTTTTCTATTTGATGACAGGTAAAAAATGTGGTATTATATCTTGCAAGCTCTCAAAGATAAGCAGCCTTATTCCATCTTTTATTTATTCAGATCGATTGCTTTGTTTTTTTTTCTTTTTTTTTTTCCTTTGCTTTTCTAAATTGGTTATATGCGTGTTGCAAACGATGGTGATTGGATTTGGATGTGTTTTCTGTTTGAAGTTGTGATAGTCAGATAAGATAAGCAGTAGAGTGAGTGAGTGGTGATTTGCCGATTTCTGAATATTTAAGGATTCATGTGTAAGATGACCCCTGGTTAATCAAATAATCAGATCATTTTTGTTGCTGCCACTTCTAAACTTGCTATCCAAAACTGAATATTTCACTGTAACTTAACACTAGAAATTGATTATCTATGACTTGAAGATTGTTGATTTATCCTTTGATGATTTTTGTTTTGAATAGTGTAATGCATGCTATTATATAGAAATGAAATTGTTATATTATTGCTAAAAAGCTATTTAATTTTTCACATTTTGTGTGCAGGCCAGGCAAGGAGCTAACATGGCAGTTGCAGAAAGTCAAAGAAAGGCTGATGAGGCTCTAAGTGCTTCACAACGAGCGGTTTCTAAGGAATCTGGTTCCGGTAGACTCAATAAAGCATCTGAAGGTAAATCTATTTCTATTTGCCAATATTGTTAGATAATGAATCATAGTGCATGACTCTTTGCAGCTAGATTTGATGTTATATATTCTCTTCAACTAAATATAACCAAGCTCATACCCTTTTGGAACTCTATTCGGTTTACAATTGCCTATGCTTTAACTTAATAACTTTATTGAAGTTTTGATACCTGATTGAAGAGGTAACATTTTTGACCCCAGTACTAATAAATGAGTTGATTTGATTTGGCTTTTATCCAACGTGTCAAATGGTAAAAATACAAAAAATAGCTTATGGAAGGAAATGGTCAAATGGGTTGAAAGATACCTAAAGTGTACATTTCATGCACACTACCTTCTAAGTGTATATTTATTCATTTGATTGTTCATAGATTATTTTTTGGGTTGAAAGGGTTAAACTGGCTGAACAACAGGGGCCAAAACAGTAATTTACTCTTAATAATGGGATATTGAATTTAAATTACCCAAACTTTCACGAATTGACCGTTAACACTCCAACTTTTGATTCGTACCACAACACTATCGTCTTTTAACTTATTTTCCCTAGCACTCCCAAACTAATTAAACCCTAAGCCAATTAGTTTTTTTTTTTTTGCTAATGTGACACTTTATTTGATGTCGTGGCCTTTTTTTTGCCAACATGGCAACTAATGTAACATTTTTTATGACGTGGCAGCTGATGTGGCACTTGACATGACATTTTTATGACGTGACAGCTGACGTGGCATCTAACGTGACATTTTTATGACGTGATATCTAACGTCAGCTAACTGTGCTAGAGTTCAGTTAGTTAGGGAGTGCCAGAGGAAAATAAGTTGAATGTTGGGAGTGTTGTGAAACAAATCGAAAGTTAAAAACGCTATCGACTAATTGATGAAAGTTGAGGTTATTTAAATCTAATATGTTATTAATAAAATAAATATTATATTAAGGGGGTAGCGTTTTTGCTAGGTTAGGGTTCGCTATTCAAAAGGGGGTAGCGACGCAGCTTGTTGCCCGCTTACCGGCTATCTTGGTGTAATTTGTTTGGCTAAACTTTTTGAATCAAAAAATTTTTTACATTTCAAGAAGGATTTAGAATTTGCGTAACCTATTTTTTGGGTACGAAAGAAAGTCCTAGCTCATAACAAACTTAAGGTTGAAAAGGGTGCAATCTCAATCCCAACTCAACTAAAGATTTGATGACGTGAATTGTATCCTAAAGATAAACGATGTTACGATTTTTCCATTAATGGTAATCATCACCCAGCTAATTACCTCAAACTTTTTGTGTTTTTTTAATTCATATATAAACGTCTTTTTTATGGTGTTTCTTATGCATAAATTTGTAAAATGGGAGATGAGTTTTGCTTTGAATTAAAAAAAAAGAGTTAACTTCCATTTTACTTCCTGTAATTTGGTCATTTTAACGGTTTTGCCCTAATAGTTTAAAATAGTGTAGGTCCGTTTTCGGAGGATCGATCACGAAACCAAATCCCTGTTTATAACAAAACACGGTCACGAGTGCGGAATCCCCGTGACAATGCAAACCAAACAAAGAAATATCGAGAACACGAAGTAACCAACGATTCACAGTCTATTGATTAAAACGGATGAGAACAAGCATCAAACACATACACACAATGTTTGAAGGTAAACTCACAGTAGGGTATGCTCTGATCGTTTCACACAGAAACCAAGTGGTGTTTATATAGGCAGCCCAACCCAATGTCGACGAAACACTTAAGTGGCCCAATGTCTTCTGGTAATTTAGTTTTTATTTTATACTTTTAATCGTAATTAAGTTTAAGCTATTAGTTAATTTGACCGAAATATTAATTTTGTTTATGTTTTATTTAAGTCTCTAGTGATATAAATGTTGACTAATTTGACGTAACCAGGTTATCATATTAGGTTTTAGGAAAAAATACAAGTTTTGTCCTTTAGATTAATACCACTTATCAGGCGGTGTCCTATTTAATGAATTTTTTACAAGTTTTGCCCTTTACTAGGAATTTTGTTGCACGTTTTGTCCTTTAGGCTTAACCCAGTTAGATTTTCTTGTTAAATCTTGTCACCCAAGTAGGGCTGTAAACGAACCGAACGTTCAGCGAACAGTCCGTGAACCGTTCGGCAGGAAGTTCATTTATATTCGTTCAATTAGCTTAACGAACGAACACGAACAAAAAAATTCGTTCGGTTAGCTTAGCGAACGAACACAAACACATGTCTCATTCGTTCAACTACATTCGTAAACGTTCGGTAATATGTTCGTTTACCTTCGTTCGTGTTTGTTTGATTATATCAAAAAAATAATAAATAATAAACCTTTTATCTAAACATATTGAAAACTTGAAACCCTATTTTTTCTAAGTAGCTAAAATTTGAACATTCTAAGACATTTTTGGGGATAATTATGTCTAAATTAGTTAAACTTGATTCATCATTTGGTGGTCTAGTAGACTTCTTGTGTTTTGATTTATCATTTGATGGTTGTATTTAACTACTTATATTCAATGTTTAAGGATAACGGTGTTTTTATTTTTATTTTCAAGTTAAATGTTTGTTTGCGTTTGTTTTTATTTGCTTGCTTGCGTTCGTTTGTGTTCGAGACCAGTGTTCACGAACTGTTCGTGAACAACTGAATTTCCTTAACGAACGAACATGAACATAAACTTATGTTCGGTATGCGTTCGTGAACAGTTCGGGAACATGTTAATTTCCTTGACGAACGAACACGAACATGGCCTTGTTCGTGTTCATTCGGTTCGTTTACAGCCCTACACCCAAGGGTATTTTAGCCTTTTTACCCATTTATTTCAAGAGTCAATCCTAAAATATTTTGTTTTATTCTTTTAAATAATATTAAATAAATAGGTAAAAAGACTAAAATACCCTTGGGTGACAAGATTTAACAAGAAAATCTAACTGAGTTAAGCCTAAAGGACAAAACGTGCAACAAAATTCCTTGTAAAGGGCAAAACTTGTCAAAATTTGTTAAAAAGGACATAGCATGATGATAAATGGTATTAAGATGAAGGATAAAACTTGTAATTTTTTCTAGTTTTTAAATAGAGTCTTATTTGTATTGTTTGATAGAACTTATGATGTGATAATAAAGTTTTTGCATTTTAATTATACGTAAACACTAGTTAAAACATATCTAGCCTTTTTTAGCTTCCATTTTATGTGATACGCAATGGATTGCAATCTCGTCATGCATCAACTTGAAACGAGTTATTATTCACTCATGCATGAAAAAATGTTACATAAAGTATGCTAAAAATAGGTTTGGTAATTATATAAGTCGACCATTTTTGAAACTAGCACCATTAAATGCTATATATAACTCGGAGTTATTTCATCCTCACCCAAGTATATACTTAGTTTTGAGAATATTGGGTTTCTAATAAATAAAAATACAACATTTAGGAATTGATTTGTTGAGGAAATAAGTAACCATAAAGTAAATATCGATGGCCTGGTAGTAGGGGTGCTAAACGGGTCGTGTTTGCGGGTTGGCGGGTTCAACCCGACCCGAACCTGAAATTTTTATAAGAACCCGAACCTGACCCGTACCCGAAAATTGTGTCATACCAATTGTAACACCCCGAAAACGGGTTTGATAATCAAACTCCGTTAATACTGAAAGACGGGTAAAGTACCGTTAGTGGCAAAATTTACCCGGTAAATATTAGGATTTAAATAATTAATCCTAATATTAAATAAAAAGTGAATAAAAGCTTTTAAGGTAATAAAAATGACAAAAGGCCCGAGTTAACGGGACCCAAAATAAACTTAGTCATAAATATTCCCGAATCCGCTAAGTTGACTAGGAATATTAAACCTAGTTAATAAGTGGGACTATGGTCGAAAATAATTAGGTTGTGACCTAATTAATAACTAACCAAACACGAGGGACCAAAGCCGGGTAACTTACAAATGGTTTTATAAACTTAAAAAAATAAAACAAACACACACATATGTGTGTGTGCGTGCGTGAGAAGCCAGGAAGGAGCTCCATGGAGCAAACCCTAGTTCTTCAACAAATCTTCAAATTGGAAGATCAAATGAAGGCCAAATTCGGAATTTAATACATAGAAACGATCACCTAATCGTGGGGATCGTAAGGTATGTCGAATTTCTAACATTCATGAAGTTGTGAAAATTTGTTAAATTTGCATGATGCGATTTATGCAAGAATCATAGAGGCTATGGCCAAATTAATGAAGTATGATTGCTTAGGAACAAACCCTAAGTAGAAATTTGAAGTAAAATTGCTATGATTTGAGTAATTTGGTGATTTACCACTTTTAGACAAGTGGGTTTTTATTATATAGTGAATATGATGGCTTACACATGTTTAAAATCATCATAATTGCTAGTAGAAACAAGATACTTGAACAATTAGCAAGTTTGAGTGTTGAACATACATGACTTGAGATGGGTTTTTATGGTATAATGATGTTAGTGTCAAACTTGTGATTAGAATCATCATATTAGTTAGTAAAACAAAGTACTTGAACAATTTAGGTGTTTGGGTACATAAATCATATTTACCATGAAATGAGTTGTTATATGATATAAAAGAATTGATGTTAAGATGGTGATATAGATGCTTGAAATCATGTTACCTAGTTGTAAAATGTGTAAAAGCAATGTATGCACATTAGGTGTTTGTTAAAATGCCTAAATGAAAACTAAAGTGTTGAAATTAGAGTGAAAATGTGCAATGAATAAGTTGATAAGTCGATTGACCTTAAAAAGTCAAATCGACCAAGTGTATGATCGGATGGTAAATTCGATATAAAAAGAGTAGGATGGAATAGTCGTAAATGATTATGACTAACCTAACCATCTTACAATTACAATGATAGTTTGACGCTTGGCAAGCTAGGTGAAGGCTTGGGGAAGGAAGCGGGTCAAACGAAGCAAGAATGACGGAAAAGCATAATTCGGATGCAAGGTAAGTATAGCTTACACTAGTCTTAAATTGTGGAATATTTTCTCATCATATAAATTATGAATGAGATATCCAAACAATTGAAATATGATGTTCCGTCGTGTAGTCGAACGGAACCAGACAATCAAAGATGAAAGAAACCGTAATAATGGTTAAAAATAAATAAATCGGTAATTCAGTCATATTATGTCGAAAGTACTAAACGGTTATATGTTAAAATGACCGTACGGTGTTAAACGGAACGAGTCATGTAGAGGAGATGATAATAAATATCATCTCGTAAATATACATGGTAAATTCGGCCAAACGGGTCAAAAGGTGTAGACAACACCTTTTGATTATATAGACTAATAATTCTTTGTTGAGTTATATGCTTGCAGGAATAGATATCCAATGGATATTCGCATCGTTCTAAATTAGCGAATATAAAGCAATGTATTAAAACCGGGTTAATAAGTTGATCCGGGCCAGGTATGTATAATAGATCAACTCCTCATTTAGAACTTGGAGATCTATGAGATTTTGGCAAAGTAAAAAGGGACATTCGGTTACCTTAAAAGGTAAACCGAAGGATTTAAATTATAGACAGAGTGTTTTGAAAACAAGATTTGGTTAAAAATGAGATTTTGGGCGTACATGGCTTAAGCAAGCCCTTAGTTGTAAAAGAAGGGTTAAGAATGACTAAAACGCCCTTGTAAGCAAAATTAAGCAAACAACCCTTAGAAGTCGCTTGAAAACGAGTTTTATAAACAAGTTAATACTTAGAATAAGTATAATAGCGTGAGATGTAAATCCTTGGTCAAAAGACTCTATATGAGTCTTTGCCGTAAATTGATAATCCGAAAGGTAAAACTCGGATTAGATAGATCGTCATATTAAAACCATCATAGCAATAGATGTGATGGAAGATCATTTGATAACTAATGTGGAAATAAAATGTTAGAAAGAGATGGGTGGGAGTTATGCGTAAAAGTGCTTAAATGTCCTTAACGGGTCAAAATAAGCACTTGAGTATAAGCGAGTTTAAAATGCGTAGGAAACCCGTGGTTTGAGCCAATTATGATAGATGAAATAGAAATTAGAAGATTCATGAGAATTTGGGATCAAACAAATAAGTTTGTTTGATAAATACATGAATGGGTTAAAATGGGTAAATTCTAGTTTAAGCCGAATGCATAAAAGTCTCAAAATTTATTAAGCCGGATGTCGGATTTTAACTCCATGTGATGGAGAATCAAATTTCAAACATGTAGGAAGAAACGGTAGGTCAAACGGATAAGCGGTTTGAAAGATACGAAAGATTTCGTGTCAAATTACGGCGAAATGGAAAAACTGGATGCAGGGTCCACCGTAAATTACGGTGCCACCGTAATTTACGGTGGAGCATATATGGTTACGGTGGTAACCTTCTGATTTACGGTAGAAGAATATGAACCCAGGGGCCACCGTAAATTACGGTGCCACCGTAATTTACGGTGGAGGTCATTTTCAAAATTTTGTTTTTGGATTCAATGGTTTCTCGGACTCGTTTGGATACGTTTTAAAGCCCGTAAGACTAAAGCATTTCATGTTTTTGAAATGTAGGTACACTTGGATGCCGGAAGACGATCAAGCTCAACAAAGAACCGAACACGATAAAGATACACGCTTCCGCACATTGCCTCGTTGTAAAAATTTTAACGACAAACCCGATCACCTTATGTAGAATAACTTATGATTTGTAAAAGTTTTAATAAACCCGTATTTTTGTAGTATGTGTAGTCTTAACTACACAACTAATTGTTGGTATTTACACATAAAATCGCTTAATAGTAACTAGGGTGTTACACCAATGAACCCGAACCCGACCCGAATATTCGTATGTTGACCCGAACACGACCCGTTCAACCCGAAAACTTTTATTTTTTAATTTTTTTACACAAATTAATATATTAAATTTAAAATTTACTTAAAAAACACAAATGTATATAATACAATTATATTTAAATTATAAAATCTTATTTGAATTTTTTTATTTATAGAATAAAATACATACCCAATTTAATTTATAACATAACACATATTGTAAAAAAATAGTGTATGATATAAAGGGGTTAAACGGGTCAACCCGCCAACCCGACCAGGTTGACCCGAACCCGACACGTTTAGCTAAACGGGTTCGCGGGTTCAACCTGAAACTGACCCGAACCCGTTTAGACTAAACCTAAACCCACGAATTTCATGTTAGGTTCGTGTCGTGTCAGAAATTCACACCCCTACCTGATAGGTGCCAGATATTTGTTCGGTATCACGAGCCCCAATATTATTGTAACAATAATGTTTTTGTATGATAGCCAATACACTAAGATCGGAAAAAAAACATAGAAAAATAAAAAAAAAATGTTTGTGGAAAACCAACCTTATTTTGGTCCGTATAAAAATGCCGTTTCAACTCTATCTCATTTTGATCCATCTTGTATCCTCTTCAAATAACATACATTTGTAGCTTATACATACGATAGTATGCATAAAGGGGAGCAACAACCAGCAAAAACGATATGAAACCTCGTAATGAACAAAGTATAGAATGTAAAGTCTTAAGAGATAATAGTTAGGTTGCAATGATGTTGGAGAAGCAAAAGCAAACTTAAAATGGTAACAAAATGTGGGCAAATGTTGAAATTTGAAACTGAGATCGACTACCAATGTCTCCATGAAATCTGAATTTCAGAGGACTTTGCATCATTTGTGATCTCAAATGTCTTGTTATCTTCAAATTCTTCATCCCAACACTTTGAGTAATCGATTGGTTGTTCGTTTAAATCACCTATGTTACTTTCCCTACGAACAAGTTCTACATTAAGACCAACATCATCATCATCATCATCAGAATCATAATCATCAAAATCATAATCAGCATCATACGACCGAAATGAAATATTTTGAGTGTATGTAGGATTGAACCATGGGATGTGCCTCAATGAACTAAAGGGTACATAACCCACCCTTTTATACTCATATTCTCCCCAATCTTTCTTAAACTCTTTAGGGTGATCCGTGGACATCTCATGCTTAATAACTATGTAACACACCCCATCACGAGCACGTAATGATAATAAAAATCCACTAAAGTCACTGTACCAGTTGTGTGGAAGTTGCAATGTGACAAGTTTGGTATAAATGGTTGATGGTTGAACATTGGGAGTTAACACACTCATAAAGCGATCTTTAACTGCATTTTCCTGCCATGTTTTCATTCCAATTATTATGAATACTATTTTTGTATTGAAAGTTTAAAAAAAAGACTGAAATTCAAAAAGCAAGATAAGAGTTATACCTCAAGCATAGAAAGTAGTACCCTCTTATTCGCTTTCCTCCAAAGTGAGACTTTCCATAACCATTTATAGTCTGATAAATCTCTTACAATTTCAAGTGAGTTACAACCTTCTGCTTTGAGAATAGCTATGCTTGATGGGAGGTCCGGCAATTCTACAAGGCTCGTGCACTCCGACAAATCGAGGCACTTGAGACCTGGGAGTCGGGAGATGCTGGAATGTAATCGGGAAAATTTATTACCACTTAGGTATAGTACTTGTAGGTATAATAACTCACAAATATCAGATGGGATGTCTCCATCTCCCAATTTGCACCCACTAAGATTTAAGTTCCTTAAAAAATATGGAAACTGAGGTAGCTTCAAGCTCACCGACCGGTCTTCATGAAAAGACTGTAATCCCATATAACAACTGAGATTCAGGTATTTCAAACTTTTTAAGAGATGAAAGCTGCCCTCTATCCTTTCCAGTTTGTGACAACCATATAAACCAAAAGAAACAAGGTTGGTACAAAATCGACCAACTGACTGGGGGATTATTTCTATACCAGTATGAGACAGATCAAGGGTTACCAAGCTATCCATGTTCGACTGGACATCCGGAAACTGTTGAAGTTGTCGGCAAAAACTGAAATTAAGAGTCTCCAATTTTTTCATGTGTATGATGGGTGGAAACCTTTTAAGTGCTCTACACCAGGTCAGGTCCACGAAAACAAGCCTTTTGTGATATCCAATTGATGGATGAATCTCTTCTAAACTCTTACAAAATGATAAAATCAATCTTTCAAGACACGGAAGGCCTTCAAAATCTGGTGTCGTGATTAGGTTTCCACAGTGTTCAAGATTAAGAATTTTCAAATTTGGTAGACTCTGTTTCAAGAAAAGTAGGAAAAGTCAAATAAATAATTAAGTATACAACAATTTCCTTTCACATTGGCATACTTGTTGCCCATGGACCATTGATCGATCATTAGGCAGGACAGGAGTTGTTAATTTATACACAAACTTAAACTAGCATATGATATAACATCTTATAATTGAAAATGAGTAAGGTTTACATTATTTAAAACGAGTAAGGTATTTAATTTACATAAAACTATATAGCTAGTAGATTTTATTTAAAAAATCTATTTAAAAAAAGTGTTAATTACATAGTTAGTCCCTGTGGTTTACGCAAAATAACAATCTAAGGTACTAATAGTTTAAAATCACATCCTGGGGGTACTAACTTTTTGTTTTTTAACATGCGAGGGTATTAACGTTAATTCCCTGTTAACTATAACCTTAGATTGTTAGTTTGTTTAAACCACATGGACTAACTATGTAATTAACTATGTAATTAATACCCTCACATGTTAAAAATGGAAAGCCCTTTCGGGGGTTCCTTAGGGACCGATTCACTCTGCGTAGATTGACTGAACGCAGAAAACCTTCCACTGACAGGCGATCGTGTTTTTCACAGGATTTATCGTTACTCATGTCAGCATTCTCACTTCTGATATCTCCAGGTCTTGTCACCAAAAACCTTCCCCGATTGACAGAACGTTCCGCTACTGACACTTGAAAAAGCTGCTTTCAAGGTCTCGTCGTTTCGGTGAATCACTTGAGCCCTGATACATTTTCGGTGCCATGGAGCTAGACCAGTGAGCTATTACGCTTTCTTCAAAGGATGGCTGCTTCCAAGCCCACCTCCTGGTTGTCATCGCTCGATCACTTCCTTTTCCACGCGAATACCCCAGGGTGTGATTTTAAATATATTGTAACAATAATGTTTTTGTATGATAGCCAATACACTAAAATCGAAAAAAACATAGAAAAACAGAAAAAAAAAGTGTTTGTGGAGAACCAACCTTATTTTGGCCCGTATAAAAATATCATTTCAACTCTATCTCATTTTGAACCATCTTGTATCCTCTACAAATAAAATAACTTTGTAGCTTATACATACGATAGTATGCATAAAGGGGAGCAACAACCAACAAAAACCATATGAAACCTGGTAATGAACAAAGTATAATGTGAAGTCTTAAGAGATAATAGAGGAAAATTTATTACAACTTCTTTTAGGTTGCAATGACGTTGGAGAAGCAAAAGCAAACTTAAAATGGTAACAAAATGTGGGCAAATGTTGAAATTTGAAACTGAGATCGACTACCAATCCCATGAAATCTGAATTTCAGAGGACTTTGAATCATATACGATCTCAAATGTCTTTCTATCTTCATATTCTTCATCCCAACACTCTGAGTAATCGATTGGGTGTTCGTTTAAATCACCTATTTTACTTTTACTACGAACAAGTTCTACATTAAGACCCGTGTTATTCATATGATTATTATATTTATCTGCTATCTGAAATGAAATATTTTTAGTGTATGTAGGATTGAACCATGGGATGTGCCTCAATGAAGTAAGGGGTACATAACCCACCATTTCATAGTTACATTGTTCCCAATCTTCATCAGACTTTTCAGAGTGATCCGTGGACATCTCCTGCTTAATAACTATGCGATACATCCTGTAATTGCAATCACGAGCACGTAATGATAATAAAAATCCACTAAAGTCACTGTACCAGTTGTGTGGAAGTTGCAATGTGACAAGTTTGGTATAAATGCTTGATGGTCGAACATTGGGACTTAACACACTCATAAAGCGATCTTTAACTGCATTTTCCTGCTAGGTTTTCATTCCAATTATTATGAATACTATTTTTATATTGAAAGTTAAAAAAAAAAAGATTGAAATTCAAAAAACAAGATAAGAGTTGTACCTCAAGCATAGAAAGTAGTACCCTCTTATTCGCTCTCCTCCAAAGTGAGACTTTCCATAACCATTTATAGTATGATAAATCTCTTACAATTTCAAGTGAGTCACAACCTTGTGCTTTGAGAATAGCTATGCTTGATGGGAGGTCTGGCAATTCTACAAGGTTCCGGCAGTTTGACAAATTGAGGAGCTTGAGACACGGGATTTGAGAGAGGCCGGAAGTTAATCTTGAAAAGCTGTTTCCACTTAGGTCTAGTACTTGTAGGTTTAATAACTCACAAAATATATCAGATGGGATGTCTCCATCTCCCAATTCGCACCTACTAAGATTTAATTTCCTTAAAAAACGTGGAAACCGAGGTAGCTTCAAGCTCACCGACCCGTCATGATGAAAAGATTGTAACCCCCAACAACAACTGAGATTCAGATCTTTCAAATTTTTTAAGAGAAGAAAGTTTCCCTCTATCCTTTTCAGTTTTTGACAACCAATTAAATCTAAGGAAACAAGGTTGGTACAAAATCGTCCAACTGACGGTGGGATTATTTCTATACCAGTATTACACAGATCAAGGGTTACCAAGCTATCCATGTTCGATTGGATATCCGGAAACTGTTGAAGTTGTCGGCAAAAACTGAAATTAAGAGTCTCCAATTTTTTCATGTGTATGATGGGTGGAAAGCTTTTAAGTCTCATACAGTAGCTCATATCCACGAAAACAAGCCTTTTGTGATATCCAATTGATGGATGAATCTCTTCTAAACTCTCACAATATGATGGGTGCTGCCTATATGGAAATTTCTCTTAATGAAATATGCAATATACACCTCTGTTTGTAGATGTGTAACAAACTCAAACTAACAACCTACTAAATGCAAATGAAGGGTTACCAAGCTAACCATGTTCGACTGGATATCCGGAAACTGTTGAAGTTGCTTGCAGTAACCGAGATTAAGAATCTCCAATTTTTTCATCTGTATGATGGGTGGAAACCTTTTAAGTGCTGAACACCATCTCATATCCACGAAAACAAGCCTTTTGTGATATCCAATTGATGGATGAATCTCTTCTAAACTCTTACAGCCCACTAAAATCAATCTTTCAAGACATGGAAGACCGTCAAAATCTGGTGTCCTGATTAGGTTTGGTGACCATGAAAGATCAAGAATTTTCAAATTTGGTAGATGCTGTTTCAAGACAAGTAGCAAAAGTCAGATAAATCAGTAAGTATACAACAATTTCTTTTCACATTGGCATACTTCTTGCCCATGGATCATTAGGCAGGAGCTCTTAATTTATACACAAATTTAAACTAGCATATTATAATAACAACCTCTAACATGCATAGTAAATTCCAATTTCTTAAAATATCATCTCATTTTTACATCATATAGGGGTTGTTTGTCAACATCTGAAACAAGGTTGGTACAAAATAGTCCGACTGACGGTGGGATTATTTCTATACCAGTCCAACTCAAATCAAGGGTTACCAAGCTATCCATGTTCGACTGGATATCCGGAAACTGTTGAAGTTGATTGCAATCACTGAGATTAAGAGTCTCCAATTTTTTCATGTGTATGATGGGTGGAAAGCTTTTAAGTCTCATACAGTCTCTCATGTTCACGAAAACAAGCCTTTTGTGATATCCAATTGATGGATGAATCTCTTCTAAACTCTCACAACGTGATAAAATCAATCTTTCAAGACATGGAAGGCCTTCAAAATCTGGTGTCTTGATTAGGTTACTTGAATCAGAGAGATGAAGAATTTTTAAATTTGGTAGACTCTGTTTCAAGAAAAGTAGGAAAAGTCAAATAATAAATAATTAAGTATACAACAATTTCCTTTCACATTGGCATACTTCTTGCCCATGGATCATTAGGCAGGAGCTCTTAATTTATACTTCTTGCCCATGGATCATTAGGCAGTTGCATTTCAATGGTTTGTGAAAATACAATATTTACCTACCTTACACCCTTCCCAGAGTTTTTTTTGCTTGCTATATCTCAACATTAGACAACGAAGCTTTGTTGGCTGAAAATTTGATGGGAATGAAGATGCCGGATAGTGATACAAACGAATCCACCGAAGTTTCTTCATGTTTGCAACAACATCAAATAGACCTGGATGGCTAATATACATTGGCAAATTAGCTAATACTTCATTTTCCTGTGTTAATTAATCAAAGGAACCAAACGGTGTTAGTAACTCTATAGACAAACGTCATTAGATGCACATATACAAAATTTGTTTTTGCAAAGTTAATTTAACCATTGAGGGTGCAGCTGCCCCCATATCACAGAGGTATGCTATATCTTCCAACTTCCAAATCCTGCTATG
Source organism: Helianthus tuberosus (assembly GCA_030545235.1). NCBI lineage: Eukaryota > Viridiplantae > Streptophyta > Magnoliopsida > Asterales > Asteraceae > Helianthus > Helianthus tuberosus. The sequence goes on from CM060396.1 coordinate 11,607,897, forward strand.
CTTTTCCGGATTATTAGGGTGTTCCCCTCTAACAATGTAGTGGGCCATTTCTTCTATCAAGTCATGCATTTCAAATCCTTCTTTTGAAACTTTTATGAGGGATTTTTGTTCTAACACCTTTAACCCTATAACAGGGTGAAAATTACACGCATCAAGCACCATCATTGCATCATCCATCCCCCATGAGCTCCATCTCCTCATGACACATGCAACATCTAAGAATAAGTCTTTCTGGTAGGGTTCAAGTCCATGATAACTTATTTTGAGTCTCTCCATGACCTTATCTTCTGGGATGCATTTTAACTTGGCCAAGGTACTCTTCCACTCATCCCTGTCTTTGTCGTATAGAAAAGAACCTAGAACTTTGAGCGCTAACGGAAGCCCACCAGCATAAGAAACTACACGCAATGAAAGCTTCTCATAATCTTCAATAGGTTTATCTTTGTGATATGCATGTCTATTGAAGAGCTTGATTGCTTCGTAATGTGATAACAAACTCACTTCATAAATATTTGTGTGAGCCCTGGAGGATAGCAAATGCTTATATCTGGTAGTAATTATTATCCGGCTTCCCTCACCAAACCAATCATGGGATCCCGCTAACGCCTCAAGTTGCTCAAGATCATCAACATCATCGAGAACAACTAAAACCCTTTTGTGACGTAGCCTTCTCTTTATCATGCTTCTTCCTTCTATCTCACTCCCTAGCTTCACTTTTCTTTTTAAAACAAGTGATAGAAATGTTTTTTGCAACTTTTTCAAACCCTTGCGTGATTTTGATTTCTCACGGATATTTTCAAGAAGACAAGAAGCTTCGAATTGGTGAGAAATTTCCATATAGGCAGCAGATGCGAGAGTAGTCTTACCACCACCCCCAACTCCCCATATTCCAACCATGCGCACACCACCCGATCCAATTTCCAACATTAATTTCAGATCACGTAAGCGGGTCTCCATTCCAATGAGGTCTTTATTATCGTTTGTATTTAGTGAAGAAAGCCTAGAAGAAATTGTACCAACAATGTCACTGATGCATTTTGCTTCATGGCTGCACGAAGGGTACATAAGGATATTTAGAAGTAGTTCCCACTCACTTATTCTTTTAAAATTACCAATTGTACAACTGAAATTGGATTTAAATTGCTAAATGTCAAGTATGAGATTTATTTAATTTCAAGTTAAAAAAGACGCATAAACAATGCATGTGTAATTAAAATAGGGAGTAACACAAAACAAAATATTATAATACCTACAATTTAACTATATGTTTTGTAAAAGACTGGTCGTTTATGACTAGCATTTTTGTATAAAGAACGTCTTTTTATATCTTGGCGTCAGGGAATTTTCGTAATAGTTTGGTTTGGTTTGGTTTGGGTGGCACGCTTCCACTTACGTGAGTAAATAAGGATAATTAGAATTTAGAACACGCTTCCACTCACGTGATGGTCTAGTCGCTAATTCAGAATGTACTAGTGAGTAGTAACCACTTGGCACCATGTATTAAACACATTCTTTCGAATCTTAGAAACTATTAATGAATTAAACCTAATTACAAACTAAGGATTAGGATCAAATACAAAGGCTCCTAAAAATAAGAAGTGTACAAAAGCTCCTAAAAATAAACCCACTACACACACAAAAAAAAAAAAAAAAAAAAAACTAAACACCCACCATCACCCAAAAACCTAAACCCCCACCCTCCTCACCCACCCAAAAAAAAAGTTTTTTTTTTTTTTTTTTGGGGGGGGGGGTTGGGGGTGGTTTAGGTTTTTGGGTGGTGATGGATGTTTAGGTTTTCTTTTAGGGGGGAGGGGTTAGTTTTTTTTAGGTTTTTGGGGGATGGGGGTTAGGTTTTTGGGTGGTGGTGGAGTGGGGTGGGTGTGGGTGTTTAGGTTTTGGGTGGTGGTGCAGTGGGTTTAGGTTTTAGGTTCTTGGACACTCTATAAAACCTTCTTACACTTCTTACTTTTTGCAGATTTTGTAGAATAACTTAACCCTACAAACTAAACTACAACGATAGTAACTATTATATTTTTATTAAACCCGTTTCATTGTTATCTACAAAATTTGCTCGTTATAAAAGCAAACTCATATCGACTAGTTATAAAATGCACATGTCTTAAGCATAAAAAAGTTTAAAAAATGACAGAAAACTGTTTAAAAAAGAGGGAGGGAGAAAATTAATTACCAGTTTATAGTGTCATTGATGGTCCATCCGGAAATGCTGCCAGCCTTTTCCAACGCTTTTCTCCATGATTCAACTTTTTCCTTATTTTCTCTCTCATGTTTGGAAAATGCTTGTCCATATTTCCCCTTTTGTTTTCTCACGTCAGAAGGATCTACGTGATAAAATATGGGCAACAAGATCTGCCCTCTCTTGTCCACGGACTCTATAATATGTGCAAGCTCAGCCAAACACCAAGATGAATCAGCATAGTTTTCAGAGAATACAACAAGAGCGATCCGTGAGTCTTCGATAGCCTTCAAGAGTGCTGGACCGATTGACTCGCCCCGGGCAAGTGTTTCGTCATCCTTGTACGTGTATATTCCTTTATCGTTAAGAACCGTGTAGAGGTGATCCACAAAGCCCTTGCGAGTGTCTTCTCCTCTAAAACTCAGAAATACATCATAATTCCATGATTGAGAAATAGAGGCAGGAACTGAATGAGAAGAGGAGGATGAAGATGCCATTGATCTGTTGGACAAATTGGTTCGGAATTAGTACAAACACAAGCAGTGTAAATCAGATCCAAAAAGAGAGATGTGGTGTTGAGTAGCTGAGACAGATTAAATATTTGAGAAATCCCCCTTTCCAGGAAATTGGCATATGCAGGAAACTTCATAATACTTTCAATAATGTATATATTATTACTAAAATTAAAGGATTACGAAACATGAAGATTAAAATACTGTTAGTTGTTATTTATATATGTTGATTACTGTCTACCAACTATTTTATCATATGCATGAAATAATTGAGGGTCAAAATAGACTACAACCTTTCACATAGCGTACCTTAATCTTTCTTGTATTTTATATCTATATATTTTGTTCTAATTTCTTAAATTATGTTTAATGTTTAAAATTAAATGAGCATACAAAATGCTTACCTGATGCTGGTACTGAGAAAATTCACTGTTGGATTTTGCATTGTGGAGGTGAGTTGGTCTTAAACTAAACCTGCAAATTTGAATGTAACATTCCAAAGTATAAACTCATAATTAATTTAAACCATAAGCACCAGAATCAGTAATCTCGATATATGTATGACCCGTTCTACTAAGATATTGACTCAGGGAACAAAACAGATTGGGGAGGGTCAGCTTATTGTGTTGATTGTTAATCCGATAATTTCCGTACCCAACTTTCATCTATTTCGGGTTTACAATTCTTCTGATTAAATTTAGTTTTTGATTGACACGTCAAGATTAGAAGAGGATACCTCCTTCATTCTGTTATGTTTCTTCAAATGAATGGACGATTAAAGCCGCGATCTCGGCTTCTTCTCATACCCTGCAACCTAGAAATCATGTTGTAGAATAAGTATAACATTAAGGAATCGTATGAAATATAATTGTAAAGGATCCGATTATTAATAATACATCATTTTTGCACAATACTGAATCAATATTTTGGCATGAAGGAGATCAAGAGAGACCTCTGCACCAAATTTAAGGAACAAAAAAAGTAATTATTTTAAATGTGTGTGTTGGTGATCCAGAAACCTCAACACCCTTGCCACCATATCAACAAATTACACATTTACTGTTTTTATCAAATTAAGTTATTAATCCCAATACCTCCTAGTAAAAACTCATCATGGTTTGCATGATTAGACCTACTTTTTTCACTGAGGCATTTCATCAAACACTTGGTATGCATGAAACTACAAACAACATGTGATCACAATATACAAATAGATTAAGAAGGTGTGGTTGACACTTGATACACAAAGTAAGAAAGCTGAGGTAGAAAAGAAACACATACCAATGTAGACAGCTCCAAACCCCACACAGGTTTCTTCTGGTTCAAGTGGGATTAGGGATGATGCTGGTTCCTGTGATGAGAATCTCGACTTCTTGACAATAGCCCTAGACTAGTAATCACCATTTCATGGTTTTCAAAATGGATTCTTAATTATTTCCCCAAATTACTGAAATTCTTTTCATATCCCTTTTACTAATCAACTATTGTGTTTCAAAGATATTGCTGTTGAACAAATTATTGGGATATGAAAAAGTTGAATTTTGTTAAAAAAAGGTGTTTTAGATTTCATCCAACAGACGGAGGAAGTGGTTGTACAATACTTGAAGCATAAAGTACACTCTTTTTGCCTGTTGGATCAGAGTCGCGGGAAGATGAAACAGGCGTAACAAGAAACAATCTGAATTTGAACCCCTTGCTTGCTTAGACTATCTCTAGTGACCCAACCAACCGAACCTTTTATTAAAAAAAGTAATATCTCTTTCTTCCACCAACCCTACTCAATTTTTAACACACATTCACAACCCATCCCAACCTAAAAATACATGATTTTGAACGAACTCGGTTTTTAAAAAATTTATATCGGGATGTTCACAAAAAAAAAAAAAATTAAGAAATACCATGTATTTAGTTTTTCTTTAAAGTTTAAATATTATAAATTATTTGATTAAGTATATTCTTGGGGGTATTAGTTTAGGTTGCAACCAAGGTTGTTCCACCAACCTGGTTGTCAACTTTGGTTGGTATAAATTACTTATTTAATTTTTTTAATTACTTAAACTTTTGTCTTATTGGTGACCAACCTAACATTAGGTCACCAATGAAGATAGCCTTACACCGTGGGTATGGTGGGGTGGTGGTTTAGGGCATGGGTTGACACGTGGCTTGGGAATGCTTCGTTGGGCTGACCCACATTGAAGACGGTATGGTGGGGCGGGGGTTTGGGGGCGTGGCCAGCCCAAATGGCTGTTTTATATTTTTTAAAACAAAAAATTTAAATTTTTTAATGTTTTTTAAACAAAGAAAATTACATAAAAAAAATTCCTAACGCTTATATTTTTTATTTATCTCTTCTCTCGTCTCCAACATTAGTTCCAACTCTTCACCCTCTAGGTGATCAATGGGCTGAGGGCTAGAAATTTCATATCATCTCGTCTTTGTTTTAGGGCATCACTAGCTTCTTTGCTTTTCCGAATTTCGGCCCTTTGTTGTTGGAATACGTTGAATGTATCTAGCTTCGTTGAATGTATACTCCCCTACGCGAGCCCGAACTCCCAACTGAAGGCAATGCCGTCCCCGATCTTGATTTTTGAGCGCTCCTTTTTGCGGCATCTCTTCCGTATTCAGGCCGGTTTGGCGAATCATCCAAAAAGTCCTCCAACTCTTGATCTCGTGCATCCGATTGGGCTTGGGACGAGGGTGTCCTTGACCTTTTGGAAGACGTGTTAGTTTCGCTACCACTGGGGATATTCGCCCACTTTGGATGTAACTTACAAATCTCCCAACAATGCATGAAACGGAAGTCGCCACCCAAATTTGTTTTGAATGTAACCAATGCATTTGTCACAAAGTCGGCTTCGGTTTCACCACTTTTTGGGTTTTGCTTTGATTTATTAAAAAAAACACTAAATTTGGTAAGTTGACCGCTTATCTCGGTCCACTTCGAGGATAAGCTATCGTTTTCACGATAAACCTCCCTTTTCCATTTCTTCATGGAATGCTTTACTAATCGCTTCCCACAAATGGCTTATATGTTGAGAATTTCTTATTTTAATCAAAACAAAATTTAATATACTAGAAAGTTATATAAAAAAAACCATAAATATTAAGGGCTACAAAATATTTAAAAATACCTAAAGTTGGATGTAGAGAAAGTAAAGTTAGCAAGTACGATGAAGAGACAATTGGGATAATTAGCGATTGTAAATCAGTAAACTCAAAACTAGTTTTCTACGATTTCATGTCTGCTAGTAAGAAGAAAAGAACTGATTTGAATTCGACACCGGTTTCATCATCTTCGGTACAAGTGGGATCACAGATGATGTTGGTTCTTGTGATGAGCATGAAGAGAATAGCCGTAGTAGTCTGGATGATGTTGAGAATTTAATGAAACAATCGTCATAAACTAATATTCTTTTTTTAAAGATTATCCTAAGTTTAATTTAATTTAGTAATGGGTTATTATTATTTATTAGCCTTTAGTTAACAAGATTCCTATGAATATAATCCAAATTTTTAGATGAGATTAAAAGAATGAAATGTTATCCATGGAAATTTTCTTTCAGTTTCATCCTTGAAATTCAGCAAGTAGTGATGATTTACTTACAGTGGTTTTAATATATTGCAGTCAATGTATTTGTTACATACACATTTATAAGAAAACTACTTAGTTACAGAGACTAATTATTTAGATAACTTAAAAAAAGTTTAGAAAAAAAGAAACTTATATATAAAAAAAACCCTTACTCTCTCTCATTCTTACCTATCCGTCTCTCCCACCAGGCCACCACCACCTCTTGCCATCCCCATCACCACCGCCACCTACACCTGCCACCCCCATCACCACTGTCACCTGCACATGCCACCCCATCACCACCGCCACTTACTAATTTATACCTCTCTCTAATCTATTTCTCTCCCATCTGATCAGATCTCTCTCTAAAACCCTTTTCCAATTCGACCCATTTCACACTCTCAATTGGTTGATTCGCTGAATTGGTGCAATCTGAGTTTCGTACAAGGCATTTGCTAAAATTCCCCAAAGAACGTTTTTGGGTATTTACTAATTTCGTTAACAAATCCGTTTGCATAGATTCAAAATATTGTTTCTTCACCCCCCCCCCCCCCCCCCCCCCCAAAATCAGCTAAAATGGATCATATTGATAAGTTTGTATGTTATTGTTAATACAGTTCAGTGATTTGTTGATTGGGTGTATAAGCTGAGTTGCACATAAAGTGTTTGTTGAAATTCCTCAAAGACTTTTTTTGGCTTTTGACGAAATTGATTGCTGGAAGTTAAAGAAGATGAGTTTGGGAATGACTCCCGAACAGAAATTTATCTCCCAATTGACGTTGATTGGCCAAGAGTAGTTTGAGTGCAGCCATGGCTACGCAATTGGTTTGGACACCAATTGATGTTGTGAGCTAGAGGTTAATTAATGGTTCCGGGTGTGAAAAGTGGTGTTAAATACAATGGTGACATTCATGCTTTTCGACAGATTAGTTTTGCCATTCGTTTTTCCCTCTCACAGTCAAGTTACAATTTTGCCCTCAATTTCCTTATAATAACGATCTTGCCATCTGCTCAAAATTATGTTTTTTCCTTCATTTAAAAATAAATTTACGCTTTTGCTCCCAGCTAAAAATTTCAATTTTGCTCTCGGTTCAAATTTATGATTTTGCCCCATTTAAATTTACAGTTTTGTCATTAGTTTTTTTCTCTCACAGCCAAGTTACAATTTTGCCCTCAACTTAAATTTACATTTTCTCCATCGTTTTTGTTTGTTTTCCTGGTTAAATTACAATTTTGCCCCCATTGTAAAATTATACTCATGCCGGCAGCTGCCTGACACTCCCCAATTGGTCCATTTAATTTCCGATTTTATCCCTAAAACAAAATTATGATTTCCCCCTCAGTTCAAAGTTACATTTTCCCCGTCGTTTTAGTTTTTCTAGCAAAACTATAAAAGTTTTTTGTTTTAATTGGTTGATTCAATTTAATTTTTTTTTCGTCTGAATGAGCTGCCTAACACTCACTCATTTAGTCCTGAAAAATTACAGTTTTGCCCTGAGCCCAAAATTACGGTCTTATCATCGTTTTAGTTTTTTTCCTAGCAAAATTATAGTAGTGTTTTTTTAATTGATTGAGAATTATTCGGTATCGCCCCGCAACGCGGGTTGGCAATCAACTAGTTGTATATACATGTATAATATTATCCTAATTTTCTTAAAATTAACTTTATTTTTTTTATTTTAATATTTTTAAATAAAGGGGTAAAAAGACTAAAATACCCCTTTGTTACCTGATTTAACAGAGAAAACTAACTGGGTTAAGCCAAAAGGACAAAGTGTGTAGCATTTAGAAACATTAAGGACAAAACTTATCAATTTTAAAGTTAATGATATCGCCTGAAATTGGGTACAGAGATAAATGACAAAACGTGCAATTCACTCCTATCTTTAACTTTAATTTTTTTTTGAACGGCCAACGAATCCTCCAAATGGGCTACTGGCGAAATTCACCACATCGGGATACACTCGCCTTCCGAACCGGGGAAAACCCTCACCTAGGGCCGAAGCCCGTGAACACTCGCCCGAAGGCACGACAGTGCGGTGAGATAAAACCCGCTCAGTTCAAGGATCGAACTAGCGATCGCCGCCTACTCGCCTAGTCTCTCATCATCACCAGGTGCCGCAGAAACTAAATGCTAGGGGTAGGAATTGAACTTGGGTCACTTGGAACACAAGGTCTCCCCCTTACCACTCCACCACTTGCTCATTGGCTTCTTTAACTTTAATTAATATAATGATTTTGATTCTGACTTTTTAATTCACATTAATCATTGCTAGAGGACAAAGATTCTTTACTAGTTTGAAATATATGATGCACTTGGATTTAAGTTAATGGCTATCCATTAACCTATACATGTTGGGCCTATTGGGCTTCAACTGATCCTCCTATGGCCCTATCTTATATGTGGGTTTTTTGGATCACCCGTCAATCCTTTTAACCTTTAATATTTTAATATGCCAACCCACCACGATTAATACCTATACTGAGAAATGTATCCCCTAACTCTCACATACATGTAACACACAATACACTTAGGGGCTATTTGGCAACATCTGAATGGTTAAGTGCTGAACCAGTAAGAGATCTAAACCATTAAGTCCTGAACAAGTAAGAGGTTTGAACCATTAAGAGCCTGTATAATTCTTAACCGTTTAAAGGCAAATGTCTAACCAATTCAGATTAGAGGTCTTAACCATTCAGACTCTGTATAATGCTTAACCATTCAGAGACAAATGTCTGAACCATTCAGACATCTGCTCGTGAAACAAACAGTCTGAACCATCAAGTGCTGAACCAGTAAGAGGTCTGAACCATTAAGAGGTAAACAAACAGCCCCCTTACATGAACAAGCTCATTATACACATGAATTTGAACATCGACTTGTGGTATCATTTTACATCACTTAGCTTAAACATATTGTTCTACCCCTATGATTTTTAAACGATGGTACCTTTTCATATGTTAATATATTTTTAACAAAATTACACCGTAAAAAGGAGCATTTTAATCCCTTTTATTTGAGTATGATATTGCTATAGATTTTTATTTTAAAAATTAACATGTTATGTGATTAGCGGTGTTCTCTGTTGCATCGCGCGAACATTATTTTAGTGAGGTCCAACACGCATACTCTTAACACAACCCCAACCACGTCATCAGTTGTTGTAAATGCACTCCATGAATCTTTAACCAATATTAAAAATTATACTAAAAGGTAACTGAATATGACGGTTTTAAACATCTAGTTTTCTATACGAAATCATAGCTACGTCATTCTGTTAAAGAATCCCTAAAACAATTTTTCCTGAATCAAATTCCAAATTCTTCTATATTAATCATTGGTTTCTCGAAATTATTTCACCTATGTATATGTAAATAGAAAGTCAATTTAATCGAAAAACAAAGACAACCGAATGATAAATGAAAATAATTTTAAATTTTTCGTTAAATGGTTTGGTCGAAAAAAAGTTAAATCATCGTTTGATAACCAATATAGCCAATAAATTATGGTCTTCAAATAACGACAATCAAACCAAACCAACTCATACTCACCCTACTTAAAAATAATCAACATTGGGAAATAAATGGGGTTACAAAAATCCAACAAGTGATCTAACTTCATTACTAAATCATCAATCATCCATCTTTAGTTCTTGCCCACTAATCAAGTTTTAACTAGTTTTTCTTAATCCACAACCATCTATCACCAAAGTTACCCTAACATCCAAATCCACTAACTCCATCTTTACTATAATATTCAAATATTAAGAATCTTCTCCATATCTACTACATAAATGTAATAACTAGCACTTTTTTTATAGATTTCAAGCCTTGTCTTAACCGGCTTATGTACTCGACACACTTCACAGACAAGAGATATATATATTTGCTGTAATAATAGACTCATTGATCATTAAGAATCCCTTTCAAATATACATAGCCCTATATCAGGACTTTGTGGTAACCAGTGGCGGAGCTTGACCAAAAGTTTCGAGGGGGTGTAAAGTGATGGAACCCAAATTTTTTTTCCTATCGTTATGTTTCGGGTTAGGTCGGCTATCTATTCGGGTCAGGTCAAATAATAATAGTTCCAAATAAAACTAAAAAAAATCATTCATTCAAAGGACTCATTCTTACACATAAAAACTTGCGATTAAGTTTATTGTGTGGTAGGTAATTTAGGGTTAAACAAATAAGAGTTAAAATATATTTACAAAACTACCCATCACTTATATACAAAGTGGTAACAAACTTTGCTTTAATTTATATATTGTATAAATATTTAGGATATACAAACTGGTAACAAACTTTACTTTAATTTATATATTGTATAAATATTTAAGAAAAATAATTGGGAGGAGGCGATCCTATACAATTTTTTAAAATTTCCAGACGAAAAATCAGAACCTATACACTTCTAACCGAAACATTGGGGTGGACGGGTGCACCCCGGGCAACAACTAACCTTCGCCCTTGGTGGTAACATATTAACTTTGGAGTGGGACTGATAAATTGAATAAACCGATTCGTATATGGATGGGTGTATTGGGAAAAAGAATAAAGATACATGTATGTATAACTCCAAAAAAATTCCTTGTTAAGTCTTCTGATAATTTAGTTTTTATTTTATACTTTTAATCGTAATTATTTAAGTTATTAGTTAATTTGACCGAAATATTAATTTCGTTTATGTATTATTTAAGTCTCTAGTGATATATATGTTGGCTTGTATGGTTTGAAGAAATTATGATGTGCTAATAAATTTTTTGTATTTTAATTATACGTAAACACTTGTTAAAACATATCTATCCGCTTACATTTTATGTGACATGCAATGGATTGCAATCTCGTCATGCATCAACTTGAAACGAGTTATTATTCACTCATGCATGAAAAAAATGTTACATAAAGCATGCTAAAAATAGGTTTGGTAATCATATAAGTTGACCAATTTCGAAATCAGCACCCTTAAATGTTAAAGATATAACTTGGAGTTATTTCATACTCACTCAAGTATATACTTAATTTTGAGAATATTGGTTTTCTAATAAATAAAAAATACAGCATTGTTTAGGAATTGATTTGTTGAAGAAATAAGTAACCGTAAAGAAAATTTCTATGGCCTGGTAGGTGCCAGTAGGGGTGTAAACAAGCCCAGAAGCTCGAGAGCTACTCGTTATCGGCTCGGTTAAAAGTTCGAATGAGCGGAGCTTTAACGAGCCTGAATTAGAGCTCGTTTAGTTATCGAGCCCGAGCTCGAGCCTGAAATACAAAGCTCGCTTAGGCTCGCGAGGCTAAACGAGCCCAAACAAAAATTTATTTATTTTTTATATAATATAGAGTAAATTGCCATTTTAGTCCCTGAGTTTTTGTCAAATTTTCCATTTTAATCCAAATAGTTTTTTTTCTCCTCTGGGTCCCTGAGTTTTCCTTTTTCTTTCCATTTTGATCACATTGCCTAACTTAGTCTAAAAATCAAGTTATAATCAGGGATATTTTTGGCATTAAATTATTATGAGGTTTATAAATTACAGTATGTTGTAAACTACCCCTGGTTATCACTACACAACAGTTATGCCAAAAATACCCATGTTTATAACCAAATATTTAGACTGGGTTAGGCAATGTGATCAAAATGGCAAGAAAATGGAAAAGTCAGGGACCCAGAGGAGAAAAAAAAACTATTTGAACTAAAATGACAATTTGGACCAAACATCAGGGACTAAAATGGCAATTTACTCTATAATATAATAATAATGATGATAACATTGGCGAGTCGAACTCGAGCCGAGCTTTGGCTCGTTTAAGCGATTTTGAAGCGAGCTCGAGCCAAGCTTTTAGCTCGTTTGAGGTTGTTCTCAAAATAGCTCGAGCCGAGCTCAAGCTTTGGTTTAAACTTGCGAGCCGAGCTCGAGCTCAAATAAGTAGGCTCGAACCAAGCCGAGCTCAAGCTTCATAAAAACATGAGTTGAGCTCGGGCTCGGCCCGGCTCGTTTACACCCCTAGGTGCCAGATATTTGTTCGGTATCACGAGCCCCTTTTATAACCGATTAGTCAATTTGATTTGTGTTTTGTTATCAATATTATTGTAACAATAATGTTTTCGTATGATAGCCAATACACTAAAATAAAAAAAAACATAGAAAAATAGAAAAAAAGTGTTTGTGGAGAACCAACCTTATTTTGGCCCGTATAAAAATGTTGTTTCAACTCTATCTCATTTTGACTCATCTTGTATCCTATACAAATAATATACCTTTGTAGCTTATACATACCATAGTATGCATAAAGGAGAGCAACAACCAGCAAAAACGATATGAAATATGGTAATGAACAAAGTATAGAATGTGAAGGCTTATGAGATAATAGAGGAAAATTTATTACAACTTCTTTTAGGTTGCAATGATGTTGGAGAAGCAAAAGCAAACTTAAAATGGTAACAAAATGTGGGCAAACGTTGAAATTTTAAACTGAGATAGACCACCCATGTTCCCATGAAATCTGAATTTCAGAGGAATGTGAATCATATTTGATCTCAAATGTCTTGTTATCTTCATATTCTTCATCCCAACACTCTGAGTAATCGATTGGGTGTTTGTTTAAATCACCTATTTTACTTTTACTACGAACAAGTTCTACATTAAGACCCATGTTATTCATATGATTATATACATCTTCAGCCTGAAATGAAATATTTTTAGTGTATGTAGGATTGAACCATGGGATGTGCCTCAATGAACTAAAGGGTACATAACCCACCCTTTCATAGTTACATTGTTCCCAATCTTCATCAGACTCGTGAGAGTAATCCGTGCCCACGCCTTCAGAGTCATATGGTCCCAAATCGTTATAAAACTTCTCAGAGTGATCTTCACCAAACTTACGTTGTTCCCAATCTTCACCAAACTCTTCAGGGTGATCCGTGGACATATCCTGCTTAATAACTATGCGATACGTATCGGAATGGGAATCAGGAGCACGTAATGATAATAAAAATCCACTAAAGTCACTGTACCAGTTGTGTGGAAGTTGCAATGTGACAAGTTTGGTATAAATGCTTGATGGTTCAACCGCGGGAAGTAAGACACTCATAAAGCGATCTTTAACTGCATTTTCCTGCCATGTTTTCATTCCAATTATTATGAATACTATTTTTATATTGAAAGTTTAAAAAAAAAAGATTGAAATTCAAAAAACAAGATAAGAGTTATACCTCAAGCATAGAAAGTAGTACCCTCTTATTCAGTTTCACCACCCCCAAAAGTGAGACTTTCCACAACCATTTATAGTCTGATAAATCTCTTTCAATTTCAAGTGAGGGACAATCGATTGCATAGAGAACAGCTATGCTTGATGGGAGGTCTGGCAATTCTACAAGGTTTATGCAGTTTGACAAATTGAGGAGCTTGAGACCCGGGAGTTGTGAGATGCTGGAATGTAATCGGGAAAAGTTGTTTCCACATAGGTCTAGTAGTTGTAGGTTTAATGACTCACAAAATATATCAGATGGGATGTCTCCATCTCCCAAATTGCAATTGCTAAGATCGAGTTTCCTTAAAGAACGTGGAAACTTAGGTAGGTTCAGGCTCACCAACCGGTCTTGATGAAAAGATTGTAACCCCATACAACCACTGAGATTCAGGTCTTTCAAACTTTTTAAGAGATGAAAGCTGTCCTCTATCCTTTCCAGCTTGTGACAATCACTTGAATCAAAAGAAACAAGGTTGGTACAAAATCGTGCAACTGACGGTGGGATTATTTCTATACCAGTACTAAACAGATTAAGGGTTACCAAGCTATCCATGTTCGACTGGATATCCGGAAACTGTTGAAGTTCCTTGCACCAACTGAGATTAAGAGTCTCCAATTTTTTCATGTGTATGATGGGTGGAAACCTTTTAAGTCTTGAACAGCTGTATATCTCCACAAAAACAAGCCTTTTGTGATATCCAATTGATGGATGAATCTCTTCTAAACTCTCACAACCCCATAAAATCAATCTCTCAAGACATGGAAGGCCTTCAAAATCTGGTGTCTTGATTAGGTTCTTTGAAAATCGGAGATCAAGAATTTTCAAATTTGGTAGACTCTGTTTCAAGAAAGTAGGAAAAGTCAAATAAATAATTAAGTATACAACAATTTCCTTAAAGCATTTGGCATACTTGTTGCAGGACCATTGATCGATCATAGGCAGGAGTTGTTAATTTATACACAAACTTAAACTAGCATATGATATAACATCTTTTAATAACAACCTCTGGCTCTGTAACATGCAAAGTATATTCCAATTTCTTAAAACATCATATAGTCTAAAAGTCTCCTCGATCCTCTCGCCCAAAAATCTAGGCTCAGAATATTGTTATATTATACACAACTTGTAATATCATCAAAAGTTTCTTTAAAGCATTTGGCATTCGTGTAATGTTGACTATACAGGAAACTGAAACTAAGCTAATTTGTCTTTAATCTACAGAGACACCTCTGTTTGTAGATGTGTAACAAACTCAAAACAACAACTAACTAACTAAATGCAAATGAAGGGTTACCAAGCTAACCATGTTCGACTGGATATCCGGAAACTGTTGAAGTTTACTGCAATAAGAGAGATCAAGATTCTCCAACATTTGCATCTGTATGATGGGTGGAAACCTTTTAAGTTCTATACACCAACTCATGTCCACGAAAACAAGCCTTTTGTGATATCCAATTGATGGATGAATCTCTTCTAAACTCCAACAACCCTCTAAAATCAATCTTTCAAGACATGGAAGGCCTTCTAAATCTGGTGTCGTGATTAGGTTTGATGACCTTGTAAGGTCAAGAATTTTCAAATTTGGTAGATGCTGTTTCAAGACAAGTAGCAAAAGTCAGATAAATAAGTATACAACAATTTCCTTTCACATTGGCATACTTCTTGCCCATGGATCATTAGGCAGGAGCTCTTAATTTATACCCAAACTTTACCATCTTAATATCTCATAATAACAGCCTCTTTAACATGCCTAGTAAATTCCAATTGCATAAAATATCATATCATTTTTACATCATATAGTCTATAAGTCTCCTCGATCCTCTCCCAAAAATCTACGCTCAGAATATTGTTATATTATAGACATTTTGTTATATTAAATTTATTACTTCTCCCAATATCATCAAAAGTTTCCTTAAAGCATTTGGCATGCGTATAATGTTGACTATTCAGGAAATCGAAACTAAGCTAATCAACTCCTAATTTCGTAGAGAAAGCATGACATGTATTTTTGTTAATGTAATGTGTTATATAAACCTCTGTTTATAGAGATGTCTAAGACTCAATAACCACAATCTAACAAACAACTAACTAAATGCAATTAACTCATTAGTAACTCTAATAACTAATTATGTTCATTTTGTGATTCATTTCACAGTTTTATTGCATTGATTTGTGAAACAACAATACTCATCTACCTTGTACCCATGCCAGAGTTCTTTTTGTTGGCTCCATCTCAACTCTAGATAACCAAGCTCTTTTGGCTGAAAATTTGATGGGAATGAAGATTCTGGATACTGATAAATACGAATCCACCGAAGTTTCTTCATGTTTGCAACCACATGAGATAGACCTGTATGGCTGTAAAGTAACACTTCAGTTTCCTGTGTTAATTAATCAAGGGAAACAAATTGTGTCAGTAACGTTATACACAAGGGTCATTAGATGTGGATGTATATGAAATATTTTATTGAAAAGTTAATCTAACCATTGGCGGTGCATCTGCTCCCATATCACAGAGGTATGCTATATCTTCCTTCTTCCAAATCCTGCTATGCTTTTCAGGATTTTTAGGGTGTTCCCCTCTAACAATGTTGTGGGCCATTTCTTCTATCAAGTCATGCATCTCAAAATCTCCATGTGAATCAACTTTTATGAGAGACTTTTGTACCAACACCTTTATCCCTATACCTGGGTGTAAATCACAAGCATCAAGCACCTCCATTGCCACATATTTTTCCTCTCCCCTAAAGCAACATGCAATATCTAAGAATAACACTTTCTCATCAGCTGTAAGTCCATCATAACTTATTTTGAGTCTCTCCATGACCTTCTCTTCTGGGATGCATTTTAACTTGGCCAAGGTACTCTTCCACTCATCCTTGTCTTTGTCGTATAGAAACGAACCTAGAACTTCAAGCGCCAAAGGGAGCCCACCAGCATAAGAAACTACCTCTTCTGAAAACATCTCGTAATCTTCTATAGGTTTATCTTTTTGAAAAGCATGTCTACTAAAGAGCTCAATAGCCTCGTTAGGTGATAACAAACTCACTTCATATACTTCATCTGCATAGCGGGTACTTAGCAAATGCTTATCCCTGGTTGTAATTATTATCCTGCTCCCTTCACCAAACCAATCATGCGCTCCGGCTAACTCCTCTAGTTGCTTAACATTATCAACATCATCAAGAACAATTAAAACCCTTTTACTACGTAGCTTTCTTTCTATCATGCTTCTTCCTTCTAACTCACTCCCCACCTCAATGTCTTTTGTTTTCAAAACAAGCTTGAGAATTTTTTTTTGCAACTTTTTCAAACCATGCTTGCTTGATTCCTCACGGATATTTTGAAGAAGGCAGTGAGCTTCAAATTGGTGAGAGAGTTCGGCATAAGCAGCAGACGCAAGAGTAGTCTTACCGCCACCTCCAACCCCCCATATCCCGACAATGTGCACACCATCTGACCCAATTTTCAACTTTGATTTCAGATCTCGCAAGCGATCCTCTATTCCAACGAGTTTTTTATTGAAGTTTGCACTTACTGTAGGCAGCCTATTAGAAACTGTATCAACAATTTCTTTGATGCATTTGGCTTCATAGCTGCACAATGCATAAATAAGGATAATTAGAATTTAGAACACGCTTCCACTCACTAAATATCTTAAGCATAAAAAAAGAGAGAAAATTACCTGTTTTCAGTGTCATTGATGACCCATCCAGAGAGGTTGCCTGCCTTTTCCAGAGCGTTTCTCCATGATTCAACTTTTTGCTTATTTTTCCTCTCATGTTTGGAAAATGCTTTTCCATATTTCCCATTTTGTTTTCTCACATCTGATGGATCCACGTGATAAAATATGGGAATCACGATTTGCTCTCTGGTGTCCACGCACTCCATAATATGTGCAAGCTCGTCCAAGCACCAAGATGAATCTGCATAGTTTTGAGAGAATACAACAACGGCGATGTGTGATTCTTGGATAGCTTTGAAGAGGGCTGGACCGATTCGCTCACCCCGAGCAAGTGTTTCATCATCCTTGTATGTTTGGATTCCTTGTTGTACAAGATCCTCGTAGAGATGATCCACAAAGTTCTTGCGGGTGTCTTCTCCTCTAAAACTTAGAAATACTTCATATTTCAATGAGTGAGAAGAGGATGATGATGAAGATGCCATTGATCTGTAGATCAGAATTTGTTTGGAATTAATAAAAGCAAGAATATGAATCTGCCATTAAAACTTTACTTTTTTTTTCTTTCCCAAAAGTGAAGCAGAATACTATTTTTTTTTTCAAAAAGGCACTAAATCAAACACTTAAAAAATCGATGATACAACACCTGCTCTGCACATCTTCTTCGGAAGACATTGGGCTGTGTTGTTGATGGAGATGGGAGGATCTTCTGAAGAAAACGGAGACCATGTAGTAGACGGTGATACCGGCGGCGAGAACAGTAAAGAAAGTAGTGGGAGAGAGTCCGGTGTAGGCGGTTATAGCTTCTTTCAGTGTCTCCATAAGTTCAACAGCCATTGTTGAGAGTGTTGTGATGGTTTTATTTCTGTGGTTCAGACTTCAGAATCTCCAAGTGTGTGTATGTGAAATACATATATGGGGTGTTTGGGTTAGCTTATTTTGGAGCAACTTATGACTTATTGACTTATAAAAGTTAATAAGTTGTTTTTTTAGTGTTTGGATCAATTTATTTAAGAAGATTTTGTGTGTTGAGAAGTCATTTTTGAGAAGTTAGAATTTCCAACTTCTCACTTATGACTTATATAAGTCAATAAGTCCTTCTGAATCCCAAGCACCCCCATAGACATTATTATTGTTTAGGTAGGTACAAACCTTATCCCTATCAACTACTTTGTGTCTTTTACACATCATGCGGAAGAAATTAGTCGGAACGTCCTTGGATCCCTTTATTTTTCTTTCAACTTTGTTGACCAACTATTTCAAAATGCGCTTGTTTAACTTTTATCACAAAAAGCTTATCAAATCATTAAAACAGAGTAGAAGTATATGAGCATGAACACGAGTTTTACTTATGGAGCTCGAGCTGTCTCACGAGTCTAAATGAACCTATTATTTATTTCACTTTTACTTGATATACTAAATGTGTGGTCCAACTGAAGTTTTTGTTTTATCAATTCATAAAAAAAAATCTTACAATCCTTTGTGCGACGTTGTTTTAGCTATAGCGCACTTAAAAGAAACTAAATTATAAAATACTGGTATAACTAATAGTTTCTACCATATTCTAATAAAGTTTAACTTTTTTTATGCAAATGCATACCTCAAATCTTCACATTTAAATAAGAAAATAAAATATAACAATGAAGTTATTCGTTCATGATTTCCGGTAGGGGCGGATCCACCATATAACAAGGGGCAACCCCCGCTACGGCTTGGCGCTCCGGCAGTAGTGTAAATTTTGGAAAAATATAACGTTTTTTTGATTTCGTTAGCGCTTTTTTATAAAACGTTACGGCTTAGCAGATTTTCTACCGCTTTTTTTATAAAACGTTACGGCTTGGCGGATTTTCTAGATCCGCCACTGATTTCCGGGCTTTCCTCGATGCATCCCAACTTTAGAAATTTGCCCAAAGAGTTTGTTAATTTACCAAATTTTTCTTTTAAATTTTGATTTATTAAAAAAAAACATGTAGTCATTGCTTGTTAGAAATTAAAAAATCTTCTCAAACGTGCATGGGTGGGTATTGCTTGCTCATCAATTATTTCATTTATTATCCAATGAGAAATGATCTATTTCTGGAACAGATTGTTAATTGAACTCTAATGTCATGGTTTATATGACCATGTTCCTGTTTTTGTTATTTGGTCGACTATGACCGTATTAAACATGGCTTGGACTATCCGGACACCCTCTGCGCCTATTTTCACACTTTTTGTGTCCTAGACGTCTCGTATAGGGCTATACGAGGTGTCTAAGCACTGAATTCAATGGGGTCTCAGAGGGTGTCAGGCACAAAGTTTAAGAAAGCCTATACGAAGAGTACAGCCCTATACGAGGCGTCTAAGGCTTGGGTTTTTTTTTTTGCTGAAATAAGGGGTGTTTTGGTGGGTTTTGGTATGGTTTTTTTAATAGTTTTTGAAGATGTGTTTTTTGGTTGAAAATATTTTTGGTTTTAAAAAAAGTTTTTGTTTTTTAAAAACCAACTATTTTAAAAATCGGCTCTTTAAATATATTATATCGATTAAATATTATAATGTTTTTAACATTTTACTTTTTTAAATATTATTCTTCCGATTAAAATTTTATCTCGTTAAAATATTGTTTCCGTATTATATTCAGGGGATATATTGTTTCCGTATTATATTCAAAACATATTTTGTTTCCGTATTATCTCAATTTAAGACAACAATTATTAAGTAACCGAATAACTGAAAACAAACATAAATATGACATATATAAGATAACTTTGTACATCCACAACAAAAATATATAAGATAAGTTTGTACATCCATAATAAAAATAAAAACAACAACAGGTCTATGCATCCAAATCCGAATCTGGATCTGGCTGCTGCGGCTGCTGCTGCTGATGTGGTGCTCGAGCCGGTGGAAGCGGTATCGGGGGTAATCTCTCTCTCTCTCTCTCTCGTCTATCCTGCTCGGCCCGTACCAGCCAACCTACCAAATCGTTGAGCCTGTCAAGCTCGGCTCGTACATCCGGATGTAGCGCAGCTCCTGGGGCGTGACCTGGAATAACGTGACGTGGAAACTGAGGCGCCCCGGGAGGTGGCGGTGGCTGTGGCACCGCTGCACCGTCTACATCCTCCGGAGGGTCCTCCACGGGCACTGCATCAGCAGGATCTGGCGGAGGATAGACGGGCTCGAACTGCTCTGGTAGGGGCTCCTCTCTCCATATGCCCCCATCGCGGTTTTTAAACCGCAGGCCAACGGGGAACCTCTTGAGCAGCTTCATCCTCCACAGCGACTGAAAACCCATCCGCGTCGGCATGACTGGCGGCGTCCGTAGATGTGGGTCCTGGTGCAGTACGAGGCCCAATGAACGGGCAATGACGGTCACGTACGCCCCGCCATACAAAAATCCGCGCTCCTGCCGGTGATGGGCGGAGGCGTAGTACTGGGCTAGACTGTGTGCTAGTGCGCACGGCCTCCTGTACAACAAACAATAAAAGAAAAAAAGATCTGTGGACGTACACCACTCACGGCTGTAGTCGCGCGCTGCAATAGAAGTAGCGAGCATATGGTGCATATACCTGCAGATAGTGTTAGCGAAATACAGAAACATAGATTAATAAACAATGCACATAATCACAATAATTGCCGTGATAAACGTACGTACCTGTACAATGGGCCCCTAATAAACGACACCCTCCCCTTCGACTTGTCGTGCTCCCAATTATTTGCCCCCGCAATCACCTGCCAAAACCCTAAAAGAGTGGGTTTGTCAACCACCACTAGCCCCGCTGTGTAAACCTCAGTCTCGATCTCCCCCTGCATGTATAAACCACAATGCACCGCAAACTCTGCTAGCGTCATCGAACGCAAAACGCCAGCGACCCTGAAAGAAACCTCAGGCGGAGAGGGAGCATCTGGGTGCGGAAGCGGCACTGGGACCCCAGGAGGGTGAAATGCGAATGACGAAAGGAACTCGACCAGCAGCTCCCTATAGCTCGGCGTGTGCGCCAAATCAAAAAGACGATGCCACGGCGAATCGACAGGTATAAAACGACGCACTCTAGCCGTCTCAGCAATCCCATCTATCGCATCCCAGTCAATCGCTGCATGTGATCCAATGTGCATCCTCCTAAGCTTCTGGCAATGACGGGCGGCATCGGTGCCGTCGGGAAACTCTAGATACGGGTGACCCTGCAGTGTATCCAGAGGCGGTAGCCGTCTCCGTCGTGGACCCTGCTGAACCGGCTGACCCCCCGGCGGTGCCCCATCAAGCTCCACCTGAATGTCATCGCCCTGAATCGGATAGTCCTCCATAATCAATCTGTAAATAAATACCGTATACGTATAAAAACAATAATAAATAAATAAATAATAATAACAATAATAATAATACATAATATTAATATTAATAATATTAATAAATAATAATAATATTAATAATAATAATAATAATTAATAAATAATAATAATAATAATAATATTAACAATAATAATAATAAATAATAATAACAATAACAATAACAATAATAAATAATAATAATAATAATAATATTAACAATAATAATAATAAATAATAAAATATTGAGTACAAATATGTATTTGGTTACGCTCATATTTTAATAGGCGTCTTGATAAAAGAAGAGAGAGCTTTACAAAAAAAATTGAGGGGAAGGGTAACAAAATATTGAGTACCTTTAACAATCAAAAGTCTTCTCACTTTTAAAATATGAGCGTAACCAAATAAGTTAAGAAAATTTATTTTACTCAACTAATACTTTTCTAGCTTCTGGCTCCTTTTCTTTTTATACTTTACCAATACATGTCTTTGCATATCTTTTTTTTAATATTTTTTTTTCCTTTTCTTAACTTTTATCTTACTTAATTTTCTGAAACTTTGTTTACCTTTCTTTTCTAATTTTTTTTACCTTCCCTTTTTTAACCTTTTCTTTTTTAACTTTGTTATTTACATTATTTTTTACGTTATCTTCTTATGGTTGGTGTATTGGTTGACATGTTTAAAAATAGAATAGTAAATTTATCCATTATTAGCTATAATCATATTTTTCGTAAACCTAATAAAAAACTTTAAAGAATTTATAGTATACTCCCTTAATTAAATATTTATATGTTGATGGTCATTTGGGGTAGTGATAGTAAATTTAAGCCACACAAACTAGATATCTTCGTAAAATAATGTGAGTTTAAGCCACAAATATCATAAATTTAGTGTGTTCACCATTTAGAAAAATAAAAAAATAAAAAAGAATTTAATATACATAGCCAATGAGGTAGTGTGGAGTGGTTGGGGAAAGACTTGATATTTCTTGTGACCCAGGTTCGACACCCACTCTCACCATTATTTTCTGCGACATCCAGGTGAAGGGCGAATACGGGTGGCGCCGGTTCGTCTTGGATGGGAGGTGATGTTTTACCGATTATTCCATTGTCGTGCCTTCGGACGGGTGGAGGACGAGTTTCCGCGCATCTGGGAGAGCCAAGGGGCTGGTGGCGGTACAGTAATCGACCTTGGCCACAGCACCCGGTGTCACGGTGATTGACACATCATTCCTTGCCGTTCAAAAAAATATACATATGTAATATGTGTTGTCCCATCACACTTATTGTTTGCCGACAACTATCTTATCACTCATTCACCCACCTAAAATTTTCTTGTAAAAGCGTGTACTAGCAAGGGAAGGTTTCAACATTTCACACTCGTCTCATCGATGGTTCTTTGTATTTTGTGAAGCTCACTTTTAAATCATATATTCCATTTATATAATAATGATCACCTTCAAAATAACTTGAACCATAATAGTAGGTAATAACTTTAAACTTATATATGATACTTACCTAATATTTTTATATTCATGTAACATAGCTACGTATTGCTTAGTGGTATGATGCTTCTTCTCAACAAAATTGATGTAAGTTCAAATTTTGATAAGTGTAAGGTTAGATGATGATTAAGGGTAGAAAGTTGTTAAAAAATGTGACATAAGCTCTACCAATCAATAAAATGAAAATAATTATAGAAAGTAACATTCATTATTGTAACTTTTTTTTACTTTTTATAATTCTATAATTCATATAGCTTTATAGCCTAGTGGCATATTGGGATTAGATAAGACTTGGAGACTAATAGGTCCTGGGTTCGATTCCCACAAGGGGGTTTTTCCCATATTTATTGGGTTTCCTCCTGAATTAGTGTTTAGGTATTATGGCTAGTGGAGATGGATATGATTAGGTTTCCTCCTGAATTGGAGTATAGGCAGTGGCACGATGATACTTCAGTGTAGAATGCAATCTCAATCAAAACCATAACGTATTGTTAACTTATATTGATATTTGCAAAACGTTTTATATTGTTATTTTGTGAGTTACATTTTTGTATATCGTAACCGGAAATTAGTATATAAGGAAAATCGAAAAAGATATGTGTGGTTTTGAGTAGTCATTAGAGTGAAATTTTATGATTTGGAGTGAAATTTGTATTCTTTGGAGTGATATAAATGTTGTAATTCTCGTTGTAAATTGGTGGTGGCCTTTCACCATACTAGCTTGTTAGTGTGGTCTATGTTTTAATATAAAAGCAATTTGCCCAGGGCCGCCCGTAGGGGTGCGGGGTAGGCGATGGCATAAGGCTCAAACCCTCTGAAGGCCCAAATCTTTTAAATTTTGTATAGAATTTATGTTGTATAAGATAGAATATATATGCACTGAATCAATAGATAACATAAATGGACCATTGTACTAGTGGTTATTCCCTTGTTTTAACAAGGAGACACAGGTTCTAATGCTAGCGTCTCCAAATTCTTTATTTTGGTTTTTTTTTGTTAGTGACATTTAATGCTTAATTTTGTCAACTGCATCTTTCCCTTTAATTAGTAAATTATTTTCTAAACTTAGCTAAAAATTACTATCTAAATTACATCCACAAAAATTTTAATGATTGATGACTTTATATTAAATGAAGATTTTCGCATAGGGCCCAAATTTTTTAATCTCGCACAGAGCCAAAAAAATTTTTGTGATTTTCAGAGACGGCCTGAATTTGCCCTTAAAAAAAAAGAAGAGTAAGCTTGGTAGACTTTCCATTGACTCATCTTAGATCACCTGGTATATAAAATTTCCCAGAAACTACCCCTTCCAATAAAAGACCGAGAGGAAATTTCTAAATACTTTCAAATGATGACCAAGTCGTCGGTTTCTTTTTTTTTTCATTTTATTGATTTTTTTATTTTAATCATTAGAGGTAGTTTCGTCATTTCAGGTCATATTAATAGAAAAAGTTAACAGGAGTTATTGAAAATGACACAAAACATGCAAAATTCTCAATTAAAGGATGTCCAAATTATATTATTAAAGAGAGATCGAGGACATAAAATGCAAGTCGATATATAGTTGGACAAAAATTGTAATTTACCCATGTTTAAATTTCGGGTTGAACCACGTAAACATAACTTACCGTTTATCTCCTATTAGCGATATACATAAGTATCAACTTTCACACCCTGAGAGAGGATTATTCAATGAATTTTACGAAACGACTTGTTGCGTAGCAGCAATAATGTATGCAATAAAAGTTTGGTTGAGTGTTATAGTTCATTGTACACATTCGGGAAGATTCAGAAGTAGGTTTAGAACGCATATGAGTTAGTTGTTTAAACAAATACGAACAATTTGTTTTATGAAAGCTTTATATATTTAAAGTATAGGGTATATTACGCTTTTCGTTATATGTTTTGGCCATATTCACAATTTTAATCCAACTTTTCTTTTTCATACTTTCGCTACTTATGGTGTGTGGGGAGTGATTAAATGACAATTAAGAAGAAAATTGCGATTAGATACTTTCACTTGTACATATAACTTTTAAGTGTAAAATGTAAGGCGATTAGATAACCACCCATCGTAGTAAAATTTTTCTAGGTAGAAGTAGTTTATACTTTATACCATTCTACAAAACTCTAGTTTAAAAAAGAACACATTCCTATGCTATAATACTTTGGCATTTCAGTATAGTTATCTAAAAGCATTCGCATCCCATTCTCTAAATATCAACTTTCTCTACAATATATAGAAATTAGAGTAAATTACAAGTTTTGTCCTTTATGTTTGTATCAAATTGCAGGCGGTGTCCTTTACCTTCAAAATTGATCAGTTTTGTACTTAACGTTTCAAAATCTTACATGTTATACCCTTTTGGCCAAACTCCGTTAGAATTCTTAGTTAAATTGTTACACATGCATTGCACACATGGATATAAGACTAAAGGGTATGGTGAGGCCCATCCCCACGAGGATGGGCCGCCACGTAGGCGCCACATCACCGGCTCGTGGAGGATGGGCCTCCTTAACTTTTTAGGGGGGTGGAGGATGTGGCTACCTCACGTTAATATTTTATAATTTTCTAAGTTTTTTTTTAACTTAATAAAAACTTTATAAAAATAATAAAATACAACATAAAACGACATAAATAAATTCATTTCATAACATAAAAAAATTACATTTCCTAAAAATAAAAAAAAATAAAAAACATTTCCGAAAAATAAAAAAAAATTACATTTCCTAAAAAATAAAAATAAAAAACCTACGACGTCCATTTTTTCTTCACCTCCTCTTTCATCCTCCGATACACCTCTCGTTCATCCTCCGGAACCGAGTCGAGATCCAACCTCATTATCCTAAAATCCTCCGCTCGAGCATAGTCGGCCGACACGTTTTTCTTGTGACTATATTTTTCGGCCGCAAAGTCTTTAAACGAACGGAATTCGGAAATCAAGTCGTCCATTTTCGAAGACGCCTTCGAGCCGCCACCTCCACCCGAGCCGCCCCCTCCACTCGAGCCGGCCCCTTTGCGGTTTCCGGTCGCCTCTTTTTTTGTTTTGTCCCTTCCGCCGGGACGTTCGATCTCGTGATATTCCGGTTCGTCATATTCCGGTACGTCGTTTATGTCGATTTGACAACAAGCGGTGGAGCCTCCCGCACTATAACTTCCGGACTCAGAAGTTTTATTCCGTTTGGCGGTTGCGACCTCATTTGGAACCGGCGACCATTTAGGTTCTTTCTTTAAAATGTTCCATGCTCGGATGTGCGGGAAATGCGGATTTTTTGCTTCCCATTTAGCGGTCGCAAGGTTAAGAACGTCCTCGTCGCTACTCCCACTAGGACGATTGATGTAAAGTGGGTTATAAATCCCGATAAAATCATTCACCAACTTGTTCATTTTCCGCCACTTGGCCGATACGGATTCGAGATCACGGTAGGGGCCTTCCCCCATAAGGTTATTAAATCTTTCCGTACATGCCTTCCAAAAACTAAAACCCGTTTGATTGTTCCCTAAAATAAAAAAAAATTTGCATTAGTAAAACTAAAAAATAAATATTTTTAAATTTAAATTAAAAAAAATTAACTTTGGTTCATACCGACAATCGGGCAAGTTGAGGCCTTAACATACGCAATTGCTAGCGCCTCCTCCTCTACTTTTGTCCACTGTCTCGGCTTTGCTCTCGAACCGCTTTTTTTTTCGGTGTCGGGTTCGGTTTCAACCGCCTTCCCCTTCCCCGTGTTTTTTTTGCGCTTGAGTTCTTTAGGTGGCGATTCGGGGACGACTTCATCATCATCGTCAAGCTCCACCGAGGGTTGCGGTTGGGAAATTGGCGGTTGCGATTGGAATTGATCGAGTTGAACCGAGTTGCGTTGCATGAATTGTTGGAGTGCTTGACATTGTTGCATTTGTTGAAGTTGGGACATTTGGGAGAAGGCGTTAGGTGATTGTTGGAAACCCGAAAACATAAATTGTGGATTCCCCCACGAAGGATCCATAGCCGGAGTGTAAGCGGGACTCGAAAAAAAGTTAGGATTGTTCGGGTTGGGATTGTTCGGGTTGAAGGGATTCATGATTGTATAAAAAATGGGATTGTTTTTTTATAAAAAAGGATGAGAGAGTTGGAGAAGAATGGAAGAATAATGGTATAAAATGGATGAGAAAGATGGTATATATTTAAATTTGAAAAGGTAATTTTTTTTTATTAAAGTATCCGTTGTTAAACGGATATAAAATTCAAATGTGGCCCGTCGAGTTCAAGCGGGAGTAGCCGGTCAAGCCGGGATGGGGCGAGGGGGGCGGTGTGGGGGACCGGCGCCGGGCCTAAGCCGGCCCCCATACCGCTTAGTCTAACATACTTTTCCCTTCCCCACTTGTTATTCCCCCTTTTAAAACCTTGATAAAGCCACCGCTGCAACTCCATCATAACACCATCACCATCCACCCACCAACCGTTGCAACCCCACCATTTACGGTTTCTTCAGAAATCTACAAGTGTTGTGTTGGTGGTGTAGATCTGTTTGGAATCATTTTAAAAAAGGATTCGGTGAATCAAATCCCCATAAAAAATGTATGCCAATCACCATTTACGGCTCCTTGTAATTTCTTTGATGTTTGTTGTTTGTTGTTTGATGTATACGTTTAATTTCTCATAAAAAATGAAAGGATCATATTAATTTCGCAGTTAAAACTTGGACCAACTGACCTAAAAAGTCAAACCATATGACCAGGAATATATTACTTGTTGACAATTTGTGCAGATAACCCCTTAAGCCAAAATTATTATCATAATTTACCCCTCCATAGAATCATGTCTACAACTAATCAAATTCATATCTTGATTCATGTTTAAAATGAGATCTTGACCTGTAATAACAAAAACCCATGAAGGAAAATTTTAAATAAATGAGCTTGGAACGTTGGATAGAATGAAGCTTTCTATAATTAATAAAGACAACAAAAACAGATGTTTTGACCTCATCCGTTGTCGGTCGGAGGAATAGAGAGGCCCGTCGTCATCTGTCATTGCCGGATAGAGAGGCCGACGGAGAAAGTGTGAGTGTGTGTGGGTTTCTTTGAGAAGAAGAATCAGAGGAATGGGCATAAATTGGGGGAAAATGGGAAGGATGGGCGGAATGACCGATTTGCCCTCACATGCTTTGTACATGACTAGACTTAACTGAGAATTCTAACTGTGTTTGGCCTAAAGGGTATAACGTGTAAGATTTTGAAACGTTAAGTACAAAACTGGTCAATTTTAAAGGTAAAGGACACCACCTGCAATTTGATACAAACATAAAGGACAAAACTTGTAATTTATTCTAGAAATTAACTAAGAGCACTAACATTAGAGTCTTCAACTCCATCTATATAAAAATATACCTTTTTACTAAATTTTGTTAACTTTTCAAAAACATCTCACATCCGTCTCTCTATCTCTATCTACTTCTTACTCACAAACACTTATTTATTATTTTTCTCTTACTTATACACTCACAATAAAAATATAAACGGTTTAATATAAACCTCTAAATATAGAGGTGTACTTTACTTTTTTTCTCTACTATAAAGACTTCGATGTGTTGGTGTTTTTATTGCTTTCACTATCCTTTTCTCTGTATTATAGAATTGGGGCTCCAATGTGAATGTTCTAAAACACCTCCACATCCCATTTTCTATTCTAGAGAATGAACAATAACCAACTATATTTGTGGTGTTACTATTCATCTATTTATAATTACCGGATGGTGGGTGTGGTGCAATGCGATGGGAGAGATGATGGTGGCTAGTGGGTGCAATGGTGGTGGTTAGGGTTCAGATGGTAAGGGTGGTGCAATGGTAGAGGTGGTGGTGGGTTGGTGTGGGGTAAATGGGGGCAAGTGGGAGAAAGAAAGGAATACTGATTTTTTTTTATTAATGTGTACTTATACATACCCATTATTTAAGTTTTTAATTTGTTTTGTTTGTTGTATTAAAAAATTAAATAATTGGGTAAAATGACTAAACTGTCCTTATGTGACTTGATTTAACAAATAAAATTAGTTGAGTTAGGGCAAAGGACGTAACGTGCAAGATTTATAAATGCTCTTAAAATCATAAAACAGGTCTCTATTGTTTGTTTGGTGCTTCTTAACGCTAGGATTAACATACCATACGAGTCCGAATCGATGTGTTCAGTTCCCTTCCCTTTACTACTTAATCGATGTCTTGTGTATTAGCTTCAATAGGGAAATCGATGTTAAATGACTTACTTAGACACGTGTATACGTAATGACCACACAAATTGCAGCAATAACTATGAATGTTAGAAAAAAATACACTGAGTCCCTTGTTCCACATCAGTGCCTATTGTATAATATGCGTTCCGGCCATTGCTTTCATCAGTGAACACATTCCTTGGTTGCTGACTATGAAACTTCGCCCTATCAGTGATTCTTTTCGCTGCCCTTCGTTTCACGTATCTCCAAAACGAAGCCCTCGAAGCATCCTTCTTCAAGAAAAGACAGGACAATGGAGAAGAAACTGTTTGATCGATGATGATCTTGCCTTCATCGTCAACATACATACATATTACACTGAAACGTGTCGTTGGTTACACACAACCGCTCCAGAAGCGACAAAATGTTTTCTGCCTACTGACCTGTCGATACATACTTGGGCTTGCAAAAACAGTTCAGCCCACATCAAATAATAATAGTAACATTAATAGTGTTTTGACCCATAACCTAATATAAATAAGTTTTCACTTTTCATATGTGTAGCCCAAGTGTGTGAGTATGTGGATTACGGTGTTAGGAGTGGTTAAACACTTTGGAGTGGCAAACCAAAAAACCGACCAATCAGAGCGCGTCATGTCAATCAGTCAAAAGTGTTTAAACTTTTCTGAAAAGTGTTGGCAATGGTTTAAACACTTGTTGAAGTGGTAAACTTTTTTTATTATTTTTTTGTGCACTATTTTATTTAATATTAATAAATGTAGAATAAATACATTAAATTAAAAAACAATAAACTTTCATAAATTAAATTAAAAACATCAAAATTACACTAAATTAAAAAACAATAAAATTACATTAACTTGAAATAAATTAAACTAGTCTTCGTCGGAATCGACCAAAAGGTGGGGTAAATCTTGACTTGCGAGATGATCTATGAGACCGTGTTTTAGTCTCCAATGCGTGTCTTCATCCGTCAACTCGCCCAACACCGTATCGTCTAGAGCGGGCTCGACCGGAGGATCCCGAATGTGCACCGGTGCTATCGCCTTTCCTTCATCTTTCAAAGTCATGTTGTGTAAAATAATACACGTGTGCACGACACTCCTAATTTTTTTAACGGATCTTGCTCGCATCGGTCGACTCAATACACCCCATTTCGCCTTCAAAACACCAAAAGCCCGTTCGACATCTTTTCTTGCCGCCTCATGTTGCCTCTTGAATTTCTTTTGGTCTATTTTGTGAGGGTAAGGGAACGACTTCACAAACACGGACCACGGAGGGTATATTCCATCCACGAGCAAATAACCACGTTTGTATAAATGGTTGTTAACATAAAATGGACATTTTGGCGCGGTTCCATTTCGTTCCGTTAAAAATAAAGGAGATTGTTGTAGCACATTGATATCGTTTTGAGAACCTGGTGGACCGGCAAAAGCATGCCAAAACCATATGTCTTGAGAAGCAACCGCTTTGAGCGTAACAGTCGGGTATCGGTGATCTCCTCGCATAAATTGGCCTCGATACTCTGTCGGACAATATCACCAAACGAAATGGGTGCAATCAAGGCTACCGAACATACCTGGAAGGTGATGTTTTTCCTCATAAGCTTGGTATAAAAGTGCCATGTCGTGGCTTGTCGGTCTACGTAAGAACTCGGGACCGTATATTTTGCAAACCGTGTCGCAAAAAAATTCTAGGCACTCGCGGGAAGTTCTATCGGCCATATGCAAGTACTCGTCGTTCTTGTCTGGAGTGTTTCCAGTTGCGAGTTGTTTAATAGCCGATGTCACCTTTTGCAACGGCGTAAACCCCTTCCTACCTCGTGCATCGGGGGCCTCTTCAAACCACGGTTCGTTCACTACCACGTCGGCCACAATTTTTAGAAACAAACGTTTCGACATACGGAACCTATGTCGAAAGATATCTTCGTTGTACTTCGGGTCTTCGACAAAATAATCCGCCATGAGTGTCTCATGCCCCTCCTCACGTTGACGTTCAATATATCTCCTTCGGTTAGACGTGCCCATGTCTTGAAGTTCGGCTTCTTCGATGAGATTTTGAAAAACAAGAATGCTACTATCGGATGAATCGTCGCTACTCATGGGTGGGAACCATAACGGGAGTTCATCCGCCATTTTGTTTTGTAGCTGTTTGGGAAGGATTGGTGGTATTGTTTGGTTTGGTTGGGTATAAATTTGAAGATAGTTTGGTATGTTATTTGTAGTTTAATTTTTAAAAGAAAAAATATTTTTTTTTAATTTAAACGGTAATATTACCGTTGAATCTCGCCCCCCCAATGTCAATATTCCCTTCCCCGCGTCGGCTTCTCCTCCCCGCACCACACCCTTTACCGACTCGGCAAAGGGTTGGCGGCTGTGTTTGCTGCTCGGCAAAACCGTTTTCCGACCACTTTGCCGCTACCACTCCTAACACCCTTATGATCACGAGATTACAATCCAACAAAAACCAAAGAATTATAATATATGACTTTTTGCAAGCCCTTGATTTCTAGGCTTTATATTCCCAACTATTCTTGTACTTTTTTTTCTTTTTGGAAATTATGCAGTGGGCTTGGGATCAAGAGTTGCTTTACACCTGTTTTAACCCAATAGCACATCTCTATCTTGGCAGATACAAAAAATGCTTCAACTTGCATTATGTAGTTATAAAATCAGATTGCAGATTGTGTTTTTTTTTTTTACTTTTTTTTAAGTTAAGATTGGAGAATGTATATCATTAGTGATAGATCATATCGCATCATATTAAAGCTTACATTTAATGGGTAGCTTGGTCTTTTACAATAGAACATATTGCAATTTGCTTTTTCTAGCATCATCATTTTGTAAGAAAGATGTTAAATTTGAGTTTGCACGTTTTTTTTTAACTATTGCAAGTGACATTATTATATATATATATATATTGGTTACGAATGACGATTAATAGTAACTTTATTTTTATAATAATATATAGCTTTTGATTACTTTTTCATTTAATATACGAATATTGGATTTTAATAATTCAAACTATTTGTCGTTGGCCGCCAATAGTCCCAACTTCAAAAATAATCAGTAGCAGTCCCAACTATTAACATTTTCGCCTCCAATGGACCCTAACTAACAGAACCCTAACGCCGTTAGTCTCCGGTCGCCGGAAAAACGTTTTGGGCCGGAAAACTCCTTTTTGGCCTGAAAACTAAACATTTTCGTCTCAAACCTCTTTGTAACCTTATTACGGACATTTAGGAACCTTTTTCTAGTAAAAGTCTCAATTGTTGAAGTCGCCGGAAAACTCTTTTTTCGCCGGAAAGATTCTTTTAGGCCGGAAAACTCAACTTTTTGGCCGGAAAACTCAACATTTTCATCCCAAACTGTCACACCCCGATTTCCACGTGTCACCGGTGGGCCGGTGGGGGATTATCGTGACGTGGTTGGCAACATAATAGTCAAACAACACAATATTTAATATGCACAGCGGAAGCAATTTAAAAGATATGATACAACCGAATTTAATATTGTAATATCAAATGTCACAATATTCGGAAGTTTATCCACTGAAGGATCGAACATAAAATGGAAACAATAGTTCAACAGACTTCAGGCATCTTAAGCTTGCGAGACTCTTTATTGATGCTAAGGAGACAATCCAGCCAATTACGTTTAGTACCTGCATTTAGTCTTTTTGGGAAAATACGTCAGTTTACACTGGTAAATACAATCAACTGACTCATTTGGAAAATGGTTTAAAATTGGTTTGGATGCACATGGCATAAACATTTTATAACTTGATTAAAATGCACAGAGGCAAAATTAATCTTTTTAACTTGGGAGAATTATTTAATATTATAATCTTGTGAACGAATTACATGTTCCTTGTGCGTTCAGTAGCCCGGATCTTGTCCGGGTTAAAGATCAATAGACACACCACATTATTCTTTTGTGCACTGACGGGTGTACGCCTACACCCCGCGCTTAAGTCGTGGCCATTTCGTAAAATGATGCCAAGGATATCCGGGACATGGTCATTAACCCCCCAAAGGCTTTAAGTAACAAGACTGTTTAAATGAGCCGATCAAATTATTCAATTACCCACTCAACGGTGGAGGATTTGATGCCCGATCAAGCGGTATGCTATATACCGTAACCCAAGCCCGTATAGGGAAAATAAGTTAAAAGTATTTACCTGAGCAAAGTATAATTCACAATAAGAAAATTGCAAGTAGCTTTTACTGGTCCTCCTAATCTGGAACGAAGGTTTATAATAACCTATTAGAATCCTAACGGGTCTTTAATTAAGCTTAAGCTTAGACCGGCTAGTTTCAAAGATACGGTTCGTACGCACGATTAAGCGAAGACCGGATAGAAGGTGATTTAGACCCGACAAGTTCAGAGACTTGCTTAATATGGGTATTTCATTCACATTCTGGATTTTGAGATAAAACCGATAAGGTTTGACTCGTTTAGACTAGTTTATGTAAACTAGTTACATAAACCGAACCGAACGCGTAATAAGCGTAACGAGTATTCATGAGAGCTATTTATAGGTTTCCTAAGTTAATATGCTTCATATATGTTGTGAAATCAGTAAGATGTCTTTTATTATGCCCGAAACGAGTTTAAACACAAACTATGCCCCGTAGGGGTAGTTTGGTCATTTACAAGGTTATAAAAGAGTTTAAGTGTTTAACTGAGTTATAGGTCTGATGTAATCATCAAACATACTCAAATTAATGAGTTATAACAGTAGGGTAAGGTATATATGTGAAATTTATCAATTATAACCAATCTATGCCCCGTATGGGTATTTGGTAATTTCACATAAGCCGAAAAGCTCAAAACTGAAGTCTGAGTTTATCAACCTTTGCTTACTGTTAAAATATTATAATTTGCCTCAAATATCAGTAGGTATTAACCCTTGTATGTTTAAAATAGTTTTAGTACATACTATGCGTTAAAAACGCTTAAAAAGGCGATTATAGGCCATTTCCGGGTTTGATACATAAATCTGATATTTTTATATTTCCAGAAGGCTTAAAATAATTTATTTATCATGTGTGATCAGTAGAAAAAGGTTTGGAGTCGTTTAGATATGTAAAACTCATTTTATGGCCCGTAAGGGCAAAACCGACATTTACCGGATTAAGCTTACGACTATGAGTTATGCTCAACCTAAAATTAATTAAAAATATTTAAAATTCCCAAAATAATATATTACATCAGTGGGTAAAGATTTGGATATCAAAAAGTAGGCTTAACTAGGCTAAACGCTAATTACGCCATTTTATTAACATAAAGCTTTAATTTTTACGCTAACGAGCATAACTCTTAACCTACACCTCAAACTGATGTCAAATTTTGTATGCAAGTTTATATATCAGTAATTAAGGTTTCTACTCTTTTACATTTCCAAAAATCATGTTTTAAGGTGAAAAAGGCATAATGGTCAACATATGAGCAATTAACGGAATCATGCATATTAATTGGATAACTAATGATCCGAGGTGTATAATCACAGAGGGTTATACTAGCATGTAACCTGGTCCAAATAAAGCTCTAAGGCATTTTTAAAACATACCATAACGGGTCAGAACTGAAAGTCAAAGTATAAGTCAAACTATGCGACTTTCGGTTCCGAACCGGGTCTAAACAGGAAATTGTCGGGTTGAACATGTTTAGACATGTTCTTACATTCATTACCAAGTTATATTAATGATCAAACATGTTATAAGTGTTCTACATTGCTAATCATGCATAAATTGCATTTTAAACATTCTGTTGACTTTTTACTAGTAAGTTTGACCCGACATTTGACCTAGTTAGAGTGGGAATCAGGGGAAACCCTTTTAAGGTTTTATTACCCACATAATTACCTACTTAAAGGTACTTTTGATTCGACTAATCACTGGACCATTAGTGATTAATCTTAAAGTCAACCGTTAATTACGACGGTTTGACTTCTAAGCTAAAACTATGCTAAAACTTAATTAAGAAAGGATTAGCAAACTTACTGAAGTCCTAAGCTTGATTAGTGATCACTTGAGAGAAGGTTTGAGCTCCAGGAATGATCAGAAAGCTGAAGGAAATGGTGTGATGAATTGTTTGCAACTCAAGACCCTTTTATAGTGTATTCAATCACCACAAAGTGTTGACAACAAAGTCTAGCACTTACCACAACATTCCCACAGGTGTCCTACATGTTTAGGGGCTGTTTAGGGGCTAAGGGATATGAGGAAACTCGTTTAAAGTCAGTCCCCAACGTTTAAACAGCAAACAACAAGTTTCTGGTCGCTGGGCACTGCCTTACGGACCGTAAGGTAATGATCAGAAGTGAAAATTTGTTGTTCTTTGGTGTTTTGAAAGGGCAACCTCATATTCCGTATTTGGGGCCTCAATTATCAGTTAGGGACCTCCCAAAATGGCCTTGAACAGTTACATACCCTACCATTTTGAATTGTTTGCTTGAATTCTTATTTGAAAGTGCCGAACAATGAGGTTTATCGAGCTTTTCTTCGTAGGAGTCCATCATTTCAATTATTGTCAAGAATTTCTGGATTTAGATGTTTAATATATATATATATACTTGGGTCTTGGGATTTATAATTGAGGTCGTTCAGAGGTAAAAATTAACATGACGCCACTTTTAAATCCTGCCAAAACATCTTTATTACATCCGGGTTTACAACGCGTTTTGTCTTTCATGACACGTGTCGTTATTTCATTGAACACGAATTTTCGAGGTGTTACACAAACCTCTTTGCAACCTTAGATCAGACCGAGGGCAATCCTTGATCAAGTGGTTTGCATCTCCACATCTGAAACAACGGCCTTCAGTAAGGCGACATGCTCCACCATAACGTTTCCCACAATGAGTACAAGAAGGATATCAGTACGATTCTGATTCGGGTTTTGTTGATTATGTGACTGTGCTCCAACAGGGTCCTCGCTCTGTTGCGTCTGATTCTGTACAGGCCTACGATTCTGATAACGATGTCTTCCACTTCGCGACTTATTGTAGTAATACCTCTCAGAACGGTCATCACGGTCTTTGAGTTGCTCATTGCCACCCTGATTATCAGAATTATCCTGGTCGTTCTCCCTAGAGCGTTTGCGATTACCATCTGATTTCTTCTCACGTTGCTTCTTCTCATTATTCAAATTCTTGACAGCATCGACTATGTAACAACTCTCATCAAAAGTTATATTTATTTAATCAAATTGTCCAATAGGAAACCCTAATTAAGAAACCCAAGTGATTCTGTATAATCTCTTAAAATTTTCAGAACATTTGGAATCAGGATTAGGGCCCCTAAAACTAAAGGGGGGTAAACCCTAATTGATAGTTATCCTCGAAAATACGTTGTCTACATTGAGAATTCACGAACCAGCAATTCAGCAAGCCTATACTAGTGACAAGGCTACCCTAGGGTAGGTTGTCACCCCAGGCGAGTCGCGACAGCATCATCATCATCTCCCGCGACACGCGGGGGAACCCAATTTCAAGTATAAATATGATGGCCTGTTTCATGCAATTGGGTGTTCTTTCGACGTTCAAATTCGAATTGTACTCTGAGTTATAGTATAATCACTACAAAAACACACACTGATCACGAAGTGCTGCAACAATCAGGGTAATAACTCGATCGCTATTACGATTCAACGTCCGATCGATTATAACTATCCAACGATTGTTTAAGTGCCGCTCAAATTGAGTTTATACTTTATTATTCATCGTGATTTCGACTTGAATGTTTGAGTGCTGTTCGAAATCGGACTATACTCTGTCATTCATTGTGAATCCATTGAATTGTTAAGTATTGCACTTGTAAATCGTTGTGAGGGTTTAATCTCGTGAATTGTCGTAACTGCTGTATTAGTTACTAACCTGTTGTATGTGCATTGTTATTTAAATTAGGTTAATCAAGGCTAATCAGTAGGCTTATATTCTGCTCGTTAAATCTACAATGTGAGTCATTCTCTTTTTATCAACTGTTTTACAATACTCCAAAAAAAATATTTTTAAAGTTATAATTACAGTGATTAAGTTTATGTAATCACCAAATTACAGCCGGTATGTGGGGTATTGTGCAAGTATTGCAGTTTTATCACTTTAGGTGGGCGAACCTAAAATTTAGTGATAACCGTCATTCATTGGGGCAGCCAATGGTGATATGACCACAGTCACCGAAAAGAGTCGAGTGACAAATACTGTGGGTAGTTGGTTTGATATCAGAAACATTGTAATCTCTTAATACTGTGAATTATAACAAACGAATCATTTTAGTAAAACTGAATGATTCACTCAGTATTTCCCTGCTGACAAAACCTTTTTCAAACATGTTTCAGGTGATCTGTTGTGAGCACAGGAAAAGTGCCGTGGAGCACTACAAGCTTAGAAAAGTGGCTCAATGTAAATAAATAAATAAAGAAACATGTTTTGAGAAATAAAGATTTCCCAGCAAAATCACGTTATTGTAAATCATGGGAGTTATCCCTATATTATATATAAATGAGCAGTTTTAATAATAATCGATTCTGTTTAAAAAGACTTCCGCTGTCACTAAATTAGATACCGTCGGATTTCCTGCCTCGCGGCTCTGGACCGGGTCAAACCGGGGCCGAGGGCCGTGACAGACTACCTCAGTAATGTCAGTGAAACGAAGATTCAGAATGAACTTCCTATCTCGATCGCATATAGCCCATTTGAAATTCTCAGTCTGCTGCTGGGGTGTACCTGCTGTCGGGCCCATAAAATTAACCAAACGACTAAAACGAGCTTTGAAATCCATAATATGCTCGTCATCCCCTTGCCTGATAGAAGCATACTCTCTCAGATACTCACTCCTATTAGCGTCAGTGAAGTACTGCTGATAAAACAAAATGCGAAATTCAGCCCAAGGAAGTGTTGCTGCATATTGATCTCCTCCACGAGCTTCTTTCAAGGTCTTCCACCACCTATGAGAATCGTTCTCTAGTTTATAACTAGCAAGCCTAACTTCGAATGCATCACCCACGCCCATCACTTCGAACAACTTCTCGATATGAGCAATCCAGTTTTCCGCCTCAACTGGTGTAGCAGCGGTACTAAACGATTTTGGCTTTTCCTTTCTGAAGCGCTCAAGCCAATCAAGGATAGTAACAAGAGCATTATTGTTACCATTGTTGTTTCCCTCGGGTTGTTGTACATTATTGTTATTCTGCTGCAACTATTGTAGAAGGTTGGGAACTAAACCTGCAATAGCTGTATTAACAGCATTAGCAATGAGAGTCTCAATAGGGACATCGTTGTTGTTCACATTTCTTCGAGGAGGCATCTGAAAAGAAGATACGTGTGAAAAGAGGAAAGTTTCATAGTATGCGGAAGATGAAACGGATGGAATCCTAACCCGACGTCTACCCATTAACTCACGTGTTTAATTATTATTGTTTAAGTTTTCTACAAGAAAGAGCCTGGGCTCTGATACCATAACTGTAACACCCCAACCCTGAACGGGCTGACATGTCATTATTACAGATATCAAAAACCAAAGAGTTTCCATAAACGATAGAAAACAAGAAACAAAAGTCTCGAATCCACCAGAAAACCTAAGTCTTATATTATTCAATTACTGAAATAAAAAGAAAACGAAAAACTTTAATAACTTGAACTTCATATTCCTCTCACTCATCCCTGTTTCCCCCGATTACCTGTAAACACATAAGACAAACACAAGAAAGAAAATACGGCTGAGCCAAAAAGTTGCCCAGTAACGGAGAAATCAACAGTAAAGGTAAGGCAAACATGCGGACAGAAACATGAACGTTACTGACGTTAAACAAGTCAAGATTTTGGCATTGAACAGATACTAATATAACTTGAATCCCAAAACCTATACTAAACAAATGACAGATGCTGAACATAATCAGATGCATATAATCATATCACACATATCATAACAGAGACAAGATATACGTGACAACATGTAACAGTAAAACAAGTCACGTAATATAGAAGCACATCATAACAGATACAAGATATACGTGACAACATATAACAATAAAATAAGTCACGTAATATAGAAGCACCCACGGGCCTAAACAGAGGCATACATGGCTATAGTCCATGCGCCAAGATGGTGCGTGTAGGCGTACACACATTATTCCATCTCAACAGGAGTCAGGAGTCAGGAGTCAGAGCTAAGATTGATCTATCCGTCTCTAGGGGCCAAATGCTACACAAGAACAAGCTAGAGACGCCGTGAACTTTAGTTACGCACCGTCACGATGAGTGCCATACCGTTGACGCCCCAACGACAAGTCTAACATATAATTGCTCGGGTGACAAAGTACAAAGTCGTATCAGAAATAAATGTATTTTGACATAAGTTTAGAGGGAACATGCAATAACGAGCACAAGGTATAAGGTCTATTGCATGCTACAATATATTATAGTCATATAACAATACAAAACAGAAACTACTGACGAAAACATCCGTACTACAAAGTAACGGATTTGAACAAAAAAATACTATGATGTCAAGAAAAGGAATCCGTACCAACGAGTACCGGAAAATAAAAGTATACTATGATGAAAAGAAAACAGAATCCGTAACCTTAGTTTAGGGAGCAAGCAAAACCAAATCCACTAATCGAGTCATCCTCAAAATTTATGCAAACCTAAACCCCGCATTTTTTCTAGATCAGTTTAATATTTATTTAATTTTGAAACTTCTTTCTCATATTGTCCCCGGCGACCGCAAACGTACTGGTAATAATTTGCAAAATGTACTAATACATGAAATAAAAGAATTATTATTATATTCGTTTTTATTTTACTAACTAAAGAATTACTTAGTCAAAGTAAGGGTCTGTTTGGTATGGGGTAATGGAATGGATGAAGGAATGGAATGGACGAGGTAATGGAATGGACGAGGGAATGCAATGGATCATTACCATTCCATATCTTGTTTGGTTACCATGTGTGAATGGAATGAATTATTATTGTGTATTGTTCGGTAGGCAAGAAAAACAGAGTAATAAAATAAGCGGTGAGTGGTGGTGGTCGTCGGTGGAAGTAATTTTGGGTGGTTATAGGTGGCGGTAGTGGGTGTTGGCGGCGGCGGCAAGGTGGCCGTTGGTGGTGGGTGGCAGCAGAGGTGGCGGTGGGTGACGGCAGTGGCGGTTGGTGGTGACGGTGGTGGTGGCGTCGACGATGGTGGTGGGCGGTGGCGGCGAGTGGCGCTGGCGGTTGGTCGCGCCTGTGGGTGATAACGGTGGCTAGTAGGTGGCGGCGGCGACAGTGGTTGTCGGAGTGAGGTGGTGGCGGGTGGCGGCGATGACGCCAGTGGTGGGTGGTGGTGGGTTGTGGCGAAGGTGGTGGGTTGTGGTGTTGTTAATGAATGGTGCAAGAGGGGATGGAATGGAAAAAAAAAACATGGGGGGTGGAAGGAATGATTTTGAGGGAATGGAATGCCTTTTGGAATGGGTGATTCCATTCCATTAACCAACCAAACACCTTTTTCTCCATTCCATCGTAATCTTCCATTCCATTCTACCTCTCATTTCTGCATACCAAACACTACCTAAGTATGTATGTACACCTACCATACACACTCAAGCACTTTACACCATGTGGCTAATATATCACACACATACATACCACCATATATTCACTCCATGCACATAAACACACACCAATCAACAAAACTCACACACATCACTTTTGCTCACACACAGTACACACATTTATACTTTCAAACACACGCATCCCACATACCACTCACAAACATCACGTACATACAATTACACTCACACAACACATGACGACACTCACACACGACGCCCACATTATGCATACACACATAACCAGCATTCAACACACACTAAATCACAAAAGATAACACACACATATAAACACAAGTCTTACTCTCTTTCAATAACGTGTCGCCGGGAATCCAAGAGCCCAACCCCATACCACGCAAAATTACTAGAACATAAAAACGGAATATACAACTCACCAACCACTTCTGATCGGACAGAAACCGAACCAAACGAAGGAATAGCCGGTTTACGCGTAGTCACGGCTGCGACGATTATGACAGGAAGTGGCGGTGTGGGATGGAGCCCCTAGGGGCTTTATCAAGACACGTAAGCGTCACGTAGGATCAACGTCAGCCATAACGCCCCCTTTAATTTGCACGGTGTGGGATGGAGCCCCCTATTAATCAAAATTAAAAAAAAAAAATTGATTGGTGCAAACAAGTGGGCCCCACCTGATAACCCCTTCTCTTCTCGTTACCACCATGGCGGCACACCTATGGCGCCTCCCCCTTGAAATGCACGGTGTGGGTGATGGAGCCCCACCGGCGCTATGGGTGGTGATGTGGCGGGGTGGCGCCCCCACACCCTCCGGCCTTAGTAAGTTGTGTGTGTGTTTTTTTTTTATTTACTTTTCGAATATTATAGTTGCAATAATGTTAGCTAAATTATATTTCGTATAATGTAATTTATGTTCTGCTTGCATTCCTTAAAAATAGTCTTTCAATTTCATTTTTTTTTGAGTAAATTTCAAAGTTCGTCCTTTATGTATGTCTAATATATCAAAGTATGTCCTTTATCTTTAATATCTTCAAGAAACATACTTAATGTTTGAAAAACCATTCAGGTTATGTCCTTTACCCAAAACCTGGTTTGTTTTCCCAGTTAAGTCAGGTCATGTGAGAGGCACATGAGGGTATTAATGTCATTCTACCATACACACATTACACATACACAGACAACTCACTTAGCCACCTCCCACCACCACTCCCTTTACTCTCACCACCATTCCCACCCCAACCACCGTCCACGGCCACCCCCTAGACACCACCATTTCACCTGCAATCTATGGCAACCTCCGGCCATCACCACCCGCGCCTGCCGGAAATAAACTCAAGCAACAACAAACCATCAGAACCACCACCACCGAGCCTGCAACCTCCGGCAATCTCTAGCCATCATCACCCATAACCACCCGCCGGACATAAATCCAAGCAACAACAATACAAACCTCATCCAGTTTTAAATCGACCTCTTACCTTTCTCTTTCCAAAATCAAATGCAATTACAAATCTCAGGCTTCAATTATAGATCTCAAACATCAATTACAGATCTAGGGCTTCATCATAAGTTCCGAAAATTTCAAGTCTTCACTTACAGATCTAGATCTCAGGCTGGTCACAGCGGTTAGGGTTTCAATCACTGAACAGATCTCTGAAAATTTCACTTAACAAATCACTGAACAAATCGTATGCTGGTCACAGTGGTTAGGGTTTCCGAGTTCTGGTTGCGTGCTGATATGAATCGGAAGCGTGCTGGTCGCGCGGTGGTGGGGGAAGTGGTGGTGGTTAGAAGGAGTGTGTGTGCGGCTTCCGGCGAACGAGCGGCAACCGGTGCATGCCGGAATTCATTCCGGTCACTGGAATTATTGAGAGAGAGAGAGAGAGAGTGACAGGTGATGTGGTGTGCTTGAGGGTGTCGGCTGCTTATGTCTTTGATTAGGGTTCTCAAATGTTGAATGGATAGATGGAGAGATATTGTGTTTGTATGTATTAGTGTATAATCAGAGAGAAAGAGATGAAGGAGGGTGTCTGGTTCTGTGTTTGAAATCAAAGAAGAAGGAGAGCAGGGGGTATTGTAGGGTTTACAACATAAAAGGAGTATTTAGAGTAAATGACATTAATGCCCTCATGTGTCTCTCACATGACCTGACTTAACTGGGAAAACAAACCAGGTTTTGGGTAAAGGACATAACCTGAATGGTTTTTCAAACATTAAGTATGTTTCTTGAAGATATTAAAGATAAAGGACATACTTTGATATATTAAAAAAAAAGGGTAATTGCACGGTACCCCTGACCGCGGAAGGGATCTCCCTTCCCAGTTCACCACCCGACAAGGATCCCTGGCGGCAAATACCCATAGCCATCAAAGAGGGGTAAGAAACATGTTTCAAACCCGAGACCTCGAGTGTCCTCGGTCCGGCTTTAAAGCGGGTGTCGGTGGCCACCAAAGTGGCACTAATGGGAATTGAACTTGGGTCTCTATTGGAGAACCCAAGTCACTCCACCACTAGGCCACTTGTGGTGGACATACATAAAGGACGAACTTTGATATTTACTCTTTTTTTTTTTTTAGTAAAATGTCCGGATAGTCCCTGTGG
This sequence comes from Helianthus tuberosus, assembly GCA_030545235.1. Taxonomy (NCBI): domain Eukaryota; kingdom Viridiplantae; phylum Streptophyta; class Magnoliopsida; order Asterales; family Asteraceae; genus Helianthus; species Helianthus tuberosus. The sequence goes on from CM060396.1 coordinate 11,651,296, forward strand.
TTTTGTAAAATAACACCTATAGTCCCCAACTTTTGGAAATTACACCAGTACTCCTTGTGGTTTATTTACTTGTTACTCGGATAGTCCCTACACTGGATGGACGTTAAATTATTCAGTTAAGTGTATGTGAAATTACATATATGCCCTTACTAATAAAAACAAAACATTTTAAGCAATAAAAAACTTAATTAATCTTTAAAAAATTCATGTGGGCCCACCTCTTTGATTTCCATCTCCACCTGTTCTGTTTCTCTGGCAACACCAAACATTATCCTCCGGCCGGCCAAGATCCGCTCGCCGGAAAAACGGGCACCTTATGAAGGTTCAGGGAACATTCAGTTCTCCTCTTAGGGTTTCGTGTTTTGAGTTGAATTTGTGGCATCCTTATGAATCGCCATCACTGTTACCCTTCACTGGATAACAAACACCCACCACCACCTATGAACCGCCATCAATGTCACCCTTCACCGGATAACATCCACCACCACCTCTAACCTCCATCGCCCACAAGAAACACTCCATCACCTCTAACCGCCATCACCCACCACCCGCGATCGGAACCTAGAAAGATGAAGGTTAGAGGAAGCATGAGGTTACAGTAATTTGGGTTATATTTTTCTCAATGAGAAGATGATTTTGCAGCCTTTTTTAAGATGCCTAAAAATCAAATTGTCTATTCACAGAATCATTTTTACTCATTTCTTTGAAGATGCCTAAAAAATGCATCTGTTGTTATTTATATGTATTATCCATTTTTGCTCTGAAATGGAAGAAAATCAAACTGTCGATTAAAAAATCCATCGATTCATCTTTGACTCTGCAAGTTCAACCAAATAACACACATAATCACTAGATCCAAATCAAACGATTCAAAAACCACTTATTTATACCACATATCTAAACGAGAAGTGAAGTCATATACATGAGGGCAAGAGAGAAAGAGAAACGACTTCGATCGATGGTGTAGGTGGTTTTAACTTGTCACCGGCACGAAGACGGTGTAGGGGAACTTATGTTGTCTCCGGCTATTAAAGTTAAGGTTTTGGTTAAGGGGATTTGTAGGATTAGGTTGGTGAAAGGTTGGCGGAGAACTGCCGGAATTCACTTAAGATAGTGGCCGGTGAACTGCCGGAATTCACCTGGAGATGGTGAACTGCTTTGGTAGGAAGACAGGATGTGGTGGGTGTGGGGTGGGGTTAAGTTTTATATTTAAATAAAAATGATGGGGCCCACTTGAGTTTTTAATACTTAATTATATTCTTTTAGTTTTTTTTTATAATATACAAGGGTATTTTAGTCATTTTACTTTCACTTAACAGAGAAAACTAACATTTATCCACTCTAGGGACCACCCGAGTAACAAGTGGACAAACCATAGGGAGCATTAGTGTAATTTTCAAAAGTTGAGGACTAAAGGTGTTATTTTGACAAACCACAGGGACTATTCGTGCATTTTACTCATTTTTTTAAATACTCTTATAAAGGCTAACATACAATCTGCATTACAATTTACATGTCAACATGTCTTTATTTTGGTACACCTTGTTAGGTTTATGGATTTCGACGTAGACGTGTTTAATCGTTGAGCCTGCGCACAACCCATCTATTTATATAACTTTTCGAATATTACAATTCTACCCCTCTAAAAAAAATCATCCTCGAAATTGCTAAGCACGGATACGAATGACGATAAATAGTAACTTTATTTTTATAATAATATATAGATTTTGATTACTTTTTCATTTAATATACGAATATTGGATTTTAATAATTCAACTATTTGTCGTTCGCCACCAACAGTTCCAACTTCAAAAATAATCACTAGCAGTCCCAACTATTAACATTTTCGCCTCCAATGGACCCTGACTAACAGAACCCTAACGCCGTTAGTCTCCGGTCGCCGGAAAAACGTTTTTGGCCGGAAAACTCCTTTTTGGCCAGAAAACTAAACATTTTCATCCCAAACCTCTTTGTAACCTTATTACGGACCTTCAGGAACCTTTTTCTAGTAAAAGCCTCAATTGTTGAAGTCGTCGAAAAACTTCTTTTAGGCCTGAAAACTCAACTTTTTGGCCGCAAAACTCAACATTTTCATCCCAAACCTCTTTGTAACCTTAGATCATACTTTTAGAAACCTTTTTTCAGGCCAAAAATGGTGTTAGGGTTCTGTTTGTCAGGGTCCATTGGTAGCCAATATGTCAATAGTTGGGACTGCCAATGATTATTTTTTAACTTGGAATTGTTGGCGGCAAGTGACGAATAGTTGGGATCATTAAAATCCAATATTCCTTTAATATATTATAATAGTTTATTATTATATTTACTTTTAATAAAACAATTTTAATTTTTTTCCTTTTTAAAACCATATATTTCCTTTACCATTTTTTTAATAATTCATTTTTTTAGTTTAGAGCATATATTAATTTATCAAATAATTTGATACTTATTTAACAATTTATGTTTATTGATAAAAACCAAAGAGATAAAACTCACTTCTCCATTATTCAACATTACAATATATAGATGAACATAACTATAAACCCTAAAGCCCATAAGTAATGGGTTGGGCCTAAAATTTCTGGTTTATAACACTCCCCCTCAGACATTTAGAATTATACACAGTTTAACAACGTACTTCAGGATGATGTTAAATAGGTACTTCAGGACCTGAATAAATAAACTGATACTACTGGATCAGCTATGCTGCCTCATTAAAAACCTTACTAAGAAAATCCAGTGGGACAAAACTTAGTTAAGGGAAAAAGAGTACAACGTGTATAATTCTTCCCCTGAATTCAACAAACATCTTTCAATCTACGAAGACCGATCTTGTGTGATAGCTGCTCGAAACTGCTTCTAGGTAAAGATTTCGTGAACAGGTCAGCTAGATTTTCACTTGACTTAATCTGGCGAACATCAATTTCCCCTTCTATTTGCAAGTCATATGTTGAGAAAAATTTTGGTGAGATGTGCTTTGTTCGATCACCCTTGATATAACCTTCTCTGATCTGAGCTATGCAAGCAGCATTGTCTTCATAAATAATTGTCGGCTCCTTCTTGACTTGTTCTAATCTGCATGCTTCTTGTATGTGATTAATCATTGATCTCAACCACACGCATTCTCGACCAGCATCATATAGTGCTATCAATTCGGCATGGTTTGATGATGTTGCTGTAAGTGTTTGCTTAGTCGACTTCCAAGAAATTGTTGTGCCACCGTATGTGAATACATAACCTGTCTGAGATTTTGCTTTGTGAGGATCTGATAGATATCGGGCATCAGCATACCCAATAAGCTGGGACTTTTGATCTTTCTAATAGAAAAGACCTAAGTCTTGTGTCCCGCAAATATACCGGAATATATGTTTTACACCATTCCAATGTCTACGTGTTGGATTCGAACTGTATCTTGCTAGTACATATACTGCAAATGCAATGTCAGGTCTTGTGTTATTTGCGAGATACATAAGGGCACCGATCGCGCTTAAGTACGGTACTTCTGGACCAAGTACTTCTTCGCCTTCTTCTTGAGGGCGATAAGGATCCTTGTGTGGATCTAGAGGTCGGACAACCATAGGTACGCTAAATGGATGTGCTTTATCCATATTCAAACGTACTAACATCTTCTGGATGTAGTTTGATTGATGGACAAATGTGCCATTGTACAGATACTCAAATTGTAGTCCGATGCATACTTTTGTCATACCAAGATCTTTCATCTCAAATTCCTTCTTTAATAACTGAGCAGCTTTCTCTATCACTTCAGGAGATCCGATGATGTTGATATCATCAACATAGACTGCTATTATAGTGAAATTTGATAGTGTTCTTTTTATAAAAACACATGGACTGATTACATCAGACTTGTATCCTTCTTTTTCGAGATATTCACTAAGTCGATTGTACCACATACGACCAGATTGTTTGAGACCATATAAAGATCTCTGGAGCTTTATAGAACACATATCTCGAGGTGTTGATTTTAATGCTTCAGGCAATTTTAATCCTTTAGGGATTTTCATGTAGATGTCATTTTCAAGTGTCCCGTATAAGTATGCGGTGACGACATCCATTAGTCTCATATGAAGTCCTTCAGAGATTGTAAGGCTGATTAGGAACCTAAGGGTTATCGCATCCACTACAGGGGAATACGTTTCCTCATAATCAACTCCTGGGATTTGGGAAAACCCTTGTGCTACAAGTCGAGCCTTATATCGTACAATATCATTCTTTTCATTTCTCTTTATTGAAAACACCCATTTATAACCTACTGGTTTGACGTCTATGGGTGTTCGGACTACAGGTCCGAAAACATGTCGCTTTTCGAGCGAATTTAATTCGGCGTTTATGGCTTCTTGCCATCTTGGCCAATCATTTCTGTGCATGCACTCTTCTAAAGTTTTAGGTACGTAATCATTTTCATTGATTACATCCGTTGCTATAGCATATGCGAATATATCATCAACACGTGTTTTATTCCGGTTCCACATTGTACTATCTTGTACATAATTAATAGAGATCTCATTTTCGTTCGGTACCGGTGTTTCTTCTGAAACTTCATTTTCCTCTGGATTCATAGTTGTCTCTTCTGGGACATTTACCTCTACCGAGGTTTCACTTATAATCTTTTGTGAGTTTTCACCAACTGCGTTACTTTGCTCTTTTCGTTTCCATGGGTTTTTTTCTTTGGAACCGATTGGTCTCCCACACTTTCGTTGTATAGTAATCGCTTCTGGGATTACTTCAATTCGAGCAGGTGCATTTGATGCTGGTACATGTGACTTTGTCACTCTATTCGTGTCTGTGAATGCATCTGGTAATTCATTCGCTATTCTTTGCAAATGTATGATCATTTGGACTTCATATTCACATTGACCACTTCGGGGGTCGAGATTTGATAGCGATAATGCATTCCACGTTATTTCTTGTGTTACCAGTCTTTCTTTGTCCTTGTCTCCCCCTAAGACTGGGAACATCATTTCATCAAAATAAGACAGTCAACATACCGTGTTGTAAACATGTCTCCCGTCATTGGTTCTAAGTATCTAATAATGGACGTGGAGTTAAAACCAATATAGATACCCAGTCTTCTTTCGGGTCCCATTTGTAGTACGTTGTGGTGGCGGTATTGGTACGTATACTGCACAACCAAAAATTCTAAGGTGGGACAAACTTGGTTCTCGTCCGGAGACCAGTTGCAATGGGGAGTATTCGTGATCAGCAGTTGGTCTCAATCTAATCAGTGCAGCGGCATGCAAAATAGCATGACCCCATGCAGAAGATGGTAATTTACATCTCATTAAGAGTGGTCTAGCGATTATTTGTAATCGTTTAATCAGAGATTCAGCTAAACCGTTTTGTGTGTGAACATGAGGTACTGAATGTTCAACATTGATCCCAATTGACATACAATAGTCATTAAAAGCTTGAGATGTAAACTCTCCCGCATTATCCATTCGGATGTTTTTTATTTGATTATCGGGGAAATTGGCTCTCAATTGTATGATTTAAGCTAAAAGTCGGGCAAATGCTACATTTCAAGTAGCTAAAAGGCTCACATGTGACCACCTTGAGGATGCGTCTATTAAGACCAAGAAATAGCAGAATGGTCCACACGGAGGATGAATAGGCCCACAAATATCCCCTTGGATTCTTTCTAAAAATGATGGGGTTTCATGTACCAATTTAGTTTGTGAGGGCCGAGTTATAAGTTTGCCCAGAGAGCATGTTGCACATGATAAGACATGTGGTAGCAAAACTTTTAAGTTTTTGAGAGGGTGCCCAGTTGCACTTTTGATTATTCGTCTCATCATTATGCTACCAGGGTAACCTAGACGGTCATGCCATATATTGAATGTGTCTTTATCTAATAGCTTTTGGTTACTCACCATTTATGATTCAATAGGATTGATATTAGTACAATATAATCCAGAGGATAAGGCTTCTAATTGTTCAACAATTGTTTCTTGGCCATTTTTGTTTGAAGTAATTTGAAGATATTCAATATTATTTTCAGATATTGTTTTTAGGTGGTAACCATTTTTTCGAATATCTTTAAAGCTAAGTAAATTTCTTCTGGATTTACTAGAATATAATGCATTATCAATAGTTAATTTGGTACCTGAAGATAATGTTATGTGTGCTCTGTCGGAGCCTTCGATAAGGTTACTGACACCAGATATAGTACTAATCGGTGTCTCTGCCGGAGACAACTCAGAGAAAAATTTCATATCTTTGAGAATAGTGTTTGTACTACCGCTATCTACCAGACATTCATCACCAATAATAGCTCTACTGGAGCTAGCATGCATATTTCTTCAGGAAATAAATAAAAAATAAATAAATAAATAAAAGTTAATACAAAGAAGTAAAAATAAAACATTGCAAGAGTTTCAAACCAAAACAAATACCAAGGTCACAGTGTGAAAAGTAAAACATAAAAGGTACGTTAAATATGTTTAAACATCACGAACATTTTCAATGAAATCACATGCATCCAAATGAACGTCTGATATCGTGGCTGAAGGTGCATTCTCAATCAGATTAGTTTCAGCATTCTTTCCTTTTTCTTTCATCATGCGTTGATATGCCTCAACGAGGTGTTTAGGGGTGTGACATGTGCGGGACCAATGATTTGACATCCCACATTTATAACAAATATTGCTTTGGTTCCCGCTACTTTTCCCTTTCGAAGGTCGCCCCGTATTGTGTCGACTCGATTCACCACCTCTATGTTTAGTGTTCTGGGACTCCCGACGCCATGTATATCCCCGTCCTCGACCACGACCACGACCTCTGCTGGGGCCGTGGCCTCTACCTCTACCTCGTCCGCTTTGATAATTGGCCACATTCGCTTCAGGGAATGGGCTTGCACCGGCAGGTCGCGATTGATGATTTTGTAGTAGGAGCTTGTTGTTTTGCTCCGCGACCAGAAGACATGTTATCAATTCAGAATACTTAGTAAATTGACGTTCCCTGTATTGCTGCGACGGGAGCATATTTGAGGCATGGAACGTTGAGAAAGTTTTTTCAAGAATGTCTTCATCGGTAATTTTCTCACCACATAATTTAAGTTCAGAGGTAATGCGGAACAGAGCAGAATTATACTCACTGACGGTCTTAAAATCCTGTAGTCGTAAATGAAGCCATTCATAGCAGGCTTTGGGGAGTAAGACCAACTTCTAGTGGTCAAAACGTTCTTTGATATTTGTCCATAATTCAAGAGGGTCCTCAACAGTTAGCTATTCCCGCTTTAGATCTTCGTGAAGATGATGGCGAAGGAATATCATAGCTTTCGCTTTATTTTGAGGTGAGGTCTGATTATCAACATTAATTGTCTCCCCGAAGTTATTTGCCGTCAAATGAATTTTAGCATCAAGAGTCCATGGGAGGTAGTTGTTACCCGAGATGTCAAGTGCGGTGAATTCAAGTTTTGATAAGTTCGACATTTTAACTATAAATGAAAGAAACATGCATTTAATAACGAGCATGTGTATATAATGGATAACATAGGAGAACTTCGGGTTCTTTATGATTAGAACTTCAAGTTCTATACAAACAATTTTCATATAATATGTTGATACAATATTATTAATATATTATTATACTATTAATATTCACATTACAGTTTTGATATAATACAATGTAACGTACAACAACTTTGTATATGTATATAATATTATTCTCAAATATAATAGTATATTAATATTATCTTTAAGAAAACAAATTGTCCCATTTAATTAAATTTGTGGGTTACAACTGTATAGTTCAAGAATAATAGTCAACAATTCTTGAATTACTTTTCATCTTACATAGTTCATACATAGTTCATATTTTATGCACTCAATTTCATTTACTAATATATATATACTAGGTTTTTACCCGGGATTGCTTCCCGGGCTCAGGAAAGTTATTTAGATTAATTACTATTTGTTATTAATACGACCACATTACATCAACCATCTCATTTGATTCAACAACATTGTCTTCAAATCACCGAATTAGATCATGAACCCATATTATAGATCAAACAAAAGCACAACAGGACCACATGAATAACATCATTTCCAATTTTACTTCAATGCACTTAAATGATGGGGTGATTTGGGATTTTGTAAAAATGTTTGTTCTTGTACTTCTTAACAAAAATATATAGAATTCAAGAAAACAAAACAATGACTTAAAGAACTATAGTTTAACACCCAATGTGATCGAGCAAATAGATGTTGACCAAAAGTCAAACAGTTGTTGACTAAAAGTGAAACAGATGTTCAACCAGATCCATTGTCTTCTTATATTTTAGGACTGTTTTCCTCTTCAAAACACTGTTCAACCTATCATGGGTTTCCATGAACTGTTGACCTAAAGTCAAACAAATGTTAAAACCACTGTTTGAGTTATTCAAACGTCTGTTGAATACTAAATGAGATGTTGACCAAAAGTCAATCAGATGTTGACCAAAACTCAAACGGAGTATACTATCTTTAGTTCACATCCCCACATCGTTTCCGTTAGACATGTACCTAATAATTTACATGTACATATATAGTTTTAGAATCACAACTTCAAAACTAAACAAACAAGTCTAGTATCAGTTTCGAAAAGCAAACAACTACAACCCAAAAATTTGGTTCAATGTATGCTTCTGCATTTGCCTTCTTCAACCCACAAACATTCATCCGAACATAAAAAGCTTTTTACCTTTAACAAAGTTAAGTGTAAATGCTTGACCTGGAACCATGTCTTTATCTCTCACAAACTTTCTCATTCCTTGAAGATAATATCTTGGTTGACCTCGAGATGAACCTATAGCAGCTTGAATATGTAACACCCTTAACAACATTTAACGATTTTCTTATAAATTAAGAGTAAAAATGTGTATTAATGATTACACATACTAATGAAAATACGGGTTTATTTAAAACTTTACAGAATTAGAACTATACAACATAACATGTGTGAGTTTCGTCATTTAACATAACAACGATACATAGTGCGGAAGCTTGTAACTTAATCGTGTTCGGTTCTTCGTTGAGCTTGATCATCCTCCGGTACTGTAAATATACCTACAATCCATAAAACATGAATTGAATCAGTCATACGTAGTTTAAAACGTGTCAAAACGAGTCCAGGAAGCTGAACTGATTGAAATACAAATTTTTCAACAAAAAGGGGTTCTTTCGCGCCACGTGACGACGCCATGTTGCTCCCTCGCGTGGCGCGGGGGAGGCACTTTTCCAGCAGGTCTGCAGCTCAGTTTCAGCTATGCCAGTTTTTACGGAAACGGCCATAACTTCTTCGTTATTGATCCGATTTACCCGATTCTTTTTCCTACGCGTCCGTAATTTAATCCTCCATCTTATGGAGTTAAAATCCTACACCCAACATAAGAAATTTTGAGACTTCTAAGCCTTCGACTCGTTACCTTTTTACCGAATTTTAACCCGTTTATGCGTTTTATCAAACAAACGTATTTGTTTGATTCCTATATCTCATACACTTCTTCAAATTAATGTTACCTACCATATTAGGTTCTAATCATAGGTTTATTACACAATTTAAACCCGTTTTCGCTCGTATGCTTATTTTGACCCGTTAAGGGTATTTAAGCACTTTAAAGCTTGAAATCGCTTTCATTCATTTCTAGCATCTTATTCCTACATTTCTTATCAAGTAATCTTCAACTACAACTCTTTGTGTGTTGGATTTCAATGTGGATATCTATATGTTCCGAGTTTTACCCTTCGGATTGTTATTTTACGGCAAGACTCAAATAGAGCTATTTGACTAACGTATTACATCTTTCAACTTCTACACTTATTCTAAGTATTTATTTAATCATGAAACTCGTTTCCAAACAACCTCTAAGGGTTGTTTGTCCAATTTAGCCTACAAGGGCGTTTTGGTCAATTTTGATCCTTTTACGACGAAGGACTCTCTCTCTCTCTCCAATTATTCGACCAAAATAGCACTTTTAACTACAACATAATTATGCGTACCTGGCCCGGATCAACAAGTAGACCCGATTTATACCTCGTTTTCAGTATCACACAATCAATGGCGACGCAATTATCCGATTTGCTAATCGGTCCTGTTAACATAAGACTTGACAACCGCATTAGTCGATATTGTCAAATGGTGTTATCACCACCATTCGACCCGTTTGGACTATATGCCCAACGTTATCTATTTAATCAAAAACATTGTTTTTGATTTCCAATTCATACATCCATTCCATCCAAGATTTATTTACCATACCCTTTTTCTTTTACACTCTTTTCTTACAAATTCAACCCATTTCGGCTTACGCCATGGGTATCCTTTTAACCTTGATTTACATTAATCGACACTTGACCAATTTCCATTTTTGCCCTTTTTCCCTCATTATTAGATTACACTAAAAGTAATCTTAATGAAAATCCATATTTCCAATATTATCGTTATCACGTTTACAACGTATCGAATAAACGAGTATTCTACATAAGTGTGTAAATTTCACTTATCTCGCATCCACGCCACGCTTTTCTTTCCGTACTTGCTCCGTTTGACCCGCTTCCTCCTCCAAGCTTTCACCTAGCTTGTTACGCGTCAAACTATTGTCAATCATTTACAAGGCGGTTAAATTAGTCATTAACAATCACGACTATTCCACCTCACTTATTTTCTATGTCAAAGCTACTGTTCGACTTCATGCTTAGTTAACTTAGTTTATCAAAGTTAACTACTTTCAATCACATGGTTTACAACATTAGTCTAAATCAACATAGTATTTAGAACCCTTATCACTTCATATCACACGTAATTGCCATATCATTCAAATACGCGTTTTCACTCTAAACTTCAACAATTTAGTTTTCATTTAGGCATTTTAACAAACACCTAATGTACATAATTTTACATATTTACTAACTAGTTCATAACTAATTATTTTCACCAAGATTTACATCAAAATCAAACCTCTATGTCTAGTGTTCATGAACTACATCAAGAACTTACATCATAACAATCAATATCCATCAATTTAATACTCTAATCCGAGTGTTCATCATATTGTCAATAGACCCACTTAGCACATAATAAGGTAATTATCAAATCCCTAGTATTGACACCAATTCATCAAGTTTTTCAACTAGGGTTTGTTTCTAAACGAAGATTTCATCATAATAACACTCATAGATTCAACATTGATTTCAGAATTTCGATTATGATTGTTCATCATAATCTCAAAGTATCACTAAATCATAAAATTCAACATACCTTGTGATCCCCACGACTAGGTGATCATTAATACGTGTTCATGCATCCGATTCGGGCTAGATTTGACCTTCAATTTTGTTGATTTGTTGAAGTTAGGGTTTGAGCTCCCATGGAGCTTCTCCTGGTCGCATACGTATACACCTGTTTGTGTGTTTTTTATTTCTTTTTTTTATATAAGTGTTCTAATAAAACACTTTTCTAGTTGCCCATGTTTAGTCCCTCAAGTTTAGAGAGTCATAAATGAAACTATAACTCATAGTTTATTATTTAATTACCCATTACTAACTAGGTTAATTTTTACCTAGTTAACTTAGTGGGTTCCGGGAGTTAAAAACTCGTTTTATTTTAAGTCCCGTTGACTCGGGCTCTTATAAACTAAATTCCTTAATTCTTTGATTCGCTCGTATTTAATTATTAGGATTTCTTATTTAAATCCAATTATTTACCGGGTTATTTTTACTGCTAACGGTACTTTACCCGTCTTTTAGCATTAACAGAGTTTGATTACCAAACCTGTTTTCGGGGTGTTACAAGTCTACCCCCCTTAAAGAGGTTTCGTCCTCGAAACCTTTCTTACATTGTTCATCGAGTTCTAAACTCAATGCGTTTGACCTGAGTAATCTTTTAAGCATTACTCATACTTTAACCAATTGTTAGTATTACCAGAAGAATTATGGTAATATCTCTTTGGTTACAGAACATCTACGTACCTCATACGACATAATGTAACTTGAAATAACGTAATTCCGTTATTTATACTAGTTTAGTTAACTTAGCGATATCCATCGCTTTTATATATTATCGAACTCTTTGTGAATCCGTTACCTTGACCCGTTTAAAGGTCTTTAGTGAAATCTTTCACTTTTAGCAACTATTTCTTTTGTTTTCAAATTCATTTATTTGGTTCAGTTACTCCGAATCCTCCGCTTACGAGCAATCCAAATTTCTCGATTTAAATTGCTGACCTTCACCGGTCTCACTAATTAGACTTATTAGTCCAGTTACTTTTTACCGCTCGCTTGGTTATAATGCAATTTTACTTCACATTACGTTTCTTAACCGTGACCGTGTCGCATCATGTTTAATTTATATATCTACCTTTCATTTTCGAAAAGATCACTTTTCGAATATATTGTCTTGCGCCTATCAGCGTCAAGACTTGAATCTTTCATGCTTACTATTCAATTTCCTATCGGAATTTATATTTGTAAAAAAAAATGTTATTTCTTACTAAAATTGAATTTTAGTCTAACGTTTTTCTCTTTAACTATGTCAATTACTCATATCAAGGAAATTGACAACCCATAATTTATTGTTTTCCGTTCTCGTTTTACGCGGGGAATCGTAACAAGTTCCCTCACCTTACACTATTGACCCGTAGGTTCCTTCACTTAACCTCGTAGGCTATTTCCTTAAGCTTTCATCTCTTTAAGACGAGGCCCTTATGATCCCTTTGCTTCAATTCATGACCTGTGGGTCATTTTGGCCCCATAGACCTTCACACTAATTAATATCCCGTAGGTTATGATGATCCCGTAGATCATCTTTTATTCGAGTCTTTATTCAAATGTGTATACGTTTATATACGCATATGGCGTTAAGGCACCCCTTTTTATGTTTAGAATTATTCACCTTTACTTTTTGGATTTCGTTTGACCTTGACCGTAGTCTAAGGCTACATTGTTTTCCTTCGAATTATCTTTCCGACTTCTTGACTTCTAACGTCAATTACACGTCGGTTTGCCCTACGCTTACCGTTACCCGGTTCATACTTATACTCCTTTACAACCCATTACTCGGGTCTTTCTATCTTATTGTTTTTAGCTTTCCGGTTTCACCGGTTTGCGTCTTCCTATTATATTAAGCGTTATTCCTTAATTGACTCGTTTGACTCATTTTGGGTGAATTTTCATCACTTATGAATGTCAAACTTCATTCTTTATTTGATCCGTCCAACTTTGAAATGGTTGAACATAATTACCAAAATTTATGTTTGCGAAAATTCTTGTCATCTTTTAGTCATGACTCATATTCCGAGTCTTTCGACTTTCTATTTCGCGTTCCTGTTTCTCAGTCTACGCATGCGTTTAATTCCTTACCCATCAACCGGGTGTTTTACCGAAATCGTTATCATTGCACCCCCTTCCGGTATGCATTAAGACCTTGTTTCGATTTACTTGGTCATCTTAGCGAAATCCGTCGCTTTTATTTGACCATGTCTTTTATTCTTTACGTGACCACCATTGGCGGCCTCATTAATTTTGAGTGACGATTATCATCATTATCCTTGCTTTACTACGACTAAAGTTAACAACCTTGATTATCTTTTTCGTGTGGGCAACACCTTTGTTTTTATGACCCGGCGGTCGTCTATACTTTGGTTTTACTTGCCCGTTTGGTTCACCATGGCCCTTTCGTCCAAGATGACTTATTTTCGTGAATTTTCTTTTGATCATTCATTTGTATCATCATTTACATTAATCCTTGTCCCTTCTATCGGGCTCATTATCCTAATGTAATACGCTTCCGTCACCCGACTGTGCGTTTACATTATTTTCAACTATTTTGTTCATTTGTTTCATTTGGGTACTTTTTAATTTGTCCCATTCACACAGTCCTTACTACATCGGATGTAAATGTGTCCGCTATAAGAAGTTCATGGTATCATATGCCACTACTTACTTGGCCAGAGTAAGTGATTAACACATGACACACATGACATTTTTATAGTTTTCACATCACGCCCTATGTAAGTAACGCCTCTATTTAGTTTTCTTGGAAATAATATCCTGGATAGGTATTCTATTCAGGTTTTCCAAGTTTCTAATTTACATATGCAACAATCATTCTTTACATGTTTGTTGCATATTGTTATTTGTGCGATTATATTTAAAAGTACGCACCTGGTAATGTTTGCCCCGACGGGCGTTTCTTGCCATTAACTTTGTTCGCGGTCGTTACGCGATTTAGTCCTTGGTGAGCATGCTCCTCTTGTCGTACTTCGGACCGTTCTTCTATCATATCCGTAATTTGTTAAACTCTCGCTATCCTCATCTGCGAGTGTCCTTCAACTAAAACATATACAACAGTTAGTAATTTCAACATTAAAGGATGCCCGTATTATAATACAAGGCTTTTCTACTATACGCATCAACGCGTGTAATCTCGTTGACTATATCTATTCTATATCGTTTTTATTGGTGTAACGTGTATTACACGATAACCATATGCGTTGTTCTCAATACTTTAATCATACTAAACCTTTGATATACATGTACTTACCGGATTTGCGATCAAGCCTCGAACCGAACACATTTGTCAACAACCTTGAGCTCTGATACCAACTTGTAACACCCTTAACAACATTTAACGATTTTCTTATAAATTAAGAGTAAAAATGTGTATTAATGATTACACATACTAATGAAAATACGGGTTTATTTAAAACTTTACAGAATTAGAACTATACAACACAACATGTGTGAGTTTCGTCATTTAACATAACAACGATACATAGTGCGGAAGCTTGTAAATTAATCGTGTTCGGTTCTTCGTTGAGCTTGATCATCCTCCGGTACTGTAAATATACCTACAATCCATAAAACATGAATTGAATCAGTCATACGTAGTTTAAAACGTGTCAAAACGAGTCCAGGAAGCTGAACTGATTGAAATACAAATTTTTCAAAAAAAAGGGGTTCTTTCGCGCCACGTGACGGCGCCATGTTGCTCCCTCGCGTGGCGCGGGGGAGGCACTTTTCCAGCAGGTCTGCAGCTCAGTTTCAGCTATGCCAGTTTTTACAGAAACGGCCATAACTTCTTCGTTATTGATCCGTTTTACCCGATTCTTTTTCCTACGCGTCCGTAATTTAATCCTCCATCTTATGGAGTTAAAATCCTACACCCAACATAAGAAATTTTGAGATTCTAAGCCTTCGACTCGTTACCTTTTTACCGAATTTTAACCCGTTTATGCATTTTATCAAACAAACATATTTGTTTGATTCCTATAACTCATACACTTCTTCAAATTAATGTTACCTACCATATTAGGTTCTAATCATAGGTTTATTACACAATTTAAAACCGTTTTCGCTCGTATGCTTATTTTGACCCGTTAAGGGTATTTAAGCACTTTAAAGCTTGAAATCGCTTTCATTCATTTCTAGCATCTTATTCCTACATTTCTTATCAAGTAATCTTCAACTACAACTCTTTGTGTGTTGGATTTCAATGTGGATATCTATATGTTCCGAGTTTTACCCTTCGGATTGTTATTTTACGGCAAGACTCAAATAGAGCTATTTGACTAACGTATTACATCTTTCAACTTCTACACTTATTCTAAGTATTTATTTAATCATGAAACTCGTTTCCAAACAACCTCTAAGGGTTGTTTGTCCAATTTAGCCTACAAGGGCGTTTTGGTCAATTTTGATCCTTTTACGACGAAGGACTCTCTCTCTCTCCAATTATTCGACCAAAATAGCACTTTTAACTACAACATAATTATGCGTACCTGGCCCGGATCAACAAGTAGACCCGATTTATACCTCGTTTTCAGTATCACACAATCAATGGCGGCGCAATTATCCGATTTGCTAATCGGTCCTGTTAACATAAGACTTGACAACCGCATTAGTCGATATTGTCAAATGGTGTTATCACCACCATTCGACCCGTTTGGACTATATGCCCAACGTTATCTATTTAATCAAAAACATTGTTTTTGAATTCCAATTCATACATCCATCCCATCCCGGATTTATTTACCATACCCTTTTTCTTTTACACTCTTTTCTTACAAATTCAACCCATTTCGGCTTACGCCATGGGTATCCTTTTAACCTTGATTTACATTAATCGACACTTGACCAATTTCCATTTTTGCCCTTTTTCCCTCATTATTAGATTACACTAAAAGTAATCTTAATGAAAATCCATATTTCCAATATTATCGTTATCACTTTTACAACGTATCG
Source organism: Helianthus tuberosus (assembly GCA_030545235.1). Classification (NCBI taxonomy): domain Eukaryota; kingdom Viridiplantae; phylum Streptophyta; class Magnoliopsida; order Asterales; family Asteraceae; genus Helianthus; species Helianthus tuberosus. The sequence continues at coordinate 11,667,534 of CM060396.1, forward strand.
AATAAACGAGTATTCTACATAAGTGTGTAAATTTCACTTACCTCGCATCCACGCCACGCTTTTCTTTCCGTACTTGCTCCGTTTGACCCGCTTCCTCCTCCAAGCTTTCACCTAGCTTGTTACGCGTCAAACTATTGTCAATCATTTACAAGGCGGTTAAATTAGTCATTAAAAATCACGACTATTCCACCTCACTTATTTTCTATATCAAAGCTACTGTTCGACTTCATGCTTAGTTAACTTAGTTTATCAAAGTTAACTACTTTCAATCACATGGTTTACAACATTAGTCTAAATCAACATAGTATTTAGAACCCTTATCATTTCATATCACACGTAATTGCCATATCATTCAAATACGCGTTTTCACTCTAAACTTCAACACTTTAGTTTTCATTTAGGCATTTTAACAAACACCTAATGTACATAATTTTACATATTTACTAACTAGTTCATAACTAATTATTTTCACCAAGATTTACATCAAAATCAAACCTCTATGTCTAGTGTTCATGAACTACATCAAGAACTTACATCATAACATTCAATATCCATCAATTTAACACTCTAATCCGAGTGTTCATCATATTGTCAATAGACCCACTTAGCACATAATAGGGTAATTATCAAATCCCTAGTATTGACACCAATTCATCAAGTTTTTCAACTAGGGTTTGTTTCTAAACGAAGATTTCATCATAATAACACTCATAGATTCAACATTGATTTCAGAATTTCGATTATGATTGTTCATCATAATCTCAAAGTATCATTAATCATAAAATTCAACATATCTTGTGATCCCCACGACTAGGTGATCATTAATACGTGTTCATGCATCCGATTCGGGCTAGATTTGACCTTCAATTTTGTTGATTTGTTGAAGTTAGGGTTTGAGCTCCCATGGAGCTTCTCCTGGTCGCATACGTATACACCTGTGTGTGTGTTTTTGATTTCTTTTTTTTTATATATAAGTGTTCTAATAAAACACTTTTCTAGTTGCCCATGTTTAGTCCCTCAAGTTTAGAGATTTATAAATGAAACTATAACTCATAGTTTATTATTTAATTACCCATTACTAACTAGGTTAATTTTTACCTAGTTAACTTAGTGGGTTCCGGGAGTTAAAAACCAGTTTTATTTTAAGTCCCGTTGACTCGGGCTCTTATAAACTAAATTCCTTAATTCTTTGATTCGCTCGTATTTAATTATTAGGATTTCTTATTTAAATCCAATTATTTACCGGGTTATTTTTTCTGCTAACGGTACTTTACCCGTCTTTTAGCATTAACAGAGTTTGATTACCAAACCCGTTTTCGGGGTGTTACAGAATATTCCAAACATCACCTGCCACGTCCACAATCTTCAAATCCATCTTACGATTCAGTCCAAGATCTTCAACATGTTTTTTTAAAAAGGCGCTGTAACAAACAACGAACAATTGAATAAACAAAGAAGTAACACATCTTTAAAATCTGACTAAAGTATTATATATTAGTAAACTCATCATCACAAACTTACAAAATGACCGTCCACACGGAAAGAAATAAGTACGATCTGATTATCTTCTGTAACACCCCGAAAATTTGCGTCCTATAATGTGTTGACACGTGTCATAGGTTTGAACGTGTGAAAGAATGTTCTTGAAGGACTAAAGTTGACAAACAATGAAACTGTGTAAAAATAAGGGTTCAAAGTGTCAACAACGAATAAATATACTTTGCAATAACCCTACATGATGTTTATAACCTTAAACGAATAGATCATGGATCATACGAAGCGAATTGTGAAAGAAAGTGAGAGATTACAAACTACTGGGGTTAAATGTGCCAACATGTTTAAGTTATACCTCTGAGTGACCTTTTAACAAACCCGAAGCTTTGTAACGATTAATTATGCTCACTAGAATGTACCACAAAAATTTCATGAAGTTTCGTTATCGTATGAGCAAGTTGTGATAAAATTCGTGTGTGAGGGTTAGAATCGTCAACATGGAAATTTAGGGCTTTTCGGGTGATCACAAAGTTACCCGAGGACTTGACAAAGTGGGTATAAGTATTAAAGCCCCTATATATAAATTACAAAGCCTCATAATGCAAAGAATTGTGCGAAAGCGATGTTTAGGAGGACCAAGGACCAAAACAACAAATTCTGAAAATTGGTTAAAGGTAATAAGGGGCCTCGCGCCACGCGATGACCCCCTGGGGGTACCCTCGCGTCACGCGAGGGGTCCTCTGATGCTGAAACGATTGGCAGCTGTCTGTTGCTGCCTTTAACCGACTTAAAACCCAAGTTTTCGATACTTTGGGCTGCCTAAGATGGTTTCTAGCCTATAGGACACTTGTGGATGATAATGCAACACCCCTAGACTTATGTGTTGATCATCTAAGAATGTTTGAAGTTGTTTATAAGACCCACATGTTACTACATTGATCATTCATCAACTCCTGAGCATTTCCAGAGCATTCAAGCAGGCCACAAGCATTCCAAATCATCCATTAGTCGTGTGTAAGTGCCTTTGATCCTTCTTGTTTGAGTTATACTTAGTTTATAGCCTAGAAATCAAACCGTCGTAACTACGGTTTGACTTTGTGATAAATCACAATCGGTCCAGAGATTTGTCGAATCGAAAGTTGTTATAAGTTGGTATTTATATGGTTAATAAACCCCTAAAAGGGCACTCACTGATTCGAATCCTAACTAGGTCGTTTGTCGAGTCAAAGGTTATCCGAAAAAGTCAACAGAAACATTAATCGCATATTTAACGATACGGAAGGCGTGTAACCTGTTTTATCAGTCATACAACTTGAAAATAAGTATAATAACTTGTATAAGCTTGTTTGATTCGACAACTTTATGTATTGAACCGATTCGGAACCGAGAGACGCAAAAGTTTGACTTTTGCTTTGACCTCAGTTCTGACCCGATTTATATAGGTTTAGACATGCCTTAAATTTCCATTAGGACCTAGTTGCATGTGTGTATAAGCCTCTGCGTTTATACCACTCGAATCCCTAATCGTCCGATGTTTCCGTTAAACGCCTAAATATTGACCGTAATGCCCTTATGACCATAAAACGAGATTTTTGGAAATGTGAAAGTGCCATAATCTTAGTTACTGATTTTTAGACTTGTACCTAAAATTTCACATCAGTTGGAGGTCTAGATAAGGAGTTATGCTTAATGACGTAATTTGGATGCTTTTAAGTAATTAAACGGCGTCATTAGCGTAAAGCCTATCTAAACCAAATTTTGGACACCAAACCTTTTACCCACTGATGTGATATAATATTTTGGGATTTTTAAAGATTTTTAATTATTTTTAAACTGATCATAAGCTAGGTTTATCGCCTTGATTCGGTTAATACCAAAAATACCCTTATCGGCCATAAAATGAGTTTTACAAATCCTTTTAACGCCAATCCAATTGCTATTGATTTTAAATAATAAATGGAGTATTTTGAGCCTGTTTAAATGACCAGAAAACTCAGAATCCTATTTTAACCCGTACGTCGCGTAAAACGGCGTTATACGCATATTAAGCGCATAGTAAGGGTCTTAAAACCATTTTGCCACATAGGACTTAACACCAACTGATATACCAAGTTAAAATAAACTATTTTACTGATTTATTCAGACCCGGATCACAGAAGCTTAACTGATCCCTTTTATAATCTTTAAAATGACCAAAATACCCTTATGGGGCTTAATATGAGATTAAACTCGTTTTGGGCATAACGGAAGGTATCCTACTGATATCACAACATATTTAAGGCATGTTAACTTAGGAAACCTGTTTAGGACTCTTATGGATACCCGTTACGCTTCGTACGCGTTCGGTTCGGTTTATGTAACTAGTTTACATAAATTAGCCGAAACGGGTCAAACCTTATCGGTTTTATCTCAAAATCCAGAATGTGTATAATATACCCATATTATACAAATCTCCGAACTTGTCGGGTCTAAGTCACATTCCATTCCAGTCTTCGCTTTATCATGCGTTTGAACCGTATCTTCCTTTTGAAAACTAACCGGTCTAAGTCATGACTTAATTAAAGACCCGTTAGGATTCTAATAGGTTATTAAAAACCTTCGTTCCAGATTTAGGAGCCCAGTAAAAGCTATCTGCACTTGCTGATTTGATACGGCTGGGATTGAATTTATATTTAGCTCAGGTAAATACTTTTAACTTATTTTCCCTATACGGGCTTGGGGTACGGTATATAAAATACCGCTTGGTCCAACATTGAATCTTTAATCGAATAGAGGTTAAAACATTGATATGCTCTGTTTTGAAATGTTTTGTTGCTTAAAGCCTTTGGGGGGTTAATGACCATGTCCCGGATATCCCTGGCATCATTTTACGAAATGGCCACGACCTCAGCACTCAGGTGTAGGCGTACACCTGTCAGTGTCTCATTATATAAAGTGGTGTGTCCATTGATCTTTAACCCGATCTACGGATCGGGCTACTGAACGCATAAGAAACATGTAATTCGTTTACAAGTATTATATATTTACATAATTATCCCAAGTTATAAAATATTATTTGTGCCTTGCGCCTTAAATGCATTTTCTTAAACTCTTTTCAAAATGAGTCGGTTGATTGTATTTACCAGTGTAAACTGACGTATTTTCTTAAAAAGGTTAAGTGCAGGTACTACGCGAAATAGGCTGGCTTGTCTCCTAGCATCCACATTAAGTCTCGCCAGCTTGGATGTCATAAACTGTTGAACATTTGTTTCCTTTTTAAATTTGATCTACCTGTGGATTTATATTCGACTGTTTGTGATACTTAATATTACAATATCGTTGGTTGAATTAAATCTATACTTTGCTTCCGCTGTGCATTTAAATATCGTGTTGTTTGACTATTATGTTGCCAACCACGTCACGATACTCCCCTACCGGGCCCACCGGTGACACGTGGAAAAATCGGGGTGTGACAGGTTGGTATCAGAGCCAACATTGAGTGAATTAAACACTATCTTTTTGCCTTTAATCTCAATGACACATTAGCACATACCTTGACCTTCTGAGTCTAGACTTAACATAGGAATATTCTCAATCCTTATCTGGAATTTCTGCTTCCAAAATTTTTATATTTTGGATAAGTCGCCAAGCGAAGAAGCCGTAATAATAATTCTCCACACCAGGAGCCATGATTTGCTGACCTTCGTTCAGCGGCTAGGAACATGCAACCAAGGAGAAAGCAGTCAGAAATAAAATGAAGAAGAAACTCCTTGTGCTTAAGATCGTTTCCTTAATAGTCCTTCTAAGGACATAATTACTTTTCAGTTCCTTCGAGGACAACATTATTCCTTTTAAGTCCCGTCTAGGGCACATCTGTATTTTTAATTTTGTGGTGGAATTATTAACTTTAAATTTTCATTCAGACATTCCTTTTATAAGATCTACCTTTATATAAAATGGGAAAATCTAAAAAGGACGAGACCTAGCCACGCAATATATTGAGGCAGGGCAAAGATGGTAGTTCCATAATTAGATTAAGATCCATATTTAACACCTCAATTAAGGATTGTTCTGCGTTAAATATTAATAAGAATCTTAAGAGTGAAACCTAGCCTTCGGGTCATTTTAAGGCCGGGCCATGATGGTAAGACCTGTTTAAAAGATTCGAATCCCTGTTAACATCTGTAAATATGTTAACACTCCTGACAGACGTGATTCATTAAAATCACACACGTCATTCTTATTAATGGATTCTTCAAAAGATTCCTAACCCAATGTAATGATCTCTGAATCATGGGTTTAGATCATCACTTGAGATGATCATATTTTGACCATACATGGTAATATAGCGCCTACAGGCCCTGCTCATTTCCATATGAGCCAAAAGACAGTAGTAGCGACGACTCCCTGTCAGATAAAGGTAATGAACTAGGTTCAACTCTTCATGCTTTGATTCTTTGAAATCATAGCTTATAATTTATAATTGTCCTTGTGACTAGGCCATTTGTGCTATCAGTATACCTTCGTGTCTTGATTCTCTGAAATCATGACTTATAAATTAAACTTGTCTACGCGACTAGGCCATTTGTGCTATTACTAACTTATAAATTAGGATTCATGATAAAAATCCTGGATAAAATAAATATCATTCCTTACCTGCCAATATAGATATTAAAAGAGAATCTTAAAAGGTTTGACCTAGCTAAGATGGTAAAACCTGTTTAAAAAGAGATTCAGACCCTTGTTAACATCTGAAAATGTGTTAACACTCCCGACAACCGTGATGCTATAAAAATCACACTTGTCATCCTTATATTAGAAATTTTTCCAAATCCCTTATTTAGCGTAAATGATCAATAGGAATCATGGCTGGTAAACGTCGAAAATGATGTACGCATCAAAACATCCATTTGGGAAGTATACATACGAGTAAAGATGAATACATGAAAAAGATAGTTTTATTTCATAACTTCTTGTCAAGACAATGAACTATGAAATTTTCTGACCCAAAGGAATCATCGATTATGTTTTAAAATTTCCCTAGTGACAAGGCCTCCGAGCCATCATAAGTCTTTTGGAACAAGCCCTTGTGCTATATATAAAAGATGTCAGTATGACATTGGCAGTCGTGACTTATGTCCCCTGTCCAATAAATATGGAGGATTATTTTACGCTTAAATGCCAAAGATGGTTTATTTAAACTTAGGCAAAACATAATCAAATAAATTAAATTCTATCTATTGGCCTATATGGTTTAATTGCGCCATGGCTATCTATTCATCAAATTCGACAATTCACTATATGATTAAACAAATTGTTTCTACTTGGATAGTAGCCTTCAAAGCTTCACCATGGCTGACTCCTCTGAAGCTCACCATCATCCAGTTAATCAGAATGATGAAGTAAGACTGAACTTAACAAGAACCGAGTTACAGGCTATGTTAAATACGGCCATAATTAACGTTGTGGATCGCGTGCTGAGGGATCACAAACGGAAGGGCGATGATACCCCAATTCAAGGTCGTAAAAAGGGTAAGACCGGTTCAAACCATAGCCCGTCCAAGCCAAAGGGGGCAAAGCCCAAATGCAATAACTGCAGGAAGCAACATTCTGGAAAATGCACCATCGACCCACGTGCTAATTTATGTGGAATTTGCAAAACCAAGGGTCACAAGACCTTGGATTGCAAGAAGATGGAGGACGCAACCTGTAACGGTTGCAATGAAATAGGGCACATCAAAACTAATTGCCCTAATAAAACCAAGAAGTCTGGGAAGGATTCGAAGGACAAACCACGGACTGGTAAAAAGCCCAAATGCAAAACCTGTAGGAAATATCACCTCGGGAAATGCAGATATGAAGTTCCGCCTCTACCCTGTGGAATCTGCAAGTCCAGGGAGCATAAGACCTTGGGTTGCAAGGGATTGGGAGACGCAACCTGCTACGGTTGCAATGGAAAAGGGCATATTAAGACCAACTGCCCTAAACACGCTAAAAAGCTTGAGGAAGATAAGAAGACCAAAGCTGGAAGCTCTCAAATAGATGCTAAGGATATTGTTCAGGATAACAATGTCACCACAGGTACTTTCTTTACCAGTAACGCTTATGCTAGAGTATTAATTGATTCATGTTCAGATAAGTCTCTCATAGACAATAGATATTGTAAATCATTAAATCTGCCTGTTAACAACTCTAAGCGTTAAGTATAAAGTAAAATTAACCGATAACACCTCGGAGACTGCTCCAGCAATATTAAATGGATGTTTTATATCCATTAGGAATTACCCTTCTCCGCTGTCCTTGTTTCGTTAATAAGAGGACTCTATATAGTAATAGGTAAGGATTTGTCGTCTCGTGACCAAGCCCATATTGTGGGTGATAAGAAGCAGTTAATTATCAAGACTGTCATTTTGAAGGTTTGCTTCGGATCAGAAGATCCATGCGGCCCGCGTAAGCCCTGGGTGATACCTTACGCGGCCCGCGTCAAAAAAATGGTGGAATTGGCCGTCCCCGGAATCGAACCTGGGTCTAGGCCGCACCCTTTCGCGCGCCTAGCCAACCGAGCTAGGTGCCTAGTTTATGAAATTTCCATTCTTATTTAATATAAACACATGTACAATAACTTCCTTACTTCTTACTACAATCACCTACTTATCCTTCTTAGGTTAACTAAGCACTTGGTGAATTCGGTATTTTATACCAAAACTTCGAGTATGGAAAAACTCAGAAAGAGATTTCAATAATAAAAAGGGGGCCATCGATTTCATGAAAATTGATGGATGAAGTAGAAACCATTAAGTATATCAGCGGTTATGCTGGAAAGAACCTGGTAAAGCATATATCACAGTCATTTGATGACAATACCCTAAATTAGTGAGGATATTAAGGAAATCCTCAAGAGAGATCATATTATACATTGTGGAATGGTCCAAGTTTTAAGGACCTTATTAGAAAAAAAAAAACCTAGTATCCGTTTCGCGAAAAAGGGAAAAGACGGAATAAGAATTTTCTGACTCTCGCCATAAAAGTTCTAGACTGTCGACAGTGTGTCGCAAATTTTTAATTCATTGGCTGAGATAGTACCCTATTAAAGCACAAAATTATTAGTGGTTAGCATTGGCAATAAGAGGGCACATTAAGGTTTGAAAACCTACTCATTAAGAATCCATTATGGATCTACCTCAGCTACCCACGTTATAATGATTAAGAAGTAACCAGTCAAAGTTGAGACTGCCCTAAGGGTATCTAAGATATTACAGCTAAGTTAGAAGGATTAATAGTGGAGGAGTTTAGCCCTCCTGTTGAATAATTAGAGACAGCTCATATTGTGAATTTCACCAGATAAACCCTTATTGTGAATTTATTGCTATAAATTACATGTGGTTACGGGTGCTGTTAAGTCTCTCACCAGACCATAAACTTAGCAAACCTTTAGAAATTTTCCCTGCAAGAACCCCAGATGTTAGGTGTAAGGTAGAACCTTCAGGCAAATAATATGAACCATTTCTTCTGTTCTTGTCAGAAACCTTTAGGCATAAAATTTTTAGAAGTATCATCTCTCTAAAAGGAAGTGCGAAAGCATATATAGTTGATATCTCTTTAATCTCTACCGATTCCGAATACCAGGTGGTATGATAAAAGCGTCATATGAAGATTGGTGTATCTTAATAAGTTCCATAGATTGCTTCCATGCCTGATCAGTATGGAGGTTTAATGCATGGGACCACAAAGGTATTCCGAGAGGTCATATGGTACTAAATTCAACTAATGGTATTCAGAGAAGATATCCAGGATGGAATTATCCAAGTAAATGTTCCAGATCAAGAAATTCGTGGACTCGTAACGTAAAAGTGTCACTTAATGGACACAAGCAAAGATGGATGAATTGGAGCTTGAGATTTATAAAATCTCTGTAACCTCCTTATATCTTGATCATCTTCTTCTAAGATTACCCTGTTTACCCCAGAGAGGCAGGTAGAATTAAGGGATATATCCCAGTTAGAGCGGCATTATTATGAGATCTCCAAGACAGCTAGTACCATTTTGGCAGAATTGAAAACCCTGGTCAAATAAGTTTTAAGATATAGATTCATATAGCCTAACTCAATATCCAGAGAGTTCGGTATAGTTAGATATGAAAGACGGTTCATTTTGCTTATGCATTTTTACCGCAACCCAAATTAGGCAACGATTAAGGATTTGCCATCAGCTGCCCAGGACTGTCGATTTGTTCGACTCACGACAAGGATTAGCTATTCCTTAAAATTAGTTAAGCAGTGGTTAGAATAACAATCTCACCTTAAAAATAAGCTTTACTATAACAATTGATATGTAAGTATTAAGGCTACTCCTTTGGAGACCTTGAATAGATGGAATGTTAAATATCTAGTGTTAGATAGAGAATTGGTAAGTCCAATTATCAAGATCTGAAAGTTGCCTGGGGGACAACAAATAAGATTATACAAATCCATAATCGATTGTAGGTTGCCAGTATATGGCAAGAAATCGAGGAGTTATGAAAATAGCAAACTTCCTAAGTTCTTGTTAAGGAATATGGTTTAACAAAAGATATCACCCAGGAAGGGTGTACCAAATTTGTGAAATTTCAGGCTAGTTAAGCTCTGAATATATGAAAATCATTCGAAGGAAATCAAATGTATCAAGATCAAGTAGCTAGTAAGCTAAAACCTACTTAAGGAGTTTGACGGAGCTCGCCATACATTGCACACTAGTGACTGAAGGATGTGTTCCACAAATAAGTCAAGAAGCACTATCACATAATGATATGCAGAATTATGATATGATGAGCATCCTGTATCGATTGAGGATCGACAGGTCAAGAAGCTCCAAAAGGATACATACGCCTAATATAAGAGTCACTTTGGGAGCTTGGAAAGACTCCAGATATGCTATAAAAGTTAAGTCCCTTATGCGACAAAGAGTCCTTCCAGCATTCTAACAAATCTCGAGGTCGAGATTTCTTTTAAGGGGGTGAGGATGTAACACCCCGAAAATTTGCGTCCTATAATGTGTTGACACGTGTCATAGGTTTGAACGTGTGAAAGAATGTTCTTGAAGGACTAAAGTTGACAAACAATGAAACTGTGTAAAAATAAGGGTTCAAAGTGTCAACAATGAATAAATATACTTTGCAATAACCCTACATGATGTTTATAACCTTAAACGAATAGATCATGGATCATACGGAGCGAATTGTGAAAGAAAGTGAGATATTACAAACTACAGGGGTTAAATGTGCCAACATGTTTAAGTTATACCTCTGAGTGACCTTTTGACAAACCCGAAGCTTTGTAACGATTAATTATGCTCACTAGAATGTACCACAAAAATTTCATGAAGTTTCGTTATCGTATGAGCAAGTTGTGATAAAATTCGTGTGTGAGGGTTAGAATCGTCAACATGGAAATTTAGGGCTTTTCGGGTGATCACAAAGTTACCCAAGGACTTGACAAAGTGGGTATAAGTATTAAAGCCCCTATATATAAATTACAAAGCCTCATAATGCAAATAATTGTGCGAAAGCGATGTTTAGGAGGACCAAGGACCAAAACAACAAATTCTGAAAATTGGTTAAAGGTAATAAGGGGCCTCGCGCCACGGGACGACCCCCTGGGGGTACCCTCGCGTCACGCGAGGGGTCCTCTGATGCTGAAACGATTGGCAGCTGTCTGTTGCTGCCTTTAACCGACTTAAAACCCAAGTTTTCGATACTTTGGGCTGCCTAAGATGGTTTCTAGCCTATAGGACACTTGTGGATGATAATGCAACACCCCTAGACTTATGTGTTGATCATCTAAGAATGTTTGAAGTTGTTTATAAGACCCACATGTTACTACATTGATCATTCATCAACTCCTGAGCATTTCCAGAGCATTCAAGCAGGCCACAAGCATTCCAAATCATCCATTAGTCGTGTGTAAGTGCCTTTGATCCTTCTTGTTTGAGTTATACTTAGTTTATAGCCTAGAAATCAAACCGTCGTAACTACGGTTTGACTTTGTGATAAATCACAATCGGTCCAGAGATTTGTCGAATCGAAAGTTGTTATAAGTTGGTATTTATATGGTTAATAAACCCCTAAAAGGGCACTCACTGATTCGAATCCTAACTAGGTCGTTTGTCGAGTCAAAGGTTATCCGAAAAAGTCAACAGAAACATTAATCGCATATTTAACGATACGGAAGGCGTGTAACCTGTTTTATCAGTCATACAACTTGAAAATAAGTATAATAACTTGTATAAGCTTGTTTGATTCGACAACTTTATGTATTGAACCGATTCGGAACCGAGAGACGCAAAAGTTTGACTTTTGCTTTGACCTCAGTTCTGACCCGATTTATATAGGTTTAGACATGCCTTAAAGTTCCATTAGGACCTAGTTGCATGTGTGTATAAGCCTCTGCGTTTATACCACTCGAATCCCTAATCGTCCGATGTTTCCGTTAAACGCCTAAATATTGACCGTAATGCCCTTATGACCATAAAACGAGATTTTTGGAAATGTGAAAGTGCCATAATCTTAGTTACTGATTTTTAGACTTGTACCTAAAATTTCACATCAGTTGGAGGTCTAGATAAGGAGTTATGCTTAATGACGTAATTTGGATGCTTTTAAGTAATTAAACGGCGTCATTAGCGTAAAGCCTATCTAAACCAAATTTTGGACACCAAACCTTTTACCCACTGATGTGATATAATATTTTGGGATTTTTAAAGATTTTTAATTATTTTTAAACTGATCATAAGCTAGGTTTATCGCCTTGATTCGGTTAATACCAAAAATACCCTTATCGGCCATAAAATGAGTTTTACAAATCCTTTTAACGCCAATCCAATTGCTATTGATTTTAAATAATAAATGGAGTATTTTGAGCCTGTTTAAATGACCAGAAAACTCAGAATCCTATTTTAACCCGTACGTCGCGTAAAACGGCGTTATACGCATATTAAGCGCATAGTAAGGGTCTTAAAACCATTTTGCCACATAGGACTTAACACCAACTGATATACCAAGTTAAAATAAACTATTTTACTGATTTATTCAGACCCGGATCACAGAAGCTTAATTGATCCCTTTTATAATCTTTAAAATGACCAAAATACCCTTATGGGGCTTAATATGAGATTAAACTCGTTTTGGGCATAACGGAAGGTATCCTACTGATATCACAACATATTTAAGGCATGTTAACTTAGGAAACCTGTTTAGGACTCTTATGGATACCCGTTACGCTTCGTACGCGTTCGGTTCGGTTTATGTAACTAGTTTACATAAATTAGCCGAAACGGGTCAAACCTTATCGGTTTTATCTCAAAATCCAGAATGTGTATAATATACCCATATTATACAAATCTCCGAACTTGTTGGGTCTAAGTCACATTCCATTCCAGTCTTCGCTTTATCATGCGTTTGAACCGTATCTTCCTTTTGAAAACTAACCGGTCTAAGTCATGACTTAATTAAAGACCCGTTAGGATTCTAATAGGTTATTAAAAACCTTCGTTCCAGATTTAGGAGCCCAGTAAAAGCTATCTGCACTTGCTGATTTGATACGGCTGGGATTGAATTTATATTTAGCTCAGGTAAATACTTTTAACTTATTTTCCCTATACGGGCTTGGGGTACGGTATATAAAATACCGCTTGGTCCAACATTGAATCTTTAATCGAATAGAGGTTAAAACATTGATATGCTCTGTTTTGAAATGTTTTGTTGCTTAAAGCCTTTGGGGGGTTAATGACCATGTCCCGGATATCCCTGGCATCATTTTACGAAATGGCCACGACCTCAGCACTCAGGTGTAGGCGTACACCTATCAGTGTCTCATTATATAAAGTGGTGTGTCCATTGATCTTTAACCCGATCTACGGATCGGGCTACTGAACGCATAAGAAACATGTAATTCGTTTACAAGTATTATATATTTACATAATTATCCCAAGTTATAAAATATTATTTGTGCCTTGCGCCTTAAATGCATTTTCTTAAACTCTTTTCAAAATGAGTCGGTTGATTGTATTTACCAGTGTAAACTGACGTATTTTCTTAAAAAGGTTAAGTGCAGGTACTACGCGAAATAGGCTGGCTTGTCTCCTAGCATCCACATTAAGTCTCGCCAGCTTGGATGTCATAAACTGTTGAACATTTGTTTCCTTTTTAAATTTGATCTACCTGTGGATTTATATTCGACTGTTTGTGATACTTAATATTACAATATCGTTGGTTGAATTAAATCTATACTTTGCTTCCGCTGTGCATTTAAATATCGTGTTGTTTGACTATTATGTTGCCAACCACGTCACGATACTCCCCTACCGGGCCCACCGGTGACACGTGGAAAATCGGGGTGTGACATCTTCATTCCCAACAACCATACCACTTTCATTGACATTAACGATGTCCTGTACACCTTCAGTATCTGAACTCAACACAATCTCTTTTATCACCTTTTCTTTAATAACAGCACAAACCTCCGGTGGAAGAACTAAATCACAGGTAGCACAATTGAAAACCGTGATATGAAAAGTCTGAAGATCTATCATCTCAAAGACAATGAGATGATCAGCAGTTAATGACAACTCATTCTTTATCTCCTTCCATCCGGTAATTATGTAACGTTCATTGTTGATATCTTCCATCCCTACAGACCAATTCTGGTTTTCAGATCCTTTAATAAGAACCGGATATGAAGGAATAGTGTTTAACATCTTGTGATGAACAAAAGAACGATTAATACTCTATAATCAGAATAAAACACATTATATAGTACATTAGTAAAAATATATCAGAAAATTAAGTAAAAAAACACAACAATTAAACAACTGTATCTCCAATAAAATTACATGATGAATAATATTCGAAGTTACATACCTCATAATCTTCGTTACCAGATGGTTTGTAGTAAAACTCTTCACAAGGAGCAAGTGCAATGTCTTGATAAAAATACAATATTCTGAAACTTTGTAATGCTTCTTCATAATGAAATATCAACCATGAATCTGAAGGTATTTTCAAACTGTCTACCAACTGACACCAACCATTATAAAAATAATATCTGCCATTGCTTAGAGGATAGATCTTGACTTTAAAAACATTTCCAGTTGTGGTCCGGATGTTTGTATTTCCAATTGGATAATTAAACTGTTGAATCCAATTTTGATATTGTTTTGGCCAAATCTAAGCATAAATAAAAGAAACACTTTTATTGCTAATTATCATACCAAAAAATTAAAATTAAGTGTTAAAGTAAGATCGGATAAAACTACTAACCAAACATTTCCTTTTACTGCTTTGAAGGTAACACGGAAATCCATAAATCATTCTCACATAAAACTGTAACAGTATCAATCATATAGAATCAAAATCAATAACATTAAGAAACAAATGAATACAATCCATTAAGGTATGCAATACATCTAAATAAAAGATGATGCAACTAATATATATCAAAACAACAATAGACAACATCAAAAAGGTGAGAATACATGTAATTTCTTATCATATCGAAATATATATATATATATATATATATATTTACATCAAATCATATAATTAAAACTTAAAAACTACTTTTCCGATTAAGTATCACAAATAGACATGAAGGATCATCAGCTGAATAAATTGCATAGAAAAACAGGATAGTGACTTGTGTCTATTCCAAACAAAAACTTAAAAACAGTATAGCAACTACTAATCAAAATAAGTTCAACTTTTCAAATACACATGATAATACATCAGATAAAATCAGAAATTTATATTATACTTCAGAATAACAACCTTACATCAACAACTTTATAAACAACTTTACAAATAAACGTGACAATACATTAGTAAAGATTGAAATTTTATAGCATACATCAGAATCACAGCAACAACTTTATAAATAACTTTATAAATAACTTTACAAATACAAATCAGAATAAGATAAATACATGAGCAAAGTGAAATCCAATAAAATCAACAATGGATAAGACAAATGGTAGAAACAGCAACTGCAGATCACTTTTTTTAGAATCATATATGTCTATCATAACATGCATAATAACTACATAGTAATCGGATATACAAAAAAATTAAGGCCTTTCAGAAATTGTTCCAGTATAAGCCGCAACAATAAACACAATCATAACCAACAATGGATTGGAAAAAAAACAGGGAGATACATGAATACACCACGGTCGATTACAACTTCTTCATTAAAATAGCAAGAACCATAATCGGCTATTGAAATCAAAACTACTAAAAGAATAAACATGTAAAAATACAAAACAAATCCGATTATTTAACAATACCTTTATTATTATACAAGATGATATTGATGAAGATAGGAAGAAATCGAAGAAGATGACAGAGTTTGTTGGAGAAAGTGTAGAAAGAAACGTGGAGAGAGAAACGAACCGAGGTTTTGTGAGGATCTTTAAAAAGTTAGAAGTTTAAAAATATCCCATCTAACCGGGTCGGATCATCCCATTTAGTTTTTCGTCAACATATGTTTGACTTTTGGTCAATAGCTGTTTGAGTTTTGGTTAACATCTCATTTAGTATTCAACCGAAATTTGAATAAGTCAATCAGTGGTTTGAAATCTGTTTGACTTTTAGTCAACAGATGGATGGAAACCCATGTTAGATTAAACAGTGTTTTGAAGTTTTGAACAGATGTTTAAACATCTATTTAGACTTAAACAGATGTTGGGGCTTAAACAAATGTTTGGCGTTCTATATCAGTTGTTTGGACTTAAACAGATGTTTGGATTTAAACAGATGTTTGGCCATAAACAGATGTTTGGCAATAAAGATATGTTTGGCCTTAAACAAATGTTTAAAGTTAAACAGATGTTTGCTCATAAAGAGATATTTGGCCTGAAACCAAACATCTGCTTAAGGTCAACATCTGTTTCACTATTCGCCAACAACTGTTTGACTTTTGGTCAACATCTGTTAAAATATAAACACTGTTAACATAAATTAAAAATAATTAGCTAATAGACGGCACACAATTAGCAACTTAAATCATCAAGACCCTTAATAATTTGACCATATCGTGTGTTTTATCTTAGATGGGACAACTCGAAAAGAAAATTCACTAAAAGGATAACATATTAAACGGCTCAAAAAAAAGCTCAAAGAGTATTTTTACGGCAAAACAGGATTAACAAACAATGCCAATAGTCAAGTCAACCATGTTTCTTTCACCTTTGACTTTCAATGTCAATTCAGTTACTTACCAAATTCACAAATATATAAAATTCCTTATATAACCGCAAACATTAACACACCTAGGAATCTTAACTCTGCTATAAACTGTAAAATACAAACCCAAATATCACATTTCCATTGTGAATCTTTATTGCCTCATCAATAATTCCCTGACTTGACCTTTGAATTGTAATTCAAAGTCTAAGGAATCTGTATCATCCTCATCCCTGCACAGTGTAAGATCAAGGAGATCTTGCAGATCTTCAACACCCAGGCCCAGTGCTTGTTCCCTTGATATTTTCTTCACCTCACCACTGGATTTGATCAGAGTCAATACTGTCTGTTTGTCAGATATCCACTCTAGTATTTTTTATTCCAGTGGGTTTCTTCGGAGAGGTTTTATCGATGATGAGTTTGGAGATGGTGGCCTGGTAATGACTGGCTGAGCAGTATTTGTAGTTTGTGTCAATTCAAGTTTTTCTCCTATCATATGCTTAAGGCCTATTTTTACAACGTAATCCCCTGCTGCTTTATCTACTTCGGTTTCTGCATCCATCTGCTTTTGTTTCCTTGTTTGGTAAAGGATGGCAGCAGGTGGAACAGTGAATCTCCTGATTTGTAGCTTTTTTGGCTTAGCTGGAACCACTGCTTCAGGGCAAACAGGATTTTGGGGAACATTAGGATTTTTCTTTCTTAATTCTTCCAGCTTTTTGTAAGAGGCGAACACTTTATCCTCTTTCCACCTTGCCACTTGGTTCTTTGACCCAAAATTAGCTGTTATTAACTCTTCTTTCATTCTCTTCAGCTGCAGAGTCCTATCTGGTACATTTTTCTTAAACTTTTCCCAGATAGGAGGAGTCTGCTTCACCTTGTTTTTGATCATATCTTGAATTCTGCTTGTTTCACTTTCTAGCTCACTGATGGTCCATTCTTTGTACTGGTACTTTTCTCCCTTGTATGTTTTGTAATCCATGATATAGTCAAGATAATGTTTCCTCAAGGTTTCATCAGCTCTTTCTGATAAATTTTGACAGAGATCTTTTGCAAACTGCTCCAAAGTTTTGACTTGGGTTAGCAGATATTGGTAGCATGTTTGAATCTCTCTGTCAGATTTTCCTTCTGTATTTCTTTTGGAGATATCCTCTGCTTGTTGAGCCTTTAACTTCAAGTATTCTTCAATGTTATTAGGCCTTGGATATCCTTGAACAGATGGCAAGTTCCTTTTAGCAGGGCCATCTTCAGAGTAGAAGGATTTGATCTCCTCTCTAACTGCTTCAAGATCTAATGGATGCTGGACTCCTGCAGGAAAAATGGCAGTGTTTGAATTTGAGACTTGTGCTGAAGAGAGTGGGACATGATTGGGAATGGTAACAAGGGACAGTGGTTGGGTGGATGTTTGCGGTGGTGAAGGGTCAACATTCAGAATTATCCTTCTCCTTTTATGTTTTGGAGAGGTTGCTGGTGTTTTGGTGGGTTGAGTGGTAGATGGTTGACTAACAGTTGTTAAAACAACTGGTGTTTCAACAACTGTTGCCATTACAACAGATGATGTGTCACCTGAAGTATTTTGCTTTTTGGAAGGTGGTGTTGATGGTAATGAGGATGTTTTTAATGGTAATGTGATTTGTGGTAAGGCAGTGGATTGAGTGTGTGTTGAAGTGGTGGCAATTGTTGGTGTAACATATGTTGAAACCACTGAAGTACCAACAGCTGTTGATACAACAGATGTTTTAACATCTGCTCGTTTTGAGGTTTGATGTGTGGAGCTTTTGGGAGGTGTGGATTTGGGTTCCCTAACTTTTCTAGTAGGCTGTTTTCTTTTAGGCTCAGGATTTACTTCATTCTTGGGCTCAGAAACACCCTGCTCATCCTTCTCCATAAAAACTCTTTTCTCCTGTTGCCACCTTGCTTTATCCTTTGCCTCCATATCCCTTTTTAACCTTGCTTTTGCATCAACAATGACATTTGTGGTTACATCAAACTTTTTAGTACCATCTAGCTTAGGTATGTCTGCAAGCATAGTGGATTTGTCTGGTGCAATGTACAAACCATCTTCATATTCCTTTTTCTTTAGCTGCTTCATTTTCTCCCCCTTTTTGGCATCAGCTGGTGGTGGGTTTTCCACAAATATGATAGTAGGAGGAGCAGAATCAGTGGTTTTCAGCAAATGGGCCTTGATTGCCTTTATGTCTGCTTGTGTATCCATGAACCTAGCTTCCATCATATTTCTGATCTTTTGAATCTGTATTTCATGTTGCTGATCAGCATATGCCCTTTGTTGGTGAAGCAGAGGTTGAAATAAACTCCAAAGCTCAGTGGGAGTAGGAGTAGATGATGGAGCAGATGTTGTATTTGTTGCAGCAGTGGGTGTTGCCTTTTGTGCTTGTAACAACTGTTGCAGCATTGACTTAATATCTGCAACAGATGCGTCCAATTTGTCAACCCTCTCCATCAATTCCTTGTACATTAAACCATCACCCAAGTTAATGGGATCATCTGATTTCCTACTGGCAGTGGTTGTATCAGCAGTTGACTTAGGGAAAGTTTCCCAAAAGTCATCCACAGATGCCCCTTTTTCTTGGTACTGGGGACTTCTTTCCTCAGCAACTGACATCCTTTTAATAGAACCAGTGGTTGGAACAAAGACACCAGCGGATATCACAGTTGCTGGAGAGGAAATTGCCTTCAAGGGAGTCTTATTGATGAAACAACTGGCCAGGTGTAGATCAGTGGATCCAACACCTGTAGTTGCTGCTCCAATTGAACTACTGACAGGAAGTACTTGTATTTCCTGCAGTGTAACCTCCTCAGTTGTTGGTGGGTTAGCAATGATTGAGACACCAGACCCAGTCACTTGTTGAGGTATATTCTCATTAACAGGTGTTTGAGAAGAACTGGTTTGTGTCTGGGCTAAATAAACTGCATCCAACAAAAGTTTTGTTTCTGGGGGAATTTGAGAAGTGAGGATAGGTGTAGAAAGCGAATTTTCCCCAGGCAGTGGGCTGTGAATGATGGAATCAAGTGATTCCAGAGCATCATAATTTGGTGTCCCTATTATTACAACCTGCTCTTTTTTAGAAGAAGCAGGAGGAGTTTGAGGCTCAGGTTGAGATCTTTCTTCCAACTGCTGTGAGGTAGTAGCAGCAGTGGTTATTGGTGACTTTTGTGTTGTCACTGGTAGTTGCTCTGGGATCTCATCTTCCAGAGTTACCTTTGTTTTGGGTTTGGGGGGCTTTTGTGATTTTTTCTGTTTTGGTCTTTTGGAGGTTTTAGGTGGGGGTTTAACAGCAGTTGTTTTGTTGCTATCATCACCTTGAGTAGTGGGCTCAACAGCAGGTGCCTGAGGAGCAGTGGTAGCTGCTGAAGTCTGCTCAGGAACCTCTGCTTGTGTTTTGGAAACTTTTGACATCCTTGTAAAGGTTTCAGAAGTGAGGCTCTTAATTGAAAAAGGATTGCCCTGGATAAGCACATGGGCATTATCTTCTGAAAATTTCTTTTTAAAATAGTAACTTAAAAACCTTGGAAAGAGCAAAAATGCCTTTTTATTAACATTTGTAACAAGATAATTGAAGATTTCCTGGGAATAGTTAAAATTTTCACCATGTAAGATAGCATAACCCAGATATTGAATCTTCAATGGGATTTCATTGAAAGCAGTGGTCTTGTTTGAGACACACATCAATAGGGTATGAAACAAAAACCTTGTGGCAGGAGGAAAACTGCCTTTTTCTAAAGTGTCTTTTTTTAATTTCCTCTTCATAACCCCTTTGAATGAAAAACGTTTGATACTCTTCTTTAGGGAAAGATGTTTTACCTTCAAGATCATCGAGTTGAAAAACCTACGAAATGGTTTGAGGTGTTATTGTGACTGGAACATCCTTTATAGAAGAATTGATGGCTAAGGGCTTTTTATCCTTAGTTTCCAACTTAGCATTTTTCCAGAATTCTTGCTGGGTATCCATGTAGATCGGATCATCACAAGTCAACAAAGTTTTGTACTTTGAAGACGACAGAGCATCAATGATGGAATTGAAGGTTTCGGTGTGACTGGGTTTTTCAAGTAAACCCAAGTAGTTATGTGTGGATTTGTGTGGGAGAGACATTGTGATTTGATTATGATTGCGTGAGGAAGAAGACGATGAAGAGGATGATTGATTTTGAGAGAAATGGATGATAACTGCTTTGAGAAAGGAATTTAGAATTCGATTCGACAGTAAAAACACTGTTTGGGGGTTTTGATCAGGGTTTTTTTTGGTGAAAAAGTGAATGCTGACGTGGCAGCGGTTACTAAAAGATCTTACCGCTATGTACTGTCCACGTGTCAACCTCTGATGATAATGGAGGACAGTTGGTAGGAAACCACTGATGGAACAATATCAGTGGTTTGCAACGGTTACAAATGAGAACAGTGACTAACTTTAAGCTAGCAGTGGATAGCCATCAGTGTGTTAAAACACTGATTTTGAACAACAATTTTTTTATTTTAACTTTAATTTTTATCACCAAAACAATATTCGAGGAACTCTTATCTCATTGGAATGTAACGATTAGATAAAAATGTAATTTCATTGTAATTCAAGTTTTCATTTAATAATTTCATTCTATAATTAATTAACAACATCAACAATAAAAATGTGAGCAGTGGATGATTTTTAGAAAAACCATTGATTCTAAATATCAGTGCATGTCAACAATAAAAAGGTGAGCAGTGACTATTTTTTAACTATCAGTGGATACCCAACAGTGATTGAAACACAGATGTTTGGTCAGTCAGTGGTTAACATGAAGAATGAAGAAACAGAGGTTGGCCTTCAGCAGTGGATAACATTTAACAATCACATGTTTGCGCTTAAACAAATGTTTGACATTAAAAAGAAGTTGGCCCATAAACAACTGTTTGCAAGAAAAGACCAATTTCAAGAATACTATAACCAAACAATCAAAATGAGGAGCTTAATAATCATCCAAATGTACTTCATTTTTATTCAGTGGATGTCAACTAACAAAATGTGAGCAGTGGTTGTTTTTTAACTAACAGTGGATAGCCAACAGTCATTGAAACACTGATATTTGGAGTTAAATAGATGTTTAACCTTAAACAGATATTTGCAACAAATAGATATCTGGCCATAAATAGAAGTTTAGCCTTAAACAAATGTTTGACCTTAAATAGAAGGTCTTAAACCAAACATTTGTTTAAGGTCAAGATGTATTTGACTATTGGTGAACCTCAGTTTGACTTTTGATGAACAGAAGTTTGACGTTTGGTCAACAGATGTTTGGAAACCCATGATAGATTAAACACTATGAATGAATAAACACTGAAGTATCATAAAACTTTAAACGAAAATCGTGAAAAGTTAAATGTGATACAACAGTTGAGAGGAGACGTTTGCATTTTAGGCTTGATTCTTATTTTGATTAACTGTTGATCATGTTGAGAGTTTTTATTCACACTGAGATTATTAAAATAAAGTATTTCATAGAAAAATTGAAATTTAATGAAATATTTATAAACTATTACACGCTAGAGTTAACACTTGTTAGGATTTCATAAACTCTGGCCTTTCTCCATGTGATTTCATGTTCTCTTTTGTTTTTCAGATCAGTTAGCATGTTGCAGATTTTCTGATCCTGTTTTAGAAGTTGGGTAACAAACTCTTCTGCATTTTTCTGGAAATCTGATGGAGGAGAGTGGAGGACTTCATCAAGCAATGCTATGCTGTTCCAGGTTTTCTTGTAATTAGTGTCATTAATTATGTCGACTTTCTTGTTTAGTTCTTCGTCTGTTCTTTTTTCTTTAAGTGACCACATCGAGAATTGGGTTTTAACATCGCTGGTGTCTGACCAGTGGTAGAAGCTGAAGTTTGCCATGGAGATTTTTGTTGAATTTTCTGATGTGGAACAATCTTTCACAGACAGTGATTTGTAGGACAGTTTTTTGATATTTTGAATGAAATGTAATTATCGATATTTTATAGAGTTTAAAAACGCGTCTACATGGTAAATGAAGAGGTTAATTGTAATTATGATAATCTGCTTTTGTTATTTGAACTTCGAAAATTTGTCCCTTGGGTTTCTTGGTATTTAATTTTAAAGTTTTCCCATAAAAGTTGGGGTTTGGAAACGATTTTGCATTAAAAGACTGCTGCTATGAAATATACATTAATGTGTTTATATTAAATCTACACGTTTAGATTAATTAAGTATATAAACTCATGACCATTTCACCTGTTTTTCATCACGATTTCCTACGAAGATTCATACTTTCAAAAAAGTCGAGTAATATAGTTTATTGTTGATATGGCGTCATTCACTACTGTAAAATCAGATGATTTAAAGCAGTGTTTTGTCAAGCATATAGAGGAACATGTGTATGGAGATAGGACTACTCTTCAACAGCTGAAGAGATGTTTTGATGGATTGCAAGTTGGCATGTTCACGAGAGAGCAGGTTTCCAGAAATCTTATGCGAATGCCTTCAACTTCAGTTCGTGAGCTTTGTGTTGTCAGCAATATAGAGTGCGGTGATAGAGACGTGGAGTTCATGGCGATGCTGAAGGACATACATCAAGAAGTTCAGCAATCGATGGAGTTGAAGCTGTCATTTCTTAATTCTCACGGTTATTGTTAGATTTAAAAGTTTATTGGTTCAGTATGTTATTTATGTAATAATTGGACTTTTAAGGTCATGAATAAATGAAAAAAAATTTAATCTTATGAATCTATGTTGCGCTTGTAGGAAAAAAAGAGAGAGAATGTCAATTTTAAATTACCATTTTGCATATTTTGAATTTCAAAAGTTATGGATATTGTCAGTAATTACTGATTTGATTTGAAAGCAATTGTCATCATGACATTTCTAATTTTTATTTTAACTTTAATTAAAAGAAAAACACCGTCAATTTGAAATTACGAGTTTGCATATTTTCAATGTCCAAAGCTCAAGAAATTAACATTAATTACTGATTTGATATGCAACAAAATGTCATCGACAGTTATTTTTATTTTTTACGTTAACTTTAATTTTTATCAACAAAAAAATATTGGAGGAACTGTTATCTCATTGGAATGTAACGATTAGGTTAAATGGTAATTTCATTGTAATTCTAGTTTTCATTTGATAATTTCATTCTATAATTAATTAACCACATCAATTATAAAAATGTGAGCAGTGGATGTTTTTTAGGAAAACCAATGATGGTCAATATCAGTGGATATCAACAATAAAAATGTGAGCAGTGGCAATTTTTTAACTATCAGTGGATAGCCAACAGTGATTTAAATTACCATTTTGCATATTTTGAATTTGAAAAGTTATCGATATTGTCAGTAATTACTGATTTGATTTGAAAGCCATTGTCATCATGACATTTCTAATTTTTATTTTAACTTTAATTAAGAGAAAATAACTGTCAATTTGAAATTCCCATTTTGCATATTTTAGATGTCCAAAGCTCAAGAAATTACCATTAATTACTAATTTTATATGTAACAAAATGTCATCAACAGTTATTTTTATTTTTTATGTTAACTTTATTTTTTATCACCAAAACAATATTGGAGGAACTCTTATCTTATTGGAATGTAACGATTAGGTTAAAGGGTAATTTCATTGTAATTCTAGTTTTCATTTGATAATTTCATTCTAGAGTTTATGACGAAACCTCCAAGTTCGACGAAACTTAGAGTTTCGTCCACATCCAAAGGGTTTTGGCCCAAACAGGTTTCGGCCCAATGAAGTTTTGACCCAGTGAACTATATAAAACATACACATAACTAAATATGCAACATGCACAGTCATATATCATTACATTACAAATGAAACATCTTGTCAGACCCAAGTAGGATAGGAGGATATCCGACTTGGTCTTCATTCCGTTAAAGGTGTCGAACCGAATGTGCCGCGTCCACACAAAGTGTATCAACAAGTCCATCAATCTGTATAAGGAGCAGTGGTTAGTTATAACAGTCCTTAGCATGATCAGCTGTTATAACCACTCCATAACCCTTTGAGAGGAAGCAAGTGTCGGTCTATTTAACTGAAAGGAATGATTGCAGTACATTCCTGATGAAAAACAGAGTCGATAAATTTAGGGAAAATGAGGTTGAAAGATGATAAGCCAACAGCGGACGATATCATTCTACTGTTTCGATAAATTTAGGGGTATTCTCAAATAACGCTTCCTAGATGCTTCTAAACAAGCAGCACTTTGGACATTTGTCGGTCTTCAAACATCTATTATCTATTTTCTACTATCTATTATCTATTACCTATTATCTATTATATATAATAAATGAAAGGTGATTGTTCCAAATGGCCCAAAGTGGATCAATCAACTTTCATTTATGTAGGATCGTTTTAGCGACCTGACGAGTCGATCAGAAGAGTTCTCGATCTAATCAAAGGCGGAATTCGGAGATTAGATCTTCGTTCAGCTTGATATTCACTATTAATTGTCTCTTGTATTGATTAGAACACGTTTACAGACTTGGAGACACTTCGGCAGAGCTTCGCTACCGGAATCCAAAAGTTACAAATGAATCACATGAGCTCACTATTTATAGGCAGGCCGGTCCACATGAACTGGACACTACCACTTCATATGAACTGGACACTACCACTTCATATGAACTGGCATTTTGCCACTTCACATGAGCTGGATCTGCCAGTTCATGTGAACTGGCCTAACAAACCTAAAAACCTATTTTCTTGACTACTGAGCTCCGTTCTATCCTATCTCTATACATGACTCGATACAAGACGAAGACAACAGACATATGCACCAACAAACTCCCCCTTGGATGTTGACGCGTCTTCGGTACACTGGTCTTCAGTCTTGATCAGTCTTTTTGCTCTCCCTCCAAAATATTTGACACTGTAAGCAACCTTCCATCTCTCTCTTCTTCTCTTTCTCTTCCATAACTGCAATCTGGCTTTCCAAATTCTTCTCCAGAATTGTAACCTGGCTCTTTTAACTTCTAGGAGCTATTTCAGGATTAGAATCTGGCTCTTATGCTTTCACAGGTTCAGAACGGTTCTTAGCTTTTTCACAGCTTCAGGAGCGTCACCTGGCTTTCCGTAGCAACAGGATCAGGAACCTGGCTTTATCTTCTTCAGACTCTCCCTATCAACATGCTGGGATCGCAGTCTGGAATTTATAGCTTAGGATCGAAAACCTGGAATTAACCTTCAGGAATCAAAACTTAGCTTTTTCAACATTTCCTGCACAAGCTTTCTCACAAACACATTTCTTCATTAAGACAAACTCCCCAACCCAAATGCGTTCATCATGTTTAGCAGCTGGAATTTTGAAAATCAGCTTTTCAACATCAGTTGTCAAAAATCTTTTTGTGTTTTCAAAAAAATCTAAACTAAAACACAATATTTTTGGGTTTTTGTTTTTAAAGTAAAGCAGTAAAGAAATATATACAGACAATATTTTTGTGAGTTTGCGTAAGAGGATCATATCAGTTTATGAGACAAATCACTAGCACCGTTGAGCTTTTAAACACGTTAAGATCTAAACGATTCACGTTGATTGACGATATAGTTATCCTCTTAAGCTCAATCTAAAAACTTTCGAAATGCTTACCGATACGTTTAAGATATATTAATTTTGCACTAAATTCTTATGGACCCCACGATCTCAGCATATCCCCTCATCATGCATTACACTGACTCAAGTAATGCTTTTAAATTTTCATCAACTGTGATATGTGCGAAAACAACTCAGAATGTTTAAACATTAACAATCAGGTCGATCTTTCGATACGCAGAGAGAAAGTCCAATGTTTAAACAAAATAAGAAATAAAAACAAGTTGAAAGTGTTTAGATCTTAACCACCAGTTCGATATTCACATATACGCAGAGGTGATCCAAGATTTAAACAAAACACCAAGAAAAATAAAGCAGAACGTTCAGGCACTAACATCCAGTTCGATACTCACGTATACGCAGAGGATGTCCAATGCTTAAACAAAATAAAGAAATCAAACAAGTTTAAATCTTTGCAAAATAAAATGCACAATCATAGTGACTTTTTCAGCAAGTTGTGAAATTTCACAAACTGGCCGGTTTTTATGCTCTTTTAGCATTCAGCAATTACTGAGTAGGTACACAGTCACGAAGGATAAAACTAAGTACTATGCTTTCAACGGTGTTTCTCACTAGAACTAGGCTTTTTCATTTAGGTTTGTATCGTTATTGCACATCTACTAGTCTAGCTGAGCCTATCGTCACATCTTTAGTGAGACCGTTTATCACTTTTGACATTTCATTTCTTTAGCATGCTGTGATAGTCCACTGATTTACTATCATTTCATCTTATTCTCAACAAAACTCATTTTTTGCTTTTTTTCCAATGTTTTTGGCATTTTCAAATTTTCTAAATTTTTTTAAATTTTTACTCCCCCTAAAATCAAAATATGTTTCAATTTTGATTTTCTGGGAAAATTTGAAAACAGACTATACAAAGTAGAATGACAACTTGATGAGAATTACTTCAATTCTCCATTCACTTGGCTTAATAATCAGAACTCCCCCTGACAACAAACTATTTTTCCATTATGATTTCAAAACACTTAAATTTATTTTAATCAAAATGGTTTTTCCGGAAAATAAGTTTTGTGTGTCATTTCACAAATTTGGGGTTTCATCACCTTGTTTTCTCCATCCACTTTGGAAAAATTTAACACTTGTAGGTACTCCAACAATATCACTTGTAAGATAGTTAACTCAAGTACAATTTAATGTCCTTGATTACCCTCTTGTAAGTTGAAATTTCAGAGATGTGAATTTCTCAAGAAAGATGCCGATTCCTACTCCCCAATTACCAACCTGGGAGTTCCGGCAAGTCAGGTTTTTCATTTAAAGAGATCCACCCAAGCCTGACGAACCTTGGGTGATTTTGAGTGATCATCACTCGGTTTCTTTCCAATTTTTTGTTTTAAATTTCTGTTTGACAATGACGGAAAATTTGCGTTATCCATTGTCTTAACGGAATTATCACCTTTTACCTCAACAGCTGGCTCCTCTGACTTTGACGAATCAGATTCATTGCCCGATCGTGGCTCCTTTGACTTTGACGAGTCAAATTCATTGCCAAAATGTGGCTCTTTTGTTTCTGAAGAAACAAATTCATTGCCAGAAGATGGCTCTTTTGTTTTCAAGAAAACAAATTCATCGCCAGAAAGTGGAACCCAATCCACACAGGATTTAGGCTTTCCAAGTTCATCAACATTTGTTATGAAAAATTTTTCACAATTTCTTTTATATTCAAAAACCTTTATAAAAATTTTATCTGAAAATTTAACTTTCTTTGGTTTTTGAACTGTTTGATTAACCACATTTTCTTTCTTTATCTTCCCTTTTGTCCTCGGATTTGTATCTGATGAGTTCGTTTTACTAGACTTATCATGTTTTGTCATGTGAAGTGATTCATCAGAACTTTTATCTGAATCCCCATTTGTACCCGAGGACAAAATCCTTTCAAGATACTCTCTTGCCTTCTTCCTTTTCTTTCTCAGTCTTTCTTTCTGCCCTTGTGACAATTTCACTTTCTGTTCTTTGGACTTTTCTTCGACTTTGACTGTTTTCTTTGCCATCTTTTGAGACTCAGTGTCACGGCCCACGACCCGGTTTGACCCGTTTCAGGAGCCGCGGCAGAAAATACTGCGGTATTGATTTAATTGAGTTTAACAGCGGAAACAGGATCGCTTAAAGCTAAAAATTTTCCCCGATTATTTATTTCACAATTCGGGATAAAACCCCGATAATTTACAATATTATATTTTTACTATAAAAGTGTGATATTACAAAATCATTTATTTATTTTATATTGAGCCACTATCTTAAGCTTGAAATGCTCCCCAGCACTTTTCCTGAATTACAACAGATCACCTGAAACATGTTTGAAAAAGGTTTTGTCAGCGGGAAATACTGAGTGAATCATTCTATTTTGCATAATGATGCATAGTTATCAATTACAGCATAAGAGCGATTACAATGGCTTCTATCTTATTTTTATCTGGCATTCTGTCACAATGGTGACATGTCACAATGGTGACGATGGTCATACCACTATTTAGATCAATGAACCTAAATAGTGACGATTATCGCTGTAGGTCAATGAACCCAACAGTGATTATCCCGAGTAGGTCAATGAACCTAACTGGGTGAGAATTAGTAATGTGCACAATACCCCACTAACCAATAATTCAAGATATCCACGACTTAGTCCCTGTAATTATAACCTTGAAAATAATTTGAGGTATTGTAAAATATTTGATAAAATAACTCACAAACTGTGAGAAAAGAAGAATGACTCACATTGCAGATTTATACGGGCAGAGCCTAGCTTACTGATTAGCCTTTTATCCTAATTTCAATAACGAGCACACAATTTGGAATTAGTAATCAATCCAGCATTTACGATAACTCACGAGATCAAATTCTCACAATTAATGTCAAAATGCAATACTTTGTCCATCGAATTAACGATGATCCGTTGAATTAACAACGAACGACAAGGTACAATACTTTACCCATCGAATTAACGATGATCCGTTGAATTAACAACGAACGATAAAGTATAATACTTTACCTATCGAATTAACGACAATCCGTCAAATTAATGACGAACGATAAAGTATAACCCTAATGTGGGCGGCACTTAAACATTCATTGGATACATTGATCGTTGGATAAATGAATCGTAGCAGCGATTGTGCTAATACCCTGTTTCGTAGCAGCACCCCCCTCTAAATAGTGTTTTGTGTGTGT
This sequence comes from Helianthus tuberosus, assembly GCA_030545235.1. NCBI lineage: Eukaryota > Viridiplantae > Streptophyta > Magnoliopsida > Asterales > Asteraceae > Helianthus > Helianthus tuberosus. Next base: position 11,697,008 of record CM060396.1, read on the forward strand.
TAATTGTGATAAACAGACGATATATCGGAGCCTGAAGCGTATTTCTTCGTCGAACGAATGCCCAGAAGCCTGTCCCAAAGCCTGCTATTTATACACAATTTTGGCTTAGCTTACGGACCGTAATCTTGCTGATGTTGAGGTCCGTAAGGCAGCATACGGACCGTAAGCTTGGTGACCTTACGGTCCGTAAGGTACACTTCATGCTTAAATTGTTGCCACGTGTGGGACTAGCTCAGATGAGTCGACATTTTCTGAAATTTCAACTTGGAGAGCACGTAATTCGGATAATCGTCAAGTAGGGAATGCCCCCCCTGAGTTTTAGGGGCCCTAATCCTGATTCTGAAAATTATGAAAATTTTAGGGTTTGCACAGAATCACTTGGGTGTCTCAATTAGGGTTTCCTATTGGTCAAATTACTTTAGTAATTATGACTTTTGATGAGAGTCGTTACATTCTCCCCAACTTAATAAAAATCTCGTCCTCGAGATTTACTGGAATAATTGAGAATACTTTCTCTTTCTTTTTGATTCTAGTTCCTAAGTATATTAGGATCCTGTCTTTGAATCCTACATTACTTAACACTATTTGTTTACCTTTATATCTTGGAAAGGTATTACCAAAGATTCATCTTATAGACATTTCTTGAGATTAGATATATAAAATAAATCATGTATTCCAACTAACTATCCTGGTAGTTGTAAACTATAAGCAACTAATCCAATATGTTGAATTACTGGAAATGATTCTACATATTTTGGTCTTAGCTTTCCTTTCTTACCAAATTTAACAACTCCTTTCCAAGGGAATAGTATTTTGTCTCCAACTCGAACTCCAACGACTTTTATCTATTATCTGTATAACTCTTCTGTCAATCTTTAGTCGTTTTTAGCCTTTTCTTCGTGATACTGAATATCATAGTTGTAGTCATTTAGGATTTTCATCCATCTTCTTTGCCTCAAATTCCTTTTGCCCAATTATATATCTTAACTTCTTATAATCTGTATAGATAGTATCCTTACTTCCATACAGATAATATCTTCAAATCTTAAGGCAAAATTATGATTCCTAATTCTAACTCTTGAGTGGTATAGTTTTCTTCGGACCTTTTTCAATTGTCTTGAGGCATACGCAATTCCCTTTTTGCGTTGTATTAAGGAATATCCAAATCCTAACTTTGAAGCATTACCATATACTTCAAAATTTTCTGTTCCTTAATGTCTATAATACTAATCCTACAAAATTCCTAATTTCCATTACGGTTTGTAGAATCTTCCATTTGGTAATTATTGCTATCTTAGCAGATCTAAGTGAATACCTTCATGATTTACCATATGACCTAGCATTGCAGCCAAAATTTATTCTTCGAAAATTTTGGAGTAAAGCTTTTCTTTTTCTTATCAACCAATATTGTGCTAATCGATAAGGTTCCCTGGCTTATCGGTAAAATTCCTGGAATTTAGATGAATTTTAAATTCTATCTTCATGTAATCCAGGTAAATCTTCTGGAAATACATCTGGGTATTCGGATTTTACAGAAATTTCCTTAAATTCTGTATCTTTAGTATTAATGATTACTGAAATCATATATACTATTTCTGGCTTTCGTTCATAATTAGCAATATCCATTACTGATATGAACTTCATAAGCTTACATGATTTATCTCCTGTAATCATAATTACTTCTCCGATGGTTGATTGAATTTCTAAGAAATTCTGATCACAGATATTGATCACAACATCAATTCAACTAATTTCATAGATAATAGGGTTGAAGAAAACTTATAACTTATTTCTATGTTCCGCATAACCCTATCTATTTTAACTGAATTCCCATCTGCCGTTTCTAATATAGAAATTTATCTAATGCTGGTTAATGGTAAGTTAAGAGTTTGGCAGAGTAAAGTATTTATAAAACTTTGGTTTGCACCAGAGTCAAATAATACTTTTATGTAAACGTTGTAAGCTAAGAACATACCGGCTATCACATCTGGAATCATCTCGACTTCTTGAGTAGTCAGCTGAAAGACTCTCGCATTCCTTTTTGCTCCTTCTGACGGTTTGGCTTGATTGTCAAATGGTTTATTCAGTTTTGGACAATCTGGCCTAAGATGTCCAGTTTCTCTACAGTTGTAGCAAACTGAAAATTTCTTCCTCCTACAGTCTTCTTCTTGATGCCCTGGGATTTTGCAAAAATTGCAATATCCTTTGCATCTTCCAAAAATGCTTCCTTTTGCAAAAATTGCAAAATGGACTAGTAGAATATTGCCCATTCCTTCCTTTCTTGAAATGGTTATGGTTACCCGAACTAAATTCTTGGGTAATCTTTTGGGCTACTTCCTTCTATTTTCTTCTCTTGTCCGTACTAACTCGTCAGTCATAGTATTGGCTAATTCTACTGCATCATCAATCGTACGAGGTTTCGCAGCCTTGACGATATTACGAATCTCGGAAATTAATCCCCAATTATAACGAGAAATAAGTACCGGTTCTGGCGAAGCCAGGGTTGGTACTACTCTAGCATACTCGAAGAATATCGTAGTATACCCTCGACAATCTACATCCACCATCCGGTGGGTTAGAAACTTATTTGCCATTTGATCTTTTTCATACTCAGGACAGAATTTTCTTTCTACAAGACTCTTAAATTCTTCCCAGTTCATAGCATACGCCATCCTTCTTCCTTTTGCTTGCAACATCGTATTCCACCACTCTAGCGCTACTTCTTTGAAAAGGTTTGAAGCGTACATAACCTGATCATCCTGAGCACATTTACTTATGGCAATTACTGCCTCGGTTTTCTCTAACCAACGCAGTGCTGCAGTCGCTCCTTCATTGCCTGCAAACTCAGTGGGTTTACAAGCAAGAAATTCTTTGTAAGTGCAACCAGGCGTTGCAACTTTCCTTTTCTTAGGGAGCGGAGCTTGCCGTGGTTCATTATCATGATTAACATGATTATTACCTCCATTTACGCTATTACTGAAATTATCTTCAGAAATGCGTTTACTAGGAACAACTTGTTGCGGTTCGATTGGATTTTTAACAGCAGCAATGATTGCTGGAATAGCATTGGCTATCCCTTGAGCAACTATTCCTGGAATAGTGTTGGCTATCCCTTGAGCAATGATATTTTCTATATCTTGCCTAGTCACATATTGGTTCCCCGATTGTTGCTCAGATTGATTACCCTCATTAACTGGTTCATTATTAGCGTTTTCCATCTGATATCTATTTTATAGATACATAATTAGTATAAAGGAAATAATTCTATGTCACAATTTAATTGCACATAATCACATAAACGAATATACAAACAAAATTGTAACTTTTCTAATATTTCCTTATATCATGTTTCTATATACACCTGTTTTATTATTTATTTTACACATACTGATTTTACTATTACTTTTACACAACCACCGTTTCATAATCCCCTATCCTTTATCAGATGATGTTCTAATAACGGCGTTTCTTCTCGTCGTATTTCCAGGAGATTTGTCCCAAAGTCTCTTGGATTCTATTCCCAGCATCCATTTTGTCAAAATGATGAAGTTCAGTCCTATTCTTGTTACTTATTGGTAAATTTGGTAAAGGTTCTGGATGGTACTTAGGAAAAAGCCTATAGGGATGGTTTTGTAATAGTATTTCATTATCCAACCATTCTTCTATATTCCAGTTATTTGAAGAATTTGGAATAGATGGTTCTAAGTTCATAAAATTATTTTCATTAACAGGTTCAATAGTATCATCGTTTGCCATTATAAAATCTAGTTCTTCTTGAGATGGTAACTCTTCAATTTGCCTAGAGCTTTCCCCAATTTCCATTTTCTTAGGCTTAGGTTTCTTGAGAGGCAAAGCGTTAAATTCTATAGGTCCTTCTATGTCTGGAATATACCTATTAAAATCTCTGGAAACTTCTATTCTTACTGGATAGAGATTTAAATTCTGAAGGGCTTCCGACAAATCACTCATGCTATTTAACAAAATACACATAATTATTAAATCATACTAAAATTTTATAAAACAACTTTTTAAATAGTATTTCATATTACCAAAACAACTAAAAATTAAAACATACTAGGTTTTATTTGTAATTTATTTATAAATTTTCTAGACTGTAGATAATAAAAATACTAAACTTTAAATCAGGATATTTAAAGATTTATATTTACTATTACAGTAGTTAACATATAAAAATCTATATACTAAATAAGTATGATGACTTAATTTATATATATATTATTTAGTCATTATCATGGTGAATATTGGTTAGTGCTGCCTTGTTTAAGCATAGGTGATCAGTCCATGCATAACTAAGGCTAGGTTATCCAATATCTGCCTTTGATAATAACCATAGTATTTAAAATAATCTTAATACTACTACTACTATTAATATATTAGTATTAATAATAAAATTATTAATAATAATTAACTAGCAAAATTTTAAATAAGAGTATACTTCAAACATAAAAATATAATTTCCTTACCACAATATAGTAATACTATATTAGGTAATTCCATATATTAATCAAATATATAATGTTTTTTTTTTCATTTAACAATAATAGAGCAACAAAACAAAATAAATAAAAAAAATCTGCCTATATTAACATTAACAAATAGCCAGTTAATAAAACACATAATCATATAATAGTAATCAGGAAAAATTAAGTATTTCTAAATACTTAATTAGCTTAACCCAGTGGCTCTGATACCACCTTTTTCTGTCACGGCCCACGACCCGGTTTGACCCGTTTCAGGAGCCGCGGCAGAAAATACTGCGGTATTGATTTAATTGAGTTTAACAGCGGAAACAGGATCGCTTAAAGCTAAAAATTTTCCCCGATTATTTATTTCACAATTCGGGATAAAACCCCGATAATTTACAATATTATATTTTTACTATAAAAGTGTGATATTACAAAATCATTTATTTATTTTATATTGAGCCACTATCTTAAGCTTGAAATGCTCCCCAGCACTTTTCCTGAATTACAACAGATCACCTGAAACATGTTTGAAAAAGGTTTTGTCAGCGGGAAATACTGAGTGAATCATTCTATTTTGCATAATGATGCATAGTTATCAATTACAGCATAAGAGCGATTACAATGGCTTCTATCTTATTTTTATCTGGCATTCTGTCACAATGGTGACATGTCACAATGGTGACGATGGTCATACCACTATTTAGATCAATGAACCTAAATAGTGACGATTATCGCTGTAGGTCAATGAACCCAACAGTGATTATCCCGAGTAGGTCAATGAACCTAACTGGGTGAGAATTAGTAATGTGCACAATACCCCACTAACCAATAATTCAAGATATCCACGACTTAGTCCCTGTAATTATAACCTTGAAAATAATTTGAGGTATTGTAAAATATTTGATAAAATAACTCACAAACTGTGAGAAAAGAAGAATGACTCACATTGCAGATTTATACGGGCAGAGCCTAGCTTACTGATTAGCCTTTTATCCTAATTTCAATAACGAGCACACAATTTGGAATTAGTAATCAATCCAGCATTTACGATAACTCACGAGATCAAATTCTCACAATTAATGTCAAAATGCAATACTTTGTCCATCGAATTAACGATGATCCGTTGAATTAACAACGAACGACAAGGTACAATACTTTACCCATCGAATTAACGATGATCCGTTGAATTAACAACGAACGATAAAGTATAATACTTTACCTATCGAATTAACGACAATCCGTCAAATTAATGACGAACGATAAAGTATAACCCTAATGTGGGCGGCACTTAAACATTCATTGGATACATTGATCGTTGGATAAATGAATCGTAGCAGCGATTGTGCTAATACCCTGTTTCGTAGCAGCACCCCCCCTCTAAATAGTGTTTTGTGTGTGTTAATTGTGATAAACAGACGATATATCGGAGCCTGAAGCGTATTTCTTCGTCGAACGAATGCCCAGAAGCCTGTCCCAAAGCCTGCTATTTATACACAATTTTGGCTTAGCTTACGGACCGTAATCTTGCTGATGTTGAGGTCCGTAAGGCAGCATACGGACCGTAAGCTTGGTGACCTTACGGTCCGTAAGGTACACTTCATGCTTAAATTGTTGCCACGTGTGGGACTAGCTCAGATGAGTCGACATTTTCTGAAATTTCAACTTGGAGAGCACGTAATTCGGATAATCGTCAAGTAGGGAATGCCCCCCCTGAGTTTTAGGGGCCCTAATCCTGATTCTGAAAATTATGAAAATTTTAGGGTTTGCATAGAATCACTTGGGTGTCTCAATTAGGGTTTCCTATTGGTCAAATTACTTTAGTAATTATGACTTTTGATGAGAGTCGTTACACTCAGCCCTCGATATTTTCTTTGATCTCATTAGGCAATCTCTGGCAATGTGACCTTTGATTTGACAATCATAGCATCTTCTTATCTCAAAACTCTTACTCTGGCAGTTAACAGCAATGTGTCCTTGATAACCACATTTGTAAAACACTCTGTTATCATACCATTCACCACCTTCAAACCAAATGCTTAGATCGTGACATTGATTTGCTTTGTGGTAATCCTGACTTCTCCTGTAAGCTTTATTTGACTTTTGAGCACTGTGGTCAAACCTGCACCACTTATTAACAACTTTTTTTTAGTTTTGATTTTTAAATTTTTGTGATTTTTCATAATGATTGGATGATTTAACTGATGACCTTTTATTTTCTTTTTGAATTTTTTTTGTATTTTTCACATTTTGTTTTTGTTCTGCATTCTTCTTCAAAGGTTTTTGCGTTGAGCATTCACCTCTTTCAGTAGACTGCAAAACAGTTTCTTGAAATTTTTCTTTTAATTTCAAAAATATTTTTCTTTTTTCATCTTCATCATCAGTTTTATCTTCACAATCTTCAATTATGACTTTATCACAGTTTGTGACATTGTCATTTATTGGAATCTCATTGATCGGTTTTGGACATATATGATCCAGTATTGATGGCGATGTCTCAAAACCTTTCAATTTCTTTTCTAACTCATCAATTTTATTTGTAGCACATTCAACTTCTTTTTCAAGTCGAATGATTTTCTGAAGATGAGAATTTATTGCAATTTGTTTTTCAATATTTTTTTTACTAAAAATAGATTTTTCATTTTCTAAACTTTTTATTTGATTTTGAAATTCTTTTTCATTTTCTTTTAAATTTTTGTTTTCCAATGTCAAACTCTCCACATCTTTCAGAAGTTTGACATTGTCTGATTCAGATTTATCACATTTTGAGCATTTTTCAGGCATCTTTTCAACATCAGCTTCCTTCTCAATTTTGAAAACTGGAATTTCTTCAACCTGTTCCTTTATCACTCTAACTTTTTCTTTAGGTTTGACTTCACCGTTCAGTGACAACTCAGTTGTCTCATCTTGTTTGGATTTTTCTTGATGAGCACTGTCAACCTGTTTCTTCTCGGATTCGACAATTTCTTCAACATTTTCTGTCTTATGATTCTTCTTTTTCGCACATTGTTTATTCTTGAGCTTTTCCATTTTTGCTGCAAAAAACATATTAAACAAATTAGGTGAAAGTAATCCTTTATAAAACTCCAGTTGTTTAATTTCTTCACTGTCATCATCACTCTCTTCATCTGATGAGTGATAAAAAAACTGGAGCTTTTTCTGAAACAACTTCTGAAGCTTTTTCAACTTTTTCTGAACCAACTTCTAAAGCCTTTTCTTTTGAAACTGGTTCTTTTGAAACTAGTTTTTCTAAAACTGGTTCTTTTTCGATCTTTATAGGACTATACTGTTCAGATTCGTAGTAATAATACGCTATATCCTCTTCAGAATCCATGTTTCAGTATAAAAATTTCACAAAGTCAACTTTCAAACGAACTGAAAATCCTCAAACAAACTGACACAGGTGCGAACTAGGTGTGAAGTGGGACTTTGATGCGAACTGGAATCTCAAAACTCAGTTCATGTGGACTGGAATCTTCAGTTCGTGTGGACTGGAATCTTCAGTTCATGTGGACTAGAAGGTTCAGTTCATGTGGACTGGAATCTTCAGTTCGTGTGGATTGGAAGGTTCAGTTCATGTGGACTGGAGATATGACGAACTTTCGGGATGAATTTTGTCAAATTGATCAAGTTTTAAGCCGATTTTAGATCTGATTCTTTCAAGGATTGATTAAAACACCGTTTCACACGATATATGTGAAAATCAAGACATTTTGACCGTTAGAACTATGTTAATTTTGAAAAGATGTGAAGAATGTGAGTAGAAAACAGAAATTTTGGTGAAATTAAGATGAAATCGGTAAGAACTCTTCCTCCTGAGCTCTGATACCACTTGTAGGATCGTTTTAGCGACCTGGCGAGTTGATCAGAAGAGTTCTCGATCTAATCAAATGCGGAATTCAGAGATTAGATCTTCGTTCAGCTTGATATTCACTATTAATTGTCTCTTGTATTGATTAGAACACGTTTACAGGCTTGGAGACACTTTGGCAGAGCTTCGCTACCGGAATCCAAAAGTTACAAATGAATCACATGAGCTCACTATTTATAGGAAGGCCAGTCCACATGAACTGGACATTGCCACTTCATGTGAAGTGGCCACTTCACATGAACTGGACACTACCACTTCATATGAACTGGCATTTTGCCACTTCACATGAGCTGGATCTGCCAGTTCGTGTGAACTGGTCTAACAACCCTAAAAACCTATTTTCTTGACTACTGAGCTCCGTTCTATCCTATCTCTATACATGACTCGATACAAGACGAAGACAACAAACATATGCACCAACAATTTATTATATATAATAGATATTAGACAATAGATATTAGATAATAGATAATACATAATAGATGTTTGAAGGCGGACAAATGTCCAAAGTGCTGCTTGTTTAGAAGCATCTAGGAAGCATTATTTGAGAATACACCTGAATTTGTCGAAACCTTAGAATGATATCGTCCGCTGTGGGCATATCATCTTTCAACCTCATTTTCCCTAAATTTATCGACTCTGTTTTTCAACATGAATGTACTGCAATTATTACCTTATTTAATAGTCCTACAACCTTTCAAAGTCGTTGGAGTCGGTCGATAATCTCAGCAGCTAATTCACAAACAACAGCAAACAACAATAGCAAGTCACCAAACAATCGACCTGAAAATCATATAAAAGCCCAAAAATAAAACAAACCCTAACCTAAAACTCAAGATGGAAAAATGAAAAAATATATTTATTACTAACCCTAAACCTCAAATCCATTACAGCATAACAAAGAGAACTGCAGGACGCAGAGCCGACAACCTCAAATCATCTCCGTCATCAAGTTAGCAGCAGAAACCTAGCCAAAGCACAACAATAAGTAAATACGCATGAAGATCGAATGAGTGAACAATGAAAACAAAGATTAACACTTATAGAACGGAAGTTATTGATAATCTAACCTTGATTCGGAGCATTAATCTGAACATCGATCGGAATAGAGCAGAGCAGAGGAAGAGAGAAAGCAAGAAGCCCTAAATGGGTAAATGAGGGAGGATATAAATAGAAGAGGGCAGTGGTACTGTTGGGCGGGAAAAGAGAACTAAGGATGCCCTAATTAAGTGACACGTGGCCCAAATAACTTTCATTTATTATATATAATAGATTTTTGTTGTTGGTTTATATGAGTTGTGGACAACAACTGTGAACAACAACTAAAGATAAAATGGCTGATCGATATGGGCTAGCTGGGCTAGGAGCTGTGCAAGTGGGCTTGTTGTGCTGGGGATGTATAAAAGAGAAGTCATCGCAGAGATCATTAGTTTTTGGATATTTCTCGATCACACTATAAGAAACCCTAACTTGTTTTACCCTAATAGAAATGTTCATATATTCTTATTTTTCACGAGTATTCGCCTGATCGGCCAGGGTTTTTTTTTTTTTTTTTTTTAGATCTAACAAGAATGAAAGTTATTGAAAAAGTCAAGATCTGGTAGTTACGAAGTCGTGAGGTCTTCCGGTGGCAGCGACAGTTAAGAAAAAAAAGGGAAACCGGTGACGGTTATGCCGGTTGTTATTGTTCGTCAACGCAAGTTTTACTCTGACGACTGAGAGGAAGGCGTTTTGCTCCGACGGTTGAGACGGCATCGGCGGTTCGCTCCGAAAGAGAACCAATGGTTTACTCTGGCAGAGGACTTGCGGTTTTGTGTTTGTGTATTATGAAGGTATAGTTTTGGTTTGATTTCCTCAATTGGAAACAACAAACAGAGAGTAACGAAAAAAAATAATGTAATTTTGATACTGTGTATTCGATTCTTAAAGATGTTAATGGATTGTGATATTTTCGATTTCATTTCTGTTCTAATACACAAAACAGGGCAGTCCTAAATTATTCTAAAGTTCAAAAGAAAAATTGCAAAAAAAAAATTGATAGGGAAACATTGAACAGTGAGTAGAGATTATGAATATGTGTACCAGGATATGATGAACAAAAGTGCTGAATCTGTTGAATCTAACATGTCTGTTGGCCAGTAAATCCCAGTGGAGAATCAAAGTGCTGATAACGTGATAAAAACCAAAGAGATAAAACTCACTTCTCCATTATTCAACATTACAATATATAGATGAACATAGTTATAAACCCTAAAGCCTATAAGTAATGGGTTGGGCCTAAAATGTCTGGTTTATAACATTTATAACTTTTTTTCTAAAAACTTAAGTAGTTGTACTTGATTTTTCCCTTGACATTCCATTATGTATATAATGGTTACGAAGGACGATAATGAATAGTAACTTTATTTTTATTATAATATATACCTTTTGATTATTTTTTCATTTAATATATTATAATAATTTATTATTATATTTACCTTTAATAAAATAATTTTAATTTTTTTCCTTTTTAAAACCATATAAAACGGTACAATGATAAACTAAATCATTCTAATGGTTTGGCTTTCTAAACAACATGCTTTATTTTCAAATCACGTTTGTTTTACATTATCATTTGCTTGGTTTCGTCGCAACGCGCGACGTAAAAAAAACTAGTTTTTTTTAATGGCTAATTTCTTTAATCATCTGTCGTCTGTGGGACTTGAACCCAAGACCTCCCTCTTCCCAACCTTGGTGTTTTAAAGACTTTGTCTTTGCCAATGGACACCACCCCATTGCCAATATACTAAAGTCACCATCGCAACGGACAGGTAACTAAACAGTTCAATATTATGCCTTTATTCGTTTGGGTAAAGGCACGAGCCGCAGCCAAGCGCGAGGCCGTTTACTAGTTAATTTTTAAAGAACTATTTACTAAATTAAAATCAAATATAAAGATAAGACTAGCTAAAAGTTTTCACTAATACTATAAAATATTAAAAAAACACAGTAAAAAAAATCTTTTCATTATCTTAGAGTTACCGGTTCTGTTATTTTTTGAATTTTTGAACCAACCACGTGCCGGAGTCGCTTATGATACCAAAAATAATTTATTTTGAACACAACTTAGTTTTGTTAAAATTGATATGAGAATTTTGACCAAAAAAGGCAAAAAAACAAAACTTTGTATTTAGTTTTTCTAAAGCAAACAAGCACAAATTACTAGAGAAATATCAAAATAAATGTAAAACGAAATATAATAAAAGAAAAAAAGAAGAATTCTAACTGTGTCGCTTTAACTGGTCCGGCATTCCTGCTAGGCGCCGATCTCCACATCAGCCACCGGCAAGCTATGGGGAAGCTATAACACATGACCTTACAAACGAGCAAAGTATCCTCCTTGTGAACGAGGAAGAAGAATATGTTGAAGATTTTCTAGCTCTTGATAGAGTAGAGTTTTCTGACAAGTGAGTTTCCCATAATTGGTAATACTAACTGTCGGAAAGAAGGAAACAAAATAGTATAGGGGCTAGTGTGTAATATGGTGGTCTTTATAAACACCATCTTTGTGTAACCCTATTTGAAACACAATACAATTTTTCAATACAATTCAAACCCAAATCATAGATTATTCTCTATACCAAACAACATGGTATCAGAGCAGAGTTTCTGATTCTACAACTTTCTTCAACCCAACCTCAAACCTGAAATCAAAATCAGCCAATCCAATCGAAATCAAACTCCGAAACAATGTCAACAGCCGTCGTCGACACCGGAAACAACATCAACTGCAGCTAATCCAACCTTTGTTGGTAAACCCTAGTGTACCGATCGAAAAAGACAAAACCCGTGCAATCCTCTCTACGGCTTTCCGGCCGGCAAACGACCACCACTGCTTTGTTTTTTTTAGAAATTTTGTTGTTGAATTAGGGTTTTGTAACCGCCGCTGGTGACTGGAGGAATTAGAGATCTATGAAGTTGTAGACTTTTATCTCTTTGGAAACCCCTGTTTATTGCTTTGAAAAAAACCCACAAAAATCAAGCTTCTAATCGTGTTTGTTTTGTCAGTATAGATCTTGGAGATAAGGTGGCCCCATTTGGAATTTTACAAACCTTAAGCACCACTGTCTCTTTTCCTTATAAATACGCCACACCTACTTTTTGATAAATACGTCCGGTTTGATAATGTTGTTGTCCATTGGTAGCGGATTTGTTAGTTGCGGACGACTTTAAATCTTGAACGCGAGTTCAAGTTGCCCAGCGTATTTGATAAATACGCGGGTAAGCTAACGCCATTCTTTGGCGTCGTTATTTTGGCGGATTTAAGTTACCCAGTTGTGTTACCGGCGTAATTGATAAATCTTGAACGCGAGTTCAAGTGTCCAGCATATTTATTAAATACGCTGGTCTGTTGTCTTATCTGTACCGACAGCTTATTTTAAAAAAAATGGAAATCAATCATGAAAAAAACAGTTCTTGGATATTTGATTCTGGTACCACCGACACCATGACGTTTGAACCATTAGACATATGTTCAATGACCCAACCTCAAAAAACTCAGATCCATACAACAAACAATGGAACGATGCAAGTGAAAGGAGGAGGAGTAATTGAAATTTCACCAACTATGAAATTATCAAATTGCCTCTATGTTCCGTCATTATCACACAAATTGCTCTCAATTAGTCATATTACCAAAGAATTGAATTGCACGGTACTAATGCACCCTACTTTCTGCATCCTACATGATATCAGGACGGGTGTGATTATTGGACGTGGTACTGAGCGCCACGGATTGTACTACGTGGATGAAGTGGCTCAACAGGGTACTGTGATGTTAGCTCATGGAACTGAAAACCGAGAAGCCTGGCTATGGCATAGATGTTTGGGACACCCATCCCATGGTTATTCGCACCTTTTGTTTCCAAAACTCTTCCCTTCAAATGAAAAAATAGAGTGTGAAACCTGTCTTCGTGCTAAAAGCCATCGACAACCATTTAAACCTAGAAATACGAAAGTTGCTTCACCTTTTTCACTAATCCATTCTGATGTGTGGGGTCCTGCTCTTGTGATGGGGGGCAGGGTCTTCGGTACTTTATACTATTCATGGATGATTACACTCGCATGACATGGGTATATTTTTTAAAAAACAAAGTTGAAGATTACAAAAGATTTATCACGTTTTATGCTATGATTCAAGCTCAATTCCGAACTCAAATCCAAATCCTTCGATCTGACAATGGGGGGAATTTGTCAATACATCCATGAAACAATTCTTTAAAACCAAAGGATTAATTCATCAAACCTCTTGTTCTCGTACCCCCGAACAAAACGGTGTTTCTGAACGGAAAAACCGTATTATTCTTGAAATGACTCGAGCCCTTTTAATCGAATCTCAGGTTCCTAAATCTTTCTGGCCAGAGGCAGTTGCAAACTCCGTGTATCTCCTGAATCGGCTTCCCACAAAAGCTCTTAAATTTAAGACTCCCTTAGATTGTATGTCTAAGTCTGCCAGTATTCCTCATCCTCTTACACTTGAATCTCGAATCTTCGGGTGTACCGCATTTGTCCACATACCCAAAATTAACCTAAACAAGCTCGGCCCATGTGCTGAGAAATGTGTATTTTTCGGCTATGGGATCGACCAAATAGGTTACCGGTGTTATAATCCAAAAACTCATCAAATGTTCACCACAATGAACGTTGACTTTCTTGAAACAAAATACTTTTATGACACCCAACTCAGTGGTCAGGGGGAGAATGAATGTATAGACACCCTGAGTTGGCTAACCCAACTTCCCTCATCTGAAGAAGTAACAACAGAAAATCATCACAGTACTGCGAGTCCTTCAAACACAACCACACAACCTGCCGAGCACAGTACCACTGAAGAAAGTCCATCCAACATGATACCTGAGGTAAGAAATACTGAGGACCCTGGATGTTCTACGTTTGATAACCATGAGACAACAGGGGAACACATAGAGCCGACAGCAACGGAACCTACTCCACAGGTTGAACCAGACGTGGAACAGGGTGAACCAGACTTGGAAGAGGTTGAACAAGTCGTTGAACATGTGGAACCAGTTGCAGCAGAGACAACCGGAAGATACCCTCTCCCTCCTAGAGTCAATAGAGGGGTCCCTCCAAAACGGTACTCGCCAGAGAGGGAAACCAGAACTTCAAGGTATCTTGTAGCTAATATAGTTAATGGGAACTTATCTAACAGTGCGAAAGCATTTGTCACCTCTCTATACTCTAAACAAATACCTGGCTTTGTAAAGGAAGCGCAAGGTAAGAAGAACTGGAAAGAAGCGATGGAAATAGAGATGCAAGCTCTTATAAAAAAACAATACGTGGGAAAAGTGCATTCTCCCAAAAGGAAAGAAAACAGTTGGCTACCGTTGGGTGTATTCAATTAAGTATAAACCAGATGGTTCTATTGGAAGATACAAAGCTCGACTTGTAGCCAAAGGGTACACTCAGACGTATGGGATCGATTACTCTGAGACGTTTTCTCCAGTTGCAAAAATGGACACCATCAGAGTCCTCTTCTCTGTAGCAGCCAATAAGAATTGGCCTCTCCATCAGTTTGATGTTACAAATGCATTTCTCCATGGAGACCTAGCGGAAGAAGTCTATATGGAAGCACCTCTAGGTTTTTCAGGGGGTTTAAAGATGGGGAAGTTTGTCGGTTGAAGAAATCTCTATACAGGCTAAAACAGTCACCTCGGGCCTGGTTTGGAAAGTTCACCTTGGCCATGAAAGAATACGGGTATTACCAAAGTAACGTTGATCATACACTGTTCCTCAAAAGAAGAAACAGCCTCGTAACTTGCCTAATCATATATGTAGACGACATGATTATCACCGGAAATGATGTAGAAGAGATAGCACGGCTGGAAAAGAATTTGTTTTCAAAGTTTGAAATGAAAGACCTTGGGAATCTTAAGTATTTCCTCGGAATAGAAGTTCTCAGGTCTAAACGGGGGATTTTCATCTGCCAAAAGAAGTATGTCCTTGATCTCCTGGCAGAAATTGGTTTGATTGATTGTAAACCAGCAGATACGCCAATGGTGGTGAACCACAATCTTCACATGGAACTTAATGGCGAGCTTGCAGACAAAGAAAGGTATCAATGGCTCGTGGGCAAGTTAATTTATCTCTCTCACACTCGCCCTGATATAGCTTATGCTGTTGGAGTGGTAAGTCATTTTATGCATCAACCGCAAGTTGCCCACATGGAAGCTGCTCAGAGAATTCTAAGGTATCTAAAGGGAACCGTAGGCCATGGAGTGTTGTTCAAAGCAAATAGACATTTAAATGTTGAGCTCTACACTGACGCCGACTGGGCAGGAGATAAGGGAAATCGAAGGTCAACATCAGGGTACTTCTCCTTGGTTGGTGGAAACCTTGTTACCTGGAGGAGTAATAAACAGAAGGTGGTCGCTCTGTCGAGTGCAGAAGCAGAGTTCAGAGGCATAGCTCGAGGGTTAAGCGAAGTTCTTTGGATCAGGAAACTTCTAGAAGACATTGGTTTCTCTCAGAGGGCAGCACCCAGTAAAATTATGTGCGACAATACAGTTGCAATACAAATCTCAGAAAATCCAATCCAGCATGATCGAACAAAACACGTGGAGGTAGATCGACATTTCATCAAGGAAAAACTGGAGGAAAGGATCATAGAGCTCCCGTATATATCATCAAAAGATCAACTCGCATATACTCTCACAAAAGCAGTCAACGGAAATGCTTTTAGTAGCTGTTTGAGCAAATTAAGTATTGGTGATCCCACTACTCAACTTGAGGGGGAGTGTCGGAAAGAAGGAAACAAAATAGTATAGGGGCTAGTGTGTAATATGGTGGTCTATATAAACACCATCTTTGTGTAACCCTATTTGAAACACAATACAATTTTTCAATACAATTCAAACCCAAATCAGAGATGACTCTCTATACCAAACAACACTAACAAATAGACAACTTAGAGAAAGAGGTTTGTTTCAACAATACAATACCATTCTTATTGATTCAGCAACCTTTAACACAAAGGATTCACAAACAGTTGGCTGAGTTTGTTAATCACTTAACTACCGTTCTTCTTGTGTCTCCTTTACCATTCTAACATTTAAAGATTGTTAACTTCTATCCTCGTTTGACAACATATTAAATTAATATGTTATGATTCTATTTTCTCATGTCTTTTTGGTGCAAATTTGACTTGTGGAACCTCATGTCATAACTGCTAGGACTTGGAGACAACAAAAGGCATTTAGAGAATTATAGATGCAAAACAGGAAATCATGTGATTCTGAGCTTTTGCTTCAGTTGCATTGTATTATAACAATGTTGTTAGATCAAATATGACCATATTTACAATAACTAAAAGCCACATAGGTCCCTCATCCAATCCAACACCGGTTCTAGAAACCTAGCAAATTGCAAACGAGGCGTCGGCTCGTTTAAGCTCGGCTTGTTTCGAGCCACGCTCGAGTTGCTCGGAATTTTTGTATTTATTACTTTTTAAATTTATATATATTTTTTAATTTTTTCTACCTTTTTTTATTTTTTTTTATTTTTAGTTTTATATATATATATATTTTTCGTTTTTTATTATTAATTTGTATTTTTTATCATCTCATCTTAACATGAATCCATCCTGACCTAAACTCATTCTGATGCAAACTTATCTTGACTTTTTTTTAGTATACCATTCTGACCCAAACCCAAACCCACCCAACTTTGCCCACTTTGCCACCCATAGGTGCAAGTGTCCAAAAATTGGTTGATGTTTCCTTCTAAGTTTTAATTAAGGCAAATTGGAAAATAATAATCCCATTTTTCTGAAATTGGCCGATAATAATCCCAAGTCAGTTATTAGCCAATAATAATCCGACCTCGTCCAATTTTTTTGTAAAATAGTCCGCCGTTAAAATAGCTTAACGGAGTTAAAAAAAATTTCAAATTACAAACCGATATTTTAGGGCTTTTGATCAGAACGAGGATACGAATCGATTGATGTAAAACTTACCTCAAAATACTGCTCCCAACCCACGAAAAGTGTGCTTCAATTCGGGTGTTTAACTTCTAATTAACAAAATTCAAGCCATTTCGAACACAATTTCGAGGTAAGTTTTACATCAATCGACTCGTATCCTCGTTCTGATCAAAAGCCCTAAAACATCGGTTTGTAATTCGGAAAGAAACTTAACTCCGTTAAGCTTATCTTAACGGTGGTCTATTTTACAAAAAAAAATTGGACGAGCTCGGATTATTATTGGCTAATAACTGACTTGAGATTATTATCAGCCAATTTCAGAAAGATGTGATTATTATTTTCCAATTTGCCTTTAATTAACACTGTTCCTTTTCTCTTCTGGTGGGCTTTCAACTCAAACAAAAAAATGGTCGAATTTAAATTCAGCCCATTAGATCTTTTATTGCAATTGTTTTCCATGTTACTGGACACCACTCAATTTTCCATTTACTATGATATATTAATTTAATTTGAACCATATGTGACCCCAATCCCATATGTACTATTGAGTTATGGACACCACTCGATTTTCCATTTAGAGTTAGTTACTGTTTTCGTCCCTGTGGTTTGTCAAAAATCACTATTTTAGTCCATTAGTTTAAAAATTACGATTTTAGTCCCTGTGGTTTCACTTTCGTAACTGTTTCAGTCCCTATGGTTTCACTTTCGTAACCATTTCAATCCATTTATTCTGTAAGTACATGGACTGAAATGGTTACGAGGTGGACTGAAATGGTTACGAAAGTGAAACCACAGGGACTGAAATCGCAATTTTTAAACTAATTGACTAAAATAGAGATTTTTGACAAACAACAGGGACAAAAACAGTAATTAACTCTTCCATTTACTATGATATATTAATTTAATTTGAACCATATTCTTTTATTCTTCATGTTTTTGTCCTTTTAATAGATTGATTGCAACTTATTAGCTCAAATATCTCCTCAACTTACAAAAAATGCAAAAACAAATCAAAGCGATGTATATTGCATTTATTTAATAGATAAAATGAAATAAAGCATATGTAAAATGCATTGTTCGTAGTGGACATTCTTGCACAATTTTTTTCCCTCAAACACCCCAACCCCTCACCCCCTGGGCATTATCGGGCGTTATTGTTCAAAAAAGGTCCCTAGGCGTTTTTTAAATCACGCTTTGTGCAAATTGGAAGGGACAATCACATTTAATCTTCCTTTTTTTTGCCAATAGCTTTTTTGTTGAGTTTTTTTATTTTTATTTAATTCTCTACACCCTTTTAACATAATGCCCTCATCCCTAGGGCTGTAAACGAACCGAACGTTCAGCGAACAGTTCGTGAACCGTTCGGCGGGAAGTTCGTTTATGTTCGTTCGTTTGTTCGATTAGTTAAATGAACGAACATGAACAGAGGTCTCGTTCGTTCGATTGTGTTCGTGAACGTGTTCATGAACATTTGTTGATTTGCGTTCGTTTATGTTCGTATGTTTGTGTTTTAATTGAAGATCTTTGTACTTTCTTATATTTTATTTGTACTTTTTATATTATTAAACTTTTATTTATTTTATTACCCTAACAATTAAACTAGGAAAACTCACTTTCACCTTGTTTATGCATCATTTCTCTTTCGTTTCTCATTATTTACATCGGCGAATACGATCGACCTCCGTTCCACAAGAAGGGATTCAAGTTCGAGTGCTACTCTCTGGGCCATCTATCTTTATCCTTCGTCGGTTTCGCCAAATTTATTTGTGTTCGTGAACCGTTCGCGAACACGCTCATTTCCTTAATGAACGAACACGAACATAAAATCTCGTTCGGTAAGTGTTCGTGAACCGTTCGTGAACACATTTATTTCCTTAACGAACGAACACGAACAAGGCCTTGTTCGTGTTCGTTCGGTTCGTTTACAGCCCTACTCATCCCCACTACACCCATTTTAGAAAAAAAAAAGCTCAATAATGTCCCTTGTTGACTGTACTGCCACATGGCGGAAAACGCACAAGGGTAGGGACATTATTCACCCTTACCACTACGCATGGTCTAAAACCAACATGTTATCGCAACTGCCACCACATCGCCCTATCACCGCCACTGCTTCTGTCGTCACCATCTTTACTACTAGCCGCCATAAAAACAGATTTAGCAGACAAACCCTTTTTGTATAATATTTTTTTCCAATCTTTTTAGTCAAATGACCCAAACCAAATTGATACTTTTGAAAACGACATGTTTTGCCTGAATCCAATACGAACCCATATTAAACTATTACATGACCCCCACCCAAATTTTGTAGCCATTCCACCACCGCTAAAGTTAAAAAGTATAAAAAATTAGAAATCCAAAACTTAAGAGGTGCGATTTTGACTAATTCATCTAGAATCGGGTAGTTTAGGTTTTATAAGTCAAAAAGATAGTCTTTTCAAACTAAATATGCTAATAAATTGGACCAATGTCATAACTTATTTAAACCTATTGATCCAAAATTATCAACAAATATACCTTGATCAAAAGAAATTTCATTAATTTGAAATAAAATTCAATTTGGTTCATCTTATTTTTCCCTAATTCTTCAATTTGTCATTTTTATACGGTTACTTTTTTTAAAACCAACAATAAATAGGGAATTATAAGAACCACAACCACATAATCTATATCTATTCTATACATAGGGCTTCTGTGCCTATGTGCTTATGTGGATTATGTGCCTACGTGACTATGTGATTAGACGTGTTCCTGAGCTTTATATAAAGTAGCGCGAGGTGGTACTATAGAATATGCTAGACTTAATCGAAATTGTGTTTGAGTCCTGTGACGATGTCTGTTGCAGACAATGTCGTCATTCGGATCTCACACTGTTCGCTCACACTGCTCGCTCCGCTCGTCGCAGCCATGAGGACAAACGTATCACTGCTCTCGTTGCTAAGCAGATGGCTAAGGTTATCCCGCAAATTGTCAGCGAGCTTAATGAAAACGCTAGCAAGTCTTCTGATGAGTCCAGGACTGATTCTCCTATGTCTACTTTTAGCTTCAAGTAGTTTAAAGCCTGTTGACCCAAAGAATTCACAGGAGAAGATGGACCTACTGCCATGTTTCAGTGGTTCGATTCAATTGAAGTCACCCTGCGCCAAAGCGGCTGTCCTGATAATCTCCGCACTGTTAACGCCACTGGCGTTTTCCAGTCCAGGGCTCTGGACTGGTGGACTGCCGAAAGAAACAAGCGTGGAAATGATGTAGCATATGGGCTTACGTGGGATGAGTTGAAGGACATCATGATGAAGGAGTTATGCCCTCCCCACGAGCTTCAGAAGCTGGAGGACGAGTTCTGACACATCAAGCAGGAGGGTGGCGACAACGCTGTTCTAACTGCCCGCTTCAAGCAACTGAGTATCATTTGTCCGGGCCAAGTTACTACCCCTGAAATCACCATCAAGAAATACATCCGTGCTTTACCGGATTGTGTGGCTGATTTCGTGCAAGCCGCGAAGACGACAACTATTGAAGAAACCTTCCTGCTCGCTGCCGAGATTAATGACAAGCGAGTTCGGGCTGGTTACTTTGATAAAGCCTCCAATAATCTACACCAAGCTAACGCTGCTCCCACCGCTGAAACCGCCACCGCTCCGCAAGCTTCAAGTCCTCCCGCCGCAAGAGTAAGAACAACAACAACAACAACAGTAGCAAGAATTGTGTTGTTACCGCCGCTCCGCTCCAAGCTGTACCTGCCCAACCGCAACCCCAGAACCGCCAAGTAGCGGCCCCAGTGACCAATGCACCACCAGCCAAGCATGCATATACTGGTCCTCACCCGTTCTGTCCTACCTGTACTTATCACCGTCCTACTGGGGTTGCTTGCAGATTCTGTGTTCACTGCAACCTGTACGGCCACTTTACTGCTAACTGCCGTACCGGTCCTCGCCAAGCTCCAGCTCAAGGTCAAGCTCCTGCACCACAAGCTCTCCTTCCTGCTCCTCAAGGCCAACAAACAGCTCCTGCACCTGCTGCTCATGCTAGAGCTTGCTTTGCATGTGGTGATCCCAACCACTTTGCAAACATGTGCCCCAACAGAGTGGTGAAGCAAGAGCCACAGCAGCAGCGGCAACAACATCAACAGCAGCAACAGCAACCAGCAGCCCGCGGACGTGCTTTCAACATCAATGCCTGCTAGGCTCAAGCAGACAACAATGAGGTTAATGGTACGTTTCTTGTGAATGGTATATATGCTTCGTGTTTGTTTGATACTGGAGCAGATAACTGTTTTGTATCGTTTGAATTCGAAAAGCTCCTTAATCATAAGCGCGCCCATCTCCCTACAACGTTCGGCATTGAAGTTGCCACTGGAAGAACCGTCGCTGTCAATTCCGTTCTACGTGATTGTACTCTTGAACTCAACAATCACGTCTTTCCTATCGACCTTATCCCGATGCAGCTCGGTAGTTTTGACATCATAGTAGGCATGGATTTCTTCGTGAAAATCATGCTGAAGTCGTTTGCTTCGATAAGATGATTCGTTTCTCGCTCGCTAATGGTGATCAATTGTATGTTTATGGTGAAGTCGCATCGAAGAAACTCCAACTTATGTCGTGTGTCCAGGCTAGCAAGTATCTCCGCAAGGAATACCATGCTTTCTTGGCGCACATTGTAGTAGCGGAGAAAAAGGAAGTTAAGGCAATGGATAAGGTGCCTGTGGTTCGTGATTTTCTTAACGTCTTCCCCGATGATTTACCTGGTTTACCTCCGAGTCGTGACACTATAGATCCATTTCATGTATTTATACCTAAATTTTAGGAAGTTTCCGCCCCGAGTCGTGACACTATACATCGCTCAGTGCCATGCCCCGATGTTTCCGCCATCGGTTGGGGTGTGACACTATACATCCATTTCATGTATTTATACCTAAATTTCATGTATTTCTAATCAAGAGTTTTAGCCCAAGTTTGGTTTTGGCTATTAACTGAAATTAAATGAATCAAACAAAAAATTGTCAATCTAACTGAATAAACCAAACAGATTATCTGAAAACGGATTGGTTAATAAAATAGACTAATCAATGACCTCAATTTTCGGTTGAGGATAGTAATCTAACGAACCGAACAACGTACATCGTGGCAATGTCTGTGTTTCCCGCCGCATCGCGCGTACCTATCAGTTATTAACCAAAACCGGTTATCGGTAAGCAATAACTAAATCGTTAACCTAAACCAAGCTGAAAACAGAAGAAACCGAACCAAAATCAACCAAAAATTGAAAACTGAAAACCGAATTAACCAAAAACCGGTTATCAATTTTTCTTGTACTCTCGTTTAACCAAAATTAGCTGAACCGAACCGAATCATTCGTATTTTCATATATTTATAGCTTTTATACCTACAGTTCATATATTTCATATTTTATATCTCCATTTCATATATGTATACTTTCATTTCATGTATTTTTACTTCAATTTCATATATTTCTAAGCAAAAGTTTTAGCCCAAGTTTGGTTTTTTCTATTAACTGAAATTAAATGAACCAAACTGAAAACCGTCAATCTAACCAAATAAACCGAAATGATTAACCGAAAACCGATTGGTTAATAAAATAGACTAACCAATGACTTTGGTTTCGACCTCGGTGAGGATAATAACCGAACCGGCCGATGCACATCACAATGAAATCGATTACCCGATTCACTTCGTTTTTTATGTATATCACTGTTAGGGGTTAATTTTTATAACTATAGATCACATATCCTTAGATTGGTCTGGATCACTGATCCTTAACAGATGGTGCAGGAAGTCTGAGGATCACGGATCCTTACTATTTCATAACTTTGCTAACAATTGTTCTCTGTGTTTTCTCATGATAATATGCAGGTCATGGACGACGTGGACCAAGTCATGGTGAGAATCTCGGTCTATATTCGTTGAAGATGCCGCACATGTTGAATTAGCTCAACGTACACAAGTTTGGACGTGGTCATTCTAAACTTTCGGACTTAGTTGTTATTTCAATTTAAAGGGGTTGATCAAGTGTTTATAGAAACAACATTATTATTAGCTGACACACACACTCTCTCTCGAATACAAGCTCTTGAATACACTCTCTCACATTAGCAAACATTCATTGTACCAAACTTGATCAACATCCGAAGTTGTAAACTTTTTGTGCAATATAGTTGATAGCGATAGTTTTCACTATCCGAGGTTTTTTATGCCGGAGATCTCATAAAGATCAAGGGGTTTTTCCTCGTATAAATCATTGTGTTCATTGTTCTTAACATTTCACATTTGATCATTTACTTAATCATCATTCAAGCACACTACCTCGCAAAATCAGATTTGGTTACATTATCCTTTGTTTGATTTTTGACCAAAACAATCACAATTATACTACAATAAATATTATATGAATAAGAAAACTACACAAAACGAGTATCACAATGCGATGTGTCGTTCCCGTCGCATCCCGCGAGCATTCTGCTAGTCACAATCAAAACACTAAGGGGTTGTATGTTTAGCTCTTAACGAGGCTCTTAGTGATTCAGACCTCTTACTGGATTAGCACTTAATGGTTCAGACTGTTTGTTTCCCGAACAGATGTCTGAGTGGCTCAGACAATTGCCTCTGAATGGTTAAACATTATATTAAGGGGCTGTTTGGTGGCCTCTGAATGGTCATGTGATGATTTACCATTCAGAGGTTACCTCTTAACCATTCAGACTTGAGGTTACCTCTTATTCATTCAGAGGTTTTAAACCATTAAGAGGTAGCATCTGAATGGTCATTAAGATGCTACCAAACAACCCCTAAGTCTCAATGATTAAGACCTCTAATCTGAACGGGTCAGACATTTGCCTCTGAATGATTATGCATTGTATTGTTTCTTAATAGTTTAGACTTTATACTGGTTCAACATTTAATAGTTCAGACCATTTACTGACGTCCTAACACTTCTTACACATATTTCTTGGGTACTCTTTTTTTAATCAAATCCTGAAAAATTTATACCCAGATTTCCAAAAAAATAAAAAAAAAGGTTGGGCCATAATATTGGCGAATCTTAGAGCCGCCCTTATATACGACCGAAGGGACAGCAGACGACATTTCTTTCTGAACTATCGGCATCTCCTCTTTCTTTCATTCTTCTCCAGCCGCTGATCGGAAACTTGTAAGTCTCATATGTATCTCTATCATTTTCGTTACTCACTTGTATTCACTGTCGTCATTCTATTGCTCGTTCTTCACCGTATTTGATATGTCGTAGTTAGTTTTTTCACGTCACCAGTACTCGGTTGGTAGATTCATTCATTATATTGTTTAGATCTGATTTTGTAACAATCGCTTTGCTGATAAATCATCTGTTAGCCTCATCAATTGCATATTCGAATCCATCACTTTTTGCTTGAAAACCTAAATTAAAGTTTTTTTTTTATTTTGTGCCTTTTAATCTATGCAGTTAACTTCAGTTATATATCGGTCTCCTGTGTCAAATATCGGTACCATATTATCGGCGATATTGACCGATATAACCGATATATAACCGATATTTGACCGATATATAACTGAATTATTGGTGTTAAATTGCTATATATAAATTATGCATTATATTAAAATTACCTATATCGCACCGATATCTTACCGTAATAACCTTATCTCAAATATCGATATCCGATATTTTACCACATTAATTGCAATGACGTTATGTGTTTTCAATTTAGGAGTTTGCTAACCACAAATATCTGTTTAGCTGTTTAGGAACTGTTAAGAATACTCTTTTTTTAATTATGTTCATATTTTTTGTTGAAACTTTTTTTATTTGTGTTTTTGTTTTTGAAGATTTGGTTTAAAAGGCAGAGAATATGTTGGGGATTGTAAGGCGAAACGTTGGGGTTGCCGGGGGCTTATACTCTCAGGTAAATGAAATGATGTGGCATCTGGTTTAACAAGCAAAGTTATTGTTGGAACGAAATCGGCTTAATGTTTTATGTTTATTCAGGGCTTCGGGAGGTTAAGGCCTGTAGCATCAGCCATAAGAAATTACTCGTCTGGAGGCAAAGAGGTGATTTGAGTTTTGTTTTGTATGCTTGTTTATTATCTTGAGTTTGTGTTTGTTTTCGCTACAGAACTAGTCGATAGGGTATTAGAGTTAGACTGTTGGTTAGTTAATGAGCTAAGGTAGATATGAATTGCACATTGTGAACAAGAGTAATTCGATTAGCAAAAAAGAAATCGTTTGAGAAAAAAGTTTTGGATCATAGTTTAGATTCAATATATCGCAGAAGAAATAAAAAAAAGTTACAAATACAGGATGTAAATGTTATTTAGCAAGTTTAAGAACCATCTGGTATAATTATATAGGGACAGATTGAAAGTCAAAGGTGTAAGGTAAGGACCACTGAATCAGGAAACATGGGACCAATTGTAACGCACGTAATATTCTTCAGAAAGTTGGTTTTTTATTTATGTTTTAAGTTTATACTTTATACAGATGACAGTGCGAGACGCTTTGAACTCTGCTCTTGATGAGGAAATGGCTGCTGATCCTAATGTTTTCGTTATGGGTGAAGAGGTAAGTGTATTATATAAAAGTTCAAAGCTTCTCTATCATTTATATGATGATGCTCACCTTTTTATGGTGTGCAGGTTGGAGAATACCAAGGTGCATACAAGGTTAGAGTTTCATGCTGTTCTTCATTTCCACAAAAGAAATAACTAGAGGTGGTAAAATGGGCGGGCCGGCATGATATCTTTGTGTGTTTTTATCTTACTGTACATTTTTTTGCTAGATAACCAAGGGTTTATTGGATAAATATGGACCTGAAAGGGTTCTTGATACCCCTATTACCGAGGTTCGGAAGTTATTCTATTCAGTTTCACTGTTTTACTATATATATACCTTTTTACAGCTTATATATCTGAAAATACTTATTCATATTTTCAGGCTGTGTTTGCCGGTATTGGAGTTGGTTCTGCATATCATGGTCTGAAGCCAGTGATAGAGTTTATGACTTTCAACTTCTCTATGCAGGTTACATCATCTACATATTACTAGCGTCTGTTTCAATGTATGTGTTTGATTGTTTTAACATTCTGTTGGTAATGTTTTGCAGGCGATTGACCATGTTATCAACTCTGCAGCAAAGTCAAACTACATGTCTGCTGGGCAGATTAATGTACCCATTGTTTTTAGAGGACCAAATGGGCCCGCTGCCGGTGTTGGTGCTCAACATTCCCAGGTTTGTTTTTTTTTTTTTTTGACTCTTTGACGACTTTTTCATGATTTCTCATGTCTTCCATGTGTGGTGGTCCTGACACGAGTGATATCATAAAGTTTATTCGTGTTCATTTTCTAATTTCACATTGAAGATACTAGATGGTATAGACGATGGTTTTCATGATCATCTTATAATGATAAATATCAATAATGTTTGAAGTAAGATGCATCATGCACATCATAAACACTTTGGAAAATATTAGGCTTTTTGTTTTTTTTATTCTCTAAGAAATAAACATAAAGAATTATAATGCCTTTATGCTTGCATTTGCTATACAGTGTTATGGTGCATGGTACGGGTCAGTCCCTGGTTTGAAGGTGCTGGTACCTTACTCATCCGAAGATGCCCGTGGACTTCTAAAAGCTGCAATTAGAGACCCTGATCCCGTTGTTTTTCTTGAAAATGAGTTGCTGTAAGTAAAGTAAATTTTCACTTATCAGTTTAGAGGTGGCGTTTTAGACTTGTTAAATATTATAGGTAGATTCTGGTTGTTTTTAATCTAATGGGTCAAACATGATAAAATTAAAAAGAAAGTTAAAACGGAAGCGCATCAACTGGGTCTGAACGTTCACAGCGTGCTTCTAATGCACAAACCTTCTTATCGAACAAAATTAAATAATTATTGAAATAATGTAATATTTGTATCCATATTTGACACTAATTATTTATATAGATTATAGAATTTTGATTTTTTTTATTAATGTAATTTATTGCTCAACCACTGTCCATATAATTTTTTTTTGTTTTTGTTTTATTATAAATTTTTAATCTTATCTTATTTATTTTATACTTGTTAGGTACGGTGAATCCTTCCCAGTTTCTGCTGAAGCTCTTGATTCGAGTTTCTGCCTTCCTATTGGAAAAGCAAAGGTTTTCACCCAAACAGAAAAAACCTTTTTTTATTAAGTTTTGCTGTGAACATATTTGATTTGGCACATTGCGTTTACTGATCACAGATTGAAAGAGAAGGTAAAGATATCACAATCACAGCTTTCTCTAAGATGGTTGGCTATGCTCTTAAGGTTAGTTAGTACTTAGTACAGCTATCTAAAGTTCTAAACCATGAGACAATTTTTTTTGTCATCTATATTAAAGGGCAAGTCTCATATGGGCAATCATGATATGGAAAAACTATCGCTGGTTGAGATTACTTTACATATTTAATATATACCTTGTAAGCTTGTTATCAAATAACAAGCTTTTTGCCGGAGGTGGGGTAAATGGTCACAATTGGTTTTGGGTTGGGTTGACGGGTCAAAACTCTTTGTTATACATTTCTTAAGTTTATAATTTGTTAATTAATTAAATAGGACTACGAAAACAATAGTATCAAAGTAATAGTATAATTGTGTTGAAAAGAAGTGATTCAGAAGGTTTTAATCATTTTTATACACTTTAGGCGACTTTTGATCCATTTGACCTTTTAAGTTTTGATGACTAGTCAAAAAAACGAAAATATTTCAGTGGTCCGTCTCAACCCGAAAAAGTTATTTTGGTGACCTGACCCGACAAAATCTCTCTTGATAGACATACCATAGTCACCTATTTGAGATAAAATTCTGTATTTCCTATTTTCCAATTTTTATGTTTTAAAAATTAGTTACCCATTGATAGACATACCATAGTCACCCATTTGACCTGTTTGAGATAAAATTTAACCCAATTTGACCCATTATAGTTATAGGGATCGACATTCTCACCTGTATCATTATCATATGACTCTTGGATATAGTAAATATAATTTTAACTAGATACATGCTAGTAGCATCTTTGGGCCGTCTATTAATTAATCTTTTTAAGCATCATTTTCTCCAAATTTGATGTAATGCTGTGCAATTCCAGGCAGCCGAAAGGATGGGATAAATGCAGAGGTTATAAATTTTCGGTCCATTCGACCACTAGATAGAGCCACAATCAATGCTTCAGTCAGAAAAACTAACCGTCTCGTCACCGTTGAGGAAGGGTTCCCTCAACATGGCATTGGTGCTGAAATCTGGTAAAACCTACTTATTCATATTTTCAGGCTGGGTTTGCCGGTATTGGAGTTGGTTCTGCATATCATGGTCTGAAGCCAGTGATAGAGTTTATGACTTTCAACTTCTCTATGCAGGTTACATCATCTACATATTACTAGCGTCTGTTTCAATCTATGTGTTTGTTTTAACATTCTGTTGGTAATGTTTTGCAGGCGATTGACCATGTTAACAACTCTGCAGCAAAGTCAAACTACATGTCTGCTGGGCAGATTAATGTACCCATTGTTTTTAGAGGACCAAATGGGCCCGCTGCCGGTGTTGGTGCCCAACATTCCCAGGTTTGTTTGTTTTTTTTACTCTTTGACTATTTTTTCATGATTTCTCATATCTTCCATGTGTGGTCCTGACACGAGTGATATCATAAAGTTTATTCGTGTTCATTTTCTAATTTCACATTGAAGGTACTAGATGGTATAGACGATGGTTTTCATGATCATCTTATAATGATGAATATCAATAATGTTTGAAGTAAGATGCATCATGTATATCATAAATACTTTGGAAAATATTAGGCTTTTTGTTGAATACTGGTGTTTAGGAAGTAATTAACTAATATGTTTATCATATGTTGTGAAAAAGGACATATTTTTTTGTTACCAACATTAATATTAGGTTCTTTATTCCACATCTTGCATCAAAAAGACAAAAACCGTTGTCTTTTGTTTTTATATTCTCTAAGAAATAAACATAAAGAATTATAATGCCTTTATGCTTGCATTTTCGATCCCTGGTTTGAAGGTGCTGGTGCCTTACTAGTCCGAAGATGCTCGTGGACTTCTAAAAGCTGCAATTAGAGACCCTGATCCCGTTGTTTTTCTTGAAAATGAGTTGCTGTAAGTAAATATTCACTTATCAGTTTAGACTTTAGAGGTGACGTTTTAGACTTGTTAAATATTATAGGTAGATTCTGGTTGTTTTTAATCTTAATTGGTCATCATTTCAAGCGAAGATTCATCAATCTGAATTCATTGATTTTAGGGTTTGGCAAAAATAGTTAAGTTCCAATACCAAACCTGTGGAATCTCTTGAATCATTGAGAGAAGAAATCGGGAGGATGATGATGGTGAATCATTTAGATTGTGGAACCTCTTAGATTGTAGAAGATTCAAGCGAAAGGAAGGTTTCAGGTATGAAGCTGTGAAGGAAAAGAATGAGGCGACAGAGGAATTTAGGTTTTTTAGATTGCTTATATACTCGGGTCATAAAACGGGTCGGATTAGTAAAACCTTCACTGATGAAAATAAAAACCCAAAAATTTTCTCTCCTAAACCATATCCAGGAAGCTCTAATATTGTGCCACATAGCCCAAATTCTTTCATTTATTATAGATAATAGATAATAGATACAGATAATAGATATGATTGCATTATTATTTTTATTTATTTTGCTTTCATGGCTATTTGGTTATGTATTTACTTCCATTGTTATCTAGCTATACCCTGTTTATACAAAAGACCGGTGGCTCTACTAGTCAAGCCGCTTGTGAGCTACTAGAGATGTTTTTGCTAAAAGCTCGAATATGGCCTAATTTAAACGAGCTCGAGCTTAAAACTAAGCTTTTTTTTAATAAACCAACAGAGTCCGAGCTTCATTTATCCAGCTTAAACAAGTCTAGTATTTATATAATAATATTTATATATAATAATTTATGATAAAAGTAACTGAATAACATATATCATGTTATATATAAAAGTTATTAGTAAAATATATACAAAGTACAAAAATTAATAAATAATTAGCGAGTCAAGTTGTTGCCGAGCTTAAGCTTAAATAACTACCCATGGCCCGAGGTCGAGCTCAAGTTAATTGAATTAATCGAGCTTGAGCGTAAATTAGCTCATGCTAGGTTCGTTTATACCCGGAGTCATAGAAGTTCGATTATTAATATATTCTTAATTTCAATCATATTCATTATATTAAGCCTTTTTTGTGTTGTATACTCAATTTAGGTGACTGCGAGCAAGAAAGGTTTTTTTTCAGCACAAAAGAAGTCAAATACCCGAATGGGAACCGATCGAATCGAGCTACTTTATCTGGGTATTGGAAAGCCACCGGATTAGATAAAAAGATTGTTTCTTCAGAGAACAATCAAGTTGTGGGCATGAAGAAAACACTCGTATTTTACAAAGGAAAACCCCCACACGGGTCATGAACCGATTGGATCATGCATGAGTACAGACTCCCAACCCCTCAACCCAAGAACCCGACTCAGGTTTCCTTTGGATTGATACAATTTTGATTTGAATACACAAACACATTTAGTTAACCATTTGTTTTTGTTGTATCAGGGTATGGAAAATTGGGTTATTTGCAAAATTTTCTTGAAGAAAAGAGGAAGTAAAGTTAGCAAGTACAATGAAGAGACAATTGGGATAATTAGCGATTGTAAATCTGTAAAATCAAAGCTAGTTTTCTACGATTTCATGTCTGCTAGTAAGAAGAAAACAACTGATTTGAATTCGACATCGGTTTCATCATCTTCGGGTTCAAGTGGGATCACGGATGATGCCGGTTCTTATGATGAGCATGAAGAGAATAGTTGCAATAGTCTGGATGATGTTGAGAATTTATGGAAACAATCGTCATAAATTAATATTCTTTTTTTAAAGGTTATCCCAAGTCTAATTTAATTTAGTAATGGGTTATTATTATTTATTTGCCTTTAGTTTTCAAGATTATCATGAAAATAATCCAATTTTTAGATGAGATAAAAGAATGAAATGTTATCGATGGATATTTTCTTTCAGTTTCATCCTTGAAATTTCAGCAAGTGGTGATGATTTACTTGCATTGGTTTTCATATATTGCAGTCAATGTATTTGATAAGTACACACATTTATAAGAAAACAACTTAGTGAAACAAACATAAGGTTGCGTCACTATCTTTAACTTTAATTAATATAATGATTTTGATTCATAATAATCATTTTGAAATTGTTAATTCAAACAAGCCTAACACAGTTAGAGGACAGATTCTTTACTGGTTTGAAATATATGATGTACTTGGATTTAAGTTAATGGCTATCCATTAATCTATACATGTTGGGCCTATTGGGCTTCAACTGATCCCCCTACGGCCCTATCTTATATGTGGGTTATTTTGGGTTACCCGTCAATCCTTTTAACCTTTAATATTTTAATTTGCCAACCCGCCACGATTGATATCTATACTGATAATATTTTAATTTGCCAACTCTCACATACATGTAACACACAATACACTTACATGAACAAGCTCACTATAAACATGAATTTGAACATCGACCTGTGGTATCATTTTACATCACTTAGCTTAAACATATTATTCTACTCCCATGATTTTTAAACGATGATACATCTTCATATGTTAATATACTTTTAACAAAATTACACCGTAAGGTGCATTTTAATCCCTTTTATTTGAGTAGGATATTGTTATAGATTTTTATTTTAAAAATTAACATGTTACGTGATTACCGGTGTTCTCTGCTGCATTGCGCGAGCATTATTTTAGTGAGGTCCAACACGCATACTCTTAACACAACCCCAACCACGTCATCGGTTGTTGTAAATGCACTCCATGAATCTTTAACCAATATTAAAATTTATACTAAAAGGTAGGTACTAAATATGACGGTTTTAAACATCTAGTTTTCAATACGAAATCACAACTACATCATTCTGTTAAAGAATCCCTAGAACAATTTTTCTCTAATCAAATTCCAAATTCTTCTATGTTAAGCATTGGTTTCTCAAAATTATTTCACCTATGTATATGTAAATAAAAAGTCAATTTAATAAAAAAACAAACGAATGAAAATTCGTAAAATGGTTTGGTCGAACAAAAAGTTAAATCATCATTTGATAACCAATATAGCCAACATAGAAAAATAGAAAAGAAAGTGTTTGTGGAGAACCAACCTTATTTTGGCCCGTATAAAAATGTCGTTTCAACCCTATCTCATTGTGACCCATCTTGTTTCCTCTACAAATAACATACGTTTGTAGCTTGTACATACAATAGTATGCATAAAGGGGAGCAACAACCAGCAAAAACGATATGAAACCTGGTAATGAACAAAGTATAGAATGTGAAGTCTTAAGAAATAATAGAGGAAAATTTATTACAACTTCTTTTAGGTTGCAATGATGTTGGAGAAGCAAAAACAAACTTAAAATGGTAACAAAATGTGGGCAAATGTTGAAATTTGAAACTGAGATCGACTACTAATGTTTCCATGAAATCTGAATTTCAGAGGACTTTGCATCATATGTGATCTCAAATGTCTTGTTATCTTCATATTCTTCATCCCAACACTCTGAGTAATCGATTGGGTGTTCGTTTAAATCACATATTTTACTTTTACTACGAACAAGTGCTAAATTAAGACCAGCTTCATACGTCTGAAATGTAATATTTTGAGTGTATGTAGGATTGAACCATGGGATGTGCCTCAATGAACTAAAGGGTACATAACCCACCCTTTCATAGTCATATTTTTTCCAACCTTCACCAAACTCTGTAGGGAAAACCGTGGACATCCCCTGCTTAATAACTATGTGATACGTCCCATGACAAGCACGTAATGATAATAAAAATCCAATAAAGTCACTGTACCAGTTGTGTGGAAGTTGCAATGTGACAAAAAGTCTGGTATAAATGCTTGATGGTTGAACATTGGGACTTAACACACTCATAAAGCGATCTTTAACTGCATTTTCCTGCCATGTTTTCATTCCAATTATTATGAATATTGTTTTTATATTGAAAGTTTAAAAAAGATTGAAATTCAAAAAACAAGATAAGAGTTATACCTCAAGCATAGAAAGTAGTACCCTCTTATTGGTTCTCTCTGGAAGTGAGACTTTCCATAACCATTTATAGTATGATAAATCTCTTACAATTTCAAGTGAGTCGCAACGATATACATAGAGAATAGCTATGCTTGATGGGAGGTCTGGCAATTCTACAAGTTTCCAGCAGTTTGACAGATCGAGAAACTTGAGACACGGGATTTGAGAGAGGTCTGGCAATTCTACAAGGCGTTTGCAGTATAACAAATTGAGGAGCTTGAGACCTGGGAGTCGGGAGATGCCGGAAGGTAATCTTGAAAATTCGTTTCCACTTAGGTCTAGTAGTTGTAGGTATAATAACTCACAAATATCAGATGGGATGTCTCCATCTCCCAAATTGCAATTGCTAAGATTTAATTTTCTTAATGAACGTGGAAACTGAGGTAGGCTCACCGACCCGTCATGATGAAAAGATAACCCCTCACAACAACGGAGATTCAGGTCTTTCAAACTTTTTAAGAGATGAAAGTTTCCCTCTATCCTTTTCAATTTGCAACAATCACTTAAATCTAAGGAAACAAGGTTGGTACAAAATCGTCCAACTGACGGTGGGATTATTTCTATACCAGTCCTAGTTAAATCAAGGGTTACCAAGCTATCCATGTTCGACTGGATATCCGGAAACTGTTTGTTGGTATCATTGTCATCGGAAACCCAGGACCAATCGGAACGGATGGACTTGTGACCACAAACACAATCATTCACGTATAAACCACAACACTCACACGAATTCATGATAACGAATTGAAACGAGAATGATTTGCAGAAACAATGAACTAACCGAATGAATAAACTTGATTGACTGAAATATGATAACTAACTTGATAATACACACGTTCGAATACACTGATAACTACCTATTTGATAGGGAAGTTTGGCAGCGGCTTTATAGGGATCAAGAGGCATGTCTCCAACAGTCACGATGTTTCAAAGGAGATGTGACGATTCTGAATAACCGCCATTCGGTTATGGAGACACACCGGTTCGCTACTTGGCCCAACTTCCTCATCAATAACCGGCTGTTTAATGGACTGGACATACAAATCGTTCGACCCAAACTGGTGGCTTATGGCCCAAACTAAATACATAACATAACCAATGTTTTGACCCAATACTTATAAACATAAAATAAATAAACATAAAACAGGCCCGAGGCCCATGTTCTGGACTCGGATGATTCTTGCTTATCGAAACAAACTTCATTCTCCCCCTTAAGCAAGAAATATCCGAGCTCTTCGATTCCGATTACTCCTTGCGGTTGTTGGTGACTTCGATCTTCACCACCACGTCATCATCACTTGAATCGTTGATCCATCCGCAATTGCTTGAGCTTTCGGCCATTCCAACTTTCTCTCTTGCACGCTCCTTCTTGATGTAATCAAAATACCATTCGACCAACTCTAGATAGTAAACGAATGCAACCTTCATTTCATAAGCGTCGTCCGCTTCATAGCCATACTTCACCGATATCTCGCCCCATTTGTCTTTTGCCATTATCTCATCAAACCCACCGTTGTGCTTCACGATGCGGTGTAGTAGTATGAGGCTAACATCACGTCCATCAATTAACTCCGGTGGCATTGCTTTCTCACAAACAATCCCTAGAAAATTCGTGATGAACCAAACCAAAATTCCTTCGAACGGTGCGTCGAAGAATCTTGGGTGCTTCTTGATTTCTTCGTGTAGTGTGATAAGATCCCCTGGTTCAACGCAACTTTCCATGATTAACCCCCTTTCAACAACGTCCTCCTCGAGTTGAGAGAGAGTTATTGCCCGTTCCCGAAGCATTTGCCTTGATTGGCGTGGATTATCCTTCTCGCCTTCGAGGTAGATCATTAATGCTTTCTTTGCCTTTTTCGAGTACACGACTTTCCTTGCACTTGGGCGTTCGTCATACACTTTCTTTTTATTTTTTGACTTTTCAAATTCCCGCTCATAATAATCGCCCAAACATTCTTGAAACTCCTCTTTTTCTTTCTTGTACCCATTGTCGACCCCAAGATTATCGTAAAAGGCGTTAAGATAATCTTGTTCCAAGTCGGTTTCCGACTTGTCTTCGTAAATATCAAAACCCTTTGATCGACAACCGAACATCTTCTTCAATACGCACTTTTCACCCATAGTAACCGTCTCGATTCCTTGAAACAGGAGTTGTTCCAAACTTAGAACATTCCTGTCAAGTTTTGGTGCGTAACTAACACACGGGATTGTCTTATCCTTGCCGTCCACCGGCACCCTTACTTCACCAATTCCATGAACGAACGAAACATCCTTCTTGCTTTCATTCTTTACAACCCCAAAGTGTCTTTTAAAACACTTGAACAAATTACGGTTTCCCGTCATGTGCGTCTTAAACGTGGGATCCACAACCCAGATTGAATCCCATTTACCCCCGCAAGTATCCTTTACAATATAATCACACTCGACTGGTAAAGGTGATAATATAATATACTTACTAGGGCAAATCGACGCGATGTGGCCAAACTTCTTGCACTTGAAACACCGAACCCCCGGTTTTCTTGGCCTACCCACTGGTGCATTAGGTTTCTTCCCGGACTTCTTCACGAAACCCTTTTGAAACACTTTCTTTGGAAACTTTTCCATTGGTGATACCCCGGTCCGCATGGTTGGCTTCCCCTGCGCGTACTCATCCGCTTCCGCCGCCCGGCCGCACTCTCCACTACGAACAAACACATCATCACCATAATCGGTCATAACCGATTTTCCTTTGTTTCCACCGATTCGGTTTTCTCCTTGATCACAATTCCTTCCGGTTCCTGTTAAACCTTTGGCTCTGATACCAATGTTGGTATCATTGTCATCGGAAACCCAGGACCAATCGGAACGGATGGACTTGTGACCACAAACACAATCATTCACGTATAAACCACAACACTCACACGAATTCATGATAACGAATTGAAACGAGAATGATTTGCAGAAACAATGAACTAACCGAATGAATAAACTTGATTGACTGAAATATGATAACTAACTTGATAATACACACGTTCGAATACACTGATAACTACCTATTTGATAGGGAAGTTTGGCAGCGGCTTTATAGGGATCAAGAGGCATGTCTCCAACAGTCACGATGTTTCAAAGGAGATGTGACGATTCTGAATAACCGCCATTCGGTTATGGAGACACACCGGTTCGCTACTTGGCCCAACTTCCTCATCAATAACCGGCTGTTTAATGGACTGGACATACAAATCGTTCGACCCAAACTGGTGGCTTATGGCCCAAACTAAATACATAACATAACCAATGTTTTGACCCAATACTTATAAACATAAAATAAATAAACATAAAACAGGCCCGAGGCCCATGTTCTGGACTCGGATGATTCTTGCTTATCGAAACAAACTTCACTGTTGAAGTTCCTTGCAGCCCAAGAGATAAAGAGTCTCCAATTTTTTCATGTGTATGATGGATGGAAACCTTTTAAGTCTCTCACAGTAGCCCATATCCACGAAAACAAGCCTTTTGTGATATCCAATTGATGGATGAATCTCTTCTAAACTCTCACAATAAGATAAAATCAATCTTTCAAGACATGGAAGGCCTTCAAAATCTGGTGTCTTGATTAGGTTCTTTGAAAATTGGAGATCAAGAATTTTCAAATTTGGTAGACGCTGTTTCAAGACAAGTAGCAAAAGTCAAATAAATCGGCAAGTATACAACAACTTCCTTTCACATTGGCATACTTGTTGCCCATGGACCATTGATCGATCATTAGGCAGGACATGAGTTGTTAATTTATACATAAACTTAAACTAGCATATGATATAACATCTTTTAATAACAACCTCTGTTCTTTTGTAACATGCAAAGTATATTCCGATTGTTTAAAACATCATATAGTCTAAAAGTCTCCTCCATCCTCGCCCAAAAATCTACGCTCAGAATATTGTTACATTATAGACAACTTGTAATATTAAATTTATTACCTCTCCAAATATCATCAAAAGTTTCTTTAAAGCATTTGGCATTCTTGTAATGTTGACTATTCAGAAAATCGAAACTAAGCTAATCGAACTCCTAATTTCGTAGAGAAAGCATGACATGTATTTTTGTTATATAAACCTCTATTTATAGAGATGTCTAAGACTCAATAACCACCATCTAACAAACAACTAACTAAATGCAATTAACTCATTAGTAACTCTAATAACTAATTATGATTCATTTCACAGTTGCATTGCAATGGTTTCTGAAACTACAATATTTACCTACCTTACACCCTTCCCAGAGTTTTTTTTGCTCGCCACATCTCAGCATTAGACAACGAAGCTTTGTCGGCTGAAAATTTGATGGGAATGAAGATGCCGGATGCCAATTCAACACTATCCATCGAAGGTTCTTCATGTTTGCAACAACATCAAATAGACCTGGGTGGTTAATTATATATATTGGCAAATCAGCTACACTACTAGAAATTTAGCATTTTCTAACAAGCGTTTCCGTCACAAATGTGTAGCAAACTGAGATTTGCTACACATTTGCAACAAAACCTCGATGTTTGCAATAACATCAAATAGACCTGGATGGCTAATATCCTTTGGCAAATTAGCTAATACTTCATTTTCCTGTGTTAATTAATCAAAAGAACCAAACTGTGTTAGTAACGCTATAGACAAACGTCATTAGATGCACATATAAATTTATTTTTGCAAAGTTAATTTAACCATTGAGGGTGCAGCTGCTCCCATAGCACAAAACTCTTCCAAATCCTCCTCCTTCAAAATCCTGCTATGCTTTTCAGGATTATTAGGGTGTTCCCCTCTAACAATGTAGTGGGCCATTTCTTCTATCAAGTCATGCATCTCAAATTCACCATATTTTGAAACTTTTATGAGGGATTTTTGTTCCAACACCTTAACCCCTATACCTGGGTGTAAATCACAAGCATCAAGCACCATCATTGCATCATCCATCTGATATGAGTACCAACTCCTCATGAAACATACAATATCTAAGAATAAGTCTTTCTGGTAGGGTTCAAGTCCATCATAACTTATTTTGAGTCTCTCCATGACCTTATCTTCTGGGATGCATTTTAACTTGGCCAAGGTACTCTTCCATTCATCCTTGTCTTTGTCATATAGAAAAGAACCTAGAACTTTGAGCGCTAACGGAAGCCCACCAGCATAAGAAACTACCTCTTCTGCAAGCATCTCATAATCTTTAACAGGTTTATCTATATGATATGCATATCTTTTTAAGAGCTTGATTGCTTCATCTTGTGATAACAAATTCACTTCATAAATCGTTTGCGCCCTGCTGGATAGCAAATGCGCATCTCTAGTCGTAATTATTATCCGGCTTCCCTCACCAAACCAATCATGGGATCCCGCTAACGCCTCAAGTTGCTCAAGATTATCAACATCATCGAGAACAACTAAAACCCTTTTGTGAGATAGCCTACTTTTTATCATGCTTCTTCCTATTATCTCACTCCCTACCTCCACATATGTTTTCAAAACAAGTGAGAGAAAATTTTCTTGCAACTTTTTCAAACCCTGTTTGCTTGATTCCTCACGAATATTTTCAAGAAGACAACAACCTTCGAATAGGTGAGAAATTTCCAAATAAACAGTAGATGCGAGAGTAGTCTTACCACCACCCCCAACTCCCCATATTCCAACCATGCGCACACCACCCGACCCAATTTCCAACTTTGATTTCAGATCTCGTAAGCGGGTCTCCATTCCGACCAGGTCTTTATAGTCGTTTGTAACTAGTAGAGAAAGCCTACCAGAAATTGTACCAACAATGTCACTGATGCATTTTGCTTCATGGCTGCACGAAGGGTACATAAGGATATTTAGAAGTAGTTCCCACTCACTTATTCTTTTAAAATTAACAATTGTACAACTGAAATTGGATATAAATTGCTAAATGTCAAGTATGAGATTTATTTAATTTCAAGTTAAAAAAGACGCAAAGAAATTAAAATAGGGAGTAACACAAAACAAAATATTATAAAACCTACATTTTGACTATTTTGAATGTATTAAACATCCTTTTAACACTTTCTTTTGAATTCTATAATTTATTAATATTATTGTGTTAAATTCATCGTTGCAAAAGTTGGTAGGTGCTCTCAGGTCGGTTGAATGGGGAGTTGTTAGTAGTCAGCCTAGGCGAAGAATACTCGGACATGTTAAATTATAATGAAATTAGTTTTCAGGAAACTATATACATGTCAAATATCATAAGTTTGGTAATATTTAAAAAAAAATACGTGAATCTATATCTATATCTAAATTCTAATAAAAGACTACAATTAATGCCACATGTCAACACCTCCTACTATCTAATTTTTTTTTTGTTAAATTTAATTTTTCATTTGTTTTAGTTTTTATATATATTTAAAATTTTTAATATCACGTTTATCTATATACAATCTTAATTTAAAATTTCCTTTATCTTATATTTTTCATGATTTAAAAGTTTGTTTTGGTTTTATTTTTAAATTTAAAATTTAGTTTATTTTATATTTTCACTTTAATCTATAAAAAATAGTAGTGAGTTTTTTTTTTCAAGATTTCTTATCGAATTGATGGTATCCTTAAACGAAATTTGTATTATTTATCGTAACTTTTTATCATTAAAACTTTAGTAATTTCTCATTTATTTTATTTTATTGGATGTTTTAACTTTTTTTGGTATTTCGTAATTATTAAATTAAAAGCTCTTGAAGCAGCAGTTGTTTTTATTTTTCTTTTTGTTATTTAGTTATTATAACTAAGTTCTAACCTATTTTGTTTTTCTCATGTAATTTTAAAATATTGTCTTTCATAAAATTATAATTATGAATATAGTGTTGCAACATGTTTATTTTGGTCTACATTAGATATAAGTTTTATTCAAAATTTTGTTGTGAATTACACGAGTTTGAGGATTAGGTTATAAACATATGTATTACATAGGTTTGAGTATAAAAAATATATAATTTAATAATGTATGCATAAATTTACATAACTAAACTATTTTCATACATACAACTTGTTGGGTAGTGAAGGCAGCAAACCAAGAAACTTTGTTTCTGCTCGTGACTTCATCTAGATGTTAGTACTTTGATATTATGGTTTTTATATTTGAGAAAATCAAAATATACTTATAAAAAGTTCAAAAAATATATAAAAGTTATATATAACAAAAATATAATCAAAATCAAATCATAACAAAGCAAAGCAATGTAAAAAAAAATAGTAACATAAAGCGAACGTGGATCCATATTGTCTTAGCAACTCCACAATAGATTGGAAAGTAAGATGAGAGTATAATTGTTTTTATAAGGCTAAAGGGTGTGGGGTCATGGTTGAGACATGATTCGTCATATAGGAACATGAATAGAAGGCTGCACTACCCCTTGCCTGATCCACAATATGCAAAATAATTTGGAAAGAAAAAAAATCCCATAATTAAAGAAATGTGTTTGAAAATTATTAATTGAAATAGTTTTATTTATAGATAAATTTGGTACGACTACCGTATATTTGCGATATTTGATTGAGAAAGCTGAATATGACATCTATATTGGTCGTATATATGAACAAATTGCTAAAAAGATTTGTTCAAAATTATCAAGTTATATAATTTATATCCTTAAACCCGTGTACCACACGGGTCTATATTCTAGTCTTCCTATACTAATAAACGAAAATCTTTTTGTACACGTGTCGCTCTCTGGTGTCTCATCCCTTTTA
Source organism: Helianthus tuberosus (assembly GCA_030545235.1). Lineage (NCBI taxonomy): Eukaryota > Viridiplantae > Streptophyta > Magnoliopsida > Asterales > Asteraceae > Helianthus > Helianthus tuberosus. Next base: position 11,738,201 of record CM060396.1, read on the forward strand.
ATATTAGTATTACATATTAATTTTATACACAAAATATAATATAATATTAATTAATATGGTTAGAGATAAACGTCTAAATTCAAATTTAAATAATAATTATCTATAACAAATATAAATGTATCAAATAATATAATAAGTATAATATTATTTAATATAGTTAGAGATCAAAAGTATAATTTCAAATTTAATTAATAGTAAATTACTTTTTGAGTCCATATGTTTTAGTGGTTTTAACCACTTGAATCCAAAATCAAAAAGTTTAACACTTTGAGTCTCTAACAGCTCATTCACACCCTCTATAAAAAAATTCAAAAAACCTTTTGTAAGGTTGAGTTCTCTAAGTTCTCACAAGTTGTAGAAGTTTTCATTTTACCATAACCATATATATTTGTTAAGATAAAATATATTATTTGGATATAAACTATAATTACTAATAAAGTATCAAATCACATGTACAAGTAACGAAAATATAACTGTTCTTGATTTTTACTAACTTATCTAAATAAGTCATTTCATTAATAAGGATTATATACAAGTTTATAATTTACATTTTTCGTCACTCAACCCGTGTAATACACGGGGTTGTAAGCTAGTACTATAATAAAAGAAACCAATAAGTGACACGTGTCATTTATTGAAGACGTCTACATTTGTAATTTCCTGCCTTTTCATACTTATCTTATATCAATTAATTAAATAATAAATAATCAACTAATATTAAATCTTATCTTATTTTGAATGTAGGATAGAATCATTCTAATTTTTCCTAATAATACATTATCTTCAAATTTAACTTATAAATTAAAGATATTTTTTAAATAATAACACAAAACAATAATCTTAAACTTAAAAAAACAATAATACACTCATATAAAAAATTTAAAGTACAAACAAAACATACAAAATAACTTATTAGACATTAGATCAAACTTAAAAAAAAAAACTAATTAGGAGGAGAAGCTAATAATATAATTCTGTTTTTGATTTTTCAAATTGGGGTTCTAATCAATTCGAATTAAACTTAACCAAGTTTGTGATTTGATTCGAATTAAACAGAAACAAATTTATGATTTTTTAAACGAATCCAATAGCATATTATTTACTATACAAAATTACATTTATTTAACCCGTGTAACACATGGTGTTTTTAAAGATATAATTTTTTTATTATTTAGTATATATTCGTCCCGCTTGCGGTATATAAGGTTACAAAATTACATTTATTTAACCCGTGTAATACACAATGTTTTTAAAGATATAATTTTTTATTATTTAGTATATATAATTAGATTTATTCAACACGTACAATACACGGATTTTTATTATTTGGTATATAAAATTAAATTTATTCAGTACAATACATGGGGTTCTTAGAGATATAATTTCTTTATTATTTAATATATAAAATTACATTTGTTCAACTCGTGTAATAAACGAGATTTTAAAGAATAACTGTTTTAATTTAATATATAAAATTACATTTATTTATCCCGTGTAATACACGAGGTTCTAATCTAGTATCAATATAAATAAAAAGAAATACATGTTCAAATAGTAAAATATGACAGCTGCGGAAATTAGGTTTCATTTTTTTAAGTAAAACTCAGCCTGAGTGGACCAACAAGATCCGATTCCGCCAGAGTCGACCACTTGATTGATTCCGAGTAATTAGGTGGAGTTAAAGAAAATCGTCTGAGTAACCTACGCGATTACGACCTTGTTTTACAACATTGGTTAGATCTATTTAAATATGTTAAAAAGTAAATAATTACGATATATTGTAACTAATTTTTTCAGTAAACCCCACTACGTTCAACTTATGTGACCCGCTGTGAAGTGTCAGCAATAAAAACAAAACTTAAATCTACTCGTTATAATGCAAATATCTTAAGCATAAAAATGTTTTAAAAAAAAAGAAGAGAACATCACCTGTTTTGAGAGTCATTGATAACCCATCCAGAAAGATTGCCAGCCTTTTCCAGAGCTTTTCTCCATGATTCAACTTTGTGCTTATTTTCCCTCTTATGTTTTCTAAATGCTTCTTCATATTTCCCCTTTTGTTTTCTAACATCCGATGGATCAACGTGATAAAATACGGGCATCACGATTTGCCCTATATATATATATATATCACGATTTGCGGTTCTCGTGGTTCTCATAACTCGTGGTGGTTCTCATTCTAGCGATCCCCTATATATATATATATCACTTATTTTTATCTTTATCTTTATCTAAAATTAATAAATAACTTCAATTTTGCAATTTAGACTCTTTGTTTTTTTACGTTTAACCCAAAGTTTTTCATCTTTTACAATTTAATCCCAACTCTTTTTTTATTTTCAATTTTGGTCCACCATACTTTTTATCTTTCTCAAGTTTTTCGTTTCGTTCTAAATTTTGTGAGCTAATACACCGCAACATGCGTGTGGGGTTCAACATTTTTTCGTATATTTTTCCCCGTTTGACTGGCCCGTCGCGTCACATCTATTTTTCTGCGTTTGACAAGTTCGTCCAACACGCGGGCCCTGGATGGACTTAGTTATTTTTTCTATGTTTTACGTTTTGGTTTAATTTCTCAGCAACGAGCATGCATGATTCAAAGATTTTACGTCTGCTTTTCGCTCGGCGTTATTTTTTTTCCGTTTTTATTTATTTTGTGTTTACGATCTTTTCCAGTGTTGCACTACTTAGACCACCCGTAGTGGGCAATATTTCCGGCGTGATCCCCCTCAAACACGCCCAATAATGCCGCCGCCCCACCCCCGCCGGCGTGATCTGGCGTGATCTTGCGGAAATCCCCCCTCCAGCGTTATTTAAAACACGCTCAAATGGGTTTTGGGTGGCCAATCAGATTTATCCCACTATTTCTTGACCAATTCCCTTTTTTGTTAGTTTTTTGTTTTATTTTATTCTTTAAACCCCTTTTTAACATAATACACACATCCCCACTACACTCATTTTAGAAAAAATGCCCAATAATGCCCCTTGCTGGTTGGACTGCCACATGGCGGAAAACGCCCAAGGGTGGAGGCATTATTCACCCTTACCACTACGCATGGTTTTAACACAGTTTTATGACAACCGCTGTAATGCAGAGGCTTAATACTAGTTTGATCTAATATAATAGTATATCAAAATAAGTTCAAAGTAAAATTACTATATAATTAGAAGACGGGTTAAAACAAAAAAACTAAGTAAATCTATTAAAATATTATAGTATTACCAAATCTTATATGTTATTGTGAATGGTGGTGTTTAGGTGTTAATTATCTGGTTTCAAACTTATTAAACTGTAAACCGAACTGAATCAGAATCATTTAAAACCGAACTTAATCACATGTTCGCCTATTACCTTTACCTATATATTAAAACTTCAGTGCAATGAATAGTAAAATCATCCCATATATAAAATCCAATAATAGTAACATCATCAAGGGATAAACAAATGGTATCAGGTATCGGTATCAAATTTATCAAACCGGATGTATTTTCGGTACCGGTTCGGCACCGGTATTCACCGGTTTTTATCCTCAAATACCGGTGCCGTACCAGTACCGACCGGTACCGAACCGCACCATACCAGGTATATTCGGTACCGGTACCCACTTTTGGGGATTTCGGTAACGGTATTTTCGGTACCGGTTGGTACCGAGCTCATCAAATCCTGTAGCAACGTAGCAATGCAAGTAATTACACCGTTTAGATTACTTTTCATACACACATTAAATAAACTGTATTTCGTTTGAATGAGGTTTATTATACACAACAACTTATTTTGTTTTCTTTTTTGTCTTTTTCTTGTAATGAATGAATTCTAGCATGCAAAATTAACTTGGATATTTAGATTATCGATGAGCAAATCGTATCAAATCCTGTAATCAAACCGGTATCGTATCAGTACCAAATTTACTATACCAAATCATTTTCGATACCAATTTGGTACCCACCTTTTGGCGTTTTCAGAATCGTTACTTTCGGTTCGACACCGGTCTAGCACCATACCTGTATGTATTATTTTTATCTTCAAATACCATACCGTATTGTACCGAGCATTTTTAGTGGCAGTACCTAATTTCGATGATTTTCCGGATCGGCACTTTCGGTGCCCTTACCGATACCGAGCTCATCCATATTTTAACATGTTAGCACCGTAATAACTGAACTGAAAACAACTGAATTTCCAACGTATAGGACGTGTGGGTCCTATTATTATATATTAGGTTATTTAAAATCGTTTTTAGGACGGAGTAACTATCCTTACCACGTCATTTTTTATTTATGTTTTGATGTTTGGTATCTGCTTGTCGTTGCTGACACGCGTTTTGCATACATTGGGTCCCCACCGCAACGCGCGGGCGGAAAATCAACTAGTTCGGTTTAAAATTGAAACCATAATTTCAGAATTCGAGTCGGTTTCAAACAAATAAATCGAATATCAATTAATGGCTATTAAAGTTTGTTATTTATGGGGAGAATCAAATAAAAAGTTAATTTTGCCTAACTAGGATAACAAGGATCTTGACCTTTCATTTTTCAAATCAATGGATAAGATGAAAATATAGGTAAAAAGAGTGGTGTAAGGGTATTTTTGGAATATCCTATTTTTAAATGTTCATAACTTTTTATATATGACACTATTTTAAAAAAAAATTGCACCATAAACTCGAGTTTTTTTTATTTTTATCTTGAGTACCCTTTTGCTATGTAAAATATGTCAGCTAAAAAAACCCAAAAAATGTGTTGTATTTCTATGTTTTATAGCACTTTGGTGTTGAATTTTTTATGCGGATTTTTGTGTTTAATTTTTTGTACTAGATTTTTTTATGCTATATTTTTTGTGCTGGATTTTTTGTGTTTAGTTTTTTGTACTAGATTCTTTGTGCTACATTTTCTATGCTTGATTTTTTGTACTAGATTTTTTTCTACTGATTTTTTGTAATAGATTTTTTGTGTTATATTTTTTTGAGAATACAAAAATGTGAAAGTTTGTGTTTTAGGATCAAAACGTCTTTCCATCCTACTTATTTGAGAAAACAAAAAGGTGAAAGTTTATATTTTAGGAGCAAAATGTCCTTCCATCCAAAGTGTTTCTACAATCCTTTTTATACTAATTAGACAAAACTCATTTTTTTATTAATCCTTCCCTTGTTATTTAGCCCAATTTTCTTTTATCCTAAATCCTAACCCAATCCAATAATAAATAATTGCAAAAGAATAAAATAACTATTGAGTTTACCGAATAACATTTTGATTTCTTTTCAGTTTTGAACCTTTTAAAACTTGTTTATCAGTTTCACAAAAAAAAAAATGAATTTGTGAACACTCCCAGGGGTTGTGTTGTGTCCCCATTAGTACGTGCGTCACACTTATTGCCTATCAACGACTTTATCACAAAATGTGGATAAAATTAGTCGAGGGTCTTTGGATTCCTTTTATCTATTCTTTGTTGACCGACTATTTTTATTATAAAACACTCCCGTTATAAAACTTAATTCTTTATTTCTCAAATTATATTTAATTATTTGCATATTTTAACAGGTACATAAAAAGGTCACCACATGCTTAAAAGAAGGCATGTGAAAAGGTCACCACATGCTTAAGTGGAGTAGCATTGACGGTTGGATCTTGCATTGAGGCGGATGGTCAAACGAAATCATTTAGAACAAAACCTACAACTCTTAATGACTGCCATTGGTGTTCTGGTCTAATGGCATTGGGTGATAGTAAGACTTTAGGATCTTTAAGTTCTCAGGTTCAAACCCGACTTTAAAACAAAACCCACAACTCTTAATGATGTTAACAATTACAACTGGTCATCTGGTCCAATGACATGGGATGATAGTAAGAGTTTGGAATCTTTAAGGTCTGAGTATCAAACCTGATTCAAGGGGGGTATTGGAAGATGGATGGATGTGTTTTACACGCCGTTAAAAAATAAGAACCACCGGAACATGGATGGATGTGTTTCTTAGGCGATCCGCTACCGATTGACGTCCCTTGCCACACGGCAGGGGTACACCATCAGACAAGGTGTTGCTAGGGGTGGGGTGGGAGCGGTATGGGTAGAGTCATGGCGTGGAAGATGGTTGTGGTGGTGGGTCCCATGCTTGGCAACTAATAAAGTTCTTTTTTTTTTTTTTTACTTTTTGATATTTTAATAGGGCGTGATAGAGGTGAAACCATAGTAGATGTCAGTGGAAGAAAGCGAAGGAGAATGAGGTTGTGATGTGTCCGTAAAATAGCAATTACTTTATGACGTGATAGTAACGTGAAGTGAAAGAGCGTGAACCCATAACAAATAGCGTCATATAGGTGTAGCTTTTGATTGTTTAATAACTCTTTAACTTAAGGGAAAATTATGAAATTGTTTGTTGACCAACAGGGTTTTCAATTTTGTCACTCTCCTGCGTCCTTGGAAGGACCTCTGAGCTTCGGAAGAGTCCGCATGTTATGTTGAAGCGTCCATGTCTCAAGCAGCTGACACGTGTCCGACACGTGTCCCACATGTTTAAGCGTCGGTGGACGCATAGAAATTTCTCATGTAAGTAAAAAATGGAAAATATGACATAAAAATGCTTAAAATAATCCACAAACAGGAAAATGTCAAGTTCTTTGTTTGAAATTTAAAAGAAAACATAATAATTTACAACTCTACACAATTTAAAACACAAAGAATTCTTGCTAATTACCAATAAATACATAAGTTAAGATTTACCATTTACACAACTTGAATTATTGATAATTCGAAATGAAAAACTACTCATGAGGAAACTGCTATATTGCCAAATTTCAAACATTAGTTTGAGTGCAAATTTCAATAACGGCTTTCACTTTGATATTTTTTTTGCAAGAAAAGTTTTGGTTTATTTTATATACCAACATACATAGTAAAATCTAACTCTCGTATACAAAATTTGGTACTCAAAGTGGGAATACCAAAATTAACCTCGGTACCCGTTATTACTGAATAACAAAAGCCCCTAACTTGAGTATCGGTACTGATGTATTTTGGTCGTTAAAGTAGACATATTAACTATGGATACTGGACCCATCCCTAGTTAACATGGCTATCCCACCTATGGTAAAATTTTGAAAATATAAAGTTTTAATCGCCCCATGTCACTATTTGAGGCTAAGTTTTTCCTCATGTCGCCAAATTTTCACTAAAACACCACCTTTTTTCTTATGAATAGTAAATTTTATTCACGTATCAAAATCTCATTTGAGAGTCAAATTTTCTTTTGGTTGAATGGTTGGTCTATTTTGGGGATTTTCTCGATGCAAGGGATAAGAATAAAAACCTTATTGTCCTCCATTGTCCCAATCACATTGTCGCTATTGACATCCCCGTCATATTTATTGCCTAGTTCCCACTAGTTTACCATTAAAAGAAATATATGAATGGAGGTAGGTCAACAAAAAAATTTAACGTTCCACATTGGTTCCTATTTTCTCAATCTATTCGCGTTTTCTTATTTTCTTATCTAGAAAAGGAAAGTTCATACTTTTTTTTTTTTTGAAAAGAGAACTTCATTAAAAACACACCTCCGATCTAAACGGGCAAAAGGCCAAACAACACAAACACCCCCGACCCAATCGGGCAAAGGAAAGAAATTACAACATATACATAGGGTATTTACACCAATCACCTCAACTGATATAATTACATGATGATCTATTTTTAAACCAAGCGAACCCTCACGATTTTATCTCCCTAACAATCTCCTGCGGACTTCAATTGATTTGCTTGAACATCAACTCGTTCCTCCCTTTCCATAAACACCAACACGAAGGCTATCAACATTGGTTCCTTCAAGAAAAGTCATAGTGACAATTTCATATTATCTTCAACTAAGGCTATCAAAATACAAAAAAAAAACAATAAATGTCATTTACTAATTAGGATGGTACCAAGGTGTTTATATCATTTTCAGAACAGCTATGTGAAGATGGATGCAATAATGTTGGAAAGCCAAGTCAGACTAAAAAAGCTATAAAAATCATCCACATTGTGGGGCATCAACTAAAACTGACTAATACTTGTTGACGCTGTAAATAAAATATTAGAAAAATCATGCAAAATGTGGGGCATCATGGCCGGCCCTTAAGGTGGGCGGGGAGGATTACTGGCCAGGGCCCGATACTTTGTGGGGCATCAACTAAAACTGACTAATACTTGTTGATGCTGTAAACAAAATCTTAGATATCAAATTCTAAAGAGACTGAGTGGTATATCTACTATCCATTGAGATAAATGATAAAGTTTTACAAAACGTGTAGATATCAAATTATAAACACTACTAGAAAAAACATCTTTCTTGACGTGCATTGCACGTCATAAAAGGGTGTTTATGACACGCAAATGCGAGTCGTTGATTGAGAAGTCATAAAATTAACATGACAGGCATTTGTGTGTCATCTTTTTATGACACGCATTTATGACAAACATTAATGACACGCGTTCATGACACACGTTGATGACACTTGTTTTTGACATGGGTTTACGACACGCATTTATGACACTTATTTATGACGTTTATTTACGCGTGTCATGTTTTTAATTGTTTTACAAATATATATATAATTATTAATTTACCCTAGATACATATATAATAACAAAAACAATTAATCAATTTCATAACAAAATAAATATATATATATCAAAACAACCCATTGCATAATCATTTATAAGTATACTACAATTATTTTAACGTTAACAAAAATAATGTTTAAAGATACATTCTTCGACACCTAAAATAATTGTTTGTCGCCTAAAAATAAAAATTATCTCAATACTCAACCCTAGTTCGCGTATTCCATCAACATCCGCATTCGTGTAATCATCTTTTTCTCCTCAACCTGAAAAAAAAAATAAAGAAAATCTTAAATCAACATTCAAATACTTTGTTATTTATCAAAAATATCTTATAGCAAATCTAATCTATTGATATGTTCTTATGGCGAATTTGATTTTACTATTGTACAATATTTGATCAGTAGCAGAATTACTCTACCCATGTAGATCTAAATTTTGATTGTCAAATTTACTCTTTTGGCTCAAAAGAAAAGTTCACTAAAGAGAAGTGTAATTAAATTAGTAGAAAACTAAAAGTGACGAAATAGGATGGTAAAGTTCAAGGCTGATTGGATCAAGTTATTAGCACTTGTAGTGGTACTTTTTAAATAATTATATGTAATTCATACATTACTAAAAACGTATCTAAATAAAAGAATAATTACTGTTATATTTTAAACTAAACACATTAGAGCACCGGAAGCATTTAAACACATTAGTTGACTTTACACAATTTCAACACAAAAATAGAACCCGATAAGACCCGTTTCCATGCTACTAGATTGACAATTGAAACCTTTACAGAAAACTACCATACCTGTTGTGTATCATGAAAAGTTCCAACTCTTTGGCATTTTGCACCACAATTCCATAAACTTCTTAGTACCGGTTGGAAGAAAATGACGGGTCTTTTTGTCTGACCCGTAACCAATATTAGGCATAAGAGAGACACCTTTAAATTTATCCTAACACCAGAATGAATACCCTTTGGCTTATACCATTTTTCCTACCACACAACACAATATGTCAGCCTTGTGGTCAACTCTTAAATAACACTACAAACGCATAAATGTCATAACTATCCTACTTGGTGACAATATGCGGATGACTTAAACAGTTTAACCAATTTGATTGATACTTCAATATAACATCTTAGATTTTGAAATAAAATGTATAATTGTACTCAAACCATAGCACTTCAACATGACTAGGTGACGCTTGCGCCTCAAATATACACAAGACAAAAAGCTTTGAAAAGCGCTACTGTGCAGCTTTGTCCCTTAAGTGCCCTTTGCAACATTGATTACCTATATTCAAAATTTCAAACACAAGAATAACACATTCCAAAAATGAGCTACAAAAATGAACATTGAACTACTTACCTCTACCCCGTAGGAATAGAGAGGCTGCTTTCAGTGAGACCCTCGGCTCGATAGTAGTTTTGCATCAAGCCTTGGACATAAGGCACATAACACTCGGCAATTAAGACAAAGGCCAATTAGCGTATGTACTCCCTTGTCTTTCGGCTATCAACGCCACGACATGATGCCTGATTAACCATCCCCCTCTTTTAACATTATTTTTATATAATTAGTAAAAGCATTGTTATCAAATGCACCAGATGAAATTTTTTATAATATTAAATGTAGGTACAAATTCAACCAATGGCACATTGATGATATACACCTAAAACCTATCATACCAAATTTCAACTGGAATTAAGACAACAAATTAGCTATTTTCATTTGTATTAGAACACACAAACTACTAAACTAGCATCAGGAGATAAGATACTAATAATTTTGTATCATAGTTAATAGAGAATTAAGAGAATAAAAGTAGGCTAATTTGATTCGCATTAGAACACATAAATTACCAAGTTAGCATCATGCCATAAGATACCAGTGATTATGTATCATAGTTAGTTCTATGGTGTAAACAAGGCAAGCCACTCATGAGCTACTCTTAATCGGCTCACTAAAAGCTCGAATCAATCCGAGCTTAAATAAGCCCAAGCCGCCTCGCAAGATTAAATGAGTCGATTATTTATATAAAGTTTATTTTACATATTAGATACAGATTTATATAATAATAAATCTTATGTTATATACACAACTTACAATTAAATCATTATAAAAATATACAAATAAACTAATAAACGAGCCAAACTCTCGTAAGTTAAACGACTCGGCTCATTCGTTCACACCTCTAACATTAGCTACCACAAAACAGTAAAATCCGAAATAAAAAAAACACATTTATAATCAACAATCAACATGAATAAGAAGATATACCTGAAACTTAGACATCTCGCCTTCAACAAGATTCTGGGCTTGAAGAACAGGAATACTACAATTCTCAACACACATACTTATATCATCCTGCTTCCTCCTCCTATCAAAGCACTCATACGCACATCTAAAGTTTAAACATAAGAAAAAATATTCTCCCTACTTTCTCTTTTCAATTCTTTCATATATTATTCAAACACACCTAAATAGTACTTGGGTTTAGCTTATGTGGTTATGAGAAATATCTTATTTCAGCTTCTAATTAAGACAACCTTCACCCAAACACTCAAAAGCATAAAGCAAGCAATAAAGTAAATAAAAATAGATCCTAGTACCCCCTAAGTAAAATATTTCAAAAATGGTAAAAACATGTTACAAGTAACTGAATGTATACTTGACTGATAGTGAAGAAGGATTAAAAACTCTATTGAGATTAGTTAACCACAAACTGAACGAATACAAAAGCAAACCATCAACATAGAAAACTTCACACAACTAACCAAGGATCAAAGCAGTCATGCTACCTAGGAGACCAAAAATGAGAACTAGCATGCCACCTCACCCTCCACTTATCAAAACATTGGGGTGTTAGTATATTCACAAACTAGCAACTCCCCTAAAATTGCAAAAATACAACGCTAATCGAAAAAAAAAAAAAAAACTTTTTTAAACAACTAATGAGAAATAGAAGGTATGTATATAGAATTAGAAATGATGGTGATAGTTACCATGGCTTGTATCACCGTCGACACGATTAATGTCCATGAAGCCGAAGACGATGTCCATGAAGCCGAAGACAGGAAGAGAGACAGCGAGAGCGATCTCCATTACCAGAGGTCGATTGTGTGCTGTGTAAACAGAATGGGTGCGATGTCCATGATGTTTTCGTCGGATATATAAAAGGTGCGGTGACTGGTCTAAGTAGACAATGGAGATTGTTGATTAGGGATGTATGGAAGTGTAGACGAAATGGCGTTGTTCAGATTGGAGGGTTTGGATTTGGTAGATGTGGTCCGCTACAGTTTCCAACAATAGGGGTAGGGAAACTTTTGGGGGAGGGAATTGAAATTTGGGAATTTAGAAAACTTTTTGGGAGGGAATTGAAATTTGGGAATTTAGAAAATTTCAAAAAAAGAATGGGAGGAACAAATAATGTGAGGCCCAATATAGTATGTTAAAGATGTATGATTTAGGGATTGTTTGCTAATATCTAAATGGTTAAGTGCTCAACCAGTAAGAGGTCTCAACCATTAAGTGTTGAACCAGTAACAGGTATGAACCATTAAGAGTCTGTATATAATGTTTAACCGTTCAGAGGCAAATATCTGACCAATTCAGATTATAGGTCTTAACCATTCAGACTCTGTATAATGCTTAACCATTCAGAGGCAAATGTAGTTTGAAAGAAAAATATGATAGTTACAAATGGGTCTTTAATCATATAAATTCCAACCTTTGTACTTTAGTTTTGGACAATCAGAATCCCCATCCTCTTGTACCAAGGTTGAGCCGATCAGCATGTCGGAAGTAGCATCAATGACCGAAAACTTGGCCGAAATCTACCGACCTTCATTTTTGACCGTTTTACATAGTCGTTGGCCATAGCCGTTTGGCTTGACGGTTTAATGGTAAAAATTAACTTTTTTCAAAAAACCTTACAAAATTTTACCTATAAATAACCCCCCCCCCCCCCTCAATTTTTTACAAAATTCTTCAACCCACTCTCACACAAAACTCTCATTTTTTTCAACCAAACAACAAAACCAAAAATGGTGAACTGGATGATGGAGGAGGAGGAGATCGCGCTCGTCACTTCGATCGTCGACGCACAGCGTACGTTGCAACGCGGTCAAACCGCGTATTGCGGACAAGCCTTCCAACATTACCAACAACACGTTGGTAACGATCGCCACAATCTAAACGTGTGTCAACACAAGTGGCGCGAACTAAGACCGAAGCTGGATCGGTTTAAAAAAATTTCGATTGTGTCCCTACGGGGGACCTAAGCCACGACAATCGAACGGAGATCACAAAGACCGTGTGGAGGCACGACGGGAATCCAGAATTTAGGTGGGTTCCCCACTTTAATATTTATAGAACTTTGTATTTTTTTTTTTGGAATTATTAACTACTTTTTTATTTTTTAGGATTTAATAAGTAGTCTTTTTTATTTTTTAGGATTTAGTAAGTACCGTTTTTTTTTTTAGGATGTTATGTAATTTTTTTAAATAATATAAGTTTGATTTTATTTTATAAATATCAACTATTTAAAAATAAATAAAGTCAGCCAACATGGTTGCCCAACGCCGGTAACCCACGCCGCTTCCACACCCCAGTTTTTTTGGGGTGGTCCAGTGGACCCCACTATCGTCACGTATCGAACAATGCCCCAACTCAAGTCCCCGCATTCTCCGCAGTCTTATAGATATAGATTATATATATATATATATATATATATATATATATATACATATGAATTTTAATGGTTATTTATTTATTTAATTATTTATGACACTTGAATGATTAAATTAATTTAGATCACGTTTATCCATTAAATTAATTTTGGGAATTTAATTAAGAAAACATAAAATAACATTGCTAAAAAGATGACACTAAATGAGTGTCATTATGTTTTTTTGTTTAGGATAAAAAGATGACACACAAAAAAGAGTCATAAATTTATTGAAATTTGTAAAACCACGACATTTTTTTCTTGACACACGTTTTCAAATATCATAAAATGAGCGTGTGTCATTGTTTGCGTGTCAAGATAAATCTTGTTTTATTTATGACCCTTAAAAGATGACACACACAAAAAAGTGTCATAAATTTATTGAATTTTGTAAACCATGACATTTTTTTCTTGACACACACTTTCGAATGTCATAAAATGAGTGTGTGTCATTGTTCGCGTGTCAAGATATCTGTATTTTCTAGTAGTGAAAGAGACTGAGTGGTATGTTACAAACACTAGACTATCGCAACAACAAAGTTAAGACGTCTTTTTTTTTTAAATGCAAACTTCATTAAAAAAAACCCGACCTTCCCCAAGACGGGGAGGCCACATCACACCCAAAGCAAAATTACATATTCATAAACTCACACCAATCGTTCCAAGACACTACCTTATCTTTATGCCTACTTTTATACCATAAAAATCCTATCGATTTAACTTCACTAAAAATCATATTACTCTTCGAAGCCTTGTTCTCAAACCTCAATCCGTTTCTCACCTTCCACAAACTCCAACATCCTATAATCCTAATTCCTTGAAGCGCCACCTTAGCCGAACCAGTCAAACCACACTGCGTATGGAACTGTAGAATATCTTTGATATAAAAAGCAAATAAATTTGGCACCTTGCACCAAGCACATACTTGCTGCCATAATATCATCGCAAAAATACACGCTGTAAAAATGTGATCAACAGACTCGTCTCCCATCCCGCAAAAGGAGCATAACCGACCGGGGACTATCACATGCCTTCTACGAAGCGCAATGGCCGTAGGAAGTCTATCTAATTCAGCACGCCAAGCAAAAATGTTGCATTTTAACAGAACCCATTTGCACTACTTGAAGATTATTAAGAATACATTTTACCGCCTTCACACTATAATCCCCCATGGCGGCACAGTTCCACCTCCACCCATCGACCTCGGACGATAACGAGAGCTCGGCTAGCAACGTTGACAATCGAGCAAACTCGTCATTTTCTTCGGCAGATGTCGGCACTCTTTTCCAACTCCAAATTATGGATTGAGCCATGCTTCCACCTCTAATTCTTTCCAAAATTTTGCCCCGCTTCTCGTTCTCTAATCTAGATAAATTGGGTAATTTAGCCCGAAGAGATTCATCACATAACGTAGGATCTAACCAAAAGCAAATTCTTTCGATGCAAAGGATAAGAATAAAAAGTTAAAAACCTTATTGTCCTCCATTGTCCCAATCACATTGTTGCTATTCACATCCCCATCATATTTATTGCCTACTTCCCACTAGTTTACCATTGGTTCCTATTTTCTCAATCTATGAATGGAGGTAGGTCAACAAAAAAATTCAACCTTCCACATTGGTTCCTATTTTCTCAATCTATTCGCGTTTTCTTATTTTCTTATCTAGAAAAGGAAATTTCATACCACCTTCAACATTGGTTCCTTCAAGAAAAGTCATAGTGGCAATTTCATATTATCTTCAACTAAGGCTATCAAAATACAAAAATAAAATCTAAAATCAATAAATGTCATTTACTAATTAGGATGGTACCAAGGTGTTTATATCATTTTCAGAACAACTATGTGAAGATGGATGTAATAATGTTGGAAAGCCAAGTCTAACTTAAAAAACTATAAAAATCATCCACATTATGGGGCATCAACTAAGACTGACTAGTATTGATTGATGATACAAACAAAATATTAAAAAAACTCAATGTTGTAAGAATCGCCAGGCGAATCGGTCGGTTGGGTACCGACTAGCGATTAATCGGGATTAATCGGAATTAATCCAATTGAGATTTTTATATATTTTTAGTCATCTTGATTTTGATGGGTTCACTTTTTGCTTTTCTTATCTTCTCCTCGTTTTCTCAACAGGTAGTTCAGTTTTTTATATGTGCAATTTGTATGATAATACAATCTACAACAAAAATAACCACTTGGGGTGTCCCAGTGGCCAGCCTCACCCACCTCTTCCCAGAGGACCCGGTTCGAATCCTGGCAGGTATACCCTCCAGGCTTTCGCTTCCGGTTGGGTATTAACCGTCAGAAAGCTATGGGGCTAAGCTAGCTTGTGGAGTGGGATCACTCCAGCGGTTGGGAGGACCGTGCAATATCCCCCCCCCCCTACAATCTACAACAAAAAATGAATTCCATAGATGTCTCTCTTCCGTTCACCGTCTCTAACTGAAGATGACACCGTGAAAGACTCGCATAATATCCAAACCGGCCTCCATCAGAGTAGGAGCCGATGCTAATGAGAACTCAATTTATTCTCTACCAAGGACTATGGTGATGGGGATCATTAGAACCATGAGTGCGATTGCGAATTGTAGTGCGCTATCGTAAGCCATTTTATCAGCAGTAGGAGAGATCAGTAATAATCCGTAACATTAGAGAGAGAGAGAGAGAGAGTTTGGCATGTTTCAAATGGAGATGTGAGTGAGGGTATGTTTATAAACATTGGTTGGCTCTAACGGTCGAAAATGTGAAACGATGCAATTTACCGAAATGTAAATCAAATTGATACCAACGACAACACATGGAAGACGAGTATCCTTGTCCGTCGTAATATGAATTGGATGATGTTGGTGGTAGGTGGGGGTAGTGATTGGTTGGAGAAGAAAGTGGAAGGGTACACTTGTAATTTCATACATAAACTAACACAAAGTTAACTGTGTTAATATACAAGGATGTAAAGTGCGAAAAGATCAAACTTTAGGAACAAGAGGCGTTAAGGTGAACAAAACGTATTAATTAGAGTAAACCACATGGAGGAAAGCTATAATTTACACTTTAAGTAATTTATTGTATAGTTTCCTAAATATGTGTTGTCCCACCACACTTCTTGCCTGCCAACTACTATATTATATCACCCACCTAGAATTTTCTCTAAACTAAAAGGAAAGTGTGTACTAGCAAATGTAAGGTTTCAACATTTCACATTTGATTCCTAGATATTTCTTTGAATTTTCTTGAAGCTCACTTTTGAATTATATTTTTTAACATTATTTCATCATTATAACATTTCAGAGTATAAAATCATGATCAACTTCGTAAGTAACTTAAACCATATTTGTATACTTGCAGACATGAGTTCATCTCGTAGGAATCGTTATACTAGTTTTTTATAATCCTATAATTCTAACCGGAAATATTTATACCTTTTATGGTTTCACTTTAAAATTGATGACTGATTTTTATACCAAGTCATATGCAATCTCAATCAAAACCATAACAGTTAAATTGATATTCACACAAGTTTTGTATTGCTATTTCGTAAATTACATTTTCATGTCTCAATCAAAACCTTAACAGTTAAATTGATATTCACACAAGTTTTGTATTGTCATTTCGTAAATTACACTTCCATGTATATTATAATAAGACATTATATTATATTCTATGAAAGAAAAAAAGTGTTAACAATGTGTTCATGCTAAATATTTCTAACCAATGAGTGAATGTCTATTTTTTATTTTGCAATCTGTATTATAACTAGTACCACACGTTGTGGCGGGGCGTAACATGCTAAGTAGCTCCAATGTTATACCACCGATCAACACCAGAAGGGTTTGTGTAAAAAAAGAAATAAAAACGAAATAAAAACCGAACGAAAAGTAGAGGATAAAACAATGTTGAACCACACACTCTAAATGTAAAACATAGAAAACAATAACTAAGTTGTTTTAGAACCGTGTGTTGCGACGAGGTGTTAAACAGGAAAACTACGCATAAAAACATTGAATCACACACGTGCGTTGCAGCATGTTAACTCGCGAAATTTGACAAAAACGTAATACAAAAAATCTGTATGGGGTTAAAAGTGTTTGGTTAAAATGTAAAAAAATACAAAAGTATGGGGTTAAGAGTAAAAAATTAAAGATAAAAAAGACAAAAAAATTAAAAACCAAAAGTGGGTACAACCCACCAAACATATAAGTACAACCCTTAATCCTACAAATATTAATTTGTATGTGCTTAAAAGTAATTTATGGTTAAAAGTAAAAAAATAAAGATGAAAAACTTAAATATGAGTACAAGTGTACAACCCACCAAACATATGGGTACAATTCTCCGTGCCTACAAATATTACAAATTGATAGTATATAAATATATATTGTTGGGATGAGCATTTCGGTACCAATACGGTATTCACTTTTTGACGTTTTTGGGATCAGTACTTTCAATTCAGTACAATAATTGTGTTTTACCGATTTTTAGCTTCAAAATTGGGTAATTGTACCCAATTTTGACAATTTTGGATAGGTATTTTCGATACCAGTATCGAGCTGATTCCCAACATATAGTTGGTAAATAGAGAAAATGAATAATAGGAAAGGTAAGGACACTTGAAATTGAAATGGAGCTTTGTGTCTTTAACGAGTTAATTTGTTTGGTGTAACAAAATGTTGGGTACCTTTAAGAATCAAAAGTCTTCTCCCTTTTAAAATATAGCGTAACCAAATGATTTAAGAAAATTTATTTTACTCAACTAATACTTTTCTAGCTTACGTCTCCTTTTCTTTTTGGGTTATTGGATTTTATCACCCGCAACTATCGGCCTTTGGCCGTTGACACCCGCAACTAACACTTTGACACCCGACACCCCCAACTTGACTTTTTGTTTGCACTGGCACCACTCAGTTAAATATTCTCTAACTTGGTTAGTTATTTGTCCGACGTGGCACATAGCTGATGAGTTGGAACCTGATTACGTGGCGAATTCGTGGCACAACTAAGCAGCATCATCATTATCTCTCTCATGGAATGTGAATGAGTTCCAATTACCTGTTAATTTAGAAAATAAAAAAAGTTAAACCCACATTTTGCAAAACCCACCCTAAAATCCCGAAACCCCCCGTCGTATACCTTCTTCGCAATAACAACGCTGCGTCTCTCCCACCGCCGCCACCACCATTGTCGTCGCCGGAAACCGTAACTTTCAACCTTTCACTCCACCGTTCAACTCAACCAATCATGTCTGCGAAATGGCGAGCGTTACAACACCGCCACCGCTACACCTACAGCGTTCCCTCGCCACTACAAACAAGCCCTAACTAACTTCATTAACCTACCTGATTCTCAAATCGACAATTCATCCGGTACGTTAACATTCTATTCTCTCCTCAACAAACTGATCTATAAGTGATCTGAAATAGATCATATAACATGATGATTTTCAGGAATTTGATGCAGAAAACGATTATGATTTGAGAGATTGATTGGAGAAGACGCTTAGGGTTTGAGTGCGTGTAAGGATTACTGTGTGTATCGTCTATGTGTTACCTGAAGAACAACTGATTCTAGATCGATTTTGGCGGGTGTGGGTGTTTCTTTGGAAGCTAATGATGAAAGGGGGGAGTGGAAAGCAGTGAAAAGGAATGATAAAGATTGGGTTTTGAGGGAGGTGTTGGTTGATTTGTGGTTTTAAAATTTGGAAATTTAGGGTTTTGATTTGGGGGAATTGGGGATGATGTGAGGATAATGGAGAGAGACTCCATGAGAGAGATGATGATGCTGCTTAGTTGTGCCACGAATTCGCCACGTAATCAGGTTCCAACTCATCAGCTATGTGCCACGTCGGACAAATAACTAACCAAGTTAGAGAATATTTAACTGAGTGGTGCCAGTGCAAACAAAAAGTCAAGTTGGGGGTGTCGGGTGTCAAAGTGTTAGTTGCGGGTGTCAACGGTCAAAGGCCGATAGTTGCGGGTGATAAAATCCAATAACCCTTTCTTTTTTTACTTTACCAATACATGTCTTTGCCTATCTTTTTTAATACTTTTTTTCCTTTTCTTAACCTTTTATCTTACTTAATTTTCGGAAACTTTGTTTACCTTTCTTTTCTACTTTTTTTTAGTAAATTACAAGTTTTGTCCTTTATGTTTACATCAAATTGCAGGCGCTGTCCTTTTAGCCAAAAGTTGACAGGCGGTGTCCTTTACCTTTTAAAATCTTGCATGTTTTGTCCTTTAGACCAAACCTAGTTAAAAATCTCAGTTAAAAAATATCATGTGCAATGCACATGAGGGTAAAATGGTCATTTTCCTCTCACCCCTTTCAATTCACCATTTATATAATTATATCCCACACCAAATTTGAACCTCACCGGAGATCCAAATCAAAAAACCCCAAATTCTAACCTCACCGGAGATAAAAAAAAAACCCCCCAAGTTCTAACCTCACCGGAGATCCACCGTAACCCTAACCCTAGAATCATCATCTCCGCCTTCCCTTTTTTAAACTTTGCTATTTACGTTATTTTCTACATTGCCTTCTTATGGTTGGTGTATTGGTTGACATGTTTAAAATTAGAATAGTAAATTTATCCATTAATAGCTATAATATTTTTCGTAAACCTATTCAAAAACTTTAAAGAATTTATAGTATACTCCCTTAATTAAATATTTATATGTTGATGGTCATTTGGGGTAGTGACAGTAAATTTAAGCCACACAAACTAGATATCTTCGTAAAATATTGTAAGTTTAAGCCACAAGTTTCATAAATTTAGTGTGTTCACCATTTAGAAAAAAAAAGAATTTTAATATACATAGCCAATGAGGTAGTGGTGGAGTGGTTGGAGAAAGACTTGGTATTCCTTGTGACCCAGGTTCGACACCCACTCTCCCTATTATTTTCTGCGGCATCCAAGTGAAAGGCGAATACGGGTGGCGCTGGTTCGTCTTGGATTGGAGGCGATGTTTTACCGATTATTCCATTGTCGTGCCTTCGGGCGGGTGGAGGACGATTTTCCGCGCATCTAGGAGAGCCAAGGGGCTGGAGGCGGTCGAGTAATCGACCTTGGCCACAGCACCCATTGTCACGGTGATTGGCACGTCGTTCCTTGCCGTTAAAAAAATATACACATGTAATATGTGTTGTCCCATCACACTTATTGTTTGTCGACAACTATCTTATCACTCATTCACCCACCTAAAATTTTCTTGTAGGGTGTACCTATTGGCACACTGTAACACCCCGAAAATATAAGACATTATATCGGAATTATAAAGCATAAATAAATGGGAGTTTACTAACTAAGAATTTTAACCTAGTTAGTTAACTAGTCTAGAAATAGCTTATAACTTGATTAAAAGCTACCAAACTATATGTTGAATAAAGTTGAGGGACCATAGTTGTTTAATTGGAAACTTAATTAAATGGAACAATAAAAAAAAAATAAACCAAACACCCCAAATTGAGGTGTTGGTCGATCAGGAAGAAGCAGGGGGCGACACCCCCATTCCAAAACCCTAATCTCACAAAACAATCAAATTGAAGGCTCAAATCTGATCAAAAACGAAATCTAAACATAGAATAGTGATCCTCATCACAGGAGGATTACAAGGTATGTGAAAATTCGTGTTAATTCTTAACTTGAAATTCTCATGAAAATTTGATAAATCTGAATTAGGGTTGCATGTTTATGTTGTGATGATTGAAGAACAACTATAGTGTCTAGGAACAAACCCTAGACCAATATAAGTTGAAATCATAAGAAATTTTGTGAAACCTAAGAACACCATTGTAGGTGATTTGTGAATTATGTGTACTTGAATGAACACTAGGAAATAGATTGTTGATTTTGTGTAAATTAGCAATCTGGAAGTGATTTCAGCAAATAGAAGCTAACATTCATGTAAATTGGTTGATTTATATGAAAATAGGGTTAAATGAATAAACTAAAGATGTGATGTTTAATCATGTAAAAATCTGCTTATGAAGTGTTTGTTGAAATGCCTCTATGAAGGCTTTAAAACTGAAATTCGGAGCTTAAACGCATAATCATAATGTTTTGGTGTATTATGCGAATTATGATTTAAAGAGAGTTCTAAAACGCATCATAAATGGACTCTATAGGAACGGACACAGGAACGTCAAGCGGACAAACGGGTGGCGAACCACGTTTAAAGGGCAAACTTTGAAGGTATGTAACTTGAACCGTTGCATTAAGTAAAAATTAGATCATTGCATTTGGTTAGGTCGAATTATAGAATACAAGTTGTTATGAATTAAAGCTATGATATTGCTATATTGAATATTTGGTCGAAAGATGGATTTAACTCGTTGGTAGTTGTCAAAAAGGAAGAAATTCCATAGACAAGCCAAACGGGTCGAATAATTAAGTGAAGCATGGTTAATACCTTGTAATATGTCGGATTATTCTTTGATATTGATTAACATATATATATATTCGAAATAAGAAAATTTGATGTATTGTTCTTCTTTAGAAAAGCGAAATCCGTGAATTTGGTTTGAGTAAAATGAACAAACCAAACAAGAACATGAATATCCAGCATCCACCGTAAATTACGGTAATACCGTAATTTACGGTAGGAGTCATGAGTTTTACGGTAGTTCTCTACTGGTTTACGGTGACCAGACAATTCCAGGTCTCACCGTAAATTACGGTGATACCGTAATTTACAGTGAACCCAGAAAAGCTATTACATGTTTATTAATTCAAATGTGTTGTTAAACTTTGAAGTCATATTATATAACAATGTCAAAACTAATGTTTTAATGGTTTTGATCGTAGGTAAATTTGGTAGATCTTACAGGTGACGATCAAGCAATTAGATGAAGAACCGAACACTCCGTTTTGAAGCTTCCGCAACGTTTTAGATCTATGTAGTTTTTGTGTATGGGTTGTAAACACATGTTAAACAATTTTTGAAACGATTTAACTTAGTCATTAGTTGACTAAGGTCTTAGTTACTTATGATCTTCGTTAATGAAAGTCATGTACTTAAACTATATTTTGTATAAATTTAAGGGTAAAAATTTAGGGTGTTACACACACCAATGTGCCTATATGCACACCAAAAAATGTTTTTTTGTCCTATATGCACACCCTGCTTTTTTTTGTCCTAGCAAGGGAAGGTTTCAACATTTCACACTCTTTTCATGGATGGTTCTGTGTATTTTCGTGAAGCTCACTTTTAAATTATATATATTCCAAATATATAATAATGATCTCCATAAAAGTAACTTGAACCATAATAGTAGGTAATAACTTTAAATTAAACTTATATACGATACTTACCTTATAGTTCTATATTCATGTAACATAGCTACTTATTTCTTAGTGGTATGTTCTTCTTCTCAACAAAAGTGATGTAAGTTCAGATTTTGATAAGTGTAAGGTTAGATGATGTTTAGAGGTAGAAAGTTGTTAGAAAAAATGTGACATAAGCTCTAGCAATCAATAAAATGAAAATAATTATAGAGAGTAAGATTCATTATTGTAACCTTTTTTAACTTTTTATAATCCTATAATCCATATGGCTTTATAGCATAGTGGCATCTTAGGGTTGGATAAGGCTTTGAGACCAATAGGTCCTGGGTTCGATTGCCACAAGGGGGTTTTTCCCATATTTATTGGGTTTCCTTCTGAATTGGTGTATAGTCATTATGCCTAGTGGAGATGGATATGGTTGCATTTCCTCCTGAATTGCGCGCTGTATAGACATGATGATACTCCAGTGTAGAATGCAATCTCAATCAAAACCGTAACGTATTGTTAACTTATATTGATATTTGTAAAACATTTTATATTGTTATTTTGTGATTTACATTTTTGTATATTGTAACCGGGAATTAGTATAAAAGGAAAATCGAAAAAGATATGTGTCGTTTTGAGTAGTAATTAGAGTGAAATTTTATGATTTGGAATGAAATCTGTATGGTTTGGAGTAGGGATGTAAACGAATCGAACGAACACGCGTTCGTTTGTTAAAAAATATATGTGTTCGCGAACCGTTCACGAACACTTATCGAACGAGATTTTATGTTTGTGTTCATTTGTAAAGGAAATGAACATGTTCGTGTTCGTTTGTTAATTTTAGGCAACGAACGTTGACGAACATAAATGAATACAAACTAATGTTCATGAACACAAATGGAAATAAACGAACAAAAACAATCGTCTATGAACATAATATATAATAGACTAACACTTATTAAACATTTAATTTGTCAGACTTGTGATACATTTAAATAAATATAAAAACTAAAAACACTAATGAACTATCAAACACAAGCGAACACGTTAGCGAACGTTCACGAACATAAACGAACGAACACGATCTCTGTTCATGTTTGTTTATTTAACTAAACGAACGAAATTTCTTGTTTGTGTCCGTTTGTTTAATAAACGAACGAACACAAACGAACTTCCCGCCGAACGGTTCACGAACTGTTCGCCGAACGTTTAGTTCGTTTACAGCCCTAGTTTGGAGTGATATAAATGGTGTAATTCTCAGTTGTAAATTGGTGGTGGTCTTTCACCACACTAGCTTGTTAGTGTGGTCATGGGCGGCTATGATGGTGTGCGGGGAGGACCTCCGCACAAGGTCCGTGATTTCGAAGGGCACGCGATTTAAAAAAAATCCCATATATATATATATGTGTGTGTGTGTGTTGTTTTTTTAAATAGTAAAGAAACACATACCAATTCCAATATAGGCCCACTTACAAATTATTTATTGTTTAGAATTTAGCCTACTTAGTATTAGGTTTATTGAGCCCAATACTAATTTGATATTTTTTTTTTTAAAATACTAATAAAATATTATGGGGGCATATTTTTTCGAGTTCGAACAGGGTACTTGAATTCTAAAAGACGCCTCTAAGTGTGGTCTATGTTTTAATATAAAAGCAATTTGCGGCACTTACCAAAAAAAAAAGAGTAAGCTTGATAGACTTGCCATTGACTCATCTTTAGATCACATGGTATATAAAATTTCTCAGAAACTACCCCCAAACTACCCCTTCCAATAAAAGACCGAGAGGAAATTTCTGAGTACTTTCAATTGATGCCCAAGTTGTCTGTTTCTTTTTTTTTTTATTGATTTTTTTATTTTAATTATTAAGGATAGTTTAGTCATTTCACAACATATTAATAGAAAAAGTTAACAGGAGTTATTGAAAATGACAAAAAACATGTACAATTCTCAATTAAAGGATGTCCAAATTAATTATTAAAGACAGAGAACATAAACTGCAAGTCTATATATAGTTGAAGGACAAAAATTGTAATTTACCCATGTTTAAATTTCGGGATGAACCGCGTAAACATAACTTACAATTTATCTCCTATTAGCGATATGCATAAGTATCAACTTTCACACCCTGAGAGAGGA
Organism: Helianthus tuberosus; assembly: GCA_030545235.1. Classification (NCBI taxonomy): domain Eukaryota; kingdom Viridiplantae; phylum Streptophyta; class Magnoliopsida; order Asterales; family Asteraceae; genus Helianthus; species Helianthus tuberosus. Next base: position 11,762,931 of record CM060396.1, read on the forward strand.
TTATTCAATGAAATTTTACTAAACGACTTGCTGCCTAGCAGGAATAATGTATGCAATAAAAGTTTCTTCATAAGTGATTGAGTGTTATAGTTCATTGTACACATTCGGGAAGATTCAGAAGTAGGTTTAGAAGGCATATGAGTTAATTGTTTAAACAAATACGAACAATTTGTTTTATGAAAGCTTTATATATTTAAAGTATAGAGTATATTACGCTTTTCGTTATATGTTTTGGCCATACACGATTTTAATCCAACTTTTCTTTTTCATACTTTCGCTACTTATGGTGTATGGGGAGTGATTAAATGAAAATGAAGATTTATGTTGAAAATTGTGATTAGATACTTTCACTTGTACATATGACTTTTAAGTGTAAAATGTAAGGTGATTAGATAACCACCCACTGTAGTAAACAATTTCTAGGTAGAAGTGGTTTATACTTTATACCATTATGCAAAACTCTAGTTCAAAAAAAGAACACATTCCTATGCTATAATATTTTCGCATTTCAGTATAGTTATCTAAAATCATTCACATCCCATTCTCTAAACATCAACTTTAGAAATTAACTAAGAGCACTAACATTAGAGTCTTCAACTCTATCTATATAAAAATATACCTTTTTCTAAATTTTGTTAATTTTTCAAAAATATCTCACATCCATCTCTCTATCTCTATCTATTTCTTACTCACCAACACTTATTTATTATTTTTCTCTTACTTATACACTCACAATAAAAATATAGAGGGTTTAATATAAACGTCTAAATATAGAGGTGTACTTTACTTTTTTTTTATATATTTTTCTCTACTATAAAGACTTCGATGTGTTGGTGTTTTTATTGTTTTCACTATCCGTTTCTATGTATTATAGAATTGGGGCTCCAATGTGAATGCTCTAAAACACCTCCACATCCCATTTTCTATTCTAGAGAATGAACAATAACCAACTATATTTGTGGTGTTACTATTCATCTATTTATAATTATCGGATGGTGGGTGTGGTGCAATGCGATGGGAGAGATGATGGTGGCTAGTGGGTGCAATGGTGGTGGTTATGGTTCAGATGGTGAGGGTGGTGCAATGGTAGAGTTGGTGGTGGGTTGGTGTGGGGTGGGGTGAATGGGGGCAAGTTGGAGAGAGAAAGAGAGGAATACTTATTTTTTTATTAATGTTTACTTATATATACACATTATTAAGTTTTTAATTTGTTTTTGTATATTTTATTAAAAAAAATTAAATGAATGAGTAAAATGACTAAACTGCCCTTGTGTGACTTGATTTAGCGATTAAAATTAAAAGGGTTAGCGCCAAGGACGTAACGTGCAAGATTTATAAACGTTCTTAAATCATAAACAGGTCTCTATTGTTTGTTGGGTGCTTCTTAACACTAGGATTAACATACCATACGGAGTCCTAATCGCTGTGTTCAGTTCCCTTCCCTTTACTACTTATTCGATGTCTTGTGTATTAGTTTCAATAGGGAAATCGATGTTAAATGACTTACTTAGACACGTGTATGCGTAATGACCACACAAATTGTGTCAAAAAAACAATGGTATCTTTACAAAATCAAACGAATCTGAACAATTTTACAAAGATAGATCTAATCAAACCAAAGTAAAACTCTCAACAAAATCACAGTTCACAAATCGATCACCAACAGGATGACCTATTCTCACACCGAGCACAAACATAAATTTTAAACCCACCACAGCTTACAGCTAAAGTTCACATCAAATACTCACAATACAGTTAAAAAACATCCATAAAATTCAAAATCAACCTGAATATGGTGAATCGAATTTGTGCATGTTTATTATATAAATAAGCAAAAGCGAAACTTGTTAAACCATTTACCCGCCAAAAAAGCATATGTTACCCTCTTTGTTATATAAATATATAAATTTACCTCATTATATATATATATATATATATGTATATACACACCCTCAAAACATTATATGTGGAAGTTATACCACATTTGGGATTATACCCATATGAGCGTTAATCTCCATTTAGCCAATATAATCCTACAAAAAGATACAAAAAAAAGTTTAACCTCTACTTTCTATGCTTAGTTATTCCAATAAATCATTCGGCTAAAAAAATGATGCCACATAGAGATCTCATCCTTGCAATAGAAAACATTGAACAAAAATGCAAATAAATATATACCAATAAATACACATTTACACAAAACTTTAAAGAAAAACGAATTCATTTCCGCGACACAACTATGAAAATTTCCCTGTATGGTGAAACATAGATAAGGATTTACTTGTCACAGTTTATGATATCGATATGTATTGAAAGGAATAACAGGTTTTAATATACTCATTATGTACTAATAGAAATAGGATTCTACTATTTAAGTTATCTATTATATGTTTAAATCATGAAGCATTAATCCAACCAAAAAACTTACTAAAATAACAAAACATATGAATAAAAAAGCTTGGAAACTTGCCAAATCATCACAGACACCAACCAAAAAACTCACTAAAATATGCTAATTTAGTAACTTTATGTGATTTAAACTACTAACTAAACCCTACTTCAAAAAAACCTCCATTAATCTGAAGATCGACAACAATTCGCCTTAAATGATAATCCAAGCACAACGAATCTCATAAACAACAGTGACCAAGTAACAAAACATATGAATAAGTATGCAACACAACAATCATAGTCAATTATGTGACAAACCCACGAGTATTATACGATAACCAACTGAAAGAAGTTGAAAGTTACCTAAAATCGAGAAAAAATTGAGCAGATGATCCGAAAATTGGAAGAAATTGACATGAAGTGATGCTAATTTCTCAATTTAGGAGTTCTGATGTTCAAAATATGAAGATTTGAAGTGAGAATCAGGAAAGGGATACATGAAGGAAAAAGATTGTTTTTATCTGATTAAATGAGTTCGAATGCAAGTTACCTTGAAGCGTTTTCAATTGATAATATGATCAGGGTTTTTGGATTCATTAAATCGAACCTTGAAGCTGTGTTCAATGTTATTTCATCAATCAACACCAAGGTTGTTTCATCAATCAACAGCGTGGTGTTCCATGTGAAGATTGGGTTTAGGGCTTTGAATCAGAGGCGTCTCCATTAGGGTTTCAAAGAAAATATGGAAAGTGAATAAAACAAATAAATGGGCCATCTCGTCTCTCCTCTCTTTCTTTCTTCGGGTTTTGGAATTTGTGTTTGCAGATCCGATTTGGGAAAATTTGAATTTGATTTTTCAATGAGATAAGTTGTTTGAGGAAACGTAGAAAGACAGAGGCTTTTGAGTTTGAACCAGATAAGCTGATTTGAGAATGGTTTGATGTCTATGCTTTAAACAATTGTACATTATGCTTTAATGTAGGGAAAAAGACAGAGATGTAATATGTGTTTAATAAAACATAAAAATTGAAAAAGCTATAAAAATTACATAGAGGATTAGTATAACTCGGGGCTAGAATTTTGACACCTAGGAATTACTAACATTCCTTTATTATATAGAGAGATTTCCCTAAAAAAAGAGTAAATTACAAAAATCGTCATTTATGTTTACATCAGATTGCAGCAAATTGTATCCTTTATCTTCAAAAAGTATAAAAAACGTACTTGATGATTGCAAACCATTGCAGGTTATGTCCTTTACCCTAAACCTTATTTATTTTCATTGTTAAATTAGGTCATGTGGCCATCACGTGAGGGCAAAACCGTCTTTTTCCTCACCAACCCATATATATATATATATATATATATATATATATATATATAATATCTTTACCTTCTGTTGGTGTATATTTGTGACAACAGCTTAGATTTGGTCTTTGGATATCTTGTAATTAGTTAAACAATAAACGATTAGCGGGTTTGGCTTTGTAATAGTTAGTTGTAATGTTTGGGCTAACCAAACCCACACGAATTGGGGGGTATGGGACGAATTGGGCTTAGACCAATTCACAGCCCATGAGGTTTTGACCTAGCCCAGTTGCAACGTTGTGTTATATAAACAAGGCTTTGCATTAGGGTTTAGGTTAATCAGTCAAAAGAGTGTTAGAGAGAATTCGTGAAAGGCAATTAGGGCTTGGACGAATTTGGTGGTCTTGATTGATTGTAATTCTTGTGATTGATAATCAATAAAGACTTGTTTGATAGTAATTTCTGTTTTCTACTCGTTTCTGTTATAATCTGTTCTAGAGGATTCCGCACTCTAGATTGGATTGACAATTCTGTGACGATCCGTACGAACCAGGGGACCTAGAATTGGTATCAGAGCTTTAGGCTCTTGAAGAAGCTTGGTTCAGAATTGTGTCTGCAGATTTGGGTGGAAATTTTCAAAAATTTTAAACCTGAAAATTAGGGTTTTCGAAATTTTTGAATTTCTGATAAAATTCTGCGTTTTTGTTTGTGTTTGATCAGTCTGTGTGTTTGATTTTGCTGGTTTGCAGGTTTTCGAGATAGTTCTGGTTGATTGGTTGAAGATTTTTGGCTAGATAGACTTGAAGATTCGAAGACTGTTCTTCGTGTTCTTCGTATTTTTTGAAGATTTGTTCTGATTTGGTTGTTTAATCTTGCAGGATTTTGTTAGAAAGAGATCTGTTAAAATTCTGAGAAGATTTGTTTCTGGAGGATTTGCTGATTCCGGATAAATACTCTGATTAGCCAGCGAAAGTGTGACCCTGATAAATACACTGACCGGTGAAAATAAATCCAAAGGCGACTTTGGTAACCGTGTAATTGTCCTCAGCGACATTATTACGGTGATTGGCGAAGTTACTAGACGTCGTGTTAGCGAAATTATTGACCAGCGAATTTAAGAACCAGAGGAATTAATCAGCGAATTTAATAAGCAGAGGAATTACCCAGCATATTTAGTTTGGCTAAGTGGAGTATTTGCTGGAGGAATTAAAAAGGTGGAGTATTTATTTTGGTGGAGTATTTGGGTGCGTATAGAGGATTTAACGTTTTCGTGAATAGAAAGTGATCTGTAGCTCATCTGAGTAAACCGTTTGCACCATTGAATTCGTTGGATTTTTAGGACAAAAAAAACTCTGGAAATTCCCAATTTTGGTTTTTGACATTATATATCATTGGATTCGTCTTTTCGAGACGATTCTAATGATGTAATTTGGTAATCACAGTTTTCGGACACTTTTTGTACGGTTTTACCAGTCTGTTACGTTAAAATGCCCAACATGTCTAATTTGAACGATCTCTTGAGGATGGAGCACGAGGTCCGCACAACCAACAAACCTCCTAAGATGATGAAGGTGGAGAACTATCTGACATGGAAGGACAGGTTTTGGTCTTTCGTTGAATATCAGGACACACACATGTGGCTCTGTATTGAAGATGGGTACACGTTACCAACACACGATTTTGAAGGCAGACAACGTGTCACAGCCTATGTGAACATGGAAGAGGCGGATAAAAAGATGTATGAGGCTGAAAAGAGAGCCTTAGCTGCTATCAAGATGTTTTTACCAGATGGCATCAAACATACTTTCAAGAAGTACACTACTTCTAAGGAAATGTGGGATGCACTAGAAAAGAGGTATCCAGGAAATGAAGATGTCAAAAAGAATAAACTGGATCTACTGAATAAGCAATTTGTTGTCTTCAAGTGTATGAGAAATGAGTCACTTGAAGATATCATCACAAGGTACTACCATCTAATGTCAGAAATGGACAACTATGACATAGATAACTAACTATACTGACGTTGAGATCAATGACAAGCTGCTTGATGCTTTACCTGCAAAGTGGGATATCTATACTCTTAGATCAAAGGGGAGGCAGATTATAACACAAAAGAACTTGAAGAGGTTGTGGGGAAGCTTAGAGCATACGAGCTCAACATGAAGAAGAAGGAGACAGGATACGATCAGGTTCAAGATCTAGGGATTTACAATGGACTTCCATCTTCTTCGTCTCACAATGCTTCTAGCGATTCTGCTACTGCGTTTCTGTCATGTGAGAATGAGCAGGTTACTGTGAATGAAGATGGTGATGTGTGTTTCGTAGCTTCTTCAGGAGGATCTACAGGTGCTAAGAGAACATCAACTACAAATCAGAGCAGTAGTACCAAGTCTATTCCTATGAGTGTGAAGGCTGCTGAAGAACATCTAGCATTGCTTGCCTCATTCATTGCTTCTTACGAGAATTACATTCAGGGGAAGATATCTGATCCAGCTACTTTTGATGAAGATTATGATCAGGTTGACCCTGATGACTTAGAAGAAATGGATCTACAATGGCAAATGGCCATGATTTCTAGAAGAGTGAAGAGGTTTATGAATAGAACAGGAAGGAAGTTCGTGGGAAAGACTGTTGGTTTTGACAAGACCAAGGTTCGGTGTTTCAACTATCAAAGTTATGGACACTTCGCTAGGGAATGTAAAAGAGCAAAGACAGAGTCTTCGGGTCAAGTTTCAAGTAACAGAAATGCATCAAACAATTCTAACTCAAAGGCTTTGATCTCTACTGCACTAGAGGGATCATATGATTGGAGCGTTCACCTGGAAAATGATGAGAATGTCACTCAAGCATTTATGGCAGGGATAGTCCCAGATAATGATGCTGAAGCTAAAGTAGAGAATGCTGAAACAAAGGTGGATGCTGAAGTAAAGAAAGAGAGTGAAGCTGAACAGGTTGATGCTGATCAGACTGCAGAAATACATGAGAAAGAGTTAAAGTCTGATGATGAGAAGGATGCTTTAGACAAAAAGAGGGCTGCAGATTTTGCTACTTTCATGGCTGACTTGAGCAAAGCTACATGAGAGGTAAGTTCTAATCTTGCTAGTTCAGTGTGTTTAAAATGTCGTGAATTACAGGGTGAGGTTGATAGATTATCAACTCAAAATCAAAGTCTGATTAACGAAATCTCAATCATAAAAGAGGCAAATTTTTTTGTTAAAAGAAACGAGTCTTTAAATTTGAAGAAGATAAAAGGTTATGAAACTAAAATAGGAGCTTTAACCTGCAAACTAAACGAAAAACTTCAAATCATAGACTTAGCTCATGACATGATGAGTGAGAAAACAAAAGAGATTTCTGAAAAATGCAAAGAGTTGTCAGATGCACAACTCAAAATTGTTGAACTTGAAAAAAAATTAAGTCAATTCAGGGACTCTACTTTTGTAATGAAACATATGATGGGTGGCTTGAAGAAAAGTAATGACAAAACCAGTGTGTGCTTCCATGGTTTCAATGAAGTTCCACCTCCTGTTAGTCATGACTATTCTTTCTTGCCTAATGAAGATGAGTTAACAGACTTTGTGTCAACTACACCAAGTAGTTCCACATCAAGTCAGGGTGATGTGTCTGAGAGCGATGATGCTAGTGTTAAGAAGGAAAATAACGGTGAACCTGTCTTGAAAAAGAATAATTCACCTCCTAAAAACAAACACCAAACTTTTGTTAAAAAGGTTACTTTTGTTAAAGGTAGTGACATGAAAAATGAGACAACTGTTATTGAAAATAAATCAAATGTAGAGTTTGCTAAAAATAAAAACAAAGAAAAATCTGAATCTAAGCAAACTGAACAAAATCCTTCCAAGGCATCACCATCTTATGAGGGATCTAGTTCAAGGACTGCAGCTAAGAAGTCTTCGAAAAAGAGATCGTGCTTCAAGTGTCATACAAAGGGACATGTAGCTAGCTGTTGTCCTAACAAAAAGACTGAAGCACAAGTTAGTGAGAGAAAGAGAGAGAAATCACGAGAGTAGAGTGGTGATAATGTGGAGAAAATGTCAACTCTCCAAAGAAATTTGCTCCTAAGCAACATGAGGGTGTTGCTGTTGGTGTAGATAAGGCTGAAAAAGGAACTCCACAAGTTCCTCGATTTCAAAGAAATCAACCAAGATTTCAGCCTGAATCTACATCAGGCAGATATGAGAGATCTAGAAGCAGTTCACCTAGAATGAACAATTTTAATGGAAAATCAAGTAATTTCAGAAGTCAAGGTCAATATCAAAATCGATATCAAAATAATGGTGGTTGAACTTTTTATAATAATGGATTTAGAAATTACAACAATCAAGCTTCTTGGAATCAAACCTCAAGATATCAAAATCAAAATTTTCAAAGGTCAAATAGTCCAAACACATATAGGAACCCTCAGGACCAGAGACCTCGTGGAAATCAAAACCCATTTCCATCAACAGGTCCGAGATCCAAGACTCCAATTAGGAGTAATGGATATTGGATGGATGTTTCAGTAGTTGGTGAATTTGGACGACCCAAGACCATTAAGGCTTGGGTCCCCCAATCTAACTAATTTCTTGGTTGGTGTGTGCAGGAGCTGCTAAGGAGGATTATCAACTTATGGTATGTTGATAGTGGCTGCTCCAGACACATGACGGGGGATGCGAGATTGTTGAATGAGTTTGAAAATTATGATGGTGGACATGTGAACTTTGCTGGTGCTAAAGGTGGTAGGATTACAGGTCAAGGAAAAGTGACCAATGGGAAGAGCACACTAGACAAAGTGAACTATGTTGAGCAGCTTAAACACAATCTGATGAGCGTGTCACAAGTCTGCGACAAGGGTCACTCGGTCCATTTTACCAAGTCTACAACAGGTGGTTGTCAGTTCTTAGGAGGCAGGATTGTGTCTTGGCAATGCAAGAAGCAATCTTGTGTGTCTACCTCTACGTGTGAAGTTGAATATATTGTTGCGGGTAGCTGTTGCTCTCAAGTTCTTTGGATACAACAGCAGATGCGCGATTACGGTTTGGATTTCACTCGTACTCCTATTATGATAGACAATAATGCTACAATTTCTATAACAAATAATCCAGTGAAACACAGTCGCACAAAACATATTGACATTCGTCATCATTTTATACGGGATTGTGCTGAAAAGAGACTAATTGAACTTCATTGAGTCGACACACTAGATAACCTGGCAGATCTTTATACTAAAGCTTTTGACAGGGCTCGTTTTGAACATTTAGTCGAACTCAACGGGATGAGGAATCCTGAATAACTGGTTTTTCATAAGAATTTTGTAAATATTTTATCGTTTTCTTAAAAAAAAAATAGAAAACCACAAAATCCAAAAACATAAAAAAATGAAAAATATAAAAAAATAGAAAATCAAAAATGAGTTATCACTGTGTGAAAAAGAAGAAATGATAGTACATCAGCAAGTTAGACTGTCACACTGAAATTGAAATTGAATTGCTTAAGTGTGATAGCAGCTTCATCATATGATGTACCGCAGGCAAAAAACATGAAATAATCAACTTACCAATGTGATATAAACCTAAACAAACTGTGTATGAGTGGGGAACACATCAGTGGCGTATGGTTTAATGACCTTAAATCTTGCGTTGATAGATTGCCAAAATCTGAGGTTTTGGGTCTTTATACTGTTATTTCATCTGGGGGTATCAGGGTTGTCCTTCTGCTGCATCCAGATACATGCTGACCTAGGCACAACCAGGATATCTTAAAAGATCTAAAAATGCCAAAACCCATAAATGAAGAAGCTCTCCTAAAGAGTCATTCAAATGTGCAAAATGCATAATTCGTACAAAAAATGGTATTTGTCTTAACCCTCGTTAGATATTTTGGTCTCTCTGCTGTACGGAAGTACTGACCTGATCACCAATTATCTAAACGTTGAAAAACAAAACGGATGAATTCAGTATACTCACCTACTACGATGAATCTTTGTGCATACCTTGATCGCGGGGGTACATCCTAAAATGGGACACGCTAGTATATCAGTTATAATATTACCTTAAAGTATCATACGGTAACGGAACTTGAAATGTTCATGCATTTTGTTTAAGTGGACAAACATGCTGGTAATCGTCTTGGACTGCTTTTCACGAAAAATTATAAAAAGAATTATCTAATAGAGTGAAAACAGTTTGATTGTGCTGATATGATCTTCTTACCGGTGATTCTCACAAAAATAGAGTGTTTATTGCTTTTGTTATTTACTTGCTTTCAGAAAATATAAAAATCCAAAAATAGTGTCATTTTCTGTTAAAAATTCTTAACGTACGAAAAACTGTTATTCTTGGAGAAATTGTTACTGATAGGGGGAGACGGTGTTAGAAAGTGAGTTCAAAAATTTTAAATCATACAGGGTCTTGTGTGTTGGACAAAAGTTTTGCGTGTTGGTGCTGAATTGAAAATGCTTAATCTGTGATATAGTTTAACTATCTGTTGAATAATAATAATTTATTTAACTTTGTTGAAAAATTCTTATGGTTTCTCGAGATATTTGTTTTATATTATACAGATTGAAGCAGTATGTTGCTGAGAAGTTTGTGTTGAGAAGATGAGAGTTTGATTGGATGCATGGTAGAACCTCCTTTCTACACTGCAAATAATGTTGAAGAGTTTGAAGATTGCTATGCAAATGCTGAACTGGAGTTTACTCAAGTGCTAACGTTTTGAAGATTTGGTGATTGGATGCATCAGCTTAGGGGGAGTCTGTTGCTGACAGAACCTGTTAAAGCTGAAACTATCAAAAGACCAAAGACATTGCAAGATTACATGAAGAATGCAAGATAACTGAAGACAAAGTTGTTTTATGAAGCTATTGTCAAGGGGGGTTTGTTGGTGCATATTTGTGACAACAGCTTAGATTTGGTATTTGGATATCTTGTAATTAGTTAAACGATAAACGGTTAGCGGGTTTCGCTTTGTAATAGTTAGTTGTAATGTTTGGGCTAACCAAACCCACACGAATTGGGGGTATGGGACGAATTGGGCTTAGACCAATTCGCAGCCCATGAGGTTTTGACCTAGCCCAATTGCAACCTTGTGTTATATAAACAAGGCTTTGCATTAGGGTTTAGGTTAATCAGTCAAAACAGTGTTAGAGAGAATTCGTGAAAGGCAATTAGGGCTTGGACGAATTTGGTGGTCTTGATTGATTGTAATTTTTGTGATTGATAATCAATAAAGACCTGTTTGATAGTAATTTCTGTTTTCTACTCGTTTCTGTTATAATCTGTTCTAGAGGATTCCGCACTCTAGATTGGATTGACAATTTTGTGACGATCCGTACGAACCAGGGGACCTACACCTTCTCTCTTATCCTTGACCCAACACCACCAATCACCACCCTCTTATCCTCTACCCACTGACTTCTTATAAAATCACATGTGACCACCATGAAAACCCCACTGAATGCATATCAAATCACATGTGACCACCACGAAAACCCCACTGAATGCATATCAAATCACAATTAGTCAAGTTTGTATGTCGATTTTGTGTTTAGAACATCATATAATTTGCAAATTAACCTTCACTCCAAAGAAATCAACAAATAGACAATGGTTTCAAATTTAAAACTGTTTGCAATCTCCTTGAAGATCAACAACAAAGTACCAATCTTTTTCCTCTTTTACAATTCACAGAACACTCCTCAGTCATCACCTTCCTCTTGAATACCCGCCACATTATCACCGGTTTAACAACCTCATCCATTAAAAAAACGATGCAATCACCACCAAACTGGTTAGCTTGATTTTGGATCTTTTGGCGGGTTGGGTTCTAGGGTTTATAAAATAGGGGTTTGGGGTTGAATGGTGGAAAATAGGGGTTTGGATGCCGCCGACGGTAAGGGGTGGAGGGGCGATGTTGGGCGGCTGTCGATGGTTGCAGGCGAGGTGGTGGTGATGTTAAGGCTGAAGGTACGATGGTGTGGTGGTGGTGATGTTAAGAGTGGTTGAAGTGGGGGAGGTGATGGTTGGTGGTGGAGATAGAGAAAGAGAGAGAGAGAGAGGGGTAGAATGGTGGAGGTGGTGGTGGTGGCATATGGTGGTGGTGGGTGAAGTTTAAGAGAGAGAGATATATGAGGGACATGAATCTCGAATATATGGTGTGTTTTTAAATTTGATTTAATTTTGTTTATTAATTAAAATACTTAAAATAAATAGGTAAAACGACTAGTTTGACTTCATGTGGGTTCACTTGGTCAAATTTAATCATAAAAACTAATTGAGTTAGGGCCAAAGGACGTAACTTGCAACGGTTTGCAATCATCAAGTACGTTTTTTATATTTTTTGAAGGTAAAAGATACAATTTGCGATATGGCGTCAACATAAAGAGTTAACTTCCATTTTGCTCCCCGTGATTTGGTCATTTTAACGTTTTGCCCCAATAGTTTAAAAATAGCCATTTTCCTCACTGATTTTCTAACTTATTGCATTTTGTTTCCCGCCTCTAACTCCATCTAAAAAATCCATTAAGTAGAAGGGTATTTTGGTAATTTTATAGATAAAAGCAAGGGCATGTAAGTCTTTTCACCTAAATAAACCTATAACTTGTTTATTTATATGTATATAAGTAATTCTTTTCTGATCCCCCAATCTTTCCAACCACTCTTTCTACCGGCCACCACCATCCACAACCATCCACCACCACCTGCAACTACCACCTGCCGACCACGACTACCGCGACTTTAACTAAACGTTTTAATTGAGTTAGAGCCGGGGAGTAAACTACCGAAATACCCCTACTTTTAATTGAACGTTTTAACTGAGTTAGAGCCATGGAGCAAACTGGCGACAAAATCGAAAGATCAGGGAGGAAAATGATTATTTTTAAACTATTGTAGCAAAACCGTTAAAATGACCTAAACACACGTAGCAAAACGAAAGTTAGGGCATGTTTGGCTTAACTTATTGGTGACTTTTCCAAAAGTCCTTTTGGCAAAAATAAGTCAGGTAATCCTGACTTTTGCCTTCAAAAAAGGACTTTTGCCCTTAAAATGGAAAGCCAAACACTTCTCAAATGTCTTTTTTCCTTCAAAATAAGGAACCCCAAACACTCACTTAACTCCAACATAAACATAAAGGTTAGATTTTTGTAATTTATCAAAGAAAAAAAGGGGCCATAATATTTTTTGCGAATCTTAGAGCCGCCCTTATATACGAGCGAAGGGACAGCTGACGACATTTCTTTCTTTCTGAGCTGTCGGCATCGCCTCTTTCTTTCATTCTTCTCCAGCCGCTGATCGGAAACTTGTAAGTATCTCTATCATCTTCATTACATCATTCTATTGTTCCTTCTTCACCCTATTTCATATGTCCTAATTAGGTTTTTCACGTCACCAGTACTCGGTTGGTAGATTCATTCATTATATTGTTTAGATCTGATATTGTAACGATCGGTTTGTTGATAAATCATCTGTTAGCCTCATCAATTGCATATTCGAATCCATGACTTTTTGCTTGAAAACCTTTTTTTCAATTTATCATGTTTTTTTTGTTTAAACTTTTTTTATTTGTGTTTTTGTTTTTGAAGATTTGGTTTAAAAGGCAGAGAATATGTTGGGGATTGTAAGGCAGAACATTGGGGGCGCTGGCGGCGGCTTATCCTCTCAGGTAAATGAAATGATGTGGCATCTGGTTTAACAAGCAAATATATCGTTGGAACGGAAACGGGTTAATGTTTTGTGTTTATTCAGGGGTTGGGGAATTATATGATGAGGTTAAGACCGGTAGCGTCAGCCCTGAGGAATTACTCATCTGGAGGCAAAGAGGTGATTTTGAGTTTTGATTTCTATGCTCGTTTATCGTTTTTTTTTTCTTAAGTTTGTATTTATTTTCGATACATAACTATTTTAGAGAGTATTAGACTGTTGGTTAGTTAATGAGCTAAGGTTGATATGAATAATGGATAGCACTTTGTGAACAATGTTAATTCGATTAGCAAGGTTTATCACTTATGAGAAGAAATCGTTTGAGAAAAAAAGTTTAGGATCATAGTTTAGATTCAATATATCACAGAAGAAATAAAAAAAAAGTTACAAATACAGGATGTAAATGTTATTTAGCAAGTTTAAGAACCATCTGGTATAATTATATAGGGACAGATTGAAAGTCAAAGGTGTAAGGACCATAGTTATTAAAAGCGTTAAGCGCACTCAAGGCGCATAGGCCTCGCCTAGGGCCTAGGCGCAAGGCGCAAAAAAAAAGCGCTGGCCTGAGAAAAAAAAAGCGTACAACAAAAAAAACATAAAATAATTTTATATAATAAAAAATTTATACCATTCTTCAAATAAAATAAACTAAAGCTATTATATAACATTTAATATCATCTATTTAGTACCAAAAGTTATGAAATGCTAGTTTATTAGTGTAGAAAAGTAGTTTCGTTAGATAAAAGTAGAAATCTAGCTAGAATCTTGCAAGAATTTAGAGAATTTGGCCGAAAACTCTCAAGAATCTAGGAATCTCGCCGGAACCTGCGCATGAACCATCGCTTGGAGAATTAAAGCGCAATTGCCTCGCCTCGCTAGGAAATTGGGCCTAGGCGCAAGAGGCGATGGCTTTTAACAACTATGGTAAGGACCACTGAATCAGGAAACATGGGACCAATTGTAACGCACATAATATTCTTCAGAAAGTTGGTTTTTTTTTAATTTATGTTTTAAGTTTATACTGTATACAGATGACAGTGCGAGACGCTTTGAACTCTGCTCTTGATGAGGAAATGGCTGCTGATCCTAATGTTTTCGTTATGGGTGAAGAGGTAAGTGTATTATATAAAAGTTCAAAGCTTCTCTATCATTTATATGATGCTCACCTTTTTATGGTGTGCAGGTTGGAGAATACCAAGGTGCATACAAGGTTAGAATTTCATGCTTTTCTTCATTTCCACAAAAGAAATAACTAGAGGTGGTAAAATGGGCGGGCCGACATGATATCTTTGTGTGTTTTTATCTCACTGTACATTTTTTTGCTAGATAACCAAGGGTTTATTGGATAAATATGGACCTGAAAGGGTTCTTGATACCCCTATTACGGAGGTTCGGAAGTTATTCTACTCAGTTTCACTGTTTTACTAAATATATACCTTTTTACAGCTTCTATATCTGAAAATACTTATTCATATTTTCAGGCTGGGTTTGCCGGTATTGGAGTTGGTTCTGCATATCATGGTCTGAAGCCAGTGATAGAGTTTATGACTTTCAACTTCTCTATGCAGGTTACATCATCTACATGACTACATATTACTAGGTCTGTTTCAACTCTGTTTTTATCAACTCTGCAGCAAAGTCAATGAAATCATGTATGTGTTTGATTGTTTTAACATTCTGTTGGTAATGTTTTGCAGGCGATTGACCATGTTATCAACTCTGCAGCAAAGTCAAACTACATGTCTGCTGGGCAGATTAATGTACCCATTGTTTTTAGAGGACCAAATGGGCCCGCTGCCGGTGCTCAACATTCCCAGGTTTGTTTTTTTTTTTTTTTTTTGACTCTTTGACTATTTTTTCATGATTTCTCATATCTTCCATGTGCGGTCCTGACACGAGTGATATCATAAAGTTTATTCGTGTTCATTTTCTAATTTCACATTGAAGATACTAGATGGTATAGATGATGGTTTTCATTATCATCTTATAATGATAAATATCAATAATGTTTGAAGTAAGATGCATCATGTATATCATAAACACTTTGGAAAATATTAGGCTTTTTGTTGAATACTGGTGTTTAGGAAGTAATTAACTAATATGTTTATCATATGTTATGAAAAAGGACATTCTTTTGTTACCAACATTAATATTAGGTTCTTTGTTCCACATCTTGCATCAAAAAAGACAAAAACCGTTGTCTTTTGTTTTTTTTTTATCCTCCAAGAAATAAACATAAGGAATTATAATGCTTTTATGCTTGCATTTGCGATACAGTGTTATTCATGGTGCATGGTATGGGTCAGTCCCTGGTTTGAAGGTGCTGGTACCTTACTCATCCGAAGATGCTCGTGGACTTCTAAAAGCTGCAATTAGAGACCCTGATCCCGTTGTTTTTCTTGAAAATGAGTTGCTGTAAGTAAAGTAAATATCATAAAAGTTTATTGGTGTTCATTTTCTAATTTCACATTGAAGATACTAGATGGTATAGACGATGGTTTTCATGATCATCCTATAATGATAAATATCAATAATGTTTGAAGTAAGATGCATCATGTATATCATAAACACTTCGGAAAATATTAGGCTTTTTGTTGAATACTGGTGTTTAGGAAGTAATTAACTAATATGTTTATCATATGTTATGAAAAAGGACATTCTTTTGTTACCAACATTAATATTAGGTTCTTTGTTCCACATCTTGCATCAAAAAAGACAAAAACCGTTGTCTTTTGTTTTTTTTTTATCCTCCAAGAAATAAACATAAGGAATTATAATGCTTTTATGCTTGCATTTGCGATACAGTGTTATTCATGGTGCATGGTATGGGTCAGTCCCTGGTTTGAAGGTGCTGGTACCTTACTCATCCGAAGATGCTCGTGGACTTCTAAAAGCTGCAATTAGAGACCCTGATCCCGTTGTTTTTCTTGAAAATGAGTTGCTGTAAGTAAAGTAAATATTCACTTATCAGTTTAGACTTTAGAGGTGGCGTTTTAGACTTGTTAAATATTATAGGTAGATTCTGGTTGTTTTTAATCTAATGGGTCATCATTTCAAGCGAAGATTCATCAATCTGAATCCATTGATTTTAGGGTTTGGCAAAAATAGTTAAGTTCCAATACCTTGTGGAATCTCTTGAATCATTGAGAGAAGAAATCGGGAGGATGATGATGGTGAATCATTTAGATTGTGGAACCTCTTAGATTGTAGAAGATTCAAGCGAAAGGAAGGTTTCAGGTATGAAGCTGTGAAGGAAAAGAATGAGGCGACAGAGGAATTTAGGTTTTTTAGATTGCTTATATACTCGGGTCATAAAACGGGTCGGATTAGTAAAACGGGGCTTCACTGATGAAAATAAAAACCCAAAAATTTTCCCTCCTAAACCATATCCAGGAAGCTCTAATATTGTGCCACATAGCCCAAATTCTTTCATTTATTATAGATAAAATAGATATGATTGCATTATTATTTTTATTATTTTGCTTTCATGGCTATTTGGTTATGTATTTACTTCCATTGTTATCTAGCTATACCCTGTTTATACAAAAGACCGGTGGCTCTACTAGTCAAGCTGCTTGTGAGTTACTAGAGAGGTTTTTGCTAAAAGCTCGAATATGGCCGAATTTAAACGAGCTCGAGCTTAAAACTAAGCTTTTTTTAATAAACCAACAGAGTCCGAGCTTCATTTATCCCTCTTAAACGAGTCTAGTATTTATATAATAATATTTATATATAATAATTTATGATAAAAGTAACTGAATAATATATATTATGTTATATATAAAAGTTATTAGTAAAATATATACAAAGTACAAAAATTAATAAATAATTAGCGAGTCAAGTTGTTGCCGAGCTTAAGCTTAAATAACTACCCATGGCCCGAGCTCGAGCTCAAGTTAATTGAATTAATCGAGCTTGAGCGTAAATTAGCTCACGCTAGGCTCGTTTACACCTGGAGTCATAGAGTTGTTCGATTATTAATATATTCTTAATTTCAAATCATATTCATTACATTAAGCCTTTTTTGTGTTGTATACTCAATTTAGGTGACTGCGAGCAAGAAAGGTTTTTTTTCAGCACAAAAGAAGTCAAATACCCGAATGGGAACCGATCGAATCGAGCTACTTTATCCGGGTATTGGAAAGCAACCGAATTAGATTAAAAAATTGTTACTTCAGAGAACAATCAAGTTGTAGGCATGAAGAAAACACTCGTATTTTACAAAGGAAAACCCCCACACAGGTCACGAATTGATTGGATCATGCACGAGTACAGACTCGCAACCCCTCAACCCAAGAACCCGACTCAGGTTTCTTTCGGATTGATACAATTTTGATTCGAATACACTAAAACGTTTAGCTAACAATTTGTTTTTGTTGTGCCAGGGTATGGAAGATTGGGTTATTTGCAAAATTTTCTTGAAGAAAAGAGGAAGTAAAGTTAGCAAGTACAATGAAGAGACAATTGGGATAATTAGCGATTGTAGATTGGTAAAATCAAAGCTAGTTTTCTACGATTTCATGTCTGCTAGTAAGAAGAAAAGAACTGATTTGAATTCGACATCAGTTTCATCATCTTCAGGTTCAAGCGGGATCACGGATGATGCCGGTTCTTGTGATGAGCATGAAGAGAATAGCCATAACCTGGATGATGTTGAGAATTTAAGGAAACAATCGTCATAAATTGATATTCTTTTTTTAAAGGGTTATTATTATTTATTTGCCTTGTTTTCAAGATTCGCATGAAAATAATCCAATTTTTAGATGAGATAAAAGAATGAAATGTTATCAATGGATATTTTCTTTCCTGTTTCATCCTTGAAACCTCAGCAAGTAGTGATGATCCTTGAAACTTCAGTTTCATCCTTGAAACCTCAGCAAGTAAATTTGGTTATGGATATTTTCTTTCAGTTTCATCCTTGAAACATAAGGTTGCGTCACTATCTTTAACTTTAATTAATATAATGATTTTGATTATAACTTCTTAATTCATAATAATCATTTTGAAATTGTTAATCCAAACAAGCCTAACGCAGCTAGAGGACAAAGATTCTTTACTGGTTTGAAATATATGGGTGTATAGGGAAAAAGAACGAAGATACATTTCTGTATAACTCCAAAAAAATGTCCTTGTTAAGTCTTTGGGTAATTTAGTTTTTATTTTATACTTTTAAGCGTAATTAAGTTTAGGTAATCATATAAGTCGACCAATTTTGAAACTAGCACCCTTAAATGCTATATATAACTCGGAGTTATTTTATCCTCACCCAAGTATATACTTAGTTCTGAGAATATTGGGGTTCTAATAAATAAAAATACAACATTTGGGAATTGATTTGTTGAGGAAATAAGTAACCATAAAGAAAATATCGATGGCTTGGTAGGTGCCAGATATTTGTTCAGTATCACGAGCCCCTTTTATTAACCGATTAGTCAATTTGATTTGTGTTTTGTTATCAATATTATTGTAACAAAAATGTTTTTGTATGATAGCCAATACACTAAAATCGGAAAAAAAAAACATAGAAAAATAGAAAGAAAAAAAAACTGTTTGTGGAGAACCAACCTTATTTTGGCCCATTTAAAAATGTCGTTTCAACTCTATCTCATTTTGACCCATCTTGTATCCTCTACAAATAACATACCTTTGTAGCTTATACATATGATAGTATGCATAAAGGGGAGCAACAACCAACAAAAACGATATAAAACCTGGTAATGAACAAAGTATAGAATGTGAAAGTCTTAAGAGATAATAGAGGAAAATTTATTACAACTTCTTTTAGGTTACAATGATGTTGGAGAAGCAAAAGCAAACTTAAAAGGGTAACAAAATGTGGGCAAATGTTGAAATTTGAAACTGACATCGACTACCAGTGTTCCCATGAAATCTGAATTTCAGAGTACTGTGAATCATATGTGATCTCAAATGTCTTGTTATCTTCATATTCTTCATTTCAACACTCTGAGTAATCAATTGGGTGTTTGTTTAAATCACCTATTTTACTTTTCCTACAAACAAGTTCTACATTAAGACTATCACTATCTTCAGTCTGAAATGAAATATTTTTAGTGTATGTAGGATTGAACCATGGGATGAACCTCAATGAACTAAAGGGTACATAACAGGGGCGGAACTAATGAGGAATTAGCCGTAGCACGGGCTACGGCTCAACCCCGTATTCGCAGTGTATTTTTTTTTAAATTTATACATTAAGATACCCCTAAACATATACTAGGATACACCTAAGAGAAAAATATGAAACTTGAAATTATTCGTTAAGCTCAAAACTTGTTAAATAATTAAGCCCAAACAATAAGTTTCATGATATATTTTTCTAAATTGAAGCTTGTCAAGACAAATTTACGCAATCGAATGGGCCAAAAATATTTGAACAATGATGGTTTGTGCAGTCAAAAAAAAACATTTGATAAAGTAAAAGACGACGATGTGATGGAATGATTTCAAACTATGAAAAAAGTAGATGGCAAATCTATTAGGTATTATCGTTTTTTATTCTTGTATTTATTATCTTTTTTTATTATTGTATTTTTTTATAGGTAAACTTCATTAAAACAAACGGCACACCTCCAATCGAGGGAACCAACCGACTACAAACCAAATCTACATAAAATCAAATTTACACCAATCATCCCACTCTATATTTTTACATTTACTCCTATTCTTAAACCATAAAAAACCTATAGCTTTCACCTCGTTGACTATCTCCTCGATTATGGCTTCCTTGTTTTCGAACCTTGCTTTATTCCTAGCTTTCCAGATACACCACACCGCGATCCTTACAATACCTTTGAACGCCTCCTTTTTTATTATTGTATGATTGCACAATAAAACTTTTTTGGGATACCCCTGAATTAAAGGGCTAGTTCCGCCGCTGGTACATAACCCACCCTTTCATAGTCATATTTTTCCCAATCTTCACCAAACTCTTCAGGGTGATCCGTGGACATCTCCTGCTTAATAACTATGCTATACATCCCATCACGAACACGTAATGATAATAAAAATCCACTAAAGTCACTGTACCAGTTGTGTGGAAGTTGCAATGTGACAAGTTTGGTATAAATGCTTGATGGTTGAACATTGGGACTTAACACACTCATAAAGCGATCTTCTTTAACTGCATGTTCCTGCCATGTTTCATTCCAGTTATTATGAATACTATTTTTATATTGAAAGTTTAAAAAAAGATTGAAATTCAACAAACAAGATAAGAGTTATACCTGAAGCATAGAAAGTAGTACCCTCTTATTCGTTCTCTCCGGAAGTGAGACTTTCCACAACCATTTATAGTCTGATAAATCTCTTACAATTTCAAGTGAGTCACACCCTTCTGCATAGAGAATAGCTATGCTTGATGGGAGGTCTGGCAATTCTACAAGGCTTTTGCAGAATGACAGATTGAGGAGCTTGAGACACGGGATTTGAGAGAGGCTGGAATGTAATCGGGAAAAGTTGTTATGACTTAGGTCTAGTACCTGTAGGTTTAATAACTCACAAAATATATCAGATGGGATGTCTCCATCTCCCAATTTGCACCAACTAAGATCCAGCTTCCTTAAAAAACGTGGAAACTGAGGTAGGCTCACCGACCCGTCATGATGAAAAGATAACCCCTCACAACAACTGAGATCCAGGTCTTTCAAACTTCTTATGAGATGAAAGTTGCCCTCTATCCTTTTCAGTTTGCTACAACCACGTAAATCGAAAGAAACAAGGTTGGTACAAAATAGTCCGACTGACGGTGGGATTATTTCTATACCAGTATGATGCAAATCAAGGGTTACCAAGCTATCCATGTTCGACCGGATATCCGGAAAATAAATAATTAAGTATACAACAATTTCCTTTCACATTGGCATACTTGTTGCCGGACCATTGATCGATCATTAGGCAGGAGTTGCTAATTTATACACAAACTTAAACTAGCATATTATAATAACCTATGTTCTGTAACATGCAAAGTATATTCCAATTGCTTAAAACATCATATAGTCTAAAAGTCTCCTCGATGATCCTCGCCCAAAAATCAACGCTCAGAATACTGTTATATTATACACAACTTGTAATATTAAGTTTATTACCTCTGGCAATATCATCAAAAGTTTCTTTAAAGCATTTGGCATTCGTGTAATGTTGACTATACAGGAAACTGAAACTAAGCTAATTTGTCTTTAATCTACAGAGACAGTATGAAATATGCAATATACACCTCTGTTTGTAGATGTGTAACAAACACAAAACAACAACTAACTAAATGCAAATGAAGGGTTACCAAGCTAACCATGTTCGACTGTGTTGGGTTAATCTTGATGTTGTGGGTTATTTACGGGTTAAGTTCGGACCTAGTACGGGTCAAGTCGGTTACCGGGTTTAGTTGTATGAGTCGGGTACGTGTCAGCGGGTCATCGGAGCATGCCTACGGGTCTTCATGTATGGCTGCATGGTTGCTATTCTGCATGTAGCTGGAAGGGAAAGATGACCGTTGGAGTGGAGAAGAAGAACGTTGGGTCTTGCTTTTAGTAGTGGCTTAAATAATAGGAGTGGAGTTTTCACTCCATGTTTCCTGCGCATGTTTTCCACTTGTTTAAGTAGTGGGTTTTACTGTTTTAGTTTACGTTGTTTTTTTTGTAGTCTATTTAAACTCATTTCTATTCAATACAAGTTAACCTTCTGCAACTTCCTTTCTTCACATATACAGAGAGTTTGAGTGTTTGGGGCCTGATTTCCAACAATTGGTATCAGAGCTTAGGCTCGTAGGAAGCGGGTTTGAAGGTCGGAGGAAGCCTCCGCCGCCGGCGGGTGTGCCGGGTCGGTGGAGGGCAGGCGTGAAAGAAGGTTGTTCAGGACAGCAGGAGGCTGTTCGGGACTGTTTTGCAGCCGTAATCGGAGGCGTTATGGTGTTTCGGTCGGACGTTGTTATGGTGGAAGTACCATGTGAGACGACGGGGTGACCGGTGATAAACACTTGTGTTCCGTGGCTGTTAGTGGTGTTGTTTCGGGCGTGTTTAACAGCGGAAGACGAAGACGTTATGGTGTTCAGCTTAGCCGTTGTCACGGGGAAGTACCGGTTGAGATGACGGTGGTGACCGTGATGAACATCGTGTTTGTGGCTGTTAGCGGTGATAGAGGGAAGAAGATACCGGGCTGTTCGGTTGTTAGTTGCGGGTTTGCGCGGCGGGTATACAACCGGTGAAAACAGAAGGTGTCGACGAGTACCTTGGTTGGCTTGTTTCGTGAGAAGAGGAGACCGGCGTGTTGCATGAAAGGCGGGCAGAAAGGATCCGTCAAAGCAGTTGGCTTTGGATTCGGTTCGTTTAGCAGTTGAAAGAAAGCGTTATAAGCGGGTGGCTTTGTTTTCTTTGTCGGTGGAGAGGCCTCTTGGAACAAGTTTGATCGGGAAAAGGTACGGGTGTCAAGATAATGGCGTTGGAGTTCAAATCGGGTGACTCGGATGTGACCGTGTAAAGGTCGTTGATCGGTGATGAGTCAAGATGTTAGTGAACGTCTCCAGCGTAATGCCATTTGACATGTTACTACACGGGTGTTAACATTATGGTGTTGGAGTTCAAGTCGGGTGGCTTTGGATTTGGCCGGGGAAGAGGTCGTCAATCCGTGATAAGTCAAGACTGTTAGTGAACGTTTCCAACGTGATGCCATGTGACATGTTACAAGTGTGGTGATTTGTTTCGGGTTGAACCGAGAAGACTTTGGACGTGATCGAGGTGAAGATCGGGTGTCCGGTAGAAGTCGTAATGGTTCGGAGCCGAGGTGGTTCGGTGCTGACTAGACCCACATCAAGATTAAGGGGGTGAATGTTGGGTTAATCTTGATGTTGTGGGTTATTTACGGGTTAAGTTCGGACCTAGTACGGGTCAAGTCGGTTACCGGGTTTAGTTGTATGAGTCGGGTACGTGTCAGCGGGTCATCGGAGCATGCCTACGGGTCTTCATGTATGGCTGCATGGTTGCTATTCTGCATGTAGCTGGAAGGGAAAGATGACCGTTGGAGTGGAGAAGAAGAACGTTGGGTCTTGCTTTTAGTAGTGGCTTAAATAATAGGAGTGGAGTTTTCACTCCATGTTTCCTGCGCATGTTTTCCACTTGTTTAAGTAGTGGGTTTTACTGTTTTAGTTTACGTTGTTTTTTTTGTAGTCTATTTAAACTCATTTCTATTCAATACAAGTTAACCTTCTGCAACTTCCTTTCTTCACATATACAGAGAGTTTGAGTGTTTGGGGCCTGATTTCCAACAGACTGGATATCCGGAAACTGTTGAAGTTCATAACACCTAGAGAGATTAAGCGTCTCCAATTTTTTCATGTGTATGATGGGTGGAAACCTTTTAAGTCTCTTACACCAACTCATGTTCACGAAAACAAGCCTTTTGTGATATCCAATTGATGGATGAATCTCTTCTAAACTCCAACAATCCCTTAAAATCAATCTTTCAAGACATGGAAGGCCTTCAAAATTTGGAGTTGTGACTAGCTTCTCTGAACCATATAGATCAAGAATTTTTAAATTTGGAAGACTCTGTTTCAAGAAACGCAGCAAAAGTCAAATAAATCAGTATACTTCCTGCCCATGAATCATTAAGCAGGAGCTCTTAATTTATACACAAATTTAAACTATAAATACCACGGTCAGAATAGACAATTTAATGTTGACTACTAAAAGAAATCGAAACTAAGCTAATCTATCCCTCATCTACAGAGAAAGTATGATATGAATAAAAGTATGATATGTATTTCTCTTAATGAAATATGTAATATATATATAAACACCTCTGTTTGTAAATGTGTCACAAACTAAAAAACCACTATCAAATAAACAACTAACTAAATGCAAACTAACTCATTAGTCACTCTAATAACTAATTATGCTCTTTTATGATTCATTTCACAGTAGCATTGCAATGGTATATTCCAGTTGCTTACAATAAGGAGCCTTTGGATTTGATCCTAATCCCTTATAATAACAACCTCTGTTCTCTAACATGCAAAGTATATTCCAGTTGCTTAAAACATCATACAGTCTAAAAGTCTCCTCCATCCTCGCCCAAAATTCTACGGTCAGAATATTGTTATATTATAGACAACTTGTAATATTAAATTTATTACCTCTGGCAATATCATCAAAAGTTTCTTTAAAGCATTTGGCATGCGTGTAATGTTGACTATACAGGAAACTGAAACTAAGCTAATTTGTCTTTAATCTACAGAGACAGTATGATATGTATTTCTTTTAATGAAATATGCAATATATATACACCTCTGTTTGTAGATGTGTAACAAACTCAAAACAACAACTAACTAAATGCAAATGAAGGGTTACCAAGCTAACCATGTTCGACTGGATATCCGGAAACTGTTGAAGTTCATGACACTCAGAGAGAATAAGAGTCTCCAATTTTTCCATCTGTATTATGGGTGGAAACCTTTTAAGTCTTTTACATTCGCTCATATCCACGAAAACAAGCCTTTTGTGATATCCAATTGATGGATGAATCTCTTCTAAACTCCAACAACCCTTTAAAATCAATCTCTCAAGACATGGAAGGCCTTCAAAATCTGGTGTCCTGATTAGGTTCTTTGAAAATTGGAGATCAAGAATTTTCAAATTTGGTAGACTCTGTTTCAAGACAAGTAGCAAAAGTCAAATAAATCGGCAAGTATACAACAATTTCCTTTCACATTGGCATCTTCTTGCCCATATATTGATCATTAGGCAGTAGCTCTTGATTTATACCCAAATTTTACCATCTTAATATCTTATAATAACAACATGCATAGTAAATTCCAATTGCTTAATTAAAACATCATATCATTTTTACATCATATAGTCTAAAAGTCTCCTCGATCCTCGCCCAAAAATCTACGCTCAGAATGTTATATTACAGACAACTTGTAATATTAAATTTATTACTTCTCCCAATATCATCAAAAGTTTCCTTAAAGCATTTGGCATGCGTATAATGTTGACTATTCAGGAAATCGAAACTAATTTCGTAGAGAAAGCATGACATGTATTTTTGTTAATGTAATATGTTATATAAACCTCTATTTATAGAGATGTCTAAGACTCAATAACCACCATCTAACAAACAACTAACTAAATGCAATTAACTCATTAGTAACTCTAATAACTAATTATGTTCATTTTATGATTCATTTCACAGTTGCATTGCAATGGTTTGTGAAACTACAATATTTACCTACCTTACACCCTTCCCAGAGTTTTTCTTGCTCGCTATATCTCAACATTAGACAACCAAGCTTTGTTGGCTGAAAATTTGATGGGAATGAAGATGCCGGATAGTGATACAAACGAATCCACCGAAGTTTCTTCATGTTTGCAACCACATGAGATAGACCTGGATGGTTGTAACGTAACACTTCAGTTTCCTGTGTTAATTAGTTAAGGGAACCAAATTGTGTCAGTAACGTTATACACAAGGGTCATTAGATGTGGATGTATATGAAATATTTTATTGTAAAGTTAATTTAACCATTGGCGGTGCATCTGCCCCCAAGTCACAGAGGTATGCTAAATCTTCCGTCTTCAAAATCCTGCTATGCTTTTCAGGATTTTTAGGGTGTTCCCCTCTAACAATGTAGTGGGCCATTTCTTCTATCAAGTCATGCATCATAAATCTTCCATATTTTGAAACTTTTATGAGAGACTTTTGTACCAACACCTTTATCCCTATACCAGGGTGTAAATCACAAGCATCAAGCACCGTCATTGCCTCATCTTTATTCTCTCCCCTAAAGCAACATGCAATGTCTAAGAATAACACTTTTTCATCAGCTGTAAGTCCATCATAACTTATTTTGAGTCTCTTTGTGACCTCATCATCTGGGATATCTTTTAACCTGGCCAAGGCACACTTCCACTCATCCTTGTTTTTATCATATAGAAAAGAACCAAGAACCTCAAGTGCCAAAGGGAGCCCACCAGCATAAGAAACTACCTCTTCTGAAAGCATCTTGTAATCTTCTATAGGTTTATCCTTCCGATATGCATGTCTCCTAAAGAGCTCCATAGCCTCGTCATGTGATAACAAGCTCACTTCATATACTTTGTCTGCACGGCGGGTTAGCAAATGCTCATCCCTGGTTGTAATTATTATCCTGCTCCTTTCACCAAACCAATCATGCGCTCCGGCTAAATCCTCTAGTTGCTTAACATCATCAACATCATCAAGAACAACTAAAACCCTTTTACTACGTTGCTTTCTTTCTATCATGCTTCTTCCTTCTAACTCACTCCCTACCTCAATGTCTTTTGTTTTCAAAACAAGCTTGAGAAATTTTTCTTGCAACTTTTCCAAACCATGTTTGTTTGATTCCTCACGAATATTTTGAAGAAAGCAGTGACCTTCAAATTGGTGAGAGAGTTCGGCATAAGCAGCAGACGCAAGAGTAGTCTTACCGCCACCTCCAACCCCCCATATTCCAACGATGCGTACACCATCTGACCCAATTCTCAACTTTGATTTCAGATCTTGCAAGCGATTCTCTATTCCAATGAGGTTTTTATTGACGTTTGTAGTTAGTGTAGGCAACCGATTAGAAATTGTATCAACAATTTCTTTGATGCATTTTGCTTCATAACTGCACAATGCATAAATAAGGATAATTAGAACACGCTCCCACTCACTTAAGGAGGTGAGGGTCTCGTGGCTAATTTAGAATGTACTAGCTAGTAACCACTTGGCACCATGAATTAAACACTTTCTTATAAATAATACAAGTTATTAATGAGTTAAATCTAATTAAATTAAAAATGTTAAAAATTAAACTATAACAATAGTAACTATATTTTAATTAAACCCGCCTACTAACTTATTTGACGAGTTTTATTGTTATCTATCAAATTTGGTCATTTGACTTGTCAAACAATAAAAGCAAAACTTACATAGACTCGTTTTATAGAATGCAAAATATCTTAAGCATAAAAAAGAGAGAAAATTACCTGTTTTCCGTTTCATTGATGACCCATCCAGATAGGTTGCCTGCCTTTTTGAGGGCTTCTCTCCATGATTCAACTTTGAGCTTATTTTCCCTCTTATGTTTGGAAAATGCTTCTCCATATTTCCCCTTTTGTTTTCTCACATCCGATGGATCCACGTGATAAAATATGGGAATCACGATTTGCCCATTCGTGTCCACGCACTCCATAATATGCGCAAGCTCGTCCAAGCACCAAGATGAACCTGCATAGTTTTGAGAGAATACAACAACGGCGATGCGTGATTCTTGGATAGCTTTCAAGAGGGCTGGACTGATTCGCTCACCCCGAGCAAGTGTTTCATCATCCTTGTATGTTTGGATTCCTTGTTGTACAAGATCCTTGTAGAGATGATCCACAAAGTTCTTGCGGGTGTCTTCCCCTCTGAAACTCAGAAAGACCTCATGATTCCATGCCGGAATCGACTGAGAAGAAGAGGATGAAGAATCAGCTATTGATCTGTAACTCGAATTTGTTGGGAAAGAAAGCAGTGGAACTTAATTAGGTCAAAGGAACAGAGAGGTGGTATAACACTAAATTTAACATTTTCCCCAAAAGTGAAGCATGAATACTATATTTTTCAAAAAGGAATACATATAAAGTAATGCTAAATCAAACACTAAAAATTCGAGGATAGAAACACCTGTCGTGTTCGGAAGACATTGGGGTGTGTTGTTGATGGTGATCGGAGGAGCCTCTCATGAAGAAAACGGAAAGGATGTAGTAGACGGTGACACCGGCGGCGAGAACAGTGAAGAAAGTAGTGGGAGAGAGTCCGGTGATGGCTTCTTTGAGAGTCTCCATAAGTTCAGCAGCCATTGTTGATGATGAGTGTTTTGATGGTCTTGTTTGTGTATGTGAGTAAATAGATATAGACATTATTATTGTTTAGACCATGGGGTATGGTGGGGCTTGGGTTGGGCATTTGGTGACATGTGGAATTGGAGGTCTCCCACCGTCTGGTTACGTGTCCGCGGGGTATGGCGGGGCGTGGGTTGGGTGCACCGGTGGCATAAATTAAAAAAAAATAAAATTTACAAAAAATTTAAAAAAAATCACACAACATTTATAAAAAATAACCTACAACTTCATTAAAATTTAAAATTACATAATCCTAAAAATTACATAATTTATAAAAATTACAAAATAAACCTAGAGCGTTAAATAAATTTCAAAAAGGTCGATCTTGTCGAACGCCTTTCGCTCCTTGCCTCGAAACTCTATGTTCGCCACTGCCACCCGGTCCTCGTGGCTCAACTCGCCGCTCGGAACCGCTTCGTAGTAAGCCTTGAAACAGTCGAGCTTGGGCCGTAGCTCGCGCCATTTATGTTGGCACGCGTTGAGGTTGTGGTGGTCGTTACTGACGTTATGTCGGTAGGCCGCGAATGCTTCCACCCAATATTTTGTTTGGCCCGGTGGCCGTCCCTTCATAGCGTCAACGACGCTAGTCACGAGGGCCATTTCTCTTTCATGGGTCCACGATGCCATAGCGGTGTTGGGTTCGTGAGATGGGGGGACCAGTGGGGTAGTGGGTTCAACAGAAGGGGTAGCCGGTGGGGTTTCGGTTCGTGGGATGGGGGGACCAGTGGGTGGGGGTTACAAATATATAGAGGGTTGTTGGGAGACCGGGGTGGCGGTTTGGTGGTATTGGGGGGACCGTTTGAATTTTAAAATTCAAATTTTGAAATTTTGACCGCCAGACGTGGCGGGGTGACCGCCTGACGTGGCGGGGTGAGCAAATGATAGTCCGCCAGCTCGCTTGGCCATAATGCCCCACGCCCGGCTTGAAAGCCAAGCCCCAAGGGGCCACGCCCCAACCCAAGCCCACCCGGAGTGGTGCCTTAGGCATTTTACCCCAACCCACGCTCCAACCCAAGCCCCATACCCCATGGCCTTAGGTAGGTACAAAAGTTGTCCCTATCGACTACTTTGTCTCTTTTACACATCATGCGGATGAAATTAGGCGGAAGGTTCCCATTATTTTTCTTTCAACTTTGTTGACCAACTATTATTATATCTCAAAATGCTCCTTGTTTAACTTTTAACACAAAAAAGCTTATCACTTGTTTAAAACTAGAGTTGTAGACACCTAAAAAGTAAGGTTGTTTAGTATACGAGCACAAGCCTGAGTTTCACTTATGGAGCGACCTCGAGCCGTCTTGCAAGTCTAGATGAGCCTATTATTTATTTCACTTTTACTTAATATACTAAACTAGCAAGATTACCCGCGCTACGCTGCGGGGTTTCGAGATATCTATTTTGGTTCAGTATAGCAACCAAACAAATATGTTCAAAAGAATATCTACACATGTTTTACATCCACTGAAAACCATAAGAATAAATTTAAAAGTAGTGATGGGAGGATCCACTGAACAAAACGGAAACGATGTAGTAGATGGTGACACCGACAACGAGTACAGTGAAGAAAGTAGTGGGAGAGAGTCCGATGAAGTCGGTTATGGTTTCTTTGAGAGTCTCCAACAATTTTAATTAACAAACACACACACACACACACATATATACACATATACTATACTAGGGTTATAGATCCGCATATTACACAAGTTGAATAAAGAAAATTTCTCATGTAAGTAAAAAATTGGAAAATATGACATAACAATGCTTAAAATCATCTACAAACAGGAAAATGTCAAGTTCTTTGTTTGAAATTTAAAAGAAAACATAATAATTTACAACTTTACACAATTTAAAACACAAAGAATTCTTGCTAATTACCAATAAATACATAAGTTAAGATTTACCATTTACACAAATTAAATTATTGATAATTCAAAATGAAAAACTACACATGAGGAAACTGCTAAATTGCTAAATTTTAAACATTAGTTTGAGTGCAAATTTCATTAACGGCTTTCACTTTGATATCATTTTTTGCAAGGAAAGTTTTGGTTTATTTTATATATCAACATACATAGTTAAATCTAACTCTAGTATACAAAATTTGGTACTCAAAGCGGAATACCAAAATTAACCTCGGTACCCGTTATTACTGAATAACAAAAGCCCCTAACTTGAGTATCGGTAATGATGTATTTTGGTCGGTAAAGTAGACATATTAACTAGGGGCATGTTTGGCTAAGCTTTTTGAAACAACTTATTGACTTATTGGCTTTTTGAAAAGTCATAAGCTCCAAAATGATGTTTGGCAGTAAGGGTGTATGTGAGGGGAAAAAACCAATAAGTCAATAAGTCACTCCATACTGACTTTTTCAAAAAGCCAATAAGTTAATAAGTTGTTTCAAAAAGCTTAGCCAAACATGCCCTAGGAATGGATACTAGACCCATCCCTAGTTAACATGGCTATTCCACCTATGGTAAAATTTTGAAAATATAAAGTTCTAATCGCCCCATGTCACTATTTGAGGCTAAGTTTTTCCTCATGTCGCCAAATTTTCACTAAGACGCTACCTTTTTTCTTATGAATAGTAAATTTTATTCACATATCAAAATCTCATCTGAGAGTCAAATTTTCTTTTGGTTGAATGGTTGGTCTATTTTGGCGATTTTCTCAATGCAAGGGATAAGAATAGAAACCTTATTGTCCTCCATTCTCCCAATCACATTGTTGCTATTGACATCTCCATCATATTTATTCAGAGGCGGATCCAGCCCACATTTGTGGGTTTCCAGGAACCCAGTGTGTTTGGAAAAAAACGAAAAAAAATAGTGAGAACTTTGTAAAATTTAGAAAAAAATAGTGAGAATTAAAGAGAATTTACCAAAATGAACCCGTTAGAATAAAAATTATGGATCCGCCACTGTATTTATTGCCTAGTTCCCACTAGTTTACCATTAAAAGAAATATATGAATGGAGGTAGGTCAACAATAAAATTCAACGTTCCACATTGGTTCCTATTTTCTCAATCTATTTGCGTTTTCTTATTTTCTTATCTAGAAAAGGAAGTTTCATACTACCTTCAACATTGGTTCCTTCAAGAAAAGTCATAGTGGCAATTTCATCTTATCTTCAACTAAGGCTATCAAAATACAAAAAAAATCAATAAATGTCATTTACTAATTAGGAAGGTACCAAGGTGTTTATATCATTTTCAGAACAGCTATGTGAAGATGGATGCAATAATGTTGGAAAGCCAAGTCAGACTAAAAAAGCTGTAAAAATCATCCACATTGTGGGGCATCAACTAAAACTGACTAATACTAGTTGATGTTGTAAACAAAATATTAGATATCAAATTGTAAAGAGACTGAGTGGTATATCTACTATCCATT
The DNA here is from genome assembly GCA_030545235.1 of Helianthus tuberosus. Lineage (NCBI taxonomy): Eukaryota > Viridiplantae > Streptophyta > Magnoliopsida > Asterales > Asteraceae > Helianthus > Helianthus tuberosus. The sequence continues at coordinate 11,794,616 of CM060396.1, forward strand.
GAGATAAATGATAAAGTTTTACAAAACGTGTAGATATCAAATTTTCACTAAGATACTACCTTTTCTCTTATGAATAGTAAATTTTATTCACGTATCAAAATCTCATTTGAGAGTCAAATTTTCTTTTGATTGAATGGTTGGTCTATTTTGGCGATTTTCTCGATGCAAGGGATAAGAATAAAAACCTTATTGTCCTCCATTGTCCCAATCACATTGTTGCTATTGACATCCCCATCATATTTATTGCCTAGTTCCCACTAGTTTACCATTAAAAGAAATATATGAATGGAGGTAGGTCAACAAATAAAATTCAACGTTCCACATTAGTTCCTATTTCTCAATCTATTCGCGTTTTCTTATTTTCTTATCTAGAAAAGGAAATTTCATACTTTTTTTTTTGAAAAGAGAACTTCATTAAAAACACACATCCGACCCAAACGGGCAAAAGGCCAAACAACACAAACACCCCCGACCCAATCGGGCAAAGGGAAAAAATTACAACATATACATAGGGTATTTACACCAATCACCCCAACTGATATAATTACATGATGATCTATTTTTAAACCAAGCGAACCCTCTTGATTTTATCTCCCTAACAATCTCCTGCGGACTTCGACTGATTTGCTTGAACACCAACTCGTTCCTCCCTTTCCATAAACACCAACACGAAGGCTATCAACATTGCTTCCTTCAAGAAAAGTCATAGTGACTATTTCATATTATCTATAACTAAGGCTATCAAAATACAAAAAAAAAAAAAAAAAAAAAAAAAAACCAATAAATGTCATTTACTAATTAGGAAGGTACCAAGGTGTTTATATCATTTTCAGAACAGCTATGTGAAGATGGATGCAATAATGTTAGAAAGCCAAGTCAGACTAAAAAAGCTATAAAAATCATCCACATTGTGGGGCATCAACTAAAACTGACTAATACTTGTTGATGCTGTAAACAAAATATTAGAAAAATCATGCAAAATGTGGGGCATCAACTGATATTGACTAATATTTGTTGATGATACAAACAAAATATTTGAAAATCATGACAAAAGGGTTTTGACGCCGCTTGTTGTGCATTACCTGTCATTTTTTTTTATTTGTAATTGGTTGTTTTGGCAAAAAATACATATGACTGATGTTGACTTTGTTGATGACACAAAACAAAGATTTGAAATCTGGTGATAACAGGATTGAATTAACGAGCTAAATCGAACACCTATCGACGAATCAAAACTCTTAAATTAGAAGAAAAACTATACTAAACAAGCGGTATGCATTTCTCACATGAAAAGCAAACCTCCCGATGTTATTGGGCCTTTAGTATATACAAGTGGCCGAGTGGGCTGTAAGTCCCCTGGATTGCTTCTTGGGCCCGAAAGAAAGGCTAAAGCTATATTCATAGATAGGGAGGGGTGTTCAAAACTGTTCGGATATCCAATTTTCGGATACATGGTTTCACTATTCGAATACGTATCCGAAATTTCGGATTCGGATAGTGAATCGTATATCCGAATATCCAATTATTTTGTTTATTCTAAAGCAGATATATTCGGATAGTGGAGGGTTCAAATGAGAAGAATTCTTTTGTAAGAAGAAAAAAAGAAGAAGTTTCAACTAATAAGAATGGTTCATTTTACTTCATTTAATATTTGCATTTAATTTTGATATAAGGGTATATTGGTAAACTTACATAAATCATTAATTTGTATTCTTCCCCTTTAATAACTAAGTTAAATTTGTAACTCCTTTTCAAAATATATATTTTTTCCAAATTAAAAAAAACAAATTAATTTAAAGTGTAGAATAAATTAGTAGTTGTGTACGATAAATTATGAGTTGTGTAGGATATTTTTCGAGGTGTGTAGGATAAATTTCGACTGTGTAAAATAAAATTTTACAATGTGTATGGTATATGTAGAAAAATTTTGATATGTGTAGGTTTTGTAGATTATATGTAGGATAATTAATGATTAGTTGACTAATTAATTAAAGAGAGAAAAATTAATGATATGAGTTATAATGAAATAATATTTTACTAATATGTCATTTCTTCTTTTTCTTCTCACATTAAATTTCTTCTTAAATGACCCCCCCCTATTCGGATATGGAAATACAAGTTTTCAGTTATTTTTGGATATTTTTAGGATCTTTCGGATATTTCTGAAAATTCTAAAATCACTATCCGAATCCGAAAAAAATCGGATATCCAAAATTTTAGATATCTTCGGATAGTTCGGATGGGATTTTAGGATTCCGATACTTTTGAACACCCATAGACCATAAAGCCTTTTAAAATTTAAGTTTGTGATGACAACTACATCACGTGTCAGTATTGTATTGATAAGTCCTTGTTATGGAATAAAGTTTAACAAAAGTGATCACCAGGAAGGGTGTGCAAATTTGTTAAATTATCAGGCTAGTTAAGCTCTGAATACGAAAACTCGTTCGAAGGAAAATTGAATGTATCGAGATCAATTAGCTTATAAGCTAAAACCTACTTAAGGAGCTTGGCGGAGCATACAGTGCATTGCATACTAATGAATTGGGGATATGTTTCACCAATAAGTCAAGAAGCATTATCACATATTGATATTCAGATTTTGATATAACGAGCAACCTGTGTCGATTAAGGATCGACAGGTTAAGAAGCTCCAAAAGGATACATGACCTATTATAGAGGTCAGCTGGAGTGCCATAGAGGCCCAAATGTACTAAGGAAGGTTAAGTTCAATATAGGACAAAAAGTACTCCCTTTACTTTAAGCAAATCTCGAGGTCGAGATTTCTTTTAAGGGGGTGAGGATGTAACACCTCGAAAATTTACGTCCAATAATGTGGTGACACGTGTCATAAGCTTGGAATATGTGAAACAGTACTTTAGAGGGACTAAAGTTGACATACAGTGAAACTGTGTGACTGTAAGAGTCCAAAGTGTCAACGATGGGTAAATAAGCTCTACAATAACCCTACATGGTGTTTATAACCTTAAACGGATAGATTATGGATCATACGAAACGGGAAATGAAAGAAAGTGAGGAATTACAAACTACAGGGGCTAAATGTGTCAACATGTTGAAAGTATACCTCTGAGTGATCCTTTGGCAAACCCGAAGCTTTGTAATGATAAAATATACTCACTAGATGATGTGGTAAAAATTTCATAAAGTTTCGTGAACGTATGAGAAAGTTGTGATCAAAACCGTACACGAAGGGTTAAATGCGTCAACGTTGAGTTTCGAGACTTTTCGGGTAAGCGCAAAGTTAATCGAGGACTTTACCATGTTGGTAAATGTCCCAAGGCCCTTAAAAATAAGATTTGAGGGTCTAATGAGCAAGATATATCGCCAAAACCACGTTCCAAAAGACCAGGGACTGAATTGCAAAACAAGAAACAAAAATTGGTCACCTGAGGAGGCTAGCGCACCGCTACCTCATAAGCCTAACGGTGCGCTAGGACTGTATCTGGGCAATATGAACGACAGCTGCCAGTTATCAGGTCTGTTCCGAATGGTTAACAGCTGTACTCGATACCATGGGCTCTCCAATGGTTTTATATGATACTAGGGGCCCTTGAACAAGTCTTAGAACATCAGTAGATCATTTGTAGCATCATTTTGATTGATCAAAGCTCATATTCAAGAACATTCAAGTTGCAACCAAAGTCACTCTCACTTGCATACTCAATTCTGGAGCTCCTCTGATCAACCTCAAGCTTCCTAGTGATCTCTAAGCACAATTAGGACTTTTGTAAGTGTTTATAACTCCTCCAAATTCGTTCTAGCTTAGTGTGTTAACCGAAAGTCAAACCATCGTAAAACTAGTTTGACTTCATGATTTAACGAGATGTGCTCAGTGTTTTCTCAAATTGAAAGTACCCACATATTGGTATTTATGAGTGTAACAAACCCTCCAAAGGGTATTTTCAGATTTACACTCTAAGCATGTTAATTGTCGAGTCAAAGCCTTTCTTAAAAAGTCATCAGAATTGTTATTTGCAAATTTAAGCATGATTAGCAATATAGGCTACATGCAACCTGTTTGATCATCAAAATCACTTGGTAATTAATGTAAGAATGTGTTTCAACATGATCAACTCGACAATCTTTAGTTTAAACCCGAATCGGAACCGAAAATCGCATATTTTGACTTTTACTTTGACTATCGGTTCTGATCCGTTCATGCATGCTTAAGATCTGACTTAGAGCTTATTTTGGACCAGGTTTCATATATGTATAACTCTCTGAGTTTATGCAACTTGGTTCAATGTTTAACCGGTTCATATGCATGTTTCCGATTTATGCTTAAAGTTGACTATTTTTCCCTTTTTAATATAAAACGCGATTTTTGAAAAAGTAAAAGAGTAGTATCATTTGTTACTGATTTATAAACATGCACCGAAAATTTGATAACAGTTTGAGGTCTAGATTAACGGTTATGCTCAATATCGTAATTTGCGATCTTTATGTTATATAAATAGCGTAATTAGCGCATAGCCTACTTCAACCCACTTTTTGGTATCAAACTTTTTATACACTGATGTTATATAATATTTTTAGATTTTTAAAGATTTTTATTAAATTTTTGGATGAGCATAACATAGATCTTTAAGTTAAATTCGGTAAATACCGAATTTGCCCTTTTTGGCTATAAAACTAGTTTTATAAATCCGATTGACCTCAAACCTTTTCCTACTGATTTTATTTATTAAATAAAGTATTTTGAGACTTCTGGAACTATAAAAATGTCAGCTTTCTTTTACGAACCCGGAAACGGCTCTAAATCGCCTTTTTAGCCATTTTTAACGCATAGTATATACTATAACCATATCAAACATATAAGACTTATAATTACTGATGTGTTTAGTATATTTTTGTAAAATAACAGTAAGTAAAAGTTTATAAACTCGGGTTTCCGGTTTTAACCTTTTAAGCCTTGTGAAATTACCAAAATGCCCCTATGAGGCATAAGTTGAGTTTAAATCCGTTCCGGGCATAATAGAAGATACTTTGCTGATATTATAACATATTTAGAGCATATTATCTCAGGGAACTTGCATATGACCCTTATGGTCGCCCGTAACGCTCTTTTCGCGTTCGGTTCGGTTTATGTAACTAGTTTGCATAAATTGACCGAAACGGGTCAAACCTTATCATTTTATTTCAAAAATCCAGAATGTGTATGAAATACCCATGTTATACAAGTCTCCAAACTTGTCGGGTCTAAAGCACATTCTTTTCCGGTCTTCGCTTATTCATGCGTTTGAACCGTATCTTTCTTTAAGACTAGCCGGTCTAAGCTTAGGCTTAATTAAAGACCCGTTAGCATTCTAATTGATTATTTATACCATCATTTCCAGACTAGAGCCTTCCGGTAAATTGTACCTACGCTTACTTAAGTAAATACGGCTGAGTTAATAAATTCTTGCTATTTAAGACAGGAGCTAGCTCAGGTAAATACTCTTAACTTATTTTCCCTATTACGAGCTTGGGATACGGTAATATAAATACCGCATGGTCAGGTATGGGATTCAAAGACAAATGAGTCGGGAAATCCAAATAACCTGTTTTTAATTCGTATTGCTTGACTGAAACATTGGGGATTAATGCGACCGTGTCCTGGATATCCTTGACTCATAAAATTGAAATGGCCACGACTTAAGCACGGGGTGTAGGCATACACTTGACAGATGCTATATGCTAATTAATTATTTATACCCAATAAGGGATTCCCAATAAGGGAATAGTGGTGTGTCGGTTAATCTTGAACCGGCATAGATTCGGGCCCCACATGTAGAGCAAGTTATGTAAAACTGATAACATGAGATATAGTTTGTCCCAAGTATAAAAGATTAATCTTGCCTTGTGCATTTTAATCAAAGTGTCAAAATATTTTGTGCCTAGCGCATCTAAATCAATTTTCTTAAACTCTTTTCAAATGAGTCGGTTGAGTGTATTTACCAGTGAAAACTGACGTATTTTCAAAAGTCTAAGTGACAGGTACAAGTACGTAATAGGCTGGAAGCTGCTCAGGACGTTAATAAGGAATCTTGCAAGTTCTAGGCGTCTAAAGTCTGTTGAACAAAGTTTATGATTTAAAGATCCGCCTGTGGAATCTTTACATTCCGTTGTAATACTGGATATTACGATATATTCGGATTATAATATATTTATCTTTTGCTTCCGCTGTGCATGTATATATTGTGTTGTTTGACTATGATGATATCAATTACGTCACGATACTCCCCCACCGGGCCCACCGGTGACACGTGGAATTCGGGGTGTGACAGGTTGGTATCAGAGCCAACATTGAGGGAATTAAACACTATCCTTTTTGTGTTTAATCTCAATGACACAATAGCACATTCTTTGACCTTCTGAGTCTAGACTTAACATAGGAGTAATCTAAATCCTAATCTGGAAATCTTTGCTTCCAAATTTTGGATACGTCGTCAAGCGAAGAAGCTGTAATAGGAATTCTCCACATCTGGAGCCTTGAAATGATGAGCTTCGTACCGCGACTGGAATGAAACGTGCAACCAAGGAGAAGGCATTCAGGAATAGAACGAAGAAGAAACTCCCTTGCCGAAGATCGTTTCCTTAATAGTCCTTCTAAGGACATATTTATCTTTCAGTCCCTACGAGGACAACATTATTCCTTTCAAGTCCCGCTTAGGGCAACTTTATACTCTTATTTTTATATAGTGGAATGATTAAGTTTAAACTTTCATCCTAAACAGAAATATTAAATAAATGGAAAATAACATTCCTTTTGACAAGATCTACCATGATAATAAAATGTCAAAATCTAAAAGGACAAGACCTAGCCTCGTGTCGTATCAAGACCCGGCCAAGATGGCAGTTCCCCAATTTAGATTCAGATCCATAATTTAACACCTCAATTTAAGATTGATCTGCGTTAAATATTAAAAGAATCTTAAAAGTAAAACCTAGCCTAATTGTCAATACAGACATGGCCAAGATTGTAAAACCTAGCCTAAATGTCAATGTAGACATGGCCAAGATGGTAAAACCTAGCCTAAATGTCAATGCAGACATGGCCAAGACGGTAAAACATATCCAAAAGATTCCAATCCCTGTTAAAATCTGTAAGTATATTAACATTTTTGGCAAACTGTGAATCGTTAAAGTCACACAGGCCACAGAGGTTAACAAAAACCCCCTTAATTGAAATAATCATCCTTTAGTGATATTTTGCCTACGGGCTATAATCTATTGTCCATTTGAGACATTGACATTGTGATCTTTATGATTCCTTGTCTAAGGTGGTGAGCTATGCTCAAGCCTAATAGTCTATATGATCAATGTGATCATGACTAATATCATATAACATCCTAGTGATGTTTCGCCTACGGGCTATATTATATTGTCCATTCGTGACAAAGACAGTTGTGATCTTTATGATTCTCTGTCAAAGGTGGTGAGCTATACTCAAGCCTCATAAATCTTTATGATCAGTGCGATCATGATTAATATCATCAATATGATGATCATACTATTAACATCCTTAGTAATGAAGTGCCTACGGGCTATACTTTATTATATTGTCAATACGACAATGACAGTTGTAACCATTGAGGTTCCCTGTCTAAGGTGGTGGGCTATGCCCAAGCCTCATAGTCAATATGATCAATACTATCATGACTACTATCATCAGTGCGATGATTATTATTTTCTTAAAACATTGTTTAGTAATGCCAATTGATTTGCCTACGGGCCATATTGTATCGTCAATTATGACAACAACAGTTGTGGTCTACGACTCCCTGTTCAAAGATGATGAGCTTTGATTCAAACTTTAATGCCTCGATTCTCTGAAATCATGGCTTATATCATCCTATAAGATGATCATATTATAAACATCCCTTAAAAGGGAAGTGCCTACGGGCTATAGTTAATGTCCTCTGAGACTAGAGACAGTGGTAGCCTACAACTCCCTGTCAAGGAAAGGTAATGAATTTTGATTCAAACCTTAATGCCTCGATTCTCCGAAATTGTGGCTTATAAATTAAACTTGTCTACGCGACTAGGCCATTTGTGCTACTATTAACTTGTAAATTAGGATTTATGATAAAAATCCTGGGTAAAATAAATTTCTTTTTCCCGGCCAGTATACATATGAATGAGAATCTTGAGAGTGAAACCTAGCCTTAGTGTCATTATAAAGACCTGGCCAAGATGGTAAGAACTGTTTAAAAGATTCGTATCCCTGTTAACATCTGAAAATATGTTAACACTTCTGGCAGACGTGATTCATTAAAATCACACACGCCAATCTTGTATAAGGATTCTTCAAAAGATTCCTAACCCAACTTAATGCTCTCTGCATCATGGATTTAAATCATCAATTAAGATGATCATATTTTGACCATACATTGGTAATACAGTGCCTACGGGCCTTGCTCATTCCTACATGAGCCAAAAGACAGGGGTAGCAATGACTCCCTGACCGAAATAGACAATGAACTATGATTCAAACCTCAATGATTTGACTCTCTGAAATCATAGCTTATAGTTTATAAATGTCCTTGTGACTAGACTTTTTGTGCCACTAGTAAAACTGTTATTGTTTATAATTAGGATAAGTTATAATATAAGTCCTAAATAAATATGATTAATAAATTAACCAAATATGGTATCCGTTACCATGGTTAATGAATTGCCATAAAAGACAATTCCATAATAAACTCCCAAGTAAACTATTGTCCTTGTTTTCTGTAACAGTTCAATTAAATGGCTGGCTCTGATGAAGTAAATAGCCACCCAAGGGAAAATGTTGACAACGCCCAAATTAATCTAACGGGTGCTGAGTTGAAGGCGTTAGTAAACGACGCCGTTACAAAAGCCTTAGAGCGGCAATATGAAGAGTATAGTGGGACTCGAAGTAGGACCCTAACAACACCGCATGCAAAGCCACCTCCCAAGAAGGATGAACCCAAGAAGGAAGATGACGAGCGTCATTCTTCTAATCATCACAGTGATCCGTCTCAACAGATCATACTGAATCAAGGACCCAGTTATAAGGGTTGCTCCTACAAATACTTTGTTTCATGTAAACCCCGGGATTTCACTGGGGAAGAAGGAGCTGTAGATTGTATGACGTGGTTGGAAGAGATGGATACAGTTATGGATATCAGCGGATGCGCTGAGAGGGATGTGGTCAAGTTTGTGTCGCAATCATTTAAGGGCGAGGCCTTAGCTTGGTGGAGATCATTGATTCAAGCCACCGGGAAGATCCCTTTGTACAACATGACTTGGGATCAGTTCGCTGCTCTTATCAGAGAAAATTACTGTCCTCAGCACGAAGTTGAGAAGATCGAGACTGAATTCTTGTCTTTAGTCATGGAGAACTTAGATTGCCAAGCATACCTTACAAGTTTCAATACCAAGTCTCGATTGGTTCCTTATTTGATCACACCGGAACCAAAGCGAATAGCTCGCTTTATTGAGGGTCTAGCCCTAGAAATAAAGGCAAGTGTGAAAGCATCGAGACCTACTACATTCAGGTCAGTAGCAGATCTGTCGCTGTCTCTCACACTCGATGTGGTTAGAAACAAGGCTGCCAAGGCCTCTGAAGATGGCAAGCGTAAAAGGGAGGAGGATAACTCCCAGAATCCTAAGAAGAACAAATCTGAGTTCAACAATAACCAACAGAATTCCAATAAAAAGCCTACATGCAAAACCTGCAAAAGAAGACACTGGGGACAGTGTCGATCAAATCAAAAGATAAAGCAATGTGGCATCTGCAAAAGAACTGGCCACCAGTCCCACGAATGTAGGGACATAAAGAATGCAAGCTGTTTCAGATGTGGCGAAAAGGGCCACATCAGTACTAATTGCCCGGAGGCTACCAAGGAAGGAACAGCTAAGTATGGGATGAATAAGAAAGGAAACGCCTAAACTACTAAGTTGAATGCCAGAGACAGTGCATATCAGTAATGAGGTACGTCCTTACCTTCCAGCATCAATCGTAACTGCTTAGTATTATACGTTAAGGTAAAGGATAATAAACCTTTAGTACACCATAAGATTAACAAACTTTTGGTTGCGTTCATAAGAACTTCGGATATTAAAAATGAGGTATAATTTACCAAAGGAATCATTTTTTTCGATGTCCTAGTTCCGTTAAATATAAGGACTCAATAAAGTGATAAAAATCGATTGGTTGCCTTAAAAATCAAGCCCATATTGTGGGTGATAAGGAGAAATTAATTATCAAGACTCCTTATGAGACAACCCTCGTAATTACACGCATCCGTACGATTAATGAATATTAAACAAAAAAAAAATGGTGGAATTGGCCGTCCCCGGAATCGAACCTAGGTCTAGGCCGCACCCTTTCGCGCGCCTAGCCAACTGAGCTAGGTGCCTAGTTTGTGAAACTTCCATTATTGATTAAATATAAGCACTCGTACAATAAACTTCCTTATCATTTATCAATGATAATTTCTGCTAAGTGTCCTGTTTTTAATACAGGCAATAATAAATCTTCATGAACCATAAACTTAGCAAATTTTATTATCATCTACAAGGTATAACTACCAAGGAAACCATAATAACCGATTCTTATAGATCGGCAAGGAATTCTTCCGAAAATCTTAGAGCACTCTTCCTTTGCATAGAGTACGACAACATATGTTATTTTAACTATTTTTTTTTTCTCATTGTTTTTCTATCGCCTGCGAATGCCAAACTATGTTTGATAAAAGTGTCATATGAGGATTGGCGTATCCTAGTGTGTCCCATAGATTATTTCCATGTCTGATCAGCATGGAGGTTTAATACATGGAACCCCTAAGATATCCCAATAATCATATTGTACCAAATACGACTAGTAGTATTCAAGGGAGATATCCAATATAAAATGTCCTTGTAAGTATCTCTACTTAGGACATCCTTGCATTTGTAAAACGAATGTGTCATTATCTGACACCGACATCAATGGAAGAATTAGAGCCTGAGATTTGGAAAATCTCTGTAATCTCATTATACCTAAGTATCTTCCACTAAGAATACCCTGTTTACCTCCTGCGAGGCTAGTAGAATTAAGATCTATATCCCATTTTGGGACTGCATCATTATGAAATCTCCAAGACGGCTAGTACCATCATTGGAAGGATGGAGACCCTGATTAAGTAAAAATTTAAGATATAGGTTCATATAGCCTAACTCAATATTCTAAGAATTCGGTATAATTAATTAAGGAAGACGGTTCATTTTGCTTATGCATTGATTACCGCAACCCGAATTAGGCAACAAGTAAGAATTGTTATCAGCTGCCCAGGATCGTCGATTTGTTCGACTAACGGCAAGGATTAGCTAATTCCTTAAGATTAGTTTTAAGCAATGGTTGGAATAACCATCTCACCTTAAATTTAGCTTTCCTATAATAGTTGTTATATAAGTATCAAGGCTGCTCTTCTAGAAACCTTGTATAGATGGAATGTTAAACATCTATTAAGACAAAAGATTGGTAAGTCCAATCGTCCGGATCTAAGAGTTGCATTGGAAACAACGAATAAGATCAAACAAACCCATAATCGATTGTAAGTTGCCATTATTCGGCAGAAAATCAAGGGTTAATGAAGTTAGCAACCCTCCTAAGTCCTTGTTATGGAATAAAGTTTAACAAAAGTGATCACCAGGAAGGGTGTGCAAATTTGTTAAATTATCAGGCTAGTTAAGCTCTGAATACGAAAACTCGTTCGAAGGAAAATTGAATGTATCGAGATCAATTAGCTTATAAGCTAAAACCTACTTAAGGAGCTTGGCGGAGCATACAGTGCATTGCATACTAATGAATTGGGGATATGTTTCACCAATAAGTCAAGAAGCATTATCACATATTGATATTCAGATTTTGATATAACGAGCAACCTGTGTCGATTAAGGATCGACAGGTTAAGAAGCTCCAAAAGGATACATGACCTATTATAGAGGTCAGCTGGAGTGCCATAGAGGCCCAAATGTACTAAGGAAGGTTAAGTTCAATATAGGACAAAAAGTACTCCCTTTACTTTAAGCAAATATCGAGGTCGAGATTTCTTTTAAGGGGGTGAGGATGTAACACCTCGAAAATTTACGTCCAATAATGTGGTGACACGTGTCATAAGCTTGGAATATGTGAAACAGTACTTTAGAGGGACTAAAGTTGACATACAGTGAAACTGTGTGACTGTAAGAGTCCAAAGTGTCAACGATGGGTAAATAAGCTCTACAATAACCCTACATGGTGTTTATAACCTTAAACGGATAGATTATGGATCATACGAAACGGGAAATGAAAGAAAGTGAGGAATTACAAACTACAGGGGCTAAATGTGTCAACATGTTGAAAGTATACCTCTGAGTGATCCTTTGGCAAACCCGAAGCTTTGTAATGATAAAATATACTCACTAGATGATGTGGTAAAAATTTCATAAAGTTTCGTGAACGTATGAGAAAGTTGTGATCAAAACCGTACACGAAGGGTTAAATGCGTCAACGTTGAGTTTCGAGACTTTTCGGGTAAGCGCAAAGTTAATCGAGGACTTTACCATGTTGGTAAATTTCCCAAGGCCCTTAAAAATAAGATTTGAGGGTCTAATGAGCAAGATATATCGCCAAAACCACGTTCCAAAAGACCAGGGACTGAATTGCAAAACAAGAAACAAAAATTGGTCACCTGAGGAGGCTAGCGCACCGCTACCTCATAAGCCTAACGGTGCGCTAGGACTGTATCTGGGCAATATGAACGACAGCTGCCAGTTATCAGGTCTGTTCCGAATGGTTAACAGCTGTACTCGATACCATGGGCTCTCCAATGGTTTTATATGATACTAGGGGCCCTTGAACAAGTCTTAGAACATCAGTAGATCATTTGTAGCATCATTTTGATTGATCAAAGCTCATATTCAAGAACATTCAAGTTGCAACCAAACTCACTCTCACTTGCATACTCAATTCTGGAGCTCCTCTGATCAACCTCAAGCTTCCTAGTGATCTCTAAGCACAATTAGGACTTTTGTAAGTGTTTATAACTCCTCCAAATTCGTTCTAGCTTAGTGTGTTAACCGAAAGTCAAATCATCGTAAAACTAGTTTGACTTCATGATTTAACGAGATGTGCTCAGTGTTTTCTCAAATTGAAAGTACCCACATATTGGTATTTATGAGTGTAACAAACCCTCCAAAGGGTATTTTCAGATTTACACTCTAAGCATGTTAATTGTCGAGTCAAAGCCTTTCTTAAAAAGTCAACAGAATTGTTATTTGCAAATTTAAGCATGATTAGCAATATAGGCTACATGCAACCTGTTTGATCATCAAAATCACTTGGTAATTAATGTAAGAATGTGTTTCAACATGATCAACTCGACAATCTTTAGTTTAAACCCGAATCGGAACCGAAAATCGCATATTTTGACTTTTACTTTGACTATCGGTTCTGATCCGTTCATGCATGCTTAAGATCTGACTTAGAGCTTATTTTGGACCAGGTTTCATATATGTATAACTCTCTGAGTTTATGCAACTTGGTTCAATGTTTAACCGGTTCATATGCATGTTTCCGATTTATGCTTAAAGTTGACTATTTTTCCCTTTTTAATATAAAACGCGATTTTTGAAAAAGTAAAAGAGTAGTATCATTTGTTACTGATTTATAAACATGCACCGAAAATTTGATATCAGTTTGAGGTCTAGATTAACGGTTATGCTCAATATCGTAATTTGCGATCTTTATGTTATATAAATAGCGTAATTAGCGCATAGCCTACTTCAACCCACTTTTTGGTATCAAACTTTTTATACACTGATGTTATATAATATTTTTAGATTTTTAAAGATTTTTATTAAATTTTTGGATGAGCATAACATAGATCTTTAAGTTAAATTCGGTAAATACCGAATTTGCCCTTTTTGGCTATAAAACGAGTTTTATAAATCCGATTGACCTCAAACCTTTTCCTACTGATTTTATTTATTAAATAAAGTATTTTGAGACTTCTGGAACTATAAAAATCTCAGCTTTCTTTTACGAACCCGGAAACGGCTCTAAATCGCCTTTTTAGCCATTTTTAACGCATAGTATATACTATAACCATATCAAACATATAAGACTTATAATTACTGATGTGTTTAGTATATTTTTGTAAAATAACAGTAAGTAAAAGTTTATAAACTCGGGTTTCCGGTTTTAACCTTTTAAGCCTTGTGAAATTACCAAAATGCCCCTATGAGGCATAAGTTGAGTTTAAATCCGTTCCGGGCATAATAGAAGATACTTTGCTGATATTATAACATATTTAGAGCATATTATCTCAGGGAACTTGCATATGACCCTTATGGTCGCCCGTAACGCTCTTTTCGTGTTCGGTTCGGTTTATGTAACTAGTTTGCATAAATTGACCGAAACGGGTCAAACCTTATCATTTTATTTCAAAAATCCAGAATGTGTATGAAATACCCATGTTATACAAGTCTCCAAACTTGTCGGGTCTAAAGCACATTCTTTTCCGGTCTTCGCTTATTCATGCGTTTGAACCGTATCTTTCTTTAAGACTAGCCGGTCTAAGCTTAGGCTTAATTAAAGACCCGTTAGCATTCTAATTGATTATTTATACCATCATTTCCAGACTAGAGCCTTCCGGTAAATTGTACCTACGCTTACTTAAGTAAATACGGCTGAGTTAATAAATTCTTGCTATTTAAGACAGGAGCTAGCTCAGGTAAATACTCTTAACTTATTTTCCCTATTACGAGCTTGGGATACGGTAATATAAATACCGCATGGTCAGGTATGGGATTCAAAGACAAATGAGTCGGGAAATCCAAATAACCTGTTTTTAATTCGTATTGCTTGACTGAAACATTGGGGATTAATGCGACCGTGTCCTGGATATCCTTGACTCATAAAATTGAAATGGCCACGACTTAAGCACGGGGTGTAGGCATACACTTGACAGATGCTATATGCTAATTAATTATTTATACCCAATAAGGGATTCCCAATAAGGGAATAGTGGTGTGTCGGTTAATCTTGAACCGGCATAGATTCGGGCCCCACATGTAGAGCAAGTTATGTAAAACTGATAACATGAGATATAGTTTGTCCCAAGTATAAAAGATTAATCTTGCCTTGTGCATTTTAATCAAAGTGTCAAAATATTTTGTGCCTAGCGCATCTAAATCAATTTTCTTAAACTCTTTTCAAATGAGTCGGTTGAGTGTATTTACCAGTGAAAACTGACGTATTTTCAAAAGTCTAAGTGACAGGTACAAGTACGTAATAGGCTGGAAGCTGCTCAGGACGTTAATAAGGAATCTTGCAAGTTCTAGGCGTCTAAAGTCTGTTGAACAAAGTTTATGATTTAAAGATCCGCCTGTGGAATCTTTACATTCCGTTGTAATACTGGATATTACGATATATTCGGATTATAATATATTTATCTTTTGCTTCCGCTGTGCATGTATATATTGTGTTGTTTGACTATGATGATATCAATTACGTCACGATACTCCCCCACCGGGCCCACCGGTGACACGTGGAATTCGGGGTGTGACAGGTTGGTATCAGAGCCAACATTGAGGGAATTAAACACTATCCTTTTTGTGTTTAATCTCAATGACACAATAGCACATTCTTTGACCTTCTGAGTCTAGACTTAACATAGGAGTAATCTAAATCCTAATCTGGAAATCTTTGCTTCCAAATTTTGGATACGTCGTCAAGTGAAGAAGCTGTAATAGGAATTCTCCACATCTGGAGCCTTGAAATGATGAGCTTCGTACCGCGACTGGAATGAAACGTGCAACCAAGGAGAAGGCATTCAGGAATAGAACGAAGAAGAAACTCCCTTGCCGAAGATCGTTTCCTTAATAGTCCTTCTAAGGACATATTTATCTTTCAGTCCCTACGAGGACAACATTATTCCTTTCAAGTCCCGCTTAGGGCAACTTTATACTCTTATTTTTATATAGTGGAATGATTAAGTTTAAACTTTCATCCTAAACAGAAATATTAAATAAATGGAAAATAACATTCCTTTTGACAAGATCTACCATGATAATAAAATGGCAAAATCTAAAAGGACAAGACCTAGCCTCGTGTCGTATCAAGACCCGGCCAAGATGGCAGTTCCCCAATTTAGATTCAGATCCATAATTTAACACCTCAATTTAAGATTGATCTGCGTTAAATATTAAAAGAATCTTAAAAGTAAAACCTAGCCTAATTGTCAATACAGACATGGCCAAGATTGTAAAACCTAGCCTAAATGTCAATGTAGACATGGCCAAGATGGTAAAACCTAGCCTAAATGTCAATGCAGACATGGCCAAGACGGTAAAACATATCCAAAAGATTCCAATCCCTGTTAAAATCTGTAAGTATATTAACATTTTTGGCAAACTGTGAATCGTTAAAGTCACACAGGCCACAGAGGTTAACAAAAACCCCCTTAATTGAAATAATCATCCTTTAGTGATATTTTGCCTACGGGCTATAATCTATTGTCCATTTGAGACATTGACATTGTGATCTTTATGATTCCTTGTCTAAGGTGGTGAGCTATGCTCAAGCCTAATAGTCTATATGATCAATGTGATCATGACTAATATCATATAACATCCTAGTGATGTTTCGCCTACGGGCTATATTATATTGTCCATTCGTGACAAAGACAGTTGTGATCTTTATGATTCTCTGTCAAAGGTGGTGAGCTATACTCAAGCCTCATAAATCTTTATGATCAGTGCGATCATGATTAATATCATCAATATGATGATCATACTCAAGCCTCATAAATCTTTCTCTCCAACCAACCCTCACCACCACCCCCATCTAGATCCGCCATTCTGTATATATAAGTTTTTTGGCATAGTACATGAAGAAAAGAACTAAAACTAAAAGATCTTATTTTAAAAAATTGTATAATAATGAAAAAAATTTCCAAAATTAAAATCTTGACTCATGCTGCAACCACACAAATCGGATAACTATGAAAATTTCCATGCTGCAACCAGACAAATTGGATAATTAAGAAAAATAAAAAATCTAAAATTAAGAGATCTTATTTAAACAATTAGAAGCCCCACCGTCACAGAGTCCCCACCACCATGAGCAAAGCTTGTTGATGACGTGTGACCGACGACCACCCTAGAACCCCCACCACCACTTGGTCTCCTAAATGCCGACGGCTTGTAAAGCCGAATTTGTTAAAGAAACAGAAGGAGCGAGGTGTTGATTTGATAAACCCTTGAAAGTTGTGAGTTGTTGATTCAGTAAAATTGGAGGTTGATTCGTCAAATTTGAAGGTTGATTTGGTGAATTCTGTTGAGAATTTGGGAGATAAAGTTAAAGAAATTTAGGAATTGGTGATGAAGAAGGTTCAGTTGGGGAAAATATGGCAGAGACAGGGGAGAGATTGAGAGAGTATAGATAGGGGTGATGATGATGGTTTATAATTTTTATAATTTTTATATAAGTTTTTAAATTTTGATTTTAGAGTAAACTTCCGTTTTGCTCCCTGTGGTTTGCTCACTTTAACGGTTTTGCCCCAAACCTTTCAAAATAGCCATTTTGCTCCCTGATCTATGACGTCATTCTCCAGTTTGCTCCCCAGCCCTTAACCTCATCCATTTATCCAGTTAACCCATGTCACGTGCAAATCACCTGAGGGGCATTTATGTCTTTTCCCAACCCTGCCTTATATTATTATTAATTATATGTATATAATAAAAGAAATAGTTCATTCCCTTCCATCCCTGTAACTCTCCCTCCTTTCAATACCTGTATCTCTCCCAATAACAACCAACACCCACACCATCAAACACCACCCAACCCACTGAACAGCAACCACCACCCCCTTCCACCATCTCCACCCGACACCTACCACCACCACCTTCCACCATTTCCACTGACCACCACTACCATCACGTTGTACCAGCCCCACCCGAGAACCACCTTGCAACAGCCCACCCGACCACCACCTCCACCTGACCGCCACTATCTTGCACCACCCCCACACGCTCCGGCGGCCTCCTTAACTGCTCGAAAATCCTTTAAAAGCATATCTAAAACCAGATTTCAACGGACTTCGCCGTCACCATCATCAACAGACTCCACCGTCACCACCGTTTCGCGTTCCTCTCTCTGTCTCTCATATTTCTCGCTCATTCGGTCCCTTTCTCTATTTTTGTATACACATTTTGTTGGTATTTTCTGAATTAGGGTTTTGAAATTTGGGGGTTTTGATGATACGAGTTAGGGTTTTGAAATTTGGGGGTTTTGATGATATGTGTAGTGGGTGGGGTGGTGATGGTGATGGCGATGGCGGCAGATGTGGTGGGTGACGGCGGCAGATGTAGGTGGGGTGGGATGATGATTCCGGTGTTTTTGAGGCTAGGGAAGTGATTTTTGGCGGTGATGATGATTGACGGCGGCAGGAGAAGAGTTGGCGGTGGTGATGATTGCCGACGAGGCACTTGCAGGTTGTGTGGCTGAAGATGTGCATTGTGGTTGTGTGGCTGACGGTGGCGAAAGTGGTGGGTGATGTCGGTGGATGGGCGGAGGTGGTTAACAATGGAGGAGGTGGAGGTGGGTGGCGGAGGTTGTAGAGAGAAGAAGAAGAAGAGGTTGCAGAGAGAGAGAGAGAGAGAGTCAGGGTATAATATATAATATTTTAAAGGCATGGTTGGGAAAAGACATAAATGCCCCTCAGGTGATTTGCACGTGACATGGGTTAACTGGATAAATGGATGAGGTTAAGGGCTGGGGAGCAAACTGGAGAATGACGTCATAGATCAGGGAGCAAAATGGCTATTTTGAAAGGTTTGGGGCAAAACCGTTAAAGTGAGCAAACCACAGGGAGCAAAACGGAAGTTTACTCAATGACTGTTTTGTTAAATGACTGTTTTGCCCTTACATGGGTTGCACATAACCTCACTTAACTGAAAGTTTTAACCAGGTTAGGGTCAAAGGACCTAAGGTGTAACATGTTTTGCAAATAAATGACTGTTAGTGTAATTATTAAAGTTAAAGGTTATCCATTGCAACTCGCTACAAACATAAAGGACGAAAAGTGTAATTTATCCTTTTTTCTTTGTTTTTTTTTTGCCGGGAAGGGGGGGGGGGAGTTTAGGTTTTTGGGTGGTGGTGGGGTAGAAGTGGGTGTTTAGGTTTTGGGTGGTGATGTAGTGGGTTTAATTTTAGGTTATTGAACACTTGTCACTCTATAAATCCTTTTTACACTTCTTATAATTAGGAGCATTTGTAGAATAACTTGACCCTTCACATTTGATTCCTAGATATTTATTTGAATTTTCTTGAAGCTCACTTTTAAATTATATTTTTTAACATTATTTCATCATCATAACATTTCAAAGTATAAAATTTTGATAAACTTCGTAAGTAAATTAAACCATTTTTGTATATTTGCAGACATGAGTTCATCTCGTAGGAATTGTTATACTAGTTTTTTATAATCCTATAATTCTAACGGGAAATCTTTATACATTTTATGGTTTCACTTTAAAATTGATCACTTATTTTTATACCAAGTCACATGCAATCTCAATCAAAACCCTTACGGCAAGTTTTGTATTGCTATTTCGTAGATTACATTTTCATGTCTCAGTCAAAACCTTAACAGTTAAATTGATATTCGCACAAGTTTTTTATTGCTATTTCATAAATTACATTTCCATGTATATTGTAATAAGAAATTATATTATATTCTATGAAAGAAAAAAAGTGTTAATAATTTGTTCATGCTAAATACTTCTAACCAATCAGTGAATGTCTATTTTTTATTTTGCAATCTCTGTATTATAACTAGTACCCTATACATTGTGGCGGGTGCGTAACATGCTAAGTAGCTCCAATGTTATAACACCGATCAACACCAGAAAGGTTCGTGTAAAAAAATATAAACCAAATATAAAACCGAACAAAAAGTAGAGGATGAAACAGTGTTGAACCACACACTCTAAATGTAAAACATAGAAAACAATAACTAAGTTGTTTTAGAACCGTGTGTTGCGACGGGGTGTTAAACGAGAAAACTACGCATCAAAACATTGAATCACACACGTACGTTGCAGCATGTTAACTCGTGAAATTTGACAAAAACGTAATACAAAAAATCTGTATGGGGTTAAAAGTGATTGGTTAAAATGTAAATAATATAAAAGTATGGGGTTAAGAGTAAAAAATTAAAGATAAAAAAGACAAAAAAAATAAAAAACCAGAAGTGGGTACAACCCACCAAACATATAAGTACAACCCTTATTCCTACAAATATTAATTTGTATGTGCTTAAAAGTAATTTATGGTTAAAAGTAAAAAAAAAATTAAAGATAAAAAACTTAAATATGAGTACAACCTACCAAACATATGGGTACAATCATACATGCCTACAAATGTTACAAATTGATAGTATATAAATATATATTGTTGGGATGAGCATTTCGATACCAATACGGTATTCACTTTTTGGCTTTTTTGGGATCAGTATTTTCAATTCAGTACAATACCTGTGTTTTACCGATTTTTAGCTTCAAATATTGTACCCAATTTTGACAATTTTTGGATAGGTATTTTCGATACTAGTATGGAGCTCATTCCCAACATATAGTTGGTAAATAGAGAAAATGAATAATAGGCAAGGTAAGGGTACTTGAAATTGAAGTGGAGCTTCCTCTCTTTGACGAGTTAATTTGTTTGGTATAACAAAACGTTGGGTACCTTTAAGAATCAAAAGTCTTATCCCTTTTAAAATATCAGCGTAACCAAATGAGTTAAGAAAATTTATTTTACTCAATTAATACTTTTCTAGCTTCCGTCTCCTTTTCTTTTTTTACTTTACCGGTATATGTCTTTGCCTATCTTTTTTTAATACTTTTTTTCCTTTTCTTAACCTTTTATTTACTTGATTTTCTGAAACTTTGTTTACCTTTCTTTTCTACTTTTTTTACCTTCCCTTTTTTAACCTTTTCTTTTTTAACTTTGTTATTTACATTATTTTTTTACGTTATCTTCTTATGGTTGGTGTATTTGTTGACATGTTTAAAAACGGAATAGTAAATTTATCCATTATTAGCTATAATTATATTTTTCGTAAACCTATTAAAAAACTTTAAAGAATTTATAGTATGCTCCCTTAATTAAATATTTATATGTTGATGGTCATTTGGGGTAGTGACAGTAAATTTAAGCCACACAAACTACATATCTTCGTAAAATAATGTGAGTTTAAGCCACAAATATCATAAATTTAGTGTGTTCATCATTTAGAAAAAAAAAAAGAAATTCAATATACATTGCCAATGAGGCGGTGGTTAAGTGGTTGGGGAAAGACTTGGTGTTTCTTGTGACCCAGGTTCGACACTCACTTTCCCCATTATTTTCTGCGACATCCAAGTCAAGGGGCGAATACAGGTGGCGCTGGTTTGTCTTGGATGGGAGAAGATGTTTTACTGATTATTTCAATATCGTGTCTTCGGGCGGGTGGAGGTAGGGTTTTCGCGCTTCTGGGAGAGCCAAGGGGCTGGCGGCGGTCGAGTAATCGACCTTTGCCACAACGCCCGGTGTCACGGTGATTGACACGTCGTTCCTTGCCATTCAAAAAAAATATACATATGTAATATGTGTTGTCCAGTCACACTTATTGTTTGCCACAACTATCTTATCACTCATTCACCCACCTAAAATTTTCTTGTAAAAGCGTGTACTAGCAAGGGAAGGTTTCAACATTTCACACTCTTTTCATCGATGGTTCTTTGTATTTTCGTGAAAGCTCACTTTTAAATTATATATTCCAAATATATATAATAATGATCACCTTTAAAGTAATTTGAAGCATAATAGTAGGTAATAACTTTAAATTGAACTTATATACGATACTTACCTTATATTTTTATATTCATGTAACATAGCTACGTATTGCTTAGTCGTATGTTGCTTGTTCTCAACAAAAGTGATGTAAGTTCAGATTTTGATAAGTGTAAGGTTAGATAATGTTTAGGGATAGAAAGTTGTTTTAAAAAATGTGACATAAGCTCTAACAATCAATAAAATGAAAATAATTATAGAAAGTAAGATTCGTTATTGTAACTTTTTTTTTTTACTTTTTATAATCCTATAATCCATATGGCTTTATAGCCTAGTGACATCTTGGAGGTTTGATAAGGCTTTGAGACCAATAGGTCATGGGTTCGATTCCCACAAGGGGGTTTTCCCCATATTTATTGGGTTTCCTCCTGAATTGGTATATAGCCATTATGCGTAGTGGAGATGGATATGATTGGGTTTCCTCCTGAATTGGTGTATAGGCACGATGATACTCCAGTGTAGAATGCAATCTCAATCAAAACCGTAACGTATTGTTAACTTATATTGATATTTGCAAAAGAGTAAATTACTTTTTTGGCCCCTGTGGTTATATCAGTTTTACTATATTGGCCCAAAATAAGATTTTTTAACAGATTTGCCCCCATGGTCCCTATATCTAACCGTTTTGGCCCCTAAATCTAACCAACCCCTAACTCAGGTTACTTTATTGGTCACATGGATTGCACATGATGGGTATTATGGTAATTTCTCCTTCCCTTTAAATCTATTCTATCTTCTTCTACCTTATAAAACCCTAAACCAAAAACACAAACAAATCTTTATAACTCCTCAGTTCTTCAAATCTGAAACAAACCTACACATAAACGCTCTCCTGCTCACCCTCTTCCTTCTCAATGAAGGCCAGCAGCCGATCGGTGAGACCACCGGCGGCAAGCCGGCGACCACACTCCTCCGATAACACCCACACCTCCCCTGTACCCCTGTTTACACTCATCGATCGCGTGATTGTTGTTGTTGATTTGGTTTTAGTTTGGATCCAGTTGATCGATTTATCGTTTGATTGATTTGAATATCGAAAAAGAGCCACCGTCTTCCTCAACAGTCACCGTCTCCCACCTGCACGAAGACTATATGAGGGGAGGTTACAGGTGTAGTCTGTTTAAATGTTTCGAAGACCAGATCTCGTTGAAGGTCATGCTTCGGGACGACGGCTAGGGTTTCTTTGATTCAAATTTTAACAGGTTTTATGTTTATTTATTTGCAATTCGTTGTTTGGTGAGTACTTTTTTATTGAAATCTAGGGTTTTGTGTGTTCTTGGAACTGAGTTATTTGTGTTGTTGCAAAAAGTTTGGTTTAGCATCGAGTTCTGCAAAAAGTTTGATTTTATGTGTGTATCAGATCTATTTTTTGAGGGGAAATTTCAGGAATCTGAGGGGTGATAATGAGAAGATTATGAAGCTGATGAGTCAGATATCTGAGAGGAATGGTTTGAAAGTGGGTTTGAAGATGAAAGTGGGTTTGAAGATGAAAGTGGGTTTGAAGATCTGGGTTTGAAGTTCTGGGTTTGAAAGTGGGTTTGAAGATCTTGATCTGATATCAATTTTACCAAACTTTTTGCAACAAGACAAATAACTCGATTAGTTGGTTGATTACTTCAGTTGATTAGTTCTTGATCGGACTATTGCTTTTGATTGCATTTCTTGATGAGGCTAGTGATTATGGGTTGCAGTTCTGGGTTTGAAGATCTGAAAGTGGGTTTGAAGATGAAAGTGGGTTTGAAGATCTGGGTTTGAAACTGGGTTAGAAATCTGGGTTTGTTCTTGAAAGAGATGCTGATGATGATGATTTGTTCAAGATTTGGGTTTTATTTATAAAGTCATAAAAGGGGAGGGGAAATTACAATTTTACCCATCATGTGCAACCCATGTGCCCAAGAAATTAACCAGAGTTAGGGTTTGGTTAGACTTAGGGGCCAAAATGGTTAGTTATAGGGACCATGGGGGCAGATCTGTTAAAAATTCTTATTTTGGGCTAATATAGTAAAAGTGATATAACCACAGGGGCCAAAAACGTAATTTACTCTTTGCAAAACGATATATATTTTTTTTTGTGAGCTACATTTTTGTATATTATAACCGGGAATTAGTATAAAGGAAAATTGAAAAAGATATGTGTGGTTTTAAGTACTCAGTGAAATTTTATGATTTGGAGTAAAATTTGTATGGTTTGGAGTGATATAAATGGTGTAATTCTCGTTTTAAATTGGCGGTGGCCCTTCACCACACTAGCTTATTAGTGTGGTCTATGTTTTAATATAAAAGAAATTGTGCGGGGTGGGCGACTGCACAAGGCCTAAACCCTCCGAAGGCTCAAATCTTTTTAGTTTTGAATAGAATTTATGTTGTATAAGATAAAATATATATGCACTCAATTAAGAGATAACATAAATGGGCCTTTATACTAGTGGTTATTCCCCTTGCTTTAACAACAAGGAGATCCGGGCTCTAATCCTAGCATCTCCAAATTTTTTATTTTAGCTTTTTTTTGTTAGTGGCATTTAATGCTTAATTTTGTCAATGCATCTTTCCCTTTAATTAGTAAATTACTTCCTAGACTTAGCTGAAAATAACTATATGCATCTTTCCCTTTAATTGGTAAATTACTTCCTAAACTTAGCTAAAAATAGTTATCTAAATTACATCCACATATATTTTAGTGATTGACGAATTTATATTAAATGGAGATTTTCGAATAGGGACCAATGTTTTTACTCTCGTACAGGGCCAAATTTTTTTTGTGATTTTCGGAGACGGCCCGAATTAGCTCTTAAAAAAGAAGAAGAAGAAGAAGAAGAAGAAGAGTAAGCTTGATAGACTTGCATTGACTCATCTTAGATCACATTGGTATATAAAATTTCCCAGAAACTACCCCTTCCAATAAAAGACCGAGATGAAATTTCTGAATACTTTCAAATGATGACCAAGTCGTCGGTTTCTTTTTTTGTTTTATTGATTTTTTTTATTTTAATTACTAAGGGTAGTTTAGTCATTTCACATCATATTAATAGAAAAGAGTTAATTACTATTTTCGTCCATATGGTTTGTCAAAAATCACTATTTCAGTCCATTAGTTTAAAAATTACGATTTCAGTCCTTGTGGTTTCACTTTCGTAACCATTTCAGTCCCTATGGTTTCACTTTCGTAACCATTTCAATCCATTTATTCTGTTAAGTACAGGGACTGAAATGGTTATGAGGTGGACTGGAATAGTTAAGAAAGTGAAACCACAGGGACTGAAATCGCAATTTTTAAACTAATGGACATAAATAGTGATTTTTGACAAACCACAAGGACGAAAACAGTAATTAACTCAATATAAAAAGTTAATAGGAGTTATTGAAAATGACACAAAACATGCAAAATTCTCAATTAAAGTATGTCCAAATTAATTATTAAAGACGGAGGACATAAACTCCAAGTCGATATATAGTTGAAGGACACAAATTGTAATTTACCCATGTTTAAATTTCGGGATGAACCGCATAAACATAACTTACAATTTATCTACCATTAACGAGATACATAAGTATCAACTTTCACACCCTGAGAGAGGATTATTCAATGAATTTTTATTAAACGACTTGCTGCCTAGCAGCAATAATATATGCAATAAAAGTTTGGTTGAGTGTTATAGTTCATTGTACATGTTCGGGAAGATTTAGAAGTATGTTTAGAAGGCATATGAGTAAGTTGTTTAAACAAATACGAACAATTTGTTTTATGAAAGCTTTATATATTTAAAGTATAGGGTATATTACGCTTTCCGTTATGTGTTTTTACCATACACAATTTTAATCTAACTTTTCTTTATCATACTTTCGCTACTTATGGTGTATGGGGAATGATTAAATGACAGTTAAGATTTATGTTGAAAATTGCGATTAGATACTTTCACTTGTACATATAACTTTTAAGTGTAAAATGTAAGGTGATTAGATAACCACCCACTGTAGTAAAATTTTTCTAGGTAGAAGTCGTTCTAGTTCAAAAAGGAACACCTTGTTATGCTATTATACTTTGGCATTTTAGTATAGTTATCTAAAAACATTCATATCCCATTCTCTAAAAATAAACTTTCTCTACAATATAGAGAAATTAACTAAGAGCACTAACATTAGAGTCTTCAACTCTATCTATATAAAATTATACCTTTTTTTTTCTAAATTTTGTTAATTTTTCAAAAACAACTCACATACGATAATTGTTATGAAATAGATAAAATAAAGAGTTAATTACTGTTTTCATCCATGTGGTTTGTCAAAAATCACTATTTCAGTCCATTAGTTTAAAAATTGCGATTTTAGTCCCTGTAGTTTCACTTTCGTAACCATTTCAGTCCACCTTGTAACCATTTAAGTCCCTGTACTTTACAGAATAATGGATTGAAATGGATACAAAACTGAAACCACGGGGACTGAAATGGTTACAAAAGTGAAATCATAGGGACTGAAATCGCAATTTTTAAACTAATGGACTGAAATAGTGATTTTTGACAAACCATAGGGACGAAAACAGTAATTAACTCTAAAATAAATTTAGGCCCTATTCGCAAATCTTCTCACTGCTGCCGTGCTGCGACTAAATCACTGAAAGTCTGAATCACTGCGAAATTGCGAAATTCCCTGATCTGATCGAATGATGATCAACGTTTTGTTTCCAGTTTCCCTCGTCCCAATTCCTTGTGCGATATACTATACTGCCTGTGACAGTGCGACATTTTGTTTCCTTTCCCTGATCTAGCAAGCCCTTATTTTTGTTTAGACCAGTCACTTGGGCTTGTGAATTGGGCCATTTTTTTAAAACTTTTAAACAGACCCTTATTTAAAAATTTTTGGGTCTTTTAGCAGACCCTTGTTTATACAAACATCCAGAATATATATATATATATATATATATATATATATAGGGTGGGGTTTCTTGAGTGAACACTAATGTATTTGCGAACTGAATGCACAAATCTTGGCTATTGAACACATGTGGATGGCTAGGATTTCATCATCAAATCATAAAATACACTAGTGTATTTCATCATCAAATCATGGCTATTGATCTACACACATGTATGGTCAGGATTAGTTCGCTCAGTTCGCAAACTACACTAGTGTTTACTCTTGAACCTATTCCTATATATATAGGGAAATGATCATGAGAAAACTACATATAAATGAGAAAACTAGAAAACTAACTAAAAAGCCAAAAAAAACTAAAAATATAAAAAATTAAAAAAAACATGTACTGCACATGTGCATTATATGTGTACTACACATGTGCATTACATGCATAAAATTAGCTTTTTGAGTATAGTTTAGCTTTTAGGGTTAGTTTTTTTAGAGGTTTAGGATTAGGATTAGGTTTTTTTGGTATGTGTGTGTGTATGGGGGGGGGGGTTAGGGTTTTTTTTTGGGTTTATGTTTAGGGTTTAGTTGGGGGGGGGGGGGGGGGTTAGGCATTTGGTGGGAGGGTGAATTTAGGTTTTTGGGGGTGGGGGTGGGGGGTTTAGGTTTTTGGGGGGTGTCGGTGGGGGGGGGGGTGGGTTAAGTGGTTTAGGCTTTCCGTATTAGTGCACATGTGCAATACAATTTTTTTTTTGATTTTTTTTCATATATAAAAAATAGCGATTTTTAATAAAAAAATTCTAAAAAATTGGTATGTTTTTTAGGCTTTTTAGTTAGTTTTTTAGTTTTCTCATTTAAACTAGTTTCTCATGATCCATCCCCTACATATATATATAGGGAGAAAATCATGCGAGAACCACCTCTTATTGTGAGAACCGCGAGAACCAATGTGAACACACAAAAAATGCCTAAAAATAGCTACTTTTCGAAGCCAAAAAAAAAAAAAATTTTTAAATTTTTTTTTTGGCTTTGAAAAGTAGCGATTTTAACCTAAAAAATATTAAAAAAATCAAAAAAAAATTTAGATTTTTTTTAGATTTTTTTAGGTTTTTTGGGGGTTTAGTTTTTAGCATTTTAGCTTGAGGGGGGGTGGGGGAGGGGGGTTTAGGTTTTTTTTTGGGGGGGGGGGGTGGGGTTAGGTTTTTTTTAGGTTTTTTAAGGTTTTTTTTAGCTTGGGGGGGGGGGGGGGTTTAGGTTTTTTGGGGGGGGGGGGGGGTTAAGTTTTTTTTAGGTTTTTTTTTGCTATTTTAGGTTGTGTTCACATTGGTTCTCAAGGTTCTCACAATAAGGGTGGTTCTCGCATGAGCCCCTCCCTATATATATATATATGTAACACCTCGAAAATTCACGTCCTATAATGTGTTGCCAAGTGTCATATGATTAAACATGTGAAAGAATATTATAGAAGGATTAAAGTTGACAATCATGGAAAGTATGTGAATATACGAGTTCTAAATGTCAACAGTGAATAAATATATTGTACATCAACCCTACATGATGCTCATACCTTCAAACGAATAAATCATGGATCATACGAAGCTAAATATGAAGGAAAGTGAGAGATTACAAACTACAGGGGTTAAATGTGTCAACATGTTTAAGTTATACCTCTAAGTGACCTTTTGACAAACCCGAAGTTTTGTAACGGTTAATTATGCTCACTAGAATGCACGACATAAATTTCATAAAGTTTCGTTATCGTATGAGAAAGTTATGATCAAATTCGTATGCGAGGGGTTCAAAGCGTCAACGATGAAGTTTAGGACTTTTCGGGAGACAATAAAGATAACCGAGGGCTAAACAAAGTGGGTATATGTCTTGAAGCCCTTATAAGTCAAGTGAGAGGGTTCAAAGTGCAAGAAATAATGTCGTAGCAAAGTTTCCAAGAGCCAAGGACCAATGCGTAAAAATCAAAAGTTAAAGATTTGGTGCAGAAGGGTGTCGCGCGACGCGAAGCCCCAAGGGGGGGGTCTTCGCGTGCCGCGAGGGCCTATCTGGTCCGAATTCTTTGGGTTCTTGTCTGCCTTTGCCATTGTAATCGACTTTTATCCGAGTTTCCTCATATTGGACGACCCCTAGGCAACCCCTAGACACTTAGGGACACTTGTGGATGAATTGTGGTCAGTTGTAGACTTAGATGTCAACAATCTATGGTGAATTAAACACTATAAAAGGCCACTAAGTTGCAACAAGTTCTTCACACCTTCCATCTGCACTTTGGATCATTTCTGTAGCTCAAGACTTCTCTCAAGTGATCTCTGGTCGTTCATAGGACTCTTGTAAGTTTGCTTAACCTTTCTTAGTTAAGTTTTTGCTTAGTTTTAGCTTAAAAGTCAAACCGTCGTAATTAATGGTTGACTTAACGGTTTGACTTAACGATTAATCACTAATGGTTCAGTGATTAGTCGAATTGAAAGTAGTTATAAGTTGGTAATTATGTGGGTAATAAACCCTTAAAAGGGTTCCCCCTGAATTCCACTCTAACTAGGTCAAATGTCGGGTCAAACTTGCTAATAAAAAGTCAACAGGATACTTAATTTCTAATTTATGCATGATTAGCAATATAGAACACATACAACCTGTTTGATCATTAATATAACTTGGTAATTAGTGTAAGAACATGTCTAAACATGTTCAACCCGACAATTTACTGTTTAGACCCGGTTCGAAACCGAAAGTCGCAAAGCTTTGACTTTTGCTTTGACTTCAGTTCTGACCCGTTTTGGTAAGAATTAGAAATACCTTAGGGCTCTATTTGGACCAGGTTACATGCTAGTATAACCCTTTGTGACTATACACCATGGTTCATTAGTTAACCAATTAATACGCATGATTCCGTTCATTGCCTATATGTTGACCATTATGCCCTTTTCACCTTAAAACGTGATTTTTGAAAATGTAAAAGAGTAGAAACCTTAGTTACTGAATTATAAACTTGCATCCAAAATTTGACATTAGTTTGAGGTGTAGAATGAGAGTTATGCTCATTAGCGTAAATTGAAAGCTTTATGTTAATTAAACGGCGTAATTAGCGTATAGCCTATTTAAGCCTACTTTTTGATATCAAAATTATTACCCACTGATGTAATATATTATTTTGGAATTTTTGAAGATTTTTAATTAATTTTAGGCTGAGCATAACTTATAGTCGTAGGCTTAATCCGGTAATTGTCGGTTTTGCCCTTACGGGCTATAAAATGAGTTTTACATATCTAATTGACTCCAAACCTTTTGCTACTGATTACATATGATAAATAAATTATTTTAAGCCTTCTGGAATAATAAAAATATCAGCTTTATGTATCGAACCCGGAAATGGCTTCTAATCGCCTTTTTAAGTGTTTTTAACGCATAATATGTGCTATAACTATATTAAACATACAAGGGTTGATACCTACTGATATTTTAGGTAAATTATAATATTTTAACAGTAAGCAAAAGTTGTTAAACTCAGACTTCAGTTTTGAGCTTTACGGCTTATGTGAAATTACCAAAATGCCCCTACGGTGCATAGATTGGTTATAATTGATAAATTTCACATGTATACTTTACCCTACTGTTATAACTTAGTAAACTAAGTATTTTTGCTGATTATATCAGACCTGTAACTCAGGTTAATACTTAGACTCTTTTATAACCTTGAAAATGACCAAACTACCCCTACGAGGCATAGTTTGTGTTTCAATTCGTTTCGGGCATAATAAAAGACATCTTACTGATGTCACAACATATTTGAAGCATATTAACTTAGGAAACCTGTATATGGCTCTAATAATTACCCGTTACACTTATTACACGTTCGGTTCGGTTTAAGTAACTAGTTTACATAAATTAGCCGAAACGGGTCAAACCTTATCGGTTTTATGTATGAAATACCCATATTAAACAAGTCTCTGAACTTGTCGGGTCTAAATCACATTCTATCCGGTCTTCGCTAAATCGTGCGTACGAACCGTATCTTTGAAACTAACCGGTCTAAGCTTAAGCTTAACTAAAGACCCGTTAGGATTCTAATAGGTTATTATAAACCTTCGTTCCAGATTAGGAGGACCAGTAAAAGCTACTTGCATTTTCTTATTGTGATTATTACTTTGCTCAGGTAAATACTTTTAACTTATTTTCCCTATACGGGCTTGGGTTACGGTATATAAAATACCGCTTGGTCGGGCATCAAATCTTCCATCGTTTGGTGGTTAATTGAATGATTTGATCGGTCCGTTTAAACAGTTTTGTTTACTTAAAAGCCTTTGGGGGGTTAATGACCATGTCCCGGATATCCCTAACATCATTTTACGAAATGGCCACGACTTAAGCCCGGGGTGTAGGCGTACACCCGTCAGTGCATAAAAGAATAATGTGGTGTGTCTATTGATCTTTAACCCGGACACAATCCGGGCTACTGAACGCATAAGGAACATGTGATTCGTTCACAAGATTATATATTTAAATAATTCTCCCAAGTTATAAAATGTTTATGCCACGTGCATCCAAATCAATTTTTAATCATTTTCCAAAATGAGTCAGTTGATTGTATTTACCAGTGTAAACTGACGTTTTTTCCCAAAAAGATTAAATGCAGGTACTAAGCGTAATTGGCTGGGATTTCTCCTTAGCATCAATAGAAGTCTCGCAAGCTTAAGATGCCTAAAGTCTGTTGAACTACTGTTTCTTATTTTCGATCCATCCGTGGATAAACTTTCAACTATTTGTGATACACGATATTACAATATTTTATTCGGTTGAAATGTATCTTTAAATTGCTTCCGCTGTGCATATTAAATATTGTGTTGTTTGACAATTATGTTGCCAACCACGTCACGATACTCCCCACCGGGCCCACCGGTGACACGTGGAATCTGGGTTGTGACAGGTTGGTATCAGAGCCAACACTGAGTGAATTAAACACTAGCCTTTTGTGTTTAATCTCAGTTACACAATTGCACATTCCAAATTTTCGAGTCTAGACAAAGAACATAGGAACAATCCAAATTTGTTTCAACTTATTTTTCTTTGTCTTTATTTTATATATATTCTTGTCGTTATCTCATGTTATATTGACAGGATTAAAAATACCGCCAAGATTCTTCCGACGTAGAGGACGAGGCAGGGGGCCAATCACCGCCCCCAATGACAACGAGGCAGGACCTTCGCATATGCGAGCTCCTTCTACTACAGAAAGTGACGATCCTCGACAGAACCGGAGGAACCTTTTCGAGCCGGCTAGACGGTCGGTTTCGCACAGTTCGACACCTCCTGTTCATAACTCTTATGGGCCACATTCGGAAAATGAGCCCAACAACCCACAACCTTCCTACATACCTTTACAGCGATCTTTATCGCACCACTCCTTTGGTGACCCTACACCTGTTTTAAGGGGCCGGTTTAACCCGGCGAATTATATACAAGAACCAGTGGGTTTTAACCCATTGGGACCGGAGGAGCACTTCTCGGGAGTCACGCCACCGCCTCCACCACCACCAGTGGATCCCTCTGTGGATTCTCGAGGGATTCTCGATTCATGGCAGTCACGCCACCGCCTCCACCACCACCAGTTCAGCCGGCACCTCCACAACCGCCAAGGCGTAGGAGAACCGGAGCGCAGATGTCCGCGCGTGGAGGAGACTTTCATTTTAGCTCTCCTCGACAATCAAGTGGCAGTCATTATCCGCCACATCAAGAAGATCCACAAATGGGTGGACCTTCAAACCCAGTTGCACATCAACCACCACCGATGGGTTTTGATAACCCAATACCAGCATACACGGGTTCTATGATGTACAACCCGTTTGGGCCGCCGACTCACACCAACTACGGTTACGCTGAAGCCGACCCATACGTGGTAGCGTCCAATTACAACGCCATTAACCCTGAAGGACCGTATGGAGCTCCTTGGGGAGCAGGGTACCCAACCCAGGGGTACCAGATACCTGCCAGACCTATCATACGGACGCAATCGCAGCCGCCACGGTTTTCTCCCCCAGAACGGGAGGAAATTCTTCAGAGGCTAGACCAGGTCGAGCGAGACTTTCACCGCGATCGCAGGGAGCGACAGACTTTCTTCCAAGGATTGACAATCCTAATAAAAGGGAAGAGCAAGAAGGACCTTTGAATCCTTCCACTGTGGTTATAATTTCCTTGTATCATTTGAGCCCCTGCGTGGGCCTGTCTTGCTGTATTAGCCCCTGCGTGGGTATATATGTTTGTTTGTTTTGACCCCTGCGTGGATCTATCTTTCTATTAACCCCTACGAGGGTATGATGTTTGTTTAGGTCCCTGCGTGGACTAGTATGTTGTTTGACCCTTGCGTGGGTATGTTGCTTTGCTAAAAAGTCCCGTTTAGGGCGACGTGTAACCTATTTAATAATTAATGGAATGTATGTTTATAAATTTCATTTTGGCTATTATCTGCATAAATATATTACATGAAATAAATAAATCAAAATCATTTCTTTTAATAAAAATCTGCCTAATAATTATTTAATAAGAATCTTAAGAGTGAAACCTAGCCCGAGTGTCATTATGAAGACCTGGCCATGATGGTAAGACCTGTTTAAAAGATTCGTATCCCTGTTAACATCTGAAAATATGTTAACACTCTTGGCAGATATGATTCATTAAAATCACACAAGTCATTCTTATTATTGGATTCTTCAAAAGATTCCTAACCCAATTTAATGATCTCTGAATCATGGGTTTTGGTCATCAATTAAGATGATCATATTTTGACCATACATTGGTAATATAGTGCCTACGGGCCTTGCTCATTTCTACATGAGCCAAAAGACAGTGGTAGCGATGACTCCCTGTCTAAGAAAGGTAATAAACTATGTTCAAGCCTTAAAAGCTTTGATTCTCTGAAATTATAGCTTATAATTTATAAATGTCCTTGTGACTAGGCCTTTTGTGCCACTAATAAAACTGTTATTGTTTTATAATTAGGATAAATTATAATAGAAATCCTAAATAAATGTGATTAATAAATTAACCAAATATGGTCTCTGTTACCATGGTTAATGAATTACCCTAAGGGGCAATTCCATAATAAACTCCCAAATAAACTATTGTCCTTGTTTTCTGTAACAGTTCAATTAAAATGGCTAACTTAGACGAAATTAATAGCCATCCAGTGGAGAATAATGATAACGCCCGAATTAATTTAACGGGTGCTGAATTGAAAGCGTTGGTAGACGACGCAGTTACAAAGGCCTTGGAGCGGCAATACGAAGAGTATAGTGGGACTCGAAGTAGGACCCTATCTACACCGCATACAAAGCTACCTTCCAAGAAGGATGAACCCAAGAAAGATGATGATAGACTCTCCTCGAACCACCACAGTGCTCCATCTCAATAGATTGTATTAAATCAAGAACCCCGTACTAAGGGTTGCTCCTATAAATACTTTGTCTCGTGCAAGCCCAAGGATTTCACTGCGGAAAAGGGAGCCATTGACTGCATGACGTGGTTAGATGAGATGGACACGGTTGTGGATATCAGCGGATGCGCTGAGAGGGATGTGGTCAAGTTTGTGTCGCAATCATTTAAGGGTGAAGCTTTAGCCTGGTGGAGATCACTGATTCAAGCCACTGGGAAAATCCCATTGTACAACATGTCTTGGGAACAATTCGTTGCCCTCATCAGGGAAAATTACTGCCCTCAGCATGAGGTGGAGAAGATAGAGTCTGATTTTCTATCGTTGGTGATGACAAACCTTGACTGTCAAGCTTACCTCACGAGCTTCAACACAATGTCCCGGTTGGTTCCGTATCTGGTGACCCCGGAACCAAAAAGAATAGCTCGTTTTATCGGTGGTTTAGCCCCCGAGATAAAGGCAAGCGTGAAGGCCTCTCGGCCAGCTACTTTTAGATCTGTAGCTGACATATCTTTGTCCCTCACTCTGGATGCGGTCAGGCAAAAATCGCTGAGGAACAAAGATACTGAGAAGAGAAAACGTGAAGATGATAATTCACGGAGGTCGAGCAAGAAACACCGAGGAAACGGTGACAACAAGAGGGGGTCCAAGTCAAGGAAAGATGGGCATCAGTCTGGTGAGAAGCCCAAATGCAAAGTCTGCAAGAAACAGCACTTTGGAAAGTGCAGACTCGAATCGAACTCACAGACTCAGTCAAAATCATTTGCTTGCGGGATATGCAAGTCCAAGGAACACAAAACCTTGGATTGCAAAAAGCTGAAGGATGCAACTTGCTACAGTTGCAATGAGAAAGGGCACATAAAAACCAACTGCCCCAAATACACCAAGAAGCCCGAAGAGGCCAAGAAGACCAATGCTAGGGTCTTCAGAATGGATGCAAAGGAAGCGGTTCTAGACGACAACGTTATTACAGGTACCTTCCTTGTAAATGATGTCTATACAAGAGTACTTTTTGATTCAGGCGCTGATAAGTCTTTCGTAGATAATAAGTTTTGTGAATTGTTGAAATTACCTGTCAAAACCTTAAGTGTGAATTATGAGGTGGAGTTAGCAGATGGCACCATAGAAACCGTCTCAACTGTGTTAGATGGATGTGTTATATCCATTAAGAACCACTCTTTTCCTCTGTCTCTACTTCCCTTTAAGTTGGCCGGTTTTGACATAGTTTTGGGTATGGACTGGTTATCTCATAACCAGGCCCAAATTGTCTGCAACAAAAAGCAAGTGGTGATAAAGACTCCGTCTGGTGAATCACTTACCATTCGGGGAGATACCCAGTATGGACTGCCTGAGCAAGTGACTATGCTCAAAGCTTCAAAGTGTTTAAAGAAGGGTTGTGTCATCTACATGGCACAAGTGATTATAGATGAGCCTAAACCGAGAATAGAAGACATCCCTGTCATTTCTGAATACCCTGAAGTCTTTCCTGAAGAACTACCTGGTTTACCACCAAATAGGCAAGTGGAATTCAGAATTGACATCATCCTTGGAGCAGCACCTGTTGCTAGAGCATCTTACAGGTTAGCACCAACGGAGATGAAGGAATTGAGAACACAACTGTATGAATTACTAGCTAAAGGTTTCATTAAACCTAGTTCGTCTCCTTGGGGAGCACCAGTCTTGTTTGTCAAGAAGAAGGATGGATCGATGCGTCTGTGCATCGATTATCGTGAGCTTAATAAGGTCACGATCAAGAATAGATACCCATTGCCCAGGATCGACGATTTGTTCGATCAATTGCAAGGGGCAAGTTATTTCTCGAAGATTGACTTGAGGTCAGGCTACCACCAACTGAAGGTTAGAGATGAAGACGTACACAAAACTACATTTAGAACTCGTTATGGTCATTACGAGTTCCTAGTGATGCCTTTTGGGCTCACTAATGCACCTGTCGCGTTCATGGATCTCATGAATCGCGTTTGCAAGCCATACTTAGACAAATTCGTCATCGTGTTCATCGACGACATTCTGATCTACTCGAAGAACCAAGCTGACCACGAGAAACACCTTGACGTGACCGTGTCGTCCCGATCAGTCAAAAACCCAATTAAACCTAGGTAGCTAGGGTAAGTCGGGTATCGTATCCACAAAGAGCATGTGGTCAGTATCGCACGACCTGTTCGATTAGTTAGACTATTTACAAAAATGTACAATGTGATTATGAAGTTTGCTAATTTTTATAAATTTATTTGGTTGGAAAATGAATCGGAGTGAACCGATATTTGGTTTTTATCAAAATCAATTACTTACTAACTAAGATTGCAAAACCAAATTACTAAATTGAAAACAAGAATTGGGAAAACGGATCACACCCGGTTCGATAATTGTAAGACCTAGGGTTCCTACATGTTTTAACTTGATTCAATTGCATATAGTGATTAACGGATTACTATCACGAAGCTTAGGTGCCAATTGCTATCAACGTCATAGACAACGGACCGTAATGCACTTCGTTGCCTCGGACATGTAAATCCTAACCTAAGATAAGGCATAAGTGCACAAATTCATTTCGCAAAGTCATAACTTTATCATCGTTCGACAATTCACAAATTCAATTCAAATGCACGACAATTATCATAAGTTTCAAATACTAAACAATTTGTCACAAAACCAAATTTTCAAATTAAAATACAAATGTATAAACCCTAGAAATCTTACAACATCTACACTGGGGTGAAACCGAAGAGACTAGCGGCTCATGGTTGGATGGACGCGATCACCGGGCAATGAACACGAGCACAGAGCCATGACCTTGAGTCTTGAGGAATGATGGAAGTTAGGGTTTGAATGATGATGATGTTATGTGTGGTTAGAGATGAAAGAGATGTGTTAGATAGTCTTTTCTTTTCAAAAAAATGGGATTTGAAGGAATAATAAAGTGTAACTCCCCTTTTTCCAAATTGACTTTTCTCTAAAAAAAATCCCGTTTTTACTAATCAGCTGGTGTGCAGCAGATAATGCGTCGATTTCTGGCCTTTCAAAACCTTATATTTTGATTCGTCTCGTCGAGCTACCCCAAATGCATATATTATAAGCCCCGAAACTCATTTTCTAGCTCAAGATAAGCCAAAATGAAGTTTGGACTGTTTCTGGCGCATAGTTCAGCTCAGTTTTGCCTCTTTTTGCATTTTCTTCAATTATGTTCTCTCTAGTATCCACCCAAAGCTTCAGTAAATCTCCAAAATGCACCTTAAACCCGTCAATGCCTGCAAAACACAAACCATATCAAAGTAGTGTATTCTAGAAAGTAACTTCGTGTAATTAACCGAAATTAAACCATTAAGCTATGGAATTTTACCAACCCATCACACCTTCGCTGTATTCTTAAACTCCTACATCAGGAGAAGCTTTATGCCAAATTCTCTAAATGTGAATTTTGGCTTCGAGAAGTCCAATTCCTTGGACATGTGGTGAGTGAGCGTGGTATCCAAGTGGATCCCGCTAAGGTAGAAGCTGTTATGAACTGGCAAGAGCCAAAGACGCCTACAGAGATTCGTAGCTTCCTGGGATTGGCAGGATATTACAGGCGTTTCATTGAAAATTTTTCAAGGATTGCTGCACCCCTAACTTCCTTGACTAAGAAAAAAGTAAAGTTCGTTTGGGGCCCTAAGCAGCAAGAGTCCTTTGATATCCTAAAGCAAAAGTTGATCAACGCCCCAGTACTGACATTGCCAGATGGAATAGAAGATTTTGTGGTTTACTGCGATGCATCGCACACTGGCATGGGGTGTGTGCTTATGCAGAAAGGCAAAGTTATTGCCTATGCATCACGACAGTTAAAGGTGCATGAAAAGAATTACACCACCCACGACTTGGAGTTGGGTGCCGTTGTATTTGCACTGAAGCTCTGGAGGCATTATTTGTATGGTATCAAGTGTGTGATCTATTCTGATCACAAGAGCCTCCAGCACCTGTTTAATCAGAAGGATTTAAACATGAGGCAACGCCGTTGGATGGAGACTTTAAATGATTATGATTGTGAAATCAGATATCATCCCGGCAAGGCGAATGTAGTCGCTGATGCCTTGAGTCGAAAGGAAAGGGTGAAACCCATCCGAATCAATGCCAAGAGCATTGAAATAAAGAACAGTTTGACTGAAAGGTTGTTAGCTGCACAGAAGGAAGCTGTGTTGGAAGCTAACTATCCTAACGAAAAGCTAGGAGTAACTGAGGAGCAGTTATCTCTTGGCAAGGATGGAATTCTTAGATTGAATGGACGAATATGGGTTCCAATTTATGGAGGACTTCGAGATGTTATCCTCTAGGAAGCCCATAGTTCTAAATATTCCGTTCATCCTGGAGCTGATAAGATGTACCAGGATCTAAGGGCAAATTATTGGTGGATAGGCTTGAAAAAGTCTGTAGCTGCCTATGTAGCTAAGTGCTTGACTTGTGCGCAAGTCAAAGCAGAACATCAAAAGCCGTCAGGCTTGCTACAACAGCCTGAACTTCCCACTTGGAAGTGGGAAATGGTAACTATGGATTTTATCACCAAGTTACCTAAGACAAGGAAAGGAAACGATACCATCTGGGTGATCGTAGACAGACTGACTAAGTCAGCACATTTCCTGCCCATTAAGGAGACTTACAGCTCCGACATGTTAGCCCCGTTGTACGTGGATAAGATTGTAGCCTTACATGGCATACCTGTGTCTATTATCTCTGACAGAGATACTAGATACACGTCACATTTTTGGAAAAGTTTCCAACAATCTTTGGGTACGCACTTAAATTTCAGTACGGCTTACCACCCTCAGACTGACGGACAGAGTGAGCGTACTATTCAAACTTTGGAAGACATGCTACGTGCATGTGTAGTTGATTTAGGTGGTAGTTGGGATAACCACCTACCCTTGATTGAGTTCTCCTACAACAATAGCTACCACACCAGCACTAAGGCTGCGCCTTTTGAGGCATTATACGGTAGAAAGTGTAGAACGCCCGTCTGTTGGGCGGAAGTTGGAGATGTCCAATTATCAGGATCAGAGATAGTCTTTGAAACGACGGACAAGATTGTCCAGATTCGTGACCGTCTCAAAGCTTCCCGAGATAGGCAGAAGAGCTACGCAGATCCAAACCGTAAAGCTATGAAATTTGAAGTAGGCGACAAAGTGTTGCTTAAAGTATCACCCTGGAAGGGAGTGATGCGATTCGGTAAGAAAGGCAAGCTAAGCCCGAGATACATAGGACCTTTCGAGGTTATCGAACGTGTCGGGTCAGTTGCCTATAGGCTAAACTTACCTGAAGAGCTCAGTGGAATTCATAATGTATTCCACATCTGCAATCTGAAGAAGTGTTTCGCTGATGAATCACTGGTCATACCACACACAGATGTGCATATATATGAGAGCTTGAAATTTGTGTAAAAACCATTGTCGATTGAAGATCGATAGGTTAAGAAGCTTCGAAGGAAGCATGTGCCTATTGTAAAGGTCAAATGGGAGGCCCGTAGAGGACCCGAATATACGTGGGAGATTGAATCCACAATGAAAGAAAAGTACCCTTATTTATTTCAGTAAATCTCGAGGTCGGGATTTCTTTTAAGGGGGTGAGGATGTAACACCTCGAAAATTCACGTCCTATAATGTGTTGACACGTGTCATATGATTAAACATGTGAAAGAATATTATAGAAGGATTGAAGTTGACAATCATGGAAAGTATGTGAATATACGAGTTCTAAATGTCAACAGTGAATAAATATATTGTACATCAACCCTACATGATGCTCATACCTTCAAACGAATAAATCATGGATCATACGAAGCTAAATATGAAGGAAAGTGAGAGATTACAAACTACAGGGGTTAAATGTGTCAACATGTTTAAGTTATACCTCTGAGTGACCTTTTGACAAACCCGAAGCTTTGTAACGGTTAATTATGCTCACTAGAATGCACGACATAAATTTCATAAAGTTTCGTTATCGTATGAGAAAGTTATGATCAAATTCGTATGCGAGGGGTTCAAAGCGTCAACGATGAAGTTTAGGACTTTTCGGGAGACAATAAAGATAACCGAGGGCTAAACAAAGTGGGTATATGTCTTGAAGCCCTTATAAGTCAAGTGGGAGGGTTCAAAGTGCAAGAAATAATGTCGTAGCAAAGTTTCCAAGAGCCAAGGACCAATGCGTAAAAATCAAAAGTTAAAGATTTGGTGCAGAAGGGTGTCGCGCGACGCGAAGCCCCAAGGGGGGGTCTTCGCGTGACGCGAGGGCCTATCTGGTCCGAATTCTTTGGGTTCTTGTCTGCCTTTGCCATTGTAATCGACTTTTATCTGAGTTTCCTCATATTGGACGACCCCTAGGCAACCCCTAGACACTTAGGGACACTAGTGGATGAATTGTGGTCAGTTGTAGACTTAAATGTCAACAATCTATGGTGAATTAAACACTATAAAAGGCCACTAAGTTGCAACAAGTTCTTCACACCTTCCATTTGCACTTTGGATCATTTCTGGAGCTCAAGACTTCTCTCAAGTGATCTCTGGTCGTTCATAGGACTCTTGTAAGTTTGCTTAACGTTTCTTAGTTAAGTTTTTGCTTAGTTTTAGCTTAAAAGTCAAACCGTCGTAATTAACAGTTGACTGAACGATTAATCACTAATGGTTCAGTGATTACTCGAATTTAAAGTAGTTATAAGTTGGTAATTATGTGGGTAATAAACCCTTAAAAGGGTTCCCCCTGAATTCCACTCTAACTAGGTCAAATGTCGGGTCAAACTTGCTAATAAAAAGTCAACAGGATACTTAATTTCTAATTTATGCATGATTGGCAATATAGAACACATACAACCTGTTTGATCATTAATATAACTTGGTAATTAGTGTAAGAACATGTCTAAACATGTTCAACCCGACAATTTACTGTTTAGACCCGGTTCGGAACCGAAAGTCGCAAAGCTTTGACTTTTGCTTTGACTTCAGTTCTGACCCGTTTTGGTAAGAATTAGAAATACCTTAGGGCTCTATTTGGA
This sequence comes from Helianthus tuberosus, assembly GCA_030545235.1. NCBI lineage: Eukaryota > Viridiplantae > Streptophyta > Magnoliopsida > Asterales > Asteraceae > Helianthus > Helianthus tuberosus. The sequence continues at coordinate 11,835,824 of CM060396.1, forward strand.
CCAGGTTACATGCTAGTATAACCCTTTGTGACTATACACCATGGTTCATTAGTTAACCAATTAATACGCATGATTCCGTTCATTGCCTATATGTTGACCATTATGCCCTTTTCACCTTAAAACGTGATTTTTGAAAATGTAAAAGAGTAGAAACCTTAGTTACTGAATTATAAACTTGCACCCAAAATTTGACATTAGTTTGAGGTGTAGAATGAGAGTTATGCTCATTAGCGTAAATTGAAAGCTTTATGTTAATTAAACGGCGTAATTAGCGTATAGCCTATTTAAGCCCACTTTTTGATATCAAAATTATTACCCACTGATGTAATATATTATTTGGGATTTTTGAAGATTTTTAATTAATTTTAGGCTGAGCATAACTTATAGTCGTAGGCTTAATCCGGTAATTGTCGGTTTTTCCCTTACGGGCTATAAAATGAGTTTTACATATCTAATTGACTCCAAACCTTTTTCTAATGATTACATATGATAAATAAATTATTTTAAGCCTTCTGGAATAATAAAAATATCAGCTTTATGTATCGAACCCGGAAATGGCTTCTAATCGCCTTTTTAAGCGTTTTTAACGCATAGTATGTGCTATAACTGTATTAAACATATAAGGGTTGATACCTACTGATATTTTAGGTAAATTATAATATTTTAACAGTAATCAAAAGTTGTTAAACTCAGACTTCAGTTTTGAGCTTTACGGCTTATGTGAAATTACCAAAATGCCCATACGGTGCATAGATTGGTTATAATTGATAAATTTCACATGTATACTTTACCCTACTGTTATAACTTAGTAAACTAAGTATTTTTGCTGATTATATCAGACCTGTAACTCAGGTTAATACTTAGACTCTTTTATAACCTTGAAAATGACCAAACTACCCCTACGAGACATAGTTTGTGTTTCAATTCGTTTCGGGCATAATAAAAGACATCTTACTGATGTCACAACATATTTGAAGCATATTAACTTAGGAAACCTGTATATGGCTCTAATAATTACCCGTTACGCTTATTACGCGTTCGGTTCGGTTTAAGTAACTAGTTTACATAAATTAGCCGAAACGGGTCAAACCTTATCGGTTTTATCTCAAAATCCAGAATGTGTATGAAATACCCATATTAAGCAAGTCTCTGAACTTATCGGGTCTAAATCACATTCTATCCGGTCTTCGCTAAATCGTGCGTACGAACCGTATCTTTGAAACTAACCGGTCTAAGCTTAAGCTTAACTAAAGACCCGTTAGGATTCTAATAGGTTATTATAAACCTTCATTCCAGATAAGGAGGACCAGTAAAAGCTACTTGCATTTACTTATTGTGATTATTACTTTACTCAGGTAAATACTTTTAACTTATTTTCCCTATACGGGCTTGGGTTACGGTATATAAAATACCGCTTGGTCGGGCATCAAATCTTCCATCGTTTGGTGGTTAATTGAATAATTTGATCTGCCCGTTTAAACAGTTTTGTTTACTTAAAAGCCTTTGGGGGGTTAATGACCATGTCCCAGATATCCCTGGCATCATTTTACGAAATGGCCACGACTTAAGCCCGGGGTGTAGGCGTACACCCGTCAGTGCATAAAAGAATAATGTGGTGTGTCTTTTGATCTTTAACCCGAACACAATACGGGCTACTGAACGCATAAGGAACATGTAATTCGTTCACAAGATTATATATTTAAATAATTCTCCCAAGTTATAAAATGTTTATGCCACGTTCATCCAAATCAATTTTTAATCATTTTCCAAAATGAGTCAGTTGATTGTATTTACCAGTGTAAACTGACGTATTTTCCCAAAAATATTAAATGCAGGTACTAAACGTAATTGGCTGGGATTTCTCCTTAGCATCAATAGAAGTCTCGCAAGCTTAAGATGCCTAAAGTCTGTTGAACTACTGTTTCTTATTTTCGATCCTTCTGTGGATAAACTTTCAACTGTTTGTGATACACGATATTACAATATTTTATTCGGTTGAAATGTATCTTTAAATTGCTTCCGCTGTGCATATTAAATATTGTGTTGTTTGACTATTATGTTGCCAACCACGTCACGATACTCCGCACCGGGACCACCGGTGACACGTGGAATCCGGGGTGTGACAATATATATATATATAGGGGAGGGTTATCTTGAGAACGCTAAATATTGCGAGAACCGTGAGAACGAATGAAAAAACCAAGGAAAACCAATTTTTTCAATACAAACCTCATTGTAATTAAGATACAACATCAAAAAAAGAATTTATAACATCAAAGAATTCATTTCTCCTTTCAAAATCACTCTTTTTTGGATTTTTTACACATGTGTAAATATAATAGATTTACACATGTGTAAATGGCAAACTTACACATGTGTAAATTTTCTTTATTTACGAATTCACGTAAATTAAAACGTGTAAATTAAATTTCTAACATTATATTCGAATAATAATGATAAGTGTAGAAATTTTTTTTGAATTTGAATTGTTTTTGACCAAGTTCTTGCGGTTTTTTCATTTGTTCTCACGGTTCTCACAATATTTAGCGTTCTCATTTAAACCTTCCCCTATATATATATATATATATATATATATATATATATATGAACTTAAAAAAATTTCGGGCCCTATATTGATTTGGGCCCTAATCACAGGCACCTCCTACACCCCCTGATAGACGGCCCTGAATGTGTTGAGGTGTTATTGTTTTCACTATCCTTTTCTCTGTATTATAGATTTGGGGCTCCAATGTGAATGCTCTAAAACACCTCCACATCCCATTTTCTATTCTAGAGAATGAACAATAACCAACTATATTTGTGGTGTCATTATTCATCTATTTATAATTACCGGATGGTGGGTGTGGTGCAATGCAATGAGAGAGATGATGGTGGCTAGTGGGTGCAATGGTGGTGGTCAGGGTTTAGATGGTGAGGGTGGTGCAATGGTAGAGGTGGTGGTGGGTTGGTGTGGGGTGAATGGGGGCAAGTGGGAGAGAGAAACGTGAGAAAGAAAGGAATACCGTTTTTTTTTATTAATGTGTACTTATACATACCCATTATTTAAGTTTTTAATTTGTTTTGTTTGTTGTATTAAAAAATTAAATAAATGGGTAAAATGACTAAACTGCCCTTATGTGACTTGATTTAACAAATAAAATTAGTTGAGTTAGGGCCAAGGACGTAATGTGCAAGATTTATAAATGTTCTGAAATTCATAAACAAGTATCTATTGTTTGTTTGGTGCTTCTTAATACTAGGATTAACATCCCATACGGAGTCCTAATCGCTGTGTTCAGTTCCCTTCCCTTTACTATTAATCGATGTCTTGTGTATTAGTTTCAATAGGGAAATCGATGTTAAATGACTTACTTAGACACGTGTATGCGTAATGACCACACAAATTGCAGCAATAACTATGAATGTTAGAAAAAAAATACACAGAGTCCCTTGTTCCACATCAGTGCCTATTGTATAATATGCGTTCCGGCCATTGCTTTCATCAGTGAACACATTCCTTGGTTGCTGATGTCACGGCCCCCGACCCACCCTGGACGGAATCGGGTGCCATGAACAGTTCGGCGGTACCGGTGATTATTTTGAAAACGTTGCAGCGGAAATTTCATCAGGACCGTGAGTTAGGAAAAAGATCAGAGTTTTAGAAAACACCGGATTTTATTTATTTAAATAGATGGGATAAACCCATGTTTTTCAATGGTAGCTTTAATATAGATAAATTTTATTATATAAAACAATATTTCTAGATTTTAATTTAATTAATAAAATAAGCCACTTCTTGATGCCTTTCAGTGCCGGATCCATCTATTACCCCAATCTACTGTAATTACCTGAAAAGTGTTTTAAAAAGGTTTTGTCAGCGGGAAATACTGAGTGAATCATTCAGTTTTACTAAAACGACTCATTTGTTGTAATGTACAGTATTAAGAGATTACAATGTTTCTATCTTATTTTTATCTGGCGTCCTGTCACAATGGTGACGATGTTCATACTACTATTAGGTCAATGAACCTAAGTAGTAATGATTATCTTTGTAGGTCAATGAACCTTATTGTTACCTTGTCACAATGGTGACGTGTCACAATGGTGACGATGGTCATACCACTATTAGATCAATGAACCTAAATAGTGATGATTATCCCTGTAGGTCAATGAACCTAACAGTGATTATTCCTAGTAGGTCAATGAACCTTTATATGGCGCTTTGTCACAATGGTGACTATTATCAAGTAATATATATAAAATTCCACATATCGGATGTAATTACTTAATCATTGTAATTATAACTTTGAAAATAAACATGCTTTTATAAACAAGTTTGATAAAAAGAGAATGACTCACAAACTGTGAGAAAAAGAGAATGACTCACATTGTAAGCATGCAGATTTATACAGCCAAAGTTACAGATAAGCCTCGATATATTGCAGATTTATACAGGCAGAGCCTAACCTACTGATTAGCCTTTTTATCCTAAGTTTAATAACAAGCACACAATTTTGGGTTAGTAATCAATCCAGCATTTACGATAACTCACGAGATCAAATTCTCACAACGAACGACAAAGTGCGATACTTCATCCATCGAATTAACGACGAACGACAAAGTATAACCCTAATGTGGGCGGCACTTAAACATCCATTGGATATATTGATCGTCGGAAAATGAATCGTAGCAGCGATTGTGCTAATACCCTGATTGCGGCGTCGATTAGTGACCCGTGTGTGTTAATTGTGATTTTTGAGAGTATATGGACGAAATCTCAGAGTAGAATTCGAATTCTTTTGACGTTTCAGTGCCAGAAATCGAGTGCCAATGTTCTATATTTATAGCTGAATTTTGGTCAGCCCTACGCATCGTAGCCCTAGAACCCTTACGATGCGTAGGGGTTTTTAACAAGCATGCGCATTGTAGGCTTTAAACCCCTACGATGCGTATGGTGTGAAAATAGGCTATAGGGTAGCCACGGTTGGGACTAGGCCCGCTGAGTCAACAATTTCTCGAATTTAAATTTAGACTACGAGTTATTTAGGATAATCATCAAGTAGGGAATACCCCCCTGAGTTTTAGGGGCCCTGATCCTGATTCTGATTGTTCTGATATTTGTAGGGTTTATGCAGAGTTACTTGGGTGTCTCAATTAAGGTTTCCTCTTGGTTAAATTAAAATAAGAAATAGTATTTTTAATGAGAGTTGTTATATTAGGGATCCGGGTTTATATTTACGGAACGTTTTTAGGACGTTTTTGTGTGAGTCGTTACATTCTCCCCTCCTTAATAAAAATCTCGTCCTCGAGATTTACTGAATAAGTAAAAATACTTTTTCTTCATCTCAGATTCCAGCTTCCAAGTGTATTTGGGTTATGATATTTCTTTTAGACTTATGTCACCTTTTAGTTAATAACAATAATATTAGGGTATATGACACAGAATTTAAAATATCGAATTTTGTAAATACGAGTTGTATCATAAGTAGGATTCAATGAGTCAACGGAATTAGTTCAAGAAATTGATGACAAACGAATGAGATGAAATGATATAATTTCCAAGATGACTAGGTTTAAGCCAAAAGATATATGATCAATTGAATGAGAAGGACTTTTAAAATCAATAAAATTCTTTGTCAAGAGGAAGCTTTACTTTGATTGGCAACTGAGGAAGACTTAGAATTGACAGATTTCAAATGAAATAAAAGTATGAAAAATGATTTGTCAAATATTAAATAATGATATGAGAAAATCAATGTGTTGAAATGATGAATTGCAAAGATACACCAAAAGACAATAGAGTTAATGTATCCTTATTTCAAATTTCAAGTTGTTTTAATTGTAAAACAATGTGATATTACATTATTAGTGGCCATATTTTTCATATTATATTCTAGAGATTGAAATATAATAAGAATAAGTTGTTTTGACATTACCAATTATAATATATTATTTGTGTCCCTGTCTGGACCGTATCTTACATATCAAATATAAATACTATGTAAAATAACTTATTTTTACTATGTAATATATATTACAAAATTCCGTAATGAAGTTATTATATTTACAAAATATTTTAGTATATTTTGTAAAAGAAATCACTATTATTTATAATGTTTTTATTTGTCCCTTTTATTTTATGAAAATATGTTTTCTCCAAAGTATGTATATTTTCATATATAATTAAAACTTACTAAATAAGTATGATGACTTATTTTATATATATTAACTAGTCATTATCATGGTGAATATTGGTTAGTGCTGCCTTGTTTAAGCATATGTGATCAGTCCATGCCTAACTAAGGCTAGTCTATCCAATACCTGCCTTTGATAATAACCCTAGTATTAAAATAATCTTAACACTACTACTTTTTAATATATTATTATTAATAATAAGATTATCAATAATAAATAACTAAACAATAACTTTAAATAAAAGTATACCTCAAATATAATTTCTTTACCGCAATGGTTTAAAATATAGTAATACTATATTTGTAAATTAGATAATTCCATATATATATAATGTTTTTCGATCAATGATAATAGAGAAATAAATATTACGAAAGGCTCGATTGATATTGTAATAATTATTAAGAGATATACCGAAATATGAATTTGGGTATCATTATTTGAACACATGATTATTTTAAGATTACTTATATAGAATAATTTAACAAAGTGGATTTAATATAAATAATTAAATAATTAAATCCGAGATTAGCGTAATCTTCAGATTTTGTGAAAATATTACCACAAAATGATTGTGATCACGAAAATGATTTAGTGAAGTTGAGGATCACACAAGCATGTTATAATTCAAGAGAATTGTTAGTATTATTCTGAATATGATGGTTTTAGTTCATCATATGGAATTTTGAATTGAATATGTAATGCGAGCAAGTTCAAACAATTGAACTCGGTTTAAACAAAACGAGTTTAAATAAGAAAGTTCGAACATGGTCATGACAGAAACCATGGATGCCAAAGAAAATTGAGTTTTTCAAAAATTTATTAACTCGATATTAAGAATCATCGTTTAGCAATAATGCGGTTCACCGTGCCAAAATCAAGTCTAACTAAAAGATATTTGAGTTTGGATAAAACGACAAATTAGAATGAAGCCCTCCAGTGGAATTCAGAAATTAAACGAACCATATGCACAACAAACGGTGCATGTGAGGATTTACCAAGAAATGAAATGAATCAATATTCGCTACTATGAAATAAATCCTCCTGGTATGATGACCAATATGGAAGTAGAAACACGAAAGTTAATTTATTAGATGCAAAAGTCAAAATTTCAACGAAAGAAGTGTAGGAACTTCTATCCGGAAAAGTGACATTATCACGGAATGTCGAAAAATAAAATAGGAAATTTGCAAAAGTATGTGACTCCTTTTATAGTGATAATAATTATGACTCTGATTAGACTGTGCACGGGTGTTTATAAAATCCTGTTATAGCGTACCTTAGAGATATTCATTTTGTAGGATCATGTGGCAAAGTGCCTCTTTCTGATTAGTAGTTCTTCTTACTGACGGAATTTTAACATTGGTGTCATCGTGCCTAATTATATTTTTCAAAGGTCTTGCCTCGAAAGTTGTGTGTAATATACTTCAACTTATGTGGATTAAATTTTCATGTGTTTTCTTATACCTTATCACAACTTTACATGCTTCTTACTTGCGTTAATAGTTTATGGTAACGTGTTAGAAATTCTTTACACTTTTGATAGTATCCTAACTTACTGGGTTTCCATTGTTTATTTTATCACACGAGCTACGAGACAGATGATTAAATAAAATAATGTTTGATATCGGAAAACAGATTCCTGAATAAGAAATCTAGACACAGATACTGGTGCTTTATTCTTAATTGACTTTTGGAATTCCTTATAGATATATATATATATCTATATAATCACATATTTCACATGCTGAAATAAACATACCATTTATCAGGTCAATGTTTTTAATAATTTCATATTTCCAAAAACCAGTCAGATATCAGATCATGATACTATTTTAGGAAAATCTTGTCACTTGCTGACATATTATATACCTTCTTACCCGGTTCTTGCCGGAGAGGTAACTTTAGTATATCCGGACAAACTGGAGAGTCTTATTATATCATACCCAGTCTTGCCAGAGAAAATTTTCTATTTCCCATAAATAGTATTTTTTCAAAAGTGCCTCTTTTATTAGGGCTTTTATCCAGAACCAAGGAAACTTGTATTTCTCGTAACATATCTTATTTTAACCCAAGTAATATCAATAAGCAATAATTTCTTTTAATCATATCTTGCAATATTCTAATTACCATTCTTATGGTATATCAAAACCCATTACACTTTATTTACACAAGTACTTAGCTTATCTTGAAGCTGATACTAAGGCATCTTTTCTTAAGTTCAAGTCTAAATGCTATCATGTGTGCTACCAGTTAATAATAATCTCCTAACTCTTTTATATGAATTTAGGTTTTATTGTTACAACACCTAAAGGCTTAAAGCAGTGGCTCTGATACCACCTTCTGTCACGGCCCCCGACCCACCCTGGACGGAATCGGGTGCCATGAACAGTTCGGCGGTACCGGTGATTATTTTGAAAACGTTGCAGCGGAAATTTCATCAGGACCGTGAGTTAGGAAAAAGATCAGAGTTTTAGAAAACACCGGATTTTATTTATTTAAATAGATGGGATAAACCCATGTTTTTCAATGGTAGCTTTAATAAAGATAAATTTTATTATATAAAACAATATTTCTAGATTTTAATTTAATTAATAAAATAAGCCACTTCTTGATGCCTTTCAGTGCCGGATCCATCTATTACTCCAATCTACTGTAATTACCTGAAAAGTGTTTTAAAAAGGTTTTGTCAGCGGGAAATACTGAGTGAATCATTCAGTTTTACTAAAACGACTCATTTGTTGTAATGTACAGTATTAAGAGATTACAATGTTTCTATCTTATTTTTATCTGGCGTCCTGTCACAATGTTGACATGTCACAATGGTGACGATGTTCATACTACTATTAGGTCAATGAACCTAAGTAGTAATGATTATCTTTGTAGGTCAATGAACCTTATTGTTACCTTGTCACAATGGTGACGTGTCACAATGGTGACGATGGTCATACCACTATTAGATCAATGAACCTAAATAGTGATGATTATCTCTGTAGGTCAATGAACCTAACAGTGATTATTCCTAGTAGGTCAATGAACCTTTATATGGCGCTTTGTCACAATGGTGACTATTATCAAGTAATATATATAAAATTCCACATATCGGATGTAATTACTTAATCATTGTAATTATAACTTTGAAAATAAACATGCTTTTATAAACAAGTTTGATAAAAAGAGAATGACTCACAAACTGTGAGAAAAAGAGAATGACTCACATTGTAAGCATGCAGATTTATACAGCCAAAGTTACAGATAAGCCTCGATATATTGCAGATTTATACAGGCAGAGCCTAACCTACTGATTAGCCTTTTTATCCTAAGTTTAATAACAAGCACACAATTCTGGGTTAGTAATCAATCCAGCATTTACGATAACTCACGAGATCAAATTCTCACAACGAACGACAAAGTGCGATACTTCATCCATCGAATTAACGACGAACGACAAAGTATAACCCTAATGTGGGCCGCACTTAAACATCCATTGGATATATTGATCGTCGGAAAATGAATCGTAGCAGCGATTGTGCTAATACCCTGATTGCGGCGTCGATTAGTGACCCGTGTGTGTTAATTGTGATTTTTGAGAGTATATGGACGAAATCTCAGAGTAGAATTCGAATTCTTTCGACGTTTCAGTGCCAGAAATCGAGTGCCAATGTTCTGTATTTATAGCTGAATTTTGGTCAGCCCTACGCATCGTAGCCCTAGAACCCTTACGATGCGTAGGGGATTTTAACAAGCATGCGCATCGTAGGCTTTAAACCCCTACGATGCGTATGGTGTGAAAATAGGCTATAGGGTAGCCACGGTTGGGACTAGGCCCGCTGAGTCAACAATTTCTCGAATTTAAATTTAGACAACGAGTTATTTAGGATAATCATCAAGTAGGGAATACCCCCCCTGAGTTTTAGGGGCCCTGATCCTGATTCTGATTGTTCTGATATTTGTAGGGTTTATGCAGAATTACTTGGGTGTCTCAATTAAGGTTTCCTCTTGGTTAAATTAAAATAAGAAATAGTATTTTTAATGAGAGTTGTTATATTAGGGATCCGGGTTTATATTTACGGAACGTTTTTAGGACGTTTTTGTGTGAGTCGTTACAGCTGACTATGAAACTTCGCCCTATCAGTGATTCTTTTCGCTGCCTTTCGTTTCCCGTATCTCCAAAAAGAAGCCCTCGAAGCATCCTTCTTCAAGAAAAGACAGGACAATGGAGAAGAAACTGTTTGATCGATGATGAACTTGCCTTCATCGTCAACATACATACATATTACACTGAAACGTGTCGTTGGTTACACACAACTGCTCCAGAAGCGACAAAATGTTTTCGACCTACTGACCTGTCGATACATACTTGGGCTTGCAAAAACAGTTCAGCCCACATCAAATAATAATAGTAACATTAATAGTGTTTTGACCCATAACCTAATATAAATAAGTTTTCACTTTTCATATGTGTAGCCCAAGTGTGTGAGTTTGTGGATTACGGTGTTAGGAGTGGTTAAACACTTTGGAGTGGCAAACCAAAAAACCGACCAATCAGAGCGCGTCATGTCAATCAGTCAAAAGTGTTTAAACTTTGCTGAAAAGTGTTGGCAATGGTTTAAACACTTGTTGAAGTGGTAAACTTTTTTTATTATTTTTTTGTGCACTATTTTATTTAATATTAATAAATGTAGAATAAATACATTAAATTAAAAAACAATAAACTTTCATAAATTAAATTAAAAACATCAAAATTACACTAAATTAAAAAACAATAAAATTACATTAACTTGAAATAAATTAAACTAGTCTTCGTCGGAATCGACCAAAAGGTGGGGTAAATCTTGACTTGCGAGATAATCTATGAGATCGTGTTTTAGTCTCCAATGCGTGTCTTCATCCGTCAACTCGCCCAACACCGTATCGTCTAGAGCGGGCTCGACCGGAGGATCCCGAATGTGCACCGGTGCTATCGCCTTTCCTTCATCTTTCAAAATCATGTTGTGTAAAATAATACACGTGTACACGGCACTCCTAATTTTTTTAACGGATCTTGCTCGCATCGGTCGACTCAATACACCCCATTTCGCCTTCAAAACACCAAAAGCCCGTTCGACATCTTTTCTTGCCACCTCATGTTGCCTCTTGAATTTCTTTTGGTCTATTTTGTGAGGGTAAGGGAACGACTTCACAAACACGGCCACGGAGGGTAGATTCCATCCACGAGCAAATAACCACGTTTGTATAAATGGTTGTTAACATAAAATGGACATTTTGGCGCGGTTCCATTTCGTTCCGTTAAAAATAAAGGAGATTATTGTAGCACATTGATATCGTTTTGAGAACCCGGTGGACCGGTAAAAGCATGCCAAAACCATATGTCTTGAGAAGCAACCGCTCCGAGCATAACAGTCGGGTATCGGTGATCTCCTCACATAAATTGGCCTCGATACTCTGTCGAACAATATCACCAAACGAAATGGGTGCAATCAAGGCTACCGAACATACCTGGAAGAGTGGAAGGTGATGTTTTTCCTCATGAGCTTGGTATAAAAGTGCCATGTCGTGGCTTGTCGGTCTACGTAAGAACTCGGGACCGTATATTTTGCAAACCGTGTCGCAAAAAAAATTCTAGGCACTCGCGGGAAGTTCTATCGGCCATATGCAAGTACTCGTCGTTCTCGTCTGGAGTGTTACCAGTTGTGAGTTGTTTAATAGCTGATGTCACCTTTTGCAACGGCGTAAACCCCTTCCTACCTCGCGCATCGGGGGCCTCTTCAAACCACGGGTCGTTCACTACCACGTCGGCCACAATTTTTAGAAACAAACGTTTTGACATACGGAACCTATGTTGAAAGATATCTTCGTTGTACTTCGGGTCTTCGACAAAATAATCCGCCATGTGTGTCTCATGCCCCTCCTCACGTTGACGTTCAATATATCTCCTTCGGTTAGTCGTGCCCATGTCTTGAAGTTCGGCTTCTTCGATGAGATTTTGAAAAACAAGAATGCTACTATCGGATGAATCGTCGCTACTCATGGGTGGGAACCATAACGGGAGTTCATCCGCCATTTTGGTTTGTAGCTGTTTGGGAAGGATTGGTGGTATTGTTTGGTTTGGTTGGGTATAAATTTGAAGATAGTTTGGTATGTTATTTGTAGTTTAATTTTTAAAAGAAATTTTTTTTTTTTAATTTAAATGGTAATATTACCGTTGAATCTCGACCCCCAATGTCAATATTCCCCTTCCCCACGTCGGCTTCCCCTCCCCGCACCACACCCTTTACCGACTCAGCAAAGGGTTGGCGGCGGTGTTTGCTGCTCGGCAAAACCGTTTTCCGACCACTTTGCCGCTACCACTCCTAACACCCTTATGATAACGAGATTACAATCCAACAAAAACCAAAGAATTATAATATATGACTTTTTGCAAGCCCTTGATTTCTAGGCTTTATATTCCCAACTATTCTTGTACTTTTTTTTTCTTTTTGGAAATTATGCAGTGGGCTTGGGATCAAGAGTTGCTTTACACCTGTTTTAACCCAATAGCACATCTCTATCTTGGCAGATACAAAAAATGCTTCAACTTGCATTATGTAGTTATAAAATCAGATTGCAGATTGTGTTTTTTTTTTTTTTTTACTTTTTTTTAAGTTAAGATTGGAGAATGTATATCATTAGTGATAGATCATATCGCATCATATTAAAGCTTACATTTAATGGGTAGCTTGGTCTTTTACAATAGAACATATTGCAATTTGCTTTTTCTAGCATCATCATTTTGTAAGAAAGATGTTAAATTTGAGGTTGCACATTTTTTTTAACTATTGCAAGTGACATTATATATATATATATATATATATATATATATATATATATATATATATTGGTTACGAATGACGATTAATAGTAACTTTATTTTTATAATAATATATAGCTTTTGATTACTTTTTCATTTAATATACGAATATTGGAATTTAATAATTCAAACTATTTGTCGTTGGCCGCCAACAGTCCCAACTTAAAAAATAATCAGTAGCAGTCCCAACTATTAACATTTTCGCCTCCAACGGACCCTAACTAACAGAACCCTAACGTCGCCGGAAAAACGTTTTTGGCCGGAAAACTCCTTTTTGGCCTGAAAACTAAACCTTTTGGTCTCAAACCTCTTTGTAACCTTATTACGGACCTTTAGGAACCTTTTTCTAGTAAAAGTCTCAATTGTTGAAGTCGCCGGAAAACTCTTTTTCGCCGGAAAGATTCTTTTAGGCCGGAAAACTCAACTTTTTGGCCGGAAAACTCAACATTTTCATCCCAAACCTCTTTGTAACCTTAGATCAGACCGAGGGTAATCCTTGATCAAGTGGTTTGCATCTCCACATCTGAAACAACGGCCTTCAGCAAGGCGACATGCTCCACCATAACGTTTCCCACAATGAGTACAAGAAGGATATCAGTACGATTCTGATTCGGGTTTTGTTGATTATGTGACTGTGCTCCATCAGGGTCCTCGCTCTGTTGCGTCTGATTCTGTACAGGCCTACGATTCTGATAACGATGTCTTCCACTTCGCGACTTATTGTAGTAATACCTATCAGAACGGTCATCACGGTCTTGGAGTTGCTCATTGCCACCCTGATTATCAGAATTATCCTGGTCGTTCTCCCTAGAGCGTTTGCAATTATCATCTGATTTCTTCTCACGTTGCTTCTTCTCATTATTCAAATTCTTGACAGCATCGACTACCTCAGTAATGTCAGTGAAACGAAGATTCAGAATGAACTTCCTATCTCGATCGCATATAGCCCATTTGAAATTCTCAGTCTGCTGCTGGGGTGTACCTGCTGTCGGGCCCAGAAAATTAACCAAAGGACTAAAACGAGCTTTGAAATCCATAATAGGCTCGTCATCCCTTGCCTGATAGAAGCATACTCTCTCAGATACTCACTCCTATTAGCGTCAGTGAAGTACTGCTGATAAAACAAAGTGCGAAATTCAGCCCAAGGAAGTGTTGCTGCATATTGATCTCCTCCACGAGCTTCTTTCAAGGTATTCCACCACCTATGAGCATCGTTCTCTAGTTTATAACTAGCAAGCCTAACTTCGAATGCATCACCCACGCCCATCACTTCGAACAACTTCTCGATATGAGCAATCCAGTTTTCCGCCTCAACTGGTGTAGCAGCGGTACTAAACGATTTTGGCTTTTCCTTTCTGAAGCGCTCAAGCCAATCAAGGATAGTAACAGGAGCATTATTGTTACCATTGTTGTTTCCCTCGGGTTGTTGTACATTATTGTTATTCTGCTGCAACTATTGTAGAAGGTTGGGAACTAAACCCGCAATAGCTGTATTAACAGCATTAGCAATGAGAGTCTCAATAGGGACGTCGTTGTTGTTCACATTTCTTCGAGGAGGCATCTGAAAAGAAGATACGTGTGAAAAGAGGAAAGTTTCATAGTATGCGGAAGATGACACGGATGGAATCCTAACCCGATGTCTACCCATTAACTCACGTGTTTAATTATTATTGTTTAAGTTTTCTACAAGAAAGAGCCCGGGCTCTGATACCATAACTGTAACACCCCAACCCTGAACGGGCTGACATGTCATTATTAGAGATATCAAAAACCAAAGAGTTTCCATAAACGATAGAAAACAAGAAACAAAAGTCTCGAATCCACCAGAAAACCTAAGTCTTATATTATTCAATTACTGAAATAAAAAGAAAACGAAAAACTTTAATAACTTGAACTTCATATTCCTCTCACTCATCCCTGTTTCCCCCGATTACCTGTAAACACATAAGACAAACACAAGAAAGAAAATACGGCTGAGCCAAAAAGTTGCCCAGTAACGGAGAAATCAACAGTAAAGGTAAGGCAAACATGCGGACAGAAACATGAACGGTACTGACGTTAAACAAGTCAAGATTTTGGCATTGAACAGATACTAATATAACTTGAATCCCAAAACGTATACTAAACAAATGACAGATGCCGAACACAATCAGATGCATATAATCATATCACACATATCATAACAGAGACAAGACATACGTGACAACATGTAACAGTAAAACAAGTCACGTAATATAGAAGCACGTCATAACAGATACAAGATATACGTGACAACATATAACAATAAAATAAGTCACGTAATATAGAAGCACCCACGAGCCTAAACAGAGGCATACATGGCTATAGTCCATGCGCCAAGATGGTGCGCGTAGGCGTACACACATTATTCCATCTCAACAGGAGTCAGGAGTCAGAGCTAAGATTGATCTATCCGTCTCTAGGGGCCAAATGCTACACAAGCACAAGCTAGAGACGCCGTGAACTTTAGTTACGCACCGTCACGATGAGTGCCATGCTGTTGACGCCCCAACGACAAGTCTAACATATAATTGCTCGGGTGACAAAGTACAAAGTCGTATTAGAAATAAATGTATTTTGACATAAGTTTAGAGGGAACATGCAATAACGAGCACAAGGTATAAGGTCTATTGCATGCTACAATATATTATAGTCATATAACAATACGAAACTACTGACGAAAACATCCGTACTACAAAGTAACGGATTTGAACAAAAAAATACTATGATGTCAAGAAAAGGAATCCGTACCAACGAGTAACGGAAAATAAAAGTATACTATGATGAAAAGAAAACAGAATCCGTACCTTAGTTTAGGGAGCAAGCAAAACCAAATCCACTAATCGAGTCGTCCTCAAAATTTATGCAAACCTAAACCCCACATTTTTTCTTGATCAGTTTAATATTTATTTAATTTTGAAAGTTCTTTCTCATATTGTCCCCGGCGATCGCAAAAGTCCTGGTAATAATTTGTAAAATGTACTAATACATGAAATAAAAGAATTATTATTATATTCGTTTTTATTTTACTAACTAAAGAATTACTTAGTCAAAGTAAGTATGTATGTACACCTACCATACACACTCAAGCACTTTACACCATGTGGCTAATATATCACACACACAGGGCCGGCCCAAAGGGTAAGCCTAATGAGGCTTGGGCCTTGAGCCATCGAAATTATAGGGCCTCCACAATTTGATGAAACTACAGTCTATTTATAAAAGATTTAGGGTGTGGGTTATCAACAGATTGATGGTTGGTAGTGTAGTGGTTTTCTGTATGTATGGATGTTGGTGAGACCCGGGTTCGAATACCTGGTTTAGCATTTTTTTTCTTGTTTTTAAATTTTAACACAATCTTTCAAATAATTACACTTGGGCCCTTCAAGTTTAACTTTCAATTACATACATTTTTTTTTGGGAAAAAGGCTACAAGATTTTACTTCGTCTTAGGCCACCAAAATAGTTGAGCCGGCCTTCTACACACATACATACCACCATATATTCATTCCATGCACATAAACACAGTTCCAACACATACACACACCAATCAACAAAACTCACACACATCACTTTTGCTCACACACAGTACACACATTTATACTTTCAAACACACGCATCCCACATACCACTCACAAACATCACGTACATACAATTACACTCACACAACACATGACGACACTCACACACGACGCCCACATTATGCATACACACATAACCAGCATTCAACACACACTAATACACACAAGATAACACACACACATATAAACACAAGTCTTACTCTCTTTCAATAACGTGTCGCCGGGAATCCGAGAGCCCAACCCAATACCACGCAAAATTACTAGAACATAAAAACGGAATATACAATTCACCTACCACTTCTGATCCGACAGAAACCGAACCAAATGAAGGAATAGCCGGTTTACGCGTAGTCACGGCGGCGACGATTATGACAGGAAGTGGCGGTCGGTCAATCGAACGTGGGGGTGTGGTGGCTGCCAATATCGCCGGAGTTTAATTAGTACAACATCAAAAACAAGGCGAAGAAGATGATTACTTAATACCTGATCGAGATCAGAGAATTACAACGACGGGACCAGTGGCGCCGAACGGAGATAACCGGAGACACACAATAAGCGCTTCGGACGGTCACGCAGAACGGAACTAAGGTGTGCGGCAGTGGTGGTGTGGCGGTATATCTAGAACAGAGGGTTAGTAAATCGGAAGTGAATGAGATTTGTAGATAATTCTTTCAACAGAATCCTGAGGACGAAATGTGGATGTACGGAAAATTGTATTTGAAATCAACCTCCATATATTGTTTGTTTATTCCTTAGTAAGTTGTGTGTGTTTTTTTTATTTAAACTTTTCGAATATTATAGTTGCAATAATGTTAGCTAAATTATATTTCGTATAATGTAATTTATGTTCTGCTTGCATTCCTTAAAAATCGTCTTTCAATTTCATTTTTTTTTAAATACTCTTATAAAGGCTAACATTGAGTATGCATTACAATTTACATGTCAACATGTCTTTATTTTGGTACACCTTGTTAGGTTTATGGGTTTCGACTTAGACGTGTTTAATCGTTGAGCCCGCGCACAACCCATCTATTTATATAACTTTTCGAATATTACAATTCTACCCCTCAAAAAAAATTTCATCCTAGAAATTGCTAAGCACGGATACGGATGATGATAAATAGTAACTTTATTTTTATAATAATATATAGCTTTTGATTACTTTTTCATTTAATATACGAATATTGGATTTTAATAATTCAACTATTTGTCGTTGGCCACCAACAGTTCCAACTTCAAAAATAATCACTAGCAGTCCCAACTATTAACATTTTCGCCTCCAATGGACCCTGACTAACAGAACCCTAACGCCGTTAGTCTCCGGTCGCCGGAAAAACTTTTTTGGCCGGAAAACTCATTTTTGGCCAGAAAATTAAACATTTTCGTCCCAAACCTCTTTGTAACCTTATTACGGACCTTTAGGAACCTTTTTCTAGTAAAAGCCTCAATTGTTGAAGTCGCCGGAAAACTTCTTTTAGGCCGGAAAACTCAACATTTTCATCCCAAACCTCTTTGTAACCTTAGATCATACTTTTAGAAACCTTTTTCAGGCTAAAAACGGTGTTAGGGTTCTGTTAGTCAGGGTCCATTGGTGGCCAATATGTCAATAGTTGGGACTGCCAATGATTATTTTTTAAGTTGGAATTGTTGGCGGCAAGTGACCAATAGTTGGGATCATTAAAATCCAATATTCCTTTAATATATTATAATAGTTTATTATTATATTTACTTTTAATAAAATAATTTTAATTTTTTTCCTTTTTAAAACCATATATTTCCTTTACCATTTTTCTAATAATTCATTTTTTTTTATTTTAGAGCATATATTAATTTATCAAATAATTTGATACTTATTTAACAATTTATGTTTATAACTTTTTTCTAAAAACTTAAGTAGTTGTGCTTGATTTTTCCCTTGACATTCCATTATATATATAATGGTTACGAAGGACGATGATGAATAGTGACTTTATTTTTATTATAATATATACATTTTGATTATTTTTTCATTTAATATATTATAATAATTTATTATTATATTTACCTTTAATAAAATAATTTTAATTTTTTTTCCTTTTTAAAACCATATAAAACGGTACAATGATAAACTAAACCATTCTAATGGTTTAGCTTTCTAAACAATATGCTTTATTTTCAAATCACGCTTGTTTTACATTATCATTTGTTTGGTTTCGCCGCAACGCGCGACGTAAAAAAAACTAGTTTTTTTTTTTTGAACGGCTAATTTCTTTAATCATCTGTCGTCTGTGTGACTTGAACCCAAGACCTCCCTCTTCCCAACCTTGGTGTTTTAAAGACTTTGTCTTTGCCAATGGATACCACCCCATTGCCAATATACTAAAGTCACCATCGCAACGGACAGGTAACTAAATAGTTCAATATTATGCCTTTATTCGTTTGGGTAAAGGCACGAGCCGCAGCCAAGCGCGAGGCCGTTTACTAGTTAATTTTAAAAGAACTATTTACTAAATTAAAATCAAATATAAAGATAAGACTAGCTAAAAGTTTTCATTAATTAAAAAATCTTTAAAAAAAACACAGTAAAAAACACCGTTTCATTATCTTAGAGTTACCGGTTCTGTTGTTTTTCGAATTTTTGAACCAACCACGTGCCGGAGTCGCTTATGATACCAAAAATAATTTATTTTGAACACAACTTAGTTTTGTTAAAATTGATAATGAGAATTTTGAACAAAAAAAGCAAAAAAACAAAACTTTGTATTTAGTTTTTCTAAAGCTAACGAGCACAAATTACTAGAGAAATATCAAAATAAATGTAAAGCGAAATATAATAAAAGAAAAAAAGAAGAATTCTAACTGTGTCGCTTTAACTGGTCCGGCATTCCTGCTAGGCACCGATCTCCACATCAGCCACCGGCAAGCTATGGGGAAGCTATAACACATGACCTTACAAACGAGCAAAGTATCCTCCTTGTGAACGAGGAAGAAGAATATGTTGAAGAATGTTAGTGGACAAAAAAGGGTGCGACGATAGCGTAGAAGTGTTCTCTCGTGATCATTAATCGCCTTTTCCAGCTCTTGATTGAGTAGTGTTTTCTGACAAGTGAGTTTCCCATAATTGGTAATACTAACTGTCGGAAAGAAGGAAACAAAATAGTATAGGGGCTAGTGTGTAATATGGTGGTCTATATAAACACCATCTTTGTGTAACCCTATTTGAAACACAATACAATTTTTCAATACAATTCAAACCCAAATCAGAGATTATTCTCTATACCAAACAACATGGTATCAGAGCAGAGTTTCTGATTCTACAACTTTCTTCAACCCAACCTCAAACCTGAAATCAAAATCAGCCAATCCAATCGAAATCAAACTCCGAAACAGTGTCAACAGCCGTCGTCGACACCGGAAACAACATCAACAGCAGCCAATCCAACCTTTGTTGGTAAACCCTAGTGTACCGATCGAAAAAGACAAAACCCGTGCAATCCTCTCTACGGCTTTCCGGCCGGCGAACGACAACCGAGAACCACCACTGCTTTGTTTTTTTAGAAATTTTGTTGTTGAATTAGGGTTTTGTAACCGCCGCTGGTGACCGGAGGAATTAGAGATCTATGAAGTTGTAGACTTTTATCTCTTTGGAAACCCCTGTTGATTGCTTTGAAAAAAAAAACCCACAAAAATCAAGCTTCTAATCGTGTTTGTTTTGTCAGTATAGATCTTGGAGATAAGGTGGCCCCATTTGGAATTTTACAAACCTTAAGCACCACTGTCTCTTTTCCTTATAAATACGCCACACCTACTTTTTGATAAATACGCCTGGTTTGATAATGTTGTTGTCCATTGGTAGCGGATTTGTTAGTTGCGGACGACTTTAAATCTTGAACGCGAGTTCAAGTTGCCCAGCGTATATGATAAATACGCGGGTAAGCTAACGCCATTCTTTGGCGTCGTTATTTTGGCGGATTTAAGTTGCCCAGTTGTGTTACCGGCGTAATTGATAAATCTTGAACGCGAGTTCAAGTGTCCAGCATAATTATTAAATACGCTGGTCTGCTGTCTTATCTGTACCGACAGCTTATTTTTAAAAAAAATGGAAATCAATCATGAAAAAAACAGTTCTTGGATATTTGATTCTGGTGCCACCGACACCATGACGTTTGAACCATTAGACATATGTTCAATGACCCAACCTCAAAAAACTCAGATCCATACAGCAAACAACGGAACGATGCAAGTGAAAGGAGGAGGAGGAGTAATTGAAATTTCACCAACTATGAAATTATCAAATTGCCTCTATGTTCCGTCATTATCACACAAATTGCTCTCAATTAGTCATATTACCAAAGAATTGAATTGCACGGTACTAATGCACCCTACTTTCTGCATCCTACATGATATCAGGACGGGTGTGATTATTGAACGTGGTACTGAGCGCCACGGATTGTACTACGTGGATGAAGTGGCTCAATAGGGTACTGTGATGTTAGCTCATGGAACTGAAAACCGAGAAGCCTGGCTATGGCATAGACGTTTGGGACACCCATCCCATGGTTATTCGCACATTTTGTTTCCAAAACTCTTCCCTTCAAATGGAAAAATAGAGTGTGAAAATCTTCGTGCTAAAAGCCATCAACAACCATTTAAACCTAGCAATACGAAAGTTGCTTCACCTTTTTCACTAATCCATTCTGATGTGTGGGGTCCTGCTCCTGTGATGGGGGGCAGGGTCTTCGTACTTTATACTATTCGTGGATGATTGCACTCGTATGACATGGGTATATTTTTTAAAAAACAAAGCCGAAGTTTACGAAAAAATTATCACGTTTTATGCTATGATTCAAACTCAATTCCGAACTCAAATCCAAATCCTTCGATCTGACAATGGGGGGGGGGGGGGGGAATTTGTCAATACATCCATGAAACAATTCTTTAAAACCAAAGGATTAATTCATCAAACCTCTTGTTCTCATACCCCCGAACAAAACGGTGTTTCTGAACGGAAAAACCGTATTATTCTTGAAATGACTCGAGCCCTTTTAATCGAATTTCAGGTTCCTAAATCTTTCTGGCCGGAGGCAGTTGCAACCTCCGTGTATCTCCTGACTCGGCTTCCCACAAAAGCTCTTAAATTTAAGACTCCCTTAGATTGTATGTCTAAGTCTGCGAGTATTCCTCATCCTCTTACACTTGAACCTCGAATCTTCCGGTGTACCGCATTTGTCCACATACCCAAAATCAACCGAAACAAGCTCGGCCCATGTGCTAAGAAATGTGTATTTGTCGGCTATGGGATCGACCAAATAGGTTACCGGTGTTATAATCCAAAAACTCATCAAATGTTCACCACAATGAACGTTGACTTTCTTGAAACAAAATACTTTTATGACACCCAACTCAGTGGTCAGGGGGAGAATGAATGTATAGGCACCCTGAGTTGGCTAACCTAACTTCCCTCATCTGAAGAAGTAACAACGGAAAATCATCACAGTACTGCGAGTCCTACAAACACAGCCACACAACCTGTCGAGCACAGTACCACTGAAGAAAGTCCATCCAACATGATACCTGAGGTAAGAAATACTGAGGACCCTGGATGTTCTACGTTTGATAACCATGAGACAACAGGGGAACACATAGAACCGACAGCAACGGAACCTACTCCACAGGTTGAACCAGATGTGGAACAGGGTGAACCAGACTTGGAAGAGGTTGAACAAGTCGTTGAACATGTGGAACCAGTTGCAGCAGAGACAACCGGAAGATACCCTCTCCCTCCTAGAGCCAATAGAGGGGTCCCTCCAAAACGGTACTCGCCAGAGAGGGAAACCAGAACTTCAAGGTATCCTGTAGCTAATATAGTTAATGGGAACTTATCTAACAGTGCGAAAGCATTTGTCACCTCTCTATACTCTGAACAAATACCTGGCTCTGTAAAGGAAGCGCAAGGTAAGAAGAACTGGAAAGAAACGACAGAAACAGAGATGCAAGCTCTTATGAAAAACAATACGTGGGAAAAGTCCATTCTCCCAAAAGGAAAGAAAACAGTTGGCTACCGTTGGGTGTATTCAATTAAGTATAAACCAGATAGTTCTATTGGAAGATACAAAGCTCAACTTGTAGCCAAAGGGTACACTCAGACGTATGGGATCGATTACTCTGAGACGTTTTCTCCGGTTGCAAAAATGGACACCATCAGAGTCCTCTTCTCTGTGGCAGCCAATAAGAATTGGCCTCTCCATCAGTTTGATGTTACAAATGCAATTCTCCATGGAGACCTAGCGGAAGAAGTCTATATGGAAGCACCTCCAGGTTTTTCAGGGGGTTTTAAAGATGGGGAAGTTTGTCAGTTGAAGAAATCTCTATACGGGCTAAAACAGTCACCTCGGGCCTGGTTTGGAAAGTTCACCTTGGCCATGAAAGAATACCGGTATTACCAAAGTAACGTTGATCATACCTTGTTCCTCAAAAGAAGAAACGGCCTCGTAACTTGCCTAATCATATATGTAGACGACATGATTATCACCGGAAATGATGTAGAAGAGATAGCACGGCTGGAAAAGAATTTGTTTTCAAAGTTTGAAATGAAAGACCTTGGGAATCTTAAGTATTTCCTCGGAATAGAAGTTCTCAGGTCTAAACGGGGGATTTTCATCTGCCAAAAGAAGTATGTCCTTGATCTCCTGGCGGAAACTGGTTTGATTGATTGTAAACCAGCAGATACGCCAACGGTGGTGAACCACAATCTTCACATGGAACTTAATGGCGAGCTTGCAGACAAAGAAAGGGTATCAACGGCTCATGGGCAAGTTAATTTATCTCTCTCACAATCGCCCTGATATAGCTTATGTTGTTGGAGTGGTAAGTCAGTTTATGCATCAACCGCAAGTTGCCCACATGGAAGCTGCTCAGAGAATTCTAAGGTATCTAAAGGGAACCGCAGGCCATGGAGTGTTGTTCAAAGCAAATGGACATTTAAATGTTGAGCTCTACACTAACGCTGACTGGGCAGGAGATAAGGGAAATCGAAGGTCAACATCAGGGTACTTCTCCTTGGTTAGTGGAAACCTTGTTACCTGGAGGAGTAAGAAACAGAAGGTGGTCGCTCTGTCGAGTGCAGAAGCAGAGTTCAGAGGCGTAGCTCGAGGGTTAAGCGAAGTTCCTTGGATCAGGAAACTTCTAGAAGACATTGGTTTCTCCCAGAGGGCAGCACCCAGTAAAATTATATGCGATAATACAGCTGCAATACAAATCTCAGAAAATCCAGTCCAGCATGATCGAACAAAACACGTGGAGGTAGATCGACATTTCATCAAGGAAAAACTGGAGGAAAGGATCATAGAGCTCCCGTATATATCATCAAAAGATCAACTCGCATATATTCTCACAAAAGCAGTCAACGGAAATGCTTTTAGTAGCTGTTTGAACAAATTAAGTATTGGAGATCCCACTACTCAACTTGAGGGGGAGTGTCGGAAAGAAGGAAACAAAATAGTATAGGGGCTAGTGTGTAATATGGTGGTCTATATAAACACCATCTTTGTGTAACCCTATTTGAAACACAATACAATTTTTCAATACAATTCAAACCCAAATCAGAGATTACTCTCTATACCAAACAACACTAACAAATAGACAACTTAGAGAAAGAGGTTTGTTTCAACAATACAATACCATTCTTATTGATTCATCAACCTTTTACACAAAGGATTCACAAAGGGTTGGCTGAGTTTGTTAATCACTTAACTACCGTTCTTCTCGTGTCTCCTTTACCGTTCTAACATTTAAAGATTGTTAACTTCTATCCTTGTTTGACAGCATATTAAATTAATATGTTATGATTCTGTTTTCTCGTATCTTTTTGGTGCAAATTTGACCTGTGGAACCTCAGGTCATAACTGCTAGGACTTGGAGACAACAAAAGGCATTTAGAGAATTATAGATGCAAAACAGGAAATCATGTGATTATGAGCTTTTGCTTTAGTTGCATTGTATTATAACAATGTTGTTACATCAAATATGACCATATTTACAATAACTAAAAGCCACATAGGTCCCTCATCCAATCCAACACCGGTTCTAGAAACCTTGCAAATTGCAAGCCCGGCTTGTTTCGAGTCACGCTCGAGTTGCTCGGAATTTTTATATTTATTACTTTTTAAATTTATATATATATTTTAATTTTTCTACCTTTTTTATTTTTAGTTTTATATTTACATTTTTCGTTTTTTATTACTAATTTGTATTTTTTATCATCTCATCATAACCCGAATTTATCCTGACCTAAACCCATACTAACGCAAACTTATCCTAACTTTTTTTTAGTATACCTGTCACGGCCACCGTCCCGGTGTTACCCGGTCCAGGAGCCGCGGGACAGAAACCCGTGGTATTTATTTATTTTGAGTTGACAGCGGAAGTTTTTACAGGATCTTTGAAAACTTGAAAATGTCCAATTATTTTATTTCATGAATTGGGACAACCCCGTAATTTACAATAGAGAAATTTCACGAGGAAATTCCCTGGTTTACAACACATGTTTATTTATTTAACTGAGCCACCACTTCAAGCTTTATTAGTGCTCCGTAGCACTTTTCCTTGATTCACAGTAGGTCACCTGAAACATGTTTTAAAAATATTTTATCAGCGGAGAAATACTTGCGAGTCACTCAAATTTGATAAAACGGCACATAGTTATAAATTACAACATAAGAGCGATTACAATGGCTACTATCTTATTTTTATCTGGCGCCGTGTCACCTCCTGGTGACGATGGTGATACCACTATTGGGTCCTTTCACCCAAGTAGTGATGATTATCACTGTTAGGTTGATGAACCTAACCGTGAGAAATTAGTAATGTGCACAATACCCCACTTGCCAGTGATTCAAGATAACCACGACTTAATCCCTGTAATTATAACTTTGAAAATAATTTGAGGTATTGTAAAACAACTTTGACAAAAAGAGAATGACTCACATTGCAAGTTTAGTCGGGCAGAGTTTAGCCTACTGATAAGCCTGTTAACCTAATTAAAATAACAATGCACACGAAACTAGGTCAGTAACTTAATACAACATTTACGATAACTCACGAGATTAAAACCCTCACAATGAATGACAAAGTGCAACACTTAAACATCCATCGAATTCACGACGAATGACAAAGTATAGCCCGAGTTTGGGCAGCACTTAAACATCCATCGGATAGTTTCAATCGATCGGGCATTGAATCGTAGCAGCGATCGAGTTATTACCCTGTTATCGCGACAGAATGTCTGGATTTTGATTGTTTTGAACGAAACAGTGTATAACTAAGTGTAGGAAACGAATTTTTACGTCAGAACAACGGTGCCATGCAAGTGCCAAACCCCACTATTTATACTGAAAAACCGGCTCCCTCGCGTGGCGCGAGGGGACCCCTTCTAGCATAGGGTAGCCTCGTGACTTACTAGCTTGGCTGAGTCGATGGTTTGATAAAATTCGATTCCTATCGTAAACTGTAAGGATAATACTAATTAGGGAATACCCCCCTGAGTTTTAGGGGCCCTGATCCTAGTTTCGATTGTTCTGAAAATTTTAGGGGCCATGCAATATTACTTGGGGGTCTCAATTAGGGTTTCCTATTGGACAAAATAAAATAAGAAATAGAAGTTTTAAATGAGAGTTGTTACATCCTCCCCACCTTATTAAAATCTCGTCCTCGAGATTTACTGGAACAAGTAGGGATATTTTCGCTTCATCTCTGATTCCAGCTCCCAAGTGTACTCAGGTCCTCTCTTTGAATCCCACTTGACTTTGACCAGTACTAGTCTTTTGTGCTTGAGAAACTTGACCTTTCTGTCTTCTATCTGTAGTGGCTTCTCAACAAATTTTAACTTTTCATTTACCTCTACATCTTGAAGAGATACTACCAGGGATTCGTCAGATAGACATTACTTGAGATTGGATACATAAAATACGTCATGTACCCCAGCTAATTCTTCGGGTAGTTGTAAGCGATAGGCAACTGGTCCTATCCGCTGGATTATTGGGAATGGTCCTACGTACCTTGGACTTAGTTTTCCTTTTTTACTGAACCGAACTACTCCTTTTCAAGGAGAAACTTTCAAGAGTACCTTGTCTCCCACTTGAAATTCTAGTGGTTTGCGTCTATTGTCTGCATAATTCTTTTGACGATCTCGAGCTGTCTTTAGTATTTCCTTGATTTGAGTGATCTTGTTGGTAGTTTCTTGTACTATTTCGGGACCTAATAATTGGCTTTCTCCTATTTCTGCCCAACAAACTGGAGTTCTGCACTTTCGTCCATACAGTGCTTCGAATGGGGCAGCTTCAATGCTTGTATGATAACTATTATTATAGAAGAATTCAATTAAGGGTAGATGATCATCCCAGTTTCCAGCAAAATCTATCACACATGCCCTGAGCATGTCTTCCAGGGTTTGGATCGTCCTTTCACTTTGTCCGTCTGTTTGAGGATGGTAAGCTGTACTTAAATTTAATCGCGTCCCCATGGCTTCTTGGAAACTAGTCCAGAAATGTGAAGTGAAATGATTATCTCTATCCGATACAATAAAGAGTGGAACTCCATGTAAGGATACTATTTCATCTACATACAACTTTGCTAACCTTTCCATGCTAAAGGTTTCTTTCATGGGTAGAAAATGAGCTGATTTGGTTAATCGATCCACAATTACCCAAATTGTGTCGTTACCTTTCCTGGTTTTGGGCAACTTAGTAACAAAATCCATTGTTATGAGCTCCCATTTCCATACAGGCATTTCTAATTGTTGGAGTAAACCCGAAGGTTTCTGGTGTTCTGCCTTAACTTGTGAACAAGTAAGACACTTAGATACATATCTAGCTATGTCCTTTTTCATTCCTATCCACTTGAAATTATTTCTTAAATCTTGGTACATCTTATTATTTCCCGGGTGCATGGTATATCTAGATTTATGGGCTTCCTCTAAAATCTTATTTCTTAACTCTCATTGCTTAGGTACCCAAATCCTTCTTTTGTGGAATTTCCAAATTCCATCAGCTCCTTGCTCTAATTCCTTTATTTTTCCTTTCATTCCTTTAGCATCATCCTTGATTACTGTTTCTTGAATGTTTTTCAGTTGTTCCATTAAATCTAATTGTAAACTTAATCTAAGAGCACGAACTCGCTTTTGCTTTTCGTGATACTTACGACTTAAGGCATCTGCAACTACGTTTGCTTTTCCTTCGTGATATTGAATATCACAGTCGTAGTCACTTAGAATTTCCATCCATCTCCTTTGCCTCATGTTCAATTCTTTTTGCCCAAATATATACTTTAAGCTCTTATGATCTGTATAGACTGTAAACTTACTTCCATACAGATAATGTCTCCAAATCTTAAGGGCAAAAATTATTGACCCTAATTCTAAGTCATGTGTCGTATAGTTTTCCTCGTGCGTTTTCAATTGCCTTGAAGCATACGCAATTACCTTCTTGCGTTAAAATAGCACACATCCTAATCCTAACTTAGAAGCATCACAATAAACTTCAAAATCTTCCGTCCCTTCTGGTAAGGCAAGAATTGGGGTGTTGGTTAACCTTTGTTTTAAAATCCTAAAAGCCTCTTCTTGCTTAGGTCCCCACTCAAACTTAACTGTTTTACAGGTTAGCTTAGTTAATGGCACAGCTATCTTAGAGAAATCCTTAATAAAGCGCCTGTAGTATCCAGCTAAGCCTAGGAAACTTCTAATTTCCGTAGCTGATTGCGGGACCTTCCATTTGGTGATTGCTTCTATCTTGGAGGGATCTACGTGAATACCTTAGTGATTCACCATGTGTCCTAAAAATTGCACCTCTTGTAGCCAAAATTCACACTTCGAGAATTTGGCGTAAAGTTTCTCTTTTCTTAACAAAGTTAAGAGTGCATGCAGGTGCTGACAATGCTCGTCCTGACTTTTAGAATAAATAAGTATATCGTCGATAAAGACAATTACAAATTTATCCAAGTACGGTTTACAGATCCTATTCATCATGTCCATAAATGCTGCAGGAGCATTTGTTAGTCCAAAGGGCATGACTGTAAACTCGTAGTGACCATACCTAGTTCTGAAAGCAGTTTTAGGTATGTCTTCTTCTTGCACCTTCAACTGATGATATCCGGAGCGTAAATCTATCTTAGAAAAATATCTAGCTCCCTGGAGTTGATCAAAGAGATCATCAATCCTAGGTAATGGGTATCGATTCTTAATTGTAACCTTATTTAGTTCCCTATAATCGATACACATTCGCATCGAACCATCCTTTTTCTTTACGAACAACACTGATGCTCCCCAAGGGGATGGACTAGGTTGTATGAATCCTTTACTAAGCAATTCATCTAATTGCTTTTTCAGTTCTAACATTTCAGTGGGTGCTAAACGGTAGGGTGCCTTTGCTACAGGTGCAGTTCCAGGAATCAAATGAATTCTAAATTCTACCTCCCTATCTGGTGGTAATCCTGGTAATTCTTCTGGGAATACATTCGAGTACTCTGATACTACAGGAATTTCCTTAAGTTCCTTACCCTTAGTGCTAATGATTACTGAAATCATATACACTATTCCTTGCTTTCGTTCATAACCAGCAACTTTCATTACTGAAATGAACTTCATGGGTTTACGCGGCTTATCCCCTGTAATCATAATTACTTCTCCCGTGGGTGCACGGATTTCTATTGAATTCTTATCATAAAGGATTCGAGCATGGTTGGCTACTAACCAATCCATTCCTAATACTACATCGAATCCAGCTAAATTCATAGGTAATAGGTTTGCAGAGAATTTATGGCCTAGAAGTTCTATCTTTCCTTCTCGCAAAACCTTATCTATTTTAACAGAATTACCATCTGCCGTTTCCACCGTAAAAATTTGTCTAAGGTTGGTTAAGGGTAGGTTAAGAGCTTGGCAGAATTAAGTATTTATAAAACTTTGATTAGAGTCAAATAATACTTTCGCATAAACGTCGTGAACTAGGAACGTACCAGCTATCACATCAGGGATTAGCTCTGCTTCCTGAGTAGTCAGTTGGAAGGCTCTTGCGTTCTTCTTGGTAGTTCCTTCTGCAGGTTTGGCTTTGTTATCAGCCGGTTTGACCAATTTGGGGCAGTCTGGCCTAAAATGTCCAGCTTCTCCACAGTTGTAGCAGATTGTTGATTTCTTTCTCCTGCAATCTTCTTCTTGATGCCCTGGAATTTTGCAGAAATTGCAATACCCTTTGCATCTTCCAAAATGCTTTCTTTTATAGGTACCGCTGAATGGAGCAGTGGAAGATTGTCCAGTTCCCTTTTTCTTGAAATTACTACTGTTACCCACACGGAATCCTTGGGTAATCTTTTGGGCCACTTCCTTTTTCCGGTTTTCTTCTCTTGTGTGTACCAGCCCGTCAGTTAGGGTGTTAGCTAATTCCACAGCATCGTCAATAGTGCGAGGTCTCGCAGCTTTAACAATATCACGGATTTCGCCAATCAATCCCCAAATATAGCGGGAAATAAGTACCGGTTCTGGTGAAGCCAGGGATGGTACAACTCTAGCATACTCGAAGAATGTCGAAGTATACCCTCGACAGTCAACATCCACCATCCGGTGGTTCAAGAATTTATTCGCCATTTGTTCCTTTTCATATTCGGGACAGAATTTTCTTTCCACTAGACTTTTAAATTCTTCCCAATTCATGGCATAGGCAACATCGCTTCCCTTGGCTTGAAGTACCGTATTCCACCATTCTAGCGCCCCTTCTTTAAAAAGCAGCGACGCGTACATGACCTTGTCTTCCTCGGCACATTTACTTATTTTAATTACTGCCTCGTTTTTTTTCTAACCAACGCAGTGCAGCAGTCGCCCCCTCGTTGCTTGCAAATTCAACTGGTTTACAGGCAAGAAATTCCTTATAAGTGCAACCAGACGTTGCAGCTTTCATTTTCTTAAGGAATGGGGCTTACATCCCATCATTATCGTTATTATTAGTGTTGCCGCCTCCGTTTACACTATTACTGAAATTGTCGCCGTGAGTACGTTTGTGGGAATAATCGGTTGAGGTTCAACTGGATTCCGAGCAGCAGCAAGGATTGCTGGAATAGCATTGGCTATTCCCTGGGTAACAATATTCTCTATATCTTGCCTATTCAGAAATTGATCTCCATTGTTTTGCTCGGATTGATTAACCTCGTTAACTGGTTCATTACCAGCATGTTCCATCTGGTAATTAATATATATATAAGTGATTAGCATAAAATAATTAATAACCAAACATGATCAAACAATCGCACATAATTACATCAACACGTATAGCCAAAATTGTCGATTTTTCGACTTCCATATTTTATATATTTTAATATGCGTCCGTACACACCAGTTATGTTACACAAGTTTTATTTTTAGTTATTTTACACGATTATATTTTTATTATTATATTATTATTATTAAACACACATTCCCACAACCACATACGATCCCGTTAGCTGGCACTTCAGAAACGACGTTCCCTCTCGTCGTATTTCCAGGATATCCTTTCCCTTACTTCTCGGATTCTATTTCCTGCGTCCACTAGCTCCTCGCCATAGTGGTGGAGTTCTGCCAAGTTTTCGGAGCTCATAGGTGGGTGTAGTGGAGGCTCCGGGTCAAACTGAGGGAAAAAGGTATTACGGTTATTTAAAAGATTCTGAAATTGCCAGTCGGTTGTCCACCATTCTTCCAGTTCTCCTGGTAATGGTTGGGTGTGGATAATAGGATCTGGGATATCAGGCTCTAGATCAACTGGATGTTCTGCTTCCGCAGGGTGATTGAAGAGGTTTGCATCGGCAAGTCCGATGAGGTCACTAAGTGCTAGTTTACGATCCAGCTATTCCCAGGATGGCATTTCCTGGGCTTGCCCTGAACTTTCTCCAATCTCCTTTCCTTTGCCTTTATCATATGGATCCTCCGTCTTTATAACTTTCTGTGTCGCTGGTTTCTTCCTGCGCACACACCTCCAGCCCACGAATCTTCTTCTCTTCTTTGGCTTAGGTTTCTCCAGAGGTTGGGCTTGAAATTCCATAGGTTCATCAACGTCGGTCAAATAACCGAAAAAGTCTCTGGAAACTTCCACATTAACAGAATGGAGATTGAGATTCTGAAGAGCTTCAGACAACTCATTCATGCTGTTTAGCAGATATAGAGAAAACACACAAAATTCTAGGTTAAAATGTTGTAAACCCATTTTCACATAATCACAGAACGGAAATCAGAAAAATTAAGTATTTCTAAATACTTAATTGGCTTAAATCAGTGGCTCTGATACCACCTTTTTCTGTCACGGCCCCCGTCCCGGTGTTACCCGGGCCAGGAGCCGCGGGACAGAAACCCGTGGTATTTATTTATTTTGAGTTGACAGCGGAAGTTTTTGCAGGATCTTTGAAAACTTGAAAATGCCCAATTATTTTATTTCATGAATTGGGACAACCCCGTAATTTACAATAGAGGAATTTCACGAGGAAATTCCCTGGTTTACAACACATGTTTATTTATTTAACTGAGCCACCACTTCAAGCTTTATTAGTGCTCCGTAGCACTTTTCCTTGATTCACAGTAGGTCACCTGAAACATGTTTTAAAAATATTTTATCAGCGGGGAAATACTGTCACTCAAATTTGATAAAACGACACATAGTTAATTACAGCATAAGAGTGATTACAATGGCTACTATCTTATTTTTATTTGGCGCCGTGTCACCTCCTGGTGACGATGGTGATACCACTATTGGGTCCTTTCACCCAAGTAGTGATGATTATCACTGTTAGGTTGATGAACCTAACCGTGAGAAATTAGTAATGTGCACAATACCCCACTTGCCAGTGATTCAAGATAACCACGACTTAATCCCTGTAATTATAACTTTGAAAATAATTTGAGGTATTGTAAAAAAAATTGACAAAAAGAGAATGACTCACATTGCAAGTTTAGTCGGGCAGAGTTTAGCCTACTGATAAGCCTGTTAACCTAATTAAAATAACAATGCACACGAAACTAGGTCAGTAACTTAATACAACATTTACGATAACTCACGAGATTAAAACCCTCACAATGGATGACAAAGTGCAACACTTAAACGTCCATCGAATTCACGACGAATGACAAAGTATAGCCCGAGTTTGGGCAGCACTTAAACATCCATCGGATGGTTTCAATCGATCGGACATTGAATCGTAACAGCAATCGAGTTATTACCCTGTTATCGCGGCAGAATGTCGGGATTTTGATTGTTTTGAACGAAACAGTGTATAACTAAGTGTAGGAAACGAATTTTTACGTCGGAACAACTGTGCCATGCAAGTGCCAAACCCCACTATTTATACTGAAAAACCGGCTCCCTCGCGTGGCGCGAGGGCCTGTCGCGTGGCGCTAGGGGACCCCTTCTAGCATAGGGTAGCCTCGTGTCTTACTAGCTTGACTGAGTCGACGGTTTGATAAAATTCGATTCCTATCGTAAACTGTAAGGATAATATTAATTAGGGAATACCCCCCCCCCCTGAGTTTTAGGGGCCCTGATCCTAGTTTCGATTGTTCTGAAAATTTTAGGGGCCATGCAATATTACTTGGGGGTCTTAATTAGGGTTTCCTATTAGACAAAATAAAATAAGAAATAGAAGTTTTAAATGAGAGTTGTTACAATACCTTTCCTGACCGGAACCCATCCTAACCCAAACCCACCCAACTTTGCCCACTTTGCAAACCATAGGTACAAGTTTCCAAAAATTGCTTGATGTTTCCTTCTAAGTTTTAATTAACACCGTTCCTTTTTCCTCTGGTGGGCTTTCAGCTCAAACAAAAGAATGGTCGAATTTAAATTCAGCCCATTTGATCTTTTATTGCAATTGTTTTCCATGTTCGGATGTTCCTATATGTGAGCCGAATCCCATATGTAATATTGAGTTATGGACACCACTCGATTTTCCATTTACTATGATATATTATTCCATATATAAATTAGCAAGTTTTTTTATACATTAGGAGTTGTACCTCAAGTTTGGAGAGTTTTTGAAAAAAAAAAAAAAAAAAAACCTTTTATATTTCACTTTCAACCTAGAAATTTTATCCTTTACATTTTAACCCATTTGAAATTTTTACTTTTAACTCAAAGTTTTTCATCATTCGTAATTTAACACAACACTTTATTATTTACAACTTTGGGTCCCCATACTTTTTATCTTTCGCAAGTTTTTCTATTACATTTCGTTCTAAATTTTGCGAGTTAACATGTCGTAGCATGCATGTGAGGTTCAACGTTTTTTGCTCTATTTTTTCATATTTGACAGACCCGCAATGCGTCTATTTTTTCCCTTTTGAAAGTTCGCCGCAACGGGCCGGTCCTAGATCGACTAAGTTATTATTTTCTACGTTTTACGTTTCTGGTTAATTTCTTCGCATTAACACACTGAAACGGGTGTGCGTGGTTCAACGATTTTAGTCTGCTTTTCGTTTAGTGTAATTTTTACCATTTTATCTATTTTATTTTTACGATGTTAAAAGTCGATGTGGTTGTGGCACTGGTGCTACTTGGCACGGTTTTACGAACGTTTTTAACCTATTAAATTTTTTACTAATATTTTGTTACGGTTTACCCCTCTACTTCCTTTACTTAAAAACTATTTTTTACGTGCATATTTTATGTACGGGTATGTATAAATATGATTTGTTCTACATCACGTAACCTTTTTTTATAGACGAGTCAGGTCAAATATAATACGTTTTCCTTTAAATAAATCATTTTTACGTGCATATTTAAGTGCGTTTTTGTATAAATTCAAGTTGTTCTACGTTTCAACATAGACTTTTTTAGGAAATGATTCATGTCAAATATAATATGTTTTCGTGTTTATTTTATGTATGTTTCGTAAAGTTTGTTTCGAACCGAATGAAATCAAATTGTGGTTTATTTTTCTCCCTTTTTTTCGAAAGCTCTAATTAATCTCTTTCGATTACATGTGCATATTTTCCTTCATACCGTTATGTTTTCTATGTATGAGTTGGGTTACATATAATACGTTATGATTGTTCGATATGAATTTGATTTACTTTACGTTTGATCCAATCACAATGCTTATACAGGTTACATTGAGTTCAACTGGATACGTCGAACTAATACATCATATAACGTTTGGACTAATACATTCAATGTTTACGATTTACCCGCGCCGCAACGCGGGTGGATCTTAACCCTAGTTTAATTTAATTTGAACCATTATATATATATTGTTAACGAGAGCTGATGAATAGTAACTTTATTTTTATAATAATATATAGTTTTTTATTATTTTATTATTTAATATATTATAATAGTTTATTGTTATATTTACTTTTAATAACATATTTTTCTTTTTTTAAAACATATATTTCCTTTACCTTTTTTTAATAATTGTTTTTTTTTTCTTTTTTTGAACATACATAAATTTATCCATTAACTTGATACTTATTTAATAATTTACGTTTATAACTTTTTTTCTAAAAACTTAAGTACGTAGTTGTGCTTGATTTCTTTTCCTGACATTCCGTTATAAGTTTTGTTAAAAACGAATTTGTACTCAAAATAAAGTATTTATTTGGTATCATAAAATGGTACGATGATAAACTAAATCGTTCTAATGGTTTAACTTTCTAAACAACATGCTTTATTTTCAAATCACGTTTGTTTTACATTATCATTTGCTCGGTTTCGCTGCAACTCGCGATACAAAAAACTAGTATTCTTTTATTCTTCATGTTTTTGTCCTTTTAATAGATTGATTGCAACTTATTAGCTCAAATATCTCCTCAACTTATAAAAACTCAAAAAACAAATCAAAGCGATGTATATTGCATTTATTTAATAGATAAAATGAAATAAAGCGTATGTAAAATGCACAGTCACGTAAAACTAACATGTTATCGCAACTGCCCCCACATCGCCCTATCACCGCCACTGCTTCCGTCGTCACCATCTTTACTACTAACCGCCATAAAAACAGATTTAGCAGACAAACCCTTTTTGTATAATTTTTTTCCAATCTTTTTTGTCAAATGACCCAAACCAAATTGATACTTTTAAAAACGATATGTTTTGCCTGAATCCAATACGAACCCATATTAAACTATTACATGACCCCCACCCAAATTTTGTAGCCATTCCACCACCGCTAAAGTTAAAAAGTATAAAAATTTAGAAATCCAAAACTTAAGAGGTGCGATTTTGACTAATTCATCTAGAATCAGGTAGTTTAGGTTTTATAAGTAAAAAAGATAGCCTTTTCAACTTAAATATGCTAATAAATTGGATTAATGTCATAACTTATTTAAACCTATTGATCCAAAATTCTCAACAAATATACCTTGATCAAAAGAAATTTCATTAATTTGAAATAAAATTCAATTTGGTTCATCTTATTTTTCCCTAATTCTCCAATTTGTCATTTTTACACGGTTACTTTTTTTAAAACAAACAATACATAGGGAATTATAAGAACCACATAATATACTCGTATATAATGAATTAGGTTATAAATCCGTGTATTATACACTGTTATACAATAAAAACCATATAATTATATAATCTTATATAATCTGTAAAAAACTTTGTATAACTGACACTTTTATTATCATATGATAGTTCATACAACTAACTTAACTCTATCATAAAACCCGACCTATGTTAATTAGTAATACTGAAAGGGTGGGGTTCGACTACAAACTCCATTTTTTTCTACAAAGTGTACAAAGTTATAAAATACCGCAATTTCAATCATAAAGCACACTAAAAACCCGAAAATAACAGAGTGAAGATCAGTAAAACACAATATCTAAACCCTAGTGGTCCATAAAAACTTCAAACATACCATCGTAGAACTATAAATTGTAACAACCCGAAATTTATAAAACTCTAAATCAGAATTATAAAGTGCTAATTAAACAGGAACCAACTAACTAGGAAATTATAACCCAGTCAGCTACGAGCCTTGTAGTGGCATATAATAAGGTTAAAACACTTAGATTATAAATTAAACAAAGCTAAGGGACCAAACTTGCAAAGATTGAAAGTGGAATGTTGAAATAAGAAATTAACACACCAAACACCCACATACGTGAGTGTCTGGTCGAACAGAACAAGTGAGGGCGACAGGGGTTTCCTTCAAACCCAAAAATCCTCACAAAATTCACAAATTGAAGCCTCTAATCTGCTCTAAATCAAGTTTCAAACATGAATTAGTGATCACCTCGTTGCAGGGATCAAAAGGTATGCAAAATTGTGGTATTTTGTTGCATCTTAAATTCTAGGTTAAATGTGAAAAACGAAAATTCAGCTTGATTACTTGATGCATGGGTGGAATTAGAAGTAACATGATGTTTAGGGATAAAACCCTAGAAGAATTCTTGTTAAAATTAGTATGATGATTCTAGAGATTTTAATCACCATTGTAGGTGATTATTGATTTTGTAAAGACTAGATAAACACTAGGATTATGAATACTATTCTAGTGAAAACTGAATTCATGTGTTAAATTCGGTATTGTTGATGTTGAAATTTAGTGCAAATCGCCTAATCGAAAGAAATGTAGGTGAAAATAACATGTCAAGAACCTAGTAATGATTATGTAAGAATTTGACCCGCTAGGTGTTTGTTGAAACGCCTAAGTGAGGAATAAAATGTTTAGAATCGAACAAAAACGCAGATTTGAATATCATAATGAATTGTCCATTATGAATTATGAAAGAGTTCTAAATTGATGATGAATGGAACTCTTTAGGTAAAGCATCCGGATCCTCAAGTGGACAAGCCGGAAGTGATACACGTTTGAAGGGCACACTTTGAAGGTACGCGACCTATTGTTTCGCTACATTATGTTTAATTGTTAGTCTTACTATGTTATATTGATAATAGGTAAACAAGTGAAACCATTAAGTCATGGACGTGACAAAGTGCCTTAAACAAGTAAAATGGGTCAAAACATGAGTTAGAATTCGGGTTTGGATGTATCTAGCAATGGAGACACCCATTCGGCACCCAAACGGGTCAAAACAAGTTATGTTACAAACATAGAAATATATAACCATCACTTGTGATTGGTTATATAATCAAGTGTAGGTCGTGTAACGGACACACAATTCCATTGCAAAAGCATGAGCCCTTGTAGAGGGATTATAGTTCGGAACATTTGTTTGCCAATCGATTCCGAAAAGCATGATTAAATCCTTAGAATTAAGCATGATAGTTATGTCATGAGCGCTCTCGGGACGGAAGCGAAAGTCATAATTGGTAAACATGGAAACGGGTGATATGGTTGAAATTAAAGATGTCAACAATGCAAGTTAGGGAACTTGTAACAAATGGGTTGAATAAACAAGAGATGAAATAAAAGCCAACTGCTCTTGAAATGATATTTTTATGCAAAACAGGTTGATAAACGCGCCAGTAATTAAATTACGGTCACGTAGGAAAAAGAATCGGCTAAAACGGACGCCCGAGTCAAAAGTTATGCCGATTTAAAGTTTCAAACTTAGAAAAATGGTGCTGGGTCAAATTAGCAGCTCAACACAACAACATTCTGTCGAAAATGCCCTCTGGCGCCGCGCCACGGCCGAACATACTTACCGTCGCGCGACGCGACGGTGCTGGCATCACGCGACGGCCTTCCCCTCTCTTCCTCGCCCGGCGCAACTGAAGTCCCAGCATGAATTTTGTTTGTTTTTGTTATGTTTTGAATATGGAAAATGTTATACTTGATATTTAAAGTGTCAAACTAATAATTTTAAATGGTTTTGACCGTAGGTGAAGATGGAACCTAACCCGGATGTATAGGTTCCAAAACGAATCCGGATCACAGTGGTTGGTTGTTTTAACCCATAACACCTATTGATTAGGTGTTTGAGATATGAAAAGTTAAGAAATATCAAAGATGAAGGGAAGCTAATGGATTAATGAATACAACAAGTGTTGTATTGAATCCAAACAATGAGATATAGCAATAAACAACCTTGGATATCAGATTTAAGCACTAGATCAGCAAGAGAAAGTAACAACACCAATATTCATTCAAAGAGCCAAAAGCTTGCCAAGGTTACAATGTGAGGGCTATTTATAGTGTGTTCCTGATCTGCCAGCAAATTTATAAATTTGCTGGAATCTTATCTACACTAGGTCAGGAACATTACTATTAGAGAATTACAAAACAAGCCCTTGTACATTCTAATTTGCTACTAACTACTATTAAACTTATCCAGCACAAGTATGAACGATCTCAAAAGTTCTAACAATATCCCCCCTAGATCGTTGCATACTTGTCTTCTCATTCTTCATTGATTTCCACTGGATTCTCAGTAGCTTGCTTTTCAGGCTCTTTGGGATTGTCTTCGTTTGTTGAGGTTTCGGGTGGTGCTTGAGTTTCGACTTGCGCGTCCGGAGTTGCTTGAGTAGTAACAGCTTCACAGATAGGTTGATCCTCCATAGTGGCCTCATATGTGGATGAGGCCGGAGGTGATGATGTCGTGGTGGGTTCAGTAGAAGAAACAGGGGTCTTTTCTTTCTTATGTTCATGCTTCTTTTTCTTCCTTGCTTCCTTTTTCTTTTCTCCTTTTTCTTTTCTCTTTTCAATCCTGTCTACCAGATCCAGCATTTCCCTCTTTATCTTCCAGGCTCTTTCTACCGCTCTCTGAAATAGCATAGCTTCTTCAAGATTTGCATTTCCAGCTCCCACGTTTATGGAGCTAGCATTCAACATAGTTAGATCCGAGAGCCCAAACTTAAACACATCCATAGGATCCAAGATCCGAATATCCACGTTTTCGTTGGATCTTATCACAGCCTCGCCAGTTTTGCTATCATAGAACCATTTCTTGAAGTCTTTGAGTGCAACAAAAATTTCTTCAGGTAGTTTAATTCTGGTGACAACTTTAGCAGGGTTGATCACCCACGTCACTTTTCCTTTTCCTGTTACTGGATCTATGGTAGTTTTTGAGACTCTTCGCCTTGGACGCTGAGGCCTGTGATTAGGGAAATTTTTGTTGCATTCTTTAGCGATCAAACGCTCAAAGTCTCCTCCAATGCCTCTTTCTTCTGGATTTAGAATGTCCAGACGGCCCAGCTCACGTAGATCCCACCTGGGAAGAGTAAAGAGATCAAAACCGGTCTGAAAGTACTGGATCACGCCACCTCGTCTCTTCACAACAAACATTCCTCTAAGATTATCATACATCCAACTGATAATCTTATCGGTAGCTTCAGACTTTTCAACTTTGATAACTTGATGGAAATCAGGAAGTCGTTCTCTTTCCTTTTTGAACCATTCAGGGTGCTCGGGAGCAAATGTTTTTCCATTCTCTTGCTCGTATAGAACTTCGTCCTCAAGACCCCATTCAAGAAACTTTGATGGCATATCATTTCTGTCAACTTCTTCGTCACTTTCATCTCCTTCAGTCACTTTTTCCACCGACTCTAAACGCCTTTTCTTCGTTTCAGCCTCTTTTTCTTTTCGAGATGTTTCTTCTTCAATAAAAGCATCGAAGTCAAAGATTTCGTCGAAGGTAAACATTGGCTTGATTTTCATTTTCTCACACATACTTCGCGTCATTCTAAACATTTTCTCCAGTCCTGCTTGCTGAAATCTGATGAATTTGGTCTGTTTAGCCATGTATGCAGTCATTTCTTTGTTTTTCTTCCTTTGATCTTTGATCTTTTCCCTGAGGAGGTTGGTGTCATTCACTTGGTTTTTCAACAAACATATTTCTTTTGCCACAGTTGGACTTGCGTTCTCCACAAGTTTATCGTAAAGCTCTTGGAAGGGACGGATCCTTTGTGGCGGGACATGTGGCTTTGAAAACCTCGTTGGTTTTACCGGAGATACTTTCGAAGATATGTCATCAGTCTTTTTCTTTCCCGCTGAGCCTTCTTCAGGATCTATTAACAGAGTATCAACAAAGTCATTAAGAGACTGCACCTCTTCTGGGATAACTTCAGGTCGTTCGGATGATGACATTTCTAGTCTCTTGAGTCTCCTTTCTTTCTTTTCCCTTTCCTCCAAAGCATGGATTTCTCTCATATCTTTGATGTGTTGCTGCTGTTCTTCAGATTCCGCTGCTCTAAAGCTGTCGCCCATGAATTTTTCTGTATTATCTGGCGCCTTTTTCTTTTTGGGAGGCTCATCCTTATCAATCTCCTTTCCTTTCCTTTTGCCTTTCGAACGATCTTCCTTTTCAGCCGCCTCTGCTTCAGCTTGTGCAATCCTTTGCTGCTTTTCTCGGACTGCCTCTCTATATTTTCGATAAGCTTCTTTGACTAGTGGCAATCTCTCGGCCGCATACATCCAATCGTGCAGCATCACCCATTCATTAGTCTTAATTTCCGTATACTGACGACTTGTTGGTACATGGAAGGCATATAGGTTTCCATCATGTGGTGGATTTTCATACTGATCGTTTATCAGCATCTGAATGAAACGAGGATACATTGCCCAAGTTTTCCCGCTCGCATTCTCTAGCATGTAGTTGAAAATTAGCCCGGAGATATTGAATTTACGCTTCAAGCACAGGCTCAGCATGGCTGCTGACCATTCTAGGTTTAGACCGTCAAATCCACCCTTTCTGTGAGCTAGGCACATAGCAATGACATGAACTATAAATCTCCAGTCTCTAGTCAGTCCATTTCTCTTAATCTCCTTCTTTAGACGAAAGTCTCCTGCGTATCCCATGCCACGGAATCCATCCAACACATCATCCTTGCTTGAAGAGATTGGATCTTGCTCGTCGTCTTTCAGCTTCAACACTTTGCGAATCCTATCTTCAGTGACTTCTACACGTTTGTTACGAACAGTTGAAGTAATTCCTCTCTTGTTGTTTATAGTTTCAGGCTTCGCATGTACCCAAAACTCTTGAATGTGGAGGCGATAAACGGGAACTTCTGCTTCGACTGCAAAGCCGATTCTGCTAGACTGAATCCACCTCGCTGCATCCTGAAAGTCCCGTGGTGTTTGATCGAGATTGATACTCTGGTTGTGCTTTAACGTAGTATCCCAATCAATATTTTTCACCATCTTGATTCTGAAACGCCAAACGATCCAAGTGAGAGAAATGTTGAGATATAAGCGGATATTTACAAGAAAATTTATGAATAAAAGCAATATTTACAAAAAAAATAGAATTAGAATTAAAATCGCTGCCTGGTCGGTGATTGTCTTCGCTGCTAGTCCAGATATAGACAGCGATATCAGCGATGAATAGGATCGACCCACCAGCGAAGACGATCCAGCAGCGACGATGAGATGGGCTTTATCCTCGGAGCGATCTACCAGCGAGGACATATTCTCGAGATAAGTTCGCTAGCGAACTTAGCGAAGACAAGGTTTTGTTTCCGGAAATGATTCAGCAGCGAAGACATTTGTCTCGGCCACTTTACCGGCGAAATAAGAATATTTCACTGGTTGCTCGAACTCACGTTCGAGACTTTTGAAAATCCTTGTTATTTTCGCTGAGTTCGCTATGTTCAAGTCTAATTCGCTGGCATCATCTTTTTCATACTAAACCCTTCTAAAACCCTAACTGTTCAACCCCCTTAATCACTGATTTCCCACAATCAATATACGATTTAGGCGATTTCATTTCATTCCGTAGTGTAACGAAAGATAGTCACATACAAGCAACATATCTCAAACATATCATTAACAGATTTTAGGCATTTTAAGAACAATGTAGAGATAATTGAAGACCCAAACCCATACATCGATTGAGACAAGAAACAAAACTTGAATCCGAACAAGATGAGAATGCAGCGATTTAGTGAGCGATATTACCTGATAATCTTGACTGAACTTGAATCTTGTGTTGATTATGTTAGAAAAATCGGTGAAAAACTATAGAGAGAGAGTGTCCGGAGACTTAGCGAAGACGATGATGAAATGATTTGAGAAAAATTTGAAATGTGACGGTTATGAGATTTTTATACCTTGATATCCGTACCGGGCGAAATAGCGAATTCGCTGGAATCTTAATTTCGCCCACTTTGATGAGTTTTCAAAACGGTTTTAATTTCGCTTGGAAATTTCAAACTTTCTCGAAAAGCGTGCCCAGTATTGTTTAAAAACACCGAGAATTACGAAATATTTACAAAACAGAGAAAGTTGGGCCATTTAGACTTCGAACTTGGAACTTCTTGAAACGTTCAACGCTCGGTGACTTACCTGTAGAGAATCATATCGCCAACACTTGCCAAATCCTTATTTATTATTATTATTAATAAATACTAACCAGGGCACAAGAAAAAAAACTGTCAGTATGTTTGTCCGCTTAAATCCATGCATCCTTCTTTCAACATGCCTTCGGAGAGCGCTTTTATCATGTTTTCGGTAATATTGACAAGACTTCTATGGCCCCCACACGAGCTATTGAGAATAGAAACATTACGCCCGTGAGTCCCACATCAGGACATACCCCCGCGATCAAGGTATGCACAAAGGTTCTTCATAACAGGTGAGTATATTGGATCCATTCATTTCAACGATAGAACGGAGATCAGGTCTGTACTTTCGTACAACAGAGATTCCAAGATCTATCGAGGGCGAGACAGATAGCTCGGTGAACAGGTCAGTACTTTTGTACAGCAGAGAGACCGAAACTAATCCATCAAAAGGTTTTTGGCCACGAAAGGCACTTATTATTAGAGGGTTTGGCCTTTTTTTTTTTTTTTTTTTTTTTTTTTTTTTTTTTTTTTAAGGCGCTTATTGTGAAGGGATATCATAGAAGTTCTAGGTCAGCATGTATCTGGATGCAGCAGAAGACCAACTATGATAACCCCCGAATGGAAACCAATATAAAGACCCGAGATTTCAGACTTTGGCAATCTATCAACACAAGATTTAAGACCATTAAGCCATATGCCGCAACGTGTTACCCACAAGGTGCGTAATGCCTGAGAGAAGCCAGAATCCTTGTGTAGATCTTATGTTTTGCTCCCTAACAGCAGTTTACTCGTCGGTGTTGCTGAATCTACCGACACGTCGTTGCTTGGTACCCCGATTTCTTTTTGTTT
Organism: Helianthus tuberosus; assembly: GCA_030545235.1. Classification (NCBI taxonomy): domain Eukaryota; kingdom Viridiplantae; phylum Streptophyta; class Magnoliopsida; order Asterales; family Asteraceae; genus Helianthus; species Helianthus tuberosus. The sequence goes on from CM060396.1 coordinate 11,879,488, forward strand.
TGTTTTCTGTTTTGCAGGAAATAGCAAAGCGTTAGCAATTTTTCTATCATTTCCTCTAACAGGAGTCAGAAACAAGCATCTCGTTTTGATTTTCTGGAATATCCCCCCTAAAATCTTTATTTTCGAAAGTCCATTTGCCCGAAAATGAAATTTTAAGAATCAGAAAATATTTTTGGTGGGCAACGCTGTACGATACCTGTTCTACTTTCAACAAACGTTTTTTTTTTTTTTTTTTTTTTTTTTTTTTTTTTGGAAAAACTATGAACAGGGATAGTGTATTTACGGAAGCTTTTGGACACAAGATTCATTTCCATTCAAGGAAATTTACCATCTCCAACCAGGTTACCAGCTGGTTGAATCGCGTTTTGTCGAAAGCTTTAGTGAAAATGTCTGCCCGTTGCTGGGTTGTATCCACTGGTACCACTTGAATGTAACCTTTCTCGTACGCATCTCGAATTGCATGAATGCGAATTTCGATATGCTTCGTTCTGGAGTGGTGGATGGGATTCTTCACAATTCCCAGACATGCCTCATTGTCGATGAATATAGGAGTCTTCATGATGTTGATTCCATAATCCAACAGCTGATTTTGTATCCAGAGAACTTGTGAACAGCAACTGTAGGCCGCGGTGTATTCTGCTTGAGCGGTTGAGGTGGACACAGTTGTCTGTTTCTTGCTTTGCCATGAGATCAGACGATTTCCCAAGAATTGGCATCCTCCTGATACAGACCTGCGATCTACTTTACAACCTGCATGATCACTGTCAGAGTAAGCAATAAGATCAAAATTACTATCTTTAGGATACCAAAGGCCTAGTTTCGGCGTTCCTTTAAGATAGCGGAAGATGCGCTTTACAGCTGTTTCATGAGATTCCTTGGGATTAGTCTGAAAGCGAGCACAGAGACAGACTGCCCACATTATGTCGGGCCTGCTAGCTGTTAAGTACATCAGAGATCCAATCATCGAGCGGTAGAGGGACTTGTTTACAGGTTTTCCCTGAGGATCTAGAGTGAGCTCTGTCTGAGAAGCGAATGGAGTACTCGCAACTTTGCAGTCGTTCAAGTTGTACTTTGCCAGAATATCCCGAATGTACTTGGCCTGATGAATAAGAATCCCGTCTTCCTTTTGCTTCACTTCTAGCCCCAAGAAGAACGTCAGTTCTCCCATCATGCTCATTTCAAACTGAGCCTTCATGACAGACTCGAATTCTCTACACAGTTCCTCGTTGGTTGACCCGAAGATGATATCGTCCACATAAATCTGAACTAGCATTATGTCTTCTCCGACTCTTTTGGTGAAGAGAGTCTTGTCGATCGTTCCTCTGGAGTACTCATGCTTCAAAAGATAAGTTGACAAGGTTTCGTACCAAGCACGTGGAGCTTGGTGAAGACCATATAGGGCTTTGTCCAACTTGTAGTAGCGACCTGGAAAATGAGGATCTTCGAAACCCGGAGGTTGACACACGTAGACTTCTTCCTTTACTTTCCCATACAGAAAGGCGCTCTTTACGTCCATCTGAAAAACTTTGAAGTTTCTGTATGATGCGTAAGCCAGGAATATTCTGATGGCCTCCAATCTTGCAACTGGAGCGAAAACCTCTTCGTAATCAATTCCTTCTTCTTGACGGTAACCCAGCACCACTAATCTGGCCTTGTTCTTGATTACTACTCCACGATCATCCATTTTGTTACGAAAGACCCATTTGGTACCGATTGGAAACTTTCCTTCGGGTAGGTCGACTAGCTCCCAAACTTTAAGCTTCCTGAATTGAGATAGTTCTTCTTGCATCGCCTGAACCCAACTGGAATCTTGAATAGCGTCTTCGATGTCCCGTGGAACTGATTGCGACAGAAAAGCTGCAAATAGCCCTTTGTTGATGCTTGATGATTGCCCGCGTGTACGCACTCCTTCTTCGACTGCGCCGATAACATTTTCAAGAGGATGATTTCGATTTATCTTGTATCCAGCATTAGTCAGAGCTTCAATTTGCTGCGGAAGGTTGGTGAAGTGTTCGTCCACATAAATCACTGGTAGATCATCTTCTTGTGTTGGTTCATCCACGTTCGCCTGTGAAGAAGAAGCACCGTTTTCAGGGGTGTTCTCAGGCGAAGTGTCACCAGTTGCTTCATCCGCAGAGAGAAGTGGATTAGCAGAGAATGGAGTGAAACGGGTAGTGAATGGAGTGAGACCAATATCTGAAGTATCAAACAGAGGTTCAACTTGAGCGACTTCTGCAGGTTCTGCTTCTGGAACATCTTCTGGAATTTCGAAGGTGTTGAAGATCACACCCACATCATAAAACCAGTTGGGAGTACTTCCGGTGTTAGTGTAATTTCCTTCTTGAAAATCAACGTAGTACGACTCAATCACCATCTTTGTTCTTTTGTTGTAGACTCTGTAAGCTTTCTGAGTGGATGAATATCCCATGAAGTAGCAGACATCACCCACTGCTTCGAACTTGATGAGATTCTCTTGAGTGTTTAGAAGAGTGCACGAGCATCCAAATGGTCTGAAGAAATCAATAAGCGGCTTTCTTTTGAAAAGAAGTTCATACGCCGTTTTTCCATGTGGTTTTACAATAAGAACCCTGTTCAGAACGTAGCAAGCCGTGTTAACTGCTTCTGCCCAGAAGATGATTGGAAGCTTTGAGTCCACTAACATGGTCCTTGCGGCTTCAATCAATGTTCTGTTCTTGCGTTCAGCAACCCCATTTTGTTGAGGAGTTCTGGCTGCACTGTATTGAAGATGAATTCCCTTTTCTGCACAGAAGGATATGAAAGTTTGATTTTTGAATTCCGAGCCATTATCACTTCTGATTGACTTCACTTTTAATTTGGTCACGTTCTCGATCAAGGGAATGAATGCCTTGAGAATTTCCGCTGTTTCACTTTTAGCTTCAAGAAAGTAGACCCAAGAAAACCGAGAGAAATCATCTGTAATCACCAAACAATAAGAACTTTTAGCAAGACTTTTAACACTGATTGGACCAAAAAGATCCATATGCAACAATTGAAGAGGTGCCGCAATCGTGTTCACTGCTTTGGACTTGTGCGGTTTCTTATGCTGTTTTCCCTGGGCGCATGCAATGCATTTTTCAGAAAATGGAAATTCCTTAATTGGAAGACCTCTAACTAAGTTTAACTTAGAAAGTTTGTTCATATTTTTGAAATTAACATGCCCCAGTCGCCTATGCCAAAGCAGTGATTCAGATTCTGAAGCCTTAGAGATCAAGCAGGTTAAGTTGTCATTTGTCTTAGCGTTTTTCATGTTGAGCACGTATGTGTTGTTTTGTCTTGGAGCTGTGAGCATGATCATTTCAGCAGGAACAACATATCCGGGCTTCAGAAATAAGCATTCCATGTCATTGAAAAGCACCGATATTCCTTTATCACAGACTTGAGAGACACTCATGAGATTGTAGCACAACTCCGGCACATAGTTGACATTCTCCAGAGTGAGGGCTTCAGACACCACATCTCCTACTCCAACAATCTTTCCTCCCTTCTCGTCTCCAGCGAAAGATACGAAATCACCATCAATGAAGCGAAAATTCTTTAGGAGTTCCTTCAGTCCTGTCATGTGTCGTGAACATCCGCTGTCTACGTGCCAGATGTATTCCATGAGCATGCGGAGCCATTTCTGGAGTTTATTCTGATATACACAAAAGCACAAATATACAAATTAGTTAGTTTTGGGAACCCAGATTTGCTTCATTTCGAATCTATCGTGATTTTGACCCACTTTGGCCTCTTTTTGTTTCCAAAAATAGGCCGTTGACTCAACCAGATTTTTAACAGACTTCTTAAGATAATTTAGCTGATATGTGACGTTTGTAAGAAAATCATGCTCTGGTTTAGAAAGCTTCTTGGTTTTACAATGTTTCGCTGTATGTCCTAAATGACCACAGCGAAAACATCTTTTATGTCTGGGTCTTTTGGTGTTAGAAGACGATGTATGTGATGAGTGTCTTGAGCTTTCTGCTTTCTTCATCTTCTTGTCAACTCTGCTTTCATCTTCTGAACATTCTTCATCATTGTCATAATCAGACGAGCTTTCGGACGTTTGATATTCACTTGAGTCATGTTCTTCACTTGCTTCGTAAATTGAATCATTGCAGCTTTGATCTTCGCTTGAACTTTCTGGATTTTGGTCTTCAATAGTTTCAGCACTTGAACTTTCTGAGTTTTCATCATTTGTTGTGTGATCTTCACTTGAGGTTTCTATGCTTTCACTGTCTGTTGTTTCTGACATTTGCTCATCTTCATGGCTTGAAGTAGTGCTTGAATCTTCGGTGCATCGATCTTCAGTGACTTTCTCTTCAGAATCTGTCATACCTGTTCGAGATGGAATAAATTCTGGAATTTCCTCGGTGAGGAATTTTCCAAAACTATTCCTTTTCAATTCTGGCACAAATACAGGAGATTCACATACAACTTTATCATCACAAAATGCAGAATTTAAATCATGACATTCAAACATAGTATGTTCACGATCAAGGGTCTCAAATGTAGGCGCATGGCCCTTACAGTCATCCGAAGATTTAAATTTAGGCACTCGGCCATTACAGTCATCCATCCTACTTAAATTATTACATTCATCCTTAACATTGTTTTTCTTAGAACAATTCCAGACGAACCAGTTAACGGTGGAATAACTGTCGCCTGAATATCCGATTCCTATTTTTGAACCGCCGCAGTCTCCTTCCTCATCGCACACATCTTCTTTACACACAATTGGATCTGCATTACTCTTAGAAAAGTTAGCGGTTGTTTCGTTTTTACAAGAATCGTTTTGTTCTATAGAAATTTTTTCATCAATGAGATCATTTTCGGGATGAGGAGTAGGTATAGGCACATAGTTTTTGCTATGTGGTGGAAGAAAGAGTTTTCGTTCGTTTCCTTGCCTATCCTTATACCCTATCCCGTCTTTCACATACGTTGGTCGTTGGCAGTTTTTGATGTCAGTAAAGGCCTTTTGACTGACATTCCATTTATCAATGATAATTTGCAATTTGTTAGTTTCATTTAAGGCCTTTTCTAATCTATCTGTGAGATCGTTAATGATGAAATCTTTTCTAATCACAAATTCTTTTAGAGTTTGCATCTCAGCTAAAGTTGAATTCAGCTTTCTCTGATATGCGGCCTCGTTTAGTTTAAGTTCTTTATTCATTTTTAAGGCCTTGTCTTTTTGTCTCTCAAATTCTAGATTAAGAGACTTGTAATGTGCCACGACATCAACGCATGCTGGTGTGCATAATTTTTCTTTGAAACTGAGCGGAATGCTGTTTACCAAGTCCTTGTCAGCTTTTTCTTTTGATGAGTCTGCTTTCATGGCGGCTGCTGGGAACTTTTCTTTTCCTTTCTTTTGATCAGTTGCCTCTTTCGAAACATGCTCCCCAGCTTCTCCACACTTCTTTTCATTTTCAGGTTCCACTGGAGTGAGAATGCTTTTCAACCCTTTGTCAGCAGTATTGTCTCCTTTTGGGATTCCGGGTGTCTGCCTCGATGAGGATTCACTTGAGATCTTAGCCATCAGAGCTTTGTTGACTTGCTCCTTTGCTTCATTAATTTCTTCACTCCAATCATAGTCTTCAACGACTAAAGCTTTTGGCGTGCTGGGAGACGCGTTGTTCTTGTTATCTTCGACAGTGATTTGCTTTACAGCAGGAGTAGTTTCACTGTTTCCTTCTTTCAACAGAGGACACTCCCGCTTGAAATGGCCAAGATTCTTGCAGTTGTAGCACCTAAGTTTGGATTTGTCAAAACCAGCCTTTCCCAGACCCAAACGCTTTCCTGTCTTGTCTTGAAATTTCTTCAGCCTCAAGGTGATCATGGCCATTTGCCATTTCAGATCCATTTCCTCCATATCATCTGGATCAACTTGATACATGTCTTCAGCAGTGAACATCTCCTTTTTCAGTTCTCCAGACATCAGGGCTTCATAGCTGCTCAGAAATGTGTTGAAAAGTGCCACATTTTCGGTGGACACTTTCAAAGCTTGAGTGTCAACACTGATAGTCTTCTCAACGAGTTGTGGAGCTTTCGATGCGCTAGCAGAAGCGTTGGCGTAGATTAGGTCAGAAGCTTGTGGAAGAGTACCACCTGAAGCTAGAAATGCTACATTTTTCAATCCAGCAGAGGTTTGAGCAGACTTTGGTGGGTAACTGGCAGTGGGACTGGCAGTGTTCAATTCTCTTTTGCTGACATCCATTTCAAAGGCTCTTAAGGTGTTGATCAAGTCGGTCAGAGTAACAGGATTTGGATTGTTGAGGAAATCCTTCTTGATCATCATGCATTGTAGGCTCCATTCCTTGGGAAGAGAATCTAGCAGTTTCTTAATTGCAGCACGGTTTGTGACAGGATTTCCCGCTTTCTTCATTTTGGTCATCATATTCAGAAAGCGACTGATGTGATCAGAAAGACTTTCTCCGCGAACTCCACAAAACATGTCATATTGTTTCTGCACCATATCTCTCTTGCTTTCAATCAACTCTTCATTTCCCTCGTAGTACTCGATCAATGCATTCCAGAGTGCATTTGCAGTTCGGTGTTCTTCAAACATGTTGCAGTCATTAGTTGATAGTGCCATAGTTAAAGCAGCATGAGCACGACGATCACGTTGGATTAGAGCCTTGTCTTCATCAGTGAAGGTGGTTGCATCACGGTTGGCCACCACCGCATCTCCTTGAACAACCGTTGGAATGTGGGGTCCAGCGGTGACAGAGAGCCACAGATTGTAGTCCGTGTACTCGAAGAACGATTGAATGCGAGTCTTCCAAGTGCTAAAGTCTTCAGCCCCTTTCAACTTTGGCGGCCGAGTTGTGGTTCCGGTTTCAAGTTCCGCTTGGGCAATTGGACTTAGTTGATTCAACGACATTTTTGCTTGTTTTAGACAAAATGGAGCTGAACAGAACTTAATTTCGCTGACAAGTCACCGAAAACCAGTGAAAAGATTAACTTCGCCGATGACCGAAAGATCCTGATCGACTTCGCTGACAGATGCTCACCTTCGCTGGTGCTATAAGGGATCCTGCACGAGCGAATCCGATAACTTCGCTGACAAAACACAACACAAACAATCGTGAGGTTAATATCACCGATTACCGTGATAAGAACGCTGTGGTTCGCTATCACGGTTCTCGAAGTCGCCTTCGATAACTTCGCTCAAGGGTCACTGGACACTATTTCGCAAATAATCACTAATTTCGCTCGAATGACGATCGTCGAAGTTAATGATCCTGCGATGAGTTTCTAAAAGATTTGATAATTTTCGCTATCTTCAACGCTGAGTTCGCTGTATTCAACAATTAATTTCGCTATCTTCAAAAATTGTTCGCTGTGTTCAAAATAACTTCGCTAGACAGAGGGTTTAACACGAACTAAAACCCTCTAATCTCTCGAAAACAGCTCAAAAACCACCTTTTGATACATCAAAATGTCCAAAATGACTCCCTAATCATGTATTAACAACAACCTATCAATTTAAACACACCAAATCAATCCATTTTAAGTCCAAAAATTTGAAAACTTTGAAAAACCTTCAAAACAATGAAAAATCTCAACAAGAACACAACAACCAAGAGCACAAAGGCTCTGATACCAAATTATAGGTTCCAAAACGAATCCGGATCACAGTGGTTGGTTGTTTTAACCCATAACACCTATTGATTAGGTGTTTGAGATATGAAAAGTTATGAAATATCAAAGATGAAGGGAAGCTAATGGATTAATGAATACAACAAGTGTTGTATTGAATCCAAACAATGAGATATAGCAATAAACAACCTTGGATATCAGATTTAAGCACTAGATCAGCAAGAGAAAGTAACAACACCAATATTCATTCAAAGAGCCAAAAGCTTGCCAAGGTTACAATGTGAGGGCTATTTATAGTGTGTTCCTGATCTGCCAGCAAATTTATAAATTTGCTGGAATCTTATCTACACTAGGTCAGGAACATTACTATTAGAGAATTACAAAACAAGCCCTTGTACATTCTAATTTGCTACTAACTACTATTAAACTTATCCAGCACAAGTATGAACGATCTCAAAAGTTCTAACAGGATGGTGATCAAGCTATTATCAAGAACCGAACGCACTAAACGAAGCTTCCGCACTTGATCTATTTTGTCTTAGCAATATGTAGATACTTGAACTATGTTTTCAAACGTTATCTAGTAGACACTTGAAGTTATGTTTTGTAAGTTTAACGGATAGTTTGTTTTTAACAGGAATATTAGGATCAAATATGGTCCTTCAAAATCATGAAAGTTTTTGTAAACTCTAAATTTTGTACTAAATGCAAGTTTTGTATCATTAAACTAGTTATATTAAACCGGGTCTTACAAGTTGGTAATCAGAGCTAAGGGTTGTCAATAAAGTGTGTTCGGTTCAAGCTTGATCAAGCATCCGGTAAGAGTTAATTGTTTAAGTAGATTCGGAGAATATAGAAATGAAACATGAACAAATATGCATGAAAAGAGTGTGTAAGTTCACTCAAACACAAGAAATGCATGAAACAAGAACGGTCGAATCAAGTTATGAACTTGATTAAACCAAAACAAGTAAATCATATATTATAAATGAAATGTTTAACGGTCAATGTAAACATTTCAGTATTAAAGATGGCGGACGAAGGTAACGTTGATACGGTGCCGAGAGTCACCGAGCAAACAAGAGAAGTGATTGCCGAGGAGGTTGGAAAGGCAATCGAAAATAGTTTGTCTGGTTTCATCGATAAGATCCAGAACACGGTACTATCAGTGGTTGAGGAAAGAATCAAGAAATTGGAGGATAATGCCAATTTAGCAAAGGAAAAGTCATGAGGACGAAAGCCTTGTACATACAAGGAGTTCATGGGGTGCAAACCGCCAGTCTATAATGGGGAGGTTGACCCAATCGTATGCCAGCAATGGCTAAGCGATATTAAAGGGGTATTCGAGAGGACCCATTGTGATGAAGATGACTACGTAGCTTATGGTACGGATCAATTAAGGGGTCAAGCGAAAAACTGGTAGGATAACAAAAAGAAAGAAATTGGAAGCGAAGCAGCCAAGACTATGACATGGGATGAATTTAAGGCGCCGTTTCTTAAACACCACAGTTCGAAGGCGGTCATAAATCGAATCAAGGAAGAGTTCATGCAACTTAGGCACAAGGGTGAGTCCATAGACAAGATCACGGGAACATTTATGGATAAAATGAAGTTTTGTGATGAACTGATAACAAACGAAGAACAGAAGATATATTATTATTACAATATGTTGAGCACCGAGTATAGGGAGTTTATGACTCCTTCAAAATACGAGACCCTTACCGAGATCATAAATGTTGCTCGAGAACGGGATATCGAATTGAGAAAGCAGGTTGAACGAGGTGAACGGAGGGCTCAAAATGTCAATCCGAGCCCTACCAAGAAAGCGCGAACGAACGAAACAGTGAAGAAATCGGATGCGAAAGGCGGGTCGCCAAATTGCAAAATCTGTGGAAAGGGTCATAGGGGCGAATGTCGCTTCAAGGATAAGCCTTGCCCCATATGTCAAAAAACGGGGCATATGGCTTCATCATGCCCGGAAAAAGTGACGGTTTGCTACAATTGTTATCGACCGGGTCACAAGGAATCGGAATGCTCGGAACTAGTGGGAAAGAAAGATGGGCAAGACACGAAAGCTGAAGCCCCGAAGGCAAAGGCTAGGTCTTTCCACTTGACTGTCGTAGAAGCAAAAGTTGAACCCGAAGTGGTTTCAGGTATATTTACTGTAAACTCGATTCCTGCGCGTATATTATTTGATACAGGTGCGAATAAATCCTTTATTTCATATGGGTTTATTCAACATCCTTCATTTGTTCTAACAAAATTACCTATGCCTTTAGAAGTAGAGATAGGTAATAACAAGAGTTTTATCGTTTGTGATGTATGTGAAAACTGTAAATTGAGCATTGACGACGAAGAATACACAATAGACTTGATCCCAATGTCGTTGGGAGAATTTCAAGTGATCGTGGGTATGGATTGGCTGTCCCGATACCATGCAAAGGTGGCATGTTTCCGAAAGGAAATAAAACTGACTTCTCCTAGCGGAAAGCACATTACGATATACAGTGAAAAAGGGGGTAACCCGGTGATATGCACGATGCTAGAAGCTCACAAACTTATGAAACATGGATGCAAGGCATATATGGTATACGCAAGTGAATCGGAGAAAGAATCCCTCAAAATCAGAGATGTGCCAGTGGCATGCGATTATGAAGATGTGTTCCCGGAAGACTTGCCGGGAATACCACCAGAACGGAAGGTAGAGTTCGGAATCGAATTGATTCCGGACGCAAAACCTGTGGCCAAGGCACCGTATCGGCTCGCGCCGTCAGAACTACAAGAACTGATGTCTCAAATCCAAGAATTGCTCGACAAGGTGTTTATCCGACCGAGTGTATCCCCGTGGGGCGCACCAGTACTATTTGTACTGGTGCAAGGATGGTAGTATGCGTATGTGTATCGAATACCGAGAGTTAAACAAATTCATGGTGAAAAATTGATACCCACTTCCAACAATTGATGACTTGTTTGACCAGTTACAAGGAGCGAGTTGGTTCTCAAAGATTGATCTCAGATCGGGTTATCACCAATTGAAAGTCAAGGAGGAAGACGCACCAAAGACAGCCTTTCGTAGGCGGTACGGGCATTATGAGTTCCTTGTGATGCCCTTTGGGTTGACTAATGCACCCGCGGCTTTCATGGATCTCATGAACCGGGTTTGCAAACCTATGCTGGATAAGTCGGTAATTGTATTTATCGATGACATTTTAGTGTATTCGAAGAATGAAGCTGAGCATGTTTACCATTTGCAAGAAGTTTTAGAGACACTCAGACGAGAAAAGTTGTATGCAAAATTTCCAAAGTGCGCTTTCTAGTTATGAGAGGTGCAGTTTCTCGGGCATATCATTAGTGCCGACGGGGTACTAGTGGATCCGTCAAAAGTAGAAGCAGTGTCAAAATGGAACACTCCAAGGAATCCCTCAGAAATCCGAAGCTTTTTAGGGCTCGGGGATATTATAGGAGATTCATACAAGATTTCTCCAAAATTGCTTTACCACTGACCAAATTGACTCGCAAGGAGGAAAAGTTTGTATGGGGCATCAAGCAAGAGGAAGCCTTCCAAACACTCAAAGAAAAGTTAACTCACGCTCCAGTGCTAACGTTACCGGAAGGAGTTGATGACATGGTGGTTTACTCGGATGCGTCGCATTCGGGGCTCGGATGTGTTTTAATGCAACGAGGCAAGGTCATAGCCTACGCCTCGAGGCAACTGAAGATCCATGAAAAGAAATACCCTACTCATGATTTGGAGCTGGCCGCAGTAGTATTCGCCTTAAAAATATGGAGACATTATTTGTATGGGGTAAAATGTACAATCTTCACTGACCATAAAAGTTTGAAATATTTCTTCGATCAGAAGGAATTAAACATGAGACAAAGGCGGTGGTTGGAAACGGTCAAGGATTACGATTGTGAAATACATTACCACCCGGGGAAAGCCAATGTAGTAGCAGACGCGTTAAGTCGAAAGACAGATTATGCCCCGATACAAGTACAATCAATGCAGCTTATTGTGACCTCGGGCCTACTAGAACGAATCCGAGAAGCACAAGTTGAAGCAGTGAAGGTAGAAAACTGGAAAAAGGAAAGAGTTGTCGGCCAATTTAAAGATCTTGAAGAAGGCAATCACGGTTTGAAAACATGTTTCAACAGAATCTGGGTGCCTAACACATGTGGAGTTAAAAAGCTTCTACTAGATGAAGCTCACAAATCCCGTTATTCCATCCATTCGGGAGCGACCAAGATGTATAATGACTTGAAACAAAACTATTGGTGGCCCGGAATGAAAAGAGATGTAGTGAAATACGTGGAGATGTGCCTGACATGTCTACAAGTCAAGGCGGAACACCAAAAACCATACGGTAAGCTTCAACCGTTGGAAATTCTGGTTTGGAAATGGGAACATATTACAATGGACCTATTAACCAAACTACCAAGGACGAACCGCAGATTTGATGCAATATGGGTGGTTGTTGATAGATTGACAAAGAGTGCTCACTTTATTCCAATACGTGAGACTTACATGTCAGAAAAGATGTCGGAGGTTTACACTAATGAGATAGTGGCACGCCAAGGAGTACCGGTATCCATCGTGTCCGATAGGGATACCCGGTTCACTTCAAATTTCTGGCGAGAGTTTCAAGAGCAAATGGGAACCAAATTGTTCATCAGTACTGCGTACCATCCTCAGACGGATCGACAGAGTGAAAGAACAATACAAACGTTGGAGGACATGCTTCGAGCATGTATTATTGACTTAAGAGGTAGTTGGGATGTTTATCTACCTTTGGTCGAATTTTCATATAACAACAACTACCATACTAGTATCGGGATGGCACCGTATGAAATGCTTTACGGTAGGAAGTGCCGGGCCCCGGTGTGTTGGGGTGAGGTGGGTCCACGTGAACTCGCTCACAAAGATATAGTTCGAGCTACTAACGAAAATATTGAGGTGGTTCGGGCACACTTGAAAGCGGCACAAGATAGACAAAAGTCGTATGTAGACAAAAGGTGAAAACCGATCGAGTTTCAGGTTGGCGACAAGGTCATGCTCAAGGTATCCCCATGGAAGGGGGTTATCCGATTTAGAAAGAGAGGAAAATTAAGCCCAAGATTTATTGGGCCGTTTACAATTGTCCAACGAGTAGGGAAGGTAGCATACCGCCTTGAACTACCGGAAGAATTAAGCGTAATTCATAGCACATTTCATGTGTCACATCTTCGGAAATGTTTAGCGGATGAAACAACCTATATCCACTACGATGACATCGAGGTGGATGATAGACTTAACTATGTAGTGAAGCCCATTGCGATTTTGGATCGTAAGGTAAAAATCTTAAGAAATAAAGAAATCAATCAAGTAAAGGTCAAATAGAAACACCGGAAGGGTTCGAATACCACATGGGAATCCGAGGAGGAGATGCAACGACTCTATCTGACGCTATTCGGTACGTAATTAGGTTTCGGGGATGAAACCCTTTTCAAGGGGGGTGGACTTGTAACAACCCGAAATTTATAAAACTCTAAATCAGAATTATAAAGTGCTAATTAAACAGGAACCATCTAACTAGGAAATTATAACCCAGTCAGCTACGAGCCTTGTTAGTGCATTACGTCTATTGACTTCGTCTTGTATCATGTAACGTAATAGGATAGGTTAGGATATCCAGTGCACGAGGTTCGAGAATCGAAATTTAGAAGTTAAGTGTGTGATTTCGCTCATATGGACACTGTCCATAAAAGCGAAACCATATCATCATATTTCGCTCATATGGCAGGTCATATAAGCGAAACCCCAACATCTATATATAGTGCACATGTTAGTTCATTTGGCACGGATCCAGAAATTGTAACGAAGTGCTGCCAGATTGTTCTCAGGTTGTATTCATTGTTAATATCAATCAAAGAGACAGATTATATAGTATCAAGCTGTTTCTGTGTCTAGTTTACTGATTCCGCCTTTAAACTGGATGTAAAACTCTTCTGAACGACTCAGTCGGGTCAAACAACGATCCAACAAGTGGTATCAGAGCACAGGAAGAAGAGTTTAGCTTGATTTCAATCACATTATGACTTCTACACCTGCTTTCTTCATTTCAGAGAATTTTATTGGTCAAAACCGGATCAAAATTTCATATTGTGTGTAAAATTGGACATAGATAAACCCTTGAAAGTTTCACATCTTAATTCGGACTAAAAATGGACTAAAAGTGGTTCGGACTAGGTTTCGCTTTTACGGACAAGGTGTAATTTCGTTCTTCTGAACATAAAGGTTTCGCTCATACGAACACCAAAGACCCTGGTTTCGCTTATATGTCACCTAATTCCGCTTATTTGACAACTTGGTTTCGCTTTTGTGGCACAAGATCAAGTAGTTTCGCTCATAAGGTCACAGGTGGTTTCGCTTATAAGTACATTTGAGATTTCTCTTATTTGAACAAAGTAATTTCGCTCCAGTGACACATGGTTTCGCTTATAGGTCAACCTGATTTCGTTTTTGTGGACTAGATAAGTGTGATTTCGCTCCAATGACATACATGTGATTTCGCTCAAATGGCATACATGTGATTTCGCTCCAATGACAGTCTAATTTCGCTCTTGTGTCAAACTTTAAGTTGATTTTGCTTCAAGGGTCCTTAAGTGATTTCGCTTCAAGCGTCAATCTGATTTCACTCAAGTTTCTTATTTCGCTCAAAAGTGAACTTTTTCGTATCGAGATTATTTCACGTCGATCGAGTATCAGTCTGTTACAATTTATTTGTTATTGATTGTACTGATTGTTTGTTTGTTTGTTTCTCAGGTTTACATCATGGCTGAGGAATTCTACAACACGTTTTTCAACGCATTCACATCCGAATCGTCCGAGATTGCAAATGTTACACCAAAAACAATCACGAAGGCGATCAACGAAAACATTAAGCATGATAACTTTTACGGAACTCACTCAAAGCCACCAACTCTGGAAAGCATTGAAGATTATACCTGGTGGAAAGAACGTTTCATCAACTGGGCGAAAGCATATGCCCATGAAAGCTGGTTTTGTTTAGAATTTGGATACGAAAGGCCAAAAGATGATAAAGGCGAAGAACTTCCATTCAAGAGGTTACCGAGAGAAGACAAAGCAGAATACGCAGCTGAACAGAGAATGATTACTTTGATTCAGACAGCGATCAGAAATGATATATTTGCTCTGCTTACTCATGATGGATCGTCAAAATCAGTCTGGGAAGCTTTACGAGTTAAAGCTGAGGGGGGAAAACAGATTAGAAAGAATAAAATTGCCTTACTTAGAAAAGAATTTGATCTGTTTGATAATATAAAAGGAGAGACAGTGAGACAAATGATAGAGAGATTCTGTCACCTTAAAATTGAACTTGAACGTTTTAAAATTGATAAAACAAGAGAGGAAC
The DNA here is from genome assembly GCA_030545235.1 of Helianthus tuberosus. Classification (NCBI taxonomy): domain Eukaryota; kingdom Viridiplantae; phylum Streptophyta; class Magnoliopsida; order Asterales; family Asteraceae; genus Helianthus; species Helianthus tuberosus. The sequence continues at coordinate 11,894,496 of CM060396.1, forward strand.
TTATTGATAAAGTCATTGAAGCGTTACCACGAGCTGATCAGTGGCAAACATTTGTTTTTATCTTAAAAAATGATGCTTCATATGATGAAATTGCTCTTGATGCTTTGTTTGAAAAGATTGAAAGTCATGACTTGGAGTTGCAGAAACAAAGCAAGATGACTGGTTCTTCACATCAACAGAATGTAGGCTTGTACTACAAAGGCAGTATACCTTCTGATAAAGGCGTTGGTTCACCAAAAACAACATTTAGTGGTGAGAAGATGAAAGAACCACAAACAACGTCGACAAGTCATCATTCTGGATATCATTCATCTTCAAAGTCAAATTCGGATGAAGCTGAAGAAATTTTGTGCAACATTGCTCTCAAATTGAAGAATTCTCCAGCAATGAGCATCAATGCAGCAAAGCAACAAATGAGTTTTCTTGCGTCTGTTCTGGAATCGTATGAAGGTCTAGTAGCTGGCAAAATTGGAAACTCTGAATTGACCAAAGAAAACTATGACCAGATTGATCCGGAAGAGATGGAGCTCATTGACATCCGTTGGTGTTTAGCTAGTTGTATTCGAAGAGCTCAGAGGTATATGGAGATTACCGGGAAACAATCTCTTGGAGGTGCGTCAACAAAGCTTGGATTCGATAAATCTAAAGTGACCTGCTTCAGATGCAAGCAAAAGGGTCATTTCAAAAGAGAATGCAGAAATTCTGAAGCTGCTGAAGGAAATGAACGTCCTTTCAACGATGACTATTATCGAAAGGCGATCTACCATCGGAGCAGAGAAGAGCCAAAGTTGATTGAAGATAAACCGAAAGAGAAATCAAGAGCTTATGTTGTTATTTACGAAGATGAAGGTTATGATTGGTCTGAAGTTTGTCCAGAAGAAGATCGTTTAGAGAATGTTCGTAAAACAGCTCATGGGAGAGCTATGACAGAAGAAAGAAAGTTTGTTTTTGTTGCTGAGATTCAAGATGAAAACAAAGACAAAGACACTGCTGAAATCTGTGAAGAAAAAGTTGAGATCAAAGAGAAAACTCGAGAAGAGATCTTGAGTGAGAAGACTTACAAAGAAAGAAATGTGGTCTACAACAGAATGGATGAAATGCAGGAAGAGTATGAAAGTGCTGTCAGCAACAGAAGATGGGATAAGAAGAGAGAGTGTTATTACAACAGAGAAGGAGAACCGATTGTTCCAAAGAAAGACATAATATTTGATGATGTTCTTCTCATAGTCCCGTTGAGAGCTGAGTATTATAGTAAGGTGATGAAAGATGACACATATGCTAAAAGGCATGAAAAGGAGATCAGATATGCCATGTTATCGTGTCTAAGAAAAAGGGATGAAAAGAGAATGAAGAAGAGTGTTGAAGAGATGGTGAACAATCTGAAGAAGAATGCTGAAGAGGTTAACACAGAAGCTGTTGAAGTTGAAGAAGTTGTTACTGAAAAACAGCAGATTGAAGAAGAGGTGAAGAAAGAAGAAAATAACGAGAATTTGGAAGCTGGTAATGCTGGTGATGAAGTTAGTATTGAACAGAAGCAAGATGATGCTGATCAGAAGCAGACAAAAGCTGCTGAAAACACCGAAGTGCCAATCACTGAGGTAAATTCTGATTCTGATAACTTGGAACTGATTGATCAGTGCAAGAAATGCATGGAACCGTGCAGAGCTTGTACTGAAAAAGATGAGCAATTTAAAACAAGAGATCTTGAGTTCACAAAAATTGAAAAGATTTTCAAAGAAAAATGCAAAGAAATGCTAGAAAAAGAAAAAGTTTTTAAAGAAAATGATGAAAAACTTTCAGAAAAATGTAACAAATTAGAGAAAGAAAATGAAGTTTTGAAAGAAAATGTTTTGAAAATGACAAATGACAAATGAATGTGAACAAAAAGAAATTGCTTGTCAAGAAATGAAAAAAGAATATGACTCTATGAAATTAGCATATCACACTATAAAAGAGTCATATGAGAAAGTGAAAGATGAAATGAAATATGCTCAATCAAGAATGAATAACTTTTCTGAAACAACTAAAGAGCTTAAACGAATGTATGCTATAAAACAAGATGTTGTTAATTCCTATATTGAGGATGTTGCTAAGTTAAAGCGACAGATTGCTGATTTAGAACAGGAAAACAACAAGTTAAAGAGTTACCACGTGTCGTCATATGTGCTTGAACGAATTTTCAATATAAAACCGGGAGATGGTGAGTCAGAGCAAAACAAGAAAGGCATTGGCTCAGAGTTTCATCAAGTTCCACCACCTGAAAAATTTGCATTTTATGATGAGGAAAAAGTCGAAAAAGCTTTCAACATGGTAGACCAATTGCCAGACAACATTGAGATAACCTATTCCAAATCTGATGATTCTCATGATTCAGAGGTGGTAGGTAAAGTCGTTGAAAGTATGTTGAAAGAAGAGTCAGTTGATACAGGTAAATCTGAATCACAGGATGAAAATGAAGGAAATCTTCATGATGGTTATCTGAAAAACACAAAATTTGAGGAAAGTTTGAATGATGATTCAAAAGGATTGGTTTATACCATGATTGGATCGGACAAATTATTCTTAGATGTTGTATTTCCGATTCAGAATGTAATTTCAGAAAAAGTTGACAAAGTTTTCAAAATGGTTGAGATTGAAAAGTCTGAGATTGCAAAGTTTGCTGGTAAGAGTCATAGAGGTTCGTATAACAAACCTGGTTTTAAGAAGAAAAATATGAAGGCTGGGTTGGGTTATAAGAAGAAACAGAATCGAAACAAAAATGAAATGCCAAATTATCAGGAGAAAATGAGTTTTGTTCAAGGAGACAATTTAGAAAAAGAAAAAGAATTTAAAATGAGACAGTCTAATGATGAGTTTTTTGCCAAAAAGCAAAAGCAACAACCACAGGTCAAAGATGTGTCCATGAGAACATGTTTCAAATGTGATAAAAAAGGACATCTTGCACGCAAGTGTCCAAATCTGAAACCTGTGGATGTTGACAAAAAGAAGATTGATGCTGAGAAACAAAAATCTGAGAATGTGAGACAAAGATCAACCAGATTTGATTCAAAACAAACTTGGAGATACAACACAAATAAGTTTGCTTCGAATCAAAATCGAAAATCAAACCCGAACAGGTTTGATTCAAGACAGATCTGGAATTCTCACACACCCAGAGTCAGAACAACTCAAAGTTGGAAAACAACTGTTGATATGACAAAACCTCAAGAGTTTTGGAAATCAAAAGTTGTTGATAAAAAACAAAATGTTCAAAAGGAGTCACATTTTTACAAATGAGGAACACCAAAAGGTCAAACATGGAGTGTTAAGAAACATGTTGATTTGTTAAAAGATGAGAAAGTTGAAGTTAAAATTGAGAAAGTTTTTGTGAAAAATGACAAAGAATTTCCAGCATTAAATGAGAATTATTGTGTTGAAATGCCTAAGGTTCAACAGACCTGGGCTAAATTGTTCAAGTAATTGAGTAGTTTGTTTGTGCAGGTGCTCATGGAATTTGAAGATTGTGAGTTTGGAATTCGGAGCAGCCTGGCACAACGAAAGGAGGCTGCTGGATCCTGTGTTGGTTGAAACAGGAAATTTATATGTTTTTTTGTACATAAATAAACAATATTTTCAAAACCCTAAAAATTGAAAAATTTGAAAAACCAAAAATATGTTTGTTTTGTTTTTGACAAATAATAGAAAAATACAAAAATATGTGTTGATTGAATACACCGAAACCCTCACGGCTGAACAAACATGATTACTTTCACAAGATTGAAAAACGGTTTTCAAACTGTCGAAAATCAATGGGTTGTAAATCATGGGGGTACAGTATATTTTCTGCAAATCAGTGCATAAAAAGCAGAAAATGGATGGCGAGACAAAGCTATCAGTATTGGTTGTCAAATTTTCTTTAAATGGTTTTGGATTTTAGGGGGAGAAAAATTGTCAGAAAATACAAAAACATTTAAAATTTTGAAACAGTAAAAAACATGATAAAAATGAAAATGAGTTTTTGTGTAAAAAGAGGAAATGATAGTACATCAGTAGACTATCACAGTACGCTAAAGAAATGGAAAGTTTAAATAGCATTAAACAGTCTCACTAATGATATGCCGATAGGTTTTTATACATTTAGTAAACTTTTTCGGGATATAAACCTAAAATTCAAACACTTGCTTATTTCGTGGGGAACACTACTTGGATATATAGGTAACCCCTGAAATCTCGTTTGAAGGACCCCTCTTTCTGAGATACTAGGTCTTTATGCTTAGTGATATCTGGGGTATTATCCAGGGACTTCTGATTTTGCGGAAGCAATGGCCTAGTCCCCGGAGAATACTTTCTGCTTGCTTGAAACATAGCGCCACCCTCAGCATAAAAAAAATGATATAAATCGAAAAGATTAAATCATGTGCTGTTGAAAAGAAGATCCCCAAGGGGGACACACCAAAAGTCGAGCCGTCATCTCTCTGCTGAACGGAAGTTCTGACCTGAGCTCTCACGGTTTCGCATCTAAACTCTTACAGATATCATCTAGGTATACTCACCTGTAAGACTGAATATTGGGATCTGGATACGGGAGTATATTCAAGAGGTGGGACACATGAATGAGTTTAAGTTCTTAAAACACCTAATTCGTATCCTGAATCAGTTGAACTTTGTATGAAAATTTAAGTGGATCAGTATATCGACAATCTAAGTGAATTGTTTAATCATTAATGTGTAACTAAGCTCAACGGTACTTGTGACTTGTCAAAATCTGATATGATCCTCTGACGCATACTCAAACAAAAATATTGTCTGTAAATATGTTTGTACATATTTCTTTACTGCTTTAAATTTTCAGAAAAATTCAAAAAAAAATTTTATTCTGCTTTATTTTCGACAACCGATGTCTGAAATGCTGAGTTTTAAAATCTAAGTAAGCTGATTGTGTTTCTGAAAATAAAACAAGTTCATTAATTTGAAACTTGAATTAAAATCAAAAATTTCAAAAACAGTTTGTGATATCTCCAAGGTCATTAATTTGGACTTGGATGATAAACTGTGAGGGAGTTGGATTCTTTAATGCTGCTAGATCAATGAAGTTTGTTGATAGGGGGAGTGGATTAGAGAAGATTGATTGATAATATGGAAACATTGTATTTATGAATGTTTGAGTGATTGCAGATAGTCCAGACTACGATCCCGAGAGCAGAGTCTAAGGGCGAGTCTGAAGACAAGCTTGAAACAAAGAGAAGCTTGTAGATGGAAAGCTAGGTGTCGATCCCAAAGCACGGAAGCTTGACAAAAGGGGGAGCCTGAAGCTGATAGGAGAAGAGAAAGATTGTTGGATGCTTACATTGTTACAACTTGAAAGAGAAGGTAGAATGATCAAGACTGAAGATGTGTCATTATTGAAGATTTGTCACTGAAGACTTCGTCAATATCCGAGGGGGAGTCTGTTAGTGCATTACGTCTATTGACTTCGTCTTGTATCATGTAACGTAATAGGATAGGTTAGGATATCCAGTGCACGAGGTTTGAGAATCGAAATTTAGAAGTTAAGTGTGTGATTTCGCTCATATGGACATTGTCCATAAAAGCGAAACCATATCATCATATTTCGCTCATATGGCAGGTCATATAAGCGAAACCCCAACATCTATATATAGTGCACATGTTAGTTCATTTGGCACGGATCCAGAAATTGTAACGAAGTGCTGCTAGATTGTTCTCAGGTTGTAATCATTGTTAATATCAATCAAAGAGACAGATTATATAGTATCAAGCTGTTTTTGTGTCTAGTTTACTGATTCCGCCTTTAAACTGGATGTAAAACTCTTCTGAACGACTCAGTCTGGTCAAACAACGATCCAACAAGCCTTGTAGTGGTATATAATAAGGTTAAAACAATTAGATTATAAATTAAACAAAGCTAAGGGACCAAACTTGCAATGATTGAAAGTGGAATGTTGAAATAAGAAATTAACACACCAAACACCCACATACGTGAGTGTCTGGTCGAACAGAACAAGAGAGGGCGACAGGAGTTTCCTTCAAACCCTAAAATCCTCACAAAATTCACAAATTGAAGCCTCTAATCTGCTCTAAATCAAGTTTCAAAGATGAATTAATGATCACCTCGTTGCAGGGATCAAAAGGTATGCAAAATTGTGGTATTTTGTTGCATCTTAAATTCTAGGTTAAATGTGAAAAACGAAAATTCAGCTTGATTACTTGATGCATGGGTGGAATTAGAAGTAACATGATGTTTAGGGATAAAACCCTAGAAGAATTCTTGTTAAAATTAGTATGATGATTCTAGAGATTTTAATCACCATTGTAGGTGATTATTGATTTTGTAAAGACTAGATAAACACTAGGATTATGAATACTATTCTAGTGAAAACTGAATTCATGTGTTAAATTCGGTATTGTTGATCTTGAAATTTAGTGCAAATCGCCTAATTGAAGTAAATGTAGGTGAAAATAACATGTCAAGAACCTAGTAATGATTATGTAAGAATTTGACCCGCTAGGTGTTTGTTGAAACGCCTAAGTGAGGAATAAAATGTTTAGAATCGAACAAAAACGCAGATTTGAATATCATAATGACTTGTCCATTATAAATTATGAAAGAGTTCTAAATTGATGATGAATGGAACTCTTTAGGTAAAGCATCCGGATCGTCAAGTGGACAAGCCGCAAGTGATACACGTTTGAAGGGCACACTTTGAAGGTACGCGACGTATTGTTTTGCTACATTATGTTTAATTGTTAGTCTTACTTTGTTATATTGTGTAACACCTCGAAAATTCACGTCCTATAATGTGTAGACATGTGTCATATGTTTGAACGTGTGAAAGAATGTTATAAAAGGACTAAAGTTGACAAACATGGAAAGTATGTGAATATACGAGTTCTAAATGTCAACAGTGAAGAAATATATAGTATATTAACCCTATGTGATGCTCATACCTTCAAACGAATAAATCATGGATCATACGAAGCTAAAAGTGAGAGATTACAAACTACAGGGGTTAAATGTGTCAACATGTTTAAGTTATACCTCTGAGTGACCTTTTAGCAAACCCGAAGCTTTGTAACGGTAAATTATGCTCACTAGAATGCATGATATAAATTTCATAAAGTTTCGTAATCGTATGAGAAAGTTATGATCAAATTCGTGTACAAGGGGTTAAAGCGTCAACGTTGAAAGTTTGGACTTTTCGGGTGACAATAAAGTTAACCGAGGACTAAACAAAGTGGGTATATATCTTGAAGCCCTTATGTATCAAATTAGAGGGTTCAAATTGCAATATAAAGGGTAGTTGACCTTTCGGAAGGGCCAAGAGTCGAATATGCAACAAATAGAATATGTAAAACCTAAATTCAAGGCCCACGCGGCCCGCGTGGCCTTTAACAAAATCTTAGGCGGGCCGCCTGGGACGCCCAGATGCAGAAAAATGTTCTTGTTGCCTGTTCAGCCTTCTAAACGACTTGTAATGCACCTAAACCCTTCCAAGAGGCCCCTAAACGACCCCTAGACACTAGGGACACATGTTAGAAGGTTGTGGTCAGTTGGTAGACTTGTGTGTCAAAGATTTGTGGTGAAATTTTCACTATAAAAGGACCATGAACTTGCAACAAGTCTTCACACCTTCATTCTGCAATTGAGGAGCCTTTTGGAGCTTCAAAGCAGACCCAAGTCCTTCCTAATAAAGCTTAGGACTTCAGTAAGTGTTCTAATCCTTTCTTAATTAAGTTTTAGCTTAGTTTTAGCTTAAAAGTCAAACCGTCGTAATTAACGGTTGACTTAAAGATTAATCACTAATGGTCCAGTGATTGGTCGAAGTGAAAGTAGTTATAAGTTGGTAAATATGTGGGTAATAAAACCTCAAAAGGGTTCCCCCTGATTCCCACTCTAACTAGGTCAAATGTCGAGTCAAACTTGTTAAGAAAAAGTCAACAGGATCCTTAAATTACATTTTATGCATAATTAGCAATGTAGATCATATACAACCTGTTTGATCATTATTATAACTTAGTAATAAGTGTAAGAACATGTCTAAACATGTTCAACCCGACAATTTCCTGTTTAGACCCGGTTCGGAACCGAAAGTCGCATAGTTTGACTTATACTTTGACTTTCAGTTCTGACCCGTTATGGTATGATTTAGAAATACCTTAGAGCTTCATTTGGACCAGGTTACATGCTAGTATAACCCTCTGTGATTATACACCACGGTTCATTAGTTAACCGATTAATACGCATGATTCCGTTAATTACTCATATGGTGACCATTATGCCCTTATTACTTTAAAACGTGATTTTTGGAAATGTGAAAGAGTAGAAACTTTAATTACTGATATATAAACTGGTATGCAAAGTTTGACATCAGTTTGATTTGTAGATTTAGAGTTATGCTCATTATCGCAAAATGAATGCTTTATGTTAAAAAATAGCGTAATTAGCGTATAGCCTACTTAAACATACTTTTTGATATCAAATATTTTACCCACTGATGTAATATATTATTTTGGGATTTTTAAAGATTTTTAATTAATTTTAGGCTGAGCATAACTCATAGTCGTAGGCTTAATCCGGTAATTGTCGGTTTTGCCCTTACGGGCCATAAAATGATTTTTACATATCTAAACGACTCCAAACCTTTTGCTACTGATCACATATGATAAATAAATTATTTTAAGCCTTCTGGAAATATAAAAATATCAGATTTAAGTATCAAACCCGGAAATGGCTTTAATCGCCTTTTTAAGCGTTTTTAACGCATAGTATGTACTAGAAGTATTTTAAACATACAAGGGTTGATACCTACTGATATTTGAGGCAAATTATGATATTTTAACAGTAAGCAAAGGTTGATAAACTCAGACTTCGGTTTCGAGCTTTTCGGCTTATGTGAAATTACCAAAATACCACTACGGGGCATAGTTTGGTTAAAATTGATAAATTTCACTTATATGTTTTAACCTACTGATATAACTCATTAAATTGAGTATATTTGCTGATTACATCAGACCTGTAACTCAGCTTGTTACTTAAACTCTTTTATAAACTTTTAAATGACCAAACTACCCCTACGGGGCCTAGTTTGTGTTTAAACACGTTTCGGGCATAATGAAAGACATATTACTGATGTCACAACATATTTGAGGTATAATTAACTTAGGAAACCTGTATATAGCTCTCATGAATACCCGTCACACTTATTACGCGTACGGTTCGGTTTATGTAACAAGTTTACATAAATTAGCCGAAACGGGTCAAATCTTAACGGTTTTATCTCAAAATCCAGAATGTGAATAATAAACCCATATTAAACAAGTCTTCAAACTTTCCGGTTCTAAATCACATTCTATCCGGTCTTCGCTTAATCGTGCGTACGAATCGTATCTTTGAAACTAGCCGGTCTAAGCTTAAGCTTAATTAAAGACCCGTTAGGATTCTAATAGGTTATTATAAAACCTTCGTTCCAGATTAGGAGGACCAGTAAAAGCTACGTGCATTTTGCTTATTGTGATTAATACTTGCTCAGGTAAATACTTTTAACTTATTTTCCCTATACGGGCTTGGGTTACGGTATATAGCATACCGCTTGATCGAGCATCAAATCTCCACAGTTGAGTGGGTAGTTGACTAATTTGATCGGCTCGTTTAAACAGTCTTGATTACTTAAAGCCTTTGGGGGGTTAATGACCATGTCCCGGATATCCTTGGCATCATCTTACGAGATGGCCACGACCTGAGCACGGGGTGTAGGCGTACACCTGTCAGTGTATAACTCTATGATGTGGTGTGTCTATTGATCTTTAACCCGGACAAGATCCGGGCGACTGAACGCACAAGTAACATGTAATTCGTTCACAAGATTATAATATTAAATAATTCTCCCAAGTTAAAAAGATTAATCTTGCCTCTGTGCATTTTAATCAAATTTTAAAACATTTATGCCATGTGCATCCAAACCAATTTTTAAATCATTTTCCAAAATGAGTCAGTTGATTGTATTTACCAGTGTAAACTGACGTATTTTCCCAAAAAGACTAAATGCAGGTACTAAACGTAATTGGCTGGGTTGTCTCCTTAGCATCAATAAAGAGTCTCGCAAGCTTAAGATGCCTGGAGTCTGTTGAACTATTGTTTCCATTTTACTTACGATCCTTCTGTGGATAAACTTCCGAATATTGTGACATTTGATATTACAATAATAAATTCGGTTGTATTATATTTTCAATTGCTTCCGCTGTGCATATTAATATTGTGTTGTTTGACTATTATGTTGCCAACCATGACGTCACGATACTCCCCACCGGGCCCACCGGTGACACGTGGAAATCGGGGTGTGACATATTGATAATTGGTAAACAAGTGAAACCATTAAGTCACGGATGTGACAAAGTGCCTTAAACAAGTAAAATGGGGTCAAAACATGAGTTAGAATTCGGGTTTGGATGTATCTAGCAATGGAGACACCCATTCGGCACCCAAACGGGTCAAAACAAGTTGTGTTACCAACATAGAAATATATAACCATCACTTGTGATTGGTTATATAATCAATTGTAGGTCGTGTAACGGACACACAATTCCGTTGCAAAAGCATGAGCCCTTGTAGAGGGATTATAGTTCGGAACATTTGTTTGCCAATCGATTCTAAAAAGCATGATTAAATCCTTAGAATTAAGCATGATAGTTATGTCATGAGCGCTCCCGAGAGAGAAGCGAAAGTCATAATTGGTAAACATGGAAACGGGTGATATGGTTGAAATTAAAGATGTCAACAATGCAAGTTAGGGAACTTGTAACAAATGGGTTGAATAAACAAGAGATGAAATAAAAGCCAACTGCTCTTGAAATGACATTTTTATGCAAAACGTGTTGATAAACGCGTCCATAATAGGAAAAAGAATCGGCTAAAACGGACGCCCGAGTCAAAAGTTATGCCGATTTAAAGTTTCGAACTTAGAAAAATGGCGCTGGGTCAAATTAGCAGCTCAACACAACAACATTCTGTCGAAAATGCCCTCTGGCGCGGCGCCGCGCCACGGCTGAACACACTTACCGTCGCGCGACGCGACGGTGCTGGTGTCACACGACGGCCTTCCCCTCTCTTCCTCGCGCGACGCGACTGAAGTCCCAGCATGAATTTTGTTTGTTTTTGTTATGTTTTGAATATGGAACATGTTATACTTGATATTTAAAGTGTCAAACTAATAATTTTAAATGGTTTTGACCGTAGGTGAAGATGGAACCTAACCCGGATGGTGATCAAGCTATTATCAAGAACCGAACGCACTAAACGAAGCTTCCGCACTTGATCTATTTTGTCTTAGCAATATGTAGATACTTGAACTATGTTTTCAAACGTTATCTAGTAGACACTTGAAGTTTTGTTTTGTAAGTTTAACGGATAGTTTGTTTTTAACTGGAATATTAGGATCAAATATGGTCCTTCAAAATCATGAAAGTTTTTGTAAACTCTAAATTTTGTACTAAATGCAAGTTTTTGTATCATTAAACTAGTTATATTAAACCGGGTCTTACATAAATATAAAACACAACATGATAATCAATATAAAACACACTAATGTTAGTCATTCGATAATCAAAGCCTTATCATCTAAAACACAACACAAAACCCACAAATATGGCATTTTAGTAATCCTCACTTTGTTATTTGTAGGTTTTGAGTGTGTTTTATGGTTGACATTATGGTGTTTTAAGACGCTTTACACTTTGTAGAAAAAATGTACTTTGTAGCTGATCGGATTGTTGTGCTCCGGTCAAAGATAATATTTATATACCCAGATTACCCTTTACAACTAGCTAGTGGTAGTAAGGGGTCGAACCACGAAGAGTATGTTGTTTGCGAATGGACTTGATTGATTTTAACGGCTATCACAATTTATGAAGCTTGCTAAATTATTGATTTTTGTTTGCTTATAAAGATGTTGAATTGAACTAACAAATTTTACTATAATTTAAAACTAACAAAAGCATGAACTATTGCACGAAATTATAATTAACGATTTAAAACAGGATAAACAAACAAGGTTCACACCCGGTTTAACAAATGCAAGACCTAGGGTTACTACACGTTTTAATTTGGTTTAATCGAATTAGTTCATTAACGGGTCAAAATTCACAAAGCTTAGGTGCCAATCGCTATCAACGTTATAGACAACGGACCACGATGCACTTCGTTACCTTGGACTTGTGTAACACCCTAGTTATTAATTCGAAGGTTATCGTATAAATATCGATAACAACCATGTAATTAATATTAATTGTCCTTAGAAAATACGAGTAATCTAAAAATTTTACAAAAGTTATCCGAATAGTTTAATGAGAACAACTTCGCCATTTAAAAGTGGCGATATAATCATGTGCGGAAGCTTGTGTTTTGAGCGTGTTCGGTTCCTCTTCGAGCTTGATCTTCATCCGGGCACTCTTGACAATCACCTATAATCAAAACCAACATAAAAGTTAGTTTTGATAGTCAAAAATGAAGTTCAAACAAGTACAGGGGTCAAAAATGACAAAAATAGCATTTTTTCCGAGTTAGGTGGCGTCAACGACTCCACATCTCGCGTCAACCAGAGGAAACTGGCGTCGACAGGAAAACATGATTTCTAAGCAGCGTCGACGACGCCCCCACCAGCGTCGGCGACGCCTAGCCCAAATTGCAGTTTTCTGCAGTTTCCGTTTCGTCGTTCGAACGCACTAAAACGCGCGTAACTTTTGAACCGTTTATCCGTTTAACCTCCCGTTTCTTCCTACGTGCTTGTAATTTGATTCTCCATCATATGGAGTTAAAATCTAACATCCGGTTTAACAAAATTTCAGACTTTTAAGTCTTCGGATTATCGCCCTATTTCCAAATTTCTGACCCGTTTATGCATTTTATCAAACAAACGTATTGTTTGATTCCTACATCACCTACACTTCTTCAAATTAATGTTACCTACTATATTAGGTTCTAATCATAGGTTTATTACATCATTTAAACCCGTTTATGCTAGTATGCTTATTTTGACCCGTTAAGGGTATTTAAGCACTTTAAAGCTTGAAATCGTTTACATTCCTTTCTAGCATCTTATTCCTACATTTATTATCAAGTAATATTCAACTACAACTCTTTGTGTGTTGGATTTCAATGTGTATGTCTATATGTTACGAGTTTTACCCTTCGGATTGTTATTTTACGGTAAGACTCAAATAGAGCCATTTGGCTAGCGTATTACATCTATCAACATCTACACTTATTCTAAGCTTTTGTTTAATCATAAGACTCGTTTCCAAACAACCTCTAAGGGTTGTTTGTTCGATTTAGCCTACAAGGGCGTTTTGGTCGATTTTGGTCCTTCTTCTACAATGAAGGATTCTCACCTTTTATTCGACCAAGATATCACTTTTAACTACAACATAAATATGCGTACCTGGCTCGGATCAACAATTGACCCGATTTATACCTCGCTTTTATTATCACACCATCAATGATGACGCAACTATCCGATTTGCTAATTAGTCCTGTTAACATAAGACTTGACGACCACATTAGTCGATATTGTCAAATGGTGTTATCACCACCATTCGACCCGTTTGGACTATTTGCCTAACATTGTCTATTTAAATCAAAAACACCGTTTTTGATTTCTAATTTGTACATCGTCCCATCCCGGGTTTTATAACCATACCCTTTTTCTTTTACACCATTTTCTTGCAGTTTCAACCCATTTCGGCTTACGCCATGGGTATTCTTTTTACCATGATTTACATAAGTCAACACTTGACAATTTTCCAAGTTTCCAATTTTATTGTTTTCACGTTCACAAGTATCGAAATAACAAGCATTCTACATAAGTGTGTAAATTACACTTACCTTGCAATCCGAGCTACGCTTTTCTTCTATGCTTGACTCGTTTGACCCGCTTTCACTCCAAGCTTCACCTAGCTTGTTTAAGCGCCAACTATTGTTCATCATTTACAAGGTGGTTAGATTAGTCATTAACAATCACGACTATACCACTTTACTTATTTTCTTAGCCGAAACCACTTATTCGACTTCATCACTAGTTAGTTTGACTTTCTAAAGTCAACTACATTTAATCATATAATATGCACGATTAAGGCAAATCAACATTATGATTAGAACCCGTTTTGTCCCATGTCTCATGTAATTAGTCAAATTAGCCGATTACGCGTTTCACTCGAATTTCAACACTATAGTTCTCATTTAGGCATTTTAACAAACACCTAATGGGCATGATTCTACGCATTTGCTAACTAGTTCATAATTAGTCATTTTTACCAAGATTAACATCAAGATTCAACCATTATCATGAATGATCAAATACTCAAACTTGCAAATTGTTCATGTGTCTTGCATCTACTATTACTTATGATGAGTTCTAACACAACTACATTATCATCTTTTCTACATAATCAAAACCCACTTGACACATGAGTGTATGATTATGAATTCACAACAATGAACATCAATTCAACAAGTACATGGCTAGGGTTTACTACTAGACATAGTTTCATCCCTAATTTCATCCATACATGATACAATCAAGCTCAATTTCAGTTTTTCACAATTAACCTAGAACTTGAGATGATTCAAAATACAAGAATTTTACATACCTTGTGATCCCTTCAGTGAGGTGATCACTAATTCGTGTTTGGAACTTGATTTGGGACTGAATTGAACCTCCAATTTGATCAAATTTGACATGCATTAGGGTTTGGTGGGGAGCCAATGTCGCCCCCTGTGTTCTTGTACGACCAGGACCTCCAAATGAGGTGTTTGGTTTTATTTATTTGTTTTAAAACTAATTATAATAGTTTCAAATATAGCAACATTGGTCCCTCCCCTTTTGTTTAACTTATATCTTGGCAATTTAACTTTATTCATGCTTTTAAAATAAGAGAACCAACTAACTAGGTTATTTATTTCCTAGTCAGTTTAGTAAGTTCGGGAAGTCATAACCCGTTTTATTTGAAGTCCCGTTAACTCGGGCTTCTAATGACATTGTTTTCTCTAGCATTTATTAAATTTTATAACTATTCTTAGGATTGTTTGTCTAAGTCCTAATATTCACCGGGTAAATATTATCACTAACGCTATTTTACCCGTTCATTTTTATTAACGTGGTTTAATTACCCAAACCTGTTTTCGGGGTGTTACAAGTCTACCCCCCTTAAAGAGGTTTCGTCCTCGAAACCTTTTCTTACCTAATTTATCAAATTCCACTCCATGCATTTGCTCTCGATAATCAATTAAGCATTTCCCATATCTTAACCGATTGTTAGTATTACCAGAAAAGTATGGTAATATCCTTTTGGTTATTAATCATCTACGTATTTTATACGACATAATACGACTTCAAATAACGTAATCTCGTTATTTCCACTGGTTTAATCAACTTAGCGATATTCAATGTTTTCATATACTATCGGATTTCTTTATGAACCCGTTACTTTGACCCGTCTAAAGGTCTTTAGTGAAATCCTTCACTTTTAGCAACAAATCTTTTCATTTTCGAATTTATTTATTCGGTTCAGGTATACCGAATTTACCGCTTACAAGCAACCCAAATTTCTTAACTTGAATTACTGACCTTAACCGGTTTCATTAACTAGTATGATTAGTTCGGTTACTTTTATCACTCGTTTGGTTATAATGTGAATTTACTTCACATTACATTTCCTAACCGTGATCGTGTCGCATCATGTTTAATTTGTATCAACCTTTCATTTTTGAAAATATCACTTTTCGAATATATCATCTTGCGCCTATCATGTCAAGACTTGTATCTTTCATGCTTACTATTTAAATTCCTATCAGAATTTATGTTTGTAAATTTACTATTTCTAACTAAAACCGAAGTTTTAGTTTAGGATCTTTTCCTTAACTTGTGTCAATTATCCATGCCGGGATATTGACAGTCCATAATTTAATCTTTTACAATCTTAGTTTTATGTGGGAATTCCTAACTGATTCCCTTGCTTTATCTAATTTAACCCGCAGGTTTTATCACTTAGCCTCATGGGCTATTTTGATTAGACTTCCACCTCCTTAGGGCGAAATCCTTATAATTTCTTTCTACTCATGACCCGTGGGTCGTTTTAGTCTCATAGACCTTTCATAATCTCTTCGCTTTAACCCATTCAATTAACTTAAATACTAACTTTACCTCCCGTTATCTTTTACGCGGGAAGTTATAACCAGTTTTTCTTGTTTCACACTATTACCCGTAGGTTATGATGATCCCGTAGGTCATTCTGTTTACTCGTGTCTTTATATATAAAAATATATATATATATATATTTGGTGTCAAAGCACTCTTTTTATGTTTGAAAACCATTTGTTTTCACGCTCGAAATCCATTAGCTTTTGACTGTAGTTCGTATCTACAATCGTTTTCTTTTGGATAATTCTTCCGACTCTATGACTTCTCATGTTATTTAAGCATCGGTTTGTCTCAAGCTTACCGTTATCCGGCTTGCGCTTACTTATGCCATTAAGCATTATACTTTAATCAACCAGTTCAACCATGAAATAGTTGAACATTCTTATCAAAATTTCTGTTTACGAAATTTTATGGTCTTTTAGTCATAACTCATAATCCGAGTCTTTTGACTTTAAATTCGTGTTCCCGTTTCTCGATTTACGCATGTGTCTAATTCTTACCCATCGACCGGGTATTTTACCGAAGTCGTTATTATTGCAACCCTCCCGGTATGCATTAAGACCTCGCTTCATTTTTATATTCCGACTTTGTCTTTAAGTTGGACGTTTTACAAAAACGACCCGTTAAGGGACACATTTGCATTTTCCGGGTTCGAGCGTAAGTACACTCCCTCCCAATACTTGTCTAAATCATTTTACCTTCTTGCGTTTTCTGGGTTCGAGGGTAAGTACACTCCCTCCCAATACTTGTTTAACGTGCTTGCGTTTTCTGGGTTCGAGTGCAAGTACACTCCCTCCCAATACTTGTTTAACATGCTTGCGTTTTCTGGGTTCGAGTGCAAGTACACTCCTTCCCAATACTTGTTTAACATGCTTGCGTTTTCTGGGTTCGAGTGCAAGTACACTCCCTCCCAATACTTGTCTAAATCATTTTACCTTCTTGCGTTTTCTGGGTTCGAGTGTAAGTACACTCCCTCCCAATACTTGTTTAACGTGCTTGCGTTTTCTGGGTTCGAGTGCAAGTACACTCCCTCCCAATACTTGTTTAACATGATTGCGTTTTCTGGGTTCGAGTGCAAGTACACTCCCTCCCAATACTTGTTTAACATGCTTGCGTTTTCTGGGTTCGAGTGCAAGTACACTCCCTCCCAATACTTGTCTAAATCATTTTACCTTCTTGCGTTTTCTGGGTTCGAGTGTAAGTACACTCCCTCCCAATACTTGTTTAACGTGCTTGTTTGTCCCTTCACTCGGGCTCATTATCCTAATGTAACACGCTCCCGTCACTCGGTTGCGCGTTTACATTATTTTCAAATATCTTGCTTATCTGTTTCATTTGGGTACTTTTTAATTAGTCCCATTCACCCCGCCATTACCACATCGGACATAACTGCGCTCATTATAAGAAGCTCATGCTATCATGTGTTCACTACTTACTTGGCCAGAGTAAGCGATCAACACATGGTACGCGTGACCTTATTATAATTACCACATCACGTCCCATGTAAGTAACTCCTCAATTTATTTCCATTTTTATGGTTTCATTTGGTAAAACTTTATTTAATTGTTAGTTAACAATCATTAGTTTTAGTCGTTTATCCTTGAACATGTAAAATGTCCCTTTTTATAAACATTTATTCACATTTATTGATGTGATCACTACTTTTCTCAATAGGATTTATATTGAGAATACTTACTTGGATGATTACTCTCGTCCAATTTTCTATATAAACAAGTCTTGTTATTCATTTGTTATTCATCATTGTGAATAACACATTTCCTATTAAATTTCTCTTGGAATTCGGGTTTTCCAAGTTCTATCATATGTGTATGCAACCGTTATTACATACGTGTTTGTTGCATATAACGACTCGTGCGATTAAATTTAAAAGTGTGCACCTGGTAATGCTTGCCCTAACGGGCTTCTCTTGTCATTAGTCTTGTTCGCGACCGTTACGCGATTTAGGTCCTTGATGAGTATGCTCTTCCTGTCATACCTCGGACCGTTCCATCATCATATCCATAATTCGTTCACTCCCGTCATCTTCAGACGCGAGTGTCCTTCAATTAAAACATTCACAAGAGTTAGTAATGTCAATCTTCAATAATCGCCCGTATTATAATACAAGGCTTTTTCTACTATACGCGTCAACGCGCGTATTTTCGTCAAACATATCCATCATTTTAATTGGGGTAACGTGTACCACACGATAGCCCTATGT
Organism: Helianthus tuberosus; assembly: GCA_030545235.1. Taxonomy (NCBI): domain Eukaryota; kingdom Viridiplantae; phylum Streptophyta; class Magnoliopsida; order Asterales; family Asteraceae; genus Helianthus; species Helianthus tuberosus. Next base: position 11,912,904 of record CM060396.1, read on the forward strand.
GTTGTTTACAACACTTTAGCATACTAAACTATTAACGTACTTGTACTTACCGGATTTGCGATCAAGCCTCGAACCGAACACTTTACCCTTCAACCTTGGGCTCTGATTACCAACTTGTAACACCCTAGTTATTAATTCGAAGGTTATCGTATAAATATCGATAACAACCATGTAATTAATATTAATTGTCCTTAGAAAATACGAGTAATCTAAAAATTTTACAAAAGTTATCCGAATAGTTTAATGAGAACAACTTCGCCATTTAAAAGTGGCGATATAATCATGTGCGGAAGCTTGTGTTTTGAGCGTGTTCGGTTCCTCTTCGAGCTTGATCTTCATCCGGGCACTCTTGACAATCACCTATAATCAAAACCAACATAAAAGTTAGTTTTGATAGTAAAAAATGAAGTTCAAACAAGTACAGGGGTCAAAAATGACAAAAATAGCATTTTTTCCGAGTTAGGTGGTGTCAACGACTCCACATCTCGCGTCAACCAGAGGAAACTGGTGTCGACAGGAAAACATGATTTCTAAGCAGCGTCGACGACGCCCCCACCAGCGTCGGCGACGCCTAGCCCAAATTGCAGTTTTCTGCAGTTTCCGTTTCGTCGTTCGAACGCACTAAAACGCGCGTAACTTTTGAACCGTTTATCCGTTTAACCTCCCGTTTCTTCCTACGTGCTTGTAATTTGATTCTCCATCATATGGAGTTAAAATCTAACATCCGGTTTAACAAAATTTCAGACTTTTAAGTCTTCGGATTATCGCCCTATTTCCAAATTTCTGACCCGTTTATGCATTTTATCAAACAAACGTATTGTTTGATTCCTACATCACCTACACTTCTTCAAATTAATGTTACCTACTATATTAGGTTCTAATCATAGGTTTATTACATCATTTAAACCCGTTTATGCTAGTATGCTTATTTTGACCCGTTAAGGGTATTTAAGCACTTTAAAGCTTGAAATCGTTTACATTCCTTTCTAGCATCTTATTCCTACATTTATTATCAAGTAATATTCAACTACAACTCTTTGTGTGTTGGATTTCAATGTGTATGTCTATATGTTACGAGTTTTACCCTTCGGATTGTTATTTTACGGTAAGACTCAAATAGAGCCATTTGGCTAGCGTATTACATCTATCAACATCTACACTTATTCTAAGCTTTTGTTTAATCATAAGACTCGTTTCCAAACAACCTCTAAGGGTTGTTTGTTCGATTTAGCCTACAAGGGCGTTTTGGTCGATTTTGGTCCTTCTTCTACAATGAAGGATTCTCACCTTTTATTCGACCAAGATATCACTTTTAACTACAACATAAATATGCGTACCTGGCTCGGATCAACAATTGACCCGATTTATACCTCGCTTTTATTATCACACCATCAATGATGACGCAACTATCCGATTTGCTAATTAGTCCTGTTAACATAAGACTTGACGACCACATTAGTCGATATTGTCAAATGGTGTTATCACCACCATTCGACCCGTTTGGACTATTTGCCTAACATTGTCTATTTAAATCAAAAACACCGTTTTTGATTTCTAATTTGTACATCGTCCCATCCCGGGTTTTATAACCATACCCTTTTTCTTTTACACCATTTTCTTGCAGTTTCAACCCATTTCGGCTTACGCCATGGGTATTCTTTTTACCATGATTTACATAAGTCAACACTTGACAATTTTCCAAGTTTCCAATTTTATTGTTTTCACGTTCACAAGTATCGAAATAACAAGCATTCTACATAAGTGTGTAAATTACACTTACCTTGCAATCCGAGCTACGCTTTTCTTCTATGCTTGACTCGTTTGACCCGCTTTCACTCCAAGCTTCACCTAGCTTGTTTAAGCGCCAACTATTGTTCATCATTTACAAGGTGGTTAGATTAGTCATTAACAATCACGACTATACCACTTTACTTATTTTCTTAGCCGAAACCACTTATTCGACTTCATCACTAGTTAGTTTGACTTTCTAAAGTCAACTACATTTAATCATATAATATGCACGATTAAGGCAAATCAACATTATGATTAGAACCCGTTTTGTCCCATGTCTCATGTAATTAGTCAAATTAGCCGATTACGCGTTTCACTCGAATTTCAACACTATAGTTCTCATTTAGGCATTTTAACAAACACCTAATGGGCATGATTCTACGCATTTGCTAACTAGTTCATAATTAGTCATTTTTACCAAGATTAACATCAAGATTCAACCATTATCATGAATGATCAAATACTCAAACTTGCAAATTGTTCATGTGTCTTGCATCTACTATTACTTATGATGAGTTCTAACACAACTACATTATCATCTTTTCTACATAATCAAAACCCACTTGACACATGAGTGTATGATTATGAATTCACAACAATGAACATCAATTCAACAATTACATGGCTAGGGTTTACTACTAGACATAGTTTCATCCCTAATTTCATCCATACATGATACAATCAAGCTCAATTTCAGTTTTTCACAATTAACCTAGAACTTGAGATGATTCAAAATACAAGAATTTTACATACCTTGTGATCCCTTCAGTGAGGTGATCACTAATTCGTGTTTGGAACTTGATTTGGGACTGAATTGAACCTCCAATTTGATCAAATTTGACATGCATTAGGGTTTGGTGGGGAGCCAATGTCGCCCCCTGTGTTCTTGTACGACCAGGACCTCCAAATGAGGTGTTTGGTTTTATTTATTTGTTTTAAAACTAATTATAATAGTTTCAAATATAGCAACATTGGTCCCTCCCCTTTTGTTTAACTTATATCTTGGCAATTTAACTTTATTCATGCTTTTAAAATAAGAGAACCAACTAACTAGGTTATTTATTTCCTAGTCAGTTTAGTAAGTTCGGGAAGTCATAACCCGTTTTATTTGAAGTCCCGTTAACTCGGGCTTCTAATGACATTGTTTTCTCTAGCATTTATTAAATTTTATAACTATTCTTAGGATTGTTTGTCTAAGTCCTAATATTCACCGGGTAAATATTATCACTAACGCTATTTTACCCGTTCATTTTTATTAACGTGGTTTAATTACCCAAACCTGTTTTCGGGGTGTTACAACTTGTAAATCCTATCAAAAGACAAGGCTTAAATACGTGTATTCGTTTCACAAAGTCAAATTTAATGATTCACTCGACAATTCGTAAATTCAATACAAATGTAGGACAATTGTCTAAAGATTCAAATGCAATTCAAGTTGTCACAAACCAAACATCAACACATAATAAAACCTAAATCTTACACAAGTCTACATCGGGGTGAAACCTCCAAGAAATTAGCCGCGCATGATCGGAAAGACTTGATCACCGGATGTTGGAAGCTTGATCTTGATCATCTTTGAAGCTTGGAAAATGATGGAATAATGATTAGGGTTTGGTAATGGTGGAATTGAATGGATGGTGGAATGGTTCGGGTTTGGAAGATGGAGATGATGATGAATTCGATGATGGATGGAATGATTCGGATGATCAAATCGAATGATAGTGAGTGATGGTTCTGATTGGGAGTGAAGTTCGTGATGAAAAATGGCTCCAAGGTGAATTCAAAACTCAAGAACAAGATAGGCCAAAACCGCTTTAAAGTCGTTCCAACAACCCCAAGACTCATTTTTCGCGATCTGTTGTTACAAGGGGCGTCGCCGGACGGCCATACCCGGCGTCGGCGACGATATGTTGAAGTTCAGAAACTCAGAGACGGCTAATTCTCCTGGATACGGACAATCCGAGTGACGGTAATATCCACGGGGCGTCGCCAACGGCCCAGGAGGGCGTCGGCGACGGTGCTTGGTTTTCCAACTTTCCATTTTTCTCAAATCTTAGCTCCGGTTGACCCGTTTCGCGTCCCGTTGGTCCGTTCTTCTTCCCGGTGACCCGTAAAGCTCCCAAAAAGCACCTTAAACTTACTTAAACCTACAAAACACAAATTTAATTAAAAGTAGGCTATTCAGAATTAAAACCCATGTAAAAACATCAAGTTATGCGATTACAAACACCGTTATTCGACCACGTATCACATCCGCACACTTGTCTTTTACTTGCCCTCAAGCAAATTTGTCTTTCAATTTCACGTGGGTCGAACAAAAAATACACTCCCCATTCCTGAGACTAAGGTTAAGGTCAATTGTCATGCCCAAGTTCAAACTTTTTACAATTTTCAACATATTTAGCAATAAATGATTAATCATGTAGAAGTGGTTATCTAAGATTAAACCGCTCGTGAAACTCACATTTCATACATATCCCTCCCAATGTTCACTCCCCTCAGTTTACAAGTTAGCTAATTTCATGATGTATTAGCACTTTTAAAAAGTAATCACTCTAAACGATTAGAGCACGTACCTGCATAGGCTTGCAACCCAATCATTCTCCATCACCGAACACGAATACTAAGCACAAGTCAAAAGGTGTTTGTAAGTGTTGTAACAGGGCTAGGCTAAGGGTATGAAGTAGGATATTTAAAGTGGCTAAGGTGATGAAAATCCAATTTTTATTACAAACCACTAAACTAAACAAAACTAAATATAAACATCAACTATGAGGCAACAACTTTCGCCTTTTATTTAACAACTACTAACATATCTTTTTGTGTTTTTCTTAATGCTTTTTCATTCGTTTTTCGTAATATTTTCTAAATTTTTTTTCATATATAGAGACAAATCACAACTATGCAAACTTAAACTCCTATAATTGAATTTTCATCACACGGGTTAAAAGAAAAGGCTTAAGGTTATGGGCTAAATGGGTTGATCAAACGAAAGGTTTAGGCTCAAGTGGGCGACTAGGGGATTTATTTGGGTAAGGATAGATAAATGGTTTTAAAGGAAAAGGTTTACCTAATGCCTTAATCATTATCGTGCTTGTATTCGGTCTATGGTCTCAAACGTATCAAAAGATGCAAGTTCTACAATACATGACTAATGGTCCACTCAAACAAAGAAATATGTGTATATATAATGTATACATGTCACACCCCAACCGATGACGGAAACATCGGGGCGCGGCACTGAGCGAAACAGATTGTCCATGAGTTTCAATAACAACTACGATTACCAATTATTTAAGCATCACGTCCCATACCATGACATAATAAGTAGCATAGTTATTACAGACAAGTAGTTCTCAAAGGCAAATAAAGTACTGTTCCGACAACTCATATTTAAATAGTATGTTTCTAGAATCTCACTCCTACTTGATTCCACAAAAGCAGGTAACAAACAAAGCATCCTAGACACCTGTCACATACGTTAAAATAGAGGTCAATACACATAGTGTAAAGGTAAGCATAAAAGTTTAATAGTAATAATAGAGTTCGAAATCGTTTACGCATAACCAACATGTAACATGTATAATGTGAAGCTAGTAGGTTATCGACAATGAAATATGCACAGACTAGACTGCAAGTTGTAGAATGCGCAACACATATCACTACAGTGACACGTGAAGAGGTAACCTTAACAACCCCTGTCCACGACAGGTGCTGAGTCCAAACAAATAGTACTATCGTTGCTAAGACGTCAGGCAACAATCACTGTGTTAACATAACATACAAGCATTCATCGAGTAACAAGTAGCATGCAATAACGGTCAGCGTATAAATAGTGTTTGCGTTGTGTGTCGATGTGATTTAGAATACGTAACGTATGTAACACCCAAAAGTGCTTAAAGCAAAAAGGGATCGAGTATACTCACATCGATGGAAGTTAATGGATTGAAGGGAGCGCTAGTGTGAGATTAGCCTGATTAGAACGATAGCATAAGCGATGAGCGACGCGTAAAACGATGCAAGTAAAGCAAGGTAACGAGTGGTCATCCGGTCGGATGGCAATCTGAATGGATGGCCATTCGACCGGATGTCAATCCGTTCGGATGGCCATTCGGTCGGATTGACACTCGTTTGGTATGGATGTGTTTGTGTATGTTGGCTTTGAAGTTTTCGTTGTAGTATTTTGAAAACAGAGAAATATCTCTACCCTTTCAGGTCGTTCGATCGTCCGGCGAGGTATTTCCCAGAGAACAAGTTCACAGCAAGATTGTCATTCGATCGGATGGCAATCCGTTAGGAACTACTAATCTTTGAAAATTGTAAAATGCTTAAGTGTGGAAGTTCAAATGCAATCTGCTCAGACGACACTCTGTCCCACAATCTGACCATTTTGTAACTTGAAATTTTGTTAAGTTTTGCGGTTTGCTTGAGACGGTATGACGACGTGCTAAACAACGGAACCTCGTCAAGCCTCAGGTCGTCCGATCGAACAGGTATCACCCAAATCCAATCAGTTAACTGTTCTTGACGGTTGTTCATGTTCAACCCGAAATCGGTTGTCTCTTTGCTAGAAATCAGATCTCAGACCGACACTTCACTACGAATTGAGTAGAAGACCTAGATGAGCTCCGATTCTATCGGTTTTGAGTGCTTTGAGTGTAAAAGAGTTGAAAGAAAGTTGGAAAAGCATCTTTCAATCCTTTTAACTCTGGAAATGTTTAGATCTAGGTGAAAATAGTGTTAAATCATATAGAAATCCTTCGGATCTAAGTTGTTCTTGGTGGAATAAAGCCAAATCTTGAAGTTCATAAGAAATCCATGATGATATCACCCTAGAGCACCTCAAATCCACTGATTTCACGGTTAAAAGTTAAGATTCAAAGGTGAAAATGATAAGGAAATGTGCGTAGATCATAGAAGTACAAGATTTGAGGTAGAAACTTACAAGAATCGAGAGAAATCGAGAGAAAAGTGGGCTGGAGCATGTTGGTCGAGAGAGAGAGAGAGAGCTGTCACATCACTTTGGTGATGTGACAGGGGTATTTATAGGGTTTCCAAAAGTGGAAAGGGAGCACAGGTGTCGGATCGGATGGCCATCCGATCGGATGGTCATCCGTTCGGATAACCATTCGATCGAGTGGCTCCGACGAGTCGGTTTTCGTGTTTTCGTTTCGTGCGTTGAGCGTTGCGATGCGTTTCGAGCGAGCGATGCGATAGTATTATCCATTAGTTACACAAATAACCTAACTACTATATCTAACATACAATCACTATAAATAACTTGCGTTTAGCGTTTGCGATTAGATTGCGATGCGATAGAGTTGCGATTGCGATTAATCACCTTAACACAAACATAACATGCACAAGTAACACATAAAGACACACACACACACACGTAACACAATATCCATAACCTATAATTCGGGTTGCGATGCGATAGCGATGAAATTAGCGATTGGTCAGTTAGTGATTAAACATGCGATTAAACCTCGATTATTAATAGATACTCCACATAATACAACTAAAGCGATTAAATAATAGAATTCGATTACAAGTCAAAAAGCACAATTCAGTAGTTAAGCAAAGAGTGACAGATCGCAATTAGCAATCTTTTCTTCCTTTGACTTTGACTTTGACTTGTACTTTGACTTTCTGAAAAGCGGGTTGTTACAATACAAGTGGCTCAAAATCTCACGTATAATGGTATGGAAAATGATATACATAAATTGCAAGTTTCTTAGGCGGATTATTCCCAAATTACCACCCGCTAAATACCCGTCATGCTATTAATTCGAACTTGACCATGACAAAATACCAAATGGGTTGTGCCATCCCTCGTTGACTTAGTTACTTGTGTTTTTAAGATCGCTTTCGAACAAAGACATTTTGAAATTTTTTTAAAAATTCCCCCCATCCCCACACTTGAGGTAAACATTGTCCTCAATGTGTATTGTTTGAATGAACGGGTCAAAAATCAAAAACTTTTACTACTCCCCCATCCCCACACTTGAGGTAAACATTCTACTCAATGTGTAAGAACTAGAGTTTTTTAAATCGCACAAGGGATGTGACACGGCTAATTTCCCAAAAATTTCACCCCGGAAACTAAAGTACAATTACAATCCACTTATTACTAATTAAGAATCAAAGGTAAAAGGAAACGTATGCACCTGATTTCTCATTAATGGCTCATGTGCTCTTCTTCTCTTCAAGAAAGTGGTCGTCCCACGAACATAATGTACCTACAAATCTTAACCCTTGTGTAGAAGCATGCTTCTCACAACCATTAAAATTTGTTAGCTACCCAGTTCTACCACTTTTATGAAAATATTACCAAGTCATACGTTAGTTTACCTTGATCTACGTGGAAAATTAATTTATAACAACAACAAGCCTAACTCACTTTCGTAGGAATCACGGTTGCATTTAGCATATGCAACAAGCCCTTTTAAACCTCCCGATAGCTTGGGAGGACGAGTAGGTCTCGTGAGGGTTATATAGGGAATACACCCACAACGTTCATTTAACTAGGAAAATAAAACACTAAAGAAATAAAAAAACTAACAAAAATAAATATACAACAACAAAACACATACCTCACCATCACCGTTGGTATCGCTCGTTCGGGTCGACTGGTGGGTTAGGGTTGTACGGGTACCCCGTAAGAGCTTCAAACATCTCCCTGTAGTTATCTAGGGGTCCCGACTCTCCTTCTGCTAGCGGTTGAAACTGGGGTGGGATGAAGCTAGACCCCACTGCCTCGGGCCAATGAGACGATGGATCGGAGGGGCCTCGAGGAACGGGAAGGTTTGAATAATCGGTCCATCCCGAGTGCTCGATGTATGGGAGACCGGCTAACCAGTTCCGATGATGTCGCTCTTGATCGTGGATGACCTTGGCATTATTAATTTCCAATTCTTGAGATATGTACAAAGCACCCCATCGATTATCTTCTCGTGTGTTTTGTTCGATTTGGTGCCTATCTTGTTCTTCCTCCCACGCTCGCCTTCGAGCTTCCTCTTGCACCCTCTGTTGTTCCATTAGCTCCCATTGAGATTGTTGCTGAGCTTGAAACAACTGTTACTTCTCCACCTTAGCCCGGTGAGCATCCTCGATATCCCAATGAACCTGCAACTGGGCTTGGTGTTCCTGTTCCCAGTTCTTTCTTCTCGTTTCGTATTCCCTACCTTTCCCCATAACCGCGGAGACATTGTCGTTCACGACATAGAATGGGGTTCACAAGACATCGAGTATATGACTACTTTGCGTAACCAGATAGCTAGTGAACTAATTTGAAATGTTTAAAATTAAAATTCTACGCAAATTATTAATTTCTAGTTGAATTTTAGTATGTTTTAAGAATTTTGAAGGATTTATATGTAATTTGGATTTCATATAATGTTATGTATTTTCATTTTATAATTATTAATATTCCAGAACCGTAATTCAGAGCACTGACAAAACAGATACATTTCATTCAACATAAAATAGTTCAGAGGGGTAAAGTAGTCATTGTGTATAGTCATTCAGAGGTCCAACCAAACAACACTTTTTGGTTCAGCACTTACTGGTTCAGAGTCTCTTACCCATTCAGACCTCTTACTGGTTTAACACTTACCCATTCAGAGGTTGCCAAACAGCCCCTAAGTCTGAATGGTTAAGACCTCTAATCTGAAAGAGTCAGACATTTGCCTATGAACGGTTATGCATTGCTGGCTCTTAATAGTTTAGACCTTATACTAGTTTAACATTTAATGATTCAGAGCTCTTACTGATTAATCAATTAACCATTCAGAAGTTGTTAAACAACCCATAAGTACAAATATATTACACCGTTCTAAGGGGCTGTTTGGCAACATCTGAATGGTTAAGTGCTGAACCAGTAAGAGGTCTGAACCATTAAGTGCTGAACCAGTAAGAGATCTGAACCATTAAGAGACTAAGAGCATGTATAATGCTTAACCATTCAGAGTCAAATGTCTGACCAATTCAGATTATAGGTCTTAAACATTCAGACTCTGTATAAATCTTAACCATTCAGACATCTGCTTGTGAAACAAACAGTTTGAACCATTAAGTGCTGAACCAGTAAGAGGTCTGAATCATTTAGAGCCTCATTAAAAGGTAAACAAACAACCCGTTAACACTTCTTACACATATTTCTTGGTTACTCTTTTTTTAATCAAATCCTGAAAAAATATTATACCCAGATTTCCAAAAAAAAAAAAAAAAAAAAAGGGTTGGGCCATATATTGGCGTATCTTAGAGCCGCCCTTATATACGACCGAAGGGACAATAGGCGACATTTCTTTCTGAACTATCGGCATCGCCTCTTTCTTTCATTCTTCTCCACCCGCTGATCGGAAACTTGTAAGTATCTCTATCATCTTCATTACTTAGCATCATTCTATTGTTCCTTCTTCACCCTATTTCACATGTCGTAATTAGGTTTTTTACGACATCACTAGCACTCGGTTGGTAGATTCATTCATTATATTGTTTAGATCTGATATTGTAACAATCGGTTTGCTGATAAATCATCTGTTAGCCTCATCAATTGCATATTCGAATCCATGACTTTTTGCTTGAAAACCTATTTTTTTTTTTAAATTTTGTAACTTTTAATGACGTTCCGTGTTTGTAAATTGTTAGTTAGTTAACAAAAAAATACCTGTTTAGCTGTTTAGGAACTGTTAATAATATTCGTTTTTTATTATGTTGTTTTTTTCAATTTTTTTGTTTTCTGTTTTTGAAGATTTGGGTTAAAAGGCAGAGAATATGTTGGGGATTGTAAGGCGGAACATTGCGGGTGCCGGCGGCTTATCCTATCAGGTAAGTGAAATGATGTGGCATCTGGTTTAACAAGCAAATATATCGTTGGAACGAAAACGGGTTAATGTTTTGCGTTGATTCAGGGGTTGGGGAATTATATGATGAGGTTAAGACCTGTAGCGTCAGCCCTGAGGAATTACTCATCTGGAGGCAAAGAGGTGATTTTGAGTTTTGATTTCTATGCTCGTTTATCATTTTTTTTCCTCAAGTTTTGTATTTTCTAGAGAGTATTAGACTGTTGGTTAGTTAACGAGCTAAGGTTGATATGAATAATGAATAGCACTTTGTGAACAATGTTAATTCGATTAGCAAGGTTTATCACTTATGAGAGGAAATCGTTTGAGAAAAAAAGTTTAGGATCATAGTTTAGATTCAATATATCGCAGAAGAAATAAAAAAAAAAAGTTACAAATACAGGATGTAAATGTTATTTAGCAAGTTTAAGAACCATCTGGTATAATTATATAGGAAGCATGGGACCAATTGCAACGCACATAATATTCTTCAGAAAGTTGTTTTTTTTTAATTTATGTTTAAAGTTTATATTTATACAGATGACAGTGCGAGACGCTCTGAACTCTGCTCTTGATGAGGAAATGGCTGCTGATCCTAATGTTTTCGTTATGGGTGAAGAGGTAAGTGTATTATATGAAAGTTCAAAGCTTCTCTATCATTTATATGATGCTCACCTTTTTATGGTGTGAAGGTTGGCGAATACCAAGGTGCATACGAGGTTAGAATTTCATGCTTTTCTTCATATCCACAAAAGAAATAACTAGAGGTGGTAAAATGGGCGGGCCGACATGATATCTTTGTGTGTTTTTATCTCACTGTACATTTTTTTTTGCTAGATAACCAAGGGTTTATTGGATAAATATGGACCTGAAAGGGTTCTTGATACCCCTATTACCGAGGTTCGGAAGTTATTCTATTCAGTTTCACTGTTTTACTATATATATACCTTTTTACAGCTTCTATATCTGAAAATAATTCATATTTTCAGGCTGGGTTTGCCGGTATTGGAGTTGGTTCTGCATATCATGGTCTGAAGCCAGTGATAGAGTTTATGACTTTCAACTTCTCTATGCAGGTTACATCATCTACATATTACTAGCGTCTGTTTCAATGTATGTGTTTGATTGTTTTAACATTCTGTTGGTAATGTTTTGCAGGCGATTGACCATGTTATCAACTCTGCAGCAAAGTCAAACTACATGTCTGCTGGCAGATTAATGTACCCATTGTTTTTAGAGGACCAAATGGGCCCGCTGCCGGTGTTGGTGCTCAACATTCCCAGGTTTGTTTGTTTTTTTGACTCTTTGACGATTTTTTCATGATTTCTCATATCTTCCATGTGTGGTCCTGACACGAGTGATATCATAAAGTTTATTCGTGTTCATTTTCTAATTTCACATTGAAGATACTAGATGGTATAGACGATGGTTTTCATGATCATCTTATAATGATAAATATCAATAATGTTTGAAGTAAGATGCATCATGCATATCATAAACGCTTTGGAAAATATTAGGCTTTTTGTTGAATATTGGTGTTTAGGATGTAATTAACTAATATGTTTATCATATGTTATGAAAAAGGACATATTTTTTTGTTACCAACATTAATATTAGGTTCTTTATTCCACATCTTGCATCAAAAAGACAAAAACCGTTGTCTTTTGTATTTTTATTCTCTAAGAAATAAACCTAAAGAATTATAATGCCTTTATGCATGCATTTGCGATACAGTGTTATGGTGCCTGGTACGGGTCAGTCCCTGCTTTGAAGGTGCTGGTACCTTACTCATCCGAAGATGCTCGTGGACTTCTAAAAGCTGCAATTAGAGACCTTGATCCCGTTGTTTTTCTTGAAAATGAGTTGCTGTAAGTAAAGTAAATATTCACTTATCAGTTTAGAGGTGGCGTTTTAGACTTGTTAAATATTATAGGTAGATTCTGGTTGTTTTTAATCTAATGGGTCATCATTTTAAGCGAAGATTCATCAATCTGAATTCATTTATTTTAGGGTTTGGCAAAAATAGTTAAGTTCCAATACCTTGTGGAATCTCTTGAATCATTGAGAGAAGAAATCGGGAGGATGATGATGGTTAATCATTTAGATTGTGGAACCTCTTAGTCTTAGATTGTAGAAGATTCAAGCGAAAGGAGGACCAAGGCTAGGGTTTCAGGTATGAAGCAGTGAAGGAAAAGAATGAGGCGACGGAGGAATTTAGGTTTTTTAGATTGCTTATATACTCGGGGTCATAAAACGGGTCGGATTAATAAAACGGGGCTTCACTGATGAAAATAAAAACCCTAAAATTTTCCCTCCTAAACCATATCCAGGAAGCTATAATATTGTGTCACATCAGCCCAAATTCTTTCATTTATTATATATAATAATAGATATGATTGCATTATTATTTTTATTTATTTTGCTTTCATGACTATTTGGTTATGTATTTACTTCCATTGTTATCTAGCTATACCCTGTGTATACAAAAGACCTGTGGCTCTACTAGTCAAGCCGCTTGTGAGTTACTAGAGATGTTTTTGCTAAAAGCTCGAATATGGCCGAATTTAAACGAGCTGGAGCCTAAAACTAGGTTTTTTTTAATAAACCAACAGAGTCTGAGCTTCATTTATCCAGCTTAAACGAGTCTAGTATTTATATAATAATATTATTGCTTATAAATTTATGATAAAAAGAGCTGAATAACATATATTATGTTATATATAAAAGTTATTTGTAAAATATATACAAAGTACAAAAATTAATAAATAATTAGCGAGTCAAGTTGTTGCCGAGCTTAAGCTTAAATAACTATCCATGGCCCGAGCTCGAGCTCAAGTGAATTGAATTAGTCGAGCTTGAGTGTAAATTAGCTCACGCTAGGCTCGTTTACACCTGGAGTCATAGAAGTTGTTTGATTATTAATATATTATCATATATCTTAAAACACAAAGTCGGTGGCCTATGCCACCGACCAAATTACAATATTGCCCTTTAGGAAATTACAATGATATCCTTCGTTGGGATTCAGTTGGTGACGACAAGTACAAGAGATCTTCCTGGCCGCTGACCAACACAGGAATCCATTGCAACTGCTAAAACATACTTAAAACCACCGTCTTAATAATACAATGGCTCCGTCACCGCTGCTAGAATAGGCCCTAAAACAACGGGAATGTCAAACGCCAGAAACAACAAAAGTATAGGTTGATAAGTAAAAAAAGAGGTCAGGAACCTTACCTTGAAACCCTAGCCGCCACAAATCGGACTGAGAAAACCACGTGCAACGGTAGATGGCGACTATGGTGACCTTGAACAATCGGAAATGGCTGGATGTTTTAAAAGCCGGTCGCCGGATAAACATAAATCGAAGCTAAGGGAACATGGAGCGTTTGGTCTCCGGCGGTGTACTATATAGTGTTGCCTGAGAGAGTATAGAGAAATATCGGAAGGAGGTGAGATCGAGGAGAGTGTTGGTGGTGTTGAGGGAGGCGTGTGGCGGCAATACGATGTAAGAAGGCGGCGATTTGAGGAAGTAGACGAGGGTCTTCAAAAACCCTGCAACTTCTCATAGTCAAATTTCTTTTCTCTTGCTTTTACATCTGTCTCCCCACTCCCCATTTCCCCATAAGACATTTTCTATTGTTTACATTTTTTTGTTTAATGGTTTTTTTAACTTAAGTAAAATTATTTTGTTAAAGTGACAAGTTTTTACTAAATAGATTGTGGTTTATATATTTGTTTTTCTTGAAAAACAACTAATATATGTTTGAATAGACATGGCATAATACAAAATATTACTATTATAAATTTTTATCTTTAATGTTTAAAACCACTTTGGAGTATTCCCTGTATTTTTTTAATTATTTAAAACACACTTTTGATATTCGAACCAACCAATCCGAAGTAACTGAAGCATAAACATACATGTTATCAAACCGAGAACAATTCAGTTTAGCACAGGTTAAATCCTAATTGTATATAACCTTAAAAACCATGGCTGGTGACCATCGTTTCAAGTTTTCCCTTTTCCCCTCAAGTTAATAGACTTTTAACCTTTAACACCAATCTTTTGATAAGCGACCCCCATTATTTAACAATTTTGACCCCCATTAATTTTTACTTCATAACTTCACACCTCATCTTCTCCAGAACTTCAATGCTTTTGTTTAAATGACTTTTACGACTTTACACCACAACATGGAGACATTATACTCTTTTTATCTATGCCTAACCACGTTAATTTCGCTACCGTAATGTAGGGATGAGCATTTGGTACCGGGTACCAGTACCGAACTGGTATCGTACCGGTAACGAACCGTAACTTTGTGATAGTTTCTTTTTCAGCCCCAACTTTGTTATAGTTTCTTCTTACCCCAAAACTTTATCATTACCCTTTCTTAGCCCTTAAGTTTAGGAAATACAATTCTTAACCACTTAACTTTTTATAAACTTTGTAAATACCACTTTGACCCCCTCGGGAGTTTTGGGCTCGACGATAAAAATTCGAGTTAGTCGGGTCACGTATAATACGTTATGATCGTACGATATAAATTCGATTTACGTTAATTCTTGATCCAATCGCAATGCAACTATAGGATACATTGAGTTCAATCGGATACGTCTGAACGTGCGTTTTCATACGGTTAACACATAACATAACGCTTGGACTAATCCGTTCGATATTTGCGAAGCACCCGCGCCGCAACGCGCGCGGGTCTTATTACTAGTTATATAACATCTTAAAAGACAAAGTCGGTGGCTTTTGCCACCGACAATGTCTCTGTTTTGTCTTATATACAACTATACAAGTCCTAAAAAGGCTAAGAAGATTGTGAAGACTAAAAAGCAAAAACGTGGTCAAACACAACAATTCTCAACAAAATCAATTCTCAAATTATGCGTGATCTTAAATCAAAACAATTCATATATATACCGAACCGGTAGCACTAAGGTCAACGTCATCTGCAGCGGTGCGGCGGACGGCAACGTGACGGAGATCCGTGTATTAGATCGTTGCGAATCTTCATATCCAGATCCGGATCCGACGGATTGATGTGAGTGAGTTTCTTCATCGTCTTCCATATCGGAAACTAACAGATCTGGTAGCCGCCGGCAATTTAATCGAAAACCTAACCGATCTGGTGGTCGGAGATTTAATAAAAAACCGAACGGATCTGGTGGCCAGAGATTGGATAAGAAACGGAAAACTAACGGATCTGTGGTCGGAGATTTGATAACAGACGGTAATCTAACGGATTTGTGGCCGGAGATTTGATAAGTGACGAAAACTTTTGATTGTGAGGGAAGAGGACGACAACATGAGAAATGAATGCTGGGTGGTTCCGAGAAACTTACTATTATGTCCTTTCCTCATTTCTTTGTTGTTTTTTAAGTGTTTGTTTTTTATGCCAGCTGTCAAATTAAAACATCTGGACAAACAATTATACTTTTGCTTTTCTTATAAATGTAAAACAAAACACTTTAATCAAAAGTTATTCCAAAATATGGAAATTTTAATCAAGAGTGTGGTCAAGATTTAGGTGTTTATAATTCGACTATTGTTGTCAAATACATGCTTTTAGTTATTCGATAGTAAAATATATATAATTTATTGTTGTACATTTTATCGTTAAAAATGTGATATATTGTTTGTTGAGTAAATTGTCAAAATCGTCCCTGACGTTTGGGTGTGTTTGCCATTTTCGTCCAAAACAACTTTTTTGTACAATATAGTCCTTCACTTTAGAGATTTTTTGTCATTTTCATCCAAACGTCTAATTTGTTTTATTTTCCCTATCAAATATTTGGATGAAAATGGCAAAAATCTCAAATCTCAGGGAAGATTTGATAAGTTTTCGTAAGCTGACACACCGGTCAAGTGAAAAACAATAAAGAAGATTATTTTTTTCTAAATGGAAAAGGTAGTGGCATTCGATTTATTTAATACTTAAAGTTCAGACTTTAAGAAATCATTATAATATAGTTAATATGTTTTTCGTTTAAGGACAACTAGATTGTTGTCATAGGTTGTGTGTTGTGGCGGCGACGTCTTTGTTGTTTTGTAGTTTGTCGCATGTTATGTAGACGCTAATCATATGAAAATGTGTATTTTAACGTATCCAATCTAAAGCATTGCGGTTACAAAGAAACGGAATCAAACCCGAGTTTGTTCGTTTCGTGAGCGTTCCACCTACTACATCACCCTTACTTTTACATAATCTTAGTGGCATGGCTTAAACGAAACGCGGTAAGTGCTAGACTCTTAAAAATCTAATATATCTTAAGCACAAATGTCGGTAGGTTTCCCCATCGACATTGTGAGTTGTTAAGTAAATTTAATTATCATAATTCACACCAAAAGCTGCATGGTGGTGCTGGTAAATACGAATTTGGATAACATATCAGTCATGGGCTCGATCCCTATTCCTTCCAACTATTTTTCTTTTTGCTTTTTTCTTCTTTTTTCTTTTCGTTATAATTTCTTCAACTAAATTACTTTTCTCGGATTCGTATACTTCATTCAGGAATGACAATGTTTTCTATATGTCTTTGTTTACGTGCATTAGCCACCTACAAATTCTAATCCCTAAGCTTTCACGCAATGCCGCATATTTGTGTGTTTTAATATTTTATGCACATGGTTAAAAGCTTTGTATTATACACCTTTAAATAATTGTCTTTTAGTCATTGTGTTTTACGAATTATGTGTAGCGTATTATGTCTCACGCATTGTGTTTTACGAATTATGTGTAGTGCAATGCGTCTTACGCATTGTGTTTTACACTTCGTGTGTGACTGCACGGTTCAACCCGCCGTGCGCCGCCGCAACGCGCGGCGGGCAACATACTAGTATAATCTTAAAACACAAAGTCGGCAATTGTCGTTTTCTCCCTCTAGCCTTGTCTCACTATTTGTCTTTCTTCCCATCAATTTCCACGTTACCTTTCATCTTTCCCAAATCGATTAAACGTCTCCATTGATCTTGAACCCTAAATCGATCTTCAGAATCGATCGCATGACAACAACTGCGCTCTAACCTGGCACCCATCTCCTCCTTCGCAAGCCCTAAGTTCTCCTTCTTTTTGACCACCAGATCTCCTCAGCGTGTCATCCTTAAAGTCGGGTTTGCCGAGCCTCGATTTTGCCTTCATACAATGGGCAGGTAACTGTTTTTATGTTATTAGCATTTTAATTTCTCTGGAAAGATGTATTGATCGTGATCTGCGATTATTTTTAGGGTTTAGTCGGTTGAGTCGTTTACGTTGAAACACTGTTAGTTATCTCTATCTGGGCGATTTTTTGTTTGATGACGAATAAATCCGGTATTAGAATTTTATTTGATTTGGATATCATACATATACATCGTACGAAAAATAAATTAAACCTGTGTGAGGGAGTATGATAGCTCTTTAGTTAGTGCTACTACATTATCATGTTATTTCTTTTAAAAAAAGCTATTTTTGCTACTAATGTAACTTTACCTTTTGAATACTATAGAAGTTAGATTGTTGATGGTAGAGCTATTGCATGAAAGGTTGAAACCTGTAGTCTACGTTTGGTAAATCAAATCAAAGACTGGAGCAATTCAGGATTGACCACGATGCCATTTCAGGATTGATAGTAGTGATGTAAGAAGTCTAACAAATCATTCCAACTTTTTATAGTCACTCATGTGACATGCATGAATTTAATTATATTTCATATTGCAGGTATCAGTAGAGTAGTGGCCTGGGCTTCCCATTGGTGTGAAATTTGAACCCACTGATCTGATCTTGAGCTCTTAGAACATTCGGCAGCCAAATGTGGTGCGGGGAATCAAAAACCACACCAATTAATTGATGAGTTCATCCTACACTTGATGTAGATGAAGGAATATGTTCTAAACATCCTGAAAATCTTCCTGTTGTGCAGAGTGCTTATGATGCAATGTTTTCAACAATTTGTAGAGCTGGAATACTTGGCGGATTGGGCAATGGGTCAAAATGGGTAACCTTTTTGCAACAAGTCAGGTTTGGTCGACCTGATTGACCTATGTGGCCCATTTTACATTTTTTTTAAAGCTCAAGCTTATCTTCTTTTTTTCTACTTGCTTACTTAGTTTCAACAATGTGGTTCATTATATCTAACGTTTTGTCTTTGATGGGTCAAATGTGTAAGCTCAAAACACTAGCTAAAAGAAAAAGTGAAATGAGTTGAGTTGGTCAGGTGTACTGAAAGGGTTATGAACTTATGATGGATCCATTTTTATTATGCAGGATAGTGACATTGAGAAAATATTATATGGACTCAGCTATATAGGAGCAACTAATGCATCATTGTAATATTTCATCTTGAAACACACTTGCACGTCTACATCACATAGTCATTCTTTGTTTTCATATCTTCAAATATGTGATTTAATTTTTATTTTTGCATAACAGGTTGGGGGTGATATGGACAAACTTGCAATTGAAGAAGCAGGTTTAAAGAACTGTGGTGTTCCTCAAAAAGTTTCTTACAAGGATTTACCATCTCAAAAACAGGTTTTAGTTTAATTTTAAGTTCAAATTAGATCATTTATTTAATATATATTAAAGAGAAAGGTCGGTGGAATGACCTTTCTCTTCTCCTTCAAATTATTATTCCATTTATTATTATTATAGAACAAATGGTTAGCTATGGTTTCACTAAACCAACTTAAAGGTGATTCACAGACAAATGATATCTTGCCATGTAACAGTTGACTAAAGTGACCCTTGATGAGTATGAGACTGATTTTTTTTAGAGCACATTATACATATAGGGGGAGACTATGTTTGTGTCATGTTTATTTGTTTTTTCTTTTTTCCTTTTTTTTTTTTTTGTGTTTCCCTCTTTTTGGTTTCTCTTATTTCTCTTTTCCTTCCCTATTTTTTTCGTGTTTTTTACCTTTTTGTTTTCTTTTATTTCGCGTATAAGCTGTAAATCTATTTTATGATAGGAAACGAGCGGGGTCAAATAAAATACGTTTTCATTCAAAGATAAGGGTGATGTAGTGGTTAAGTGGAACTCTCATTAAATAAACCACCCTGGGTTCGATTCTGTTTCTTTTGTAACCACAATGCTTATATAAGTTACACTGAGTTAGATCGGATACGTCGAAACACGCGTTTTCATATAATTAACGCATCACATAACGTGTCGTCAGATATAAACAACGAAGGTGTCGCTGACGTAACGCGTTGTGTATCGCAATTTTAATTTACATGTCGTTTTAAAATTTACGTTTCATCGTAAATGACTCACGTTTTGACATAAACTTTTTTCTCAAGCGACTCTGGTAAAAAATAATATGTTTTATACTTATTTTGTGTACGTTCGTAAACTGTATTTGAAGCAAGTCGGGTCAAATATAATACGTTTTCATTCGATGGCGATGTAATTTTTTTAAGTAAAGAGTCGGGTCAAATATACAGTATAAATACGAGTTACTTTAACTTTCGACGCCGCCGCAACGCGCGGCGGGTCAAAATCCTAGTATACTATTAAAGAGAAAGGTTGGTGGAGACCTTTCTCTTTTAACCCTCAAGTTTTTGACTTTTTCATTTCTTTAAGGCCCTTACACTTTCAAGTTTTTCCACTTTACACCCTTAATTTTTTGACATGAAACACTATTAACCCTTATCTTTAAGTAAGTTGCACATTCACTTCTAACTTTAAGTAATTGACAACTTTGACCTTCTTAACCTTTTCTACTTGATAACTTGACACCTCCTTTGGTTTAAATGACTTTTACGACTTTACATCACAACGTGGAAAAAATATTATACTTTTTTTTTTATCTTTGTTCTACTTATTTTGTGTACGTTCGTAAACTGTATTTGAAAGCAAGTCTGGTCAAATATACTACGTTTTCATTCGATGGCGATGTAATTTTTTAAGTAAAGAGTCGGGTCAAATATACAGTATAAATACGAGTTACTTTAACTTTCGACGCCGCCGCAACGCGCGGCGGGTCAAAATCCTAGCTACAACTTAAAACAGAAAGTCGGCGGCACACCAACGCATCTTACTCTTTTGCCCTTTGTCTAAAATTACATGATTGCCCTTCAAGTCCTCTTTTATATTACTATTTTGCCCTTTGTCTAAAATTAAAGGATTGCCCTTCAAGTCTTTTTTTTTACGGTACATATTACAGGTACATTTCAATCATTGTCTTCACACACTATTGTTTCGTCGGATACCTTTCCAGGCCAACACAACCACTGTCTTCATGCGCGCTGCATCACTACTACCATCATCCGTAATACGACGGGAATGTCAAACGCCAGAAAAGAAAAAAACTCTAGCTGGAAGCTCGGCAAAGAGGTCGGAAGCTTACTGTGAAGCTTATCCGACACAGACCGGTCGAGAAAACGACATGCAACGCTAGATCGAGACTACGGTGACCTTAAAACGCCGGAAATAGTTGATGTAAACCCATACCGTCCATCGTTTAGCTCATGTTTTGGTTCATCGGAGGTCACAGTTGTAAACAAGGAGATCCGACACTATCTTTCTTTAAATGGATTGAAATTGGGTGTCTGATTTTATTAAATTGGAAAAGATAATATGAAGATGAGAGAGTGATGTAAAGATATTGAAATATGTACGAACATTTTTAAAATGTTTAAAACATTTCTTTATAGAGTATACTTTTTTAATAAAAATGTGAAGATCAATAATGGGTCAAGTACTCAAGTCTATTCGCCAACTAGGGATGAGCAATTGATATAAAATACCGTTCCGATCCCGATCCCATCCCGATTCGGAAATCCCGATCCCGATTTTTTTCGGTACCGGAAACGGTATCCACTTTTTGGCATTTTCGGTATCGGTACAGTACGGTATCGGTAAAATACCGAATTTTACCCTTAAAATACCGATACCGTACCGACATATTTCGGTATCAGTATCGGTACCAAGTTTACACAAAATTCGCGTTCGGTATTTTTCGGTATCGGAACGGTATCGGTATTTGCTCACCCCTATTAGCCACCAACCTTTGACTATGAAAAATTTCGACTTCTATCTCATAATTTTGTAATTAAATTTTTTTTCATATAGAATTTTCCTTTTTTTACCCTCTACTTTTGTAACTTGCATTTTTACATATACTGTGGTAATTTATGTTTTTTACACATATGCTTTATACTGATCCCTCAACTTTTAAACTTTGCTTTTTTACATTTTGACGTAAATTTGGTATACGATTTCGTGCTTTATTTTGTATGTTTCCTACATATGAATCGGTTCACATATAATACGTTTTCACTTGATGGTATAAATTCGAATTAGTCGAGTCGCATATAATATGTTATGATTGTACGGTATAAACTCGATTTGCTTTACGTTTTAATCCAATTGCAACGCCTCTATAGGTTACATTGAGTTTAGTCGTATACGTCGAAACACGCATTTTTATATGATTAACGTATCACATAACGTATGGACTAATCCGTTAGACGTCTGCGATGTACCCGCGCCGCAACGCGCGCGGGTCTAATTTCTAGTTCTTCTTAATTTCAAATCATATTCATTACATTAAGCCTTTTTTGTGTTGTATACTCAATTTAGGTGACTGCGAGCAAGAAAGGTTTTTTTTTCAGCACAAAAGAAGTCAAATACCCGAATGGGAACCGATTGGATCGGGCTACTTTATCCGGGTATTGGAAAGCAACCGGATTAGGTAAAAAAAATTGTTACTTCAGAGAACAATCAAGTTGTTGGGCATGAAGAAAACACTCAGTATTTTACAAAGGAAAACCCCCACACGGGTCACGAACCGATTGGATCATGCACGTGTACAGACTCGCAACCCCTCAACCCAAGAACCCGACTCAGGTTTCCTTCTAATTGATACAATTTTGATTTGAATACACAAACACATTTAGTTAACTATTTGTTTTTGTTGTATCAGTGTATGGAAAATTGGGTTATTTGCAAAATTTTCTTGAAGAAAAGAGGAAGTAAAGTTAGCAAGTACAATGAAGAGCCAATTGGGATAATTAGCGATTGTAAATCGGTAAAATCAAAACTCGTTTTCTACGATTTCATGTCTGCTAGTAAGAAGAGAAGAACTGATTTGAATTCGACATCGGTTTCATCATCTTCGGGTTCAAGCGGGATCACGGATGATGCCGGTTCTTGTGATGTTGAGAATTTAAGGAAACAATCATCATAAATTCATATTCTTTTTTTTTAAGGTTATCCCAAGTCTAATTTAATTTAGTAATGGGTTATTATTTATTAGCCTTTAGTTTTCAAGATTCCCATGAAAATAATCCAATTTTTAGATGAGATAAACGAATGAAATGATATCAATGGATATTTTCTTACAATATCATCCTTGAAATTTCAGCAAGTAGTGATGATTTACACACATTGGTTTTCATATATTGCAATCAATGTATTTGATAAGTACACATTTTAATGAAACAAAGATAAGGTTGCGTCTCTATCTTTAACTTTTATTAATATAATGATTTTAATTTTGACTTTTTAATTCACAATAACCACTTTGAAGTTGTAAATCCAAACAGGCCTAACACAGCTGGAGGACAAAGATTCTTTACTTTTTTGAAATATATAATGCAACTAGTTAGATGCTCCGCCCGCGTTGCAGGGCGATGGCCGAATAATTCTCAATCAATTACAAAAATACTACTATAATTTTGCTATGAAAAAAAAATTGATGATATGACCGTAATTTTGGGTTTCTCTCTCATGACATGTATTTCTGTACAGAGGGAAAAATCGTTATTATATTTTGAACCAGAGGCGAAATAATAATTTTAAACTGAAAGCAAAATCATAATTTTTTGCTGGGGGGGAAACATATTTTCATTTTGAACGGTGGGCAAAAGCGTAATCTTGAGCTGAAGGCAGAATCGTCATTTTGAGCAAGAGGGAAAAATAACATTTTATTTTTAGCTGTGGGCAAAAACGTAATTTTAAACGAAGGGCGAAACCATAATTTTAAACTGGGAACGAAATAAAAAGTTAGTTTATGAACCGAGGGCAAAAGCGTAAATTTAAGCTAACGGCAAAATTATAATTTTATTTTTAGCTGGGGGAAAAATCGTAATTTTAAAGAAAGGACGAAAGCATAATTTTTAACTGGGAATAAAATAAAATTAAAACTGTGCTGGTTCGATAGGGAAGTGCCAGACAAATTTTATACTGGGGGCAAAAACGTAATTTTAAACCGAGGGCGAAACCGTAAATTTAAACTGGCAACAAAAGTAAAAGTGAGGGTTTGAACCGAGGGCAAAAGCGTAATTATGAGCTAGGGGGAAAATTATACTTTTATTTTGCTCTGGGGGCAAAAGCGTAATTTTAAACAAAGGACGAAAACGTAATTATAATTTTCTTTTGCTCTGGGGGCAAAAGCGTAATTTTAAACAAAGGACGAAAGCGTAATTTGAAGCTGGGAACTAAACTAATTAAAAAACAGTTTGGTCCAATGGGGGAACAAATGGGGGAGTGCCAGGCAGCTGCCTGGCACTATTCCCCCATTTGTTTTTTGTAGTAGTAGGTGCCTGGCACTATTCCCCCATTTGTTTTTTGTAGTAGTAGGTAATAGGTAATTGGGTTTAAGTTAATGGAAGGTGATATGTATCACTATAAGAGGATTTTTTTTGGTCACCTTTAGTCCATTAAACTATACATGTTGGGCCTATTGGGCTTCAACCGGTCCCCCTATGGCCTTATCTAACGATTTTTTTGGGTCACTAGTCAATCCATTAACGAGTTTTAGAGGTGCACAAAAAACTGGAACCGGAACCGGAAAAAACCGGACCTGGGTATTAAAAAACCAGTTCTTTTGTACCCGGAATCGTATCCGACCCTATCCACCGGGTATGCATAGGGTATATATTTCTATGTAAAAAATTGTACCCGGAAGTTGGAACTAGAACAGATTTATACCCATTTGTACTCGGGTTTATTAATACCCGGAACCAGGTTGTACCGGTACCCGGTTTTTATGCCCGGAACCGGGTTTTCAGAATACCCGAAATACCTCTGCATTAGTGCAATAATTTCTTTGTTTTTGTAACCTTGTGTTGCCAGGATTATTATTTTTTTTAATGAAATCTTATTCTTAATTTATTGCAAGTTTGAATGTTTCTGGGGTTCAATTTAAACATGTTATGTCTTGTAATGTTATATAAGTTAAACATCTATACTTTGTTCTGTTTAATGAATTTATTTACGAGCGGTTAAAGCTTGTTATTTAGACATTTAACTTATTATCTGTTTACACCAGAGTCTTGTTATGTGCATTTGCCATTTAGTACTAAATGGAACTATGGAAGTGATAATGAACAAACAAATGGGCCTTGACCCATTTAAAGCAAATTCTACTATTCTGACCATGAGTTTTGAGCATGCCCGGAAACCGGTTTTTTCAGTACCCGGATCGGGTATTTTTTCAATACCCGGAATACCGTTTTTTTTATACCTGGTTATTGTACCCGGTTTTTGAAGAACCGGTTCCATACCCGACCCGGAATCGAGTATACCCGGTATGGTTTTTTATGCTAGGAACTAGAACCGAAACTGGTTCTTTCAATATCCGGTATAAGTGATACACAACCATACCTGGAACCGGTTCCATACCCGGAACCGGGTATTGAAAAAACCCAGTTTGTGCACCTCTACGATTGATTCCCATTTTGTTTGAACATTAATAACAAGTCTTATCTTTGTGTTGGCTCTGCATCTTGTGTGACATCTGGGTCAGATAGGTTACAAAAGTATCATGGGTCAAACCAGATAACAAGAGAAGTAACCTTCCATCAATTAGAACAGAATGTTTTGCTTCATAGCCATTATGTGAAAGTAACATTAGTGCCCAATTAGTTTGAAAGCATCTCATCATTAGCCTAAATGGTATGGGAGCCTCAAGTTTTATCTGTCAACATTTGCAGCCTTTAACAAATTTAAATGCATACTGTAATTGTTATTTAAGTGATACAATAGCCATGAAAATATACAGTGAAAACAATCTTGGAAGCCTCAAGTTTATGTGTATTTAAGAATATTGGGTTTTTAATAACTAAAAAATCAGCATTTGGGAATTGATTTGTGGAGGGAACTTACAAGTTATACAAAATAAAATATCAATGGCTGGTAGGTGCTGGATATATGAAACCTGGTAATGAACAAAGTATAGAATACAACCATACCCAGTATATCCCACAAATAGCCAAGCTACTTATAGGGTCTGGTGGGGAGGGTGGGATGTAGACAGACCTTGCCTCCATCCCTAAGGATAGAGAGACTGCTTCCAGAGAGACCCCCGGCTCTAAAATCACCAACATACCAACGCACCAAGTCAAAAAAATATATAAATAAGAAGTCAGAGAGTATACCAACACACAACATACCAACATACCAAGAAAGTGAACAAAGTATAGAATGTGAAGCCTTATCAGGTAACAAAGAAAAATTTATTACAACTTTTTTTGTGTAGATTGCAATAAGCAAACTGGAAATGGTAACAAAATGTGGGCCTAATAATGTTGAAACTGAGACCCAGTAATAGTTGTTAATGATGCTAGAAACAAAATCTTAGGTTTACTTGCAACATTACTGCTAGGGTCAACGATTAATGAATCCATGAAATCTGAATTTCAGAGGACTTTGAATCATATATGATCTCAAATGTCTTAAACTCTTCATATTCTTCATCCCAACACTCCGAGTAATCGCTTGGGTGTTCATTTGAATCCCCTATTTTACTTTTACTAACAAGTTTTACATTAAGACCACCCCTATAAGTCTTAAATGAAAGATTTTTAGTGTATGTAGGATTCAACCATGGGATGTGACTCAATGAACTAAAGGGTACATAACCCACCCTTTCATAGTTGCATTGTTCCCGATCTTCATCAGACTCTTCAGAGTAATCCGTACCGACCCTTTCACAGTTACATTGTTCCCGATCTTCATCAGACTCTTGAGAGTAATTCGTGCCCACGCTTTCAGAGACATATGGTTCCCAATCGTTAATAAACTTCTCAGAGTGATCCGTGGACATCTCTTGCTTAATCGCTATGCAACGCCTCCCCTCAAAGCAACCATCATCACATAACAATAATAAAAATCCACTAAAGTCACTGTGCCAGTTGTGTGGAAGTTGCAATGTGACAAATCCCATAAAAATGCTTGATGGTTGAACATCAGGACTTACCACACTCATAAAGCGATCTTTAGCTGCATTTCCCTGCCACGTTTTCATTCCAATTATAATGAATTATGTTATTATATTTGAGTTAAAAAGAGAATGAAATCCAAAAACAAGATAAGAGTTATACCTCACGCATAGAAATTTGTGCCCTCCCACCATCAATCAACTTAAAACAATTACAAAATGTCGCTTTCCACAGCCATTTATAATCTGATAAATCTCCTACACTTTCAAGTGAGTCACATTGATTTGCTTTGAGAATAGCTATGCTTGATGGGAGGTTCGGCAATTCTACAAGGCTTCTGCAGTATGATATATTGAGATACTTGAGACACGGGAGTCGTGAGATGCTGGAAGGTAATCTTGAAAATTGGTTTTCACTTAGGTCTAGTAGTTGTAGGTTTAATAACTCACAAATATCAGATGGGATGTCTCCATCTCCCAAATTACACGCACTAAGATCCAACTTCCTTAATGAATGTGGAAACTGAGGTAGCTTCAGGCTCACCGACCGGTCTTGATGAAAAGATTGTAACCCAATACAACCATAGAGATTCAGGTCTTTCAAACTTTTTAAGAGATGAAAGTTGCCCTCTATCCTTTTCAGTCTGGGACAATCACATAAATTAAAAGATACAAGGTTGGTACAAAATCGTCCAACTGACGGTGGGATTATTTCTGTACTAGTACAACTCAAATTAAGGGTTACCAAGCTATCCATGTTCGACTGGATATCCGGAAACTGTTGAAGTTGTTTGCAATGATTGAGATCAAGAGTCTCCAATTTTTTCATCTGTATGATGGGTGGAAACCTTTTAAGTCCTCGACACCCTCCCATGTCCAGGAAAACAAGCCTTTTGTGATATCCAATTGATGGATGAATCTCTTCTAAACTCTCACAATCCTTTAAAATCAACATTTCAAGACATGGAAGGCCTTCAAAATCTGGTGTCCTCATTAGGTCTACTGAACCACTGAGATCAAGATATTTCAAATTTGGTAGACGCTGTTTCAAGGAAAGTAGAAAAGTCATATAAATGATTATACAACAATTTCCTTTCACATTGACATACATCTTTGCCCATCTCCTAATTTATACACAAATTTTACCATCTTAATAGCTTATAATAACAGCCTCTGTAAACATGCATAGTGAATTCCAATTGCTTAAAACATCATATATTTTTACATCATATCGTCTAAATTTTTCATAAATTCTGGCCCAAAAATCTACAGTCAGTATATTACATTTCAGATAATTTTATTTATGGCAATATCATAAAGAGTTTCATTAAAGCATTCAACCTAAATTAAGCTAATCGATCTCTAATTATACAGAAAGTATGATATGTATATATCTTAATGAAATATTTAATTACACCTATGTTCATTTTAAAATTCATTTCACAGTTTATTGCAATGATTTGTGAAAAAACAATATTTATCTACCTTATACCCATGCCAGAGTTCTTTTTGTTGGCTGCATCCTAACTCTAGACAACGAAGCTTTGTTGGCTGAAAGTTTGATGGGAAAGAAGATGTCGGATAGACATCAAAACGAATGTACCGAAGTTTCTTCATGTTTGTACAAACATCAGATAGACATGCAACATCAGGTAGATCCAGATCACCAATAGAACCACTGAAAGCTAATACTTCAGTTTCCTGTGTTAATTAATCAAGGGAACCAAATTGTGTCAGTAACATTATAGACAACTGTCACTTGATGCCAGATATATGTGAAATATTTTATTGCAAAGTTAATTTAACCATTGAGGGTGCAGCTGCTCCCATAGCACAAAGCTCTTCCAAATCTTCCCTATTCCAAATCCTGCTATGCTTTTCAGGATTATTAGGGTGTTCCCCTCTAACAATATAGTGGGCCATTTCTTCTATCAAGTCATGCATCTCAAATCCACCATCTACAACTTTTATGAGAGATTTTTGTACCAGCACCTTTATCCCTATACCAGGGTGTAAATTACAAGCCTCAAGCACCTTCATTGCATAATCTTTATGCATTCCCCTAAAGAAACATGCAATATCTAAGAATAAATCTTTCTCCATAGTTTTAAGTCCATCATAGCTTATTTTGAGTCTCTTTGTGACCTCATCATCTGGGATATCTTTTAACCTGGCCAAGGTACACTTCCACTCATCCCTGTCTTTGTCATATAGAAAAGAACCTAAAATTTCAAGCGCCAAAGGGAGCCCACCAGCATAAGAAACTACATCTTCTGAAAGCATCTCGTAATCTTCTGTAGGTTTATCATTTTGAAAAGCATGTCTACTAAAGAGCTCGATAGCCTCGTCATGTGATAACAAACTCACTTCATATACTTCATCTGCATAGAGGGTACTTAGCAAATGCTCATCCCGGGTTGTAATTATTATCCTGCTCCCTTCACCAAACCAATCATGCGCTCCGGCTAACTCCTCTAGTTGCTTAACATCATCAACATCATCAAGAACAACTAAAACCCTTTTACTACGTAGCTTTTTTTCTATCATGCTTCTTCCTTCTAACTCACTCCCTACCACAATGTCTTTTGTTTTCAAAACAAGTGACAGAATTTTTTCTTGCAACTTTTCTAAACCATGCTTGTTTGATTCCTCACGGATATTTTGAAGAAGGCAGTGACCTTCAAATTGGTGAGAGAGTTCAGCATAAGCAGCAGACGCAAGAGTAGTCTTACCGCCACCTCCAACCCCCCATATTCCAACGATGCGTACACCATCTGACCCAATTCTCAACTTTGATTTCAGATCTTGCAAGCGATTCTCTATTCCAACGAGGTTTTTATTGACGTTTGCACTTACTGTAGGCAGCTTATTAGAAATTGTATCAACAATTTCTTTGATGCATTTGGCTTCATAGCTGCACAATGAGTAAATAAGGATAATTAGAATTTAGTACACGCTTCCACTCACGTGATGGTCTTGTGGCTAATTATATATTCTTTTGTTCCCATTAAAGTTAACTTTAATTTGGGTTAATCTTGACCATTCAAATTACTCAACTTTTAATCCTAGCCCTTTAAATTCTATTTTTCCTTCTAGAAGCAGCGGTTAGTAGCAGTTTTGGGCCCTGTGCAGTTAGCGTAGATCATGGAGAAATCCCCATGCAAGGAATCATCTTTCGCTCTTTCCCTGACCTCCGATCGCTCCATTATGATTGCCCAAATTAAAAGAAACCCAACACATCATCACCGTGTTCCACTGTCGTACCGCATCTATCACCAGAGGCGATGCACCAAACAGATATTCACCTATTTGGCCGACGACGCCGGCGTAAACAAGTAAGCAATACACCACGAACTTTATCAATCGATAACTAGAAATTTATATATGAATAAACTATCATTTACGTACAATATTGCGGATTGCGATTTGTAGTTACGGTTGATTATTTCTGATAGCACTATTTGTAGATTAATTATAAAAGTAACGATGCACATTCAGGGGCGGATCTACATACATCGTTACGGGTTCACGCGAACCCAATGAGTTTCAAAACTTTTATAGAAAATATATATAAAAATCTAAACTGAACCCATAAATAAATTAAGAGATGAATCCATAACAAAAATTGAAAAACTGTTAACAGTGGAAAAGCTATTTGCTTTCAGCCACGAGGTGGTAGGTTCGATTCGTGTTTCTTTCTTTTTTTATTCCAAATTGTAAAGTCTTCGTATGTGAAACCAATTGTTTAATATGATCATGGTCGACCAAATAACAAAAGCAGAAACATGATCGCATAAAACTATAAAAGCATAAAACATGATATTAACAGACTTTTTGGGCAAATTTATGAAGCAAGGATGCATCGAGGAAACTGGAAATCATGAGCAAATAAGTTCATTGTTTTGGTTTATATAAAAGTGAATATTTGAAGTATGCATTTCCATAAAATCTTTTTATACTTCATGGTAGAAACTATTAGTTATACCAGTATTTTATAATTTAATTTCTTTTTAGTGCACTAAGTAGCCTAAAACGTCGCATAAAGGATTGTAAGGAATTTCTTTTATGAGGTATAAAACGGCAACTTCGGTTTGACCATGAATTGTTGTGTCCGACCCAACCGACCGACCCAAAATTCCAATGTTCGGTTATGAAAAACTTGACTACCGAAAAATTTGAACCCATAGGAAAAAAATCCTGGATCCGCCACTGTGCGCATTAGATCAAGCTCGTGCGTTTAGGCGGTTATGTTATTGATTTCGTGTAATTTAGGGATCCTGGTCATGTTAACTAGTATAAGGAGTTTATTTGAGTTTGTAAGTTACCATGTTCGCTAATGATGCCATCAATTCTCTTTCAATTACTTAACTAGCACAGTTTGTTCATTTTTATGTTTAAGGTGACGTAATTGGGAAACAATTTCTGGATTCTGATAACCAGTTATCCTTGCTGAAGAACAAGGACCATCTGATGTATCACCACCACCAAATGCACACCGGCGATGCATCACCGCTACCAAGAGCATCCACGTTCCTGAATCGCCACATTCACCTTTGAATTATATAATCAATTATCAATGGCGCGCATATGGAAGTACTTGAGAATAGGATCAGATGAATCACCGAAGATTTTTTTTCTTTTGTGTAACCGCGGGAATCTGAAGTTGGAGTGGCGCATATAGTATTAATTGGTATGCATCAAAGCATACTCACCTTTTGATGGTCTTGTCTTCGGTATGCATTCTTTCTTTTTCTCTTTTTTGGTTGACAAATCTTCAAGGTGGGTTTGTTTTGGGACATTAAGGATGATCAATTGCAGATTTCGATGATACTTTGAACACTTCAAGCATTGGATTCGGTGATGCCACTAGGCGTAACATCAACGGTACGATTTCGTACTTACACATAAACCAAATCATTAAATGAAAACTAAATTCTAATCGTTTAATTTGTTTATTGTTGATACGAAATGGGTAATCTTTAGTTGGGATCTTTATAACAATATGGTAACTATCCATTTATAAGGGTCATATGTGGAGTTTACATTGATCTTATTAACATGTTTATCTTCTTTCGCAACATTGTGTTCATTGATGTTTTTGATTTTAAATTTTTAGTCCATGGTGATATGTTTTGAGTTTTATTGCAGAGACATATCACGATAAGAGGCTAAAGCACCGTGGCTGGAGTGATGGAGTATTAGTAAAAGTAAATCAGAAGATAATATCATATTGTAATTTATTTGGAACTTTATGTCTTTTTTGTGTATCAAACGAGCTACAAAGATTGCATTATCAATGTAGACACCATGTTCAATTTTCAGTTTTGTTCTTCCAAAATTATGTTCAATTAATTGGATTTAAGTTTGTGTTTATAGTTATTTTATCTTACATACAAGAAACTCTACTATTTTTTTAAATCTTAACAATCATTCTTTCCTTGTGGCTTTCAGGAAATCATATGTTTAAATGCTGGCAATATTTTTGGTTCAAAAGATAAATGTCTAATTTCAATATGGGGAAACATCACTGAAGATTACCAAGTTGTATGCATTAAAAATACACGTGGAAAACTTTTGACCCCCTTTGGCCTGTATCAGTTGTAGCTAAAGTTCTTAGATTTTCCCCATTTGACCCGTTACCTATTTTAATACAACTCCAACTGACCTGCTCATATGTAACTGGGTGGAAATTGTGAGCCGTAGCTAACGGCATCTCAGTTTTTCCTTATGTATTTGTAGATTTTCTGTAGCTTAGAAAGGGATGTGCATTTGATGGGTGGAAAGAAGGTGCTTTAACTTTCCACCAACTTACAAATACGAGCCAAAATTATATAAATACTATGGCTACGATCCTAAAGTTGGTAGGCGTACTCCCGCATGGTATGATTTTATTTTAATGAATCAGTATTTTGTTTAATTTGACGCTTTAACTCTGGTGGTGAGCGTATGCTTTAATATGGGTATGGGATGTAGCAACTGAGCTACAAACAGGCTGGGATTAGACTCCCGGATCATAGGCCCGTTTTCGTATTATATACAATAGAAGTTGAAGCATTTTCATTAAAAAAGCTACAACGGGCCCTTACATTTACTAATGCAGAAATGGAAAACAGGTGAGAGTTTCTTTTGTTTCAAAATGATTTAGGGTCATAACGGGTCAATTTTTTGTGTACAGCTCATGTTGGTTTGACCAATAATACCGCGTCAAAATTTATTTATTGTTTAATAAAATTTTAATATATTAAATAAGATGGTTTGATTTTTAGTTAAGAAAACAAATTATTTTATTTAAAACATTCTAATTTGGATTTGTTTGTGCAGGTTGCATCAATAGTAATAGCTGATGTGTTCACATGCTGAAATACGATATCTGGTGAGGTTATCATATGCTATTATGCTTTGTGCTCAATATTTTGGAGTCAAAGCTCTATGTTATTTATTTATGTTTCTTATGGCATTGCGTTATGCATCATCAATTTGTTTGATAATTATGTGATATTCCGTAATATTTTTTTAAAAAGGTTTTCTTAAAACTTAATTTTAAGGTTCACCTTGAAATTCCACATGTTTTAATATTTTAATTGGTTGCGAATTGATAGTGGAGCTGAAGCCAGTAAAGGAAGGCTCACATTTTAACCTCGACAACGATCTATTTCTCCCTAAAGAAAGGAAAGACATCATCGTGTCAACTGTGTGTTGAAGTGCCATGGCTGTTTCGCAATAAAGCTAAAACAGCTATGGCATCCCTTATTGGGACAGTTAAAAAAATTATCTTCTTCAAAAGCAATAAAACATCATGTTCTGCCCATTTTCTTGATTAAAATTTTCAGGGTTCTTCATATGGCTTGATTTAGTAACATACTTGCATCGACCCCTGGTTTTATAAAAAATAATTTTCTTAGGTATATACTTTTAGGTCCAGTGACTTCCGATCCCCCGGTGGAAATTTTCAAGCTTTGCCACTAGTCATGAGGGTAAACTCCCATGGTATGGGGGAAAGGTTTGAACTTTAAACCTTTGTTTAGAATGCAAAGAAAAAAAATACTTAGGGGCTGTTTGTTTACCTCTTAACGAGACTCTTAATGGTTCACACATCTTACTGGTTCAGCACTTAATGGTTCAGAAGATATCTGAATGGTTCAGATATTTGCCTCTGAATGATTAAGATTTATACAGAGTTTGAATGGTTAAGACCTCTAATCTGAATTGGTCAGACATTTGCCTCTTAACGGTTAAGCATTATACAGGCTCTTAATGGTTCAGACCTCTTACTGGTTCAGCACTTAATGGTTCAGACCTCTTACTGGTTCAACACTTAACCATTCAGATGTTGCCAAACTGTCCCTTAATGACATTAAAAATGCCCGTCCAATTGGACGGGTATAGAACTAGTTTAGAATGTCCCAGTAAGTAGTAACCACTTGGCACCATGTATTAAACACATTCTTTCGAATCTTAGAAACTATTAATGAATTCTAAACTATAACGATAGTAACTATTATATTTTTATTAAACCCGTTTCATTGTTATCTACAAAATTTGCTCGTTTGACTTGTCAACGATAAAACAAACTTATAAAAGCAGACTCATATCACTAGTTATAAAATGAGAGAAAACTAATTAAAATGTTAAAAAAAAGAGAGAGAAAATTAATTACCAGTTTATAGTGTCATTGATGGTCCATCCAGAAATGCTGCCAGCCTTTTCCAACGCTTTTCTCCATGTTTCAACTTTTTCCTTATTTTCTGTCACATGTTTGGAAAATGCTTCTTCATATTTCCTCTTAAGTTTTCTCACATCAGAAGGATCTACGTGATAAAATATGGGCATCAAGATCTGCCCTCTCTTGTCCACGCACTCTATAATATGTGCAAGCTCAGCCAAGCACCAAGATGAATCCGCGTAGTTTTCAGAGAATACAACAACAGTGATTCGTGATTCTTGGATAGCCTTTAAAAGGGTTGGACCGATTGACTCGCCCCGGGCAAGTGTTTCGTCATCCTTGTACGTGTATATTCCTTTATGTTGAAGAGCCGTGTAGAGGTGACCCACAAAGCCCTTGCGAGTGTCTTCTCCTCTAAAACTCAGAAATACATCATAATTCCATGATTGAGAAATAGAGGCAGGATTTGAGTGAGAAGAGGACGGTGAGGATGTCGTTGATCTGTAAAATCGAATTTGGTTGGTATAACACTAAATTTAACAATTTCCCCAAAAGTGAAGCATGAATGCTATATTAATTTTTCAAAAAGGAATAGATAAGCAATACTAAATCAAACACTAAAAAATCGAGGATAGAAACACCTGTCTTGTTCGGAAGACATTGGGCTGTGTTGTTGATGCAGATGGGAGGAGCCTCTCATGAAGAAAACAGAAACGATGTAGTAGACGGTGACACCGGTGGCGAATAGAGTAAATAAAGTAGTGGAAAAGTCATAGAGAGGAAATTTCATGAAACTTAGAAATACGTCATAATTCCATGATTGAGAAATAGAGGCAGGAACTGAATGAGAAGAGGAGGATGAAGATGCCATTGATCTGTTGATCAAATTTGTTCGGAATTAGTACAAAAACAAGCAGTGTAAATCAGATCCAAAAAGAGAGATGTGGTGTTGAGTAGCTGAGATAGATTAAATATTTGAGAAATCCCCCTTTCCAGGAAATTGGCATATGCAGGAAACTTCATAATACTTTCAATAATGTATATATAATTACTAAAATTAAAGGATTACGACAACATGAAGATTAAAATACTGTTGGTTGTTATTTAAATATGTTGATCTAGAGGGGTAGCGTCCCCATCACACTAAATTACTATCTACCAACTATATTATCATATGCATGAAATAATTGAGGATCAAAATAGACTACAACTTTTCACATTGCATACCTTAATCTTTCTTGTATTTTATATCTATATATTTTGTTCTAATTTCTTAAATTATGTATAATGTTTAAATTTTAATGAGCACACAAAATGCTTACCTGATGGCTGATGCTGGTACTGAGAAAATTCACTGTTGGATTTTGCATTGTGGAGGTGAGTTGGTCTTAAACTAAACCTGCAAATTTGAATGTAACATTCCAAAGTATAAACTCATAATTAATTTAAACCATAAGCACCAGAATCAGTAATCTCGATATATGTATGACCCGTTCTACTAAGATATTGACTCAGGGAACAAAACAGATTGGGGAGGGTCAGCTTATTGTGTCGTTTGTTAATCAGATAATTTCCGTACTCAGCTTTCATCTATTTCGGGTTTACAATTCTTCTGATTAAATTTAGTTTTTGATTGACACGTCAAGATTAGAAGAAGATACCTTCCTCATTCTGTTATGTTTCTTCAAATGAATGGACGATTAAAGCTGCGATCTCGGATTCTTCTCATACCCTGCAACCTAGAAATCATGTTGTAGAATAAGTATAACATTAAGGAATCGTATGAAATATAATTGTAAAGGATCCGATTATTAATAATACATCATTTTTGCACAATACTGAATCAATATTTTGGCATGAAGGAGATCAAGAGAGACCTCTGCACCAAATTTAAGGAACAAAAAAAGTAAATTGCAGGTGTGTGTGTTGGTGATCCAGAGACCTCAACACCCTTGCCACCATATCAACAAATTACACATTTATTGTTTTTATCAAAATAAGTTATTAATCCCAATACCTCCTAGTAAAAACTCATCATGGTTTGCATGATTCGACCTACTTTTTTCATTGAGACATTTCATCAAACACTTGGTATGCATGAAACTACAAACAACATGTGATCACAATACACAAATAGATTAAGAAGGTGTGGTTGACACTTGATACACAAAGTAAGAAAGCTGAGGGAGAAAAGAAACACATACCGATGTAGACAGCTCCAAACCCCACACAGGTTTCTTCTAGTTCAAGTGGGATCACGAATGATGCTGGTTCCTGTGATGAGAATCTCGACTTGTTGACAATAGCCCTAGTAATCAGCATTTCATGGTTTTCAAAATGGATTCTTAATTATTTCCCCAAATTACTGAAATACTTTTCATATCCCTTTTATTAATCAACTATTGTGTTTCAAAGATATTGTTGTTGAACAAATTATTGGGATATGAAAAGGCTGAATTTTGTTAAAAAAAAAAGGTGTTTTAAGGTTTTTAGATTTCATCGAGGAAGTGGTTGTACAATACTTGAAGCACAAAGTACACTCTTTTCCTTTGCCTGTTGGATCAGAGTCGCGGGAAGATGAGGGGGTGTTTGGGTTAGCTTATTTTGGAGCAACTTATGACTTATTTGACTTATAAAAGTTAATAAGTTGTTTTTTTGAGTGTTTGGGTTAGCTTATTTGAAAGGGTTTTGTGTGTTGAGAAGTCACTTTTGAGAAGTTAGAATTTCTAACTTCTCACTCTTGACTTATATAAGTTAATAAGTCACTTTTGAGAAGGAATCCCAAACACCCACGAAACAGGCGGAACAAGAAAGCATCTGAATTTGAACCCCTTGCATGCTTAGACCGTGGGGTATAGTGGGGCGGGTGTTTGGGGCATGGGTTGACACGTGGCTTGGGGGGCTTCGCTGGGCTGACTCACATTGAAGACAGTATGGTGGGGCGGGGGTTTGGGGCGGGGCCAGCCCAAATGGCTGTTTTATATTTAAAAAAAATTAAATTTTTTAATGTTTTTTAAACAAAGAAAATTACATAAAAAAATTCCTAACGCTTATATTTTTTCTTTATCTCTTCTCTCGTCTCCAACATTAGTTCCAACTCTTCACCCTCTAGGTGATCAATGTGTTGGGCTAGAAATTTCATATCATCTCGTCTTTGTTTCAGGGCATCCCTAGCTTCTTTGCTCTTCCGAATTTCGGCCCTTTGTTGTTGGAATACGTTGAATGTATCTAACCTGCATGCAATGTCATCCAACTGATCGCTCTATACTCCCCTACGCGAGCCCGAACACCCAACTGAAGGCGATGCCGTCCCCGATCTTAATTTTTGAGCGCGCCTTTTTGCGGCATCTCTTCCGTATTCAGGCCGTTTGGCGAATCATCCAAAAAGTCCTCCAACTCTTGATCTCGTGCATCCGATTGGGCTTGGGACGAGGGTGTCCTTGACCTTTTGGAAGACGTGTTAGTTTCGCTACCACTGGAGATATTTGCCCACTTTGGATGGAACTTACAAATCTCCCAACAATGCATGAAACGGAAGTCGCTCCCCAAATTTGTTTTGAATGTAACCAATGCATTTGTCACAAAGTCGGCTTCGGTTTCACCACTTTTTGGGTTTTGCTTTGATTTATTTAAAAAACCACTAAATTTGGTAAGTTGACCGCTTATCTCGGTCCACTTCGAGGATAAGCTATCGTTTTCACGATAAACCTTCCTTTCCATTTCTTTATGGAATGCTTTACTAATCGCTTCCCACAAATGGCTTCTATGTTGAGAATTTCCTATTTTAATCAAAACAAAATTTAATATATTAGGAAGTTATATAAAAAAAACCATAAATATTAAGGGCTAAAAAATATTTAAAAATACCTAAAGTTGCATGTAGAGATTGTTGAAGCCAAGCCCTCGCCAATGCAAGTTCTTCATTAACGACCCATCTTTATTGTTTTCGTTTGGCGGTTTCAAGTGCTTTCTCCGCATCGGTTTTTTTCTTGTGACTTCTCTTTTTGATGGGTGCGGAAGGACCATCGTTGGGTGGTTGAGTTTCGGGGACGGTTTCGGTTTGGGAAAGGTTGATGGGCGTTTGTGGAATCGGGCTAGGTATAGAATCGTCGGTGTGTGGGAAGTTAGTATACAAACGATTCCCGAGATACGATGCATAACTCGCCATATTGGGCATAGAGGAGTGTATTAAAAATGAACGAGGCATTGGACGATTGGGTGGTGGGCTAGGATTTTCTTGGAATGCCCACGGGTTGTTCGGGTCATAACCACGATTATGAGGATGCATTTTTCGTTTTGTAGAATGAGAATATAGATGATTATAGAAGATGTGGAGTGTATTGTGGTTCAATGTGGTAAAAAAAGGAATAGAAGTGTGAGTTTTATAGTGAAAAATAAATTTTTTTTAACATAGCCGTTGGCCAACGGCTAGTTTGGTTTGGCCAACGAGAACCCGCAATGTCATACTGATAGACCCGCCCCACGCCCGGCTTTAAACTCCCGCCCCTTGGGCCACGCCGAAACCCAAGACCACCCGGGGTGGTGGCTTGGGCGTTTTCAGCCCACCCACGCCCCAACCCCCGCCCCATACCCCACTGTCTTAGCCAAGGAGTCTGAAATAGGAACCGTGTCCAAGTGAAAGAAATTACTGCATTTGACTCAGAAGCCACCCTTTGTGACACTAACGGGGTGTTTGGCCTAGCTTTTTTATCTAAGCTTATAGCCTTTTTAGCTTATTTTTACAAAATAAGCACTAATGGGTGTTTGGTTTAGCTTTTTAAGCTTGTGAGATTCTAGCTTATATAAACTGAGGAATAAGACTCTAAACGGCTGCAACTAGGGGTGCAAATGAGCCGAGCCCGAGCTTGACCAGGCTCTAGCTCAAGCTCGTTTAACATATGAAAGCTCGAGCTCAAGCTCGGCTAGATTCGAGCTTTATTTCTAAAGCTCGAGCTCGGCTCGAAGGTAATTTTTCAATCCCGAGATCGGCTCGGGCTGGACTCGTTAAGTATTTATTAATTAATTTATATTAATTATAATTAATATTATACATATAATTTAGTTATTTGTTTATATTTATATAAATGGTAATTATTATTATATAAATATATGTTTAATATATTAATAAAAAATATATAAACAGAAAGCTCGTTTAGGCTCGCGAGCCAGCTCGAGCTTGATAAGCGAAACTCGGGCTCGGATGTCACACCCCAACCAATGGCGGAATCATCAGAGTGGGACTTGTTCAAGATTGTAAGAGACTTCATAACACTATTTGTGACAATATTTAATTCAACCGATTTCATTTCATAAATAAATTGTCAAACATTACAAAAAAATCCAAATACAACATTGTTCAACATAACATAACCAAAATTGATACAAGACTTTAAACCTAACGTCTAAGTGAGTATCTAGGCATCTTTTGCTAATCCATTTCTTAGCATCACCAATCATCAACCTGTAACATGTTTAAAATACAATTCAATGCAAAAGCAAAGGCGAGTATACAAGTTTAAGAATAAGTATAAGTATAAAGTTTAAAACGAATCCACATGGCAACTTAGTTTATACAAGATCAACCTAACATGGCATGCAATATTTCTAGCCAATCCTCTGTTTACGTAAGAAAGTTTAGTTAATTCGACATGACCACAAGTTTAAGGGGGGCGGCGCGTTACTCCTATAGCACTATACATGTCGAATGGTGGCTCGTGAAAGCTAATGACTAAAACATATCACATAAGTATGGTCCACGTAAGCATCAAGTATCATAAGATTGTATTCATGTATAAGGATTGTTTTCGTGTATTGCATAAATAATAAGTTTAAGTGTAGTTTAATAGTAAAACATGTTACACCCCAAAAAGTGGTAAACGTAAAAAAGGGGGTTGCGAGTATACTCACAAATTTGCATATGCTTTCCGATTATCCAATGTGACGAAGTTGATGAGGTTAGAAGGTTGAAAATGTTCGTTTAGGGATTTAGGAAGTTAAAACACAAGAATATATGTATTCGAAAGTAATCGTTCTTTAACACCATGTACTTGTTCTTGACACTATGAAACCTCAAGGGTTAATGTTTTCATGAGTAGTATACTCACTAGAATCGTAACAAGTCTTATGTCTTGGATGATGTATTCTACTATTTCGACGAATGAACACAAGTCCACCATCAAGAGTTCGAATGGTTAATATATGTATAAGTATTATATGTATCATTTAGTCCAATAATCAAGCATGAGGTAGAAGATTAATCTTCATTTAGGTACCTCTATTGTGTCATAGAATTCATGTAGGATGTAGGAAGAACAAGCTTCCATTTAGGTACCTCTTATGGTTCACCACTACACTTGATGTAAAAACATACAAGGAGGGTCATGAACTAAGATTAATACAAGAATAAGAAACATCTACACTATGAGAAATCATTAAGGGATGTGGGGATTTTATGTTGGACAACCCAAGTTAGTCCACAATCACACATTCATCAAGCTTGAAGCTTGAACACCACTTGTGGGTCAAAAAAACCCTAAACAAAACAGAATGCATATGAGGTTTAACCTCTGATTTTGAATGTCTCAACCTTGTTTTTAAGCCTAACTAACCATAGAAGTGGTTATAAGCATAAGGACATAGGTTTGAGATGAGTTAGACTCAAGTTGAACAAGTTTAGTAAAGATTAGATGAAATCAGAAATGAACAGTGAACTTTGGAGCCTTTTTTCCGGAGTTCTAGGGACTTATTTACTGTGAAAAACTCATTGAATCGAAGCTAAGGTCAATCCAAGCACATAGGAAAAAGAATGGACTAAATCGGACAAGAAATGAAGAAGTTATGCTCATTTTCGTGAAGGGGCATGAATCTGCTCGAACTTCAGAATTCAGCCGTGATTTTTGATGTTTTGAGAGTGATTAGAGTGTTGCAAAAGTGGTAGGGAGGCTGAGATTAAGTTGTATTTATAGGGGGAAGGATTAGGGTTAAGTGGGTTGGCATTAAATGTGATTAGTTGGAGGTAAAACTAATAAAAAAAAAGAAAAAGAGAATAAGTTGTTGCTGTCGACCGAGGGGTTGTTTTCAGCCACAATAACTTTTATTTTCTTGTGTGTGACATGATAATAAATGGATGTTAGTGGAACACATCTTGTATATATGATATTATAAGAATAGGGAGGTCAATTAAATAAAAAAAAGACAACTCTAAACAACCATATAGGCTTGCGAACGCATGGCTGATAACAATATGTTCTCTTTTTTTCATGCAATTTACGTTCATATGTTCATATGTAACATACTATTGTTACATTATTAAAATTTTTATTATTATTATTATTAGAATTTAACCACGTATTTAATAGTTAACAACCGTGTATAAGTTATGAGTACCAGTATGTCGAGTATTGGTTGCGTGTATGCATTCGAGGTTGGTAACGTATAATCCAAGTATTGCTACACGTATAAGCATGTATAAAAAAATAGAATTTCATTACGATCGAAGTCTCGGATTTACAACGGTTTGAAACGAAATTCGAAATACAAAAGGAACAAGCTTCCAAAAATAGAAATACAAAGCACGTTTTCTAATTAAGGAAAGTACGAGAGGGTAGGGCGTTACAGTCTCCCCTCCTTTAGAAAATTTCGTCCCGAAATTTATTAAAGAGGTAGACTTGAAGAGTTTTGGCAAAAACTTGAGACTTGGAAATTTTGAAATGTTTTGAAAAGTACGAAATTTAGTGGAGGAAAGTAAAATAACTTTGTAAGAGGATTTGTTTGGCTAAAATGGTCTTGAGGCATAAGCATGGGTGAAACGCGCATAGGTAAAACAAATTTGAATAGCTAAATTTGGAGTTGCTTTACAAATGTATTGTATTTACGAAGGAGGTCTTTATATAATGGTTTGAAATCAATAAAAGTGAGGTAGGTTGCATAGAAAGTTTTAAAGGTAGTATTAGACCACATATTCATAAAAATTGCTTCTCGAGTGGAACGAGAAAGTTTGGTAAAATAAAGTATTAACGACCTACTAAATACGTTTACACAAGAATAAAGAATAGAAAGACGGTTCTAAAGGTAATAAGATAAGTTAAGATTCGAATGTTTAAACAAGCTTGATTGTGAACGAGGTTCGTATGAAAGAAAGGATAATGGAGAATAATAGGAGTATGGGGAGAACGATTGACTCTTAATGAATGCAAGTATATGAATGATATAAGTATTAGATAGACGAAAGTAGCGTGTTAAAGATGAAGTATCGTCGTGGACAATCGGATATAATGCGTTTGTGAGTTGTTTAAAGTTTGCGTTAGGTCCAAAGGTCTGCAAAACACCGAATTTCTCATGGCACATTGTACGATATTTTGGTAACATGGTGAAAACACCTATATATAGGAAGTACCAGCGGCGTATCCACCATGTTTTGACCACGTTACGTCCGTTTCGTATTTGGTATCATGTTACGTTCTGTGTCCTACCATACACAGTAGTACACTCTATGGTTCTCATACGCCTATCACTATAATCCCGTGTGCACCCGCGATTATTTTGATCGTCGCATGATCCGCATAGCTTGTACTAGTTGAGTATGAATCAGGGTATACATAATTTAAAAATAAGGATGTGTACGTATAAGAATATAGTATATAAGCAAGTCCATGCTTAAGTATGTAAGGGACCCACGCAAGCGAATCCCTCGGATTCCACTCGCGTACGGGTACGAATGTATGAGTATGAATGAAAGTATGAGCATAGACATTAAACGTATGAGTAGTATGAGTATACGTATAAGCATGAAACGTATAAATATGAGTATAGGTATAAAACGCATGAGTATAAGTATGAATACGATTATAAGTATGAGCATAAAATGTATTGTTATGAATATGCGTGTGAGTGTGAGTACGAATACTAATGATTGCGTATATAGTATTTATTGACACATAACAAAGTTAAGCATGTAAAAGTGCTCAAAAGGTTGAGCATGTAAATACGAATGATATAACTGAAATTGTCGCGATGCAACGACTAAAACGTGTATGATGATATGCATGTATAGTTATTTAAACGAAACGTTGCGTTTATCGAATCAAAATTAGATTGAGCTTGGTTTGAAGGGTAGAATATAGTTTTCATATGTAAGAGGATATAAAGTACTCATTGGTTAAGCATAATGTATTTTGTAATGAATGGGAATGCTACTCTGGCTTCAAAAGTTTACGTATGTTGAAAATCGTCGGTCCCCATGAAGTCTTCTAGCCCACGTGTTTTGAAATTTGAATGGCGAATTAAGCGGTGTAGAAAAGTTTTCGAAAATAAGTTCACTTCATTTGCACCAAAACAAGAAATTTTAAATTTTGGAGGTGAAAGCGTCGATCCTTAGAGAAGAAATTTAGCAAAAGGTCTTAGTGATTAAAATTTAACAAATGATTTGTTGATGTTGAAAAGAGTCTTTGGTAAAACGATCGCATAACATCCATAAGATCTTATAAGTGTATGAGAAGGGTTGATTTGATTTTGATTAAGAGTAGGAGTCCCTACTATGATGGTATAATGTGAACGTGTTTTAGTTAATAAATCGGATATGAAGTTCATGGACAAGAGATTCATTGGGCCGATTAAATGGATAGGTAGCACTTCGTAAGGTTTGGAAATTTGTGTAGTAAAACGTTTAAGATATGTTTAAGAATCTCGTGTATATGAGTAAGTGAAAGTAGGTTGTAGGATAAGAAGTACGCTTGATAAAACAATGTATTTTGAATTTAATATAGATAGGTATTTCGATAAATGATAAATGACTTAGGTATAAAACATGATCGGATTTGCATAATAGGACATTTTGAGGTAAAGTTTTGATAACGATCACCTATGTGACAACTCGTATTTCCGAACTTATCTACGTACTTGATGTAACGTATTTGAACTTGGTGTAATTATTTGATAGGTTGAATTAATGAGATTATATGTGACTTTGTGTTATATGTTATAGTATGAATTATGTAAACGCACAACACAACCCACTCGCACAAGCCCATTTGGGCTACACTC
The DNA here is from genome assembly GCA_030545235.1 of Helianthus tuberosus. Lineage (NCBI taxonomy): Eukaryota > Viridiplantae > Streptophyta > Magnoliopsida > Asterales > Asteraceae > Helianthus > Helianthus tuberosus. The sequence goes on from CM060396.1 coordinate 11,957,401, forward strand.
CTTACATCCGATCCAAGGGCGGCCCAAGGTTGGGTTCGGCCCACTCCCTCATACGCTTACACACACACATCCTTAGAGAGTTTGTTAATCATTTGTTACAATTTCATATTACACACCAAACCCTAGTGCTCTCCTCTCTCTCTCACGAACCGAAGGCAGCCAAACATCCTTCTCATCGAAGTTCATAGTGTTCGGATCATTCTCTTGTTCGGATCAATTCTTGTTCCTTCTCTATTCGGTTAGTATGATTAACTATTGTTTGATGGTTTTATGATGTGTGTTACATATGCTCGATATGATAGATGATGTATTGTTATGATTGTCTTGAATAGTATGTGATTAAGCATGATGAATGTAATCGATTATATATGTATTTGATTCGAATCCGAAGGGTTGATTATAGTGTTCATGGAATCGACTTACACATGTGTGTTAGATATTGTTCATATGAATCGGATTGCATGTTATTGTTCAAAGAATTTGATTGGTTGTTAATCGGCTAGCATGTGTTGTCATGATCGGATATAGACTAGTGATCGAGATCCATGTTAATATGCTTATGTATTGTTAAGTTGTTATTCATAATTTTTATTATTTAGGGTTCATATGAATTGGATGTAAAAACCCTTGTTTGATCTAGTATTTCTTATGTATAAAACTGTTAAGTTGTTAATTGATAGGATAAAAGGAAACTATTATAATGGTCAAATGATTAATTGGAATAGATGTAACTGATTGCTAAAATCACGAAAGTTTGTTAACCGGTCGCACAAGACCCCTAGTCGCATAAGGGGTCCATTCGCACAAGCCTTGTCTGTCGTACAAAGACACATCCAGTCGCACAAGGCCTGCTGGATCGCACATGCTGCATGTGTTTAACGGTTGGGCCTCCAAGCCCAAAATGAGTCGCACAAGACACATGAACCGTACAAGATAGTTTGTTGTTTGTTGTGATTGGGCCGCACAAGATGGTTATCTGTTTTAATTGTTGGGCCGTAGACATGGGCTGGGTAATAGAGCTGATCGCACAAGTCGTTGTTCGGTTTAAGTGTTGGGCCGAGACTTATGTGGGCTTCATCCGTATGTTAAACTGATAACATTTAAAACATTCTATGTTTGTACTATGTTGCCATGATCGATACGTGTTAGCAATGTGTTAAACTATGTGTAATCATACGTGCTTTAATTGAACCTAAACCTGACATGTGTGATAACCATGTTAGGACGTGGTTGACCACTAGCTGCTAGACTTGACCTTTCTGTGTAATCTGCCGAGCAAACCAAGGTGAGTTCACACTTCGTTACAAAGCATGGGATTCCCAGGGGTTGGGAATGGGTTAAGGAATAGGGATTCCTCGTCTTGTTGAGACGTAATCAGGAACATAGATTCCTCGTCCTGTTGAGACGTAATCAGGAACATAGATTCCTCGTCCAGTATGAGACGGATTTAACTATACTAGACTAGAACTCTATCAACGAAGTCCCTCCTTTTATATCGACTTAATCTCCGAGGCCAATGGCGAACGGGTCATTAGTTAAATAGCGCTATTAGGTTTAATGGACTAATGGACTATGGCACGTCAGTGAATTAAACATGACGAACGTTAGTAGTCGATATGGTAACGAGTCTGGTGAATTAAACATGGGGTAGCCCCCACGGCCATAGAGCCGGGCTGGAATAGCCAACGTACGAACGGGTAACTAATAAACGTTTTTCGAACTATGGGGTAACCCCCACGGCTGGATAGTTGGTAAAGAGCAAACTGTGTTTTCGGAACAACTATAAACTGGACAACCAAACGTGAACTCACTCAACTTGTTGTTGACTCGTTACTACATGCTTTGCAGGTCTATAGGTACTTAGCTGGAGTTTGCACAAGGAAGAGTCGTTGTGGGACATGGACAGCTGTGTACCATGTTAAACATTTGGATAATTAAACTTTGGATTTGGTTTTGAACAATATGCTTCCGCTCATAACTTAACTATGTTTGTTTTGGACATTAACTGTGTTGGTTGAACTTTTACATTTAGTTACTTACTTGTTCCATATGATTAGTGGTTTGATCCTGGTCAGTCACACCTCCAAGCGGTGATACTCCGCATGTGGATTTTGGGGGTGTGACAGATTGGTATCAGAGCCATTGGTTATAGAGAACTTGGTTTTAATAAAGGAAAACGTTTTTGTTAAAACCAGACTATAACCTGTACAGTGCTCTACGATCCACAACGACGCTTCACTCCACGTGCAAGGCTCGACATTCTAGGTGATATGGTTTGTGTTTTATTGCCTACTTGCTAGATTACGTAGAACTTTGCTCATGATATGCTTAACTAGTATAGCTACTGTTGCTTGAACACGTGTGTGCTTACTCTCTTCTGTCATCGCACTTTCGCGAACCTTTCTCATTTATGTTACCCTTGATATGAAGATCATGTCTGGACGCATTAATATGACTCAAGCCCAGTTGACGGCTCTGATCAACGAACAGGTTGCTGCGGCACTTGCAGCAGCACAGGCAGGAGGTATACCCTGCAGTTTATAACTCATTCTAGGATCTTTAGATCCTACTCTCGTGAACCTATCCTTGTGTTAAACTTTGCCCTTTCTTACACTCGCAACAGGTCAGCATGCTCAGCCACCTGTGTGCACCTTCAAAACCTTTATGGACTGCCGACCAACTACTTTTAGCGGCACTGAAGGAGCAGTAGGTCTCCTCCAATGGTTTGAGAAACTAGAATCTGTGTTCGAAATGTGTGAATGCCCTGAGGCACGCAGGGTGAAATATGCTACCGGCACTCTCGAGGGTTTAGCCCTCACATGGTGGAACGCCCAGGTGCAAATGCTGGGGTTGGTTGCTGCTAACGCTACCCCATGGAACAATTTCAAAGAGATGATCAAGGAAGAATACTGCAGTCGTGACGATATTCATAAGCTGGAAGTCGAGTTCTACAACCTCAAGATGACAGGGTCGGAAATTGAGGCATATACTAAGAGGTCGAACGAGCTTGCCTTATTGTGTCCTACTATGGTGGACCCACCAATCAAGCGTATTGAACTCTTTCTCAAGGGCTTAGTGCCAAAATCCAAAGCCATGTGACTTCAGCGAACCTCGCCACTATTCAGCAGGTTGTTCAGTTGGCTCACCGTCTCACTGATCAGGCGGTGGAGCAGAACAGGTTACCAAAGCGTATAAGTGCTACAGCTACTTCGGATGCTCCTAGTGACAACAAGAGAAAATGGGATGGAGCTTCAAGCAGAGGTTCGACTTCTGTTCAATCTCAGTCCCAACAGAGAAGGACTGACGACTACAAGAGTCCTAGTCAACAATCATCTGGTGGTTAAAGTCAGGGTGGATACAAAGGAAATCACCCCAAATGTGATCGTTGTAACTTACATCACAGTGGGCCATGCACCAGAAGTAACTGTCATCGGTGCAACAAGCCTGGTCATATTGCAAGAGAATGTAGGAGTCAGTTTCCCGCGAACCAAAATCGGCAACAACAGCGAGCCCCACAAAACCAACGTCAGCAGCAGCAACAACAAGGTAACAACAAAGGGTGCTTTCAGTGTGGAGCTGAAGGCCACTTCAAGAAAGACTGTCCCCAGCTGAACCAGAACAACAACAATAATAACAGCAATCAGGGGAATGGAAACAACGGGGGTAACAACGGCAACGGTGCAAGAGGTCGTGTGTTCGTTATTGGCCAGGGAGAAGCTAGGAACGATCCCAATGTTGTGACGGGTAAGTTCCTTCTCGACGACTATTACGTTACTGTCTTATTTGATTCGGGTGCTGATACTAGTTATGTGTCTCAAAACGTTAGTCAACTGCTTAAGCGTACCCCAACACCCTTGAATCCCAAACATGCTGTAGAGTTAGCTAACGGTAAAAGTATAGAGGTCACACACGTAGTTAAAGGTTGTAATCTAGTACTTGCTGATCATACTTTCTCGATTGACCTCCTTCCTATCACTCTGGGTAGTTTCGACGTTGTAATTGGGATGGACTGGTTGTCCCAACACCAAGCAGAGATTCTTTGCAACGAAAAGATCGTTCGTATTCCCCGCCCAGGCGATGAACCTCTCATGATTCGTGGCGACAAGAGTGGTGCTGTTGTGAGCATCATTTCTTCCCTTAAGGCTCAAAAGTGTTTGCGTAAGGGCCACACTGCCTTTCTGGCTCTTGTTACTGACACCTCGAAGAAAGAGAAGAAGATAGAAGACTTTCCAATTGTACGTGACTATCCTGAGGTATTTCCTGAGGAATTACCTGGTCTCCCGCCTCACCGTCAGGTCGAGTTTCAAATCGAGTTAGCTCCTGGAGCGGCACCCATAGCTCGTGCACCGTATCGTTTGGCTCCATCAGAGTTGAAAGAGCTATCTACGCAACTACAAGAACTCTTAGATAAGGGTTTTATTCGTCCTAGCTCTTCGCCCTGGGGAGCTCCAGTGCTATTTGTGAAGAAAGACGGTACGTTCAGAATGTGCATCGACTACCGTGAACTGAACAAGGTGACTGTGAAGAATCGCTACCCTCTTCCACGCATTGACGACCTGTTTGACCAGCTACAAGGGTCGAGTTACTATTCAAAGATCGATTTGAGATCAGGATATCACCAGCTGAGAGTCCGAGAAGAGGACGTCTCCAAAACAGCCTTCAGAACTCGTTATGGACACTATGAGTTTTTGGTCATGCCTTTTGGGATGACAAACGCACCAGCGGTCTTCATGGACTTGATGAATCGAGTGTGCAAGCCGTATCTAGACAAGTTCGTTATTGTCTTCATCGATGACATCCTGATCTATTCGAAGAGTCAGGAGGAACACGAGAAACATTTACGGCTTATTTTGGAACTTCTTCGAAAAGAACAGCTGTACGCCAAGTTTTCAAAATGTGACTTCTGGCTTCGTGAAGTCCATTTCTTAGGCCATGTAGTGAACAAGGATGGAATTCACGTTGATCCATCCAAGGTAGAGTCAATCAAGAGCTGGCCTGCACCTCGTACGCCAACGGAAATTCGCCAATTCTTGGGATTGGCGGGTTACTACAGGAGATTTATCAAGGATTTTTCTAAGATTGCTCAGCCTCTTACTTCACTAACGCAGAAGGGCGTTGTTTATCGTTGGGGAAACGCACAGGAGTTAGCGTTTCAGCACTTAAAGGATAGACTTTGCAGTGCACCTATCCTTTCATTGCCAGAGGGCACAGACGACTTCGTAGTTTATTACGACGCCTCTATTCAGGGTCTTGGTTGCATTTTGATGCAGCGGGATAAAGTTATAGCCTACGCCTCACGCCAACTCAAAGTGCACGAAAAGAACTACACTACACACGATTTAGAGCTGGGAGCTGTTGTTTTTGCACTTAAGATATGGAGACACTACCTGTATGGTACCAAATGTGCTATCCACACTGATCACAGGAGCCTCGAGCACATCTTTAAACAGAAGGAACTCAATATGCGACAACGACGATGGGTCGAGCTACTGAATGACTACGAATGCTCGATCAGGTATCACCCGGGCAAAGCCAATGTTGTGGCTGATGCCCTCAGTCGAAGGGACACTGCGCCTAAGCGCGTACGAGCTCTACAACTTACAATACACTCTAGTATTCCCTCTCAAATACGAGATGCTCAGGTAGAAGCATTGAAACCAGAGAACGTCAGGGCTGAAGCCCTACGCGGCTCAAGGCAACGCTTAGAACAGAAGGAAGACGGTGCCTACTACGTAACAGGACGCATTTGGGTCCCACTTTATGGCAACCTACGAGAACTTGTGATGGATGAGGCACACAAGTCTCGCTACTCAGTGCACCCTGGTTCGGATAAAATGTACCACGATATCAAAACCACATATTGGTGGCCTAGCATGAAGGCCCACATAGCAACGTACGTTAGCAAGTGCTTGACTTGTGCGAGAGTCAAGGCGGAATACCAGAAACCTTCAGGCCCCCTTCAACAACCAGATATACCACAATGGAAATGGGAGCAAATTTCCATGGATTTTGTTACTGGCCTGCCTAGATCTCAACGTGGTAATGATACTATTTGGGTGATCGTGGATCGACTCACAAAGTCTGCTCACTTCCTGGCTATCAAAGAAACGGATAAGTTTTCCACTCTAGCAGAAGTATACCTCAAGGAAGTTGTCTCGAGGCACGGGGTGCCCATCTCTATCATCTCGGATCGAGATGCGCGTTTTACATCAGAACTGTGGCAAGCAATGCACAAGTCCTTTGGCTCAAGGCTAGATATGAGCACAGCTTATCACCCATAAACGGATGGGCAGTCGGAACGTACTATCCAGACCCTCGAAGACATGCTTAGGGCATGTGTGATTGACTTTGGCAACGGCTGGGAAAAGCATCTGCCACTTGTGGAATTTTCGTACAACAATAGCTACCACACCAGCATTAAAGCTGCTCCGTTTGAGGCATTGTACGGGCGTAAATGCCGGTCACCTCTTTGTTGGGCAGAGGTGGGGGATAGTCAGATTACTGGTCCAGAACATGTAGTGGACACAACGGAGAAAATTGCTCAGATACGACAACGAATGGCGGCAGCTCGTGACCGTCAGAAAGTCTACGCCGATAAGGGCAGAAAACCACTAGAGCTCCAGGTTGGGGAGCGTGTACTACTCAAAGTTTCACCCTGGAAGGGTGTGGTTCGTTTTGGCAAACGGGGCAATCGTAACCCACGATACGTTGGACCTTTCGAAGTCATTGAGAAAATAGGTCAGGTGGCCTACAGACTGAACTTACCAGCAGAACTCAGTGCAGTTCACGACGTTTTCCATGTGTCAAATCTGAAGAAGTGTCTGTCAGACGAGACCCACGTAGTTCCTTTGAAGGAGCTCACGATCGACGAGCAGTTACGATTCGTCGAGGAACCTGTGGAAATCACGGACCGGGATGTTAAGGTCCTCAAGCGTACTAGAATACCTCTCGTTCGAGTTCGTTGGAACTCACGTCGCGGCCCAGAGTTCACCTGGGAACGTGAAGATCAGATGAAACGAAGGTATCCCCAACTGTTCAAAAACGGTACAACCACTACTGAGGCTGAAGCTACGGAATTTCGGGACGAAATTCCAGATCAACGGGGGGAGGATGTGACACCCCAGGAAAACCAGGAAAACCATGCAACTTAACTAGCTTCCTCAGTGAGTACGTGCTAAATTTCGGGACGAAATTTCTTTCAACTTGGGGATAATGTGACAACTCGTATTTCCGAACTTATCTACGTACTTGATGTAACGTATTTGAACTTGGTGTAATTATTTGATAGGTTGAATTAATGAGATTATATGTGACTTTGTGTTATATGTTATAGTATGAATTATGTAAACGCACAACACAACCCACTCGCACAAGCCCATTTGGGCTACACTCCTTACATCCGATCCAAGGGCGGCCCAAGGTTGGGTTCGGCCCACTCCCTCATACGCTTACACACACACATCCTTAGAGAGTTTGTTAATCATTTGTTACAATTTCATATTACACACCAAACCCTAGTGCTCTCCTCTCTCTCTCTCACGAACCGAAGGCAGCCAAACATCCTTCTCATCGAAGTTCATAGTGTTCGGATCATTCTCTTGTTCAGATCAATTCTTGTTCCTTCTTTATTCGGTTAGTATGATTAACTATTGTTTGATGGTTTTATGATGTGTGTTACATATGCTCGATATGATAGATGATGTATTGTTATGATTGTCTTGAATAGTATGTGATTAAGCATGATGAATGTAATCGATTATATATGTATTTGATTCGAATCCGAAGGGTTGATTATAGTGTTCATGGAATCGACTTACACATGTGTGTTAGATATTGTTCATATGAATCGGATTGCATGTTATTGTTCAAAGAATTTGATTGGTTGTTAATCGGCTAGCATGTGTTGTCATGATCGGATATAGACTAGTGATCGAGATCCATGTTAATATGCTTATGTATTGTTAAGTTGTTATTCATAATTTTTATTATTTAGGGTTCATATGAATTGGATGTAAAAACCCTTGTTTGATCTAGTATTTCTTATGTATAAAACTGTTAAGTTGTTAATTGATAGGATAAAAGGAAACTATTATAATGGTCAAATGATTAATTGGAATAGATGTAACTGATTGCTAGAATCACGAAAGTTTGTTAACCGGTCGCACAAGACCCCTAGTCGCATAAGGGGTCCATTCGCACAAGCCTTGTCTGTCGTACAAAGACACATCCAGTCACACAAGGCCTGCTGGATCGCACATGCTGCATGTGTTTAACGGTTGGGCCTCCAAGCCCAAAATGAGTCGCACAAGACACATGAACCGTACAAGATAGTTTGTTGTTTGTTGTGATTGGGCCGCACAAGATGGTTATCTGTTTTAATTGTTGGGCCGTAGACATGGGCTGGGTAATAGAGCTGATCGCACAAGTCATTGTTCGGTTTAAGTGTTGGGCCGAGACTTATGTGGGCTTCATCCGTATGTTAAACTGATAACATTTAAAACATTCTATGTGTGTACTATGTTGCCATGATCGATACGTGTTAGCAATATGTTAAACTATGTGTAATCATACGTGCTTTAATTGAACCTAAACCTGACATGTGTGATAACCATGTTAGGACGTGGTTGACCACTAGCTGCTAGACTTGACCTTTCTGTGTAATCTGCCGAGCAAACCAAGGTGAGTTCACACTTCGTTACAAAGCATGGGATTCCCAGGGGTTGGGAATGGGTTAAGGAATAGGGATTCCTCGTCTTGTTGAGACGTAATCAGGAACATAGATTCCTCGTCCTGTTGAGATGTAATCAGGAACATAGATTCCTCGTCCAGTATGAGACGGATTTAACTATACTAGACTAGAACTCTGTCAACGAAGTCCCTCCTTTTATATCGACTTAATCGCCGAGGCCAATGGCGAACGGGTCATTAGTTAAATAGCGCTATTAGGTTTAACAAACCTCACACCGTGCCGCAGAGGACGGGCGTGGACTAATGGACTATGGCACGTCAGTGATGATAGACACAGACGTTAGGGCACTTAAACATGACGAACGTTAGTAGTCGATATGGTAACGAGTCTGGTGAATTAAACATGGGGTAGCCCCCACGGCCATAGAGCCGGGCTGGAATAGCCAACGTACGAACGGGTAACTAATAAACGTTTTTCGAACTATGGGGTAACCCCCACGGCTGGATAGCTGGTAAAGAGCAAACTGTGTTTTCGGAACAACTATAAACTGGACAACCAAACGTGAACTCACTCAACTTGTTGTTGACTCGTTACTACATGCTTTGCAGGTCTATAGGTACTTAGCTGGAGTTTGCACAAGGAAGAGTCGTTGTGGGACATGGACAGCTGTGTGCCATGTTAAACATTTGGATAATTAAACTTTGGATTTGGTTTTGAACAATATGCTTCCGCTCATAACTTAACTATGTTTGTTTTGGACATTAACTGTGTTGGTTGAACTTTTACATTTAGTTACTTACTTGTTCCATATGATTAGTGGTTTGATCCTGGTCAGTCACGCCTCCAAGCGGTGATACTCCGCATGTGGATTTTGGGGGTGTGACAACCTAGGTAAGGAAATCACCCCTAACTCGTCGGTGAGGTCGTTTTAAGAAAAGAAGGAGTGGAGCTAATCGTCAAGGTAAGGAAATCACTCCTATCTTGATGGTATGCCTCCATTTTGGCGTTACAAAGAATGTAAACAAAATTGAGTGACGTTTTGAAATCATGCTTATGTGTATGAAAAAGATTTAATATGTTGTGTGTGTGAGGGGAGTAAATATCGAAAGTGAATTCGAATTCGAAAGATTACATTGTATAAAATAAATAGTAGAACACATGTTTAATTAAAATTTGGGATGGTTCCAAAACGGAACTTTGACTAACCAAAGTAGTCGAAAAGTCTTTCGAGTTTGAGGATCATGCTTTGGCCTAATAGGTGAAATACTCTCGCCGACAAGTCGGTTAACGGTATTTACCCTTCCGGTTACTACATGTCCCCAAATCAATTGAAATTTCGAGACTTGGCGGGATTAATGAAAATCAAGGAGTGGAACTAGTCGACAAGGTGCGGGTTTCACCCCTAACTTGGCGATTTAGTATCCTAAGTGTGGTTGGTACTCGTCGAGTCAAAATTTAATTTCAACACTTTAACGAGGGTCCACAAGAATTTGAAATTTGAATTTCTCCATCAAGGTGAGGATTTCACTCCTAACTTGATGGTGAATTTCGTGTAAGAAAAGAAAAGTAGAAGGATTGAGAGTCATTCACCAAATTGTGGGTTTCACGCCTATTTTGGTGAAGTCGTCTCGTTTGTGTATTACGAGTGGTTTGATTTTAGTACAAACGAGTAAAAGACGCATGTTTAAAATAATAATAACAAGTATAAGCATAATAAGTATCTCAAGAAATAATACGTAAAAGACATTTCAAGGGTAGCACATAAAGGATGGAATGATACCACAAGTATTAGTAAACGAAGCAAGTATTAACACAAAAGTGACATATATGTTTAAAAGGCCAAAAGCAAATAAATAAGGAGTAAATAATGTATTATGCAAGTGGTTCAAGCAAAACATAAGAATAAGGCTCTAGAACTATAGACTAGGTAAAAGGCATGGCAATTCTACCCAATTCCCTATAGTTATGGCTCTGATACCAATCTGTCACACCCCAACCAATGGCGGAATCATCGGAGTGGGACTTGTTCAAGATTGTAAGAGACTTCATAACACTATTTGTGACAATATTTAATTCAACCGATTTCATTTCATAAATAAATTGTCAAACATTACAAAAAAAATCCAAATACAACATTGTTCAACATAACATAACCAAAATTGATACAAGACTTTAAACCTAACGTCTAAGTGAGTATCTAGGCATATTTTGCCAATCCATTTCTTAGCATCATCAATCATCAACCTGTAACATGTTTAAAATACAATTCAATGCAAAAGCAAAGGCGAGTATACAAGTTTAAGAATAAGTATAAGTATAAAGTTTAAAACGAATCCACATGGCAACTTAGTTTATACAAGATCAACCTAACATGACAAGCAATATTTCTAGCCAATCCTCTGTTTACACAAGAAAGTTTAGTTAATTCGACATGACCACAAGTTTAAGGGGGGCGGTGCGTTACTCCTATAGCACTATACATGTCGAATGGAGGCTCGTGAAACCTAATGACTAAAACATATCACATAAGTATGGTCCACGTAAGCATCAAGTATCATAAGATTGTATTCATGTATAAGGATTGTTTTCGTGTATTGCATAAAGAATAAGTTTAAGTGTAGTTTAATAGTAAAACATGTTACACCCCAAAAAGTGGTAAACGTAAAAAAGGGGGTTGCGAGTATACTCACAAATTTGCATATGCTTTCCGATTATCCAATGTGACGAAGTTGATGAGGTTAGAAGGTTGAAAATGTTCGTTTAGGGATTTAGGAAGTTAAAACACAAGAATATATGTATTCGAAAGTAATCGTCCTTTAACACCAAGTACTTGTTCTTAACACTATGAAACCTCAAGGGTTAATGTTTTCATGAGTAGTATACTCACTAGAATCGTAACAAGTCTTATGTCTTGGATGATGTATTCTACTATTTCGACGAATGAACACAAGTCCACCATCAAGAGTTCGAATGGTTAATATGTGTATAAGTGTTATATGTATCGTTTAGTCCAACAATCAAGCATGAGGTAGAAGATTAATCTTCATTTAGGTACCTCTATTGTGTCATAGAATTCATGTAGGAGGTTGGAAGAACAAGCTTCCATTTAGGTACCTCTTATGGTTCACCACTACACTTGATGTAAAAACATACAAGGAGGGTCATGAACTAAGATTAATACAAGAATAAGAAACATCTACACTATGAGAAATCATTAAGGGATGTGGGGATTTTATGTTGGACAACCCAAGTTAGTCCACAATCACACCTTCATCAAGCTTGAAGCTTGAACACCACTTGTGGGTCAAAAAAACCCTAAACAAACAGAATGTATATGAGGTTTAACCTCTGATTTTGAATGTCTCAACCTTGTTTTTAAGCCTAAATAACCATAGAAGTGGTTATAAGCATAAGGACATAGGTTTGAGATGAGTTAGACTCAAGTTGAACAAGTTTAGTAAAGATTAGATGAAATCAGAAATGAACAGTGAACTTTGGAGCCTTTTTTCCAGAGTTCGAGGGACTTATTTACTGTGAAAAACCCATTGAATCGAAGCTAAGGTCAATCCAAGCACATAGGAAAAAGAATGGACTAAATCGGACAAGAAATGAAGAAGTTATGCTCATTTTCGTGAAGGGGCATGAATCTGCTCGAACTTCATAATTCAGCCGTGATTTTTGATGTTTTGTGTTGATACATATTATGTGGACGCGACTTGGTTCGGTTCAACCCGGTTCGGTTCGACTCGGTTCGGTTCGACCCGGTTAGGTTCGGCTCAAGCCCGACGTCTCGACATTCCTCCATCGTGCGTCCCAGAGTTCGACACGCGAAGCACGGAGCGCCGCGAGCCGGTTCCCGCTGCCACATCATCATGACATCATCATGATAATGTCATGATGATGTCATAAGTTGACTAAACTTGGCAAATGTGAAAATAAGGATTCATGTACGTGCATGTACATGAATCTTGGTCCAATCAAAATGTTTGGGCTTCTACACATGGGCCGAACCCAGTCCAATCGCACAAGTGTAAAACATATATATATTTGCCGAAAACACTTGTTTTCGGTAGAAGAAGAAGACAAGTGTGTGAGAAGCAGGAAGAACCCGAGAGAGAGAGAGTTTTATTGTGTTAACCGGATCTTGTATTGATCTTGTACTTGAACTCTTCTCTTTGATATACAAGTGTGTTAAACATTGAATCTTGGTGTCTTGTATCTCGTGTTCTTATCGGTTTCTATCTCGGTTTGCATCTCCGGTTGGATTCCGCACAACCGGGTGTGTTTGTACACAAGGAGTAGGCGACTAGATCCTCCCCTAGCCGGACCTACAAGTGGTATCAGAGCCTTGGCTCTTCTCCTTGTTAAAACCGAGTGTTTTCGGGTGTTTGAAGTTTTTATTTTTCTTAAAAAAAAAAATCTGGTTAAATCTTCAAATATCTTCATATTTTGCTGGAAGTTCACATAAAAACCTTGTTATTTTTCATTTTCACATGTTAAAAGTTGGTTTTTAGTGAAGTTTCGAGCAAAACCGCGTTTCGGAAGTTTGTCGGTTCACCGGAAAACTCATAAGTTTACCGGAATATTCAAAAGTTCTGGCTGTGTTCTTCATATATTTATATAATCTTCAAAGTGTTCTTCAAGTTCTTGACTTTTTGATCTTTGAAGATTAGTTGTGAAAGTGTTTGTGCATTGGAATTTGTTAAAGGATTAAAATATTACATCACCTCATCTGGTTGGTAATATAGGCATGGTGTAACCGAAAGTTTGGTTGAAAAGGGAGCTTACTTTGTGTCAGTGTATGATAGAAAGTCAGACTTGATACTCACACAAGAAAGTGGATCGCACAAGCATAATCAGTCGCACAACAAATTGGATCGCACAAGATTAAAGAATCGCACAAGATAGTGGGCTTCTAATTGGGCTTCTGATTACATCAGACCATTATTCAAATTCTATGTAGGCTTTTGTTTAGTCGCACAAGA